>OY728120.1:1794809424-1799809424 GCA_963277665.1 Viscum album
TATAGGGGTAAACAGTGTGTATACCATAAAAAATAGTTTAATCATGTACTAACCATCCATATGGTGTTCATGGTCCCCCAATATGGCATATTTAACATGATACATGATATGTGGGACCATAGGGGGTACTTAGCATGTACGCTCATAGCTCATATAATGTGACAATCAATATACATTTTACATCATAGTGGGAACATAGTGTAAATACTTGGTTGAATCACTTAGTATGTACTACTAAGAAGGTTTTTTCATGTACCATCAATGGAACATGGTGAGTGGTTCTGGCCCACATGACTTGGGTTACCAAACAGCAACTTGGGTGTATACTCTATGTAATTTCCATGTTGTTCAACTTAGGGAAAATGATGTTTGTACCAAGGTAAAAATTCAATGTATCTTTATCTCCTTTTAAACCTTATCTACCACTACATAGATGATATATGATTTGTGAATATGGACCACATTCCATGTGATCATGTTCATAAATCCTAGAATCATAGGATGCCCAAAAATTCTCCCACTATTATCATCTTCACCCATAATCGATCATGAGCCCTCTCTTAAAGCCTCATATAAGAGTATCATTCCTCCAATGGATGATTTTAGACCTTGAATTCACTGTAAAATGGATCATAAGGGTTAAAACACAACCTACCCCCCCCCATCACCCCACATTCCATTATTATTAGGAAAATACTCTAACATGCCTCCAACAATATGCCATCACTTGATGATCCTTCCACATGCCTCAGTATTTGATTCAAAATCCAACTCAATTACACACAGCCCTAGATATAGATCACATATTTATTTGGACCAAGATTCATCAAAATTCTATCCATTGTAGAGTTTGGGTATGAAAATGTGAAGAACGAGAAACTAATAACCAAGTATATTTGTTTGAGGAAACTAATAGTGTCATTGTGAATCTCAAACACTAAACACTAGGAGAGAAATTCACCAACATTAAAGAATACATGATATAGAATAAAAATAAAATATTAAAAATTGATTAAGTTAAATGGATGTATGATGTTCTCAATGGATATAAAATAATAAATTCCCAAGACTTGTAATCACAAATATTGAGTAAGAAAAAGGTAGAAAATCCCGACCTCGTGAAATAATGGTCATTACTTAAATACATCGGTGATGTTAGGTTATTTTTCATCATAACCATGTAATATAATAATTTATGTTGTTGTGAATGAGTTCATATTTCTTTGACCCAACACCAATTCTTTCATGATTCATCCTCTCTCCCCTCTCTCCCTCTCTCTAAGGATTATGTTGAGAAATAGCAACCAGCCCTAGAGAGTAACTATAAAGAGGTATTTATAAAAGGAGTTTAGGGTCCCACCATTAACTAATTAATGGATTAGATTTTAATTAATATCATTAATTGATTCAGAAGTGGTGTTCCATCTTAAGGATCATAATATGAGTAAATATTATATCTATTATAGGGTAAAACCCATATTATAGACACAATTGTGATGTCAGAATTTCCATCCAAACTATTTTTAAGACAATATAATCATCCAATACCATTAGCTAAATTAATATTTAATTATTAAATATTAAAAAAACATTAAAATTCGTTTTCCTTATAAATTCACCAAAACATAGCTCAAGTGGGTAAACACTATACCCTGAGATCAATGAAACCATTATAAAATTTTTCCATAGTCTTATACTGGGGTAAATTTATCATCTCACCCCTAGGGAGGTCCTGAGACTCTGAAAATAAAAATTGAGTTATTTATTGATTGGTAAAAACCTTATTTTTTATATCCTCATAATCTTAAAAATCCTTTTGTCCTGAAATATTAAACAATAGGGGTCTCTTAATAAGGAATATCAAAAACAACCTCATGCAGAAAACAACCCAACTTTGCACAGACTTCCTTCACTCAAAGATATAAAATCTCAATGATCTTGATACAAAACTACCTATTATGGGAACATCCTACCTCATTCCTTAAGGTTATCAACATCATCCCATCTCAAATAAATACCTTAGTAGAACCTTGCATATGCTCTATGATATTCTTGTTGATCCAATACACTCAAAAACCTTTTCTCATCCAAAGTTCATCCCATGATATGGAATGAATTGAATCCATGAACCATTAACATTCTGATATTTTCAAGGCACCATGATCCTACATAAAAACATAATTAACTCTTTCAAGTAATAGGTACTAATGTCTCTATCTCAAAGAAAAAAGGAAACATGGACCATCTTTCCCAACCTCAATATCTGTGAGAATCCCCCATCCACATCCCAATCTCTAACTAGTTCACATCCTTTGAAAATATTATTAGGTTGTGTTTTCATCACTATTTCATGAAAGATTATGATGAGTACATTATGAACCACACTATACTCATAAAATTGTTTGACACTACACCACTACCAATCGGGAGGCCCAATCCACTACAATCCAAAGAGGATGGTATTGAATGCTCAGATGAGGCTGCTTTGTCAGCTTCAAACCCTAAGATAACACCTATCAAAACACTTGCTACCAAGAACCCTAACATCCAGAGAAAACCACTTCCTAAACCACATAGAAATATTTCCCATGTAATAGGTTCATCTATAATGATCGGTCGGACATACCACGCTAATAAAAAAAATTCATATACATCTGTTGTATATATTTATTTAAGGTTTGATCATGACTTATTTGATGATATACCAGTTTTTTATGTGTTTTCCTATGAATTAGGAATTAAGAATCAAAGGAGTAATGGTTGTAAAATGGAAAAATTCAATATTACACATCATGAATCTAATGTACACGATGTGTACTCCTTCAGCAGGGTACCTGGGATCTAAAGGACAGGTTTTGAATCCCATGTAGAAGATGTGAACCAAGTACATGATGTGAATCTAGATTACACATTTTGAAAGACACGAATTTCGAACAAGATGAGATACACGATGTGAACTCATTGCATAATATAAAATGTTTGAAACCTAAATCATGCTGAAGATATGAGACACAAAATCTAGATATCCAAGATATTTAGATAACTTTGTGGATCTAAAGTACACTTCGTGAAATCCACTTTCCATCCCTGAAAGTCTTGATAAAAAAGACACTTAAAAGAGTTCACAAAGTGAATCATTTACATGTCATGTGAAGATTAGGTCCATATATATGTGGTAACCCTCACTTCCAACTGGGACTTCAAAACATGATAGTCGAACCCTTTATTTTTATCTCTATTTATCTTATTTTCTTAATTAGACGTAATTATAACCCATTTATTTATATTTTAAATCAATTACTTTAATAATTTTTGTTTTGTAACCATGGATTACTCATTTATTTTCTAGTTTCTTATTTGAATGTTTTATTTCAATACCAATTTCTGTAGAACATAAACTTCCATTTGTTTCTTAATTTTTATTACATCCTGGTGAGTGTTTGATTGATTAATAAATTGATTTATTTGTAGATTGTTCCTATTTATATCATTTATTTATTAGGTTAATAATGTTTCCTACTTTCCTAATTTCTTTTAATACCATCATGCATGGCTAATACCATTAGGGTTAGGTTTCGAGAGTAAGGGTGGAATTGAACCTAATGAATATTTAAATTAAAACTTGGTAACCCTATAGCTAGTAATTAGTTTAAAAATAATTTTTTATCAACTACCCACCTAACCTTAGCCTCAGAGAAATTTGAACATTACTGATTTATCCCTCGTGATTAATTTTTTATTTTTCTTTATAAAGTGGATAAGTTACAACCAATGTGAGGCTATGGCGAGGAACATTTATTCAGAGTATGAGAATAACTCCAACTATATTTGTTCTTGAGTGATGATAGAAAAATCATTGTGAGGTAAATCAAAAAAAATATATATTATAAGGAAAAAATATAAAAATATAAAATTATAATTAAAGTAAGATAGAATATGAATAAAGAACATCACTATGAAAAATGCATGATTTCATCTACATGATTGATTTTGGAGGACTTGTTTTTTCATTTAACACTTAAATGTATTTTCCTAGTTGTAATACATGTTTTCTTTTAAAAAAATTAATTTTGAATCCCTATTGGGATAATTGTTTCTTGAGGACAATAAATTATTTAGGTATTGGTGAATTTTATAATCCAAATTCATATAAATATTATGTATGTTTTTATTTAAGTGTTAGTCATTATTTATTAGATAATACACTGGTTTATTATGTTCTTTTTTAAGAATTAGGGATTCAAGACTCAAGGGAGGAATGGTTTTAAAATGGAAAAATTCAATATTACATTTCACGAATCTGAAGTGCATGATGTGTACTCCTTGAGTAGATAACCTATGAGTTGTAGTCCATTCAGTGAATCCCATGTACAATCCATGAACTAACTTTATTATCTGAATCCAGATTTTGTGTTCTAAAAGACTCAAATTTCAAACTTGATGAGATACATGACATGAGCTCATTTCATGATGTGAAATTTTTGAAACCTAAATCTCCCTAAAGATACAAGTTGTGAAATCCATAGATCCAAAATATTTATATAACTTCGTAGATCTTAAGTACAAGGAATGTAATCCACCTTCATGCCATGAATGTCTTGATGTAGAATGCACTTAAAAGAGTTAAATATCATGAATATTTTAAATGTAGTGTAATTATCAACTCTATATATATGTGGGAACCCCCACTATGGATTTGGACTATGTAATGTGATGCTCGAACACTTTATTTCCTTATTTTTTTCTCTTATGGTATTCTTTAAACTTAGTTGTAACCATTTCCTTTCAATTTTTAATCAATTAATTTATGGATTTACATTCCGCAACTATGAATTTCTTGTTTATTTTCCCTTTTCATATTTCAATTTTTGATTTCAATACCAATTACCATGCAACATCAATTGAAATTTTTTTCTTTTTTTTCTTACATATTGGTGTGTATTTGATTGATTATTTAATTACATTATCTATGTATTTAAGTTATTTAAACCATTTATTTGTTATATCTAGCATGTTTCATGCTTCCCATCTTTCATTTAATACCATCATGAATGGATAATCTACTTAGGGTTAGAGGTTGATAGTAAGGGTGTATTTGAACCTAATGAATATCAAAATATGAACTTGATAACCATATTGCTAGTAATTTGGTTAAAAAATTATTTCATTATTTTTCACTTCCTTTTCCATTAAGGATGTAATTGAAGGAACCTAACCTAGTTGTATTTGAGAAAGCTAGGAGTAATAGATTGCGATACTTTCGGCCTAGAATCTAATCTTATTGTGCCTACGTTTTTAACTATCTTAGAACTAAAGAATAGTCACTTCTTAGGTAGATCTAAAAGTTTGTACTAAGAATAATTAGTGATATTTACACTACTTTGGAGCCTAATCCATAGTTTTATCTTAAGCTAGATTTAGGATTATATTTTTCCTAAGCTATGAAATTGACCATGATACCTTATTATCATATAAATTCAAACCAAAGATATTTAGTTTTAAAAAACCCAAACTTGAGAGAGTTCATGTGGAATCCATCCAAAAGGTTATTACCTCTAGTTTTCATACTTAACAATTGTCCCTATGGACTCAAACCCATACTACCATTGTTCTATGCCTTTATAACTGAGTGTAGTCTGGGAAATATAAATTTTAATATTATCAACACCCATGCTTAATCAATGACATTGTGTGGGAAAATAATACACTAAGTACCACCTCTATTATGTTCATCTCTACTTAGGATTACTATCTCAATATTTAATACGAACCACCATGGAAAACCACTATCTTCCTTAGTAAGTGGTTGGAATGAACTCAACCTTTATGAAAATGCATCAGGTCTATTTCCTAAGAACATTCAATCACATGGGACCACTAAGTTAATATCACTACCTTGAGAATATATCGCATGAGGAAAGAGTGTGGGGCCACCACCATCAAATGAAGGTGATAAATGCCTCTATATCATGCAGTAATCGACTTCTCTAGAGATATATTCTCATGTGCCCCATCCATTATCTAGACACAAAGTCCCCTACCAAGGGATTTAGATATAATTCAAATTATTTTCCACTATAACCTCATTAACTACCTTGGATTTAACTTAATTATGGAAAACATCACTCCATGAACATGGAACTCATGCTAACATAAGTTACTAAACCCTTGATAATCTAATGTTAATGACAAATAAATTCAATTAAATTCCCAATAGGATCCTCCATAAACCAATACAAGGAATGATTATTTCTATATTCTATATAAATTCCACACAAGAGGTCATTATTCCACTCAAAAATCACATGAATGGTATCTTTGAAATGTAATCTGATGCATGTGTCAATCTCCGATCAAGGGACAACCATGGGTCACCCATAGAAAGCATTCATGTATTACTCCACATTAAAAATAAATGAGATCTCATACATGAACACAACACACAAATCCATTTCTATCATCTAATGGGTATCTAACCATAAATTCTTAATCACCATATCTACTCACTATATCTTTGAGGATCTTACTAACTTCTAGGGGTGGATCTTGCCTTATTTACTAACTATTAATCACCACGTAGTACTGTCACGGGTAACTAATTCATTACAAGGTAGTCACTACTAGATGTTATATTTTCCATAAATGTATCACTCTAAAGACCTCTTCACCACTAAGAATAAAGTCACATTACCGAAAGGGGTGATTGAAAGATGATCGCCATCAATGGGGATTATCTCGATGATAAAAGTCAAGATAAGGGTTCCACTAGAATATAAAACACATAAAAATATTTTAGATGAGGAATTAATCAATATTGTTCCATTAAATACAAGTTTCCATGAGTATATTATATGAATCATACTTAAAAATACATCCATTAACAACTGGCCTTATTCACCCATATTATGCCTCTTCCTGCATCTATGACTTGAAAAACCTCATGAATGAAAATATCTAACCAAGGGTAGTGATTGTGGGAGTGTAATTATGCATCATCCATATCTATCTACCCTCTCACTAATAGATCTTCCACCAAAAAAATTCTGCATAGGTTGTTGAGCCTAAAATAAGGAGTTTTCTAATCTTGTTGTTATCTTTGACATGGTTGTTCATCTATGTAACCAATCTATTAATATTCATTTAAAAGTATAATATTCTACCATTTTCAAGGTTTTTCATAAAAAAATAATCCCCAGTCTTCTAATTATCTCTCAAGTTCTCCGACGTAGGTTTTTTTTCCTGAAAAGACAACCACTTCTCAATAAATCCTCCTTCAGAGTCTCCACCTAAAACATTTAGCTCGAACAATTCTACCATGAAACATGTCCAAGGAAGACCTTTTTAGGTCTGTTGTCCTAATATAATACTCATATATGGTTGTGTAACCCTATAAAATTTCCAATATCCTTATATAATACTCTACCCTATTTATGTTCTCAAAATCCAACCATAGTAGATCATTACCATTGTGAGTTCTATAAAAACATCATCCACTAACATATCACTATTGTTATAGTTTATTCCCTATAATCAAATACATTGTACTTATAATTACATATATATGAATGGTTCTTGAATGTTAATAAAGTTCTTATCACATCTTTATCATTCTTCTTTGTGACATTGAATGTGAAAATTTCCTTGGAGTATTTTCCGCATTAAGATGTTATAGAAGTCCCCCTTCTATGATGAGAACCTTGAAGTGCTATGAAAGTATTATTAAATTAATTTTCTATGGTTTTATGATATTATTGGATAGTACAAAAATTATATAATCCATTAGGGCTATGAGGATCAAAAGATATTGATACTACTTCTTATGTAGTTCTCCCTTAGTAATATCATGAGAGAAGATTATGAGAATAGACCTTTCGGTAGAAAATACAACTTTTTTATGTTTCATTGGATGTTCCTACATATATATGTGGGTAATTAACCTTAGTCACTTATTTTTGTTATTAATATATATTAAAAGTCAAATACTTTTATGTATTGAGGAAAATTGTGATGACATATGCACATGGTGAGGTAGGATACGTTGAAGGAAACATGACCAGTATGGAATTAATAAATAAGTCTAAGAAGAATTTATAACTTCCATGGTTAGTGGAATTTGATATATCAGGCCTTATAATGGAAATGAGATATTATAATTAAGCCCATATCCATAGAGGTTAATTGATAAGTCTATTTCTGGAAATTCAAAGAAAGATATTTCAAGCATATAGGTTGATAACACATGTGATGTAACCTACTAGATAATAGATATTAAAATAAAGTAATTATATTACATAGTGTATGTTTGTATGGTATTTTTTTCAATTTCAAAAATAACAAATTTCTCTATGGGTTTCTTGGAATGTTTCTATTTGATAACCTTGAACTTTATGTGGTATAAACTAATGCTACTGAAATAGGGGTCTAAATGGTCACACTCTAAGTTTATCAAGAACCTTAATTAAATAATATATGAATTTAATATTTTAAAAGAATATTATTCTCAAGTTATAAGGAATAATATTTATTTTTTTCCTATATCACAAATATCCAGCCACCAGTTATTCGATGAAATATATGTGATTTAATTATTTAATAAATATTTAACTATTATTTTGGGGAATATAATATTTATTCATTTATCATCAAATAATGTAGTGATATTTATTTATTAAATATATAATCACTAGTCAATGTTCATAAATATTGATAAGGAATGATAAGACAAGTTAATGGTCTCGTAAGAAATGATATATTTTAAATATTATTTTAATAAATGATTAGTTTATTTATTCAAGAAATAATATTAATTTATATTCAAGTTTATAATATGATAATTATATTATAATAACATCGTTATTATTATTATTTAGACATAGTTTTCTTTATGGATTAAGATAATAATAAGGGCTCATGTGAAATTATTAATTCTCTAACCCTAGATCTATATAAACTTGATTATATCATTCTCAAACCCAATATTCATTATAAAAAATGAAATTCTAGATAGAATCATCTCAAATAATATAGATATATTCCTTTACATTGTACTCAGTAATTGAGATAAGTACTCCTCTAACTTCTCAATTCAAGAGAAAACTAGAATAATATTTCTTTCCTTGAAGTGATTCTGTTGTGATCAGTGGTGAATGGTGAAAGTGTTGAAACTATCCCCACTAGCACCCATGGAATTCTATAATTATTTTTAAAGTTTCATGGAGCATGTGTGGATCACTCATAGATGGATTCTACCATTGAATCCCCTAATGCAATGATGGCATGACAACAAGTAGTTAACCAAATCATAAATGAGTAAATAATTACACAAAAATGTAATTCTTAATCTTATAAATTAATTATAACTTATATGTAATGATATTTTATTAATGGATTTAAAGGTTTCTATTCATAAAGTTATTTTTTTTATTCCAAATAATTTTATAAAAACCCAATATTTTGAATGGTCCTGACCACTTCGATTGTGCCCTGAAACCTTCAAGTGGTATTAGAATGGTAACATATTAATTTATAATTATTTATTAATCATTAATTTATTTTCACATTTCATGTCAGTGTTATTTTTAATTTTATTAATTATTTTTCTACAAGTTGATATTACACATTCATTCAATTTAATATGATCTAAAAATGATTATAAACAGATCAAGGGAAATTAGAGATTCTTTTTGGAGGTACCGGAGGTTCTGACCAACTAAAATGGTTACACAGTGTACCACTAAAAACTACATGCCATGCACTAAGGTTTACCACATCAAGATGGGATGTGGGATACTTGTCTTACCAAATTTAAATCATAACGCATTGCATAATTACACACCATGTGTTGACTAGCTATATTGAAACATGTTTTTTCAGACTATAAGATGTGTAACTAGCATACATGTCATGTATTATACGCATTTTCATAGTGAAATATATACTATAATCCATGTATTAAATTAATTTTCATAGTTAAATTCATGGAATAAAATTCCAAGTGTTTAATAAACACTACATGGGACTGATAGTTGGGAAATATGGATTTCACATACCATGTAGCTGGTGTACATAATGTATACATGATAAGTGTTTATGGGCAATATAAATACTGAGTCTCTAGGTGTATATTGTGGACATAAGAAAAATGATATGAATAGAGTTTATATCATTATTACATGTCATGTAATCACCCAACAACCAATATAATTAAACTACACAAAAAATAATTAATTACATCATTAAAACCAAAAAAATGTCTAGTAAATGGTTTAATAGATATGTGATTAGTTTTTTATAGTATATAAATTCTCAATTAATTCCATATCTAAAAATTATGGTGAAGCTAGATACATTCCATGTTTTCACAGAAAATGGGACTCACTCGGACTATCTGAATTCACATTAAGATAAAATAACTGATTAACAAATTAATTTATTCCATCATTTTTATCTTAATAAAATAATGAATTTTAATAAATGTAAGCTAATTTATACATGTGAATTTATTGAATGTGTGGATAATCATGAACATATACTAACCTATGTATATGATTGTATAATTTTAATATAATTTTTTCATGGGTTTTGGTAATAATTAATATTAAATTAAAATGATAGCCTACATGTCATCCCCCCCTATTATTATATAAGGGCTTGCATGCCCAAAATTTATTTTATGTAAACCCCCTTTAACCATTCCAATGGTTCCACTAATATACATATGAGTAAAATATTATGTAATAGAAGTATCTCTTAGGTTAGTGAAGCTGGTCCGTGTTCGGAGCCGAGGTGTGACTGATCCAAGAATTAAGTAGGGGTATAGGTGGAATGCAACAACTCAAACAAAGTTACGATTCAAGGATTTATTCCACAATGTTCTGGGGTTAGTTTATCATCCTATAGATAAACTAACCATTGGAAAATATCATGATCATGCCAAATTTATTATTTTATTTCTTCCATGTTTCATGGTTAATTATTTATGAATTCTTTATCATAATCACATAAATTAAATGAATTAACAAGCATGAAAGATTCAATTAATATAAATTGTATTATTCCTAAATATTTTATCCATCCATGGTAAATTACTTAAGTAAAATCCAATTCATATTAATAAGTATTTCATATATATATATAATAGTAAATATATGCATAAAGACTGAATCTCTCAATAAAATATTAAGTCAATAATTCCTTCCACTTGTTGGGTTGAAATAAAACCATAGTTCAAAGTACTTGGACAACCTCTGTTGGGGTAATTTAAATTATTGAGGAATTTTAACTTAATGTTATTTATTCAACTTAACCTAGTTTGAATTAAGGTCAATTTTACTCCATGATACTTAAGGAAACTTGTGTGAAATTTTTGAGGAAATATAAGAATAGGATTTTGGGATTACAGGGGTTCACTCAATGGATCAAGGGGATTCAAGTTAATGTAGTTAGAAGAGGAATGCCTACATAAACAACTTTTAATAGCTTGATAGACCTATTTTTTGGTTTTGAGAAGGGATGTATAGATCTTTACCACTATAATATCTATTTGAAAATATATTATTAAACCAATGGTAAGGTATATTGGGTTTTATTAAAATAGTGGGAGACTAATAAATTAAAATTTATTACATCATATATTTTGGTAATTAGGGAAAAGTATTAAAATTTTGCATTAGTTTATTACATAAAATAAAAATAAATATATGAAATTGAATTTATTTTTGAGATCCATACTCAATAAGGATAACCTTTTCACCAAAATTAATTTCCATTATTAGTAAATCTTCTTAAGTATTGTACTATTCGAAGAATAAAAAATATAATTTTTAGAGTCACATATTCCCAAGGTCCCTTCCATGGAGGTTAGTGAAGATGAAATCTCTCACTATATAGAAAACATGGATGATGTACTATATTTCCAGTGTCTCAGGTTATCATCCATGTCCAGTGAGATCTATAAGAAACATAAAGAAAAGAATGCATATAAGATGGTGTCCCACCTTCATGATATTTATCAAGAAAAGTTAGTAAAAAATTTATATGAGATCTTCGTGGAACTATTAATGTGAAATAATGTAGATTTGATTCCATCTAGACCTCTTATAGTCAAGACTATTTTCTACATAGATCTCTTGCACATCTTGGGATTTATGCTCCTATATGAGTTACACACAAATATCATTTTATCATCTCTACCTTATATATTATCAAGTTTCATTTTGAATTATAATATAATAAATAGTGAGAAGTCTCTCTCGGAACTCCTTACCTTGATTATCTAAGTAGATAAATACATGAGGCGTTAGAAAAGTGTGGTTCTTTTGGTGAATAAAAGTAAGAATAAAGAAATGGTCCCTAGGACTCGATCCAAGTCTAAGGCACCCAAGAATTATCCTTCTAATGAGAGGAAGAACTCAAGTAAAGGAAAACAACTAGATGTATTATATTTTTCATGTGGAAAGTGATTCCATTGTAAGAAGAACTATATCGAGTTAAAGAAGTACATGGAACCTTCATGTGTATTCATTATCGAGCAAAATATTTATATATATATATATATATACATTGGCTATTAGATACATATTTTGGTTATAAAATCTATAATTAAATAAAGGAAACAAGTATATTTAAAAAGTTTTCTAGAGGATAGGTGGACATTTGAGCAACCAATGGAACTGAGCTAGCTACCTTGTCTATAGAATAATACCACCTCATGTTTCCAAAGAGAATGATTTTGGTTTTTAAGAACTGCTATTATGTACCTATTGTTATCAAAATCATAATTATTGTATCCTTCACAGATATGTATGGATTTATTTTCAAATTTGTGAATACAATATTTTATGGTTTGGGAAATTTAAATAAAGGTTCTTAAGTATTAGAATATGAAAATCATGTGTTTTAAATCGATAACAAATCAAGTTTTCATGAATTGTTTCATGCTAAATTTTGGCATCACTAACTTGGTCATGTAAATGAGAAGTGTTTGAAAAATATGTATCGAGATGTTTATTTAAATTATATTTAACTAAACCCACTTAATAGGTGTAAATATTGTTTACAAATTAAGATAACCAAGCCACATTTTGTTAGATAGGCTAAAATGGCCATGGAACTTCTATAATTGGTTCACACTAATGTCTGTGGAAATTTTCCAATAGAATTTAGATATGGGTATTCCTACTTCATTAATTTTATAGATGACTAAATTGGATAGAGTTATATATAATTGATGTGACACAAGTCTGAATACTTTCAAAATTTTAAGGAGTTTAAGAATGAAGTAGAGAATTATCTTGGTAGGAAGATAAATAAGCTTTGATCTGATCAAGGTGGAGAGTATCATAACCTAGAGTTTTTTAATATTTTAAAAAAAATTGGGATTATATCTCAACTGAATCCTCTATATAAACCATAGTGGAATGGTGTTATTTAATAGAGTAACTGCACCATTCAAGACATGGTGTGCTTAATGATGTGTGAGGATCTTTAATTATTCTTTTGGGGATATTCATTACAATATTTAATAGGCATTCTAAATTGACTTCAAACTAAGGTGGAAAGTGTAATACCATATGAATTAATATATGGAAAGAAATTTTCATTTTCTCTTACTCATGTATGGGGTTATGAGGCATTGTTAATGCTTATTATTGTAAAAAATGAGCACCCCAAGGAGATAACAGTATCTTTAAAAGATAACCCAATAAAATTATGGGATATTATCTACTCGAACCCTTAAACAAGAAAGTTATTATGTCTATAAGGGACATATTTCTTGAGAGGTAGAACATCTATAAAAGGGATAGTGGGAGAAATATTAACTTCAAAGAATTTGATGCTCAAGATATGAAAGATTTTGAACAGGTATAAGTTCTACTAGTCCCCCTAAAAGAGGTTGTTCCTAAGGCATAAATATTGCATAGGAGCACTAGAGATGATAGAGAACTAGATAGATATGGTATTCTAGTCACTGAGTAAGGTAACTCATTATTGGTTGAAAATAATGATCCTCACTCATATAAAGAGGAATCAGAGAGCTCATAATATGAAAGACAGTAATATTCCATGAATTCTAAGATAGATTCCATGTATCATAAAAAAGTTTTTGTTTAGGTTTATCTTCCTATTGATGTAAATATTGTTGAGTTAAAATGGGTATTCAAGAGAAAACTAGATATGGAAGGTAAATTTAGTGCCTATAAAGCACAATTAGTGGGTAAAGGGTTTAAATATAATAAATTCATAGACTATGATAAAATATTTTTCTCCAGTTTCCATGCTTAAATCCATCAAAATTCTACTTTTCATTATAAATTTCCATTATTATGATATTTGGAAGATTGATTACAAAATATATTTCCTTAATGGGAAACTTGTGTAAGATGTCTATATAAAAAACCCATAAGGGGTTTTTACTCCAGTTGATTCCAAAGGTATAAAAGACGTAGAGACATATTCATTGATTTAAGAAAGCATGCAGGTCATGGAAAATTCAATTTCATGAATCTATAATGTAATTTGGTTTCATAAAGAATGAAATTGTTACATTTGTATATAAGAGTTTTAAGGAGAGTGGGGTTTTTTCCTAGTAGTATATTTCAATTACATGTTAACTCTAGGAAATTATATTATATTCCTATAGTCCGTTAATGACTAGTTTAAAAGTGTTTCTCCATGATAAACTTAGGGGAAGTTTTTTGCATCCTCAAGATCAAAAATAATTCATGATAGATACAAGAGGCTTATCTGACTAAAGTAGTGTATATATATTGACCAAATAGTAAAGATATTTAGAATTAAATAATATATGAATAGATTGGTTCTAGTGTCACACAGTATATATCTATCTAAGAAAACATATCCTCAGGCACAATAGGATAGAGAGGGAGGATTAATAGGATCCTATAATATTTTTTGATATATTAGGTCATGTATTTAATGTTATGTACCAGTTTTGATGTTTCTAGATGCTAACATTGGACTTTATGTGGTATAGCTTAATTCCACTAAGGGGCCTGGAGGGTCACACACTCACTATATCATAAACCTAAATTAAATATAATATTAATTTTATTTTAAAATAGAATATTATTCTCAGGTTATAAGGATTAATATTTATTCAGTTTAATTGATCGAAAATATTCTTTCACCAGTTATTCTAGAGAATATATTAGAGTTCAATATTTAATAAATATGTATTATATATTTTAGTGAATATGATATTTATTTATTTATCATTGAATAATTTATTAGTATTTATTCATTAAATAAATTTTCATTATTCAAAGTTCAATAAATTTTAAGGATGAATGATGGGTTGAGTTAATGATCTAGTGAGAAATGATATAAATTAAATATTTTTTAATAAATGATTAATTAATTTATTCATGAAATTTTATGTATTTATCCATAAGTTTATCTCATATAAATTAAATAATATTATTATAATTATTATTTACACATGGGGTTCACCAAGTATTATGAATATAATAAGTGATCGTGTAAAATTATTAATTATTAAACCCTAGTACTATATAAAACTGATTGTATCATTCTTAACCCTAATCATCATTTTGCAAAAAAAATGTGTCGATAGAATCATCTCAAACCCAGGAGAGATCTTCCTCTATAATTCTCTCAAGAATAGATAGAAATCCTCTTCCTCTACCTTCAAAAGTTATGATAAAATGAAAATAACCCTTCTTGATTCAAAGAAAAATTGTTTTATCAATGATAAACAACTCAAGAATTATAAATATCTATTTTAATACCCATATAATTATAAAGTGGTGTTCATAGGTTCATGGAGTGAATGTGGATCACCAATAAAGGGATTCTACTCTTTAATCCCCTGACTCAATGATAATACCAAAAGAAGTGTTCAAATGAATTTTTTATAAAAAAATAAATCCAAGACAAGATAATTATTACTATTATAAATTAATTATAAAATATATTTTAGGATCATGTATTTATAGATTCTAGGGTTACTATTTATATACTTGTTACATTTATTTTGAATAATTTGATGAAAAATAATTTTTGTCCATGGGCGTACCCACTTCAGCCTCATCCTAGAACCTTCTGCTATGGTGAATATAGATTTCAATATAGGAATCATCATCTAGAAAATGAGAGACTAAACCAAATAGAAACTCAAGCCACGAACTCTAGTAAAACCTTTGTCACAAAATGTTTATGATATCAAAGAAAAACCATGAGGTCCTTGATTTTGAAACACAAAAAACATATATTTTCTTAGAGTGTCCTCATCTAACTCAATTGAAAATACCATCCCTTATATGAGAAATAATAATAAAAGAATGAATGGGATAGAAACTACCTTATATCATGGGTCAAATATATCTCTCACTTGAGGATTGGTAAAATGAATCATTAATAACTAATCGGTGGTAGGAGGACCAACTATAGGCATGGTCTCATCATAACCATTCCCCTACACACAGGCTGGATATTAGTGTTAAATAGATAAACTATGAGGGGTGAATCAGTTTATCATTCCTTTTATAATTTCCTTCTTTAAAAGAAATCCTTTGTGGTGGGTTAATACATGACCCTCTCAAGTAGAAATATCAGCCTCACTTGAGTGAAAATAATAATAAATAAGAATAAATAAGACATAGTTTCTTACGGGGTTCGTTCTCAGTGTGAGATCCTACTTCTTATTACGGCTGATTGTTATCTAATGCTTTAGATTTTACACTAATATATTTTTAAGAATTAAAGTGGATTGGTTATTAATTATCCTAAGACCCATGATTCCCACCACATTAACTTATCTAGAAATTTATAATATCTCCTGATAGTTACAATGAAAATACACAGCACAAGATGAGAAAGATATTCTTTCAAATGCTGGTTGCCTCAGCACCAAATAATAAATATTCCACTTTGAGCCAAAAAAAATATTATCCATGTAATATAGCACACCTTTTTCAAAATAGACACTTTATAATCTACTTGGTGAATAAACTTTTAAGAAATTATTCATTAAAAATCACTATATGTATAACCCTTTGAGGATCCACTTCTCATTATTCTCTTAGCATCATCATTATATACTCGGGCAAGAAAATTTTGAAAATAGTTCACCTAAACTTCAATAACATATATATCTTCTACTTATAGACTATAAAATCTTAGTTATACATATTTTTTTATATTTGGAACATCCCCTATGGCACCAACTTCTACTTCTTCTTTTCCTTACACAGAGCCTCACCCCATTTCACCCCTATGGTGTCTTCACTATAACTCTGTTTCCCAATCAAAATTATTTATAATTATTTATTCACATTTTATATTTAATAGATATTTCATTTTCAAGTTTATGAGGTAGCATTAAATTACCCACCCATTTTAGTTTACCCAAAATAGAATACTCTAAGTTGAATAAATCCATTCAAAATAAATTCAAATTATCAGTTATTCAGTTTTCTTCATCCAAGATCTCATGGGATCTTATTGTAAATCCCAAAACATTAGATAGTTACCCACATCCATTTATATAAAGAAATTTTAAAACTTCCTTTAACTTTTTATTATTATCAAACTAGTATTTTTGAGCTTCAAATTAGAACCGAGGAGAATAAAACTCATAGATCATTAAAAAACTGAACATAAATCATTTAAAATTATACATAAATAAATACAAAGAAAACCTAGACTCATGCGACCCATGTTATTTTATGAACTCAGTTTAAAATAAATCAAACCGTAAAAACACTCAAATTTAATTAAAAATTTATTATAATGTATTGTAGGAACTAAATAAATGAAAAGAATCTACCCAATTAACTTCTATAATATTCTTGAAAATAGGGTAAATTTCATTTTGAGTACTTCTTATCAAGTTGATATCTTGATTTATATTTTTCTTCATGGAATGAGGATAATTGATTATTCCTATTATGTGACTCACACTTTAAATGTGGTGTTTCATCATTAAATAATAGATCTTTAAACACCTAGTTTAGGTTTCTCTTTAGAAAATAATTCAATAACAAATAATTTCATCCCTAAAAAATGCTCAAAAATTATCTATGTATTGATCCTTACACATTTATAATGATGATTATGTAATTCTAAAATAATCCTTCAGAAGTTTCAAAATCTTTCATACATAAATGATGTCTAGATAGATTATTATTACATAGGTAACGTGATGTTTACATAGATAGGTTTCATGATCAGATTGACGAATCATGTTTATGAAAATTATAATTCATGAATATGCATCGTTAGATGATGCATACATAGAAGTATGATGATGAATACATATATAATAATCATTATGGAGATGCAGGACCCAGGCTTATGCATATAATACATTCATATTTTTTCATGAACTCACAAATGTTGGACAGACTAATGTTGTTCCAACATTTCCCATCTTATCCTATGTTTTAATGATCAAAAAAACACTCAAATTTTTATATAATGGTTTTTTAAGAGTGTCGTTTAATATTTTTAAAGTTATAAATTTGTTTTTCATAAGGTTTTAACCTTTTAGTTAAAGTTTTATCTAATAGTTGATTCTTTGTGTTCAAGGTTTAGGAATCCACAAAGAATTATTCTCAAGCATTATGGTCATTTAAAGTCTGGGAGATATTTTAGCATTCAGAAAATTTCTAAACTACAAAAGTCTTATGATCAAACTAAGATTTACTTGTAAGTATTACAATCAGTTAAAGAATTATGCTCAAAATTTATGATTATTAAAATAATTATGGAATAAAAATAATCCTTATGATGAAGTCCTATATTAAATTCTAATGCTTACAATTAAGCTTTATGATCATAAGAAATCCTTATAATCAATCAAGTCTTGCAATTAGAAAGGTAGACATCAAATACTTATGATTAGAACCCAAAGTATTACAATCAGAGGAAATTCTTATGATCAGATAAAGCTATTATTTGTTTCTATATATTTATTATGACTCGAAAATTCATAAGATCAAATAAATTATTATGTTTAGAATTCTTCCAATATTAAAGGCTAATGAATCTTGATACATTTAAGTATGTTTAAGATGTTTTATTATTGTTTAGAGGTAATTTATTACCATTTCATTATATCAAAATAATTATACTACTACTTTTAGTTTTATCAAAAGTATTTATGTCTAAATATTCAAATTTCATAGTGATTAAATCTATTATTTCTAAGAAGAAAAAATTTCAAGGAATATGTAAGATGAACCAGTATGATACCTTATTTTTTCTATTTTTCTATAAATACACATAAAAAATGAAAATAACATTAATTTTTAAATATTATATTCTTTTTTAACCATTTTAATCTAATAAATATGTTTATAATCAAAATTGAATAAGTTTTGTGCATAAAAATTAGTTTTTTGGGTGATCAAAAATGACACACAAAAAAAAGAAATATACACTATTTTTCAAGTTTACCATTCTTGGTATCTAAAAAACTTATTTTCATGTCATATTCTAGATATGTATCTAAAAATGAAGATCTTTTAGAGATGATCAAATTTTTTCACTCCTTATCTAGAAGAGTTCTTCTTCATCTTTCAGTTACTTATTGAAACTATGTGCTAAAGTTGAAATCCATCTATTTATATTTTTCTATAATTTTTACACTAATTTTTCTTAGTGTGTAAAGACTAATGAATGGTGTTTTAAAAATGGATACCCCTATTGAAATCTCAGGGAACCTTTTTTTAATGTTTAAGTATCTTTCACTCAACTCTAAATATCCCTAAGAAAAGTACTTGTTTTGTGAAAATACTCATGCTTAAAGAGAGAGGTCTAGTGGAGTGGACATGGGATTCTTGTTCCCAAAACCCCTATAAATCCTTTTTGTTCTATTATTCTATTTTTTTCCTTTCTGATAAAAGAGAAATTAACAATTTAAGGGATGACTTTATTTATGGATAAATTTTATAACAACTCAATTCAACCCCCCCCCCCCCCACTCTTGGGTCATTGTGTAACTCGACCTGAAAAAAATTAGTATCGAATCATGAGACTATTAAGTTATCAAATAAAATATTTTTAAGTCACAAATATCGTTTTTGAATGGCAATAATAGCTAAGAATAGAGAAATAATTTCTATGGTAAAATCTTCTTATTTTAGTGGAGAAAAATATAGGTGATATAAGGATAAAATGGTTATTTATCATAAAAATATTAGTCTAAATGTTTATTTGAAATCCATAAAGACTTATAAAATTTCTGAAGGAGAACTAAAGAAATTGGATGATACTGTAGAATAAAAATATGTCCTAAACACCAAGGCTATGGATTATATTATTTTTAGAATATGTCCTTATGATTTCAACTGAGTTTCACTATATAATATAGCACATGAAATATTGAAAACAATGTTTTTAACATATAAAGGTTCTTATTATATAATGAAACTCAATTGAAACACTATAAAATTAAATTTTTATACATTGAGAATGATTTATGGTGATGGTATCACTCATATAAATGGAAGGATGGTTGAAATTGCAAACAGTGTAATAGCCTTAGAAGATACTATTCCTAAACCTGACAAAGACCTAAAATTTATTAGGGTTATACCTTCAAAATGGTGTGTAATTTAAACTAATATTAGGAAATATATTACTGTGAAAATCATAAAATAAAATATCTTATTGAAACTCTTATGATTTATGGAGATGATACAGAAGTTGAAGTTGGAGAACATAAGATGATAAAAAAGGGATAAGGTTTATTTAAAATAATCCACTTCAAAATATTATAATAAAAACACATATACATCATTTTCATGATCATTTGATGAATATAATTAAAGCAATTCAAAGTCAAGTGATGTGCTGGCTCAATTTTCTAAGAAACTTGTGAAATTATAAAATAATAAAAGATGATTCATGAAATCCATTTTCAAGTACAAGAAGTTCATTGAAAATACCATATAAGTAAGATGTTAGGAGTGTAAAAAATTTGGTATATCAAGTCTAATTTCTCTTATCTTAAGGAAAAGAAAAATTATGAAAATAAGTTTTAAAAGATATCAGACTATTAAAATGAGAAGAAGGAAATAAAGGCTACATGGAGTTCCTTATAAGACTCTAGTGATAACCCTAGTTCTAATTTTGAAGATGAATTATCCAATCAGAATTCAATAATGTTCTTCACGGAATAAACTAATAAGGTAACTTTTACTTATTATTCTTCCCCTAAATCTAGATATAAATTTAAAAACAATTATTTTAATGACTTTAATTAATATTTTTATATGTTATAAGATAAAGATGATTCATTAAATAAAAATATCAATTATATTATGCAAAATTATGATATTATGTAAAAATAAAATATTTAACTAATGATATATATTTATAAATTAATTCCATGTTTAAAAAAATACACATCTTGTTGTGTTTTCCATGTCACCAAAATGAAATAATTAATGAATAAAGTCAAATATTTAAAAGATGTTGATATTTTTTTTACTAAGGGGGAATTGATTAAATTAAATCCTTGGTAATAACAAATCACATAAATAAAATATGGAATTGAAAGTAAGAGGGTGAAATATAAACCTTAAAAGAATTATTTTGTTCCTAGTTCCCAAAATAGAAACATGTTTAGTATCACTTTTTTACACTATGGAATAAATTTACATTTTTCAAATAATTAATACCTAATATATCCTCAAATATATCGAATAAAGATGAATTTTACTTCTAAAAATTTATCTAATTTTAATTTTGGGAAATATAAAAAAAATTCCCAAATCATTTATATTTAACCCTACTAGACCCAAGATAATTTGGGTAACAAAAATCTTCTTATTTAATTAGTTTGTTTTTGGGAAAGGCCTCAAGAGTAGGAATAAAAAATGGTTTATGTATATTGGTTGTTCAATACATATGAGTGGATACTTTTATAACTTCCATTCATTATCTAAAGTTTTTGGATTTTATACCACATTTGGTGATAATGACAAAGGGAATAATATTGAAGTTGGAACTATTAAGGATTCAGATTCAGTTCTTATAAAAAAAGAAATTTATGTTAAATTATTAAAGAACAACTTTATAATTATTTATAAGCATTAGGATGGTGGATTTTCTCTTTATATCTCATATAATTATTATTCAATTTTAAAGGATAAATTTCTTATGTTTAAATCACCAAAATTTAAAAATGTTTACTCTATACATATTTACTCTTTAGGAAAACTAAATGTGAATTTTTGAATATTGAAATCAAAGAACCTTGGATTTGGCATAGAATTATTAGATATTGTAAGGTATATTCATTAATAAAATTATCTAAGAAAAAAAATATTTCTAATATGCCCCAACTTAAATTGAACAAAAAAAACTATGTGAAGCATGTCAAATTGGAAATTAACACAAATAATATTTTAGACCAATCAAAGAAGTTTCATCCTCTAGACCACTAAATATTATTTGTATATATTTTTTTAGTCTTTAAATAACTAAAATCCTTTCTAGAAAAAGTTTTCTTCTTATTTTTTAGTTAATTACTTTTCTCAATTTAGAAGGGTTTATTTATTAAGACATAAGTTTGGAGATTTTTTTGTTTTTATTAACTACATTAAGTTAGTAAAAAATGAAAAGGATACTAGAATTATGACTTTATAAATTGAACATAGGGAGAGTTTGAGAAATGTGAATTCAATTTCTTTTTCTCAAAAAATGGACTTAAACATACCTTCTCTACCCATAAGACACCTCAAAAATGGTTTTATTGAAATAATAAATAGGAACTTGAAATATATTTCTAGAATAATATTGTTTGAATATATTTTTACTAATCATTTTTGGGATAAATATATTGAAATATAATTTTATGTTGTTAAAAAATTTATAATAAGTCATATCTTGAAGAAAAAATCATATGGTCAATTGAATAATTGAAAACCAAAGTCTCTAGAATTTAATGTTTTTAGATATAAAGTGTACATATTAAACACTGACTATAATATTGGTAAATTTAATCCAATGTCTAATAAAGTAATATCCCTAGTTTATTCTATTACTTATAAATACTTTATAGTTTTCAACAAAATTTCAAGGCTTGATGAAGAATCTACTCAAGTGAAATTTGATGAAATTGATCCTTTTGACCACAAAAAAATAAATCTGTTGAATTAAGTGATTCATTAGATAATATGAGACTTCAAATTTTCATTGGTGATAAAAATTTTGATGATATGGATTATGATCATGAACAACCCTGTCTAGAAAGAATTGAATCTGAAGAGCCTAAAAGTGTGATGCCTAAATAGCCTAGAACCCTTAAAACCCATCCTCAATAAATAATTATTGAAATATTAGATGTGGAATTTAAGACTAGAATAGTTATTGGAAATATTTTTGAATTTGTTTATTTTATATCACATATAGAATCTAAAATTATAGAAGAATCTTTAAGTGATGAAAGTTGGGTGGTTTCTATACAATAATAAATGAACTATATCAAGAGAAACTTGGTATGGGATTTAGTTTAAAGACCCTCTAATTATCCTATTATAGGAACAAAATGATTTTTTAAAACAAGTAGTATGATCAAGGTACAATCACTAGAAATAAGTTTATACTAGTTTCAAAAAGTTAAATAAATAGGAAGGAATAGATTATGAAGAGACCATTCCCCCTGTTCCTAGGTTATAATCCATTAGGATTATTTTACCATATGTATATTATATGGATTTTAAATTATACAATATGTATGTTTAATATTCATTTTTAAATAGATATTTAATGAGGAATTTTATGTTTAACAACCTATAAGTTTTAAAGACCCTCATTTTCAAAATTCTATTTTCAAAATTACAAAAACATTGTATAGTATTAAGAAATAACCTATAACATGGTATAAAATATTGAGTAGATTTATTTTATAAAATGGATTTAAAATTACTTTTCAAAACCCATAACTTTTATAAAAATCCTTTAAAAATGTATTTTATTAATTCCAATATATTTTGATGGGGTTATTTTTTGTTCAAAAAATCAAAAAATCTAAAATTATTTTTCAAATATAATGAAAATAGAATTTAATATGAGCATGATGGGTGAGTTAAATTTATTTCTTAGTTTTCATATTTATAAAAAATTATTTTCCTAATGTTTTAAACCAATGTAAATATATAAATTAATTACTTATAAGGTTTATGCTTGAAATAGATAAGACTTATTTAACTCATATGAGTTCTAATATAAATCATTACTTGGATAAATCTGGGAAACATGTTGGAAAATGGATAATTGGATCTTACTTTATATAAATGAAAGTTTACAAGGAATTATGCTTTCAGTATTACTTTGTACTATATTTCAATAAAACCTAAAAGAGTCACATTTAATAGTTTTCATAATAATTTCAAGGTACTAAAAAAGAAAATTTTATTTATTCTTAATTATTCTAAAAACTTTTTATTTTGATTAAATTTCATATTCTCATACTAAATTTTAAGGTTTTAGTTTAGATATTAAGATTACATCCATAAACATCCACTTTCTCGGAAAATATATAGACTTGTGATTTGGAAAAAGTAAATGTTATATTGCATTATTAAATTCTAAAGTTGAGTATATTATATATGGTAGTTTTTCAATACAATTTTTTATAGATGAAACACACCCTTATATATTTTTGATTAAATTTTGATCATATACGAATCAAATGTGATAACACTTATGCTATCAACATTTCAAAAAATCCAATAATCCATTCAATAAAAAAACATATTGACCTAAGGTGCCATTTATTAAGGGATCACTCACAAAAAGGTTATATCTTTTAATAATTCATTTTTAATAATAATTATCTTTTGGATATATTTAAAAAATAACTTATCATATGATATATTTTATTTTATTAAAAGTGAGTTAGGAATGTTCAAATTTAGGTGAACTTATTATAATTCTATGAAGAAATATTTTATCTATTTATTATTTATTTCTACTATCTCATTTTTTTATTAGTTTATTAAAACAATATATAACTTATATTATCATTGGTATTTTAAGAAGTTGAGTTTCACATCACTAGAAGTGAAAAAAATTGATTCCCTTTCTTTCATAATTCTTTAGAATTCTAAACATCTCTTTGCTCAAAAATATTCTCTCTTTAACCTCAGAGGTTTCTCTCCCTCTCTCTATCCCTCTCTCTATCTCTCTATTTATTACTCCAATATAAACCTTAAACCTAACATATTTCAATCTCATGAATCAATTGTGAGAATTGTGAAGTTTAATAGGACTGATGATGGATCTGGAGGAAGTGTTAAGAGAACCATGCCATGACTGGCTCAGAAGTAGTAAAGTGTAAAAGGTAGCACACCATGTCTAAAGGGTTGTTAAATAGAGTTCAATTGATCTGGGATGTTGAAAATAACAAATTAGTTATAAAGAATAAATGTGAGAAGGAAGCTTTAGGTGATGATGAAGTAGAAACCCTTGATGTTGATCAAGGGGGGAAGGTTGTTGAAGATAATCCTCCGGATGAAGCTCCTACTGATAGGGAGTATTCTGGGGATATAATATAAGCACTTGATTCTAGTCATGAAATT
The DNA here is from genome assembly GCA_963277665.1 of Viscum album. Taxonomy (NCBI): domain Eukaryota; kingdom Viridiplantae; phylum Streptophyta; class Magnoliopsida; order Santalales; family Viscaceae; genus Viscum; species Viscum album. The sequence continues at coordinate 1,794,834,999 of OY728120.1, forward strand.
GATCCTTGTAATTTATTTTTAACACAGAGGTTGTTCCTAAAGTGAAACTAGCTTATGGTAATGTTGAGCTCAGATCTGGAGAAGAAGTTGTCGAAATGGATAGAGATAATCTAGAGGATTCAGTAAGTAGGAATTCTAAACTATCTCTTGAAAGGAGATTAAATTTAGTTCTATCTATTAATATTACTTAACTAGTTAGTAAACGGGAATATAAAGAGATTATTTCAACTGGTAACACTAAAAATTTTATATCCTTTAGTTATGAGAAAGTTGAAGTGGCACAATCAGCGGACCATAATGAAGATGATTCGAATTTTTAATACCATGAAAAAACCTTCAATATTGATATTTTTAATGAATTTTAAAGTTATAATGTGGAAATAAATTATCTCAAGGATATGTTAAAATCCTCAAAGAATGAGATTCATAATCTAAAGAAGAACTCAATTTCAAAAATAGATTTCTCTAACATGATAGAATTGTTGTCTTCTTAATATAAGTTGTTGAAAAACTTTCAGCATGTTCACATAGGTAGTCATAAAAACCCAGATAATGTTAAAATAAATCATTTTTATATCTTATTGATATTAATTGGTTAATTTTATATATTTATATTTATTATAATAATAATAGGTATTTTTTTCAAATGGAAGAAAATATTTATTTCTAACCAAGCTAGGTTTTTAGGCATTATAGGGTTCTATTTAAAATAATTATTTATAAGTTATATAATTTTAAATTAAAAAAAATTAAATTAATTTTTTAATTAATAATTTTAAAATTATATTATGAATAATTTTTGATAATTTTCAAAACAAATTATTTATCAATCAATAGTGAAAAATACTGATTTTTATTGAAAACTGCCTTCTCTTTCCAATTATTTACCAAGTCACATTATATTTTAGGTTATTTTTACAATTTAATTAGTTAATTTTTATTAAAAATAATCTAATAAATTTTATTTGAATCAGCATTATACTTGAATTTGGTATAAATACAATTTTATACTTGAAAATACATTTTTCAGGAAAACAGTTTTTTTCACATTTGGAGGGTTTAAATTATAAATTAGAATTTTTCATTTCTATAAAGTGAATTTGATAAAATGGATTCAATAATTTTAATCATAATAATTAATATTATTTAATAAGGCCAACTTATTTTTTTCATAATCAATAGTAAAACAATAAAAAAACTATTTCCATGGTTAAGGTTAAAATAGGTTTACAGAGGGGGTTAAATAAAAGTGAAAAGGGCTAAAATGACATAAAAATTATTTAACTAATATTATATAGCCTTATTTAGAACCTATAAGATTTCATATTAAAAAATGGTCCATTTTTGGGACATTGTTTTGAGTAATACATTAATATATTTTAATTATTTAAAAAAAAATCCAATTGTGTCATCTCCCCCACATATAAATGGATGACCCCTATCCTATCCTCTTCATACATCAAGAGCCTTTTGGTTCAGAAAATACCTAACATAATCCCTTCCTAAAATACCTCCCAATTTATTATATTCCCTTTTACAATCAAAAAACCAAACTAGGGATTATTTAGGTTTAAACCTAAAGAGATTGTCCAAAGAAGTGGTATAGTTCTTAACTATGAATTTCATTTATTTCTTATTCTACCTCCTTAAATTATTATTAAAACATAATGAAATAATAATTTATTATCTTCAATATATTTATATGTTTTTATATTAATTTGATAACCAATATCCATATACCTCTTCCATCCAATGGGAAGTGAAACCATTGTTCATGTATACAACGGACTACTGCCTCACAAACTGATGTAAATAATTTTCCATCACCACATATCATGCACAGTTTTAATGATGGATTTAATATATATATATATAAATGATATTAATTAAATATTAATCATTATATAAATATAATATATCATATTTTTCCTTACCTTTATATCCATTGAAAAATGATAACATTATTCATGTGTACGTGTGGATTACCACCTCCATGAAGTGATGCGGTTCATTTTTCATCACCACATCACATGGATGGTATATATAATTTTATTAAAATATATAATATGATATTTCTAATATAATAAAAAAATAAAGGTAAAATTATACTTACCTTCTTTCCCTCATTCTCTTTATAAATGAAAACATTTCTCATGCGTACGTACGGCCAACCGACTCCATGATTGTAATATAATTCATTTTTTATAACTATATTTCATTATTGGTTTTAAAATTATAATTGATATAAAAAATGATGATTATTTTATTTTTATTGTTATAGATATAATGCAATAATTACTTCTTTGGCCATATTCAACATACAGAAGTCATTTTGGACATATGAGATGAATATCATCAAAGCATCTAACATGAAATTAATTGATTAAGTAATTATATATAGCATGGTAATAATTAAAAGAAATGTAATAATAAACTTGAAAAAAAATTAAGAAATTAAATAATTAAAAAAATACCATTCAATAAGATAAAGAATGTACGTGATGATTGAGACTCAAGGTAAGGCACACCTTACCTTAAAACCTCATTATTATTGTTTTAAATATTTATTTTCTAAATATTTTTCTTACATGTACATGTTTTTAAAATTATTTTATATAAAAAATGACTTTTAAATGAATTTTAAAGTTACTTTTTTACTTTCTTTCAATGGTTTTCAAAATGTATTTTTTATAGGACATTTTTGTATAAAGGAAAAAGGAATTTTCTATTTTAATGTATATAACATCAATAGTTTTTCTTGCCTTTGTAACCATTATATGATGTTTGTCTTCTGTTATAGGATTTCATGTTTTCTAAAAATAAAAACAGCCTTCCAAATTTTTTGGGTATTTTAAAAAAGGGTTTTAAATGTAATAGATATTTCAATACCTAGAAAGGTTTTTTAATGGGTGAAAAAATATTTTTATGACTGTAATGATAAAAATTAAATCCTTCATGTGATATGATTATATTATGGTTCTTGGTAATTTATTATGATGATAGTTTATCCTGATATACTTAATTATTATGGGGGATTCTGATATAGATCCTAATGGTGGGTGAGACTGATATATCTCTCCAATGCATTTAGTAAAGGGATTAAGTTAACTAGTTATAGGTTTCACCAAAGAGATTATTTGAATTTTCCAGGTAGGTAATTCCATTTATAGGAGTGAATATAAGAGTTATATGAAAATGGTATCCCAAGTTACCTACATCATTTATCTATGATTTATATGGGTTTCTATAGAAATATTATGATTTCACAAAGTAATATAATGAGCTTCTGTTTAAAGGAAAGTATTTGCTACATCTAAAGTGTGAAATTTATAAATTTTTGAAAAAAATATTAATGAGTTTTTTATGATTGTAAAGAAACCTTTAGGAGTTTATATTCCATTTAATATTTATAATTAAATTTTTTTTATGATATTATTTAGGTAGTGAAATTAAATTTTGGTATAAGAAAATGTCTATTTTTTCTCTAATTTTATTTTGAAAAAGTAAAATTTTTTATAAGAATTTATTGATAAGCGGGTCTTTTATTTATTTTCATATATCTATTACTGATATATTTTTGCACATCCCATATTTTAAAATGTTTTTTATAGGTTTTTAAGGATGGTTAGGGACAAGGGTGAGGTCAAGATGAAAATTGTGAAGATATTTTATGGAATGAAAACATTTCATTTCTTAAAAGTATCTTATTGTGGGAAAATTGGATACTGGGTAAAGTTTCCAATTTGTGATATAATATTTATTTTTTAAAAGATGATTCACTAATTCTCAAAATCATTAAAACTAAAAGATCTACAGAAATTCAAGAAAATAAATTCATATCTAAAGAATCAATTTATGGATTGTTTAATTTGGGTCCTTATAGTTATAATTAAAGGAAAGGAGTAGATAAATTTAGAGGTTATGATAATGTAATTAAATACACTTAATAATTATAATTTGTGGTTATAATGATTTGGAATTGGAATGTTACCATGTTGCTTCATCTAACCTATTTCTTTTCAGAATGGTTCTTTATAGAGAAAATAAGGAAACTGAAGTAGGAAGGCCCCAAGATGATAAATTCCTTCTAAATACACAATTTGGAATGGTTATAATTGTAACTGAGAACATTTTTGATGTGATAGATCATTTGAAATAGGCAATAAATAGTGGTGTCATCCATGCTAAAGAGAAACTAGATCTACCACAGAGGAACATGTCAATAGTGGAGAATTTTATGACACATCACGCTTAAGTATTTAGTAGATCTTCTAACTCAATGGTAGATGAGAGATTGATTAAATCTATAGGAATGATAATTTAATTCATGGGTTGTTCAAATAATAAAAAGGAAACTATTGTTTCTTTCTATTTTGATGTTGAATCCAGTTAATTTTGGTTAATGTTTAAGTATACTAGAGAAAGAGAAGAGATTATATCCATGTAATGGGATATATTTAAGAATATTTTCCTTGAGAAATATTTTCCTAAGTTTGTTCAATATAGGATGGAAAATAAATTTATGGAATTGATTCAGAATGAGGAATATTCGGTGGTTGTATATGAAACAATCATCACATTATTAGAAAGGTATGAACTAAATGGTATTCAAAATATTGATAGTAAAATTAAAATAGTTTTCCTCAGGACTAAATCCAAGATACTGAAGAGATCTTTCCTATTCTTTATTTAAAGGTTAATAGAAACTTTTTCGATATTCCAATAATCTGAAAATGGATTTTTCTAATGGTTAGGTGTTTTATAAAAACAAGAAGAATAATTGGTCCCAGTGGAAGACAAAAGGAAAGAATACATTAAAGAAATTTGAAGGTAAGAAAATCAAGTTTTTTGTTTGTGATAGGTGTGGGAAAAAACACCCAAGGAATGTCTTATGAAATTAGGTAAGTTATTTAATTTTGGTAAGTTTGGGAATATATATCTTGATTTCAAAGAAAATTATCTTAGAAGTGGAAATAATAGTTTTAATAAGCAGGTAGTAATACATTTTTAATGTAATGAGATGGGTCATTAAGTGGATGTCTGTTCAAATAATTACTTGAATGATTGGAAACAACAAGACTATAAGTAGAATAATGTAGTGAAATAATTCGAAACTACTTTGGTAAATTTTGGTCTATAAAATGAAGTATTATTAGGTAATTTACTTATTTATTCAGAATATGCTAATGAATTTTTTGATTCAGAGTCTACAAATTCTTTTATTTTTGAGAAATTTTTAGGTAAAATGAAAATTTCACCTCAAGAAATTAAGTTGGTACTTTTAGTAAAAACATTTGGTGTTATTATTAATGAAAAAAATAATTTATAAATGTCTTTCTGTTATACTTTTTGGATGGTTTTTCCCTGAAAACCTTAAATTATTTCTCATTTTATAATTTGATTTTATTTTTAGATATATATTGTCTTTTAGTTTATCATAATAAGATATATTGTATATCTAAACAATTAATTTACCAATATTAGTTTTAATTTTTATAAAATAATTAATTCATACAATTGATAACATATCAAGATGCTATGAAACTATTAAAAGATGGAAATGCATTTTACCTTACTCATGTTGTTGAAAATAAGAAATCTATTCAAATTAATGATATGGTGAAAGTAAAATAATACCTGGATGTTTTTTCTTATGAGTTAAATGGTATTATACCTAATTGGTAAGTTGAGATTACTATTAACTTAGTTCCTGATTCTAATCCAATTTCAAATACTTCTTATTGATAGTCTCAAGTAGAGCTTCAATAATAGAAAAAAAATTGTTATAATAATTTCTTGATAAAGGTTTCATTCATCTTATAACTTCACCATGTGGTGCTTTTATTTTATTTTATAAAAATATTGATCGTTACTTTAGACTTTTAATTGATTATAAATAATTGAATAATGTTAATATTAAGAATAAGTATCATTTTCATTGTATCGATTTCTGGTTTGATAATCTCCAAGGAGTTCAGTATTTTTTGAAGGTTGATCTTAGGGCTAGGTACCATTAGCTGAAGGTAATTGAGTATGAAATCCCAAAGACATAATTTCATAATAGGTATGGGAATTTGGATATTTTTGTTATTCCCTTTGGGTTGGAGAATGCTCAAGTTGTATTCATGGATCTTATGAATAAATTTTTCTATGAATATTTAGATAAATTTTGTGGTTTTTTTTTGTTAATGATATTTTCATTTATTCAAAAGTTTATGAGGATCGTGAAAAACATCTAAGGATTTTTCTGTAAACTATGAAGGAAAATAAGTTTGATGAAAAATTTATTAAATGTATTTTTGGTTACAACATATCTCATTCCTTGTATATATCATAAATAAATATGGATTGTAAATTGATCCCACTAAAACTAAAGTGGTTTATGAACATCCAAGATCTAAAAAATTTACTGATATTTATAGATTTAATAGATTATCATGCTATTAATGGTGGATTGTTGAAATCTTTGCATATTTATCTATCTCACTAACCAAGTTAACATGAAGAAGATTTCAGTTCATCTAGAAAAAATAATACGATGAAAGTTTCTAATAATTGAAAAGAAGATTAGTTAATACTCTAGTTTTGTCCTTTCCATATAGAAATGGTGAAATTTGTATCTATAATGATTCTTTATTGAAGGAACTAGGTTGTATTTTAATTCCAAATGATAGGTTAGTTTCTTATACTTTATGTTAATTAAATCCTCATGAAAAAATTATACTATACATTACCTTTAAATGACAGTTGTAGTGTTTGATTTAAAATTTTAGAGACCTTATTTATATCTATAAAAGTGTTAAATATATATTGATCATAAAATTTTAAATTGTATATTCACTTCGAAAGAGTTTTACATGAGATAAAGGAGGTGACTATAATTGATAAAAGATCGCGACATCACCATTCTTTACCATCCAAGAAAAGTAAATAGAGTAGTTGATTCTTTGATTTGGAAAGATAATGCTACATTAACTATGCTACATTTGGAACATGATATTTTGGTTAATGATTTAATGAATTTATTCTTATAAATTGTGCATGAAATTGCCTTTGTTTTTTTAGTTGATAGTATAATTATATTTGTCATATAATATTAAGTATTCTGGGAAGGAAGACATTGTTTTATAGGAAAAGTTAAAATTGGTTACGAAGAGTAAGTTTCCTAAATTTAATATTGATATATAAGGTGTTTTGAGATTTAGAAAAAGGTTATGTGTTTCATGTAATCCCTGGTTGAAGAAATAACTATTGAGTGATGGTTATAGATCACCATTTTCGATTCATCCTGGTCTTACAAAAATATATAGAGACTTTTGGGGAAATTTCTTGTGGAAATAAACAAAGAAAGATATTGTTCGTTTTTCTATGAAATGATTAACTTCTAAACAGGTTAAAGCTAAATGAAAATTACTAAATGGGATGACTCAAACTTTTTCAGTTCTATTATGGAAAATGGGGAATATATCTATAGATTTCATGGTGGGATTACCAAAGAAATATTGAGGTAATAATGTGATTTGGGTAATTTTTGATCGATTAACTTAATCTTATCATTTTCCTCTTATTTTATATAATATTAATTTGGATAAACTTTCTCAACATTATATTAAATAATTATATTTCATGGATTCCCTATTTCTATTATGTCTGATCCTGATCTCATATTCACCTCTAATTTTGGGAAAGGACTTCAAAATTCATTGGGTATTAAATTAAATGTCAGCATAGACTTTCATCCTCAATTTGATGGATAGTTAGAGTCAATGATTCATACTTTAGAGGATATTATTAAAGATTTTTCAAAGGATAATCAGGTAATTTGAGATCAATATCTGAATTTGGTTTAGTTTTCTTATAATAACAATTTTTATTTATGTATATAGATGGTACCTTTGAAGCATTTTATAGAAAACTGTGTTGTGGTATTTATTATTGTGATATAGTAAGGGAAATAATGTTATTAGTTCTATAATTGGTAGAATAAATGGTTGAGAAGGATATTGTGATTAAACAGAACATGAAGATGTCTTATAGTAGGTCTAAAAGTTATACATTTAACCGAAGGAAAGATCTTTTATTTTATGTTGGTGATAATGATTTTATTAAAGGTTCTCTATGTAAAAGTGTTATGAGTTTTGCTAAAAAATATATTGAAGTTCACGATTCATTGGATGATATGATATTATTTAGAATATTTAATTTTTGTTTTACCAAGTGTCCATGCCTCTAATTTTATCTCATGTATATTATATATTTCATGTTTCATTGTTAAGAAAATAATTGCTGGATGAATCTAATGTTTTGAGCCCTAGAATAGTTCAGTTGGAAAAATACATTTCTTATAAGGAATATCCCATACATATTATTCACTTTAGAGATAAATAGTTGTGGAAAAATTTATTTACAAGGTTAAGGGTTTTCAGAAAAACCATATCGTTGAAGAAGCAACATGGGAATCAGAAATGCTATAAAGAAAAAATATCCCCAGTGGTTTGAGTAATGAATAAAATTGTGAGGACGCAATTTATAAAAATGAGGAATAATGTAACAACCAAGGTAATGTTAAGATAATTTATTTTTATGTCTTATTAGTATTCATTAATTATATTTATAAATTTATATTCTTTATAATAATATTAGGTAATTTTTCAGTCAAAAGTAAAAAAAATCATTATTTCTAACCAAATTGGGTTTTCATGCATTATATTATTTTATTTAAAATAATAATTTCAAAATTTTGGAATTTTAATTTTAAAATATAATCTTAATTTACTAATTCATCATGTCAACATTATCATAATATGAATTTTTTATAATTTGCTGAAAAGTTTGACTTTTTAATGAATAGTGAAAATATTTATTTTTATTGAAAACTGTCTTTTATTTCCAAGTATTTACAAGGTAAAATTCTATTTTTGATTAGTTTTAAATTTTAATTAGTTAATTTTGATTAAAAATAATTCAATAAATTTTATTTGAATCAGCATTATACTTAATTCGATATAAAAACATTTTTATATTTAAAATGGCATTTTTTTGTAAAAATAGATTTTCATCGCATTTTGGGGGTTTAGATTTTAAATTAAATTTTTAAAATTATATGAACTGAATTTGATAAATTGGATTATATATTTTTAATCATAATAATTAATATTATTTAATAATTATGGCTTAATTTTTTTATAATTAATAGTGAAAATAGTTAAAATTTGTTACCATGGTTAAGGTTTAAATAGTTTTACCAGGGGTTAAACTAAAGTGATAAATATTTAAATGACCTAAAACATTTATAAAGATAATTGGGAGACCATATTTCAATACAATATCTTCTAATATTCATAAATTGTCCATTTTTTAGTCATTTTTATGGGTTAATAAAATTATATATTTTAATATTTTAAAAAATTCCAATTGTGTCTTCACCCCCGCTTATAAAAGGACACCCCCTCTCATCTTCAATACACAATTAAATATCCTTTTTTTAGAAAATTACTCCACAAATCCATTCCTATCATGCATACCCATATCCTAGATTTCTTTTTTTGATTATAAATCAGTCCTAGGAAGGCTTTAGGTATAAAATAAAAGTGGATTTTAGAAGAAGATGTATAGTTCATAGCCGAGTGTTTTCATTTTATTTATTCTTATACCTCATTAAAAAATTATTAAAACAAGATTAAATAACAAAAATAGTATCTTAAAAATATTTATATGCTCTTATATTTATGGAATAACCTATATCCATATCCTTCTTCCATTAAATGGGAAATTAAACAATTATTCATGTGTACGGCAGACTACCACCTCATGAACTGATATAATTTGTTTTCCATCACCACCTCTCATGGATAGATATAATGTTTGATTTAATTTATATATATGATATTTATTAAATATTTATTATTCTATAAATTTAATATATCCTATATATTTTTCCTTTCTATCCATTGAAAAATGATAACGTCGTTCATGCATACGTGTGGATTACCATCTCCACAAAGAGATGTGATTTTTTTACATCACTACATCACATGAATGGTGTATATAAGTGTATTAAAATATATAGTTTTATATTTATGATATATTGATCATTATATAAATATAGAATTATACTTACCTTCTTTCCCTCAATCTCTTTTAAAAAATAAAATGTTACTCATGCGTATATACAGCTTACCATCTCCATGATTGTAATGTTTTTTATTTTTCATAACCATATTTCATGATTGTTTTGAAAAGTATAATTGATATATAAATAATATACTTATTTCATTATTATTATTATGTATATAATTTAATAATTAATTATTTTACCTTAGTTAGCCTACAGTAGTCATTTTGGACAAATGAGCTAAATATTATCAAAAATTAGATGTGAACTTAATTAATGAAGTAATTATACATAACATAGTAATAAATAAAATAAAATTAATATTAAACCTAAAAAATTTTATTAAGTAGATAAATAATTAATATAAGTTTATTATTTAGGAATAATAATAACTCATGTGATGATTCAGACTCGAGGTAAGGGATAATTTACCTTCTAAAACTCTTTTTATTGTTTTAAAGATTTTTTTTCAAAATTTTTTTATTAAAATTACATATAATTAAAATTATTTTATGGAAATAAAATAATTATAAAGGTAATTTTATGTCACTTTTTACATTATTTCAAAGTTTTTCAAAAGGAATCTTTTTACATATTTTATGTTAAATGTTTTGAAAAAAAGTAAAAATGTGTGTTCTATTTTAACATATATGGTGTTAATAGTTTTTCTCACTATCATAAACATTATTTAATGTTTGGATTCCCTTACAATATTTCTGGTTTTATACAAATAAAAATCATCCTTCCCTTTTTTATTGGTATTTCCAAAAATTATTATAAATGGAATGGATATTTTAATTTCTATAAATATTTTCTTAAGGGTGAAAAGAATATTATTATGATTATAATGATGAAAATGAAAGATTTCATGTGTTATGGTTATATTATTATTCTTGTGAATTTATTATTATGATGAGTGAGCCTGATATAGATCATGATTAAGGGAGATCCTAATATAGCTTATGATTATGGATGAGTCCAATATAACTCTCCAATACATTGGGTAAAGGGATGGAGTTAAATAGTTAAAGGTTTCTCCTACTATATTCCTGTAATTAATTAGTTAGGTTATTCCATTTTAAATATAGATTGTAAGAGTGATATAAATATGATTTCCCTAGTTACCTTTGTGATTTATCTATCCTTTATATGGGTTTTTATGAAAATATTATGATTTCAAAAGTTAGTCTACTGATCTTATGTTTAAAGGAAAGTATATGGTACTTCTTAAGGTTGAAATATATAACTTTTTGAAAAATATTTCATGATTTTTTTTTATTTTAAAGAAACATTAATGAGTTATATTTTTATCTTTTATGATTTCTTATGAAATTTTTCATGAAAATATTTGGGTAGCGAAGTTGATTTTTTGGATAAATAAATGTTTATTTCGATCTCAAATTTTATTTTGAAAACTGGAAATTTTTATGATTATTCATAGAATAACATGTCTCTTTCTTTATTTTTATACATCCATAATAGATATTTGTGTTCTCATCCCAGGTTTTCAAATATTTTTCATGGGGTTTTAAGGATGAGTAGGGACAATGATGAGTTCAAGATTAAAATTATGAAGATATTTCATGAAAAAAAAATTAATTTCTTAAAATTTGTGTATTGTTGGAAACATGGATACTGAGGGAAAGTGTCCACTTTGTGATGTAATATTTATTTATGTAAGGGTGATGACCTAATTCTCTAAAACTATAAGCATAAAATATATCTAGGAATGTAAATAAAAATAAATTTGTGGATTTTTTAAAGTTGGTCCCTTATAATAGCTCCTCTATAGCCATATTAGAATTAGAATATTTGGAAATTTAGTTGAAAGTTTTGAAAAATATCATGGTTAATATTTCTATGTTTGAAGAGCTAAAGAGTATGATAAAGTATCAATCTAGTTTAATTGATAATTCTCTACATATTAAGACATGTGACTATGCTAATGTTCTAGAAGGACTCTAATAGTTAAAGGATCAATTTTTAGAGTTAAATTTATGTTCAATTGATAATATTTCTTTTAAGGATTTATAAGTATAATTGAGTGGGATTTGGGAGTTTTCTATTTCTAGAATATATTTAATACTCCGAATAGAACTATGATCCCCCAATTTGAATTCTATAAAATTATTTGTTTCCCTATAGAAAATTAAATATCCAAATATAATTTTAATGAGTTAAATGGTTTGATGAAAGCTCGGAATGTTCAATCTAGATATCTTCCACCTATTTAATTTGGGATATCAAATACAGTCTTTCATAAAACTAAAAATCTCAGGTCTGAGTTAAAGATGGTATCTTCTTGTGTTAATCTTGTAAGTGAAAGTGTTCAATATTTAAAATCTTATGAAATAACTACAGATACCATGCATTATCTCTCGCATGAAATCATTCATGAGATTAAATAACAATATGCTAAAAACAAATACCTAGTCAACTTGTTACAATAATGAAAAAAAATGAATGATAAATTCATATTTATTTTAAAAAAACTATGATAAATCAAGGATAATTTTGGATATATAATAGTTCCTTTATCTAGACCTCTTTTTGAGGAAACTCTTCTTAAAATATTGGATGTAAAAAGAGACTCATCTAAAGGAAAAGAGTTGGTATTTTCTAAAGAAAATCCAAACTTTGTGACTCAGGCTTCCATGAAGAAAGTTTTTCGGATTCTATTAAATTAGTATGATAATGAAAGAGTTTAGAGGCTAGAGGAACTTGAAAAATATAGGTTTTAAATTAGGTATAACATTCCCCTTAGACCTCCAATTCTAAAAAAATCTCAACATCCAAAGAACTTATGCAGAAATAGTTTATAGGTTGAGAGGATAAAGGTGATCAAAGGACTTACTCAGAAATGAACCTTTCTCCTCTTATTCTTACCTAAAAATATCATTTTGTTAAAAGGGTTATTCTATAATAAGTTTTCAACTTTTTTAATATGTTGATTAATCTTCTCATTGACATCAGTGAAAAATTGAACTCATTAGAGGACACTGTGAAAATCACCTCTGTAACCCAGAGAATAGATCTTTTGGAAATATATAAAAACTATACCTATGGACTAAAGAAACGGTATATAGTACTACTATATTATTCTAAGAATGATCTTAGTTGAAAGTTATATATGTTTGGAAATTTATTTTTTTAAATGATAGGTGGAAAATATGTGGGTGCGGTTCCACACAACAGATGTCCTTCTTCCATAAAAAAGGTTGGAAGAATTTTTTGGATATAGGGATTCTATCCTTATAATGAACCCCAGAATTTTTCTTTTAAAATGAACCAATTTTATCAAACCATGGCTCAATACCTCCTCCCCTTAATTTTTCCTACTCCAAAGTTACATAGGTTGATAAAGAAAATCTCACAAGAGTTCTTGATTTGATTTTTTTCAGCAATACTTTAAGGGGAAGATCTAAGACTATAATTAAATCTGCTAGATCTAAAAGTGAACTATTACTCAAAATCTTATTATTTTAATGAAATTAAACCTTAATCATATCCCTCAGCCTTCTTATTCTTATATTGATCATGAACCATCAACCTAGACATCTCCTAATCCAAAATAATGATGTATTTTTATTATGTGGATGTTGTATATTTCTCACTTTTTAATTATATTAGTTTTTTATAAAGCTCAGTGGATTCCTATTTTTTTTTAATATTTGGTACTTTACTGATGGTAATTTCATTTTTTTTTTCTAGTTTTTATCCTAAATAATAAATTATAATTCATTTAATTTGCCTCTTTATACCATTATATACTTCAGTGTTTCATATTGAATGTGTTACCTATATTATTTTATTATTCTTTTAGATCTCACAAAAAGGGGATAAGTGTCATGACCCCCTCCTTACAAGGTATACCCATCCTGGTCCAACAATGTGAGAAGGGAGATAATGACCCCTGAGTCCAACCTCCAGTAAGTCTAGGGTTGGGGACTAGCACCGAGGGTATAGTAAACACGCAAATAGGAGGCATTACCCTCTAAGAGAACACATGTGAATGAGAGAGATAAGACAGAAACCAAAAAACTCCAACTCAGACTGCAATATAAAAGAAATCCCAAGTGCACATATTTAATGTAATGCAAAAAAACTACAATTGAAAGAGGAAATCTACATGTACCCAAAAGAAAGTGAAAACAACAGTGACCATGAAGCCCAAACAACTCATGCAACCCCAAGCTAGTAGAAACCAACCTGATCACCAAACTACTCCAAGTGACCTAAAAAATAGTTTATATATACATAGGGTGAGTATAAAAATATACTCAGTAGGATCCTCCCTAGAGCCTCTCGTGCAAAAGTAAGTAAATAATGCTAAAGCACGGTGAACAACAAGTGAAACTAACTCATCACCTAAACAAGTATACTAATTTCCTAACCTCACCAGGGCTACTCTCAACAAGTAATGCATACAATATTATATAAAATAATAAATAATATCAAGGGTACCCCTCTTCTACTTCCCCACTGGTTTTTCACTTTTTCCCAAAGTCGCACATCTTAAGCATCTATCTCCAAAAAGGCTTGCCCACAGACACCTTAGAGAAGCACCACAACATGCACCTCGTGCAACAAAACCATCATGTCCACACAAGAAAAGTAACCATGTAGTTTCCGGGAGCCACCACATCTCGCATAACATGTATCGTATGTCGGACATTATACCTCAATCCATTACTGCCCATAAAACGAGTAATAATCCTCAAGTCGTCACATCCTATACACGTTATACCTATAGTAGTCCAAAGGAAACTATATCCAGAATATATGTGTGTGAATAACCATAATCCATTAGAACCCTCTACACACATATATGGGGAAAACTAACTGTTGTTCCTACCATCACAAGTAACTACCAAGATAAGAGAGTGGGGCCAAAGGGGGAAGTTATCCATTCATCCTCCCACCTGAAAGTTGGGGAAAACACCCCTCCCCCCTAGGGCTCAGAATCTCTAGGGTGTTAGTTTCCCTAACTGAAGGGGTGGAGTAACATATAGAAACAAAAAAATTACAGAATATATTATAGCTCACAACCACACTATGGGAATAACCTAGTCTTAGACTCAATTGCAGCTAACGTCTCTCAGACTCCTAGATACCACTTCTAAGACTAGATATCCTATAAGCACAAAACCATTTAAAAAACTATATTAAATTACTTCATTCCCTTTTTATCAGTTTTACTTTACATTAATTAATTCTTTAAACATTAATTAATCATTAACAATTCCATATTATATTTCATTAGCATCACACCCAAAGTTCACTATTCCTTTAAATTGCAACATTAGAATTGCATCCCGGCAATATTTAACCCTATGGATTAACATCATTTATTAAATCATTTATTAACAACATTATTACTTTCCCATATTCCCAGGCATTCTAGAAAAACATTTTAAGCTACTAAACACAACGGGGCTCAACTAGGTGAGTAAATGAACTACTCGTCAAGTCTTCTCCACCTTTATAAAGAGGATAGACCCATCCTCCCTTGAGAACTTAAACACATAAAGCACATTGCATACCCTGTGTGCCTTTGCCCCTTTTTGGAAGGAGGGTAAGAAAACTAGATACCTTGAGTAGTGGGGAAATTAAAGGGGATAAAAAACCAACAAGAATCATCAAGCATCCAAACATTCACATCCAACTCATTTCATCATCCCTGGTTTCCTCCTCGACACCCACATGCATAAACCAATGCATCTCTCCATTCTAGGCATCAACTACTGCCACAACCAATAGGCCTCCATTCCTCCATATATCACAACAGCCATTTAAGCTCACATCACAACACAAGAATCAAGAAAAAAACATCATATCAATTGGGCTCTTGGCCCTTAAACAAGCAAGAGAGTAACTCAGAACCCTTCAAGGAATTATCAAACGACCAGTTATTTAATCCATCTTGAATTAACCAATTTATTATTCGTAGGTTCAAACTTCGAGAAACCTAAATAGTAAGCTATAAAAATTTATTAAACTTGCTTACTGCTTCAATTTGATTAACATCAAATTATAATAAAAATAACCATATTCTTTTACATGCCTCTTTATCATTAGCCAAACAATTATAAATTAATTTTATATTTATGTTAATTACTAATTTACATCAATAATGAAAAGATAAACAAAGAAATCATTGATATCACACTATCTAGGAAAACAAGAGGCAATAACATATGATCGTTATCAATTTATTTATCTGGTTCAAATAATTGATATTTTAGTTATATTGTGATACACAGGGCTAAAACATGCTAACTATACAGTTGCATGTAAAATAAAAGATAAGCAATGAATCCCATACCTCAAGAGGTTCCTGACATTCTATATATGAGAACGAGCCACACAACGGGTTACTATCTCCACCCCCCGTGACAACTGTATCCACCTGAGGATGCAGATACACCACCACACCAGTCAACACCCAAGAAAAACACATTAGGAACAAGGAGATAACATTCCATAAAAGGGAAAAGAGAAACAGAAATTAATGAACCCAAAATAATAACGATATATCATATCGTATATCAAAGATGGATCAATACTTCTTGGTTGAATAAAAAATAGAGGGGAACCAATCCAAAGAGGAAAGCTTGATTGCATAACTCCTATAAGAAGGAATGGAAGGTTTGAGCATCTCACACCTGAGAACAATGACGAAGAACTAGGGATGAAGATATATCATCCCTTTATAAGATTTAACAGAGCAGCGGTTTAAGATACGCTGGATTTTCCATTAAAAGTGGATCGCATTAAACTACGTGGTTTGAGCAAGTAAAATCATCTTGAGCCTTAGGAAAAATTAATATAGGAGTTATGGATTTTGAATCAGCCTTGGATTCCTTAAAACGAGGATTTAAATGCATTTTATGTTAAAGTAAGCATCAAAGGGGAGAAATTTTAGGAAGTTGGAAACATTTTTCATGATCACCAAATTTTCCTAAAGAAATAGAGGCTACCATTGCACCTCACCATTCTAGAAACACTATTCATGAACTCAAAATTTGACAAAGGAAATAGAGGCTATTGTTGGACCTCACTGTTCTGGAAACACTATTCAGGAACTCAAAATTTGGAAAAGGAAACAGGCTACTGTTGGAACCTCACCATTCTGGAAACACTTTTCATGAACTCAAAATTTGGAAAAGGAAAGAGGCTACCATTGGAACCTCACTATTCTAGAAACATTGTTCATGAACCTGAAATTTGGAAAAGGAAAGAGGCTACCATTAGAACCTCACCATTCTGGAAACATTGTTCATGAACTCTAAATTTAGAAAAGTAAAGAGGCTACCATTGGAACTGTAACGCCCCGACCCCAGCTACCCAGAGTTGGTGCATTACTTTGTAACATTGGCATGATCACAAAAGATCAAGTCTCGAAAGACCATTTAGTTTAGTAGCCTTGAAAACACTAGATACATTCATAAATGTTACATTACATCACAAAGTGAAAAACTATAATAACATAGTCTCCATAGTCCACACTTCTATCCTCTTCGGACTATCCCTGCAGGTCATTCATAAAATACTTCTTCACATCCTGGAAAATATTAAAACATTGAAAGGGGTGAGCTCGGATGCTCAGTAAGGTTAACAATATAGCGGAATCTTTTATAAATAAACATTAACATTTAAGGCAATGTATAACTAAAACAAAAGCCTTTTAAACTTGAACTTCAACATAATATGGCAAAATTAAAATGAGATAATTCCATTCACTTCTTCACATGGATATTCTACTGGTCGAATAATCACATGCAATATCAATAACCACTTTCATAATGAGGAAAAGTATAATGCCAGACATTCTGAAACATTTTTTCAAGGCCTCGGCTAAGACGTCTAAAATGATTAAGGCCTCGGCCAAAACCATAAATCAAATTGGGAAAGGGCCTCGGCCAATTCCACGTCTAGTTGTCTCATGAGACCTACCGATGTAATTTTTTAGAAGATACTTACGTTTAAAATTTCTCAAATATAATCCAGTGTTTTTCTAAAAACATTATGCAAGCTTCTGAAAACAAAATAACTAATTCTGAGACTTCTCGACTAATTACAGGCCATGATGGGTCCATGCCCAATCCCTTCCTGTCTACCACACTCGAGAGTCGGGTTTTCTGAAAACATTTTTAAGCTTGCGTTAAATACGTATACATTTGCACTGGATTTTCATATATTGGAGAGAAATATCTCTTTTTTGAAATCATTTAAAAATCACATAATTATTGAAGAAAACCTTTTGAATAAACGTAAAAGTCAAAGGGGTTTATACACCGTATAAAAGAAAGTTGTGTATAAAACGAAATATGCCTCAATGAAAGGAGATTGAGACGAAGTCCTTACAAAGATCATTTTTAAAATAAAATAGATCTATTATGTGTATTCACTATAAGTACACATAAATACAGTACAATTACAAGATAGGACATAATAATATCATGACATAATTTTAAAGTATGAGATTAACCCAAAGAATGGAAATTGGGTTAAGAAATTCCCTTACCTTGCGTCCTGTACTGACTTGACCGTTCTTTAACCTCCTGAATAATAAACTAGAGTTAATTCCTATTTACTTAAGAACCTTTTTCATGTTCATTATTCCTTTTATATCCCTTATTACCATGTTATTAACATTATGTAATTATTTTAGTTTATAACGGTCATTTTGTCGATCTTAGGTACTTGAGTCAAAAATAAAATTCTTATAATTTCAAGTTGTTCATGTGGTGAAATATCCATTATATCCAGAATTATATTCATGATGTATATATCATATATATGATATATATCCAGTATATACATTCATTCATAATGTCACGTAACATTTAGAGGTAATAAATGAAATGCACCGTTCATGGAGACGGTAAGCCGTACGTACGCATGAACGCTACTTTCATTTCTATTTCGTATTTAATGGAAAGGAATCATAATGATTTAAATTTATAATATAATTACAGTATAATATAGTGTATAATACCATTTAATCCATCCTTTATACATCCCACATATGGCATTAACGATTCAAATCACTTTGAGGGGCGGTAGTCCGCACTTCCTAAAATGAAATTATCGCGTTTTACCCATAATGGAAATCATAAAGTATGCCATAAATGAGAAATACAGAAGCATAAGTAAAACATAAACACATTATATATCATATATAAATATAGTGACATATTAATGGCCACCTTTGAAGGTGTTATATGAGTGTTGAACAATCATCGTTTCGTGAGGCAGAAATTCGCCATCCACAGAAACCGTATGTTATTTAACCATTAGATGTAGGTGTGTGTAAGTGTAGCTCGAATACTTCTTATAACAACATCCTAGTATATTGAGGATACTGGTGTTGTTACAAAAGAAATGAATAAAAAGATTTTAGGGGGTTGGAGAAGAAAAATAAAACAAAACAACATTAGAGAAGACATTACCTCAAAATCGGGTAACTCTTTTTGATTTGAGCCAAAGGCTTACTTGAGAAGAGTTCTGCCCAAAGTGAGGCTTCTAGGAGTAATAGTGGGAAGTTGGCAGAGTATTTGGGCAGAGTTTTGCCGATCCAAATGGATTGAATGTGTGAATAAGGTGGGAGAGGTGGGGGCCTTTTATAAGAGGAGAGGAGGGGCTCTTTGGAAAGATTGAAATGTTACATTATTATACAATGCTTTTCGGATTCTAAAGGTCCCACACTTATATAATTCGTGTCTAAGGTGATAAGGGTTCTAAATATCTTCATCCAATAGGCTTTGGACAAGTTTAAGCCTTGGATTTTGCATTATCTTCTCATTTTATTTAAATCGTTAAATAATGAGGTCATCGCCGCATCATAATGATGTCATAAATAATTTAATTTATTTAATGTATAAAAATTATAAAAAAAATACTATTATGTAGGAAATCTTTTTAGATTTCTAATGAATATTTATAATCAAAATTTGGACTTGTGTAACCCCAATTAAAAACTTTTTTAGTAAAACAACTCATGTTTGTGTCAATTTAATTTTAACATTAAATAAATATATATTAATGTCATTTTCCAACTAAAGTGGCTCCATGGGGTCCCCAAGTTTACCCATGGGTTGTCTTGGTCGGCCATGACTCATCCAATAGGAGTAGGACAAGTTTCATGCTCATCTCATATTATTAAAACATTATTTGTACCTTAAACTACACTAATTACCTCTAATCGCGATTAAGAACTTAAAAGTTACTATTCACCAAAAATTTATTTTAATCTCATTGAACAACATTTTACTTCTTAATTACAACCATGTATGTCGGATTTTTGAAAATCAAATCACAGAAGTGGTAATATTTCATTTAAATGAAAAATCAGTTATTTAACTGCCACTTAGTGGTTTCACTATTCATCAAAAATTGAAGTTTTTCAGAACAAAGCCAAAATTTCACCCTAAGCTATAATTGATATTCCGAATTCAAAAATGATGTCTATTTTAAAAAAAATTCAAACATATAAGTTGAATTAATTAATTTTATAATTAATTCCCGCTGTCACAACAAATAGCGTGTTTTAAGAAACAATTTATATCAAAAGATTGACAATTGTTTATGTCCAATTTCAATGTTAAATTAATTCTAATGACCACCATTGGATAAAATGGTAAAATTATATTCTAATTATACTTTAAAACCACTAAACAGTATAATTTATCACTATAAATTATTTTGATTAAAAAAGTTGTTTTTAAGTATTTTTCACAATTCATAAAAAATTAGAAGTTCTCAGAAAAATACCAAAAATTCAACATAGGCTAATTTCGATATTACGAATACAAAAATGAAGTCCATTTTGAAATATAAAATTTCTATAATTTTATAAAGTGGTTATTACTATTCATAACGGCTACTTTGATTAGTCGTGGTGTTTTAGAGCTCGAAGTTGCGTACAATGCAAGCTATTGCATTATTGAATGAGAAGTGTATCGTGGAAGCTCGGGGTGTTACAGGAACCTCACCGTTCTCGAAACACTGTTCAAGAACTCAAAATTTGACAAAGGAAAGAGGCTACCATTGGAACCTCACCATTCTGGAAACACCATTCATGAACTCAAAATTTGGAAAAGTAAAGAGGGTACCATTAGAACCTCACTATTCTGGAACATTGTTCACGAACTCAAAATTTGGAAAAGGAAAGAGGATACCATTAGAACCTCGTCGTTCTGGAAACATTGTTCATGAACTCAAAATTTGGCAATGGAAAGAGGCTACCATTATAACCTCACCATTATGGAAACATTATTTATGAACTAAAAATTTGGAAAAGGAAAGAGGCTACAATTGGAACCTCACTGTTCTGGAAACACTATTCATGAACCTAAAATTTGGCATAGGAAAGAGGCTACCATTAGAACCTCACCATTCTGAGAATACTGTTCATGAACCTGAAATTTGGAAAAGGAAAGAGGCTACTGCTCACACTGTTCACATAAGGTTACCGTTGCACTGTTCACATAAGGCTACTGATGACACTGCTCACATAAGGTTACCATTGCACTATTCACATAAGGCTATTGATGACACTGTTCACATAAGGGTACCATTGCACTGTTAACCTAAGGCTACCGATGACACTGTTCACATAAAGCTACTGTGGCACTGTTCACCTAAGGATACCGATGAAACTGTTCACATAAGGCTACTGTTTCACTATTCACCTAAGGCTACGGATAACACTGTTCACATAAGGCTATTGTTTCACTATTCACCTAAGGATACCAATGACACTGTTCACATAAGGAAACTATTTCACTGTTCACAGAACTGGAAGCACTGTTCACCGAACTGGAAATTTGGCAAAGTGTTGGGGATAAGTCACCTTGACCTCTCAAAACACCACAGACACCAGATTTTTGCAAAGGCATGGACCAGAGAGGTCCGGACCATTATAATAAGATACTTGAATAAATAAAAAAAATATTTACTCACACTTAATATTATGAAAATTTTAATAATTATATTTTTAATTGAATTTTTTAATTTTGAAAAATATATAAAACCTTATGTTTTAAGTTTTATATGTTTTGGGATCATCTAAAATGGAGAGATTATTAGATGTACTAATATTGTTCCAACATATCCCATCTTATCCTATGTTTTAATGATCCTAAATTCCCTCAATATTGTATACAATGATTTTTATTGAAGTGTGTAGGTAAATCTATTTAAACTTCCAATTTTTTTTATAAGGTGTAAACCTTTGATTTGAAGTTTTATTTAAGTGTTGAAGACTCATATTCAACGTTTATAAAGTCCTCAAGATTTTTTCTCAAGATTTATGTTTATTTGAAGTCTGAGATAAATTTTGGTCTTTAGAAATGTTTCCTGATTCTAGAAATCTTACGATAAGACCAAGATTTACATCCATGTATTATAATCAGTTAAATTCTTATGCTCAAAACCTGTGATAAGACTACATGTGTCTTTATTACACATTAATTCATTATTTATTAAATAATAACACACATAATACATCCCATAAGACTGATAAGTATAGTGTATTTGGGAATTAGGTATATAGAATATCATCTTGAACATGGGATGTGACAACATTATTGAAAACTTCCTAAACATGCTCTTATAAATCATCATACCTCTAATACTACATGTGATAACCTTGTGATTCACATAAGAAAGGGTGATTTATAAAGCTCGGTAAGGGAATATAAATGAATCATAACATGAATAAAGTATTACATGTCAGGAAATGGGCACTTAAAGGGAACATAAATGGGCTGAGAATCATAATTATGAATAATGAGTCATGATTTATCATGGTAATATAAATTCATCATGGTAAATGTGGAAATAATCTTAAACATGAAATCATAAACATAGGTCAAGGATAACCGCCAAGAAATCATAACATGGTGGACAAAGTCCTTTTATATATTAGGTTCACTCCCTAATAAATCTCATGACATATCATGAGACTCAAACATTTCCTAATTAATTGGAGAACAATATAATCTTGGGCACACCTGTTACTTTCATATCAGGTAGATGCATAAGTGTGCCACATATATCATTCAACATAGATTCACATTTCATCAAATTTAATTCCAAAATCAAGTAGTGTGAAATAAATACATGGAATTACCTAATCAAATAAATATAGTTATGCCTAGTTTAATACCCTTGAGTGGAAATAGTTATGGTATTCACAATATAAAGTCATGTTATGGAAAAATTACTGTGAAATTTCAACATCATAATGATAATACTTAATGATTCATAAAATTGTTTAATGAGAGAGAAAGGGGTATATCATTATTTAAAAATAAAATCTATAGTGATAGAGTTTTGGAAAAAAATACCAACATTATGGATTGGAAATAAAATACATAAAATGAAGAAGATGCTTGAATAAAGTGGAGAAGGAAAGAATCTCAAATTAAATTTTGGCGTAGTGATGGGTTAGGTAAATGTTATAATGAGGGGGGGGAATTATATCTCATTATTAGGACATAAATTGGATAGTGTAGGGATATTTATAAATTCATTAAAACATAACCAATTGAGATTAAAAAGTCTAAATATGAATAACGTTCTTTAATGGAATAGAAGAGAAAGAGTTCCCTTACTTTGGTATGGAAAATCGTAGGACAATTTTGATAGTATAACGGGTGTACATAAATGTTCATGGGAGGGATTAATGAGAGTGAAAGTCATATACCATCACATTGACATAAAAATTTAATTAATATTTATGTATAAAAATATACCCAAATAAGAAAAAAATGTAAAATAAGAGGCATAACATAAAATAGGTGCTTCAATAAAAATAAGAGAGGGAGATCCTTTACCTTAAGAGGGTAATTCCAAAAGCATGGGAGGAGCTACTTGGGAGATTCGGGGAACCTTGGGAGGACTGTAGAGATGGTATCCTAGAGTAGTTATGTGATCTATGGTTTTTTAGTGAAGAGGATTGGGATCCTGAGTGTGTTTATATAAGAAAATAGAGTGGAGTTCTTTATTATTTCTCAAAAATAGGTTTAGGACTCTATGTAATAAAAATAATCAAAAAAACAAAACATCTAATGGTTTTGTCCCATGGTATATTAAAAAAGGAATTGGTTTCCATTATTTTATAATTATAAGGTCCCAAATTATAATAATATTTCCCTTGGTGATGTGAAAGTGAGTCATGTTAACAAAGAAATGATTTTAAAATATTAAAATACAATATAAGTTTTGAGGATTGATAAAAGATTTATAAAATTAAATAAATAAACTAAAAAACAGATAATTTTTAATGTGAAACATATATTTTGTCTTGTATACCTTATATGATAAATATTACATCACTTTTGGGTCATGATGATGTCATAATACACACCATAAACTTATACCGTATTTAATTTTTACCCAAGAATTAAATTATCTCAAAAAATTATGAAAGAAATAACCTTTGGATAATTTTTATGTGATGATTAAAAAAATGATATTTATTTAATATAAATAATTCTATAAATATTATAGATTAAACTTTTATATTAAAATATCCTTTTACTAAAAAATACTGGTTTTTTATAATAATAGTTTTCTGACCCTTAAAAATTTACAATTTCACTTCATAAAGTTATATTATCATTTATATTTAATAAATAATACTTTATTAAAATATATTTTACTTCAAGAATTATTTAATTAATAAAAAAAATGTTTCTTTGTTAAATCTATATTTTACCCTGAACACAATTTATTTTTTAATATATCAAAAATCTAATTTTTATCAAAATCATTATTTAATAATTTATAAAGTAAAAAAACAAATATAGAAATTAATATATTGAAATGAAAATATATATATTAATACTATTAGGGTTAATTTTTTCCTAGACCTTTTCAAATTATTTTTACCCTTAGTTAACCTATTTATTCCATTTTCCATTTAAATAAATATTTACTATGGTTATTATTTATGTTATTAAAAAATTATGTTGACATTATTGCATAATATTAATTATGATGATTAAAAATATCAAATAAATTTTATAAAAATTAATTCCTAGATTTTTAAGTAATTAATTTAAGATAAAACCGGAAATCATGATGGAAAACAGTTTTCCAAAAATGCATTTTTCAATGGAAAGATGAATTTACTTTAACTCTATAACTAGTTATATTAAATATTATAATTTAAATTAATAAATAATGATATATAATCTAAAACTTTAATTTAAATAATTCCTCATTATGGTTTATTTTTAATTAATTATAATGGATTAACATTATTCATTTTAGAATAGTTCTTAGAAAAATGTGTGTTTAAGCCAGAAAATAAACTTATGATAAAATTAAATATAAATATGATTTCAATATAATTAATTGAATTAAATATAAAAAAAATACATATGATTCCATTAAATAAAATTAAAATAATATTGGAATTTTTATATTATTAAATTTATCAACATAAATGACAATTTTATTTAAAAACGTTATTTTCACTATTCACTGGGAAACAAATACTTTCCAAAAAAATAACAAAATTTCACCCTTAGTTAATTTTGATACGATGATATCAAAAATATTTATCATTTTATCAAATACATTTTCTAAATTTTCTATAAAATAATTATAATATTTTTTCACAAAAATAAATAAAAAACATTATTGAAGAAAACATATTTTGAAGAACAAAATGCTATTACCAAAAAGATTGAATTATTATTCACTAATAATTTATCAATATGTTTATTATTATTATGACACATATATATATATATGTCATAAAATAGTTAATCCTTCCCATATCTTCAAATTTAATGGAAATGTTAAAATTGTCATATTTAAATAATCATTGTTTGTTTGGGATTAGTGTTGTGTATCACATCGTTATCGAATATAGTTTTATATTTTTAAAAATCAAGGTGTTGTTGTATTCCCCTCTTTAATAAATTTAATCCTTGAAATTTAAAATTTAACTTTGGGATCAATTTTTGGAAACATGAAAATAACATTATTGAAAACGCACATTAAAAAAAGGGTTAATAAAACATCCACTTGAAAATAGAGAAAGGGAAGTATGAAGGTCATCACATAAATAGGCTTTCAAGTATGAGAACATTAGTGGTAATTGAAAAAATATACTAGGAATATAAAACTAACACCAAAGAACTAACAGTGTGTGATATAGAACATGGTCAGGAGAAATTCAATGACCACAAAACCTTAAATTTTTTATAGATAAAATGACCATAAATTCATCGAAAATGATCTTAATATGACAAAAAAATTAATACTATTTTCATATATTTAATGAATTTATTTATCATCTAGAATAGGTACATAAATAAATATACTTTCTTTACAAGTATAATTTCATCTGTTAATAAATTTCTACTATAATTTCATCTTTTCTAAAAATGATGAATTCTCAAGATGATTTTTTAATGCCTAATACCCTAAAATAAGATTTTAATGGATCACATAATCCACCAAATAATAAAAATTGATTCCTCCTATCTTAAATAAATCCATAATGGTTATAATAAATTAAAATAATACTAAAAATTAACAAACCTTAATACATTAATCTCCAAAATTCCAGAAATAATCCTAAAGTTTTAACATATATCATTCCAAAAATAAATACGTATATAAACCAAATAACACTAATAACATCAACAATAAATAATATTTTAACCTAACATTTGTCCTCATACCATTCACCTTACACCTCCAAAAAATATAATAGCATTATTCTCAAATAATCCTTTATATTAAACCCAACGGGTATAAATACCTTAACTCAATAAAATATCTCCTGAAATATCATTAACCATCTCAAAATATAAACAATTTGATCATATAATATTTTTTACAAAATATCCTTAATCATAATAAACTTCAATAACATAAATCATCAAAAGTTATATCAATGATTTTAAACATAATATTAGCATTAGATATATCTTCCCAAGACTCTTTAGGTTTATCCCCACATCAAAAAAAATATTAAGGGTTATCAATAACATTATCACTAAATCATTTTTATAGGTTATTGTTTCCATTCAACATATATTTCAAGTCCATAAAGAAAATCTATTGTGTAACAATCCTTATATGTTTCATGATTATTATATCTAGATTGTCATTAATATACTACTTCTACAACAAAACTCTCAAATACCAATACATAAGCACTTTAATCCATACACTTCAATAATGTCCATAGAATATGTCCTTCCTTAGTCTAGGATTTAACCCATGTATTAGGTAATTGACTTGGATAAATCTCATATTCTCCACACATAAGACATTGAACAGCAAAGGGGTTTCCTAGGATATAATATGTAGAACCCCCGGTTTGATTCATGTAAACTTTTTTATACCTTTTGATCAGTTTAAATTACTTCGGATGAGTTGCGATGTGTTTGGGAGAGTTTGGAATGGTTTTGAATAAGTTTGGAGGCTTTTCTAACGACGCACAGTTAGGGGAAAACTGTGTGAGTTCTCCAGGAAACAGTGCAGGGGGAGATAGTGGGCTTCATAGAGTCTGCGCATGGTTTTCCAAACCATGAGAGGTAACCATGCAGACTCCTTCTCTCGGGCAGTGGCATGCACGTGGTTAGCGCACGGTTTTCCAAACTGTGCGGACTAACCATGTGGAATCTTAAAAAGAGGTTTTTTAAATCCTGGTTCACTCATTTTTGACCTATTTTACTTGAAACTCTCTCCCACTCGAGTATCGCTTGGGATTTTGGGTTTTCAAAGGTTGTAGGTGCTCTCCCACAATTTTTTGAAGAAAATAAAAGGGATTTCTTGGTGGTTTGAAGGCGATTCTCACTACAGGAAATTTTAGTTTTAACAATTGTTTAAAACCATTGGTAAAAGTTAGACAACAACTGGTATAATCTATACTAACCGTTGTCCAAACCATTGGGTCTTGAGCAGTAGGGATAGACATACCTTAATGGTTCTATGAGAATCATTGGGATATGTCCCAAAAATTATTATATACCAACGGTTTCAATAAACCGTTGGAATAAATGTTTCCTAACAGTTTTAAACTGTGGGTAATAGCAAGAATTATCTCTATACCAAGGGTTTATAAAACTGTTGGTATCGAATTTTACCAACAGTTTTCCAAAAACCGTTGGTAAAAATCAGGTAAAATTATTTATGCCAATGTTTTAAAAACTATTGGAATATACTTATACCAACAGTTTACATAAAAAAATTGGTATAAGTTCTGGTTTTAAACATATACCAATGGTTGTAAACCGTTGGCATATCCTTTTAGTACCTGTAGCAGTAAGCCGACTTGCTGGCCTCCCCCTGTGTAGCTACAGCAATTCCACCAGCAGGCCTGCAAAATTCATACACATACAACAAGTAACATAATACACCATTAAATGTATACATGCATAATACATACAGAATTCTATATGAATTCATACAGAATTCATATAGAATTCGAAATAACTATAATTTTTTATTTAATTACCCTCTACACACATATAGAATTAACTCATAATTCATAAGGTAATTACACCAAGTATACACATACAACAATTATACCCATACAACAAGTATACCCCCACACCATTAACACATAATTCATAAGTTAATTAAATACCTAAAGAATTCAATTCAGAATTTAGGGGCTTGGGGGATGTTCAGAGGTTTGGGGTGGTTGTCCAAGGGGGTAATGGGTGTCCGTGGGGTGGGGGTGTCTGGGGGGATGGGGGTGTCCAGGGGGTGGGGGTTGTCCATTGGGGTGTCCAGGGGGTAGGGGTGGTGTCCAAGGGTTGGGGGATTTCTAGGGGTGTGGATGTCCAAGGGGGTGGGGGTGTCTAGGGGGTGGGGTGGTGTATAGGGGGTGGGGGTAGTCTAGGGGGTTGGGGGTTGTCCAAGGGGGTGAGGTGGTGTCCACGGGGTGGGGGTGGTTGTCCATGGGGGTGGGGGTGTCCACGGGGTGGGGTTTCCAGGTGGTGGGGTGGTTTCTAGGAGGGTTGGGGCCATCAGGGGGTTGGGGATGTCTGAGGGGGTTCGGGGGATGTCCAGGATGGTGGGGGGATTTCCATGGGGTGTCCGGGGGGTGGAGTGGTGTCCGGGGGTGGGGTGGTGTCCGGGGGGTTGGGGGGGCTTTCCAGGGGGTGGGGTGTCCAGGGGGTGGGGGTGTCCAGGGGGTGGGGTGTCCAGGTGGTGGGGTGGTATCTATGAGGGGTGGGGGGTCCAGGGGGTGGGGGCCATCCAGGGGGTTGGGGGTGTCCATGGTGGGTGGGGTTGTCTAGGGTGGTGGGGGATGTCCATGGGGGTGTCCAGGGTGGTGGGGTGGTGTCCAGGGGGTGGGGGTGGTTGTCCATGGGGGTGGGGGAGTCTAGTGGGTGTGGGGGTGTCCTGGTGGTGGGTTGGTGTCTAGGAGGGGTGGGGTCTTCCAGGGGGTTGGGGGTGTCCAGGGTGGGGGGTTGTCCAGGGTGGTGGGGGGGCTGTCCATGGGGGTGTCCAGGGGCTGGGGTTGTGTCCTTGGGTGTGGGGTGGTGTCTTGGGGGGTGGTATCTAGGGGGTGTGTGAGCTGTCCACAGGGGTGGGGGCTGTCCAGGGGGTACGGGGTGGGTTGTCCATGAGGGTGGTGGGGATATCTAGGGGGTGCGGGGTGTCCAGGGGGTGGCGGATGTCCACAGGGGTGGGTGGGGTGTCCATGGAGGTGGGGGATGTCCAGGGGGCATGGGGTGTCCAGGGGGGTGGGAGGGCTATCCACTAGAGTGGGGGGGGCTATCCAGGGGGTACGGGGTGTCCATGGGGTGGGTGGGCTGTCCACGAGGGTGGAGGGGTTGTCCAGGGGGTATGGGGTGTCCAGGGGTGGGTGGTGTCCACAGGGGTTGGCGGGGTGTCCATGGGGTGGGGGCTGTCCAGGGGGCACGAGGTGTCCAAGTGGGTGGGCGAGGCTGTCTAGTGGGTACGGGGTGTCCACGGGGCGGAGGGCTATCCAGGTGGTGGGTGGGCTGTCCAGGGGGGTGGGTGGGGCTGTCTAGGGGGTTGGTGGGGCTGTCTATGTGGTTTCGGGGTGTTTAAGGGGTGGGCGTGGTGTCCATGGGGGTAAGGGGCGTCCAGTGGGTGGGTGGGCTGTCCACGGAGGTGGGGGAATGTCCACAGGTGTGGGAAGGCTACCCACAGGGGTGGGGGCTATCCATAGGGGGAGGGGCTATCCACAGGGGTGGGGGCTGTCCAAATAGGGAGGGGTTTCTTAGGGGTGGGGGCTTTCCATGGGGGTGACGGGGCTATCGAGGGGGGTAGGGGGTGTCCAAGGGGGTGGATGGGATGTCCATCGGGGTGGGTGGGCTGTCCACAGGGGTGGGGGCTATCCAGGGGGTACGAGGTGTCCAGGGGTGGGTGGGTTGTCCATGAGGGTGGTGGGGTTGTCTAGGGGGGTACGGGGTGTTCAAGGGGGTGGGTGGGAAGTCCATGGGGGTGGGCGGGCTATCCACGGGGTGGGGGCTGTCCAGTGGGCACGGGGTGTCCTAGGGGGTGGGAGGGGCTGTCTAGGGGGGTATGGGGTGTCCATGGGGGGGAGGGGTTGTCTAGGGAGGTGGGCGGACTGCTTAGGGGGTGAGGGGCTATCCACAGGGGTGGGCGGTCACTCCACTGGGGTGGGGTTTTTCAACAGGGGGAGGGGTTTTCCACGAGGGCGGGGGTTGTCCACAGGGTTAGGGGTAGTCTAGGGGGTGGAATGGTTATCCACGGGGGTGGCGAGGCTATCCAGGGTGTACGGGGTGTTCAAGGTGGTGGGCGGGCTGTCCACAGGGGTGGGGGCTGTCTAGGGGAGGGGTGAATCGGTTAGAGCAAATCACCAAGTCGTGTTTTATTATTTATAGATAAAAAATACATATAAGGTGACCTACCTAATCACACATATATTCAGGAATAACAAATCAATAAACATAAAAGGACAGTAATATCAGTAAAAAAATGTAACGGATCAATCTGTCCCTCATCACCATCACTATCATCACCGTCATCATCAGCCTCACCCTCGTCCTCATCATCATCCCAGACCTCCTCAACGCCCTCCTCCTCTCCCTCGTACTCAGCCTCAGCCTCCTCATCACCCTCCTCCTCCACCTCGGCCTCCCCGTCACCCTCCTCCTCCGCCTCGACCTCCTTCTCGCCCTCCTCCTCTGCCTCGGCCTCCTCCTCACCCTCCTCCTCCCCACCATCATCTCGACCACCACTAGAATATCCACCTAGAGCACCATATATAGACTGAATTTATGACATATATTCATCACAAGTTATGTTGGCCTCTAGTGGAAGTGTTGTATGTAAAACTTCCATCAGTTTCATAAATGTAGTGTTTTCCCTAGCAGACTGTTATGTCGTCTCTGTGGCACTACAACTCGTACCTGAGGAGGGCCAATACCTCATTGTAACTATACACTTCCCAGGTTAGAAACATACTCAACTAGGGTGATCATCTCCAAACACTTGATGTAAGTGATCATTTGGCCCAAAATTGTCAGGTTCCTGGGCATCAAGGGCCTCTAAAGTAGCCTATTACAAATATAAATATATTATTAAGTTACAAAATAGAGATTAAAATTTTAAATCTACAAATTAAAACTTAAAATCAACTGCTGATTTGGTTCACTAACTGCACATCCATCTTTCTTCCTTCTACTCGAGAAAAACAGTTTTACTCAAGGAACGCGCCCTTCTATACTCAATTTATGCCTCTACAATGACATTGAATGTAAGAAAACATAATTAAAGATAGGATACCAATAATTAATTTCATAAATAAAATTATATAACAACTTTACCAATCGAATAAATTATGGAGGAAGTAATATAAAGTGCAATTCTCAAAGAAAAAATATAAACCGTCATACCTTCTACCACTCATGATATGGCTTCATAGTATGTCCCAATGTGTGGATGTATTTTTTAGCATCAATGTTTTTTTATTTCTTCTGGATAAATCCAAAATAAAATTCAATAATTATTATTAATGAAAAAAATGAAAATTTTCATTTAAATACCTCTAATGTGATTAATACCTTAAATTGGATAGTCGTCCAATGAGTAATTATCTTTTGATACTGTTCAAACGGACAATCATCCACGACAGGGACCGCCTCTAACTCTATTCCCACTCTAGCACGCCAGCCAACGTACAACTCGTTCTTATAAGCTCTCCAAACCTCATCTAAATCCTATAGACGTGTTGGCTATGCACCCTCACCATCGGGGAAATTAAACCGTAGCTGACACCAAAATATTAATTCATATAAATACAAAAAACAATATATTGAATTAAATACAACAGATTTGTATTCCCATATCTCTACTGAAACTTTATCCTTGACTTCATTTGGCAGTTTTCTTCATGAGAGTAAGCTGACAGGAATGATGTCGGAGTATTTGGAAAGCATAGCCAAAAAACTATGACATTGCTGTCCGGATTTTTCAATCATTTGATTATCTTCATTATAGTCAACCATCAACTGTGTGCAGCGGTTCCGCATCGCCCGCATGCGTGTATTACCCCACCCCCACCTCCTATCAGTAGATGTATCTGTTAGAAAATAAAAACAAATATTTTATCATTACATGTTATAATGAAAATAAATAATGGTTTAAAATTTTGTTAGGGTTGTATAAGTATACTTGTGGTAGTCTGATCAATGGGCGCCACTAGATCCTTAGAAACTGAAGGAACACCTTGTACAGATGGAGTGGGTCCCAATGTATGCTCTGTAGGGATAGACTCTAGTAGAGAAGGAGTCGAAGAATATGGAATATAAAAGCTCAGAGAGAAGGAATCATAAGTAAAAGAAGATGATAGAGATGGTTGGTCAAATGCTAGATGGGGAGTGGGAATCATCATCAGATATAGTACAGATGGGTGAGGAGGCTCAGATGTAAAGGGTGGTGAAAACATGGGAGGCCTAAATATCCCATGTGTCCCTAACAACACACTGGGATCAGAATGTGGGATGGATGGTATGTCAGTGGGAGGGGCAGGGTCTAATTGGGTACACCGACCATATCGTCTTGCTCTCGTACCCCCCTAGTACGAACACCCTGAGTACTGTGACCAATACTAGGTTTCTCATCAAATAACTATATCCTAATAGATGCATCCTTCAAAAATGTTTAAAATATTAATCACATGACATTACATATCATTTAAATATATATATTTGAAATAAAATACTCACTACAGACACTAGTGGTGGAATTCCCAGCTCCGTCATGCGACGATTGTTTTCCATAATCTTTTTTCATCGCCTCTCTTAAATTGGCTTCATTTCCTACATTTGAAAACAAATGTATAAGTAAATATAAAATGATAACTAATTTGTAACCCAAAAAAACAAAATAAATATAGCATCCCATCTTTTTATAACATAACTTTCATTCCATTACACGGAACTGAGGATCTTTAAGGTTTAGTGTCTTGGAAACAAGGAACATAAAACATGAAACAAAAAAAACATTCTTCTTAAACACTTGAAAGGCATCTACTCATGTTCACCCTAGGTTCATTACTGCATCTCCTAACCTGGGGACATACATCAAAAGGAAGGGTGAGCAGAAGGCCCATCAAGGGAAACAGGTGAAACATTTTACATATGAACTTGAGATACATCGATAAAGTCATGAAAAGAACTTTAAGGCATGAAAATGAAATCATGAGGCATATCATAATAAAAATAAAAATTTTTCATAACTTGAAGATGTGGCTACATCATTTAACATAGAAAATCATGAACATATCACCAAGGTCCATCCCCAAGGTTTCATTTGAAAATTACCAAGGTTATTCACCAAGGTATCGTGAAAATTGTAATCTCTAGTGGTTACATCATTACCCAATGCATTGGAGCGCTATCAGGGCGCACCCTTAATCTTGAATTTATTATCATGTGAGACACATATATCATCATCAAAAATTTCATAAATAACCCATAGAGAATAGAATAAATGGGTTTCATTTCATAATCACAACGTTTTAAAAACTGCTTTAAAGACATGATCTTTATGTCACTTTAAAACCCACAGAAAAGGAAGGTGGGTCTCATGTATGTAAATCCCAGAATTTAAAATAGAACATTTTGGTATATATGTGAATACCCCTTTATAAGAAAGATCTTTGAGTATTCACTTAATAATATAAAAGAACTTTAGAAAAAGAGAGAGACATTTTGAGATGGAAATTCTGCAGCATAACAGCTATGTTACGAGGTTTTAGAAGACATTAAAAAGAGAGGGAAAATGGGTCAAACATTCATAAATGACCTATAAAACAGTATATGGACAGAATAGGAAGGATACATGATCATGGTAATGAAATTTAAAGGACATACCATTTGAAATGAAAAACATGGAAGGAAGACAAAAATTAGATTTCTCTTATGAAAGTTCGGCAGCCTAACAGCATTACTTAAACTTCAAAAAAATGATTTTAAAAGATAAAATAGGGTCTCTCATCATGTGAACATAAGAGTTCAGTATGATAGATATAGAGATAATTCCCAACATAATTAGAAAGGAACTTGAAAGACTTTACATGAAAGTAGAACTTTGAAAAGAATGAGAAGGGTGAAAGAATCCCCTAAAACATTCGGCAGTCTAACGGCGCCACTTAAAACTTCAAAATACTGAATTGAAGAGATCAAATGGGGTCTCTAATAATATGAAAATAAGACTCCAGTATGATAGATATAGAGATCATACCCCAACATAACAAAAAGGAACTTGAAATAATTGACATGAAAGTAGAGCTTCAAAACGAGAAGGGTGAAGAACCACTTAAAAATTCGGCAGCCTAACGGCGCCACTTAAAACTTCAAAATACTGAATTGAAGAGATCAAATGGGGTCTCTCATCATATGATCATAAAATATCAGTATGATAAATTTAGAGATCATACCTCAACATAATAAAAAAGGAACTTGAAAAAATTGACATGGAAGTAGAACTTCAAAACGAGAAGGGTG
Organism: Viscum album; assembly: GCA_963277665.1. Taxonomy (NCBI): domain Eukaryota; kingdom Viridiplantae; phylum Streptophyta; class Magnoliopsida; order Santalales; family Viscaceae; genus Viscum; species Viscum album. The sequence goes on from OY728120.1 coordinate 1,794,870,105, forward strand.
AAGAACCACTTAAAAATTCGACAGCCTAACGGCGCCACTTAAAACTTCAAAATACTGAATTGAAGAGATAAAATGGGGCCTCTCATCATATGATCATAAAAGATCAGTATGATAAATTTAGAGATCATACCCCAACATAATAAAAATTAACTTGAAATACTTTACATGAAAATAGATCTTGAAAAATGAGAAGGGAGAGAGAATCCGTTACAAAAATTTCGGCAGCCTAACGGCGCCACTTAAAACTTCATAAAACGAAATAATGAGAGTAAGAGGGGATCTCTCATTATATAAACATGAAAAGGGAATTAGAAGGAGTATAGAAGAACATCCTCCAACATAAGAACATGGATCATAAAAGGAATGACATAAAAGAGATTACTTGAAATGAAAGAGAGAGGTCGGATCCCTTACCTTAAAACGTAACTCTTAAAACTCAAAGGTTTGGACCTTGAGGGCTTGGGGCACCTTGGGAGGACTCCTTGGGAGGTAAGGAGATCAGAACTTCGTTGGGGGAGAGTGGGGAGTCGAATGGATGAGAGGATGTCTTGGTATTTATAGGGAAAGTGAAGGGACAAGGCATTAATGGCCAAGGGACACCTCATTAGTGGTTTTGGCAAAACCATGGGCTTTCCCATGGTATTTTCCCATGGTATTGGCCACTTGGGACACCTCATACCTTATATTACTATTCATAAGTCGACCATATTGATTACATACTTAATACATCATTTAATGATGTCATTAAACACCCGTAACTTAAAAACTGTATTTTCACTATTCATCGAAAATTCAACTTTCTCAGAATAATCCCAAAATTTCACCTTAACCAAATATCAAGGCTCTGATTTCAAAAATGAAATCCATTTAATAAAAATATTTTTCTAAATATTTTTAATTAAATTTTTAATTAAAAAACACTATTCATTGAAAATTTATTTTTTTCAGAGAAATCCCCAAAAATAACCTTAACATAATATCGATGCTCTGAGTTCAAAAATGAAGTCCATTTTATAAAAATAATTTTCTAAATATTTTTAATTAAAATTTTAATTAAAAAACACTATTCATCTGAAAAAACTAATACTTGAATAATAATTTATGAAACCGTTATTTAACCATTTTATTGAATCACATTACTTAATCAAAGTGCCTAGCTTATTTTAATACTTTCTTTAAGTGAGATTACTAATCCATTTGGACACATTATTAATCCTAATCATAAAATCACTATTCATAATTTACTATTCATCAAAAATCAAGTTGATCTTATTAGACTCTAAATTTCGTACTGAACATAATTGTAGAAGACCGTTTTTTGAAAATCATTACACATTTTTAATTATTTAGGGTTCACATAAACATATTTAAAAAATCATTTTTCTAAGATTCATCAAAAATATGCATACTATATTTATCCAGTCATTTGAAAATTCATAAAAGAAATCAAAATTTTTATTTAAAACAAAGGATTACACAAGACAGTTACGGTCTCCTTACATAGCCCCTTATCATACCAGCATAGGACCTAAGTGTAAGGTGTGCTAAGGTGAGAGAATCCGAGGGAGGCCCGGCCAACATCGCACGAGTAGTAATTTCTATCATTTTGAACTTCTCGCGAATGTGATCCCGTTCTAGCTTTATACGATGAAGTTCAGCTTGGGTTTGGTCCAGAGAAAAGCCCAGTGGTGCTACCTCCTTCCCAAGTTCTATTAGATGGGCTTCGATCGGTCCAAGACTACTGGGTGAGGCCATCGAATCTTCCTTCTATATTAATTAACCAAGATTTCTTGTATTTAGAGACAATAGTCAAAACGTTTAGTTTCCAGCGGTCATATTGACCAATGGTCAAATAACAGTCAAAACCCAACAGTCTCATTTTAATTATACTCATGTTACCAAATGAAACATTTTTGTTGAGTATAAAAATAAAATAAAATAACACATAAAATTAGGAAATAATATTTATTTAAAATTTCGGGTTGTTACAATCTTCCCCCCTTAAGAAATTCTGTCCTCGCAATTTTTAAAATTGGGTTTTGAAATTTCATTGAAAGTCCCACATTGGAAAAGGAGTCAGTAAAACTATTACTTTAAAAGAAACAAAGCGAAGTACAAAGGTCACCCGAGTTAACCCACACTAGGATTCCATGTAGTAAAACATTGACATGGAGGAGAAAACAAAGGGTCAAGTTCTGAGGGAGAGTGATAGAGAACATGATTAGGAGAAAGTTAACCATAAAAAAACCCCAAACTTATGATGTGTGTAAACGGTCTTTGATTACCTAGTAGGAAATGTAAACCAACAACATTTTTGTTTTACGTTTCTTTTCATAATTTTGAGGAATTCATTTACTACATAGAACAAAAACATAAGAAAATATACCTACCTTCAAGTAGAGTTTCATCCTTTAATAAGTCCCTACCAACACTAATCTTTTCTCCAAATGATGAGAATTCAAAAACACTTGGTCTCATAAAAGCACAAGAATCATCTTCTATAGAATCACATAATCTACAAAATATTAACTATCTATTTCTTCTATATTTAAACATTATCCCAAAAACAGAAAGGTTAAGGTAAAACAACTCTTCAAAAAGAAAGAATCCCATAGGAATGGAAACTACTTTTAAATATTCAAAGTTCCATGGTACTACCCAAAGTTCATCATAGGCCATTCCATAAATAACGGTCCTTAAAATTCCTCAAAATAAACCAAACTAAGATTGAAACCCAAATACAAGAAGGATTTGATAACATAGTCTTCCAAAACAACTTCATTGTTCATCTCCAGACAACATCAACCACTCCTAACATCTTATAACAAAAGTACCTAACCTAAATATATTTTACCCAACATAAGTTAATCATTCCCATAAGTAACCTAAATTACTATAAGTCCACCTTAAATTCATCAATTCTTCAAAATATAAGTCAACCTTACTCCTCAATGAAAATACTATAGTTATCTATTTACCTCGATCATATAGGGTCCCCAAAATAGTGAACGTCTTCCAAAATAATAATCATCTTTTAATCCCGTAATCATATCTGTCATATTAATACGGAAATTGTTGCATTTCCTATCACATTGGTTGTTGGGTCACGTTATTCCATTTCCCACCATTAACTAAGAAGAGAAAGTATAATTAGAGGCTTAAATACTTAACCAGTAATCATGAAAAGGAACTTAAAGCATATAAGGATAACTTGTAGAAGAAAAGTATACCCTAACTTGTGATCCCCTAGGTTCCCATCTAGGTTATCCATGATCATATATTCTTATTTGAATCTTTGTTTTATTTTATCTTTGTTCCTTTAACAATGGTTCATACCAAGCTTATGAATTTACCAAAGCATATCCCCCGGGAGTGTCGTAACCAAGAGTACAGCAAGGCCCTTTGTCGTGTACCAGTTCCCGTTCGAGTCTAGATCAAAGCGGTGTTTTCGGGTTTTACCCCTATGTACATCTGTGCCAGAGCCACCTCTACCTGCTCGTATCCAGACAGGGATGTATTTGCTTGGCAACCCCTTACTCAATACTCACCAAAATACCAGGAAGATTTCCTATATTTAAACCTTTCTATAGGGTTCTTCCTAGAGTTTTCATATCCTAATTTCCACAAATAACTAAACCATCCTTTGATACCAACTATAGCATCCCGTCTTTTTATAACATAACTTTCATTCCATTACACGGAACTAAGGATCTTTAACGTTTAGTGTCTTGGAAACAAGGAACATAAAACATGAAACAAAAAAACATTCTTCTTAAACACTTGAAAGGCTTATCTTCATGTTCACCCTAGGCTCATTACTGCATCTCCTAACCTGGGGACATACATCAAAAGGAAGGGTGAGCAGAAGGCCCATCAAGGGAAACAAGTGAAACATTTTACATATGAACTTGAGATACATCGATAAAGTCATGAAAAGAACTTTAAGGCATGAAAATTAAATCATGAGGCATATCATAATAAAAATAAAAATTTTTCATAACTTGAAGATGTGGCTACATCATTTAACAAAGACGATCATGAACATATCACCAAGGTCCATCCCCAAGGTGTCATTTGAAAATTACCAAGGTTATTCACCAAGGTATCATGAAAATCTTAATCTCTAGTGGTTACATCATTACCCAATGCATTGGAGTGCTATCAGGGCGCACCCTTAATTTTGCCTTTATTATCATGTGAGCCACATATATCATCATCAAACATTTCATAAATAACCCATAGAGCATAGAATAAATGGGTTTCATTTCAGAATCACAACGTTTTAAAAACTTCTTTAAAAGACATGATCTTTACGTCACGTTAAAACCCACAGAAAAGGAAGGTGGGTCTCATGTATGTAAATCCCAGAATTTAAAATAGAACATTTTGGTATATATGTGAATACCCCTTTAGAATAAAGAGATTTTAGTATTCACTTAATAATATAAAAGAACTTTAGAAAAAGAGAGAGACATTTTGAGACGGAAATTCTGCAGCATAACAGCTATGTTACGAGGTTTCAGAAGACATTAAAAAGAGAGGTAAAATGGGTCAAACATTCATAAATGACCCATAAAACAGTATATGGACATAATAAGAAGGATACATGATCATGGTAATTAAATTTCAAGGACATACCATTTGAAATGAAAAACATGTAAGGAAGACAAAAATTAGATTTCTCTTATGAAAGTTCAGCAACCTAACGGCGTTACTTAAACTTCAACAAAAATGATTTGAAAAGATCAAATAGGGTATCTCATCATGTGAACATAAGAGTTCAGTATGACAGATATAGAGATAATTCCCCAACATAATTATAAATTAACTTGAAATACTTGACATGAAAGTAGAACTTTGAAAAGAATGAGAAGGGTGAAAGAATCCCCTAAAAAATTCGGCAGCCTAACGGCGCCACTTAAAACTTCAAAATACTGAATTGAAGAGATCAAATGGGGTCTCTCATCATATGAACATAAGACTCCAGTATGATATATATAGAGATCATACCCCAACATAACAAAAAGGAACTTGAAAGAATTGACATGAAAGTAGAACTTCAAAACGAGAAGGGTGAAGAACCACTTAAAAATTCGGCAGCCTAACGGCACCACTTAAAACTTCAAAACACTGAATTGAAGAGATCAAATTGGGTCTCTCAAAATATGATCATAAAATATCAGTATGATAAATTTAGATATCATACCCAAACGTAATAAAAAAGGAACTTGAAAGAATTGACATGGAAGTAGAACTTCAAAACGAGAAGGGTGAAGAACCACTTAAAAATTCGGCAGCCTAACGACGCCACTTAAAACATCAAAATACTGAATTGAAGAGATAAAATGGAAGTCTCTCATCATAAGATCATAAAAGATCAGTATGATAAATTTAGAGATCATACCCCAACATAATAAAAATGAACTTGAAATACTTTACATGAAAATAGATCTTGAAAAATGAGAAGGGAGAGAGAATCCGTTACAAAAATTTCAGCAGCCTAACGGCGCCACTTAAAACTTCATAAAACGAAATAATGAGAGTAAGAGGGGATCTCTAATTATATTAACATGAAAAGGGAAGTAATAGGAGTATATAAGAACATCCTCCAACATAAGAACATGGAGCATAAAAGTAATGACATAAAAGAGATTACTTGAAATGAAAGAGAGAGGTCGGATCCCTTAACTTAAAACGTAACTCTTAAAACTCAAAGGTTTGGACCTTGAGGGATTGGGGGAACCTTGGTAGGACTCCTTGGGAGGTAAGGAGATCAAACATTCGTTGGGGGAGAGTGGGGAGTCGAATGGATGAGAGGATGGCTTGGTATTTATAGGGAAAGTGAGGGGACAAGGCATTAATGGCCAAGGGACACCTCATTAGTGGTTTTGGCGAAACCATGGGCTTCCCATGGTATTTGCCCATGGTATTGGCCACTTGGGGACACCTCATACCTTATCTTTCTATTCATAAGTCGACCATATTGATTACATACTTAATACATCATTTAATGATGTCATTAAACACCCGTAACTTAAAAACTGTATTTTCACTATTCATTGAAAATTCAACTTTCTCAGAATAATCCCAAAATTTCACCTTAACCAAATATCAATGCTCTGATTTCAAAAATGAAATCCATTTAATAAAAATATTTTTATAAATATTTTTAATTAAAGTTTTAATTAAAAAACACTATTCATCGAAAATTTATTTTTTTCAGAAAAATCCCCAAAAATTACCTTAACATAATATCGATGCTCTGAGTTCAAAAATGAAGTCCATTTTATAAAAATAATTTTCTAAATATTTTTAATTAAAATTTTAATTAAAAAACACTATTCATCTGGAAAAAACTAATACTTGAATAATAATTTATGAAACCGTTATTTAACCATTTTATTGAATCACATTACTTAATCAAAGTGCCTAGCTTATTTTAATACTTTCTTTAAGTGAGATTACTAATCCATTTGGACACATTATTAATCCTAAGCATAAAATCACTATTCATAATTTACTATTCATCAAAAATCAAGTTGATCTTATTAGACTCTAAATTTCGTACTGAACATAATTGTAGAAGGACCATTTTTTTTGAAAATCATTACACATTTTTAATTATTTAGGGTTTACATAAACATATTTAAAATATTCTTTTTCTAAGATTCATCAAAAATATGCATACTATATTTATCCGGTCATTTGAAAATTCATAAAAGAAATCGAAATTTTTATTTAAAACAAAGGATTACACAAGACAGTTTCGGTCTCCTTACATATCCCCTTATCACACCAGCATAGGACCTAAGTGTAAGGTGTGCTAAGGTGAGAGAATCCGAGGAGGCTCGACCAACATCGCACGAGTAGTAATTTCTACCAGTTTTATCTTCTCGTGAATGCGATCTCGTTCTAGCTTTATACGATGAAGTTCAGCTTGGGTTTGGTCCAGAGCAAAGCCCAGTGGTGCTACCTCCTTCCCAAGTTCTGTTAGATGGGCTTCGATCAGTCCAAGACTACTGGGTGAGGCCATCGAATCTTCCTTCTATATTAATTAACCAAGATTGCTTGTATTTAGAGACAATAGTCAAAACGTTTAGTTTCCAGCAGTTATATTGACCAATGGTCAAATAACAGTCAAAACCCAACAGTCTCATTTTAATTATACTCATGTTACCAAATGAAACATTTTTGTTGAGTATAAAAATAAAATAAAATAACACATAAAATTAGGAAATAATATTTATTTAAAATTTTGGGTCATTACAATAAATTATAGGGAATAGTGGGATTCATGGATAATTTAACTATCAGTTGTTTTAGGTGATCTTGAACAGATATATAATGAAGTCAATAAATCATACAAGATAAAATAAAGAAATTTAATTTTTAGTAGGATGGTTATTTACTAAGTTTCATCAATCTATTAAAATCATGGAACATTGATTCTTCCGGATTCATAAGGGGTAAAGCAGTTGTCAAAATTAAGGAAAATTTTTATTTCTTTAGCCCAGGTTGATGATGCAGGTTTCAATATATGTTTTGCAGAAGAATACAAACCATTCATGTTCATTACCTGGTAAAATGTTAAAGGCAGGTCTTAGAGTTATAAAAAATTTATACAAATCATAGTTGAAGCATTGAAATGTTCACTAAGTTAGAAATGTTGGTTTTGTAGTTTTGAATACTGTTCAATTCTAAATTAGAAAATACAATTCAAATAAAATTGCAACCAATAAACATTTAACATTCACATAATGGTCAAGTGAGATACAACATATTTGTAATCAATATTAAATCTATTTTAATAATACTAACCTTAAGATCCCAAGTTGAGGTAAACCAAAAGAATTGATAACATGAATGGATGATTTTATATATTTCCCACCCTTAGCTTCATGTTTATAGTCAACTCTAACAATTGATCTATTGGAGTCCTCAAAAGTAATAAATGGATCGCTTCCAATTGCAGTAGGTATGGTGTCAATTCCATCATCACTATCATCAAAAATATGTCTTAGAATGACTTCAATAATGACACCAAATTCAGGTCAAAGATGGTCTTTGACATAAAAAACTTGTTTCTCCATTGATTCCAATACATATGGTTAATCGGTAGCAAGAGTGTGAGTCGTATCAATTACTTAAAATCCAAAATCATCAATAAATTTTCCCTTCCTCTTCTTCGAATCAAACCACTGGCATTTCATCATCGTGACTCATTCATGAGAATAATAATCCAATAATATTATTTTTTCAATGACTCCATAATAACCTACATTTTCAAATAGATGTCTACTATCTGATGCACTAGTATAAAAATCTGTTATGGCAGTAACCATAATACCATCATGTTGTGTTCTCATGTTATTTTCTCGTTCAATGATAATAAATCTGTACACATTGATAACAAATGATTTACAGTCATGAACAATAGTATTAGGACCAAAAGTCAAAGCTCTTATTTCCTCAGAGACAGAGTCAGCAGGAAATCTAAATACGTGAAATATAAATAAATATTAAACTTAATTAATTATTGTTTTAATTATTTTAAACAGTAATATTATTACCTTCAATTTTAACCAAGTAGAAAACTCTTTGATATACAAAGTCTCCCTCCTTCTCAAAGATAAAGAACGATGCTTTCTATTTATCATCGCTTTATGTTCCCTGTAGATAAAAATATGAATAGTTTAACATATATATATATATATATATATAAGATATACATATTTAATTTACTTTCAAGATGTAGTCATCGAACAATTCAAAGTTGAAAAAAACTGTGTGATGTGCCATCTCCCGCTCTTTAAGGCCTAATATCATCAATGTATATGATCCAAGAATTCCTCATGTTTGAGGAAGTGATGGAAAACTGGGTTCAATTTTCTCATACTATTCTTATTCATTTATCATTGGTCTATTCATTCTTTTAATAAGATCACACAAATACATAGAGCAAAAATCCATACATTCTTGAGCCTAGTAACCATTCATGATAGAACCTTCGGGATGATTCCTGTTACGTAAATAAGAATATAATGTGTAAATATTTATTTTAGTTGGATACATCCAACAAAAATAAATAGGTCCTCCGAGAAGTATTTTAGTAGGAATATGGACAGTCAGATGCAAGATGCATGTGGAAAATGATGGAGGAAATATTTTCTCTTACTCGCTCAAAATTAATGGGAAATATGAAAACATTTTTTGCAAAAAATACTTTGAAAACTTATTACCACAAAGATATCTAAAAAATGGCCCAACCAAATAACATCCACCCTTACATTATTGGAGAAAAGATGATGAAGTTCTATTGGAATCAAATCATGTAGAAGGATGTGATAATCATGAGTCTTCAAAGATTTTAGCTTCAACTATCTTCTGTTGACCTGTTTAGATATGTTTCCAGAATATCCATCAGGAACTTTAATAGTCTCTAGTACTTCTAGAAATTTCTTTTTTTATGCAGGTTTCATCACATAATAAGCACATGGAAATTTCCATTTATTTTTACTGATACGCACAGGATGCAATTCCAGTCTGATTCCCCAATCCACCAAGTCATGCTGAGACTATAAATCATATTTTTTCTTTCCCTTAACATTTAAAATAATTGAAAGCAAAATTTCACATATATTTTTTTCAATGTGCATTATGTCTAAGAAAATACATAACAAATTGGTAGACCAATAAGGAAAATCAGAGAAGATACTTCTCTTCTTCCAATTGTAACAGGTTTCAGTGGAAACATTATTTCTCTTTCCAGATTTCATTTGACCCTTCCCGAATGAAAAACTAAAATCTTTTAATTCATTAAGCACATGAGTTCCAGACATATGTTGAGGTGGATCTTCAGTCTCCATGGTATTGTCAAATCTTCGATTATTATTTCTATATGGAAGGTCCATTGGTAAGAATCTTCAATATCCCATAAAACTGAAACTACAAAAATGTTTTAGTCTTCTGGATCATGTATTCTTAATACAAACAGGACATGATAGTTTTCCCTTCGTGCTCCATCCAGACATCATTACATAAGAAGGAAAATCATTGATCATCCACATAAGCGCAGTATGCATCTGAAATATGTCTTTCAAAAATGCATCGTATGTGCACACACCCACATCCCAAATAATTTTAAAATATTTTATTAAAGGTTGAATTTATACATATATATCATTTCCAGGATCAGAAGCTCCAGATATGAGTGTACTCATGAAAGTGAAAGGTTTTTTCATACACAACCATGGGGGGAGATTATAAATGTGTATAAAACCCATCCATGTGCTATGTAATGTAAGCATCTGCCAAAATGGATTAAAATATTCATATTAAAGACTCAACCTCACATTACGCACGTCAGCTACAAAATCAGGATATCAAACATCAAATCTCTATCATGCAAATCCATATACAGGGTGAACCAACTCATCATTAGTCTTCTTTCTCTCGGTATCATTCCATCACATTTTTATTGATATTTCATCAGACCAAAAAATATTCTGGAGTCTGGGGATCAATAAAAAGTTCCACAGTACTTTCTATGGCACACAGTATGGTGTTCCATTTTCTTTTGGTTTCCAGCGAGATGTGCCACATTTTATACAATCATTTCATTCAGCAGTTTCCTCCCAGAATAAACTTCAATCTTTCGGGCAAGCATGAATTTTATTTCTTGAAAATCCAAGTTTATCAACTAAATTCCATACCATATAGTAGTTTGATGGAATATATGAATCATCTAGAATTAATTCCTTCAAGAAGGTTAGAATTTAATTGGTGGCAGTATTAGAAATCCCATACAATGTTTTCCCATGAAACAATCAGATTAAAACTTCTAGCTTTTTCATTTTACCACATTGTCGATATACTAGAGTCATGGAAGCATCATTCAATTTTATCACTCTGACAATATCATAATTTTCATTATATGAATCATGTATTCTCATATTGAAATCTTCTTGGGTCAGAATCCTTTCTTTTTCATGATGACGAATAAACAGAAACCAATCATATAAAAAATTCTCCAATCCAGTCCTCTCATTTGGATCATCAACAATTTGAGATTTCATTTTCTCCCCATTATGATACCATACAAAGTAGTTTACTCAAAAACCTTATTTTTTTATGTGGTTTCTGACTTCTTCATGGCTAAACCAAGGTCTTCCAACACAATTGTAACAGGGGCAGTGTATGTGACCTCTATATGAAGAATTATGAAATGGAAAATCTAAAAAGAACTCCAAATTGTTTTGAAAATATCTTGATATCTAATCGGTTTCATACATCCAACTTCTATCCATTATTTAAAAAAAATTATAATTAATTTCATCAAAATCAATTCAATAAGATATAAGTTTCATTGAAAATATATTTAAGTAAATGAGAATTGTTCACTTTATATGAAACCATAACTAACACACTACTCTATATGAGAATCATAATATAAAAAACAAAAAAAAATACTATATTTATAACAAAAATATCATTGAATAACTATAAATGAGTGTACAAGATCATGTAAAATTGTGAATAATTATTCAGGAGTTGAGTAAATTTTAGATCAAAAAAAATTATTATTTTAGTAGATTATTTGAGTGATCACATACACTGCCCAAGGGGGTGGGGTTTCCAGGGGTGGGGGTTTCTAGGGGTGGGGGCTATCTCAGGGGGTGGGGCATATCCACAGGGGTCGGGGGGTGTCCGGGGGGGGTGGGCGGGTTGTCCAGGGGGTGTGTGGGCTATCCACAGGGGTGGGCGGGCTTTCCACGGTGTTGGGTGGGATATCTTGGGGTGGCGGGGCTATCCATAGGGGTGGCGGGGTTGTCTAGGGGTGTAGGGGTGTCCAGGGGTGGGTGGGTTGTCCACAGGGGTGGGGGGTTGTCCAAGGGGTACGGGGTGTCTAGGGGTGGGGGTGTCCGGGGGGGGATGGGGTGTCTGGGTGGTGGGGGTTTCTAGGGGGTGGGAAGGTTTTCCATAGGGGTGGTAGGGTTCTCTAGGGGGTACACGATGTCCAGGGGGGTGGGCGGACTGTCCACGGGGGTGGAGGGGCGGTCCAGGGGGTAGGGGTGTCTAGGGGGTGGGCAGGCTGTCCATAGGGGTGGGGGCTATCCATAGGGGTGGAGGTATTATCCAGGGGTAGGGGTGTCCAGGGGGTGGGTCAGCTATTCACAGTGGGGGCTATCTCGGGGGTACGAGGTGTCCAGGGGGTGGGGGTGTTCAGGGGGATGGGGATGTTCGGGGCGTGGGGGTGTCCAGGGGGTGGGTGGGTTGTCCATGGGGTTGTGGGATTTCTATGGGGGTAGGGGTGTCCAGGGGTGGGTGGGCTGTCCACGGGGGTGGTGGGGCTTTCCAGGGGGTATGGGGTGTCCAGGGGGATGGCGGGCTGTCCACGAGGGTGGCGGGGCTGTCCAGGGGGAGGGGGTGTCCAGGGGGTGGGCGGGCTATCCACGGGTGTGGGGGCTGTCCAAGGGGGTAGGGGGTGTCCAAAGGGGTGGGGGCTTTCCACAGGGTTGGGGTTTGTCTACGGGGGGTGGGGGCTGTCTAGGGGGTTGGGGCTGTCCGGGGGGTTGGGGGTGTCCGGGGGGATGGGGGTGTCTGGGGGTGGGGGTGTCTAGTGGGTAAGCGGGCTATCTATGGGGGTGGGCCTGTCCGGGGGGCGTACGGGCTATCCATGGGGGTGGGGGTCTGTCCACGGAGGTGTTACTGAGAGCTATTAGATTTAATTGGGGTTTCATTCATGTTATGAAAAAAAAGATGGGTGTTAAGGATTAGAGTAGTACTTTTTTAGTGAAAATCCAATTTGATAGGATTGGTGACTTGATAACATGATGGTATCAAGTTTTCAATTGGGAAAATTTTGGGGAATTGGATTCTGCTGGAAGGAATACATGTTAGTGAATATCTATATTTAGTTATTAGGAATGATATGATGTATGGTAATGAGTTTTTAAGGATTTTAATCATCATGGCATGATGATTGAGGGTGTTTTCCTATATGATGTTGTATGGATTCCTTGATATTTTGGGGTGGTTTCATCCAAAAACCAAACAAACACATCGCAGAATGAAAAATGTTTTATTGTTAATATGGTTGCATCCGAGTTCTTTTAAAGCGATAAGTCCATGAAGAACAAAGAAGTGCCAAATCATTATTATGTCAACCGTGGGGGGATATATTGTATCATTGCACATGGAAGGGTGTCTAAACAATGTTTTTGACATGGTTGATTGGGTCATTCCATAACGACGCTTTTCATGTTATATACTAGAAATTATATATCTATCTTATCGTCAATAATTTTCATATATTATCCATTACATACTTGAAGAGGGTCCTTAGTTCTTGGAATTACAAAGTGAAATTAAAGGGGATTTATGAATGGGATTTCACAAAGATTATATATTTGGTGTTTCTATCATTATACAATAATGTAACCTTTACTATATGACGTTATAGAGTAGTAAAGAACATAATAAATATCATCATGTTGAAAAAATCCTCTACATCATATTGGGTTGAGGTGAAGAGACTCTCTACACCATTTTCCCCTTCCTTTCCACTTGGTGGTTCCTTGGATTGTGGTTCCATGCCATAGTTGTAGGTCATGCATGTAACACCCCGAGATTTTATGAAAAAATATTATTTTTAATGTCTTGTGTTGTACGCTACACCAAAAGAAGCTTGCACAACACACATCCTTGACTTGCCTTGCATTACACGCAATCGCAACCTTCCTCGATAGCGTGTGTAGTACGTAATACTGAGTTTCACGAAACAATGATATGCTATTAAAATATTATTAAAACTAGCCGTTATGAATAGTAATAACCACTTTTTAAATTTTAGAAATTTTAGATCTCAAAATAGACTTCATTTTTGGATTCGGAGTATCGAATTTAGCCTAAGGTAAAATTTTGGTACTTTTCGGATAACTTTCATATTCTGATGAATAGTGAAAAATTACTAAATTATAATTAAAAACAACTTTTTTAATCGAAATAATTAATAGTGATAAATTATTAATTTTAGTGGTTTTAAAGTATATTTAGAATATATTTTTTACAATGTTGGTCATTGGTTGTAATTTCACATTTAAACCAGACATAATCAAGTGTCAATCTTTTGATATATATTGTTTCCTAAAAACACGCTATTTATTTTAACAGCGGGATTTAATTATAAAATTAATTAATGCAACTTCTATGTTATGAATTTGGTAAAATAGATTTCATTTTTGAATTCGGAATATGAAATATATCTTAGGATGAAATTTTGGCATTGTTCTGAAAAACATCAATTTTTGATGAATAGTGAAACTACTAAGTGGTAGTTAAAAAAACTGAATTTTTCATAAAACTTAATTTTGCCGCTTCTGTGAATGGAATTTCGAAAATCCGAGAGACACGGTTAATATCAAGGACTAAAATGTGGTTCAATGAGATGAAAATAATTTTTTGGTGAATAGTAACTTTTTACTTTTTTACCGCGGTTAATAGTAAATAGGGTAACTAAGGGTAAATATGATATTACTATTACCCTAACACATGTCCTAATTCTATTGGACAAGTGTAATTCGACCAAAAACAAACTTAGGAATAAAATATGACCATTTAGGACCACTTGGATTAGATTAGGACATTTATTATTAATTTATTTAAAGAAGGGTTAAAATAGTTAAAATCAAAGTTTAATAAGTAAATCATTTTTAATATGGGTTTATACATAAGATAAATTCGATTTTAAATATTCATTAGAAAGCTAAAAATATTTCCTACATGATCGTGTTTTATTTGTAATTTTTAGACATAAAATAATTTAATTTATTTATGACACAACGATGATGCAGTAATTATCTTATTAATGAAATATTGACATAATTGATGTTATAAACACCAAAATAAATGTAATTTGAGATTTTTTATGAATTCCACTAATTTTCTAGGTTACTATGATATATTAATGTTGATTTAATCAACTTGGTTCGAACATTTAATTCTGTTATGACTTTCACAAAAATCATATATCAAATAGTGTCAAAATTGACACAAAATAGTTTTTAAATCAAATATTATATTATTAATTGTTATTGTATTCCTAAAAATCTAAGGTTCGGGAAAATGACTTAGATAAGGATATATATATTAATAATAAACAATTTGGGGTTCGTTTGGCATGTTATAGTAAGTTTATTAACCATATAGTGAAAGAAAACAAAAAGACATGGTAAAAGTTAAATTATTTAACTTAGAGTTAAATTTAATTGATAAGGTTAAAATAATATCCTAAACTTGTCTAAATTCTATTGGTTGATAGGATTTCGACCCCTACCCACCTTATCTTCTAAATAAGACCCTTTGGAACCATTATAAACCGATTTTGACTTTAATATAAAATAATATTTTGAGATATTCCTAAGGTGCCCCTCTCCTCCCTTATAAAAGGACACCTCCTCCCCCTCCTCCTCACACCAATTTGAGCACTCAAGCTCGGCCAAACCCTGCCAAAATATCTTCTCCAATTCCCTAGCAACATCCTAGAGGTTCTGGTCTTCCTAAAAGACCAATTCTAGTTCCCTAAGAGGAGGTCTCAAAGAGGCACTTCAAAGAAGAGGTAATTACCGTTACCAATTCTTTCATCTTTATTTCTTCTTCCACTTCTTCTTCTTAGGTTGTTTCATTATGAAGTAATAACATCAGTATCACTCATATACTGATATGTTATTATAAGTATGAAACAACCCTATTTCACCATCTATCCATCCTACGGAAAAAGAAATCACCGCGCGTGCGTACGTACGGAATACCGTCTCCACGCCGTGGTGTAATCTATTTTCCACCACCACCTTACATGGATGGGTATAATTGTGTAAAGAATAACTATACATAGTTATTACAACATCATATTGATTCTGATATATTGTATAATCCACTCCAATTCAATTCAATATTTATAGAAATGATATCATCGCTCTTGCGTACGTACGGACTACCGTCTCCACGACGCGATGAGATTCATTCTCCATGTTAACCATTTAAGAATGATTATAATGTATATATAAGAAATAATAATGAAATATATGACATTATAAAGCTACTGGATTTATGTATATATATACATATGTATGTCATCTACTTACATCCATTTCAAGACAATAAGGAAAGAAAAACAGCGTTCATGCGTACGTACGGACTACCGTCTCCATGAACGGTGTTTTTCATTTTATTTATCTATCTATTATATATATATATATAATGAATATATATGATATATAAATCATATTTTATATTCTGGAAGTAATTAAATCATGATATAAGTAATAATGATGTCAAGAACAACAAGTAAAAACACCTACGATAAATGAAACGATTTTACCCAAAACGCTTCTTTAACATGGAATTTACAAAAGAACGGGTAATATAATGTCATAAGTGAACCATATATGATATCATAACAATGAATATGATTCTGTAATAAGTCAATGACATTATTTAAATCATTATACAGGAGGCTCGGACACATACGAAGCAAATTGGACCTAAGGTAAGGGAAATATCACAATCTCATTTTTATCCGAGATTGTTTATTCGTAAGTATTTACTGGGGTGTATTTTATCATCCACATCCATGTTTCATCAAAATGTAATATTATTTCCATCCACCTACAATTGTTTAAATCCATTTTTACCCTTCGGTGAGTTTTTAGTAATATGTATGAAAGGAATCTTTTGTCGTACGAGGTACTTTTTGACTTTTCCGACAAAAGTACGAAGAATGTTTTTTTTAACTTATACGGCACGAACGGATTTCTACTGTTTTATATAGCCTTATTTTCATGAAGCTTCCTCTAAAAGATTTCATGACTATTTTCAATAAAATCTCTTTCTTTTAAAATTGCATGATGTTTTGTGAAAAGAAATTGATTTTGAAGAAGAAAGGATATTTTCCTCAAGAATTCAATTCAAGTGTTTTATCAAAATTATTTCCCATCTAAGATAATAAAGGGTTCTGTTTCTATCCATATTTTTACATTGATTTGACTATGTTGTGATGGAATTATGTTTATGAATTCCTTTATCTTATATGAATTGTTTTATGATGTCATGTTGTTTAAGAATCCCATTTTTATTACATGGGTTACGCTATGATGTATGGTTTATGATTATGTGGCACACATAAGAAAGGATTCATTATAAGATGGGTGGGACCTATATCTCCCTCCAATGCATTGGGTAAAGATTTTATATCTCATGAGATAGACATGGCTGGAATGGTAGGTTATACCGGTTCAGTGAAACAGGACTGAAACGAGGGTTACTCGATTCAGAAAGGGACTTTGTCCACTAAGATAGTCTTGGCAATGAGTCATGACTAACAAGAAATGATTTTCCATGATTATGTGTGCATGCCACAAAGTTTCAAGTTTCATGTTATGATTATGGTGATCTCATTTTCACTTCTATGATTTGTTCCATGTTAAGATTTTATGATCTCTTTTGCAGGTTATGATTTTCAAAAAGATATGATATGATTTTTATTTCTTTTGTATACCCTTACTGAGCATTTGAGCTCACCCTTTTATGTTTTCTTTTCCCCAGGACATAAAGAAAGGTTTTAGGTAAAAAAAGGGAAGATCTTTATGGGAGATGTTGAAGATCTTTCCCCACGATTAGAAGATTTTATTCCGAGTTTCCAAAGACACTAAACTATTACGATCCTTGTGTGTGTGTGTTTGTTATGTACTAAGTATTCCGCAAATGTAATGTAATGTCCATGTACGTCAAGATACGGGTCTCTACAATGCACCATTTTCCAATCCCTCCAACACTACCCTACACCGGCATGTTTATCCTATATTGTGGTGTTGATTTCCCTGAAAACCTCCATGCCAAAGCTACATCCCTTTTTCATAGAGACCACTAAATTTCCATATTCTCTTTTATCTCCCAATATTTAATTATCCTTATTAACCACCATTATTAATGATAGAACTTGGGTATTTTTAGTTTGATACCTTGGATTGGATTCCTCATTACCTTGCTCTTGAACACAAGATATTTTCTATTGGACTAGTTCAAATATATCCACATGGGAGAAAAATTTCAGGCTCGTGTGATAATGTTGTTTAGTTACCAAAACCCTCAATGAACCACAAAATTAATTTCAATGTTTTTGGGTATGGTGTTCCTTACCTTTTGGAATATCATTTACAAATGTTTTCATAATACGATTTATGTGTTATATTATTTCATATTGTTCTTGATTATGATCACATGTCGATGAGTGTGTATTCCCTGATACCTATTATTATATTTTATTTCCTAAATAATACTAGTTTAGATAATTTCCATGTTGGTTTGGATCAAATAATGTTATGTGTGCTGCTATATATTGATGATAACAAGTTTTGACTACTAGTATGTTTCAACCTATATGTATTTTACCATTAATTGGAGCTTTTTAGTGGTACATCAGATAGGTGGAACACTGTGACATGTTTATGCCTTAGAGGGGGATTTTTCTTGATTTGTGACAATGGTGATGAAGGACCTAAGAACTACGTTGAGTTATGAGTTAGCTATGGTTCGATATTGTGGATACACTCAAGGTGGATCTGTTTTTTCATGTACACCCCACCCCCACCTCACCCCCCAATAGACTCCCACCTGCCCAGCCCACACCCCCAACCTACACACTCCCCCCCACACCCACTTGTACATCCCCCCCCCCCACTTGCATAGCCCCCCCTCTCCCCTCCCCCACCTGAACATCCCCCCCCCCCCACCCACCTGTACAACCCCCCTCCCCACCTCATGCCCAACAGACTCCCCCCCCCCCAACTACACACCCCCAGCTGCACATCTCCCTTCACCCACTACACCCCCCCCACCTGAACACCACCACCTGCACACCCCCTACCCCCACCCACTATGCCCCCCACCACCTACACCACCCCCCCACACACACACTTCAAATAAATTTCATTCACACAATAATGACAGTTGAAATGTAGAAAAAAAACATAAAACAAATCAAATTGCAATTGTTGGGTATATCATACCGCACTGACCTCGGGTTTAGGCCAAATAAAAACAAAAAACAAAAAAATGATGCAAAAAATTAAACCTAAGTTACGATTTACAAATTTAAAGTATAGAACAACACAATTTTTTCATTGAATATGGGTCTAGTGGAATAATTTTACGAGAAAGAGAGCTATTAGGTCTCAGCTTTAAGCCTGCAATCGCGCAGATGGGGGATTTGGTCTGCTGGTAATTTAAGTGAAAACTTTCCCAACAATTTTTTAAAACTGTTAGGAAATGTAATTTTTACCAATGGTTTCAAAAAAATATTGGGAAAGCCTTACTAAAACTAACATATCTCAACGGTTTTATCAAATTGTTGGGTAAAAGTCATCTAAAACTCATATATCTCAACGGTTTGTTAAAACTATTTGGTAAAAGTCAACTAAAAATTTCTATTCCAATGGTTTAGTGAAACCGTTTGGTAAGAACCCCTATTACAATGGTTTATGAAAACCATTGAAATATTTTCGTTGGTATTTCCTCCGTTTATAGTAGTGTCTTCTTGTGTAAGTCTCCTCTCATGGTTCATTGTGGTTTCCTCTAGATCTATATATATCTCTCTCTCTCTCTTGGTTTTCTAGATCAACACCCGTTGTGTGTAGATATAGGGTTTTTTGGCCTTGGGTGGTGATTTTAAGGCTTTTGGATGATAGGTAAGGGGATCTAGAGTGGTTGTAGTGGAGAATTTTCTTGGATTTGGGGTTTGGTTTCCTATGGGTTGATTTCGTGGGAACCCTAAAGGTAGGTGGCTTCTCTCCCAACTCCACTTTGCAATAACTTAAAGCTTGGTTAAAATTAATTGTGTCTTTGATGTGTGAAATTCACTGGAAATCCCTTTGGTGATTTTTTTGGGTATTTTTTTTAAGGGGTTTATGTGGTGAAATTCTCTTATTCTGGATTTTAAAATAGAGATTTTAAAATGGGTTGCTGGGATTGATTTATGAAAATGGTTGATGTAAAAGTTTTTTCAATAAATATGTTGTTTTATCGAAATGTTGTTTGGCATGGAAAACTATTAAATGGTGATTAAAATAAATGGATTGTTTATTGAAGTGGATTGGAAGGTGATTGAAATTATTATTCTCATGTTGTGTGGCCTTGGTAAGTTATATTCTTGGTTGTGGATTATTGTAATGTTGTGTGGAAGTGGGAGGTAAGTCTCACTATAAAAGGTGATGGTTAGTGGTCAGAAGTAACACCATTATGGATAGTGGTCATGAAGCACCGATAGTTGGAAATGTAGTGAACGGGTTGGATGGAAGCTCCACCGTTTCGGTTGCATTGTTGTGTATTGTTTTCAAGATGGAAATTTTTTGTGCTAATGTGAAATGGTGAAATGGATTATGGCATGATTTTTTTATTTTTCCCTTAGGTTTTTTTGTTTGGGTGAGGTGTCTTGGAAAGGGTATGTTTGGATTATGTTAATGGTTTAACTTGTGATTATTTTATATAAATTTCTTTATATAAATGTGCTAATAGTTTTATCCTAGTGGCATGTGTAGGGAAGTCATTTAGGTAAATCCTACTTGGTATTTGTACTCACCCCCTGATTTGGTACTTTGGTGCTTTTACAGATGTTGTATTCCAGGACACAGGTAAGAGTAAGGAATCTCATTTTTCTAGCAGTTTGGCATGATTATTTAGTGACATTGTGGTTCTTGGAGAATGGAGATTGGTGTGAAGCTTTAGATGGTGTCCTAGTTATTGGAGTCTTGTTATAGTCTTCCATTTGGTACTTTGATTTTTGGTCTTGGTTGTATTTGTCTTGTGGGATTGTTATGGATTAGTTGGTTGTCTTTTGGTATTGTATGAGTTGGTATATAAGTATTATAGCATAAAAGGACGTAGCTAACACTTTTATGAGGAACTTAAAGTTACCAGGGTGTTGGGTACATAAGTGTTTTGGAGAAACTTATAGGCATTGTAAATCTCATTGTCATGGGTATAGCCAATGAGTTGAGAATGGCATGAATTTTAGAAATGAATTCCCACTAGGACACATATTTCATTGGGGTATAATGATTTATTGTGTGATATAAATGTTTGGATTTTGAAAAATCTGAATTAGGTTTCAAAAAAAATGATTTGAAACATGGAAACTAGTTGTATTTTTAAAATGGGTTGATTTTCAAAATATGGTGGATTCTTCAAAATAGTGAAATATGGGAAATGTTAACTTGTGGAAATCCTGGTTGTAATAGTTGTTATGTAATTGAATTTTAAAATTGTACACCCTTTATTATTAAGGGAGCAAGACTTATAGTTGTTTTGTGTTGATAGAAATGGAATCGGGTAGGCGTCGTATAGACCAACCGAAGGAAGCTACTAAAAATGTGGTTACAACTAAGCCCCAGGTGACCCAATAGCTACTATAGAGTATAGTACATGCTTTCCAAGTAGTGAGAAGTGCAAATAAAGTGTATGAACCAAGGCATTTGGATCATGTGTTTTAGTTTTAAACACGCATTTTTAGGGGTGATTCAGAGCTAGAGAGTGTTGAAGCATGGCTGGACAGAATGAATTGAATATTTGACTTCTTGGTAACACTAGTAGAGCTAAAAGTGAAACTGTCCACCTATATATTTGGAAGATCATTCCCTTCGATGGTGGGAGCTGGCAGTCCAAGCTGGGATGGACCAAAGTGTGACAATGGGAGGGGTTTGAGGAATTTTTTAATAAACAATTATACCCTCATATGTTCAGAATTCAGTGAACAATCGATTTATTTAGTTTGAAGCAAGGGAACATGGAGGTGATGGAATATGGGGCTAATTTTATGAACTTGGTATAGTTTTCACCCGAGGTGGCGGGCCGTACATCATTGAAGGTGTGAATTTTTGAAGCTCGGTTAAACAAAGAAATCTGTTCAAAGATAGTGGTGTTGTGTGAAGATTATTACACTGAAATAGTAAACTGAGATATGGTGGATAAGCAGGATATTTTGGGGGATACAGGCAGGGGAGGAATGTTGGTAACCATAGGGAATAGTGGGAACTTGAATGATGGGTTCAAGTGGAAGAGGGACATTATTTCCAGGGTGAGTGTACAGTTCAGAATTCCACTATAAGATTAGTGAATCTTCCTCTGAATCCTCAGAGTAAGCTGAGATGTTTCAATGTGTTTCTATGATCCAAATCAACCAGGATTGTATGGAACAACCTCGAGCATTTCATAATTGTAATCAGATAGGGAATCTGCAACGTTATTGTCGAAATGCTTCGAGGTCGGGTTTACGTGACACTCCTCAGGGGTCATAGGGGTCTTATGCCTCGAAGGGACAGGGAAAGCAGCATACCCCTTAGCAGTAAAGTAATGTGGGTCATGGTGATTCATGTAATACCACGATGCCTCATTAGGGTAATAAGTAGCATAGTGTGTCAAGTAAGCATTTGTTTGGAGCTAAGCAGGCACTGATGGATGATCAGTCAGGACCATCCACGGTGCGAGGTATGGTTATTTTAAATTCATTGTTGATGCAATATTTTTTTGATACGGGTGCTTCAAATTATTTTATTTCTTCTCACATATTTGATTTTTTGGGTTTACATGTGGAAATTATGCCTTCTATTTTGAAACTACAAACTCATTTGGGTCAAAGAGAGTGTCGATCCTTCCTATGCTGAGGTTGTCGTTTAGTTGTGGATGGAATCGAATTGATGTGGGATTTCTCCGTGATTGAAATGGATTCTTATGATATAATCCTAGGAATGGATTGGTTGGAAATTTTTAAGGCCCGCATAGATTTATATAAATGAATGGTTAGTTTTGTAATGGAGGATGGTCTTAGACATCTCTTTAAAGGAGAGAAGAGTGAAAATCTAGGTGCAACAGATCTGTTGGCACCAACTATTGGCACGATCTCATATAAATTAGAGGAATTGTCATTGGCATCGGTGGAATTTGTTGAGTAGAGTGTTCTTCCGGGATTTTTGGATTATTTTATGGATGAATTTCCTGAATAATTCTCAGGGTTGTCACCCATGAGAGAAGTTGAGTTTATGATTGATCTCCTTCTAGGGACCAGTCCTATCTCACTTATGTCTTACCATATGGAAATAAAAGAATTGTAGGAATTAAAGGTATAGTTGGAAGAGTTATAAAACAATGGGTTCATCCACCCTAGAACGTCTCTATGGGAAGTATTGGTTTTTTTGTTAAAAAGGTGGATGGAACCTTGGAAATCTGTGTTGATTATCGTAGACTTAATTAGGTTAATATAAAGAATTGATATCCACTTCCATGCATTAATGGTTTTCTTGACCATTTGAGGGGAGCTCAGTGGTTCTCCAAGATTGAATTGAGGTCAAGGTATCACTAATCACGGGTAAGGAAGGAGGATATCCCAAAAATAGCTTTCAATAGTAGATATGGCCATTACGAGTATGTTTTTATGCCCTTTGGTCTAACGAATGCACCATCGATGTTCATGGAATTGATGAATTGGATATTTTAGAGATATCTGGATTCTTTTGTGGTGGTATTTGTTGATGATATATTGGTGTATTAGAGGGAAAGGGTAGATCATGGAAAGAATATGGAAATTGTGTTGGGGATCTAGAGGGATCATCGGTTTAATGCAAAATTGTCAAAGTATGAATTTTGGATATAGGAGTTTCATTTCCTTGGCCATGTTATTGTGACACATCAGGATCATGGTTGGGGTGTGTTCTCATGCAGGTGGATCATATGATTTCATATGGTTCATTATATTTGAGGTTTCACGAGAAGAACTACCCAACACATGATTTGGAGTTAGCATTAATGGTTCATTCTTTAAATATGTGGTGTCATTATCTCTTTAGTGAGAAATTTATAGTCTTAACCAACCATAAGAGCTTAAATAATATTTTCTCATGGAGATATTTGAATATGAGGCAAATAAGATGGATGGAATATCTCAAGATATTTGATTTAGACTTAATTTACACACCGGATGAAGGAAATTCGATAGTAGATGAATTAAGTAGAAAATCATATTCTAAAGTGGTGAAACAGGCATCAGATTAGTGGAAGTTGATGTTGGTCATAGACGAAATGCAGTTGGAATGTGAGGATCAGGGTGGAAGAGTGGTCTTTTCTGGTTTGATTGGTTCCTGACTTGTCTTGGTTACTTAAAGAGGTATAGGAATTTTATTCTGAATGTATGGTGATGAGGTCGAAACTCAATGGTGGGGAGACAATTGAGAACTGAGAATTGAATGGAAATTCAGTCTTGTGTTTTTGTAATTGGATGGTGGTACCAGTGTCTTTTTATGAGGAAATTCTCAGGTCTTATCATCATTCTAGGTGGGATGTCCATCCAAGAATTTAGAAAATGTATAAGGCAGTGAATGCACAGTTTTGGTGGGATGGTATAAAAAGGGATGTGGTCGGATTTGTCTCAAGTTGCTTGATTCTTCATCAATTCAAGGCAGATCATCAACAGAAAACATACATGTTGCAGTATTTACCTATCCCAATGTGGAAATGGGAGCTGATAAAAATGGATTTTTTTATAGGTCTTTTAATAATGGTCAGGAAATAAGATTCCATATTGGTAATTGTGGATCAGCTCATAAAGTTGGATCATTTCATCCTGATTTTTGAATCTCATAAGGTGGAGGATCTATCCAAAATCTATATCTGGGAGGTGGTAAAGAGGTTTGGTGTTCCATTTTCAATTTTATAGAGATCTGAGGTTCACATCTCATTTCTGGAAATCCTTGCAGCAATCCCTTGGGACACAGTTGATGATGAGCACAACGTATCATCCTCAGATAGACGACCAATCCGAGAGGACGATACAAACCTTGGAGGATATGTTAAGGGCTTGTGTGATGGATTTTGGTGGTTCATGGGAGGATCAATTACTATTGGTGGAGTTCTCATAAAATAATAGTTATCATGATTTTATACATATGGTTCCATTTGAGCCTTTGTATGGGCATCCATGTCGTTTTCCACTATATTGGGTGGAAATAGGTGAGACTTTGATTACTGGACCAAGCCTTTTCCAAGAGACTATGGTGAAGATCAATTTTATTAGGAAGAGGATGGAGATAGTTCAAAGTCCTCAAAAATCATATGTGGACCATCTTCAATGACCGTTGTCGTTCGAGGTGAGAGATCATGTGTTTTTGAGAATCTCTCCTAGGTTGGGACATCATCGATTTAGGAAGCAGGGTAAGTTATCTCTGAGGTATATTGGCCTTTTGAGATACTTGAGTGGATTGGAGAGGTGGGTTATCATTTGTATTTCCACCACTATTTAGTATGGTGGGCAATGTGTTTCATGTGTCGCAATTGAAAAAGTATCATCCAGATCGTGACCATGTGATCCTTTGGGATCATGTTAAGCTAGAACTGGATGCTTCTTTGGTGCACATGATGGTGCAGATTTTGGATAGAAAAGAGAAATTTCTGCATAGTAAAAGCATCAGTTTAGTTTGTGTTTTGTGGTATCATGTTCAGATTCAGGATGAGACATGGGAGCGGGAGAAAGAGATAGTCGAGCAATGGCCGAAGCTCTTTCGGCTAAGTAATGGTTCTCTAATTTCTAAGGATGGAAATTCCAATCCAATGGTGGGGAGAATGTAGCACCCTCAGTTTGAGTTATGTAGCCTTTTATTATTCCTTTTTATGTGTTTAAATTAATTGGGATGAGTTGAGATGTGTTTGGGAGATTTTGGAAGGGTTTTGAATAAGTTGGGTGGCTTTTCTAAGGGCACGCAGTTTAAGCACAGTTAGAGGGAAACCATGCCAGTTCTCCAGAAAACAATGTAGGGGGAGATAGTGGACTTTGAATGGCCTGCACACAGTTTTCCAAACCATATGAGGAAACTTTGTAGACCATTTCTCTCAAGACAGTGGTGTGTGCATGTTTTGTGCACGGTTTTCCAAACCATGCGGACTAACCGTGTGGCCACTTTTTAAGTTCGGGTTCACTCGAGCTTGACCTATTTCACTCAAAACTCTCTCCCACTCGATCCTCACTCAGGATTTTTGGTTCTAAAATGTTTTAGGTTCTCTACCACACATTTTGGAAGAAAATATAAGGGGTTTCTTGGTGGTTTGATGGAGATTCTTCTCGAGTAAGTCTCCTCTCTTGGTTCTTTGTGGTTTTCTCTAGATCTAAATATATATCTCTCTCTTTCAATATCTATACTTGGTGTGTTTATATTTAGTGTTTTTTT
This sequence comes from Viscum album, assembly GCA_963277665.1. Taxonomy (NCBI): domain Eukaryota; kingdom Viridiplantae; phylum Streptophyta; class Magnoliopsida; order Santalales; family Viscaceae; genus Viscum; species Viscum album. The sequence continues at coordinate 1,794,896,366 of OY728120.1, forward strand.
CCTTGGGTGATGATTTTAAGTCTTATGTATGATAGGGAAGGGGATCTAGAGCGGTTGTAGTGGATCATTTTCCCGGATTTGGTGTGTGGTTTCTTGTTGGTTGATTTCACCAAAACCCTAAAGGTAGGTGGCTTCTCTCTTAACTCCACTCTATTAGAAGTTTAATCTTGGTTACAATTAATATTTTTTATTTAAAATTAATTATGGATTTGATGTGCGAAATTGGATTTAAATTCCTTTGTGGATATTTTTTGGGATTTTTTTTGAAAAAAGGGGGTTATGTAGTGAAATTCCCTTGTTGTGGATTTTAAAATAGAGATTTTAAAATGGGTTTCTAGGAATAATTTGTGAAAATGATTGATGGAAAAGGGTTTTCAATAAATATTTTGTTTTATTGAAATGTTGTTTTTCCTGGAAAACGATTAAATGGGGATTTCAATAAATGGGTGATTTATTAAAGTGGATTGGCATGTGATGAAATGATTATTTGCATATTGTGTGGTCTTGGTGGGTTATATTCTTGGTTGTGTCTTATTGGACTGTTTTGGGGAAGTGGGATAGAAGTCTCACTATAAAAGGTGATGGTTAGTGGTTGGAAGTACAACCATTACGGATAGTGTTCATGAAGCACCGCTAGTTGGGAATGTAGTGAACGGGTTGGATAGAAGCTCCACCATTTTGGTTGCCTTGTTGTGAATTGTTTTCTAGATGGAATTTTTTTGTGCTAATGTGTAATATTGAAATGGATTATGGCATGATTGATTTCCTTTCCCTTGGTTTTCATGGTTTGGGTGAGGTGTCTTGGTAAGGGTATGTTTGGCTTGTGGTAATGGTTTCACTTGTGATTATTTTATATAAATTTCTTTATATAAATGTGCTAATGGTTTTATCCTAGTGGAGTGTGTAGGGAAGTCATTTGGGGAAATACTACAGAGTATTTTTACTCACCCCTTTCTTTGTCACTTTGGTGCTATTGCAGATGTTGTATTCCAGGACACAGGTAAGAGTAACGAATCTCATTTTGCTAGAGTTTTAGCATGATGATTTGGTGACATTGTGGTGCTTGGAGCATGGAGATTGGTATTGAGCTTTATATGGTGTCCTAGTTCTTGGAGTCTTGTTGTAGTCTTCTGTTTGGTACTCTAATTTTTGGGCTTGGTTGTATTTCGCATGTGGGATTGTTATGGATTAGTTGGTTGTCTTTTGGTATTTTATAAGTTGTTTGTTTTGCTGAAATGCATCATATAGTTTGTTGTTAGTGGATTGTTTGGTTGGTTGGTTGTATCTCAAGGGAAAATCATTCCACAATTTACTCTCTAATCCCTCTGCATTTATTACCAGCCTTTGGCACCTTAAGGATTCCACTTAAGGCCAAGTAGAATTCTACCTCCCTCTTAAGCCAATGAGATAGGGCTGGATGTTAAATAATATATTCTCTTCTATCATACTCTTCATTTTCTTATTTAAACTAGATACTTTATTCCATATTTTTCACACTTAAAACACCTTCAAGTTCTTTTGTAATTTCCCTTGGTGCCTCTTTCCTCATTTTTGAAAAGAAAGAAATTGATTCTTATTTCATTTATCTTCTTTATTAGTTGAACTTCCTTGAGACTAATTCCTCCTCTTCTTTGGTGTCTTTGGAAATTAAACTATATTCTGGTTTTTAATTGTGATTTTTGATTTTTGGTTTGGAATAATCACAAGATATATCACTTAATCTCTCATCATGTTTGGTATCTCATTAGGGAATTCATCACATTAGTTTTTGACACAGTTCCTCTTATTTCTATCCATTGACTAGAATAAAGTGAAAATTATGGATGATTACTTTAAACTATTAAACAAACAAATGGGAATCCAATAACATTAAAGGTATAACTTATAAATGACATATATTTCCTTAACTTATGAATTTCTAGGATTTAATATAAGTTATCAATTATATATTTCCTATCATAGACTCATATGGGAATTCTTGTTCCCTTAATAATGCTTCGTAATGATCTTGTAAATTTAAAAAATCATATCCCATAGTAGTGTCCAACTAGGTTTGTAGAAAGGAACATTGTCGTGCACCAGTTTCGGATTGAGTCTGGTTCAATACATTGATTTTGAGTGTTACCCCTAGGTACATATGTTCCAGATCCCAATCCACTTGTAGTATTCAAAAAGGGATTTATTTTCTAGGAAACAACTTACTATATAAATTACCAAAATTTTTTGGATATTTTATTATGTTTATAATTGTACCTAAGTCTTTCTCTATAGTTTCCTAATCCCAATCCCAAAAATAACTAAACTTTAATTTATTTCCAACTATGACAACATGTGTCTTTATTACACATTAATTCTTGATTTATTACATAATAATACACATAATATAACCCATAAGATTGATAAGTCTAGTGTATTGGGGAATTAGGTACATATCATAACCTATCAAACTTGGGATACGACAACATTATTGAAAACTTCCTTAACATTCTCTTAGAAATCATCAGTCCTCTAATATTTCATGGGATAACTTGGGGATGTATATAAGAATGGGGTGATCTGTAAAGCCTTGTAAGGGGATATAAAAGAATAATAACATGAATAATGTATTACATGTTAGACAATGTGCACTTAAATGAGACATAAAAGGGGTGATAATCATAATTATGAATAATGAGGGATGGTTTACTAAGTTAACATAAAGGAAACATGGGAAATGTGGCAGCAACTTTAAAAATAAATTCATAAACATAGGTTAAGGATAACCACCAAGACACCATAACATGGTGAAAGGTATATTTATGGATTAGTTTCATACCATAATCACTTAAATGACATCTTATGAGACTAAAACATTACCCAACACATTGGAGTGCTATATAATTTCAGGTGCACTAGTCACTTTCATATCATGTATATGCATAAGTGTCCCACATAGATCATTCAACATAGGATCATATCTCATCACATTTAATTTCATGATCATAGCGTGTGGAATAAATACATGGAATTACCCAATCAAACAAGTGTATGTATTTTTAGGTGAATACCCTTGATTTTAAATAGCGATGGTATTCACAATATAAAGGTTTGGTATGGAAAATTTGTAATGAAATTTTGACAGCATAACGACAGTATTTAAAGATGCATAAAATGGTTTAATGAGATCAAAAGGGGTCTCTTGACATTTTAAAATAAAATGGATAGTAATAGGGACATAGAAAACATATCCCAACATTATTAATAGGAAATAAAAGACATAAAATGAATTATATTCTTGAATAAAGAGGGGAAGGAAAGGATCCCTTACTAAATTTCAGAATAATAATGGGTTAGTTAATCGCTATAATGGTAAGGGGTAAATGTCCTATCATTATTAGGATATAAATTTTATAGTAGATTTATATTTATAAATTCATGAAAAAATAACCAATTGAAATTAAAACTGATAAATACAAAGAAGGTTCTTTAATGGAACGGGAGAGAGAGAGGTCTCTTACTTTTGGTATAGAAAACTGCAGGATAACTTTGGCAAAATAACAGGTGTACATAAATGTTCATGGGATAGATTACTGAGAGTTAAAGGGGTATCTGACCACATGTATATAAAAATTCTATGCTAGGGATGTATAAACACATATCCCAACAAGAAAAAATGGAAATTAAGAGGCACATCATAAAATAGGTGCTTGAATAAAAAGAAGAAAGGGAAATCCCTTACCTTGAGAGGGTGATTCAAAAAGATTCAGAAGAGATTCTTGAGAGCTTGGGGTAACATTTGGAGGACTTTAAAGATATGAGGGTAGAGTAAGGATGTTCTCTGGGATTTTTTAGTGAAGATTATTTGGATATTTGATGATTTTATATCAGAAAGGAGAGGGGAGTTCTTTATTATTTCCCAAACATTGGTTTTGGACTCTATATAATAAAATAATCAAGACCAAAAACCATACGAGGGGTTTTCCCCTTTTTTATTCCAAATAGAATTGATTTTAATTATTTTATAAGTATTAGGACCAAAATAATTAAAATATCACCCTTGGTGATGTGTAAGTGATCCATGTTTACAAAGAAATGATTTCAAAATCTTAAAATATTATATAGGTTTTGGAGGATTAATAAAGGCTTTATAAAATTAAAACAAATAACCTAAAAACATGTTATTTTAAAGGTTAGACGTATATTTTTTATTTTATACCTTATATGGTATATATTACATCACTTTTGGGTGATTATGATATCATAATACACACCGTATATTTAAACTATATTTATTTTTTACTTGAAAATTAGACTATCTCAACAAATTATGAAAAAATAATTATTGGATAATTTAAATGTTCCAATTAAAAAAATGATATTTATTTTATAAAAATAATTCTATAAATATGATAAAATTAACTTTTAAATTAAAATCCACTTTTATTGAAAGTACTGGGATTTTTTGGATAATAACAGGTTTTCTGACCCTTGTAAAAAATGAATTTTCACTTTATAAAATTATATTATCATTTATATATAATACATACTATTTAATATTAATATTTTATTAAAATTTAATTTATTTCCAAAAATCATGAATTAATAAAAAAAATTATTCATTCAAAGTATATTTTACCCCAAGCACAATTTATGTTTTAACGTATAAAATTTTTAATTTTTATCTTAATCATTACTTAATAATTCAAAAAGTGAAAAACAAATATAGTCATTATAATATTGAAATGAAAATATATATTCAAAATAAGGGTTAATTTTTTCCTAGACCTTGTTAAATTATTTTTAATCTTAATTAACCTACTTTTTTCCTTTTACAATTGTAATAAATATTTACTACTATTACTATTAATGTTGTCAAAACATTATGTTGAACTTATTAAATAATATTAATTATGATGATTAAAAATAAAAAAAAATCAAAAATTAAATCATAGATTTGGAAAAATTTAATTTAAAATAAAACCCACAAGCACAATGGAAAGTAGTTTTACGAAAAATGCATTTTTCATGGGAAAGATGAATTTAGTTTAACTCTATAACTAGTAATATTATTTATATGAACTTAAATTCATAATGATATATATATAATATAAAATTTTCATTTAAAATAATTCTCATTACGGGTTATATTTAACTAATTATAATGGAGAAACATTATCCATTTTAAAATAGTTTTCAGAAAAATGTGTTTTTAAGCCTAAAAATAAACTTATACAAAAATCAGGTATAAGGATGATTTGAATATAAATAATTGAATTAAATAAAACTAAATAATAATTATTTTACATTTAAATCAAATTAAAATAATATTATTACTTTTATATTATTTAAGTTATCAAAATAAATGATAATTTTACATAAAAATGGTATTTTCACTATTTACTGAAAAATATATATTTTCTAAAAAATCTCAAAATTTCACCCAAAGTTAATTTTTATATAATGATAAAAAAATGGTGATAATTTTATCAAATAAATTTTCTTAATTTTTTTGAAAATAATTATAATATTTTTTTTCATAAAAATAAATAAAAAAACATTTTAAAAGAAAATGTATTTTGAATAACAAAAGGAAATTACCAAAACAATTGAGTAACTATTTACTATGAATTTATCAATGAATTTATGATGAGTATGACTTATATTTATATATATTTATTTATCATAAATTATTTAATCCTATACATATCCTCAAATTTAATGGAACTGTTTAAATGGTCATATTTAAATAATCATTATTTATTTGGGATCAGTGTTTCACATCACATATGCTATCAAACATAGTTTTGTATTTTAAAAAAATGGTGCATTACATATGATCAAAAAAATAAATACATCAAAAATTATTCATTGTTATAAAGTCTTACGTTAAATCCTTATGTTCACAACAAAGAATTGTGATCACAAGAAAGACTTACAATCAATAAAGTCTTATGATCATAAAGATAGAAATTAACGACTTATGATAAAAACCCAAAGTATTATGATCAGAGGATAGTTTTCACTTATAGAAGCTATAAGTTTTTTCTAAAGCATTATAATGATCAAAAAAGTCATATGATCAAGTAAAGTATTACATTTAGAAGTCTCTTTATACTGAATACTCACAACATTGGATACCTTTAAGTAATTTTAAGATATTTTATTACTGTTTCATGGATATTTATTACAATTACAGTATATTTTTATAATTATATTCCAACTTTATTTTTTATCAAAAGTAGTGATGTCTAAATAAATAAATTCTGGAGTAATTAAATCTAGTATTTCAAAAGTGAGAAAAGTTTCAAGGAAGACACAAGATACACCAGTATGATACCTTATTTTTTCTATTTCTATTTGAACTCACAGGTAAAAGGAATAAAGAATTAATTTTTTAATATTATATTCTTTTCTGACCATTTAAAACTAAGAAAGATTTTAGGATTCAAAATGTTAGAATTTTTTTTTATAAAAAAAGTTTTGTGGGTGATCGAAAATGACACATAAACATGAGTATATACACTATTTTCTAAGATATTATTTTTTTTCACCTAGGAAACAAATTGTTGAGTTATATTCTAGATAAATCTATAGAAAATTAAGATCTTTTAGGGATGCTCAAATTTATTCACTTCTTCTCTAGAAGAGTTATTCTTTATCTATCAGTTTTTGCTTGTAATAGTGTGTTTAAATTCCAATCCCTATATTTCTCTTCTTCTATAAATTTTTACACTAATTTTTCTAAGTGTTAAAATTTTGGGTAAGGGACTTGTAAAAAGGTATATCCCTATTGAATTCTCTTGGAACCTTTTTGTAACAAGTTTTATTTGTTTTCATTCAATTAATGAGATACCTAGGAAAAGGAATTGCTTATTGAAATCATCATGATCGTAGAGGGATATTCAGTAGAGTGGACTAGGGGATTCTTGCTCCCCAAACCACTATATATCCTCTTTATTTTTTTTCTTCAGTTTTTATTTCTATACCCATGACTTATCTGATAAAAGAGTAAAGAAGAATTTGAGGGATGAATTTATTTAGGGATAAATTTTTTAAGAACTTGATTCACCCCCCCCCCCCCATTCATGAATCATTGTGTAACTATATCTAGGACAAGAAAAAAATCTATAATTATTCATTTATATTTAATCACTTCATAAACAACCCAAATGATATAATCCAAATAAAAAACTTGGTTGATAACAAATAAAAAAAGCAAAACATCTTCAAAAATTCCTCCAATTCATAGGGTTATTGGATTGTTTAAAGGGGTATATTTGCAGGGGAATTATGTTTTTAAAAGGGGATCAACACACCTAGTAAACTAGGAAATAAATTTTAGTGTTTGGGAAATTTCGGTAAAGAAATTTTTTGGGCTTAAATGAAGTTTGATTTCTATTTTTAAAAAAAATAAAGTGGGTAAAATGAAGGTAAATAGTTTCCCAATAATTATTTAATTGATAATGGTAATTTAGAGACTCTAAATGGTGGGTTTTAAAGTGAAATATGATGATTAATTTGATATAATGAAGCATGAAAATGAGATTTAAGATAGGGTTGCTTGCATGTTTTTTTAATGATAAATTATGTGACGATGTAGAATATTTTCGGGTTAGATTGTGATATTTTTTTGTGAATAAAATTTTTATTAGGGTGTAAGTTCATTTTAAATGAGACTAAAAACTAGATTAGTTATTTATGTAATATATAAATTTTTATTACAGAAAAAATAGGTTAAAAGTGCATAATTGAAAGTTGTAAATTTATTTTAATTCAATAGAAAATTCTATGTGAAAGGGTAAACTTATACCTAACGTTTTGTAATTAGTTAATTATAAGTGACTAAAAATTGGGGATTAATTATGTAAAATTGTGGTGGGAATTATGTCAAAATTTAAGGATATGTACTTGAGATTATTGGTGCTTTCATGAGAGTTTGAAAAGTCTTTGATTTATCCGAGTGGTATAACTAATAAATGAGTATTTATTCATTGTGAAAAAAATTAAGTGATGCATGAGGTATTTTTATTTAACTCTATTTATTATTTAAAAGTTCCATGAATTTGGTCACTTATAGGAATCCTAGGTGAAATGAGATTTGGTTGGACTTGATAGGCCCTAGGAACATGATATTCCATGATATGGAAAGGTTTTCCTAAAGGGGACCAAGATATTACGATCCCATGGGGATAGAACTACCTTATGAGGATAAGATATGTGTATGTGATTCCATGGTATGACATTCCCCTGAGATCCCCAGAAATATATGATACACCGTGGGCTTGAATTCCTTGATCTATATGTATCAACATTGGCTAAAGAGGATATGAAATATTTGGGTGACATGGTTTCACCTACTATACTAATGCATTATTGAATTGATATATATTAAAACATATCAATATTTAAACTATTTATATATGATAATGATTAAATCCTTTAGCTATCATGAGTTGTAGTGGATTCTAATGAGGACTTTAATCTCAATAACTATATATGTACACATCATGTTCATGTAAATTATATGAATGATGGTGTATGTAAAGGAAAGAGACATTGATGGTTGGGTAATGTTGTCAGGAAACATCATATAGATGAGAATGTTTGATTATATAGTTTTGTGGAAGTTTTTTCACCCTTTTATTTGTTATCCTTTTAGTTTTATTATTCTTACTATGACACTTGATTTTTTCCTTATAGTTTTGTTTAGTTGTATGACACATGTGAGAATTTATGGGATATTGTTATAAAATATAGAGATTATTTTTATTCATTTTATCTATTTACTTTTATTTAATTGTTTATTATAGTTATTTTATGTGATAATATAATATAGTCTAAATCACTCCCTAAGAGATATCCTTAAACCCTAGGTGTTGGTCTATAGCCACAAGTGATCAGGGAGAACTCTTGATACCATTTGACATTTCTCCGTAGTGTCATAGTCGTACTAAAGTAGGACATTACATAAATAGTGACTAGAGAAGTCTAACCACCTTTATTTGAACCATCACTAACCATAAATGACAGCATTGAGTCATGCTAAAGAAAGAACTCAAATGGGATAGGCATTCTTGGTCAGAGCTTCATCTGACCACCCATTCTTCATCCATGAACTTATGTAAATCCAAATAAAAAAACCAAAAATGAAGAAGAAAATGCTTAAATCGATCAATAATATAGAAAATAATTCAATAGTGGTATTTAAATAAATTAAGATGATAAATGATATAATAAATAATGGTAAATCCCCACCTCAATGGTGAAATGTTGGCATTTCAAGATTCAGGTTTTCTCTATAGAATTATCAGACCCATAAAGAATGATATCTCAACTAATTTATGGTTTTTATCATCATCGGATACTAACCCTAATTAGTGGATTAAAAGATGTATTTATTTAGGGTATATTTGGTCAATAGAAATTTTAATTAATGACCTAAAACCGGCCCGATCTAGGGCCTAATACTCAAACATAAATTATACATCTCTTAAGTAAAACCCCTTATCCCAAATCAAAATATGGTGAAAAAATTTTTGTTAGAGGATCTATTTACGACATATTATAAATTTAACTCATTCATATAGACATGGGATAAAAATAAATATATTTAAAATATTAAATATTTATTCACACTCACATAATGTAAAAAGAAATTAATTGACTGTGCAACCACTTAATAAAATAATATTAATAAAATATTTTAAGAGATCAAATGAAAAAGTCATCTCACTGTAGATATAATTCCAAAAAATACATAAACACTATTAGTTTATATTAATTCCATTTGGATGTAAAAATGCCTCAAAAATATTCAGTGACATGTTGAATAAATTATTTAGTGATATATATATAAATTTTTAATGGTATGTATAGATTATATTCTCAAATATTCTAAAAGAATTGAAGAACATGAAAAATTACTAAGGAATATATTGGATACTCTTAAAAGATGGAATCTTTTTGAAAAAATCATCAAATGAAACATTCATATGAAATAAGTTACATTTTTATGATGTGAAATCACAAACAATGGGATATATATAGATCTCTTAAAGACAAATTTGATTGAAGAATTACCTAGAAATTTTTTTTTTAACAATGATAAATAACTTCCTCAGATTATCTAGGTATTATTAGAGCTTTTAAATAAAATCTCATTATTTTTCGCCCCATTAACCAAGTTAACATGGAAGGAAGAAAATTTTTATTTTATAAAATATTGTGAGAAAATATTCAAAGAGATTAAAAGAGGATAGTAATTACACTTATTCTCACACTAACCTCAAGCGAAGAGTGTTTTATGATATATATTGATGATTAAAAAAAGATATTGGTTTTCAACCTGATGAAAAATGATGAAGTGATAGTCTATGCCTTGAGAAAATAGAATATCCTGAATAAAAAGTACCCCACACATGATCTGGAGTTAATGATAATGATTTTTTCATTAAAGATAATGTTTTTCTCATTAGAGAGATAGAGGAACTATCATTGTGGGGAGATGGGTTATATATATATATATATCATAAAATATTAAATCATATAATCACAACGAATTATCTCAACATGTGATAAATAAAATGGTTGGAGATCATAGGATTATGATTAATCAATACACGACCATACTTAAATGGAAAATAAGGTGGAATATGATTTTATTATAAAATAATCTACTACCATATCTATTCTATGGCTTTTAAATGATTAAATATTCATGGATATATAGAGGATTTATCTAGAAATCAAAATGACAAGGATTATTTCTAAAATTTACAAGATTATTTCTTAATCATCCATTATAGATGAAATATATTTGGTATAAAATAATTATTTACATCTATAAAATAGATTAAAGTAATAAAGTAATGGAAACTTCATGATTTCAAAATTTAAAATAATTAAATTATAAGGTCTTGAACATGATTATGTGAATCATTAAAAAACTGTGTAAGAATAAATATGAGGAGAAATATTGTATAAGTGATGCTTTATTTTTGAATTAAATGTTTTATGTTTGATTTTATGGAAGTATTGTTGCATAATGTTGGTTATAAATATGTAATGATTAAAGTTTTATAAACTAGGTATATGTAAGATTTGGATTTGTATAACATTAACCTAAAAACGAATAACTGTTGTTTTTTTTTTGAAATCATTAGAATTTTAAAAATATATTAAGATTATTTTTTGTGGATAAACTTGTTAGGAAACTTATGAGAGATATAAAGAGTATTTTTAATGATATATTTTATATGTTTAAATGAGAAAATGTGTTACTAATATCTATGAACTAAATATATGATATATAAGGGAGTATTTCAAACAAAATATCCAAAAAAAATTAATAAATATTTAATTTTTATATTTTAAAAAATATTTAACAGAAAGAAAATGGTATATTTCATAAAGGTGGATATGAAATAGAGAATACATAAATATAGTTAAACATCAAAATATGTTGATGGACTTGGGAGAGATTGAAAGTTTTCATTATTTAATATTATCAAAGCAGAATCTATAATTCCCTATTTATATCTTAGAGCTGGCCATAGGTTTATATCTCAAGGATATGAGCCTAAAACACTTACTGTTATCTATAAATTATGTTTTTTTTCAAAAAAATTCAAATAGAATATAAAATAAGTGTATATTTTTTGGGTTTTTTATTTTCTAAAATTAAAACAAAATAATGAAAAAAACATAAGAAGTCAATAAGAAAACTAGATGGTCTTATAGTGAATTCCAATGGTTCCTATAATCATTTAAATTTGTTCTAAATCACTTAATCCAATAAGAAAACTAAATATCATTCATCTACTTATCCCCCACTATTTTCCCATGTATGACAATACTAATCTTCTCAAGCAACATCAAATAGAGTAGTAACTAATTTATTCTCTATAATTGGGATAGAACACTCCTCAACTAAGAGAGTATACCTACTCACACACTTCGTCATGATCATAGACTATTCATCCTTTCAAAACCCTCACCTACACAGGTATGGTGAGATATTCATTTAATAAAGACTTTTACTTTCAACTAGTGGAAGAATACAACATTCTTGATTTAAAATGGCGAGATGATAGCCTCCACCACTCTTCACCTTCACTATCATGCCATAATAAAAAATAGTTATAGGAATTTAAAAGGTATAAATTAGAGGATCCCATAATAATTCCCCTTAGAACACCCATAATGGGTCATTTATTCATGACAATGAAGCCATAGGTTAGGATTACTTCATAAAGGCAATGAAATATAAATTATTTGAGTAAAATAGAATAACACATCACAATATAAATGAAAAGAAAACATTAAATTAATAATAAATTATAGAAATTATAGAATCTTAACTAAATCAATAAAAATTTGAAGTATAAGGTATCAAATTTCTTTATAATGGGGAGGGGGAAAGTATTTATAATAATCATATCATCCTATAATTCCTCCTCATGGGATTTAGTTCCAATATTCCTCTTTTAGATCATCTTCATGTGTACTTATTAAGGGGTCCAAATCTCACCAATAAGCTCATTATCAAAGATTCCTAAGATCAGTATTATTTCCTGATATTTATTTCATTCCTTTGATGAATGAGAATCATGAGGATCATTTATAGAATAATTTATCTATTTGGGCAGACCATAGGAATGGAAATTGATTTTAAAATTATTCCCTATTTATTTTGGGAATTTTATATTTCAATTACCTTTTTATGATACTAATTACCCCATGGTATAAAAACTTCATCTTAAAATTTTATTAAGTCTATTATTGTTATGAATAACAATTCCAGAAAAGTATTTCCATATATATGAATAATCCCAACATTTAGAAAACTTTATTATCTTACATATGATCTAGTTATTATAAATTATCTTACATAACTACTCTCATAAATTTGGAAAATTACATTGTTATTATATATTAACATTTTCATAGAAAATGATATTATATATCGGCCACCTCATCAAGATATTATCTTACATATGAGATCCAGTGGGAAATTTTATTTTAGGCATTAGTATATTTTTTCATTTTCTCACAAATTCTCAAAATTATGTTACATATGCCTTTTATTCCTGTAAAAACTATCATATCATACAAATACCTTAGGATGTAACATATTAACATTTTTATTATCTTACTTTGATAAATTTCAATCATGTATCCTCTGAAAACATAGAAATCATGAGAATTCACAAAAACAATGTAAACGTTGTCTAAATTATTCCAAAATTGAATTAAAAAATTAAAATCAGGATTATAATCCTATTAATAGTAAAAGAATAACTTCTAAAAATAAATTTATGGCTTCCCAATGAAGTCCAAAAATTTATAAACATATAAAAATAAATATTTAATCCATTTAACACTTTAATTCTATATTCATAAAACTATAAAAAAATGTGTTAATTTCCCAGTGTTATATTTATTTGGATATTAATTTCCATTGAAAAATAATATTAAAATTTTGAAAATTTTGGATCTCATTGATAAAGTTAACATAGAGAATATATACATCTGGTTTGACATCAAATGATGGAGAGGCCTTGGGAGATATTTAAAGTTAGGGGTCAAGGACAACGCTTCATTTTATTTTATTTTATTTTTATTTTTTTAATCTAAGATGACTAGTATGATCTATAGTTTATCTATTAACATGAATATCACCAAATCCTTGGTGATGGGAAAAGTCTCAATGATTTTTTTTTATAATTCTCATTCAATAATTTAACTTTGTGTGTTCTTTTTTGTTTTATTAGGGATTTCAAATTATAACATGATTTCACTGATGAAAACCATTAGGACTAGACTTAAGTACTGAAAGGAGAAGGCACAAACTCATCTATTTTCATAGATTAAAATAATTTCAATCAATTAATAATGTATCATTATAAGAATTTCAGTGATTATTAACAAAATAAACAATTTTTTAAACAACAACAGATGATACTACAGGTGAATCACCAAACAACACATCATTTTTTCTTATTGAGTTAAGTCACTATCTGAAAAATGAGTGAGAATTTACATGATGAGAGGTTAACTAAATTTATATAGAAGTTGAAAATAATTGGTGATGATTGAATTAAATCATGAAGAATTTATAATTTAAAATAATGAAACTTTAAAATTTTAAACTTCATTGTTCTCATACTCCCTAATATCCTCATTTTTTTCTCATTTTTTTTACCTAGGTGCCATTTTTTTCACTCAATGTTAACCTAAATTCATTATTTTAAAATTGATTCATTATAATACACTCATATTCCCACACATCTTCTCTTTTTTTATCCTAGTTTCATTTTAGTTTTTATTTTTATCCTTTAACAATACTTCCTTTTTTATGGATCAAACCATCATAATACTCTTCTTAGTATATAGTGTCGGAGAAATAAATTTACATTTTTCATTCCTTGAAGATGGTCATGTGATCAGAATTTTAAATTTAAAAACATATTAAATGTAATTAAAGTATAAAATAAGAATTTATAAAAATATTTTTGAGGTATAAATAGAGAAATTAAAAAATTTTGATCTATGTAATATAAAAAGAGCCTAAAAAGTAGTTAGTTGTAAAATATATAATCAAAAATAGATATATAATATATTATAAAATTATAGGAAAAATATTTTAAATATAATAATAAATTAAAATAGTAAGAATAATTTTTTGAAGTAAAAAAGTAGAAAAATGGGTATTGAATGCAATAATTTCTTGTAAAATTTCAAGATAAATAATCCATAGTCTGTATAAAATTCCATTAATCATAAGGGAATAAAAAAAATTATAAGATAAAAAATTATTCACATTTAAACCAAAGAGGGTTGTTTGATACTATCATTGAATCTGGTACATCTAACACTACATATGACAAATGATTAGTTTATAAAAGGCATGAACTTGTACTTTGGACTTCCTTGATTAAAATATCAGTAAGTTTAATGATGATTGATAATATCAAAAATGAAGGGGTTTTTGTAAAATTTTGAAATAAATATTGAAATATAAATAATAATACAAAAATATAATAAATAACATGTGAAAATATACTCAAAATAAAATAACTTATTTTTCAGTAGGATATGAATAAAATCATCTAAAGTAGATCTCTTGAATATCAAAAGTTTTTGTGTGATTTCATAACTCGATACTTTGTTTTTTCTCTTCTTATACCTTTATATAGCCTTAATAATTTTAACATTATATATTTTTATTTACTTTCATGTTATATTCAAGCTCTGAAAAGTTAACAAAAAAATTCATTGTTGACCAAAAATAACAAACTTTGTCGGAGACTTATTAAATTTCTTATCTTTGAATATAGTCATTGGTGTTTTAAATATTATGAAATTAATCTTGAAGAAATATTCAATGGTGAAATGATAATATAGAATTTGATAGATGATCATGTATTGATGTTTTATCTAGAGTTGAGTATTTTTTTCTTCAATGTTTAAAATTAGATATTCTAAAGGCTGACATCCATATGATGATGATTTGAACTCTATAAAGTGAATTCTTGAGTGTTTATCAACTTTTTCAGAAATATTTGTAAAGTATTAATTTAACTTTATCTTTTTAATTAGTATTAATTAAATTATGTTCATTATCATGTTTTATTGGGTGGGTAATCTAGTATGATTATATTTTAGTTTATTTAATCACTTAAGTATATTTATAATTTGATACATTTCATTCCCATAATGTTCACAATTTTATTAATTTTAGTAAAAATATACTCAATTAAAATATTAGTGAAATATATATCTTCATTGTGATTATAAAAACAAAAATATTTATATGTATTAATTTTAAAAATTACCCAACAAATATGTTTCATGCATGATATTTTCATAGATTTTTTAGTTTTATTCAATAGGATGTTCTTGATTTTTTAACCCTTAACTTTTAATGTGCTTCAAAAAAATAATCTGAATAAAAAAATATATTTTTTATTTTTATTTTATTTTCATATATTTCACCATTCATTTAATTTCCAATAAAAATATAATATTAATAAAATACTGAAACCAAAAAATGACAACTTAAGTATTTGGATGAGGTATTTTGGGTTTATGAGTGGACCAAATATGAATAATTAGGAGTGTTTGAGGTGTTTAAGGGGTCATTTAAGCCTTAAGGGATGGTCTTGGGAAGGATATCTTAGTTTTGGGATTTCTTTCTTGAAGATAGAAGCCACCAGGTACTCAGTGGATTCGTATTGGGTACTCGGTGGGCCTAGTGGAATGAGGGTGGCTATGTGAGGTCTACCATCCACCCAATGGACTTGGAGTGCATACTCGATGATAATGGAATAAGTATGTGATTACCATATGTCATGTTTTTTTTAATTTTATTTTAATTAATTATTTTTTAATTAATCAATAGGGGAGTGGTAT
The DNA here is from genome assembly GCA_963277665.1 of Viscum album. Taxonomy (NCBI): domain Eukaryota; kingdom Viridiplantae; phylum Streptophyta; class Magnoliopsida; order Santalales; family Viscaceae; genus Viscum; species Viscum album. The sequence continues at coordinate 1,794,912,758 of OY728120.1, forward strand.
CATTTTGATCACAATCGATAGTGGATCTCACCCTCTTTCTCTTTTTCATTATCTCATTCTTAATAGGATATCATGGTTTTTGAGTGTCAATTATTAACTTCTTCTATCATAAGATATCTATTTTGGTAAGTCTAACCCTCCTCTAGTGTTATTCATTGTATATTTCTATTTTTTTCATTTTTGTATTGAATTTCAACAGAAACCTATATTTTAGGGATTTTTTCTTGGTTTCTCATTTTCTTCCTCCTTGAGTTAAATATGGACATGGAATAAAATGAGTATGAATTTTCTAGTACTAGGTAGGTTGTGATTAGATATTTCCACTTTTATACTTTTGTTTATGTGTTGTGTGATTGATAGGTTTAGAAAGGGTCATGTGTACAATTGGGAATAGAACCACTTAGATTTATATTATTTTTGTGAAATTTCTAGGGGTAGTATCATGAGGGTAATGATAGTATAAACTATTTATGTATTATTCTTCCTTGGATGGAATCTTGGTGATTAATCAATAATTAATTTCATGATGTAATTGGATGGATTATGGAATGGTTTTCTTGAGATGGTTCTATGGGGATTTAATAAGTTTGGCTTATGTGGTTGTGGGGAGACGTGTTCTCGCTGGTATTAAACTGGTTGTGGTGGAAACTTTCATGGGTGTTTATTGAGGTTCATCATATTAGTTTTGGCTATAGTATTTTAGTGATGCCACTCACCATTCGGTCAAGGCTGTTAAGGTCATGTTTGTATAGGACATAGCCTATGAGGTGGTATTTACCACTGGATTTTTGGTGTTACCCTCTATAGATGAGTAGCTTAGGGTTATGGTGTTGACCATAAAATAGGAGGAGGGATACACCATAGGTGGAAAATAAAATTTAGGGGTGATTTAGATCACTTTATAGGAGTGGGATGCTCATTTTCTATGGTATGGTTTGGAACTAATGAGTCAAGTATTGCAGGGCTGAGGAGATAGGAAGCATTGGTGGTTTTAGAATATTGTTTTTTGATGTATCATTCACAAAGTATCTATGGGTATGGATATGGAATTGTCTTAGTTATGGGATGATAGGTGGTTCATTGTTCTCCCTTGTGGTGTTTTCAGGTTATGGGTAAAATGTCAAACTCTGGTGTTGGGTGAAGTAGGTAAATTACTCACTAATGGCTAGTAGAGCATGGGGTGGAGTAGTTTATGTATAATATATTGGTTATTGTTTATTACACTTTTTATATACTTGCATATGTTTCTATATTATCTAATAATATCATTGGTGTTGGCCTAACAAACTCATACTCACAACCTGGATAGGCCCTTTGGGACACATGTAGATTTATAATTCATGAAGTGTACAAGGGAATGATCCATGCTACTAGTGTGTAACTGATTTAAGGTGTTGTGGATTTAAAATAATTCATGGTTAGATTTTGGATATAGACCTGGTGGATCCTCATCGCCAGGTTGGTGTGGTTTTTTCCTCTTTGATATGTATTTGTATAATAGGTTTATGGGTGATCCAGTTTACTTTTATATGACTTGTATAACATTTTTTATATTTAATTTTCTTAACATGTGTTATATTTTAGGTTATACTTATGTTTATTGATTAAATGATTATTATTTTATCTTCCTTCCACTAATAGAGATGTCATTATTATCATGGGGTATAGTCTCTCCATTATCACTCCTTAGACATTCATTTTTAATCAGTATCCTTAGGTATATGAGGATGTGTTCCTAAGCTCAGTGGTTCATGAGATCAAGTTTCGTTTGGGTGATCTTGGTTGGAGATACTAAAAAGTTGTGTCAGAGAATATCATAGTAAGGATTTTATAATATGGTATTGAGTGGGGATATATTTTGTTATTTATGATATGTTATATCATCTTTAAGGATGTGTTAGTACTTGGTAAAGATGTTGTGTTGTGTTCTTGACAAGCACAAGTACAATCCAAATTTCATGTTTCTTGGGGAACTAATATTTTCTTATTTATTTTCAGGATCATGTATGAGTAATTTTACTTGGGTAAATGTGTTATTTTATGATATTGGTTTACAGTTTTAACTCTTGTCCTAAATAGGTAAGAGGCGGTACTAATGCATCATGTTAGTAACATAGGACTCACATGACATGTGTGTGCCTAATTGTGGTTTCTATTCTAGTTATGGAAATGTTTTGGTTGTGTAAAGTGTTAATAAAAACCTATATAGTGTTTTCCCATATAGATTCTTTGTGTAATTCTACCCAACTAAACCAGGTACATGATTCCTAGTGTTATTGAGTACATGGATCATGCATGTGTATGTGTGTGTAGTGTGTGTGTGGTACCTAACTGTAACATGGGTAGGTGGGTCGATGAGGTCAGATAGTACAGGACCTGGGTGTAGGTAGGGACATGTATGGTATAGTGATATGTGTTTCATGTTATATCTTTCTTGATTTTTGATATTTGTATCTTTATATATTTATTGAGAATGGTATTTGGTTCACAAAAATATTCCACCTTGACAGTCTCCATTAGAGTGTCAAGAAGAAAAAATATATGGTTTCATTGAGGTGTTTAACTAGTTAAGGCCCATGAGGGTGGATATGAAAAGGATCCACATGTAGGGATTCTAAGGTAACTTGTGAAACCAATGTATCTAGGTAATTGTTTTGATAATCAGTTGAGGGTAGGTCTGATATGGGTCATTCAGAGCATTGATCAAGGGACTTAGGGAGTTGAATCATCCATGCTCTATTTGACCAAGGAGTTCCAGTCACAACATCCTCCCTTATTTTAGAGAGAGGAAGGACCCTAGGTATACAAGTATTGAATTTATTTGGTTTGAATATCTTTGATTAGATCATGATTCCATCAATGTGAATGGTGAAGCTGGTGGTGTATATGCTTTGGGGACCAATAGAATATTTGTTGGATGTGTAGGTAAATGCTAGTAGACATCAGGGGATGACCAAAAAAGATTTTTAGGTGAGGTTCTTTGAGTACTTATTTCTAGATATGTTGAGGGATCAAAAATCTCATTAGTTCATACACCTAGTTCAGGGGATTACATTAATTATGGATTATGTTTTACAATTTACATACTTGATAAAATTTTCAATGATATTGAATAGAGATGAGATCACTAAGGTGAAGTGGTTTTATAATGGACTTCAATATGATATCATGGTAATGGTGAATATTTTTAGGCTAGCCTCATTTTTTAATATGGAAAACTATGTATTGATCATGAAGAGGAACTTAAATAATGATAATATACCTAACCGGAGAGTGTTACCATGTGAGGATAGTAGTCGGGCTTCAGAAATCAAAAACCAAGGGAATGAGGGGACCCATAAAAGTGATCGGAGTAAAGGATCTTCATTTTTACCCTGAATTGGGTCATCTTAGAGATGATTTTAGTGTGGAAATATAGGGAGTATCTAGACTCAGTGTGATCGACCACCTAAAGAGTATCGATATTTTAGAAAATGTTGAATTTAGGGATGTTTTTAGGATAATATTACAACTATCTTGAGGTTGGGGATTCAATCATACATAGAGGACTGTGAGCAGTGGTGAAACGAGATATATAGATTCTATCTTCATATGTTGCATCTAGGAGATGATAAGGTGATCAGTAGTGAGGAAAATATCCAATATTGAGTGTGACTCTATAAGCATGTCAGATATTGGGAGATTGATATTTGAGGTATATGCACATGATTGATTTGGTATACTCTAAGTAGACCAGATATCCATGGACAGCTAGAGATATTTCATTATTATGTTTTATTTTTTTCATGATAAATGCTTGTGTGTGGTGTGTTTTATGTCTAAGTTGAATGAAAATGTGCAGACTGAGGTATGGTCAATGGATAAAATCAATGAATTTTTGTAATGATATTTTGGGTGATTGGTAATTGTGTGTGGTATTGAGTAATTGAGAAATTTTGTAAAATGTCAGGTATAGTACCATCAATGTGTCAGGTAGCTAGATTGTCATGTGACTAGGTAGGTGACTCTTGTAATGAGGAGTTCTTACAGTAGGAAATTATTTCCTTCTGTTTTTCAGTTATATTGATTGGGAGTAAATGGATATGTTTGGCATTGCCTTTTCATTTCAAGAGCGTAGTGAATGGGATTTTTGGGTTTTATTAGAGTTTGGTTAGTGTGTGGTCATAGAAAACTCAAGAATGATTTGTCATGTAGTGGGGACGTCATGATGACCTAGGTATTAGGGTGAGGTAATTTTGGTTTTAGAGTAGACTTACCATGTGTAATTGGGAATGTTTGAGGTGTAAAAGAGGTTTTTGAAGTCTTGGGGGATGTAATCGTGAAGGAATTAAAGGTTTTATAACTTTTTTATTAAAAATAGAATCCATCGAGTGACTATTGAACTCATACTGAGTACTCAGTGGACATAGAAAATGATGTGTGGCTCTGTTAGGTCCACTAGACACTTAGTGGATTTGGAGTGGGTACTTGATGGCAGGGGACCAGTTACTCAATTCCATTTTTCCATTATTTCTACTCTTTATTTTAATTAATTAACTTTTTAAATTGATTAAAAATGGTAATGGGTTTCATTTTAGTCTCAACCGATAGGGGAGCTCTCCCCGCTTCTTTTGTTTACTTTTCTTATTCCCAAGAGGGGATCTTGGTTGTTAGGTATCAATTAATGTGTTTTTTATTGTAGAAGGTCTCCATAGGTAAGGATTGTTCTCTTTTATTATTCTTCATCATATATCTCTAATTTTTTCACCATATTGGTGAATATTGACAAAAACCTCTTTTTTAGTTAATTTTATCTAGTTTCTCAAACTCTTTTTCCTCAGGGAGAATCTGGTTATGGAATTAGATAAGTAGTCATAGTTTAGTAAAAATTAGGTGGTTTCTAGATATTTCCATTTTTATACATGCGTTTATACATCATGTGATTTGTTGGTGTAGGTAGGGTCATGTGTATGATTAAAAATAGAACCACTTGTGGTTTTTGTTATTTATGTGATATTTTTATGGGTATTTTTGTTAGATTTAGTTCCCTAGAACCAAATACATTTCATTTTATATTATATTTTTATTAAAATTATTTAATATTAACAAATATATTACCAATTTATGAGTTTCATTCTATGTAAAATTAATTTGATAATATCCTTGGGGTATTTTTCTCATCGAAAGGTCATAGTTATTTCTTGCTATAATGAGAACCATAAACTGCTATGAAAATATTCTTAAATATGTTATATGGCCAGATGAAATCTATTTTATGTGGAATAGATGATGTAGTCTATCATGATTAAGGGGATCATAAGAAATTTATATTTATTCTTACAAAGTTTTCACTTGGTAATCTCTAAGAGAGGATTTTGTTAGAACAGACACGTCCATAAGAATTCCACATGTTATGTGTGTCATTAGATATTTCTATCTTTGGACATATTTATTGGTCCTTATGCTTGATATTTTATTAATTTATATCATGAATCAAATATTTTTATGTAATAATGAAAACTTTGACAACATATGTTCATGATAGGTGGGATACATTGGGTGCATCATGAATGATATGATGTTAATGAATATGCCAAGAAAGATTTTATCCCATTAAATTTAATGGATATAGATATCTTAAGACCATTTATTTTAATAGAATCGAAAATTTAAGTCTTTGGTCATGGTATTTTTATTAAAAAGTTCATTTCAATAAATTAAAATAAAGATATATTGATTGTATAAGTTGATTTCACAAGTATTCAAACTACTTGATGGGATATTGAGACAATGGGATTATATTACATGGTGGTCATTCATCAGAGGATGTTGTTGTTGTGACATTAATGTCTATCCATATGGGTGCCTTGATTTGTTTCTATCCATTAATCTTGGACTTTAGGAAATACCTTCCTAATGTCACTAAGAAAGAGGATTAGAAGGTCACATGCTAAGTGTATCTAGAACCTTAGTTAAATTATATTTCAATTTAATATTGGAAAAAAAATATTGTTCTATAGTTCTAAGTAATAGTAATTATTCAGGTTATGTTGATCACATAAATATTTATTGAATAAATAATACCATGATATTTATTTATTTAAATAAATATTTTTTATTCAATTTTTGATAAATTTCAAGGATAAATCAATGGGATAAGTTAAGGGTTTAAGAGAAATGATATTTTAATATCCATGTGTTTTGAGAAAACCAAGGAAATAATGATAATATAATTATTGATATTCAATGTGGGGTTCATTTAGGATAAAAAATATTATCCAAGGTCCTTGGTGAAATAACTAATATCTATACATAAGTTTAAAAACCATATTATATCATTTCTTGGTTGAGGATTTGTTGTGCACAACATTTATCTCTAGAGAATTCTCTCAATACATAGAGATAAATTTCTCTAAAATGCTCTAAATAATGGAGATCATCAATCCTTCTCCTCTCTATCAAGTCCCCAAGAGATCTATATAGATTCCTTCTAATCTATAATTAAGTCTACTGGTGATTAATTGGAATAACACAAGGTGATATATCTCAAAATATAACACAAAAACATCAATATACACTATGTCAAGGTTCATAAATCCCATGTGGATACCACTATGAAGATTCTACACTTGAATCCTTCATCACAATGATAGTATGAATAGTGTGGCCAACTGATTTGATAATGAATAAATAATTCCAAGAGAAGAGGTAATTTTAATTTATAAATTAACTATGAATTATATGTGAAAGATTAGGTCTTGTGGATTCAAGGGTTTCTATTCATCTAGTTATAATGATAAATCCAAGTAAACTGATGACAAACATAATTGGGAATGGTCAACCACTTTCATTTCACCCTAGAACCTATAATTGGTATAAAAGTGTTCACATATTAACTTATAATTATTTATTAACCATTCATTGATTTATGTATTTAATTGTTAGTTTTTCATTTCTATTTTTTAATTATTTGATCTTATGGTCAAGATATTGCAATCATTTGATTTCATGTGACCAAGTATAGTCTAAGAAAAAATGAATATTGCATGAATATCCAATCGGGAGGTTCCAGAGATTCTGGCTGGATAACATAGATATATTTCATGAAATTAAAAAGTAAATATCATATACCCATGTTCACTGCACCAAGATGAGTTGTGTTAATTGTGGAACATCATGAGAGAGAACAATGTGAAACATCATTACAATCCACATATCAACTGAACATATGGAACATGACTTGATAGTGTTACTTGGAAGGTAGTTGTTTTACACGATATGTAACCCCCGCATAGTTTTCACTGTGGGAATCACGAAAGTCATGTGGTCAAATAATGTGTAATGTATTTATTACACATTTTGTGTTGATTAAAAATCAATTAGAATATGTTATATGTGATAAAAAAATATTTATATTTCATATATTTCATGTAATATATAAATGTCCACATGGAACACATGTTGTGTCCCAGGGAATGTTATGCGGATGACCAAATAATAGAGTACATGATGTGTAGTATGTAGTAAACACCATGTAAATAATACAATTTTCATTTATAATAAATGTCAATCTAGGATGTACACCATGTAAATTAATTACATAGAATATAAAATACTTGAAACATTAAACGAAACTAAATGGTTTGTAGCTGGTGTGTGTGTCATGTCATAGGGTTTTATAAATTAAATGCTAAAATAAATTACTTTACTTATTATTATATAACTATACATCATGTATAGTCACAATAAACATTGTGTACTTCATAGGTATTCCATTGGTACACAACATGTATATTATGTTGAGTAGATCCTTTTCAATTCATTTATTTTTGTTTTGATGTTTACAAAATTATAATTTTATTTATTATCTCTAACATGAGTTTTGGAATGAAACATATGATATTCCTTATTTTGAATCCTTCACTTTTTGTAAAAGAAAAGAATGATTTTGAATGATTTTTTATTTTATTTTTTATTATTTATTCAATTGTTCTTCATGTATGTTATGTGTCTTATGAACTGATTTTGGATAAAATCCATTTTAGTATGAGGTGGGTATGTCTCTGAACATTACAGTCAGCTTATCTCAAAATTATGAGACTATTTTTGAACATTATGATTATATATATGAACCTTATGGATATATTTATAAACCTTATGCATTTCATTTCCAAAACATACGCACTAACTATTTGAACCTTATGAGCATTTCTTAGCCTTATGAGATAAAAATTATGAAATTTTTTATAGAGTGTGAAACCATATGAGGATATTAAACCTTATGAGGATATTTAACCTTACAAGTATTAACCTTATGAATATGGTTAACCTTAAAAAACATCAACCTTATGATTCTCAACAATTATTCTCTATAAAAATAAAAATATGTGCTCTTTTTCTTGTTTTTTATATTTTAATTTATTGTGTATTTGTTTTTATTTATTTATTTGTATTAATTATTTTATAATTTATTTTGATTTATTTTGATTTTATTATAATAATATTGGTATTATTTTTTATATAAGTAAAATTTAATCATAATGGATGAAGAGTATTTAATATTTACACTTAGAATTTTGAAATTATGAGATTCAAATTTAAATTGTTAGTAGTACGAAGAGTTAATCTTGCATGCTTTAGATAGTTTTCTAAAGAATTTAATATCAATTATTATTGGAATATTTACTACTATTAAATTTTTATTAATTAATTATAATTAATTATATACATAGGTATTTTTATTTTATATATTTTTGAACTCTGAAGTATTTCATTATCATTGACAGATAATAGTGTGGATATATGGGAAAAGAAAAAATTACAATGGCTATGCATGAGAATAACACATTTGAATATGTTGTTCCTGAATAAACTCTATATATAGAGTTTGTTAGAACCAATGTTATCTATTAAATTGTTAAGGATATTGAGAACTATCGAGGTTACTTGAACTATACATTTTGTGATCAATGTTGATGTAATCATCTTTGGCTATACTTCATTGTTCAACACTCCAATATTGAAAACATGATATGGATTTTCTTGAAATCTATATTTTTAAACATTTTTAAGCCTAGTTTCTATAGTACTATATTTTATATATTTTCTATGTGTGTTCTTTTTGGTTAATACTTATTTATTCAAAATCAGTACCTTACTATTGGGTTATGCTACCCCTAAAAAAGGTACATTGCATTGTGCCTCTAGTTAAAAAAGGCGGGTCTATGGTTGTGACTTAGTCCATTAAAAGGAAGGGGTTTTCATTTGTTCTTTGTTCTGAACAAATGAAAGTTTGGTTCTTCCTCCACTTCAAAAGGAAAGTTTTAGGTTATTCATCAAGGTATCAAAAAGGTAGGGTTTTTGAGTAGTTCCTCTAGGTGTGAAAAAAAATGCAATTAGGTTGTAACTCTATGTGTGAAAAAGTCAATCTTAATAGGATATAAATCCCCTTTAAAATTTTGGTCACTTTTAATAGTGGGTTACATACTCTCATGTTGAGAGTTTAAAGCGTATTTATAAGATCACTTTAATCTAAACTATTATAAAAATACTTGTGATCATATTTTATTTTTAATGAATATTTATCTTAACACTGATAAATATTTAAAGTTTTATAAAGAGGTCAATTCACTCCCCCCCCCCCCCGACCATTTGATCATCCTCATATTGGGGGTAAATAATTGATATCATACCAAAACCCGTTAGAGATCTTGATTATTTAATATTCTTAGATGAATTTATTATTTACATTTTTTTGATCTAATTTCTACTCTAGAAAATAAAAAGTCCATGGATATATTTTTGAGATGGCAGATTCAAACTTAAAGGATGTTTGGATACCTCAAAGACCTCTATTTTTGATGGTATGGATTATGTATATTGGAAGGATAATATGGAAGATAACCATAATAATTTGAGTATTGAACAATATATTATTATGGTAAAACCTAATACATTACTTGAGACCAATCCAATTACCTTGACTGATAATTCTATTTTTTCTTATATCTTAAATTAAAATGTGATTAATATACTATACTATGAAATTGGATGATATTTTTTTAGTCATATCTCATCATGTAAAACTACACATGATATTTGGAGGATATTGAAGTCACTCATTAAGGAACTGATGAATTAAAAAGAACTAAATTTTTCATGCTTATATTTGAATATAAAGACTTTAAAATTGGTTAATAAGATACTATTAATAAAATATTTCACCAGTTTATGAGTATTATAAATGGTATGACTACCTTAGGATAATCATTAGATAATAGATTTCTTGTTGAAAGTGTTCTTAGGTATTTACCTAACAAGTGTAATACTATGAAATTGGTTATTGATAAAATATTAAACCTTAAAAATATACACTCAATTAACTTATTGGTTCTTTACTAAAATATGAATTAGAACTTAATAATATTATTAATGAAGAGAATACTAAGATAAATGACATTGATTTTAAATAATTTAATGTTTCTTATTACACATCAAATTTTGATATATAAGTAAATAATTGTGGTGGAGTATCACAAGTATCCAAAGGAGTTGATATATGAAATAAAGGATAATTGAGAAGAAATAAAATGGATTATCCTTGAGAATATTAAAAGAGTATAAGAAAATTAAATTTTATTCCAAATGATGTTCTGAAATTAACATGTTATGATACTGTAGAAAAAAGGCTTATTAAACCTGAATACATAAAGTTGAATAAATAAATAAAGAATAAAAAATATAAACAATAATAAGAAGAGAGAAACTATAGTTTTATGGATCCATACTAAGGACTTAGATTCTAGTGAAGGATATGGTACTGAAAATGAATTGTAAAATATGGGTTTCATGTATTCTTTAAATAATGTAAGTTATTTTGATTGTAATCTAAGTGATTTTTATTATAATAAACCCTTATTTGATGAATTATATATTAAAATTGAGAGGTTATAGAATTATTTTTTAAAAAAATTTAATATTCATAAGGAACTCTAGAATAAGTATAAGAAACTTTTTCAAAAAAACAAGATTTCTTTTAAAGAAAATAAAAATATATGGAATATATATTATTTATTTATGGATAAAATCTATACTAATTTATATTTTTTCCAAAAGGAAAACCATAAACTCAAGTATTGTATTTATCTATAAGTATTTTCATCAGCAAAGGTTTATAGGGGAAGTTCATATATCTCTAGAATCGCCTACCTCTTTCATCCTTCTTTTCTAGTTTTTTCCCTCCTCTGTCCCTCCTTACATTGATATGAGTTTGGGTTGATGTCTTCACAATCATGGTTCATATTCTTTGATTTTCTCTTTATTCCTCATAAATCACACTAGACTCCATATTTAGTTTAGTGTGATATTGTTTTAAGTTGTTTGGGGTTGTGATTTTGAATGTTAAGGTTCTTTGATTATTTTGGTTTTGTGGTTTTCTTCTATGGGTTTTGTTTTCTAGTAATCATGATTCTCAGTTAAGGCCTAATATTTCTTTTCCACCTACTATTTTTACCTGATCTACCACACTAGTCCACAATTTGTTTTGATGTAGTGGATTTCAAGGTGGTTTTGGGATGTGTGGGTTGAGTGTTTGGTGGTGTTTAAGGAGGTGTGAACTTCATTTATCTTCTGAGGTTGTTTATGTTAGACATGGTTTTGGTATAATGGTCTTCCAGCTTGTTTATAGTAGTGTTGAATCCCAAAGGTTCTTTTTTTGTGGAGGATGCATGGAATGTGATTAGTCTAGGTGTAGATGGTAGTTTGATCCAGTAGTCTATCTTGGTGAAATTGACACTTACCCTCTTCTTTTCTATATTAGTTTAAACTAGTCTATTTAATCATTTGATGTGAGTTTTTTTGGTTAGTTTCAAAGTGTTTTTCTATGGAATAGGGTTAAGTGTTTTTCTGGTTGGTAGAATTAGTAATGTAAATTGGCCAAAGTGCATACATAGTAGGGAATAGCCATCATGATGGTGTCATAGCTAGTTGACGTTATTGATAGAATGGTGGAGGGGTTTTAGGTGTAGGACTCGAAGAAATAGTTGGTTGTATAGAATGAGTAAGATTTAAATTTTGAGTTTCAATATAATATAGTAACAAAATTCTTTTATGATTCTTTTTTTCTGATATTTTTACATTCTAGTAGTTTTATTCATGTGTATGTTTGTGTCTTTTGAAACTGTAATCTATGTGTTCAGTTTTTTTGTTCCATTTTGAAGATGTTTGTATTTATGGATTGGTTTGGTTTATGGGGAATTATGTAATAGTTCCCATTAATCCATAAAAATTGGTTTTTATAGAAAATAATAAAAATTGATTAATGAGGTAATATATTTATACCTACTTGGTTTAGATGTATGATAAAGGGAAATTATGCAAGTGTGTACTCTTTGATATTTCCAAAAAAATATCTTTTCTAAGATAAATATAATATCACTAAATCCTTTTCCTCAATATTACCAATAAATAAATTATTGAAATCAATTTGTATTCCTAAAAATTCTTTTTTTAGCCTGATTGTACTCAATTTTACATGGGTACCAAAATTGTATGAAATTTAAAATTGTAGAATATTTTTACTGGGAGTTTGAGAAAGTAAACAAAGAATATAAATAGTAGATGTTCTAGGAACATTATTGGAATTACATTAAATTTTCTATCATTCAAAAAATGTGAATGATATAATATTACTTTTGGTGATAATTTGAAAGGTAATGTTAAAGGTTTTGGAGGTTCTTTTATTTCAAAATTTTTTATCATTTAAAAAGTATTATATATTAAACTCTTCACACATAATTTGATTTTTATTTACACTTATTTTATTATGTAATTCATGTAAATTTTCAAAATCATAAGTTTATGGTTTTTAAGGATGAATCTGTCTTGTTTTATGAAAACCTAAAATATGATATATATCAATTTTGATGAAGTATCTAACCAAACTATTATGTTTTTAAGTGTTATATAGTATGATAAAATTTCATGGTATAATAATCTTGGGCATTCTAAATTTAGGCTATTATAAAAAAATTTCAAACACTAAAAAATTTCTATAAATTCTAAATTAAATCTAGACAACACTTGTATTTATAACTCTTGCATGAAAGGTAAAAAAAATGGGAGTTTTAGATCTATAAAGGAAGGTAAATTTGTAATACCTATTAAACTCATCTATATTGATTTTATTATACCTTTACCTTCTACTAGTCTTAGTGGTCAAAGTTATGTATTTGTAATCATAAATCATTTTTGTAGATTTATATGGGTATATTTCTTTTCTTATAAATCTAAAACCATATTTAATTTTATTATTTATTGTAATCTTGTTCAAAATATAAAGGGATATAAAATTTTATCTATAATAAGGTATATATATATATAGTAAGTTTTTAAAATATAATTTAAAAAAACTATGAAGATAATGGATATTCGAATACTATTTTCATCCCATAGGTAACCACAAAAAAATAGAGTTATTAAAAGGAAAAAATATAACATTGTAATAAATTAGTATAACTATGCTAAATGAATTTAAAATCCATAGATTATTTTGGGAATAATATATGAACAAAACTTACTATATGTATAATAGAGTTCTTTTATGACCAATTTTAAATATACACCTTATGGACTTTGGAAAAGAAGAAAAAAAGTTGTATATTTTAGAGTATTTGAATGTAAAATATATAGACTTAACAACAAATATTTCTTAGAGTAATATGATTAAAATCAAATAATGTTGTATTTTTGGGTTATTTAAATTATAGTAAATCTTATAGAGTTTATAAAAAGAGAAACATGGTGATTGAAGAGACTATTTATATTAAATTTGATAAAAATACATTAAAAGAAAATAATGATTACTTAGATCAACATTAAGAAGAATTTAGAGATTTTAATTTACCAAAAAATGATCCCCAAAATGAATATTCCCATGTTTAATGGGGATTATCTCTCATGAAAGAACATGGAAATCACATATAGATCACCCTTTAGATAAATTAATTGAAAATATTGATTCAAGAATTCAAACCATAAATTCTTTAAATAATTTTTGTGAAAATTATAATTACATTTCTAATTTTTTTGATAAAAAAAATTGATAAATATTTAACTACTCTAACTGGATATTTTCTATAGAAGAAAAGATAAAGAATTTTTCAAGAAATAAAGTTTTGTATTTATTTGATCCACTTAAATATTATCCAGTGATTTGTGCTAAATGAATTTTTAGAAAAAACTTGATGAATCTTGAAATATTATTAATAATAATGATATATTATTGGAACACGGTTATTTATAATAAGGAATAAACTATGAAGAAACCTCTTAATCCATTTTAAAATTAGAAGATATAATAATTTTATTAGCTTATGCAGATTTTTATGGATTTAAATTATTTCAAATGGATATTAAAAGTGAATTTCTAAAGGGATTTATTTTTAAATAATTTTATATTAGGCAGACCCCTAGTTTTGAACATGAAACGTATCCTCATCATGTCTAAAAGATTTCTAAATCATTTTAGAGACTTTAGAAAACTCAAAGAGTTTGGTATGAAAATTATTTTTTTTTATTTTAAAAAATGATTTTGCAAAATAAAAGGTTTGTATTACTTTTTTTATAAATAAAAGTTCTAAATAAATTTTTATTGTAAAAATTTATGTGGATGATATTATTTTTTTATCATTAAATAATACTTTGTGTAATGAATTTTTAGATTTAATGATAAGTGAATTTGATATGAGTATTACAAGAAAATTAAAATTCTTTCTTGGACTTAAAATTCAAAGAAATGATGATATATTTTTAAATGAATCAAAATATGATAAGAAACTATTTAAGTTATTTATTCTTGATAGTTTGAAAAGTTATAACATTCCAATGAGCACTTATATAAACTAGATATCAATGAACTTCGAAAATATGGAGGTAATAAACTTTATATGGTAATGATTGGTAGTTTATTATATTTAAACACATCTTGTCCTGATTTAATATTTTCAATTTTTTATTTGTATTTTATTTCAAAGTAATACTAAGGAAATTCACTTAAAATTTGTGAAAAGAATCATAAAATATGCTAAAATTTCTATAAACCTTGGTTTATGTTATCCCAACATCACCTATTTTGATTTAAAAATATCTTCATATTCAGATTTTGGTGGATTTAAAATAGATATAAAAAGTACAAGTGGGATATTTCACATTCTTGGTAAAATTTTAATTTCTTAAATCTCACAGAAATAATTTTTGGTTTCTTTATCAATATCTGAAGCTGAGAATATAGTTTCTACATGTTTCTGTGCTCGATCTTTATAGATTAATAAAACATTAAAAGATCTGTATGTTTATGTTGATAATTTATATTTTTTTGGGAAGACTCATATGTCACTGATTTATATAAGAAACCTTTACATCACCCAATAACAAAACACACTGAAGTTAGATATAATTTTATTAGATATCATGTCCAAAAAAGAGAAATATGTTTGGAATATTCTCCAACTAATGATAAACTAGAAATAATCATTAATAAACCTTTAGATTCAACTAATTTTAAGAAAATTAAATATGAACATGGAATGTTGTAAGTTTTAAAATGAACGTTTTAAATGAATCAGTATATGTTAACCATGTTTTTATATATAATTAAAGGTCCTTCTTGTAGTATAAAATCATTTCACCTTTATAATCCCACATCATATAAACATTGTTAGTTTATAATTAACAATTATTATGTCACAATTCTAGATTGGTTAGTAATAATTCTTCATCTTGTTATGTTTTATATTTTACTGACATGAACTTAAATATATTTTGGGGTTTATCCATTGAAAATGTAAAATCTATTTTAAATCTGGTCAACTATAATTATCTCTAATAGTTGATTACTTTTAATTCATTACAAATCTTATATAATTCCTTTAATATATTCACATGTTTTGTGGATACCTATATCTCTTAAACTATTTTTCAAGAGGATTCCAAAGTATTTTATACAAGAAATTTTTTAATTCTATACATAAGACATTTAAAATATTCAAACACTATTTTGAAGGTAATGTCAATTAAATAAGGGGAAAAATTTATATTAAGGGGGAGTTTAAATAATTTTTTTATATATCCTTAAATAAATATTTTTATTTAGTTATTTAGTTTATTCTATTTTTAGAATACATATTTTTTATGGGATCTTTAAAGGGGTGATAAAATAGTTATTTTTTGGTTAATATCTTATTTAGAAAATTGGATATATGTTTTTAAAATTTATTATTTAATCTTTTTGATAATTTTAAAACGGGGGAATTTTTTAAAATTATATTTAGTTTTTTAATTTTCAAAAAAGGGTAGAATTATTAGTGTTTCCTTTCCACTTCATTTATTTATGTTTTGAAAATTAAAAATATTTATTTTTATTTATTCTCTCTAACATGAGTTTTGAAAAGAGATAAATTATTTTCCTTGTTTTGAATCTTACAATGATTATAGAAGAAATTAATGATTTTGACTCATTGTTGATGTTATTTACTATTTATTAAATTGTTATTAACATTCATTATGTGTCTTATAAACTAATTTTGGAGAAAAATCTATTTCAGTGTGATTTTAGTTCTTATATAAACCTTATGGGTAGCTCGCATCAACCATATGGGAAAATGGATAAACCTTATTGATATATGTATAAACATTGAGACTGTATGTATGGACCTTACATGTTGTATGTTTGAACCCTATTCACTAACTTCCTGAACATTACAAGTATGTATCAACCTTATGATGTGTTTGTCTTTAGAAAATTTAGAATATGATCTATTTTTCTTATCTTTTTGTTTGATGTAATGCATATTTGTTTTTTTATTTTCACTATTTTAATTATTCCATAATTATATATAAATTATTTTCATTTTATGAGAATAATATTGGAAGTTTTTTATATATAATTGAAATACAATCACAAGTGAAGAAGTATTCTTAATATGTATGCTTCATATTTAGAAATTAAGAGATTCAAATTTGAATTTTTTTTAATATGAAGAGTTTTTATTGCATGTTTTTATGAAGTTTTCTGATGAATTTAATATTAATTTTTATGGGAATATTTACTATGATTAAATGTTTATTCATATATTTTAAGGAATTATTTGTGTAGTTGTTTTTTGTTTTATATATTTTCCATCTTTAAAGTAGTTTTTATCATCTAGAGTGAAAAGTGAAGTTCCATGGTAAAAGATAAAATTACAATGGATATGAATGAAAATATCACATTTGAATATGGTATACATGAAGAAACTCTAAATATAAAGTTTTATATAACTTTTTCTATCTATAAAAGTGTTAAAGATATTGAGAACTATTGTGGTTACTTGAACTGTAGATTTTTCAATCTTTTTTTGCTATAATAATCTTTGGTTGGACTTCATCATTCAGCACTCTACTACTAAAAATGTGATAGGGGATACCTTGGAATTAATAGATGTCATTATTTTTAAGTTTTTTTTATATTGTATTATATTTTATATATTTTTTGTTTCATTATTTTTGGTTTAGACTTTTGCATTCAAAAGTGGGAACATATTGTCAGGTTATACTACCCCTACAAAAGGAATGTTGGGTTGTGCATCTTAGTAAAAATAGGTTTTTCTCTAGTTATGCCTTGATTCGGTAAGAGTTTGGGTATTTTAGTTATGACTTAGTTTGAACAAAGAAAAGGTTGTTTCTTCCTCCACTTCAAAAGGAAGGTTCTTGGTTGTGCCTCCACGGGTGAAAAAGGAAGTGTTTTTTTGTTATGTCTCAAGGTGTGGAAAAGGAATTTGTAATTTGGTTGTGACTTCATGTGTGAAAAAGTCAGTTGTGATAGGTTTTGACTCCCCTTTAAAATTCAAGTTACTTTTTATAGTGGTTTTAATACTCTCGTGTTGATAGTGTGAAGAGTATATGTATGATGACTTTGATCTGAAATTATATAAAAATATATGTATAAGGCCCCGGCCTTAAACCTTACTTAATATTGAATTAAAAGAAGAATTCACGTTGAGGATCTTTTCAGGTTTAGAGTTTTAGAGAATTAGAACATAACTATTACATCTCAAAAGATTACAAAGTAGTCACTTCTACTAAGTTTCCATAATAAAAAAAACTCCTAAAAGAAACATGTCTAGTTCCATGTTTTATATAGCATGACATTCCCTTGATCCCATCCTTGACCTTATTCCACATTAAGTCCTGTGAAAAACATTTCAAAAAAACTTGGGGTGAGCATAAAAAGCTCAGTAAGGGATACAGAAAGAATGAAAATTGTTAGTTTTTCAAACATCAAGTAAACCATATATACTCTATCAAAGTAATACCTTCACCTTCAGGAAGTAGTAAAAACTCTTCACTGAATAAAGTATCATTACTTACCTTTTTATAACCAAAGTATTACCATAAAACCCATAAAAAACACATAACATATATAAAGGTAACTTGGGACATAAACATACTTAAGTGGAATAACCATACGGTCGACTTCCACACATATCACTTAATGGAATAGCCATACGGCCAATTTCCATACATACATAATGGAATAGCCATACGGCCGACTTCTATACCCAATGAATTGGAGGTTATAACGTAACCACCCGTCCTGGTATTCATGGCACCACCCGTCATATGGTTTATAACGTAACCACCCGTTAAAATGTCCAAGTACCAGTATAAAATTATAAAACATAAAACCAATATAAAGGAATGATAACATTTCCACATTTCAATCACAATATATCATAAATATATTGACATAATAGAATCTTTTTTTTAAAAACCATTTTCAATACCAAAATACATAAAAGAGTATATGGTGTTTATTTTATTCTAAAAACATTACGGCTTGTTGAGAAAGCCAAAGACCAAATAGTACTCGCGGCGGCGGAAAAGGCCGTTGTCACCGCGTACGTTAAAAAAACATTCTTTTTTTTCGTTTAGTAAAACTCTTCGTAGAAAAAGATTCCTTTTGTATAAAAGTAAAAGTCAAAGGTGTTTATACACCATATAAAAGAAAGTTGTGTATAAAATGAAATATGCCTCAATGAAAGGAGATTGAGATGAAGTCCCTTACCTCGGGTCCGACTTGACTTGATCGTTCTTTAACGTCCTGAATAATAAACTTGAGTTAATTTATACTTGATTAAGAACCTTTTTAAAGTTCATTATTCCTTTTATATCACTTATTTCCATGTTATAAACATTATGTAACCATTTAAGTTAATAATGTTTTTTTTGTCAATATTTGGTTCTTAAGTCGAAAGTTGACTTCTTACAATTACATGTTGTTCGTGTGGTCAAAAGTTTTTATATCCAGAATGAAATTCCTGATTTGGATATCATATATATCATATATATCCATCATATACATGTATTTATAATATTACATAATCATTTAGAGGTAAGAAATGAAATGCACCGTTCATGGAGACGGTAAGCCGTACGTACGCATGAACGCTACTTTCATTTATTTGTCATATTAATGGAATTAAAACTAAATGAGAGGTATGTATATTTTAATTCCAGAATTATATTCATCATTTAGATATATAATTAATTATATATGTCCATTATATACATGTACTTTTAATATTACATTACATTTGGGGATAAGAAATGAAATGCACCGTTCATGGAGACGGTAAGCCGTACGTACGCATGAACGCTACTTTCATTTCTATCTCATACTTTAATGGAAATAAATAATAATGATATAGAGGTATATTATAATTCCAATATAACATCATATATAATAACTTTAAATCCATCCTTTACACGTCCCACATATGGCATTAACGAATCACATCACTTTGAGGGGGCGGTAGACCGCACTTCCTTAAATAAAGATATCGTGTTTATCCATAATGGAAACCATAAAGGTATGAAAAAAATGAAAAATACATAAGCTTAAAGAAAACATAAACATATTATATATCATATATAAAAATAGTGACATCATAATGGCCACCTTTGAAGGTGTTAAATGAGTATTGAACAATCATCGTTTTGGGAGGCAGAATTTCGCCATCCACGGAAACCGTATGTTCTTTAACCATTTGATGTAGTTGTGTGAGAGTGTAGCTCGAATAAATCTTATAACAACATCCTAGTATATTGAAGATACTGTTGTTGTTACAAAAGAAGTAAATAAAAAGATTTTAGGGGGTTGGAGAAGCAAAATAAAACAAATGAACAAGAGAGAATGAATTACCTTTAAAAGTGTAACTCCTTTTTGATTTGATCCTAAAGGCTTCCTTTGAAAGGATTCTGCCCAAATGGAATACTCTAGGATGAGGAGAGGTATGTGGAGAGAGTAAATGGGCAGGGGTTGGCCGAGCCAAAGTCTTGAGGAGTGTGTGAAATGAGGTAGAGGTGGGGGCCTTTTATAAGAGGAGAGGAGGGGCACTTTTGGAAAGTAAAGAAATATTACTTTATTTGAAAATGTGTTTCGGTTTTAAAAGGTCCCATATTGATATAATGCGTGTATAAGGTGATAAGGGTTCGAAATACACTCATCCAATTGGTTTTGTACATGTGTAGTTCATATATTTTACATTATCTTTTCATTTTATTTAAATCGTCAAATAATGATGCCATAGCTGCATCATTATTATGTCATAAATAATTTAATTTATTTAATGTCTAAAAATTTTAAAAAAATTATATGATGTATTAAATCTTTTTATCTTTCCAATGACTATTTATAATCAAAAATATGACTTGTATAACCCCATTTAAAAATTGTTTTAGTAAAACATATCATGTTTGTGTCATTTTTGCTTTTACATTTAATAAAAAGTTATTTATGTCATTTCCCAACCAAAGTGTCTCCATGGGGTCCCCAAGTTGACCCATGGCTTTTCTTGGTCGGCCATGACACAACCAATAAGGTTGGGACATGTTTCTAGGTCATTTCATATTATTAAAGCATTATTTTTACCTTAAACTACACTAATTACCACTAATCGCGATTAAAAACTTAATAAGTTACTATTCACCAAAAAATTATTATAATCTCATTGAACCACATTTTACTTCTTAATGACAACCATGTATGTCGGATTTTTGAAATTCAAAACACAATGATGGCAAAATTTCATTTAAACGGAAAATCAGTCTTTATAAGTATCACTTAGTGGTTTCACTATTCATCAAAAATTGAAGTTTTTCAGAAAATTACCAAAAATTCACCCCAAGATATATTTGATATTACGAATTCAAAAATGAAATCTATTTTACAAAATTCAAAACATATAAGTCACATTAATTAATTTAATAATTAATTCCCGCTTCCAGAGAAAATAGCGTGTTTTTACAAAACAATAAGTATCAAAAGATTGACACCAGTTTAAGTCTAATTTCAAAGTGAAATTGATTCCAACGACCAATATTGGATTTAATGGTAAAAATATTTTCTAATTTAAATTTAAAACCAATTCAAAAGATAATCTAATCATATAAATAAATTAGATTAAAAAGAGGTTTTGAATTAAAATACAACATTTTACACTATTCACTAAAAAATGAACTTTATCAGAAAGGTACCAAAAATTTACACAAAGTAAATTTTGATGTCCTGATTCTAAAGAAGAGTTATATTTGGTCCAATAGAATTTATAAGATCGATCAAAACTATATTTAATGACGGTTCTCCGTCAAAAGGTGATAAGTGGACCTTTCGTGAAAATTAGGGTATAAATGCCTAAAATTGAACTATTTCCGTATTTTAGGCCTTTATCCTTTATTGGGTAAATGTAAAAACATTTAAAAACATATATAATCATATTTTAGTTATTTCTATCCATTCCCGCCAGTACAACGGCTACTCGTTAACTAACATTTAAAATAATATTATTTTATTACTTGTGTGCAACGTAAGTTTTCAAAGAAACTCATCGTTGCGTACCGAGTACGCTATCGAACGTAGAAACCCCTTTTAATTAAAATTAATATTTAATTCGTAAATATTAATAAATATGAAAATTCTTTATTCTTTATTTACCTGGGATGTTACATCCTTCCCCCCTTTTGGGAATTGCGTCCTCGCAATTTTATTCACTTATCAAAATAAGTGGGGGTATTTATCCCTCATAGCATTTTCAGATTCCCATGTTGCCTCTTCAATCACATGGTTTTTTCACAAAACCTTTACCTAATGAATCACCTTATTCCGTAACACCTGCTCCCTGTGGTCAAGAATCTAGACCAGTTGTTCCTCATAAGATAGGTTCTCTTCCAGCTGAACTACCTCTGGACTCAAAACATGAGATGGATCTGGCATATACTTCCTCAACATTGAAACATGAAAAACATTGTGTACCTGAGATAAACTCGGAGGTAAAGCCACCCGGTATGCAACTGATCCAACTCTCTCCAGAATTTCATATGGTCCAATAAACCTTGGACTCAGCTTTCCTTTTTTACCAAATCTCATCACACTTTTCCAAGGAGAAACCTTGAGAAAAACATGATCACCTACCTCGAAAGATAGATCCTTCCTTCGGTTATCCGCATAACTCTTCTGCATGCTCTGAGCTGTTCTCATGTGCTTCTGAATCAACTGAACTTTTTCTGCCATCTCTTCTACAAATTCTGGTCCCATCAGCTTCCTTTCACCCACTTCATTCCAAAATGCTGGAGTTCGACACTGCTTCCCATATAATGCCACAAATGGTGCCATCTGTATACTGGAATGAAAACTGTTATTATAAGAAAACTCAACCAAAGAAATTTGTTGGTCCCAACTTCCCTGATAATCCATAGAACAAGCTCGTAGCATATCCTCCAATGTCTGGAATGTTCGTTCTGACTGCCCATCTGATTGAGGATGAAAAGCTGTACTAAAATTTAATTCAGTACCCAACGACTTCTGAAGGCCTTTCCAAAAGATAGAAGTAAACCTGGGATCACGATCCGATACAATGGAGAGAGGAACTCCATGTAACCTGACTATCTCTTTAAGATACAAACGGGAAAGTTGATCTAGATATAAAGTATCTCGTATAGAAAGGAAATGAGCAGATTTGGTCAAGCGATCAACAATAACCCAGATTGCATTATTACCTAGAGATGTCTTCGGTAATCCCACAACAAAGTCCATGGATATATTCTCCCATTTCCACTCTGGCACTGGTAAAGGCTGAAGCATCCCTTTCGGTAACTGCTGCTCTGCTTTAACCTGTTGACATGTCAAACACTTCACAGTAAAATCAGAAATATCTCTTTTCATTCCATCCCAACAGTAATACTCCCGCAGATCTCTGTACATCTTAGTACTGCCAGGATGAACTGAAAAAGGGGAACTATGAGCCTCACATAACAACTCATTCTCCAACTGTGAATCACAAGGCACACATAACCTCTTCCCAAACCTCAAAACACAAACACAAACTTATCCAAGAACTCATGGAAAATTTTATTCATAAGGTCCATGAATACAGAAGGTGCATTGGTTAACCCAAAAGGCATAACTACAAATTCATAATGGCCATATCTAGTACAGAACGCAGTCTTCGGAACGTCTGCTTCTTTTACTTTCAACTGATGGTACCCTGACCTCAAGTCAATCTTCGAAAAATACTGAGCTCCCTGGAGCTGATACCACTTCATTCGATGGCCCAACATCTGCTGAAGTTGTTGCAAAGGATTTTACCACCCCTTTCTGCTTGTAGTATGGCTGCATTCCCCCAGGTGAGTTCTTCGTTGGACACTCGTTTTCATAATGACCCATTTCATTACACTTAAAACATCTTTCTGTTGGCTTTTCATTTCCTGCTGGATCATCTTCCTTACAGTTACGAGCAATATGACCAGACTTACCACACCGAAAGCACTTACCAAACTTGGATAAACATTCTCCAGGATGCATTTTACCACACTTCTCACAGGATGGATATTTGGTTTTCTTACCTCCTTGCTTCTTTGATGAATTCTTCCCCTTTTCCTGCCAACTAGACCTCTTATTCTGTTGTTTGTCATAGAACACCTGATCATCGGCAAACTCCATTTCCACCTTCTCCGCACATCGAACAAGTTTTTCATAACTTTTGAACTCACTAGAAGCTAAATCCCTTCGATACATTGGCATTAACCCTGATTAAAAACGGTTTATTTTACTATCAAGATCTCGTATGAAGTTTGGAGCATACCTTGCCAATCGAGTGAACTTTTCTTCATAAGCATCCACTGAATCATCCTCCTGCCTCAATTCTAGGAAATATTTTTCCATCCTAAGACAAACCACCTTAGGAAAATATTTCTCAAGAAACATACCTTTGAATTCGTCCCAGTGAAGATCCTCAATCTCATCACTATCCCTTATATTTTTCACCATCGACCACCACTGATCAGCTTCACCTTCAAAACGGTAAACAGCAAGACTAACCTTTTTATGTTCTGAACACCCCATGACATCAAAAATCTTCTCCAGTGCTTTAATCCACCCTTCAGCTTTCACAGGGTCATATGATCCTCTGAATGATGGGGGATGTTGCCTCATGAAATGTTCCACCACTGACATGTTCCTCTACGGTTGATCTGGCTGATCTCGTGCATGGATACCACCACCATTTATAGCCTGAGTCAACTGTGCCATCACTGCAACAAACTGTTCAGTTCTGATTCCGACCATCTCAGGTTGCTGATTTGGAAGGTTATCTTCCTCCTGATGTCGTCCCAACATAGCTGCTTTGTTTCCTCTGCGGAAAACCATTCTGAACACAGAAATATCTTAGGCGAAGCAACATGGTAATCCGTAAATGCTATATCATTTCAATCATATTATAATTTAACACTTTTCTAACCCCTAAAGTTGTCTAAACCGACCTTTGATACCAACTATAAGGCCCCGGCCTTAAACCTTACTTAATATTGAATTAAAAGAAGAATTCATGTTGAGGATCTTTTCAGGTTTAGAGTTTTAGAGAATTAGAACATAACTATTACATCTCAAAAGATTACAAAGTAGTCACTTCTACTAAGTTTCCATAATAAAAAAAACTCCTAAAAGAAACATGTCTAGTTCCATGTTTTATATAGCATGACATTCCCTTGATCCCATCCTTGACCTTATTCCACATTAAGTCCTGTGAAAAACATTTCAAAAAAACTTGGGGTGAGAATAAAAAGCTCAGTAAGGGATACAGAAAGAATGAAAACTGTTAGTTTTTCAAACATCAAGTAAACCATATATACTCTATCAAAGTAATACCTTCACCTTCAGGAAGTAGTAAAAACTCTTCACTGAATAAAGTATCATTACATACCTTTTTGTAACCAAAGGATTACCATAAAACCCATAAAAAGAACACATAACATATATAAAGGTAACTTGGGACATAAACATACTTAAGTGGAATAACCATACGGTCTACTTCCACACATATCACTTAATGGAATAGCCATACGGCCAATTTCCATACATACTTAATGGAATAGCCATACGGCCGACTTCCATACCCAATGCATTGGAGGTTATAACGTAACCACCCATCCTGGTATTCACAGCACCACCCGTCATATGGTTTATAACGTAACCACCCGTTAAAATGTCCAATTACCAGTATAAAATCATAAAACATAAAACCAATATAAAGGAATGATAACATTTCCACATTTCAATCACAATATATCATAAATATATTTACATAATAGAATCTTTTTTTTCAAAACCATTTTCAATACCAAAATACATAAAAGAGTATATGGTATTTATTTTATTCTAAAAACATTACGGCTTGTTGAGAAAGCCAAAGACCAAATAATACTCGCGGCGGCGGAAAAGGCCGTTGTCACCGCGTATGTTAAAAAAACATTCTTTTTTGTCGTTTAGTAAAACGCTTTGTAGAAAAAGATTCCTTTTGTATAAAAGTAAAAGTCAAAGGTTTTTATACACCGTATAAAAGAAAGTTGTGTATAAAATGAAATATGCCTCAATGAAAGGAGATTGAGACGAAGTCCCTTACCTCGGGTTCGACTTGACTCGATCGTTCTTCAACGTCCTGAATAATAAACTTGAGTTAATTTATACTTGATTAAGAACCTTTTTAAAGTTCATTATTCCTTTTATATCACTTTTTTCCATGTTATAAACATTATGTAACCATTTAAGTTAATAATGTTTGTTTTTTCAATATTTGGTTCTTAAGTCGAAAGTTGACTTCTTACAATTACATGTTGTTCGTGTGGTCAAAAGTTTTTATATCCAGAATGAAATTCCTGATTTGGATATCATATATATCATATATATCCAGCATATACATGTATTTATAATATTACATAATCATTTAGAGGTAAGAAATGAAATGCACCGTTCATGGAGACGGTAAGTCGTACGTACGCATGAACGCTAATTTTATTTCTTTGTCATATTAATGGAATTAAAACTAAATGAGAGGTATTTATATTTTAATTCCATAATTATATTCATAATTTAGATATATCATTAATTATATATATCCATTATATACATGTACTTTTAATATTACATTACATTTGGGGATAAGAAATGAAATGCACCGTTCATGGAGACGGTAAGCCGTACGTACGCATGAACGCTACTTTCATTTCTATCTCATACTTTAATGGAAAGAAATAATAATGATATATAGGTATATTATAATTCCAGTATAACATCATATATAATAACTTTAAATCCATCCTTTACACGTCCCACATATGGCATTAACGAATCACATCACTTTGAGGGGGCGGTAGACCGCACTTCCTTAAATGAAGATATCGTGTTTATCCATAATGGAAACCATAAAGGTATGCCAAAAATGAAAAATACAGAAGCTTAAAGAAAACATAAACATATTATATATCATATATAAAAATAGTGACATCATAATGGCCACCTTTGAAGGTGTTAAATGAGTATTGAACAATCATCGTTTCGGGAGGCAGAATTTCGCCATCCACGGAAACCGTATGTTCTTTAACCATTTTATGTAGTTGTGTGAGAGTGTAGCTCGAATAAATCTTATAACAACATCCTAGTATATTGAAGATACTGCTGTTGTTACAAAATAAGTAAATAAAAAGAGTTTAGGGGGTTGGAGAAGCAAAATAAAACAAATGAACAAGAGAGAATGAATTACCTTTAAAAGTGTAACTCCCTTTTGATTTGAGCCTAAAGGCTTCCTTTGAAAGGATTCTGCCCAAATGGAATACTCTAGGATGAGGAGAGGTATGTGTAGAGAGTAAATGGTCAGGGGTTGGCCGAGCCAAAGGCTTGAAGAGTGTGTGAAATGAGGTAGAGGTGGGGGCCTTTTATAAGAGGAGAGGAGGGGCACTTTTGGAAAGTAAAGAAATATTACTTTATTTTAAAATGTGTTTCGGTTTTAAAAGGTCCCAAATTGATATAATTCGTGGATAAGGTGATAAGGGTTCTAAATCCACTCATCCAATTGGTTTTGGACATGTGTAGTTCATAGATTTTACATTATCTTTTCATTTTATTTAAATCGTCAAATAATGATGTCATAGCTGCATCATTATTATGTCATAAATAATTTAATTTATTTAATGTCTAAAAATTTTAAAAAAAATACTATGATGTAGGAAATATTTTTATCTTTCCAATGACTATTTATAATCAAAAATATGACTTGTATAACCCCATTTCAAAATTGTTTTAGTAAAACATATCATGTTTGTGTCATTTTTGCTTTTACATTTAATAAAAAGTTATTTATGTCATTTCCCAACACAAGTGTCTCCATGGGGTCCCCAAGTTGACCCATGGATTTTCTTGGTCGGCCATGACACAACCAATAAGGTTGGGACATGTGTCTAGGTCATTTCATATTATTAAAGCATTATTTTTACCTTAAACTACACTAATTACCACTAATCGCGATTAAAAACTTAATAAGTTACTATTCACCAAAAAATTATTATAATCTCATTGAACCACATTTTAATTATTAATGACAACCATGTATGTCGGATTTTTGAAATTCAAAACACAATGATGGAAAAATTTCATTTAAACGGAAAATTAGTCTTTATAAGTACCACTTAGTGGTTTCACTATTCATCAAAAATTGAAGTTTTTCAGAAAATTACCAAATATTCACCCCAAGCTATATTTGATATTACGAATTCAAAAATGAAGTCTATTTTAAAAAATTCAAAACATATAAGTCACATTAATTAATTTAATAATTAATTCCCGCTGCCAGAGCAAATAGCATGTTTTTACAAAACAATAAGTATCAAAAGATTGACACCAGTTTAAGTCTAATTTCAAAGTGAAATTGATTCCAACGACCACTATTGGATTTAATGGTAAAAATATTTTCTAATTTCAATTTAAAACCAATTCAAAATATAATCTAATCATATAAATAGATTAGATTAAAAAGAGGTTTTGAATTAAAATACAACATTTTACACTATTCATTAAAAAAAATGAACTTTATCAGAAAGGTACCAAAAATTTACACAAAGTAAATTTTGATGTCCCGATTCTAAACAAGAGTTATATTTGGTCCAATAGAATTTATAAGATCGATCAAAACTATATTTAATGACGGTTCTCCGTCAAAATGTGATAAGTGGACCTTTCGTGAAAATTAGGGTAGAAATGCCTAAAATTGAACTCTTTCCGTATTTTAAGCCTTTATCCTTTATTGGGTAAATGTAAAAACATTTAAAAACATATATAATCATATTTTAGTTATTTCTATCCATTCCCTCCAGTACAACGACTACTCGTTAACTAACATTTAAAATAATATTATTTTATTACTTGTGTGCAACGTAAGTTTTCAAAGAAACTCATCGTTGTGTACCGAGTACGCTATCGAACGTAGAAACCCCTTTTAATTAAAATTAATATTTAATTCGTAAATATTAATAAATATGAAAATTATTTATTCTTTATTTACCTGGGATGTTACAATATGTGTTTATATTTTTATTTTATAATGCATATTTATCTTAACTTTGATAAATATTTAAAATTTTATAAAGATGTTAATTCACCCCTCTCTTGACCATTTTTTAATTATTATATTGGGACCAAACATATTAATGGTGTGTAATGTAGTCATAAACATCATTTTTACTACTCGTCTTGACTCATGAAACTACACACCGTGTAATATCATGACAAATCATAAACGTTACATACCATGTAAGTATATAGTACATGAAAAAGACCATATAGAGCAAATTCACACACCATGTGACTGAAAACAAATGACATTTAGAGTGGAAGGATAATTTTCATGTTTCCTTTGGTACATAATGTGTTAAATTTGAGATGGAATTTAATACTGGCTAGAAGAGTACACTTCATGTCCCCTATCAGTACACATCATGTACATGTTAATTTTAAATTAAATTAAATAATTTTAATTTGTTTAAAATTATAGAATATGGTAATCTCCATGACTCTTTGGATGGATGATTAAGATAAAAATAATTAATTAATTAGGAATATAGTTAATTTACTATTTTAGTAATTTTGTCTTAATAAAAAATGGATTGAAATAAATGCTAGTTAGTTTATTTAAATTTGTATTTGCTGTATTTTTTTATGATCATGAGCTTGACTGACCAATGTATGTATTGAATTTATTTTAATTTAAATATTATTTCTTGGTTTTTTAGGATAATTATTATTAAATTAAAATTATGACTTATGTATCGTTTCATCCATTTATTATGTATGAGTCTGAATTTTCATGGTTTCTTTTATGTAACCTCATACTCATAGTTCCCCTCACCTATGTGTGTGTAAAAATGTGAAAATGAAGGATATCTCGGGTGAGTATAGGTATTTTGATATGAAGTGAAGGTGAAATCAACCAAGTAGATACATATGTGAGTAGGTGGAATGTTGTAACTCAAAATTAGAATGATTTATGGAGTTATTCCCCTAGGGTTAAGGGTTAGTTTATCATCAACTCGATAAACTATCCAGTAGAAAAGATATTTATCATGCCATATGTTTATTTTATTTTATCTAGTGCATCGTTAATTATTTATGTTTATTTTATTCTTAAACATGATCAGTTAAAATAAATAAATTAACAAGCATCCAAGATAGAATAAGATAAATGGATTATGAAAATAAATATTTTATGAAGACATGGTTAATTGATTATATAAAATCCATATAATATTATCAATCATGTAAAATGATAAGATAAATTATATTTATGAATAATATAAAATCCTTAAAAAATATTAAATCAATTGCATCTTCAATTACTTTATTTAAGATAAAACCATAGATCAAAGTGTATGTATTAACCTCATCTAGGCACACCCATTTATTTAAGAGTTCTAATGAATGTTTTGGGTTGACTTAACTAGTCAGTATCCAGAGTAGATTCCCTTGAAAGAATTGGTGTAACTTAGAGGCAAGTATTGAGAAAATATGAGTCTAGGGTTTCATTATTGGGGATTCCACTCAATGGTTTAAGGAACCACAAGTTAATTCAGTTGGAATGATCACCTACCTAAATACACTTGGGTAATAGATTCAACCCTTGTTTGGGTTATGAGAAGTGAAATATGGATATTTTCCACTAGAATATCTAAAAAATATGATATTTTGAATCCAATGGTGAGGGATATTAGGATTTGGTAAAATAGTGGGAGAATAATAAAATAAAATATATTATGTCACACTTTTTCTAACCAAGATATAGTACTAAAACATTTTTTTATTTTTTTATAGAAAAATGGAAAAATTATGTGAATTTGATATTATCATTATGATATATATTGGATAAATAAAATCATATGATTAAAATTAACATTAAGTAGTATTATAGGCACTTTCACATCATACTACACCGAGAGAGAAAGTCTTACATGATAGAGTCTCTTATTCCTAATGATCCCTTTAAGGAGGAAAGTGAGGAAGATCTCATTGTCTACCAATGAAACCTAGAAGATGCACCAGATATCTAGTGCTTGATGTTATCATACATGTATAGTGGGTTCTATAAGCTATATAAAAATATGGATCCATATACTATAATGTATCACCTCAATGATCTTTATCAGGAGAAGGATAGATGAGAGTGGTACACGATCTCCAAAAAACTTTCCACATGCAATCTTGAAGAAATTTTTTCAACTAGACCTCATGAAGTCAATATGATAGGTTATATTGAGAATTGGTAAATCATAAGTTTTAATATACCTGATGAGATGTGAACCAACTTCATACATTCTTCACTCCCTCAATGCTTCTCCAGTTTTATTGTGAATTATAATGTGAAAAATATTTAGAAGTTTATCTAAGATCTTCTTACCCTAATTCTCTAGGTTTATAAGGACATGATCCATGAAAAACATGAAATAGTTATAGTGAACAAGAGGAAGTGAATTTAAAATTTCCAAAAGACTAATTCCATGTCTAAGTATTTTATTCACCACCCGACCAAGAAGAATAATATCCAGAGGTAGGGTTTGGAAAAAAATGTAGAGTGTTTTCCTTGTGGTAAGAATGGGTACAAGAATAAGAATTATACATCTGTAAAGAATAATAGGGAAACATGTTATCAATTATAACCTCTAAATTTCTACTAGTTGGGTATTAGATATATATTTTTGTTCTAACATTTGTATAAGAATATAGAAAACATGTAGATTTTGGAAGTTTGAAAATGGTGAGGTGTATCTTTAAGTTACCAATGGAATAAGTCTATTTTTCATGGGATATATGAGACTAACACCTTAGTTTATGAACAGTCATGATTCTAATTTTAAATAAATGTTATCACATTCCAAGTGTTACCAAAATATTATATCTATTATGAGTTTATAAATAAAAGTATTTTAATTCAATTTTGAAAATAAAATTTACTACTTTTATAAATATAGCATGTTCAATGGTATGAAAAATCATAATACTGATATTTATGTACTAGAGTAAAAAGCAAGTATTGGTTTTTTTTTTGAGAATTGGTGACATGAACCGGTGTCCCAATCCATTCCCCAGAAGGAATTTATTAAAATCAAAATAAGATGTGTTACAAATTCGAGGTGTAATGTACTTACACCAGCAGGGAGTAATCCGGGGTACATGATAAAGGAATTCAACTGTACCAAAGAAAAAAAATGTAGCCATCCAAAAAAATCCATAGAACTTTTCCTCCACCAAGGCTTCAGCATCATCATGAGACTGTTAAAGCACAAGCAGAACATAGTGTAAAAACTTGAAGACAACCAGGACAACAGCCTCCAATATGAGACATCATGCTGGAAATCAATCAATCAAAAGTCCTTCCAAACAACATCTAGTTTAACTGCTCATTATATGAGCACAGCAGTGTTACTTCCATTTGAGACTCTAATCCATCACCCAAGCGCTTCTTAATGATTCAGCATGTTCACATTGCAGACATCTTTCAAGGTGTTCCATATCATACTGATCTCTTCATCAAAAAAACAAAAAAAAAATTGGGAGCCTCCCATAAAAGTCAGGTGATCTCTTTGAAGGAAAATTAGATAGAGAGCTCCAAATAAAAACAGCAACCAAACAAGAAGATAAACAGGAAAGCATAATAGGATCCTGAATCGAAAAGAGTGAGATCTGCACTGAGTTGATCCAAAAGCCTCATCTCATACTCAATCAGAATACCACTGACCAGATCAGAACCGGTTCCAAGAAAGAATAAAATATAACCCAAATAGCTCAGCAGCAAACCAGTATATAGAAGCCCAAGACAACTAGAAATAAAAGTCTAAAATAACAATCTGAATACCAGAGTAAAATATCAAGCAGAGAATGCACCATGTAAGTGACCTCAAAAAAAACCAAAAGAAAGCAGTCTTTAATGAAAATCCTTTGAATTGATGACAGTCAATAAATCTGTAGAATGGGACAGAAAACTCTAAAACAGGGTTAATCAAGACAAAATCATCAAACAGGTCAGGTTCAATTTGATTTTCTATTCATCCTTGATTTTTCAATGGAGATTGATCTTTTAATATAAAGATATTACTCCTTTGAAATCTTACCTTCCTGAAGCTCTTGCTGAGAAATCTCATGTTGCCTATCCATATGATTGATCCACTCCTGAAGATCATGTTCATCAAAATTTGGTGAAAAGTAGTACAGAACAGTACTAGAAAATGATTCTTGAGTCTTATCCTGAGAATCATTAGCAGGTTTTGATTTGGGAGTCTCAACTTGAGGCTTCTCTTGGGAAGTTTCTACTTGATCATCTTTAGAGATGTCCACTGATCTAGTAACAATGGTATGTTCTATGTTTGAGTAGTCTTTGCATCTTCTAGTTTTTCTTGTATGTGGAGTGATGTAGCCATCCTCATATACCAAAGGATTTTTACCTTTTTTGGCCATATTATTTAAGAAATATTCTTCCATCTGAACAGATTTGTCAGCTTCCTCAGCATTGGAGTCTAATAAATCATGATCCTCTTCCCCCGAATTTTCGTTATGTACAGTGATATCCTTTTGTTCTTGAAGGGGAAGGGGAATCTGAGGTTTAGTTTTCTTAGAAGCACTAGATTGCTGGGACCCAATAGGTTCAATCCTAGAGGGAGTAATCTCATTTTCAATAACCGCATTAGTAAAATCTGAAAGTTGATTTTCAGAATTATGAGCATGATCCAATCTACTCGCGCAGACTTTTTGATCAACTGGATCCTTATGACCTTTTTCAACCCAGGTGGGTTTTTTAACCTTGGGACAGCCCTGATTCATGCTACAGAAATTAGAGGGATGGCCAAGCTTGAGACATTTATGGAAATAGTCAGGCAATCTCTCATATAGAATCTCTTGAGAGAAACCAAGTTTACCACTCTGAATCCAAATATGTGAAGGCAAGTGTTTTGAAACATCCACTTCAACACAAATTCTTTCAATAGAAGGCCTAAAAAGTGACTTTGTGGCAGAATCAAGTCTCAATGGATTACCAATGAGCTTAGCAATAGGAAACAATGCATTTTGATTAAAGAGGTGCAATGGCAGTTCGGGAAAACCCAACCAGATTGGAACAACTGGCGATTCAATGTGCGGATCAAACTCTGGATCCCATTTTAAAAATTTCATAAAACAACCACCAAAAAACCATGATCTACGGACCCATAATCTATAATATTCAGCTTCAGTCCGGAATCTAAAGATTATATGAGTAGAATTTAGGAGTCCTAAGTTAAAACCCGAAAATCCCATGGATTCAAGCGCAGATCGAAGGTATTTCAGAGAAGGCTTTCGATTCGTGAATTTTCCAATGAGGGTAAAGCGAAAATCCTCGGTAAGAGACCTTACCTCAGTTTCTGAGAAGGAAATCGCATCCTTCCCTCTATACCGTAAGATAATGGGTGATATTTTGAGCTCTGAAGCCTCAGCCTTCTGAGGAACATCATCTACGGATCTTCCAGCAGCCACATCTACAAAGGATCTGACTCGAAGAATTGGTTCATACATATGTGTGTAAACCTTTTTCATTTGAATCTTTAGGTGGATACTCTTTATAACTTTTACTAAGACATGATTAGATATGGATATTTCTACTTAATGAGGTATGAGACTAAATATTTTAAGAAATTTAAGGAGTTCAAGAATAAATTATAGAATCATCTTGGTAGGAAGATAAAGAATCTTCAATCAGATCAACATGGATACTATCTAAATAAAGAGTTCATCAAATATCTAAGGGATATTGAGATTATATCTCAAATCACTCATCCTTATACACTATAGTGGAATGGTTTCATTGAAAGGATAAACTACGCCTTTTTGTACATGGTAAGGTTGATGATGATTAATGAAGACCATCCATTATCATTTTGGAAGTTTTAATTATAGATTATGGAGAACATACTAAACTGAGTTCCCACTAAAGTGGAAAATGGTATCTCATATGAGTTATGGTGTGGTAGGAAATCTATGTTTTATAAATTACATATGTGGGGTTTTGAGGAATTTTTTAAGGACACTTTTGGAAAAAACAATCATTTCAGGGCAAAAAGTGTATCTAAATAGGGTATTCTATGTAATAAATAGGATATTTTCTGTAAATACTCTCAAATAAAAAGTTTATAGTGGCCATACATGCCATGTTCCATAAGAGTGATCACATATTCAAAAGAGACAGTGGGAGAAATATCAATTTTGATGAATTTGATGCTCAAGATACGCAACTGTTTTAATAGGAAAAAATCTCACAAGGCCCCATGGAAAAAAAATTAGAGACACAAGTAATATGTAATATAAACATAGAGGTTAGAAAATAAAAGTGATATAGTTTTCTTGTAACCGATCATGGTGACTCGTGATTAGTTGATAATGATGAACCTCTTTCCTTTAAGGAGGAAGTAAGAAAATCGAAAGTTGAAAGATGGAAAAAAGACGTGAATTTTAATATGGATTCCATGTATCATAACCAATTTTGGGTTCTGGTAGATTCTCTAGTATATGAAACACAGTAGGAAATATAGTTTTTTTTCTGGAAAGACTTTTTGTCTCAAATGTTCCAAAAATTTCCTTTTTATGATAGATAAATTAATATATCATGAATAAATTTTTTTGAAAATAATTTTTGTGCTAGAATGATATTTTGTTTTAGAAATTTTTAGAGGAAACGTGAAAAAAATTATTGGTAATTACTATTTTCAATGGATGGTTAATTTATATCTCAAATAAGTTTTATAAAATAAAAAATTAGTGATGTAATATGATTTTTTATCACAAAAGATAACTATTTGTGACAAATAACCTGATTCATCGTAATTATGTTATTAGTAGTGGGTAATAAAAAAATAAATATGGTGGGTAGTATTTACAATAATAACCATCTCCATAAAAAATAAATTTTAGATTACCATGAAAAAATTTTATGGTGGGACCTATTTGGTATGGATTTTGTTACAAATAATACTATTAGTAATGTATTTTTTATCTCTAATAGTCCATATCAAATAATCTAAACTATATAAGGAGCACATCAACTCCTCTCAAGCTATTATAACTTGATTTTCTAATCTTTGGCCAACTATTAAAATCCAAAATTCCTTTTAAATGATTTTATATTGCAATTCAATTATTTCTATTGAAACATTAGTTGAAGTTTCATGATTTTAGTTATGATACAATTTTAAACTTCAAGGTGTTTTTAAAAAAATAATAGCTTTTAATTTCATTAATTTATTTCTATATTCCAGTATAATTTATTAGTTAATTTAATGTATTATAATTTAATTAAATGTTCATATTGTGTTATTATATTTGTTTCATAATTCGTTATTATTTAAATTAATATTTTTTTAATTATTAATATTATTAAAAAATAGTGATAATTACTAATAATTAGTAAATAAATATTATTTTTTATTAATTATTAAATAAATAAATATTTAAAATTAAAAATTATTAATATTTAGTAATAATTTTTAAAAAAAATAGTACAAAAATTAAAAAAATAATTATAATAAGTGAAAATTAATAAAAAATATTAAAAATAGAAATAATTAGTAATAATTTTAGTTTATAGATAAAGATAAAGTGCATATTAGTCCTATGGGAAACACAACTTTTTTCGAATTCAATGGACCATCTGCAATGTACATGATAATTAATGCAATGGATAATGAATTTTTTTTTTATGAATATTGATGAATGGTTTCTTCAAAACCAAGAGAGAATCTTATCACATTAATTTATTTTTACTTTATATCACAAGAATAAATATTACTTTTATCTTGAATTATTTATTTATTGATGGTGTTGACCATTCAAACTCGATCATTGTGTCATAGTTGCATCATAAAGACCCAAAATAGAACACCTCCAGCAGTGATCCACATGTGCCCCTTCAATCTCTGAACAATGTCGATGAATTGTTGGGTGGTAGAATGGATGATTGATTGTATTGAAATTTTTTATCTTTATCAATTCATGTTACTTTGGGCTCAAAGTAATATCTCTTATTCTTATATATCTTGAGATGAAGAGATGGGAAGAATTAGATTAAGAGGAATGTTATGCATAATGATTAAACTCCTATAAAAAGATATAGCTGTCTATTTATAGACCTAGGGCTAGGGTTTAATATTTAATTAATTAAAAAAAGGCCATTAATAATATATTAAACCAAAAAGGAACCCCATGTCATGTAATATAATAATATTATTATTTTGTTTCATACTATACACTAACCCTCACAATGATGAATATTATTTTATAGTCTTATAAAAAATATAGATCTCTGAAAAAAAATCTAGTCCCCTCATCCTCCTCTAAATTTATTGAATACTTGAATAAATAAATAAATATTATTCATTAACTAAATAAAAAATATTTTATTCATGGTGTAGAGAAGAAATATTTATTTAATATTCACATAATGAAATAAATTATGTATTAATGAATAGATAATTATTTATTTCCTTGGGAATAACAGGAGACAAATAAATATTATATATTCATAGAATTTAACAATTTCCTCATGAATAAATATTTATTTAATATTTTTGATAAATTAAATAAATTATTAATAAATTTTACTTATTTTTTTGGAGAATAATATTTATTATAATTTTTAAATATAAAAAATAATATTTAACTAAGATTAATGGAAACACTGTGTGAAAACCTCTAGGACTCTTCCTCGGTGGAATTGGGTGTTCTTTCCTAAATTCCAAGATTATTATCTAAAAACGGTTCAAGGAACCTATAAAGGATGAATATATGTCACAATGACAAGAACCATATAGGAACTATTTTTTGTAATATAATTCCTTTATAACAATGTCTCATCAAATAGGTTTCGCGCCTGTATCATAAACTAATATGCATGATATATCTTTATACAACTATATGAAATGTACTTGTTTATACACCATGGCCAAGGAATTTAATGTGATGATTCCATTTCCATTAAAGGTAAGAGATGTAAACTTCCATAAATATAGAAGGGTAAAATCCTTCCTAAACTTATTCATTAATAATGTGTCATTCGTGATGCACCCAACATACCCCACTTCATCGTGAACATATGTCATCACTTTTTATGGAAATGAATCTAAGTTCATGAGTCATCTTATGAATTAATAATAATCTTAAATTATAATAATCATACACACACTCATAAATAATAATATACAATGACATGAAAACATGTAGAATTTCGACTAGTAGTTCTGTTTGTATAATCTATTTTCTTAGAGATTACCAAGTGTAGACTTCATAATATGAAGTCTTATTCTCTTATTAGTACTCACATATAACAATAAACATACTATGTGTCCCATCATAAATTTTTTTTCGACCATAGAATAATAATTATAATATCATCATATCATTTCAAGGTAATCATCATAGTGAGCAACTATTATGACATATTCAATGAAACAGTTACTCTTGGACATGATTAAATTAAAGTCATATTGAAAAACTAACAATATATAATAAGATGTTTTATTTATATTCACTTCTTAGAATATATATGAAATATAAAGTACAAGAACTTGGTTCTAGAACACCAACTCCAACAGAATCTCACTTGTAATAGATAAAACTACTAATGACTTTTAGTATGATGGATCTCACATAATGATCGTGTTTCTGATTAGTTAAGGATTTAGTTAAGGGGTCCACCATGTTGTATTCTGTGGAAACTCTTCTTAATGTGATGTCATGTCTCTATGAAAAAATCATCAAGAAATGATATTTATAATGTATGTTCTTTATCCACTAATGTGACATTATATCCTTTTCAAGCATCGTCATTGAAGTATTATCACGGTATAATGTGATGGGGTCTTTGCTGTTCGACATCTCACCAATAACTTAGATAAAGATTCATATCCAAAATGAATCTTTAGTTACCTTCAAAGCTATAATGTACTCATAATATGTTGTATAATAGGTGTCCATGGATTCCTTTGAGCATTTATATCTTGAAATACCTCCATTGAGAGTGAAGATGTATCCTGACTTTGATTTCGGATCATCTTGTTCTATTTAGAAACTAGCATCTGCTTATCCCCTGGTGACTAGTTCCTCATATCCTCTAGAGATCAGGAACATATCCTAATTAAACCTTATATACTTAAGTATGGTCTTAATTTTCACCCAATGGTGGTCAACTGCGTCAGCTTGATATCTTCCTACCTCGATTAAGGTGTAGGAAACATCCATCCTAATATATAAGATAGCATACATGAATAACCCAATATGGTGAACCAATCATAACATAACTTAAATAATACATTTATTTAATGATTCATATAATACATCTTATAAATAATCACACAATATAAGGAATAATTGTTTTAGTGTCTTGGATATTAGCTACATAAAAACCTTATTTTAAAACACTTGAAAACCTTAATCCATAATCACACTCCTATAAACCCATTTACTATACATCTCATGTGATATAATCATATTCATAAATTGGGAAATTGAAACATAATAAAGGTTTGAGATCAGATTTTTGATAATGGAAAAACCTCTCATAATGTATCAGATCATAAAAATTAAATAGAACATGATTAGGGGAGAAATATCTTATTAAAAGATCATGATACCCTAGATAATAATCATAAAATAAGGTAGGGAAACATAATAATATAAAAATATCATTAATGAAGAATAAAAATTATGAAATCAATCTAAATACATCTCAATAATCATAAAACATGAGTGTATAACATAAGAGTGTAGTATATTTTAAAAATAAGGTATAACATGAAAACATGGAATATCTTAAAAATGAAATGAATCATGTAAATTTACAATAACTTAATAAAAAACATAGAAATGTGACACAACCATAATCAAAGTAAAACCTTTATGAGTAAACTCATTATACCCCAGACTATGTAAACAAACACGTAATGCCCATGCCTGAAAATGTGAGCGAACTCATTATGCTCATGCCTATGTGAACAAATTCATTATGTCTACACATAACTATTTCATGATATATATACTTAAATAAATGCATTTTAGGGTGATATATGGACCAACATTTCATAATCCATACATATTTATGCAACTTAAAATCAGCCGTAATGATATCATAAAGAACCCATGGAAAAAAGACTGGGTTTCTTAAAATTTTCAAAAACATCTCATATCATGAACAAAATAAATCATAGAATATAAAAATTATCACGGTAAAAAAGTATTTATATCATAATAAAATATATAGGGTGATTAAATCATCACTTCAAGAGAGATAAACCTTGGGGGAAAATAGAAATGAAAATAAAATGGTTTCCACAAAACCTTTTAAATATTATTATAAAAGATTAAGTGAAAGTTACTTTGAAACCCATTTTTGTGAATGTAAAGAGAAGAAATTTGAAAACATTATTATAAAATGATATAAATAAATGATCTTTGAAAATAAATAAAAAACAATCTAATAAATATGGAGTGATAAATAATGATAAGGAATTCCTTTCTTAAACTTTTTAGGTTGTTTTAAAGAAAAATCTACACCAACGAAATTTTGAAGTAATTTAATTTCATAAAATAGGAATATGAAAATAAAAATAATTTAAAATAAAATACGTATTTTTATTTCATTAAATAAAATATTTTTTATAGGAAAAATCTACACATGGAAAAAATATTCATTGGTAATAATGAGATTTATTCATAGCAATGTTATATTTTTATTTTAGAAAACAATTTATCAAAGAATTGGTTATTGATGATGAGAATTAATTTAATTAGATAAATATAGGAAATAAAATATAAAATAGGGAAATTTTTATGACCAAATAAAACCTGTAAAAGTATATTCAAGTAAGAAATACTATGACCCAATGAATCATAAATTGAGTCAATGAAACCCTTATCTTGAATTCCCACCTAGTTGATCGCACCCTAACCTCCTGTATAAAAAAACTATCATAATCACCTATTTAATAACCATATTCATATACATAAAATTTTATAAAATTAATTTATCATTATTCTCTACATTTATATTAGTGATTTATTATATATTTTCAATATAGGGTGTGAGAGATTTTGATCGTTTTCAACTAGTTTTGAAATAGTGGTGTTTATATTCATTATTATAAAAAATTTCATCATTACCATATAATATAAGGTACTATAATTTATTTTTTATAATTATTTATAATTTTTAAATTTCATTCTATAGTATTTTTTTACGATCCTTAAAGATGAATTTGGAAATGATCATGTTTCAGTTATTTTTTACGAAGGGATATTGGTATCTTGATTAATGATTTTAATATTCATGTTATCATTAAAAAAAGAAAATAAAA
This sequence comes from Viscum album, assembly GCA_963277665.1. Classification (NCBI taxonomy): domain Eukaryota; kingdom Viridiplantae; phylum Streptophyta; class Magnoliopsida; order Santalales; family Viscaceae; genus Viscum; species Viscum album. The sequence goes on from OY728120.1 coordinate 1,794,954,011, forward strand.
TAATTATTTACTTATAAATATCATATATAATTATTAATTAATTTCTCATAGTCATCCATGATATTATTTTATATCATTTCCCAAACATGAACATATAGTAATTAAAGGATTATTATGATATTGAAAGTGGTTTATTTTGGAATAATATCATTAATATAGAATAATAATGATAATATTTATATACTATTAATTTATTGAATCATATATTAATAGTATTTAAAAAATAATAAAGAAACTGGATGAAAAATGAGATATGTTACTTCATGGAAGTGGTAGTCAATACAATGCACGGTTATCGTTATCATTTCTTAAATAATGAGAGGTAAAGGTGTGTTATAATTTTTATCATAATAATAATAATTTAATTATATGTGTCACATTTATTCTTCAATTTCAAAACAATAATTAGTTAATAGAGGTGGTGGTGAAAAAATGGAATTCATTCAATTACGGAGGCGGTAGTCTCCACAATGCAAGAAAGATGATTTCATTTTTCTTAATAGAAAAGGGAAAGGTGGTTAATATTTTTTAACTTAGAATAATAAAATTAATTATATAAACAATACTAATTTAATTATATATTAATTTGAAAATTATATTTTTTTTAAGTAATACAGAAAGGAAAATAAGTTAAAAAGAGTATTTATGTTGAAATCTTTGTGGATCCTTAGAGGAATCCTTGGAAATCGAGGTTATAATATAATATATTGTGAACATAGGCTTAAGTAAAAGGAATATAATTATAAAGGAAGGATAATTTGTATATTTTTATATGGAAACTAAATTCTTTGATTGGTATTTAATGGGTTGTGAGAGACCTCTTTTATAAGTGGTGAGAATGGAATTTTTTTAAATACTTCAACTTAATACAAAGAGAGCACATGTTTCACATGTAAATTAGTCTCTAAAATGGATAATAAGGGGGTGGTGAATGAGATAAGGTTAATAATACATCAACTATACATTTTAATACATGTTTTAGAAATTTTTTAAGTCCACTATTCTTATAATTTTTACTTTTAACATTTTTGGTTTTATTGTGGTAACAAATTTTTACCTAAATAATTTACTTTTAATGAATAAAAATAAAATATAACTTATTATATAACTTTTACCTTTTGATTACAAATATTAATTACATTCTATAATATAAAACTTATATGTTTTAAGAAGACTAAGTTTAATATTATCACATGTAATGCATAAAAAGATATTTCTAGAAAAAGGTATTTTAAAGCTAAATTTTTTTATAGGATAAAATTATACATGTATTTTATTATCATGATATAAATTTATTGATTATAAAAAAATAAAATTTATGTGGCTTTAAAATAAATCCAAAACCAATTTTTACCTAAAATTATTTAATTAAAAGGAAATATGATAAAAAAATATTATGTTATTATAAAATATTACTTATGTTTATAAAATGCCAAACATAGGGTTTATAAATTCAAAAAATATATATAGTTTTACTCTTTAAATAAATATTTGATCTATAAAAAGGTTTTATAAAATCTTATTTATTTCTTATATAATGAAAAGGTCTTAAAATTTATAGTTTTGGTAAAAACTGTATTTTTTACTATTTACCAAAAAATAAACTATTTCAAAAAAATCCAAAAAATTATACTAAGATAATTTTGATATTTTAAATTAAAAAATGTTCATATTTTTCTATAATTCAAATTTTAAAATATATAAATTTGGTTTTTAAATAAAAATAAAATATATAAATAAAAATGAATTTATTAAAAAAATGTATTGTTTAAGTTTTAAGTGTTATTAATTCAATTTTGTTTGAATTTACAACTAATTTATATCTTTTTATCTACTATAGGTTTTATTTTTGTGATAATTTTATTATATAATATTTTATGGGTTGTTTTAGTTCAGTGTTTCATGTGAAACAAGATTTTAGACATCATATTTATTTAAGGAGAAATATTTACTAAAAACAAAGGTCCTTATGCCTAATTGGTGACGCATATAGAATACTTTCCATCATATATCTCTCCAATTATGCCTATGGGAACATTTTTTAGAGATATTATAATACCATTTAATTATAGAAATAATCCCCTCTTAGTTTTTTTCATACAGAATCTCTTCATTATCTTATCAATGTATGTACCTTGACATAGACCAAGAATCCTCTTGGATCCATCACAATGGATTTTGATCCCAATAATATATAATTCTTTTACTAATTTCTTTATAGAGAATCAAGTTTCAAAATAGGCCTTAACATATTTTAAAACTGGTATTTTATTTCCAATAAGTAGTATGTCATCAACATGGACTATTATGAAAACGACCATACTCCAACTAAACCATTCATAGACACAACACTCACATTCTTTATTTATGAAACCAAATTATATTATGGTTTTATCAAATCAAATTTTTCATGACCTGGATTCTCATAAATAGATATATGAAACTTTCATAATTTTTTGGTATCTTATGAATTCAAAAACCCTTCTAGTTGTATCATATAGACATTTTCCTAAAGGTTACCATTTAGGAAATATTTTTCAATATCTATATACCAAATCTCATAATCATGTTATGGAAAGTATAATTCTAATGGATTTCAGCATAGAAACTGAGGAAAGGTTTTCATCTTAGTCAATGCCTTTTCATTATTAAAACCATTTTTTGGGTAGTCATGCCATATAATTATTGAATTTTCTATCCATTTCCTACTTCTTGAATACCCATTGTAACCAAAGGGGTTTACATCCACTAGAAGATCTACCAAAATCCAAATAGAGTTTGGCATATGAAATCCATTTCATAATTTATCACTTCTTGTGACTTGGTATCTTTTTTTCCACTTAATACTTTCTTATAGGTAACATGATCATTATTATAAAGTAATAATGAGTCACCATTCACAATAAATAAAAAACCATATTGTTCTGATTGTCAAACCTCGCTTGTAATTCTACATAGTACTTATGCCTCCCTAATATCCTCTTCTATGGGGAATTATAGAATCTATTCCTCTGATAACTCTTGTATATCCCGAACCATGACTTCATCAAAGTTTATATTACTCTCACTATATCTTTTAGATATGTGATCTTTCTCAGGAATATAGTGTTTCTTTACATTATTACCTTCTTATCTAAGGGGATGTATAGACAATATCCCCTTATTTCGTTGGGTTATCCAATAAAGGTACACTTTTTTCCAAGAGGTGAAAGTTTTTTGCCTAAAAACTCTTTAATAAATGCTTTATAACACCATGAATGTAAATTAAACTACAAGGATTTCCTTCCACATCATAGTTCATATATAAAACCATTTTTCACTTTAATTGGAACTTGGTTTATTATATGTCTTATTGTCTGTAATGTGTATCCCCAAAAGGATAGTGTAAGACTCACATGACTTATCATTGATATCACTATTTCAATTAGGGTGTGGTTTCTCCTTTCACTTACAAAATTCTAATGTAGTGTATAAGGTGGAGTGAGTTGAGATAAAATCCTAAACTCCCATAAATAATCAATAAATTCTATATTAAGATATTCTCCACCATGGTTTGAGTGGAGTTTCTTAATCATATTACCAAGATGGTTCTCAAATTCATTCTTGTATTTTTTTGAATTTATCAAAATAATCCAACTTATACCTCATTAAGTTTACATATCCATGTCTACTAATTTCATCAATAAAATTTTTGATGTATGAATACCCACCCCTTACTTTAACTATAAATGGTTCACATGCATTAGTATGAACCAAATCAAGAAGCCTATATCCCCTTCACCCATTCTACTTAATGAGGATTTATTCATTTTTCCTTACAAATATTCATTATATACACTAATTGGTTTCGGTTCAAATGAATCAAAATATTCATCTTGGATTATTTTGGTTAGATATTTTTTATTTATATGACTTAGTTGGTGATACCATATTTGGGTGTGGTATGATTCATGTTAACTATTATCATTATTAATTCCATTACTTTTCTCATGTAATCAAACACATAAATACCATTACTTTTCTCATGTAATCAAACACATAAATACCATTATTTAAATATTTATTACCATAAAAAAATTATTTATTTTTAAAAGAAACAAAATTTATTCCCACATTTGAAAAAAAACCATTTTTATCAAGATTGGACACATAAATAATGTTTTTTGGTAACTGATGGCACATAATAACAATATTTCCAAACTAAGATCATTACAGTTGTAAAAGTTATGTGGTTCTCTCTAATATCTATGATAGTAAGTTTAGATTCATTGGTCACTCATATATCTACCTATTTGTGGGAAATCTTCTGTAATCTACTTGGTTTCAGTATTTGAATACATTTGTGAACACCACATGTTGTATCCAATACACAATTTTTAAAATAGATAAATTTAAATCGATGAAAAAAACACCTAAATATTCCACTTTATTCTTTTCTTAGTTGAAATGTTTCTTCTAGTGTCCCTTCCGACCACATGTGAAATAGATAACAGCATGTTCCCTTTATTTCCCCTTGATCCCCCTCTTCTTGTAAGGATGTTGCAAAGAAACTTTATACTTGGAGTTAGTCTTAGACCTCTTATCCTAGATTTTAATCTTATTCACCATAATAAAATAATGTTTTTTACACTTTGTAACCTTTTGAACTTGTAGAAGTAGAGTGATAATGTCTGGGAGAAACTTCCCTGTGTTTTTCATATTGAAATTTATAATAAAATAGTAGAATATCTATAGGGGTGATAAAATAATGAGATCAATGAAAAATTAATAGGGTATCTTAAACTCTCGAACATCTAAGTTCTCAATTTATCCAATATGTTTTGATTATGTTAGGAATATCTTGCACACCTTCTCCATATTTTCTCATGAAGAGTTCCTAGGAGATCTCACATTTTTCTTATTTATCTCTCTCCTAATAAATATCACGGAGATTTCAGATCATCCTATAGGAATACATGTTCTCATGTGACTTCATGAGTTCATTGGACATGGATTATAGTATTCAAAACTAAATATCTTTTGAATCAGTCATGTGTTTTTCAGAGACACAGAACTCCTTTTCACTCACCTCCATAGCAGTCAGATTAGGGATTGAGAATTCTAGCATGTAAGACTTTCATTCATGGTGTAGAACAACCTATAATCGTTAAAACCATTACTATAATTTACTTCTAGTTAGGAGACGGTATTTCTACATAATTTATTTTAGGTATAATATGGTTGATGAACATTTAATTATTCAAAAATAATATAAAATCAAATTATTAGTACTTTTCTTGATTATAAATTATATGAGACATAATAATATTAATTTTATTAAGTCTCCCTTTATTTTATCAAGTCTCAAAAACCCTCACCATTGAACACAAAATGTCTCGCCGTGTGTAAATTATAGTCTCTAGGATCCATATTTTCATTTTCATTACCTAATCAAGGGCATGGTCAATTACTCAATGGTTTTTAGGTAGGCAGTCTTTCCAACTGTGGACTTTCAGTTCCTAGATATGTTGAGTGAACTTTATAAACCTAAATTATTGAATTATAATTCCTCAAAACTTACCTCTAGGAAACATAAAGTCTATAAAGATATACTCCTCTAAATTTAAACTTGGTTCATTCAAACCCAAAATCATTATTAGAACATACTGATAAAATTAATTGTCCTGAAAAGGGTTAGTCAAACACTTAGTTCTATTGTTTTATTCTAAATCTAGTAATGGAATGTGTTTTAATTTAACATAAAGTATTATTTGTTTATTAAGTATAAATTTTATTATTTTATTATTTACATGTTTTTTTAATATTAAATGGATTTTACTAAAGTGATTAACCACATGTTGATAAATAGTTATACATAATCCTTTTATTTTAATTCTGTCTTTTCATATAAATCCATTTATTTATCTGATCATAGTCTTGCCTACAAAAAATAAATCATGTATCAAACAGAAATAAAATAAATAATTCATGTAATGATCATGAGAATTAACTTTTATTTTTTTTATTGAGTGGACAAGAACCAAACCATTTACCTTGGGGAAAATACTCTTTGATCCAGTCTGGGCTCGAGTTATAGCATTTTGCCTATGTCTTATGCATCTCCAAGGTTTATTTTCATGTTGTCTCTATCTCGAATCAACTTCATGTGTCTAGGAGATCCATCCTTATAAATATTTTACTTTATAAATAAGTTAAGATAACCAAAATGGGGTTTAAATCAAATAAGTTTTGGTCACACAAGCTAATACATAATGAGTAGGCAGGGATGACTCACAGGCTATTATTTTAGTTTAATAAAATAATTTCAAAAACCCATGCAATAATTAAATTAAGATAAAACACATGTCAATTAATCTGATTAATTATTTGAATAATCAATTAATTCAATTTATCTCAATCGCTATCCAATTTTTCCTACAGATACCCATCCACTGTGATATGAAATAAATTAAATAATTTAATGTTATTTTAAATTTAAGAAAATAATTACACAGCCTGTACTTGGAAGAAACGCAATGAGTATATGTTTAAACCACTTGACATGTATTGAGATCATCTAAAATCTAAAAATGAGGTATATAGAATAAACATTTTTTCAAGTAGTTGCATTAATTTTATGAGTAAATAAATAAAACATGGAACACATGTTAATTATCACAACATGTACAGATTTTAATATGTGTAGAGTAGTTGATGTATTATAATTATACACGGCATATAGTTTGTAATTTTATATAGAAATTAATTAAGCATTTAATGTCATATAAAAATTATCATATAACATGTACGAGTTAATAAATGACATACAGAGCACATAATGATGAGGTTTATAGAGTAATAGATTTATTTTTAATTTTCCATATAAAAACGTTGGGTACACTTCATGTATATCCAGCTACATGTCATATATCTTACTCATGGAGCCTCTGAGCGGTGGCTTCTCCCCCCTCTGCGCGCACCTAGGGTTTCTCCTCCATTATGTTTCCTCCCCTCCTCCGGCTTGGCCCGGCCACGGCGAAAGCCTTCTCATCTCAGATCAACATCGATGGGTAGTGGATCTGTGTGGTCCAGTTTCGTTCTTGGCTCATCGGTGGCTTCGTTGTGCCTCTTGGCTTCAGAATCTCGTTTTTCTTCTGGTGTGCTCGGCGCCGGCACCGGCTCGTTTAGTGACAGCTTTATCGCTTCTGGCTTCGGATATTCTCGGCATAGGCGTGTGTCGACTCCAAGTGGTTCGGCTTCGGGTGGTGGCGAAGATCCTTCCATCTCCTGGATCCCATTGCGGCTACAGGTGTTTGGTGTCGACTTCGGTATGCTCGGTGTTGGCCTGGTCGTCCCTTTGGCTTCGGGTCCTTTTCGTAGAGGTGGTCTGCTCGTTGTTAGCTCCCCTCTGCTAGCAGTCGTCTGCTTGGGATTCCATCGCAATTGTGGTGTTCTCAGCATGGGATACGGTGTGCTCAACTTTGGCATTATCATGCTCTCCGACTCCACGATCTCAGTGTGGCCTCGTTCCAGCTCGACTTTGGCTCTCGTAGGTGACGGTGTGATCGGGGTCAGCTCCGGTGTTCCAGAAGGGGTAGGTCCTTCATTTTGGCACTCCTGTAAGTTTTTTCCAGGTTTTGATCTGGTTAAGATGAGTTCTTGTTTGATTATATGTGAAATTGGTGGTATTGTGGTGGTGTTATTGACATGGTTGGCTGTGAATCTGTTGGTTACCTGTTGTTTAACCGTTGTTGGAGGTGAAATGGATGTATGTTGGGGAATCCAGATTGGAAAGAACCCGCGATTGCAGTGGTGATGTCTTGTTGAAGTTGGAAGTAGTGGTGATGTCTTGTTGAAAGCTGAAATTAGTGGTCATTTTTTTGATGTTGCAGAAGAGCTGATAGTTGAATGTGTTGACTCAACGGAATAGATTTTAGGTTTTGCGAGTGATGGCTTGGTATGTAATTGTCTGACTTTGGTGGGGACTCTTGATTGGATTTGGGAAAGATGTTCGCCCTCATCCATTTCCTTGTTTACTTCACTTTTTATTTCTATTTAATAAATGGTCAGAGGTTTTTCCTCTGACTGAACTTTCCTGGTATCTTACTCATCATATGTATATGATGCACATCATGGGACTGGTTGTGTATTTTTTTTTCCTGGAAATTTCTGAGGTATATGTCTTGTACAACTAGTACACAATATGTAAAATTCATGTTACATGGGTGTCAATACTTATGTGTTGCATATTTAATATACGATGCATATTTGACCATGTTTTTTCCACTGGGAAAACATGTGCACTACACAATGTGTAACCCAATTACATAGCATGTAGTCCAATATGCCATGAACAAGAATGTTCTAGTCAACATATGGATTGTATTTAATACATATGTATATATTTATAGAATGAAAACCCATAGAAACCATGGTTCATCCTTTTACAATGTATTGAGATACAAGGTGTGTTCTATTTGGATACATGTTGTGTACTCATGTATTACTAATCTAGAAACCCCAGCACCTCCAAGTTTATTCTTCCAATGTTCTTCATTAATTATTAACTATATTTGGGTTATATGAGTAGGAAATAAAGATAAAAAGAGAATATATTGATAATTAGATTAAAATAATGAATTGATTAAAATAAAAACTAAGATTTAAAAACATAAATAGTCAATAATAAATAAATGATTATAAATTAAAAATGATCAATCTGATACCACATGTAGGTTTTGGATGCATTGGAAGCATCTATTTTCCCTATGGCCAACTTGGATTTCATATAATTCAATGGATCTTATCTAATGTAAATTATAATGAACGCCATGAATAATTAATTTTTTTCTGAAGAATATTGGAAAATTTTCTCACCCAAACCAAGAGAGGATATTTTCATTTTAATTTAAAATCTATTTAAAACAAAAAAAAATATTACCTTGGTCTTGAGTTATTTCTTTTTTGATGTACTAATCATTTGAACTTGAGTGGTGTATCATCATTGCATTATGAGGAACTAAAGTAGAGCCCCTCTAGTGGCAGTCCACATAGGTTTCTTCGAACTCCAAATAAAATTTATGAAGTGTCAGGTGATAGCATGACAGATTGATCATATTGTGTTATTTATCTTGATCGTTTCACGTTCCATTGGGATTAAAGGAATCTCTCTTGTCCGTCTTAGTCTTAATAGGAAGAGATAGGGAAGAGGAAATTGAGTGGGATGTTATGAACAACGATTAACCTCTTCCAAAAAGACATAGTAATCTAATCATAGACATAGGGTTAGGGTTTAATGTTTAATTAATTTTAAAAAGGCCATTAATAATATATTAAACTAAAAAAAGGAACTTCATTCCATGTAATATAACAATATTATTCTTTTATATCATGATATGTGCTAACCCACATAGTGATAAATATTATTTTACAATCTGGTAAATGAATATTTATCTCTGGAAAAAATATGGTATGCTCGTCATCCTCGAAATTTATTGAATTATTGTATAAATATATAAATAAATATTATTCATTTAATGGATTAATAAACATTCAATTCACTGAGTGACAAATAAATATTTATTTAATATTCATATTATGAAATAAATTATTTTCTAAATAGTAAATAATTATTTATTACCTCATGAATAACAAGTGATAATTAAGTATTATATATCTATGTAATTAAGTAATTACTTCATGAATAAATATTTATTTAATATTTATGATCAATTAAATAAATATGAAATAATTTTTTCTTCTTTATCTATAGAATAATATTTATTCCAATTGTTAAATACAAATAAGTAATATTTAACTAATATCAATAGAAATACTTTATGTGTGACCCTCTAGACCTCTTCCTTAGTGGCATTGGGCAGTTTTACACAACGGGTCAACGAACCCATAGAGGAAGAAGATATGTCACAATGAAAAGAACCACATAAAAATGATCTCTATATAATATAATCTCTTTATCACAATGTCTAATTAAGTAGGTTGTACACCTATTTCATCAATCTATATGCTTGATACGTCTTTCTTCAACTATCTAAAATGAACCTATCTATACACCATGGTCAGGGAATTTAATATGATGGTTCCATTTCAATCAATGGTTTGAGATATCAACATCCATAAAGATAGACTGAAAAAAATCATTCCTCGACTTATTCATTAATAACATATCATCAGTGATGCACCCAATGTACCCAACTTCAGTGTGAACATATTTCGTCACATCTTACGGTAATACATCTAAGTGCACAAGTCATAAATTTCATTAATAATAATCTTAAAGTCTAAGAAACATTACACATGCTCACATATAGTAATATTCAATGACACACATACATGTGGAATTCCTATTGGTAGGTCTGTTCTTATAATCTCTCATCTTGGAGATTACCAAGTGTGAACTTCATTAGATGAAGTCTCATCCGCTTACGAGTACTCACACCTAATAGTCAGCATACTATGTGTCCCTTCATAGAATGTTATCTGATCATAAGATAATATTTAAAAATAGAATTATATCATTTAAATTTTCTTATCAAAAATGGGACTGCAATTCCCATTTCAACTCGACATATACTCTAGGACATTATTAGATTAAAGTCACATAGCATAATGAACAGTTTTTAATAATATATTTTATTTAAATTCAATTATTTGAATATAAATTCAATCTAAAGTATAAACATTTTTTATAAAACACCGACTCCAATAATAATTAGTAAAAATTTATTAGTAAAAAAAATAAACTAATTATAACAATTAGTTAAAAAATATTAATGAGTAATAATTAGTAAAAAAATATAAATAAGTAATAATTAGTAAAAAATAATAAAATAATAATAATAATTAGTAAAATATAGCAATGATTAATAATAATTAGTGAAAATTGGTCAAATTAGTAATAATGAGTCAAAAAGAGAAATAATTAATAAAAAATATAATAATTAGTGATAACTAGAAAAAATATTAATTAGTAATAATTAGTAAAAAAATATTAATTAGTAATAATTTTAAAAAAATATCAATTAGTGTCAATTGGTAAAAAACATTAAAAATTAATTAATTATTATTATTTATTAGTATCAATTCGTAAAAAAAAAATATTGTTAAAAAATATTTTAAATATAGTAATAATTTGTAATAAATAGTAATGATTAGTAATGATTATTAAAAAATATTCATTAGAAAAAAATAATAATTAGTAAAAATAATAATTAGTAAAAAAATATTAATTTTTAATAACTAGTATGAAGGGATCTGGTGAAGAATCTTCCTCAGCTATAAAGTAAAAGGAGATATTAAGAGCTAAAGATGATATTATATAATGCATGCATAGAGAATAAGAAGAGAATCATTGGCAGAATGAGTAGCATATTCAGTTTGACTAGATGATTGAGTACATGTGATGACTTGTGCATGGTTTGAGGGATGAAGTTCCATCCTCCTGGGCCTTCATCTGATCTCCCTCTACTATATTGACTTTATAATTTTTTTCTATGGGCATATTATGTTCTACATGGTTATTATCATTTTTCTGAAAGGTTTTATATATTTTTTTTATTTTTTTATTTTATTTTTTATGATTTTTGTGATGAAGAATTAATTTCATCACAAATGATATTTTGTGAAAAAATTAAATACACGTTGAAAATAATTTTTTGCGACAGATAGTTAATGTAGAGACCCGTATCCTGACGTACATGGACATTACATTACATTTGCGGAATACTTAATACATAACAAAAACACACACACAAGGATCGTAATAGTTTAGTGTCTTTGGAAACTCAGAATGTAATCTTCTAATCGTGGTGAAAGATCTTCAATATCTCCCATAAAGATCTTCCTTTTTTTTTACCTAAAACCTTTCTTTATGTCCTGGGGAAAAGAAAACATAAAAGGGTGAGCTCAAATGCTCAGTAAGGGTAAACAAAAGAAAAATCAATCACATCATATTCATAAGAACATAACTTTTGGAAATCTTAACCTGCAAAAGAGAGCATAATTTCATAACATGGGATAAATCATGGAAGTGAAATGTAATCACAATAATCATAACTTAAAACATGAAACTTTGTGGCATTCACACATAATCATAGAGAATCATTTCTTGTTAGTCAAGACTCATTTCCAAGACTATCTTAGTGGACAAAGTCCCTTTCTGAATCGAGTAACCCTCGTTTCAGTCCTGTTTCACTGAACCGGTATAACCTACCATTCCAGCCATGTCTATCTCATGAGATATAAAATCTTTACCCAATGCATTGGAGGGAGATATAGGTCCCACCCATCTTATAATGAATCCTTTCTTATGTGTGCCACATAATCATAAAACATACATCATAGTGTAACCCATGTAATAAAAATGGGATTCTTAAACAACATGACATCATAAAACAATTCATATAAGATAAAGGAATTCATAAAAAAATAATTCCATCATAACATGATCAAATCAATATAATAATAGAGATAAAAACAGAACCCTTTATTATCTTAGATGGAAAATAATTTTGATAAAACACTTGAACTCCATTCTTGAGGAAAATATCCTTTCTTTTTCAAAAACACTTTTCCTTTCTTAACATGTCATACAATTTTAAAATAAAAGAAGTTGATTAAAAATAAACTTGAATACTTGTAAAGGAAGCTTCTTGAAATAATGTTTTAAAAATCCATTCATGCCGTATAAGTTAAAAAAAACATTCTTCGTACTTTTGTCGGAAAAGTCAAAAAGTACCTCGTACGGAAAAACGACAAAAGATTCCTTTCATATTCTTTACTAAAAACTCACCTAAGGGTAAAATTGGATTTAAACTATTGAAAGTGGATGGAAACAATATTACATATTGAGGGAACATGGATGTGGATGATAAAATACACCCCAGAAAATACTTACGAATAAACAATCTCGGATAAAAATGAGATTGTGATATTTCCCTTACCTTAGGTCCAATTTGCTTCGTATGTGTCCGAACCTCCTGTATAATGATTTAAATAATGTCATTGACTTATTACAGAATCATATTCATTGTTATTATATCATATATGGTTTACTTATGACATTATATTACCCGTTCTTTTGTAAATTCCATGTTAAAGAAGCGTTTTGGGTAAAATCGTTTCATTTATCGTAGGTGTTTTGACTTGTTGTTCTTGACATCATTATTACTTATATCATGATTTACTTACTTCCAGAATATAAAATATGATTTATATATCATATATATTCAGTATATATATATATATAATAGGTAGATAAATAAAATGAAAAACACCGTTCATGGAGACGGTAGTCCGTACGTACGCATGAACGCTGTTTTCCTTTCCTTATTGTCTTGAAATGGAAGTAAGTAGATGACATACATATGTATATATATACATAAATCAAGTAGCTTTATAATGTCATATATTTCATTATTATTTCTTATATATACATTATAATCATTCTTAAATGGTTAACATGGAGAATGAATCCCATCGCGTCGTGGAGACGGTATTCCGTACATACGCACGCGCGGTGATTTCTTTTTCCGTAGGATGGATAGATGGTGAAATAGGGTTGTTTCATACTTATAATAACATATCAGTATATGAGTGATACTGATGTTATTACTTCATAATGAAACAACCTAAGAAGAAGAAGTGGAAGAAGAAATAAAGATGAAAGAATTGGTAACGGTAATTACCTCTTCTTTGAAGCGCCTTTTGGAGACCTCCTCTTAGGGGACTAAAATTGGTCTTTGAGTAAGACCAGAACCTCTAGGATGTTGCTAGGGAAGTGGAGAAGAGATTTTGGCAGGGGTTGGCCGAGCTTGAGTGCTCAAATTGGTGTGAGGAGGAGGGGGAGGAGGTGTCCTTTTATAGGGGAGGAGAGGGGCACCTTAGGAATATCTCAAAATATTATTTTATATTAAAGTCAAAATCGGTTTATAATGGTTCCAAAGGGTCTTATTTCGAAGCTAAAGTGGGGATGGGTCGAAATCCTATCCACCAATAGAATTTAGGCAAGTTTAGGATATTATTTTAACCTTATCAAATAGATTTAACTCTAAGTTAAATAATTTAACTTTTACCATGTCTTTTTGTTTTCTTTCACTATATGGTTAATAAACTTACTATAACATGCCAAACGAACCCCAAATTGTTTATTATTAATATATATATCCTTATCTAAGTCATTTGGCCGAACCATAGATTTTTAGGAATACAATAACAATTAATAATATAATATTTGATTTAAAAACTATTTTGTGTCAATTTTGACACTATTTGATATATGATTTTTGTGAAAGTCATAACAGAATTAAATGTTAGAACCAAGTTGATTAAATCAACATTAATATATCATAGTAACCTATAAAATTAGTGGAATTCATAAAAATCTCAAATTACATTTATTTTGGTGTTTATAACATCAATTATGTCAATATTTCGATAATAAGATAATTACTGCATCATCGTTGTGTCATAAATAAATTAAATTATTTTATGTCTAAAAATTACAAATAAAACACGATCATGTAGGAAATCTTTTTAGCTTTCTAATGAATATTTACAATCGAATTTATCTTATGTATAACCCCATATTAAAAATTATTTACTTATTAAACTTTGATTTTAACTATTTTAACCCTTTAAATAAATTAATAATAAATGTCCTAATCTAATCCAAGTGGGCCTAAATGGTCATATTTTATTCCTAAGTTTGTTTTTGGTCGAAATACACTTGTCCAATAGGATTAGGACATGTGTTAGGGTAATATTAATATCATATTTACCCTTAGTTACCCTATTTACTATTAACCGTGGTAAAAAAAGTAAAAAGTTACTATTCACCAAAAAATTATTTTCATCTCATTGAACCACATTTTAGTCCTTGATATTAACCGTGTCTCTCGGATTTTCGAAATTCCATTCACAGAAGCGGTAAAATTAAGTTTTATGCAAAATTCAGTTTTTAACCTACCACTTAGTAGTTTCACTATTCATCAAAAATTGATGTTTTTCAGAACAATGCCAAAATTTCATCCCAAGCTATATTTCATATTCCGAATTCAAAAATGAAGTCTATTTTACCAAATTCATAACATAAAAGTTGCATTAATTAATTTTATAATTAAATCCCGCTGTTAAAACAAATAGCGTGTTTTTTTTAAGAAACAATATCTATCAAAAGATTGACACTTGTTTATGTCTAGTTTAAATGTGAAATTACATCCAATGACCAATATTGTATTAAATTGTAAAAATATATTCTAAATATACTTTAAAACCACTCAAATTAATGATTTATCACTATTAATTATTTCGATTAAAAAAGTTGTTTTTAATTATAATTTAGTAATTTTCACTATTCATCAAAATATGAAAGTTATCCGAAAATCACCAAAATTTCACCTTAGGCTAAATTCGATACTCCGAATCCAAAAATAAAGTTCATTTTGAAAAATAAGATTTACTGGATTTCAAAAAGTGGTTATTACTATTCATAACGGTTAGTTTTAATAATATTTTTATAGCATATCGTTGTTTAGTGAAACTCGGTATTGCGTACTACACACGCTATCGAGGAAGGTCGCGATTGCGTGTAATGCAAGGCAAGTCAAGGATGTGTGTTGTGCAAGCTCCTTTTTGTGTAGCGTACAATACAAGACATTAGTGAAATAAAAAAGAATATTTTTCATAAAATCTCGGGCTGTTACATTCTACCCCCCTTAAAATGAATTTCGCCCTCGAAATTTGTCGGGGTTATAAATGGTTTACTATTCGAAAGTTTCTTTAATAGAAACCCACATCGTAAAAGGGAATACCAAAACTTGGATTTAAAAACTAAAGTATGAAATGTAACGATTACCCAAATAAACTAATCACTGGGTTTCCACATAGGTGAAAATATGGATATGGAAGAGAAATCTAACCATCATGTTCTGATGGAGAGTGGTAGAGAACATGGCTATGGAAAAGCCAGTAATCACAAATCCATATATTTGTGATGATATAAGGTACCATCTGATTCATCAGGTATAAGATCACTAGGACAACATTTTTGGTTTTCAAGATCATTTCCCTAAAGTTGAAAATTTGCTTAAAATAAATACTTACTTTATTTTGGTACAATCTCACTTTTGTTCGTGCCTTGAACAATTTCTACTTCATATCTTAAATAAATGAAGTTGAATTTGTTATTTGTGAAGTGTTAGCAGATTATGTGATAGAATGATGGGTCATTCCATCTGTCTCAAACAAAAGGTTAGAAAAAGTTATTAAATATACATAAGTCATTCTATAGTGAGATTAATCACATATGGTTCCTAAAATGAACTTATACATCACATATCATACTGATTAATATAATAAAACTAGTTTCTACTAAACAGGGACTTCCTGTAGGTCAGTGGTAGGCGATAAAGGCCAGTCGCACTTCGGTTGTGGGTTCGATTCCCACAGCCTTGTCCGAAGCGATGGGCTGTCGCCCGTCCTGCAGGTTGTCCTTTTTATAAAACTATATTACTATAACATCCCATCAATAATATCGGGAAAAAAAAACTTCTATCCTTAAACAATACTAACTTATGTCCAACATAATTCATTCCAATCATTAGGCTCATAATACTGCAGTCCATTCTCATAACATAGTGAAAACGATTACCAGAGATTTAATACCATCGTTGATCCCCATATATCATAAGATATATCTTGTTGGTCACATTCCAAACATTTAAAGGCCTTAATCTTGTACTCTCTTGAATACCCATTGAACCTTAGTGAAAACTTGAATGCAGTTAAAAGTTAACACTTTTCACATACCAAAATCCTCAAAATTCTATATACTCAAACCATGATATCACTTAGTCCTTATATCAATCATGAGCTCATGAATACTATCAAACATATTAGATTCTCTTTATACCTTCATTATGCTCATATCATATACATTCCAAAAGTATCTGAATAACCTTTCATGGATACTGGTAACATTAATCATACACTTTCAAAACTCAATGAAAGATAACAGTGTAACAATCCTTAGATGTCTCTTTATTCCATAGTACCATGAGATTCTTTATACAACATTACACTTTGATAAACATGTAATCATTCCACTACCTTCTTAAACCATTGACCGAGCTTCAATAATTCTTTCATCTCACATATCATTTGTAGTCTCTTCATCATCATCAACATAAATACTACCCATACGACCATACTGATTATCTTCATGAGACTTTCCCTTAGGGAATTGGTTTGCATAATGCCCGTACATTCCACATTTAAAACATTTAACCATTGTTGATGTCGTAACAATACCATTATCCATGGTGTTAACTGAACATTTTCCTTTTCACTTACTTGCTTTGTGTCCTTCTTTTCCACACCCAAAGCATCTTCCAGTTCCTTTGAAACATTCTCCTTGATGCCTCTTCCCACATGAATTACATAGGGGAAATTGAACTTTCTTTCCTCTATGATCATCATGAAACTCCATCTTTCTCTTATTAGCCGAGTCAGGAAACTTACCAAATTTTACTTTATTGATCATATTATGAGATTGCTGATTCGGCATAATAATTATGTTTGGACTTCCAAATCCCATTTCATTATGAAGAATATCATTCCATTGTCCATCATATCCTCTATTATCGTGAATCGTCTTGTTTCCAGCCATTCTCTAAAACCCAAAAAGAATAGTGTGAGAGGCAAAAATCATGCTAGGGAAAACAACATAATAAAGGGGAAGTACCTTCAATATCTAACATCTTAGGTTTAATTCTATGATCGTTAGCGTAATTCTAGTACTATAACCTATACGTATACTTAACCTTAGGGACATCCCTAGACATACCTTAGAAATATCTCTAGGGATCTCACTAACGTTTTCGCATCCTAGTTTCCAAAGGTTGACTAAACCTTTCCTCTGATACCAACTGTAGAGACCCGTATCCTGACGTACATGGACATTACATTACATTTGCGGAATACTTAATACATAACAAAAACACACACACAAGGATCGTAATAGTTTAGTGTCTTTGGAAACTCAGAATGTAATCTTCTAATCGTGGTGAAAGATCTTCAATATCACCCATAAAGATCTTCCTTTTTTTTACCTAAAACCTTTCTTTATGTCCTGGGGAAAAGAAAACATAAAAGGGTGAGCTCAAATGCTCAGTAAGGGTAAACAAAAGAAAAATCAATCACATCATATTCATAAGAACATAACTTTTGGAAATCTTAACCTGCAAAAGAGAGCATAATTTCATAACATGGGATAAATCATGGAAGTGAAATGTAATCACAATAATCATAACTTAAAACATGAAACTTTGTGGCATTCACACATAATCATAGAGAATCATTTCTTGTTAGTCAATACTCATTTCCAAGACTATCTTAGTGGACAAAGTCCCTTTCTGAATCGAGTAACCCTCGTTTCAGTCCTGTTTCACTGAACCGGTATAACCTACCATTCCAGCCATGTCTATCTCATGAGATATAAAATCTTTACCCAATGCATTGGAGGGAGATATAGGTCCCACCCATCTTATAATGAATCCTTTCTTATGTGTGCCACATAATCATAAAACATACATCATAGTGTAACCCATGTAATAAAAATGGGATTCTTAAACAACATGACATCATAAAACAATTCATATAAGATAAAGGAATTCATAAAAAAATAATTCCATCATAACATGATCAAATCAATATAATAATAGAGATAAAAACAGAACCCTTTATTATCTTAGATGGAAAATAATTTTGATAAAACACTTGAACTCCATTCTTGAGGAAAATATCCTTTCTTTTTCAAAAACACTTTTCCTTTCTTAACATGTCATACAATTTTAAAATAAAAGAAGTTGATTAAAAATAAACTTGAATACTTGTAAAGGAAGCTTCTTGAAATAATGTTTTAAAAATCCATTCATGCCGTATAAGTTAAAAAAAACATTCTTCGTACTTTTGTCGGAAAAGTCAAAAAGTACCTCGTACGGAAAAACGACAAAAGATTCCTTTCATATTCTTTACTAAAAACTCACCTAAGGGTAAAATTGGATTTAAACTATTGAAAGTGGATGGAAACAATATTACATATTGAGGGAACATGGATGTGGATGATAAAATACACCCCAGAAAATACTTACGAATAAACAATCTCGGATAAAAATGAGATTGTGATATTTCCCTTACCTTAGGTCCAATTTGCTTCGTATGTGTCCGAACCTCCTGTATAATGATTTAAATAATGTCATTGACTTATTACAGAATCATATTCATTGTTATTATATCATATATGGTTTACTTATGACATTATATTACCCGTTCTTTTGTAAATTCCATGTTAAAGAAGCGTTTTGGGTAAAATCGTTTCATTTATCGTAGGTGTTTTGACTTGTTGTTCTTGACATCATTATTACTTATATCATGATTTACTTACTTCCAGAATATAAAATATGATTTATATATCATATATATTCAGTATATATATATATATAATAGGTAGATAAATAAAATGAAAAACACCGTTCATGGAGACGGTAGTCCGTACGTACGCATGAACGCTGTTTTCCTTTCCTTATTGTCTTGAAATGGAAGTAAGTAGATGACATACATATGTATATATATACATAAATCAAGTAGCTTTATAATGTCATATATTTCATTATTATTTCTTATATATACATTATAATCATTCTTAAATGGTTAACATGGAGAATGAATCCCATCGCGTCGTGGAGACGGTATTCCGTACGTACGCACGCGCGGTGATTTCTTTTTTCCGTAGGATGGATAGAAGGTGAATTAGGGTTGTTTCATACTTATAATAACATATCAGTATGTAAGTAATACTGATGTTATTACTTTATCATGAAACAACTGAAGAAGAAGAAGTTGAAGAAGAAATAAAGATGAAAGAATTGGTAACGGTAATTACCTCTTCTTTGAAGCGCCTTTTGGAGACCTCCTCTTAGGGGACTAAAATTGGTCTTTGAGTAAGACCAGAACCTCTAGGATGTTGCTAGGGAAGTGGAGAAGAGATTTTGGCAGGGGTTGGCCGAGCTTGAGTGCTCAAATTGGTGTGAGGAGGAGGGGGAGGAGGTGTCCTTTTATAGGGGAGGAGAGGGGCACCTTAGGAATATCTCAAAATATTATTTTATATTAAAGTCAAAATCGGTTTATAATGGTTCCAAAGGGTCTTATTTCGAAGCTAAATTGGGGATGGGTCGAAATCCTATCCACCAATAGAATTTAGGCAAGTTTAGGATATTATTTTAACCTTATCAAATAGATTTAACTCTAAGTTAAATAATTTAACTTTTACCATGTCTTTTTGTTTTCTTTCACTATATGGTTAATAAACTTACTATAACATGCCAAACGAACCCCAAATTGTTTATTATTAATATATATATCCTTATCTAAGTCATTTGGCCGAACCTTAGATTTTTAGGAATACAATAACAATTAATAATATAATATTTGATTTAAAAACTATTTTGTGTCAATTTTGACACTATTTGATATATGATTTTTGTGAAAGTCATAACAGAATTAAATGTTAGAACCAAGTTGATTAAATCAACATTAATATATCATAGTAACCTATAAAATTAGTGGAATTCATAAAAATCTCAAATTACATTTATTTTGGTGTTTATAACATCAATTATGTCAATATTTCGATAATAAGATAATTACTGCATCATCGTTGTGTCATAAATAAATTAAATTATTTTATGTCTAAAAATTACAAATAAAACACGATCATGTAGGAAATCTTTTTAGCTTTCTAATGAATATTTACAATCGAATTTATCTTATGTATAACCCCATATTAAAAATTATTTACTTATTAAACTTTGATTTTAACTATTTTAACCCTTTAAATAAATTAATAATAAATGTCCTAATCTAATCCAAGTGGGCCTAAATGGTCATATTTTATTCCTAAGTTTGTTTTTGGTCGAAATACACTTGTCCAATAGGATTAGGACATGTGTTAGGGTAATATTAATATCATATTTACCCTTAGTTACCCTATTTACTATTAACCGTGGTAAAAAAAGTAAAAAGTTACTATTCACCAAAAAATTAGTTTCATCTCATTGAACCACATTTTAGTCCTTGATATTAACCGTGTCTCTCGGATTTTCGAAATTCCATTCACAGAAGCGGTAAAATTAAGTTTTATGCAAAATTCAGTTTTTAACCTACCACTTAGTAGTTTCACTATTCATCAAAAATTGATGTTTTTCAGAACAATGCCAAAATTTCATCCCAAGCTATATTTCATATTCCGAATTCAAAAATGAAGTCTTTTTTACCAAATTCATAACATAAAAGTTGCATTAATTAATTTTATAATTAAATCCCGCTGTTAAAACAAATAGCGTGTTTTTTTTAAGAAACAATATCTATCAAAAGATTGACACTTGTTTATGTCTAGTTTAAATGTGAAATTACATCCAATGACCAATATTGTATTAAATTGTAAAAATATATTCTAAATATACTTTAAAACCACTCAAATTAATGATTTATCACTATTAATTATTTCGATTAAAAAAGTTGTTTTTAATTATAATTTAGTAATTTTCACTATTCATCAAAATATGAAAGTTATCCGAAAATCACCAAAATTTCACCTTAGGCTAAATTCGATACTCCGAATCCAAAAATAAATTTCATTTTGAAAAATAAGATTTACTGGATTTCAAAAAGTGGTTATTACTATTCATAACGGCTAGTTTTAATAATATTTTTATAGCATATCGTTGTTTAGTGAAACTCGGTATTGCGTACTACACACGCTATCGAGGAAGGTCGCGATTGCGTGTAATGCAAGGCAAGTCAAGGATGTGTGTTGTGCAAGCTCCTTTTTGTGTAGTGTACAATACAAGACATTAGTGAAATAAAAAAGAATATTTTTCATAAAATCTCGGGTTGTTACAGTTAATTCCAACAATAATAATATTTTCTTTTTCTTTTGTGGTAGAATCAGTTTCCACCATAAAAGAATTTTTAGAAACATGTAGTAATATCCATCATAAGAATATTTTTGTGATGTTCTGTTCTAAAAAAACTAATTGTGGTGCCATTTTCCACCATAGTTCATTTTCAATGGAATCCCATCACAAATTTCCTGTCATAAAAAAGACATTTTCCTATTTTTTTAATCTTAATTGGTGAAAATGGGTATTCAAGAAGAAATTGGTCATAATGTGAGTACCTATAAATATGATTAATTGTTAAAGGTTTTAAGTAATGTCAATGTATAAACCATGAAGAAACCTTTTCACTAGTTGTTATGCTAAAATCCATAATAATTTTTCACTTCATAGTAGCTTAACATGATTATGAGATTTGAAAAATGGAAGCACTAACGCAAAAAATTAGATTTCACATTTGGGTTTTAACATTAGTTATTGAATAACAAACAAGTAAACCCTTACCTATAATGGTTTTTATGTACATTTTTAAAATATATATGTTAAAAACATGATTTTTAATGATTATTTTTGAAAAAATGACATTAAAACTTTTCTCACTTGGGGTTTTTACTTCTTTTTTTCAAAAAATGACTTTAAAAACATGAGTTTCAATGTCAATTTTTGAAAACACAATGATAATTTTTTGGGGGGGGGTCAGGTTAGTTATATTAATAACTGACATTTAAACTAAAATATCAAATCGTACAAAAGTGATATTTCAATCCTTTCACAGTGCATCGTCCAATTTTTAAATTACCACCTAAATTTTTTATGGAATGTTACACTTTTTCATGTATCATATATAAATTTTCACCATCTATCATTATTCATTTTTAATCTATTCCTTTTATCCCCATCTTCATTCTATTATTTATTCATTCAGCAATTTATATATAGTATTTATAATTATTCTACCATTATTTAATTTATCTATGATTTGTTTTCTTAATCGATATACATTTTAATAATTTGTTTTTATGATAAAGAATACATATTTAGGTTGACTTAAAAATATGATTGTTTTTCATGATATTTACTAGTCAGATTCTAAAATACCTTACAAGCCATAACTTTGAATGCCTCAAGAGTTATTTTTTAAAAATAATATCAATTCAATGAACACCACAAAAAACATATAAATTAATTCAAAGATTTAAGTTTCTTTTTTATAATTTCATTCAGTTATTGAAATTTTCTAATTTATCAACATTTTACTTTCATTGAATGGAGTAATAAACATTGAAATATTTAAAAAAAATAGTCGATTATAAAATTGGTTATAAAAATAACTGATGTTAAAATCATTACTTTTTATCAAAATAATTATTTTAAAATTGGTTCTAATAACAGATGTTAAAATTTTAATTACTATGTGACTTACATTAACATCACCTAAAAACACATCATTAAAATAAAAAAAATCAACATAAACAACTATTATTTATACTGTAAAGATGTCTATGTAACACAACCAGAAGGGTTTATGGGTCAAAGTAATTACAATAAGGTATGTGAGTTACATAGATCCATTTATGGATTGAAGCAATCATCCAAATCATGGACAGTTTTTTTATAAATACATAAGGTAATTTGGTTCCATGAAGAATAAATGTGATCCATGTGTCTATAAGATGTTTATTGGGAGTGTAGTCAATTTCCTAGTAGTATATTTTGATGTCATATTACTAAAGGGAAATGTGATACTTGTTGTGAAGACAGTTAAGACATGCTTTAACAAAGTGATTCTCTAGGAGAGACTTTGGTGAATAAGCCTACATCATAAGGATCATGATCATTCAAGATATATCTAAGAGGATTCTTGGACTTAGTCTAGGTATATACATTGACCATATACTAAAGAGATTCAGTATGGAACAATCCAAGAGGGGAAAATTTCTAGTGTTCCATGGTATACATATCTTTAAGAAAATATGTACTAATACCCAAGAGTAAATATATAGGATAAGTAGAATCCTATATGTTTATGTTATAGTATTTATCATGTATGTTATGTTATATATGAGGTTGGATATTTCCTACACCTTGATCATGGTAGGCAGATAACAAGAAGATCTAACCGACTACCATTGGATGGAAGTCAAGTCGATCCTAAAGTATTTTGAGGTGTACTAAGAATATATTCCTTGTTTATGGAGGATATTAGGATCTATTCATCATGTGGTTTGAATATTCCAATTTCCAAATAGATAACAATAATTTGAAATCATAGTCAAGATATTTCTTCTATATTAACGGAGGATATGTGAGCTGTAAGAGCTCAAAGTAGCAAGTGGTGTCTAATTTTACTACAGATTATGAGTATATTGAAGCTTTTTATACATCTAAATAATTAGTTTAGATATAAAACTTTATTCATTGTATTTATGTGGTGCATAGAAATAAATATATTATCACATTCTATTGTGAAAATACAGCAATAATGACCCATGCCAAGGAGTCAAAGTCACAACAATGAATGAAGCATATAATTTAGAAGTATCACCTCTTGATGGATTTTTATTATATGGGAAAGGTCATAGTAATAGAATAGAACATGGAGGACTCATTAACTAAATTTTTATCTCAAAAAAAGCATGAATATCATGTGATATCTAGTAAATTGAAATTCTCTAACAGTTGGATCCAAGATAAGTGGGAGTATATTGAATTTTGTTCCCTAAAAACAATTATATTTTACATTTGATTACTTGTATATTGAAATACATGAATATTAATAAATATATTATCACACTATGTGTGTTCTTCTTACTAAAATTAATGTGATAATGCATGTGGTGTATTTGTCTCATTGAAAGGTCATAATAGTTCCCCACTATGATGAGAACCTTGAAGCGTGAGGAAAATATTCATAAATATGTTCTATGGCTAGATGGAATCTATCTGACGGTTCATGTATGATGAGGTCTATCAGGTGTATGGGGCTCATAATACAATGGAACTTATTCTCATGAAGTTCTCGCCTGGTATTCTCCAAGAGAGGAGGTCAGGAGAACAAAATCAACCATTGGAATTTCACATGTTATGTGTGTCATTGGATATTCTTATTTATGAATGTGTTTATTTTTATTTATAATTAATATTATTAATAATATATATCATGATTTGTGTACTTTTATGTACTGATGAAAACTATGATAACATATTCTCATGGGGAGGTAGGATACTTTGGGTACATTAAAAATGATATTAAACTAATGAATAAATTAAGAAAAGATTTGTCCCTTCCAATTTAATGTAAGTAGATATCTCGGGAATTTTGATTGGAATAAAACTATCTAATTAAGACTATGTTCATGGTGATTTTATTTAATAGTTCATTTTAGGAAAAAATAATAATTATATATCAATATATAGGTTAATGACATAAGTATGAAACCTTCTTGATGATATATCAAGACATGTAGATTATATTACATTGTTAGTGTTCATAAAAGGTTTTTTTATGACATTAACATGTTTTTCTATGGGTTCCTTGATGTATTACTAGATGTGGATATTGGAATTTAGGAAAGACCTACCTAATTCCACTGAGAAAGAGGCCTAAATAGTTACACACTAATTGTATCTAGAACCTTAGTTAAATTATATTTTAATTTAAATTTAGAATAAATATTATTCTCAAGTTTCAAGGTATATTAATTATTTAGGTTATGTTGATCACATAAATATTTATTTAATGAATGATATAGTGATACTTATTTGTTTAAATAAACATCCATTATATAAGGTTTAATAAATATCAAGGAGAAATTGATGTTCAAAATTAAGGGTCTAAGGGAAATGATATTTTAATATCTGTGAGTTTTTCAAATGCTAATGAAATAATAGAAATGATATTATTTTTAATTGATGTGGGGCTTATTTAGGATATAGATATTATAAAAGTTCATATATGAAATAACTACTATATAACCATAATTATAAAACCCATATTATATCATTTTTAGGTTAAGAATTCATTATTCACAACATTTCCCTCCAGATAATTTTTGCAATCCCCAGAGAGAACTTTCTCCAAAATGCTCTCAAGAATAGAGTGCATCAATCCTCCTCCTCCCACTATAGTCCTGATGATATCTAGATAAATTCCATCAAGTCTAGAAGTAATTATAGTTACAATCAATGGGAATAATAAAAGGTTGTCAATCTTCGATGCTAGATAGAAAATATCTATCTATGATGTTTTGAGGTTCGTGAAGCAAATTTGAATAACACTAGAGGGGTTCTACACTTGAATCCTTCATCGTAATGATGATACAACTAAATTGTTCAACCAATTCGATAAAAAAAATCCAATATAAGTGGAAATTATTATTTGTAAATTTATTACAAATTGTATGTGAAAGATGATATCAAGTGGATTATAAGGTTTCTATTCATCTATTTATAATGATAAATTTAAAGAAATCGTTGAAAATCTGTTATTGTGAATGGGCTCAACTGCTTTCAATACACCCCAAAACCTATAAGTATCACATGGTTAATGACATCCTAGGCCATGTATGGGTAGTTCTTTCTTGGATGGTAGCTTGGGGCTTCCTGAATTGCCTGAAGGCCTTATTTTTTATTGATTTTGATAAACCCCATTTCAAGGGATTATGTGGAAGCCTTACAAGGTTCATAGGCTTAAAGATTAAATTTCCTGTAGAATGGGAGACAAAACTAGACCCATAGGTCTTAAGGAAATCATACAGACCATGACTACTTGAAACTGCCCCTTCCCAGCATCTGCATCGTGATTATATCTCCACCTTTGCATAGTTGTTCGGCTAGCTATCTTGTGCAGTGATGCACAGGCCCGGTACCGAGGGTAATGTCATACCCTCTCATTCTTCTAAATCCATTAGCCCTACTCTTTTGAATTCATCTTTCTCTTGAATCCTCCTCTGGAGTTGGTTCCTTGTTGAATTTTTTTGGGCATCTACATATCAGGTGGCCCTAAAGGCCTTGAGGTGGCATGAAGGCCTTGAGGTGTCCTGAAGGCCTTATAGGTGGTCCAAAATCCTTACTGACCTGAAGGATTGGGTGTCTTGAAGGCCTTAATGACTCCAAGCCCAAACAGGTGTCCCAAGGTGAATAGTTCTTGTTGCTGCAGTACCGAACAGTAACTACTAAAGTACGTACTACTATACCCACACAGTACTACTATAGTACCCAGAATTATGTCTCTTCCTGGTTTCAAACCTGGGTCTCGTGGATGCGCTTAGAGAGACCTCACCAACTTGGTTGAGGCTCATGTTCACAGCTCGGCGCTTTCTCGACAAGTTTATGCATCATGTAATGGGATGGATTATGGAATAATTTTATTGAGAAGGTTCCTTGGGAATGTAATGGGTATAGTGTGTGTATTCTTAGGGTGATGAGCTCTTGCTGATATGAGACAAGTGGGGAAAATCACTATTATGGGTGGGGATTGAGGTTTTCTATATTATTTTTTATAATAATTTGTTGTTGATTCCACTCACCATGGGGATGAGGTCATTGGGGACGTTTTCACATAGGATAAGGCCCATGATGTGGTATTCACCACTAGATGTTAGCAGTATCCTTTGTCAATGAGTGGATTAAGGTGATGGTGTTTATCATTGAACTAGAGGTAGGATATTTTTTAGGTGTTCATGAGAAATAAGGGGTGATTGAGATAACTAGATAAGATCATGATTATCGTCATGTATAATATATTTTAGGGTTAATGAGGGAGGTTGTGTGGGGATGATGATCTTGGAAGCATGGGTGGTTTTAGACTTTGGTTTAGTTATGTCTCATTCACTAGGTGGCCATGAGGATAGTGATGACATATTACTTGGTTATGGGATGAGAGGTGATGAATTGTTCTCACTCATGGTGTGTTCAGGTTTTGGGTGCACCTTCCCACACCAACACTGGCTGAAGTAGGTAAAGTTCTCACTTGTGGCTAGTCGAGCACTGAGTTGAGTGGATTGGGTGGACTATTTTTTGTCATTTATTGAACTTTACATACACTAGTATATGTATGGATACTGTCTAGTTAGACTATTTTTGGTGTTCTATTGAGTTAAAACTCACACCCTACATGGGCCCTTCAAGATGTGTGTATACTTTATGATTTGTGATGTAGGAAAGGGTAATGGTCTTATGGTCGATACCTAGATAATTCTAGGTTTTTTGGATAGATGGGAGTATGTAGTTGGATGTTGGATCTAGACTGTAATAAAAAATTTACCTTATAAAGCATCATAATATTTTAAGGAATATTTTTGAGGTTAGATACTGAGTTAACGTGGGATTCTAGGGCCTGAGAAGCTTGGTATTGATATAATAAAAATAATAAATATTTTATATCATGAGAACATGATTTTTCATAAATAACATAATAACTCATGAATGTAGACTTACATCATAAATCTAATACCACCATTATATACATAACATGGGTTTTACCCAAGGTGAAATATAACCTTTGTGCATATCAGTTGTCTGGATTAAGTGCGGTCATGGGAGGATTAGTAATTTAATAAATTAATTAATTAATTAATTAATTAATTATTCATCATGACCTAATCTACTCTATTTAATACCACTTATGTAAAATAAATATTTTTATCCACATAACACCTGGATTTTAGAGAGTGTCCATTAGAGGATAGTTTGGTGGGTGATAATGGGATCAAGGATCAGAGATCAATTTTCCAAGGATCATCTACACCAATGGAGTTTATGGATCACACAAATGAAAACATCAACTTTTCTTTGTCAGTGTTTGATCCAAACTTGAGTTAGAATTTTTTTTTATTGTTTTAATCCCTATTTTTTTATCCCAATGTGAATGCAAATCAACTCCACTAACAGATTGATTTGAGGGTCGATCATATTTTACGGGTATTGATTTCTCTTCCTACAGTTAGGAATTAATGATATTCAATTATTGAATATTTGTTCTTCATTCATCATTATAATAAAAATTATTGAGTTCAACACAAATAATGGTTGAGGTTTGTTCCTCCTATTGTGTTTTTTTAATTCATTCCCCAATTCTTTATGCATTCATCGCCAGTATCCCATTTGTTCAGTGGTTTGACAAATACCTGATGAACGATCATTCTGAAATAATTATTTGGAGAAACAGATTATCATCATGGGTTTGGGTATAGAATAAATGGAATTATAGAGGTGAGTTTTTTATGATGGAGGATTAGGAATAGATCTAGATCGAGGATTCATGTTTAAAATTACAAAAGTGGTGCGAAGCGACGGAGGATGAGTCCTAAATAGATTGGGTGGAAAAAAATTGTCCTCTAGTGACAATTAGAGTTTGGTCAACCCAAATCTGAAAATCATGTGTAGGGTTTGCAGCAAATTCCTTGGTGGTGGATGTACAGTTTAAGATGCTTGAAGAACCTATAGGTTCTGAAAAAATCTTGACAACAGGGTGTGTGGTCCAAACAACACACATCATGTAGTACCCTGGTTGCAGAAGCTAGGGTTTTGGAAAAAATAAAATATCACATGATGTGTGGGACCTACCACACACCATGTGACTCAATTCAAATAACTTGATGTGTACCATCGGGGTACACAGGTACAAACACGGCCAAGCACACAGGCACAGCTATAGTACATGGGCGCATCACAATACTTGGACAAGGCTAATTACATGTACATGACCAGGTACCAAGTCATGATCCAAATTAAATGAGCATGGATTGGATCATACAAGGAGAACTGGGGTAGTAATGACTATAACATCCCAACCCGAACCACCAGGTCTGATCCAAAATGTCACATGACCTCAGGCACGCCTCCTTGTACATAATAGTTTTCCGACTAGCAATGAGGGTCTGAGTCCATCAGTGGGGAGAATATACCCTCAGTATCATTTCACAGGATAAATGATAAATAATAAACAATATAATAAATAATCATAGTAAAAAAGGTGGAAACCTAAAGATGTAATATTTATCATACAAATAAATCATCTCCCAAAGTGTCAAGAAAACCAAGTGTAATAAAACGTAGAATAAGTAAATAAATAAACAGTGGGTCTTCCAGAGTCTGTCCTGGTCTAATACTAGATCCACACTCCTCTACATAGCTATCCATAATAATTCCCTTACCCTTTGCAGGATCCCTCATGAAATCTACAAGCGTATCGAAATTCCCATGTAGGGTGTGAGTGCAAGACTCAGCAGGACACCACCAGTTCATCCTTAATCATATGTGCTCATGTATAATAGTGTATTCTATAATAATGATCAATGTGTAAAAACCATAAAAATGCAATCCAAAATTGAGAGGGCATGCACTAAACAAGAATCCATAAATCCTCATGTGTACCTGATTCACCTACATTCTAAAAAACATTAGAACAATCATGAAAAAGTCTCAAAGTCAGAGCCAGCCTCAAGTTGCTCGATAGTCATACAGGCCCCAGGCCTCTAGGTCAGGCCATACTAGGCCATCATACCCCAGCACTATCTCTAGGTCAGGTCACATAGAACATCAGGCCCCACTTTTTCCATGTAGGTATGATCACTCATGATCATCATGCCCCACAGTTATCACATACAGGTCTGATCACTCATGATCATCATGCCCCGGGTCAATACACACTAGGTCATCATGCCCTGTCTTCCAAATCAGTCTTGTCATCAATTCACATGTAGTGTTTGAACACACTCCCCCTCTAGTGATACTAATCCATGATGGGTCTACCTATCTCATAGGTACCACGCACAAGCAACAATAGAACAGTATATTCCATACATATCTCAAAGAAATAGTGGCATCATATCAAGGCCACATATCAACACACACATAATGAGAAAATATAAAATCATCATAAATACAAAATTTGAATCAAACATTGACATATAATCAATTTATCTAAATAATTCTCATGGAGTATTGTCATATGGTTTCATGGGATATAAACACACCCACAAGAAATCACAAGTCAATCATTGATATGAAATATTCCAATAATATAATCATAGCATGGAAACATGTATAATGAGATCCCAAGGAGGTAAGTGACTTCCTACCTCAAAATTCTTCAACATCAAGGTAAGGGTAAACCACCTGGTGTGGTTCGATAGCTAGAGTGGAAACCTAAACAGTCAAGAACACATATTTGCAACCTTATTATCATAAATTTTGACACATCAATTATAAAAACCTTGTTCTTTATCACAGATTAATACATGATTTATTACATAATATTACACTTAATACAACCCAAAAGATCAAAAATTATAGTTTATTTGGGAATTAGGTACATAGCATAACATATTGAACATGGGATACAATAATATTATTAAAAACTTCCTTAACATGCTTCTAAAATTACATGGATTTTAAAAATATATGGGATAACCTGGGGACAAACATACGAAATGGGTAAGATATAAATCCCAATAAGTGACTAAACATGGAATAATTTGACACATTTTATACAATATTAATATCAATGGGTCATAAAAATATTAGTAATTATAAACATGAACAATGATACATGATATATCATGATAATCATAACATGGGAAATGTGGAAACAACTTAAAACAGTACATCATAAACATAGGTCATGGTTAAGCCTCCAAGACATCATGGTGGAAAAAGTCCCATAAAGGAATCAAGTTCACTCCCCTACCTAACATGACGTCTCAGGATACTAAATATTACCCAATGCATTAGAGCGCTATATAATTTTGGGTGCACCAGTCACTTTCATTTCATTCTCATGCTTAAGGGTGCCACATGGATTATATAAAACGGATTCATTCATCATAATAATTTATTCCAAAATCAAGGAGTTTGGAATACATATATGTAAGTCCATGATCAAAAATTATATGTGATTAAATGTGAACACCCTTTATAGGAAATGGGTATGGTATTCACTACACAATTATTTTGTCATGGAAAATCGCAGTGAAATTTCAACAACATAACAGTGTCACTTAAAGATTCATAAAAATGGGTTGATGAGAGAGAAGAGGGTATCTAATCTCATAAAAATAAAATGGGAATTTATAGGTACATGTAAAATTATATCCAACATTAGAAATTTTAAATATAAGGCATGATTTAGTGAAGAAACTTGAATAAAGAAAAGAATCCTAACTATATTTTGGCACGGTAAGAGATCTACAAAAAGGATCATGGGAGGATTATTGAGAGTGAAATGGGGATCTAATAATTTATAAATAAAATGAAAATTAAGGGAAATATGTAATAACATATCCCAAAATAATCAAATGGAATTTAAGATGCATAACATAAAATAAGTTCTTGAATGGAAATGAGAAGAGAGAAATCCCTTACTAAATTTCGGCATCATAACGAGTATACATAAAGGATGATAGAAAGATTAATGAGAGTTAAAGGAATATATAATCATTTAAAAATAAAATGGAAAGTAAGGGGGATACTTAATAACATATCCCAATGTAATCAAAAATAAATTTAGAGACATAACAAAAATAAGTGCTAGATAAAAACCTGACTGTGGAAGATCCCTTACTTGAGTGTGTAACTCCAAATGCTTGGGAGGGGCTTCTTTAGATCTTTTAGGTTCCTTGGGAGAGAACTATATATAGTGTAGAAAATAGTAATGATGTTTTAAAAGTATTTTTAGTGATGAAAAAAGGGAGATTGGGAGGGTTTATATAGGAAATGAGGGGGGATTTATTATTTAGGTTTTGGACTCTACATAATAAAATACCCAAAAAATCCAAACCCTACCATGGTTTTTTCTCATGGTATATTCAAAATTAAAGTGGTTATAATTATTTTATAATTCCAAGGTCTGAAATTAATAAAATAATTCCCTTTATTATGTGGAGGTGAGTCATACTCTTACAGAAATGATTTTAAAACCTTAAAATATATTAATGGTTTTGAAGGATTCATAAAGGCTTTATAAAATTAAAAAAATAAACATAAAATCACATTATTTAAAATTTTAAACATATATTTTTTCATGTATACCATTTAAATAATTTATCACATCATTTCTGGTTCATTATGATGTCATAATACACAAAGTATATTTATACGGTATTTAATTTTTACCTAAAAATTCGACTATCTTGGAAAATTATGAAAAAACCACTATTAGATAATTTAGACATTATGATTTTAAAAATAATATTTATTTTATATAATAATTTTCTAAATATATTAATTGTAACTTTTAAAATAAAATCAACATTTATTATGAAATGATGGGTTTTTTTACAAAACAATTTTTGAACCCTTATAAAAATTACATTACACTTCATAAAAATTACATGACCATTTATATTTAATAGAAATTACTTAATAATAATATTTATTTAAAATATTATTTATTTAAAAAATAAATTAATTAATTAAAATAAATTCCTTAATTGAATTTCAATATTACCCAAGAATATCATTTATGTTTTATTATATCAAAATAAAAAATATTTATAAAGTAACCATAATAGTGTTAAAAGATATTAATAATTATATATATAATAATGTACATGCTCATAATTATAGTTTATTGATACATATCTCCTTAATATTCCAGCAAACTTCCTAACAATAAGGTGTGTGATGGTGGGACTTTTAGGGGGTGGTTCGGTGAACATGGTTTGGGTCATGATCCCGATGAGCATGAACTGATCCCATAAATGGTTTCACTCATTCTTAAGTTGTTGGATATAATCATGGTACTTGTTCAAGAGAAAATACCAGTGAAACTATTTCCCTTTTAAGTACGATAAATGGGCTTCATAGGGTATGATCCTACTAGTTGAGGTCATCACTTCTTTTGTATGTGCCAATTGGATTTGTTAAAACCATATATTTATACTAACCATGTGATCACTGTTCAATGGATATATGATCAATGATAATGATACTTAATAGTAATTTAAATCCAATTGGATAAAACAAAGGAATTTTATGTGTTTTTATAACCATATTACATAATAATACATTTAATTAAATAAACAGAGGAATTTTATTTATAAAAGTTTTGGTGGTTACAATCTTCCCCCCTTAAGAAATTTCACCCTATAAATTTATATTTCTCACACTAAAACAGATGAGGAAAACTTTGTTTCATCATTCCTCCAGTTCCCAAATCTCTTCTTCAAACTTATGGTTTCTCCACAGCACTTTAACAAGTTTCATTATCTTATTTCTTATAAATTTGTCTCTATGATCTAAGATTTTCACTAACTACTAATCATATGAGTGATCATTCTCCAATGTTACCACCTCTAGATTGAGTAAATTTCAAGGTCCTAGTATGTACTTTCTCAAGAGTTATACATGGAATATATCATGTACTTGAGACAAGTTAGGTGGTAGTGAAATTTAGTAGGCCACTTCTCTAATGCAATCAAGGGTCTCAGAGGGGCTGATGTATCTTGGAATAAGATTTCCCTTCTTTCCAAGTATCATAAATTTATTCCATGTATATATTCAAAGTAATACCATGTCTCCAACATCAATCTCTAGGTCTCATTGATGATTGTTAGCATAGATCTTCTACCGACTCTAAGAAGCCTTGATATGCTACTGAATAGTCTTACCCTTTTCCACTATTTCCTCGATTATTTCAAGACCTAGCATTTTGGGTTCCCAAACTTCACTCCAACATGTAGATGTTCTGCACCTATTCCTATAAAGGGTTTCATAGGGTGGATTTGGATTATCGATACAAAAATATTATGGTAAGAGAACTTGAGCAGAGGAAGATTTTGGTCTCATCCTCCTTTGAAGTTCATATAACATGATCAAAACATGTCTTCCAATGTATAAATATTCCACTAATATTGTTCATAATTTTGAGTATGATAGGCCATAATAAAGTTCAGTTCAGTGTTTAGAGCATGTTAGAGAATTTTCCATAACATGGAGGTGAATCTTTGGTCTCGATAGGATACAATCAATAGTGGTACACCATGCAGCCTTACAACTTCTCAAATGTATATCTATGCAAGTTGATCTAGTGATAAGTCCCCTATAATTGATATTAAGTGAGTTGTCTTTGTAAGACGATCCATAACAACCCATATAGCATTGTTTCCCCTAGATTTCTTCATAAGTCTAGTGACAAAGTCCATGGTGATATTTTCTCATTTCCATGTTGGTATGGGTAATGGTTGAATCATACCCTTATAATAATTTCTTTAATCCTTCACTTTCTAACATACCAGTCACTTTTATGTATATTTTGAAATATATTTCTTCATATTATCCCATCAATAGTGCTCATGGAGATCTTGATACATTTTGTGATTTATGGGTTAATGGAGAAAGTAAAACTATGTGTGTCATCAAATAGTTCCTTATTTAACTTAGAATTTGATATAGCACATAGTCTTGACCTGAATCTAGAAATTCCTTCTTCATTAACAATGAACTCTAGTGATTTCACATTCCTTATAGTTTCCACTTTATTTTAAATTCCCATTTCATTTCTTTTAGCATCCTTTTACCTCTCAATAATATATGGTTGAGAAATCATTTGTGAAAGGATTTATGATATTCATTCCTTTATGATTCTCATGTCTTTCATTTTTATATATAATAAGATCGGATCCCTCTCAATTCTCATTAATGATATAATTTATGGATCATTTCTACTTAAAGAATATTTCAATTTATTCACTTTCCCAGGATGGTAGTGGATTGAAAATTCATATTCCTTGATTAGCTTTAACCATATTTGTTGGCATATATTGTGATCTATATACATTTCACACTTCTCCCCAAAGAGATAATACTACAAAATTTTCAAAGATAAGATTGTTTAATCCAACTCCATATCATGTTTTGGGTAGTTTTGTTTCTGAACTTTCAACTTCCTTGAAGCATAGGTTATGACCTTTTCATTCTACATTAACACATATCCCAAGACCTTCATTGAAGCATCATTGAATACCAAGAAAAGTTCACCACTTGCGAGTAGTGTGAGTACAGGTTCAGTGATAAGCCTCCTTTTCAACTCTTTCAATATCTCTTCACATTCATCATTCTAAGAAAACTCGACTCCTTTCTGAGTTATCTTGGTTATAGGGTTTGAAAATCAAGAGAAATTTATCACAAATTGGTGGTAATACCCATCTAACCCAAAGAAACTATGGATATATATCAAATATTTTGGCCTCGACCATCCTTAAATTTCTTTGTTTTTTAAGGGTATATAGATATCCCATTTATTATGATGATATTCCCTAATAATGATACTTTCTTTAACCAAAACTTGTATTTATTCTTCTTTGTATAAAGATTATCATTTCATAAATTCTTTAGCATAGTTCTTAGATGCTCCTCGTGATCCTCCTTTATTTTGGATTATATTAGAATATCATCAATAAATACTACCACAAATTTTTCAAGGTAATATCTAAATACCCTATTCATCAATTTCATGAAGATTTATGGATCATTAGTGAGCCTGAAAGTCATCACTATGAAATCATAGATCCCATACCTCATATGAAAATCATTCTTGGGAATATCTTCTTTCACCCTAACTTGGTAATATCTTGACCATAGATCCAACTTGAAGAAGTATTGTTCTCTACATAGCTATTTGAATAAGTCATCAATATAAGGCAGTGGATACTTGTTCTTTATTGTGATCTTGTTGATCTCATGATAATTAATGAAATGGTTCATTGACCCATCCTTCTTCATGATTAAGAGGATTGGTTCACCCCATGGTGAATAACTTTCGCATATGAAACCTTTATCTAGATTATCATGTGGTTATTTATTCATATCCTCAAGTTCCACAACAACCAATCTGTATAGATTCTTTTATATTGGTAACACCCTATGTATAATCTCTATTGAAAATTCAACCTCTCAGATCAGAGGAATACTATAAAATTCATCAAGAAATACATCATCATATTCTCTCACAATAAGCATATATTTGAGGATGATTCTTTCCTTAGACTCAATCACTTGAGCTAAATATGCTCAATCATAGGGAAACAATATCCATTATTGAGATATTGGTGCTAAAGAAGATTCATCCTCCTCCTTTAACTTGTATAGAATCAGAGCATGATTTGTGATACAGAGAGTGATTTCTTTCTTGTGGTAATTTATGTTGACTATCTATTGAAATCAAATAAATGACCAAAATTACATTAAATTACAAAAAAGAGAGTATGATAAGGTTTTATATGAAGTTCATCCCACATATTTTGGAAGGGGAGGAGTTATATACTTAGGATGCAAAAATTTCTCCATTTTTTGTTTTCACTAATAGCTTTACTTACATGATTTTTGGTGGTGTTTGAATAGTTCTACTAAACTTTCTTGATATGAAGGAATTCATATAACCAAAATCAAAAAGTGCATTCACTATTATTGAATGAATAACTGGCATACCTATTATTGCTTCATTGTCAGGATCCACCTCAACAGTTGTCATGGAAAAAGCTCTCCCTTGCTTCCTTGGAGGTTATTCATTGTCTATGAAAACCCCTGACTTAGTTCATTGTTTTGTAAAGTGCCTTGGTTCCTTGCAGTTGAAGCAATAAAAAATGTGTTGAGGGATGATCGGAGCATTTATTTTCTCCATCACATTAGTAGTTTTCTCTTGTCATGAATTTTCATCTAGGTGTCCTTTCTTCCCACACCTAAAGTGTTTCTTCATTCCCTTTATAAAATTTCTGGGGTGCTTATTTCAACACCTTTGACAAGTGGGATGTTGAAATTTCTTAGCACCATTCAATTTCTCCATCAGACCTCTAGACTCCACTTTTTACTTCTTATCCTCATGATACCCTTGTGATTATATGATCGTCATTTCTACATTAAGAGAACATCTTACAATTTCCTCATAGCTATCAAAGTCATGGATTTCCAAGGATTTTTAATATACAAGGTTTTAGCCCGCAAAAATAATTGGTAAACATTGTATTTGGGGATAAAAAAAGATGGAGGTGTATCATGAATGTTTTTTGAAGTTTTCCTCATACACCCTGATAGATTCATCATCTTTTTTATTGAGGGTGAGGAAATACATTTCCATTTTAATTTAGTGAGTGTGATGAAAATATTTATCAAAGAAAAAATTATAGAATTCCTTCCACTCCATCACTTCAACAAATTCCTTGGGCTTTGTATTTTTTATCAATTTCCACCACTAATTAACTTCTACCTCCATATGATAAATAACAATTATGACCTTCTCTTGTTCGGAACATTAAAGGATGGAGAAGATCTTCTCAATGGAGTTGATCCATTATTCCACAATTAAGGGATTGGATGGTCTATTGAAATTAGGAGGCCTTAGTCGCATGAAGATCTCAATTATGGCATGTTCTCTCTTAGTGGAGTTTGGGAGATCCTCTTGATCCAGGTTTTTATTTAGAACCTAAATCATCTGAGAGAGTATCATCATAAAGTTCACGATTCCCACTCCCATTGAGTTATACATCTCGTTGGGGCAGTCATCACATTTCTTGTCGCATTTATTGTTTACATGATTCCTCCTATTTACATCCATTGTATAGAATAAAAGAAAATTTATGGATGATTATTTTTAAACTATTAAATACAAAAAGGTTAATCTAATGAAATTAAAGAGATAACTTATAAATTAAAATTATTTCCTTAACTTATGAATTTTTAGGCTTCAATCTATGTTGTCTATGATATATTTTCTAACATGTACTCTTGTGGTTATTTTTATTTGTTCCCTTAATAATGATACATAATGAGATTATGAGTTTACCCAAAACATATCCCTTGGTAGTGTTAAACTAGGTGCACAGTAAGGCCCATTATCGTGTACCAGGTTAAACTAAGTCAGGCCCGGAACACCTTTTCGAAGTTGTTACCCATGGGTACATCTATGCTAGAACCACATCCACTTGTATTATCTAGAAAGGGATTTATTTTCTTGATCAACCACTTACTCTATACTTATAAAAAATTAGGGATGTTTTATTATACTTAGTCTTATACCTAAGGCTTTCTCTAGAGTTTTATAACCTTAATACAAAAAATAACTAAACTTTTCCTCTGACACAAACTATAACAACCATGTACTTTATTAAACCTACATGATTTATTACATAATATTACAATTAATAGAACCTGAAATATCGATAAGTCTAGTGTATTTAGAAATTAGGTACATATA
The DNA here is from genome assembly GCA_963277665.1 of Viscum album. Lineage (NCBI taxonomy): Eukaryota > Viridiplantae > Streptophyta > Magnoliopsida > Santalales > Viscaceae > Viscum > Viscum album. Next base: position 1,794,993,155 of record OY728120.1, read on the forward strand.
ATAACATATTGAACATGGGATACAACAACATTATTAAAAACTTCCTTAACATGCTTCTAAAATTCCATGGCTTTTAAAACTGCACAGGATAACCAAGGGAAAATTGTAAGAAAGAGGTGAACTATAAATACCAGTAAGAAAATTAATATGGAACTATTTGATACATGTTAGACAATAGTAATATCAATGGGGTATAAAAATAGTATAAATCATAAACATGAACAATGAGACATGATATAGAATGATAATAATAACAAGAGAAATGTGGAAACAACTTAAAACATTACATCATAAACATAGGTCAAGGATAAACTACCAAGACATCATGGTGTCAAAAGTCCCATAAAGTAATAAGGTTCAATATCTATCCCAACTTGATTTCTCATGATAATAAAAATTACCCAATGTATTAGAGTGCTATATAATTACGAGCGCACCTGTCACTTTCATTTCATTCTCATGTTTAAGTGTGCTACATGGATCATAAAACATGGATTCATTCATCATAATAATGTATTCAAAGATAAAGGAATGTTTAATATATATATTTAAGTCCCCAATAAAAAATTATTTGTGCATAAAAGTTAATTCCCTTTATAGTAAATCAGTATCGTATTCACTACACAATTTTTTTGGCATGGAAAATCGCAATAAAATTTCGACATCCTAATGGAATCACTTATAGATTCAAAAAAATGAGGTGACGTTAGAAAAGAGGGTGTATTACCTTATAAAAATTAAATGGCCAGTAATAGGGACACGTAAAAACATATCCCAACATTATAAATTGGAAATATAAGGAATGAGTTAATAAAGAAACTTAAAAATAAATAAAATGATCCTAAGTATATTTTGACATGGTAATGAGTGTACATAAACCACCACCGCAAACATTTTTTTGTATTTTAAAATAGCCACTTTTTGGGTAAGTGGGAACTATAAAAAAAGGATCCAGGTATTAACAAAAACCCAAAAACCACAAAAACCATACCACCACATTTAAAATTCAAAAGTTAAACATTCAAATTTCAAAAACCAAAATTCTGGAAATCGCCATATCCATCTCGAGCCATGAGCTTACCCAATGCATAAAGGATCATGGGAGGATTGATGAGAGTGAAAGGGGATATCACAATTTATATATTAAATGTAAATTAATTTTCATATTTAAGAACATATCCCAACATAAGAAAATGGAATTTAAGATACATAACATAACTTAAGTGCTTGAAAGGAAATGAGAAAAGAGAAATCCCTTACTAAATTTCGACATGATAATGGGTGTACATAAAGGATCATGTAAGGATTAATTAGAGTGAAAGGAAAATAAAATAATTTATAAATAAAATATATAGTAAGGGTATATGTAAAAATATATCCCAACATAATAAAAAGTAAATTTAAAGTCATAACAAAAAGAAGTTCATGATAAAAAGAGGAGAGTGGAAGATCCCTTACTTGAGTGTGTGACTCCAAATGCTTGGTAGGGGATTCTTGAGATCTTTGGGGAACCTTGGGAGGAATCTAGAGAGTGTAGGAAAGATTATTTATGTGCTACAATGAGTTTTAGTGAAGATAAATGGGATATTGGGTGGTTTTATATAGGAAATGAGGGGGATTTTTTTATTATTTAGGTTTTGGACTCTACATAATAAAATACCCAAAACCAAAAACCATCCCAAGGTTTTTTACCATGTTTTATACAAATGGTATTGGTTCTAATTATTTCATAAGTTAAAGGTCATAAATTAATAAAATAATTTCCTTGATTATGTGGAGGTGATTCATACTTTTAAAGAAATGATTTTAAAACATTAAAATATATTATCAATTTTCGAGGATTCCTAAAGGCTCTATAAAATTAACCAAATAAACATAAAATCATATTATTTTAAAGTTTAAACATATATTTGGTCTTTAATACCATTTATAGTATTTATTACACCACTTTTGTGTCATTATTATATCATAATACACAAAGTATATTTTTACGGTATTTATGTTTTTCCCAAAAATTCTATTGTCTTATAAAATTATGAAAAATTAACCAGTGGATAATTTTGAAATTATGATTAAGAAAATAATATTCATTTTATCTAAATAATATTTTAAATATTTTAATTTTCACTTTAAAAATAAAATCGATATTTATTAATAAATGTTGGGTTTTTTGATAATAACGGTTTTTGAAACCTTATAAAAATTACATTAGAATTCATAAAAATTATATGATAATTTATATTCAATAAAAATTATTTACTAATAATATTTTATTAAAATATTATTTATTCAAAAATCTATTAATTCATTGAAATAAGTTCCTCAATTTAATTTGAACATTACCGAAAAATACTATTTTTGTTTTATTATATCGAAATAAAAATCATTTATAAAATAAAAAAATAGGATGAAGATATATTTATAATTATATATAGAATAATGTACATATCATAATTCTTGGGTCTTGATACATATCCCTTTAATTCACTTTCAAATTCCCTAAGATTAAGGTGCGCGATAATGGGACTTTCATGGAGCGGTTCGGCGAGCATGGTTCCAATCGTGATCTCTATGAGCTTGAACTTCTCCCATAAATGGTTTCTCTCTTGCTTAAGTTGTTGGATCTCATATTGGGATTAGTTAAGTTAAAATAACAATGATGATATCTCCCTTGGAAGCTCTAATAAATGGGATTCATAGGGTACGATCCTACTGGTTGAGGTCTCACTTCTTTTGTCTGTGTCAATTGGATTTCTTAAAACCCTATATTTATACTAACCATATGATCATTGTTCAACGGATATATTATAAATGGTAATTCTATTTAATAGTTATTTAAATCCAATTAGATGAAACAAAATAAGTTCATGTGTTTTGTATAACCATATTATATAATAAGACATTTAATTAAATAAAAGGGGAATTTTATTTATAATGGTTTGGGTTATTGCGTCAATGATCGAGTTTTGTCAAGGGTTATTAGAATCAAAAGTAGTAATTTTAGTTCAAAAAGAAATTAAATATCACATGTTATGATACTTTAACTCTACTGGATAATTTCTAAATTATCATTTTATGTCAGCACATGGACTCGCAATATTCTTCATAAGAATAATTATCTTCTAATAATTTCTCTTAAATAATCCTTTTATAATTATATCTTGATAATTTATCCTAAATTATCCTTTTATAATTATATTTGATAATTTATCCAAAATTATCCTTTATAATTCTCTTTTGATAATTTATTATAAATTATCCCTTATAATCATCTTTTGATAATTTATTGTAATTTATCCTTTTATTATTATTTTTTGATAATTTATCATAAATTATCCTTCTATAATTATCTCTGATAATTTATCCTAAATTATCCTTTATAATTATCTTTTTATAATTTATCATAAATTATCCCTTATAATTATCTTTTAATAATATATTATCCTTCCATAATTTTTATTTTATAAATTATCCTATTATAATATAGAAATTATAAATTGATAATTTTAATAATTATCCTTGATAATCTCATAATTATTTTTTGATAATTATAATAATTATCCTTCGATAATACATGTAATTATCCTATGATAATTTCGATAATCTTTTTCATGTGATAATTACCTTATAATTATCCTATAACAGTTTGTATAATATTATCTTAGATAATCTCATGCAATTATCCATTGATAATTCTTTGTAATTATCACTTGATAATTCTTCATTATTATCCTTTGATAACTCGTTATAATTATCTTTTTATAATTTCTAATAATTCAACTTTTGATTATTTTATTCAAAATTATCATTTTATAATCTAGTGGAATTATCATTGATAATTTTATAAAATTATTGTTTGATAATTCTGTATAATTATCTTCCAATAATTTGATGAAATTATTATTTGATAATTTTTTTATAATTATCTTCCAACAATTTCAAAAAACCAAACTTTAATAATTTATTGTAATTACATTTAGATAATTATATGAACTTATCGTTCAATAATTTTTCAAAATTATCATTTTATAATTAATTAGAACTGTGCTATGATTATTCCTAATTATATCAACCTTTATTTTAGTTGACCATTTTTTCATAATTTTTGAATTAAGGAAATAATGGAATAAATTAAATAAAAAGAGAGAATAACGACTCACCATTTTGGGAACCACCTACAGATGAAGAGGAGGGTTCGTCACAGCAACTTAAGATGCATATTGAAACTCTGGGATATTGAGGTACATTTACCAGTAGATGATATTCATTCCCCCTTGAATTCAATGGGCCAACCACGAAGGAAGGATGAATCGTTTGGGTATTTCAATACCCATTTCGTATCCTTTTTAAAATTCCAAATCCGAAGAAATAAATAACCTTCATTAATCCACCATTTTAACTGAAAAATTAAACTGGAGTCATTAGTTTCATCCCATTAATATGTTTCCAATTTAAATGGATCAAAATAGTTTAAATATGAACCCTTTATAATCAAGTCACTCTAAAAATTGAGGTATTTAACATGAAATAAGATGGGAAAAATAGATTTATTTAATTAATTTTTTAATATTAATATAAATAAAAATTAAAAAGTTGCAATCATGTGTGATGTAACAAAATTCCCAAAACATTTAAAAGTTATATCTCTCCTATGGTAGAACCTACATTCCAGACCTAACGGTTGTATCAGATTTCTCGTACGACATTCTGTTTGAGAGATATTAAATTATTTTAAAAATAATAATTTAATAAAAATATTGAATAATGTATCCCACCATAAAATCTAACCAAATTTTTGATGCTCACAAATTTTATGCCCCACCTAAGGTAAACACCATGTCCCTGACCTAAAGGTGGTTTCATATTTCTCATAAGACACACCATTTGGGAAATATTTTATTAATTTTTCAAAAATATAATAAAAATATTAAATAAATTATCCTCATGTGAAATCTGACCAAACGTCTGACACTAAAAAATGTTATGCTCCTCCTAGGGTAAAAATTGTATTCCAAACCTAATGGTGATCTCATATTTCTCATAGGACATTAATTTTTGGAGATATTCAATTATTTTTTGAAAAATATAATAAAAATATTAAATAAATTATCTTCACATGTGATCTAACCAAACACTTGATGCTCACAAATGTTATGACCCACCTGGGGTAAAAACAGCATCTCAAACCCAATGGTGTATGTGGATTTCTCAAATGATGCATCTCTTGGTAGATATTCAATTATTTTGGATAAATCATATGTGCATAATATAATTTGTTTAATATTTTTATTTCATCTATGTTGAGGCTCTACAGGCCTCAGAATCTGACACTAATTGAGTTCCTAACACTAAAGATATTCAAAATAATATTCCAAAGTGATAACTGTGCTTTTAACCCTACACAAAGCCTTTACAAAACTTATTAAGTTATTTTTATTGAAAATTTACATTTTCACACAAAAATAATTATAAATTATATACAAGGAGGTTTTTTATTATCTTTAAAAAAATCAGGATATTACAATTCTCCCCCCTATCAACTTATCATCCCATAGAGGTGTCTCAAGTGATCATGCTCAAACAACTTAGGCCACTGAGATCGAACATCAGACTCATGCTCTCACATCTCCTCCTAGATCCATCCATGCTGCCACCAAATCCAAACTAGTGGTATCATTTTTCCTCACAGCACCTTCTCTCTTTGGTCTATGATCAGCACCAGATGCTCCTCATAAGATGCATTGTTCTCCAGATCAATGTTCTCAAAATCAATAACATATGTAGGGATGGTTATGTACCTTTGAAGCTATGACACATAAAAAATTTTGTTCATACCTCGATAGTGATAAGGGATGTCTAGATGGTACACCACTGTCCCTATCCACTTAGTGATCTCAAAGGGTCCAATAAAATGAGGTGTCGTCTTTCCCTACTTCCCTAGACATCTATGACCTAACTGAGGAGTCACTCTCAAGAAAACATGATCTCCCATAGTGAACTCAAATGTTCTCCTACTATGGTTGGAATATAATATTTTTCTACTCTAAGCAATAATCAACCTCTTCTCAATCAAATACACTATCTTAGAGTCCTCCTAAACCCAACTAAGCCCACAACCACTACCTCACCCAACTCATAACAACAAGTGTTAATCAACATGGTCTCTTGTAAATATCCTCATAAGGTTCCATCTTAATCGAATCCTAGTAACTATTATTAAATTTGAACTCAATAAATTCTATATGATCATCCCATGATCCACTAAAGTTTATCATGCAAGTTTGAAGCATATCCTACAATATGTGTATAGTCGGCTTGGACTATCCATCAGTCTGAGTATAGTACATCATGATAAATCTCAGATGATACCCTAGGGATTTTTTTATGAACATCCCAAAGTGAAACATAAAACATGCATATCTATCTGAAATAATGCTCAATGGAACTACATAGAGGTGTACAATCTCTCAAACATAAATCTTTACCAACTCCTCCAATGATTGAGTCTCTATGATCAATAAAAAGTGAGCATATTTCATAAAGTAATCAATAATCACTAAGACGGTGTCACGACTCCTTGGGGTCCTGGGTAACCCCATCACAAAGTCCATCATGATGTCCTCCCACTTCCACAAAGGTATCGAAAGATAAAACCAGTAATGTCTCTCTTCATCCATAGCCACCAGAACTACCTCCTAAAGTCATGATATATCTTGGTCACACTAGGATATACTCCCCACCTATAGTTTTAGGAGTCCCTCTATGTGGGATGGGGTGGGATACTCTATCATATCTTCTTCCCTATGTATGGTTGTAGGAATCAGTCGGACCAACATACCCGGGCATTGATCCCCTACTTAGTGGGTTATTCCAAATATGGTCTGATAAACCCCACATGCCCTGAAGAGATCCACTATATGTTTATTGTGATATTCTATATTACGACACATACTTATTCATGGAAATTACCAATGATCATGACCTCTCAAATGAGAACCATCAGTGTTATCAGGCTCATGGAGTGAGTTCTCCCAAATGAGAGTTACCTTGAATCTTCAAGTAGGATCCTAGGTTGGCAGTGCAGTTGTAACCTTAACTTGAGACTTAGTGTCTATCTTTAGTATATATGGGTATTATTATTGTTATATCTCGTATTTTGATTAAAATTCCTTATAAAAATGATATCAATACCATCTTAATGCTTTATGTTTTGTGATTTCAGGGTGTCCTGCTTGGTATTGTTATAATCACCCTTGTATGTGCTCTACTAAAATGTGTCATGTATTCAATAAATGATATTATTTTTTATGGTTTCCTAGGTGTATTGGGAGAAGATAGATCATAGTTAAGCTAGATATACCATGGTTCAAACTATTTCTTACATTTGACAGCAGTCTCCTACTTCTTATAGGTTGGACTAATTTAACGTTTTTGATGGGAATGTATTTGGCCCTCTATGTTTTCTAGTACTTTTTTTATACACTAATTATGGGATATATATATATATATATGTGTGTGTGTGTGTGTGTGTGTGTTTTATTGTATTCTTGGAATCAGTTTTATTTTACCTTTTAGAATTGTATGGAAATTTGGATATGTTTGTGTATACAAGTACCTTAGGCTAAGGCATCCCAAGTGTGTGATATGTCTACTCGACATTGGTCACCATCCCCTAGACTATTATAGGTGGTCTTAGGATGTCACACTTGGATTAATAATATCTAGGATAGCCCCGGTGGATTATTTAATGACATATTAGTATCATAGAAGTGCTCATATAAGGACCAGATTTTGTATATTTTCTATTTTTGAGGTTTGGTTTGGGAACTAGGGAAACAATGTTAAAGTGTTTCATGTTTGGATCTTAGGTTAGGGACTCTAGTGTTGGTTTTGCGGCCAATATATCCATTCAACGTAACTATAATAACTTGATTTTTGACTCAGTGTATATAATCACTAGTTGCAGGGAAAACATTGCCACATTCATCATATAGAAATGGGTTTTAGTTTCCATATCCTTTTTGTGTCATCTACCCAGATATACTCTTTTATCGTGGTTCATCCTTGTTTTTTGAGGATGTATCAGTGAAAATATCTAGTTGATATTCCATAGTGGGATCACAATAATAATCCTCCGAGTAATGAGGATTTAGTATAGGGTCTTGTATAGGGGGAGGTACCTCTTGGTGGTTTTCCAGTCTTTACACCACCAGTTGAAAATTAGGTTGTGCTAGAAGTATCAACCGAGGATGTGCATGGGATGAGAACACTCCAAGACTTTTAGAGATAAAAAACCTCTTAAGTTTAAGTATGATCCATACCCCCAGGCAGCTAGGTACTAGCTAGAGGCATTTACCGAGTTTTGATCCTTCTGAGGATACCACCAAATAAAATGGTTATCTTAGTGGTGAGTCTTCATCAAGGATCTATGGGGTGATGGTGGATTATAGTGACTCAGATACATGATGAGATGGATCTCTCTTGGATGGAGTTACATAATCTATTCATAGAGTATTTCTATCCATCCATGTTGTGAGGAGTACATATCCAAGAGCTTCTTCAGCTTCAGTAGGGCAATATGACTATGATAGAGTATTCATTGAGGTTTACTAACCTCTCACGATACTCTATAGATATGGTTTAAGATGAATTATTCTTAGTATATAATTTCTAGCGTGATCTCTATGGAGATATCTAGGCCAGTGTGATACCTCTTTAAATACCTACCTATGCTGAAGGGTTTAAGTTTTCTTAGGTAGTGGAGAGCTCTCTGGATGAGTATATAGTGATAGTTGGTGCTGGTCATGGGCACATAAGAGTTGAGATGTCGGTAGTTGGTAGCCGATAGTAGACTCGGGGATTCATGCATGTGAGAAAATTTAGGAGAAAATCCCATGATATATGGTATACATTTCAGGGATCTCATGAAAGTTTTGGTCATTATAGGGAGATTCAATTCTACTATTTCAACGGTAGGGGACATCTGATGCAAGATTTTACGACTTGTCGCACAGCTGATAGAGAGGCTATAGATGGACCACCTAGATAGAGGAATCAATTTGAGTAAGGATTTAAACAAGGTATAGGATATGATATAGGAGTTGGGAGAGTATCAGTAGGTACCAGGTGATTTGATCAATTTTTACCACTTCCCCCAGGTGGTCCCTGTTAAGCTCAGGGAGGTGGTGGTGAGGGATAAGGATCTCTACAAGCAGTAGAGGCCTATAACCCAAAGGCTCCAAGGATAATTAGTGGAATGATATATTTATTTTCTACCTAAGATACTATAATAATAGACACAGGCATAAGACACTATTTTCTTACTACATCCCTAGTTCGAGACCTAAAGATTTTATTTGAGCCTTTGAATCAACCCTTACAATTGGATAACCCACTAGATGCGATTTAGTGATCACACACTTCTACTAATAGTGTGATATGACTCTTGTAGGAGACAGATTTGTTTGGAATCACATTGTAGAAGCAATGATGCCTTATAAAATAATATTGGGTATGGACTGGTTATCCATAATTCATGCCCGTATTGAATGTTTCATATGGAGGATGCAGTGTGTCTGCATAGATGAGTTGAGGTTTTTAAAGACCCAAAATTTTATCAATAGAAATTTCATTCTTATAATTATTTCATATAGTATAAATCACATAAAATCACTTAGATAACACAATAAAACTTTATAAATGAATAATTAGTGGTAAAAGAAGTATTTCTAGAAGTTAAGGAACCCATACTAATGGAATAGTAACTTGACCTTTGGAATAATAATATGACCCTTATGAATATTAAACCATCCAATAGAATAATAACCTCACCCATGAAAGTATAAATAAAATTTAATAATCTTATAAATGGTAATATGATAGAATTATATCATAGTATAAGTAAATAAATGTATTATAAATTTTTAATTAAGTGTTGGTATTTTTGTAAGCCATAAATATTTAATTAAAATTTAATAATTAATATAATGATTAAAAATGAAATTTATTTTCATAAAATTTATTCATAAATTAATATTTTGTTTTCTTATGATTATAAGATAATTTTATGAGACCTTAATTAATTTTTCAAAGTGTTATAAAATCGGTTATAATTTTAAAATCAGTATTTTCCATATAAATGATTATTTTAATTAAAATTTAAATTTATCATATTTAGATAATTATTTTCATAAAATGGATTTCATTTTTTAATTCTACACATTGAAAAATGTTAGGGTAAATTTTTGGTATTTTTCTAAAATACCTGAATTTTTTTAATAGTAAAATATAGTAATTTATGGTATATATACATTATAAGTCAAATACATGATTCCTTGAGTAATCTATGATGTATGAACAATAATCTCGAAATATTCTTCATTATTTTAATATATTTGGTGATAATTATCAAACTATTCATAGTCTTGTGCCAAAATAATAAAATAATGAATACAATAATGAGAAAACACCCCTCTCCTCCCCTATAAATACCACCTCTCCCTAACCACCTCTTCTTCACAAACCTTAAAAGCTTTGAGACTTTTCCAAATTCTTCCCAATAATATTATCAATCCAATACCCTATTTGCATGTGCTTTTTGTATCATTAAAAGACCAAAACCTTTTCCCTAATGAGGTTCTCAAGGATAAGGATTCAAGAGGTAAAATCCTATTTCTTTTCATTTAATTTATTTTCAAGTTCTTTTATTTTATTATTCTATACTCACCCCCCCCCCCCCCGCCTCATCCAAATGGAATAATAACTTAAATACCTTCAATATTCTATAATTTTATTATTCTAATGTAATAATCCATCATCAAACCCCTTCTTCTCTCCCTTTTCTTCTTGAAATGAAATCATCATCCGTGAGGTGTTGGTTTATCGCCTTCAAGGACGACATGTTTTCATTTTCCCTTACTACTTGTAAGGATGGTTATAAAACCATTTTAATGGTTAAAAATATTGTAAAGTTTATTTTATAGCATTTTTTATGATCTATAAGTAACATATTTACATAATACTAAATGATAAAACAAAATGAGTTCATTGTGATCAAAAACCGCCGTAATAATCTAAATGATTATAACTAATTTATTATCTAATGATTCATCCTCATACCATATAAAAAATGATATATATAACCATTTAAAATTATTTATTATCATAAATAACTTATAATTTCAATTCTAGTGAATTATTCCAATTATACATGAATTTCCACACTTATATACAAGCGAATCGATCATGAAAACCAAGAAAACAAACACTTCTAAATGATGGATTTAAAAACCCATAAATGAACTTAAAAAAATATAATGAATCAAATTCATGTATAAAAGGTTATGGATTTTTTTAAAATTATTTAATTTAATTTGATTGTCTTGGATATTAAAGTGAAGAAATCATTCAAATATAAGGCAAGAGGATTCTTAAACCCAACTCTCTTTCTTTGGGTTTTCCCTATTTCACTCCATTTCCAGTGTAGATGTTACTTTAATGTTCCTTAAATATAATTTCTTCTTCCATACCTTTTATTTTCAAGGATATACATTTTTCCAATTTGGTTTTATGAAAAATTCAAATATTTTTCCAAAATAACTCTTCTTTCCAAAAATACATCTTTTACTTCTTGTGAGATCGTTTCTTCTTCACTCAAGATTAATGATTCTTTTACCAAGTATTATATTCCATATTTTATTTGGGAATCCAAAATTTTATTCATAAAGGTATTATATATTAAATTAATCCCATTCCTATCCATGTTTTATTTTATGTCCAAGATTTATATACATTTTATGTGGCTTTCTTGATAATGTAAACGTTATGATGTGACAGGTGCACCCAAAATTATATAGTGCGTATAAATGTTATGATGTGACGAGTGAACCCAAAATTTTATAGTACTCTAAGTCATTGTATAATGTGATGAATATCATGATATAAATTAAAATATGTGTGAAAATCATGATAGATTTTTTCACAACTATGTGTGGTATTTGACCACTAATACATGATGTTTCATTTTTATGCATTTCCACATTCCATTAATTTATCTAATGTTTCCTCTCATTATAATGGTTATAAAACTTTTCTTATATAATTATGATGATGATTATGCTCTCCCATGTTTCATGTATCTTATTCATCCTCTTACTATGATTTTAGTGCACTCCTTTTTTATGTATATCCTCATATGAATACTTGTACTAAGAATAACATAAGGGCCAGTAAAAATCTAGAGAATAAGGAATTAAATAAATTTTTATGTTTTATTACATAAAATTTATTTATGGTCCTAATTTTCCCAAGACACTAAACCTTTGGTTCTTGATTTTTAATGATTTTATGTTGTTTATCTTTAAAATTATGTAATAATTTTGTAAGAAAAGTAGGGTTACTATATAGTTTTCCTTTGTTAGTGAGTAGGAAACCTAGGAAGAGCATGATGTGATTGGAATTAGTAGGATATTTCTGATTACTCATTATTGGATAGTATGGCCCTTGGAGAAGTAGATTCAATGAGTTTTCATCTTCATATAGTGGTGGTAGAGTATGATTATGTCTTCCCTGAAGATGTGTTGGGATGGCCTCCCCATCGAGAGATCAAGTTCTGTATAGACTTGCACCCAAGGACTACCTTAATATCTACACCAATATATCATATGGCTCCTATATAAATTCATGAGATGAATTTTGAGTTATAGGATTTATATATGAAGGGCTTTCTTAGAACCAGTATTTCCCTTTGGGAATCCCCAGTGTTGTTCACCAAGAAGGTAAATGAGACCTTGAGGTTATGTGTATATTATCATCACCTGAACTAGGTAACCATGAATAATTAGTATCCACTATCGATTATTGATGACCTCTTCAACTAGATAAAATTTGTCAAGTGGTTCTCAAAGATTGTCCTTAGGTCGAGCTATCTTTATCTCTACGTTCGAGATGACGATATACTAAAGACGTCATTTTGATGCCACTATGGTCACTATGAGTACTTGGTGATGCCCTTCAGTATGAAAAACTCTCTAGAAATGTTCATGGGACTCATGAACCATATCTTTCAACCATTCTTAGATCAGTTCAAGGTGGTTTTCATTGATGACAGCCTAGTGTACTCGATGATTGATGAGGATCATGTGAGACACTTGAGGGTGGTCCTTTATATACTCTGAGAGCACCAAATTTATGGTTATATCTCAAAGTATTAGTTCTATATTCAATAGGTCCACTTTATGGGACATGTCATCTTAGAAGAGGGAGTATTAGTGTACCTAGTGAAGGTTGAGGTAGTCTTAGCTTGGGATCAACCCATGAGAATAACCAAGGTACAAATCTTCCTTGGGTTTACAGGCTACTGTCAAATATTCATACCAGATTTATCTTGTATTGCGGAACCCTTGACTACTTTTACCTGAAAGGGATATCCATTCATGTGGATAGAGTGGTTTTAGCAGGATTTTTAGGAGATATAGAATAGGTTGATGAGTGCCTCAATCTTGATAATTCTAGAGGAGTATGTAGAGTATGTATTTTTATTTTATGGATCTAAGATAGGGCTTGGATGTGTCCTCTTTCAGAAGTAGGAAGTGATAGAGTGTGGGTTTTGATAGCTAAGACCACATGAGTAAAACTACATGAGCCACGATCTAGAGCTAGTAGTTGTAGTCTTCGCCTAGAAGAAATGGATACAATTCCTTATTGGTGAGTGATTTATCATCTATTATGACCACAAGAGTCTAAAATATATCTAATTTAAGAAGGATATTAACTTGAGATAAAATTGATGGCTATATTTCCTCCATTATTTGACTTCAAGATAATCTATACTCTTATAAAGTGGAATGTGATGGAATATTATCTCAGTAGGAGATCTTTTTTTTAGTTTTTGACTGAGGACTCAAAGTATTTAGCCTCATTATAGTTGTCCTTAGTGGACAAGGATGGTGAAACTTACCTTCATTCAATGGTTGTTACCCCCCACCACTTCTACAACATGTTAGGGAGGCCCAAATTAGAGATATTGACTATAAGACCTTACATATTTAGATATACACTAGATATAATCATTATGGATTCTATGAAGGTGGGGTGAACATAATCCTTTTAAGAGGATAGATTATGGTACCATTGAAGTTGTGTGAGGAGTTTTTGAGGTAGTTTCATACATCCCCATTGTTAGTGCATCTTGATGTGGAAAATATTTACTAGGACCTTTGACATCAGTGCTGGTGTTTTGGAATGAATAAGTGTGTAATATAGTTTTTTTCTCTATTCCTCGCTTTTCAATAGGTGAAGGTTGAGCACCAAGTTCCAATGGTTTTAGATCAACCCCTTGAAGTTCCAGAGTGGGGGTGAGATAATATATATATAGACTTCATGATGGGACTCCCATGAATTTCTAGAGGACATGATGCCATATAGGTGATCATAGACCAACTCACCAAGTCATATAACTTCCTATATATCCAATAAAATATTTTAGTAGAGATCTTATAACGCCTTTAAATGTAAAAGATAACTCAGATTCATGGATTTCCCTCAAAAATAATTTTATACCATGATTCTTTATTAATGTAGAAATTATAGAGAGGATTGAAGGTGGACTTTGGGATTCATTTTCATTTGAGTATGGTGTTTTTTCCCTAAAAATATTTCAAGAAAGTGAAGACCATTCAGGTTATGGATGACATGATACAGGCTTTCACATTGGACTTTGGTCGCAGTTGTAAGTATCACCTACTCTAGGTGGAGTTTTTGTAAAACAACATCCACTATTCCACCATCGATATGGCACCATTCTAGTCCTTGTACAGGAGTCCCTACAAGTCACCACTATGTTGAAATGATCTAGGGAGCCTGTGATTATGGTCCCAGATTTGGTGTGAGTGACAATAGATATTGTTCATATCATCTAGGAGCATATAAAGATTATTCAGTTCCGTCAAAAGTCTTATATGGACCAACAATGGGGGCCTTTAGATTTTTTTGAGGGGATCCATGTTCTCCTTAAGGTCTCACCTTGATGAGGATTATGGATATTTGACTAAGGTTAAAATTTATCTCTAAGATTAATTGTCCTTTTTAGATACTGTGCAGGGTTGGTGATGTGGTATATTGTTTGGCCCTACCACCACATTTATACTGGGTGCATAATGTATTCAATGTGTTATATATGAGAAGGTACATACATGAACCATCAATTTTTATCATATAGAGAGATTTATATATAGAGTACAAGGCTACATTCAAGAAGTACTTGGTATATATTGAGGATCGGCAGGAGAAGATCTTTCATGTTAGATTTGGCGCCCTAGAGCCGAATTGTTTAGTAATTTATTATATGTTTTCATTATTAATAAAGTTTTATTATCACATTATTATTGTTCCTATCCAGGAAATTTTTATGTGATAATTTTATATGAACATATTCCATGCTGAAAGGTCATAGAAGTTGCCCACTATGATGAGAACCTAGAGGTTCCACGACATCATTATTGAATAAATGTTCTTTGGAAAAATGATATTGTTTTAAGGGAAATATAAAATATACACTATCAGAGGTAAGAGGCTCACAATAAATTGAGAAACCTTCTCCTAGTGTTTATATTTTCTAATCTCCAAGATAGGAGGTTATGAGAATATAACTATTAATAGAAAATTAATATTTCCATGTGTCATTGGATGTTCCTATATTCAAACATGTGTATTGATCCATAGAAATTGATATTATCATTAATGGATACCATGAATCATGCACTTTTATGTATTGAAAAAAATCTTGATGTCATATGCTCATGGAAATGTAGGATATATTGTGTGCATCATGAGTGATATTTCATTAATGAATAATTAGAGAAATGATTTATCCATTCTGTCCCTCGATGGAAGTTTATATCTCAAGCCCTTTGATGGGAATGGATCTTCCAACATAAATCTATGGCCATGGTGTTTGGTGGGAAAGTTCATTTTCAAAAATTCAAAGAACGATACATCAAGCATATAGGTTGATGGAACTGGCATGCAACCATGTTGATTCATAGATATTTTAATAAAGGTATTATATTATGTGGTAAGCATTTGTAGGAGGTTGGATATTGTTGCGACATTAAAATATTTCTCTATGGGTGTCTTGGCGAGTTGCTATATGATAAAATTGAACATTATGTGGTTATGACTAATTCCATTGAGATAGTGACCTAGAGGGTCACACACTGATTATGTCAGAAATCTCAGTTAAATTCAAGTAATTAATTTAACAATTTATAATAAATAAGATTTATTCGGGTATGGTTGATCACTATAATTTAATCACAAGTTATTCGAAAGAATAGGTGAGTTAAATAATAATGATAAATATTTGAAATTTTAGAGAATATAATATTAATTATATTTATCATAGAATAATTCAGTGACATTTATTAATTAAAAAGTCATTATTAAAGGTTTTATAAATGATAATTAAATAAAGCGGACCAAACATAATGGTCTAATTGGAAATGGTGTAAATGATATTTATTTATATTCTTAAATGCATTTCACATGTCAGGAAATTGATAATAATATTATTATTATTATTATAAATGGGTTTAACTGAGAATATGAAATATGGTAATGGTCTTGTGTTCGATTTTCCGACTATAAACCTAACATAATAAATATCTAGTTATATCACTTTCCATGAATTGTTTTTTTTTTGTACGCAATGGATAGAGAGAGACTCTATCATGCCCTAGAGAGAGATATAGATATCTAAAATAATCTATCTCTTCATATTATCTCAATACTTCAAGAGAGCACCAAGATTTCTCCCCCTTAGATAAGAATACTATTGCGATCAACAACGAACAGTGCAATTGATCAGAATCGTCTGTGCTAGCACATGATGATTTTGTGGTGATGTTTAGATATTTTGGTGCATGTGTGGATCCCCAACAGAGGGATTCTATACTTGGATCATAAATTGAAATGATGGTATGCAGAGATATAGTTAACTAAATCATCAATGAATGATGAATTACAATTTGAGGTAATTATATATCTACTCTTAAATTAATTATGAATTAAATGTGAATATCCTCTTCTTCTAGATAGGGTGTTTTAATCTAGTCAGTTAATCTATTATTTTCATTGGATAATACATTTTGATCAAGTTTGGAAACTATTAAATATATATTAAGAATAAAATTTGAGTTTTTTATACCATCAAAGGATGCTTCTACTGTGCCTAGAACCTACAAGTGGTATCAGAACAGTCACGTGTTTAATTTAAAATTATTTATTATTCATTGATCAGTTGCACATGTTTATATTTTATTTTACTTGTATCGCTTCATTTTAATATGATAACATCATTGCCTCTTAAATTTATTCATTCTTGATAACATAAACAATGATTAGTTCATGATTAAAAATAAATAAGAATTCAAAAAACACCATCTGGAGATGAAAAAGGCTCTGCCTAAACAAAACCAGAATACACAACTTGTACTTCCTGTATAAATTCCATGTAGTTTTTATTTGATATCTATATCTCACTCTTTCGGGACAGATCCAAATAAAGTGGATTACCATGTAGATTCAAACATACTGGAAAAAGGCATAAATAATAACACCTTGAGTAACCATTGCACACAAAGTGTAGTCCCTATTTTATCTTGGCTGAGAACACGGGGTGTCCCAAGAATGTTGTGAATCGGATACAAAACATAGGGAATGACATTTCATGTAACTCCAAGTTCAGACACCATGTAATTTGGACTACATGTCATGTACCTTGAACTTGTCTATGTTAAGAAATATACCTAGACCCAAGGCATGTGTTGTGGACATTAACAGATGATACTACATGTTGTGTAGTCTTCTGCAGATAGTGTGCTCAGTTTTTTTACATAGAAAAATTAAATATATAATCAAACCTATTTACATGCGTTTTGTGTGTAATTTATTTGAAAAATTAAATTCTATGTAACAGGATTGATAATTATATGTTAAATCCATTCTTTGTTAAAAGTTTGGATAATAACATGAATTTTCTTCCAAGTACACCTATTTACTTCCTTAAATTTAAATTAAATTAATTTTGTTTAAAATTGTAGATGATGGTGATTTAAGGATGATTTTATAGAATTAATATAAATTTAATTAATTGGATTAATTTTTGGTACACAAGATAAGAATAACCTTCTCACCAACATGAATTTCTAGGAATAGTATAGACATGTTTGAATTATACTATACCACAAATGGAAGTTGTACATACTGGGAACCCCACTTCGTGAGTTCATTTATAAAGAGGATAATGAGGAAAAATTATATCTCTATTTTAATCATGTGGATGATACAATGGTTATACAATGTTTCATTCTATCCTCCATGTCCAATGAACTTTTAAAGAAATATGAGGATATGGAATTGCATTGCATAATTTCTCGCCTTAAGGATATCTATCAAGTGAAGATGATATTGGAGAGATATGAGATATCTAGTGCACTGTTCACATCAAATATTAGAGAGTCGGTGCCAACGGGGCCACAATTATTCAAGATGATTGGATACATTAAGTTACTATATATCTTGGGTTTTAAGATCCCTGGTGAGTTGCACACAGGTCTCATTCTATCCTCACTACCAAAAATCATCTCTGGTTTAATTGTGAATTATAATATAAGAAATAGTGAGAAGACACTTTTGAAACTTTTTACACTTATTATCCAAGTTTATAAAGACATATGGAATGAAAAAACTAATATAATTATGGTGAATAAGAAGAGGAATAAAAGGGTAAATGGTTTGAAGAATAATTCCATGTTTAAGGCTCTAGATCACCATCATTCTAGGAAGAAGAAGATCCAAATGCAAGGAAATAAATGGGATGCAGTATGTTTTGAATATGGAAATAAAGGCCACTAGAAGAGGAATTAAATCTGGCCAAAGAAGAAAGGGTAAGCCTTAGGTGCATTCATTATTGAGTGTAATCATTCCAAAATTATAAGTTGTGTATTAGATACTGCTTATGGTGCTCACATTTGTATCCAAATATAGGAAGCAAGTAGAATTCCTGAGATTATCCGAGATGAGGTGGATATAAGGGCTTCTAATAGAGTGATGTTGGATACTCAATCAATTGGAGACTACCATATCACATTACCGACATGATAAATTTTGTTTTTAAATAATTGTTATTATGTGCCTAGCATTACCATGAACATTATTTATATTTACTAGTCAGATATGGATAGATATTTTTTCAAATTTGGAAATAAAGGTTTATATTTTTATAAATATAGAATATGTTATGGTATGGAATAATTGAATAATGGTATTTACATATTAGATTATAAAAACCAAATATTGGAAATAGATAAAGAAATAAATACATGTGACTCAATTAACACCCAGTTATGGAATCTTCATCTTGGTCATGTAAATGAGAAGTGTTTAACAAAGCTCTATGAAGATGGTTACTTAGACTCTTTTGAGCTTAATCCACTTGAAATGTGTCATTATTGTTTAAAAGGTAAGATGAACAAACTACCATTCAGTGGTCAAGGTGAAAGGACCACAAAGATTATAGATTTGGTACACACTGATGTGTGCATACCATTTAAAGTAGAGGCTAGAGGTGTATTATTATACTTTGTTACTTTTACCGACTACTTGAATAGGTATGGTTATATCTAATTAATGAGTTATAAATATGAATCCTTTGAGAAGTTCAAAGAGTTCAAGAATGAGGGTGAGAATCAACTTTTTATGAATATAAAGAAACTCTGGTTGGGTCAAGGTGTTGAATATCTTCACTAATAATTTATCGAATTTAAATAGGGGTATGGTATTTTATCTCAACTCACTCCACCTTATACACTATAGTGGAATGGTGTTAGTAAAAGGTATAAATGTATCTTATTGTATATGTAAATGTTGATGATGAGTCATGAAAGACTTCCATTATCCTTTTAAGGGTATGCATTAAAGACAACATCATTACTAAACCGAGTACCAACTAAAGTTGTAAATGGTATTCCCTTTGAGGTATGGAGTAGAAAGAATCTTGATTTGTCACATGTCCATGCATGGGGATATGAGGCATTTTTTAAGGCTAGATCAAGCAACAAACTATAACCTTGAGGCATGAAGTGTATCTTTATAGGGTATCCTAAGGAAATTGGGGGTACTATTTATATAACCCTTTAGACAATAAATTGATTGTCGTAAGATAGGCCATTTTTATTAATAGGGAGAATATATACAAGGAGGATAATGGGAGAAAATTGACTTCAATTAAGTTAATGATTAAGATATGTAAGAGTAGTTAAAGGAACAAATTCCATAGGACCTCGTGGAAGAAGTTATTTCTGAAACACAAGTGTTGTGTAGGAGTGCTAGAGAGGTAAGAGAACTAGAGGAATATGGTTTTCTAGTCACAAATGATGGTGACTCGTTATTGGTTGATAATAATGATCCTCTCTTCTATAAGGAGGTAGTAGAGAGCTCAAAATCTACAAGGTGGAAACAATCCATGAATTCTAATATGGTTTACATGTATCAAAACCAAGTTTTGGCTTTTATTGATCTATTAGTTGATGCAAATTATATTACATGTAAATGGGTATTCAAGAGAAATAAGGAAATATAAGGTAAAGTGAATACCTATTAATCAAAACTAGTGGATAAAGGGTATGTAAAATGTAATTGTGTTGACTATAATGAAACCATTTCTCCAATTTATATATATAAATACATCTGAATTTTGTTCCATGGTAGTTTACCATGACTATGAGATTTGGAAAATGGATTTCAAAACTGAATTCCATAATTAGAACCTTCAATAGGATGTGTATATGACACAAATAGAAGGTTTTGTGACTCTGGGAAATGCCAAAAATGTATGAAAGTTTTATAGATTAATTTATGGATTAAAGAAAGAATATAGGAGATGAAAAATTCAATTCAATAAATCCAAGAAGAAATTTGATTTCATTAAGAAAAAATGTGAGACATGTGTTTACAAGAAGTTTAGTAGGAGTACATTTTTTTCATAGTAGTATTTTCTAATGAAATATTACTAATTGAAAACAATATACCAACCGTACAAAGGTTAAGGCATGATCAAAAAGTGCTTCTTCATAAAGGACTTAGGTGATGTATCCTATATTATAGGGATCAAGATCATGTGTGATAGATCGAAAAGGATACTCAGACTAAGTTAAGGTGCATACATTGAGCAGATAATAAAGAGGTTCAGTATAGAACAATCCAAGAGGGGATTGGTTCTAATGTCACATAGTATACATATTTAGAAGAAAATTTATCCTCAAACAAAATAGGAAAGAGAGAGAATGAGTAATATCTCATATGCTTCTACGATAGGATCAATCATGTATGTTATATTATGTATGAGGCTTGATGTTTCCTATGCATTGATCATGGTAGGTTGTAAAGTCCCATACCATGTTCCACACACTGGTGCCCCTAACCAGTCAATCACATGACCTCAAGCGCACATCCTTGTACTCCAGAGGCTGCTAACTTGTAATGATGGTTTAATATCAGTCATGGAGAGACTATACCCTATTTATCATAGTAATACACCAGAGTAAATAAAGAAACAATAACCAAATATATAACCATAACTAGAAATATGTCAATATCTCATGATAAACAAAACTAGAAATAAAATATCAAAACTAAAGAAGAAAAATATGCCAAGTAAAGCATGTGTCAAGTGTCTAAAATGAAACACAAAATAAAGACACTAACAACTCCCAAAGTGGGTCCCAAACCATGTCTAGTTCCCTCATCCAAGCTCCATCCCAACTCATCCATCTATCCCAGGGCCTTTTCCCTTAACCTTTCTAGAAAACACAAAGTCTATTTGGGTCCCAATCAAACAGCCTGAGTAAGGTGTGAGTACAACTCAGTAGGCCACTGCCAACTACATCTAAAATAATATCCAGTCGAATAATATTTTATGCAATTGTACAAAGAAAATAATTACAATGCATAAGTAAATAGTTATCTCATTATCAATTAATCTTTATTTAACAACATAACCCCTAGGTTCCCATAGACACCCATACCTCAATCCTTACATCATCTCATTTCAGAGCCCAAAGTATTCCCAAGTGATATTATATCTCAAAATTCCATTGTTACCATTATTTAATTGATACTTGAATTCCTATGTAACCATTCACACATTACACAATAGAATAGCCATGTTATCATTCTTTAATTCACAACTAAATGACCATGTTACCATTCATACCACATACATTAGAACAACAATGTTACCATTCTTTAATTCACAATTAAATTATCATGTTACCATTAATACCTTACACATTCGAATGACCATGTCCTTATTCTTTAATTCAAAATTAAATGACCATGTTACCATTCGTCACATAATTAATTCAAAAATTAATTATCCACATAAATTCCAATACCAATTCAAAAATTAGTTAAATACAATAATTTCCATTAGTTATCTCAATAATTAACTAATCACATAAACCCCCTTAATTAATTACTTGATTAATTAAGTACGTCAAACCCATTAATTAACTTATCAATTAATTAATCAAAACCCACAACTAAAAATTCCATAATTAATTCCACAATTAATTGTATGAATTTAAAATATCAATACCTCATAATTAATTAATTAATTAATTATCTCCAATAAAAAATTTTATATCTCATAATTAATATTATAATTAATTGACTCCAAATCCTTAATTTCTAAAATCCTCAATTCGCGTCTCCTCAATTAATCAATTTTCCAAATTAATTAATTTAAATCAAGAACAAAATTTCTAAATATCTAATAAAAATAATATAATTTCATAAATCAAATTTAAATAAATACTATGGGATTTAAATTATAGACCACCTACCTCAATCCATTGAGGAATGATCTCCCAATAGAAAATTCCCAAAATTTGAGCAGCACAACGACATAGAACAATATTCAGATATAAAACCCTAAATCAATATCAAATAAATCAAGATATCTCTAATATATATCTACATATATAATCCTAGATCTAGATTCATAATATTATATCTATATTTAATCCAAAACAAAAGAAAATAACTCCTTTCAAGGATGGGAGAAGAAAGGATAATAAATAGGAAACCAATGGAATAGAATCCACTTACGAGGAGGGGTGAAAATACATGATATAGGATTTGAATAACAAATAACAGAGATTAGGAAGGTTTGGAATCTGTCTAGAGAGCTCCAAAATCATGAAAGAGGGCCTAGGGTCAAATGGGGGTCGATTTGAGATTAAATGGGGGTTTAAGAGTTTTTTAAACTAATTTTCGGGCTAAATTAATTCTCATGAATTGTTTTTTGGGAAAGGTAACATGGTTTCCCTAACTATATTCCTAAACCATTTGCCTCTTTTATAGGGTTGAATGGTTACTCCTAAGAGGGTACTCTATTAGACAAACCATTCACCAACCGTGAAAATCTCCACTATCTATGGTTACATGGTTTGTTGGGCTGGGGCGCACGGTTTAACCTAAACGTGCGCTAACCATGCACAACCTTATTTATTTAATTTTTCTCAAATTTCGACCCAAACATACCCCAAGGTAAAACCCAAAAACAAATTACTCAATACTAAACAAAAGATTACCTATAACAATCCTTCTATAACACTAGAAAAGGTCGGGATCTTACAATCTCACCCCCTTATAAAAGCTCATCCTCGAGCTAAAATCCCAAGAATAACTAATATTATGAGTCAAAAAAATTGGGCCACTAAGCCCTAATATCTTCTTTTATTTCCCATGTTTCTTTCCGCACATGCTCATGTTTCCACAATACATGAACTATTGGCATGGTCTTTCCCCGAAACACATTCTCACTACGATCCAAAACAAGTATCGAATAATACTCAAAGAACACATTTATATCAATCTAAAAATTATTTATCTATATCACATGATAAGTGTCAGGGATATCCACCATAGTTGTGGCACATAGAAAATGTCATGCATAGCACTTTATTTTTGTGGAAGAGCCAATCGGTATGCCATTGACCTGATTCTATCCATCACCTCAAATGGTCCAACGAACCTGGTTAGGAATCTATAATTTTCCCATATTTTATACTATAATTAAATTTTTATAAACCCACCATACTGTTATTTTATGAAAAATTGTCACATTTTTAGTTTTTTGAAGTATTTTGTGCTAAATTTCAAAAATGGCTTAATTTTGGGATTTAAGTATTTTATTTTTATTCTTTATTTCAGCCATAATATTTTCTACACTAAACCAAATTGTGAGATTATTTTTTTTATGATCCTATACATCTTTTGTCTCATTTAATCCTTATTTATTAAAATCTCAATCCTTTTTTGGGTTCCCAAAACCAGGTCACAATACGGGCCTCAAAAACTATGTGCAGATATGAAATGTTTTAAAGATGAGATTTTATCTCAGATTGGGCTTGCCCAAAGAATCTTAAATTCCGAATGGATATAGAAAATTAATTAATTCAAATCATTTAATAATGATTCCATGCCTGAATATGGTGGTTTCAAGGTTATTATGGCATGGGAAGTTGGAGTTGTGGAATATGAAGAGTCTGTCTTGAAGAATTAAATGTTCAGATTCAAATAGACATATCTCCTCCATATGTGGTCCAATCAATATGAAATTATGTTGAGGCATGTGGGAGATATAATAGAATAACTTTTAATAAGAAAAATTCCAATATTATTTCATTTAATGGGCCATCCACGTGAATAATTTTGGAGGTCGAATTTTGAGCGAAATTTCATCACCCATTTTTTCCTATAAATATTTCTCCTCTCTCTTTTACAAGGATAGCCATTTTAGGGTGGAAATATTGAGTATTAATTGTATACTTTTTCTTTATATTTTAAATATATATTAGTTTATCTTTCTTATTCATACCACATTTCTTCCATTTTGTTATTTTATGTGTTCTCCCATCGTTATACCCTTCTCAACTCAACTAAAAATGGAGAACTAACCTTGGTGCTTGTTCAAGGGAGGGAATGGTGATTTTATTGAGTTTATTTTACCTTAATTTATTATTTATTTATTCAATTATTAGAATTTTGTGTTGGTTAAATCTATTATAGTGAGCGGTCTCCCCATTTTCTCTACCACCAAGTTCTTCTTCTCATTTATCAATTTTCCTTCCCTTCGCTATTTGTGTCGTGTATATAGTGGATCATGGAATGAGTAGTGATGTTTGGTGTAGAGGTATCTTAACAGACTTAAGGAAGATAATTACCACATATTCAGAGGTCTCGATATGGGGTGATGACAATACAAATGAGAAGGTTAGGTGTGATAGGTCTTGATCGCCTCATTGAGTTGAAGATTGAGATTCATTTAGAACAATGATATCAATCATTTGAACCTCCCAAGAACAACTACCTACTTTATTTCTTCGAACTTAATTCTGTATTAAATAGAATTATTATATATTATATTAATATTTTATGCATTTAAATCCCCCATCTATATTAGTTAAAATATAATAGTAACAATAGAAAAAA
Source organism: Viscum album (assembly GCA_963277665.1). NCBI lineage: Eukaryota > Viridiplantae > Streptophyta > Magnoliopsida > Santalales > Viscaceae > Viscum > Viscum album. The sequence goes on from OY728120.1 coordinate 1,795,018,709, forward strand.
TGTGTGTGGAAGTGGCCTCCTTATGATCGACCCTAGGGTGTGCCACTATGGTGCATTCTTGGGATAATAATAATTTAATTTAAAAGTGTTTCATGGAAAAACCAAAATCATAAATTTGGATCCTTTTCAGGGAGGCCAAATTCTTACACACAATAATTTTCATAAAAACCCAAAAAAATAAAAAATTACAAAAACTAAAGAGAGAGCTTCATTGAATATCATTCTTTTTTTGGTTGAGATATATTATTTTAGTGATTTTTAATATGTATGGACTAGTGATGAATTTTCTAGCAGGGAATATAATTTTATGTTTCATATTTAATAAGATATGGTAATGATTCAAAATAATTTAAAAATCCTTGATCAAGTAAGAAAGATGGTAGCATCGCTGGCGGACTAAGTTGAAGATATCAAAGTTCTATGAATGGAAAGGAAAAAATGAAATATGAGAATAATGAGAAGCCTATTCTAGTTTAATTTGATGTTGAATAACCCAAGGAAGACTTTAATACTCAACTTTAAGATCCAATCATCTCTCCTTGGCCATTTCTAGAAGAGGTTCCTGAAGATATCATGCCTACTGATACAACTGTGGGAGATCAATATACTTTGGATGAACATTGGTTAGATTTTATTGAATAACAAAAGGTAAGTGATCCTACCATATTTTTTAAATAAGAATAATTACCTATATAACTCTCTCTTTCTTTAGAATATCATGATGAATATGCACCTGCTGAGATAGAGTTCCCAGTGGTCGTGCCTGAAGAGATCATGTTTTAAGCTAGCATACATGAACGAGAAGATTTATTTATTGATTATTATTTTTTTAATCATATACAAGTGGAATTATTTCATGACTTCCCCTTTTATAAATTTTATAAAATTGCATCACATCATAAATCCATGAATTTTTAAGTCAAAGAGGCCACACAAGTAGTGGCAGTGAACAAAGAGGACCCATTATTCCTCCTTCCCCCATCTTCTATGTTGTACCACATAGAAAAGGGGGAGGAGTTGTTACACTTTATCCATTGGTTTATCCACTAACAATAAAATTTTAATATAACTAGAAAAAATAATATGTGGTTGTTTCAAATCAAGAAACCCCATCCACCTTCAGATTCAGGTTAAACCGTTGCAACTACCAGACTAGGGGTAATAAAAACCAAGCACCCACATAGAGGTTCAAACCATATTATATCCTCTTTTCCATTTCACTTTATTTTTATTTATTTTTATTATTTTTTGTTTTATTTTATTATTTTTAAGTTTAGTTGTATTAGCTATGATCTCAACTCAATTCTATCACTGGAAACTAAAGTCAGGTTGTATCTTTTATTCCCTTTGTTTTTTCACCCTTATATTTATTTTTTGTTGAGCTGAAATGAGGGGTAGTTAAATTTAAGTGTGGGGGAGTTTCAACCATATAATTTGTTTTGTGTGATCTATTTTTCTTTTTACTTTTCATATTTTTAGTATTATTGAGTTTCAATGAATATTATGATCGTTTTCCACACACCAATTGATTTTGAGAAAGTTGAGATGATTTTTGAAGAAATTGATTTTAAATGATTATTGATGTGAAAACATTTTCTTGTATTGGATTTCTAATAATTTTTATGAGTTTGGCCAATTTTTGAAATCCATACCCATGAAACACTAACTCAGATCATATTTCAAGTCTTTTTATGTATTCTAAACCAATTTTACATATTCTTTCAAATACCCGCACTTTCTTGAGAGAAGATTGGATTTTTTTGTGAGAACCGGAACTTGTGATTGTTATCTTTAAAAGATTTGGATTTCATGAAATGTTTTTAATATAATTGAGGCACTTATTTTTCTAGAAAAAATTTATCTTGAGACCTACCCTTTACATCTATCCTAATTCCATGAATTTCCTTGTAGGTTTAAGTCACATTACAAGCTGATTTTTCCTTACCTACCCAGACTCTTGGTATTTTTGCGAGGATATTTAAAGTTAGAGTGTGGGGTAAATGCCTTTAATGTGAATTATTTTGGATGTGTTTCATTTTTGGGTGGTTTGAGGTGTGTGTCATCATTTTTTTAAGTGTATAATGAGATAATTGGGTTTGAGTCATCATTTTATTGTGATTTATTTAATTCATCTGGTTCTCCTTCAAAAAAATGGATATAAGATTGAATTTATCATTTTGAATACTTTTATGAATCATTTTCCTCTCTAAAATAAAGGGGATGATTTTATTCATTCATTATATTCAAATTTCAACTCATCCTCCATGGAAAAAAATCAAAAAAAAAAATTTGTGCCTTGATGGAGCATTACAAAAAAAATTAAAAAAAATTAAAAAAGGGGGATAATTTGGATGATATCATTCATTTTAATCAACTAATGACTCAATTCACATGTCAAAAAATTTTGGTGTTGTTTTTCAAATTTTTAATAAGATTTAGTGATTATTTCCTATGTTTCAATTGAATATTCATGCGTTGTGCTTATAAGTCTAACCTCCTCTTCTCAGCCTTAATTTTTTAATAATTTTCCCACCAACCCTAATCCATATAATTCACCTAGAAAAATACCTCATTATTGAAAATATTTTCATTTTTGTGTTATAGAGATATGAGATTTGTCACAAGCGTATAGTGAAACATGTTCTTCCCAAGTATGATCAAAACTCTAGATTTAATTTCTCTTGAGTGAAGAGTGAGTTGAAATTCAAAGTGAGGTTGTTTGTGATAGGTCCATACATGGATTATTGAGGTTGATAAAATTTAAATTTGAGGATTTAAAATTAAATTTAATCATTTTTATAGAAGATAAATGATGAAATTTCATTTTGTAAGAGATCGTTGATGTTTTCTCATTTTTGATTGTTTTGTGAATTTTGATTTGGATATGTGATGATTGCCCAGGATGGGGGAGTGATAAAGATAGAATTTTCACATATTTTCTAATATAATTAAATTTTTATAAACCAACCATAGTGTTATTTTATGGTCAATTGTCACAGTTTTAGGTTTTTGAAGTATTTTGTGCTAAATTTCAAAAATGGCTTAATTTTGGGATTTAACTATTTTATTTTTATTATATATTTTGGCCATAATATTTTATACTCTTAAAAATTTTAAAATTATTGTTTTTTAGGATCCCATGCATATTTTTACTCATTTCATCCTTCTATAGTCAAAGCTCAATATTTCATTTGGATGCCCAAAACCAGCTCCCAATCTGGGTCTCAGAAACTGTGTGAAGATCTTAAATGTTTTAAGAATGAGATTTTATCTCAGACAGGTCTGGCCCAAAGAATATAAAATTAAGAATGGATATGTAAAATTAATTAATTAACATAATTTAAGAAGTATTAAAATCCTGAATCTATTGGTTTCAAGTTCATTAAGTCATGGTAAGTTAGAGTTGTAGAATACGAAGAGTTTGTCTGGAAAAATTAAATGTACGGCATCAAACAGACATATATCCTCCATAATTGGGCCAATAAAGTTGAAATTTTGTTAATTAATTTTGAAGATATAATGGAACAACTTTTAATCAGGACACATTCCAAAATATTTCCATTTAATGGTTTATCCACGTGAATAATTTTAGAGGTTGAATTTTGAGTGAGATTTCATCACCCATTTTCCCTATAAATATGTGTCTCCTCTCCCTTTTAAAAGGATATAAATGTTAAGGGGTAAGGGTTGATTATTGTTTCTATAATTTTTCTTTGTATTTTTAATATATATTAGTTTATATTTCTTCTTTATACCTCCTTTCTTCCATTTTTTAATTTTATGTCTTCTCTCGCCGTTATTCCCTTCTCAACACCACTAAAAATGGAGAACTAACCTAAGAACTTGTTCAAGGGAGGGAATAGTGATTTTATTGAGTTTATTTTAATTTAATTTCATATCTAATTATTCAATTCTGAGAATTTTTGTGGTGATTAAATTGATTACAGTGAGTTGTCGCCCCATTTTATCTACTACTGAGTTCTTCTTCTTTTATCAATTTTCTTTCCCTTCACTATTTGTGTTGTGAAAATGGTGGAGCATGGAATGAGTAGTGATGGTTGGTGAAGAGGTATCCTAACTAAATTAAGTAAGTTAATTACCCCAGATGCATAGGACTCTGTATGGGGTGATGAAAATCCAAACAATAAGGTGAGGTATGACAAGTCTTGATCACCTCATTTAGTTGAAGATTGAGATTCATTTCGAACAATGATACCAATATTTTGATCCTAGTAAGAACAATTGTCTAATTTATTTATTCTAACATAATTATTTATTTCATATAATTATTATATATTATATTTATATTTTATTCATTTAAAACCCCATCTATATTAGTTAAAATATAATATTGATAACAGAAAAACTATGTATGGAAGTGGACTCCTTGTGATTGACCCTAGGGTGTTCCACTATGGTGTATTATTAGGATAATAAGAATTTAATTCAATAGTAGTTTTCAAAAAACCACTATCATCAATTTGGATCCATTTCTAGGGATTCCAAATTCTTATGCTCACTATTTTCATAAAAACCCCAAAAAAATAAAAAATGTCAAAAACTAAAAAATAACTTCATTGAATATCATTATGTTTTTGGTTGAGATGGATTATTTTAGTGATTTCTCATATGCATTAACTAGGGATAAATTTTCCTACAGGGAGGAGAATTTGATGTTGCATATGGAACAATATCCCTCAATGATTCAGAAATAATTTCAAAATACTTGTACAAGTATGAAAGATGTTAGCATAATTGGCGGTCGAAGTTGAAGATGTCAAATTTATATGGATGTAATGGAAAAAATTAAATATGAGAAGAATGAGAAGACTATTTTATATACATTTTATCTTTAAGAAACCAAGGAAGACTTGAAGACTCAACTTGAAGATCCAATCATCTCTCCTTAGCCATTGCTTGAAGAGGTTCCTGAAAATGTCATGTCAACTGATATAACTATCGAAAATAAACATGATTTGGATGAACATTGGTAAGATATTATTGAAGACAAAAAGGTAAGTGATCCTACCATATTTGTTAAATAATAATCAGTACCTCTATACCTCTCTGTTGCTTTGGAATATGATGATGAATATTCACCTGTTGAGATGGAGTTCCCAGTGTCCTTGCCTAAAGAGATCATGTTTCAATCTAACCTACACGAATGAGAATATTTATTTATTGATTCTTCATGTTTTAATAATATCCAAGTGGAATTATTTTTTGACTTACCCTTTTATAAATTTTCTAAAACATCATCACATGATCAATCCATGTATGTTGAAGTCAAATAATCTTCATAAGTAGTGGCAGTGAATGAATAGAACCCATTCTTCCACCTTCCCCATATTTTATGTTGTACCACATGGAAAAGTAGGAGTTATTACACTCTATCCATTATTTCCTCCACTACCAATACAATCATAATAGTACTTTAAAAAAGAATAGGTAGTGGTTTCTAAGTAAGAAACTCCATCCACCTTCAAATTGGGGTTAAATTGTTGTAACTACCAGACTAGGGGCAGTAAAAACCTAGCACCCACATGGGGGATCAAACCATATTCTATCCTCTTTTCCCTTCCTCTTTATTTTTATTTATTTTTATTATGTTTTGTTTTATTTCATGCTTTATAGGTTTAGTGTTATCATCTAGAAGATTAACTCAAAGCTACCACTAGAAAATAAATTCAGGTTGTATCTTTCATTCCCTTTGTTTTTATTCCCTTATATTTATTTATTTATTGAGCTGAAATGAGGGGTAGTTAACTTTAAGTGTGGGGGTGTCAACCTTATTTGTTGTTTTATGTGCTTACTTTTTATTTTTATTTTTTATCTTTCTAGGATTATTAATCTTCAATGAATATTATGATCATTTTCCCTACACCAATTTATTTTAAGAAAGTTGAGATGATTTTTGAAGAAATGTATTTTAAATGATTGTTGATGTGAAAAAAATTTCTTGTATTGGATTTCTAATAATTTTTATGAGTTTGACCAATTTTTGGAAATCCATGCCCATAAAACACTGACTGAAATCATATTTCCAGTTCTGTGAGGTATTCTGAACCAATTTGACATATTCTTTCTAATACCTACACTTTCTTGAGAGAAGCTTGAATTTTGTGTGAGAACCAGAACCTGTGATTTTTCTATTTCGAAGATTTTGATTTCATGAAATGTTTTAACATGATTTAAGAACTTCTTTGGATATCCAAATTTTATCTTGAGACCTAAAATTTACATATATCCTTTATTATCCCTTAGATTCCATGAATTTATTTATAGGTTTACTCCACATTACAAGCCCATTGTTTCGTACCTACCCACACTCTTGGTATTTTTACATGGATATTTCAAGTTTGAGTGTGGGGGAACAGAATTTCATGTGAATTATTTGGGATTTGTTTCATTTTTTTGAGTTTTGAGGTGTGTTTCATTATTTTGGGAAGTGGATAATGAGATAATTGGGCTTGAGTCTTCATTTTATTGCGCTTTATTTAATTCATCCAGTTCTCCTTCAAAAAAAATGCAGATGAGCTTGAATTTATCATTTTATTTCCTTTTATGACTCATTTACCTCTCTAAAATCAAGTTTTTAATTTTAATTCATTCATTATATTCAATTTTCATCTCATCCTCTAGGTAAAAATCAAAAAAAGAAAATAAATTTGTTCCTTTCTGGAGCTTTACAAAAAAAATAAAAAAAAATGAAAAAAGGGGGATAATTTGGATGATATCATTCATTTTAATAATTTCATGACTCATGTACCATATAAAAAAAGGGGGTGGGTTTGTGTTTCACATTTTTAATGGGATTGAGTGAGGATTTTATGTGTTTTCACTTGAATATTCATGCATTAGGCTTATGAGTCTATCCTCCTCTTCTCAACCTTAATTTTTCAAACATTTTCCCACCAACCCTAATCCATAGAATTAACCTTGAAAAATACATCATTATTGAAAATATTTTCATGTTTCTCATTGTAGATAGATGATATTTGTCACAATCCTATGGTGAAACATTCACTTTCCAAGTATGATCATAACTCCAGATTTAATTTCTCTTGAGTGAAGAGTGACTTGAATTTCAAGGTGAGGCAGGTTGTGATTAGGCCATGGATGGATTATTGAGGTTGAAAAAATTTAAATGTGAGGATTTAAAATGAAAGGGAATTGTTTTTCATATAATAGGCATTATGAAATTTTATTTTTGAATAGATCATTGATGTTTTCTCATTTTTTTTATTGTTTTGTGAATTTTAATTTGGATATATAATGATTTCATGGGAGTGAAATGATTGAGTGTGGGGGAGTGAAAAAGCCAGAATTTTCACATATTTTATACTATAATTAAATTTTTATAAACCCACCATAGTTTTATTTTAAAAACAATTGTAACATTATTAGGTTTTTTAAGTATTTTGTGAAAATTTTCAAAAATGGCTTAATTTTGGGATTTAACCGTTTTATTTTTATTATGTATTTCGGAAATAATATTTTATACACTAAAAAAATTGTAAAATTATTATTTTTTAGGATCAAATACATCTTTTTACTCATTTAATCCTTCTAGATTTAAATATCAATCCTTCATTTGGATGCCCAAAACTAGCTCATAATCCAGGCCTTGAAAATTGTGTGTGGATCTTAAATGTTTTAAATATGAGATTTTATCTCAGACTGGGACAGCCCAAAGAATATGAAATTTTTCATGGAGCTGGAAAAGGAATTAATGAACATCATTTAAGAATGAGGCCACGCCTGAATCTGGTGGTTTCAAGTTCATTATGGCATGGGAATTTGGAGTTGTGGAATATGAAGAGTCTGTCTGTCAGAATTAAATGTCCAAAATCAAATAGATATATCTCCCCCATAATTGGTCCAATAAAGATGAAATGTTTTTTATTAACTTGAGATATATAATATAAAAACTTTCAATAATAACACATTACATTATTCATCTATTTAATGGGTCATCCACTTGAATACTTTGGGAGGTCGAATTTTGAGTGAGATTTCATCACCCATTTTTTCTATAAATATGTGTCTCCTCTCCCTTTTACAAGGATAGATATTTCAAGGGGGTAGGGTTGATTATTGTTTCTGTAATTTTTCTTTATATTTTTAATAAATATTAGTTTATCTTTCTTCTTCATACCTCCTTTATTCCATTTTGTTATTTTATGTGTTCTCCCACCGTTATTCCCTTCTCAACTCCACTAAAAATGGAGAACTAACATCGGCGCTTGTTCGAGGGAGGGAATGGTGATTTGATTGAGTTTCTTGTACTTCAATTTATTATCTCTTCATTCAATTCTGAGAATTTTGGTGGTGGTTAAATCCATTATGGTGAGCGGTTTCCCCATTTTCTCTACCACCGAGTTCTTCTTCTTGTTTATCAATTTTCCTTCCCTTCTCTATTTGTGTCCTACATACGATGGATAATGGCATGAGTAGTGATGGTCGATGAAGAGGTATCCTAACTGACTTAAGGAATATCATTACCCTATATACATAGGTATCGTTATGGGGTGATGAAAATCTAAATGAGAAGGTGATTTGTGACAAGTCTTGATCACCTCATTGAGTGGAAGATTGAGATTCATTTCGAACAATGATATCAATCTTTTGAACCTCCCAAGAACAACTGCCTGATTTATTTCTTCAAAATTCATTATTTATTGCATATCATTATTATATATTATATTTCTATTTTATTCATTTAAACCCCTCTATCTATATTAGTTAAAATATAATAGTGACAACAGAAAAACTGTGTGTAGAAGTGGCCTCTTTGTGATCAACCCTGGGGTGTGTCGCTATAGTGAATTCTTAGGATAATAAGAATTTAATTGAATAGTGATTCCTGAAAAAACTGATATCATCACATGGGTGAAAACTTATCCTATCTACATATCCTTTAGTGACCCAACCTAGGATACACCTAAAGGAATACATGATCACCCTCTGTAAATTATAGGGGTCATCGACACCTATCAGCATACAACTTTTGTCTACTATAATTTGTATCCATAAATTTTTGAATTAGCTATACCTGCTCTGATGTTTCCTGCAAGACACTTGGTCCCAAAAACTTAGACTCAACTACCTCCATCCAATACAAAGCTGATCTGCATATCCTACCTTAAAGTTCCTCATATGGTTCCATCTGTATCATTTCTTGTAAACTATTGTTATAGGAAAACTCTACTAAATACAAGTACTTATCTCAAGATCCACTAAACTCTAGAATGCACAATTGCAGTATATCCTCAAGCACCTATATATTACACTCTAACTTCCCATCTATCTAGGGTGGAAATTCATACGGAACAAAACCTGCATACCAAGAACCTTCTGTAATCGCTTCTAAAATAATAAAGTAAAATATGAGTGATGATCTTAAATAATAGTCCATGGCACCCCATGTAGACATAATTTCCCCTAAACTTAAAAAACGCCCAGCTTCTCTAGTGATAAAGTCTCATGTATAGGCAAGAAATGTGCTACTTTCATTATTTGATCCACAATCACCCAAATATCATCATTATTCTGATACATCCTCAGGAGACCTACCATAAGTTCTATGGTAACGACATCCCACTTCCATTCTAGAATGGTCAATAACTATATCAATCCTCTAGGTTGTTGATGCGCCTCCTTCACTTCCTGACAAATATAGAATCATGTCACAAATCCTTCTATCTCCTTTTTCAAACCCGAACATAAAAACTATCATATTAGTTCATGCTACAGTTTTCTCATGCTTGGGTGTAATTCCCACTTTGAGGCATGAAACTCGTCATTATCTCCTCTCACATGCTTATAGGTACAAAAATCCAATTCCTGATATAGATGATCTCAACCTCATCTATGCTCCAATTTTAAGGTGACTCCCCACCTTCAAGGATTTACCTCAAGGTCAAACATTATGGATCATTATATTTTATGTCTCTGATCCATCTCAAAAGTGTAGAATTAGTTGAAATAGTGGTTGACCTAGACCCAACAATGCAATAATTTTGATTACCATATCGTGTATACAGTTATCAATACATGATGTATTCTTACCATTATAGTGTTGATATGTGCACGTCCACTCTTTAATGGTAATGTTTGAGATTAATTTTCGCATTGAAAGGTTATAGCATATCCTAAACTATAATGATAACCTTGAGATACTATGACATTAATAATAAATATAGGTCCTATGGTCTAGATACATCTTACTGATTGGACATAGTAATTGTTTGGCTATCAAGTGTTGGGGGATCATAAGCATTGAGACTTCTTCTCATGAAGTTTTCACTTGGTGATATCTAATAGTGAGATCATAAAGACAGACCCACCAATAGGAACACCACCTGTTTTGGGTGTCATTGGTTGTTCCAATCTACAAACATATGTATTGGTCTTTGGACTTGATACCATTATCAATGTGGGTCATTTGATTGTGTACTTTGATGCAAGAAAAAAACCATGGTAATGAAATCCTGGTGAGATAGATTGTGTTGGGTATTTCATTGGTGGTATGACATTGGTTGAATAGTCAAGAAAGTATTTTTCACTTCTCGGTTATGGAATTTGTATATATCAGTCCCAGTTGATCAGGATGGTGCTACCTTTATAAGTCTTTGGCCAAAGCATCTGAAAGGTAAATCCATCCGGATAGATCAACCAATAATAAAGCAAGAAAAGGACGATGAAACAAGTGTGTATCCTGTTTTATGATACATTTAAAGATAAAGAGATTATAATGCATAGTATATGTTCGTAGTTTGCTAGTCTTTGTTATGGTTATCCTTATCTCTTTAGGGGCCTTGATGGGTTGCTAGACTCCGCTCTTGGTATTTGGATCTTATTCACTGCTATTAAGATAAGGTCCTAAAGGGTCACACACAATAGTATATTCAAGAATCCACCCTATTTGGTTCAATTGGTATATTGGACATGGTGGGCCCCATCATGGGGTTCGACTATTGTCCAAGGTATCGATCACCAAAGAAATAAAGAAATTCATTATTATTCATGTTATGAATAATTGGATTGAATTTATTTAATGTATTTATAAGTTAAGTAAATACAAGAAAATATTATTTGAACGAATATTATTTTAATATTAAAGGTTTGTTTAATATTAAGTAGGAATGGTGAGTCAAGTTAAATAGCTTGGTTTTATCATGTAATATTATATATATATATATATATATATATATATATTAAAGTATGTGATGAATTATTAATAATATTTATGGTGCAGTTTAATTCATTATAATTATTATTTAGTGGACGTCAAATAAATAGGGGATGGGGAACCCAACCAGGTATTTAGAAGTTCCACTATAAATAGAGAGAGAGGCTCTCTTCCAAAAGACTATTCATTCACTTAGAATGAGAGCCTCTCTCTACTACATCTTTCTTGATATAGAGTCTCTATCTCTGAGTGATGATCCAATAAGACCTTCAAGTAATTAAGTCAGAGGATTGTTTTGATCGTTGGGGTGTCGAAGGTGTCATCGGATCTCTGTGATAGCACCCAAAATTTGATGATTGATGTTCCAACAGATTTTTGACGCGCGTTTGGATGATGTAGAGGGTTCCTTCTATGTATCCTTCAAGAAACAATCATCATCGATGAGTTGTAGTCAAGCACGGATTTAGATCTGAACAGGTAAGTTTATAGTTTTATTTTTGTGCTCTTTTAATTTATTCAAGATCCTCAGGCCATATCGGGGCCTAGATCATTGGCAATGACAAGGTATGTCATCCTATCGATGAAAAATTTTAAAATACATAGCCCATAAGCTTCTATTATGGGCCTCAGTTCCTTAAATTGGTATTAGAGAGAGACACATAAATTTTCTAAGACAAATTAAAATTAATTTTCATTAAATGAATTAGAGGGTTTAATTTTGGCCCCAACAGTTCAAACAGCGTGTTGATCCGATTTCAAACGTCCAAGTTATGGCAATTAAATTTTTTTTATAAAAATCACATTTAAGGTTTGATCTCAAGTTTTAAACTTTTTATTTATCCTATAGAACCAACCAAGTTTTGATCGGTGTCAGTTAATTGGAAATAATTCTAATTATGTGCAAAATATAATTTTATAATTTTATATTTTGCATAATAATTTTTTTATTATAATAATATTTATATTATTATTATTATAATATAATAATAATAAATTTTTATTTTATTATAATAATTTTATTATTATATTAATTCTAATTCATTAGCCTTTGGAAAATTGTAAATTTTGAAAGAAAAATCTTATACAAGACAATTTTGGGTGGGTGGTTGTGGAAATATACACACCAAACAATTTTTAAAGGGAGACTTGACTTTTTGTTAAACAAAATGGAGGAATTAAAAAATAGTAAAATAAAAAAGGGGAGAGCATGCCCCCCCCCTCCTCCCCGGTCATCCCCTACCTCCTACCAAAGGTGTCGCTGCCAGTCTCTGATCCCAAACATCGTGCCACCAGCCTCCACCCTTACCTATGCTCTCCTCATGTCTGTTGTTGGAGTCGGAGCTGCCCCTCGACTACCCACTTGGACCCTCCACATCAGCACCATCTCGTTGTCCCTTAAGCTCACAGTCAGCACCCCAGTCCAACCACCCCTCTCAGATTTGGCCACTCCCTTCATCGGCACAGTCCTAATCAACTAGATCTATCATCATGTGGTCTTGTCCTCTCCATCACAGTGCAGCCACACCCTCCTCCAATGAACCAACCTAGCCACAGAAGCTCCATCGAGGCCAGATCTTTAACTATGCCAACCGGCCAGAGAACCCTATATGACTCCTCCCAGGTTTAGCTGTGAGCCACTGTGAGCCTCACTGGAGTGAGAGGTGTCTAGATCTCACCCACCATGTGCCTGATAAGATCCACGAACCTGCTTCCCGGGAACCTACCTCCACCATCGGGAGTCCTTAGTCGCTGCACACTGCCGTCAAGGAATGGATAAACCTCGAGCACATGTATCCTTGATGGTTCATCTAGATCCAATTTGACTGTAACGGATCCATTTAGGTTTTTTCGACCAAGTACGTGTATGGGTGGACCTTCTTGGTCCATATTAGCCCAGTATGGGCTTTGCATGGCCAAAAATGGGTTTGCGCAGGTATAGAAAGACCCACATTGGATATGCATGGGTGTTTTAGGGTTCAAGTTAAATTAAATTAATTAATATATTGATTATGGTTGAATATAATAAATTTCCATACCCATAGAAATTAATTTAATTATTTTAATTAAATTAATTAGTGGACCGATAAATAATTAAATTGTTTTTTTTTTAATTCATTTAATTTAATTTAATTACCCCCATACTTAATTTAATGCAATTTAATTTTATCATGCATGTTTATACATGATTACTAGTCTTAAGCACCAACCCATGTATGTATTTATTTAATTATTTATTTATTTAATTATTTTAACTACGAGCTATTTTTGTAATTAATTAAATGGAAGTGTACACATCATCTTATTTTTAGATAAAATGTATAAGGGCATGTGTGCTCAATTTTATCTAATGTACATTTACACCCATAGCCCCCCTCTCATGTGCATGAGTATTTTTGTACTTCATACAAAGATGGTGTACGACGTGGACCCTACCAAGACGAGGTGGTGTACATTGACTAAGATGATGCAAGAGGTGATGTGGAACCTGCTAAGAAAAAGTGATACTCTAAATGATAAACATACATATACGACAGGGTGATCTGCATCTAGAGTCAAGCTTCTACTTAGGTATGATGCCCCTAGGTTGTTTAGATGCTTAAGACTATTCGAGTAGAAGTAAACCTTTATATATTTATTTATTGTTTTATGCATTTTATAACAGTGGGAAAAATACATAAAATAATAAATAATAAAATGAATAAAGAAACGACATATGTTTTTCTATTTATGTTCAGTTGTGGGCATGACAACGTAGATGAAAAAGATTAATATAAATGGATTGCATTTTTCAAGAGAAAAACAAAAAAACCTCACAAAAATATTAATTTCTTACTACCTTCCACCATTCAAGTTTGAACAAAACCTAGTGTTTGGGGTTCCAGTCATTCCATAGCTGAGGGTGCCTCTCACTATCGGGGAGTTCTTATAAGATTGGTGGGTTTAAATAACTAAAGTGGTAGTGAGGATTAATCCTATCTAACTTTCTATAATTTTATAGGCAATCATTGAGTAAATAAAATTAAGATTTTAGAAGTTGGGACTTCACTCAATAGATAAAGGAACCATAAGTTAATGTGTTTGGCCAGCCAAATGAATACCTTGAACCCTCTGATTAGTGGCATAGCCATAGCTTATAGACCATAAGGAGAGGTTTAGGAATCCTTGCTACTAGAACGCTCAAGCGACATAGTGTTCCGATTCTAGTACAGAGGGTTCCTAGAATTCAATAAAATAATGGGATACATTTAATGATTAAATTAATCACCAATGTCTAATTTGGTAATCAATATAAAATTCCTAATCTACTAAAGTTAATTTTTGTAGATAAATGGAAAGTAAAACCACAATAAAAACTGTGATCGATATTGTAAAAATTTAATGTCCAAACTAGCACGACTTTATAAGTATAGTACAGGTGCTTCTGCACATTACTATAATATAGGAAATTCAAGGTGTTGGTGTCACTATACCTATTAATCCACCTCAATAATCATGGGTGTAAAATTGATTATTGGAGACTCATGAATTAAGCATATGATTGTTCTATCATAATGATATCATTTACATCTGATTTTAGTTGTGGTCACTACATTAGAACATGGATGATATCACATGTAGTCTCATCTCCAATAATCTTACAAGGAGAAAGTTAAGAAAGATATATGGATGATAAATTACACTATCTTATGTGTAAATATGAAAGACATATCAGTATCTTTCAATGCATCCCACTTTTACACCTAATTACTATATTTTTGTTTAAGGATACAAATGAGCAGTATGAAATAAATACTTCATTACCTATTTAGGTAAGGTTCATCAAGTAATAAGAATATTAAAGAAATTATTATATTTAGTTCTTATGGAAAATAAATTAGAAGACAAGGTGAAATGGACAATGGAAATTTTAATGCCAAAGGCGAATTCATAGTGTCTTTTAATGATGTGGTTGGTTATTAAATAGGATGTTATTTGAATCGCATAACTTAAAATAGATTTATGGAAGTTTAAATTGTAGTGAACTGAATTGAATAAGAAATAATACACTTCTTCTTCAGTTTATATTCATCAAATAAAAGTATTGTTTCTGACATATTTCTTAGGTATTAAATACAGTATTATTTTTCACATGTGTATTGAAATACAGTAACCAAGTAAGTATAGAAACATTACAAGAAGTAAGGTGTTTTCCCCAATCAGTTGAGAAAGTTTGATTCCTAAGTCAGTGGTGAGAAACACATAACTTCTAATTTCCAAGTGAATGGTTCTATTTGAAAAAGTTGTTGAGTATAACCAAAACACTTATCTCACATGCCCTTTAGAAAACATAAAACATTAATTTAGGATTCGTAATGAATGTTTTTTGTGGTGTCTCATACTCATTATATAGTTTAGTGATACTAGAATCATAGGAAATAAGTCATGAATATAAAAATGTAAGACTTTTACCCAGTTGTGGAAAGATAATTCTTTGTCAAGAAAAACTAAAAGTCTACATCAAAGATATACCAAGTTTGGTATATAGGCTCGGTATATCTAAACACCTTTGGTATTATCGACATATTTAGTTTGGTTAAAGAAACCTTTAGAAATAAAAGTATGTCACAAAGATTTTGGAATGAGTTCAAAAAGTGAGTGTGAAATACTCCACAAAAAATCTAGTGGTAATATACTTCATAATATTCTTTTAAGTTATTAAGGAATGTGAAAATGAAGTAAAAAAGATGGTTAGAAGATATGAGTTTCTTCAGATCAGTATGTTGAATAATATCTTGACCAAACATTCATCTATCATGATAATATGGTGTGGAATAATTCTTAAACGCACCTTACCTTATCTACATCACGAAATATATTCTAATAAGGGGGATTGATGAGGAGTATTACATATTAACATTGATCAATAAAATTTAGCATGGAGAAATTCCTAAACACACATTTTATACATCAGAGTTATGATGTAAGTAGTATCAATGTTACAATTTGCAGTAACTCCCATTATATTTCAAGACGTGTTTTGAAAATAACGACAAAAACCAATAACCAATATTACAATTGAAAAATGAAAAATGGGTATCATATGAGTCATAGTGTGATGGAAATCCATTATTTCATAGGACATGTGTTTGGAAACAAAGAGTTTGTTGGGATTTAAACAAAAATGCATCAAGTTAAACACATTGTACATTTAAGGTCATTATCCTAAGGGTTGATTATGATATTATATAAATCCCTAAGATAGAAAAGTGGTAGTCAAGTGATAAACTACATTTCTATCAAGAGGGGTCACATATCTACTTGATATAGTGTGGGATATATTAACTTAGATTTAGTCAATGATCAAGATGCACTAATGGTTGGCATAGGAACAATTTCCACAAGTTAATGTGGAAGAGGAATGTTCTATAAACACATAATATATAGGAAGTTTTAAAACCATGGTGATGGTTTTGAGTTCACTAGAGTCAGTGATACATTATTCATTAAGAATAAAAATTCCTACAAGTAGCCAGTATATGAAAATTAGATAATATTTACAAGACTAATAAAATTCAATAATGGATTCCATGTATCAAAGTGAAAAAAGGATTATAAATTGAATACTATGGTGGGTATTCAAGATAGTTGATAAATGGATGGTACAAGCATGGTACCAATAAGGATCTATTAGTAATACCAAGTCAGTATGCCTAAATCCAATAGAATTTTACTTATCGTAGATAACTTCTAAGATCATTTTATTTGACATTGCGTGTCAAGATTAGAATATGTGGAAGGTGTCTAAACAACACAACCAAAAAGGGATGATGACATCATATGATTCCAATAAGGGTTGAAAGTTATTGAAAATCTAGTTTCGGATTAAAGTAAGAAACAAGATATTGGAGCATTCAATTGGAATGAATATTTTCCATGTGTTTACCAAAGGTTAGTTGGAGCACCATAGTTTTCCAAGAGAAATATTTTTGGAAAAATATGGAAAATAGATATTGTTATTATAGTTAGTTAAGACCAGGATAAAAGTAATTATCCAATGACTAACTTAAATAAGAAACCTAAGTTTTAGGGAACAATATCTACTGAGGAAGATCTGGAAGTTGTGAGGACCTATTCAATCATATATATATATATTGACATTGTATTGAAAAAATACAAACAATTAAATTTAATAATTGTTTCTAATGTCATACAGCATAATCTCTCTAGGTTGAAATGTTCGGAACATGGGAGGAGATTAACGTTGTGAGTTGAGTTTCATATGCTTCAGTGATGGATCAATCACATATGCCATGATATGTACAAGAATTAATATTTCTAGGATATACTTAATAGTAGGAAGATATCAATTATATCCAGGAGAACTACAAGTAAAGTAGTCAGAACTCTCTGATTGTACTTAGAAAAGTACAAATGAAATATACCTCGTAAGTGGAGAAGGAAGGATACTAGTTATTGTGGGACACAAACTAACCTTATTTATATCAATATGATCTAGTGTCATAGTTAGGCTAAGATGAAGATCGAGTTAAGCTTATAAAATCTAGTGGTAGTTGTTTCTACAAATACCAAGTACGTTCCAACTTCTAAGGTAGCTAAGAAGTAATTAAAAACAATTATTTGTTCCAGTTCTTGGAATTACGCCAATTAAGAAAAGTTTTATTCTAATGTAAATTATGATATTCTTAATAGACAATATGTCATGTCATGATAGTGGAAAAAAGGGATATACTCGGGGATTCTATCTCTTTAGAGGTTTTACTTAATGAGATGAGGTTGCATATAGAAGAATAGCCACCCGACGAAAAAGTGGCAGATCTAGTAGATAAATTCATTACTCAGCATAAAAATGATCTTTATCATGTGAGTAGCTAACAATTATGGTTATAAAATTAGCTCTAGTGCAAGTGGGAGTGTTTAAATAGTGGGTTCCCTAGACCTAACTATGTAGAAATTTTGATTACCATATCATATATACAGTTATTTATACATGATGTATTCTTACCATTGTAGTGTAGGTATTTCTGCATCCACTATTTAATGGTAATTTACTAGATTAATTGTCACATCGAAAGGTTATATCTTATCCCAATCTATAAATAGAACCTTGATATACTATAACATTAATCTTAATTATAGATCTTATGGTCTAGATACATCTTAATGATTGGACACAGTAGATGTTTGACTATCAGGTGTTGGGGGCTCATAATAATTGAGACTTCTCATGAAGTTCACACTTGGTGATCTCTAGTAATGAGATCGTGAGGATAGACCCTCCATATAGGAACACCACATGTTTTGGGTGTCATTGGTTTTTCCTATCTATGGACAAGTGTATTGGTCTCTAGACATGAGATCATTACCAATGTGTTCCATTTGATTGCATACTTTGATGCAAAGAAAAATCATGGTAATGAAATCATGGTGAGGTAGCTTATGTTGGGTATGTCATTGGTGGTATGACATTGGTTGAATGGTCAAGAAATGGTTTTTTGCTTCTAGGTTATGGAAGTTGTATATCTCACGCCGGGTTGATCAGGATGGCGTTACCTTTATAAGTCTTTTTCCAAAGTAGTGAAAGGTAAATCCATCCGGATAGATCAAAAAATAATAAATCAAGAGAAGGAAGATGACACAAGTGTGTGTCCTGCTTTATTAGATATTTAAAGACAAAGATATTATAATACATAGTACATGTTTGTAGGTTGTTAGTCATTGCTATGACTATCCTTATCTCTTTAGGGGCCTTGATGGGTTGCTAGAATTCCCTCTTGGTCTATGGATGTTATTCACTACTATTGAGATAAGGGCCTAGAGGGTCACACACAATAGCATATTCAAGAATCCTCCCTATTCAGTTGAATAGTTATATTGGATATGGTGGGCCCCACCACAGGGTCTGAGTGTTGTCCAAGGTATCGATCGCCGAACAAAGAAATAAATTCATTATTATTCATGTTATGAATAATTGGATTGAATTTATTTAATGTATTTACATTTTTACTAAATATAAGAAAATATTATTCGAACAGATATTATTTTAATATTCAAGGTTCTTTTAATATTAAGTGAGAATGACGAGTGAAGTTAAATGGATCGGTTTTATCATGTAATATATTTTATATATATATTCAAATTATGTGATAAATTATTAATAATATTTATGTTTTAGTTTAATTCGTCATAATTATTATTTAGTGGATGTTAACTAAATAGGGGTCATGGAACCCAATCGAGTATTTAGGAGTTCCACCATAAATAGATAGAGAGGATATCTTCCAACAGACTATTAATTCACTTAGAATTGGAGACTCTCTCTCCTCCCACTTTCTAGAGAGGTAGTCTCTCTCTTTGAGTGATGATCCAAGAAGACCTTCAAGGAATGAAGGCAGAGGATCATTATGATTTTTAGGGCATCAAAGGCGTCGTTGGATCTTTTCACTAGCACTCAGAATTTTATGATCGATGTTCCAATGGATTTTTATAGCATGTGTGGATGATCTAGAGGGTTCCTACTATGGATCCTTCAATCAACGATCTCCATTGATGAGTTCTAGTCGAGCGCAGATTCATATCTGAAAAGGTAAGTTCATAGTTTTATTTTTATTCTATTTTAATTTACACGATATCCCCGGGCCATGTCAGGACTCTGATCATCGGTGTCGACAAGCCTTGTTGTCCCATCGATGAAAAAATTTAAAAACCCCAAATCATCGGCATTTGTTGTAGGCCCCGGTTCTTTTGGACTCCACATAAACTAACATGAGAGTCATTTGTTCCTGATTCTCCTGAACCACCACATGCATCTCTGCCAGAAAAGACATCATCTTCCACTCCGTACTAGACCCACGAACCACCTATGTCTGAGTTTTCATCCTCAAATAATTAGAAACATTGTTCCCATTTCTCGACATATATGCTTGCTCGAAATCGAATGACTACATATACCTAACCCATATCTACTGCTGAAGATTCAAGTATCATTGTGAAAAGATGTACTGTAATCCCTTATGATCAGTATTCATAGTAAACATTTCACCCAAAATATTGGGTTTCCAACACTTTAAGTAAAAAACCATGGCAGCCAACTCAATTTCATGCATTGGGTAGTTCCATTCATGAGGCCTCAACTGCTAAGACCCATATGCCACAACTCAATCTCCTTGCATTAACACAGCTCCAATTCCAATCCCAAAAGCATCACAATACACCATGTACTCCTCACCTAGATCAGGTAGGATCAAGATTTGTGTTGTTGTCAAATGCTTCTTAATCACTTGAAATGCATCCTCACAAGCTTATAACCATTAAAACATTATCCCCTTATTGGTCAGGCCTGAAAGCGAAACTTCCAAATGAGAAAATTCCTGGATAAACCTCTTGTAATATCCATCTAATCCAAAAAAAACTTCAAATATCAAATATGTTCTTAGACTACTCTCAATAAACCACTTCCTAAACTTTCTATGGATCTATTGACTGACATTCCTCCAAGATGATGATACCCAAGAAGTTTACTTGGTTAATCCAAAACTGGAACTTAGATAGATTGGTTTATAGAATATGTTTTATCAGTGTACTCATAACAATTTCAAGATGTTAGGAATGATCGTCATCAGTCTTGGCGTACACCAATATTTCATTCAAAAACACTACCAGCAACTGATCCAGGTATGGAAGGAATATCCTATTCATCAAGGCTATAAACATTGTTGGTGTGTTCGTTAACCCAAATGGAATTATGAAGAACTCATATAGGCCATACCTACTTATGAAATCAATCCTTGGTATATCAGAAGTCTAAACTCTCAGCCGACAATACCCTGATCTCAAGTCAATATTTAAGAATACACAAGATCCTATCAACTGGTCAAACAGATTTTTGATACGCAAAAGAGGATACAGGTTCTTCAAATTCATCAGGTTTAAATTTTGATAATTTACACATAAGTGAAAACTCTTATTATCCTTATTTATGGAAAACACAAGTGAATCCCAATGTGACATACTCATATGGATAAATCAATTATCCTCCAACTCCTCCAACTTATTCTTGAGCTCTTGAAGATATATCAGTGTCATTTTGGATGGTGGAATAGAAATTGGATCTTCCCCGGCATGATCTCAATGGTGAATTCCACATCTCTCTTAGGTGGAAACCCTGATAAGTCTTCCAAAAAGAAATCATGAAACTAGTCCATTGGAGGTATAAATTTATCATACTTTACATATCCATCATCCAGTAATATACTTTCAACCTAGGTTGTGATCTCTCCCATTTTCTAAGTAATTGGCGCTACCCAGCCTTCCTCGATATCTCACTCTCCACGGTGAATATAGTTTTCACCCTTAGGAGACGTAAAATTCACTCTACTATGGTAACAATCTATGTGGGATCGGTATGCTAATAACCAATCCATACCCAAAATTAGGTCAAATACTAACATGTCTAGGATGTAAAGGTCCCACAAAAATCAATACTCTCCAACCTTGAGAGAACACCCTTTGTATAAATAGATGTCTCTAAACTGTAATCCCAAGTTATGCAGACTCTACAACTAGAATCAAACCATTAAAAATTTGTGTAGAAATAAAGAAATGAGAGGTTCCATTATCAAATAATGCACTAGATAAAGTATAGTCTACAAGAATAACATATCTCATTGTCGATGGTCCAACCTCTCTATCCATAAGTGTAGGTTGTTCCACATGCAACTGTCCTGCCCCTTTTCCCTTGTGATGCAGTTTAACTCTCCTATGCTGTACTAATCTACTGATATAGGTGGTATTTCCCTAAATCTCCATGTCAACTGCCTCTACCTTCTCGGCCAATATAAATCCAGATTCTAGACTGATATTGTGTAGAAGATCCCCTTACTACACTCTATTTTTTCCCAACTTCACCATCATTCCTCGTCTATCACTGGGTCCTACAGAACTCATGTATATGTCCCATATTGCTACAAGATCGTCACTCTACTAGTGGTTGGGGTAAATGTCTCTATAAGTGACCCAACCTACCACATTGGTGATAGATCACTCGAGCAAGATCATTTTCAATTGATCCATATATTTGGGTACTTCATTTCCCACTACCTTAGCCGATGCTATCGTAGCAATGCTTCCTACTCTCAGAAGCCACATATCCTGATCATCCAGCTAGAACTACCTATACTACACTCGAATCTTCTTTCATGTTCTACTTATCTATGAAATCTTGATCCACCACCTCATCAAACTTATTTATTCAAACAAATATTAACTTGAGACTTAATCTCGCATTTAATCCCATCCTGAAAATTTTTTGTTGTAGGTGTCTTGTCCCCTTCCAATACTAGAGCAAAGCAATATAAATCTGTAAAAAGTCCAGTGTAGTCCCTCACATACATACTCCCCTAATTCAACCTCATGAACTCATTACCTATATCCTACCTTAGAATCTCTAGATAGAATTTCTCTAAGAACCTCTCCAAAAAGTCCTTCCATAACATACCATTAGCCTATTCAATCTACACCTGAATGTCCCACCAGCACTTTACTCATCCTCATAGAATTTAAGTATCCAACTTGAACCTCCTCTCTATAGGAGACTCCAAGTGGTCAAGTATAGTCTTGCTAGACTCAACCTAGAACTCAACTCCCTCTGGTCCTCCCTCTCTAGTAAAATTCATAGGGTTCTGCAACTAGATATCCCTCTTCAGATCAAACATACTCTTTATAACCGTCCTTGGGTATCTTCCCATGAATTATATGAACTGAGAAAAGTTCTATTGGAACTGCTCTCCTACTTCCTCATCCAACATGATAGGTGCCTCAGGTTCCATCACCGGAGGATCATTCCTAGCCATGTCCTCTGGTCGTCCTATCAATAAGCAACATCGTGGAGGCATACTCTATATAATTCCAAACATGCACCTTAGTACATAGTTCATAAAAACTACATGTTTATGTAAGAGGGAAACAAAACAATCCATAACAATTATTTTCTAAAAATCTCTCCACATGGTCAAAAACTAAGGATTTATTGCTACCCTTAACCATCCTATACTTAGGTCTTGGTTAATAAGGGTAAAAACATTTTCATTATTCAAGTTTCTCATTTTGAAACCCATTTATTCTCATCTTGCATCATTTTTCAATATTTCTTAATTTCATGCTAGGTTCCATTTTCATTTCAATTTCCCAAGCAAGGTAAATAGTTCAAGTTCAACAACTTCCCCATAACCCATTTTTTGTGTGTGCCTAAAATGATGCATGTCACAATAACCCTGAGTTCCTAGAATGATGCATATAAATACAGCTCTCATTTCATATTGAGCTACGAGTCAAATCTCAAAAAATATCAACATCAATAATCACATTACACAACAAGTGCATCACCCAAGGTGAAATAATATTCAACTATAATAGAAAATAGTAATAAAAACAATCCGACCCTGGGTACTTAGGTTTTCCCTAGTACATGAGTTAGCTACCCCCATGCATGAGATTATAACCAAGGCCCAACTCTTCCTAGTATCCTTTATACCTTTCCTAAATAGTAATACAAAATAAAAAAGAAAACAAAACTCATCTTATACCACTTTGTAACATCTTGGATCAGGTTCCACATATCAGTTCCCCGAATCGGTTGGTCACATGACCTCAAGCGTGCATCCCCATATGCTAGAGGCTTCCAACTAGCAGAAAGGGTCTAATGTCAATCATGGGGAGACTATACCCTCTTTATTATAGTAATACACTAGTGTAAATAAAGAAAATATAACCAAATATGAAACCATGACTAGAAATATTTCAATATCTCATGATAAACAAAACTGGAAATAGAATATCAAAACTAAAGTAGAAAAATATACCATGTCAAAGTACGCGTCAAGTTTCTAAAATGAAACCCAAAATAAAGGCACTTATGAATCCCCAAGAGGTTCAAGAACCACATCTAGTTCCCTCACCCAAGATCCATCCCAACTTAGTTATCTATATTAGGGAATTTTCCCTTAACCTGTCTAGAAAACACAAAGTCTATTCAGGTACTGATCAGGCAGCCCGAGTAGGGTGTGAGTACAACTTAGTATGCCACCACCAATAACATCTAAAACAATATCAAATAAAATAATAGTGTATGTAGTTGTATAATGAAAATAATTACAATTCATAAGTAAATAGTTATCACATTATCAATTAATCTTTATTTAACCACATAACCCCTAGGTTCCCATAGACACTTGTACCTCAATCGTTACTTTGGAACATGCCAGAGCCCTAAGTATTAACAAGTGATATTATATCTCAAAATTACATTGTTACCATTATTTAATTCATTCTTGAATTCACATGTTACCATTAAAACATTACACAATAGAATGACCATGTTCCCATTCTTTAATTCGCAATGAAATGACCATGTTACCATTCATACCACATACATTATATAGGACCCTAAGTCACCTTGAGAGAGGAAGGGTGAATCAGGGTGTCAAATTTCTCTTTTAAAGTGATGGGTCTTGTTCCCATATTGGTAGGAACTTGATAAACTTGTATGATGGATATGATTAGTAATCAAACATTCTCATGCAAAGAGATGACACCGCACTTTTACTTGATTCACCACTAAGGGCTACATCTAAGGAGCATACGCCAACAACGTTTCAATCATACCAAAAACCACTAATCTTCACTAGCAATAGAATATAAAGGTTTGGTCATAGTCAATTTTTTATAGGATAATTTCCTTAATAATGTTTTAGGGATCACTCACTATGCCCCAGGGAACACTACCGCTGACTCCCCCTTGCTCATTATTCTGTGAGAGGACAAACTTAGTTTATCGACTTGAAGGTTACTTCAATGGTTTGGTATTAAAGTCTTCATCCCTAACTTAGAATGGGGCACTAATTTCATTATAGACCTGATTTGATACTCAATGAAATCCCTACATACTTAAATATGATATTCAATACTGCCCTTCATGAAGCCCCTTCACAATGCTCAATCCTTTAGAAAGAACACTCCTTCGTAGAGAACACAACTTCGCAGAGCTATAACCTTTGTAGAGATCAATCCTTCATAGATATAGAGACTTCATAGAGATCAAGCCTTCATAGAGATAGGTGCCTTTTCATAACTCACTGTCATTGTGAAGCAAACTGCCTTCGCGGAACTCCTTACTTCGGGAAGCTCACTGAGCCAACGCGGAACTTCCCATCTTTGCAAAGTACCCAATACTTATAACATTGACTTCAGTCATGCCTAAAGTATTATTTTGGTAGACCTCAAGATCTTATAGACAATCTATTTCATAGATCACCCCTTGCTTCATGAAATCAAATAAATTCCATAATTTCTTAGAAAAGTTCATGTGGAATGAAGAGGGGTGGACTCTTATTTATAGGCATGGTCGAATGTGGAGCTCCACTTCTTTCTGTGTGATTTCTAGATTGGTCAAAAACTTCTTCACGATGTATCTCCCTTCTCAATTCTCCATGTATATTCTTCATTTTCAATGCTCATCGTAACTGCAGATCTCTCCATCAAATCCCTTTGCACCGCCACAATGCTCCAATTCTCGTAATCGCGAAGCAACATCATCTCCAATTTCAATGCTTCATTCCTTATAAATCCTCAATATAGTCTTTGTAAAATCCATGCATTTACCATATTTATGAAAATTTTATTCTAGATGAATACCTTTTGTGAAGCTCAGATCTCATAATCGCATAGCACACCATCACAATCGTCGTGTCTTTGTGAAACACACTTCATGAAGCTGATATCTGTGAAACTCATGCCTTTTCCATAATTTCATAAGGCCTTCAAGAAAAAAAAAATTCAAAATTCTTTCCATTCTCCAAATGTTGGACCCCAAAAATTTGGCAAACACTGGGAATTGACATCACCTTCAAAATTGCTTATGGTTTGAACTGTATGATGCCTTTCCTTGCAATCTCCCTGATCATCCATTGCTCTTCCATGTGAAGGTTAAAAAAACAAAAACCATGCTTCATTTCTAGAAAAGAACAACCTTGGTTACAACAATATCCCCCTTTGGGTTTGTTGGAAATCTGTAGATAAATTCAATAGAGCGCCAACCACAATCAAAGCCTGATATGAAAGAATCAACTCAACCAACACTCAAAGTATATGTGAGCAATTTTTGGTGTATAAAACAAGGGGGAAGACATGAATTGTGTTCTCTTGTGTTTGTATGAACTAATCTGATTGTTTCCTCCTTTGAAAATCATTCTCATACAACCAGAATGAAACCAGAAAAAAAATTCAACCTCCACATTTCCATATTAAATTTATCCATTTCTCCCTCATTGTCAATAAACCCAAAGACCGGTATTTGTATATTTTTGATATCAGAACATACTCCACCTAGATCGTATCTCCCGCATAAATCTGCATCTCTTCCACAAATAGATTAAAATAGTTAGCAAAACTGGGGAGAGGGGATTCTCGTGACCTCCTTATACAGTAGGAGGCGGCTGAACACCAAGGTTAAATCGATGCTTCTCAAAAACAGCCACTGCCAGTGGCTTGGTCAGAATATTAGCTACTTTCTCATCAGTTCCCACATGATCCATTTTAATATTTACTTGTTAAACTTTCTCTTTGATAAAGTGATATCATATTCCAAAATGTTTCATACAATAATGATGAACCGAATTCTTTGTAAGATCAATCACTCTCTTGTAATCATAGTGAATCACCATCGGCTGCTTCACCTCATCAACAGTGTCAATCAGTTGCTACTTCATCCAAAGTAACTAAGTGCATGCCTTTGTAGTAGATATATATTTAGCTTATAAATTACTAAGATAAGTACTTTCCTATTTCTTTCTTAACTATCCCACACATTTATTCCCAATATATAATGCTCCACCACTGGTGGACTTCTTTTCCACTATATCACTAGCCCAATCAGTATCAGAAAATGATGATAGCTCACTATCTCTTTTTGCAGTAAAGTATAACCCATAATTATGAGTACCCTGAATGTATCTTGTGATTTTTTCATGGCCTCCATATGTTCTTACTTTGTATTACTTTGAAAATTGTCCACCAATCATGTTGCAAAGACAATATTTGGTTATGTTCTAGTCAAGTATAAGAGGCTTCGACTTGTACATGGTGGGATCCACATAATTTTCATCCTCGTGCTTTCCAAGTTTAGTTTCAACCATAATAAGAGTTAACAATGGTTTAGTGTCATACATATTGAACTTCTTCAGCAACTCTCTAGCATACTTTTCCTAAGAAATGAATGTGTATTACTTCCTATGAATCACTTTCAACCCCAAGAAGTACATGAGTTCACCAATCATAGACATTTAAAATTCTGATTTCATGTGATTGGAAAATTTATTCACTAATCCCTACTTGTTTCCACCAAAGATAATATCATAAACATACACTAGTACCATGAACTAATATTTCTAAGAATTCTCCACATAGAGATTGTGATCCACTCCTCCTATTTTGAATTCAAACATTTTCAGATAAGAATCTAGATGAGTGTACCATGCTTGTGGTTCCTGCTTCAATCCAGAGAGATCTTTCTTTATTCTACAAACCTTCATTTCATCATTTCCAAGAAGAAAACCCATTGGTTTTTCTATGTAAACTTATTCTTCAAGAATACCATTTAATAAAGAAGTTTTTAAATCCATTTGATACACTTTGTATCCTCTTTGAATTGTCATGGAAATAAAAAAGTCAGATTGACTCTAGTATCGACACTGGAGAAAATGTTTCTTCAACATCAACACCTTAAATATGTGAATATCCCTTACACACTAGTTGTGCCTTGTTTCAGATCACATTACCATTATCATCGAATTTAATCTTCAAAATCCACTTAGTACCAATCACATTGTGATTTTAAGGTCTCTTAACCAGATCTTATGTTTGGTTCTTGTCGATCTGATCCAAATCTTCATTCATGGATTTAACCCATGATTCATCCTTTATAGCTTGTTAAAATTAGGATGGTTCTACCATTGATAGGAATATAGATTGTACATTATTCCTCATTCTTCTTTTCTTAGTGGGAGCTGTCTAATCCCCAATGATATTGGATTGATCAATTTCTGCTCTTCGATTTCTTCTATGAGGTTTGAGAGGATTTTCTTCAGCCATGGTCTCTTTTTCTGATTATTCATCTAAATCCACATAATTTTGTGAACTCTAAATGGTTTTCACACATTCCTCTACTTCTTCATTTTAATATATTCCATGTCCATTTTATTTTTCATCTTCAATCACATTAGTATAAGATCCCCTCATGGTATTTGTGGTCTTATATTCAATAATCTTAACATCACTAATTTCCACAATTTTTCTGAGATGCTTATTAAAACACTTGTAGGTTTTTCTATTCATTGAATATCTGAGTAATATTCCTTCATCAGATGCATCACCATATTTTCCCTAATTTTTTTATTTGTTTCTGATAAAACATTTACTTATGAAAACATAGAAATACTTCAAAGAGGGTTTCCTTCCATTCCAAAACTCAAATGGTATCTTCATTCCACCCATATAAAGCCTTGATTGATTTTGAATATATATCGCAGCTTAAACAGCCTCTTTCCAATAATATCGAGAGATATGACTCTCAATCAGCATGGTTATGGCCATACTATTCACCTGTTGATTCTAGAGATCAACAACTCCATTTTGTTATGGAGTTCTCACAGGATCCACGTGGTTTTAAATTACATGTTGTTGAGTCAAAAGTTATCTTTTGACTTCTATATCTTGTTTTGTAAATCACAAATGTCTTTTATCATGATGATCGTACCAACCATGCTGATCGTACTGATCATGCTGATCGTACTAATCATGTTGATCATACTGACCATACTGATCGTACCGATCATGCTGATCATACTGACCATGCTGATCGTACTGACCATACTGATCGTACTGATCATGTTGATCGTACTGACCATGTTGATCGTACTAACCATACTGATCATACGGACTATAATTTTCGTACTTACTCTATCAATCATATCGTACTGACTCTGTCAATCGTATCGTACTGACTTTGTCAATTGTACTCACTTTTGTGTATCTTACATTGTATCTTATCAATACATTACATTTAGTAATACTTATAATACTCATACTTTCATTACTTTCTTGTTTTAGTACTTTTTCAAAAACACCTGTTTCATATTAATCGTACCCTTGTTTATCATCTTTATTTATCTTTTGTTTTAACCAATACGATGTCATTGAATTAGCTACAAAATAATCAAAACGATGTCGTGATTTTTGTTTCAATATGACCGTTATAATTCCAGGTGTCCAAGTCCCTCCGAGTTTTTCAGAGAAATATGACCGTTGGAGGAAATGTGACCATTGGAACCTGAGGCCTATAAATAGGAGGTCATTTGAAGCTGGGAAAGAATAATTGGGATACTTTGCTTCTATCAAGTTCTAGAGAGAGACGCTGTGACTTATCTCATACTTTGTTCTTTGTGCGACCGATCTTCGTATTGAGGGATTTCAAGTGATTGAAAGATAGAGGTGTTGATTACCTACAAAATCGAGGGATGCCGGGGATAGGTAGACAGAAGTTCCGATCATCGTATCGAGAGCTGTCAGGGATAGTCAGACAGATGTTCCAATCATCGTATTGAGGGCTACTAGGGATAGGTAGACAGACGAACCGATCATTGTATCGAGGGCTTCCGGGGATAGGCAGACAGATGAATAGATTATCGTATCGAGGACTTACCAAGGTGGTGGTAAGACAGACCTCTTATCCTAAGTGAAAGGATAACCCTTCTCTTTGGGTAAAAATAATTGTAACACTTTTACATTTCCATTGTTTTTTGTATTAGAAAGGAATTGTATTGTTTTCTTTCTTCTTTACACTTTCAATTGTAATTCTTTCAATTACAATTATTCTATTACATATTGTATTAACAGATTCTATACGCTTTATGGTAGAATCTCTCACACTTTTTTTACTCTGGTTATTTTATTCATCTTGAATACAATTACTTTACTTTTCTAATAGTATTAAATTACATCATACCTTTATATTCAATACAATTTTGGTTGTTTGAATTATATTAGTTTAAGTTCTTTTAAACTAATTTCTTAAGTGTTTAAACACAAAGTTTTTAAACCTACAATTCACCCCCCCCCCCTCTTGTATTGTTCCATCTAATATACATATACATTTACATATTTGATCCAACAATTGGTATCAGAGCAGGTTTCCACTAATTTATACTACTAGCTCCTATTCGAGTGTTATTACTGTTTCAATTACTTTCTACACTAACGTGTGGAGTGGAAAAGATTTTTGTTTTATTAGATGGCAGGAATGAATATTGGATCAATTTACAATCTAAATCCTTCTAGACCACCTATATTTGATGGGAATGATTATGAGTATTGGATAGATCGAATGAAGATGTTTTTTTATCAATACTGGTGTAGATAATTTTATTATGCTCACTGGAGGTTACAAAATTCCTGATAAAGAAGTCAGTACTTTCACTAATCAAGAGAAGTAAGAATATCAACTGAATTACAAGGTACAAAATACTTTATTATATTCTATGACCAGGAATATATGCAACCAAATATCTTCTTGTGAAGCAGCCAACTGTATTTGGAAGAAGTTGGAAGTCACAAATTTTGGTACATCCAAGGTTATAGAAACAAGAAGGGCAATGATTCGAACAGAGTATCATGGATTTGTTTTTCCGTATGGAGAGCCAGTATGTAAAGTGCAACAAAGATTTATGACAATTGTCAACAGCTTACAATCTATGGTACAAAAAGCTCTTGATGATGAAGCTCTTGTTGACAAGATTATTGATATAATTCCAAACAAATGGGAGTCAAAAAGGACAGCTATTGATGAAAACATAAAAGTTTCCCAGATTACTCTTGATGAACTCTTTGGAACTCTTCTACAGCATGAGACAAGAATGAAAAGAGATGCTGATTTCAACAAGAAGAAATATGGGAATGGAAGTGTAGCCTTTACATCTAAAGTTAGAACATCTAAAAGGATAACAATATCCAAAGCCAAGAAAGTTATTATATCAGAATCAAGTGATAGTGATCACTCGGAAAAATGAGTTATCTAATCTTTCTCGAAGGATGAAAAATATTGTGGGAAAGAAAGACTTCCAATACAGATTCAAAAATAGGAAGGATAATAAAGATTCAAATGTAACTTGTTATGAGTGTAAGAAAGTGGGTCATATAAGGCCTAATTTTCCTTTACTGAAGAGAAAAGAAAAAAAGGAGAAACATTCTGAAAGAAATAAGAAAACGTATTACAAGAAAAATACAAAGAAAGTTTTGAAGGAAAATGATACTTGGAGTGCAAGCGGTAGCGATTCTTCATATAATTCTTCAGAATATGAGTCCTCAGGACAGAGAAATATTGGACTTATAGCCAGATTACCAATTGAAGATCATTTTCTTATGGACAAGGTACACAATGCTGAAGCTATTATAAATGTCTCTTTAAATGCAAATTATACTGATAATAAATATTATTAATCTTAAAATGATTATTCTTCATCATCAGAAGATGATACATTACCTTTTTTTGAAGAAGTATCTAGATTTTCTAAATTACATGAAAATGATAATTATAAACTTAATAAAAAACTTGATAAAGAAAATTCTAGAATTTCAGTTTTAACTAAAGAAGTATCAAATATTTCTAATGATCTTGATACGAAAACTTATGATTTTGAAAGTATTTTAAAAACCCTTGAGAAATTCAAATCTGATAAGGATAAACTTTCTAAGGATATAGAAAATGTAATTTCTAAGAAAAATGTTTTAGAGACTAACCCTAGTTCAAAATCAAATGTTTTGGAGGATAAAAATTTAGTTTTAAAACTAAATTCAGAAATCTTTTCTTTGAAAAAATGTTTGTCAAACTTTACTTATGGCAAGGAGAACTTTGACAAAATGTATTCCCAAATCCGGCCTTTGAGAAATCATTTTGGACTTGGTTATACTCATTCCAAACCTTTTTTTAGTAATAACTATTTTGTTCCACAAAATAACCCTTTTTGTTCTAAGTGTCAATGTGGTGGACACTGGAAAAGAGAGTGTTCTCTTAATAGAACTCAGTCTTTAGGATTTCATAAATCTCATTTTTCAAAACAAATGTGGATTCCTAAAATTCTGTTATCTAACCCTTCTGGATCCAAACAAGTTTGGATTCCGAAAAACTAATTATTTCTATTTCAGGAAAACGAGAAGTTTACCAACAAGAATATTTGGTACATGGATAGTGGTTGTTCTCGACACATGACCGAAAATAAAGATTTATTTGAAAAGATTATCAAAACAAAAGGTGGAAATGTTACCTTCAGAGACAATTCTCAAGGAAATATTGTTGGTATAGGTAATATTGTTTTTCTTGGAAAAGTTCTTATCTCAAATGTTTTGTTTGTTAAAGGTCTTAGGCACAATCTCATTATAATAATCCAATTATGTGATGAAGGTTACCTTGTAAATTTTAGAAATAATAAGTGTCTAGTTCACAATTCCAAGGATGAGTTCATTATATCTTCCCATAGGCAAGAGAATGTATACACTATTAACTTAGAAGACATTAGGAGCCAAAACTTACCCTGCTTAAGTCCAATATAAGACCAATCATGGCTATGGAATAGAAGACTAGGACACTTCAACCTAAGAAACCTTTGTAAACTCTCAAAGAAAAGACTTATAAAGGGACTACCGGGTCTTAGATATGATTCTTAAAAAGTCTGTGATCCTTGTCAATTTGGCAAGCAACATAAAACTATCTTTAAATCAATTAATGAAGTTTCAACTTCTAATGCATTACAGCTAGTGCATATGGATCTTTTTTGTCCTTCACAAACTGGAAGCATTGGAGGAAAATACTATGTATTTGTTTTTGTTGATGACTTTACTAGATTCACATGGGTCTATTTTCTAACAAAGAAACTTGAAGCCTTTTCCTATTTCAAAACTTTTAGAGCCCAAGTTAAAAATTAGAAAAACCTACCATTGATAACTATTCATAGTGATCATGGTGGTGAATTTCAAAATTATGAATTTGAAACTTTTTGTAGTAAGAAAGGTATTACTCACAATTTATCAGCTCTAAGAACTCCTCGGAAAAATGGTGTTGTTGAAAGAAGAAATCGTATTCTTCAGGAAATGACTAGAACCATGTTGAGTGAATAATTAATTGCTAAGCACTTTTGGGCTGAAGTTGTTAGTACTGCTTTCTATACTATAAATCGTGTTTTAACTAGACCTTTTCTTAATAAAACACCTTATGAGTTATGGACTGGCCTAAAACCTAAAGTTTCATAATTCAATGTTTTTGGGTGCAAAGTATTCATTCTGAATACAAAAGATAATCTACACAAATTCACACCAAAATCTGATGAAGGAATCTTTCTAGGCTACTCCACAACTTCTAAGGATTATAGAGTCTTTAATAAAAACACTTGTACTATTGAGGAAACAGTATATATAAAATTTGATGAAACTGATCCTTTTGTTTTTAAATCATCCCAACCTATATCCTCATATGTGTTTTCAAAAACTGATTATCAACCTTTGTTAGAAGATCCTTCTGATAAGGAAAATTTTCAAGAAGATACTTCTAAAACATTTACCATAGAAGAATTTCTACCATATATTGATGAACAGGTTTTACAAAACCCAAATCAATTGTTTCTTAGGGATTATCCCAGTGATAACTTCATTGGTGATGTAAATCAACCTGTAAGGACCAGAAATTCCTTAATAAATTAAATAGAACATCTTGATTTTCTTTCCCAATTTGAACCTAAAAGTACAAGTGAGGCCTTAGGTGATGAATATTGGATCAAATCAATGAAAGATAAACTAAATGAATTCAATAGGAATCAAGTCTGGACTTTAGTTGAAAGACCCAAAGAAACAACTGCAATTGGAGTAAAATGGGTTTTCAGAAAAAAAAATGTGATGAAAATGGAATCATTGTATGAAATAAAGCAAGACTTGTTGCTAAGGGCTATAATCAACAAGAGGGAATAGACTATGAAGAAACATCTGCTCTGGTAGCTAGACTTCAATCTATTCGAATTCTATTAGCCTTTGCAGAATACTTTAACTTCAAACTATTTCAAATGGATGTTAAATGTGATTTTCTAAATGGTTTTGTTCAAGAAGAAGTTTTTATCTAACAACCTCCTAGTTTTCTAGACCCAAAACATCCTAATCATGTTTTTAAACTTACCAAATCCCTATAAGGTCTTAAACAAGCCCCTAGAGCATGGTATGATATGCTTACAGAATTTCTTTTACAAAAAAATTATACAAAAGGCACAGCAGATCCAACCCTTTTTATAAAAAAGGAAAATCAAAATGTTTTTATTGTTCAAATATATGTTGATGACATCATATTTGGATCAACTCAGCAATATTTAACTAATTATTTTGAAAATTTAATGAAGTCTAAGTTTGAAATGAGTATGATGGGTGAGTTAAAATTCTTTTTAGGTTTTCAAATTTCTCAAAAACTAGAAGGAACATATATATCCCAACATAAGTATATTAAAGATTTTCTCAAAAAGTATGGATATGACAATACTAAAAGTATTAGCACTCCAATTGGTACCTCAAATTCCCTTGATCTAGATGAAACTGGGAAACCAGTAGATCAAACAATTTTTAGAGGTATAATAGGTAGTTTTCTATACTTGACAGCTAGTCGACCAGACTTAATGTTTTTTGTATGCTTATGTGAAAGATATCAATATAATCCAAAAGAGTCTCATTTAAAAGTCATAAAGAGAATCTTTCGGTATTTAAAAGGCACTGTGGATTTAGGACTTTTTTACTCTTCTGGAAATGATTTTGTTTTAAAAATTTTTT
Source organism: Viscum album (assembly GCA_963277665.1). Lineage (NCBI taxonomy): Eukaryota > Viridiplantae > Streptophyta > Magnoliopsida > Santalales > Viscaceae > Viscum > Viscum album. Next base: position 1,795,053,804 of record OY728120.1, read on the forward strand.
CAGATGCTGATTTTGGTGGTTGTAGAATGGATAGAAAAAGTACATCTGGAACATGTCATTTCTTAGGAGATTCTCTGGTTTCTTGGTCCTGCAAGAAACAAAACTCTGTAGCACTTTCCACTGTTGAAGCTGAATATGTAGCAGCTGGAAGTTGTTGTTCTCAAGTGTTGTGGATACAACACACACTCACTGACTATGGATTGAGTTTTTCCAAAACCCAAATTCTATGTGATAATACTAGTGCCATAGCTCTTAGTAAGAACCCAGCACATCACTCTCATGCAAAACACATAGATGTTAGGCATCACTTTCTTAGGGATCACACACAAAAAGAAGATAGTATTTTACAATTCATCGGAATGCAAGAACAACTTGGTGACATTTTTACAAAACCATTACCTTCCGATAGATTTGAATTTATAAAACAGAAGCTAGGAATGATTACATTAAAATAATCATTCATATCTACTTCATGTTTTACATTTCTCCTTACATTAAACAACTCCTCTTAGAAAGGGGGAGAACATTTCTTACTATGTTTCTTTTTATCTTATGATCTTTAATTATTTATTCTCCTGGTATGTGTTTTTGTCTATCTATTTATCGTATTGATAGTTTTATCGTTTTACTTATCTATATGTTTATCATATTGAAAGTTTTATCATTTTACTTATCTATCTGTTTATCGTATTGGCAGTTTTATCGTTTTACTTATCTATCTGTTTATTGTATTGACAGTTTATTGTATCATTTACTTATCTGTTTATCATATTTTCCGTTCATGGTAATGAATTTTTTTTCCATCAGCACATCCGTTCATGGTAATTAATTTATTTTCCATCGGCACGTCCGTTCATGGTAATGAATTTCTTTTCTATCAGCACACCCATTCATGGTAATGAATTTATTTTCCATCGGCACATCCGTTCATGGTAATGAATTTCTTTTACATCATCACGTCCATTCATGGTAACAATATTGTGTTCCATCAGCTCGTCAGTTCATGGTAACAAGAATATTTTCCATCGGCTCGTCAGTTAATTGTAATGACTTTGTTTTCCATCGGCACGTTCGTTCATGGTAACAAGACTATTTTTCATCGGCTCGTCAGTTTTGGGTAACAAGATTGTTTTCCATCGGCTCATCAGTTAATGGTAACGACTTTGTTTTCCATCGGCATGATGATTGATGGTATTTTTTTTACTTCGTACTCTTATATTTTTATTTCAATATTATCTAAACCAACAATTACCTTATGATCTTCGGTAGGTACATACTTTTCATTTTTTTTTAAAAAAAATCATTTTAATCCTATCCGTTGATCTTATTTCTTATAATCTCAACCGTAGAAGATCAATGGTCACCCTTTTTCCTCCTATAAATAAACCCCCCCCCTCCCCAAACCCACATCGGTTTTTCAGGTTTTGTGGCGAAGCTCTGCTCCACCGATTTAAGTCATCATACGATCCTTCAAGCGGCTTCTCCTATATTTCTCAGTCCTCTGCTAATACTCCCACCGAAATGTCTTTAAAGTCTTTCTCAGAGAAAGACTTTTTCAGAGAAATGTTAGTTGCTTGAGACTTTTTTGATTTGTATGACTCTACAATCAAAAGAATCATTTTGTTTCAAGGCTGGGAACATTTGTGTGTTGAAAAACTAGTATCCCAAGATCCGGTCCTTATAGATGAAGTTAGTCATTTTTACAAAACTGTATCTTTTGATAAGAATGTGACTATCAACTTTGTTGTGTACGATATAAATACTTCTATGTCTGTGAACCAAGTAGCTCATTTTCTGAATGTTCCGATAGAAGGTGATTCTTTCTGTCCATCTCATAAACTACCAGAGGAAGTTGGTACATTTAAAAAAGAAATTTCTGAAAAGTATATGTTTATTATAAATGAAGATAAGATAAAAGTGGCTCATCTTTCACCAGATAACAGATTTGTGTCTCTTTGGATGCAAGGTTTTCTTATTCTAAGGAAAGGGGATAGAGAGACTTTGAAGGTTTCTGATATCTTCATGTTGGACTATCTTTTCAACATGAGAAAAGTAAATCTTATGGAATACATCTTTGAAACTATCAAGAATGTTAAGTCAGGAGCAATTAAGTCTCATTTGATTATGTATCCAGCTATCCTTACCATGTTTATTCTCGAGAGTATGAAGTTTTGTAATATTCCTTTGAAAGGAAAAATGATAGATCTGAAGCCATCCTGGATTAGTAAGAGTACATTGAAGAAGTTGAATGTTTTTTTTATCCGAATTCAAAAAAAATTGTAAAAGATTTAGAAGTAGAATCGGCTCAGAATCAATCGGCACCTATGCCAGTCAAAGACAATCCTTCTATCGGTGCTCCTCAAAAGTTGGATCCGCAAACCAGTTCAAAGCCAAAGAAGAAACCTAAGTACATTAAGGAAGTCGTGGTCAGGTGGAGAAAATATAAGGAACAGAGAAATGAAGGTGATCCAAGATTCGGTCTTGACCCAATTGAAGATTTTGCAGAAAGAATAAGGGTAGAGGAAACCCTTCAAGCTGAAAAGAAAAAGAAGACTGTTTTGTAAATAAAGGCTCAAGACTTTGATATCTCTAAAGTACTAAAAATGGTTGAGGATTCTAGTGCCCAACTAACGGAAGAAATACATCAAGAACCTATCGTACAGAGTCTTCCAGAGAAAGAAAAAGGGAAACAGTTGTTGGAAGAGATAGAGGAAGTTAAAGAAGATGAATTAGATTTCCTTTTGGAATTCCTTCAGATTTCAAAAAAGAGTAGAGAAGAATCTTACCAAAAGAAGAGTGAAGGTATTCAACAAGTTCCTCATGGCGATCAAACACCGGTTGAATCTTTTGAAACTCCGGATAAAACACCTTCTCAAGCAAAGTAAGATGATCAATCTTCTCGTACGAAAAAAGTTATTGTCATCAGTTACAAAGTGGAGGAAGAAAGAAAAGAGAAAGAAAAATCAAAAGGAAAACAGCCAATTGTTGACTCGAGCTGATCAAATGAATTGCATTCGTATGATGAAGATACTGATTCAGAACAAACAATCTCTCTCAAGATAAGTGATTAAATTGTTCATGTTTTAAGGAGGGTTGAAAAGACTATTCCCTATTTCCCCAGGCTGGAAGGGAAAATTGATTTCATTACTGACAATTACAAAAAGAAATTTGGTTCTGTAAGAGAATTGAGAAAGAAATTTTTTGACAGTTGAAGTTGATTTGAAATTTTTATCTAAAACTTCAGCGGCTCATAAGAAGTCTTGCAACAGGATGACCAAGTGGTCATATAAAACAGAAATCTCGGTGAATGACCATGAGATAGAAATTGAAGATATAAGGAGGTTGTCAAATGATCTTGCAATATATTTCAATAATATTGACAAAGAAACTGTTGAAATACTGAATCAGGTAACTCATGGATCCAATATTCCTTTAGTGAAAGAGTTGCAAGAAAGAATGAATGCTTTTCAGTCCGAATTTTCTAAGGTTTCATCTTTCAAAGATGAAATGGTTTTGTTGAAGAAAAAAAATTCTGTGTTATCCAAAGATAACAAGAATTTGAAAGATAGAATTGATACCCTTGAGGAAGTAATCAGAGTCCAGGAGCAGACTATCAAGAATCCAGATCATCTTTTTTCCGACCAATAAGATCTTCTCAGATCTCAGGGTGATTCAATTTCTAAAGACAAGAAAGAAATAAAAAAGATGAAAGTTGATCTTCATGAGATGATAAAGAAGGAAAAGGAAAGAGAAAACAAATGACTTCTTTTTGTTTTTGTTTTCTTATGGAACCTGTTTGTTTTTGTAATGAAATTTATGTTACTCTTTGTTTTTTCCTGAAATTCTTTTCTCTAACTCTTTTAGGCAACTCAAGGTTACCCCATTCTTTTTTTAAATAAAAAAGGGGGAGAATGTTTTATAAAGGGGGAGAATGTTTTAAAAAGGTAGAATGTTTTAATCAAATACTTAGAAACCAAGGAAAATCTGTGAATACAATCCTTAGGAAAGTATATACCTAAGGGGGAGTTAGTTGTATTCAAATTCATATTCAGAAGAGTTTCTAATAACTCAGGGGGAGATAAGTATTTCTTGTTGTCTTTACTTTGTGTTTTGTGCTTTCCAAAAAGGGGGAGATTGTTGAGTCAAAAGTTCTCTTTTGACTTCTATATCTTGTTTTGGAAATCACAAATGTCTTTTATCATGATGATCATACTGACCATGCTGATCGTACTGATCATGATGATCATATTGATCATGCTGATCGTACTGACCATAATGATCGTACTGACCATACTGATCATACTGATCATGATGATCGTACTGACCATGTTGATCGTACTGACCATGCTGATCGTACTGATCATGCTGATTGTACTGACCATGCTGATCGTACTGACCATACTGATCGTACGGACTATAATTTTCATACTTACTCTGTCAATCATATTGTACTGACTCTATCAATCGTATCGTACTGACTCTATCAATTGTACTCACTTTTGTGTATATTACTTTGTATCATATCAATACATTACATTTAGTAATACTTATAATACTCATACTTTCATTACTTCCTTGTTTTAGTACTTTGTCAAAAACACCTCTTTCATATTAATCGTACCCTTGTTTATCATCCTCATTTATCTTTAGTCTTAACCAATACGATGTCGTTGAGTTAGCTACAAACTAATCAAAATGATGTCGTGATTTCTGTTTCAATATGACCGTTATAATTCCAGGTGTCCAAGTCCCTCCAAGTTTTTCAAAGAAATATGACCGTTGGAGGAAATGTGACCGTTGGAACCTGAGGCCTATAAATAGGAGGTCATTTGAAGCCGAGAAAGAATAACTGGGATACTCTTATTTTATCAAGTTCTAGAGAGAGACATTGTGACTTCTCTCATGCTTTGTGCTTTGTGCGACCGATCTTCGTATCGAGGGCTTTCAAGTGATTGAAAGACAGAGGTGCTGATTACCTACAAAATCGAGGGCTGCCGGAGATAGGCAGACAGACGTTCCGATCATCGTATCGAGGGCTTCCGAGGATAGGAAGACAAACTTTCCGATCATCGTATCAAGGGTTGCTGGGGATAGGCATACAAACGAACCAATCATCATATCGAGGGCTATCGGGGATAGGCAGACAGACGAACCGATTATCGTATCGAGGACTTACCAAGGTGGTGGTAAGACAGACCTCTTATCCTAGGTGAAAGGATAACCCTTCTCTTTGGGTCAAAAGAATTGTAACACTTTTACATTTCCGCTGCTGTTTTTATTAGAAAGGAATTGTATTGTTTTCTTTCTTCTTTAAACTTTCAATTGTAATTGTTTCAATTACAATTATTCTATTACATATTTTATTAATAGATTCTATATGCTTTATGGTATAATATCTCACACTTGTTTTACTCTAGTTATTGTATTCATCTTGAATACAATTACTTTACTTTTATAATAGTATTACATTACATCATGCCTTTATATTCAATACAATTGTGGTTTTTTGAATTGTATTAGTTTAAGTTCTTTTAAACTAATTTCTAAAGTGTTTAAACACAAAGTTTTTAAACCTACAATTCACCCCCCCCCCCTCTTGTATTGTTCCATCTAATATACATATACATTTACAAATTCGATCCAACATATGTTTCTCTAGGTAATTTTTAACCTTAATGTATTTATATTCTCCTCTATTGTCAGACTACAAAAATTTGATTTTCCATCCAATATCATTTCTGGTAATTTGTCGATAAGTTTTCATGTGGTCAAGCACTTTTCATTTTCTATGTATAAACATCACACATGCCATTCTACTGTAATCATATATGAAGAGTAAAAATTAACTTTATCCATGAGTTTTGGAAACATTTATCAGGCCACAAACATCTATATGGATGAGATTAAGATGATTTGATTCCATTTTCTTCTTTGGACAATATAAACTACACGACAACTTTCCTCACATGCAAGCATCGCAACTCTTATTCCATTCATGATTCAGATTTGGGATGTCTATGACAACATTCATTTTATATATCTTTTCCGTGTCTTTTTTATTAATATTCCCCAATATTTTATGCCACAATTTGTTTTCTTCTTCAACTATCATGTATCAAATGTTTTCTTTACTATCAACCAGATACAAGTTTCCATCTATTCTACAACCTTTCATAAGATAATTCCCTATCTTTCCCTTTTTAGTGCACCATTTTTTATTGAAATTCACTATAATTCATGCATCATAGAGTTAACATACACTTAGGAGATTATTATGTAACCCATCCATATAAAGAAAATCAATTTTCTTTAGCTCTCCATTAGATAGTTAAGTACTTCCACTACCTTGGATCTTTAAATAACCATTATTACCAAACCTTATTGTTCCATTTAACTTTTTATTAACATTCATTAATAGGTCTTTATTTCCCATCATATGGGATGAGCACCCACTATCAATAATCCACTTACTGTTATTCTTTATAGATTTTAGGGTTACTTCTGAAATATTGGATTTTTCATTTTTCCTCTTTTCCTTCCATGAAATATTAGAATGAGTGGAGGATAGGGATGGCCTATCAAATATATTTTTCACATGCATGGGTTATTCATATTCATACTCTTATTCCAAAGGAGAAAACCTGTTTGAAATAGCACCATTTGGTTGTCTAGTATTGACCTATCTCTGAGAATTGTATGAATTTCTCCCATCATTCCTCTAACTGTAATAGATAGCTTTATGACCAAAGTTAGAATAAAAAAACAATATCCATATAAATTATTTCTTCTATAAGAAGTAGAATATTAGTTTTTTCTCCTTTTTTGAGATCCTATCTTTTCCCCCATTCAAATAGATCATTGCCTCTTCTCAATATGACATGGAATGGCCTAGATAGCCATAGAATTGACATTTCATGAGTGGAAATGTCTTCTCATTTTGATTCCTCCTCATGTCACCTTCCTTAGGAAAAAAATTTGGTTTCCTGTCATTTTTAGATACCTTAGGGCAGTTTTCAATTCTTTATTCATATTTAATTGAGGGTTTCTTTTTTAGTAATTTAGGTTACTTTTTAACATGACCAACTTTCAACTTTCCTTTATTATAACCAAATTTATTTATAGCATTTGATGTTTTGGAATCACAACTGATTCTACTGTTGCCCATTCATGTGAGTGTTTGATCATTCAAAATATTTTCAACTCCATCAGAACCACACTTAGATCTATCCAGTAATTTATAATCTGATAATCTTACAAACTGTATTTTCTTCTTTGTTTCTTTTGAAATTGATTCACTTTTAAGTCTACTTCTAAGAGTAAAAACGTCTTATTCAAGACCCTCGACAGTATTGGGATTCTTTTTTAATATGTAGGTGAGGTCATTGATGAACTTTTAATATTCTTCAATTATCAGCTTTAATTCCACTATATATTATTTTCTTTCAAGGTTTTTTGAATGTACTTTCACTACTTCTTCTAGTCGTTCAATTTCAACTTCAAGCGGATCAACATATTCTGAAGATTCTTCTACAATTCTTTTACTTTCTGCATCTCTTTCATTGATTCTCAAGCTTACTAAAACAATCCTTAAGTTGAAACTTGTGATTGATATCAGTGTTCAGTTGATCATATCTAGCTTCATCTCCCAACGGTTTTGATTTTTCAATGGTATCCATCATGGATGCATGGGTTACAGATTTAAATTATGGTACTTATTACTCAAGGAATTAATTTTCTTCATCTTCCTCTTCACCAAAAAAAACTCTTACTCTCTGGTTTATTTCTATATTTTAAGTCTCCCTTTTTGAAAAACCTTTTTTTGAGGATTCTCCACGTTTCTAGATTTTCTCTCTTCATCATCTAACTTTCTTGAGCACTGAGAGGCAATGTGCCCAACTCTTCCACAGTGAAAACAATCCAGAGGTAACTTTCCTTTAAATTTCCCTTTTCCCTTCTTGAATTTCTTGTTAATGTGAGAAAGAAGTTATTTTTCCTCATTATCTTCATCAGCACTATCTCTGGAAACTTTAGGTTTATCCATGGCTTTGAATTCCATTTCCTTACTTACTCGATTCATTGCATCATATGGTTTGACTCTCATCTCATATTCCACCAGGCTGCTCAGTAGATCGTCTAGAGAAATTTTTGAGAGATATGTTTCCTTAAGTGTTGAAACCTTTTCATTGTAAAGTGGTGGAAGTCTTCTCAATATTTTCTTTACAATATCAATGTATTTTATCTCTTCTTCAAGCCCTTGAATTTCTCCTACAACTTAATAGTTTGATTGAAGAAGGAATCTGCATTTTCATTAGGGTGTATCTTCATATCATCAAACCTATTGTGAAAAACTTGGAGCTTTGCCTCCTTCACTTTACTGTCTCCTTTATAAATATTTTTGAGTTTTTTCCACATAGACTTTACAGAGTTTCATCTCATTATCTTCAAATAGATCTGATTATAAAGTGCTACAATGATATCATTTTGTGATTTAGCGTCTGTATTAAGAATTTTTCTATCGGTATCAGTCATGGATAGCCATGTTGGATTAGTGACTTGAATTGCTTGCATGGTAGAAAAAAGGATATCCATTCCAAGAGATCTTATATGTGATATCATCTTTTGCTTACAAATTTGAGAGTTACTCCCATAAAATAGGGGCACTCCATTGATTTTTATTGAATTATACATGATAATAAAGAAAGGAAAGATTTAACACCAACAACCTCCCTCTAATACCACTTGTAGGACCCCATGGAACCCAGAGATAAGAGGGGTGAATCAGGGTGTCAACATTTTCTTTTAAATTGATGGATTCTCTTCCCATGTTGGTAGGAACCTAATAAACCCATATAATGGATATGATCAATAATCAAACATTCACATGCAAAGAGATGACATATCACTTTTACTTGGTTCACCACTAAGGGCTACGTCCAAAGAGCATACGTCGATAGTGTTTCGATCATACCAAAAACCACTAATCTTCACTAGTTGTGGAATATAGAGGTTTGGTCACAATCACTCTATTTCAAGATCACTGACTTAATAATGTTTTAGGGATCTCTCACTACATCCCTCAGAACACTTCTGCTGACTCCCCCTTGCTCACAGCTCTAAGAGAGGTCAAACTTAGTTTATCAAATTGAAGTTTGCTTCAATGGTTTTTCATTAAAGTCTTCATCCTTGACTTAGAATAGGACACTTCTTGCATCATAGACCTAATTTTATGTTCAATGAAAGACCTATATACTTAAATACGATATTCAATACTGCCCTTCGTGAAGCCCCTTCGCAATGCCCAACCCTTCACAAAGAACACTCCTTCGTAGAGAACACTGCTTCTCAGAGATCTAACCTTCGTAGAGTGCAAGAATTTTTAGAGATCGAGCCTTCTCAGAGCTCAAGCCTTTACAAAGCATAGGTGCCTTTGCAAACTCACTATCATCGCGAAGCAAACTACCTTCATGGAACTTCTTACTTCATGAAGCTCACTGAACCAATGCTGAACTTCCTATCTTTGAGAAGTACCCTATACATAGAATATTGACTTTGGTCAGGAATAAAGTAGTCTTTTCATAGAGCTCAAGCTCGCATAGACAATCTGTTTTATAGAGTACCCCTTGCTTCATGAAATAAAAGTGATTCCATATTTTATCTAAAAAGTTCATTTCAAATAAAGAGGGGTGGCCTCTTATTTATAGGTGTAAGAACCCAGATCTTCCTTTTTGGTATGGATCGTATTTTATGTTGTTTTTGAGAAAAGAGGAGTTTTTGTAAATTTAAGGAGTACACACCGTGTACTTTGGAGTACACGTCGTGTACCCGGTTGTTGCGGGTAGCTGTGTAATGGTCGTGTAATGGCCGAGTACATGTCCATGTGAGGTGACTTGGAGACAGCCTAAAGTGGGGCCTAGTAAAGGCCTATACATGTCATGTATACTCAGGTAACACATCATGTATTTTTATTGTTAATTGTTACGTCAAACTAGGGTCGCATCTCATTGAAATAATTGTCTCCTTCTGAACCCGTCTCATCCAGGAGTGATGGATATCGCCGATTCTTCTCTAAGACCCTGTTTGGTCATCCGTTCTTCAAATCAAACAATGTCAATTGCATTGAAATTGCCACGATGAGTTCTTCCTTCTTCTAGATCCTCACCTCTTGATTTCTCCTCTTTCGTGAGATATCCTTGGTTGAATATTTTAGACATTTTTGTAGATCTAAGTAATTCTAGGTCGATTCAAAGGATGAGGTTCAACTATATCGATCGTACAAGGTTGAGGTAGGTGGTTTGTTCCTTCCCGTATATTTTCTTTTATTTATATGTGCAAAAAGTACCCAATGCCCTAGTTTAGGGTATTGTGTGTTTAGGGATTTTAACCCTATTGATGCCTTCTATGATTTTTTTTCTTGAGTATGGGTGTTTGATTATGAATAGGCTTTATTAACTTTTTGTGGATTTGTTTTCCCATGTTTATTTGATATTGTCCATTGGGTCTAGAATTTCCTGTTATGATGTTTTTCTTTCCATGCCTAGTGTTTTTAGGATGTAGTGATTTTTTTTATATGACATGATTTTTATATGCATTGTAATTGTTTATCCAAGTATTATTTTAGATTTACATTGGTTATTGGATATCGTTTGTGCATGATTGTATTATGCAGGGATGTGTGAACCTAGTGTAGTTAGACCATAGGGAGAATGGACGTTGAGGGTTTTCCTAGAGTGTTTGTTATACTTTCACGTTGTGAGACCATAGAGGGGGTGGACGTGAGTGCTCCCTAAAAGTGTATTTAGTTCCACTTTGTGAGACCACAGGGGGAATTATATGTTGAGTGCTTCCCCAGAGTGTCTGTAGTTTACTGTTACAAGACCACAAGATAAATTGACGGTGATTATTTCCTCAGAGAGTCTTTGTTAAGCTGAACCAGAGGGGTTAGACTGTGAGAACTTATAGAGGGTTTCTTGAGATTGTTTGATTGTTTATTAAATAAATGTAAATGAATATAGTTGAAACTTTATTATTATTTCCTTTTGAGTACTTCATTTTTTATTACTTAATTTTGCATATTTCCTTCCATATATATTCACTAGAAGTTAGGCATAGATCTTTGGGTGGTTGCCTACTAGGATTCATCTCAAAACCTGTTTGGGTCTTGCTTTTGGGCCCAAATAGATTATATTGTTGCAAGTATAAATAAGGTTAAGGGCCCTTCTACTTCAGGTACTTGATTTTTGTGGATTTAGAGAGCATGGGACCAAGATGAGGCTTAAGATTCTGCTGGAGTTATTTACTTGTTTTCCTTTGTACTTTGGTTTAGTGTTGTATTCTAGCATTGTTACTTGTTTGTATGTTTTCCTAGACATATGTGACATGCATCATTTATATATATTCTCCATTTGATTATATACTTGCAGTCTTCCATTGTTTACTATTTCATTTTATTATTACTAATTCAACTACTATTATCTGTTTATTTCTGTTGTGTTACTCTACCAATGGAGGAATAGTTTCCCCACTATCGCACCCAAGGACCTCACTGCTAGTCGGTAGCCTCTGTCATTCGGGGAAATGTGCTTGAGGCCATGTGACCAACCGAGTATGGGGCACCTCTAGGTGGCACCCAGAACCGGGACATTAAAAAATGGTATTAGAGAGTTATTTTCTTCATGAATTACTTTCTGGAGCCTATATACTAGGATAGGAAGGAATACGTAGTTAGTAATAAGTTTTCCCTCAGAGTAGCTAACCCGTGTATAGGGAAAATCTAATTTACCTCGATTATTTCAATTTTTCTGGTTTTTCAATTATTACAGTTGATTTGAATTCACCATTAGGTGATCACATGTTTTTTGTTGTTATCATTGATATTATTGAGGTTCTATTTATGTTGAAACCCGATGAGATGAGGGTATTCCATCTCATGCATCATATAGGCTCTTTCTAGAGATCACATTTCATGCATTCTTGTCATGCCATTTAGGGTGCATTAACAACTACATGTTTTTGTTATAGATGTTGTGATATATGTGCATGTTGTTGTGATAGATGCCTTGATAAAATACATGTTATTTGATAGGGTATTTCTAATGTGTAAGGTTTCATATGAATAAGTACCAAAATTTGGTCCCTGAGGTTTTATGGGCCCTCATGGATTGGAATTTTGTGGATCATTACATTGTTATACTTGTATATGACATGAATATGATTCTAAGCATTTTTTCGTGGTGAGTATGGGCCTCCACATATTTTAATTTGGAACTTTAATTTTTTTTAGTGTTTTTATGGGTTTCGAAGTAGTTTCTGAGGCTTACTGTCCAGAAAAACCAAGAATACACAGTGTGTATTGATGAATACACGCCATGTGTCCTTCTATTTGGGAAGGAAAATTTTATCTTAAGTGCATGTGATGTACTATATGTACATGTTGTGTAATCCTTAACCATGTGACTGACTGTGTGGGAATAGACACGAGGTTGATAGATGTTTGGTGGAACACATTCTGTATAAGGAGTACATGACGTGTTGTAAGGACCTTGTAACCGATCGTGTGACTAACGACATGGGTCGGTGAAATCCTTCTAGTACACATCGTGTCTAGAATAAACATGTCTTTTAGAGTCATCTGTGTCTCCTACCATGTGACTAACGAAACGAGCAGTTGAAACTTAAGTGGTACACACCGTGTTCAGGGTGAACATGTCGTGTTCAGGGTGAACATGTCGTGTTCAGGGTGAACATGTCGTGTAGTCTTATTCTAAGAGAACTGTGTTGTTTAGTCGTGTAGAGGAACCCAGGAAGGGGAAGATGATTCAAGTACACATCATGTCCTTGGGAGGAACATGCTGTGTGTATGGGGGTGTTACATGACCTATGTTGGAGAAGTTACATGCCCATGTAAAGGCTTTAGGGAATACGCCATGTAGGGGTCATACACACTATGTATCCATGTTTTGAAGAAAAAAACTTGAATTTTTATTTCTTCTATTCCTTTATTTCACTTCTAAGTTTCATTCCTTGATAATCTTGATCTAAGGTGTGTGCTTGACCATACAGATTCACGCCGCCGTGATTTCCTCTGGTTGTACACCAGATACAAGGCAGTGAAAAAACACCGAACACAGCAAATCGGGGACTACAAGAAGATCCTTCCATCATGCCTGTCTTGCCACCATCCATCATTCCAGATATAGGTGTCAATGCACAGTTCTGAGAAGGCTTTATGAAGTTTATTCAGACCTTCAGGGGAGCACCACATACTTCCCTGTCTATGGAAGGGTTGGTGTGGGTCTTTTAGCAACAATATCCTCCCACTTTCTCAGGGGATGGAGGACCTTGAGCTTCAGAGTCATGGTTGGAATCCATGTTGTCAATCTTTGAGCATCTGGAGATGCCTCCAGAGAGGAGGGTGAAGCTCGATACCTACATTCTTTGAGATTCTACAAAGAGATGGTGGGATGTGATCTCACAGGAGGGATTCTAGCATTTTATGGTTTGGGATGAGTTTTAGAGTGCCTTCTACGATTACTTCTACCCAGAGACTTTGAGGTCCGATCAAGGCCAAGAGTTCATGAGTCTAGAGTAGGTTACTCTTTCAGTCATGGAGTATTCTTCTCACTTCACATATTTGTAGTTATTCACACCCATTATAGGGGTGATGAGTTATTTCTGGCGAGGAAGTTATAGGATGGTCTCATACATGACATTTTATCATAGATGAACATCTTTAGGTTGACTTCTATCACTTCTATAGTCAACCAAGCACTGATCACATAGCATAACCTGATGGATTTTGAAGCTGTGAGCTAGGAAGATTCCGAATCCGGAGTTGGTATCCATCTGAATGGAAGCAGGAAGTGTCGTAGAGAGTCTACACGCAGAGATCCGAGTAGGCAGAATACTACTTCAGGTATCCAGGTGGTGTGCTACCAGTGCGGGAAGAGTAGGCATACGAGGCCACATTTCCCAAGAGACCCAGTTGAGTGTCGATCTTGCGAAAATATATGTTATCTTTAGTGTTTCTGTCATTTTTTCTCACCAAAAGATGGCGATAGGGGTTCTTCAATGACTCCACATTCAGGAGCAGGACCACCAGTTTCTCATCAGTCTAGGAACTGAAGTTTGTCTGGCTGTTTAGGATGAGGTAGAGGTCATGGTCATGGTAGTTAGTCGCTAGGATTTCAGCAACAACAGGGTGGATCATCTCAGGATGGAAAGGAAGCTTCTCAAGGCCATGGTATAGGTTAGACTTTTACAGTGGAGAAGACCTAGCAGGAGAAGGATCTCGGACCCTCTACAGTTAGAGGTACGATTCTAGTTTCCTCAGTTTTAGATTCTTCTCTTTTTGATAAAGGGGTTTCCCATAGTTTCATATCTATTTCTATTTTGGATAGCCTTGGGATCTGTATCTTTACTTCTGTTGATATCTTGATGCTAGACACTCCATTTAGGATTAGAATGGCTAGTGTATGTCAGTGCAAGTATTTTCCTCTTGAGGTCGACAGGTGTCACTTCTTATGGGACCTCTATGTCTTATAGATGATAGGCTATGATTTCATTCTCGGAATGGACTAGTTGGTTCTCTACTAGGTTGTTTTTGACTTCTATCTCCATAGGGTGAGTTTCACATCACCATAGGGTAGATTTTTTCTATATAAGGGTGAATGGGATGTTCGGGCGAGAAAAGCGGGAATCGAGCATCATGGGTTGGGAGAGGTTACAGTCTAGATTTCTAGTCTATATCTGGATGATTAAGGAACCTCATAGATGAACATTTCTCTAGTGGTGGATTATTTTATAGATGTCTTTTCAGAGGACATTTTGGGTTTTCTTATGGAGCAAGATGTAGACTTTTCTATTGAGCTTGTTCTAGGAGAATCACTGGGTCCATTCCATCTTATAGGATGGTTACACCAGAGTTAAAAGAGATCAATAAGTAGTTAGAGGAGTTATAAGAAAAGGGTTTCATTTGACCCAGTACTTCTCCTTGGGGTATGCCTATCCTATTTTCAAAGAAGGAAGATGGTACCCTCATAATTTGTGTGAATTATCAAAAGATGAACCAGTTGAAGGTCAAGAAATGATATCCATTTTCAAGGATTGATGATCTCTTTGATTAGCTTCAAGTATCCCGGGTGTTCTCTAAGATTTACTTGAGATTCTGTTATCATCAATTTCATGTTAGAAAATCAAATATACCTCTTACATCCTTTTGGAGTAGGTATGGTCTATACAAGTATGTGGTTATTCCATTCGATCTCCCGAACGCGCCTGTAGTTTTTATGGCACTGATGAACCGAGTGTTCCATCCATACTTGGACTCCTTTGTAGTGGTTTTCGTAGATGATATCTTGGTGTACTCTCACACTTCACAGGACCATGCTACCCATCTTGAGATCATTTTGAGTATACTGAGAGAGCATCAGTTATATGTTATGCTCTCAAAATGCCACTTTTGGATGGACCATATTCACTTCTTGGGTCATGTTATCTCAGAGATAGGAGTATTAGTATATCCAAAGAAAGTGAGAGCAGTAGTTTCCTGGGAGAATCAGAAGAAATTATTTTAGGTACATATTTTTTTAGGGTTGTATGGTTACTACATACGTTTTATACAGAACGTTTCACGCTTAGAAGCACCACTGACGGGCCTGACTAAGAAGGGTGCAGAGTACTTGTGGAAAAATTATTGTGAGTCGGCCTTTCAGGATCTGAAAGGGAGGTTTACTTCATCACCAGTACTATTTTTTCCAAATTTAGGAAAGATCTATACTTTTTACTGTGATGCAATAGGTATCGGGCTGGGATTAGTGCTTATGTAGGGAGAAGGAGTTGTTGCGTATGGGTCTCGGCAGTTGAGGCCACATGAAAGGAATTACCAGACGCATGATCTTTAGTTGGATGCAGTTATTCATGCTCTATGTTGTTGGAGACATTATCTTCTGGGAGATCATTTTGTGGTTTTCACCGACCAAAAAAGTCTCAATTATATCTTTACTCAGTGCGATCTGAATCTGAGACAGTGAAGGTGGGTTGAGTACCTTCAGTCCTTTGATTTTGAGCTTGCCTACACACTTGGGAAAGGAAATTCAGTGGCTAATGCGTTGAGTAGGAGGACTCAGATATAGGTAGTACAGAAGGCCAGGAGTGAGTGGCTGCTTATGGATATGTTCTCTAAGATGCACTTGGATGTGCACAATAGACAGGGGAAGATGTTTCTTTCTTCTGTAGTTATTACCTCTACCCTACTTGATCGAGTGCGAATGAGGAAACTATCATATTCTGAAGGCCCAGTTCTATAGGAGAGCATTTCAGGAGATGACCCTATTACTATATGGAGAGTAGGCGAGGATGAGATCTTGCATTTCCAGGGACGCGTATGAGTGTCAGTAGACATACGCGAGGAGCTGATGTGGTATTTTCATTCTTGAGTTTGGGAAGTTCATCTTGGTGTCACCAAGATGTATAGAGATCTACACTGCCATTATTGGTGGCTAGGTATGAAGAGATATGTTACTGGATTTGTGATGAGGTTTTCTACCTATCAGCAGGTAAAGGTGGGGCATCAGTGACTAGTAGGACTTTTGCAGTAGTTACCCATTCTCGAGTGGAAGTGGAATGATGTCACGATGGACTTCATGATAGGTTTACTAAGGTCATCTTGAGGGAACTATGTAGTTTGGGTTGTCATTGATAAACTCACAAAGGTTTCACATTTCTTACCTATAAAGGAGACCTTCGGTGTTGATGAGCTGGGAAGGTTATACATCCGGGAGATTGTACGTTTTCATGGGGTTCCTCACTCCATCATTTCAAACAGGGATACCCATTTTACTTCTCGGGTTTGGTAGGGACTATAGAGGGATTTGGGTACATAGGTACTTATAAGTATATCTTACCATCCCCAATGATATTTTCAATCCGAACATATGATTCAGGTGCTAGAGGACATGCTTCGATCATGCATCCTATATTTTAGAGGTTCTTGGGAGAAGCACATAATTCTGGTGGAGTTTGCCTACAATAATAGTTTTCAAGAAACTATTTAGATGGAACCTTATGAGTCTTTGTATGGTAGGTCATGACAATCACCCCTATGTTGGATGGAGGCAAGAGAGGCAGCTATGTTAGGACCTCATCTTGTCCAGGAGACCATGGAGAAGATAGAGTTGATTCGGAAGAGGATGGATACTCCACAGTCACGGTAGAAGTCTTATGCTGATAGACGGATGCAGCCTCTAGAGTTTGAGGTTAGAGATTAGGTTTTCCGACGTGTCATGTAGAGGTTGGGAAACAGGAGGATTAGGAGATAGGAAAATCTTTCGCTGAGATTCATTGGTCCATTTGAGGTTTTTTGAGAGAGTCGGACCGATTGTTTATTGGTTTCAGTTACCTCAGAAGTACCGGGCTATGCACGACATCTTCCACATTTCTCATCTCTGACGTTACTTCTCAGACCCATCTCATGTTTTTAAACCAGAGGAGGTTGATTTGGAGGTTTACGACTCATTTGAGGAGCATCCTATCCAGATTGTTGATCGAATCGCAAAGGTTCTTTGTGGTCGGTTTGTTCCTCTGGTACAGGTGCTATGGAAGCATGGGAGAGTATAAGACGATACTTGGGAGAGGGAGGCCGATGTGCGATCATAGTGGCCGGAGATGTTTTAGGTTTCTTCTTCACCTACTTCTTAGGGAAATTCAAGGACAAATTTCTTTAATAGGGGATGTTTGTAAGAACCCAGATCTTCCTTTCAGGAATGGATATTGTTTTCTGGTGTTTTTGAGAAAAAAGGAGTTTCTGTAAATTTAAGGAGTACGCGTCATGTACTTAGGAGTACATTTAGTATACCCAGTTGTTGCAGGTAGTTATGTACTGGCCGTGTAATGGCCGAGTACATGTCCATGTGAGGAGACCTGGAGACCGCCTAAAGCGGGGCCCAGTAAAAACCTATACATGTCATTTATCCTCAGGTAACACACCATGTATTTTTATTTTTAATTGTTATATCGGATAGGGGTCACGTCTCTTCGATAGTACCATCTCCTTCTAAACTCATCTTGTCCAAGAGTGACATATATCTCTAATTATTCTCTGATCACTCGTTTGGTCGTTCATTCTCCGAATCAAACATCGTCGATAGCATTGAAATCATCACATTGAGTTCTTCCTTCTTCTAGAGCCTCACCTCTTGATTTCTCTTCTTTCATGAGATATCCTTGGTTGAACGTTTTATATTTTTTGTAGATCTATGACATTATAGTTTGATTATAAGGCTGAGGTTAAACTATATCAATCGCACAACGTCGAGTTAGGTGGTTTGTTCCTTTCTGTAGATTGTATTTGATTTATATGTGAAAAAAGTTCCCAATACCCTAGTTTAGGTTATTACGTGTTTAGGGATTTTAACACTAATGATTCCTACTATGAATTGTTTTCTTGATTAGGGGTTTTTGATTATGAATAGGGTTTATTAACTTGCTATGGATTTGTTTTCTCATGTTTGTTTGATATTGTCCGTTGGGTCTAGACGTTCCTATTAGTCTGTTTTGCTTTCCATGCATAGTGTTGTTAGGATGGAGTGATTTTTTTATATGACATGCTTGTTATATGCATTGTAGTTGTTTATCCAAGTAGTATTTGAGATTTAATTTGGATTCTGGATATCATTTTTTCATGATTATATTATATAGGGTTGTGTGAACATAATATAGTTAGACCATAGGGGGAATGGATGTTGATGGATTCCCCAGAGTGTTTGTTATACTTTCACGTTGAGAGACCATATGATGGATGGATGTGAGTGCTCCCTCAGAGTGTATGTAGTTCCATGTTGTGAGACCATAGGGAGAATTGGATGTTGATTGATTCCCTAGAGTGTCTGTAGTTTACCATTATGAGACCACATGGGGAATTGATGGTGAGTGCTTCCTCAAAGAGTCTTTGTTAAGCTAAAACAGAGGGGTTAGACTGTGAGAACTTCCCAGAGGGTTGCTTGAGATTGTTTGGTTGTTTATTTAATAAAGGTAAATGAATGTAGTTGAAACTTTAGGATTGTTTACTTTTGAGTACATCCTTGTTTATTACTTCATTTTTCATATTGTATGACATATATATTCACTGATAGTTAGGCACAAATCTTTAGGTGGTTGCCTACTGGGATTCGTCTCACACCCTATTTGGGTCATGATTTTAGGCCCAAACAGATTATATTGTTGCAGGTATAGATAAGGGAAAGCACCCTTCTACTTCAGGTGTTGTGGAGCTGGAGAGTATGAGACCAAGCTGAGGCTTGCGATGTTGCTGGAGTTATTTACTTGTTTTCCTTTGTAATTTGGTTTAGTACTGTATTCCATTATTTTGACTTATTTGGATGCTTTACTAGACATATGTGACATGAATAATTTATATATTCTCTCTAGTTGTCTATCTAATTGTAGTCTTCCACTGTTAACTGTTGCATTTTATTATTACTACTTCTGCTACTTTTATCTGTTAATTTCTTCTATGTTACTCTGCCAATGAGGGCACAGTTTCTCCACTATCACACCCAAGGCCCTCACTACTAGTCGGTATCCTCTGGAATTTGGGGAAATGTTCTCGAGTCCATGTGACCAACCGGGTATGGGTCACCTCTAGGTGGCACCTGGAATCGGGACATTAGAATAGGCACGGTCAAATGCGAAGCTCTACTTATTCTGGCACAATTTTCAGATCTATCAAAAATGTCTTTGCAGCATATCTCTATTCGCAAAGCTCCATGGATATTCCGTGTTCTCAATGCTCGTCATAACACCAGAGCTCTCTATCAAATCCATTTATGCTACTGCAATTCCCCAATTCTCATAATCATGAAGCAACACCATCTCAAATTTCAATGCTTCATTTCTTCAAAATCCTCAAGCCAATATTTTTAAAATCCATGCCCTTACCATATTTATGGAAATTTTATTCCAAATAAATACCTTTTTTGAATCTTAGATTCTCATAATCACATAGCACACTATCACAATCTTCATGTCTTCATGAAAAACACTTCATGAAGCCAATCTCTATGAAACTCATACCTTTACTATAATTTCATAAGTCTGTCAAGAAAAAAAACTTTTTGAAATGATTTCCATTCTCCAATTTTGGACCCCAAAAATTTGGTAAACACTGGGAAATGGCATCACCTTCAAAATTGATTATGGATTGAGCTGTATAATCCCTTTCCTTACAATCTTCCTGATCATCCATTGGTCTTCCATGTGAGGATTGACAAAAAATACAAACCATGGTCCATTTATAGCAAAGAACAACCTTGGTTCCAAAAAATTATAATGGACATGTTACCATTATTTAATTAAAAACTAAATGGCCATGTTACCATTCATACCATACACATTAGAATGAACATGTTCCCATTCTTTAATTCACAACTAAATTACCAAGTTACCATTCATCACATAATTAATTCAAAAATTAAAAATTCACATCGATTCCATTACCAATTCATCTATTAGTTAAATACAAGAATTTATATTAGTTAAATCAACAATGAAATAATCACATAAACCCCCCTTAATTAATTCCCCAATTGATTAAGAACATCAAACCATTTAATTAACCCATTAATTAATTAATCAAAACCCACAACTCAAAATCCCATAATTAATTCTACAATTAATTATCTCAATTCACAATCTCAATACCTCATAATTAATTCATCAATTAATTGTATTCAATCAATATCTCTTTATATCATAATTAATCATATAATTAATTATCTCTAAATCCAAAAATTTCCCCAACTCACATCTCCTTAAATAATCAATTTACCAAATTAATTAATCTAAATCAAGAACATAATTTCTAAATATCTAATAGAAATCATAAAATTGCATACATGAAATTTAAATAAAGATTATGGGATTTTAATCATAGACTACCTACCTAAATTCATTTATGAACAGTCACCCAATGGAAAATCTCCTAAAATTTGAGCAGCACAACAACGTAGAATGAGATCCAGATCTAAAACCTGAAATCAAGATCAAATAAATAAATATCTATCTAATATAGATCTTTATCTATAATCCTAAATCTATATCAATAATATTATATCAATATATAATCCAAAATAGAATAAAATAACTCCTTTCAAGTATGTGATAATAAAATGGAATGAACAAGAAACCAACGGAATAGAATCCACTTACCAGGAGCGGTGCAGTTCTACGATCTAGGATTTGAATCGCAAATAAAAAAGGTCAGGAAGGTATGGAATCTATCTGGAGAGATCCAAAATCATAAAAGATGGACTAGGGTCGAATGGGGGTTGATTTGGGATTAAAATGGGGGTTCATGAATTTTTAAAACTAATTTTAAGGTTAATTAATTATCATGCACGGTTTTTTGGGAAAGGGCATGTGGTTTCCCCTAATCGTGCACCTAAATTGTGTGCCTCTTTTATAAGGGTTCATGGTTACTCCTAATAGGTACCATGGTTAGACAAAACATGTTCTAGCTATAACAACCCATTACCATTTTATTAGGAACTCCCTAAACCTCATCATAGTCTTTCCCTCCTTTGAGATTGGGAGGATACCTATAATGGTGGAGTCAAAGATTTGTTGGACTTTCAACTTTAACAAGCCTTTTTTGCAGGATGTGGGAAGATTTCATGCCATGTAACTAGGTTACACATTGTGTAACTGTTTCTGGGTACAATCTATGGAAGGGGATTCATGCTGTGAAAGTTACACATTGTGAAAGGGGGTTTCACATCGTGACTTCTTTAAGTAACGGGTTTTAAATCTGAGGTGGTGGATTTTTTGGAATATTTGTACACCAAGGATTTCACAGTGTGAAACTATATTACATGTCGTGAAATGGCCCACATCCAGATTTTAAAGTGGGTGAGTGGTTGTTTTGTCATGGACCCTTCTCCAAACCTCTTGTCTCTTGAACCGGAACTCATCCCAGGTGATTTTGGGAGACTCCTCTCCATCTATAATTATTCTTTCAGTGTCTGGTTCTCTATTTAGATTGTGGTTAATCTCTCTAGGTAATAAACCTTTACACTTCTTTATTTATTTTGATCATGATATCATTTTTTGGTGGAATCTTTGGATCTGTTGGTTTAAGATGGTGTTGTATTCTTGGTCTCTCCTAGATCTGTTGTACAATCTCATTTCAGGGGCATTTTTCTTCATTGGTCGTGGTGTGGTAGGCATTATTATTTTAGGTATGTAGGTTTCCTCTCTTCTGTCATCCCATTATATTCTAAATTAAATCAATCTGGGTTTGTATTTGATTCTGGTTATTTCATTGACGTTGTTGGGTTTTTTTGATTTTGGATTCCGTTATAGGCGTGTGTGAATTGAGTTTTGAGGTAGGTGGTTCCGTATCTAGCCTAATTTGATGAGTCTGATTGTTTTACTTTATAAAATATTTTTATATTTAAATTCACATTATTTTTTGTGTGTATTGAAAATTTTTTTTAATCAAAAATGGTTTTTCCCTGGTTATTGATAAATGGAGAGAAAATCGGTATTTTTTAAGAATTGAAATGGAATTTGTAAAATGGTTTTGAAATGGTTTTCCAAACATTGAAATGAATTGTGAAAAATATAACATGGTTTACCTTGGGTACTTAGGTGAGAGGTTTATCTTGGGGCCATAGTCTAATGTTTTTTGATTATTAAGAAAAAAAATTTGGGTTTTCCTTAATTTCTTAGGCCCATTATTCTAAGGGACTGATATTGAAATTCTTGGAGGGGTTTACTCATGGGGTATTCCCCTACTTTCTAGGCCCATTATTCTAGGAACTAGTTTGTGCACTTGATCATTGTGGTACGAGTAGTCTGTGGCCTGAACCTGTAGTATTCCTTAGTGTTGTGATACCTGTGCTTCTATTTTTTATTGCATGGATTTTTGAGTTAGCTTTGATATGAATGTTTATTCTTGTGAAAAATGATATAGAAAATGTGCTTTAAAGTTTATATATCTATTTTTGTTTAGAAATGTGGAAAAAGGGAAATTTTCCCCATGTTTTTTATAAAACTACTTTACTACTTATCATGCCATGTTTTTAATTAAAATTATCATGCATGAATTTTTATATAGAGGCTTGTTATGGGACACCTTGGTGGGATCCTACTGAGCCTGTTAGCTCATACCCTATGTGCCTCTTTTGTGGTACATAGACTTTTTTTCCTTCTAGTGCAGGGAAATCCAAGGTGCCGCAATGAGGCAGTGAGGTTCATGTCTTCTGGTTGGGTAGCTGGTGGTGCGATGGTGGGAGTTCATCTATCCATCATTTTGAATAGCTATTTGGATTGGGTCCTTTGCATTTGGACTTGTCTTTTAGAGTTTTTAGATACTTTCATTGTTGTCTATTTCCACTATTTTCTTACAGTTATGGAATTTTTTTTCATCCTCTGATGTCCCCTTTTGTTTAGTACATATATGCCATGTGGTTTTTTAGGTTGGTCAAAATCATTCCCTCTGTTGTGTTGTTCGATGCTCGGGTACTTGTTACCAACCCGTGGGGATCGAGAATGCCCTACAGGTATGTAACAGAATGAGTCAGGTGTCAGGTTTAAGGGAAAACCGATTCCATTTATTACAATTTGGTATCAAATGAGGTTTATCCTCAAGATTCCATGTCTTGGGACATCTTCTAGACTGGAGATAGTATTTTCAGGACTTGAGAGGTATGTTGCGATAAGTATCTGGCTAGCTATTATCATAATGAGACTCAAGTTTCCATGGGATGTTGGGGTGTGTGTATCTAGTATTGGTTTTTGTTTTAAAAAACTTAGTTTTTTCTTATTTTTTCTATTTTTAGTTGAGATTTTTTTTGTTTTCTGATTATTATTATTGTTTTGGTGTGTAGTAGTATGCCTTCGAGACGTCTTCCATGAGTTCCTCAGGAAGGTGAAGCTGATGCTCCTCAATGGAACCCACCTATAGATCAAAAACTCATAGAGACTATCATACAGGCAGTTAGTGTTATTGATCAATATATACCACAAGTTCAGAACACTATTGTTGAAGTATAACCAGGAGCTGGAGGAGAGAGAGAGCAAGGGAGGGAGAGAGATCACAGGAGTTCCTACATGAGAAACCACCGTCCTTTAAATGAATGACTGAGCCTCAAAAGGTAGAGGAATGGATATATATGATCGATCAAACATTCAACTTTTTGGATACACCTAAGAACATTATGTTAAAGTGAACGACATTCAGTCTTGAATGATCTGGTACGTAATGGTGGGATTCTATGGTCCAAGAAGACAGACACATGGACTTGGATTAGAAGGGTTTCAAAACCCTGTTCTTTCAACAATTTTTTCCAGAGTTGCTGATGTTGGTGAAGTCTATTGAGTTCCCATATTTAAAATAGGAAGATCATTTTTTTTCATTATATACTAATCATTTTTTTGACCTTGTCCATTTTTCCCATATGTGGTGAAGAATGGCTAGCTGAAGGCTCATAAGTACTTGTAGAGTTTGAGATTGGATATTATATTGTAGGTGTTCATGTTGAAACATTCTACCTATGTTGAGACAATAGACATATCTATTATAGAAGAAAATAATATGGCATGCAAGGTTGGATTTTCCACCACTTCTCTTCCATTTGGTGGTAGCTTCAGTGGCACACATGGGAAGAAGAGGAAGTGGCAAGATCATCATAGGAGTAGTGGAGGTGGGTCTTATAAGTGAGCCTCCTCTACACTGTCTGTTGCAGTGGGTAATATTCCTATGAATTTCTATTAGTTTGGTAAGAGAGGAAGCACAAGACATTATTATCTTATCCCACAAATATGTGAAAAATTTGTGGATGTGTTGGTCACTTACAGTGTTTATGTCAGGATATGAATACACCTCATTATGGTCAGGGTTCTTCAGCACCAAAGGCTACTACGGTGAAATTAGAAGCTTCAAAGACTACAGGGATCCACCACAGGTCTCAGGAGTGATGCATTTTCATGTAGTAGATGAGTTTCCAGTGGAAGTTGATGCAGGTCCAGCAATAGTGATAGGTTCTATCCTTATTGCATCTTCAATAGAAATTTATTTATTTTATACTAGTACCTCCCACTCATTTATATATGATTGTTTTGTTGATATACTTAAACTTCCAATGAAACTTATTTCCATTGAAATGGAGTTAGTGACTCTTATTGGTAAGAGGAAAGAGTAGGGGTTCAGGTTTCCTTCTTGTTCATTAATGATAGTTGATATGGAGTTGGTCTGGGATTTTCTCGTTATTGGTCTGGATCTATTTTACATCATCATCGATATAGATTGGATTGTCACTCAACGATCTAAGGTTGATTGTTATCATCAGTATGTTTCACTTATTGATTCTGATGGTATATCTCATGTGTTTCAGGGGGATTTTGACCCAAGATCAGGTCGTGTAGGACCTTCTTACCCATAGCTCAGGATTTTGTTGGTTGTTGTTTCATTTGAGCCTGATGATGTCTCTCCTATCATTGATCTTCCCATTTTTGTTTGAGAATTTCCTGATGTTTTCCCATAAGAATTATCTGTTATTCCTCTAAAGAGAGAGTTAGATTTTATGATTGATATAGTTCCAGGTACATAGTTTATATCGATACCTTCTTATTGTGTGGAACTAGAAGAGCTGAAAGAGATCAAGATTCAGTTGGAAGACCTATTAGAAAAAGGTTTCGTTCAACCTAGCATTTCGCCTTGGTCAGTCCATTTTCTCTTTGCCAAGAAATAAAACGGTACAATTTGTTTATGTGTGGACTATCAGAAGTTGAACTAGGTAACGGTTAATAAAAAATATCATGTAGATTATCTATTTGATCAGTTAAAGGGGGAAAAGTTTTTTCAAAGATTGTTCTTTGGTCGGGTTATCATCAGCTTAGAGTTCTGGAGTATGATATACCAAAGACATATTTTAGGAGTAGGTATGGCCATTATGAATATCTTGTGATACCTTTTGATATAACTAACACTCCTAAAGTTTTTATGGATTTAATAAATTGGTTATTCCATCAATATATTGACACTTTTGGGGTAGTTTTTGTGGATGATATTCTGGTTTATTCGAAATCTGATCATGAGCATGAGCACTATCTAAGTTTGGTTCTGTAAATTTTGAGAAGTCACCATTTGTATGGAAATATTTCAAAATTTAGTTTCTAGATTCATGAAGTGAAGTTCTTGGGTCATATAATTTATGAGAAAATATTTTCAATTGATCTAGAAACTGTAAAGGTTGTTTTGTCATGGAAGGAACCTCGGAATGTCTTTGAGATATGAAGCTTCCTTGGTCTTGCTGGATACGACTGATGGTTTTTCAAGTACTTATCTAAGATGGAATCACCTTTGAATACTCTTACCTAGAAGGTGGTAAAATTCACATGGGATGCGAAGTGTTAATTTTATTTCGATGAACTGAAATGACTTCTAACATCATCTCCTATTCTGATCTTACTTGATCCCGGTAAGGGGTACGTGGTGTTTTTCAATTCTTTGAGTGTTGTTTTGGGATTCATTCTTATTCAAGATGACCATGTGGTAGCTCACGGCTCTCATCGTCTTTAACTTCATGAAAATAATTACCCCACTCATGATTTAGAGTTTGTCACAGTCATGCATGCACTCAAATGTTGGTGGCACTATCTTTTTGGGTAGAAGTTCACGGTCTTCTCTGATCATAAGAGTCTGAGTTATATATTTTCTCAGAATGACTTGAATATTAGGAAGATATGATGGGTAAAATACCTTTATATGTTTGACTTTGATATCACCTACACCCCATGGAAGGGAAACATTATTATAGATTCTCTTAGTAGGAAAGTACCATCACAGGATATTCTAGAATCAAAGGAAGAGTGGAACCTTATGGGACTTTTTGCTCAGTTGCGCTTGGATGTTCAGGAGGATGTTTTGGGTATGGTTATGACTAGTGTTAAGTTATCATAATCTCTCCTAGAGTCTATTTTGTAGATTCATAAGTATGATGATGAGTTTAATAAAGTTCAATAAATCCTTTATGGTGTGGAGACTATTTTTGGTTGATATCTCTCTTCAGATGATATGCTTAAATTCAGGAAAAATGTTGTCAACCCAGTATCTATGAGGAGTTTAGTCTTGTTTGACTATCAAATATCTTCATGGGTCATTAATACAATCACTAATAAGATGTATTATGACATTAGGTGATGATTTTTGTGGCCTAGTATGAATCATGACATCGTAGAGTTTGTGTCTCGCTATTACACCTGCCAATAGATAAAGGCATAGAACTTGAAACCTTCTATTTTTCTTCAGCCTCTTCCAATGCTGATCTGGAAATGGGATAAGATATCCATGGATTTTGTTGTTGGATTTCCATGAACTCCCCAAGGGAAGAATTCTATCTGGGTGGTTGTTGATCGGTTGATGAAGTCTCCTCATTTCATTCCGATTAAAGACACCACTAAAGTTGAAGATTTAGGTAAGCTGTATATACAGAAGATTTTGAGGTTATATGGGAGTCCTTATGTTGTTTCATATAGGTATCCTCATTTTACCTCGAGGTTATCAAGGAATATTCAAGAGGTAATGGGAACTTAGGTCAAGCTAAGCAGAGCTTACCATCCATAGATAGATAGTTAACCGAAGTGAGTAATTCAGGTTCTAGAGGATATGATTCACGTCTGTGTCTTGAATTTTACAGGATCATGGTATATCCATCTAGGAATATTTGATTTTTTTATAAAAATAGTTATCAGTCTTCGGTAAGAATGGATCCCTTCGAGGTGTTGTATGTTCACCCATGTAGATCTCCTCTTTATTAGGCTAAGGTGGGCGATGTATCTTTAGTTTGACCAAGTTTGTTTTAGGAAATTTTTGTGAAGATTTAGGATTTACATCGATGTCTGGTTATATCCTAGAGTCTATAGAAATCATATGTGGATCAGTGGTGTCAAAATTTGTAGTTTTCCATATGTGAATCAGTTTTCTTGAATGTTTCTCCTTAGTTGGGTCACCATCATCTTGGAAAGAAATAAAAGTTGGCTCTGATATATGTTGTACTATTTGAGGTCACTGAGTGGCTCAGAAAATTTTTTTATTGGTTATAATTGTCAATTCATTTGATATATATTCATGATTTTTTTCATATATCTCATCTAAGGAAGTATCATCCTGATCCCACTCACATTTTGAGTTGGGAAGAAATTGAGTTGGAGCGAGATGTTTCTGTTTTGGAGAAACCAGTTGAGATTGTTGACTCTCAAGTGAAATTATTGCATGGGGAGTTGATTATATTGGATAGAGTTCTATATAAACAAGGATAATATTCTCATGATACATGGGAACATGAATCATTGATGAGGGATTAGTTGACTCATCTCTTTCCATGGATTACATCTTCCATATGACTTCTCGAGGAAGGAAATTCTTTATGGTGGGGAGTTTGTAACATCTTATTACCATTTTATCAGGTATTACCTTAACCTCTTCATGGTTTTTACCTACTTTGATATTGGGAGGATACCTATAATTGTGAATTTAGAGATTTTTTGGACTTTCAACTTTAACCAGCCTTTTCTGCAGGATGTAGGAAGATTTCATGCCATGTAACTGGGTTACATGTCGTGTAATTAATGCTGGGTATAAGCCATGAAAGGGGATTCATGTTGTCAAAGTTACACATCCTGAAAGGGGTTTTTACATCATGACGTCTTTAAATAATCGATTTTAAATCTAAGGCAATGAATTTTTTGGTGTATTTGTAAACTGTGGATTTCATAGCGTGTAACTATATTACATGTCTTGAAATTTTCCACATCCAGATTTTAAAGTGGGAGAGTGGTTGTTTTCTCGTGGATCCTTCTAAAAACCTCTTGGGTGTTGAACTAGAACTCATCCCATTTGATTTTGGGAAACTCCTCTCCATCTAGAATGATTTTATTGTCATCTGATCTCTATTGCAATTGTGGTGCAGCACTCCAGGTAAGTGACCTTTCCTCTTCTTCATTTATTTTGATCATGATATCATTGTTGGGTGGAATATTTAGATCCATTGCTTTAAAATGGTGTTTTCTTCTTGGTTTCTCCTAGATGAATTATGTGATCTCATTCTGAGGGCCTTTTTCATCATTGGTCATGGTGTGGTAGGAATTTTTCAATGAGGTATGTAGGTTTCCTCTCTTCCACCGAGCCCTAGTCTTATAAATTGAATCAATATTTATGTGGATTTTATTCTAGGTCCTTCGTTGACATTATTTGGTTTCCTTGATTTGGGATTCTATTATGGGTGTGTGTGACCTGAGTTTTGAGGTAGGTGGTTTCGTCTCTAGCCTACATTGATGAAATTAATTTTTTTTATTTATAAACTATTTTATATATTTAAATTGGTATGATTATTTTGTGTATATTTAAAAGGGTTTTTAATGAAAATGGTTTTACCCTAGTTATTGATAAATGAATATAAAATTGGTATTTTCAAAGCATTGAAATGGAATTTTTAAAATGGTTTTGAAATGGTTTTCAAAGCATTGAAATGAATTGTGAAAAAGAGAACATGGGTTACCTTGGGTACTTAGGAGTAAGTTTTAGCTTGGGGGAATAATCCATTGTTTTTTGATTATAAAGGAGGTTTTTCTTGGGGATTTTCTATATTTCTTAGGCCTGTTGTTCTAGGGGACTGATATTGACATTGATGGGGGGGTTACTCATGGGGTATTCCTCTACTTCCTAGGACCGTTGTTCTAGGAACTGGTTTGTGCACTTGATTATTGTGGTATGAGTAATATGAATCCTGGACATGTAGTATTCCTTGGTGTTGTGATACCTGTGCTTCTATTTCTTATTCTTGTCTTTCTGAGTTAGCCTTGATATGCATGTTTATTCTTGTGAAAAATATATGGAAAATTTACTTTGAAATTGATATACCTACTTTTTTAGAACTATGGAAAAAGGGAAATATTTACCGTATTTTCTATAAAAATTCTTTACTACTTATCATGCCATGTTTTTACTTAAAATGAGCATACAGGAATTTTTATACAGTGTCTTGTTATAGAACACCTAGGTGGGATCCTACTGAGCCTATTAGTTCACACCCTATGCACCTCTTTGGTGGTGCATAGCCCTTTGTTTATATTCCAGTGCAGGGAAAGGAAATGTGTCGCAATGAGGCAGTGAGGTTCATGTCAGATGGTTGGGCAGCTGATGGTGATTTTTTGGGAGTTAATCCATGCCATCGTTTGGAGTACCTGTTTGGCATGGGTCCTTTGCATTTGGACTTGTATTTTGGATTTTTTAGCTACTTTTATTGCTATCTGTTTTCACTATTTTCTTAAAGTTATGGAATATATATATATATATCTTATTAATCTTCTTCTATCTCCTTATTTAGTACATATATTCCATGTGGTTGTTCAGGTTAGGCAAAATAGTTTCCTCTGTTATGTCGTTCGATGTCCGGGTGCTTTTCGCCAGCCCGTGGGGATCGGGAATGCCCTTCGGGTATGTAACAGAACAGGTTGGGTGCTGGGTTTGATGAAAACCTAGGTCAGTTCGTTACACCATCCATGAAAATCTCCACTATCCAGGGTTTCATAGATTGTTGGCTTGAGGCACACGGTTTACATTAACCATGCGCCAACCATGCACAACCCTCTTTCTTTCATTTATCTTAAATTTACACCCAAACACACCCCAAGGTAAAACCCAAATAAAAATTACTCAATAATAAAAAAAATAGTTCCTATAAAAAAATCCTGATACAACTCCAGAAAAGTTCAGGATCTTACATAGGTAGATATCAAGGAAATTCAGGTGAACATCATTGGATGGTTATTAAAACTATCCTTAAGTATCTGAGGAAAAAAATGATGTTTTCCTAGTATATAAAGGAGATTAATAGATACTCATCAGGGTTTATATATATTCTAGCTTTCAAAAATATCATAATGATCTTAAGCCATGGTCTGGATAAATATTTTGACTCAATGGAGGAGCTATGAGCTGAAAGAGTTCAAAGCATCCAATTATCATTGATTCTACAATGGAGTCCAAGTATATTTTGGGTTTTGATGCATCCAAGTAATAATTATGGATTTGAAAATTTTTCCTAGAGCTTGATGTGGTTCTTAGTAGTAAATACCCTATTAAATTTTACTATGATAACATTGTAGTGGTGGATCTCTCTAAAGAGTTGAGGTCACAACAAAGGACAAATCATATACTTTAGAAGATTCATCTCTTGAGGAATTTTTCTAAATGAGGTGAAGTTGTGGTGATAAGAGTGTCCATATAATAAAATGTGGAAGACCCCTTGACCAAGGCTTTATCCTAGAATAGGCATGAATATAATGTGAGATCTAGTGGACTGAAAGTTATTGTTAGTTGGCTATAGTGCAAGTGGAAGTCTGTTTGATTTGGTTCCATTGAAACAAATTGTTTATTGATTGATTAAATTTTTTGATTATTAATTATTTTTTATTATCACATTATTATTATTCCTTTGCATAAAATTTATATGTGATAATGTCTTAAGAATATATGTCATGCTAAAAGGTCATAGTAGTTCTCTACTATGATGAGAGCCTAGAGGTTCCACAACATCATTCTTGAATAAATTTTCTATGGTGAGATGATATTTTCTAGAGGTACGTATAAAATATAGGCTATTAGAGGTAGGAGGATCATAATTCATTGAAACACCATCTCATTGTGTTCACCTTTGGTAATATCTAGGATATAAGTTTATAAGAATAGACTCGTCAATATAAAATCCATATTCCCTTATTTCATTGGATGTTCCTATATTCTAATGTGTGTACTAGTCCTTATATATTAATATTATCATTAATGCATATCATGACTCATGAACTTTTATGTATTGAAAAAAACTATTATGACATATTCTCACAAAAAGGTAGGATATGTTGGGTGAATCATGAGTGATATTTCATTAATGAATAATATGATAAATTATTTATCTCTTCTATACATTGATGGAAGTTTATATCGCAATCCCTTTGATGGGAATGGATCTGCCTGCATAAATCCATGGTCATGGTGTTCGGTGGGTGAGTTCATTTCTAGAAATTCAATGAAAGATACATTATTCATATAGGTTGATGGAACTATCATGCAACCTACTTAGTATGTAGATATCATGATAAAGGTATGATATTACATGGTAATCATTCATAGGAGGTTGTATATCACTACAACATTAACTTCTTTCTCTATGGGTACCTTGG
The DNA here is from genome assembly GCA_963277665.1 of Viscum album. Lineage (NCBI taxonomy): Eukaryota > Viridiplantae > Streptophyta > Magnoliopsida > Santalales > Viscaceae > Viscum > Viscum album. Next base: position 1,795,086,039 of record OY728120.1, read on the forward strand.
GGTGTTGCTAGATGCTAACCTTAGACTTTAGGCAGTTATACCTAATTCCCCTGAGAAAAGGGACTAGAGGGTCACACACACTTAGTGTATCAAAAATATTAGTTAAATTCAAATAATTAATTTAATAAGTTAGAATAAATAAGATTTATTTAGGTATAGTTGATCACCTTAATTTAATCACAAGTTATTTGAAAGAATAAATGAGTTGAATAATAATAATAATAAATATTTTCAAGTTTGATGAATATAATATTAATTATATTTATCATAGAATAATTAAGTGACATTTACTTATTATATAGTCATTATTCAAGGATCGATAAATGAAAATGAGGGAAAGCAGACTAAGGTTAATGGTCTAATTGGAAATGGTGTAATTGATATTTATTTATATTCTTAAATGTGTCACACGTGTATATTGATTAATAATAATAATAATATTATTATTAATGGATATGGGGTCAACTAATAATATTAAAGATAGTAAGGGAATTTTATGTGATTTTCCAACCCTAAACCTTCCATAATAAATCTCTAATTATATCACTTTCCATAAATTTTTATGTGCACAATGGATAGAGAGAGAATATCTCAATCCCTAGAGAGAGATCTAGAGATCATGGAAGAAAACTCTCCTCCTATTCTCTAAAACCTTTGAGAGGTAACCAATAGTTCTTCCTTACTTGAGAAGAATACTGTTGTAATCAACCATGAATAATGCAAGCAGTCAGGATCAGTCGTGATAGCACTATGTGTTTTTGCAACGACGTCTAGATATTGCGGTTCACATGTGGATAACCACTAGATGGATTTTTCACTTGGATCCTATAGCACAATGATATTATTATGATATCTAGTTAATTGGATTATCAATTAAAGATGAATTACAAGTTGAGGTAATTCTATATCTACTCATAAATTAATTATAAATTACATGTGAAGATCTTATTCTTCTAGTTTTGATGATTTAATCTAGTCAATTAATCTACAGTTTTCATTGGACATGATGTTTTGATCATGTGAGGAAATGATTACACATATATTAATACTAAAATCCAAGTTGTTCATACCATAAAAGGATGCTTCCACTACACCTAAAACCTACACTTTATGGGTGATTGATTCTTTTAGTGTGCGTCTGGTGGTAGCATGGAAATCTTCAAGAGAGAACTTGAGAGTGGGAGAATTAGATGCGAGCCCAGTACCCTCATATTTTTTAGCATACTTTTTTTATTTTTAGGATAAAAATACCTAAGGTGGAGAGAATGTAATGACTCTGTTTTTTAATTTAAATATTTGGAATATTTTTAGGACTACGTACTAAGTTAGAGAAAGATTATGGGATACCCGGAGGCTTGATATAGATGTAATAAAAATATTAAATATATTATATCATGTGAACATAATTTTTATAAAATAATGGAATAAATCTCGAATGGATACATTAATTAGAAATCTAATACCTTCATTAGATCCAGAACATGGTTTTTACCCTATGTGAAATATTAACTTTGTATGTGTTGGGTGTCTATCTTAAGTGTGATCATGGAGAGATTAGTAATTTAATAAATTTATTTATTTATTTATTAGTTATTTATTCTCCATGACCAAATATCTTCTATTTAATTTAACTTATGTAAAATCCATAGGGTTATACACATAACCCTAGTGATTGAGAGAGGGGTCATTAGAGGAGAGTTTGACAGTTGATAATGAGATCAAGGATTAGATATTGATTTTCAAAAGATTGTATATACCAATGGAGTTTGTGGATCATGCCAATAACAACATCAACCATTCTTCATCAGTGATCAATAAAAACTTGAGGTAGGGTGTTTTTTTAGTTTAATCCCCATTTGTTTATCCCATGAAAAACATGAATCAACTCCACTAAAAGATTGATTTTTGGGTCGATCATGTTTTGTGGGTATTGATTTATCTTCATATGTTTAGGAATTGATGATATTTGATTATAATTTATTATTTATTCATTCATTATTATAATGGAGAAGATTTGAGTCCAACCTAAAAAAAGTTGAGTCTTTTTATGCCTGTTTTATTTTGTACATTTCTTCCCCCATTCTCCATGCATTCATTTCCAGTATCCCATTTGTTTAGCAATTATTCAAATACCCGATGAACGATCACTATGCAATCATTATTTAGAATAATGGATCATCACCATAGGTTTAGGTTTATAATATATGGAACTTTCAAGGTGTAATGTCAATGATGGAGGATTGGGAACAAATCAGGATCAACGGATCATGTTTGGCATTGAGGTTATGATGTGGAGTGATGGCGGATGACTCTCGAATGGATTGGGTGGCTATAATCTAGCCATCGGTGACAATCAAATTTTGGTCAACCCAAATCCTCAAATAATGGGTGGGGTTTTCAGTATATTTTTTGATAGTGGATGTGTGAGTGAAGATTCATGAAGAGCCTATAGGTTCTATAAAAATCCCAACTACACAGAGTGTGGTTCGAAGAACACACACCGTGTAGTACCCTAGCTATGATGACTAGGGTTTCGGTGAAACTAAAATACCACAAACCATGTAGGATCTACCACATTATATGGGACTTGTGCTAAGTGACTCGACATATACCCCTGGCATACATGGGCATAGACACCACCAATAACACAGGCACATCCGTAGTACATGGGCATGACCTGGTACTTGGATGTGGCTAGGTACCCAAACACAGCTAGGTATAGGGGCACAACCAGGGTGCTTGAGCATATCCCAAAGAACATAATCATGGTCTGGAGCCCATGGAAGACCCTGGTTGGGAAAGAAACATCATGTACTCCTAGTACACATTGTTCACTTTCCCAAGGGTAGTTTTAGGCCCTTTTTCTCTTCAGTGTGGACCAATTTCAGTATGGTACATTACCTCAGTCCATCCCCATGAGGGTAGAGTGAATAATCGCATCTGTAAAATCCCATTATCTTTCTGAAAGGTTTGTTCTAAAGCTTGTCATGGTTTTTCTTTCTTTTTTTTTGTATGGGTAGGACTGAGGAAGAATTGGGAGGATACCTATAATAGTAAAGTCAGAGATTTTTTGGATTCTTAGCTTTAACCAGATGTTTCTATGTAATTTTTAATAATTAAACACCATGTAATATGTTTACATGTCATGTAAATCCTGAAATGAAAATAATTCATTTTTAGTAATAAGTGATGGGTTTTTTGGGGGATATGAGAATTACCAATTACATGGTGTGTAACTGGATTACACGCCATGTAAAACCTCAAGCCCTATTTTTTTAATAGGAAGTACAAATAAATTTCTCTTGGTTCTTCCTCTATACTTCCTTGCGCTTCACCTAGAGCCTTCCCCAGGTGACTTTGGGAGCCTCCAACCCCTCCATACCTTTTTGTTCAGTGATTGATCATTGTGATGATCATGGTGTATCTTTATTTGTAAATGTTCTTCATGCCTATCCATCTATTTATTTATTTATTCCTTCGAGTTTTATAGATCATATTAAGTTTGAGGGATCTAAACCCAAAGTTTTTTAATCTAATTACTAGTTTGAGTTCCTATATCCTCTATGTATTCATTCTTGTTGGTAGGTTTCGTTGCAGGCATTGTGTTCTGTGAGAAAGTTAGGTGGTCCCGTCTTGAATACCAGTTTATATAAACCTAAAATTTCTTGTTTAATTTCAATTGTTTGAGTTAAATTCAATTTTTTGATTTTTTTTTAAATGTATTTCAATTGGTTTGTAGGAGAGAAAAAAATCCTTTGGATTGGGGTTTTGAAATGGGTTTTCAATATGAAATTGAAAAACCTCCTATTCCAGCGAATTGGGGTGTGGTTGTGGAAATTGGGAAAGTTTAAATTATTTAATTTAAATTTTGAAATGAATTTTATGTAAAATTATGAAAAACACCAATTCCATTGATTTTGGGGTTTGTTATGAAATTGATGAAATTTATTTGAAAATTAAATTGATTAATTTAATTGTGATATTAGATTATGGAATTTCATGAATTTGTTTCAAATATTTATTTATGAAAATTAGATTAAAATGTTTTGATAAAACCTTAGGGTTTCATCTTGGTGAAAAGTCATATTTTTTATTAAAAACCCATTATGGTTTCTAAATGGAAATTTGGCATATTTGAAATAGAGAATGGGATTAATTTTATTTTAAGCAGTCTTGAAATAAATTGATCATCATTGTTTTGTAATTGAGAACATGAAAATCTTAGGTAGTTAGTTAGTTATATAGAGGGAACTTTATGACTTACAACATTCTAAAACATCATATCAACACATCACATCCCTTAGGCGATGGTGATGATTCCTCTTTGGCCTGAGTTCAAAATGGATATGTACATATTTTCCATTCACTATGAGTGTGGGATCCTTATAGCCTGGAACTTCAATACCTTATTAGTCACATGACCATGTTTCTTGCTTATTTTTATTTAAAATGTATATATTCCATTCTTGTAAACTGTTTTACATTCCTTGAGAATTTATATAAACAACTTTATATAAAAGTGTTTATTGAAGTCATTTTTGTGAAAAGTGCCTTTTGTGTAAAGAGGCCTTTGGTTAAAGGAAAATTACATATTTTGAAATGTATTTCCATTATTTGAAATGTGAATCATTAATTTATAAAGTATTTACACATTTTAAATCATAAATCATGATTTGTTTAAATATGATCTTGATATGAAAAACTTGTTCATTTTAAAACTGAAAGAAAATTCCTAGTTAATTAGATATTAGAATCTTATTATGGAATCTTTTGGTGAAATCCTACTAGTCTTTGGATTACACCCTACTTGTGACTTCAGGTGTTTATATATTTTCTCCTAACAGCTTCAATCAAGGGAAATGGATCTCTTGGAGTTGGTTCTAGCTATTGAACCTTGGACTTGGTGAGTTATGTATGAATTGGGGCTTGGGATTTTCCCCTATTTTTGTGCTTTAGTTGTAGTAATTTGAGATTTAATGCCTTTTTTACTTCTAGTACATTACTCCCAGTGTATTTTCTTTATATATGCACACCGTCTTGTTTCTTTTACTTACACAATGTTTATGGAAAAACTATTCCCACTTTCATTTTGTGCAATTCTAGGTTCTAGACGTCGACCCATGGGGATCAGGAACTGCCTTTGGGCTATGTCAGGGTTAGCTCAGTTATCGGGATACCAGGTTATCAAGTTACTAGGGTACCCGAGTTGGTTCATGATAATTTCCCAAGCATAGGATGTGATCTTCTCTAATGGATTAGTCTCAAATATAGTTTTATGAATCCATTTGTGTGGACCGAGGTGGGATCCTCTATCATATATTCTTCTCTGGGTGGGGTTTTAAGAATTGGAATAATCAACATACTCGGTCATTGGTACCCTACTTAGAGGGTTATTCTATATAGGGTTTGGTATACCCCAAAATCCCTAGGAGATATCCACTATTTGTGTGTTATGATCTTATTCATCCCAGTGCATACTTATTCCTAGTGGGACCTAACAAGAATGACCTCTCAGATGAGCTTCATCAATGTTATCAGGCTTGTGGAGTGAGTTCTTCTAAACAAGTGTTACCTTGAAGCTTTGAGTAAGATCCTAGGCTAGCAATGTAATTATGACCTTACCAAGAGACTTAGTTTCTATCTTGAGTAAATCTGGGTAATATTATTATTATTTCTCATATTTTTATTGACATTCCTTGTGAAGATGATCTGACTGCTCTCTTGATGCTTTATGTTTGGTAATTTTAGGGTGTCCTACTAGGCATTGTTATACTCACCCATGCATGGGTTCTGCCCACACATATTGTGTCATATGCAGAAAAAAAGACCATTCAACGGGGTCCTAGATAGATTAGGAGTAGATAGAGAAAAGTTGAGCTTGATAGACCATGGTTTGTATTAGTTATTTCTTTTGATAGCATTCTCCTCCTTCTAGTAGGATATACTCATTTGCAGTTTTTAGCGAGCTTGTATTTGGCCATTTATGCATTCCAATACTTTTTTCATACTCTAATTTTGTGATATAGATATATGGGTATTTATATATGTGTTCATATGTATAGGTACCTTAGGCTAAGGCCTCCTAGGTGTGTGTTATGTGTACTTGGTTCTGGTCACCAGCCCCTAGCCTATTGAAGGTAGGCATGGGGTGTCACACTCAGCTTACCGCCAGTTAGTTAGGCCTTAGTGAGTCAGGTTTTGACATAGAATAGGTGTATAAGGTCCTGGACCCTATAATACCTTAACATTGTGATTTTTGGGTGTTGGAGGTGCCCTGAAGAAGTTCCAAGAATTTGAGAAATTTTTTGGGGAAAACAGGGGAATCTAATGCCAAAAATGGAATGGCTATGGCATGGAGGTATGTGTTGAATCTTTTTGCTAGTGGATATAGTTTATTGGATCCATGTTGTAGTATGGGGGTCATGGAGGATTTTTAGGACACTTCCTTTTCAGACCTGGCTACACCATGGATGTAGGTTGTTTTGTAGACTCTTCTTCGGTGGTCAAGCATTACGGTGTGGAGGATCCATGCTGTAACATAAGGCTTTTTTAGGCTAATACAAAATTGGGGGAAACTATACCATGATCATTGGGTTGTGACATATCCCCTTTCATGGTAAGGTTACTCTGTTTTAGTGCTTATGGTTGCACTATAACCCCAAGACCCACCTTAATATGATCTGATCATGGAACCTGAAACCACCTTTGACCAAGGATATTTGTAGTGTGGTTCCTTAAGTTGTGCTATATGATTCCTTGTATCAGGTAGTGTTGTGGCATGGTCTAAGGGATTTCATCATGGCCCTCAGTTTTTTAGTGGGTCTATAAATACCCTTAGACCCTCTTACCTGGATTCTTTCCCACTTCACTCCCTCAAACCTTAGAAGCCCCAAAGTGGTTTTTGAAGATATTTTAATCCCTTTTAATAGGTATTAATCTCATCTTCCAATGATCGATCCATGGTGATCTGAGTTTGGTTGTGGCATGACATCTTTAGTATATCGTAGTTCCTTGCGAGAGAAGTGATCATAGATCCATGACGTTGATCCATTCTTGTGTGAATAACATTGATTATTTTAAATTAGGTAATTAATTATTTCCCCTATTTATTTACATTCAATCATAAATTAATCATTTTTTATCTTCTTGTATGGAAATGGAATTAACCTAATAAATAATAAACCATATTAATAAATAAATTGGATAGTGATCACTTGTCGATGTTTTATATCGTGATAATGGTTTGCCTCTTGATTTTCTATATATTGTTTTATCTATATCATGGTTGTGTGGTATGTTATTATTCTTGGTTTAGCATGTTTATTTTTTTGGAAAATAGTAAATAATGTAAAGCCAAAATTAATTAATTAATTGGATTAATAATTAAAGAAGAGTTTTGTTTTTAATCCAATGTTTCTTGTAATTGATGGTAATAAAATTGATTCTAGTATGCATGTTTAATTTAATATGTTCTTCCATGTGTTAATGGAATTGAAAAATAACATGAATAATGTTAATTATTTTTAATGATAAAGTGAAAATTCATGTTAAATGATAATGGTACTTCTCTAAGATTTTTGAAACTGGAATTAATGTTAATAGAATGTGTAAACTTTTGATAGATTGTTATAGTTTATGCCTTATGTTTCCCATAGTTAGAACCTATGATTAATGAATTGGTTTATTCAAGATGGAATAATAACTATTTTTTGTTAAAAATAAATCTTTTGGTTGTGAGTGCTTGTTTGTTTATAAAGGTCGGATGCCTTTTGTTTGGGGTTGAGTGATCATGTTTGAATGTAAAGGCTAAATGCATTATTTTAGAGCCTAGTTGCCTTGTTGACTATTATTTTTGTTTTTTACCTTCTATGTGATCTGAATATGAGCCTTGTGATGTGATATGATCTTGGTATGGCTGATCCTAGGAGAGTTGAGTCTGGGATGGCTGATGATATATGGGCAGGAAGGCTCAGATGGTTTTGGTAGTAGATGACAGCTGTGATGGTGGGATGCATGGTGATATGAATGAGGGTGTTAAGGATGAAACCAAATATGATGGAATGGGTTTAATCTGGGATGAACCATTGTTGTGTTAAAGCTGGGATGCTTACTTGATATGAATTTTTTGAATGGTCGGATAGTCAGGTTTCCTGTTTTATCTATATTCATTTCCCCCACTACTTAAGATATCTATATGTGTTTGGTTTCTTTTATCTTGGTGGCATCTTGGGATGGTTTTCCTAGAGTACCTAGAAATAAGTAATGGTAAATAATTTTTAATAAATGTTTAACCCATAGTGTTGGTGTTTCTAGAATGAAAATGAGATGATCTTCAAAAACTATGGACTTGGTTTGGAATATTTCTGAAGGGAATGCACTTCAATGTGATGATCAATGTAATGTAATTTAGGATAATGTTGATGGTTAATTAATGGATAATTAATTAATTAATTAAATTTTAACTATAAAAAGGAAAGAAGTAATTTAATATAGCTCTTTAAAATGCTTTTGTGATTATAAGATATCTAGTTCTTAACATTGGTAGATAAGAGTCCAAGAGACATTAGTTATAGTTGATTCTAAGACTAGGTTATACCCATAATGTGGTTTTGAGATATATTATATCCTGTACATTTCTTGATTTCATATGCTACTCCACCCATGTCGGTAGGTTGAATGACACTAGTGGACTCTGGGAGGGTGTTTTTTCCAACATCCCAGTGGGAGGATGGATAGCTGACTACCCCCTCTAACCCCACTCTCTACTGTTAGTAGTACCATGTTCCGGTATGCATGGTGGTTAGTTTTCCCATATATGTGTGTAGAGGTCTATGAAGGATTTTGGTTGTTACACACACATGTATGTCTGGATATGGTATCCAAAGGATTATTATAGATATGACATGTATAGGCTGTGATGGATTGAGGTACCTTACTTGGTGCATGGGTTGTGATGTCTTGAGGTATAATACCTGATATGTGATACACATTATACGGGTTATGTTGGATCACATAAACTACTCGGTTTCTATTTAGAGATATGATATGGGATTATACAATGATTTGATTCATGAGGTTCATGTTGTGATACTTATCCCAGGTGTCTGCGAGATGTATTACTTTTGGAGAAATATGGCTCAGGACGTACAACATTAGGGAAGAGCGGAAAACTAATAGAGAAGTGGTAGTGAGGTAACCTTGTTGATTTATTATTATAATACATGATTCTTTATATATGATACTTGATGAGAGATAGACATGGTGAGGCTAGGAACTTATTATACCTATTTAGGTGATGAGTTAGTTCCACTTATAGTTCACTGGGTTTTGTTTTGCTTTCTTTATTTTTTGCACAAGAGGATCCAAGGAGGATCCTACTGAGTATACTATTATTCTCAAGCCATACATATATAAACTTTTTTTAATTTCATTAGGAAAAGGTTGGATATTGGAATTTAAATTAATATATCTTGGTTTTATAGGATTTGTTTGGGATTCGTGGTCACTGTCATCTTTACCTTTTTTAGTACTTTTAGTTTTTCTTTTAGTTTTTTTAGTACTGTATGAAATTACATGTATGAACTTGGTTTTTTATATATCTGAGAAGGTGTTTATTGGTTTATTTATCTTATCTCTATCTCTCCTATATGTTCTCTTATAGGGTAATTTCTCCCATATGTATGCTCATTATACCCTTAGTAATATTTTCTAACCCAAGGCCTGCTGGAGGCAGGACTCGAGCAGTCACCATCTCCCTTATCTCATTTCTATCGCATGATCCATACTCTTTTGGGGGGAAAGGGTCATTAAAGTGTGGTATAAAAGTTTTAGGTTGAGTTATTGGATGGAGTTTAGAGTTAGGAATTGTTGAGATTTCATGGGTTGATAGGGAAATAGTGTCAGCTAAATTTAGTGAGTGATGTAAACACATGAGACCGGTTGAGACATGGGTATTTAGGGACCCTTATGATTTTATGTATGGACATTTAAGTTTAATGAGTCTATTAAAAGAAGTGATACTGATTGTGCGGTAGATACCTAGTAAAGGATCATGCATTATTCTTATTTGCACCATGTTTGAAAGAGGTACACTATGGGATAGGTTAAAACCTGAAACAAGAAAACAAAATAATTAATTAATTAACCTTGAGTATTCCATATTCCAGATTTAGGAGTCTAATTTTTTGTTATTTTTGTAGGCATGGATCTAGGTCAATGTCATTTTCAGGTTCTCATTGAATATGTTCAGCAGGATGTGCCATAAGATTGGCGTAGAGTATTGGTCGACAACGACAACACTTGGAGGAGGAAACTCCTAGAGTTTTAGCACCATACTCTATAGAAGTATGAGGGATCCATTTTAGACACATTTATAGAGTATTGGTTAGATAAGGTGGAGATATATTTTAGTTTGATCCATTCTTGGAAGGATCATTGGGTTTCATTGGCTATAATGATGATTCATGGAGTAATGAGGTAGTGATGGATCTTATTCCTTAGGGATCGCAAGGATTTGAAAGTATTGTGGGAGAAGTTTTGAGACCAATTACAATTAGAGTTTATTTATTTGACCAAAAAGGCGACCATTCTCCAGGATCTATTTACCCTTTTATAGGGGAGTTCTAGTGTGTGAGATTTTGGGGTCCATTTTAGGACCCTTCTACAATATTCTTCAAACTATTTTCTAAATGAGAAGGCTAGGATGAGGCATTTTGAGTGAGATTTGAATCCAATGATACAATGCAAAGTCACCTCATCCATGTTATCATCATATATCGAGGTTTTGGTGAGGGAAGAGGTTGTTCAGAGGATGATATCCAGAATTAGGTCGTCATGAGAGGGGAGTCATTAGGATTTCTTACAAAGAAGATTTGTGGTCTAGGGTTCCCAATTTCCTAGGTTAAATAATTTTCGATTAGTCGGGGGTAGGTCCCACACCTCATTATCTAATTTATCTAGGGGTAGCATCTCTCATACCTATTCCAAGGGTTTGGATGCATGTTTTTATTTTGGAGTCTAAGGCCATTAGTGGTGAGAATTCCCTACCTTTATAATAAGTCAGTATGCACTAGGTTTACAACTTCAGGTTCCTCTATAAAGGCAGTTTCATCCAAGGTAATAGTAGTAGGTTACTCCATCTTAGGATCAGTGGAGAGGAGATGGGGTAGGTGGAGGATATCCCCATGTTTCTCCTCATCCTTATAGATAAGCGATAGACTATAGAGGTGGTCATAATTAGGGTCAGAGAGGTTGTGGAGTAGGTATTGGTCAACTTTATGCTTTCACATTGCCAGTGTCGGGTGAGCTAGACATTGTTCGAGGTACCCCTTGCTTATTTTCTACATGGGTGCATAATTTTTATGATTTATAATCTACATAATCCATCATATCACATGCCCTTGTCTATACTTTAATTCTTGAGATTGAGAAGCTTCCAATTACCTTTGTGTTGACTATGCTAGTTTGAGGTTGATATGACTTGTATGAAGTATGTATAAATTTTGAGCAAGTGTCGGGGCAGCACCACACTTTGGGATACTTCCTATGTTTGTAGATATATCCATAATACATCATCCATGACATGGATTAGATGTATTTGGTTCATGACATTATGGATTTCTTCAGAAGATAGGTTAAGTTCTATGATGTTTTTAGAGAGACAGTAGTGTTCATTAGCAAGTGAGACCCTTAGATGGGTCAGAGGCATGTTTAAAACTTGTCTTTATTGATGGTCAAGATAATGATGGTTTCTTTAGAGGTTCAGCTGACAGTATTTCCTATGGTTTTATAAGAGTAACCTGATTTCTTTCCTGAGTAGGTTGTACCATTTCCCCCTTAGTGCAAGATCGAGTTTGGGATTTAACTACAACTAGTTATTTCTTTTATCTCAATATCTCTATATAGTATGGAACCTTATAAGTTGTTAGAGATGTGAGTACAGCTATATAATCTATTTTATTGTGGTTTTGTTCAACTGAGTGTGTCACCTTGGGGTGCACTAGTTTTTTTCATGAAGAAGGCTGATGGAATTTTGTTTCTTTTTATCAATTATCATTGCTTGAATTAAGTGATAGTGAAGAACTTCTATCCTATTATTTAGATTAATGATTTATTCAATCAAATGAAAGGATTAATTTGGTTCTAAAATATCAATATGTGGTCAGGATATCATTAGTTGTGGGTAAAGGATGAGAATATTTGTAAGACCTATTTTTTATTTCATCATGGGATTTACAAGTTTTTTGTGATGTAGTTCAGTGTGATGAATTCCCTAGATATGTTCATGGGTTTAATAAATACAATGTTTAGGGAGTTTTTGGATATGTTCATGGTGGTTTTCATCGATGATATCCTTGTATACTATGTGTCTAAGGAGGGGCATGCAGAGAATATGCATTCCATTTTGGGAGTTATTTTTCATCAACTGTTATTTAGGAAGTTTTCAAATTGTGATTTCTATGATCATGAATTATGTTTATTGGAGCATTTCATGTCCTAGTAGGGAGTATTTTTAGATCCTTTAAAGATAGAGATATCTATTTCTTGGGTATCCCCCAAGACCGTAGTAAAGGTGCAATTTTTCCTTTGTCTTTTAGGATATTATAGGAGATTTGTATCCTGAATATATCATTTTATGACTCCTCTAACAACCATGACCAAAAAGTCTTAGGAAATATTTTGGATTGATTGGTTTCATGTAGCTTTATAGTACCTTAAGGAGAAGTTGTTCAGTGCTCCAGTCCTTTGTTTAATGAAATAGGGAGTTCAGTTTGAATTTTCCTATGATGCTTTGTGTCTTGGGTTGAGTTTCATTGTAATTTAGAAGATATCAGTTGTTTATTATGGGGATTGTTAGTTATTTCCCCATGACCGTAACTATGTCACCCATGATCTCAAGTTATAATAAGTTGTTTTTTCCTTGAATATGTGGTGACATTACCTCATTGAAAATCATTTTTTGTTTTTACTGATCATAAGAGCCTGAGATATGTCTTTTCCTAGAATGGATTGAACTTTTGATATTAATAGTGAAAGGGATTCTTATAGTATTGTGATTTTTTTATTTCTTATACACCAGGTATGGGGAATGTTATAGCTGATGTGATGAGAAGGAAGTCACGTAGTGATGACGTGTGTGAATCTGGATATTTTTAGAGATTGATGGAATAGATCTCAGTGATTCATCTTGATATAGGAGATATTAGAGGAATATGTTGTATTTTAATCATGACAGTGTAGTCATATTTTTTTGTAGAAAGTGGAGGAATCCTAGTTGGGGGATTATTAGGTGGAGTTCTAAATAGACTGAGTTGTTTTTTGAGAAACACCTAATAGTTGGTGTGAGGATGTTTAGCACTAGGTTTTATTCTAGGGGAGGCCTTTCATCCATTTAGTGATGTTTGAGGTGGTTCTTCATGAGTTCCATATCTCACCCTATAAGGACCATCCTGGTGTGATGAAGATGTACCAAGCTTTTAGAGGTCATATTTGGTGGCCTAGGTTGAATTATGTTGTTGTAGAGTTGGTGTCTCGATGTTTGGTATGTCGAAAGGTGAAGATTGATCACTGTGTTCCCAGTGGTTTCATCTAGCCATTAAATATTCCCCAGTGGAAGTAGGAGGACATCTCTATAGACTTCATTACTATTTTACCTTGATCTTGGGGAGTCTTTGATTTAATATAGGTTATAGTGGATCATTTGAAAAAATTATCCCACTTTATAGTGATCATAGAGTCGAGATCTGTGGAGGTTTTGTTGAGGCGGTATCTTGAGGAGGTTATGAGACTCCACAAAGTCCTGGTGATGATCATATATGATCAATATCCTTTTTTACATCTAGGTTTTGTATAGGTATCTATCATTCTTTTGGATCGTAGTTATTACTTAGAACTTCTTTTCATATGCATATGGATAGTCAGACATAAAAGACCATACAAACTCTTGAATACATGTTGCATTCTTATGTCTTGTATTCTTGAGGTTTATAGATGAGTCACCTTACCTTGTTCGAGTTTTATTAAAATAATATATTTCACTCCACCATTGGTATGGAATTGTTTAAAGCTTTGTATGGTCGAACTTTCTGTTCTCTATTGTTCTGAACTAGGGTCGAAGAGCCAGTAATTATTAGGATGAAACTAGTACAAGATATGATAGATAGGGTTCAGGTATTATTGAAAGGATGAAGGAAGCACAAGATCTTCAGAAATCATATGCCAAGAATAGGGGAAGAACTCTGGAGTTTGATTTTGGAGATCACGTGTTCCTAAAAGTGACTCCTAATCATAAGTAGTGAAGGTTTGGTCATGGGAGTAAGCTTTCTCACTAGTTTGTTGAGCCTTTCAAGGTGTTGGATCATGTTGGAGTTTTTTAGTATTTAATAGACCTTCCCCCATAGATAATCTAGATATAATATGTTTTTCATGTGTATCATCACCATCTTTACCTTCATGATGACTCCTGCATCATTGATTAGGGAGAGATCGATGTTGATGATGATTTGACCTTTGGGGAGTATCAAGTGGAGATCTAAGATCTCCATGAGAAGTTGTTGTGAGGGCATGATATTCCCTTGTTTCATGTCATTTGGTGGAATAGATTCATGGAGGAGAGTACCTAGGAACTTGGGTTGCAGATAGGCACTCAGTACCCAGATCTTTTCTTTGTTTAGATCTTCTATTATTGTAATCCTAATTGTGTTTGTTGAACCTTTTATATTTTATGAGATATTTTTATCTTGTTACCTTATTTTTTGGTAAATTTTCCTTCATTTGAGATGTATCTCCCCCAAGAGAGTGTTTTAGGAGCTGGTTTTTTTCATTGTGTAGTTTTGTACTTGTTTCTCTAAGTGAGGTGGTTAATCTCCTATGATTGTGAGATCCTTGAGAGGTATCTCATAGGGTGTTCATATAGATGATCCTTCTATTTCATTATCTCTATAGGTTATTTTTGTATTACTGAGGATGAGAATGATTTAAGAGGTATCTGATGTAAGGTCCCAGACCCTATAAGTCCTTTCCTTTATGATTTTTGGGCATTGGAGGCACCCGAATAAAGTTTTAAGAAGTTTAGAGGGTGTTTTGGGAAAACAAGGGGAGACACTACCAAAAATGGAATGGCTATGGTGTGGAGGGATGTGTTGTTCCATGGTGATGGTGGATATAGCATAGTGGGTCCATGATATGATGTAGGGGAGCTCGTGGAGGATTTTGAGTCCATTGACTTTTTAGGACTGGATGCACCATGGAGATAGTTTTGCGATGTAGTACCTTCTTTGATGATCGAGCACTATGATGTGGAGGAGACGGGATGTGGCATAAGGGATTTTTAGGATACTTCCAAATTGGGGGTAGCTATTCCATGGGAAATGGGTTTCAGCATAGCCCCTTTCTTGGTAGAGGGGGGTCATGTGGCGTGGTTCTTATGGCTATATTGTAACCCCAAAATCCACCTTATGAGGATATGGTCATGTAACCTAGAACCGCCTTTGACTAAGGGTGGTTGTGGCATAGTCCCTTAGGATGCACTATATAATTACCTATGTCAAGAAGTACTACATCATGTTCTAAGGGGTTTTATTATTGTCTTGAGTTTTTCAGTGGGTCTATAAATACCCCAAGACCCCTGAACATAGATTTATTCCAACTTTTCTCCCTCAAACCCTAAGCACCCCAAAGTGGTTTTTGAAGGTCTTTGAATCCCTTTTAGTAAGGATTAATCCCCCACTTCCCATGATACATATGTGGTGATCTTAGTGAAGTTCTAGCATGATGTATTTAGGAGATCGTAGTTCCTTGCATGAGAGGTGATCAGATATCTACTACATTAATCTGTTCTCATGCGAAGAATGTTGACACTTTTGAGGTAGGGGACTCATTGCTTCCCCAATTTTTTTATATGCAATCATAAAGTTAACATGTTTTATTTTTTTGGTTGGAAATGGAATTAACCTAATAAATATTAAACTATATTAATAAATAAATTGGATAGGGATCATTTGTCGATGTTTTATACCATGATAACAGTTTGCCTCTTGATTTTCAAGATAGTTTTTTATCTATATTATGCTTATGTGGCATGTTTTTATGATCTTTTTTGGATTTTTTTTATTAGAAAATTTAAATAACATAAATATAGAATTAATTTATTAATTGGATTAAGAATTAATGAATAGGAATGTTTTTAATCTAGTGTTTCTTATAATTTTATGGTAATAAAATTGATGTAAGTATGCATGTTTAATTGAATATGTTATTCCATGTGTTAATGAAATTGATAAAGAACATGAAACATGTTAATGTTTTTTTAATGATAAAATGAAATTATATGTTAAATGAGAATTGTGATTCTCTAAAATTGTTGAAACTAGAATTAATTCTAAGAGCATGTTTAAAATTTTGATAGTTTGTTATAGTTGGTTCCTTATATTTCCAATAGTTGGAACCTGTTATTAATGAATCATTTAATTCAAGATGGAATAGTAACTGGTTGTTTGTTAAAAATAAATCTTAGGTCCATGAGTTCCTGTTTATTTATAAAGTATGGATTCTATGTGTTTAGGTTCAAGTGATCCTATTTTCATATAAAGGCTAAATGAATTTTTTAATCCCTTGTTGCCCTGTTGACTATACTTGTTTGTTTTCTACCTTCTTTGTGCTCCAGATATGAGCCTTAAGACATGATATAAGTCTGGGATGGTTGGTCCTGGGATGGTTGAGCATGGGATGGCTAACAAGATTTGGGTGGGTAGGCTCGAATGGTTGTGGTAGTAGATAATGACTGTGATCATAGGATTTATGTGGATATGCCTAAGGGTGTTGAGGATGGAACCGTATATAATGGAACGAGTTGAAGATGGGCTTACCCATTGTTATATTAAATTTGGGATGATTTATTTATATGAATTTGTTGAATGAACGGATCTTCGGGTTTATTATTTTATCTAAATTCTTTTCCCCACTGCTTGAGGTAGTTTGATGTGTCTGGTTACTTTTCTCTTGGTGGTATCTTAGGATGGTTTTCCTAAAGTACCTGGAAATATGTAATGGTTAATAGTATTTAATAAATGCTTAACCCATAGGTTTGGTTTTTTTGGAATGAAAATGAGATGATCTTGAGAAACCAGGGACTCCATTTGGAATATTAATGGAGGGCCTAGACTTTACTCTGATGATTAGTGTGATATAATTTGAAATAATATTAATGTTTAATTAATGGATAATGAATTAATTAACAAAAATATGAATTTAAAAAAGGAAATAAGTAATTTAATGTAGCTCCATAAAATTATTGTGTGATTATAGGATATCTAGTTCTTAGTAGTGGAATCTAGGTTTCCTAGAGACGTTTGTTTTAGTTGAGTCTAAGACACTGTTATGTCCATAGTGTGGTTTTAAGATATATTATATCATGTTCATTTTATGATTTCATATGCTACCCCACCTATTTAGGTAGGGTGAATGACACTTATTGGACTTTGGGAGGGTGTTTTCCCTAAAATCTCGGTGGGAGGATAGATGGATGACTACCCCCTCTAGCCCTACTCTCTTCTCTTGGAATTATTATATGTTGGTATGCATAGTGGTTAGTTTTCCTATATATGTGTGTAGAGGGTTTTGATGTCTTTTCATTATTTCACACACATGTATCTTGAAATATATTATCCAAAGGATTATTATAATTATGACATGTATAGGTTGTGATGGCTTGAGGTACCTTACTCAATGAATGGGTAGTGGTGGATTGAGGTATAATATATGATGTATGATGTGCACCATACGAGCTATGGTGGATCCTAAAAAATACTCAGTTACTATATGGATATGTTATATGAGATTATGTGATGATTTGATTCATGAGGTGCATGTTGTGATACTTATCCCATGTGTATCCAGGTTGTCTTACTTTTGGAGAGTGATGGATATGTACATGAGATGTTGGGGAAGAGTGGAAAACTAATGGAGAAGTGGTTGAAAGGTTCCCATGTTGATTTATTATTATAATACATGATTCTTTATATGCGAAACTTGGTGAGAGATAGCCATGGTGGGGATGAAAACTTAGTATACCTTTTTAGGTGATAATATATTTTCATGTATTATTCACTAGGATTTAGTATGCTTTCTTTATATTTTGCATGAGAAACACTAGGGAGTATCCTACTAAGTATACTATTATACTCAACCCACATATATAAAAATTGTTTTTTAGGTTAATAGGAGTAGGTTGTATATCAGGCTAGATATTAATATCTCATGGTTTTATAGAAGCTATTTTGGATTCGTGGTCTTTATCATCTTTACCTTTTTGAAACTTGAAGTTTTCATTTCAATTGTTTTAGTATTTTATTACATTACATGTATTAATTTTAGTTTTTTAATGTATAGACCCTATTTTTTTATGATAAAATTTGAAATATATCAAGGAATATTTCTAGAGATAGGTGCTGAGACGACACGTGATTCTAAGGTCCAATGTTCCTAGAATTAATTTTATTAAAATATTAAATATATATTATATTACGTGTACATAGTTTTCAAGAAAAAATAGTATAACTCTTAAAATAAGTATTGGATCAAAAATATGAGACCAAGGTTGAATATATAATTCCAGGTTTACCCTAAGCTCGACCTAATTTTTTTAGCATGGGATGCTCGGACAAAGCGATTGTTGGAAGGTACGTTCAGTGGATTAATTTATTTATTTATTTATTTATTTCATTAAATGACTTAAACCTAATTTTCCCTATAATTATGTTATTATGGAAGATCTTAAAGGTTAGTCTCATAACCCTGGTATTGTTGAGAGTAGGATCTGCCATTATTCATTGGTAGATCGAGACCAAATGATGACGAGCCTCCAGATCAAGGTGAATCAAGACGCAGAAAATGCAACAGATCTTCCTCCTTTATTAGAGAATGCATTCTTCATCAAAAAATGATAAAAATCAAGGTAGAACTCATCATATGTGGATTTCCACACTTATGATTAAATTAGTGAGCATGATCAATTCCTTTTCTTTGATCTTCATTAATTTGTGCCTTTTTAGGTTCCCATGTATCATATTTAATTTATTTATTCGATTTACCCATTGTACCATGTTGTCTCACCCTATTTATTCTCAATATAATTCATTGGCCAAGAATTATTTCCCAAAAATTGTTGCACCTTTGTTTTATGTGATTTTTCACCATAGTTCTTCATGACCTTTATTGATTGGACTACGAGGTCTCGGTTCAACATTATCAGGCAGGATTGAGCGTGATTAGACCCCCGAATTCACATAATATTCACATGTGACATATTTATTATCAATAAAAGGATGGAATGGGATTCTTGGAAGGATATGGGTGATGATTCCTATGGATATGAGATCCGGGAATGATCGGCGTGGCAGAGGAGGAGTAACGGTGGTGTGCGAGCTTCATGTGGGGGGATCGTAACACTGAGTTATGGCCACTGGAGGGCCAAAATCATTAGTTGTAGATGAATACATTTAGAAATGGGTGGTCATTATGTGTATTAGTTAGTGGAGGATCTAGATCTTTAAAGTTGGATTAGATATATATTTTCTATGTAAAAACCTACTATATTTCATGTAGTTTGAAAAAAACACAACATGTTGGCCCCTGGATGTGGTGACTTGAGTTTCTGAGTGAGTTAAATATCACATGTCATGTGGGATCCCCCACACACCAGGTGACCCAGTACTGGTGACCCAACATGTACTCTAGGAGTACATGGACTTGTACATGGCTAAGTGCACGTCTAGTGTACACAGACATGAGCAGAGTACACGGCTAAGGTACACAAACACTACCAGGAGCATGGGAAGAACCCTAGGTGGTTATGGCATGTTGTGTGCTCCCATTACATGATGTGTAGGGATACATGGGAAGAGATTTGTGTGTTGTAAAATTACGTGGCTAGGAATTAGAGCATGACCACATGTCATGTGAATCCCCTTATACTCTATATACCCTTACTTTTGACGAAACTTCTACCTCTCAAATCTCTTTAATTTGGACTCATATTTTGGTTTATGGGTATTCTATACTAATTTTTTTCACATATAATGTGATGGTATCCTTATTAGTGTAACTTTAGATATGATGTGATATGTTCCAAGTGTGAATATTATTTAAGTGATGCTCGATGATGGTAGTGATGAGGCAGGATCATCAAAAACACTAGAGTGGCGCCCTCTTATTGGGATAGGGAATCAGTCCTCTATAGACTATTAGAGTGGAACCCTCTTGTGGAGTCAGGGTATGGGACCTCTATCAAATATCAGAGTGGAACTCTCCTACAAATTTAGGGTATGGCTACTCTATCCATTTAGTTTCACTCTCTTATAGATTCAGGGTATGGGTCCTCTATCTATTGATTGGCACCATACTGTGAAGTTGGGGCATGGGTCCTATATCTATCCATAAAATTGGAACTCTCCTGAGGAGTTAGGTCATGGGTCCTTGACCATTAGAGTGGAACCCTCCTTTGAAGTCAGGGTATGGGTCCTCACACCATTGAGTGGAACCCTCCTATGAATTTAGGGTATGGGTCCTCTATCTATTGAGTGGAACCCTCCTGTGGAGTTAGGTAATAGGTACTATATCCATCCATTAGAGTGGCACACTCTTACGGAGTCAGGGAATGGGACCTCAAACATCAGATTGGAACCCTCTTAAGGAGTTAGGGAAAGGGTCTTCAACCACTATAGTGGTACCCTCCTGCTGGTATAGGGAATGGGTCCTCTATCTACCCAATGACTGGAACCTTTCTATTCTACCATATCATGGGTCTTATACCTAGAGATTATGCCCCCATGACTTTATGGAACAATGGAAATGTGTGGCTCGACTTGGATGTTTCTTTGGATAGACATGATAGATATTGGGCATCATTAGTGGACCCCTTTTAATTGATGGTAGACTCTTTTCTTAGTATGGGCTATGATATATAGATCTTCTTTCTCTCTCATTTGGGTTTCTTCTATGAGAATATATATATATATATATATGTATCTTTGTTATTATATTTTTATTAATCTCTTTCTATGGGTTGAGATGTCTATTACTATTGTGTCTCTTACTACTCCCACTTCGGATTTTGGGATTTCCTACTGGGTATGTATATAACCACCCCTACATGGGATTTTACCATATGTGTCACTCCTTATATAGAATAAGGACATGTCGGTGGTGATTACAGAGGATTATAGGGATTCCCTAGTGTATTATACCATGTATGGTGGTTGGAGCTTGGATATCTAGAGTCGAGCTCTCTCAGCACTTTACTTTTCCATTTTTTTATGGTTGGGACTTCTCTCTAGTTGGGAGTGTATTTTTTCCCTTTAATTTTTATTTTATGTTGTCATACTCTTGTAGTCCCTAGAGGTTTTACAAGCATGGTTTATTCTTTAGATGTTTCATCTTTTTATTATTCCTCTATACTTATGTATGGATATAGTTGGGTGTGTGTGTAGAGATACACTAGGAAAAGGCCTCCCATATTATTTATGCATTTTGGTGCTTGTTTTCATCCCCCGGAATATGAAGGTGGGATTGGGATTGTTGAAGCTCAAGCCTCATTGGGTCAGGTCATGACAGATTGGTATCAAAATAGTTTATTCCTTAGGATGGTTTTTGGAGTTATCCCCTTACAAGGATTTGGTTAGGATTTAGGTAAATAGTGTCAAAGTTTTTTGAGTGTGTATTTTAGGCCAAGGAACCCAGTGTTGGTGTGGCGGTCAATGTATCCATTCACCAGGACTCTAACTACCTGCTTGTTGACTCAGTACACTGATACATTGGTTATAGGGATCAATGGTACATGCATTATATAGGATTAAGTCTTTGACTATCCTTCTTGAGTCACCTCACCATATATATATTCTCATCTGACCATGGTAAGTTTTGATTAAATTTTCAAGATGCCTCCACAAAGATAGCTATCCAGGTTAAAGATTTTGGATTGTGATGATGATCCAATAAGTGATGAGGCCTTAATTCAGGGGATATATAGTGATATCCTTCCTATATGTGGGCAAGTAGTAGCACCCCCACCTATTGATTAGTATATAGTAGCATTAGAGAAGGATGAGTATGTGTGTAGGCTTATCTTACTCCACGAGTTTCACTGCCAAAGGCCACTAAAGTTTTGTGGTGATCCAAATACCCAAGTAGTGGAGGAATGGCTAGAGTCGGTGTTTTGAGTTTTTAGTCTTATCCAGAAACTGACTGATCAAGTGGTTTCACTAGTATAAAGCATTTTACACATAGTATATGGTCACTGGTGGATTCTAGGTATGTAGATTCATAATGAATCAACACTCTCATGGCTTGAATTCTAGTGTTTTTTTCATGAGGATTACTACCCCTCATGCTTGTGATCAGTTTGGATTAAGGAGATTATGGAGATATAGTAGGTATGGATTATAATTTCATAGTATGTTTTAAGGTTTAAATACCTTACACAGTACTCCCTCAACATGATTCGAGATGGCTACTTTCAATCAGAGAAGTTTGAGCGGGGTCTCCGTAGAGACATTCATGCCAGTGTGGTACCCCTATGCACTCCCACTTATAACAAAGTGTTGGATCAGGTGATGGTAATGAAGAGATTAATATTAGAGGGACTCTATGTAGTTAGAGCTGGTAGTGATCATTATAGGGCTGAGTCATCTGTAGCATCTAGCATGCACCAGTCAGTAGGATCTTGGTGAAGGAGATCTTCCCAAGATCAAACTCAGGCACGTGGTTAAGTGGAACAGGGACCGTTCAGGTGACCAGGTAATATTTAAGAGTAGATATGTTATGTGTGTTATGGTTGATGTCACATGGAATGTGATTTCCCTACCCAATGTTCTAAGGAGGGCATATGGATAGTGGATGGACCGTCATAGTAGAGGCAGCATTGTGATGGATCTACTAAGCGAGGGAAAGGCGACCCTTAGGGGGTGGATTTGGAATAGGAGTGTGTGGGGCTCTAGGAGGAGGATCTTTATGTGGTGGATGGTTTCATGATCTCCTTACACCACCACCACCAGGTATACCACGTTAGGATTAGGGAGCTGAAGGTCGGGGCTATAGGAAACTGTAGGCTATGGATGCATATGACCCAATAGCACATGAGATTATTAGAGGTACGATATGTGTTTATTCTAATATTGACTCAGTATTAGTAGACACAAGTGTGAGTAATTCCTTCATCTCATTAATCTTAGTGAGAAAATTGGATCTTCTAGTTGAGACGTTAGCCCAAAAACTTTTTCTTGAGGTTTCTATGTGGAACACTTCTTCAATATATTTTATATAAAGAAAGTGAAAGTTATCACTTGGTGGAGATAGGTTTATGTGGGACCTTTTAGTCATCATGAAGGGACCTTATGACTCTATATTGGGTATGTATTGGTTTTCTATGTTCTGGGCCTAAATTTAATGTCACCACAGACAAGTTAGATTCCTTTACACTAATGGGATAAGATTCTTCTTTATGGGTGGGAGAGATATCCTGGAAGGACAAGTGGGTTTTGTGAGTAGGATATTATAACCCATCACCCATCAGTTAGAGATTATAGACCTTGGCACATCAAGATCTTAAGTCATCTATATTCCTTTACTCATGGATTATTATATGGAAGTCTTCCCTGAGGATGTTCTAAGACTATCTATGAGGTGGGATATGGATTTTTACATCGACTTTCACCCCACGACTACTCTGATATATTCTATGGAATATCAGATGGCCCCTACTGAGCCCTGGGAGCTACGGTCATATTTGGAGGACCTTTGAGGGAAGGGTTTTATTAAACCTAGTGTTTCCCCTTGGGAATATTTGATGATGTTCATGAAAAAAGAAGATAAAATATTACAGTTTTGTATGGATTATCATCACCTAAACCAGACCATGATAAAGAAAAATTACTCCTTACTGAGGATTGATGACCTCATTGATCAGTTGTGAAGTGCAGTATGGTTCTTGAATATTTTTCTCTGGTTTTTATACCACCAATTGAGATCTCACAAGGCTGATATTTTAAAGCTAGAATTCTGATGTAACTATAGACACTATTAGTTCCTAGTGATGCCTTTCAGTGTGACAAATTTCCCCACTGTGTTTATAGATTTTATGAACTGGATCTTCCATCCATGCTTGGACTTATTTTTTTGTCTTCATTGATGACATGCTCGTACGTATACTCTACATTAGAGGAGGATCACACATAGCACTTGAGGATGGTCCAAGATTTTCTTCTGAAGCACCATCTTTATGGTAAGTTATATAAGTGTTAGTTCTAGTTCCATGAGATTTACTTACTATAGAATTTCATTTATGAGAATGTATTATTTGTGGACCCAGTGAATATTGATGCAGTGCTTTCTTAGGATATTCCTAAGAGTGTGTCAGAGGTGTGGAGTTTTCTTGGATTGGTGGGGTACTATTGGTGTTTATGGAATACTTCTCTAGGATTTACTCCCCTTTTACCACCTGGATGTGTATTGGGCATCTATTTACTTGGAATGAGTAGTGATATAGAACCTTCAAGGAGTTAGGTTGAGGCTTAAAAATGCTCATATTTTAAGATTACTTTAGGAGGGTGTGGATTACGTAGTATATTGTGATGCCTCTGGAGTTGGGATTGGTTGTGTGTTAATATAGAGACAAGATGTTATCACATATCGGTTGAGGTAGTTGAGACCCCATGACTAGAACTATGTGATTCATGACCTGGATCTGATAGTAGTAGTCTTCACTTTGAGGATGTGGAGATACTATCTTCTAGGAGACCACTTTGTTGTTTACTCAAACCATCAGAGTCTTAGGTATTTCTTTATGTAGAGAGAAATAAACCTGATACAGAGGCGCTAGTTGGAGTTCATGTAGAAATATGAATTTGAGATAGTCTATACTTCTGAGAAGGGTAACATGGTGGAAGATTCCCTTAGCAAGAAGTTCCAGGATTGTTTGGTGTAGGATGCATCTGAGCAGTTAGCTTCCATGTAGCTGACCATGGTTGAGGAGGAGGGTGTATATTTTCTTTAGTCATTGGTTTTGACTCCTCCACTCCTTCAGCATGTGAGAGAGTCATAATTGGGAGACATTGACTGTGAGGTCTTACATGATCAGATATCCTTAATAGATTCACCAGATAGATTTTTTGAAGGAGGGGATCACATTATCCTTTTTCAAGGATATATAGTCATCTCGGTCATGATGTGGGAGGAGTTGATGAGATATTTTCACACATATATTTTGGTTGTACATCCCAGTGTGGGGAATATGTATAGAGATCTTCAGTGGTATTTTTGGTGGGCTGGAATGGGGTGGAGTATGGCCGATTTAATCTCTTGGTGCCTCACATGTCAACTAGTGAAATATAAGCATTGAGTTATAGTAGTTTTTTTATATCCTCTTGAGATCCCAGAGTGGAAATGGGATGACACATCCATGGACTTCGTGAGAGGGCTACCATGGATAGTGAGAGGCTATGATTCCATCTAGGCGATAGTTGGTCGACTTATGAAGTCGGTGTATTTCAATGCTATCAGGGAGAAGAGTTCAGTGGGGAGTTTGGGGTAGTAATATGTATGAGATATCATTCACCTTTATGGTATTTTTTGGGCATGTATTGTCTCAACAATACTCTATAAATATTATTGATTTTGATGCTCACAAATACCCTTGTTTGTTTTACTAATGATATTATTTTAAGTGTATTTTAGAAAGCTTATATTCTTTATAATTATTATTTTGGAATAATATTAAAGTATTTATATGTGATAAATATTCATTAAAGTGTTCATAATGATCTTAAGTGCATTCTGGAAACACTATTCATGGCTTGTCGTTTTCTGGAATCACTATTCATTCCCTACGCTGAAGAACGTAATGTAAGGATCATACCCTAAGTTTGTATTAAGGATTATAATAAAGTATCATCATGTATGGTTTATCAACCCTATGTTGGAAGAAACGTGTGGATAAATAACGTTACATTTGAATGAAACCTTATGTTTTTCAAGGAGAAAAAGTATGGTTAAAGAACCCTACATAAGTATGGAACCCTACGTTTGAGAAAAAAATGTATGGATAATCAACCTTATTTTTGTAATAAACCTTAAGTTTTCAAACTTATGCTTGGAGAATGAATTCTACATAGTTGAACCCTACGTTTGGTATTTTTTCGTTATGTGAAGGAACCTTATGTTTGACTTTTCAACACTAGAGATTTGAATTTACGACTTTATCATATTTTTTTGTAACAGTCTTTATGGAATATCAGGGTGATTTAAATCTTGATTTAGATTGATTCAAATATCATATTAAATTATTTAAATATATAATTACAGTGAAGATCATCTCTTTTATTCTTAAGAGAAGTTATGACAACTTTGAGCTGTATTTTTTAATTTGAATTCTCTCGATTTATTAGGCATATTTTGTGGATCTGAAATCTTGCTATGAGATATATAGTTATATATATCTTTCTATATTGGATATTTTATTTTACTATCTAGAGACCTATTGGTTTTGTTGATAGTTTTATTCTTCAAGTTTTCTTGTGAAATTTAATTTACATTGCTATAGCAATCGAGCATCTCAGAAATGAGGACTACATTTTGGAGATATACATGTTAAAATATAGAAGCGCGGTGATATTTTTTTGTTTCTATACTTAAAATAAAAAGATATCTTATGCAACCAGATCTCTTCAGACATATTTCAAATATTATTATTCTTCTGAAGATGAAGATCCATCTTCTGTCAATTGCATGCTGCTGCAACTGTGAAGTTTAAACTATTTTATCAAATCAATATCTATTGATTCTTTTGAGTATCGTCTACTTGGTTTCAGTTGTGGTGGAGTATCAGCTTATCATGCTAAGCTGTGGATATTTCAGTTATCTATTTAAAGAACCATAAGGTTCTTTTTTTATCCTTGTTTGTAAGGGTGAAAACTGTCTGCACTCAGTTGTGGATCGGTCTTATGAGAAGAGGACCTAACTAGTGAAATTCACACCATAGAGAGGGTGATTGGAGGAGTGTACTAGGGGATCTTTGTGCCCTGAACCACTGTAAATTGTTGTGCTCTACTTTATATTTTTCCACTGCACATACTCTCATACAGAAATGTCACCAGCTCTATCTATTGTTGGTGTGAATCGATAGTATTGTGAATATTTTAAAAGGACAAAATTCACCCCCCCCCCTCTAGTGTCTTTGTCATAGACTTTATGTCCTAACATTTAGTATCAAAGGTTGGGATCTACAGATTTTCTTTGGTTCTAACAAACCGTAGTTAAATATTTAGATGAAGATCAATGGATAATCTCAAAGAAGGAATGTCATTGTTTCGTGATCCATATTTCAATGGTGAAAAATATGGATGCTGGAAATCATGTATGATAATATATTTGAAAAATCTTGGTGTCAAAGTATACTCAAAGATAGTTACTCCTTATGATATTCTTGAAAAAATTGAAGCCTGGACAGCTACTATAGAGGCTGACTATGACATGAATTCTAAAGCTATGAACACTATCATCTTTGGTCTTAGACTAGAAGAATTCAACTGTGTCTCACAATTCCCTATAGCTTATGAAATGTGGTAGAGAATTGTGGTTGCTTATGACGGTATGGAAAATGTAAGACAGATGAGGTATGCAACAGCAAAGTTGAAATTCGAAACATTCAGAATGGTTGATGGATAAAGCATCACTCAAATGAATGGAAGGGTCACAGAAATTATAAACAACATTACAGCCTTAGGTGAACCAATCAAACAAGCTAATCAAGCATTGAAAGTACTGAGAGTACTTCCTAATCAGTGAAAAATACAAACTATATAAGAATAATTTTTTTCCCAATACAAAATCTGTTATTTGTTATTTTTGTGGAACAGAAGGACATATAACAAAAAACTATAATTTGAGAAATCCTCAAATTAGTGGGATTAAAATAGATTTTATTTCAAAATATTTATCTAAATTAAATGAAATAAATCATGGAAAAATAAAGTAGATTTGGATTCCCAAATTCTTATTATATAACACTGCTGGACCCAAAAATATATGGGTACCAAAACAAAAAAAAATTAAATTTTCTTTATAGGTAACAGGTCACAGAAAAGGAAAAGAGATATGGTATATGGATAGTGGATTCTATAGACACAGGATTGGAAATCTATAGAACTTCAATACATTGACACAGATTGATGGAGGTCTAGTCACCTTCGGTGATAATGCCAAAGAAAAGATAATTGGACTTAGAATAGTTGGAGATCCAAAGTCTATCTCAATCAATAAAGTATTTTATGTATAAGGATTGAAACATAACCTGATAAGTATCTCTCAACTCTATGATGATGGATATTGTGTTGATTTTTCTAACAATTCTTGTTTGGTATTTAAAGATCATTTTCTTAAATTTAGAGCACCCATAATAGATAATGTCTACACCTTGAACTTAAATTCATTGTGTAAACAAAAAGTGAGTTGTTTAAATTCTAAGATAAATGAATCTTGGATTTGGAACAAAAGACTTGGTAATTGAAATATTTATGTCTTACATAAATTATCTAAGAAAAAATTAGTTTTAGATTTACCTAGTCTCAAGTTTGACAGTGATAGATTCTGTGTTGCATGCTAGATTGGAAAGCAACTCAAATCTTCCTTTAAATCTGTTAACAAAATTGCTACATCAAAGCCCCTAGAACTTATCCACAAAGATTTTTTTGGATCATATATAGTATAAAGTATGGTTGTAAAATTATATGTATATGTTTTAGTTGTTCATTATTTTAGATTCACTTGGGTTTATTTTCTAAAACTGAAAAATAAATCTTTTACTATTTTTTAAAGTTATTGCAAAAGTGTTCAAAATGAAAAAGGTTTTAAAATAATTTCATTAAGAAGTGATCATGGTAAAGATTTTGAGAATAAATAATTCAATTACTTTTTCTCAAACATGGGTATTAAACACACCTTCTCTACACCAAGAACACCTCAAAAAAATGGAATTGTTGAAATAAGAAATAGAACTATTCAAGAAATGGCTAGGACTATGCTAAATGAATACAGTCTTCCTACCTATTTATGGGAAGAAGCTATAAGAACATCCTGTTATATAATAAATAGAGTTTTAATTTGGATTATTTTCAAAAATACACCTAATGAAATTTGGAATAATGGAAACCCTAAGGTAAAGTACTTTAAAGTTTTTGGATGCAAGGTGTATGTCCTGAACACCAAGGATAATCTTGGTAAGTTTGATCCAAAAGCTGATGAAGGAATATTCTTAGGATATTCTAAAAATTCTAAAGATTATAGAGTATTTAATAAAAAGTCAAGGATTGTTAAAGAATCATTTCATATAAATTTTAATGAAACTAACCCTTTTAATAAAAAGAAAGACCAAACTAATGAATCTACTGACTCCTCAGACAACATGAGACTTAAAAACCTGAAAAATGATTTTGAAAATAAAATTAAGTCCAGTTTAGAATAACATGATACTAATGAACCTAAAATTGTTATGCCTAGATAGTCTAGAACCCTAAATAATCATACTTTAGAAACTGTTATAAGATACCTAGACATAGGAATGAGGACTAGAAGAAATACAGGAAACTTAGTTGAATTCTCTACCTTTCTATCACAACTTGAATCTAAATCTTTTGAAGAAGCCTTAGAAGATGAAAGTTGGATGTTAGAAATGCAAGAAGAATTAAACCAGTTTAAAATAAA
Organism: Viscum album; assembly: GCA_963277665.1. Taxonomy (NCBI): domain Eukaryota; kingdom Viridiplantae; phylum Streptophyta; class Magnoliopsida; order Santalales; family Viscaceae; genus Viscum; species Viscum album. The sequence goes on from OY728120.1 coordinate 1,795,115,787, forward strand.
TAAATTTTGGGAATTAGTTGAAATACCATCAAATTATCCAGTTATAGGAACAAAATGGGTATTTAGAAATAAACAAGATGATCAAGGTACAATAACTAGCAATAAAGCTAGATTAGTAACTAAAGGATATAATCAGAAATAAGGTATAGATTATGATGAACCCTTTTCCCCAATAGCTATATTAGCCTTTTTAAATGGTTATTTAATGGAGGAAGTTTATGTTGAGTAACCTTCTTAGTTTTAAAAATTCTCAAAAACCAGATTTGTTTTTAAACTTACTAAAGCTCTCTATGGCCTTAAGTAGACACCCAGAGCTTGGTATGAAATATTAAGTTCTTTTCTTTTGAAAAATGGTTTTACTGTTGGTTTGGAAAATCCAACCCTTTTTAAGAAAATAGTTTTTCTAATTTATTATTAGTTCAAATCTATTTTGATGATGTTATTTTTGGATCAACAAATAAAAAAAGTTGTAATGATTTTTCATAATTCATGCAAAAAAATTGAGATGAGCATGTTGGGAGAATTAAATTTCTTTTTAGGACTTAAAATTTATCAAAAAGATTATGGAAATGTATTAAACCAAAGAAAATATATTATTGATTTATTGAAAAAATTTGGTCCTGAGAACATCAAGACATATTCAACTCCCATGTGTACTAATATAAAACTTGATTTGGATGAAGTTGGAAAACCAGTGGACAACAAGTTGTATAGAGGTATGATTGGTAGTTTATTATGTCTTACTACTATCAGATCTCATATTATGTTTTTAGTATGTTTATGTGCCAGATTTTAAACAAATCCTAAATAATCACATCTTATTACTGTCAAAATGATTTTTAGATATTAAAAGGAACTGTTTTTCAATATCTTCTTTATCCAAAAACTTATGATTTTAATTTATTATCATATTCAGATGCATATTTTAGAGGTTGTAGAATATATAGAAAAAGAAATTTATAAACTTCTCAATTCTTAAGAAAATCATTAGTGTCATGGTCAAGTAATAAGCAATACTCAGTTTCCTTATTAATAGCTGAAGCAGATTATGTATCTACACGCAGTTGTTATGTGCAATTATTATGGGTGAAAAACACACTAATGGACTTTGGAATTTATTTAAATAGTATACCTATCTTATGTGATAATACAAGTGTTATAAATATTTCAAAAAATCCAATAATTCATTCTAAAACTAAGCATATTGATATTATACATCATTTTCTAAGAGATCATGTTCTTAAAAAAGATATATCATTAGAATTTGTTAACACTAAATATCAATTAGCTGATATTTTCACTAAACCACTTCCCACTATAAGTTTTGATTTTATTAAGGGGGGTCTAGGTTTATTTAATTTTTAAATAAGTTATTTTATTTTATTTTACTTTATTTTATTTTATTCTATTTTATTTTTATGTTTATTACTGTAAATCTAATTTATTTTTTGTATTTTTATCTAATTGTATTTTAGTTATTTTATTTAATATTAAATTTATTTACACCATATAATCATTAAAAAAATTGTTATAATTACTCTGTGACTCAAGAAATGACGATATGCATCACTTGTCAGAAACCCTTTATCTTCTAAACCCTTAGTTTACCAAAATTGTTTTCATCTAAACTGAAACAATCGTTTTTCCTTCCAAGGCCTAGAATCTAAAAACCTCATAAATTATGATTTTTGAAATGATGAAAACAAAATGATTCGAAGAAGGAGACACAATTGATCCGAAGCAACAACGTGTTATAGGAAGAAAAATACTTCAAGGAAAATTAGTTGATTTTTATTGGTTATATTAGACGAATCTGCTCCTGAAACAGGCATTGGCATTTCAAGGACTGGAGACTACTTTCAATGACATAAATTCCGAATTTCTTTATGAGGTAGAACTAAACTATTTTTATAAGATTGTACAGTTATTTTTTGGTGATTTTGATGATATGATACTTGCAAGTATTGAAGATAAATATTTTTCAATTTCTTCGATTGAAGTTTTGAAAATCTTAGACTGCCCTCATAAAGGATTTTTTCACTTTGATCTTTGATTGATTGGAGACAAAATCATTCTTCCAAAGAAATTATGTATTTTTTTTAAATCAATTCACATCAGGAAAAAAAAATTAAGGATCTCTAGGTAGATCATAAGATCTTGGTTAAGTTCATTCAGACTGATATTACTCCAAGGATGGTAGATATGGAGAAAATTTGTACCCTGATATTTATATCATGTTCTTATTTATAAGTGATATTAAGCTGAATTTTCCATGATATATGTTTAGGTATTTTCATTATTGTTATCAACTAGATTCTAGAATGAATTTCTATCCATGTAGATGAATAATCTATAGAATTTTGTTTAAAAATGATATGATTCGTTTAGTAAATTAGAGGATGAAGTGTCATCATAGTAATGTTTTAAATGATATAAATATACAAAAATCGGTATTTTTATGGAGTATAGTGAAAGGTAAGATTTTACCAGTTGGTGCTGAAGAAGAGTAATGCTCAGGATCTTTTGCTCAGGGGGAGCAAGGAGCTGTTCGAAAGGAGGGTGTAGCTAAATCTAGAACAGATGCAATTTCTCAACCGACTCAGGGGAGTCTTAGGTTTAATACTGAAGTAGAAGAATTTTAGTAAGAAAAAATTCAATAGGTACTTGTTATGAAACCATGAAACAGAGATGTTCAACAAGTTAAAGAAAAAGTGTTGGATTCTGGAGAAGTAACCTTCTCAGTTCATATAGATGAACTGATTATTGAAGAAGAACTACCAGTGGATAGTCATGCTAGAGAGATTCCTATTTTACCTCTAATTAGTGATCAAGTACAAGTGAATATTCAAGAAGAAATTGTTCAGACAGAAGCTTCTCAAGAAGATAAAATTTTATAGAAATTAGTAATTTAAGTTACAAATGTGGTTGTGAATCAGAATGTAGAACAGTCGGGTCATGTTTATAGAGACCAGACTGAAGTACTTGATAATCATTCATTTTCAATTGAAAAATATATGGAGAGATCATTGGAAAATCCTCTGCCTAATGTTGTTGATCAGAAACTTAATGCAGATGAAGGGAAATATGATTCATTGTCTCATCAAGTTGAATAAATTGTGATTAAATTTAACAAGTCTCAGGAAGAGAATGCCACTCTACGGAAGGAGCTTGAGACTAAAAAGAAAAAGATCCAGGAACTTAATGAGAATATTGTTTCTAGAATTTATTTTGATGCCTTCAAGAGAGAAATGTTAAATGAGATTGGGAGGATAAGATCTGAAGCTGTTTTGAAGACATATTTTGCATATTTTAAGTGTTACTTGGGAAGTCAGTTTGAATTGGTGAAAAGTTCAGTAAATAAAACTAGTACATCTATTTCTACCCTTGAAACTAGTCCAGATTTGATTAGAATATTCCAGGTCATTTCATCTATTATGGTAGACATTAATGCTCATCTTTAGGATCTTCAATGCAACAGTGCTCCTTTGTCAGTTTTATTGGACAATCATAAATTTCTTGTTGATTAGTTGACTCAAAGTGAACCTAGTATCAAACTTATACTGAATCAGTTTATAGAAAAGTTAGAACCATTTATGAAGCAAGAGGATAACTTACATGACGTTTTTAAAGTCAATATTGTGGAGTATTTTCATGTTAATCATGATTCTAGACTTCTGATAATGCATTCGAGTGATAGTTTGATGAAGAAATTGCAGTTTCAGATGGATGAATTGAAGGATTTATTTGAAGCTGCTCAAAATCCTTAAAACCTTAATTGAGAAAACTCTTACCCAATTATTTTGCATACAAACCAAGTTTTTATCATCATTATAACAGTGAATATTTTGTTTCTAAGTCGCAAACTTTTTGTGTTTGTCTATTTTCTAATTAATGAAATTGTCTTCATTTCAATTTTTCTGTACTTTATTTTTATATTATTTTATATTTTTGTCTACAAGACAAAAAATCTAGTCTATATTATCTTTATCAGTTAATTATACAATTCACTTACTAATCTGTCCAACATTAAATATGTGTTTTAATATATTTATTTACTTTCTTTTTTATCTCACAAAAAGGGGGATAAATTTGGATAAACACTGCATTTCTTTTCAATTTTGAAATATTTGGTAAGAAATTTAGATAAACACAAATATTTCTTTTTATCAAAATAATTCTGTTAAATCGAATTTATTTTAGTCTATCTTTAAAAAATTATAAATTATTTTACTACATTTATAGTTTTAATTTATGGGTTTTTTTATCATCAAAAAGGGGTAGATTGTTGGGCATGTATTTTCTCAACAATAGTTTATAAATATAATTTATTTTGATGCTCACAAACACCCTTGTTTGTTTTCCTAATGATTTTATTTTAAGTGTATTTCAAGAAGCTTATATTCTTTATAATTATTATTTTGGAATAATATTTAAGTATTTATTTTTGATAAATATTAGTAAAAGTGTTCAGAATTCTCTTAAGCGCATTCTAGAAACACTGTTCACGTCTTGTCGTTTTCTGGAATCACTGTTCATTCCCTGCACTGAAAAATGTAACATAACGATCATACCCTACGTTTGTATTAAATCTTATGATAAAGTATCAGAATGTATGGTTTATTAACCCTAATTTTCAAGAAATGTGTGTATAAATAACATTACATTGGAATGAAACCTTATGTTTGTCAAGGAAAAAAGTATGGTTAAAGAACCCTATGTAAGTATGGAACCCTAGAGGTTTTACATGCTTGGTTTATTTTATATATGTTTCATCTTTTTATTATTCCTTTGAACTTATGCATAGAGATGGTTGGGTGAGTGTGTATAGGTAATCAAGTAAAAGGCCTCCTGTAATATTTATTCCTTTTGGTGCTTGTCACTAGCCCCAAGCCTATGGAGGCGGGCTTGGGGTAGTTACAGCTTGAGCCTCGTCGGTTCAGGTCGTGACATTTTATATATTTGAACAAGTGTCTATTAGTGCATGAGTATTATTTATCCCTCTTTTACATGTTCTATTAGAGTTTAATATCTCTCATATGTATGCTTATTATACCCTCTATGCTAGTCACCAACCCAGAGACTACTTGAGGCGGGACTCTAATAGTCACCATCTCCCTTCTCTCATTCCCAGCCCAGGAGAGGTACTCAATGGGGGGGAGGGTCATGATAAATTGGATCCTGAGTTTCAACCTGGTGTAGTTTTTTCATTTTGTATCTATCTATCATGACCCTTCTCAATGAGGCTCTTTTCGAGACTACCCAAAGTTCATCATCAATATGCCAAGGGCTGGAAACTAGCACCGAGTAGGAATATCACTCACATGGTAGGCCTTAGCCTAATGTACTTGTACACACACACATATCCAAACCCATAAAATATTTAAATGTAAAAAAAACTAATAAACCATTCATGCATACATCAAAATCCTGCCATCAGAGTATAAAAACAAGTACTAGAAAACAAAAGGTCCAAATACAAGCCCACCACAAAGAATCTGTAAACAAGTACAACCTGAAAGTATAGAAGGGGATTGTTGTCAAGGTAAATATAGGAACACACCTTAGTCTATCTAGATCACTATGTTATGCCTGGTCTTGGTCCCTCTATAACTCCATTAAAAGGTCGATCATCTTTGTAACAACCCCGACCCCAATAGCCCAGAGTTGGTGTCGTTTTATTACAATGGAATATATAGAAGAGATCACATCACCAAGAATAGATCAGTTTGGTAGTATTGAAAACTAGATACATAAATTGTTCCATTATTTCATTAAAAATTAAACATAGTACATAAATGAAAATAAACAGCTTCTTGTCACTTATTCAAATATTTCATCTTCACAACCTGGGTAAAGAAAAGAAATAAAAGGGTAAGCTCAAATGCTCAATAAGGGTAATATGAAATAATAATAAGTGAAGTAAAGTCAACAAGGCATAGAAATTATAGAAATTTAACAAATATAAAGAACACATTCCATTAATAAAATGATAATTAAAATGCATCCATATATTTTTTCCATGGTGAAAATCTCAAGGAAAGTAATAATTTAATACTAAATGGAGAAAATGATTTCATTGGACATCATGTATCTAGAACATGAACCATTATATCATCAAGACTGTTTAACTATATTGGTAAAAACTTATTTGATTCTATTTGGAAACAAACATGAATGTTTTTCTCCAATTGTTTTGTCTCATGAGACTTGTCGATGCATCGAGGGGTTATCTATAACTAGGCCCCACCCATCACTACAGGTCCAAAGCATTCTTTATATATAGAATTAATTCAATAACAATATAAAAAGAGAAAATTATATGTAAAAATGGTATATGGATAATACAATAATCATATCCAAGAAATATGGATATTTAATTTAATGAATGATGATCATAAATAAAAGGCAAGTATACATACACCATACACAAGGAATAAGTGGTGAATGAGGCATAACTAAAGGGAATATCATAATGGTTTTCATGAAATAATAGATTAAAATAATACTTGAAAATTAATATGGTAAAATAGGCATAGATCATGATAAATGATGTATAATTTATGTTAAAACATGTAAAAATAGTTTTTAAGAAGCTTTAGAAAAGATCCTCTTTAGTGCTATTAAAGGAAAAATATAAGAGTGTCTAAAGAAGGCAAAAGAATAATTGTTAGAATAAAACCAAAAATGAACAAAGATATTTTTTCATGATAATAAGAGTGATTTTATAAAAATATTAGTGGATTAAAATAGATTATGGAGTGTACTTGAAAATGGATATGAAATTAGAAAGTTCCCTTAAATCGGGCTTGCTTATCAGGAGGAATTGAAAAAGAAAACTTATAAAACATGAATTTCCCCATAAAATAAATAAGAATTGAGATATAAAAATATATTTGGAACATGAACATAGAATTTAGTAGGATTACATAATAATATTTAAAAAATAATTTGTGTAAATAGAGATAAAGCACATCCCAAATTAAAAATGGAGATTTGGGGAGAAACCCTTACCTTATGTACGAATGTGTTATGCACTTGATCATAATGTCATGTATAATCAGATTAAATCCATTAATTAATTAATTCAAAAAAAATTCTACATGTATTTTATTTAGTATAATTTTACTGATTTTATTTGTGGCCTTTTTGATGAGTTATAAGATACAATTTTATCATTTGGGAGCATTCGTTTCCTTGGTTTTCATGATTGGTTTGCTTGTATACATATATGGAAAAAATCATGTAAAATGAGAATAGTTATCCATAATTGAAATTATATGTTATTAATAAAACTAAATAATATTAAATGGTTATATATTTAATTTTTTTATATGTTATGAGGATGAATCATTGGATAAAATGTTAGTGATAATCGTTTAGATTATTTTGGCATTTTTTCGATCATCACAAACTAGTTTTATTTTATTAATTAATATTATGTATATATACTAGTTATATAAATTTAAATAAGTTTTAATACATATATTATAATATTTTTTAATCATAAAAATGGTTTTATGACCATCCTTGAAGGTGGAATTGAAAAATGAAAACACATCATCCATGAAGGCGGTAAATCGGTACCTCACGGATGATGTTTTCATTTTTAAAATAAAATGAAGAGGAGGAGATACCTGATGGTGGATTTTCCATTGAATTAATAAAATTATATTATATACAATATAATGTAGTTATCATTAATTTTTTGATATAGTAGGTGAGGTATGGATAATAAAATAAAATAAAATAAAAGTGAAGGGAAGGATTAAGGGTTTCACCTCTTGAATTCTTCTCCTTGAGAACCTCCTTAATGGAATTGGGTATCGTATTTTATTGAGACCAAAGGCTCTTATACATGGGGGAGAGACTTGGTAAGAGTATTGGGTATAAATTTTACAAGATTCAAGTATTAATAGGTGTGAGTAGAAGAGGTGGTGAGAGATGGTATTTATAGTGGAGGAGAGGGGTGTTTTCTCATTATTTTATTTATTAGTTTATTATTTTTCCTCAAGACTGTGAATAGTTTGATATCACTAAATATATTAAAATAATGAGGGGGCTCAATATTATGGGATTAAATCATCCACACATCATCTATGACTCAATAATTCATGTATTTATCTTATACTATAAATTACCATATCTCACTATTCACCAAAAAGTCAATTATTTTAGAAAAACACAAAAAAAAATCATCCTGACCATTTTTCAATGTATATAATTAAAAAATTAATTATATTTTATGAAAATAATTTTCTAAATATGATAAATTTAATTTTTAATTAAAATCATCATTTACTTAGAAAATAGAAATTTTAAAATTATAACTGATTTTATAACACTTGGAAAAATTAATTAAGGTCTCATAAAATTATATTATAATCATAAGACAAAAAAATATTAATTTATGAATACATTTTATGAAAATAAATTTTATTTTAAATCATTATATTAATTATAAAACTGAAAATAAACATTTATGTTTATAAAAAATATCAACACTTAATTAATAATTTCTAAAACATTTATTTACTTATATTATGATATAATTATATCATATTACCATATATAATATGTCTAAATTTTATTTATAATTTCATAGGTGAGGTTACTATTCTATTGGCTAAATTATTATTCCCAATTGTCACATTACTATTTCAAAGTTCAAGTTACTATTTCATTGGTATATGTTTCTTAATTTCTAGAAAAGTCTCTTATTTAATTCATTATTAATTTATAGAGTTTTATTTTTTTTCTCTATATGATTTTATATGATTTATACTATATGAAATAATTATATGTTCAATATAATCTATTGAATGAACTGAATTTATTTAAGAGGATACATATCGTAAAATCTTAGAGTGGTATATTCTTCACTCTTTTAGAAATTTCATCCTAAATTGTTTTTGTGAATATTTCCCTATAAATAGATGTGGGTGGTTCTTATTCATGAAATCCTTAGGTTTCCATGTTGCTTATTCCATTTTATAGTTTCTCCAAAGAACCTTTACCATTTGAGTCGTCCGATTTCTCAATACTTGCTCTGTTGTGTCAAGAATTTTGATAAGATCTTCACAGTAAGATAAATCAGGTTTTGGTTCTATTTTTTCATAGGTGAGTACATGTGTTGGGTCTGGAATGTACTTCTTTAACAATGATATATAGAAAACATTATGATCTTTAGAGAGACGTGGTGGAATTTCTAATCAGTAAATTATAGCTCCAATTCTTTTCAAAATTTCAAATGGTCCAATGTATCTGGGGTATAGTTTCCATTTATTACCAAACCTAAAGACACCTATCTAGGGAGATACTTTTAGATAAACATTATATCTTAGTTGAAATTCCAAATCCTTTCTTCAGTTGTCAGTATAACTCTTTTGTCTACTTTGAGTTGCTTTGATATAAGCTTAAATAGTCTTTACCTTTAATGTTGTCTCGTCTATAAGTTTTGGGCCTATAAGTTTCCTATCACCAACTTCCTCCTAAAAATTTGAAGTATGACATCTCTTTCTATATAATTCTTCATATGGCGCCATTTTAATACTATAATGGAAACTATTATTGTAGTAAAATTCCAACAAAGGTAAATATTGATCCCACATACCTTGAAAATCAAGTGAGCATGATCTCAACATGTCTTCTAATGTTTGAATAGTCCTTTCAGACTATCCTTCGGTTTGAGGGTGATAAGTAGTATTCAAATAAATCTCGGTATCCAGATCCTTCTGAAGACTCTTAAAAATTTTTGATTTAAAACAGGGATCTCTATCAGACACAATCGATATAGGTTCACCATGAATTCTTACAAATTCATTAATATATAGTCTTTCTAGGTGCTCAGGAGGAATATCTTCCCTTATAGAAAGGAAATGTGATGATTTGGTAAGTCGATCAACAATTACCTATATTGCATCATTCTTTCTTGGATTCTTTGGTAATCCAGAAAATAATACCATATTAATTTCATCCTAATTCTACATAAGAATAACTAGAGGTTTCATGAATCCTATAGGATGTTTTCTCTCATCCTTAACTTGCTAAAAAACTATGAATCTTGACACATAGTCAGCAATTTCCCACTTCTTATTATCCCACAAAAAGTGTTCCTTCAGATCTCTATACATTTTGGTACTACCATGGTGTATAGAGAAATTTGTGCTATGAGAATCATCTAATAGTTCCTTTTTTAGCTCAGGTATTGATGGAATGCATAACCTCTTTCCAAATTTCAAAACTCCATCCTCATATATGAATACTTCCAATCTTCCATCCTTAATAGCTTTAATTTTCTTTGGAAAATTATCATCACCAAATTTAGAAATTTTTATCTTCTTTAGTAAATATATTTTAACAATAATTTGAAAAAGGATAGATGTTTCCCTTTCCATAAAAATTCACATATCCATCTTTATTAAATCAATGAATATATGATCTTTATCAATCCTCATTTGGGTTAGAATTCCATGATATTTCCTTATTAATGCATCTTCTACCTTATTTTCGTTTCTCGAATGGTATTTTATTGATCAATTATAATATTTGAGTAACTCAAGCCATCACATTTTCCTCATGTTGAGTTCTTTCTATGTAAATGTGTATTTAAAACTCTTATGATCCATATATATCTCACATCTTTCGCCATAAAGATATTGTTTCCATATATTTAAAGAAAATATTATGGCTACTAACTCAAGATCATGAGTTGGATAATTTTTTTTCATGAGTCTTCAACTACCTTGATGTATAAGCAATAACTTTATCATTTTTCATAAGGACACAACCCAATCCATTCTTCGATGAATCATTGTATATCACAAACCCATAATTTCCTAATAGAAGAGTAAAAATTGGAGTATTGACCAATATTCTCTTCAATTATTCAAAAAATTTTGTGCATTCTTTTTTCCATACAAACTTAACCCCTTTGTATGTGAGCTTGGTTAACAGTTTATCCAATCAGGCAAAATTCTGAACAAAACATCAATTGTAACCTACTAAACAAATAAAACTACGTACCTCAGTTATGTTCATTGGAATAATCCATTCTTGGATTGACTTTTTCTTCATAGGATCAATTGAGATTCCATCCTTAGAGACAATGTGACCAAGAAAAGAAACTGTTTGAATCTAGAATTCACACTTGCTAAACTTCCCATATAACTCTTTTCATCCAATATTCTTCAAAATAATCCACAAGTGGTTCTCATGGTCCTCATATCTTTTGGAGTACACCAAGATATCATCAATAAATATCACAACAAAATTATCATGATATTCTATTAATTCTATATTCATATGATTTATGAAAACATAGGGTGCATTTGTCAGTCCAAATGGAATTACTATAAACTTATAATTTTCATACATGGTTTAAAATATTGTCTTGGGAGTACATTCCTTCCTCAAATGCAATTGATGATTTCCAGAATGAAGGTCAGTCTTCAAAAAATATTGATCTCCATGGGTTTGATCAAATAAATCATCAATTTTAGGCAGAGTATTGTAATAGAATTGATTTCTCTATAGTAAATGCACAACTTCAAGGATCCATATTTCTTCTTGACAAAAATAATGGGGGCTTCCTATGGATAAACACTAGGGTGAATAAATCACTTATTACTCAAATACTCTAGTTGTTTCTTTAGCTCCACTAATTCCATAGTTTCCATTCTATAATTATTATTTGATATTGGTATTACATTAGGGATTAGATCAATGATAAATTAAACTTCATGCTCTGGGGGGTTCTAGGTAATTCCTTAGGAAATATGTCAATGTATTCCTATATAATTGTTATATTCTCAATTTGAAGATGAATTTCCTCCTCCCTATATGTTTTTTACTCTTCCTTGCCAATAATTTTATTTAATAGAGCTATTAGGGGTGGATCTAGATAATAATTGGATGATGAAGTTTCTATTATAATGATAAAATATTATACATCTTCCTCACAAATCATAATTTCATTCTTCTTACAATAAATTCTCACATAATATTTCTAAATTCAGTATAGTATAAGGATTATATCAAAGTAAAACATAGGTATGATGTTAAGGTTAGAAAATAAATCACATTTATAGGCCATAATGGAAACTGCACAACACATTTTTTTTGCAATGAAACTTCCCATAGGAGTTTTGACTGATAACTCCATTATTAAATCAAAAGGTAAATATCAAATTTTCTTGGAAATTTGGTAGATATAAAAGATTGTGATGATCCAAAATCAAATAAATCATTGGATAAATTTGAATATAGGATTAATGTACCTATCACCACATTATTGGGTACTTCTACTTTAGTTGTGGTGAGCACATAACCTTGTCCATCTCCCCTTACCCTCTTATGTGATAGATTCGACTGATGCTTGGGACATTGATTTGAATAATGCCTCATTTAATTACAGTTAAATCATTTAATGTAGTTTATTTGTTTCTTACCCTTTCATTCAATAGCTTGATGACCCTTTTCTCTACACTTATAAAAAACTCTCATGCCTTTAAAGCATTTCCCAAGATGATTCTTTCCAAAAAAATTCATAATGGAAATTTCTTCATTTTCTTATTATTATTTGACACTTAACCCTTTCCATGGTTATTAGAAAATCTCTTCTTCTATTTATTTCCCTTGAAAATATAATATATAGAAAATTACACCTTTGTTTTGATGTCACTTAATACTATTTCATCATATGATTAAAATGTTTGAGAAGTCAGTTCCCTTAGAAGACTTGGTTTAAGACCTTAAAAGAAATGATCAATTGTATCTTCTGAATCATGTATGTAATCTATATCATACCTAGCTAGTCTTGTGAAGGTATCCTCATACTTTGCAGCACTCTCTTCTTACATTTTCTTTAAGATAAGGAATTTCCTATTCATTTCAATTCATTGCTCATGAGGGATGTATTTTTCAAAGAATATTTCTATATAATTTATCTATTTCAATTCTTCTATTGAATATTTCTCCTTAGTATTCTTGATCAAGGACCACTGTTGATCAGCATCTCCCTTGAGAAAATATACTATAAGTACTACCTTTTCATTTTCATTGCATCTCAATGCTAGAAATATCTTTTCAAGGGACTTGATCCACTACTCAGCTACCACTGGGTTAGTGGTGCCACTAAAATATGGGGACTTCATCCTCATGAAATGATCCAAAATAGGTGTAGTATGGCTATTCTTAATAATCTGTGTAAGTTATCCTAATATGTACATGATATGCTCATCTCCAACACTAACTATGCATACTTTCTCAATGTGGAAATTCCTACATTTTCCACATGTATTGATTTATTTCCTTCCATTAGGTGACATTTCTAAACAATGGAATATACTAAATTAGGTTATACATAAATTAGGACTAGAAAAACACTTAACATAAATTGAAAATTTATACATAGTTAATCTGATAATCATAAACATGGTTTCTTTGGTGACATATTTACTTTAAAATCCTTTATAATGGTTTCTAAAGAGAATGTGAATTATCCTAAGCATATACCCCAGGAGTGTCAAACTAGGTGCATAGTAAGTCTTGTTTTCATATACCAGATTACACCAATTTAGGACCGATGCACCTTGTCAGAGTTGTTACCCCTAAGTACATTTATGATAGAACCACATCCACTTGTAGTATCTAGATAGGGATATATTACTAGTAATACCCACATAATCTCTACCTTAACAAAATTCTAATATTTTATTCTATGATTATCATAAAAGTCTATCTTAGGGTTATGTTCCCAAAACTCTATTTTCTAAATCTAGTTCCCAAGGTTTCTATTAAACTTCCACTGATACCAACTGTAACAACCCTGATCTCAGTAGCCCAGATTCGGTGGTCGTTTTATTACAATGGAATAGATACAAGAGATCACATCGCCAAGGATTGATCAGTTTAGTAGTATTGAAGAACTAGATACATAAATTGTTCCATTATTACATTGGAAATTAAAAATAGTACATAAAATAAAATAAACTTCTTCTTTTCACTTATTCAAATATTTCATCTTTTCAACCTGGGGAAATAAAACAAATAAAAGGGTGATCTAAAATTCCAATTAAAGGTAATATGAAACACTAATAAGTGGAATAAATTCAATAAGGCATAGAAATTATGGCAAGGTAAATAATATGAATAACACATTCCATAAATAAACTGAGAATTATAATTCATCCATATATTTTTTTCATAGTGAAAATCTCATGGAAAGTAATAATTGAATACTGAATAAAGAAAATGTTTATTCATTGATCGTTATGTATCTGGGACATGAACCATTATAACAACAAGATGGTTTAAGTGTATGGGTAAAAACCCATATGATTCTATTTGGAAACAAACAAGAAGGGTTTGTCTCTAACTATTTAGTTTCATGAGACCTGTCAATGCATTGAGGTGTTATCTATAACTAGGCCCCACCCATCACTACAAGTCCAAAACATTATTCATTCGTAGATTTAATTAAATAAAAACATAAAAAGAAAAAATCATATTTAAAAATGTTATATTAATAATAAAACAATCATATCCAATAAATATGTATATTTAATTCAGTGAATGATGATCACAAATAAAATGGAAGTATATATACACAACACACAAGGAATAAGTGGTGAATGAGGCATAACCAAAGGGAATGTCATAATAGTTTTCATGAAATAATTGATTTAAAAAATACTTGGAAATTATTAAGGTAAAATATTTATATATCATGATAAATTATGTATAACTAAAGTGAAAATGTATAAAAATAGTTTTAAAGAAATTGTAGAAAAGAGACTCTTTAGTGTAATTAAAGGAAAAAAATAAAAGAGTCTCTAAAGAAGGAAAAAAGAATAATTATTATCATAAAAACAGAAATGAAAAAATACAATTTTTCATGTTAAAAATATTTATTTTATAAAAATATCGGTGTCTTAAAATATATTATGGAGTGTACTTGAAAATGGGTATAAAATTGGAAAGTTCCATTAAATCAGGCTTGCTTATCAGGAGGAATTGAAAAAGGAACCTTATAAAACATGCATTTCCCCATAAAAGTAAGAAAAATTGAGATAATAAAATATGTTTGGAACATACACACATAATTTAGGAGGAGTAAATATAAATATTTAAAAATTTCATTGGGGTAAACAGAGATAAATCGTAACCTGAATGAAAAAAGGTGATTCGGGAAGAATCCCTTACCTCATGTCTGAATGTGTTCTGCACTTGATCTTAATGTCATGGATAATAAAATTAAATCCATTAATTAATTAATTAATAAAATTTATACATGTATTTAATTTATTATAATTTTATTAAGTTCATTTATAGAATTTTTGATGAGTTATAAAATACAATTTTATCATTTGGGAGAATTCGTTTCCTTGGTTTTCATGATCGGTTTACTTGTATACATGTATTGAAAATATCATGTAAATGAGAATAGTTGTATAAAATTGAAATTATATATTATTAATGAAACTCAATAATATTTAATTTTTATATATTTAATTTGGTTATATTTTATGAGGATGAATAATTAGATAAAATGTTAGTGATAATCGTTTAGATTATTTTGGCATTTTTTCAATCACCACGAACTAGTTTTATTTTATTAATTAATATTATGAATATATACTCATTAAATAAATTTAAATAATTTTTAATACATATATTATAATCTATTTTAACCATAAATTGGTTTTATGACCATCCTTGAAGATGGAATTGAAAAACGAAAACACGTCGTCCACGAAGGTGGTAAATCGGCACCTCACGGATGATGTTTTCATTTTTAGAATAAAAGGAAGAGGAAGAGATACTTTATGGTGTATTTTCCATTGAAATAATAAAATTATATTATATATAATATTATGTAGTTGTCATTCATGTTTTGATAGAGGATTTGAGGGAAGGATAATAAACTAAAATGAAAGTGAAGGATTGAGGGTTTTACCTCTTGAATTCTTCTCCTTGAGAACCTCCTTAAGGGAATTGGGTTTGGTATTTTATTGAGACCAAAGGATATTGTAAGTGGTGGAGATACTTGGGAAGAGTATTGGGTGGAAATTGGACAAGCCTAAAGGCTTAATAGGTGTGAGGAGAAGAGGTGGTTAGGGGTGGTATTTATAGTGGAGCAGAGGGGTGTTTTCTCATTATTTTATTCATTAGTTTATTATTTTACCTCAGGAATTTGAATAGTTTGAGAATTATCACTAAATATATCAAAATAATTAAGGTTAGTTTGATATTATGGTCTTAAATCATCCATTAATCATCTATGACTCAATAATTCATGTATTTAGCTTATACTATAAATTACCGTATTTCATTATTGACCAAAAATTTAACTATTTTAGAAAATTACCAAAAATTAAACCTAACTTTTTTTAACATGTAGAATTAAAAAATGAACTCAATTGTATAAAAATAATTTTATAAATATGAGAAATTTAATTTTAATTAAAATCATCATTTACTTGGAAAATAGAAATTTATAATTTATAATTGATTTTATAATACTTTGAAAATTTAATTAAGGTCTCAGAAAATTATCTTATAGTTATAATAAAAAAAATATTAATTTATGAATATATTTTATAAAAATAAATTTTATTTTAAATAATTATATTAATTATAAACTGAAAATAAATATTATGTTTATAAAAAATATTAACACTTATTTAATAATTTATAAAACATTTATTTACTTATAGTATGATATAATTATATAATATTTCCATTTATAAGATGAATAAATTTTATTTATACTTTCATATGTGAGTTTACTATTCCATTAGCCGAATTAGTATTCAAAAGGTTCACATTACTATTCCAAAGGTCAAGTTACTATTTCCTTGGTATATGCTCCTTAATTTCTAGAAAAATCCTCTTATTTCATTCATTCTTCATTTATAGAGTTTTATTTGTGTTTTTATGTGATTTTATGTGATTTATACTATATGAAATAATTTTGTGTGCAATGTAAGCTATTGAATGAATTTAATGTTTTTAAGAGGATGCATATAGTAAAATCTTGGTGTGTTATATCTGCATAAGACATGAAACATGCGGGTAAAGCCCATGTAGTGGTGAGTATAACAATACCTAGTAGGACACCCCAAAATCACTAAGCATGTAACATCAAGAATAACAGTCATATCATCCCAGGTATATGTTTATATCACCTATAAAAATAATATCCAGATATACTCAACAAAGACTCATAATCTCAAGGTAAATTCACAATCGTAATGCTAGAGTAGGAATCCTACTTGAAGGTTTCACCTAACTCTCATCTGGGAGAACTCACTCCATAAGTCACATAGCATTGATGACGTCCATCCAACATTTCATGCTCATCAAGTCTCTCTATAATAAGTGCAGGCTGGAAGTCTTAGGAGAATGATACATAGATGAGGATCACACCCAAGGCCATGGGGTATACCAACAACTCAATCAAGAATAACCCACTAAGTATAGGATCGATTCTCATGTAGTGTTGGTCACAACTGTACTATGAAACTCCACCTAGAGAAAAGATGATGATAGAGGATCTCACTCTAGTCCTCATGGAAGGATTCCAACAACTCTATCCAAGACTGAAGTCCCACTAAATGGATCACCATCCTATATGTAGGATGTGATTCCATAATAACCCTCAAGGAATGGATTAAAGAAATTAAATCTGATGAAACTTTTCAAAGATGGAGTGGAAGAGGGCTCTAATCTATATTTTAAGTAGTACATAGCATGTACTAGTAGTATACAGCATGTCCCTTCCACAATGAATCCTTCTCGTGTATCACGACTCATGCTTGTGTATGTGTATGAGTACATGTCATGTCTAAGCCCGTGTACCCCTGATCGTGTTCATGTTTCCCTAGTTGTGTTCATGCCTGAGTACATAGTGTGTTCAAGCCCATGTACTCCTGGATGTATATGTGTACCCATTGTGGTGTACATTGAGCCTCCAGGTAAGGTCACACACCATGTGACAGAGTTCACATGTAATGTAATTTTTATCTTCTCACACAAACCCTAGCACTGCATCTAGGTCCCCACATATCATGTAATCCCAGATTACATGTCGTGTACTACGGGATTTCATAGAACTCACGGATATTCCTCCCATTTCATCGTATTCTCATATGGCCTCCAATATAGTCATGAATCATACCATAAAGTATATATCTTCTATGAATGACCCTCACAATCACCGCTCTCCAGAGTCTGACCATCATATTTGTATGCCAAACAATTGTTTCTATGCCTCATTGTCATCTCATGCCAAAATATAATGAATAGGGATCGAAAAACCGATCCCAATTTGTTTTCACCATTTTCATAGCTTGATCACATTGTCAATCCAAACCCATATCTATAATAACAATATGTTGCACCAAGAAATGAGTGTTCAATTATTTTTTATTCAGTATTTTGGCCGAACCGTATTCCAAAGAAATTGTCTGCGATGAACAAAAATGGTGGGAGAAATCCAATAAACACGTAAAAGACGAATGAAACTCATCCATTCTCAATTGTCCATGATCTTTTTCCATTATAATTATGAATTATGATCCAAATAAAATAAATAATTCTATCAATAATCCCCATATAAAATCTCATTAATATAATATGACCAATCCGTGAATCAATCTATTCGTCGACCAATTCATGATCATCGTATAAATAAATAACTAGGGATAAATCTAAATAAATAAATATATTACATTGATTTGGAACAATTTCTGGTGAAGAATGATTATATATCATTGTCATTGACAAGATCCTTGAGTTTCATCGCACAACAATCAATGATCCATGATTCGGTCATCGCTCATCAATGGAAGCTCCTCTAATGCTCTCCAATGCTCCCCAATAGATCCTCTCAATTTATAGGGTTATGTAACTAACCCTACAAATTCTCCATAAGAGTATTTATATATAAAAGTTATTAGGTCATGGTAATTTAATTAAACAAATTAATTTATTCAATTAATTTATTAAAATGTCCTCCCATGACCGCGCCTAACCCAAAAATATGACACGCTCCAAGGTTATATCACACCTAGGGTAAAAATCATGCTTTGAACTTAACAGTAGCCTTAGATTTCTGATCTGAGCCTCCATTTAGAAGTTATTCCACATTTTTAGGAAAAATGTGTGCACATTCATTTAATATATTTAATATATTTTAAAAAATTAATTTTGGGCACACCAGGCCTCATAATCTCACATAATATCAGCACATATCTTCATAAATAATCCATATTATATTCCAAAATAAAACATGGAAAAATTGGAGTCATTAAATTCTCCTCAACTTGGGGATTTACATCCTTGAAATACAAAACAAAATGATATACAAAGAGATGTGGGTACTGAGCATGCATCTGGGTCTCCCACCCCTACGTGCTCTCCTAAATATTCTCATGCTACCACTAGAAACGCACTGGGGGAATCGATCTCCCATTAAGGATCATCTCATATCGATCCTCGATCTCTACCAGGTACTCTATAGAGGTAGCTTCATCCTCAGTGTCTATCTTTCATCAGTTAATAACATGTAATGGATCATGTACATAACTCCTCAACTAAAACATGTGGAAGACGTCGTATACCCGGTCTAAATGTGTAGGTAGAACTAAGAAGTATGATACCTTTTCAACTCTATGTAGTATCTATAAAGGGTCAATGAATCTCAGAGATATCTTATCATCCCGACCAAATATTTTTAATCTACATCGAGGTGAAACCCATAGGAGCACTTGGTCTCCCTCCTTGAACTCCAAAGGCCTTCTTCTTTGGCCCTTATAGGACTTCTGAAAGCTTTGTGCAGTCCTCGTCTACTCATGGATGGCATTCACCTTCTCAGCAATGGCTCGCACCAGCTCTAAACCTATAAGTATCAACTCTCCTAGGTCAGTCCAGTATAGGGGTGGCCTATAGGGTCATCCGTACAAGGCCTTGAATGGTTCCATACCGATGGTGGAATGGTACTTTTTTTTACACAAAATCCACTAGTGGTAGGCGATCCTCCCAACTATGGCCAAAGTCCAACATGTAAGCTCACAAAATATCCTCCAGAAGCTAAATGGCCCGCTAAAGTTTGGTCAACAGTTTGGGGGTGAAAAGTCATGATCAAATGAAGTTGAGTCCCAAAAGCCTCCTATAATCCCTTACATAACCAAGATATGAAGTGATAATCATAGTCTTAAATTTTCATCCAGGGAAATCTATGGAGTTGGACTATCTCCTACATGTAGAGGTGTCCCAAACTCTCTAAAAAACTCTACTCGTGAAAACCTAGGAAGTGGACCGACTTGGTGATTTGGTCAAAAATCACCCAAATGATATCATGTCCCCTAGAAATACGTGGTAATATCTTCATGAATTCCACAGATATCTTATCTCACTTCCAATATAGAACCTCAAGGGTTTGATCCGAACCCACTGGAACTTGGTGCTTAGCCTTCACTTGCTGACAAATAAGGCATCGAGAGACAAACTTAGCAACTCCCTTCTTCGTCCTGGGCCACAAAAATTGATTTCGGGGGTCTTGGTACATATTTTCCACGTATGGATGTTCCACTAAAGAATATGTATTAAACTCTTGAAAAACCACCACCTTAACATCACTAGATCCATTTTCCATCCTCTAAAAAAACATGCCCCCCACCTTTATAAAATCCATCAGAAGTATGTCTAGTGGATATCTGATTACATAGGGTCACACAGTCAGTATTCTCAAGCTATTCCTCCTTGAATCATTGTAAAATAGGAGGGGTAATAACCATTGACTAGAGTTAATATGCTCCATCTCCATCCATAAAGGATAACTATAATGAGGCTAACTTCTTTTACACCTTGCTCAGCAACTATAGACATGATCTCCATCTGAGAGAATTTGTTGTTGCATTCCCCTTCCTAGAGGTATAGAAAATCTCAAATTAATAATCATAGATGAACTTTATCCATCACCTCTAGCTCAAGTTAAGATCATTCTGATATAATATATACTTGAGACTCTTATCGTCATAATATATGTTAAACCACTCACCCATCAGGTAGTGTCTCCAAATATTTAGTGTGAAGATTACCGTTGTAAAGACCCAGACCTTAGTTTCCTAGAGCTGATGGATTAATTTATTAAATTGTTATAATAAACAAGGAAGTCTCATCCTGAAGTACTGAATAGTTTAGTAATTTTGTAAAACCACATACAAACATAATTTTTAAATTACAACATGAAATTAAAAACAATATAGAAACTCTATTGTAAACATCCATAACTCCAAGATTATACCAGAATGTCATTCATAATATAGATCTTTATATATTGGGGAAAAAATAATAAAGGGGTGATATTATATGCTCATTAAGGGTAAGTAATATAGAAGAAGCTAATATAAACAATAAGGCATGGTGAATGACTAAAAACACATGTCATTAGAACATAATCCTGAGCATAATATGGAAATAATAAAAGCTGAATGAATATTAACCATGGATATTCTACTAGTAAAATAATCACATGGACTTTTAATTACTAATATCATAATGAGGGAATGAAAAATGATATACGTCATAAACATACCATTGAGGCCTTATCCAAGACATATGAAAATAAATGGTTAAGGCCTCAGACAAATCCATTTCTGTTTTGTCTCATGAGACCTACCAATGAATCAAGGGTCTATAGAGAGACACATCCATAACTTAAAAAGTCCAATGCATTCCTCATATGAATGGGTTTAAACATAAACACATAAACATATAACTTTCCCCAATTTTTAAACATAATCACTAACCATTCTGAGTAGTGTAGTGACTAATATCATGATAGAATATCCACAGTAAAACTAAGAATAAACCATTATATAAAATATGGTAGATGATAATCATAAGATATCAATCTCGATAAATCATAATATTCAATATATTTGTTGAAATAGATGAAAATACTCTAATAAAATCATTGAGGAATTCTTGAGATAAATACCCTTTTACTTTGCAAAGAATAGTTTTTTGGAAAAAAAATTATTTGACATAATTTTTTGTATAAAACTATAAATGAACAAATAAATTTTTTCAAAAAAATATTAATTTTATAAAAATAATGGTGACTTAAAACATATTATGTATGGTACTTGAAAATGGGTAATAAATCTAGAAGTTCCCTTTAATCGGGCTTACGTATCGGGAAGAATTGAGAAGGGAACTTTGTAAAACATGTATTTCTCGATAAAATAAAGATAAAATGAAATAGATACATTATTTTAGAACATATACACAAAATTTAAAATAAGTATATAAAAATAATGAAGAATAATATTTGTACAAAGATGGAGAAATCATAAGCAGAATGAAAATGGAGGTTCGGGAAGAAACCCTTACCTTATGTTCGAAAGTGTTCTACACTTGTACTTAATGTCCTGGATAATTAAATTAATTAATTCAGAAACTTTAATACATTTATTTTATTTATTATAATTTTATTAAGTTCATTTTTTGTCTTTTTATTAGTTATAAGATTTAATTTTGTCATTTGGGGGTGTTCTTTTCCTTGGTTTTCATGATTGGTTTACTTGTATAAGCGTATGGAGGTTCATATAAAATGAAAATAATTATCCAAAACTAAAATTATATATTATTAATGATCATAAATTAGATAAAATGTATATATATGTCTTTTGTTTATATGGGGTGAGGATGAATCATTTGATAAGACAATAGTGATAATCGTTTAGATTATTTTGGTGGTTCTTTGATCATCACAAACTAGTTTTGTTTAATTAATTAATATCATGTATATATAATGGTTATAGAACACTAAATAAATTATAATATGTATAATAAAATATTATTTAACCATAATGATAGAATTATGACCATCCTTGAAGGTGTTAGTGAAAAATGAAAAAGTATCGTCCACGGTGGTGGTAAATCGACACACCACAGATGATATTTTCATTTTTAGAATAAAAGGGAGAGGAGAGATATTATAAGATGAATTATTCCAATAACATAATAAAATTAAATTGTATAAAATATTATATATTCATCATTCCTCTTGTATAGGTTGATGTGAGGATAGGATAATAAAATAAATAAAATAAAATAAAATAAAGAGGATTTTACCTCTTGAATTTATCCTCCTTGAGAACCTCCTTAGGGAAAAGGGTTTAGTATTTTGATGAGGCCAATGGGATCTTGGACATGGAGGAGTTTATAGGGAATGGTATTTGGTATAAATTTTACAGGCTTCAAGACTTAAGAGGTGTGAGGAGAATAGGTGGTGAGGGGTGGTATTTATAGTGGAGGAGAGGGGTAGTTTTTGAATATTTTATTTATTTGTTTATTATTTTGGCTCAAGACTATGAATAGTTTGAGAATTATCACCAAATATATTAACATAATGAATTATATTTCTATATTATGGTCTTACATCATCCATACATCATCTATGACTCAATAATTAATGTATTTATTAAATACAGTAAATTATCATATTTCACTATTCACTAAAAATTCAAGTATTTTAGAAAAATTCCAAAAATTCAACCTAACCATTTTTCAATGTGTAGTATTAAAAAATGAAATCCATTTTATGAAAATAAATTTATACATATGAGAAATTTAATTCTTAAATAAAATCATCATTTACTTGAAAAATTGCTGATTTTAATATTATAACTATTTTTATGACACTTTGAAAAATTAATTCAGGTATAATAAAATTATATTATAATAATAAGACAAAAAATTATTAATTTATGATTCTATTTTATGAAAATAATTTTTCTTTTAAATCGTTATATTAATTATAAAATTGTAATTAAATATTTATGACTTGCAAAAATACAAACACTTAATTTATTATTTTTAAAACATTTATTTACTTATATAAAGATATAAATATATCATATTTTTATTTATATGATATCCAGATTTTATTTAGAATTTCATAGTTGAAGTTACTGTTCTATTAGTCATATTACTATTTCTAATGGTCACATTACTATTCCCAAGGTTAAGTTACTATTCCATTGGTATAGGTTCATTAACTTCAAGAAATACCTTTTATTTCATTAATTATTCATTTATAAAGTTTGTATTATTTTATCTAAGTGCTTTATGTGATTTTTAATATAAAAAATAACTATAATAAGGGAAATTTCATTGATAGAATTATGGTTTGTTACATTCTCCCCTCCTACAAAAAATTTCTTCCTTGAAATTTCCAGAATGTCACCTCATAAACAGATTTGGGTAGTTCTTCATTATAAATTCCTCTGGTTGCCACATTGCCTCTTCAATTTTATGATTTTTCTAAAGTAAATTTACCATTCGAGTCATTATATTCCTAAACACCTATTATCTAGTGTCCAGAATCCAGATAGGATCTTCACAGTAAGATAAATTAGGTTCTAATTCTATTTATTCAAAAGTGAGAACATGTGTTGGCCTAGCATGTAATTCATTAACAGAGGGATGTGGAACACATTATGAACATTGGAAAGGATAGGTGTAATTGCTAAACAATAAGTCGCGACTCCAATTCTCTCCAAAATTTCAAAAGTTCTGATGTACCTGGGGCTCAATTTACCTTTCTTATCGAACCTTATGACACCCTTCCATGAAGATACTTTTAGAAAAACATTCCCTCCCACTTAAAACTCTAAATCTTTCCTCCAGTTATCAGCATATATATTTTTCCTACTTTGAACTGCTTTGATATGTGTTTGAATAGTCTTTACCTTTTTCCATTGTTTACTCCACAGGCTTTGAGCCTATAAGATTCCTTTCACTAACTTCATCCCAACATGTTGGTGTATGATATCTCTTTCCATACAATGCTTCATATGGTTCCATTTGAATACTTAAATGGAAACTATTATTGTAGAAAAATTCTACACAAGGAAAATACTAATCCCACATACCTTGAAAGTTTATTGAGCATGATCTCAACATTTCTTCTATTGTTTGAATGGTCCTTTCTAACTACTCACCAGTTTGAGGGTGATAATCAATTCTCAAATGAAGATCTATATCCAAATATTTCTAAATAATTTTCAAGAATTTCAATGTAAATAATGGATTACAATTAGACACAATTGAAATTGGTGTTCCATAAAGTATTAAAACTTTATTAATATACATTTTTGCAAGGAACTCCAGTGGAAAATCTTCCCTTATAGTGAGGAAATATACAGATTGGGTAAGTCAATCAATAATTACCCATATTTCATCATTATTTCATGGGGTCCTTGGTAATCTAGTAACAAAATCTATAGTAATGTCATCCCATTTCCATGTAAGAATAGGTAGAGGTTTCATGAATCCTATAGGATGTTGTCTTCCAGCCTTCACATGTTGAAAAACTAAACATCTTGATGCATAATTAACAATTTCCCATTTCATATTATCCCATCAAAAATTCTCCTTCAAATATCCATACATATTAGTGCTATGAGGGTGTATTGAGAAATTAGAGCTATGGGAATTATCTAATAACTCCCTTTCTAGCTCAGGTATAGATAGAACACAAAGTGTATTTATAAATTTCAAAATTCCATCCTCATACACAAAGTCTTCCAACTTCCCATCATTCATAACTTTAATTTTCCTTTAAAAATTCTCATCTTCAGACTAAGAAATTTTAATCCTTTCTGATAAATATGGTTGGGAAACCAATTGAAAACGTAGTGATGTTTCACCATTTTTGATAATTCCTATATCCATCTTCACTAGATCCATGAACACATGATCCATTTCAATCCTCGTTTTTTTTGAACTACATGATCCTTTCTACTCAATGCATTTGCTACCTTATTTTCATTCCATGGGTGATAGTATATTTAACATTCATTATCCTTGAGTACTTCAATCTATCATCTTTTACTCATGTTGAGTTCTTTCTATGATAATATATTTTTCAAACTCTTTTGATCTATATATATCTTACATGTTTCATCCTAGAGATAGTGTCTCCATATTTTTAGAGTAATGATTATAGCTGTTAACTCGAGATCATGAGTTGGATAGTTTTTTTCATGAGTTTTTAATTTCCTTTATGCATAAGAAATAACTATATCATTCTGCATAAGGATACATCCAAGTCCTTTCTTTGATTCATCACTATAAATCAAAAATCTACCATTTCATGGTGGTATATTCAAGATCGTAGCATTTACTAGTCTCCTATTCAATTCCTCAAAACATTATTCACATTATTTTTTCCATATGAACTTAACCCCTTTATGAGTAAGCTTGGTTAACAGGTTAGCTAATTGGGAAAAATTATGAACGAAACATTGATAGTAACATGCTAATCTAATGAAACTACATACGTAAGTTATGTTCATTGGTGTAGGAAATTCTTGAACCACCTTTGTGTTTGTAGGATCAACTGATATTAAATCCTTAAAGATAATATATCCAAGAAAATAAACTGATTGAATCCAAAATTCACCCTTTCTAAACTTCCCATATAACTCTTTTCTTATAAGAATCTTTAGAACATTCCAAAAGTGGTTTTCATGGTCTTCATAGGTTTTGGAGTATACCAAGGTATCATCAATAAATATCACAACAAATTCATAAATATATTCCTTGAAAACTATGTTCATTAGATCCCTGAAAACAAAAGGGTTCATTAGTCAATCCAAATGGCATTACTGTAAACTCATAATGTCCATACTTGGTTTGAAATGTTGTATTTTAAATATCTTCCTTCCTCATACTCAATTAATGATATCCATATCAAATGCCAATCTTTGAAAAATATTGACCTCTATGAAGTTGATCAAGTAAATCATCAATACGAGGCAGAGGATACTTTTTCTTTATTGTAATAACATTGATTTCTCTATAATCAATGCATAGCCACATGGATCCATCTTTATTGTTGAAAAAGAGAAAAGGGGATCCCCATATATAAACACTAGGGTGAATAAATCCCTTATCACTTGATTCCTCTAGTTTTTTCTTCAACTCTACTAATTCCACAGTGGTCATTCTTTAAGGAGTCTTTGATATAAGTCTTTCACTAGGAATTAAATCAATAGAGAACTCAACTTCCCACTCTGGAGGATATCCAATTAAATCCTATGTAAATACATCAATTTATTCTTATAAAATAGGTACATATTCAATTTGATGATCCATAGATGATGTTCTCTCTTCCTCCCCAAGAATTTAATTTAGAAGAGCTACAGGAGGTGGATCTAGATGAGAACTAGATGATGGAGTTTCTTCTCTAAAGATAAGGGATTCTACATCTTCCTTACAAATTTTAACTTCCTTATTCTTATAATATATTTTCACATCATATTTTGAAATTCAGTTCATACCAAGGATTATTTCAAAATAAACCATAGGTATGATGATAAGGTTTGTAACTAAAGCACGTTTATGTGTCATAAATGGGATTGAACAACACATCTTTGTTTAAATGATACTTCCCTTAGGAGTTTTTACTAACAACTCCTTTATTAAATCAAAATTTAAATGTCTAATTTTCTTGGAAAACTGGGAAGATA
The DNA here is from genome assembly GCA_963277665.1 of Viscum album. Taxonomy (NCBI): domain Eukaryota; kingdom Viridiplantae; phylum Streptophyta; class Magnoliopsida; order Santalales; family Viscaceae; genus Viscum; species Viscum album. The sequence goes on from OY728120.1 coordinate 1,795,143,332, forward strand.
TAAAAGAATGTGATGATCCATAATCAAATAAAGCATTATCTAAGATTGAGGAAATGATTAAAGTACCTATCATAACATCATTAGGAACTTCAACCTTTGTAGTTGTGATCGCATAATCTTGGCCTTCCTCCCTTTACCTTTTATGGGGTAAGTTTCCTTGATGATTAGGACAATCATTTTCATAGTGTCCTATGTCCCTACAATTTTAGCACTGAACATTGGTAGCTTCTTTATTTACCTTGAAATCATGGGCATGGTAGCCTTTTTCTCCACACTTGTAATAGACACCTTTTCCTTTTAAGTAGGCACCAAGGTATTTCCTTCCACAACTATCACATGTTGGAAAATTCCCTTTTCTATTCTTCCTTTTATCCATTATTTCATCTACCACCCTCTTCTTCTCTTTTTTTCCCTTAAATCCATAATACTTAGAGAATTATTTCTCTGTCTTGATAGCACATGAGACTATATCTTCATATGATGATAAATTTTAGGAGATTAGTGCCCTTCAGAGGAATGGTTTTAAACCATCAAAGAATCGATCAATATTTCTCCTTGGATTTCATATGTAGTTTTTATAATTCCTTTATAACCTTGTAAAGTTGTCTTCATACTTCACAAATTTTTTATCCTCTTTTTGTTTTAGACTCAAGAATTTCCTCTCCATATGTAAAGACCTCGACCCCAGTTGCCCAAATTCAGTGCCTTACTTTATTACATTAGTGTAGTTAATAAGGAAGTCACATCTCAAAGAACCGAATAGTTTAGTATTTTGGTAAAACTAGATACAAGAATAATTTTTACATTATAACTTGAAAGGAAAAAAACAACATAGAAACTCCATTGGAAACATACATAACTCCTAAATTATTCCCACATGTCATTCATAATATACATCTTCACATCCTAGAGAAAAATAAAACATAATAAATGGGTGAGCTCAGCTACTCGGTAAGGGTATGTAATATATTGGAAGCTAATATAAACAATAATGTATGGTTAATGACTAAAAACGCATTCCATTAGAACATAATCCTGAGCATAATATAGTAAGAATTAAAGCTGAATAAATAATTTCATATAAATAATGTCATATAATAATGTCATATAAATAATGTCATGCAAAGGAAGCTTAACCATAGATAATCTACTAATAAAATAATCACATGGATTATTAATTACTAATATAATAATGATTGAATGAATAATTATGCACACCTAAAACATATCATTGAGGCCTCAACCAAGACATCTAAAAATAAATGGTTAAGGTATCGGCCAAATTCATTTTTTTTTTGTCTCATGAGACCTACCGATGCATCGAGGGGATATAGCAGGACTCACCCATCACTTACTAAGTAAAATGAATTACTCATATTAATGGGGTTAAATATAAACAATATATACATATTAAATGTAAATAACTTTCCCTAATCAGTAAACATAATCGCTAACCATTTTGAATAATATAGTGAATGGTATCAAAGTAGCACATCCACAGTCAAACTGATCATAAACCATTTAATAAAATATGGTAGATGATAATTATAAGATATCAATATTAATTAATAATAATATTAAACATATGTGTTTAAATAGATTAAAATAATTTAATAAAAACATTGAGTAATTCTTGAGAGAAATACCCTTTTACCTTACAAAGAAAAGTTATTTTGGAAAATAATTTGTATTTGTCAAAATTGTTTATATAAAACTGGAAATGAACAAATATAGTTTTTTTATGAAAAAATTATTAGTTTTATAAAAATAATGGTGTTTTAAAATAGATTATGTATGGTACTTGAAAATGGGTAAGAAATTGAGAAGTTCCCTTTAATTGGGCTTGCATATTGGGAAGAATTGAGAAGGGAACCTTGTAAAACATGTATCTACCCATAAAAGAAATATGAAATGATATGGATACATTATTTTGGAACATATAAACATAATTTATAAGAATTATATAAAAATAATTGGTTTAAATATGGAGAAAACATAACCCGAATGAAATTGGAGGCTCGGGAAGAATACCTTACCTTATATCAGAAAGTGTTATGCACTTCTACTTAATGTCCTAGATAATGAAATTAAATCAATTAATTAATTAATTAAAAAACTTTTCTACATGTATTTTATTTATTATAATTTTATTAAGTTCATTTATGGTCTTTTTATTAGTTATAAGATTTAATTTTGTCGTTTGGGAGTGTTCTTTTCCTTGGTTTTCATGATTGGTTTACTTGTATAAGAGTATGGAGGTTCATATAAAGTGATAATAATTATCCAGAACTGAAATTATATGTTATTAATGATAATACATCAAATAAATTTTTTATAAAATAATTTTGGTTATATTATTTGAGGATGAATCATTTGATAAGACAATAGTGATAATCATTTAGATTATTTTGGTGGTTCTTCGATCATCACAAACTAGTTTTGTTTCATTAATTAATATCATGTATATATACTGGTTCCAAAGAAATAAATGACTTATAATATGTATAATAAAATATTATTTAACCATAATTATGGATTTATGACTATTATTGAAGGCATTAGTGAAAATTGAAAAATCATCGTCCATAGTGGCGCGGTAAATCGACACACCATGGATGATATTTTCATTTTTAGAATAAAATGGAGAGGGAAGAGATTAGAAGATGAATTATTCCATTAACATAATAACATTATAGTATTTAAAATAAATTTTAGTTACCATTCCTCTTGTATAGGTGGGGTGAGTAGAGGATAATAAAATAAATTAAATTGAAAAGAAAATAAAAGAAAAGAAAGAGGATTTTACCTCTTGAATTTCTCCTCCTTGAGAACCTCCTTAAGGGATTGGTTTTGGTACTTTGTTAAGAACAAATTCTGTTAAACGTGGAGGTATAGGGAAGAGTATTGGGTAATAATTGTACAATATTCAAGCCTTAATATGTGTGCGGAGAAGAGGTGGTGAGGGGTGGTATTTATAGTGGAGAAGAGGGGTATTTTTTTAATATTTTATTCATTTGTTTATTATTTTGGATCAAGACTATGAATAGTTTTATAATTATAACCAATAATATTAAAATAATTAATGGGAGTTCAATATTATGGTTCCTACATCATCCATGACTCAATTAATAGTGTATTTAATTTATAATCTATATATATCATAAATTATTGTATTTTACTATTCACAAAAAATCAGTTATTTCAGAAAAATACCAACAAAATCCTAACCATTTTTTGATGTGTAGAATTAAAAAATGAACTCCATTTTATGTAGATAATTTTATAAATATTAAAATTTTAACTTTTAATTAAAATCATTATTTACTTGGAAAATACTAATTTTAAAATTATAACTGATTTTATAACACCTTGAAAAAATAATTAATGTTTCATAAAATTATATTGTAATCATAAGATAAGAAAATATTAATTTATGAATACATTTTATAAAAATAATTTTTCTTTTAAATCATTATGTTAGTTATAAAATTGAAAATAAACATTTATGTTTTATAAAAAATATCAACACTTAATTTATAATTTTTAAAATATTTATTTACTTATACTATGATATAATTATATCATATTATCATTTATAATATTCATAAATTTTATTTATAATTTCATGGGTGATATTACTATTATATTTCTAAGATTACTATTCATAAAGGTTATATTACTATTCCAAATGTCAAGTTACTATTCTATTGGTATAGGTTCCTTAACTTCGAGAAATGCCACTTATTCCATTCATTATTCATTAATAAAGTTTGTATTGTGTTCTTTATGTGATTTTATGTGATTTATACTATATGAAATAATTATAAAAAGGGAATTTAATTTGATAAAATTTTGGGTCATTACACCATATTCTCTCTCTATTCACGAGGGAAATATTTTCCTAGGAAAATTTCCTTAAAATCTATCCATTTCATATTTGAAATTTATTTATCCTACTTTGTGTTTTGAATCAATGGACACTATTTATTAGAATCTTCTGAAATTCAATAAACTTCCATGATAACCTTCTCCCTTTCATTACTTCCCAAAGAGAGAAATTTCTTCTCTAAGGAATTTATCCACTACTCCACTACAAATGGGTTTGTAATCCCATTGAATGATGGAGGTTGTGGTCACATAAAGTGTTCTAACATTTCTCCTCCACATTGTAGATCAAGATGATCCATACGGGTAAAGTTATTATTCATAACCTGAGTTAGTTGTCCTAGTATAGTTATAAGTTGTTCAACACCATTCGCAGCTCCAGTACCAACATCATTATCTTTCATAATAGGGAAATCCCTACATGGTATATGCATGTTGATACAATTTCTATTCCTTCCACTATAATCCATTTCTAAATAATATAATACACTAAATTAGGTTATGAATCATAATTCATAAATTTCAAACTAGCAAAACACTTAACATAAATTGTAAATTTATGCATAGCTAATCTTATAATCATAAACATGGTTTCTTTGGGGATATGTTTACTTTTAAATCATTCATAATTATTTGAAAAAAAAACTTGAATTATCCTAAGAATATCCCCTAGGAGTGTCAAACCAAGTGCGCAGTAAGGCCCATTATCATGTACCAAGTTACCCTGAGTGTCACGACCCATCCCAGAGGGGCCTATGTTGCAACTCCTTGTGCCCACCTCCAATAGGACAGGGGATGGTGAATAGAACCAAGTAGTTATATCAATAACATGGTAGGAATTACCTAAAATACAACATTTTTATTTCAAACTTCTTTTACATGACCTCAACATTCCTTCGTACTTAGCATTGCATGGGATAACCTGAGGACATACATAAGAAAAGGGTGAGCTATAAAGCCCAGTAAGGGAGTAAAAAAGGCATAACATGAAGAATACAATACATGTTAGGCAATAGGAATATCAATAGATCATAATATAAATATGAACATAAAGTCATGATATAGCATGATTATCATAACATAGAAATGTGGCAACAACATACAACGTGATATTATCATGATCCAAGGCTCATTGCACATGGATTAGCATGAGTAAAGCCTAATTGCACTTTAATTAGAATTATTAAACCCTAATTTAACTTGAATTATCATGATTAAACCCTCATAGAACATGGCGTATCATGATACTAAACATTACCTAATTCATTGGAGCACTATCATGGTTCATCCTTTATAAATATTTCATTTCATGCATAAGTGTGCCACATGGATCATATAACATGGAATCATTCAACATCATAAGTTATTTCATGATTAAGTATTATGAAATAAATAAATTTAAGTACCATTCCATATGTATATGTTCATAAAGGTGAATACCCTTAATATAGAAATGAGTATGGTATTCACTACACCATGATTTTGGATTAGAAAATCGTGATGTAATTTCTGCAGCATAACGTCGTCATATGAAAATTCATAAGTTCAGTTGATGAGAGAGAAAATTAAATCTCATAATATGTACATAAAATGGACCATAATGGGGTCATATATATACATGTCCCAACACATGGAATTCGGAAATAGAAGGCGTAACATAATGAAGAAACTTGAAGAAAGAGGAGAAATAGAATAACTCCTACGAAATTTTGACATGGTAATGAGTGTACGTGGGAGGGATTAATGAGATATAAAGTGGTTTATCATCATTAAAACATAAGTAGTTAAGTATTTATGATGTCTTAAATCATACCCCAACATTTTTAATTGAAAATAAAAGGGTATATCAACATAAAGAAACTTGGACAAAAATGAGAAAGGAAGAAATGCCTTACGAAAATTCGACATGGTAACGAGTATACATAAGGGTTCATAAGAGGGATAAATGAGAGTGAAATGGGATATAATAATTTATAAATAAAATTTTAATTAATTATGATATATAATAACATATCCCAACATATGGATAAAATAAATTCAAATACATAACATGAAAAGAATTCTTGATAAAAGAGGAGGGTGGAAGATCCCTTATAGAATTTCGGCATAGTAACGGGTGTGATTAAAGGATAATAGGGGGATTGATGAGAGTTAAAGGAAGATCTAATAATATATACATCAAATGGATAGTATGGGGGTCTTGTAACATCATAAACCAACATATAAATATGGAACTTAAGAATCATAATGTAAAAGAGTAGCTTGAATGGAAATGAGAAGAGTGAAATCCCTTATAGAAATTCAGCATAGTAACGGATTAGGTATGGGTCCAAATGGGGGATGGTTGCGCCCAAATTTACCCTACCGGTAAAAGCAGTCGTTGAAGTACAAGTAGGGATCGAATCCACAGGGACCGAAGAAGAAACCATGAGACACTAAGATTTGGTGAAGGATGGGCTATGAAGTGGCCAACTATGGTGTTGATTGATTTGAAGAAATTTTTATTTAATTTAAAGAACAAAACCAATAAAATTACTTTAATTAAAACAACTAATTAAGGTGAGTTGATCATATGTTGTCTCTTGGGATTGATTGGATGAATTTGTTTTTCATTTGATTTTCTGTTCATCGGTTCAATAGGTATCCATTAAATGAAATAATCTCTCAATATCATTCTCTGATTTAATCCATACACAATTTCAAGGATAATCACCAATTCACTTAGAGGATCAATTAAATGAGCACTCCAAGGAATTGGATCGTACTAGCACTCAAAATGTGTCATCTTTAAAGTCGGTGAAGACAAAGAAGAAGATAAATCAAAGAAAGAAACTCTTAAAATAAAGAACAAATTTAAGAATTTAAGAACATAAAATAACATTCAATCCAACTCATGCAACTCCCTAGGATCAACCCATAAAAGGTTAGCCCTCCATTGATGATATTCTATCAATGGAATCGGAAAATTGACTTAAAGAAGCGGGATTGAAGAAGAAAGAAAAAAAACATTAATCAAAATGAACACTCCACCGTTGTGTGATGAATTCACAAGTGAGGGTGTGAATAAAATCACACTATGATTAAACGGTATCAACATGTGAAGAAAAGGAAAATAAAAAGTGAAAAAGAATAAATTTTATTAAAATACTAAATGTGAATGAAAAACTTACATTAGAGAAATTGACGATGCCATTACAAAACGAAAGCGGGAAATTACAATTGAAAGAAAAACTTAGATTCAAAGGAAAATGTTAGATGATAATTTCATTCACCACCGTCTCCTTATATAGGCATATTAGGAGCCTTAGGTCCACCCCCCATAATCAATTCACCCCCAAACAATTAATAAAGTCAAAACGAGGGTGAATAATCAAAAGGAAATTGACGTTTTGAAGTTGACCCGGAAAACTGTCCAGATTCGTCCACCATTTTTACGTGTGCGTTTGACATTTCCTACGGCCGAATCCAAAGGTGTCATAAATAGAAAATATCTTCTTCCATGTGTCTTCTAGAAGTTCTCAAAATTTCAGGAAATTTCGATCATCCGTTTTGATGTTATGGTCGAAATGGTGGGACGGATTTCTGGGCATTAATGTCGGGTCCACCATTTAAATCTCAACTTCAGATCCCTTTATCATCATGAAAAAATCAGAATTAGCTCTGGCCACAGTTGAATAAAATGATCCTCATATTTTTATATTTCTACTGTATAAATTTGAGCTTCATTGGGCTTGGTTTCTGGGCCCCACATTTGTTTGATGGGCCTTAGGCCCATTATGCTTTTTCCAGCAAGTTTCTACCTTCAGAAGAAAAATTCTCCATCTTCCTTTGGGATTCATCCATCGGACCTAAAAGATAAAATGTTCCAAACAAAGTGATAAATAATATCCTAAAATTTCAAATTCATAAAATGAATATAATGTTGTCCAAAAATAAATGAATGATTGGGCCCAAATTTTCATTTTAAACATGAATTGCATCTTTGATGAGAAATGAAGTTATATTTATGTAATGCACTAAAAACAATGTTTATGGACTTTGGAACAATAAATATAAAGATATTAATAATTAATATTAGCCACTTTCAGTGACTAATCACACCCCCCAACTTGAGTTTTTCTAGTCCCGAGCAAAATAAATTACAAATATGAAATTCAAATCCCTTTTTCCAAAAACATTTTAATACACATTGCTCACCCAAATATCTAATACCAAAAAAAATTATGAAAACCCATAAAAATCATTAAAAACAAGCTAGGTCCATAAGAATATCCCAAGCCCAAGCCCATTCTTTGTTCAAATTCATCACCACATTTCATCCAATTCCAATTAAGCATGATAAAGTGTTGTGCATCATAAAAGATATGGGGCCCATTTTATTGTTCAAGGGGAATAAATGGAAGCGCTAGGTGGGAATCACATTAAACCTTAAAATGAGTACCCAATTTTTTTTTTTGATTTTTTTTCTTTTACCACAATAGATATGAAAATACTAACTCTGGGCAAGACAACTATGGAGTCACGATCCCCAAGTGTCGAACGCCACACATATTGTCAATTTCATGCTCTAAAATAGAGATATAAATCCTAACTCTGGGCAAGACAACTATGGAGTCATGATCCCCAAGTTCCAGACGCCACGCATTTGGACAAAACATTGCTCTAGGTGGTCTTTTTTTTTTGTTTTTTTTTTGTTTTTTTTTTATGGATACTCAAATTAAACTAAAAGTGACCCCAGAACCCTATGCTATAATGAAAGGGACCCGAGAACTCAAATTTACACCCACAATCTAGTAGACGTGCATTGTGGCATTTTTATTAAGAGGATGAAAATGTAAACTTTGAAAAATCACATCGGACAACTGCACTTTCCAAAAACTATGCTCATGAACTTAAACTTGCATTAAAATCAGAATCAAGGCATACAAAATTATTTGATATCCAATTTTATAGTTTGCAATGTGTGTTATCATGTTCAAGGTTAATGGAAATTTTCTTTTCATGCATGTTCTTATTGAAAAAAAATCATTTTTTATCCCCCCCCCCAACTTAGAAGAACATTGTCCCCAGTGTTTAAAGAAAAGAAAATTTAGAAGGGGGTAGGAGAGGAGTTCAAAGAATAAATTTAAAATGAAAATCATGGAATGAAGTCACCTGGTGGTTGATGATGATAGTGCATGCCATAGTCTCCCTTCAATACTGGATTTGAGTCTCAGCGGCTTGGATGGTGGTGAATGGATTTTCCTTATGGATTATGACATGTCCTTTTATTTTTTTTAACCTATAAAAACATAAAAATAAAACAAAACAAAATAAACTGATGATACATTGTCTTCTTTATATTTTCTGGGTAAGGTATTACTCAAAGATCACACCACGTGACACGGATGAATATAGCGCTCTCCTTTCATACCCATCCTTACTCATAAAAGAAGAACAGGTCAAAAGTCTACGTTAATTTATTATATGAAAAAAATGATTCAATATGATTAGAAAACATGAAAACCATGGGTTGCCTCCCATGCAGCTCTTTTGTTTAACGTTGTTGGCTCGACTTGTACCCCCCAACTTATCCAATTCCAACTTTTAGCATTTTAATTAACCCATCTTTTTCCACTTCAATAAGATTGAGATTGATTATTTTTTTGAAATTTGTTTCCTGTAAAATCCTATTTTCCACAATGATTGGTAAAATCCAAGGAATATCTGAAATGGTTGATCGATTTGAACTTATATTCTTTCCTAAGACATCAATGACCATTCCAAAATTATTGGATTCATTATATGAATGAACTAAAACTGCAAGGTCTTTTTTATTACCTATGATGGAATTCTTGTCTAGGGAAGGAAGGATAATGATTTTGAGTTCTGGTCGACTTCAATTTCCTAATAAAGATTGGAAATTTGAATGAAAGTCATTTTCTTCTCCAAAAAATTTAGAAAGAATTGGTTCCGTTTTAAAATATGATTCATCCCCAAAAGTTTCCATTTGAATTTCATGAGTGGGTGTAGACTCAATATTCGTTATATATCCCAATGGTTCAATGATCGGTGATTCTAAAAAAATGTTATTGGAGCAATATTCTGAACACTCAATCCATGAAGACAAATTTTCCCATTGTGAATCCAAAAAATTAATTTCCTCTGTATTTAAGCACCCATCAACAATTCCTTGATTATCTTCCACTATCCCAAATTCAATGGTTGGTTCTTCAATAAATTCATGTGAGGTATCTGGGAGACAAGATTCTTGTATTAGTGATGAGGAAGAGACAACCTGAGTGGGAATGGGTTCCACAACCATTTCAATGCTTTGTAGTTCTACTCTTAAAGATGAAACCTCTGAATTCATTTTATCAATTTTTTCACACAAATGTTCAAGAATTTTTTCAGAATTAGGATTAATTGTTGTTTGTACATCATCAAAATCATTAATTTTGATCTCTTAAATCATCTTTGAGAGGTATGGAAATTGATCCTTTAAAAAATCAGCATCCCATTGATCGTTCATGTTATCGGGTGTGGGGTATTCATTTAAAGGTTGATCAAAGTAATTTCCTATGTGAGGGGATTCCCAATGTTGATTTTCTATTCGATTCCATCCGGATTTTATGAAATGAAATTGTTGATGATACTCCATTGGAGTTTAATGAAATTTGTATTTGGATTTGTTTTTTTGGAAAAACAAAAAGGGGAAAAGAAAAGAGAAATAGAGGTGAGAAAAGAGAAGTTAGAGGATAATAGAAGGTGGGTGTCTAAGAAAACTTACTAGGGTCCCCGGAAACGGCGCCAAAATTTGGTTGTGCCCAAATTTACCCTACTGGTAAAAGCGGTCGTTGAAGTACAAGTAGGGATCGAATCCACAGGGACCGAAGAAGAAACCTTGAGACACTAAGATTTGGTGAAGGATGGGCTATGAAGTGGCCAACTATGGTGTTGATTGATTTGAAGAAATATTTATTTAATTTAAAGAACAAAACCAATAAAATTACTTTAATTAAAACAACTAATTAAGGTGAGTTGATCATAGGTTTTCTCTTGGGATTGATTGGATGAATTTGTTTTTCATTTTATTTTCTGTTCATCGGTTCAAGAGGTATCCATTAAATGAAATAATCCCTCAATATCATTCTACGATTTAATCCATACACAATTTCAAGGATAATTACCAATTAACTTAGAGGATAAATTAAATGAGCACTCCAAGTAATTGGATCGTACTAGCACTCAAAATGTGTCATCGTTAAATTCGGTGAAGACAAAGAAGAAGATAAATCAAAGAAAGGAACTCTTAAAATAAAGAACAAATTTAAGAATTTAAGAACATAAAATAACATTAAATCCAACTCATGCAACTCCCTAGGATCAACCCATAAAATTTTATCCCTCCATTGATGCTATTCTATCAATGGAATTGGATAATTGACTTAAATAAGCGGGATTGAAGAAGAAAGAAAAAAAACATTAATCAAAATGAACACTCCACCGTTGTGTGATGAATTCACAAGTGCGGGTGTGAATAAATTCACACTATGATTCAACGGTATCAACGTGTGAAGAAAAGGAAAATAAAAAGTGAAAAAGAATACATTTTATTAAAATACTAAACATGAATGAAAAACTTACATTAGATAAATTGACGATGTCATTACAAAACGAAAGCGGGAAATTACAATTGAAAGAAAAACTTGGATTCAAAGGAAAATGTTAGATGATAATTTCATTCACCAAAATCTCCTTATATAGGCATATTAGGAGCCTTAGTTCCACCCCCCATAATCAATTCACCCCCCAACAATTAATAAAGTCAAAACGAGGGTGAATAATCAAAAGGAAATTGACGTTTTGAAGTTGACCCGGAAAACTGTCCAGATTCGTCCACCATGTTGACATGTGCGTTTGACACTTCATACGTCCGAATCCAAAGGTGTCATAAATATAAAATATCTTCTTATATGTGTCTTCTAGAAGCTCTCAAAAGTTCAGGAAATTTGGCTCAGCCGTTTGGATGTTATGGTCGAAATGGTGGGACGGATTTCTGTGCATTAATGTCGAGTCCACCATTTAAATCTCAACTTCAGATCCCTTTATCATCATGAAAACATCAGAATTATCTCTAGCCACAGTTTAATAAAATTATCCTCATATTTTTATATTTCTACTGTATAAATTTGAGCTTCATTGGGCTTGGTTTATGTGCCCCACATTTGTTTGATGGGCCTTAGGCCCATTATGATTTTTCCAGCAAGTTTCTGCCTTTAGGTGCAAAATTATCCATCTTCCTTTGGGATTCATCCATCGGACCTAAAAGATAAAATGTTCCAAACAAAGTGATCAATAATATACTAAAATTTAAAATTCAGAAAATGAATATAATGTTATCCAAAAATAAATGAATGATTGGGCCCAAATTTTCATTTTAAACATGAATTGCATTTTTGATGAGAAATGAAGTTCTATTTATGTAATGCACTAAAAACAATGTTTATGGACTTTGGAACAATGAATATAAAGATATTAACAATTAATATTAGCCACTTTCAGTGACTAATCAGGGGATGATAAATAATACCTCATTAAAATATAATAAAATGTATAGTAATATAATGATTATAAAATAATTACATTATAACCATTCTAAATTACATGAACTACTTTCAAATAAGATACTTGAATTTGAAAGGAGGAGAGGAAAGTGAGGATCTATTACTTGGAAGTGTGATCCCAAAGGTTTGGGAGAGGATTCTTGGGAGCTTGGGGAGCCTTGGGAGGATTATAGAGATATTATGGCAGAGAAGGGATGTTCTACAAGTGTTTTAGTGAAGATAAGTGGGATCTTGGGTGGGTTTATATAGGAAAAGAGAGGGGAATTCTTTAATATTTCACAAACTTAGGTTTTTGAATCTATATAATTAAATATTCAAAACCACAAACAAAACCATGGTTTTTTATCATGTTTTTTTTAAAAGGGGAGTATAAAACATTATTTTATAAGTAAAATGGCCTAACTTATTAAAATATTAGGATTTCTTATGTGGAGGTGAGTTACACTCTCAAGGAAATCATTTTTAAAAGTTAAAATATTTTATAAGTCTTGGAGGGTCCACTAAGGCACCATAAAATTAAAAAAAATCTAAAATCACATTATTTTAAAGGTAAAATATATATTTTCCGAATATCCCTTTTAAAGTATTTTATTACATTACTATTGGGTCATTATGGTGTTATAAAACACATTATATATTTAAACGGTATTTAATTTTTACCCAAAAATTCGACTGTCTCAGAAAATTATGAAAAATTAATTGCTAGATAATTTTGACATCCTAAATCCAAAAATAATATTCATTTTATCTAAATAATTTTCTAAATACATGAATTTTTACTTTTAAAATAAAAACCTACATTTATAAAAAATTAATGGGTTTTGACAAAAACAACTTTCAAACCTTAATAAAAATTACAATTGTATAAAAATTGTATAATAATTTATATTTAATAAAAATTAATTTAGTAATAATATTTTATTAAAATGTTATTTAATTCAAAAATCCATTAATCATCAAAATAGATTTCTTAATTGAATATTAACTAAAAACACTATTTGTGATTTAAAACCCATTTACAAAGTAACAATGATAAAATGAATGTATATTATTTATACCAAAATAATGCACATAATAATAGTTCTAGGGTATTGGTACATAACCCCTTATAACACTCGCATAAGACCTAAAGGTAAGGTGTGCGATGGTTATTGACTCTCGGGGCAGCTCGGATAACATCCCTCAGGTGGTAATCTCTATTAACTTGAACTTCTCACATAGGCAATTTTGTTCAAGCTTAATGTATTGAAGCTCGACTTGGGCTTGGTCAAGAGCGAATCCCAGTGACACTTCCTCCTTTACGAGCTCTAATAAATGTGCTTCATATGGATCGAGTCTATTGGATGAGTCCATAGACTCTTATTTCTGAATTAATTGTTCCATTATCATTTATATTTATAAAAAATAATTATAACATTAAAATTATTATTGTTTCCAACAGTCATATTGATTTTCAATCATAATTGACCAATGGTCATAAAATGGTAGAAAATTGATAGTTACATTTCAATTTATACTTATATATTTTTAATTAATGAGACAAGTAAAACATACATTTTTAGAAAATAAAATATTATTCAAAAGTTTAGGTCATTACATTCTTCTCCCCTAAAGAAATTTCGCCCCTGAAATTTTTTTTTACATATTTAGTTGAAAATAGGTGAGGGTAATTCTCTTTTATCTCTTAAATGATTTCTTTAGTCTTTCCTATTAGAATTTCCTTTAAGTAAAAGGGTTCATGCGTCACAATGGTACCTCGGGATATTTCCTAAATTGTCTGGTTCCTTTACCCAAAAACACCTCAAGTGTCTTGGATTATATCGATGGAAACACCAATAAGTCATTAAAAAGGTATTTCTTATATATAATTCTGAAATATCTTCTTGAACTTGTTTTTTATAAAAAAAAGTCTTAATGAATCATCTTAAAATATTTCAAAATAGGGTTTTGGTATATAATTTTTGGTGTTTCCCCAAATACAGAAATCTATAATTTGATACATATAGGCTACTCAGATGTCACCCTCTTTTGCAGCATCTAGAAAATAATTTAGTGCTTCATAATTTTGAAATAAATAGAAGAATTTTAAAAGACCATGATGGTACTTCCCACGCTTATCATGGTAAGAAAGTTGAGAGCACAAGATTATCCAATAGACGGTGCCTAATCATTGAAAGTATCATGCAATTATAGAGGTATTGGATGCCACATAAAGTTTCTTTCATGTAACATTGATATTTGAAAAAGTTTCAAATCATCTGAGCATGAATTCAGGATAATCTCTCCAAGTAGTTCTTCGAGAAGAGAGAGAAGAGTTGTTCGTGATCTTCCTCCTTCCATCTTTTTACTAAGAAAAAGAAAATACAATTAGAGGGTTTGAATACTTAGATAATAAGATTATAAAAAAGAAAACATTGGAAAAAGAAGGATAAAATTTTATAATATATCCTAACTTATGATACCCTGAGTTTCAATCTAGGTTATCCAGGATCTATTTCATAGCATATATTCTTATGGGATTTTTTTTTGTTCCTTTAATAATGGTTCGTACTAAGTTTATGAATTCACCAAATCATATCCCTGAGGAGTGTAGAACCAAGAGTTCATCAAGGACTATTGTCGTACACTAGCTTCCATTTGATTATAGCTCAAAGTGGTGTTTTCAGGTTTTACCCCTAGATACATCTCTGTCAGAGCCACCTCTACTTGTTTGTATCTAGACAGGGATGTATTTATTTGATAAACCACTTACTCTATACCCAAAAAAATTAGGGATGTTTTCCTTATACTTAGTCTTATCCCTAAGGCTTTCACTAGGGTTTTCTAATCCTAATCCCAAAAATAACTAAACTTGTCCTCTGATACCAACTATAACAACCCTGCTCTTTATTACACACTTAAACATGATTTATTACATAAAATTTCACTTAAGACAACTCTGAGGATCGAGAGGTCTAGTGTATTGGGAAATTAGGAACAATACATGACAAATTAAGACATAAAATACAAAATATTTATTGAAAAAATCTTTTACATGACCACAACATTCCTTCATACTTAGCATTTCATGGGATAACCTGAGGACATACATAAGAAAAGGGTGATCTATAAAGCCCAGTAAGGGAGTAAACAAGGCATAACATGAAGAATACAATACATGTTAGGAAATAGGAATATAAATGGAGAATAAGAGAAACATGAACATAAATTCATGATATAGCATGATTATCATAACATGGAAATATGGCAATGACATACAACATGATATTAGCATGAGCTAAGGCTCATTGCACATGGATTAGTGTGAGTAAACCCTCATTGCACTTGAATTATCATGAGTAAACCCTCATTTCAATTGAATTACCATGAGTAAAACCTCATTGAACATGGTGTATCATGATACTAAACATTACCCAATTCATTGGAGCGCTATTAGGGTTCACCCTTTATAAACATATCATTTTATGCATAAGTGTGCCACATGGATCATATAACATGGAATCATTCAACATCATAAGTTATTACATGATTAAGGAATGTGGAATAAATAAATTTAAATACCATTAAATATGTATATGTTCATAAATGTGAATACCCTTGATAGAGAAATGGGTATGGTAATCACTACACGATGATTTTGGCTTGGAAAATCGGGGTGCAATTTCGACAGCATAACGTCGTCATATGGAAATTCATAAGTTTGGTTGATGAGAGAGAAAATGGTATCTCATAATATGTACATAAAATTGACCATAAGGGGTTCATATAGATACATGTACCAACACATGTAATTCAAAAATATAAGTCATAACATAATGATGAAACTTGAAGAAAGAGGAGAAATGGAATAACTCTTACAAAATTTCAGCATGGTAACGAGTGTACATGGAAGGGATTAATGAGAGAGAAAGTGGTATAACATCATTAAAACATAAGGAGGTAAGTATGTAGTAGGTTTTAAATCATACCCCCAACATTTTTAATTGAAAATAAAAGGTTATATCAACATAAAGAAATTTGGACAAAAATGAGAAAGGAAGAAATACCTTACGAAAATTCGGCATGGTAACGAGTATACATAAGGGTTCATAAAAGGAATAAATGAGAGTAAAAATGGATATAATAATTTATAAATAAAATTGGAATTAATTAGAATATATAATAACATATCCCAACATAGGGATAAAATAAATTCAAAGACATAACATGAAAAGAATGCTTGATAAAATAGGAGGGTGGAAGATCCCTTATGGAATTTTCGCCTAGAAACGGGTGTGATTAAAGAATAATAGGGGGGATTGATGAGAGTGAAAGGAATATCTCATAATATATACATAAAATTTACAGTATGGGGGTTGTGTAACATCATAACCCAATATATAAATATGGAACTTAAGAAGCATAATGTAAAAAGTAGCTTGAATGGAAATGAGAATAGTGAAATCCCTTATAGAAATTCGACATAGTAGCGGATTAGGTATGGGTCCAAATGAGGGAGGATAAATAATAACTCATTAAAATAACATAAAATAGATAGTAATATAATGATTATAAAATAATGACATTATAACCATTCAAAATTACATGAACTACTTTTAAATAAGATGCTTGAATTTTAAAGGAGAGGAAAGTGAGGATCCCTTACTTGGAAGTGTGATCCCAAAGGCTTGAGAGAGGCTTATTGGGAGTTTGGGGTGCCTTGGGAGGATTATAGAGATTGTAGGGTAGAATATGGATGTGCTCCAAGGGTTTTGAGTTAATATAAGTGGGAGATTGGGTGGGTTTATATAGGAAAAGAGAGGGGAATTCTTTAATATTTCACAAACTTAGGTTTTGGAATCTATATAATTAAATATTCAAAACCACAAACCAACACATGGTTTTTTCCCATGGTTGTTTTCCAAATGGGAATTGAAAACATTATTTAATAAGTCCAATGGACGAAATTATTAAAATATTAGGCTTGTTTATGTGGAGGTGAGTCACAGTCTCAAGGAAATCATTTTAAAAAGTTAAAATATTTTATAAGTCTTGGAGGGTTCACTAAGGCACCATAAAATTAACCAAAAAAAATTAAAATCACATTATTTTAAAGGTAAAACATATTTTGGCCGAATATAACTTTTATAGTATTTTATTACATCACTACTGGGTCATTATGATGTCATAAAACACATTATATATTTAAACGGTATTTATTTTTTACCCAAAAATTCTATTGTCTCGGAAAATTATGAAAAATTCACCGTTAGATAATTTTCAAGTCCTGAGTAAAAAAATAATATTCATTTTATCTAAATAATTTTCTAAATATTTGAATTTTTACTTTTAAAATAAAAACCGACATTTATAAAAAAATCATGGGTTTTGACAAAAACAGCTTTCAAACCTTAATAAAAATTACAATTGTATAAAAATTGTATGATCATTTTTATTTAATAAAAATTAATTTAGTAGTAATATTTTATTAAAATATTATTTAATTTAAAAATCCATTAATTCATAAAAATATATTTCTTAATTGAATATTAACTAAAAATACTATTTGTGCTTTAAAACTCATTTACAAAGTAAAAATGATAAAATGAATGTATATTATTTATAAAAAAATAATGCACATAATAATAGTTCTGGGGTCTTTGTTACATAACCCCTTATAACACCTGCATAAGATCTAAGGGTAAGGTGTGTGATTGTGACAGAATCTTGGGTAGATCGATTAACATTGCTTGGGTGGTAATCTCTATTAACTTTAACTTCTCTCATAGGAAATTCTATTCAAGATTAATGTATTAAATATTGACTTGGGATTGGTCAAGAGAGAATCCCAGTGATGTTACCTCCTTTCTAAGCTCCGACAAATGAGCTTTGTATGGCTCGAGTCTACTGGATGATGTCATCGACTCTTATTTTTGAATTAATATTTCCATTATCATTTCTATTTATAAATAATAATTATAATGTTAAAATTATTATTATTTCCAACGGTCATATTGATCTTAGATTATAATTGACAAATGGTCATATAATGGTTGAAAATTGATAGTTACATTTAAATTTATACTTATATAGTTTTAATTAATGAGACACAATAAAACATACATTTTTAGGAAACAAAATATTATTCAAAAGTTCTGTTCGTTACAACCTCGGCCTGTAAGGAAGATCACAAAGCTCGGTCTGGTCCTAGTCCACCCTATACTCCATCAAAAGGATTATTGTCTGCACAAGACACAACACATGTGGGCAAAGCCCGTAAAGGGGTGTGTATAACAATACTCAGTAGGGGACCCCAAAAACCACAAATCAATACACAAAGTAAAGGTATAATCAGCTCTACACAGTATATGTATACATAACATATAACAAGAGAAACATATCACCTAGACCCATAGTCTATAAGTAAATTACAATGACCCACATACCCATGCTAGGGATTAAGTTCGAAGATTCCACGAAGCACTCATTTGGGAGAACTCACTCCATGAGTCTAATAGCTCTGATGAAGTCTGTCTAAGAAGTATTGTTCTTAGAGAAAATCCATGAGAGAGATAGATGCATTGATATATCTGAAGAGAGAATAGTTCCACTAATTCCAAAAGAACACACTCCTGGGTGGGGAAAGATCATGATACACAAATGAGGATCACCGGTAGGTCCATGGGGTGATACCATGACTCATCTGGATTCACCTTCTAAGTAGAGGATCAATGTCCTATAGGATTTTTCACATCAATACATGACTCCGCCTAGGGTCAAGAATGGGTAGAGGATCCCTCTCTAGACCTCTTGGAGAGATTCTAAATCTAACCAGAAAGTCTTGCTGAAGGGATCATACTCCTATGAATGGAAACTATACTTGACCTTCAGGGTGTTGGACTTTTCATGTGTTAATCATATTTTAATGATCATAAATCCTATACATTTTGTAAATCTTGTTAATCCTATTTAATCTATCAAAAATCATGTGTACAAATGATTAGTCTTTGTATGCCTTAAATAATTATTATAAACTATTTTTTTTATAATGAAATTATCTTATGAATGATTAAGTTTAATTCATTCTATGAATATCACTATTTAAGTCTGTGTACAGATATTTGGCTAAGTCTAAGAAATCGTGAGCCTGCCACTGGTTATGTTTTTCTGGAAAAGGACCCAGACACCATGACCCTGACACCATGACCTAGACACCGTGACCCAGACACCGTGACCCACACACCGTGACCCAAACACTATTACCAGACACCATGACCATCCAGACACCTTGACTAGATACTATGATCAAACACCGCATTTGTGCTACCAGTTCTTGATCTCTATACAATTGTAGCATCATAGTTGTCTCGCCGCTCAAATACAAACAAGGAGACACCGTTTCAAGGAGACATCATTTCAAGGAGACACCATTTCAAGGATACACTGTTTCAATGAGATAGAGTTTTAAGGAGACATCTTTTCTAGGAGAGACCGTTTCATGAAGACACCATTTCCAGACAAACTGTGACGTCGTTTCTTAATCTATTTTTTTGTTTTTCATTTTAATATCTAACAGTCATATTTGAAGCTTTTAAATGCACTAACATAATTGATGTTTCTTTGTAGACATGTCACCTAAGAGTACGAGGTATGAGGTGTAGAATACATGCATCATGTAGGCTCCAAAACATGCATTCTAAGAATAAAAAGAACAGTGTGGCTAGAAGCAAAGTGCGAAAATAGATACAATAGTGAAAATATAGAAACAATTGTGTGTGTGATAACAAAGAAGCATGAGAATTCTTGAAAGAAGAACTGATGCATGCAACCCAACACTGCTGAATAAAACATGAAGTATTCTAGAATCCTAGATTCCAGAACATTTCCGCACTATCAAATCCACGAAGAACACGATCCAGATCTAGATGACTTGCGATACTCTATTTTATGCAAGAGAACTTGATTTTTGCATATGCTTCATCCTAGAAATCCAGAGCTGCATAGACTAACACTCAGAGCAATTCTAACCTTATATCATAATTTTTTCTCTATTGTGTATTATTTTTATCTTCCGAGAAGTGTATGTGTGTCTGTATAAAAACACTCACTATCTTCTTCATTAAACTGAAGGATACAAGATATCATTTCTAATACATATTTTTACACTTGTGTATTCCCACAAATAAGTGCGGAAGAGGTCCCTATGTGACCCAAAAGTTCTTACCCACGAAGAACTGTGGAAGAGTTTGTGTGACCTGGATAGTCCTGTGTACTATTGTTAACCCCGATTCAGGGTGTGGATCAAGTTTATTTATATAAAATACTTGGTGTAAGGTGATCACCAAGTGGAGTGGATTATATCTTGGCTTAAGATGGGACCACTTATTTTATATCCATTGTGATGCTAAATTTAGTTTTCTATGTTTTACTGTATAATTCAGAAATCACTAAATTTACTTTGATAGTTAATACTGGAAAGAAGATATAATTGTTTTACCTTATTAGAATAGCTTCAAAAGTAATGTTAATAACTGATATTAAGATTACTGAGAATTAATCAATCTTCTAAGAAGTTATTTAAATAGTCAAACTTTCATAATTGTATTACTTTGATTAACTGGGATGTATTTAAATTTATTGGGGAACCTTTTTAAGAATACTTTTTAAACATAAATTTTTATAGATACTCAATTCACCCCCCCCCCCCTCTTGAGTACTCTACTCTAACCAACATTTGGTATCAAAGGTTGTTTTTTATTCCTATTAAGACTTTATTTTCGACCTTATTCAACTGTGATTTTAGTTGTACTTTAAAGATCTGTTAATTTCTGTTAATTATAAATTCCTAGATCTTTCAAAGTATTTATTTATTATGGATAATATATTGGAAGGTTCTGCAACAAACAGACCACCATTCTTTAATGGAACCAATTTTTCTCAATGGAAAATTAAAATGTAAATGCATTTAGAAAGTATGAGTTTTGAAATATGGTCTTCAATTATAGATGAATATAAGATTCCTACTACTGATATAATCACCTGGGATGACCCTACCAAGACTACCTACAATAACAATTATAAATCCATGAATGCTTTATATTTATCTTTAGGGGATGAGGAATTTAATAGAATTTATGCATGTAAAACTGCCCATGAAATTTGGGATTCTTTATCTATTTCACATGAAGGAACTTCTAGTGTAAAAGAAATGAGACTTAATACTTATCTATTAAATATGATAACTTTAAAATGAAACCTGATGAGCCTATTTCTTACATGTATCTCAGGTTCAATGAAATTTTCAACACAATGATTTCTCTTGGAAGAGAAGTCACTGCTAAAGAATAGATCATGAGGATTCTCAAATTCCTACCTGACAAATGGAGAGGAACCTATGTCTCTATTATATAATCATGAGACATCATCAAATTACCTATAAAATAACTCATTGGAAAACTGATGATGTGTGAAGAGGAGATGAAATTCAACAAGAGGAGGATGAACCCAAAATAAAATCAGTTGTGTTCAATACCACCACCTCTAAACACAAGAAGAAAGAAAAATTGGAAGACTCTGTAGAAATTTCTAGTAGTGAACAATCATCATATGACAGTGATGAGGATATGGATCAATTATTCATAAGGTTTAAGATATTTTACAAAAAGAAGAAATTTTTCAGAAATCCTAACTTCAAGGGAAAATATGATCAAAAAGGAAGCTAGAAGAAAGATTGTAAAAGAAGTGACAAGTCTAATGAGATAGTCTGCTATGAATGTAAGTGAAAGGGACATATAAAGTTTGACTATCCCAAGCTCAAGTACAAAAATAAATATGAGTAAAAATATAGAAAGTATAAAAAGGCAATGAAGGAAACATGGAGTGCTTCTAAGGACATTTCAAGTAACTCAGAATCTTCACATAATGAACAGGCTAACAAAGCCAATATGTGTTTTATGACAAACACGTCTGAGGTTACACTGGAATCTTCTGTACACATTTCCTATTATTCTAGAAATAAGAGTAACTCTGAAAATATTTCTAATGAGGAAATGTTTGAATATTGTAATATGCTTTAAAAGACATGTATTGAACTAAAAGATAAATACAAGTCTTTAAAGAAACAACATTCTCTTACCTCAACTATTAAAACTGGACTTAGTATAGAAAGGGATAAAATTCTCAATTAATCAAAGAAAATAATGAAATAAAATTATCTAATGATCAATTGAAAAATAATATTGAAAGGTTTACTGATGGTAAATATACCTTGGTATATATTCTAGGTAAACAAATTTCTCCTAAATATACTACTGGCAATGGCTATCAACCTGGTAAAAGAAATTTTAGAAGAACTAATTTTGTTTCTAAGTCTAGGACATACAGCTTTACTCCTAGTTCTAGAAAACATTCAGCTAGTTTAAATTATGATACAGTCTCTACTATTTCAATATTTTCTGGACCAAATAGAGTTTATTTTTCAAGTACTTTACATAATGCTTATAGGAAACCTATGAGGCAGATATGGGTTCCTAAATCACTAGTCACTAATATTACTGGACCCAAACAAGTATGGGTACCAAAATCTATTTTCATTTGACCATTTTGTAGGAAAGTTTCTTAAAGAGTTCCTGTAAAATCTTATGGTACTTGGACCGTGGGTGTTCAAGACACATGACAGGAGACTATTCATGCTTCAAGAATTTAACAAAAATTGATGGAGGACATGTCACCTTTGGTGATAATTCCAAAGGAAATATTATTGGCCTTGGCTAAATTGGTAACTCTAACTCAGTTTTGATTTACAAAGTACTTTCTGTTAATGGATTGAAATATAATCTTCTTAGTATTTCACAACTATGTGATGATGGATTTCATGTTAAATTTGAAAATGATGCTTTCAATGTTTTCAATTATAAAAATTAATTAGTATATTCTTCTTTAAGAAATGAAAATGTATATTCTGTTAACTTATATTATTTAGTCTCTAAAAATGTTTCATATTTAAGTGTATTTCACAAAGAATCTTGACTTTGGAATAGGAGACTAAAACACTATAATACTCACTCTCTTAGAAAGTTAACTAGAAAAAAATTAGTTAAAAACCCACCCAAACTTGAGTTTCCAAGTGATAAAGTGTGTAATCCTTGTCAAAAGGGAAAGCAACACAAAATTTCCTTCAAACCAAAGAAAGAAGTTTCAACTTCTAAACCTCTTGAATTGGTTCACATGGATTTTTTTGGACCATCTAGAGTTTCTAGTTTAAATGGGAATCACTATGTTTATGTTCTTGTAGATGAATTTTCTAGATATACTTGGACTTTATTTTTGGCTCACAAAAGTGAATCCTGCTCTCATTTTACCAAATATTACAAAATTGTAGAAAATTTTATTGGACTTAGAATTAAATCCTTAAGAAGTGATCATGGTCATGAGTTTGAAAATCAAGAACTTGAATCCTTTTGCTCACAAAATGGATATAGTCATAATTTTTCTGCCCCTAGAACACCTCAATAGAATGGAGTTATAGAAAGAAGAAATAGAACCCTACAAGAGATTTCTAGGACCATGATTAGTGAATATGAATTACCTATTTATTTTTGGGATGAATCTGTAAATACATCATACTATATTATCAATAGAGTGTTGATTAGACCTATTCTTAAAAGAACTCCATATAAGTTGTGGAACAATAGAAACCCCAGATTAATCTACTTAAAAGTTTTTGGTTGCAAAGTCTATATCCTTAATACTAATTATAATCTTGACAAATTTGCATCCAAGACTGATAAAGGAATATTTTTAGGATATTCAATCTCTAGTAAAGCCTATAGAGTGTTTAATAAAAGAACTAAATGTGTGGAAGAATTTGTCCATGTAAAATTTGATGAAACAGATCCACATGATCCTAAAACCACTCTAGAGAACCTGGAGGATGATGTATCAAATTTGGACATTAATTAAAAATCCTCTAACCATCCTATGAATGAATCTGTGAAAACTTCTAGTTCTGGAAATTCTTTGGATTCAAGTCACAATGAACCCAAACCTGTTGAAGAACTTGAAATCACTAGTCCTTATTTTTATAAAGCTATTAGAACTCTTAAGAACCATTCTTTAGATGTTGTTGTAGGAGAATTAGATAAAGGAAGTCAAACTAGATTTCTCTTAGAAATCAGGTTGAACATAAAGTCTTCTTGTCAAAACTTTAACCTAAAAACATTAATTATGCTATTAATGATGAATTTTGGGTGATGGATATGCAAGAAGAACTTAATCAGTTTGAAAGGAACAAAGTATGGAAACTTGTTGACAGACCCAAAGACACATTCACCATAGGCACTAAATGGTTGGTTAGAAATAAGGTAGATGAAGTTGTTAATATAGTTAGAAACAAGGCTATATTGGTTGCACAAGGCTATAGTCAAGAAGAAGGAATCGACTATGAAGAGACCTTTACACCAGTAGCTAGACTTGAAGACATCATAATTCTACTTGATTATATTGAACATCTGAAATTAAAACTATATCAAATGGATGTTAAAAGTGAATTTCTAAATGGTTATATAGTTGAGGATGTCTTTGTTGAGAAACCCCCTGGTTTTACAAATCCTCATTTTCCAAATCATATTTTTAAATTATCAAAAGCTTTATATGGTTTAAAACAATCTCCAAGAGTCTAGTATGATAGATTAATTACTTTTCTTATTTCCAAAGGTTTTACAAAAGTAATAGCTGATCCTACCCTTTTTATAAAACAAATTTCCAATGATTTTTTAGTAGTTCAAATCTATGTTGATGACATTATCTTTGGATCTTCAAAAAATTATTTATGTATTAAATTTTCTAAAATGATGCACAAAGAATTTGAAATGAGTTTAATGGGTGAAATAAAATTCTTTCTTGGATTTCAAATCTTTCAAAATAATGATGGTATTATTTTAAATCAAAGAAAATATACTAGAGATATTATAAAATTTTTTGGTTTAGATAATACTAAAAGTAGTGACACTCTAATGAGTACTACTTGTAAGTTGGATCTTGATGAAGATGGAAAATCTATTGATCAAACCACTTACAGAGGGATGATCGGAAGCTTACTCGACTTAAATTCTAGCCGACTTGATATTATGTTTAGTCTGTGTATGTGTGCTGATTTTCAATAAAACCCCAAGGAATATCATTTAAATGATGTTAAAAGAATCATTAAATACCTCAAGCATACACCCAATCTAGGACTGTTCTATCCCAAAGGAAAATCATTTGAGTTAGTGAGTTATTATGATGTTGACTTCAGTGGTTGTAAGTTAGATAGAAAAAATACCCTTGGAACATGTCACTTTTTAGGCAAGTCACTAGTATCATGGTGTAGTAAGAAACAAAACTATGTTGCATTATCTACTGTAGAAGCTAAATACATAACTGCTGGTAGTTGTTGTGCACAAATTTTGTGGATAAAACACACATTACTAGATTATGGATATCAATTCAGGAATGTACCTATAAATTGTGACAATACAAGTGCTATTAACATCTCAAAAAATACCATTTCACACTCTAGGACAAAACATATTGATGTAAGACAACAATTTTTGAGAGATCATTATCAAAAATGTGACATCACTTTGGAATTCATTGAAACTGAATATCATATTGCTAATATATTCACCAAACCATTAAATTCTGAAAGAATAGATTACATCATACATGAATTGGGAATGATAAATCTTAAGTAGTAAGTTTATTTTTTCACAGTTTACAGTTTCACAAGTCACTATCTAACAATTCTATAATTTAATTGTCTTAAAAATTGTTGTTTCATGTTTACGGTCTCACTGTTATTGTATGGAACTTACTATCTCAAACAATACGGTCGCACAGTTTAGAAATCACACAGTTACGGTCACACCGTGAAATCTAGTTACGGTCTCACCATTAAAGTTGATTACAGTCTCACTGTAAAGATTCTTTATTGTTTTATTTATACATTATAACCCATATCGTGATAATTAATTATTTTACCCTTTTAATTTCCCGCGTTTTTGATCTTGAGACACTTGATGTCCCTAAATGATAAAATAAAAGAAGTTTCACTCCTTTCTTCACTCGATATCTCTTCTCTCAAACCGTAACCCCTCTCTCAACCCTTCAGTTCTCTCTCCCTGTCTCTCAAACCTTCATTGAATTTCTAGGATGAAATACCCATCGTCGTCAACTCCTAATAAGAGCAGTTCAAAGAAGAAGTTGAAAATAGCACCGAAGTTAGTGCCTGAAGGTCCTCTGAATCTGAACCTTCTAGACAAAATAGTGGTACCCGAAAAGGAGATATGCCCTAAGTGGATTCTGTCAAGTAAGTATTTGGTATTGAAAGTACTTAGAGAGAAAGGATGGCCGGATTGGTTCACAAAGGAGGATAGGCCTATTTAGCCGAAATTAGTTGCACATTTTTATCAGTAAGTTCAATTATCTTTTGATACAAAAGATGGATATGTTGTCTGAAGTTGGATCAATGGCCAGAGTTGTACATTTTCTTTGAAGATATGGGATACATGCCTTAGGATACATCATGAGGGTATTTGTGAGGACTACCAGAGAGGTCCTCTACCTCCAAGTGAGTTCTTTGTTTTAGAAGAAGCGTTAGGAAGCATAACTGGGAATGAAACAAAGTGAAGAGCCATAGATACTGAGCTAGATGGTGAAACCAGACTTCTGTTTAAATTTGTTCAGAATCTGATTATCCCCAGAAAAGGTGATTTTTCTACACTCAAGTATCAGGATGTATTTTTGATACATCTCATGAAAAATGGACATAAGATCAACCTATTCAAATATGTTATACTCCATATGTGTGAGTTGATCAAAACAACCTCCAAGTCAACCTCCTTGTTCTATTCGAGGCTTATCTCAACTATGCTTCATGAAAAAGGGTTGGTTGAACCAGATAAAGATTCTATTAAGTAATATGAGTTTTGTCTTTCAAATTTTACAGATAAGAGAATAAAAATCAGTTGGAATCTATAGAGAAAAGCATGGGTGGAAGATAATGACAGGGTTTATGAAAAGTTTAATCTGGTGGAACACTCTTCAATACCTAAGGATATTTCTGATCCTAGTTTGGAGCCAGATGATATTGTTGGGTATTATGATGAGGAAAAAGAGGGAGAGGCTATTGTACCTACAGGAGAAACTATTCTAGATGGTAAAGATAGTGAACCTATTCTCCAAGACTTAACTGAGAAGGAAATACATGTTCCTGAAGAATTTACTGATTTGGAATAACAACCTACTGCTGAAGAAGAATCTATTTCTAAGGTAAATGAAAAGTATTTTGTAGAAGAGCATATAGAAGAATATATTTCTATTGTGCAAGAAGCTGCTCTGGAGGAACACGTAGAGGAATAATTTGTCTCTGAAATTATTCTATCTGCTGAAGAGAGAATGGAGAAATCATTTTAGTTGGCTAGAAAGGAAATGGGTGAGGATGTCAAGGATGAAATCTTGGAAATAGATCAAGGATCTAAATCTCTCAGTCCTGAGAAAGATACACTTGTTGAGGGGGAGCATCACCAAAATCTAGAACCTGTTGAAGTCCCTAATACCATTGATCCAAGATTAGTGGATACATGGTATAAATTCCCTAGTTATTTTGATGTGACTGATTCATAGGAAGTCTCAGTTAATAGAATAGATCTGTCTAATATGTTTCAATTGAAACTGGCATCTACTCCTGATGTTATCTATGCCAAAGATTCTGATCCTTTCTCAACCCCTATTTCTGATCCTTCACAAGAACCTTCTACCTTGGTAAGTAAAGATGATTTGAAAGGTTTTGAAGATACCCTATTGGGTAGAGTTAAAAAAATATTGAATACCCAATTGGCTCCTGTAACCAATTTGAGTGAGAGAGATTCTGCCTTGTTTTTGGAAACGATCATATGGAAGATTCAACCCAAGATTCTTCATGAGATTCAAGAAATCCGAGTTGAGAAAAAATAGTTAAGTGATAAAGTAAAGACTCTAATAGGTATGGTTGAAGAAATTCAGAGAGTGATGAACTCAAGATCAGAACCTGTTTCTCATCCTATTGAGGATATTTTTAGTCTGATTACACAGGAATTAGCCTCCCTAATTCAACCTAATTTAACCTCCTTGGATGACAAGATAGATTAAAGAAACAAGAATATTGTTCAAGAGATGTGTGAACTTGTTATTGGTCTTAACAAGTTGACTGATGAGTATAAGGGTTGTCTCTAGAAAGTTCTAAATCAACTGAAATCCCTTACTTTGGTTGTTACTGCTTCCCATACTTCGGGACAATCATCTCACCCTCTTTAGATAGTGATCTACTCAGAACAGTTTTCAAAGAAGAAATTCATGTTGTGCTCATTGGTTTTGACAAAGAATATCTATCTGAAGCTATCAATAATAATGACAGAGTTCTTAATTTGGTGATAATTCATTCCAAAATATCCAATGATTCTCAAGAAGATATTACTAAGAAGGTGGACTTCTACTTTAATAGGATCTTCTCAAATCATGACATGACCAACCACTTCAAGTACCTTGTACAAAATCTGAGAATCTCTCCTATCACTCAATCTTTAAAAACTCAAGTCAAAAAGCTCAAAGATTTCACTCCTTTTTTGGATAATTTTATGGAAAATAAGGATGACTTTGATAAATCCATGAAGTATGGTGGTGAGATCATTGCTGACTTCATAAATATTTTGAGGCCTTATCTTCATGTCTAGAGTACTGCCATTGTCGCTCCTGCAGCTGCACCCCTGAGATCTGGTTTTCCTACCTTCTCATCCTCTACCCTTGCCTTTGCATCTATGTCTATCTCTCAGGATCTGATTCAGATCATACTGGTTATCCTTGATCAATAGTTTCCTCGGTCTTCCACTACACCTACCTTGGCCCCTTCGGTTTTTGAAGGACTCCCTTTACTTTCTTTGTCAACTGGTTCACTCCCTTCTTCCACTTCTACCTCTGCTCCTATGGATTCCTCTTTTGATGTTGCTACCAAGGTAAAAGATAATATAATCTAGTGCTGAAGAAAAGTGACTATTATCTTTTGATATGGATGATTTCTGTATTCTTGTTACTTGTTGTTTTTAATGACACTTGTTATCCATCTAATGCAGTGTGAACTTTTATTGTATATTTTTAATATTTTTGATAATCCCAAAAAGGGGAGAAATATGTATTCTATATGAACACTAAGGAAGATACACATTACCTAAGAATAGATATCTCACTCACATGATTTTTGATCATCAAAAGGGGGGATATTGTTGGACTCCTCATGTTTTAATCATGTTTTAATGATCACAAATCCTATACATTTTATAAAGCTTGTTAATATTGTTTAATCTATCTAAAATCATGTGTACAAATTATTAGTCTCTTTATGCCTTAAATAATTATTGTAAACTATTTTATTTATAATGAAATTATCTTATGAATGATTAAGTTTAATTCATTCTATGAATATCACTGTTTAAATCTCTATATAGATATTTATCTATGTCTGAGAAACCGTGAGTCTTCCACCGGTTATGTTTTTCTGGAAAAGGACCAGACACCGTGACCCAGACACCGTGACCTAGGCACCGTGACCCAGACATCTTGACCCAGACACCGTGACCCAGACATCATGATCCATATATCATGACCAGACACCGTGACCACACACCATGACCATCCAAACACCGTGACTAGACACTATGATCAATCACCGCATTTGTGCTACCAGTTCCTGATCTCTATACAACTGTTCCATCATAGCTATCTCAACACTCAAAGACAAACTAGGAGACAGCATTTCAAGGAGACATCATTTCAAGGAGACACCGTTTCAAGGAGACACTATTTCAAGGAGACATCGTTTCAAGGAGACATCATTTCAAGGAGACATCATTTCAAGGAGACACCGTTTCAAGGAGACATCATTTCCAGGAGACATTGTTTCATGAAGACACCATTTCTAGACAGACTGTGACACCATTTCTTAATTTGTTTGGGAATTTTTCAATTTAATCTCTAACGGTCATATTTGAAGATTTTAAATGCACTGACATAATTAGTGTTTCTTTTTAGACATGTCACCCAACAGTACGAGGTACGAGGTGCAAAATACATGCATCATGCCGACTCCAATACATGAATTATAAGAATAAAAAGAACAGCATGGATAGAAGCAAATCGCGATAATAGCAACAATAGTGATAATAGAGAAACAAGTGTGTGCGTGATAATGAAGAAGAACGAGCATTCTTGAAATAAGAACTGATACATGCAACCCGACACTGCTGAAGAACACACAAAGTATACTCAAATCCTAGAGTCGAGAACATTTTCACACTATCTCCATGAAGAACACGAGCCAGATCTAGCTAACTTGCGATACTCTGTTTTCCGCAAGAGGACTCGATTTCTGCATCTGCTTCATCCTAGAAGTCCAGAGCTGCATAGACTAACACTCAGAGCACTTCTAACCTTATCTCATCATTTTTGCTCTGTTGTGTATTATTTTTATCTTTCGAGTGGCGTGTGTGTGTCTGTATAAAAACATGCACTATCTCCTGTATTAAACTAAAGGATAAAAGATATCCTCTCTCATACATCTTTTTACACTTTTTTATTCCCACAGATAAGTGTGGAAGAGGTCCTTGTGTGACCTGGTAGTTCTTACCCACAAAGAACTATGGAAGAGGTCATGTGACCTAGACAGTCATGTGTACTGTTGTTAACCCCGATCCAAGGTGTGGATCACATTTATTTATATAAACTGCTTGGTGGTAGGTGATCACCAAGTGGAGTAGATTAGGCCTCGGCTTGATACTGAACCACTTGTTTTATATTCATTGTGCTGTTTAGTTTAGTTTTCTCTGTTTTACTGTATAATTCAGAAATCACTAAATTTACTTTGATATTTAATCTTGGAAAGAAGTTATAATTGTTTTTCCTTATTAGAATAGCTTCAAAAGTAATTTTAATAACTGATATTAATATTACTGAGAATTAATCAATCTTCTGAGAAGTTATTTAAATAGTTAAACTTTCATAACCGTATTACTTTGATTAATTGGGTTGTATTTAAATTTATTGGGGAATCTTTTTAAGAATACTTTTTAAATATAAATTTTTATAGATACTCAATTCACCTCCCTCTTGAGTACTCTACTCCAACCAACACAGGGTAATGAGAAAAGGGGGCACTAACCCAAGCAAAACATATCTAAGGAATAGTGGACGAGAAGATCAATCCATGTACAAAAAGGTACACTATGTGTAGAAAGGTCACACGCCATGTCCTATGACCCCGGGTACTACCTGTGTACAATAGCCCATGTTAAAGGCATGTCGTGTAGAAGAAGGTATACACGGTGTGTAAGATGGATACATTTCATGTTCCATTATCTGGGGAAGACTCTATGTATGATGGTCATGTTCCCATACACAGCTTCAACCCGTGTGTTCCAATCCATGTACCGGTACATGGGGTAACCCACGTAACTGGTCTAGTCTAGCCGTGTGGTGGAGTACATGTTGTGTACTCCACCTTATGCCCATGAATCACCCAAGATACACACCGAGTCTCGCATAAGGACCCACGCACCATGTGACAATGGTCACACACTATTTATATGCTTCCTGCATCGCAAAACCCTAGCCTCCACTGAGCCGGCCCCACACACCGTGTTCTTTGAGATACACGTCGTGTGTATCACAATTTTCCTAAATCGTTTTTCTTCATCTCCATGCCTCATGTGCTCCTCTGATCTTCGATCCAGCTGTCTGATCACATTAAAACTCTAGATTCAAGGTCACCCTGACACCGCAAGGTCGTTTCTATTGGTTTTGGGCCTCCGATCGGCCCCAAAAACATGTCTCGATCCACCCGCATGAAGAACACTCGAAGAACAATCTCTCTAGATCCAAGTTGATTATTCTTCTGCCATCACTATCGCACATCTTCTAAGTTTTAATGATGTCTAATCTCTAGTTTGGGATCGTTACATTGCGAAATGGGTGCGCAATGATCCATTGAATGTCGCCCCATAAAGAACGTGAAGAACTTGGGGAAAAGGGGGAATAAATTCAATAAAAATTTGTGGAACGAACCTCCTACGTTGTTTGTTATGGATTTTATCCACTCCCATTTGTGGGATTAAACAGGGAAAATCAAAAATAGAAATTCAATATCATCATGAATCAATTTCCAAAACAAAGATCCCCAAAGGAATGAGATAACAACCCTCCTACAATAATGCATGATCCATGGATCAACCTATTTGTGGGTTGATCCATGTTCATCGTTTAATTAAATAATGAGGAAAAATCATCAAAATAACAACCCCTAACTCGATTCAGTTGAATAACGGTCATCACGTCACATTCGTTGGCAAGGTCCCTTGAATCCGAGGTGTGTTTATCAATTGATTCGTCATCATCCTCCAATGGGGTCTCCTCTAATGATCCAATGGCATTTATCAAATTCACAGGGTTATGTGGATACCCCTTTGAAATTTCCATAAGCATATATTTATAGAGTCAAATTAGGTCGTTTCATCATTAAAAGGTTTAAAATAAGTTAAATTATTAATTTATTTCATTTCCTTATAAAAGGTCCAAAAACTAACTTTTGGAGTCAACCTGCGATGGTCGATGTTAGGCCCCGCATAAGGTAAATTCGCTTCTTTGAACGCAACAATTCCCTAGAATTTATGATTCGGTCACTCATTTAGAATTTATTCCACTTTTTCAGAAAAAATGCTTGTGTGCGCTATTTAAAAGTTTAAAATATTTCAAACATTTATTCTAGTCACTTCGGGCCTTGGAATCGCATGTCGTCTCAAATCCTAGTCTCATAATAATTCCATATAATATTTAAAAATAATACATGTAAAATCTGACACATTACATTACTCCCACCTTAGGGCTTTTACATCCTCAAAAATCCAAAACAAAAAGGCTACTCAAATAGATGTGGGTACTGCGCACAAATCTGAGCCTCCCACTCCCATGTTCTCTCTTGAAGATCCTTGTGTTACCATTAGACACGCACCAGGTGAATCACTCACCCACGAAGGATCCTCTCTTTTTGATCCTCGATCTCTACTGGGTACTCTACGAAGGTTGCTCCATCCTCGATGTTCAGCTCGACCCAGTCAATGACGTGAAATGGGTCATGCATGTACCTCCTCAACTGTGACACGTGGAATACATCATGACCTGGTGCAACTATGGTGGTAGTTCTAGGTGGTACACCACCTTTCCAACTCTCTGTGGTATTTGAAAAGGGTCGATGAACCTCAGAGATAACTTTCTACCCTGACCAAATCTTTGTAACCCTCGATGAGGTGAGACCCAAAGGAAGGCTTGGTATTCCTATTCGAACTCCATAGGTATTCTTTGTCTGTTAGCATAAGACTTTTTTCGGCTCTGTGTAGTCTATATCCACTCTTGGATGATCTACACATTCTCGGTGGTAGCTCGCACCAACTCTGGACCCATGAGTGCTAACTCTCTGGGGTCGGTCCAGAAAAGCGATGATTAGTAGGGTTTCCCATATAAAGCCTAAAATTATGTCATTTCGATGGTGGAGTGGTAGATATTTTTTGAATGAAAACTCCACCCGTGGTAGGTGGTCCTCCCAACTATGACCAAATTCCAAGATACAAGGCCACAACATATCCTACAGAACCTGAATGGTTCGCTCTGTCTGACCATCTATCTGGGGATAGAATGCTATTCTAAAACGTAGTTGAGTCCCAAATGCCTCCTGTAATCCCTTACACAACTGGGATGTGAAGCGAGCATCTCAATCTGATACTATTGTCAAAGGGACACCATGAATCCTAACTATCTCCTGTATGTAGAGGCATACCACGCTCTCTACGGAAATCTTCTCCCTGCTAGCTAGGAAGTGGTCTGACTTGGTGAGTTGGTCAACAATCACACATATAGAATTGTGTCCCTTGGATGTTTGTGATAAGCCTGTTATGAATTCCATTGATATTCCATCCCACTTCCACTCCAACACTTTTAGGGGGTGAGCTAACCCTGCTGGAACCTAGTGCTCAGCCTTCACCTATTGGCACGTAAGGCATAGAGAAACAAACTCTACTACTACCTTATTCATACCTATCCACCAAAACTAACACTATAGGTCCTGGTATATTTTTTCTACTCCAAGATGTACCACCAAGGGGGGTGTATGAAACTCCCTCAGAACCTCCTCCCCCATTTCCACTGGCACAAATGTGCACCCTCTGAAAAGGATTATGTGCTCCCCACCTTGAAAATATCCATTAGGAGCATGTCCTATGGATAACTGAGCACATAAAGTATTGCATTAAATATCCCCTAGTTGTGCCTCCCTAACTCGTCGTAAGAGTGGAGGGGTGACAACCATCGACTGGAGATAAGTTGCATCATCTCCATCCATGAAAGATAATTGTAGCGAGGCCAACTACTCTGATACCTCACTCAGCAGCTGTGAACTCGATCTCTTTATGAGAGCATCTACCACAATGTTCCCCTTACTAGGAGTATAAATGATCTCTAAATTGTAATCCTGGAGGAACTCTAGCCATCTCCTCAGCCTCAGATTCAGATCCTTTTGTGAGAATATGTATTTGAGGCTCTTGTGATCAGAGTAAATGATAAATCGTTCACCCATCAGGTAGTGTCTCCACATCTTCAATGTGAAGACTACCATTTCCAACTCAAGATCATGGGTCGGTAGTTCTTCTCATACAGCATTATCTGGCACGAACCATAATCAATCACTTCCCACCTCTGCATCAAGACATAGCCAAGCCTGGTCCTTGTTGCCTCGCAAAAAACTATGTACTTGACACCCTCTTTTGGAAATCTCAATATTATTGCACTCATAAAACTCTACCTCAACTGGTGGAAAGCCTACTGGCACTTCTCCATCCATAAGAAATGTTTCCCCTTTCAGGTCAAGGCTTTCATCGATGCTGATATTTGGGAGAAATTAGGGATAAATCTCTGGTAGTATCCTACCATCCCAAGGAAGCTTCGCGCCTCTATCACACTCCGGGGTGGCTCCCATGCTAACACAACCTCGACCTTGGATGGGTCCACTGCTAATCCATCTTCTGAGAAAACATGTCCCAAAAAGTGGACCTCTTGTATCCTAAACTAGCACTTTGAGAGCTTCCCATAAATCCAGTGTTCTTGGAGTATGTCTAAAACCATCCGCAAGTGTCTTGCATGCTCCTCCTCTAATGCTGAGTACACAAGGATTTCTTCGATGAAGACTACTATGAATCGGTATAAGTATGGCTGGAAGATCCGGTTCATAAGTCCCATGAAAACTTTATGGGAATTATTCATGCTAAAAGATATCACCAAGTACTTGTAGTGACCGTAGTGGCATATGAAAGATGTCCTTGATATATCCTCATTTTGTACTCATAACTGGTGGTAACCCGATCGAATGTCAACCTTCAAGAACCATTGTGCCCCTCTTAGTTGATCGAATAGGTTGTCGATCCTCAGTAGTGGATACTTTGTCTTCATTGTTACCTAATTTAGGCACTGGTAATCCACACACAACCTCAAACTCCTATCTTCCTTCTTGGAAAATAGAACTGGGGCCACCCAGGATAAAACATTGGGTCTTACGAATCCCTTACTCTGCAAATCCTCCAACTGCACCCTCATCTCATGAAGCTTTTCACGGGCCATCTGATACGTTGATGAGGATATCAACGTCGTCCCGAGGTGTAAGTTGAGGTAGAAGTCTATCTCTCAATGGGGAGGTAGTCCCAAAACATCTTATAGAAAGACGTCCTCGTACTCCACCACTACTACTGGGAACTTAAAGCTCACAAAATTTGTTGCTTCGAGGGTAACACTATCCAACTCATGAGTGATCGACTACACCCTTATATTCATGAGCCCATTCCGTGATACCTAGGTTTCCTTTTCACTAACAAAGGAAAACCATATTCCGTCGTTGAGGACACACTGCACTCTTTTCCTAAATCAGTCAATCTGGGCATAGACCAAAGATAACCAATCCACATCAAGAATGATGTCTTAAGGCCTCGATGCTTCCACCAAGAGGTTCCAACTGAAAATCTCACCTCCAAGGGTAATATCACACTATTGTAAAAGATGTGTGATCATCGGGTCTCCTCCCATAGGTATCTCCAAGCATAAGGGTTGAGTCAACGGATCTATCGGAGTCTCAAGGTTTCACACAAAACATGTGGCGAGGAAAGAATGATCAGAACCTAAGTCTATAAGTACTTAAGATAAGGTATAAAAGACACAAATCATACCTCAAATCATCCATGGAGTCCCTGGGTTGTATTCCTTGACTGCATGTAACTTCCCCTACCCCTATCCCTCAGCTCCCTAAGCCTGGTGCGAACCTCCTGGGGCTGGTGGTGGAAGTAGATAAAAGCGTATGCCACCTCCTGTATCTCTCCTTGCTCCTCTTCCTTGTCCACCACCTGGTGGGTCTGCCTAATCCACTCTCTACCTCTACCTCGATGGTCCATCCACCACCTCCCTATCAAAAACTCGACAGGTTGGACAGTCTCTTGCGAGATGTCCTTTTATGTCACATGAGTAGCATCGCCTCGCCCTAGGATGGCTGGATCTATCCTGAGATCGCTGGACCAAAATTCTCTATATTGGGTCCTCTTGTGACGTCTCCCATGTCCCGATCCCTATGCTTGATGTCATTTCCCTGCTATCAATGTCTCTGAACCTGTCTGCCTACTGCTGACTGCCACTGGCAGTCTCTACTCCACCAAGAAGCTCTTGATCACCGAGGCTCACTCAAGCACTCCAGCATAAGTCTGAATGCATAGAGTCACAACACTAGCTCAGATATCCCATCGTATACCTCACTTGAAGGTCTAAGATCTGAAGTACTAATCCTTGACCATATCCGTCGAGTAGTAGGTGAGGTTCGTGAGCCTCAATGAATAGTCAGTCACTAGTAATGCGAAACGGGCAAGCCGGGGCGGCGCGGGCCAAGCCCGCACGGGTTTGATCCCACGTGGGTTTGTCCGAAAAATCCTGCATATAATGCGAACAAAAAATTTCAAGCCCGCCCTGCCACGCATAAACCCTCGGTTTTCCTGCAGACTTACCCACATTTACAAAAAAAATACTATTTATAATCATTTAAATACTGTATTTTTTATCATTCTTAAAGGTATTTGTGGGGAGAAGTATGAATTAACATTAACTAGAGTTTTAAAGGATGTGATGGAACATTTTTTTGTGGGTTAATGGTGGCATGCGGTAACGCCAATGTGGTGGCGAACTGTTGAAATAGAAAGTAGGTGAGTGATCGGTAATGGGAAATGAATGATAATGTTGGTTGTGTGGTGATGTGAACAACTAAACCTGTGAATAAATGAAGTCTCTCCATGTAACAATCAGTTTCAGAGGAAGCTATTAGTGTTTTCACGAGGTTCTATCCAATTCTCTTAATAAAAAAATAAAAATAAATAATAACAAAATTAAATCAACCTAAAAAATATTATGATTATAATAACTCTTATAGAATTGAAACCATGCGCAGGGGCAATGGGTTCTATTTTTTGAGAGATGGGTTGACACACCATGTGAATATGGTTAATAATTACTATATAAATTATATAATATCATATTAAAACAATAAATATAGGCCTATTTAAAATTCACATGTGAATAAATTGTGAATTAATATGACCATTACGGTGAAAAATCATATGTCATTGTTTAACCATGATTTTTTTTAAAAAAACTAAAATGTTAAAGAAACATATATTGTAAAAATAATATCTATTTTTTAAAATCAGACCCGCGGGCAAGCCCGCACCCACGTGGGCTTAACCTTCATTGGCCCACACTCTAAACGGTCAAAAATTTTAGGCCCTCCCCACCCCACATCCACCCCATACCCGCAAAGCCTGCGGGCCGCGAGCCTGCTTTTCATCGCTATCAATCACCATTAAACTGCCCTGCTGGAGCTGAAGGAGCTCCTGGATACGTACTTCTCTCAGCGTAACCAGATATAACTCCTCCCTAAAGAGTCGCTCGAACTATTCCCATGAAAGAGTCTCCTCTCCATGAGTCTTCATGGTCAAACTCCACCATCATCCTATCAAACCCTAAAGAAGGATTGCTCCTAGGATCACCATCTGGTCTGCTGGGTTCCTCACTAGATCAAACACTCTGGTCACTGCCTCAAGCTAGTCCTCATCTTCCTGAGAGTCGAGATCGCCTCAAAACCTAAGGGGTCTCTATCTCTAAAATTCATAGAGTGCACTCAGCCTACACTCCTCGCCTATCGGTATTGTAGGTACCACGTGTTGCTCCACTGGTGGTGGTATAGTAGGTTCACCACCTAGAGATAATGCATGGGGAACTGGTCCCTGAATTGAAGCCTCATCACTGAGGAGTTCATCCTTGTTATCAAGCTGCTAAATCCTAGCGAGTATGTGTCGCGGAGGCATACTGTAAAGAAACAAGACGTACCATGGTCAAAGAGTATATCTGGATAGCTAAAAAAATGACATGGAAAAAAAACTCATTCCTATATAATGCATGTACCATTTTTTTATTTCCTTACAACTAGTGTTTTCATGTACCGAGTTGAAAAGTAGGTTATCATAGTCTTGGTGTATGGATACATCATCCACCCACACCAACACTAGAGTCCCTATCTTGAAATCCAAGATAGAAACACTTAACATTGTTACCCCAAACCAATATCATGGACTCTTGGTCCTAAGGTAGAACCGACCACCTCTGATACCACTCTGTCATGACCCGTCTCAGTGGATCCCATGCCGCGACTCCCCAAGCCCACCTATAATAGATTAGGGGCTGGTGACTAGCACTGAGTAGGAATATCACTAACATGGGAGTCATTATCTAAGTACATGTACACATGCACACATCTCCAAGCCCACAAATATTGAAATGTAAAAACCACTAAGAAACAAAAATGCATGCATACAACTAAACCCAATCAATATAGTGCAACTGAAATTAAAGTGCAGAAAGTAGATTGGGCCAGAATACAAACCCACCAAAAGAAAGAGTCTATAACTACAAATTCCAACATGTAAGTAAGAAAAATAGGTATTAGGACTATTTTTCATAGCTGTATGAATACCTCGGCCTATAAGGAAGCTCACGAAGATGGTTCTGGTCCTGGTCCGATCCTAGACTGCCCTGGACTCCATCAAAAGGTTGTTCGTCTGCAAAAGACACGACACGTGTGGGAAAAGCACAACTAGAAAATGGAGCTACTTCCACAGACTAATAGCCATGGTTTTAAAATCGT
Source organism: Viscum album (assembly GCA_963277665.1). Lineage (NCBI taxonomy): Eukaryota > Viridiplantae > Streptophyta > Magnoliopsida > Santalales > Viscaceae > Viscum > Viscum album. The sequence goes on from OY728120.1 coordinate 1,795,183,136, forward strand.
GGCTATAGGTGTTTATAGCCACAGTTTTGTGTCATATAGCCACAGTTTTAAAACCATGGAAATAGGCCTATTTTCCGTGGCCTATAGCCACGGTTTTCAGAACTATGGAAATATCCATGGTCTATTACTATAGTTTTGTGGCCTATGGCCACAGTTTTCAAAACTATGGCTATAGGCCATTTTTTTCGACGCCCTATAGCCATAGTTTTCCAAAACCATGGCTATAGGATTCCCGCACTTCGGCAGGAACAGAAATTCCCGCCAAAAATTTGGTGGGAAGCCCTACCTCCACAGTTTTGAGTCTATTACCATGGTTTTTATTAATGTATATATCATAATATATATATATATACCCGAATTGTGGCGTGGTGTAGTGGTAAGTGCACTGGAATTCAAAGTGGAGGTGTAGGGATTGAAACTCGCTGGGGACATTTTGGATTTGGGCTATTGCCACAGTTTTTTGAGGTTATTACCACAGTTAAAACCGTGGCTATAAGTCAACCGCCACAGTGTCAAATTTGGAGGCATATTTATATGGTTTTCAAAACTATGGCAATAGGATGGGACCTACTACCATGGTGATAGTGACCACGGTTGGCCAAAACTGTGGTCGTAGCCTTTGGCCATGGTTTTGGGGCCTATTGCCACGATTTTGAACCATGGAAATAGCCCTTTTTCCCAGTTGTGAAACCCATGCAGGGGTGAGTATAACAATACTTAGTATGGGACCCTGAAAACCAAAAATCAATACACAAAGTAAAGGTACAATCATCTCTACATAGTATATGTCTAAAGAATATATAACAATAGAAACATATCCAAATATACTTGAAATCCATACCCATATTCTAGATGTAAATTACAACGACCCGTATACCCACGCTATGGATTTGGTTCGAAGATTCCACAAAGAACTCGTCTAAGAGAACTCACTCCATGAGTCTGATAGCTTTGATTGTTCATCAGGAAAATCCATGAGAGAGTTAGATGCACTGATATATCTAAAGAGAGAATATTTACACTCATTCTAGGAGAACACACTCCTAAGTGGGGAAAGATCACGATACACATATGATGATCACTACTAGGGCCATGGGTTGATACCACAACTCATCTGAATTCACCTAATAAGTATAGGATTGGTGTCATGTAGGATTGTTCATGTTGATACCTGACTCTAACTAGGGTCAAGAATGGGTAGAGGATCTCACTTCGGGCCTCTTGGAGGGATTCTGACTCTATCCAAAAAGTCATGCTGAAGGGATCATACTCCTGTAAATGGAAACGATACCTGAACTTTAGGAGAATGAGTAAAAGGGGAATTAACCCAAGCAAAACATGTCCAAGTAATAGTGGACAATAAGATCAAGCCATGTACAAAAAGGTACATGGCGTGTAGAAAGGTCACACGCCGTGTCCAATGACTGCAGGTACTGCCTGTGTACAACGGCCCATATCGAAGGCATGTCGTGTAGAAGAAGGTATACACAACATGTAATATGGAGTCACGTTGTGTTCCATTATCTGGGGAAGAATCTGTGTATGCTAGCCATGTGCCAAAACATAGCTTCAACCTGTGTTCCAATCTGTGTACCAGTACATGGGGTAACCCACGTAACCGGCCCAGTCTGGTCGTGTGGTGGAGTACATGTCATGTAATCCACCCTGTGTTTGTGTATCACCCGAGATATATGTTGAGTCTTATATAAGGACCCACATGTCGTGTGGAAATGGTCACATGCCATGTCTATGCTTCCTGCATTGCAAAACCCTAGCCACCACTGAGTCGGCCCCACATGTCGTGTTCTTTGGGATACACACCGTGTGTATCGTGATTTTATAGAATCATTGTTCTTTGTCTCTGCATCTCATGTGCTCTTATGATCTTCGATCTAGATATCTAATCGCCTCGAAACTCCAGATTCAAGGTCTCCCTGACACCAAAAGGCTGTTTCCATTGGTTTCGGGCCTCCGATCGGCCCCAAAAACAAGTCTCGATCCACCCAAACAAAGAATGATCGAATAATGATCTGAGTCGATTCATTTTCCTCCATCGCTGTCACACCTACTCTAGGTCATCATGATGTCTGATTTCTAGTTTTGGATCATTACATTTTGAAATGGGTGCGCAATGATCCGTTGATCGTAGCCCCACGAAGAATGCAAAGAATGCGGGGAAAAGGGGGAAGAAATTCAATAAAAAATTGAGGAATGAACCACCACCATCATTTTTTTTATAACATTGATCTTCTTCCATTAGTAGGATTAAACAAGGTGAATCAAAAATAGAAATTTGAGATCATCATGAATCAATTCCCAAAAAAAATATCCCCAAAGGAAAGAGATAATAACCCTCCCACAAGAACGCACGATCTGTGGATCAACCTGTTCATGGGTTGATCTGAATTTGTCGTTTAATCAAATAACAGGGAAAAATAATCGAAATAACAACCCCTTCCTCGATTTGGTTGAAGAAAGATCATCGCATCGCATTCGTTGGCAAGGTCCCTCGAATCTAAGGTACGCCGATCAATCGATCTATCGTCATTCGCCAATGGGGTCTCCTCCAATGCTCCAATAGCAGTTGTCAAATTTATAGGGTTATGCGGCTACCCCTATGAAATTTCCATAATAATATATTTATATATTCAAATTAGGTTGTTGTATTGTTAAAAGGATTAAAATAAAATAAATTATTAATTTATTTCATTTCCTTTAAAATGTCTAAAAACTAACTTTTGGAGTCGACCTGCACCGGTCGATATTAGGCCCCACCTAAGGTAAATTTGCTGCTCTGAATGCAATGGTTCCCTCAAATTTCTAATATGGGCACCCGTTTAGAAGTTATTCCACTTTTTCAGGAAAACCACTTATACGTTATTTAAAAGTTTAAAATATTTCAAACATTTATTTCAGGAACTCCGGGCCGCGAAATCACACACCGTCGCAAATCCTAGTCTCAAAATAATTCCATATAATATTTAAAAATAATTCATGGATAATCTGATACATTACACTGAGTCGGTCCTGGGACACCTTGTTGGAGTTGTTACCCCTAGGTACATGTGTTCTAGAACCACATCCACTTGTTGTATCCATACAAGGATATATTACTAGAAAGGCCCACATAATCTCTAATTAACCAAAATTCTAGGATATACTTCAATTTTTATCTTCAAATTCTATATTAGGGTTTTTTTCCTTAATTAATGTTTTCTAAATATAGTTTTCAAGTTCTCTACTAAACTTTCTCTGATACCAACTGTAAAGACCCCGACCCCAGTTTCTTGGAGTCAATACCTTACTTTATTACATTGGTATAACAAAAAAGGAAGTCACATCCCAAAGAACCAAAAAGTTTAGTAGTTTTGGAAAACCAAATACAAACATATGTTTTACATTACAACTTTAAAGGAAAAATAACATAGAAACTCCATTGGAAACATCCATAACTTCTAGATTATCCCTGCATGTCATTCATAATATACATCTTCGCATCATGGGGAAAAATAAAACATAAGAAATGGGTGAGCTCATATGCTTAGTAAGGGTAATTAATACAGTGTAAGATAATATAAACAATAATTCATAGTGAATGACTAAAAACACATGCCATTAGAACATAATCCTGAGCATAATATAGCAAGAATAAAAGCTGAATAAATAAAGACAAATAAATAATAACATGAGAATGAAGCTTAACCATGGATATTATACTAATAGAATAATCACATGGATTATAAATTCCTAATATAATATTGAGGTAATGCATAATTCCAGACATCATAAACAAACTGTTTGAGGCCTCAACCAAGACATCTAAAAATAAATGGTTAAGGCCTCAGCCAAATCCATTTTTGTTTTCTCTTATGAGACCTACTGATGCATCAAGGGGCTACAGAAATCCTCACCCATCACTTACTAATTCCAATTAATTCCTCGTATCAATGGTGTTAAATATAAACAATATACACCTATGAAATCTAAATAACTTTCCCAAATCAGTAAACATAATCACTAACCATTCTGAGTAGTATGGTGAATGGTATCAAGATAGCATGTCCACAGTAAATGTAACATCACAAGTAAGTAAAGAATTATGTATGTTCATATCTATGTCTATTTATGAATTATATAGTGTATTAGAGGCTTAAAATGAGAATAAATTCAATCTTAAGCATAGAATACTCTAATATTTTTTTAAAGATCGTTTTACCACCTTGTGATGGAAAACCTTTTTAAATCAAACTATTGACAATTTATAAGCTATATTTTTCAAAATAAACTTATCCTTTAAAATTGGGACATTTAAATTTACTTTGGATAAATTTTTGGTATTTTTCTGGAAATGTTCATTTTTTAATGAATAAAGAAAAATACAACATTTTACTTCAAAACTATTTTTTAATCTAATTTAATTATATAGATAGATTATCTTTTTAATTCGTTTTAAAGTTTAATTAGAATATATTTTTAACATTTAATCCAATTTTGGTAATTTTAATTAATTTCACTTTGGAATTGGGCATAAACAAGTGTCAAACTTTTGATAGATATTGTTTCTAAAAAACCCGCTATTTGTTTTTGACAACGGGAATTATTTTTAAATTAATTACTACAATTTCTGTGTTTGGAATTTGGTAAAATGGATTCCATATTTGTAATCATAAGGTTTAAATTATGTAATTAATACTCTTTTGTTTTTGGACATTATGAATAGTAACGACGGTAATTATCTTTAATTATCGTGATTAATTACTAATCGGGTAGTTAAAGGTAATAAAATAATATCATAATAATATAAAATGACCCCAACATGTGTCCAAATTCTACTATTTGTGTCATGTCTGACCATGTTATTCCTTGTGCCAAACTTTGGGACCCCATGTAATCACTTTTGGGTGATAGTGACACTTTATCATTTTATTTTTAAAGAAAGGAAAATATAACAAAAGTATGTAATACCTAAGTAAAACAATTTTAATTTTGTATAAATAAATGATCTCTTAGACTATAAATATTCATTGTAAAGTTAAAAATATTTCCTACATCATGGTATTTTTTTATAATTTTTATACATTAAATAAATTAATTTATTTATGACACCATGATGATGCAGCAATTACCTCATTAATGAACGATTTAAATAAAATGAAAGGATAATGTAAAATATAAGACTTACACTTGTCAAAAACCTATTTGATGGGTGGATTTAGAACTTTTATCACCTTATCCTCGAAATATATCATTGTGGTACCTTTAAAATCTGAAAATCATTTTATAATAGAGTAACATTTCAAGAATTTCCAAGAGTGCCCCTCCTCCCTCTTATAAAAGGCCCCCACCTATACCACCTTACCCAAACCTCTCAAGCCATTGGCTTGTAAAAACTATTCTCATTTTATCTCTCCACATTTCTATCTTCATCATAGAATCCTTACCTTAGGCAGAAATCTCTTCAAGAAACCCTTTTGGTTCAAACCAAGGGGAGTTACCCGATTTAAAGGTAATGTCTTCTCTAATGTTATTTTGTTTTATTTTGCTTCTCCAACCCCCTAAACTCTTTTTATTCGTTTCTTTTGTAACAAAACCAGTATCTTCAATTTACTAGGATTTTTTTATGATAAGTATTCGAGCTAAACTTACACACACCTCCGTCTAATGGTTAAAGAACATACTGTTTCTGTGAATGGAGAATTTCTGCCTCACGAAACGATGATTGTTCAATATTATTTTAACACCTTTAATGGTGGCCATTAAGATGTAACTATATTTATATATGATATATATTATGTTTATGTTTTCCTTATGCTTCTTTATTTTTTATTTATGGCATACCTTTATGATTTCCATTATGGGTAAACGCGATAATTTCATTTTAGGAGGTGCGGACTGCCGCCCCCTCAAAGTGATTTGAATCGTTAATTCCATATGTGGGGTGTATAAAGGATGGAGTTAATAATATTATATATGATATAATACTAGAATTATAATATAACTTTATATCATTATGATTTCATTCCATTAAATTCAAAATAGAAATGAAAGTAGTGTTCATGCGTACGTACGGCTTACCGTCTCCATGAACGGTGCATTTCATTTCTTACCTCTAAATGTTATGTAATATTATAAATGAATGTATATAATGGATATATATTATATATATGATATCTACCTCATAAATATAATTCTGGATATAATGGATATTTTACCACATGAACAACTTGTAATTATAAGAAGTTTATTTTTGGATCAAGTACCAAAGATCGACAAAACGACTGTTATTAACTTAAATAATTACATAATGTTCATAACATGGTAATAAGTGATATAAAAGGAATAATTAACTTGAAAAAGGTTCTTAATCAAGTATAAATTAACTCTAGTTTATTATTCAGGAGATTAAATAATGATCGAGTCAAATCGAATACGAGGTAAGGGACTTCGTCTCAATCTCCTTTCATTGAGGCATATTTTGTTTTAAACACAACTTTATTTTATATGGTGTATAAACCCCTTTGAATTTTACTTTTATTCAAAATGAATATTTTTATATGAAGTGTTTTACTAAATGACAAAAGGGAATGTTTTTGTCTTACGTATGCGGTGACAACGACTTCTCCGCCATCGTGACCATTATTTGAGTTTCGGCTTCCTCTACAAGCCATAACTTTTTTTTAAATGAAAAAAAAATATCATGTTTTAATTTTCTTTTATTTTGGTATTGAAAATGGTTTTGATAATGTTTTTATTATATCAATGTGTTGTATTTATATCTTGTGATTGAAATGTGTAAATGATATGTTTCCTTTATGTATGTTTTATGTGATACGATTATGTTATGGTTCTTGGGCATTGTTTATGAAGAGGGGTGGTTCCATGATAAACTAAGGGCGGGTGTGCTTGATATAGATCTCCAATGCATTGGGTAATGCGAAGTAGTTAAACGCTAAGGTTTCTTCGAAGATATTTAGGGAATATACTGTGATGGGTATTCCAAACGTAACCATGAGGGTTACTCCCTACGTAAGAATGTTATGAATGCCTCAAGTTACCTTTATATATTATAATTTATATGAGTTATTCATAAATATTATGATTTCATGAGGTATGTTAAAGTACTTATGTTTTATGAGTAAAGTATGATTTCATTGATTCTTATGTATACATGGACTAATGTTTTCATTCCGTATTTTTATATCCCTTACTGAGCTTTTTATGCTCATCCCAAGTTTTTGAAATGTTTTTCACAGGTCAAGGGAAAAGTACATGATGTGATGATAGTGTCGAGGAAGTTTCAAGAAAGAATCCAAGTTTTATTTTAAATATATCTCCTTTGATGGGAAAAATGAATATTGTATTTTATGTAACCACCTTTTTTAAATGTGGAATGTAATGCATGATTTATGATGTAATTCTCTAAAACTCTAAACCTGAAAATATCCTCAATGTGTATTCTTGAAATATCTCAAGATTAAGTAATGTTTAAGGTTGGGGCCTTATAGTTGGTATCAGAGGTTGGTTTATATAACTTTAGGAATTAGAATTCTATTAAATGATTATCCCAAAATATTTTTTTTTATGGTCAAATTGAAATGATATAGCATTTGAAGATTATTATGTTGCTTCATCTAAGACATGTTTGTTCAGAATGGTTTTCCACAGAGAAAATAGGGAAGCAGTGCTAGGAAGGCATACCGAATGAAATGACCTTCCGAATCAGCATCCTGAGATGGTCGGAATTGGAACTGAACAGTTTGTTGTTGTAATGGTGCAGTTGACTCAAGCGATAAATGGTGGTGGTATCCATGCACGAGATCAGCCAGATCAACCACAGAGGAACATGTCAGTGGTGTAACATTTCATGAGGCAACATCCCCCATCATTCAGAGGATCATCTGACCATGTGCTAGCTGAAGGTTGGATTAAAGCACTGGAGGAGATTTTCGATGTCATGGGGTGTTCAAATAATAAAAAAGTTAGTCTTGTTGTTTACCATTTGGAGGGTGAAGCAGATCAGTGGTGGTCGATGGTTAAAAATATCATGGACGCTAATGAGATTGATGCTCTTGATTGGGATGAATTCAAAGGTATGTTTCTAAAGAAATATTTTCCTAAGGTTGTTCGACTTAGGATGGAAAAACAATTCTTGGAATTGAGGCAAGAGGACGACTCGGCGGCTGCTTATGAAGAAAGGTTCACTCGATTGGCAAGGTATGCTCCAAATTTTATCCGATACCTTGATATTAAAATCAATCGTTTTTACTCAGGATTAAAGACAAAATATCGAAGGGAATTAGATTCTCGTGAGTTCAAAAGTTATGGAAAGCTTGTTTGATGTGCTGAGAAGGTGTAAATGGAGTTTTCTGATGATCAAGTGTTCTATAACAACCAACAGAAGAAGAGACCGAGGTGGCAGGAGAAAGGGAAGAATCCTTCAAAAATGTCTGATGGTAAGAAAACTAAGTTTCTAGTTAGTGATAAATGTGGTAAAAATCATGCTGGGGAATGTCTTTTGAATTCTATAAAGTGCTACCATTGTGTTAAGATGGGATATAAGTCTCTTGATTGCACTGAAAAAGATCAGGGTGATGGTAAGACCAAATTTGATTTACAGTTAGTGAAATGTTTCAAGTGAAATGAGATGGTTCATTATGCAAATGAGTGTTTGACAAAGAGCTCGAATGATGGGAAGAAGTCAAACTATAAGTAGAAAGGTGTGGTGAAATCCTTTTCAACTACTTCAGCAGATGTTGGGCCATCAAATGAAGTGGCATCAGGTACTTTGTTTGTTTTTTCAGATTATGCCAGTGTGTTGTTTGATTTAGGGTCTACACATTCTTTCATCTCTGAAAAATTTTCTAGCAAATTGGGAATTCCATCTCAAGAAATGACTCCTGAACTTGTGGTAAAAAAACTGGGGGAAATGTTTAGGTAAAAAGAATTTATAAGAATCTTCCTATCCTTATCCATGGAAAGAACCTACTTGCAAACCTTATTGTTTTACCTCTAGTAGAGTTTGATGTTATCCTGGGTATGGATTGGCTCTATGTTTACCATGCTAAGATTTATTGTAGAGCTAAAGAAGTTTCTTTTCAGAAAGACTTTCAGTTTTTATACAAGAATGAACCCTTACTATTGATAACATGTCAAGAGGATGAGAAACTTGTAAAAGATGGAAATTAATGTTACCTTGCACATATTGTTGAAAACAAAGGAACCGTTTAGATTAATGATGTGCCGGTGGTAAATGAGTATCCTGATGTTTTTCCTGATGAGTTGCCTGGAATAATACCAGATTGGGAAGTTGAATTTACAGTTGAATTAGTTCCTGATGCTGAGCCAATTTTAAAACCCCCTTATCGAATGGCTCAAATTGAACTTTTAGAGTTTAAGGAGCAATTGCAATATTTATTAGAGAAAGGTTTCATTCGACCTAGAACATCACCATGGGGTGCTCCTGTCTTATTTGTTAAAAAGAAAGATGGTTAAATGAGACTTTGCATTGATTATAGAGCCTTGAATAACATCACTATTAAGAACAAATATCATTTGCCTCATATCGATGATTTGTTTGATCAGCTCCAGGGAGCTCATTATTTTTCAAATATTGACCTGAGATCGGGGTACCATCAGTTGAAGGTAAAGGAAGCAGATGTTTCAAAGACTGTGTTTCGTACAAGATATGGCCATTATGAATTTGTAGTAATGCCTTTTGGGTTAACCAATGCACCTGTTGTATTCATGGACCTTATGAATAGAATTTTCCATGAGATCTTGGATAAGTTTGTGGATGTTTTCATTAATGATATTTTGGTGTTTTATAAAAGTAAATAGGAGCATGAAAGACATTTAAGGGTTATTTTTCAAACCCTAAAAGAAAATAAATTGTATGGGAAATTCAACAAGTGTGAGTTTTGGTTGCAAAAAATTTCTTTCCTTGGTCACATTATTTCTAAAGATGGAATAACTTTTGATCCTGCAAAAACAAGAGTTGTTGAATAATGGACAAGACCCACAAATGTAACCGAGATTCGTATTTTTCTTGGTTTGGTAGGCTATTACCGAAGGTTTGTTAAAAAAATCATGGTTATCTAGTCCAGTGATTAATCTAACTCGGAAGGGTGTTAAGTTCATCTGGACAAAAGAATGTGATGATTGTTTTCAGGAATTGAAAAGAAGATTGGTGAATGCTCAAGTTTTGGCACTACCTTCCAAGAATGGTGAGTTTGTTATCTACAGTGATTCTTCATTAAAAGGACTTGGTTGAATCCTAATGCATAATGATTAGGTAATTTCTTATGATTCACTTCAGTTGAAAACTCATGAGGTAAATTACCCTACACATGATTTGGAATTAGCTGTTGTTGTTTTCACTTTAAAAATTTGGAAGAATAATTTGTATGGTGTAAAGTGTGAAATATATACTGATCACAAAAGTTTAATGTAACACCCCAAACTTCCACTGTACGTTTCCCTTCGAATAATGCAATAGCGTGTGTTGTACGCAACCTCGAGCTCTAACACACACCACAACTAATTAAACTAGCCGTTGTGAATAGTAATACCTACTTTTTGAAATTTTATAAATTTTACATTTCAAAATGGACTTCATTTTTGTATTCGTAATATCGAAATTAGCCTATGTTTAATTTTTGGTATTTTTCTGAGAACTTCTAATTTTTTATGAATAGTGAAAAATACATAAAAACAACTTTTTTTAATCAAAATAATTTATACAGATAAATTATACTATTTAGTGGTTTTAAGGTATAATTAGAAAATATTTTTACCATTTTATCCAATGGTGGTCTTTAGAATTAATTTAACATTAAAATTGGACATAAACAATTGTCAATCTTTTGATATAAATTGTTTCTTAAAAACACGCTATTTGTCGTAACAGCGGGAATTAATTATAAAATTAATTAATGCAACTTATATGTTTGGAATTTTGTAAAATAGACATCATTTTTGAATTCGGAATATCAATTATAGTTTAGGGTGAAATTTTGGCATTATTCTGAAAAACTTCAATTTTTGATGAATAGTGAAACCACTAAGTGGTAGTTAAATAACTGATTTTTCTTTTAAATGAAATATTACCACTTCTGTGATTTGATTTTCAAAAATCCTACATACATGGTTGTCATTAAGAAGTAAAATGTGGTTCAATGAGATCAAAATAATTTTTTGGTGAATAGTAACTTTTAAGTTCTTAATCGCGATTAGTGGTAATTAGTGTAGTTTAAGGTATAAATAATACATTAATAATATGAAATGACCTAGACACATGTCCCAACCTCATTGGTTGAGTCATGGCCGACCAAGACAAGCCATGGCCTAACTTGGGGACCCCATGGACCCACTTTTGTTGGGAAATAACATAAATTACTTTTTATTTAATGTTAAAGTGAAAATGACACTAACATAAATTGTTCTACTAAAACAATTTTTAATTGGGGTTATACAAGTCCAAATTTTGATTATAAATAGTCATTGGAAAGATAAAAAGATTTCCTATATCATAGTATTTTTTTTTATAATTTTTAGACATTAAATAAATTTAATTATTTATGACATAATAATGATGCAGCGATGACATCATTATTTGACGATTTAAATAAAATGAGAAGATAATGCAAAATCCGAGGCTTACACTTGTCCAAAGCCTATTGGATGAAGATATTTCGAAACCTTATCACCTTAGCCTCGAATTATATAGATGTGGGACCTTTAGAATCCGAAAAGCATTTTCAAATAATGTAATGTTCCTTTACTTTCCAAAAGTGCCCTTCCTCTCCTCTTATAAAAGGCCCCCACCTCTACCTCATTTCACACACTCTTCAAGCCATTGGCTCGGCCAACCCCTGCCCATTTGCTCTCTCCACATCCCTCTCCTCATCCTAGAGGATTCCCTTTGGGCATAATCCTTTCAAAGGAAGCCTTTAGGCTCAACTCAAAAGGAGTTACACTTTTTAAGGTAATTCATTCTCTCATGTTCTTTTGTTTTATTTTGCTTCTCCAACCCCCTAAACTCTTTTTATTTACTTCTTTTGTAACAACACCAGTATCTTAAATATACTAGGATGTTGTTATAAGATTTATTTGAGCTACACTTCCACACAACTACATCAAATGGTTAAAGAACATAAGGTTTCCGTGGATGGCGAAATTCTGCCTCCCGAAACGATGATTGTTCAACACTCATTTAACACCTTCAAAGGTGGCCATTATGATGTCACTATTTTTATATATGATATATAATATGTTTATGTTTTCCTTAAGCTTCTGTTTTTTTCATTTTGGGCATACCTTTATGGTTTCCATTATGGGTAAAACACGATATCTTCATTTTAGGAAGCGCGGACTACCGCCCCCTGAAAGTGATTTGATTCGTTAATACCATATGTGGGATGTGTGAAGGATAAAGTTAATGATATTATATATGTTATTATACTGGAATTATAATATACTCTCATATCATTATGATTCCATTCCAGAAAATATGAAATAGAAATGGAAGTAGCGTTCATGCGTACGTACGGCTTACCGTCTCCATGAACGGTGCATTTCATTTCTTACCTCTAAATGTGATGTAATATTATAAATGAATGTATGTACTGGATATATATGACATATATGATATCTACATCATGAATACCATTCTGGATATAATGAACCTTTGACCAAATTAACAACATGTAAGTGTAAGAAGCCTATTTTTGACTTAAGAACCAAATACCGACAAAATGAACATTATTAACTTAAATAATTACATAATGTTCATATCATTGTAATAAGTGATATAATAAGGATAATGAAGTTGAAAATGGTTCTTAATAAGGTATATATTAACTCTAGTTTATTATTCAGGAGGTTAAAGAACGGTTGAGTCAAGTCAGACACGAGGTAAGGGAACTTCTTAACCCAACTTCCATTCTTTGGGTTAATCTCCTACTTTCAAATTATGTCATGATATTATTATGTCCTATTTTGTATTTTTATGTTATTTATGTGTACCTATAGTGAATACACATAATATATCTATTTTATTTTAAAAATGATCTTTGTATGGGACTTCGTCTCAATCTCCTTTCGTTGAGGCATATTTTATTTTATACACAACTTTCTTTTATACGGTGTATAAACCCCTTTGACTTTTACGGTTATTCAAAAGGAATCTTTTTATACAAAGCGTTTTGCTAAACGACAAAAGGGAATGTTTTTCTTTCCGTACTTATGCGGCGACAATGACTTCTCCGCCGCCGTGACCATTATTTGAGTTTCGGCTTCCTTTACAATCCATCACTTTTTTTTTATGAAAAATAAATACAAAGTTTTAACATTCTTTTATTTTGGTATTGAAAATGGTTTTGAAAGAATTTTTACTATATCAATGTGTTGTATTGATATCTTGTGATTGAAATGTGGAAATGTTATGTTTCCTTTATGCATGTTTTATGTGATATGATTATGTTATGGTTTATGATATGTTTAAACCTATTCATATGAGGAATGCATTGGACTTAATAAGTGACGGGTGGAGCCCGCTATAGCTCCTCGATGCATCGGCAGGTCTCATGGGACAAACTAGTGTCTTGGCACAAGGCCTTGACAAAATCTTATTTGTGGTCTTGGCACGAGGCCTTGACTACGTGGTTATGATAGTCTGGCATTATGCATTCCATCATTATGAAAGTGGTTATTGATATTGCATGTGATTATTCGACCAGTAGAATATCCATGTGAAGAAGTAAATGGCATTATCTCATTTTACTTTTGCCATATTATGTTGAAGTTCAAGTTTAAAAGGCTTTTGTTTTAGTTATACATTGCCTTAAATTTTAATGTTTATTTATGAAAGCTTCCGCATTATTGTTATCCTTACTGAGCATCTGAGCTCACCCCTTTCAATGTTTTAATATTTTCCAGGTTGTGAAGAAGTATTTTATGACTGACTTGCAAGAATAATCAGTGAAGATATGAGTGTGGACTATGAAGACCATGTTTTTTTTGTAGTTTGTTTAATTTTGATGTAATGAAAGACTTATGAATGTATCTAGTGTTTCCAAGGCTACTAAACTAATCGGTCTTTCGAGACTTGATCTTTTGGGATCATGCCAATGTTACGAAGTAATGCACCGGCTCTGGGTAGCTGGGGTCGGGGCGTTACAGTTGGTATCAGAGGCAGTTTAGTACTAACCTTGGAAGCTAGATTTAGATAAACTCTGATTAGAGCACATAGCCCGAAGATAGACTTTGAGGATTAGTATAAAAGAACATCTTAGAATATTGGTATTGTAGAGATTTTGTGAGTTTTCCAAGCAATACATTCCTGTCTGGATACGAGCAGGTAGAGGCGGCTCTGGCACAGATGTACCTAGGGGTAAAACCCGAAAACACCGCTTTGAGCTAGACTCGAACGGGAACTGGTGCACGACAACGGGCCTTGCTGCACTCTTGGTTACGACACTCCCGGGGGATATGCTTAGGATAATTCTCATTTTCTTTACAAACCATTATGTAAGGTTTATGAGTACATACTTCCTCAAAGGAAACATTTCTTTTTATGATTATGGATTATATCCATAAATAGTTCAATTTATGTTAAGTATTATACAAGTATGGAATTGTGTATTTTGATTCATAAACTAACCTAGTTTATGCCGTTGTATAGAAATGGCGCCCAGTAGAAGGAATGTGAACTCCAGCGGTACGTATGATCCAAAGAGTAAGAAGGATAGTATCTTTCACGGTATTAAGCCAACATTTCGAAGGGAAATAGTCTCCCATGTGTTCTCAACATATGAAGAAATAGTATCATGTGTTAATAGGATAAGTAAAGAATTCTCTGAGTCCTATGGCTTTGAAGCGAAGCAAGAGATGAAAGGGATGGAAGAGAGAATGATGGATAAAGGGATGAGGGGAAAGAAGAATTTTCCAATATGTGGTAATTGTGGGAAGAAACATCATGGAACTTGCCTAAAGGGAATGGGAGTTTGTTATAAGTGTAGAGAAAAAGGACACAAAGTGCGTGACTGCAAGGGTAAGAAAATGGTTTCAAATGTACAATGCTTCTTCTGCAAGGATTGGGGACACTACGCAAACCAATGTCCAAATCATCAGAGAATTCCCCAAATGATGTTATTGGATAATAATCAAGTTATGATACTACCACAGATGAGGAGTAATGATTAGAGTTCTTATGTTGTTATTAAAGATTTTTTTTTAATTTGAGTGTTGTATCAATGATGTACTGGTTATAATAATTATGGAGTATATAAGGATTGTACTGCAGTACTATTTCATCAAGGACTTGAGATTGTGTGGAACCAAGAAAAGTGACTCCACAGTAGGTTAAATTTTTGGAAAATATATGGTTGAGAGAAAGATAAACCATAATATGGTTTTGATACTGAGATTGTGATTTTGGAATAAGACGTGATTGATTTGGATAAATTATATTGGATATACTTAACTTCCTTGAAACTGATTGATGTTTTGTATACATTTTTGGATAGAAGGAGTATATCTAGTATTCTATAAGGAATAAGGGATCATGGTAATTCAGTATGTTTAAAAAGAATACATGATGAAGGTGCTCACATGTTGTTACGTGGGATAAAGGATCTTCATTATGTTTACCTTCCTTATAAAATTTGGACTGTGAGTTGGACAGATGTATTTTGGATAACTATTAAGGTTGGAATGGATTAAGTTGAACCATGGATAGTATTGTTTAAGGTTAAAAAATTTATGAAGATTATTTTTGGAATATTATGATACTATAGTTTTAGGAAAAGGACAACCTGCAGGGTGGGGCATAACCCGTCGCGTCGGACAAAGCTGCAGGAATCGAACCCACAATCATAGTGCGACAGGCCTTTATTTCCTACCACTAGCCTACAGGAAGTCCCCGGTTATTACAAAATAATTTTACTAATCTAAATGGTATGTTTTAACATTTTGAACCTTATACAATTAGGATAAGTATAATATTTTTGAGTTCTATTATCTTTTGAGTGAAAGATGAGTTGAAGGTTGAAACTCTAATGTCAAACACATATATATATATATACCTATCTCTTATTTAATGAATAAATTAATTCTTAAACTTTAGTAAAGGGATATTAAAACAAAAAAAAATGTGTTATCCTAATAACTTATGTTTTGTTGAACTGATGATATTTTAAATCAACATAGATTGAAGGCTTTGAGGCCCTCAATTTGACAGTTGATTGTGATTGATGACCTCAATCAATCCCTACAAATATTTACGTTTTTCCTCAAATTATATGTCTCTAATTGCCACCAATGTTCTCCTTATCGAGATCATGATTTGGTGGTGACTTTCTTATTTCCATTTCCCTCTTATTAAGACTAAATTCTATTAACCTTATTTCCGATGTGGGTTTTCCACAAAGGTATTTTCTATTTTCAACCTTTTATTTTCCAAGAAAAATTTCAAATTGCGAGGACGCAATTTATTGAAGGAGGGGAGAATGTAACACCCCAAACTTCCACTGTACGTTTCCCTTCGAATAATGCAATAGCGTGTGTTGTACGCAACCTCGAGCTCTAACACACACCACAACTAATTAAACTAGCCGTTGTGAATAGTAATACCTACTTTTTGAAATTTTATAAATTTTACATTTCAAAATGGACTTCATTTTTGTATTCGTAATATCGAAATTAGCCTATGTTGAATTTTTGGTATTTTTCTGAGAACTTCTAATTTTTTATGAATAGTGAAAAATACATAAAAACAACTTTTTTAATCAAAATAATTTATACAGATAAATTATACTATTTAGTGGTTTTAAGGTATAATTAGAAAATATTTTTACCATTTTATCCAATGGTGGTCTTTAGAATTAATTTAACATTAAAATTGGACATAAACAATTGTCAATCTTTTGATATAAATTGTTTCTTAAAAACACGCTATTTGTCGTAACAGCGGGAATTAATTATAAAATTAATTAATGCAACTTATATGTTTGGAATTTTGTAAAATAGACATCATTTTTGAATTCGGAATATCAATTATAGTTTAGGGTGAAATTTTGGCATTATTCTGAAAAACTTCAATTTTTGATGAATAGTGAAACCACTAAGTGGTAGTTAAATAACTGATTTTTCTTTTAAATGAAATATTACCACTTCTGTGATTTGATTTTCAAAAATCCTACATACATGGTTGTCATTAAGAAGTAAAATGTGGTTCAATGAGATCAAAATAATTTTTTGGTGAATAGTAACTTTTAAGTTCTTAATCGCGATTAGTGGTAATTAGTGTAGTTTAAGGTATAAATAATACATTAATAATATGAAATGACCTAGACACATGTCCCAACCTCATTGGTTGAGTCATGGCCGACCAAGACAAGCCATGGCCTAACTTGGGGACCCCATGGACCCACTTTTGTTGGGAAATAACATAAATTACTTTTTATTTAATGTTAAAGTGAAAATGACACTAACATAAATTGTTCTACTAAAACAATTTTTAATTGGGGTTATACAAGTCCAAATTTTGATTATAAATAGTCATTGGAAAGATAAAAAGATTTCCTATATCATAGTATTTTTTTTTATAATTTTTAGACATTAAATAAATTTAATTATTTATGACATAATAATGATGCAGCGATGACATCATTATTTGACGATTTAAATAAAATGAGAAGATAATGAAAAATCCGAGGCTTACACTTGTCCAAAGCCTATTGGATGAAGATATTTCGAAACCTTATCACCTTAGCCTCGAATTATATAGATGTGGGACCTTTAGAATCCGAAAAGCATTTTCAAATAATGTAATGTTCCTTTACTTTCCAAAAGTGCCCTTCCTCTCCTCTTATAAAAGGCCCCCACCTCTACCTCATTTCACACACTCTTCAAGCCATTGGCTCGGCCAACCCCTGCCCATTTGCTCTCTCCACATCCCTCTCCTCATCCTAGAGGATTCCCTTTGGGCAGAATCCTTTCAAAGGAAGCCTTTAGGCTCAACTCAAAAGGAGTTACACTTTTTAAGGTAATTCATTCTCTCATGTTCTTTTGTTTTATTTTGCTTCTCCAACCCCCTAAACTCTTTTTATTTACTTCTTTTGTAACAACACCAGTATCTTAAATATACTAGGATGTTGTTATAAGATTTATTTGAGCTACACTTCCACACAACTACATCAAATGGTTAAAGAACATAAGGTTTCCGTGGATGGCGAAATTCTGCCTCCCGAAACGATGATTGTTCAACACTCATTTAACACCTTCAAAGGTGGCCATTATGATGTCACTATTTTTATATATGATATATAATATGTTTATGTTTTCCTTAAGCTTCTGTTTTTTTCATTTTGGGCATACCTTTATGGTTTCCATTATGGGTAAAACACGATATCTTCATTTTAGGAAGCGCGGACTACCGCCCCCTGAAAGTGATTTGATTCGTTAATACCATATGTGGGATGTGTGAAGGATAAAGTTAATGATATTATATATGTTATTATACTGGAATTATAATATACTCTCATATCATTATGATTCCATTCCAGAAAATATGAAATAGAAATGGAAGTAGCGTTCATGCGTACGTACGGCTTACCGTCTCCATGAACGGTGCATTTCATTTCTTACCTCTAAATGTGATGTAATATTATAAATGAATGTATGTACTGGATATATATGACATATATGATATCTACATCATGAATACCATTCTGGATATAATGAACCTTTGACCAAATTAACAACATGTAAGTGTAAGAAGCCTATTTTTGACTTAAGAACCAAATACCGACAAAATGAACATTATTAACTTAAATAATTACATAATGTTCATATCATTGTAATAAGTGATATAATAAGGATAATGAAGTTGAAAATGGTTCTTAATAAGGTATATATTAACTCTAGTTTATTATTCAGGAGGTTAAAGAACGGTTGAGTCAAGTCAGACACGAGGTAAGGGAACTTCTTAACCCAACTTCCATTCTTTGGGTTAATCTCCTACTTTCAAATTATGTCATGATATTATTATGTCCTATTTTGTATTTTTATGTTATTTATGTGTACCTATAGTGAATACACATAATATATCTATTTTATTTTAAAAATGATCTTTGTATGGGACTTCGTCTCAATCTCCTTTCGTTGAGGCATATTTTATTTTATACACAACTTTCTTTTATACGGTGTATAAACCCCTTTGACTTTTACGGTTATTCAAAAGGAATCTTTTTATACAAAGCGTTTTGCTAAACGACAAAAGGGAATGTTTTTCTTTCCGTACTTATGCGGCGACAATGACTTCTCCGCCGCCGTGACCATTATTTGAGTTTCGGCTTCCTTTACAATCCATCACTTTTTTTTTATGAAAAATAAATACAAAGTTTTAACATTCTTTTATTTTGGTATTGAAAATGGTTTTGAAAGAATTTTTACTATATCAATGTGTTGTATTGATATCTTGTGATTGAAATGTGGAAATGTTATGTTTCCTTTATGCATGTTTTATGTGATATGATTATGTTATGGTTTATGATATGTTTAAACCTATTCATATGAGGAATGCATTGGACTTAATAAGTGACGGGTGGAGCCCGCTATAGCTCCTCGATGCATCGGCAGGTCTCATGGGACAAACTAGTGTCTTGGCACAAGGCCTTGACAAAATCTTATTTGTGGTCTTGGCACGAGGCCTTGACTACGTGGTTATGATAGTCTGGCATTATGCATTCCATCATTATGAAAGTGGTTATTGATATTGCATGTGATTATTCGACCAGTAGAATATCCATGTGAAGAAGTAAATGGCATTATCTCATTTTACTTTTGCCATATTATGTTGAAGTTCAAGTTTAAAAGGCTTTTGTTTTAGTTATACATTGCCTTAAATTTTAATGTTTATTTATGAAAGCTTCCGCATTATTGTTATCCTTACTGAGCATCTGAGCTCACCCCTTTCAATGTTTTAATATTTTCCAGGTTGTGAAGAAGTATTTTATGACTGACTTGCAAGAATAATCAGTGAAGATATGAGTGTGGACTATGAAGACCATGTTTTTTTTGTAGTTTGTTTAATTTTGATGTAATGAAAGACTTATGAATGTATCTAGTGTTTCCAAGGCTACTAAACTAATCGGTCTTTCGAGACTTGATCTTTTGGGATCATGCCAATGTTACGAAGTAATGCACCGGCTCTGGGTAGCTGGGGTCGGGGCGTTACATTTAAAGTATATATTCACTCAGAAAGAATTGAACATGAGAAAGAGGAGATGGCTAGAATTAATCAAGGATTATGATTGTACAATTCATTATCATCCGGGAAAATCAAATAAAGTGGATGATTCTTTGAGTTGAAAAAGTAATGTTTCATTAACCATGTTACGTTTGGAACATGATCCTTTGGTTAAGGATTTGATAAACTTTGGCATAGAAGTTGTTGGTGCAGAAATTTCTTCTGTTTTGTTTTAGGTATCAGTGAAATCATCTCTATCAGATAGAATTAATCAAGAGTAGAAGAAAGACAGTGGGTTGCAGAAAAAGGTAGAGCTGGTTCAGAAGGGTAAGTTGCCTGAATTCAACATTGATAATGATTGTGTTTTGAGATTTGGGAAGAGATTGTGTGTGCCTTGTGATTCACAGTTGAAGAGAGATTTGTTATGTGAAGCTCACAGTTCTCAGTTTTCAGTTCATCCTAGCAGTACTAAGATGTATAGAGATCTTCGGGAGTATTATTGGTGGGACGGAATGAAAAGAGACATTGCTAATTTTACTATGAAGTGTTTGACTTGTCAACAGGTTAAAGTATAGAGGCAGTTACCGAAATGGATGCTTTAGCCTTTACCAGTGCCAGAGTGGAAATGGGAGAATATATCCATGGACTTCGTTGTGGGATTGCCGAAGACACCTCGAGGTAATAATGCAATATGGGTTATTGTTGATCGCCTGACTAAATCTACTCATTTCCTTACTATACAAGATACTTTTTCCCTAGATCAACTTTCTCATTTGTATCTTAAAGAGATAGTCAGGTTACATGGAGTTCCCCTATCCATTGTATCTGATCGTGATCCCAGGTTTACTTCTAACTTTTGGAAAGGCCTTTAGAAGTCGTTGGGTACTGAATTAAATTTTAGTAAATCTTTTCATCCTCAATCAGATGGGCAGTCAGAACAAAAAATTCAGACTTTGGAGGATATGCTACGTGCTTGTTCGATGGATTATCAGGGAAGTTGGTACCAACATCTTTCTTTGGTTGAGTTTTCTTATAATAACAGTTTTCATTCTAGTATACAGATAGCACCATTTGAGGCATTATATGGGAAGCGGTGTCGAACTCCAGCTTTTTGGGATGAAGTGGGTGAAAGGAAGTTGATGGGACCAGAATTGGTTGAAGAGTTGGCAGAAAAAGTGCAGCTGATACAGAAACACATGAGAACAACTCAGAGCAGGCAGAAAAGTTATGCGAACAATAGGAGGAAGGATCTCTCTTTTGAGTTAAGTGATCATGTCTTCCTCAATGTTTCACCATGGAAAAGTGTGATGCAATTTGGTAAGAAAGGAAAGCCAAGTCCAAGGTTTATTGGACCATATGAAATTATGGAAAGAGTTGGATCAGTTGCATACCGAGTGGCTTTATCTCCGATTTTAGCTCAGGTACACAATGTTTTTCATGTTTCAATGTTAAGTAAGTACATTCCAGATCCATCTCATGTTTGAGTCTAGAGGTAGTTCAGCTGGAAGAGAATCTATTTTATGAGGAACAACCGGTCCAGATTCTTGACCACAGGGAGCAAGTGTTTCGGAATAAGGTGATTCATCAATTAAAGGTTTTTTGGGAAAACCACATGATTGAAGAGGCAACATGGGAATCTGAAAGTGCAATGAGGGATAAATAACCCCACTTATTCGATAAGTAAATAAATTGCGGGGACGCAATTTTCTAAAGGGGGGAAGGATGTAACATCCCAAGTAAGTAAATAATTATGTATTTTCATATCTATATCTATTTATGAATTAGATAGTGTATTAGAGGCTTAAAATGAGAATAAATCCAATATTAAGCATAGAATACTCTAATATTTTTTTAAAAGATCGCTTTACCGCCTTGTATTGGAAAACCTTTTTAAATCAAACTTTTGACAATTTTATAATCTCTATTTGTCAAAATAAACTTATTCTTTAGAATTGGGACATTGAAATTTACTTTGGATAAATTTTTGGTATTTTTCTGATAATGTTCATTTTTTAATGAATAGAGAAAAATACAGCATTTTACTTCAAAACTGATTTTTCATCTAATTTAATTATATAGATAGATTATCTTTTTAATTGGTTTTAAAGTTTAATTAGAATTTATTTTTAACATTTAATCCAATTTTGGTCATTGTAATTAATTTTACTTTGGAATTGGACATAAACAAGTGTCAAACTTTTGATAGATATTGTTTCTAAAAAACCCGCTATTTGTTTTGACAATGGGAATTATTTTTAAATTAATTACTACAATTTATGTGTTTGAAATTTGGTAAAATAGATTCCATATTTGGAATCATAAGTTTTAAATTATGTAATTAATACTCTTTTGTTCTTGTACATTATGAATAGTAACGACGGTAATTATCTTTAATTATCGTGATTAATTAGTAATCGGGTAGTTAAGGGTAATAAAATAATATCATAATAATATAAAATGACCCCAAAATGTGTCCTAATGCTACTGGTTGTGTCATGTCCGACCATTTTATGCCTTGTTCCAAACTTTGGGACCCCATGGAATCACTTTTGGGTGATAGTGACACTTTATCATTTTATTTTTAAAGAAAGGAAAATATAACAAAAGTATGTAACACCTAAGTAAAACAATTTTAATTTTGTCTACATAAATTATCTCTTAGACTATAAATATTCATTGGAAATCTAAAAATATTTCCTACATCATGGTATTTTTTTATAATTTTTATACATTAAATAAATTAATTTATTTATGACACCATGATGATGCAGCGATTACCTCATTAATGAACGATTTAAATAAAATGAAAAGATAATGTAAAATCTAAGACTTACACTTGTAAAAAACCTATTGTATGGGTGTATTTCAAACCCTTATCACCTTATCCTCGAAATATATCATTGTGGGACCTTTAAAATCCGAAAATCATTTTATAATAAAGTAACATTTCAAGAATTTTCAAGAGTGCCCCTCCTCCCTCTTATAAAAGGCCCCCACCTCTACCACCTTACCCACACCTCTAAATCCATTTGCTCAGCCAAAATCTGCTCATTTTATATCTCCAAATCCCTCTATTCATCATAGAAGCCTTAACTTAGGCATAAATATCTTCAAGAACCCCTTTTGGTTCAAACCAAGGGGAGTTACCCGATTTAAAGGTAATGTATTCTCTAATGTTCTTTTGTTTTATTTTGCTTCTCCAACCCCCTAAACTCTTTTTATTCCTTTATTTTGTAATAAAAATATTATATTAAATATACTATGATGTTGTTATTAGGATGATTCTATCTACACTTACACACACCTCCGTCTAATGGTTAAAGAACATACTATTTCTATGAATGGTGAATTTCTGACTCACGAAACGATGATTGTTCAATCTTATTTTAACACCTTTCATGGTGACCATTAAGATATCACTATATTTATATATGATATATATTATGTTTATGTTTTTCTTATGATTCTATATTTTTCATTTGTGGCATACCTTTATGGTTTCCATTATGGGTAAACGCGATAATTTCATTTTATGAAGTGCGGACTACCGCCCCCTCAAAGTGATTTGAATCGTTAATTCCATATGTGAGACGTATAAAGGATGGAGTTAATGATATTATATATGTTATTATATTGGAATTATAATATACCTTTATATAATTATGATTTCATTCCATTAAATATGAAATAGAAATTAAAGTAGCGTTCATGCGTACGTACGGCTTACCGTCTCCATGAACAGTGCATTTCATTTCTTACCTCTAAATGTTATGTAATATTAAAAATGCATGTATATACTGGATATATATGATATATATGATATCTAAATCATGAATATAATTCTGGATATAATGGATATTTTACGACATGAACAACTTGTAATTATAAGAAGTTTATTTTTGGCTCAAGTACCAAAGATCGACAAAATGACCGTTATTAACTTAAATAATTACATAATGTTCATAACATGGTAATAAGTGATATAAAAGGAATAATGAACTTGAAAAAGGTTCTTAAGCAATTATAAATTAACTCTAGTTTATTATTCATGAGATTAAAGAATGATCGAGTCAAATCGGACACGAGGTAAGGGACTTCGTCTCAATCTCCTTTCATTGAGGCATATTTTGTTTTAAACACAACTTTATTTTATACGGTTTATAAATCCCTTTGACTTTTACTTTTATTCAAAAGGAATATTTTTATACGAATCATTTTACTAAATGAAAAAAGGGAATGTTTTTTTCTTACGTATGCGGCGACAACGACTTCTCCGCCGTTGTGACCATTATTTGAGTTTCGGCTTCCTCTACAAGCCATAACTTTTTTTTAAATGAAAAATAAATACCATGTTTTACTTTTCTTTTATTTTGGTATTGAAAATAGTTTTGATAATGTTTTTATTATATCATTGTGTTGTATTGATATCTTGTGGTTGAAATGTGGAAATGATATGTTTCCTTTATGCATGTTTTATGTGATACGATTATGTTATGGTTCTTGGGCATTGTTTATGAAGATAGGTGGTTCTGTGATAAACTAAGGTAGGGTGAGCCTGATATAGCTCTCCAATGCATTGGGTAACGTGAAGGAGTTAAACGCTAAGGTTTCTCCGAAGATATTTAGGTAATATACTATGATGGGTATTCCAAACGTAACCATGAGGGTTACTTCCTATGTAAGAATGTTATGAATGTCTCAAGTTACCTTTATGTCTTATTATTTCTATGATTTATTCATAAATATTGTGATTTCATGAGGTATGTTAAAGTTATTATGTTTTATGAGTAAAGTATGATTTAATTGATTCTTATGTATACATGGACTAATGTTTTCATTCCGTATTTTTATATCCCTTACTGAGCTTTTTATGCTCATCCCAAGTTTTTGAAATGTTTTTCACAGGTCAAGGGAAAAGTACATGATGTGATGATAGTGTCGAGGAAGTGTTAAGAAAGAATCCATGTTTTATTTTAAATATGTATCCTTTTATGGGAAAAATGAATACTGTATTTTATGTAACCACCTTGTTTAAATGTGGAATGTAATACATGATTTATGATCTAATTCTCTAAAACTCTAAACCTGAAAAGATCCTCAATGTGTATTCTTGAAATATCTGAAGATTAAGTAATGTTTAAGGATGGGGCCCTATAGTAAAACTGATCATAAAACATTTAATAAAATGTGGTGTATGATAATCATAATATATCAATCTTAATAAATCATAAGATTAAACATAGGTGTTTAAATAGATTAAAATACTCTAAAATCATCGAGGAATTCTTAAGAGAAATACTCTTTAACTTTGAAAAGAAGAGTTCTTTTAGAAAAATCATTTTTATTTGTCATTATTGCATGTATCAAACTATAAATTAATAAGTATATTTTTTTCATGAAAAAAATATTTATTTTATAAAAATAATTGTGTCTTAAAATAGATTATGGATGGTATTTGAAAATGGGTAGGAAATTGAGAAGTTCCCTTTAATTGGGCTTGCGTATCAGGAAGAATTGTGGAGGGAACTTTGTAAAATATGCATTTCCCCAAAAAAGAAATATGAATTGATTTGGATACATAAGTTTAGAAAATATAACCAAAATTTATGAGAATTATATAAAAATAATGAAGAATTACATTAGAGTAAAGAGGGATAAATCATAACCCAAATGAAAATGGAAGTTTGGGAAGAAACTCTTACCTTATGTATGAAAGTGTTCTTCACTTGTACTTAATGTCTTGGATAATGAAATTAAATACATTAATTAATTAATTCAGAACCTTTAATACATGTATTTTATTTATTATAATTTTATTAATTTCATTTATGGTCTTTTTATTAGTTATAAGATTTAATTATGTCATTCGAGAGTGTTCTTTTTCTTAGTTTTCATGATTGGTTTACTTGTATAAGAGTATGAAGGTTCATATAAAATGAGAGTAATTATCCAGAACAGAAATTATATGTTATTAATGATAATATAGTTGATAAAATTTTTATATATTTATTTTGGTTATATGGGGTGAGGATGAATCATTTGATAAGATAATAGTGATAATTATTTAGATTATTTTAGCAGCTCTTCAATCATCACAAATTAGTTTTGTTTCATTAATTAATATCATATATATATACTAGTTCGAGAAAACTAAATGGATTATAATATGTATAATAAAATTTTATTTAACCATAATGATGGTTTTATGACCATCCTTGAAGGCGTTAGTGAAAAATGAAAAAGCATCGTCCATAGTGGCGGTAAATCGACACGTCACGGACGATATTTTCATTTTTAGAATAAACGGGAGAGGGAAGAGATTAAAAGATGAATTATTCCATTAACATAATAAAATTATAGTATATAAAATATAATGGAGTTATTATTCCTATTTTATAGGTTGATGTCAGGAGAGGATAATAAAATAAATAAAATAAAATAAAAGAAAGAGGATTTTACCACTTGAAATTCTCCTCTATGAGAACCTCCTTAGGGGAAAGGGTTTGGTCTTTTGATGAGACCAAAGGCTCATGGAAATGGGGGAGTTTCTAGGGAAGAGTATTGGGTAGAAATTTTACAATCTTAAAGTCTTAATAGGTGTAAGGATAAAAGGTGGTGAGGGTGGTATTTATAGAGGAGGAGATGGGTGTTTTTTGAATATTTTATTCATTTGTTTATTATTTTTTCTCAAGGCTATGAATAGTTTGAGCATTGTCACAAAATATATTAAAATAATAAATGAGAGTTTGATATTATGGTCTTACATCATCCATACATCATATACGACTCAATAATTCATGTATTTATTAAATACCGTAAATTACCATATTTCACTATTCACTAAAAATTCACTTATTTTAGAAAAATCCTAAAAATTAACCCTAACCATTTTTTGACATGTAGAATTAAAAAATGAGCTCAATTTTATGAAAATAATTTTCTAAATATGAGAAATATAATTTTTAAATAAAATCATCATTTACTCAAAAAATATTGATTTTAATATTATGACTTTTTTTATGACACTTTGAAAAATTAATTAAGGTCTCATAAAATTATCTTATAATCATAAGATAAAAAATTATTATTTTATGAATCTATTTTCTGAAAATAAATTTTCTTTTAAATCATTACATTAATTATAAAATTTTAATTAAATATTTATGACTTACACAAATACAAACACTTAATTTATTATTTTTAAAACATTTAGTTACTTATATCAATATATAAATATATCATATTTTCATTTATAATATACCCAAATTTTATTTATACTTTCATAGGTGAATTTACTATTCTATTGGTCATATTTCTATTCATAATGGTCACATTACTATTCCAAAGGTCAAGTTACTATTCCATTGGTATATATTCCTTAACTTCTAAAAATACCTCTTATTTCATTCATTTTTCTTTTATAAAGTTTTTATTGTATTATCTAAGTGTTTTATATGATTTGTACTATAAAAATAACTATAAAAAGGTAATTTTCATTGATAGGATTTTGGGTTGTTACAACCGTTTCTAACTCAAGATCATGGGTCGTGTAGTTCTGCTCATGTGATCTCAACTAACATGAACTATAAGCAAGCATTGCCTACCTCTGCATCATAACACAACCAAACCTAGTTCCTGATGCATCGTTTAACACTGCATACTTGACACCCTCCTTTAGAAATCTCAAGATGGGAGCGCTCGTCAATCTCTGCCTCAACTTCTGGAAAGCCTATTAGAACCTCTTTGTCCACGTGAAAGGCTTCCCCTTTTGGGTAAAAGATTTTAATGGATCTTATATCCTAGAGAAATTAGGTGTGAATCTTTGATAGTAGTCTGCCATCCCAATGAAGATCCACACCTCCATCATGCTCTTGGGTGGCTCCCAAGCTAGCACTATCTCGATCTTCACTGGGTCTGTTGTTACACCATCTGTCGAGATAACAAGTCCTAGAAAATGGAACTCCTAAATACATAATTGTCACTTCAATATATTATCATGAATTTAGTGCTCTAAAAGTACATCCAGAACCATCCTCAAGTGTCTCACGTACTCCTCCTAGGACGCTGAGTACACTATAATATCATCGATGAAAACTACCATGAACCAGTCTAAGAAAGGCTGAAAGATCTAGTTCATGAGTCCCATAAACATTGTTGGGGAATTATTCATGCCAAAGGGCATAACCAAGTACTTATAGTGACTTTAGAAACATATTAATTCCATCTTTGGTATATTTTCATCTCGTACTCGCAACTGGTGATAGTCTGATTTGAGGTTGATCTTTGAGAACCATTGTGCCCCTCTCAACTGATCAAAGAGTTCATCAATCCTAAGTAGTAGAAACTTTTTCTTTATGGTCACATGGTTTAGGTTATGGTAGTCCACACATAACCTCAATCACTTGTCTGCCTTCATAGCAAATAACATTGGGGCTTCCCGGGGTTAAACACTAGGTCTAACAAATTCCTTCCTCTACAAGTTCTCCAGCTGCACCCTCATCTCATGAACCTCGGCGGGAGCCATCCAATATGTTGGCATAGATATCAAGGTTGTCTCGAAGTGTAGATCAATTCATAATTCTCTCTCTTAGTGGGGAGTTAATCTTGGAACATCCTCAGGAAAGACCTCCTCATACTCTGCCACCATTATAGGGAACTGAAAACTCATTGTGTCCACTACACAAAGGGTCATTCTATCCAACTAGTGTGAAATAGAATGCACCATCATACACATGAGTCTATCCTACTCTATCTGGGTTTCCTTTTCACTTAAAAAGGAAACCCTCTCCTCATCACTAAGGAAACACTGCATCCTCCACCTAAAATAGTCTATCTTGGCATGAACTGTGGATAACTGGTTCATACCTAAGATAATGTCATAAGGCTTGATCATTGCTACAAAGAGATCCCAAATGAAACTCTAAACTCTAAGATTCAGGTCACACCATTGGCATAAGTGTGTGATCACTGAGTCACCTATAGTTGGAGTCTCCAAGTGCATGGGTTGAGCCGAAGGCTCAATCTGAATCTCTAAGTCTCATACCAGATAAGTGTCAATAAAGGAATGACTCACACCAGTGTCTATCAGTACTATAGTTGAGGTAGAAAATACACATATCATACCTCATATCATCCCTAGATCCTTTGGGTCATAAGTCTCAACTACCTGCAGCTGCCCTCACCCCTGTCCCCCAGCTCCCTAAGTCTGGTGTGGGCCACCTAGGAGTGGTGGTGGTAACAAGTCAAAATGTCTACCACCTCCAGCTCCTCTCCCAACTCTTTTGTCATGTCCTAATCCCTATAGACCTATCTACTCTTATCGTTTACTTTATGTAGGTATCTCATCCACTATCTCTCTATCAGTCGTACGGTGGGTCGAACAATCCTGTGCAAGATGTCCCCTACAGTCACATGAGTAGCACAGTCTCTCCCTAGGCTTACTAGACCCATCCTGTAACGACATGAACTTTTTGAATAGTTTGATTAATTAGAGACGATAATGGTAAATGCAGAAAGAAGAGTCAATGGCCTCATCTAGTAGACTCGAACCATATGGAGCCCATTTGTCAGAGCTTGGGAAGGAAGTGGCATCACTGGGCTTCGCTCTGGACCAAGCCCAAGACGAACTCCAACATGTCGAGCTTGAACGAAATCACCTACGGGAGAAGTTCAAGTTAGTGGAGATTACCACTAGGGCAATGTAATCTGATCCTCCCCAAGATTCTTTAACCATCACACACTGTATCCTTAGGTCGTATGTGGGTGTTTTAAGGGGATATGTTTCAAATCCCTAATATGTAATCCCATAGTTTTAATAAAATTATTGTTTCATCATTTCTGTGTTGTAACTAGATTTTCTTAATAAAATATAAGTTTATTGATTTTAGAAGTTATAATGGTATTTCAAATATTTCCCTTACATAGAGAGTTTTTATGGAAAAATAAACATCATTTTTGAATTAGAAATGTCAAAATTAATCTAGGCTGAATTTTTGGAAGTTTTCTACAAAGTTTCATTTTTGATGAATAGTGCTTGATGAATAGTGTTTTTATGAATAGTAAAAAGATGTTTAATTGTTAAATAACTTTTTTGTGAATTGATTTTCAAAAATATGACAGACATGGTTGTAATTAAGGTAAAAAATGTGGTTCATTGAAATCAAAATAATTTTTGGTGAATAGTAATTTTTACCCCTATGAATAATATATAATATGAATAGTAATCTGAATATTAATGTGACCATTATAACTAGTAAAATATATTATTATTTTATTTTCATGAGGTTATAAGGTATTGGAATGTTGACTAAATTTCAAGGTGTTAAAAAATGAGTTATAGATTTTAAATTATAATTATTGAATAAATTATGATTTTAATTAATAATTAAATTAAAAATATTTAGAAGATTGTTTTCAAAAAATGGAGTTTATTTTTGGATTCTACGTGTCAAAAAATGGTTAGGGTGAATTTTTGGGATTTTTCTAAAACAGTTGAATTTTCAGTGAATAGTAAAAATACAGATTAGGGTTTCGGTATGTTTAATGACATCATGACTGCATCATGATGATGTCATGAGTTTTTTTGAGGTTTTTTAGACCAAAGGGTATGAATTATTGTATGAGGGGTCCCATGTGTCCAAACACCATGGACAAATACCATGAGAAAGCCCATGGTTTTGTGAAAACCACTTGTGAGGTGTCCTGTGGAATTATTAAAGTATCACCTCTCTTTCCCTATAAATACCCACCCTCTCCTCCTTTATTTTTCAATCCCAACTCCCACTAAACTAAGATATGGTCTCATTAACTCCCAAGGAGTCCTCCCAAGATTCCCCCAAGCCCTCAAGGTCCCGACCTTCGAGTTCTAAGAGTTACGTTTTAAGGTAAGGGATCATACCTCTCTCTTTTTTCAAGTACTCTCTTTTATGTCATTTCTTTTATGCTCCGTGTTTTTATGTTGGAGGATGTTCTTTTATATTAACCTTACTTTAATTTTTATTTTCGTATGATTATATATCCCCTCTTACTCTCTTCAATTAATTTTAATAATTTCTAAGTGGCGTCGTTAGGCTGCCGAATTTTTATAAGGGATTGTTTCACCCTTCTCATTTTCAAGGTTCTATTTTCATGTCTAGTATTTCAAGTTGCTTTTTCTTATGTTAGGGTATGATCTATATATCCATAATAATTTCCTTTTATTTTCATATGATGAGATACCCTATTTTATCTCATCAATTCATTTTTTTTTTGAAGTTTTAAGTGACGTCGTTAGGCTGCCGAATTTTTATAAGAGAAATCTTATTTTTGTCTTCCTTTCAAGTTTTTCATTTCATATGGTATGTCTTTAAAATTTCATTACAATGTTCTTATATCCTTTATATTCTATCCCTATACTGTTTTTGGATCATTTATGAGTGGTTAACCCATGTCCCCTCTCTTTTCAATGTTTTCTAAAACCCTGTAACATAGCCGTTATGCTGCAGAATTTTCGTCTCAAAGTGTCTCTCTCTTTTTCTCAAATTATTTTATTTTATTAAGTGAATACTCAAAGATCTTTCTTCTACAGGTGTATTCACATATATATAAAAATGTTCTATTTTAATTCTGTGATTTACATACATGAAACCCACTTTCCTTTTCCGTGGGTTTAAAATGACATAAAGATCATGTCTTAAAAGCAGTTTTTAAAACATTTTCATTATGAAATGAAACCCATTTCTTTTATTCTATATGGGTTATTTATGAAATGTTTGATGATGATATATGTGGCTCGCATGATAATAAAGAAAAATTTAAGGGTGCGCCCTGATAGCGCTCTAATGCATTGGGTAATGATGTAATCTCTAGGGATTACAATTTTAACGATACCTTGGTGAATAACCTTGGTAATTTTTTTTAAAATGACACCTTAGGGATGGACCTTGGTGATATGTTCATGATTGTCTAAGTTAAATTTTGTAGCCACATCTTCAAGTTATGAATCATGTTATTTTCATTATGATATGCCCCATGATCTCTTTCTCAAGCCTTATAGTTATTTATCATGACTTTATTGATGTATCTCAAGTTCACATGTAAAATGTTTCCCTTGTTTCCCTTATTGGGCCTTCTACTCACCCTTTCCTTTGATGTATGTCCCCAGGTTATGATATGTAGTAATGAACTTAGGATGAACAAATGAAGGAGCATTTCAATTGTTTAAGAAGAATTTTTTTATGTTGTCATGTATTAAGTTCATGGTTTCCAAGACACTAAACCTTAAAGATCATCAGTTTTGTATAATGTAATTAAAGTTTATGTGATAAAAAGGTGGGATTCTATACATCCTGTGAGCCCTGTTTAGTAGACCATATATCCTAGGATCACATCCTGAAATGTCTCATGTGCCCAGGTCTTTGAGTCTAATGTCGGATCCCTATTGATGAAGTCTCTACTCCTGAGTGCCCACTACCAGCAACAACTATTTATATCTTCTCAACCAGGAAACTCTTGACCACCAAGGAATACTCTATCACCCCAGTATGGGGTAGGAATTCATAAAGGTATAACACTGGCTTAGATGTCTCTACACATTCCTCCCTCAAAGGTATGATCCAAAAATAACTGATCACCAACCATATCCATCGAGTATCTAGAGAGGTTGATGAACCTTGATGAATATTAAAACACTATCATACTGCCTTAATGAAGTTTTAGAGACTCCTTGATTCACACATCCCTAAACATAGTTGGTGATAAATCTTCCCTGAAAAGGAACTCAAACTATGACTATGCTAGGGTCGCCTCATCATACGACTAGGTCACTAAAACCCACCATTGTCCTACATATCCAAAGATAAGGATCACAGATAGGACCACCATCTAATATGCTAGTGTCCTGAAAAGACAAAAAAAACTCACGTCACTACCTCAAGCCAGTCCTCAACTGCTTATGGGTCAGGCTAACCTCAGAACATGAGGAGTCGTTGTTGATGAAACTCATGAAGTGAATTCATCCTACACACCACATATGTTGGTATTGCAGGTACCATCTTCTACTTGATAGGTGGTGGTATAACCGGTGCACCACCTGGAGGTAATACCTCTAGAACAGGTCCCTATATTGAAGCATCATCACTAAGGGGATCATCTTTGTGATCCTAATATTGAATCCTAGCTGACATACATCATGAAGGCATCCTAGAATAAAGAAAATGTACCACTTTCAATGAGTATATCTGAAGAGTTAACTCAAGAAGGACATGTAAACCGAAACTCATTCCTATATGATGCATGTACCAATGTTTTTACCTACAACCAGTGTCTACATGTACTGAGTTGAAAATCAGGTGATCAGAGTCATGGTGTATGGATACTTCAGTCGTCACACCAATACTGGAGTCTCTAGACTGAAATCCAAACTCGAAAAACTTATCATTGTTTCCCTAAACCAATCTCACAGACTCTAGTCCTAAGGTAGAACTAACTGATTTGATACCACTCTATTACGACCCATCCCAACGGGTCCTATGTCGAGACTACCCCAAGCCCGCCTCCAATAGACCAGGGGATGGCGACTAGTACTGAGTAGGCATATCACTCACATGGAAGGCCTTATCATAAGGTACTTGTACACACGCACACATCTTCAAACCCATACAATGTCTAAATGTAAAACAACTAATAAACCATGTGTGTATACATCTAAATCGCACCATTAGAGTACGAAAACAAGTACTGGAAAGAAAAAGGGACAAATACAAGCCCGCCATAAAGAATCTGTAAAAAATTATAACCTGAAAGTATAAAAGGGGATTGCCGTCAACATAACTGCAGGAACACACCTTCATCTATTCATCTCACTAAGATATGTCTAGTCCTAGTCCCTCTAGGACTCTGTCAAAAGGTCGATCATCTACATAAGACATGACATGTGCAGGAAAAGCCCGTGTAGGGGTGAGTAAAAAAATACCCAGTAGGACACCCCAAAATCACTAAAGCACATAACATCAAGAATAATTGTCATCTCATCACAAATATATGTCTACAGAACATATAATGAGAATATCCATATATACGCACCAAAGACTCACAGTCTCAAGGTAAAGTCACAACCATAATGCCTGCCTAAGAAACCTGCTCTAAGGTTCCACATAGTTCTCATCTGGGAGAACTCACTCCACGGGTCATATAAAAATGATGACATTTGTATGAGATGTCATGCTCATCAGGTCACACCATAAGAAGTACATGTTGAATGTCTAAAAAGAACAATACACAAATGACGATCACACTCAATGTCATGTGGTATACCAACAACTCAATCCAAAATAACCCGCTAAGTATATAATCGATTCCTATATAGTTTTTGTCATAATGATACCAAGAAACTCTACCTAGGGCAAGGATAATGATATAGGATATCACTCTAGGCCTCACGGAAGGATTCAAACAAATCTATTCAAGACTGAAGTCCCACTGAAGGGATCACCATCCTATGTGTAGGACATGATTCCATACTAACCCTCAAGGAATGGATCAAGGGAATGAATCCTAACAAAACATGTCCAAGATGGAGAGGAAAAGGTCTCTAAGCCATGTTTGAAGTAGTATACGGCATGTACTAGAAGTACATGGTGTGTCCCTCCGGCACCAGGTCCTGGCAGTGTATCACAGCTCGTGCCCATTTCCATGTCTAAGTACACATCATGTTTGAGATCATGTACCTCTCATCGTGTATGTGTTCCCCTGGTCATGTTTGTGCTCAAGTACACGGTGTGTCCGAACCCATGTACTCATGGTCGTGTTCGTGTACCCATCATGGTACACACCAAGTGTAATGGCCCAAACCTATCTGGTCCATCTCTTTGCTGAAATCTAGTGTTTGAGGTGTTCTATGAGGTTAAGGTGACTCATCCCCAACACTTTTCCAAATTTCCAGTTCTGTGAACAATGTTTTTAGTTTTATGAACAGTGTCATGGTGAGACAGAAACGGTGAGTCAGAAAAGGTGAGACAGAAATGGTGAGATAGAAACGGTGAGACAGAAATAGTGAGTCAGAAATGGTGAGACAGAAACGGTGAGACAGAAATGGTGAGTCAGAAATGGTGTCACAGAAACAGTGAGACAGAAACGGTGAGATAGAAACAGTGAGTCAGAAACGGTGTGATAGAAATGGTGAGACAGAAACGATGAGTTAGAAATAGTGAGACAGAAATGGTGAGACAGAAACGGTGAGTCAAACACGATGTCATAGCTCATGAATAGTGTTTCTAGAATTGTTTCATATTTCCTTTTCCAAATTTCCAAATTTTTCAAGTTTCACCAATTTAATGTTTTCTTTGACGTAAAACACATTTATGGCCTTGTTTTAAGGGATTTAAGGCTGAATCAAATCCCATAACTCCTATATTAATTTTTCTAAGGCCTAAGATGCATTTACTTGGTCAAACCGTGTAGTTTAATGCGATCCAATTTTAATGGAAAATCCATTGTATCTTAAACCGCTACTTCATTAAATCTTCTAAAGGGACACAATATCTTACTCCTTTGTTCTTTCTCCTTTTTCTCTGTTGCGAGATTCTCAAACCTTTCCTTCCTTCCTGTAGGAATCATGAGATTAAAATTTTCCCGGTGGATTGGTTTCTCTCGACGTTCTTCTTGCTGCAAGTGCACCCTCTATTTTGGTGCAACAAAGCAGTATCCATCAATCTTCGATATAAGGTATGATTTATCATCATTCCTTTGGGTTCACCTTATTTTGTTTCTCCTTGCCATATTATGGCATGTGATCTCCATGCTTATAATGGAGTTTCTTGGGTTTCGGTTGGTGCGGTCGTGTCGTGACATCCCCGGGTGGATGCAGTTGTCACGGGAGGAGGTGATCGTGATCCATTGTGTGGATCGTTCTCATATAAATATCCTTAAGAACCTTTTTAATGTAGGGTATTCATTGCTTCTCTTTTATTTTTACATGAAACTGTAGAGTTAGCATGTTTTATCCACTGTATCACAATGGAATTAACATAATAAATATTTGAACTGGATAAATAAATTGATATCAATAATATGGTATTGCCTCTTGTTTTTGCTAGATAGTGTGATATCTATGCTTGCTTTGTTTATCTGTTCATTCTTGATGGAAATTGGTAAAGAACATAAACCGGAATTAATTGATAATTGTTTGGATAAAGATAAATAGGCATGTAAATGAATCTGGTTCTTATTGTTGCATTTTTTTATGTTAGAAAAATTGGTGTAGTAAGAATGTTTAATTTATTTGTGATAGATTACTATTTAGGTTTTCTG
This sequence comes from Viscum album, assembly GCA_963277665.1. Classification (NCBI taxonomy): domain Eukaryota; kingdom Viridiplantae; phylum Streptophyta; class Magnoliopsida; order Santalales; family Viscaceae; genus Viscum; species Viscum album. The sequence continues at coordinate 1,795,219,671 of OY728120.1, forward strand.
AATATGGAACCAACGAATAATAAATAAGTTAATTCAAGATGGATTAAAGAACTGATTTTTTGATAATTCCTTGAAGGGTTCTGAGTTACCCTCTTGCTTGTTTAAGGGACAAGAGCCCAACTGATATGATTGTTGTTTTCCTACTGTTTGTGTTGTGATGTGAGTCTGGATGGTTGTTGTGATATGTGGGGGCATGGAGGCCTATTGGTTGTTGTATCAGTTGATGCCTAGAGTGGTGAGATGCATTGGTTTATGCATGTGGGTGTCAGGGAGGACACCAGGGATGATGAAATGGTTTGGATGTGAATGTTTGGTTTTCTGCTGATTCTTCTTGGTTTTTTATCTTCTTTACTTTCCCCACTACTCAAGGTAGCTGATCTTTCTTACCCTTCTTCCAAAAGGGGTGAAGACGTGTGGGGTGTGACACGTTCTTTACATTTTTAGCTTCTCGAGGGAGGATGGGTCTATGCTCTTGCTATAGGCAGCAAAGACTCGACGGGTAGTTCATATACTCACTATGTTGATCCCCTTTTGTTTAGAATCATAGATTGTTTTTCTATAATTCCTGGGAATATGGGAAAGAAATGCTATAAATAAATAATTGAATAAATGATGTTAACCCATGGGGTTTGGATCTTATTGGGGTGCAATGTTGAGGTTGTGATTTGAAGGAACAATGTACTTTGGGTGTGATGCTAATGAAATTTAATGTGGAATTATTATTGGTTAATTAATGTTTAAAGAATTAATTAACATAAAGTGAAACTGATAAAAATGGAATGAAATAATGTATTAAATCCCTTTAAATTTTTGTGTGCTTATAGGATACCTAGTCTTAGAAGTAGCAGCCCGGAGTCCGAGAGACGTTAGCTGCAGTTGAGTCTAATACTAGGTTATGCCCATAGTGTGGTTGTGAGCTGTAGTATATTATGTACTTTTTGTGTTTCTATATGCTACTCCACCCTTTCAGTGAGGAAAACTGACACCCCGGGGATTTTGAGCCCTGGGGGGTGTTTTCCCCAACATTCTTGTGGGAGGATAGATGGCTGACTACCCCCTTTAGTCGCACTCTCTTCTCTTGGTAGTTACTTGTCCTGGCAGGCACATTGGTTAGTTTTCCCAATATATGTGTGTGGAGGGATGTAATGTATTATGGTTATTCACACACATATATTCAAGATATAGTTTTCTATGGACTACTATAGGTGTAACGTGTATAGGTTGTGATGGCTTGAGGATCCTTACTCGGGTGTATGGGCTATAATGGTTTGAGGTATAATACCCGATGTATGATATACGTTATGCGAGCTATGGTGGATCCAAAAAACTACCTGGTTACTTTTCTTATGTGGACGTGGTGGTTTTTTTGCACGGGGTGCATGTTGTGGTGCTTTGCTCAGGTGTCTGTGAGCAAGCCTTTTTGGAGAGAGATGCTTAGGACGTGCGACGTTGGGGAAAAGTGGCAAACCAGTGGGGAAGTAGTAGCGGGGTACCCTTGATATTCTTTATTATATTATATACTCTTGTATGCGTTACTTGGTGAGAGTATCCATGGTGAGGTTAGGAACATAGTATACCTATTTAGGTGACGAGTTAGTTTCACTTCTTGTTCACTGTGCTTTAGCATGCTTTCTTTACTTTTTCACAAGAGGCTTCAGGGAGGATCCTTTTTAGTTTACTGTTATACTCACCCTATGTATATATAAACTTATTTTCAGGTCACTTGGAGCAGGTTGGAGATCAGGCTAGTTATTACTAGCTTGCGGTTGCAGGAGCTGTTCGGGATTGTGGTTGCTGTTGTTTTACTTTCTTTTGGGTACTTGCAGTTTTTCCTCTTTCAGTTGTAGTAGTTTTGCATGAAATTTCATATGTGTACTTGGGATTTCTTTTATCTTACTGGTTTAGTTGGAGTTTTTTGGTGTCTATATTATCTCTCTCTTCTGCATGTGTTCTGTAACGACCCAAAGTTTCATTAATGGAAAATCCCTCTTGATCCAGTTAAATGTTTCTTTATGAAAAATGTTTTTATAAGATATCAACTTTTTTTAGTTTTACTTTAAGATTTGTGATCGTTACTTTTATAGCCATTGAACAGTGATCATCTGGGTAGTTTAAATATAAGGCTTTAACGAACAAATTTTCTACTCAGACAAAGGAAGCGATGGCCTCATCCAGTAGAATTGCCCCTTACGAAGCCCATTTGTCGGAGCTCGGAAAGGAGGTGGCATCTTTGGGCTTTGCCCTTGACCAAGCCCAAGCTGAGCTTCATCAAGTCAAGCTCGAATGTGATCGTCTACGGGAAAAATGGAAGTTGATGGAGATTACCACTCGAGCGATGTTATCCGAGCAACCCCAAGAGTCTGTCACCATCACACACCTTACCCTTAGGTCTTATGCGGCTATTTTAAGGGGTTATGTAACAAATAAGTAGCACCATGTTCATGTACATTATCTTTGTATATAATAATGAATATAATTTCTAGTCATTTTTGATACATTGTAATTAGTTTTTAAAGTACAAACGGTGTTTTTAGTTATTATTTAATTAAGAATTATATTTTATTAAATTAAAGGATTTTTGAATTAAATAATATTTTAATAAAATATTATTATTAATATTAAATTAATTTTTATTAAATATAAATGATCTTATAATTTTATGAATGCAATTAAAATTTTTATTAAGGTTTGAAAGCCATTTCTGTCAAAACCCGTGAATTTTTTATAAATGTCGGTTTTTATTTTAAAAGTAAAAATTCACATATTTAGAAAATTATTTAGATAAAATAAATATTATTTTTGGAATCAGGACGTCGAAATTATCCAACGGTGAATTTTTCATAATTTTCTGAGACAGTCAAATTTTTGGGTAAAAATTAAATACCATTTAAATATATAATGTGTTTTATGACATCATAATGACCCAATGGTGATGTAATAAAATACCATAATTCTTATGTTCGGCCAATATGTGTTTTATCATTAAAATAATGAGGTTTTGGGTTTGTTTGACTCACTTTTCAAAGCATTAATGGAGCCCTCAAGACTTATTCAACACTTTGCCTTTTTAAATTAATTTCCATGGGAGTGTGACTCACCTCCACATAAGAAACCCTAATTTTTTAATAAGTTCGGACCTTGGCCTTGTAAAATATTGTTTTCCTCTTTCCTTTTCCATAAACCATGGGCAAATACCATGGGATGGTTTGTGGTTTGGATTATTTTAATATAAGGGGTCCCAAACCTAAATAATAAAGAATTCTCTCACCTTTCCTATATAAACCCACCCAATCTCCCACTTCCTCCACACCCAAATCCCTTGAAGTTCGTCCAACCTCTTCCCTACTCTCTCTAGAATCCTCTCAAGGTTCCCCAAGCTCCCAAGAAGCCTCCCACAAGCCTCTCTCTAGCCTTTGGAAGCACACTTCCAAGTAAGGGTTTTTTCTTCCTTTCTCATTTTTGTCAATTTTCTTTAAGTTGTATTTCCCTTTTAATTTCAATTATGAATGTTGGGGTATGTTTTAGTACCTCTCCCATACTGCCCTCTTATTGTTTGAATGATGGGATACCCCTTTCTCTCTCATTAAATTCCTCCCATGTACACCCGTTACTATGCCGAAATTCCGAAAGGAACCTTTTTCTCCTCTTTTATATTCAAGCAATACTTTTGTATCATGAATCTAAATTCCTTTTGAATTGTTGGGACATGTATCTATATGACCTTATTACTGTCCATTACATGTAAATATGATGAGGAACCCCTTTCTCTCTCATCAGTCTTCTTTATGAATTCTTATGTCACGCCGTTACGCTGCCGAAATCACACCGATTTTCTAAGCCAATATCATTGTGTAGTGAATACCATGCCCATTTCTCCATCAAGGGTATTCACCTTTATGCACATTTACTTATTGATTGTAAAGTTTCATGTATTAATTCCACATTCCTTTATCGTGGAATAAATGATTATGTTTTATGAATCCATGTTTTATGATCCATGTGGCACACTTATGCATGAAATGAAATGTTTAAGAAGGGTGCGCCCTTTATAGCGCTCCAATGCATTGGGTAAAGTATAGTATCATGATACGTCATGTGCAATGAGTGTTGACTCATGCTAATTCAAGTTCAACTAGGGTTTACTCGTGCTTCAAGTGCAATGAGGGTTTACTCATGCTCCATGTGCAATGAGCCTTGGCTCATGCTAATTCAATGTTAAGTGTTGTTGCCACATTTCCATGTTATGATTATCATGCTTTATCATGCCTTTATGTTCATGTCTCTCTTATGCTCTATTGATATGCCTATTTCCTAACATGTATTGTAATCCTCATGTTATTCATTGTGTACTCCCTTACTGGGCTTTATAGCTCACCCTTTTCTTATGCATGTCCTCAGGTTATCCCATGCAATGCTAAGTACGAAGGAATGTAGTGGTCATGTAAAGGAAGTTTTCAATAAGGATGTTGTATTTCAAGTTTAAAGTTTTTATGTAATGATCCTAAGCCCCAAAGACACTAAACCTCTCGATCTTCTTTGTTGTATCAAGTGAAGTTTTATGTAATAAAGCATGTTTATGTTGTAATAAAAAGCAGGGTTGTCATAGTTGGTATCAGAGGATAGGTTTAGTTATTTTTGGGATTAGGAAACCCTAGTAAAGCCTTAGATACAAGAATAATCATAATAAAAACATCCCTAAGTTTTGGTAAATACTAAGTAAGTGGTTTATCAAACAAATACATCCCTGTCTGGATACGAGCAGGTAGAGGCGGCTCTGGCACAGATGTATCCTAGGGGTAAAACCCGAAAACACCGCTTTGAGCTAGACTCGAACGGGAACTGGTGCACGACAACGGGCCTTGCTGCACTCTTGGTTACAACACTCCCGAGGGATATGTTTTGATAAATTCACAATCTTAGTATGAACCCTTATTAAGGGAAAAATGCCCCTAAGGATATATGTTAGAAGGAAGATCATGAAAATCCTGGATTGAATCCTATAGACTCATGAGTTAAAGAGATTAAAGTTTATTTATAAGTCATCAACTTTTGTCTTTGGATTACCCTTTATGTGTTACCCCTAACTTTCCTTTTATTCCAGCCAATGGCCGGTAATAGGAGAACTCGGGCTAACAAACGTTGTGAAGATCAGTGTGATGATTGTACTTATGAGATGCCCAATCCAATGGGAGCGGGAATCGCGAACTTTGTCACGCTTCTCTCTCAGCTAACTCAAGTTTTGAATAGAAACACTGGTCAAGAGGAACGTTCAACCCCCACTAAGAAAGAACAAGTCGCTATTGAAAGCTTCATGAGACAAAGGCCTCCTACTTTTAGTGGATCATCCGATCCCACGATTGTTGAACAATGGATCAACTCCATTGAAAAGATATTCTCCATCCTCCAATGCTCTGAAAAAGAGAAGGTTCTCCTGGCGGCTTATCGTATGGAGGGTGAAGCTGATCAATGGTGGACGTTGATCAAAAATACGAAGCCTGAGGAGGAGATCGAGGCTTTGGAATGGAAGGTATTCCGGAAGATGTTTTTCGATAAATATTTTCCACGCACCCTCCGTCTTAAGATGGAAAGGGACTTCCTTTCCCTCAAGTAGAAAGATGAGGAATCTGTGGGAGCGTACGAGGCAAACTTCACAAGGCTTGCACGATACTCTTCCGGCTTTGTCGTTACCCCCGAATGCAAGGTTGACCGCTTCTTTGGTGGGATGAAGCCTAGCTTGCGGAAAGCATTAGCGATCCGTGACTTCGACAGCTATGAGGAAATTATCTGATGTGCCCTCAAGGTTGAAATGGAGATCGGAGAATCACAGGGGTATCATGGGGACAAGAAGCGGAAGGTGGACTTCAATGCTGGTGGTCCGATGGATAAATCCAACGGCGCTAAGAAATTCCAGCACCCCACTTGCCAAAAGTGTGGAAAGAAGCACCCTGGAAATTGCCTTAGGGGGACAAGAAAATGCTTCAAGTGTGGAAGAGAAGGGCACCTAGCTGTTAACTGTCAGCAAGAAGGACCCGCGGCTGCGACGGAGGGGAGGAACGCTCCGTTCGAACCTCAACGTGTTGTTCAATGCTTCAAATGCAAAGTACCGGGTCATTTTGCGAATCAGTGCCCTAATCCAAGGGTTATCGGAGGCAATCAACAACCTCCAAGACAGCAAGGAAGAGCTTTTGCCATCACTTCTGCCGAAGTGAACCCCGACAACGAAGTGGTGACAGGTATGCTAGTTATTCATTCAAGAATAGCGAACGTACTTTTTGATTCAGGTTCTACGCATTCCTTTATATCTCAAAAGTTTAGTAGAACAATCCCTGCACCACCACAAATCATGGAAGTAAAGATGTCGGTGAGTACGGAAAATGGGGCAATCATTGAATCCCATGAGTATAAGTCCTCCCCTGTTATAATCTGTGGATTGAATTTCCTGGCGAACCTCGTCATACTCCCTTTGGTGGAATTTGATGCAATTCTTGGCATGGATTGGCTTTCCTTATATAGAGCCAACATAAATTGTCGGGAGAGGGAAATCACACTCCATATGGAGAATCGACCCCCGATTCATTACAAGTGTCAGGAGGAAGATGAATCTCCTTTAGCTCCATCATCTCAAGCATGGATATTACTGCCTTATGAGCACGCATATCTGGCTCAGATGATTGAGTCCAAGGAAGAAACCACCCTTGGAGAAATGCCTATTGTGAGGGAATTCGCTGAAGTATTTCCCGAGGAACTTCCTGGTCTTCCTCCAAGAAGAGATGTTGAGTTCTCAATTGAACTTATACCTGGGGCGCTACCAATATCCAAGACTCTATATAGAATGGCTGTGGTTGAGCTTGAAGAACTGAAGAAACAACTACAGGAGAATCTGGATAAATGGTTTATACGCCCAAGTGCATCACCATGGGGTGCACCAGTCCTCTTAGTCAAGAAGAAGGATGGGTCAATGCAGCTTTGCATCGATTATCATGAACTTAACAAAATCACGATAAAGAACAAGTATCCTCTCCCAAGAATCGATGACTTGTTTGATCAGCTGCGTGGAGCACAATACTTCTCCAAGGTCGACTTGCGGTCGGGATATTATCAAGTAAGGGTGAAGAAGGAAGATATCCCCAAGACTGCTTTTCGTACAAGGTACGGGCACTATGAATTCATAGTAATGCCTTTTGGACTCACCAATGCTCCAGCAATATTCATGGACTTGATGAATAGAGTCTTTAGAGATTACCTAGATAAATTTGTGGTAGTCTTTATAGATGATATTCTAATATACTCCAAAACCAAGGAGGACCATGAGGAGCATTTAAGAACTGTACTAGAGACTTTGCGCAAGGAGAAGCTCTATGCCAAGTACAGCAAGTGTGAGTTCTGGTTGAAGGAGGTCTCATTCTTGGGCCATATCATCACAAGCAATGGGATATCTGTGGACCCCTCCAAAACAGATGCAATTGAGGGATGGCCGAGGCCAACATCAGTAACTGATATCCGTAGCTTCTTGGGGTTAGCTGGATATTATCGACGATTTGTGAGAAATTTCTCACGATTGTCCAACCCTCTTACCAAGCTAACTCGAAAGGGAGTAAAGTTTTCTTGGAGTGATGAATGCGAAGAAAGATTCAAGGAGTTGAAAAGGAGGCTTATCACTGCACCTGTGCTCACTTTACCCACAAGTGGGGAGCTTTTTGTGGTATTCAGTGATGCTTCGAAGGGCTTAGGATGTGTGCTGATGCAGAATGATAAAGTGATATCCTATTCCTCAAGGCAGTTGAAAATCCATGAGCGAAACTATCCAACGCATGATCTGGAGTTGGCGGCGGTGATCTTTGCCTTGAAAATCTGGCGGCATTATCTCTATGGAGAGAAATGTGAGATATATACTGACCACAAGAGTCTTAAATATATATTCACACAGAAAGAGCTTAATATGTGCCAGAGAAGATGGATAGAGCTCATCAAGGATTATGACTGTTCAATACATTACCACCCTGGGAAGGCGAACAAGGTGGCGGATGCCCTAAGTAGAAAGGATCCAGCAATTCTATCAATGATGAGAATTGAGAAGGATCCAATCTTCTTAGACTTGATAAAGTTGGACGTGGGAATCATAAAGAAGGGAACATCATCAATCCTTTCACAAATGATTGCTCAACCATCTCTTTTGGAAAGGTTAAAGGATGCTCAAAAGGATGATGCAGGAATCCAAGAAAAAGTGGAAGCTATCAAAAAGGGAAAATCCTCAGAATTTAATGTTAATGAAGAAGGAATTGTGCGGTTTGGGAAAAGACTATGTGTTCCATCAAGTTCAGAGCTGAAGAAGGAACTTTTGGATGATGCACATAGTTCAAATTTCTCTATTCACCCAGGGAGCACAAAGATGTATCGAGATCTCCGAGAAAACTTTTGGTGGGATAATATGAAGAAGGAGATCGTTGAATATACATCAAAGTGCCTGGTGTGTCAGCAAGTGAAGGCAGAGAGGCAGAAGTCTAAGGGGATGATGCAACCATTGCCCATACCTGAATGGAAATGGGAGAACATCACCATGGACTTCGTCACTGGACTTCCAAGGACATCCAAAGGCAACAATGCAATCTGGGTTGTTGTGGATCGTCTTACAAAGACTGCACACTTCATTGCTATTCGAGAGGATTTCTCTTTGGATCAACTGGCACGGATATATATCAGGGAAGTGGTACAGTTGCATGGAGTACCACTATCTATTGTGTCTGACCGAGATCCAAGATTCACCTCTAAGTTTTGGAAGAGTCTTCAACATGCTCTGAATACTGAACTAAACTTCAGTACGGCCTATCATCCTCAAACTGATGGCCAATCCGAGCAGACTATCCAAACACTTGAGGATATGTTGAGAGCGTGCTCAATGGACTTTAAAGGAGGATGGGATCAACATCTTCCTCTAGTTGAGTTCTCTTATAATAATAGTTTCCACTCGAGCATCCAAATGGCACCATATGAAGCCCTGTATGGGAAAAGGTGTAGAACACCGGCATGTTGGGATGAGGTCGGTGAACGTAAGCTGCTTGGACCAGAAATGGTCGAAGAAATGGTGGAGAAGGTGAAAACCATTCAGCAGCATATCAAGGCAGCCCAAAGTCGACAGAAGAGTTATGCAGATAATCGTCGACGAGACCTTGAGTTTAAAGTCGGAGACATGGTGTTTTTACGCATATCTCCGTGGAAGAAGGTCATGAGGTTTGGAAAGAAAGGGAAGTTAAGTCCAAGGTACATCGGCCCATTCGAGATTCTTGATCGTGTTGGGGCTGTGGCCTATCGACTAGCACTTCCACCTACTATGGCCAAGGTGCATGATGTCTTCCATGTATCCCTCTTAAGGAAGTACATACCAGACCCTTCACATGTACTCTCTTCCGAGGTGGTACAATTAGAAGACGATCTTTCTTATGAGGAGCAACCAGTGAAGATCTTAGATCGTAGAGAAAAAGTTCTACGAAATAAGACAATTCCCCTCGTCAAGGTGTTGTGGAGAAACCAAAAGTTTGAAGAAACAACTTGGGAGTCGGAGGATATGATTAAGCTAAGTTACCCACATTTGTTTTAGTGTGGGAAAAGGAAAATTTCGAGGGCGAAATTTCTTAAGGGGGGAATGTTGTAACGACCCGAAGTTTCATTAATGGAAAATCCCTCTTGATCCAGTTAAATGTTTCTTTATGAAAAATGTTTTTATAAGATATCAACTTTTTTTAGTTTTACTTTAAGATTTGTGACCGTTACTTTTATAGTCGTTGAACAGTGATCATCTGGGTAGTTTAAATATAAGGCTTTAACGAACCAATTTTCTACTCAGACAAAGGAAGCGATGGCCTCATCCAGTAGAATTGCCCCTTACGAAGCCCATTTGTCGGAGCTCGGAAAGGAGGTGGCGTCTTTGGGATTTGCCCTTGACCAAGCCCAAGCTGATCTTCATCAAGTCAAGCTCGAACGTGATCGTCTACGGGAAAAATGGAAGTTGATAGAGATTACCACTCGAGCGATGTTATCCGAGCAACCCCAAGAGTCTGTCACCATCGCACACCTTACCCTTAGGTCTTATGCGGCTATTTTAAGGGGTTATGTAACAAATAAGTAGCACCATGTTCATGTACATTATCTTTGTATATAATAATGAATATAATTTCTAGTCATTTTTGATACATTGTAATTAGTTTTTAAAGTACAAACAGTGTTTTTAGTTATTATTTAATTAAGAATTATATTTTATTAAATTAAAGGATTTTTGAATTAAATAATATTTTAATAAAATATTATTATTAATATTAAATTAATTTTTATTAAATATAAATGATCTTATAATTTTATGAATGCAATTAAAATTTTTATTAAGGTTTGAAAGCCATTTCTGTCAAAACCCGTGAATTTTTTATAAATGTCGGTTTTTATTTTAAAAGTAAAAATTCACATATTTAGAAAATTATTTAGATAAAATAAATATTATTTTTGGAATCAGGACGTCGAAATTATCCAACGGTGAATTTTTCATAATTTTCTGAGACAGTCAAATTTTTGGGTAAAAATTAAATACCATTTAAATATATAATGTGTTTTATGACATCATAATGACCCAATGGTGATGTAATAAAATACCATAATCCTTATGTTCGGCCAATATGTGTTTTATCATTAAAATAATGAGGTTTTGGGTTTGTTTGACTCACTTTTCAAAGCATTAATGGAGCCCTCAAGACTTATTCAACACTTTGCCTTTTTAAATTAATTTCCATGGGAGTGTGACTCACCTCCACATAAGCAACCCTAATTTTTTAATAAGTTCGGACCTTGTCCTTGTAAAATATTTTTTTCCTCTTTCCTTTTCCAGAAACCATGGGCAAATACCATGTGATGGTTTGTGGTTTAGATTATTTTAATATAAGGGGTCCCAAACCTAAATAATAAAGAATTCTCTCACCTTTCCTATATAAACCCACCCAAGATCCCACTTCCTCCTCACCCAAAGCCCTTGAAGTTCGTAAAACCTCTGCCCTACTCTCTCTAGAATCCTCTCAAGGTGCCCCAAGCTCCCAAGAAGCCTCCCACAAGCCTCTCTCTAGCCTTTGGAAGCACACTTCCAAGTAAGGGTTTTTTCTTCCTTTCTCATTTTTGTCAATTTTCTTTAAGTTGTATTGCCCTTTTAATTTCAATTATGAATGTTGGGGTATGTTTTCGCACCTCTCCCATACTGCTCTCTTATTGTTTGAATGATGGTAGACCCCTTTCTCTCTCATTAAATGCCTCCCATGTACACCCGTTACTATGCCGAAATTCCGAAAGGAACCTTTTTCTCCTCTTTTATATTCAAGCAATACTTTTGTATCATGAATCTAAATTCCTTTTGAATTGTTGGGACATGTATCTATATGACCTTATTACTGTCCATTACATGTAAATATGATGAGGAACCCCTTTCTCTCTCATCAGCCTTCTTTATGAATTCTTATGTCACGCCGTTACGCTGCCGAAATCACACCGATTTTCTAAGCCAATATCATTGTGTAGTGAATACCATGCCCATTTCTCCATCAAGGGTATTCACCTTTATGCACATTTACTTATCGATTGTAAAGTTTCATGTATTAATTCCACATTCCTTTATCGTGGAATAAATGATTATGTTTTATGAATCCATGTTTTATGATCCATGTGGCACACTTATGCATGAAATGAAATGTTTAAGAAGGGTGCGCCCTTTATAGCGCTCCAATGCATTGGGTAAAGTATAGTATCATGATACATCATGTGCAATGAGTGTTGAATCATGCTAATTCAAGTGCAACGAGGGTTTACTCGTGCTTCAAGTGCAATGAGTGTTTACTCATGCTCCATGTGCAATGAGCCTTGGCTCATGCTAATTCAATGTTAAGTGTTGTTGCCACATTTCCATGTTTTGATTATCATGCTTTATCATGCCTTTATGTTCATGTCTCTCTTATGCTCTATTGATATGCCTATTGCCTAACATGTATTGTACTCCTCATGTTATTCATTGTGTACTCCCTTACTGGGCTTTATAGCTCACCCTTTTCTTATGCATGTCCTCAGGTTATCCCATGCAATGCTAAGTACGAAGGAATGTAGTGGTCATGTAAAGGAAGTTTTCAATAAGGATGTTGTATTTCAAGTTTAAAGTTTTTATGTAATGATCCTAATCCCCAAAGACACTAAACCTCTCGATCTTCTTTGTTGTATCAAGTGAAGTTTTATGTAATAAAGCATGTTTATGTTGTAATAAAAAGCAGGGTTGTCATATGTTCTCTTAGAGGGTAATGCCTCCCATTTGTGTGTTCGCTATACCCTTGGTGCTAGTCTCCAACCCGGGGCCTACTGGAGGTGGGACTCAGGGGTCATTATCTCCCTTCTCACATTGTTGGCCCAATAGGGGTACACTTTGTGGGGAGGGGGTCATGAAACCAAGCCTCCAAGTAAGGTCACACATCATGTGACATTTATCTTCTCGCGAAAACCGTAGCACCGTAGTTGGCACTCCACACAATGTGTTATCCTGAATCACATGTCGTGTTCTGTGAGATTTCATAAAACTCATGGCTCTTAATCCCACATCGTCGCCCACTCCTCTAACCTCTAATATGACCATGAATCACACTATAAAGTACAAATATGCTCTCGTTGACCCTCATTGTCACCGCTCGCTGGATTTCAACCATAAGATTCACATGCCAAGCGATCATTGCCACATCTTGTTGTCATCACACGCCCAAATAGGAAGAATGGTGATCGACGAACTAATCTTAGTCTATTGTCACCATCTTCGCAGTTCAATCATGTCATCGATTCAAATCCATATCTGCGATAACAATTCATTGCGCCAAGAAATAGGTGTGAAACGATTATTTGTACGGTATTTTGGTCGAACCGTGAGCCAAAGGAATTTCCCACGATGAACGAAGAATGGTGGGACAAATCCAAGAAACACACAAAAGAGGAACGAACCTCAGTTATGTTTGGTTGGCCTTGATCCGTTATTGTTAGAACGACGAATGAATATCAAAATAAAATAAAAAATTCTCATAATAATCCTCACAAATAATCCCAAACCTAGAATAAAATCGATCCGCGAATCAATTCGTTCATCGATTGATTCATGTTCATCGTAAAAATAAATAACTAAGGATAAATCCAAATAAACAAACATTCTACCTCGATTTGGATCAATAGCTGGAGAAGAATGATTTTGTCTCATTATCATTGACAATATCCTTGAGTTCTGTCACACACCGATCGATGATCCACGATCCGATCATCACTCGCCAACGGAAGCTCCTCCAATGGTCTCTAATGGCTCCTTTGGATCTGCAGGGTTAGGTAGCTAACCCTTCAAATTTTTCATAAGAGAATTTATATAGAAAATTTATTAGGTCGGAGTGATTTAATTTAATTAATTAATTAATTCAATTAATTTATTAAAATTTATGTCCATGACCATGCCCAACCCGAACGTATGACACACTCCAATGTTATATCGCAACTATGGTAAAACTCAGGCTCTGAACTCTACGGTGGCCTCAGATTTCTGATTCAAGCATCCATTTAGAATTTATTCCACTTTTTCATGAAAACACTACACATTTGTAATTAATATATTTAATATATTTCTAAAAATTAATTTTGGACGTATCAGGTTTTGAAATATCACAATGTATCAGCACCTAGCTATGTAAATAATCCATATAATATTCCAAAACAAAACATGGAAAAATCAGATTCGCTACACTTTCTTTGTCTGATTATCCTACGAGCAATATATTTTACTTTTGTATGACTTGTATGATATCGTAGATATTTATTTTTCTTACCATGTGTTGTATTTTTTGTTATACTTATGCTACATAATGTGTTGAATGTTATTGTACCTTGTTTTCATTGATTCTTTTTTCATTATTATCATAGGGTATAATCACCACTATCAACCCCTTAGACCATTGATTTTATTTATTGGATTCTAGTGTGCGAGGATGCATTCTTAAGCATAGTGTCTCACTGACTCAGAGTGATGTTTAGGTGATTCGAGTTAGATACACTACAAAAATCTTATTTACTAAATGCATAATTATCTCCAAATTAATCCTATTTGATTTTTGATGTTTTTTTACTAAGATCATTTATCAGTAAAAGTGTTTACAAAATTTTAACTTGGTCAATTTTTATCCTAACATTTGGATTAAGTAGATTGAACTTCTTTCTTATTTTTATTTGTCATTGATTGGTCTTATTTCTTTTTTTTCATCCAATTGAATAATAAATGATCTGAAAAAATGATCATTTACATTGTGTGCAATGAAACAATTATAATATACATTAAGTTGATTATAAAATAACTATTCCAATATGAGTAATTCCTATAACTATAATATGTTACCTTGACTAATTATAACAAAATCATAATTTGATTTCTATAATTTAACCATTTCAGTAAAAATGAATCCCAAGATATTATTGTATTTTCCAAGTATTTCATGAACCTAATGTATGATTGAATTCCCTAACAATTTTCTTTTATTTTTTTTATATATGTCATGGGTTTGATATATATAGATAATCTCGGGATGTTATTGATTTTTTAGCAGTATTATTTATCTTCAAATAATTCACACAAAATATCCTCTCACTGGCAGCTGGGGTGGCACGAGAGGGTGGGGTTTGGGGTGACAGTTTTAGGTTCCATTCCCTAGACTGGTTTATTTTCAGTGTGTTTTCCTTATAGTGTGAGTGATATTTCATTTGAAAATTGTAACCCCCCTTTAAAAATAACTAGTACTCGCACATGTGTTCCCACAACACTATAAAAAATGATTATTTTCAATAATTGAATACTATTTTTCAAAGTTAATAATGAATAATAATATTAAATATATTTAAATCATAGATAATTGGTATATAATATTGGAATGCAAGTGGAGAAACAATTGAGATGTCATCGATATAGTAGAAAACATTAAGGATAAATTTAAAGGAATGGAGATTTATTTTGAGCATGGAGAATTCAATTACATGAATGAACCAACATTTCAAATAACATTCACAATAACATTGGTTTTTACTATGAAATAAAAAATGATAAAAAAACTAAAATAGTAGAAAATGGTTTTAATAATCAATACGAGAAAAGATAAAATGATAAATTTTAGTAGATAATGATAAAAAAGTTGAAACAATGCTATTAGTAATTTGTTAAAATGATATAACCCCAAAAAATGAAATTGTATTTAATGAAATTGAAAATTAAATAAGAAACCCTGATAATGTGAGAAGCCATTATTAAAAATTCAAGTAAAGATTAATAAAAATAAATACATATAGATAATGATTTATAATTTATGAAACAAGTTCAAGTAAAGATTAATACGTATCTTGCAACCTATTTTTTGTTGTTGCCTTCATAGTTTCCATTGAAATTGATGTCAACTCCTGGTGATAATTGCAGCAAAAAGTCCTGAAAAATCATAAATAATCCAATAATATTAAATTAAATTATTATATTTAGAAAATAATGAGATGTACTTTAGGGTATAATATATCTTGTGAAACATAAATAAATAAATAGGAATGGATAAGAAACAATATTGAACCCAAATTGAATACATTGTGTATCTTGTTATTTAATTGTCAAGGAATTCAACATAATCATGGAATGCACTACTGTGATGAGAGTATATACAATATATCTTGTAAACACAAAATATTTTTATATTGTGCATGTAATCAATGAATATTATGATGACATCAATGAAATGTATATTAAATCAAAAGGAATTTCACTGTAAGAGTTGTATGTTGGAAGGAATC
Source organism: Viscum album (assembly GCA_963277665.1). Lineage (NCBI taxonomy): Eukaryota > Viridiplantae > Streptophyta > Magnoliopsida > Santalales > Viscaceae > Viscum > Viscum album. Next base: position 1,795,235,523 of record OY728120.1, read on the forward strand.
AGTTACACTTACTACGTAGAAAACTTTTATGCAATGATGAAATCGATGTAAACCCTACTAATAATGAAAGGCTAATAAACAATGGTCGAGCAGAATAAATAGGGGTAGTTGGAGTATTAGAATAGGACTTTAGAGTATGAATTTTTCATTCATTTTTATTAACCCTTAAAGAAACCATGATGCACAGAAGGGAGAATTATTCCATGACATAAGGAGAACATACCTATTGTGGAGATATTGATCTATAGGATGACTAAAGAAGGTATCGATGATGGTAAAGGGGTTCGCGAGGAGGCTCTTAGGTGTTGTCAATGGCAGTTGACACTAAAGTTGAAAATGGAACGGATTACAGGAGGTGAACCGAAGGAGAAGTCGGGGGAACTCATGAGTTTGAAGAGTAGGTATTGTAGATATAGACATAGGAGGAGGAGTTGGTAGATGATTTAATAGTAATCATAGACGGTGATGGGGGAGTAGGATTTCAGCAGTAACCTGAATGTGGTGGTAGACGAAGGAGGTGAAGGTGGTTGACGACGAAGGAAAAGTCAGAGGCGGGCACGAAGGAATCGATGTTCATGTATAATGTAGCATCGTTGGTAGACAGATAAGAAGATAGAGGTTTAATAATTAGAAGTTTGAATCAATGATGAAGGAATCGATTATCAAAGGGAAACCCGACAGTGGCAATATAGGGAGGAGAAGTGCAGAGGCTGGTGAAACAATTTGAAGCATCGATGGATGAATCAAAATGTAGCAGAAACCCTAGAATAGGGAGATGGAAATCTCGACCGAGTGACCAAAGATGTTGAAGGAAATGTATTGGGTGGAGCGGGAGAGATTCAAGGAGAAGGTGACACGTGTCCTAGAAACATTCCAACTTTAGTATATACTAGTACTTCGCATGTGCGTTCGCACAGCACTATAAGTCAATTCTTTTCTTCAAGAATGAAACACTATGAAAGTATAATTTGTGTTAAGAGTAAAAAGAATAAATAAATTACCACATAAATGATAAATTCTAACTCTTGATGAAAAGAAACTGTTATTGAAGGAATATACTTGGTGAATATATTGAAAAATAATAATATGTCTTGGGAATTAATGTGGTGGTGTTGATAAATGCATAATGTTAATAGATTGTGTCCAAATAGTAAAATGAATATGAAACATAAATTAGAAAAAACAATTACCACAATAATAGTATTAAAAGAGTATTATACATGTATGAAAACTGAAATTACTTTTAAATTAAAGTGCATTGATTTGAAAATGAAAAAACAAAACATGAATAAAGAATATTTAATAATATAATAAGTAAATGTTATTTTAAAGGTAACGCATACAAATTATGAAAACTAAATATTACAATACAGTATGATAATTGTTTGTAAACGATTAATACATAGGAAAGACATATGTATTATGAAAAAAGTACATGGGACAGTATGACCGGTATGTATATAGATTAATTAATGAGGGAAGTGCATGAAGATTATGCACAAAGTAAATGACATAATAGAATTGTCTAGGTTCCATCATTATGATATGACCACTGGCTACAAGAATCGGTAAAACAATGATAAATGATTCATTGATATACATGGATTCATCGAGTTATATAAATTTATCCAATACATGAAGATTCATGCATTTCCATGAATGAATTGGGTCATTGTCCGTGATTACACGCCAGTCAAAATCCAAATTAGGATAGTACGTCTTTGGTGGAATCTGTCCTATGAGATCATCTCATGTGGTTTCGATCAAATTTAAAATGGGAATGAAACTAAATGAGTTATTATTATGTGAATTAAAACCAAGGAAGAGCCTAAAATAGAATAAATCTAAATTCTTAATTCTAAGAATGATTATGAAAATTGAAATCAAAATGTTATCAAATGGCATAAATTAAAAAACCAAAATGGAATAATATAAAATCTAAACTTCAAAAGAACATCCTATGATGTGAAAACAACAATCTCAAAAAATAAAAAAAATTAATAATAATATATAAATTCAATTGAACCTGAAGAATTCAAATTATATCAGAAATGAAATGGAAAGGATCAAAATTCTCATATTCTAAAAAACAAGTCCAACAATGTCATAATATTTAAATATAACATAAAGAGAAAAGTAGTGAAATCATATCTAAAAAACCAGAAGAGGTAATATTGAAAAGCATAAAAATAGATGTGGAATGAAGAGATCAGACCATACATAAAAAATCAGAGCTTGTATTAATTTAGTGATGGTAGTACACAAGTGATCAGTGGTGAAATCATGGCACTATTCATGGAAATAATTTTTATGAAAGGAAATAAAATTATGGTTACACGAGGTTGGTGAATCGAGGATGGTGAATCTGAGAATTGTGGTGGATGCAGAAGGAAGTGTCAGATGCAAAGGTTGATGCAGATGTGGGAAAGAGGCAGAGAGGAGGAGGAGGTGTGGAAAATCAAGGATAATGAATCATGGAATTATGGAAGTTGTAGTGAGGAGGAGATAGATATGGGAAGAAAGATGTCGATGTGGATGTAGATACATATGTAGATTCGAGAAAGAGTTGGGAAGGATGAGGTGAGGATGGTGGATCAGGGATGATAAATTGAGGAGTTATGGCGAATGCAGGGAGGAGGCGGGGATGCCAGATGTGGAGAGGAGGCAGGGAGGAGGACAAAAGGTGGAGGTATAGATGTGGAGGCAGCGAAGGTAGAGCAGGAAGAGGTGGTACAATCGAAGGGGATAGGTGGAGAGGGAGACACATGCGAGCATGGAGAGGGGAGACATGGAGGAAGAGGGAACTAGAGGCGTGGGAGGTGGAGGCGGAGTCAGTGAGGGAGAGGAGCTGATGGGGGAGCAACTGGAGGCAGAGGATCCTGAGGCGGAGGAGTCAGATGTGGAGAAAGTAGAGGAAGATTAGGCGGAGGAGAACCCAACAGATGAGATGGTAGTGGAGGAGGGATCTGAAGCGGAAAACCTAGGAGAGGCGAGGGATTTGGGAGTGGGAGGGGAGGGGTTGGAGGGATTGAGGGTGGAGGGAGGAGGATAGTGGGTGAAAATTATCACCTCAGGTTGGGCTCTCAACCTGACCCTCAGGTTGCCCGTTGTATGGTTGCCACGTGGTTAATACATGGGTTGACCATTTGATTAGTTTTATATGTCATCGAGTTTGAAATCAGGGTTGAAAAAATTCATCGGTCGTATCCCTCGGTGGCTCAGCAAAACCTTCGGTGAAAATCATCGCACCTAGGTGAAACCCTACACCCATGGTTTGGTGAAACCCTCGGTGAAAGTCATCACACTGAGGTGATACCCTCAGTGAGGAAACTGTCAGTGAAGTCCTCGGAGAAACTGTTAGTCGATTCATTCGACATTGTTTTGGTGCATCTTGTCGAAACCTGATGGTGAAACACTCGGAAAACTTAGAGGTGAAACCCTTGGTCGACCCCTCTTCGAATCCTTTGAACATCCATTTTTTGAAGGCATCAGTGAAGTTTTCAGCGAGTATTTCTTCATTTTAAACTGACAATGATAGAAGATGTCAGGTGGTTTATGTCATTTCTATTTGTCTTCTTCTTTGTTCTTTATGTGTGTCACTGGGATACAGTCGTTTGTGGTTGTTTTTTGTAAATATTTTGGTTGTATTGATACATTTTTTAGGTATTCTTGTGATTTAGGAGTATTACACAAACTGTAAATGTTTTTTTGACATTTTCATAGTAACTTTGTAGTTATAATTTGTACTATTAGTTATTTTCCTTAATGTTTTTTACTACTTGTGTGTAGTTTCCTCCAGGAGTCTCCAGTGGAAATTTTCAATTGCAATTTGCAGTTGGTATTTTCATTGCAAAATTGCATTCCATTTTTCTTTGTAAATTTATATTTCATCAATTGGATTTATTTTTAATTACAAATTGATTCAAATTTGAAATTTCATATGGAAATTTGTAGTTCCAATTTTTGGTTGAATACTTTTTGAAAATTGCTCTGTCATTCTCCATTGTGGATTCCCAATGGATATTTCCTACAGGTAACTGGGAATTTGTATTCACTGGTTTTTTTGGGTGACAATTTCCAGTGCTCATTTAGTGCTGAATTCTCAATGGAAATTCCCAATGGAAATTCCCATTGGAAATTCCCATTGGAAATTCCCAATGGTAATTTCCTTGTATTCACTGATTTTTTCCGATGATAATTTCTAGTTCTCATCCAGTGCTGAATTCCCAGTGGAAATTCCCATTGGAAATTCCCATTGAAAATTCCTAGTGGTAATTCCCATTGGAAATTCCCAGTGGTAATTCCCAATTATCCCAGTGGTAATTCTCAATGATAATTCATTCACAATTTACAACTGCGAAACAATTTTTAGAATTTAGTTGAAATTTTACTCTGTGAATTGCCTCTGTTTCCATGGGGATTACCGCTGGAAATTCTGACTAGGAATTTTAAGCATCACATTTTCCCAACTGGGAAGTCTCATTGAAATTCATTTACAAATTATAAATTATGAACAATTAGTTTTTCAATCACTTGTAGTTTTGAATCAAGAATTTCCAGTGCACATTTGGCGTTGAATTCCCATTGGAAATTTCCTTTGGGATTTTTTCACAGAAAATTCCCAGTGGACATTCTCAGTCTAACTGGAACTGGGAATTATGAAATGCAGTGTAAATTACATGTGGAATTAATTTATAATTTCCAACTGAAAACCCATTTTTAGAATGTACATCATGTTTTCATACTATTGGGCTGTGATATTTCTTCTGGAATTTCTCAATGGAAATTCCCAGAATAAATTTTCACTGTAAATTCCCAGTAAAAATTCCCTATGGAATTCATTTATAATTTCAAATTGTAGAACCATAATTAGAATGAGTTGAAATTATACACCATCTTGTCCTATTGTTAGCATCTATATTTTCACTATAATTTGTTATTGGAAATTCCTAGTTGAAATTCCCACAGGAGATCTGCACAGGAAATTCCCTATGAAAATTCCCATTGGAAATTTCCAATGCAAATTCCCACTGCAAATCCCCTATAGAATCTGTAGAACCATTGTTAGAATGAGTTGAAAATGTACACCATATTTTCCTATTTTTTGCATGGGTATTTCCACTGGAAATTTTCACTGCAAATTCCCACTGGAGATTCACAACGAAAATTCCCATAGAAATTCCCACTGGAAATTCACACCACAAATTCCCACTGAAAATTCACACCACAAATTCCCACTGCAAATTCCCTGTTGAATTCTTTTTTAATTTCCAACTGCAAAACATAATTATAATGAGTTGAAATTGTACATCATCTTTTCCTACTATTGGCATTGATATTTCCACTGGAATTTGTTACTGGAAATTCCCAGTTGAAATTTCCACCGAAAATTTCCAGTTGAAATTCTCGTAGGAAATCCCCACTAGAAATCCCTAGTGAAAATTTCCACTACAAATTCCCTATGGAATTCATTTATAATTTCCAATTGAAAACCGTAATTAGAATGAGTTGAAATTTTGCACCGTCTTTTCCTACTGTTGGCATGGGTATTTCCACTGTAATTTGTTATTGTAAAGTCCCAGTTGAAATTCCCATCAGAAATTCCCACTGGAAATTCCCTCTGAAAATTCCCCCTGGAAATTCCTTCTGCAAATCCCCACTAGAAATTCCCTGTGGAATTCATTTCTAATTTTTAACTACAGATCCCTTTTTAGAATGAGTTGAAATTGCACACCTTGTTTTGCTAATGTCATCACTTCTTTTCCTTATGTTAATATTGACATTAAAGATGCTAATTTTTTTAAGATACTGGTTTTTTTATGGCAGAAGAAGAATTTATATCATATATCACCCACTACAGGTCTTCAATGACTGGGTTATGGAAAAAAAATCATGATAGGCCTAAGCTGACTGAGAATCACATTACATTTCTTCAAAAGATGTTATTGTGAAAAATTTTTAAAAGTCTTTGTTGATAATAGAGTTCCCTTTGATGATTGTAAAAAACAGATGGTTCTATTTTATTAGTACTAAATAGGTACAATGTTCAATTAAAAAGGTTTGATATAGGTGGTAGGATGATGAAATTAACAGTTGATGACATCTGTGATATATTTGGCATTGAGGATGGTGAGTTTCCTTTATCAGCTCCAAACACATTACGTCCAAATAACTCAGCCCTTTTGAGAAGGAGGTTTTTGCATGTGGGTAGGCTATTAACATAGGGTGTTTTATGGAGATCTATCCTTGACACTATTGAAGCAAGGGAAGAGAAATATTTCTCTGATGTTGCATGTTTGCTTTGCTTGTCTGCGTGCGCAACATTATTTTTCCCCACATCCGGTTCATATGTTGGTTGGAATTTTGTTACTTATTTTGATGATATCTCAAAAGTGAATAAGTTTTCTTGGGATGTTGGTATTCATGACCAGCTTCTCACATCAGTGACAAAAAATCACACTTTCCCATTAAAAGTTGTTGGCTCCGTTGTCAGCTTATTAGTAAGGTCTTCAACTTTATTTATCCAATTAATTTTTCCATATTGGTTTAGTATTTTCTAAAAATATTAAATATTATAATATTGGTATGTTGAGAAGTCCGGGAATGTTTCACCCAAAAGAGAGGGTGCTCCTTTATTTATTCGGTGGAGTTTTCAAGACGTTGATGACATTGTACAAGAATATACCAAGGTATTATTAGTAAAATATGTTACTAAACAGTCCTTTACTTTTAGAATACTTTATAACATTTTTAATTATGTTTGTACTATGAAATAAAGACACCAACCAAGTCTAGGCAGAGCCCCCAGGCTACATTCAAGGCCTTCTGATATTAGAGTACCTAGTCCGCAGGTAGTTGATGAAAAAAAAATTCCTTCTAGTATGAGGTGACACATGATAGTTGTTTCAAAGGAGGATTCTTTAGGCTGCTATGTAGAGAATGTGAAAATTCACAAGCGGTTCAAGAGACTAGAGGCCCAAGTAAATCTACAGAATAGACAGATTCTACTTTTGAAAGCAAATTTTAAGGGGAGGGGAGAGGTTAAAACCGTTTCCAATGAGAAGAAAAAAGCTATTTTAGGGGATATTGGGAGTGAAGATATTGAAATGAAAAATCTTACAAATTTAGTTGTTGTAAATGAGGGTAGTACAAAGGATATTCATGATGCTAATAGGATGGAAGAAACTATTTTGGAGGAAAGTGAGGAGGAATATATGAATGAAAAATTGGGAAATGAAGGCCCAAAACATGTTGACCAGTCCATTGTAGTCTCTTCTACCTCTAAGATACAAACGTCTTTGATTAGAGGTATCAAGAGTAGGATGAGGAAACCTAAGTTTTAGTCTCTATATATATATCCACATATAACTGTGATGAAGAGGCCGACAATATTTGGCAAGTTGTCCCAATTAATTCCTAGGTGGGTGATGTAATATAATATAGTGACAATAAATGATAGAAGACTGATGTAGATGTTGGTTGATGCTGATGGGGACAGGTGATGATATTGAATTTGTGTTGTAATTTCTTTTCATATATTTTACACTATACTAAAATTAAAAATGAACTTGCATGACAACAGTAGTGTGGTATGAAAATCTAGTGACAAATCACAGCAGATCAATATGAAAAAAATTAGTGATTTGTTAAAGAAAAGGTGCACTTCTAGTACGGTATGTTTTGGATTAGTTTCTTTAACCAGTGTTGCTTTATCTTTTATTAAGTTCAATTTTTCAAAACATTCCATAGATTCATATATGGTTATCATTCAAGAAAGATGTCGGCTTCAGATTATGGATAACATTTCCAACATCGAAAGATGTTCGTTCATGCCGAGTACCTTTACAATAAGACTGTACTTCATTTTTCATACAATGATGATCATATTTTTTCAGTTTTCATATTGAAAACATGTCTAAAGTTAATGTTTACTACATTCTTACATTTCCTTTTGTCATTGGCTTATAGGGGGTTCTATATTCAAAAAATGACAAATTAATGGACAACTTTTTGAAGTGACAACAGTTACCAGTATGAGGAGATCCACACTTTTATTATGCCCAGTAAACTCTAATAATATCCATTGGACTTTATTAGTCATGGATTTGAAAAAAATGGTGTTTTGATATTATAACTCAATGCAACCCCTTCGACTCACAGGAGAAAGCGATGTGTTCTTTAAAGATGCAGTGACTGTGGTAAGTTATTATAAAATGTATAATATAATTTCGAATACATTAACAGATGGATTGATCATTGGTTTTTTTATAGAAATCACATTTGGAGGCAGTTTTTAGCATTTTTCATACTGAGAATTTCAAGCCACGTAAATGGGACATGACAATTTAGAATACGCCGTAACAGGGATATGTGAATTTGGATTGTGGTTTCATCATCTGTTATATCATGGAATGTTTGGCTATAGGAGTTAAAGTCCCAGAATTTTTGATGGAAAAAGAACTTGTTGAGCGGCGCTTGTTTATGGTGAATTAATTCTTAAATGATCCTAGGAGGATGACAATAGAGATCAATGCTGAGAGTCAGAAGTATTTGGTTGTTGTCAGAAGCAATGATGATTGTTAATTGACCTTTTTATTGTAATAGAAATATGGTTATCCTGTAACCAAAATAACTACTATGACTTTTTGTGATAGTGTTGGTGGGTGATTAGTGGGTTGAAATGGGTAATTTGTTTTCAGGATGAACAAACATTGGTTTTATGATAGGTGTTGCTTTGTTCTTTGTATTTTTAGTATGAATTGTTTTATTTGAATGACTTGGAAACTTATTATACATAGAATTATTAACATGGAATTCTCATTGAAACATTCCAGTGGAAATTCCCACTTTAAATTGTGGATTGATATTTTTCAGTTTGGTTTTCATCACTTTTTTGGGTGTTACATAAGGTGAAAATGGTAATTTTCTTATCCAGATAACCATTTTCATATAGCTTATATTGATTTAATCTTTAACAGTATGAAGGGTGTTAAATTGGTATTTCTTCTTGTAGTCTCTGGAGTCACTTCTTTTAATGGAAACTGGTTGTGCATAAAAATCCCAATTGGGAATTTGCATTGGAAATCCCCATTGCAATTTTGCACTGTAAATTGTGGGTCAGTTGTTTCAATGTAAACTATCTGTGCATATACATTCCAACTGGGAATTTGCATTGGAAATTCCCAGTGGAATTTTCCACTATAAAGTGTGGGTCAGTTCTTTTAACAGAAACTGGTTGTTCATATAAATTCCAACTAGGAATTTCGAGTGGGAACTCCCACTCCAAATTGTGTGTGGAAATTTCCAGTTTCGTTTACATCATTTTATTGGGTGGTGCATAGGGGTGGAAATAGTTATTTTATAATTCGGATCTAGATTTTGGTAAGGGTGATATTGATTTTATATTTGATAGTATTATAGGTGTTATAGTGTCATTTTTATTTGCACTCTCTTCCATCAGTTGGATGGTAACTTGCTGTGCATACAAATTTCAACTAGGAATTCGAATTAGAAATTTCCACTAGACATTTTCATTGTAAAATGGGAGGGTAAATTTCCAATTTGATTATGTACAAGATGTTATTTACAATTTCTCTATCTATAGCAATAAATTCAATTATAAAAACTGATTTTCAAGGGAAGTTGCATATTGTGATGACATCTGCAGTTGAAGATGTGTTTCAATTGAATTTCAAAATGCTTGCAATGAGTTCTCGGTCCTCATATTTATGTTTTCATTCCCATTTGCAGTCATTGCTGAATCTTGTAGCGTCAATGGTGGAAAATTCCTCCTTGTTGGATCCTAATTGCATCAATAATTATATATTAACAACTACAATGATAACTAACAAAAGTGTTGCATAAGATTTCAAATAAGACAACATATCAACTGCTATGAATTGTGTTTAAATTTGTAGGTTTTGAAGATATGGAAAAATATGTACATACATTGAGATTTATGACAGTATCAGCATGGTAACCAGCATTCAACGGTTCTGTTTCATTTCCCTACAACAATACTACAACATTATTTATACATGTTAGCATTGAATGAAATAGTTCAATAACATGAGAAAATAATAGTAGAACTGTTGTATAAGGTTTTAAATGTCACATTATATGTAGTGCTATGATGTGGGTTTCAATGTAACTCTCGGTGGTGGTTTCATGGTTGGCACATGGTACACTAGGCTAGTATTATAGAGAGCTTTTTGGTTTTAGATGGTTTATGTGATGTGAGTGGGCTGGGTGAATAATTGGGGATAAAAGAGTAAGAATATTCGGAAGCACCAGAGGCTGACTAGGTGAATTCAGACTATGGTGTGGATACAATATTGGATCCATGATAGGGGTTCATGCATTTTTTACCCATGAAATAGTGGAAATTAAATTCTGAGGTGTACAAACACCTAATACAGTGAGGTATTTTAATAATAAGGGAAGATTTGTTGTAATTGATGTTGTGGTTTAGGAATAAAGGGGTACAAATATTGAGATGTTGATGAGGAAGATGACAGAAAAATAGGGAATGGAGTGGAGTTGAGGAATCACAAAGGATGGAAAAGGGATGGGAACCACGTCTGAATCTTTGCAAGAATTTCTAAAAGACCCCTAGAGAAGGATAGCAGTCTGAAGCGGAAAAAGAAGAGAGAGAGGAATACAACATGTAGTAAGGTTTTCAACACATATTTTAAATAGGAAGTGAATCCTTGTGTCATCATCTAACGATGAAATTCCAAAATTTTAAATGACAACAATGTTGTGTCGTGGTACCTTAGCTCTGCCATGGAGGGTGAATAAATGACAGTGCGACAAAAAAATTAAATTCATTATGATTTATGACCTCATGATGTTGTGTAAAGTCTATAATGCATAGTGATTAAAAATTCCATTGATATGATTCTACAAAAAAATTCTTATCACAGGACTCTACTGTGTGGTCAGTAGGCTATGATGTGGAGGGTCTAATTTTTCTAGTCATTCCATAATTTACTATCAATATGTTATAGAGCTATATGGAGTGTCCAACCATGAAACCATCACTGAGAGTAACAAATAACCATTTATAATGTATAAGGTTTTAAATATCACATTATATGAAGTGATGTGATGCGGGTTTCAATATCAAATGTTTTGCAACCTACTGTACAGTACTTACATTGACATATGTGATAGGATGTCCATTACAGCCACTATTTGGCGGTTCTGTAGTTGTTCCCTGCAATACCATTATAACAGTATTTAGTCATGACAGCGAAAAATGTATTAGTTCAATAACATAAGTAAATAATAACAATGCAGTACCAGTTTTGCGGTCTCTTGATTTCTGATTTTGCATCGGTTTTTCATGTGTTTTCTTGCCCTCTTTAGACAACTTTTCAGCCTGTCATTGCCTTTCCTTTTATCCTTTTTCTTAAATAATGTTTTAGATTGTTGTCGATCTTGCTTGTTAGATTCTTGTTTACTGCATTTTGAGGGTACATTCTTTTTGGCATCCTGCAATTCTCTAGCATAATTGTTCAAATTTGACATTCCAATTCTATATTCTTGTTCAAACTCATAGGATTTTGTTACAAGTTTTATTGTCATTCGTGTCAACTGTTGGTAACATTGAGCTTTTCTTGCTACCATATCCTCTTCAATGTGATTAACTATGATGTATGTCAACTGGATGTCACATGCATGTCTTATCCATCTCTTACGGATATACAACTCTGGCGAGGACTACACGTCCAACCTTTCTAATTTTTTCAGTGCATTACAACATAAATAGCCATAACTCTCAAATTTCATACAAGTACAACCAATTTTGACAGGTGATTGTTGGTACACTTCTACTGTAAACTCATTTGACAATCCTTTCATTGCCACAACATACCATTTTGGGGAAATAGTTTCATTACAAGACTTAAGGCAACAAGCACCACATAGTTGGTGTTCATGCTGAAAAAGATCAAATATTTTTTGAGTGTACAGATGACTTGCTTGAACCATGATCGGGTGATATGGAAAATGATTGTGCGACAGCTAATCCCTTCCATCAAATTCAGCTTTCATTTCTTGATACTGATTCTTCTCCAACACACGCTCAAATTGTTGGAAGAATTCCAAGACACTGGGTTTACGATTCAAACAATCCTTTAATACACCATTGAAACTTCCACTTAACTGTATGCTTTGAATTCCTAATGTCAATGCAGTTTTCATAAAACAATGAGCCCATTTTTCTTTGACTTTGTACATATCTTCTATCCATGTTGAATTCGTATCACTGCAATATAGTCGGATTTCTTTCCATATTGTTTCAAATTTTGAAATCTCTGCAACACCATACATGCATTTTTTCAATTTTTCCAACACTATCAAGTCATCTTTCATTACATGGCCCAAGTGTTTCATGCCATTTTGCATTAGGTGTCAGGTGCATAGGTCGTGTCTTGTTGTAGGTAGTGTCAAAAAAATTGCTTTAGACATAGCTGCATCTTGATCTGTGAAAATTGTCTTCGGATTTTTGCCCCCATGAAAATCAACAAATCTACTAAACAGCCAACTAAATGAGTATGCAATCTCATCATATAACAATGTTGCACCAAAAATTACAATCTCCTTATGACGATTTATACCTACAAACACTCCCAAAGGCCTAAACTCCTTGTTTGTGTTGAAGGTAGTATCAAACATGATAACGTCTCCAAAATGCTCATAATCAACCTTCATTCTCAGGTCAATCCAAAAAATGTTGCTAATTTGACCGCACATGTCAAGTTGCACTGAGTATACGAATGACATGTTATCTCTTGATTGCTTCTCTAGGTATTGTAACATATCATCAGCATCACATAGTTTCAACTCCCTTTGTCTTTTGGACCGTAGATAATTCAGTTGGTCCACTCGTGTATATCCAAGACTCGTAGGGCCACCTGCAATAACTGTTGCAAGTGAAAACGAATCACCGAGCTTTAGACGAGCTTTGTCATTAACATCCAACTCGGCACCTTGTGCATCACTAATGCGTCTTTGTGACCTCATTAAATGCATGGTCTCGAGAGCATGTAAAGGATAGTTATGCTCCTCAACAAATTGTGTGCACTCATACGGGTTATTGGACACGTAGACAACTCTCATTCGTGTTGGACAATTAGTCCTTGTTTCTGCACGTGGCTTTTTGACATTGACATCACGTTTGTCTGCTCTTCGGCATCCTTTTTTGCTACATGTATACAATGTGGACGTTACCAAGCTTTTGTCCTTTTTATGTTTATTAACATACAGTTTTCGTACACGGAAACCAACAATGTCTTTATAAGCAACATAAAACGAATAAGCATCTGAATCTGATTTTAAAGTCATCTCAATACTTTGTCTCCATGTAATGCTTTCTTTATAAATGTTTTCACATGGGGTGCTTTCTTCTGAATTTGGGACTTCGTCTCTGTTGATGCTAATTTCTACACTGCTCTTTGAGTTTGTAATGTTCTCACTGCTATGCTCCGTCATGTAGCAGACAGACAAATTTTGAACAGTATTTAAATCAAATGAATTTATGGCCTTTGCACCTTGTAGAGCATTCAAATTCAGGTCCCTTGTTGTCATTCTATGATGTACAATTTTTCTGCACAAAGTGTCAGATCACAATTGTCTATAATTTGTTTAATGGTGTTTCCTTTGGATCTAGTGGAAATTCTCATTGGAAATTGTAGTTGCAAATTCAAACTACTATTTCCCATTGGAAATTCGCACTACAAATTCGCATTGTCAATTCACATTGCAAATTCACACTGAAAATTCGCAATGAAAATTCCTACTGGAAATTCCCATTAGAAATTGCAGTTGCAAATTCGCAGTAATAACTCCCAGTGGAAATCCGCACTGAAAATTATCACTGGAAAATTCTCATTGGAAATTCTCATCAGACTTTCCCATTGGAAATTCTCATTGAAAATTCATATCTGAAATTTCCGCTGATTTGTTAGAATGAAAATTCCAAGTGGAAAGTTCAACTTACTATCAATATCATTTTCTGTCACCAAAAAACAAAATGATATTTGCAGTTAAAATGAATTAAAAATCTTAGTTCTCTTCTTCTGAATCTTTTGAAAATTGGAACTTGGAATTTCAATTGTCAATTCATAGTGAAATTTTGCAGTAGAGATGTCAACGCATAATTTGAACCGTGATTTCATGATGTTCTTTCTAACAGAGAAAGGGACTAACAGAATCCCGAACCTTGATGGAAACGGCTCATGCAAACTGCTATGCTCTTGGAAAGACTTTCTGAAAATGCATCATGCAAATGTTGCGTCAAAACACCCCCTGTGAACGAACCTTCAGAAAACTCCAAACGTGCACGGTTTATTGCCGCTCCCTGTGAACGAAAGCTACAAACGACGCCTACAAACGCCGAGTTTATGGCTTTCATCCCCTGAAATCGTGAAGAACTCACACAGGTATAGCCGCCCCCGACAGATGGACCTGAGACGATGTAGCCACGACCGGAAAATCCTGAACTTGACCCTTAGAGAATCCCGAAGTTAGCCGCTCCAGTGTAGCCGCAGCCGTTGAAAGATTTTCATCACCCTTGTTTAGGCGGGAAGTAATTCAGCCCGTGCTTTTCTCTTTACTTTCCATTAGTATATTTCATTATTTTTTCCAGTATTTTAACTGTTCAGATGGATTCACATGATGTGGTAGTCATCCAGCGGCCAACCCTCAGGTTCATATGTCGAACTTGAGACGATTTAAATCCAATAGTGGGTAGGATGAAAGATTAGGTGACACTTGTATCAGAATGAACCCAACTTTAGTATATATATAGATATAGATATAGATATAGATATAGATATAGATATAGATATAGATATAGATTTAGATATAGATTTAGATTTACATGGATAAAAATTTATAATTTATAATTTATAATTTTATAAAAAATTATATATGACCACTTTATATATTTCAAAATCCAACGTGCTCTTTGATGCACGCAGGGCAACAGCTAAGACAAAATTACAAAATCTATTACTATTATTGTTTTATTATTTTACTATTATTATTATCTTTTGACGCCGCCAGAGCTCTCTCCGCGTCCCTTCGTTCTTGCTTCTCCTTGCACGCCGCTGCGCGACGGCACCCACTTTATCAAATTTTTGTAACCAATTAAAATAATTAAATGTATTCGTCTAGGAGAAGTTACGAAAGAGTCCATATCAATACTACGTGGCAAAATATCATTGGCTGATATCGTCCATTCATTTATAAAATCATGGACGCCCGCACTTCCTCTGTCTCCGATCCGAGAGGGAAGCCAATGAGCTTTCTGCGCTCGCCTTCTCTTTCCCTCCTTCCGTCGTGGTCTTCTTAGCTCTTTTGCACTCCCCTTTGATTTCCCCCCTTCATCTCGTTTTAGCTATGCTGAACCTGGTAACAAAACCCTAGTGATCCTGCATTTGGGAAAATCTGTTTTTTTATGATGTCCTGAATCTGCAGATTTTGCTTCTTGATACTCTATTATGCACTTTCAATTACGAGACCAGTATTTGTTTTACTTCAATTGTTGAGCGATGGCACTATTTGATTAAAATTTTCTATTTTTGGGAGGGTAAGTTTGGTCTTTTCTGATCTGCTGACTGTCGTTGGATGGAGATGGGAAAGGGAGGGCAGAATTATGGTGCCGACGAAGGTTTTATTCGGTTGGTGAGCGAAGGAGGTTGTCGGGCGTGGGCGAAAGATACCCGCGAATGCGAGGAGATGTTTGGGGTGATTGCAGAACAAGGACTCTCGAGTGATGAGGTTGAGAAGCGGCGCCCCGTGTATGGCTTCAACGAGCTTGAGAAGGTCGACGGTCAATCGATCTTGCGGCTGATTTTGGATCAGTTTAACGACACTCTAGTTCGGATTCTGCTCGTTGCTGCTGTCGTATCATTCGTGCTGGCGTGGCTTGACGGCTGCGAGGGCGGTGAGATGGAGATCACGGCATTCGTTGAGCCTCTAGTAATTTTTCTGATCTTGATTTTGAACGCGATTGTTGGAGTTTGGCAAGAAAGCAATGCGGAGAAGGCGCTGGAGGCTCTCAAGGAAATTCAATCTGAGCACGCCACCGTGATCAGGGATGGTAAGAAGGTCTCCAATTTGCAGGCTAAGGAGCTTGTGCCCGGAGATATAGTCGAGCTCCACGTAGGTGATAAGGTACCTGCTGATATGAGAATTTTGAGGCTGATAAGTTCTACTCTGCGAGTTGAACAGGGGTCCCTTACCGGGGAGAGTGAAGCTGTTAGTAAAACTGTGAAGGCTGTTTCAGAAGATTCAGAAATCCAGGGAAAGAAATGCATGGTTTTTGCGGGGACGACTGTTGTGAATGGTAATTGTCTTTGTTTAGTTACACAGACTGGTATGAAGACGGAAATTGGGAAAGTTCACTCCCAGATTCACGAGGCATCACAGAGCGAGGAAGATACCCCGTTGAAGAAAAAGTTGAACGAGTTTGGAGAGGTTCTGACTGCTTTAATTGGAATAATTTGTGCCCTGGTCTGGCTTATCAATGTGAAATATTTTCTTACTTGGGATTATGTCGATGGATGGCCAAGAAATTTCCATTTTTCATTCGAGAAATGCACGTATTATTTTGAAATTGCTGTTGCATTAGCAGTGGCTGCTATTCCAGAAGGTCTGCCAGCAGTCATCACAACGTGCTTGGCGCTGGGGACAAGAAAGATGGCTCAGAAGAATGCACTTGTTCGGAAGTTGCCTAGCGTTGAAACTCTTGGTTGTACAACTGTGATTTGTTCAGACAAGACTGGCACCTTGACCACCAACCAGATGGCTGTGACAAAACTTGTGGCTATAGGTCCTGACAGAAAAACCCTTAGGAGGTTTAGTGTTGAAGGGACCTCATATGATCCATTTGATGGAGCGATCTTGAACTGGCCTCGTCAAGTGGATGCAAATCTTCAAACGATTGCTGCTATTGCTGCTGTCTGCAATGATGCTGGTGTTGAAAAATCTGGGAATCACTATGTTTGCAATGGGATGCCCACTGAGGCGGCATTAAAGGTGAGCCTGTGAGTGATTGATTTGATTTGGTTATTTGTGTTATTCTGTTTCTCTCTCTGTTTTTTTTCTATTTATTTTGGAGGTTAGTTTCACAATGTAGTGAAAATTCTAACGTTTGCATGCCCAGAACTGCTTGCTGTAGTTTTGGTTGCTGAAGGTCACATTTTTCACAGTGATCATGCTTATCAAATTTATATATATATATAAAATAACTAATAAGGTAAGAGTTGCCTTGATTTTGTTTCTTTGGTCTTGCAGGTCATGGTTGAGAAGATGGGGCCTCCTGTAGGAGTAGCTAATAGTCTACATTTGAACGGGGAAGATGCACTATGTAGGTTCGGTTTTCCTTTTTTTTTCAAGGCATTGTTTTTTTTATGCATGTTTTAATGGGGTATTAATTTAGTATCCCTTTCTTCCTCCTCTGGTTATTTGCAGGTTGTTGTCAGCAGTGGAATAAAATTGAACGTCGAATTGCTACTCTTGAATTTGACCGTGATCGGAAGTCCATGGGGGTAATTGTGAAATCCTCTTCAGGGAAAAAATCATTGCTAGTAAAGGTACATTCCATATTCCGAGTTTCAGATCCTTGGTTTTGTCACTTTTGTCTTTTTCCCATCAATTCATATGAACTCTTTTATGGCGTCCCTTCCATAAAAAAAAAAATATTAAATAAACACTGCAGGCTGTTGATGGTAGGAGGGGAGAGAATGGGTTGTGGGTTTTATCATACTGTTAACATTAGATCTCTATGCAAACAACATATATTCCTTCCCCCTGTAGGCTGTTGATGGTAGGAGGGGAGAGAATGGGTTGTGGGTTTTATCATACTGTTAACATTAGATCTCTATGCAAACAACATATATTCCTTCCCTTTCCCCTTCCCCTTCTTCTTCCACTGAATACACTAACCTGAATCATGCTAGGATGTTGGTTGAAGGGCATAAATTCGTTCAGGCAAAGCATGCAATTTAAATAGTTAATACTTCTAATTTTTTATGGCACTAGGATGTGAATTTCTCATCATATTGGTTTGTGGTTTAAATATTAGAAATTGATAGGAGGCAGTGATTTGTTTGTGAGAACATTTGTTGATATCATGTGGATTAGCCCATTAGATGGCGACCTTTATTGTAGTTTGGTTTTATAATTCTAGTTTAGTTTACGAAACAATCCAAAAAAATTTAGCCCGATGAATCAATGGTCTTTGTTGCTTGACTCATCTAAAATTAGGCTTACTCATGGTATGGTCACTGAGTCTATTTTTTGTAATTTTTTAAAAATAATTCTGGAAAATAGTGTAAAAAATGCCAATTCAATTTATATCAATGGAAAAGAAAACTAAAAATAACGGGCAGCCATTTTAAATTGCTCTCCACTCCCAAATTAGAATTAAACACCTAATCAATGAAAAAAGGGCATCACCCCATTCTAATGATTTTTCTCCCACAGGTCTCATTGAGAAGATGAAGATTCCCTACGGACCTAATCAAATTTGGAAAAAGAGTGCATTTTTTCCCCCAAAAGACCAACAAAACTAAAACATATATTGGCTAAATACGGTGGTAAAACAAATGGATCTTCGATTCATTTGTGAACTGTTGTTTAAATTAACTATGAAGAAAAAATTGTGGTTTGGTCCATGAGTCAGAGCTGTTCCTACAAAAATTTGCTCATTAAAAATGAGCCAATTGTGCTAACTTAGGATTGTGATCCCAACCTGCACTGTCATGTCGGTTGAACACCCCTGTCTATTTAGGAGAGACATAATTTGATACGCCATTATGGCATCATTCCATGCATGATGCACTGTTCTTTCATCTTTAATTTCTTTAAGGGAGTGCAGTTTCCAAGGAGGCAAAACGAAACATATTGTAATCATGTGATACCTGCTTTTTGAATTTGGCACTGCTAAGCATTCCTGTAAACCGTGATGACTGTGTTTAAGTGCCTTTATTATTGTTGCCTATCCACTGCTTTATTCCTTCTTAATGTCATTATGGTTGAATTGAACCAATGGTTTGGCAGGGTGCAGTGGAAAATGTATTAGAAAGAAGCTCTCATATTCAAGTGCTGGACGGCTCTATTTTTGAGCTAGATGACAGCATGAAAGATCTTATTTTACAGAGTCTTAATGAGATGTCAACAAATGCTTTGCGCTGTTTGGGCTTTGCATACAAAGATGATCTTCCAGAATTTGATACATTTAATGGTGACGAGGACCATCCTGCTTATCAACTTTTACTCAATACCTCCAGTTATTCTTCAATTGAGAGTCGACTGATTTTCGCCGGCTTAATGGGATTAAGGGTAAGACGTGCTCGTTTAACTTTATTTCTTCTGGATTTTTTTGTCAAGATTAATTCTAGAAATGAGATTAACTGGTGTTGTTATTTTGTTTAATCAAGGACCCTCCCCGGAGAGAGGTGTGCCAGGCTATCGAGGATTGCAGAGCTGCCGGCATCCGTGTTATGGTTATCACCGGGGACAATAAGAACACAGCCGAAGCTATTTGTCGTGAAATTGGAGTGTTTGGGCTTCATGAAGACATGAGTCTGAGAAGCTTAACAGGCAAAGAGTTGATGGAGCATCCGGATCCAAGAAGCTATTTGAGGCAAAGCGGAGGGCTTCTGTTCTCCAGAGCTGAACCCAGGCATAAAAAAGAGATTGTGAGGTGGCTCAGGGAAGATGGCGAAGTTGTTGCCATGACAGGTGATGGAGTGAATGATGCACCTGCGCTGAAATTGGCTGATATCGGGATTGCCATGGGAATTGCAGGGACTGAGGTATTTGTTTTTGGATACAAACTGGCTGTCAATGTATGTTCTTGAAGCTCCTTGCACTCATTCTTTTTCACGGATCCAGGTTGCAAAGGAGGCCTCTGACATGGTTTTAGCAGATGATAACTTCAGCACGATAGTTTCTGCTGTGGGTGAAGGAAGATCCATTTACAACAACATGAAGGCTTTTATCAGGTAATCTTTCAACCATACATACACTTGATCTGCCTTAATGTTGTTAGGTTTGTGTTTAATGTGGGTTGTCTGGATAATAGTAGAATTGAAATTGCAGATACATGATTTCATCGAATGTTGGAGAGGTTGTGTCTATTTTTCTAACGGCAGCATTGGGCATTCCGGAAGGGCTGATCCCGGTGCAACTTTTGTGGGTCAATCTTGTGACGGATGGGCCTCCCGCAACCGCTCTGGGGTTCAATCCACCAGACAAAGATATCATGAGGAAACCCCCCAGGAAAAGTGATGAATCCTTGATAAATGCTTGGATTTTATTCCGCTACCTGGTGATTGGATTGTATGTTGGGGTGGCCACAGTTGGGGTGTTCATCATATGGTACACGCACGACTCGTTTCTCGGGATCGACCTGAGTGGTGATGGCCACAGCCTGGTGACCTACTCCCAACTCTCCAGCTGGGGGCAGTGCCCCTCATGGGACGGCTTCTCAGCTTCTTCCTTCACTGCCGGAAGCCAGGTGTGGAGCTTCGATTCAAATCCGTGTGACTATTTTGAGGTGGGTAAGATCAAGGCCATGACCCTTTCCCTCTCGGTGCTGGTGACCATTGAGATGTTCAACTCCCTCAATGCCCTCTCGGAGGACATCAGCCTCCTTGCCATGCCCCCATGGGTCAACCCTTGGCTCCTCGTTGCCATGTTCATCTCCTTCTCCTTGCACTTCATCATCCTTTACGTGCCGTTCCTGGCTCAGGTGTTTGGCATCGTCCCGCTCAGCTTCCAGGAGTGGCTTCTGGTGCTGGCCGTGGCTTTTCCTGTCATTTTGATCGATGAGCTCCTCAAGCTGGTCGGAAGGTTCACGAGCGGGTATAGTTTGTGCAAGTCTTCTAAGTTCAAGGCTGAATGATAAATTGTTTTTATGGCTTCTTTTGAATCCTGGCTTATAATATTTACCGTTGCATGTTGTGCGATTCGTGTGTCATATTTTACTCAAAAGGACTGTTGAGGACAGTTCTAAAGCGAGAGCGTGAGATGTAATAAGCTTGCATCAGCTGAAAATTTTAAAGATTACATGTTTAAAGACCAAAAGAAGAACGCACAACGATCATCTTATGAAAAGTGAAAGACGGTTTACATGAAACATGAACTTGGCAAGCAAACCTCCTTGGAGCGACCGCCACTTTATGATCTTCACTATCAGGTTCACGTGCCAACCATTCTTCAGTTATATCTCCTTAAATTTTGCTTGGTTGCATCTGAAGCAACTTCCCAGTTCCAATCAACATTAGTTCATCAAGATGACAATAGTTCCCATCTGTTCCAAACCTCACATTTGCAATTTGTATTCCATGAAACATCATAAATTCAAAGACAACCACCAAGGACAAAATAATTTTAAACAATCACAAAATGTAAGTAGTCCCAAATAAACCCCCAACACACCTTTGTGATATATGAAAAAAGCATCCAACTCCACACTCCATGTAAGTCCAAACTAACGACACCCAACACCACCTCCAACACAAGCCTGGGTTTGTAAAAATTGATATAAGTAGGGCTGAGTATAAACACATGCTCAATAGGTTCCTTTCCTAAAACTCCTGTATCAATATCATTAAAGCATACTAATGCAACACTTGTAACTAAAACAAAAATATCCACTCTAATCTCAGGTAAGGTTCACATCCACTAAAACTATCCCATAACTCGCCACAAGCGTGCTCCCCAAAACACACCCACACACAAATAGGCATGCATGCATGTAATCATATATATATGCGCGTGTGTGTGTGTGTATGTATATGTATATGTATATATGTATGTATGTATAGGTACAAACACATGATACTCACAACAAAAATATCATAATATCCCCTGTAAACCAACCCCCCGCCCCCCAACACTAGCTGCTACAAGACCCAACATCGCATGCTTTGTTATCCACTCACTTTGCCGTATAAACCACAATCATAGTCACATCCAATCATAAACATATTCACAATCATAACTATATCCACATTTAATCATATCCATAACCATAAGTGTGAATGGGGATTAGGCATACTAATGTTGAGGTGTGAAGCTAATTTTTTAGCCCAAAACAACGTTCAACGGATTGTCAGCTTGAGCAATTAGAGTGTAGGTGGGGTGGTCATAGATGGTGAATTATTTGCAACCAAAAGATCAATGACAGGGCTTTGGGTGGCAGAGGAAGATCAGATCACTGAATGTGTTACGACCAAAAGGGGCCTAGATACCCTGAGGGAGGGGGGGGGGGGGAGGTGAATCAGGGTATGAATAATCTTTTCCTCCAATGGTCCGAAGACCTTCATTTTTTATTGATTTTGATAATCCACCTTTCAAGGGGTGAGGTAGAACCCTTATAAGGCCCGTAGGCGTAAGTATTACATGACCCGTAGGCCTTAGAGAATTCATTGCCCGTAAACTTCAAACATTACATACAACCCACACTAACTACTTAGAACTGCTCCTTCCCAGCATCTTCATCGTGAAATCACCTCTCTACCTTTGCATGGTTGTTCGACTAGGCTTTCCTGTGCATGCACAGACTTGTCCTGATGGCATGTGTCATACCTTTTCATTCTTACCCGTTTAGCTTCTGCAATGGTGAACGCCCCTTGCTCATCCTCCTAAAACTTGTTCCTAGGTTGTCAGGTTTGCATCTGCACTTAAGGTGGCCCGAAGACCTTAAGGTGGCCCGAAGGCCTTGAGGTGGCCTGAAGGCCTTACTGACCCGAAGGCCTGGGTGGCCCGTGTAAGAACCCGAGTTTTTAGAACGGGTCAAAATCCCGACCCTGTTTGAATTTTGACTTGTTCCTGAGAAAATTGGGAAAATCTGGAATGTTCTGGAAATTTCCAGACTACACGTCGTGTACTCAGAGTACATACCGTGTATGGGTTGGGCGAGTACCGACCGTGTGCTCACCGAGTACATGCCGTGTGATGACCGTGTAGAAATTTCTTACTACACGGCGTGTAGTTATAGACACACCATGTACCCTTGACCAGGTGTAGGTCATACATGGCGTGTAGGCCTGTTGGCTGGGTAGAATGTTTTTAGCAAGTACACGCCGTGTAGTATTTGTACACGCCGTGTAGATGGGCCATGTATGGGGATATACATGGCGTGTTGGAGATGTCGGCCGGGTAAAAAATTACACGCCGTGTACCCCTAGGTACACGCCGTGTAGTCAGTCGACAAGTCTGCGACGGAATTTCATCCGTCATATGAACAGTAAAATGATACACGTCGTGTACTTAAAGTACACGCCGTGTATTTTCTTTTTTTTTCCCACTAAAACGGGCAGTAGCCTCATATTGAGGTAGAACCTCAAACCCTCGATGGGTTTGAGTGGAGAGAGCCGACCGGGACTTAAACTTCCTTCTGTTCCTTCGTCTGAGGTCGGATTCAAACACTGTTTAATCCGTTGGAACCCCCTCAGTAAGGCCTTGATTCCTCTTGAGCCGTTCTTCGTGATTTCTGTTCTAGAACGAGTTATATGGGTTTGAGTGGTTTTGATTCTTTTGTAGATCTACTGCGTTTTAGACCTAATTGGAGACTGTTATCGGAGGAGTAGCATCATACGAGTCTCATGTAGGTGGTGCATACCTCTTTTTATGTTTTCGTGGTCATCTGGGTGGCGCAGCCTTCGACATGTTTTCAGGTATTTTGAGTGGGACCTAATTTTATCTGATATTGCATATTAAATTGTTCATTAGTCCCATGGGATGCCTTTGGGCATGCCCTTTACCTGTTTTTCTTGAGCGGGGCTGGGCGAGGGGTTGTAGCTCAATTGGAGCATTTTGGTCGGGGAAAGCCAAAATGGTTATGATTGAACTGTGATGTTTAACTGATAAGTTTAGTTTATTAAGCTTTGATATGAATTGTTAGAGGCTCTCAAGACCTCAATGCTGGTATGAGACAACACCTTGCTAGTGTAATTCAACTGTTTCGTTGTCTTGCCTGTTTAAAGTTTTCCATTGTGATTATATATGTGATGTGTGATATTGCATATGCTGGAACCTTCAGGTTGTGTTGGGCATGACCCGAATATTCTTGAGTGATGCTGATCACAAGTTGGGCTTGACCCAAGTTACTTTGGGTGGTTTTGATCACGGGATTGGGCGTCATGGACGTTGGCTTGAGGCAGGATGACTGTTAGGTTAGGCATGACCCGAGTTACTAGGATGACGAGGGCCATTAGACTTGAGCGGCATGGTCGTAGGGGCATGAGGTGTCAGAGATGTTGTGGCTTGGGTACTATTTTGGTGATTACCACTCACCCAGAACTATGAGTAGTGTGCACACAGAGAGACTACGTGATGAGGTGGGTTTGACCACTCGTGTGGGTAGAGGCCCCCGTTAGTTACGGTTTAGGTACTATTGGTTTGGGGGTGCTTGCCATAGGAAGCCACATGGAAGGTGAGGAGCCTTCAGGGGATAGCATTGAGGCTATCAGGTTGGTGGCAGAGACTCGCTGTGATTTGAGGGCAGACATCGCTGTCCCTCAGGTTACTTTATTTTGAGGGCAGACGCCGCTGTCCCTCCGGTTACTTTATTTTGATGGCAGACATCACTGTCCCTCCGGTTACTTTATTTTGAGGGCAGACATTGCTGTCCCTCTAGTTACTTTATTTTGAGGGCAGACATCGCTGTCCCTCCGGTTACTTATTGGAGACATGTATCGTTGTTCCTCTGGGTTACTATTTCTTGGGCGTGCCTTTGGGACGTCGGTACTGGAGACACGCAGTGTCGAGGGGCACATGGTGCCAGGTTACATGACAGAGATTCCGGTGTTGGCCGAAACAGATGACACTCCATGGTAGCTATTGAGCACCATAGGAGTTTGTGTTTATTTGTACATCGTACTGTTTATTGTTTTCCTTATAACTGCATGCCTGCTTAAACACTTATATTATGTATCCACTGTTGGGTGGTATCCTATTGAGATTTGTCTCACACCCTGCACGGGCCCTTCGAGACGCGTGCAGACTTTATGGATTTACGTGCAGGAAAGAGGCCAGCTTCAGGAGTTGGGCTGCATTAGCTGTTGCATGGAGATGGTATGGACCTTGAGGTCCTGCCTAGCCGGAGTTACTTTGTTTTGCTTACTTTCCTGTATCAGCATGCTTACTTGATTTGTAGCTACAGTTGGTTAGCCATTAGCGCTTTTACATATGGATATGTATGACCTGCTTTGGATGTATGTTTTTTTGTTTAGTAGTAGTTACATGTGATCAGCATGCAGTTGTGTTTATTTCAGCTGATGTTGTTTGTATTATTTACTTTCGCTGTTTATCGATATTGAATGTTCTTCCGCTCTGCGGGTCTGGTTTGAGTCTACTGAGTCGTTTATTCTGCTGCATATTTATTATTATACTCGGACCAGTACCATTATTATCCTCCGAGAGGGTATAGCCTCCCCACTATACCTATAAGACCCTCACTGTTAGTCGACAGCCTTTGACGTTTGGGGAGGTGCGCCTAAGGTAGTAACACCTGACTCGTTTAGCACTGTTCGGGTGGCTGTTCGGGTAAGTGGTATCAGAGGAGTTCTTGACATGGATTTAGTAGTAGCATTTTACTGGCTACTAATGAGATTGAGGCTTCTCCTTTATTTTTGCTGGTTTTACTATTTGGGATATGGTAGACTGGAGATGGGTTGTTACTGGAATTGGGTTTCTAGCTTGTGCGTGGGTGCCTGCAGCCCTAGGTACGAGGGATGAACCAAGTTTCCATGGGTGAGAATTGTTGTTTGCTTTTTTCTCAGATTACATTTTATATGATTTCCACCTTGGTGGCTCACTTGGTGTGCAATGTTATTGATTGTGATATGTAACCCTTGATCCAGTGTGGTAAGAGAGAATTGGACCTTGGCCCGGTATGGAAAGACTTGTTTGTTTGGCTTTTGATAGGCACATTTTTAGGGTATTTCAATTTCATAACTGCACGTATGCTTTTTGATGTGATAATACCATGTGAAAAAATGTCAATTTCCATGCTCTGTACTCTGTTGAAATGTGAATAGGTGAAATTCCTGATAGAATTGCCTGTTGAATTGAAATGTTCTATGCCATGCCTTGTATATTTGGGAATTGTAGGGTATTTGGGTCTGGCTCTTAGGAGAGCAGGCATGTACTATTGTTGAGGTGATTTTGATCACCAGGATTGGGCGACTCGGTCGTCGGTTTGAGGCAACGTTAGTTGTCAGGACGAGCATGACCCGGGGTACTTTTGATACTTGGCTCTGTTAAGGGCGGGTAAGGAGGCCACAAGAACGGGATGCCATGGGGCATGGTTGCGGTGGGGGAGAGTAAGAGTAGTAGTTATGCAATGCCTTTTAATGCTTTCCTTATCCATGTTATATATGTATAAATTGTTATGTATGTGGGCTGTCTGACCATTTATGGTATTCAACGGGTTCCTTTTGGGCGACTCAGATGGAGCGTCAGACGAGAGATGGTACAGTGCCGCATGAGCAGGATCAGGTTCAGGATCCGGTGCAGGCAGAGCAGGAGCCGTAGGTACAGGCTCAGGGACAGGATCAGGTCCAAGATCCAGTGCAGGCAGGACATCAGCCGGGTTTGGCAGCGTTCAGACCATGGATCGACGAGCAGCTCCGAGCTAGCCTGGTACGTGTCTTACAGGGGATCGACAGAGGCACACAGGGTACAGATCAATCTATGGAATATCTGACGCGGGAGTTCTAGCCATATCACCCGTTTCATTTTCAGGGTGAGGGTGGTCCGCAGGCGGCTGAGAACTGGATAGAGAGTATGCAGATGATCTTCAAGCAGATCGAGATGCCTCCAGGGTGGAGGGTCAAGCTGGTGACATGCATGCTGCGAGGACCGGAAAAACGTTGGTGGGATGTGCAGGTTCGGGATCGCAGGCACGAGGGACTAGCATGGAAGGACTTTGAGGACAGTTTTTTTCGAGCACTTTTACCCAGAGACACTGAGAACCGAGAGAGCTCGGGAGTTCTTGAGTCTTCAACAGGGAGACATTTCCATCATGGACTATACAGATAATTTCACTGAGTTGTCCTGCTTTTCACCTGGTATGGTAAGCGATGATGTGGCTAGGGTGTGGTGCTTCGAGGATGGCTTACGAAATGCCATTCGGATCTAGGTAAATATCTTCAAGCTGAGTTCTTTTTCAGAGGCAGTGAATCAGGCGCTCATATCTGAGGGAAACCATAGGGATATTCCCCAGGTTGGCCGGACGACGACTTTAGGTGAGGGTTCAGACATCAGAAAGCGAGGAAGTGATGAGTTTCAGTAGGGCAGTCAGGCCAAGGACTTAGCTAGACCACCTCATAGTAGTTCTTCAGTGGTTTTCTTTCACTGTGGACAACCAGGACATGTTCAGACTCAGTGCGATATGCCTCTAAAGGAGTGTCGGGCATGTAGACAGGTCAGACACCTTGAGAGGTTTTGCAGGCAGCCTTCTCAGACAGCCGACAGGCAGGAACCAGGACAGACAGTGGCATCTGGAGTTGGTTCAGGTTCGGTACCAAGAGAGGGTAACCGATTGTAACACCCCAGGTAAATAAAGAGTATGAAATTTTCACATTTATCCATATTTGTGAATAAAATATTAATATAAATTTAAAGGGGATGCTATGCTCGATGGCGTACCCAATACGCAACAACGAGTTTCTTGAGAATCTTACGTTGCACTCTAATAATAAAATAATATTATTTTAAATGGTAGTTAACGCCTAACTGTTGTGATGGCGGGAATGAATAAAACTAACTACAAAATGATTATATATGTTTGTCAAATATTTTTACTGTTTACAATAAATGTTAGAGGATTAAAAATACGAATGAATCCAATTTTAAGCATAAATATTCTAATATTCTTTAAAAGGTCGATTAACCGCCTTTTGATGGCGAACCTCTTTTAAATCCACTTTTTGACAATTTTATGTGTTATATTTGACAAAATAAAATTCTTATTTAGAATCGGGACATCAAAATTTACTTTGTGTAAATTTTTGGTATCTTTCCGATAAAGTTCATTTTTAATGAATAGTGAAAAATATTGTATTTTAATTCAAAACATCTTTTTAATCTAATTTATTTATATGATTAGATTATCTTTTGAATTGTTTTTAAAGTAAAATTAGAATATATTTTTACCATTTAATCCAATAGTGGTTGTTGGAATTAATTTCACTTTGAAATTGGACTTAAACCGGTGTCAATCTTTTGATACTTATTGTTTCATAAAAACACGCTATTTGCTCTGACAACGGAAATTAATTATTAAATTAATTAATGCAACTTATATGTTTTGAATTTTTTAAAATAGACATCATTTTTGAATTCAGAATATCAAATATAGCTTAGGGTGAAGTTTTGGTTTTTTTTCTGGAAAACTTCAATTTTTGATGAATAGTGAAACCACTAAGTGGTACTTAAGAAACTGATTTTTCGTTTAAATGAAATTTGACCACCTCTGTATTTTGAATTTCAAAAATCCGACATACATGGTTGTCATTAAGAAGTAAAATGTGGTTCAATGGGATTAAAATAATTTTTTTGGTGAATAGTAACTTTTATGTTTTTAATCGCAATTAGAGGTAATTAGTGTAATTTAAGGTAAAAATAATGTTTTAATAATATGAGATGAGCTTGACACATGTCCTAACCTCATTGGATGTGTCATGGCCGACCAAGAAAATCCATGGGTCAACTTGGGGACCCCATGGAGCCACTTTGGTTGGGAAATGACATAAATAACTTTTTATTTAATGTTAAAGTAAAAATGACACAAACATGAGATGTTTTATTAAAACAATTTTTACATGGGGTTATACAAGTCAGATTTTTGACTATAAATATTCATTAGAAACCTAAAAAGATTTAATACATCATGATATTTTTTTAATAATTTTTAGACATTAAATATATTAAATTATTTTTGACATCATGATGATGCAACGATTACCTCATTAATAAAGGATTTAAATAAAATGAAAAGATAATGTAAAATCTATGACCTACACATGTCCAAAACCTATTGTATGGGTATATTTAGAACCCTTATAACCTTAGCCTAGAATTATATCAATGTGGGACCTTTTAAAATCCGAAACTCATTCTAAAATAATGTAACATTTCTTTACTTTCCAAGAGTGCCCCTCCACTCCTCTTATAAAAGGCCCCCACCTCTACCTCCTTACCCACACTTCCAAAGCCTTTGGATCGGCCAAAACCTACCCATTTTTCCTCTCCACATCCCTCTATAACTCTTAGAATCCTCACATTGGTCATAAATATTCCCAAGGAAGCCTTTGAGCTCAAACCAAAGGGAGTTACCCGATTTTAAGGTAATGTCTTCACTTGAGTCCTTTTGTTTTATTTTGCTTCTCCAACCTCCTAAACTCTTTTTATTCATTTCTTTTGTAACAACTACAGTATCTTCAATATACTAGGATGTTTTTATAAGAAGGATTCTAGCTACACTTACACACACCTTCGTCTAATGGTTAAAGAACATACTGTTTCTGTGGTTGACGATTTTCTGCCTCACGAAACGATGATTGTTCAATATTTTTTTAACACCTTTAAAGGTGTCCATTATGATGTCACTGTATTTTATATATGATATATATGGTATTTATGTTTACTATATGCTTCTGTATTTTATATTTAAAACATACCTTTATTCTTTTCATGTTGTGTAAATGCGATAATTTCATATGAGGAAGTGCGGACTACCGCTCCCTCAAGTGATGTGACTCGTACATGCAATACATGGAATATATAAAGAATGAAATTAATGAAAATATGTGACATATATAACATATATATTATAATGGAATTATAATATATATATATATATATCATTTATTTTTAATTCCATTAATATGACAAAAAAAAAATGAAAGTAGCATTCATGCGTACGTACGACCTACCATCTCCATGAACAGTGCTTTTCGTTTTTTTATCTCCAAATGATATGGAATAGTATAAAATGAATATGTACTGGATATATATGATATTTTAATCATTAATACTATTATGGAAATTATTTAATTATAACTACATGGGCAATCATTTTTCAAACAAGTTCATTTTTGACTCATGTACCAAACATCGGCAAAAACGTCTGATATGAACTAACCTTATTAAACAATTATTATAACATTATAATATGTGATATGAACTGGATAATAATCTTTAAAGGAGGTACTTAGGCAATTATAAATTGACCAAAGGTTATTATTCAGGAATATAAAGAAACGAACAAGACAAGTCAGACTTGAGGTAAGAGATCCTACTCCTCTCTTTCTTTTTAAGTACACTCTTTTATGTCATTCCTTTTAAATATCATCTTTCTTATTATTGGGATGTTATTTTATATTAATCTTACTGTAATTTTTATGTTCATATGATGAGATAACCTATTCTATCTCATCAATCCATTTTGGAAGTTTTGAGTGGCGCTGTTAGGCTGCCGAATTTTCGTAAGAGATCTAACCACTCTCTTTCTTTTTAAGTACTCTCCTTTATGTCACTTCTTTTAAGCTCCTCTTTGTTATGTTGGGGGATGTTCTTTTATATTACTCTTTCTGTAAACTTTATGTTAATATGATGAGAGACCCTATTTGATCTCATCAATCCATTTTTGTAAGTTTTAAGTGGCGCCGTTAGGCTGCCGAGTTTTCGTAAGGGATTTTTCATCTCACTTTTATTCCCGTGAGATTTATGCTACATTTTCCACAATTTCCTTTGAGTGGTGTATGTACGGCCCATTATTTTACTCATTGTGTAATATACTTTCATTTATGAGTATTTACATCAATGTTTTATTGTCCTTCTTTCACGGGGTGTATGTTTCGAAAGATACCCATGTCGGTAAGGGAACCTTTCACCCTCCTCTTTTTAAAAGACTTCTTTTTGTTATGTCTTTTAATTCACATACTATTATGTTGGGATATGTTCTTCTATATCCTTATTGATTTAAATTTTATGTCCATTTGATGAGATACACCCTTTTTATCTCTCATCAACTCATTTTCTGTATTTTGTAGTGACGCCATTAGGCTGTCAAATTTTTGCAAGGGAACTTCTTAACCCAATTTTGATTCTTTGGGATAAACTTTTACACCTTGAATATGTCGTTCTATGATTATGTGTGAATGTCCTATGATTTTTTTACACTTAATACCCACTTATATTTCGTGTATTCGTTTTTCACACATAATTATGTAACTGATTTATCCTTAATCCAAGGATACCATCTTTGTATGGGACTTCATATCAATCTCCTTTCATTGAGGCATATTTTGTTTTATTCACAACCTTCTTTTATACGGTGTATAAACCCCTTTTACTTTTACGTTTATCCAAAAAGGAATCTTTTTTATACGAAGCGTTTTACTAAACGACAAAAGGGAATGTTTTTGTCGTACGTATGCGGCGACAATGACTTCTCCACCACCATGACCATTATTTGAGTTTCGGCTTCCTCTACAAGCCATACCTTCTTTTTAAAAGAAAAATAAATACCATGTTTTACTTTTCTTTTATTTTGGTATTGAAAATGTTTTTCATAATGTTTTTTATATCAATGTGTTTTATTGGTATCTTGTGATTGAAATGTGGAAATGTTATGTTTCCTTTATGCATGTATTATGTGGTACGATTATGTTATGGTTCTTGGGAATTGTTATGAAGACGGGTGGTTCCGTAATAAACTAAGGGCGGGTGAGCCTGATATAGCTCTCCAATTCATTGGGTAACGCGAAGGAGTGAAACATTAAGGTTTCTCCGAAGAGATTTAGGGAATATACTATGGTGGGTATTCCAAACGTAACCAAGAGGGTTACTCCCTACGTAAGAATGTTATGAATGCCTCAAGTTACCTTTATGTCTTATGATTTCTATGATTTATTCATGATTTGATGAGGTATGTTAAAGTGATTATGTTTTATGAGTAAAGTATGATTTCATTGATTCTTATGTGTACATGTACTAATGTTTCCTTTCCATATTTTTTATATCCCTTACTGAGCTTTTTATGCTCATCCCAAGTTTTTTTTGAAATGTTTTTCACAGGTCAAGGGAAAGTTACATGATATGATGATAGTGTCAAGGAAGTGTCAAGAAAGAATCCATGTTTTATTTTAAATATGTTTCCATTGATGGGAAAAAATGAATACTATCTTTATGTAACCACTTTGTTTAAATGTGGAATGTAATGCAAGTTTTATGATCTAATTCTCTAAAACTCTAAACCTGAAAAGATCCTCAATGTGTAATCTTGTATTAACTCAAGATTAAGTAAGGTTTACGGCTGGGGAATTATAGTTGGTATCAGAGGTCGGTTTAGACAACTTTAGGGATTATGAGTTTTTGTTAGACACATGATTAGTCCCTATATCTATTATTTCAGTTAAATCCTTGTTTTATAACTTTTTTTAGGTCAAGTAAAGTCGGTTATGAATGGAAGGCGAAGGATCTCAAACGACATTCCTATCTCTTCCTGATGACATGCTTGCAATAATTATTGCAAAGTCATGTTCGGATGACTGTGAAACTTTTTCTAGCATACAACTCACTTGCAAGCAGTTGTTTGAGATATCAAACACCTCCACTATACCTCATTATCATCGTGGATCATGGGTTGTTTTTAGAAAAATACTATTTTCACAATATTCTCATATTTTCAAGAAAGGTAAATATTATCAAGGTATTTTCAAATATTTTACCTTATCACAAGAATTTGAAGCATATTATGATTTTAAAAATGGTGCTGAGGAAGGACACCCTTGCGCAACCTATTTATATTTTCTTTTAAAATATAGTCTTTTAGAACATACTTATGGTATTTTAAAAGGACCAATAATAGAAAGTTTCAACTCAAATTCTGTCCGACTATTTTATAGAAATCATGTTTTATCAGATGTTTTGGAATTATATGTCATACATGATTATTTTCCAAAACTGTTTTTCTGTGAACACCTATATGACCCATGTTGTACAAGGTGTATTTGGATGGAGGAAGCAAATGATTTTGAAAGATCTCTAAATCATTGTTGTAATGCATGAGACTTATACCTACATGATCAAGATGACAATGAAACCGAGTGGACGCCATGATCAAGGTATGATGTTATTCATTTTGGGAATCATTTTATTTTATCTTATGGTGGTGAAATAAGACTTCAAAAATTAAGATGTTGAGATCGTAACAAATTTGGATGAAAATGAGAGGTATAAGGAAACTATTGAGGTTAAAACATATTAGGGTTATTTTTTGAGATTTATAAAAAGGACAACACGCAGACCGTGTGACAACCCATCGCGTCGGACAAAGATGTGGGAATCAAACCTGCAACCAAAGTGCGACTGGTATTTATCGCCTACCACTGGACTACATGAAGTCCCTGGTTAGTTTGACTGATTATTTTTAGTTAGATGATTTTATGAATTAAGAGTAAGTTGATTTTGGGTTATCTATGGAAATTTATTAACCTATCATGGAGGATATGTGATTAGGTTAATTACTTTTCAATACGAGACATTAAGAGCAACTGATGTTGTTTGGAGATAAATGTTACGATTTAACTTGGAAGACTATGTGACTAAATCCTTCAAATATTTGGGTTTCAATCTTAGTTTGGTTTAATTTGAAGAATTTTATGGACAAATTGTTTATCGAATGGTCCTCATTGAACTTTGGGTTTTGTTGGACAAATTTTGGAGATTAAGAATAGATTTTATTTTTATAAAGGGTTATCCTTTTCTGGATTATCTGATCTTGTACTAACCTTTTTGGTTTTGGTTTTGGTTAGATTCTAAAGACATGGGAAGTATATAGTTCTTTTTTTTGGATTAGGTGATTCTATAGAAATTGATTATAGTACTCTTAATGCGAACAAGTCTTCCTAAATACTCGTCTTTTGGAGAAAATATGAGTTTGATTAAGGAATCTAGTAAAAGTTGAAAGTCTACATGAAAAGTAAGTATGTTTCATTAAGATTTACTTAAGCTCAAAAATAAATTCCTCAATGAAAAGTAACTTAAAACAAAAAAGTTGTCTGTTAACTTTTCCTACTGGGGAATCGAATACCGTTTAACCCATCACAAGTTTTTGATTTTCTTATGGTTAACTTTCTCCTAGACATGTTTACTATCACTCTCCATCAGAACATGACCCTTTGTTTTTTCCTCCATGTACATATTTTCATACTTGGAATCCTAGTATGGGTTAACTCGGGTGACCTTTGTACTTATCTTTCTTTATTTTAAAGTTATTGTTTTACTGACTCTTGTTCCGATGTGGGATTTTCAATGAAGTTTCCAAGCCCAATTTTAAAATTGCGAGGATGCAATTCCCAAAAGGGGGGAAGGATGTAACACCCCAGGTAAATAAAGAGTATGAAATTTTCACATTTATCCATATTTGTGAATAAAATATTAATATAACTTTAAAGGGGACGCTATGCTCGATGGCGTACCCAATATGCAACAATGAGTTTCTTGGGAATCTTACGTTGCACTCTAATAATAAAATAATATTATTTTAAATGGTAGTTAACGCCTAGCTGTTGTGATGGAGGGAATGAATAGAACTAACTAAAAAATGATTATATATGTTTGTCAAATATTTTTACTTTTTACAATAAATGTTAGAGGATTAAAAATGCAAATGAATCCAATTTTAAGCGTAAACATTCTAATATTCTTTAAAAGGTTGATTAACCACCTTTTGATGGAGAACCTCTTTTAAATCCACTTTTTGACAATTTTATGTGTTATATTTGACAAAATAAAATTCTTATTTAGAATCGGGACATCAAAATTTACTTTGTGTTAATTTTTGGTATCTTTCCGATAAAGTTCATTTTTAATGAATAGTGAAAAATGTTGTATTTTAATTCAAAACCTCTTTTTAATCTAATTTATTTATATGATTAGATTATATTTTGAATTGTTTTTAAAGTAAAATTAGAATATATTTTTACCATTTAATCCAATAGTGGTGGTTGGAATTAATTTCACTTTGAAATTGGACTTAAACTGGTGTCAATCTTTTGATACTTATTGTTTCATAAAAACACGCTATTTGCTCTGACAGCAGGAATTAATTATTAAATTAATTAATGCAACTTATATGTTTTGAATTTTTTAAAATAGACATCATTTTTGAATTCGGAATATCAAATATAGATTAGGGTGAAGTTTTGATTTTTTTCTGGAAAACTTCAATTTTTGATGAATAGTGAAACCACTAAGTGGTACTTAAGAAACTGATTTTTCGTTTAAATGAAATTTTACCACCTCTGTGTTTTGAATTTCAAAAATCCTACATACCTGGTTGTAATTAAGAAGTAAAATGTGGTTCAATGGGATTAAAATAATTTTTTGGTGAATAGTAACTTTTATGTTTTTAATCGCGATTAGAGGTAATTAGTGTAGTTTAAGGTAAAAATAATGTTTTAATAATATGAGATGAGCTTGACACATGTCCTACCCTCATTGGATGTGTCATGGCCGACCAAGACAATCCATGGGTCAACTTGGGGACCCCATGGAGCCACTTTGGTTGGGAAATGACATAAATAACTTTTTATTTAATGTTAAAGTAAAAATAACACAAACATGAAATGTTTTACTAAAACAATTTTTACATGGGGTTATACAAGTCAGATTTTTGACTATAAATATTAATTAGAAAGATAAAAAGATTTCATACATCATGATATTTTTTTTATAATTTTTAGACATTAAATATATTAAATTATTTTTGACATCATGATGATGCAGCGATTACCTCATTAATAAAGGATTTAAATAAAATGAAAAGATAATGTAAAATCTATGACCTACACATGTCCAAAACCTATTGGATGGGTATATTTAGAACCCTTATCACCTTAGCCTCGAATTATATAAATTTGGGACCTTTTAAAATCCGAAACTCATTCTAAAATAATGTAACATTTCTTTACTTTCCAAGAGTGCCCCTCCACTCCTCTTATAAAAGGCCCCTACCTCTACCTCCTTACCCACACTTCCAAAGCCTTTGGATCGACCAAACCCTTCCCATTTTTCCTCTCCACATACCTCTATAACTCTTAGAAGCCTCACATTGGTCATAAGTCTTCCCAAGGAAGCCTTTGAGCTCAAACCAAAGAGAGTTACCCGATTTTAAGGCAATGTCTTCACTTGAGTCCTTTTGTTTTATTTTGATTCTCCAACCCCCTAAAATATTTTTATTCATTTCTTTTATAACAAATCCAGTATCTTCAATATACTAGGATGTTGTTATAATAATTATTCGAGCTACACTTACACACACCTTCGTCTAATGGTTAATGAACATACTGTTTTTGTGGTTGGCGATTTTCTGCCTCACGAAACGATGATTGTTCAATATTTTTTTAACACCTTTAAAGGTGGCCATTATGATATCACTGTATTTTATATATGATATATATGGTATTTATGTTTACTATATGCTTCTGTATTTTATATTTAAAACATACCTTTATTCTTTTCATGTTGTGTAAATGCGATAATTTCATATGAGGAAGTGTGGACTACCGCCCCCTCAAGTGATGTGACTCGTACATGCAATACATGGAATGTATAAAGAATAAAATTAATGAACATATGTGACCTATATAACATATATATTATACTGGAATTATAATATATATATATATCATTTATTTTTAATTCCATTAATATGAAAAAAATGAAAGTAGCGTTCATGCGTACGTACGACCTACCGTCTCCATGAACGGTGCTTTTCATTTTTTATCTCCAAATGATATGGAATAGTATAAAATGAATATGTAATGGATATATATGATATTTTAATCATTAATACTATTCTGGAAATTATTTGCTTATAACTACATGGGCAATCATTTTTCAAACAAGTTCATTTTTGACTCAAGTACCAAACATCAGCAAAAACGTCTGATATGAACTAACCTTATTAAAAAATTATTATAACATTATAATATGTGATATGAAATGAATAATAATATTTAAAGGAGGTACTTAGGAAATTATAAATTGAATAAAGCTTATTATTCAGGAATATAAAGAAACGAACAAGACAAGTCAGACTTGAGGTAAGGGATCCCACTCCTCTCTTTCTTTTTAAGTACACTCTTTTATGTCATTCATTTTAAAGATCATATTTCTTGTTATTGGGATGTTATTTTATATTAATCTTACTGTAATTTTTATGTTCATATGATGAGAGACTCTATTCTATCTCATCAATCCATTTTGGAAGTTTTGAGTGGCGTCGTTAGACTGCCGAATTTTCGTAAGAGATCTAACCTCACTCTTTATTTTTAAGTACTCTCCTTTATGTCACTTCTTTTAAGCTACTCTTTGTTATGTTGGGGGATGTTATTTTATATTAATATTTCTGTAAAATTTATTTTAATATGATGATAGACCCTATTTGATCTCATCAATCCATTTTTGTAAGTTTTAAGTGGCGCTGTTAGGCTGCCGAGTTTTCGTAAGGGATTTTTCATCTCACTTTTATTCCAGTGATATTTATGATACATTTTCCACAATTTCCTTTGAGTGGTGTATGTAATTCCCATTATTTTACTCATTGTGTAATATAATTTCATTTATAAATATTTACATCAATGTTGTATTGTCCTTCTTTCACGGGGTGTATGTTTCGAAAGATACCCATGTCGGTAAGGGAACCTTTCACCCTCCTCTTTTTAAAAGACTTCTTTTGTTATGTCTTTTAATTCACATACTATTATGTTGGGATATGTTCTTATATATACTTATTGATTTAAATTTTATGTCCATTTGATGAGATACCCTTTTTATCTCTCATCAACTCATTTTCTGAATTTTGTAGTGACGCTGTTAGGCTGTCAAATTTTTGCAAGGGAACTTCTTAACCCAATTTTGATTCTTTGGGATAAACTTGTACACCTTGAATATGTCATTCTATGATTATGTGTGAATGTCCTCTGATTTTTTTACACTTAATACCCACTTATATTCTGTGTATTCGTTTGTCACACATAATTATGTAACTGATTTATCCTTAATCCAAGGATACCATCTTTGTATGGGACTTTGTCTTAATCTCCTTTCATTGAAGAATATTTTGTTTTATTCACAACCTTCTTTTATATGGTGTATAAACCCCTTTG
This sequence comes from Viscum album, assembly GCA_963277665.1. NCBI lineage: Eukaryota > Viridiplantae > Streptophyta > Magnoliopsida > Santalales > Viscaceae > Viscum > Viscum album. The sequence continues at coordinate 1,795,273,733 of OY728120.1, forward strand.
AATTTTACATTTATCCAAAAAGGAATCTTTTTTATACGAAGCGTTTTACTAAACGACAAAAGGGAATGTTTTTGTCATACGTATGCGGTGACAACGACTTCTCCGCCGCCGTGACCATTATTTGAGTTTCATCTTCCTCTACAAACCATACCTTCTATTTAAAAGAAAAATAAATACCATGTTTTACTTTTCTTTTATTTTGGTATTGAAAATGGTTTTCATAATGTTTTTTATATCAATGTGTTTTATTGGTATCTTGTGATTGAAATATGGAAATGTTATGTTTCCTTTATGCATGTATTATGTGGTACAATTATGTTATGGTTCTTGGGCATTGTTATGAAGATGGGTGGTTTCGTGATAAACTAAGGGTAGGTGAGCCCGATATATCTCTCCAATGCATTGGGTAACGCGAAGGAGTGAAACATTAAGGTTTCTCCAAAGAGATTTAGGGAATATACTGTGGTGGGTATTCCAAACGTAACCAAGAGGGTTACTCCCTACGTAATAATGTTATGAATGCCTCAAGTTACCTTTATGTCTTATGATTTCTATGATTTATTCATGATTTGATGAGGTATGTTAAAGTGCTTATGTTTTATGAGTAAAGTATGATTTCATTGATTCTTATGTGTACATGTACTCATGCTTCCTTTCCATATTTTTTATATCCCTTACTGAGCTTTTTATGATCATCCCAAGTTTTTTTTGAAATGTTTTTCACAGGTCAAGGGAAAGGTACATGATATGATGATAGTTTCAAGGAAGTGTCAAGAAAGAATCCATGTTTTATTTTAAATATGTTTCCATTGATTGTAAAAAATGAATACTATCTTTATGTAACCACTTTGTTTAAATGTGGAATGTAATGCAAGTTTTATGATCTAATTCTCTAAAACTCTAAACCTGAAAAGATCCTCAATGTGTAATCTTGTATTAACTCAAGATTAAGTAAGGTTTAAGGCTGGGGACTTATACCGATGATCAGTTGCATGTGAAGGACGTGATAGAGATAGCGGGATCCAGCTGAGGGGTCAATGGCTGGTGGCTGGAGCAGCACCACAGGGAGGTCAGGCATCAGGAAGCTGTACTTCAGGCCAGGTGCATGCCATGGAGCTGCCAGAGGCTGAGCATGCTGGTGAGCTGACGACGGTTAGAGGTACACTACGGGTGTGGCTGTGATTTCCATGTTTCCTTTTTGGCATGACCTATAGAGGCATTTCTATTTTGAGTGCATGTGATGCACAAGATCGATGTGGACTGACTAGATACTAGTCAGTGGGATTGGCACTATATCGGGTGTGTGATATATTTATATATATATGTATGAGATGCGTAGCATAAGGGGCATCGAGGATGCGGATTACTTGAGATGCGTAGCATTAGGGGCATTGATGATGCGGGTTACTTGAGGTGTCGTGGGCATTGGGGCATCGAGGATGTGAGTTACTTGAGGTGCCTCGGGCATTGGGGAATCGATGATGTAGGTTACTTGAGGTGCTAGGCACCAGGTTCGTTTTTGAGCATCCATGGGATGAAGGACCTCGTGGATGCGGACACTGATGCAGTGTGGGATACGTTGGGTGTCAGGAACGACACATGAGCACCAATGAGGCGCAGGTATGACGATGTGTCATGAGAGGACCATGCGTCTGGAAAAAAAATTAGCGAACCTTTGCTTGTTTTGAGTTTTTTCGGGTTGAGACAGAGCTAGGAAATTCCTAAGGTGGGGATCCCATTGAGGAATTTATCCAGAACCTTTGAGAACGGGGAAGTTGGGTTACTTTGATCGGGGTGGTATATTTGGTGCCATCTCCGGGTTTCATTTGATAGCTCAGGGATGAGCTATATTAAGGTGGGGAGATTGTAAGAACCCAGGTTTTTAGAACGGGTCAAAATCCCAACCCTGTTTGAATTTTGACTTGTTTCTAAGAAAACTAGGAAAATATGGGATGTTCTGGAAATTTCCAGACTACACACCGTGTACTCAGAGTACACGCCATGTATGGGTTGGGCAAGTACCAACCGTGTGCTCGCCGAGTACATGCCGTGTGATGACCATGTAGAAATTTCTTACTACACGGTGTGTAGTTATAGACACGCCGTGTACCCTTGACCTGGTGGAGGCCATACATGGCGTGTAGGCCTGTTGGTTGGGTAGAATGTTTTTAGAAAGTACACGTCGTGTACTATTTGTACACGCTCTGTAGATGGGCCGTGTATGGGGATATACATGGCGTGTTGGGGATGTCATCCGGGTAAAGAAGTACACGCCGTGTACCCCTAGGTACACACCGTGTAGTCAGTCGACAAGTCTACAACGAAATTTCAGCCGTCATATGAATAGTAAAATGATACACTCCTTGTACTTAAAGTACACACCGTGTATTTTCTTTTTTCCCCCCGCTAAAATGGAAAGTAGCCTCGTATTGAGGCAGAACCTCAAACCCTCGATGGGTTTGAGCGGGGAGAGCTGGCCGGGACTTCAACTTCTTTCCGTTCCTTCGTCTGAGGTCAGATTCAAACACCGTTTAATCCGTTGGAACCCCCTCAGTAAGGCCTTGATTCCTCTTGAGTTGTTCTTCATGATTTCTGTTCTAGAATGAGTTATAGGGGTTTGAGAGATTTTGATTCTTTTGTATATCTACCGCATTTTAGACCTAATTGGAGGCTTTTATCGGAGGAGTAGCATCGTACGAGTCTCAGGTAGGTGGTGCATACCTCTTTTTGTGTTTTCGTGGTCATTTGGGTGGTGCAACCTTCAGCGTGTTTTCAGGTATTTTGAGCAGGACCCAAATTTATCTGATATTGTATATTAAATTTTTCATTAGACCCATGGGATGCCTTTGGGTATGCCCTTTACCTATTTTTCTTGAGTGGGGCCGGGCGAGGGGTCGTAGCTCAATTGGGGCATTTTGGCCGGGGAAAGCCAAAATGGTTATGATTAAACTGTGATGTTTAACTAATAAGTTTAGTTTATTAAGCTTTGATATGAATTGTTAGAGGCTCTCAAAACCTCAGTGCTGGTATGGGACATCACCTTGCTAGTGTAATTCAACTGTTTTGTTGTCTTGCCAGTTTAAAGTTTTCCATTGTGATTATATATGTGATGTATGATATTGCATATGCTGAAACCTTCGGGTTGTGTTGGGCATGGCCTGAATATTCTTGAGTGATGATGATCACAGGTTGGGCTTGGCCCGGGTTACTTTGGGTGGTTTTGACCACGGGATTGGGCGTCATGGGCGTCGGTTTGAGGCAGGATGACTGTTAGGTTGGGCATGTCCTGGGTTACTAGGATGGTGAGGGCCATCAGACTTGAGCGACATGGTCACAGGGGTATGAGGTGTGAGAGATGTTGTGACTTGGGTACTATTTTGGTGATTACCATTCACCCGGAACTATAAGTAGTGTGCACACAGAGAGACTCCATGATGAGGTGGTTTTGACCACTCGTGTGGGTAGAGGCCCCCATTAGTTGCAGTTTAGGTACTATTGGTTTGGGGGTGCTTGCCATAGGAAGCCACGTAGAAGGTGAGGAGACTTCAGGGGATAACATTGAGGCTATCGGGTTGGGGGCAGAGGCTCGCCACGATTTGAGGGCAGACATCGTTATCCCTCTGGTTACTTTATTTTGAGGGCAGACATCACTGTACCTCTGGTTACTTTATTTTGAGGGTAGACACTGTCCCTCTAGTTACTTTATTTTGAGGGCAGACATCGCTGTCCCTCCAGTTACTTATTGAGGACATGTATCGTTGTTCCTCCGGGTTACTTTTTCTTGGGTATTCCTTCGGGACGTCGGTACTGGAGACACACATTGTCGGGGGGCACATGGTGCGGGGTTATATGACAGAGATTCCAGCATTGGCCGAAGCAGGTGACACTCCATGGTGGCTGCTGAGCACCAGAGGAGTTTGTGTTTATTTGTGCATCATACTGTTCACTGTTTTCCTTATAACTGCATGCCTGCTTAAACACTTATATTAGGTACGCACTGCTGGGTGGTATCCTACTGAGATTCATCTCACACCCTGCATGGGCCCTTTGGGACGCATGCAGACTTTATGGATTTATGTGCAGGAAAGAGGACTGCTTTAGGAGCTGGGCTACATTAGCTATTGCATGGAGATGGTATGGACCTTGAGGTCCTGCCTAGCTGGAGTTACTTTGTTTTGCTTACTTTCCTATATCAGCATGCTTACTTGATTTGAAGCTATAATTGCTTATCCATTGACGCCTTTACATATGGATATGTGTGACCTGCTTTGGATGCATTTTTTGTTGTTCAGTAGTAGTTACATGTGATCAACCTGCTGTTGTGTTTATTTCTACTGTTGTTGTTTATATTATTTACTTCTGCTGTTTATCAATATTAAATGTGCTTCCGCTCTATGGGTCTGGTTCGTGTCTGCTGAGTCATTTATTCCACTGGATCTTTATTATTATACTCAGACCAGTACCATTATTATCCTCTGAGAGGGTATAACCCCCCACTATACCTATAAGACCCTCGCTGCTAGTCGGTAGCCTTTGGTATTTGGGGAGGTACGCCTAAGGTAGTAACACCCGACCCATTTAGCACTATTCAGGTGGCTGTTCGGGTCCGGTTCGTTACAGCCCGAAGACCTTAAAGGACTCGAGAACCAAATCGGTGGCCTGAAGGCCTAAACGGGGGAATATTCCCGGCTGCTATAGTGCCAAACAGTACCTGCTACAGTTCTCACTACAGTACCTGCTACCGACTGCTGTAGTAATGCTACAGTCCACTACAATACCTGCTACAATACTGCTACAATACTGCTACAGTACTACTACAATACCTGAAAATTATGCCTCTGCCAGGATTTGATCCCGGGTCTCCTGGATGCACTTAATGAGTCCTCACCAACTGGGCTAAGGCTGATGTGATATGAATATTCTTTTCAAAATTATCCCTTCCCCACTGGATCTTAACCTCTTTATTATAGGGGTCACGTTGTTTGAACTTGTGTTTTTACTGTTGATCTTATTCTTCCCTTATTTATCTGATGATGATGCTTTGAATGCAATGAAGAAAAGTAAGCTGGCAGACACAAAGATTTTTACTTGGTTTACCCTCACTGGGCTATGTCCAAGGAGCATATAACGGTGATGTTCCGCTATACCAAATACACTAAAGCTCACTGCCATTTTACACTGTTCGGGCTAGATCACTTCTATGCCTAGGCTCACTACCTTTACAATGTTTAGGGTTAGCTCACTGCTTTCACAAGGGTCACTCCCTGTTCCTCCCTCTCCGGATCACTTCCGGTAGAAAGGATCACCTTCTTCCTCTTCCTTTGCTCACTACTCTGGAAGGGATCCACTCACAGTTTAAAGACTTGTAGGTCCCTTCATTATCACAAATGGATGTATCTTTCTCTGTATGTAGATGTTTTGTTGACGTCCAACTTTCACCCACAGATGAATCACACTTTGCACCGGAGGTACGAGGCAATCTTCCAACTTTTGTGTAGTTCTAGAGTGACTGATGTGCTTCTATATACTTGGAATGCTTCTCTAATGCCTAGCGCACTTCTTCAAGCCTGGCGCATAAGTTTCACCTAACCACTTGCACGACACTCCCTTTTCCAACTCCAAACTTGGGTGACTCACAACACCACTTGCATGCCCAAACCACCTACGTGATTGGAGCTCTAATTTTCTTTAAGTGTTGAAGTCCATGAAAAATGAGGAGGGTTAGACCTCTATTTATAGGCATTTTGGGTACCCTGAGCATCGGCATGCAAGTCTCCTCTCAGCGCACAAGTCCAACTACCCTAGTCTTTGTCGCCCTAGTCACCTTGCACGCCCAAACTAAAACTTGGGTTCCCCTCTTTACTTTTCCATATTTTGATGTTCTAATATTTAAAAACATATGGCGTGCAAGTTTCCAAGACTCCAAGAAACCGGAACGCAAGTCCCTTTTCCAAAAATACTTTTCTCCATTTGTCGATTTTGAGGCCCAAAAATTTGGAAAATACTGGAAAATGACGCCACCCTGTATCTGCTCTTTTTGTACCACCTTCAGATTGTTCATTCCTTTGTCGAGGTTCTTCTGCCAATTAAGGATTGTCAAAAACATCTCTTGAACTCGAAAACTCACCATGAAAACCCTCCTTTGTCAACAAATTGAACATCATGGTCTGCTTTTTCAATAAACACAACATGGAGGCCCACTTTGTCAACAAACGAAATCACCTAAAAAAAAATGATTCAATGATACCTTGAGGTATTTTTGTCCAACAATCTCCCCCTATGGGTTTGTTGACAACTCTTTCATAAAATGATACCTCGTTAACTCTTCATCCACCATTTTCCTCTTGCGATTTTGATAGTAATCACAGATTCATTCAACACATACTCTAAGCCTATATGAGCAATGCTCGGCGTGAGAAACAAGAGTAAATGAAAAGTTCATCAATGAATCACTTCATTTATGACACCAACCATTGACACAAAACTGATACCAATTTCCAAAATGATACCAATTGTTGATCACTGGACACCTTCAAACACCATTCCAACACCACTCTTATGTATTTATCACGATCGTCATCTATTGTGAAATCTATTCTTTGATCGATCACTTCTAGCATCGTCAGATATAATACTCTTCTTATCCACTTCTTGGGTCTTGTGTTGTCCAAGCTAAGATCTGGATGATCACTTTGAACACCACATACTCTCAACTTGGTGTCCCCCCTATCAGCTTCTTCACATGTTTTAGTAAACTCCCCCTATCATGCTACACCACCTGTCAACTTCTCCCTATGTCTTTGAAAAATACACCATCTCCCTTATTTAGCCACATTTTCCCCCCTTTAGTATTCAATCTTTCTCCCCCTTTTTCAACGAACCCAAAGGTCACTCCTTTGTGGTCTGTAATAGAGTAGGGAACACATATTAGTACAGTAAGGAAAACACACCATACCTTAGGGAGAGGGGGGGGACATCCACACTTTTTCAAGTGCGGGGAGTCGATTGGACTCCTAGAGCCAACCGATGCCTCTCAAATGCATCATTGGGTAAGGCCTTTGTCAAAATGTCTTCAACCTGTATCTCTGTAGGCACATACTCCAACTTCACTAGCCCTTTCTCCACTTTCTCCTTGATAAAATGATATTTTATCTTAATGTGATTTGTCCTTGAGTGATGGAATGCATTTTTTCTAAGATTTATAGCACTTGAGTTATCACAATGGATTCTGATCGAAGAATTCACTTCAACTTTCATATCATCAAGTTGATTCTTCATCCACAATAACGTTGTGCATGCTTGAGTTGTAACAATATACTCAACTTCTGCGGTTCTCAATGAAATACAATCTTTCTTCTTGTATAGCCAATAAATAAACAAGCCGCCAAGATAATAGGAAACTTCTGACATTGACTTCCGATCATCTACTGAACTGGTCCAATCTGCATCTGTATATCCCACAACTGTTTCATCCTGGTAGCAGTCAGAATTCTCATCTCCTTGGAATCATCCATTCTAAATCCTTCCCAACACCTCTTTTCAAAATTTAGAAAACTATTTGCACTATGCTTCATCAGATCCTTCGAAGATCATGTCTTCAAAATATACTAGCACCAATATCCTTTGCTTAAAATCATTGTTGACATATAGATTGCAATCAATTTCTCCATGCCAAAAACTGAGCTTCTTCAAAAAACTATCTAGCATTGAATATCATGATCTTCTGGCTTCTCAATTTGGTCAAGCTCTATATTCATAGTCTGAACCCAATTCTCATATTCAACCGCTTCACTAAAATAATTAGGCTCTACCTATGGTAAGTACGATGTTTGTTGTAGATTCCTCATCTTATACGTTTGCACTGGCACAGTCTGATTACCAATTATATCTTTCAAGTCAATTTCAACTCAGCTCATTGAATTTCACGTTGATAAGGATTTTCCTTCATCATGGTCATTATCAGTGTCTAATTATGAATTAGCATTTTCCACTTCTACTCCCCCTGAGTCTCTTACCAATTCATTACATTCAACAAGAATCTCACCACTGTGTCATTTCATTTCTTTAAACTTCTTTTCTCAACTTCTTGTTGAATAGTTATTGATATTCTCTCATAGATTCTTGGTATCCTAAAAACAGTCAACGCAATTCGTCTTCTCACGGCGGAAAACTAACACATAACATTTAAACTAGGGAATGATACCAATGGATATATATTCAATGCAACTCAAAACCACCGGATCATCCATTTATATCACTGAGATATCTTTATTTTAAATGTAGACTCTTTATCATATCATCTCCTCTTTCTATATAACACAACCATCTGAGACAAATTTGAGTGATGGAACCATTGTGTAATAGCACTTGTTGAATTTGATATCATATGTGAGCTTTAACTATTCTGATCATCCTATTCTCAGGTAATTTCATCAACCATCATATCCCTTTGAGATATTTCATCTGATTAGGAGGTAGAATGCTCCCCCTATAATGTCCAACACTTCTAGTTATAAGGCCTATTGTTTAGACCCATAAACATTCTTCTTCTCCTGCACCATTTCTTCACATGTGATTGTAGGTTTGAGAAACTTCTCTAGATCACTAATATCAAAGAGATCATTATTGGGATAATTAACCACTTAACGAGCTATCAACAAAATATCTAATCATAATCATCACTTCACATCTTTATATGCCACTTCCCCTTGGATTGTATCTCCCTGAAACTTGAAACAAATGAATCATCAGTTAATAGAATTTATATACACAAGGAGAGGGGATATTCTGGAATCCTCAAGATGAGGATTGTGGTTGATCCTGATGGGTCAACCCTTTGATTCTTTCTTACAGAGCATCACACTCCTTCCTTGCCTGATCCAACTGGCTGGCCAACTTCAAATGTTCTGGCCATATGACTAAGCTTTCATTACCTACATGCTGAGCCTTTTTCAGATATGTAGATTCTGAAGGCTTTTCATTTCTCACACTTTGGGGTTTAAACCCACTAGTACACATTTCAATCTTTTATGTTTCACCAATATTCCACATACCTTGATTCCTTCTCTTAGTAGGAATCTCTCTACTTGTCATCTTCCCTTTTTCCCCCACTTCTCTCCATGGAACACGAAATGCGAATTTTTTAATGCATTATTTTTTAATCTTTCTTTTATCAGATATATGAGTCACCACACTATTTTGTGCTGATGGTGAGTCCTCTATTGAACATGCATTCTTCTTACTCACAGCTGTAGCGAATCCTCCCTTTATCTTCCATATTTTTTCATGTTCTTTCTGAGTGAGCTGTTGTGAGTGTGACATAGGAGGTGACTGATACATCTTTTATTTAGCTCCTTGTGATTCCCCTGAGGCTCTAAGCCTATTCTTCAACTTACCACTTTGTTTCCTAGTGTATAATTTCTCATTATGCATCATTGGAGTTGATAATCTCCTTTCAAGTCCATTTTACTTTCTTGCTTTCTTCTTACTACAATGTCTTTCCAAATGCCCATAATAAGAACATACAAAACATCTTCCATCGAAGGCATACCTCATTTCATCATTTCTTAGCTGAGATGTTGATGCAGCTTGAGTTATTCTTCTGACATTGAGCTCCTGATCTTCCTGACACATACTCATAGTGTGTCCCATTATTCCATAGTAATAGCATCTGATGAATGTTTTCCTCTGAGAGACTCTTCTATCTGATTTCTCACGACACTTCTTCTTATTCTTAGATTTAGTAATGTTTCCATTTTCACATCCTGAAAGGTATTCTTGATCCTTTAAACATAATCTTGATGTATGACCATGAATCCCACAAAAATAGCACATGCTATCATTGCTTCCTATAAAAGCCTTTTTAGGTTTATCTCCAGCACCTACAAGGTTTTTCTTATCTCTGGAGATTTTCACTTCTCTTTTCCCATTACACATAAGAGTGGGATAATCATATCCAATTCTAGATTTTCCCAAAATGGATGGCCTTTGGGATGATACAATCCTTTCATGATTCTCCTTTGAAGTAGCATATTTGGATTTCATTTCATCATCACCTACCGAAGGATAATCAAATAGTAAGTATAAGGCATCCTTTATCTTGGGTTTGTCTTTGGAATTAGATTTCTCCATTTATTTATTTACTAACTCTAGATATTCCTCCAGTTGTAGAATCTTCTTATCTCTTGATTCAAGTTGAGCATCGATTTCTCTTTTGAGGTTCTTCCCGCTACTCATCTCATCTTCTAGTTCTCGTGTGAGCTTATATACCATATCACTTTGCTCCTTTATTTTCAATTTTTCTTGAGAAACATAATTAGAGATGGATTCATTATCTTTTTGTAGCCTTTTATTCTTATGAACTAGTTCATATAGCTATGTATCAAGATCATCATTTCTGGATTTCAGATTCTGAATTTCATCTGAGTTAAGATTCTTTATCTTAACATCAGCTTTGAAATTTTCTCTTTTTTATAGAAATTTTTTTTAGTTCTTCATCTTGAGAATTATTCTTCTCCCTTAGATCAGTGGCCACGTCAATGAGCCTTTGATTTAAGCCTCTTAGCTTGTTGAACTCAATTTTTAGTACTTGGATCTGGATATCTTTAGATTTAACTTCTTCATCCAATTTCTAGTCTGATTCCTTTTTCATGTCGACATCATCTACTAGTGGCCTCCTTGAAACTTCATCATCATCAGTAGTTTCAGCATAACTTTGAATTTCAAGTACTTCACTCATTCCTACATCATTATTGAGTGAATCTATTTTTTCCCTATATGATTCATCCAAGTCTTCCTTCAGTAAGATGTTTGATTCCTTTAGTTGAATCACACCTTTTCCATAAACATTTCCACACTAAGGAATTACATATGACTTCTAATTATTCTTTGACATTTTTCCCTTTTCCATGGTACACTAAGATAAGAGCAGACTGAATATTTAACTTGAGCGATCAACCGAACAAAGTTAGAGAAAAAAAATATGATAAAATAAATCTTCCTCTGATACCAATTTTTAGGACCAAAAGGGGCATAGATACCCTGAGGGGGGGGGGGTGAATCAAGGTATGGGTATTCTTTTCAAAATTATCCCTTCCCCACTAGATCTTGACCTCTTTATTATAAGGATCACTTTGTTTGCACTTGTGTTTTACAGTTGATCTTATTCTTCCCTTATTTATCTGATGATGATGCTTTGAATGAAATGAAGAGAAGCAATATGGTTGACACAAAGTTTTTTACTTGGTTCACCCTCATTGAGATACGTTACAGGAGCATACAATGATGATGTGCCGCTATACCGAATCCACTAAAGCTCACTACCAATTTACACTGTTCAGGCTAGATCAATTCTATGCCCAGGATCACTACCTTTACAATGTTTAGGGTTAGCTCACTACTTTCCCAAGGGTCACTCTATGTTCCTCCCTCTCTGGCTCACTACCGGTAAAAAGGATCACCTTATTCCTCTTTCTTTTCCCACTACTCTGGAAGGGATCCACTCACAGTTTAAAGACTTCTAGGTCCCTTCATCATCACAAATAAATGCATATTTATATGTATGTAGATGCTCTGTTGACATCCAACTTTCACCTGTAAATGAATCACACTTTGCACCAGAGGTACCAGGAAATCTTCCAACTTTCACGCAGTCCTAGAGTGACTGGCGTGCTTCTCTATACTTGGCACGCTTCTCTAATGCCTGGCGCGCTTCTTCAAGCTTGGCACGCAAGTGTCACCTAACCACTTGCACGACACTCCCTTTTCCAACTCCAAACTTGGGTGACTCACACCCTTTTATGCCCAAACCAATATTGGCACGCAACTATCAACTGGCGCGCAAATTCTCAATAACCTTATACTTGCGCGTTCACACCACCACTTGCGCACCCAAACCACCTGCACGTCTGGAGCTCTAATTTTCTCTAAGTGTTGAACTCCATGAAAAATGAGGAGGGTTATCCCTCTATTTATAGGCATTTTGGGTACCCTGAGCGCTGGCATGCAAGTCTCCTCTCGGCACACAAGTCCATCCACCCTAGTCTCTGTCGCCCTAGTCACCTTGCACGCCCAAACTAAAACTTGGGCGCCCCTATTTCCTTTGACATATTTTGATATTCTAATATTGAAAAACATATGGTGTGCAAGTTTCCAAGCCTCCAATACACCGGCATGCAAGTCCCTTTTCCAAAAACATTTTTCTCTATTTGTCGATTTTGAGGCCCAAAAATTTGGAAAACACTAGAAAATGGCGCCACCTTGTATATGCTCTTTTTGTAATGCCTCTAGATTGTTCATTCTATTTTTGAGGTTCTTATTCCAATAAAGGATTGTCAACAACATCTCTTGAACTCGACAACTTACCATGTAAACCCTCCTTTGTCAAAAAATTGAACATCGTGGTCTGCTTTGTCAATAAACACAACATGGAGGCCCACTTTGTCAACAAACACAATCAACTCAAAAAAATGCTTCAATAATACCTTGAGGTATTTTTTTCCAACAGAATGGATGAAATTGGGTAGTGGATTTACAATTTCCACAATATCAAAAAATATATCAGTGGTACTAAAATTTACAATAACCCATGACAAAGGAATATTCAAAGAATATTTAATATACTTTCTAAACGGTGATTGGCAAGAGGTTTCGAGATTTACCTATAAATAAGTGGCCCTTACAAGACCTGTACATAGGTTAGGGGACCCATCCAACCCAATAATCCCAACCTGATAAAAAGGCATAATTGGGCTTAGATTTTTTGGCCTGATTATTAAACAAGCCTAAATTTAAAATCCCAATTAATAAAAGGGTTGGGCTTGGGCTTTAATAAGTGACCCGGTACCTGACTCACTAGATCCGATTAAGCTATATTATATATATATATTTTAAATTATAGTATTATGTATTTAATATTTAAAATTAAATATCATTATTTATAAACAATTTCTTTAAAGTCTTGGTTAGTAAATAGGCGAGGCGAAGGTTAGTTTTATTGGATTAGTGTAGCCCGATCCGATTGAGCTGAATGCTTATAGATCACAACTATTACAGAGTTGACCGACTGACACTGACAAGGCACTGTAGCAGTGACGACTTTAGATTCAACTTTACTATATCCTTTTGGACTTCCATTTGGCAGCCACTATAACAATTTTGACTTTGGTGGTCGCCTTTTCACTATAGTGACACAGACTTCTTGTGCAGTTGGTGGAACAATTATCGTCTTCCTCTCCATTTGTAGCCCATTTTTGGGCTAGGGTTTGTTACTAAAAAAATCTATATTTTTTCTTCCGAATTATAGTGGATATTATGCCTCTCCGTAGATGTAGGGATTATTCCTAAACCACATAAATCTTTGTGTCCTTGTTCTTTTTTTCCCTTTTAATCTTCTATTTTTCATCGTTTCTATAACTGAAACTCCCGATGTTTCTGCAACAACTAGTATCAAATGTTGAGTTCGGGATTCTCCAATGATGGCTATGGATGAAGGGAAGGTGAAGATCGATCGCTTGGATGGAACTGATTTCAGTTTCTGGAGGATGCAGATCGAGGATTATCTTTATAAAAAAATATGCACTTGCTGCTTCTGGGTTTGAAGCCAACGAATATGGAGTAGTCAGAGTGGGAAATGCTGGATCGATAGGTTCTAGGTGTTGTGTGCCTTACATTGTAAAACAACGTGACATTCAACATCAGAGAGGAGAAGACGACGATTTATCTGATAAAATCCCTCACGAATATGTACGATAAGACTTCTGTGGAAAACAAGGTGCATTTGATGTGATTATTGTTCCACCTAAAAATGGATGAAGAGAGAATTGTTGCAGACCACATCAATGAATTCAACACCATCATAAGTCAGCTGACATCGGTGAAAATTGATCTTGGTGATGAGGTATGTGCACTAGTCTTATTTTCCTCTTTACCTGATAGTTGGGAAGAAACTGTAACAGTTGTGAGTAGTACCTTAGGGAATACCAAACTAGTTTTGAAAGATATACAAGACCTAATCCTTAGTGAGGATGTACGAAGAAGAGAATCAGGCAGATTCTCTGGTTCTACTCTGAACGTTGAAGGAAGAGCAAGGTACCCACAATGAGACAATCATAGAGGATGATCGAGGTCAAGAGGGAAAATCCAATACAAGGAAAAGGGGTCCGGTCCTACCTACTGAACATGCGGAAAGAAAGGACATGTCAAGAAGGAGTGCAGAGATAAACGAAAGGGACTTGAAACCAGTGGAGCAAACATGAAAGTTGAAGGAACTGATGATGTACTGCTATTGAGCATGGATAACCCAATGGAGTCTTGGGTTTTAGACTCTGGGGTGTCTTTCCATTCTACATATAAGAATGTATTTCTAGAAAATTAAATTTTTGGAAATTTTGGAAAGGTACATCTTACTAATGATGAGCCCTTGGAGATTTTGGGAAAAGGAGATGTATAGATCAAGACCAATAGTGGGAGCTTGCTGGTTCTGGAAAACGTGAGGTATATACCTGTTTTAAGAAGAAATATCATTTATGTGGGACAACTTGATGATACAGGGTTGATTACCACATTCACTGGTGGTGCATGGAAAATCACCAAAGGATCTATGGTCATAGCTCAGGTAGAAAATAATGGTACCCTATACAACATGATAGAAACTTTCATGGACATGGATACATCACTCAAAGCTGTAGGATATTCACAACTATGGCATAACAGGCTAGTCCACATGAGTGAGAAGGGGATGAAGGTGCTGGAAACAAAAGGGCTGATACTGGAGTTGAAGTTAGTGGAAGTTGGCCTATGTGAATATTGTATCTTTGGAAATCAAAAGGTGTCTTTTTAAAAAGGAGGCAGAACACCAAAGGTTAAGAAGCTGGACTTGGTGCACACTGATGTTTGGGGGATTGCACTAGTACTTTCCCTCGAAGGGTCACAATACTATGCGACATTCATCAACGAATCAATAAGGAAGGTATGAGTTTACTTTTTGAAAAGGAAATTTGATGTGTTTAAGATGTTTCAGAAGTGGAAGGTCATGGTGGAGAATGAGTCGGGATCAAAGCTGAAATGTTTGAGGTTTGAAAACAATGGAGAGTATGGTATTTAGGAGTTCATATAATTCTATTCTGATAATGGAATTCGGTGGGAGAAGACCATTCCAGGTACACCGCAACTGAATAGTGTGGTAGAGGATGAATAAGATGTTGAATGAACATGCCAGAAGTATGAGGTCACACTCGGGGTTTCCCAAGACTTTTTGGGCTGATGCAATGAACATGGAAACATATCTGATCAACAGAAGTCCATTTTTTCCAATGGGAGAACGTCTACATGAGGATCTCTAGACTGGTAAGGAGGTAAAAATCTCACATTTATGAGTTTTTGGCAGTTTGGATTATTTACACATTGATGCTAAATCAATGGACAAGTTTGATGCTATGTCCAATCCATGTTTCTTTATTGGCTATAGTGCTGATGAGTTTGGTTACCGCTTTTGGGATGATCTCAAGAAGATGGCCATCATGAGCCAAAACATGGTATTCAATGAAGGTGTCATGTACAAAAAGCATCATATAGCTAAAGATGAAAATGGGAAAATTGAATCAGAGTTCAAAGAGCAAGTGGAGCATGAAGGTGTATCTGAGCATGAGACATCTGAACCGGTGGAACCCACTACTCCAGTGGAGTTGAGGAGATCAACAAGGGTGAGAAGGCATGTGCATAGGTATTCACCATCCTTGCATTATCTGTTATTGACTGAAGGTGGAGAACCAGAATGCTTTGATGAGGCAATGCAGTTGAAGGAGTCGAGCAAGTGGGAGCTGGCTATAAAGGAGGAGATTTCCTCATTGCGTGATAACAACACTTGGGAGCTGACACCTATACCAATAGGAAAGAAATCATTTCAAAACAAGTGGGTATACTGAGTCAAGGAATAAAATGATGTAAATAGGAGGTATAAGGAAATACTAGTAGTGAATGGTTTTCAACAGAATGAAGGTGTGGAATTCACTATTTTTTTTTTCACCTGTAGTGAAGCTTACCACCATCCGGGTGGTTTTGAGCATTGTGGTGTCATAAGACTTGCACCTTGAGCATCTTGATTTCAATAATGCTTTCTTTTATGGATATTTGGAGGAGGATATCTATATGCAGCGGGCAGAGGGATATGTAGATTCTGGGAAGGAAGACCTGGTGTGAAAACTCTAAAAGAGATTATATGGGTTGAAGAAGGCACCCAGATAGTGGAACAAATAGTTTGATGCATTCATGACTAAAAATTCATACAAAATATGTTTCATGGATCAATGTTGCTACATAAAATCCTTTTTTGATGAATATATTATATTTCTTCTGTATGTGGATGACATGATCATTGCAGGATCATGTATGTAGAGGATTAATGAGCTGAAAGGGAAGTTGGATGAGGATTTTGAGATAAAAGATCTTGCAGAAGATGGAAAGATTCTAGGGATGAAGATCAAGAGAGACCTCATAGCTAGAACATTGATGTTATCATAGTATGATTACATTGGAAAGGTTCTGAGAAGATTCAGTATGCTGGAAGTAAAGGCAGTCTCTATTCCTCTGGAGAGCTATTTCAAACTATCAAAGGAGCAATCACCGAAGATGACATAAGAGGTTGAGTACATGGAAAAGGTTCCATACGCATCAGTTATTGGAAGTTTGATGTATTAAATGGTCTCCACTCGACTCAACATAGCTCATGCAGTGGGAGTTGTGAGCAGGTACATGGATAACCCTAGAAAGAAACATTGGGAAGCTGTAAAGTGGATACTGAGGTATTTTAAGGGTAGTAAGGAGGTATCTATGTGCTTTGGGAAAGAAAATTCATTGCAGGGGTATGTTGATGCTGACCTTGGAGGTGATGTCGACAACAGGAGGAGTACCAAGGGTTATGTATTTACCTGTGGAGGAACTGCGGTAAGTTGGATATCACAATTGCAGAAGGTGGTGGATTTATCCACCATAGAGGCAGAATACATTGCTGTAACAGAAGCTGGGAAAGAAATGGTTTCGCTGAAGAACTTCTTGGATGAATTAGGAAGAATGTGAGAGGATAATGTATTGCACTGTGATAGTCATAGTGCTATACATCTTGCAAAGAACCCAGTGTTTCATTCCCAAATGAAGCACATTCAGATGAAGTACCATTTCATCAGAGGTTTGATACAAGATGGGTTGCTGACATTGTAGAATATTTGTGGAACCAACAATATGGAAACCATATTGACAAAGCCTATGGTGATATAGAATTTGAGGCACTATTGTGCTTCTGTTGGTCTTCTCTGATGAACAGAAGATGAGAGGCAGAATAACAGAGGACATGATGAGAGCACAAGAGGAAAACAGTTTTTATTTCATGAATCGTCAGATTGAAATTGAAGCTGTGAATGGAAAGCATTCCACTGGTGAGTGAAGAAGAGGAAGAACTCAGATTAAGTAAGTTGTCTTTGTCAGTTTCAACGAAGCATAGCAGTGTAGTGGATCAAACTTCAAGTGGGATATTGTTGGATTAGTGTAGCCTAATCCGGTTGGGCCGAATTCTTATGGACCGCAACTGTCGCAGAGTTGACCGACCGACACCGATAGGGAATTGTAGCAGTGATAACTTCAGAGTCAACTTTACTGTATCCTTTTGGAATTCCATCTGGTATCCACTGTAGCACTTTTGACTTTAGTGGATACCTTTTCACTATAGCGATGTGGACTTCTTGTGAGGTTGGTGGAACAATGATCGTATTCTTCTCCATTTGTAGCCCATTTTTGAGCTAGGGTTTGTTACTGAAAAAACTCTGTAATTGTGATTTTAAATTATAGTGGATATTCCACCTCTCTGTGGATGTAGGGATTATTCCCGAACCACGTAAATCTTTGTGTCCTTATTCTTTTTTTCCCTTTTACTCTTCTATTTTTCGTCGTTTCTGCCGCTGAAACTCCTGGTGTTTCTGCAACAAGTTCGGCCTGTCCCGATTAATAAACAAGCTTTTTTTTCAAGGAGCAATTAGTAAATAGGCCAAGTCAGTGCAACACCCCTGGTTTCAGGTACTTTACCCTTTTATTATGTATCTTGATGTTATATAATATTTGAGTTTCTGGATGGTTTTTGAGTGTTTTGGAATGGTTTTTAAGGATGCACAATTAGAGCACAGGTTGGGGAAACCATGAAACTTCCCCATGAAACTGTGAAAGGGATTTTGGGATTCACTGGGCAGGGGCACGATTTGGCCAAACCTTGCGGATGAATAGGTGAAGCTATGTGAGTCGAGATAGTGGGGAAATGTATGGTTGGAACACAATTTGTCAAACCGTGTGAGTAAACCATGAAACATGCATTAAATTCTCTGAAATTTAGATTTTAAGTTGGGTTTTGGCCCCGAAACCCTTGTTTTTATTTTCCTCTCTTAGTCTCTCAAACTCCTCTACTTCCCTAATAATTCTTAGTGATTAATTTTTATCTGAAAGTCAGTTTCAACAAATTAAAGTGTGTTGGATCTATAGAATCAACGATAAATCTCTATTTTATCCTTTATCCTTAGATCTCCTCATCTTCTCTCACTCATAATGTTAGATGTAATCCATTATGGATAAATCTATGACCTGTGATGCGTTTTGATGAGATATTTATTGGATTTATTAAAAGGAAGGTGTATTCATCCCATATCTAGAATTTTCTTTGTGTCATTCTTCATTGAATTCACCTGTTGAGAGGTAAGTGGCTTCTCTCTCTTATTTAATTATTCTAGAACTTGAAGGTTTTTTTATTAAATGTTTTTCTTGGATTTGTAAAGAAATTGTTGAATGATTTCTCGAAGGAAACCCTTTTGGTTTATGATTTGGGAACATGGGATTCTGAATGGCCTTTTGAAACCCCTTTGATTTATAATTATAAATTATGGTTTTAAAATTATGGTTTTGGGAACATGATAATTTTAATGGATTTCATAAAACCCCTTGATTTATAATTTTAAATTATGGTTTTGGTTGAATGCTAGTATGGTGTTTGATGAAATGTTTTAAAGGGACGAAATTTCTATTGTGGAATGGTTTGATATGAGAAATCCACATACCTATTGGTGTGTGTTCATATTGTATTTTACATGGTCTTGTTGAAACAAACTTGGTGCTCAGTTTTAGACTATAAATGGAACATGGGATTATCACCTTGTGATGACCTGGTGAAAGGAGGATCACCTCTCATGAGTATTGGGATTGTCACTCAGCATGCATGTGTGTGTGTTGGATATGTATGGGTATGGAAAGTGGAATGAAAGAATGGAAAAATTAATTTAGTTTAATTGTTTTTATTTAAACTGTTTTATTATGGTAAACTATTTTGATGTTCCTCTTTTTCTTATAAATTTTATTTTAAATCCATGAGCTAACGTGTTCTTGTCTTAGTGTCATGAGTTGAGAAGTCTCTTGGGGAAAGCCTACTGGGTATGATTACTCACCCCTGAATATGCACTTTGGTGCATATGAATAATTTATTCTTTATAACATATGTAAAGGAAATGTCTCATGTTTCTCTAGTGGTGCATCATGATTCTACTTCCTCGGGTTGGTGTTTTGGATCTTAGAGTTTATCTCTTGGAGTGGTTGGTGTGATTCCACATTGTTATTATTATGTTAAGAAGTATTATGGTTTCCATGAGTTTATTTTCAATACTTTTCACTACTACTATGATATTATTTTTTATTGGTTTTCTTTTGAGTTGTACTATTTATAATCACTCATCATATAGTCATCCTAGTTTTTTATATTTTATCTCATCAGGTTAAGTTTTTTATTTAGGGAAAATCATCCCCCAACATTTTACTAATCCCTTGACATTTATTTCTAGATTTTGATGTCTTGGTGTTGTCACCTAAGATTAGTATCACATCCGACATGGCCCAAGTCAATGGGTTGGGGAGGGATGTTACAAATGGTATCATTCTTGGTCGGTCCATCAATCTTGGAATGGCAGCAAGGAGATAAGAATGTTAGAAATTGAAATTTATAGTATAAAAATATGTATCTAACCTATTTATGTTGAAATTCAAGTTACTATGGCAGTTTGGGTACAAAAAGTGTTCTAAGACACTTTTAGGTGCATTGTCATCTCATCATCATGGGTTTAGTCGATAAGTATAGCATATCATGAATTAGTAATGTGACTTTACACTAGGATTTCATTGATCATATTATGATTTTTTATTTTTGAGAAATAGTTATATAGGTTGCTATTTTTGTTAAATGTTTTATTGAATTTTCAAATAAAATGTTGAAATATTGCTTGAAAGAAACCCTTTTGGTTTATGATTTGGGAACATGGGATTTTGAATTATTTTTGCAATGTTGGTTGTAATGATTGTGTCTTATGGTGATTTGGAAAATTCTAAGCCTTTATTTTAAAATGAGTGATAACTAAGTGGTGTTTGGTACTAGTTATAGAAAAATGGATCCGAGTCGATGTCGTAGAAACCCTCAAGAAGAGGCTGAGGAAAATGTGGTTACACCTGGGCCACAAGTGAACTAATAGCTTGTTCAAATAATTTTTTAATATTTTCAATCCATTGAGAAAGGAAATATAAATTAATAATCTTGAAAAGTGGATTATTCTATGCAATTTATGAAATAGAATCCACCAATAATTTGGGGGCATTCAAAACCTGAAAATTTGGAAGTATGACTCAATAGAATGAGTTGAATTTTAAATTTCCTTAGAAAAACTGATGAACTTAATAATCTATATGATGAAGGATCTAGAACGTCAATGGTGGGATTTAGCTATCCAATCTAAAGTTGACCAAGGCCATATGTGGGAGGACTTTGAAGAATTGTTCAAAAAAAATTCTATCCCCACACCTCTAAGATAACAAGAACAAAATATTTATTCATCTTAAAGTAATAAAATCTATCAATTATGGAATATGATTCTAAGTTTATGAACTTAGTTTGTTTTTCTACTTAAGTAGCTGCAAGTGTGTCCCTGAAGGCACACATCTTTGAGTTAGGATCGTGAAAAAAATATATTCAAAGATAGTTGTCCTATGCATTATAGATTATATGAAAATGGTTAATAGAATGATAGTGGAAGAAAGGGATATCTCTGGAAATTTGACTAAAGGAAGTATGTTTCCATCTATGGGAATAAGTGATAACTCTAATATAGGGAACAAGCAGAAGAGGGACACCTGTTCTCAAGGAGTTGGAACACCTCAAAATCAGGCTACTAAATCAGTTAATTTTCCTCCATGACCTAAAAGCATGTTGGTATTTTTTTAGTGTGGATCTCATGAACATATCAAGAGGGAATGCACGATGCCTTTACAGGAATTCCATAATTGTGGAAAGTTGGGACATCTAAAATGTTATTGTATGAAAACTCCAAGGATAATTGATGGTTGTGGCTCAAACATATCCGAAGATTCTTATGCTCATATGGTTCGATAGAGACATAATGATAATCTCCCTCAGAATCAAGTAACCTAGGGTGACTCTCATATCACATAGACACCTCAACAATCATTACAACCACAATAGATCAATAAATAATTGTTAGCTACATCTAATAAGTACCTGTATGGTCCTAACCAGATGATCACGGAGGATCAATATTTTCCTTCGACAATACGAGGTACTATTCTATTAAACTCTACTATTATGTAAGTTTTATTTGATATTGACACATCACACTATTTTATTGCTGCTCATGTTGTGGATCATATGGGACCTCATGTTGAAATGATGCCTCATGTCTTGAAACTTAAAACACCTCTCAGTTAACAAGAATATAGAGATTTTAAGTGTGCAGTGTGTTCTATAACTATCTGTGAGGATAAATTTGTTTGGTATTTATATGTTCTTGAGATGAAAATATTTGACCCACTTTTGGTAATAGATTGGTTTATATCATTCAAGACCCACATTGACTATTATGCATGACATGTTAGTTTAAAATATTCAGATGGTGTTGAACATCCATTTAAAGGAGATTGGGATGCGAATGCAAGTAGAGTAGGAACTTTGGCATTGGAGGTTGGGACTATCACTTACCAGTTGGAACCAATTACTTTAGCAACTGTTGATGCAATAAAACATAGATATTTTCCAACCATTTTGGGCTAGTTTCCCAAATTATTTTATGATAATTTCTCTGGGTTTCCACCCGAAAGAGAAGTGGAATTTATGATTGATATCCTACTAGGGAATAGTTATATTTCAATTACATCCTATAGGATGAATACAATGTAATTAAGGCAATTGAAGGTTCAGTTGGAAGAGTTAGAAAGAAAAGGATTCATCCGACCTAGTATATCTCCATGGGAAACACCGGTTCTTTTTGTAAAGAAAGCTGGCAGAACTCTGAGGCTTTATGTGGATTATCATAAAATAAACCGGTTTATGATAAAGAATCGATATAAAATTCCATAAATTGATGATTTTTTTGATCAATTAAGGGGAGCTAATCGGTTCTATAAGATTGAATTATGATTAGGGTATCACCAATTTTGAGTTCGAAAGGAGGATATCCTAAATAAAGATTTATAGAGTCATTATGGTCATATGGATATGCGGTTATTCCCTATGGTCTTACAAATGAACCAAAAATGTTTATGGAATTGATGGATGAGATATTTAAGAGGTATCTTGACTCCTTTTTGGTGTTATTAATCGATGATGTTTTGGTGTATTCTAGGACTAAGGCCGATCATGAACAACACTTGGGCCTAGTGTTGGGTATCTTATAGGACCATTGACTTTATGTTAAGCTTTCAAAGTGTGATTTATAGATACAAGAGCTATGTTTCCTTGCCCACTTAATTTTTTAAATAGAAGTCTTAGTAGATCCTAAAAAGGTGGAAGATGTTATATCTTTGAAACCACCGAAGAATGTCTTTGAGATACATAGTTTCCTCGACTTGGCTGGGTATTATCGATGCCTTTTTCATGAATTTTCATGCCTTGATTATCTAATGAAAGCTTTGATGAGGAAATTAATTCCTTTAAAATGGAGTGATGAGTGCCAAAATTATTTTCAAGAGATTTAGTTTCGACTTACATCAATAACCATCCTTAAATTTCTAGAGTTAGGATGAGGCTATGTGGTATATAATGTTGCATTTAGATTTGGATTGGGATGTGTTCTCATGCAGGGAGGCCATATTTTAGTTTATGGGTTATGACGGTTATGGGTTCATGAGAAGAATTACCCAACACATGATTTAGAGTTATCCACTGTAGTTTATTCCTTGAAAACTTGGTGTCATTATCTCTTTGGAGAGAAGCTCGTAATGTTTACATATCATAAAATCTTGAAAGACATCTTCTCATAGAGATATTTGAATCTAAGGCAATGATGATAGATGGAATACCTTTATATTTTTGAATTTGACTTAATGTATACACTAGGTAAAGGTAATTCCATGGATGGTGCATTATGTAGGAAGTCATATAGTCAGTTTGCTAAAGAGGCTTAAAATCAGCGGCAGCCAATGACAGTCATAAATGACATGTATATGGATTGTACTGAGAAAGTTTATGTTGTAGTTTTATTTCTAGTTTGTCTTGTTCTAGTTTTGATTGAGGAGGTTAAAGATGCTTAGATATCTGATCCTGAATGTCTAACTATGAGGTCGAACCTCAATGGTGGGGAGACCATTGAGGGAATTACTACAAAACCCACATTTAACAGTGCTGGTATTTATCAGTGCTAGAAAAAAATATTGATAAATGAAATATTTATCAGAGCTTTATTTTTAGCGTTGATAAAGGGTATCCTTTATCAGCGATTTATTTTTAGCACTGATAAATGGTACCCTTTATCAGTGCTTTATTTTTAGCGATGATAAATACTTCTTTCATCAACACTTTTTTAGCACTGATAAAGGTGATAATAAATAAAATGAAATAATGAAATAAATAAAAAAATAACAAATGAGTTTATTAAAAAAACATTAAAAAATTTATTAATTAAATAATTATTGATAAAAATGAATAAATTGATTATACATTATTAAATATTAAATATTTTATTAATCAGATAATTATGATAATTAATGTTATTAAATTGTATATATTAAATATATATATATATATTAATGTAAATAAATATGATTTATATATTACAAAATATTTATGCGCTTTACATTAAATAGTCATATATTTATTGAATAAAGGTTTATAATTAAAAATTAACATGAATTAAAAATATTGACTAATTACATAGTACTCAACATATTACAATAGTTCAGGTAGGGGGATTACAAAGAAACAAAGAAACTATTGCACCTACAAGTATTTGGGGAGAATCGATACTAAGACCTCCCACAAGACCCCTCAAAGATGTAGCCACTAGGCTACACCCCTCAGGGCACATAGTACTCGACATATAATTGAATGTCATTTTATTTTTCAATTTAACATATATATAGATCATATCTGTGTTATATTGATTTCACATATATATAATTAATGTATTTTTATATACAATGAACACACATAAAACTTATCCATTTTTTCAATATTGTTAGTGTACGTATTCTTAATTTATTCAATTTCACTCATTTTTAACATATATGTATGCACTTAAAATTAGATATTCATTAATAATGTTAAAAATATATTGTTAAAAAAATATGGATAAATAAATATATTTATAAATGTACATTTACCATATTTATACAATTATATATTTATAATTATAAATAAATAAATATTTTTTTAAAAGTATTTATATAATTATAAATAAATAATTATATATATTTAAATAATTATTAAATTTATAATAAACTTACTTAAATAATGAATTTATTTACTATATTTATATATATTTATTAAATACATATATGTATAATTATATAAATATATATAATGATATAAATATTATTTTTTAAAAATATTTCTATAATTATAAATAAATAACTATAAAATTAATATAAATATATTTTAAAAGGAATATATTTACTATATTTATATTTATATATATATTTATTAATTATATATAAATATTTATAATTTTTTTATTTATAATTATAATTATAAATCCTTTATCATCGATTAAGTAATAAGCACTAATAAAAGCATCTTTATCAGTGCTTTTTTCATGCTGATAAAGATGAGGATTTATCAGCGCTAAAAAGAGTGTTGATAAAATTAAAATTTATCAATGCTATAATTTTTTCACTGATGAAGATTGATTTTTTCAGTGCTTTTTAGTATTGATAAAGACCTACCTTTATCAGCACTTATTTGTAAGTGCTGATAAAAGTGTCTCGGTTTAATTAAAAAACCCTAACCATCTATGAACCCATCGCGATATCACAAGATTTCCACAGAATCCACCCACTACCAGTGCTCCTCCTCGGTGAATCAAACCTCGAATCACACCATTCGACTACCTCTTGAACATCTCATCTGACATCCGATGTTCGATTGAAGTTAGGGTTTTTATAGAGGGTTTTAGATTTTCTTCAACCTAACGAGGTAGACCTTTCAATTTTATTTGTGTATTTTTGGTTTCATTTTTAATTTCTTCTTTGATGATGTTGTTATTTGTGGTCTGGTGATTGTATACTAGCAAGACGGGCCTTCTGATTTTCTCAGTTTTCAATTTTGATTCAACTCTTGATCACTCATGGAGAGTTTATTGTTTCTGGACTCGATGGTGACCCATGGAGTTTAGTTGGTTGTTTTATTTTGTTTACATTTCCCAAATTGATCACCCAAATCCATCTTACATATTTTTCATTCTTTATTTTATCAATGGTATTCCATACATGTGAAATTTTAGAAATTGAAATTGGGGATTTTGTGTGTGAGGGAGTTGATGGTAGGTTTAGGGATTTCTTTTATATTATACCGATTCATATTTTCTTTTTTATACTTATCTAGGTTGATGTGGGAATCCAATGTATGGATGCATCATGGCAGTTTTTATTTAAATTTTATTTCTACTATTTTTATTTATTTTTTGGGCCAAATGATTCCCATTGTGTTGTTTTTAATGCCCTGGTGCTTGTTGCCAGCCCGAGGGGGATTAAGAATGTCCATTAGAAACTATCATGGGCGAGCTCGGGTGTTTGATATATGGTTGTCTTGGATTTTTTTGGAAACTATATCTATTGTTAAATGTGTTGTACATTTTCTCAATAATCTAACTTCCTATGTATCTACACTTTTAAAAAAATTATTTTATTTTTCTTCCTCTTTATACTAATACAACATTATTTTTAAATCCTTTTAATAATAATATATGAAAGATTATACCTTGATGATATGTACTATTTTCCAACTAAATTATAATTTTTCATCATCATCATACTCCCCCTCTCTCAATAATTTACAAAAAAAAAATATCCTTTTGAGATTACCCATTTATAGTTACACCACTTTTTTTGAGACCTATATACCACTATAAGAAATTATAATTTCTTGCTCGGAAATATAGATTTTCAAGAATTTCTCCCCCTTTTGAGTGTTTATTTAACTAATAACAAGTGAATTTCCATGGAATCACTTTGATACCTAGCTATATGACATGTGAAAAAATAGTATGTCAAACCTTTTTACTATGAATAAAGTTGGTATATAATTTTTTTAAAATGGTTGGGGCCAAAGCCTCATTTATTATTAAATCAAAAAAAAGACCTCTTTTAACTGGGTAGAGGGAGATCCATTACATAGCCCGAAGTCCCAGTGGGAATTTAGCCCATTACATGGCCCTAGGCCCAAATTTTTGGCCCAAAGACCATTTTATGAATAGTACTTCTACAATACCTGCCTGCTACAATACCGCACAGTACCCGCCACTGCTACAGTACCCTTCCACAACTACAGTGACCTGCCGCTGCTATGGTACTCGCCGTTGCTACAGTCACCACTGCTATAGTACGCTACAGTCCCCGCCACTCAACATGGGTTTTCAAATTTCCTTTTGAAATCTACAAAACACTCCCCTCACATACATGGATTGGGAAATAAATATCTCATGAATTCAATGAGTTTCTTATAAACTAATGAAAATGTAAACTCACTAACCATAAACATTTAAACATTGGTCATTGTTAATGTAGAAACTTATTATCATCATTCATCTCTTGGACCTCTAAATATTATGTCATCCACATTGATAAACACTTTCAATCTATCCATAAAATTATTTTTTATGTAATGATTATGATCAATTACTCATTTTTTTAAATTAAAGTTTCTTTAATAATTCATCTAACCTTCAATACCAAGATCTTATTTCTTGTTTCAATTCATACATCACGTTTTTCAATTTAAAAACATTATTCTCATATTAAATAATGATAAAACTATCTGTTTGTTTGATGCAAACTTTCTATTTGTGTAATCCATTAGTAAATGCTAATTTTACATCTAGTTGGAGTACCTTAAATTTCCTTAGGATGAGTCGGTGTGCTAATATGACATATCAAGAGTCTTGAGATGTTTTAAATTATTGATATACTATTAATTTTAAATGTAATAATTCCTTAGGTTTATACATCACTTGTTCCAATACATTTTCATATCTTCTAGTTGATTGAATGAGAGTTTATTATTCCGGTTTATCATATTTAAGTTTCTTATTACTCATTAATTTTCTATATTATATTTTCATTTTTTAAGGGATTTAAGAAAGATTTTATGTGGATTAATTCTTTTCTTAAATTCAATTACCCATTTTCTTCAACATACTGAAATTCTTTGAAACAATCAAATGTTGATTTTCCCTTATTAGAATTGTCTATAACTTTCACTTTTGATAATGAATATCTTATGTGTATTTATTTATATATTGTATAAAATTAATCTTTTATGAACCCAATAAGATTTATATGAACTAAAAATGGATACATGCTAATCGTTTTACTAACGAATATGAATATGAAGTTAAATATTTCATCAAGTTTGTAAGAGAGCATGCAGAAAACCCTTCTAAAATCCTCTGTCTATGTTTATGTTGTTGTTATTCAAGAAAAATTACTCTAGAAGAGTTATAAGAACATTTGATGTCATGGAACAGATTAAATCTATAAATTTTAGACTAAAAACGAGTAAAAAATGAATTTTTACATCAATTGGGATGATACTACGGTTTATGAATCATTTGATATGAATACCTTTGTAAAAGATGATGGAGATTGTATGGAAGAAATGAAAATGGAAATTGAAGATAAACTTTATGATTTTTCAAAGTTGTTTTAGGATTTAAATAGATATTCTAAGAAACCATTATATACCAGTTTTACTAAATACACAACATTGTTAGCTATATTGAAGTTATATAATTTGAAAGTTGGTAGCGAATGGAGTGACACCAGCTTTACAAAACTACTCGGTCTTCTAAAAGATATGTTACCAGAAGAAAAAAACTACCATACTGAAAATATGACACTAAACAAATATTAGTTCAATGGTAATGATCTCTAAAAAAGCACATGCTTGTCCAAATGATTTCATATTGTTT
Source organism: Viscum album (assembly GCA_963277665.1). Lineage (NCBI taxonomy): Eukaryota > Viridiplantae > Streptophyta > Magnoliopsida > Santalales > Viscaceae > Viscum > Viscum album. The sequence continues at coordinate 1,795,302,214 of OY728120.1, forward strand.
CGCAAGGACCATGAATTACTCATAAAATTCCCTAAGTGTGGCACAGATCGATACATGAAAAATGAATCAAGTCCTTCAAAATATGTATGAAACTTTCCTATCATTCCATGGTTTAGAAGACTATATGGATGTCAAGAAACCACGAGACAATTAACATGGCATGTAGATACAATAATTAAATATGGGAACCTACGTCATCTAGAATATTCTCCTCAGTGGAAGAAAATTGATAACGAGTTTCCTGAATTTGGAGATGAGCTGAGAAAATTTCATCTTACATTATCTATAGATGGAATAAATAATTTTTGTGTATATAGTAGTACTCATAGTACATGTCCCGTCATGTTGGTAAATCATAACTTTCTACCATGGTTATGCATGAAGCACAAATACATTATGTTGTCTCTGCTTATATCTGGACCAAAGCAACCTGGTGATGATATTAACATCTATTTGGCTCCATTGATTGAAGATCTTAAATTTATTTGGGACACATGTATCAAAATGTATGATTCTCATAGAAGTGAATAATTCACATTGAGGGTCATGTTGTACTAAATGATAAATGACTTACCTGCTTATGGAAATTTATTAGGCTATAAAATTAAAGGAATGTTGGGGTGTCCTATTTGCGCAAAACGCACATACTCAATTTAGTTGAAACATTCCTTGAAGATTGTGTTTTTATGAAATCATAAATTTTTACCTCGATGACATAAATACTGATCCTGGATGAAAACATTCAATGAGAATATTGAACAAGGTACAAAACCATCTTCACTAATGAGCGATCAACTGTACAAAAAAGTAAAAAATATTGACACTATTTTCGGTAAACCATTTTTGAAAAACCTTAAAAAAATAGGTTGGAAGAAGTGATCAATTTTCTTTGAATTACTGTATTGGAGTTGTTTATATGTCATACATTTTATTAATGTCATGAATGTAGAAAAAAATGTATTTTATAGTGTTATCATCATGTTACTAAATATTTCTAAAAAAAAGAAAGATAGAATCAAGGCTAGGATAGACTTGATTGAAATGAGAATAAGGAAAGAGTTGGCATTGGTGAAGTGTAAAAGGCAGAATTTTCTTCATCAAGCAGCTTACACTCTATCCAGATAGGAAAAATTGTAATTTTTCTTTTTTCCTTACTAGTGTGAAAGTTCCGCAGGGGTATTAATAAAATATCAAGAATGTTGTGTCAATGAATAATTTGAAGTTATAAGGTCTAAAATCACACCAATGTCATGTTTTGATATAATATTTAATGCATGTTTCTTTCCGTTGCATTCTGCCTCAAAATGTACGACATACATTAACCATACTCTGCTTCTTTTTCAAATCTATATGAAATAAAGTTGTAGACCCATCGAAGTTTCCCATCATGAATAAGGAGACTGAAGTCATATTATGTTAATTAGATATGTTATTCCCACCATAATTATTTGATATAATGGTCCACCTGATGGTTCAGTTGGTTAGAGAGGTTCAACTATTTGGTCCTATCCATTACAGATGGATGTACCCCATTGAACAGTATATGAAGATTTTGAAAGGGTATGTCAAGAATCGAAGTCATATAGAAGGTTTTATTATAGAATGATATATTGTTGAAGAAGCTATTTAATTTTTTATCAATTATTTATCAGATGTTGAAAGAATCAGTCTCCCAAAGTCTCTTCATATCGAATGCCTTATGGGCGTAGGTATTTCCAAAAGAGATGTTGTTACAATTACCTTGAAAGAGTAGAAGAAATCACATCTTTACATATTACATAATAGTGAAGATGTTGATACATACATTGAATCCCAAAAAGAAATTATTAGATATTGGAATACATTAAGGGATGAAGGATGGATATCAAATACACATAATCAATAGTTTATGGGATGGTTCAAAGATCAAATTTATAAGGATTTATATGAAAATATGGATTCAATTTCCGAATGACTTCAATGACTAGCCATAGGACCAAATGAAAATGTTATATATTATATTAGTTTTTTAATAAATGGTTATACGTTCTATAAAAAAGAACATGATGACTTCAGTACGATGCAAAAAAGTGGTGTTATTCTTATGGATTAAGCGATGCACATATATGTTTCCAAGGATAGAAATCCAATTTATGAAAATATGTCATATTTTGGCATTATTGAACAAATATACAAGTTGGATTATACAATATTTCAAGTTCCTCTTTTCCATTGAAAATGAGTTGACAATATCAATGGATTGAAATTTGATGAAATGGGCTTTGTGAATGTGAATTTTAGAGTAGAAGGGGAAAAATACGAGTTTTTCATAATGGCATAACAAGCAGTGCAAGTATTTTATATCTCTGATCCAAAAGACAAGAATTGGTCAATTTTACTGCTGGTGACTAAAACAAATATCGAGTCATACGAAAATTCAATCAAGGATGTCCCTTTCATTAGGACATCACAATCAGTTCATGTCAGTCCCAATATAGATAATGTCTTGTGCATTAGAGGGGGACACAAAGAGGGGATTTGGATTCTCTATAGAGGAACCAAATCCTTGAAACCTTTAAAAAAATAAAGAGAGTTCAATGAGAAGGTTAAAGTTTTTTAATATATTATGTTTTCCTCATAATATTATATTTTCTCTACTGCATTAACATAATCTAAATTAAATGTTTGACTACTCATGTAGAAAATGTCTTCTGCAATGATGAAAGAACAAACTATAATGAAATAAACCCTTTGGAAAGATATAAAGGTAATGTTACGATATAATTCCTTTATTTTACTACAAAATTATATAATAAAATATTGATTTAATTTTCATTATTCCTTTTAGAGATCATTTATTTTAGAAGATTTATATCAATGTGTCATTCCTTTGTAGGAAGAGAAACAAAGCTGTCTCTGTTCAATCACAAAGGTAATCTTGATGTTTGTAAAGTAAAATCATTGTCCATAAAATTAATGTATTGTTTCATATTTATGTTTAATTTATTTCATTTTAGTATTAATAACATAATAAATATTTTCTTATATAGGTGGATTCTTTTATTTGAGCTGGGGTGCTCTTTCCAAATTTCATGCTTCTTCTCCCTTAAAACCTTTTCACCCCTGCAGTGGTGCATTTATCACTTTATTTCAAGTTACCTCCACTGCCTTTGCAGGAAGAGCAATGAAACTTCCTCTACTCAATTACAGAGGTAATATTGATGTTTTCACAGTAAAATAATTGTACATAGAATTAATATATTATTTCATATTTGTGTTTAATTTATTTTTTTTAGTATTACTCACATAATAATTTTTTTTCTTATACAGGTGGATTATTTTGTTTGAGTTGGGGTGCTCTATCTAACTTTCATGCTTCTTCTCCCTTAAAAACTTTTCACCCATGTAGTGGTGCATTTATTACTTTCTTTTAAGTTACCTCCACTGCCTTTGTAGGAAGAGCAATGATGTTTCCTCTGCTCAATTATAGAGGTAATCTTGCTGTTCTCATAGTAAAATAATTTTCCATAGAATTACTGTATTGTTTCATATTTATGTTTAATTTATTTTGTTTTAGTATTACTCACATAATAATTATTTTCTATAGGTGGATTTTTTTCTCGATTTGATGTGGTTTGTTCGAAGCTGCTCATGCAGTGTTGGAAGTTTGACAAAGAAAGTCAATGGAAATCATGGTAACATTGATAATTAGGATTGTTTTGAGACTTTGGGATGTGAAGGAATTAGCCACACCTTAATCCAACACACGATGTGACCGGTATGAATCTAAGTACTTATTTTTTATTTTAAATTGACATTAATTTTAGTAAAAAAGAAAAATGACTTAATGTGTATATTATGAGTTTAAAATTAATATTTGAATTTAAAAAGTTACACTCACTGAAAACCTAGAAAACATGATCAGATTTTCTTGATAATTTAGGGCATCAATTAATAAATAATTTGTGATGTGTAAGAATTAGTATCATGTCAAACCAATACAAAATGTGATCCATATGATTCAAATTGCACGTTTCAAGTTTAAAATTACATTTTCATAAAAAATACAAGTGACATACTCAAAACAGATAAAACACATTCAGATTTGTTTGATGATTTCAGAAAAAAATCCATAAGTGATTTGGAATATGTAGGAATTAGCCGCACCTTAATATGATGTACAGTGTGACTGATATTACTCTAAGTCCATCTTTATTTAAAATTGACATCAATTTTAGTAAAAAATCAACCTACTCAAAACCAAACAAACACATTAATATTGTTTTTATACTTTAAGAAAACGATCCATAAGTGATTTTAGACATGCATGAATTAGCCGCACCTCAATACGACACATGGTGTGGACGATATGACTCCAATTGCATGTTTTTATTTAAAATTGACATCAATTTTAGTAAAAAGGACAATTAAACCACTAAAAACCAAGAAAAAACATTAAAATTGTTTAAATACTTTAGTAAAATGATCCATAAGTCATTTGTGATTTGTAGGAATCAACCACACCTCAATCTGATGCACGGTGTGACTGGTATGACTCCAAGTGCATCTTTTTATTTAAAATTCACATCAATTTTAGTAAAATTAACACTTTTTGTTAATTTATTTCTTTATATTTTTACTATCATAAGAATTTTTTCCTTATATAGGTGCGTTCTTTTGCTCAAGCAGGGGTGATTTTTTTTGGAAATAGTATGAGTTAGGCCAGGATTAAAAGAAACATTGATGTTTTTGAATGTATGTAATAATTTGTATTTATGTAATTGTATGAAATAATGTTTGAAATTTCTATAATATAGTGTTTTTATATTGTGTTTGTGTTATAAATTTCATTTCATTTAAATCCTGTATTGGGACTTGTTTGTGTTGATATCTAGTGTGTCTAGTGCTGCGGTGTGCTGTTACACCATACTACTGTGTGTCCCTTTATCAGTGATTTTAAAAGCACTAATAAAGTTCTACTTTATCGGGACTTCTATGAGCATTGATAAAAGTATATTTTATTAGTGCTCATAAAAGCACTGATAAAAGACCCTTTATCAGTGATTTTTCAGCACTTATAAAAGACCAGAGATTTTAACCTAGATCATGTTGTCAGCGTTTTTTTAGCACTGATAAAGTCCATTTCTAGCATCGTTAAAGGCCTATTTTTAGTAGTGAGGATGGATGCTAGATGGATGATTTTTGTTTCATTTTAGAGATCATATTGTGGATCCTCTAAATTCTTAGGAACATATCCTTTCTGTTTACCACCACTCAATATGGGTTGTTCATCTTGGAATTCAGAAGATATATAAGATGATGAGAGCACAGTTTTGGTGATCTGACAAGAAAAGGAGGGTTCTAGAGTATGTATTGAGATGTATCATATGTCATCAGGGCAAGGTGGATCACAAACATCTAGTTGTTATGTTGAAATCCTTACCTATACTTGTGTGGAAATGGGAATATATAACTATGGATTTTTACACAAGTATACCCAGAATGGTTCATAAACACAAAGCTATATGGGTGATTGTGGATCAACTCACAAACTAGACATAATTTATCTATATTTGTGAACCTAATATGGCAGAATACTTAGAAAACATATACATTCAGTATGTTGTAAAGTTTCATAGCATGCCAATTTCAATTATTTATAATCGAGACCCTAGGTTTACATCTCAATTTTAGAAATCCTTATAACAATCCCTTCGAGCCCATTTGACCATGAGCACATATTATCATCATAAAATAGATGGATAGTCCAAACAGACAATCCAAACATTGTAAGGGATTATTAGAGATTGCATAATGGATTTTGGAGGATCATGGGAGGATCATATACCATTAGTGGAGTTCTCATACAATAATAGTTATTAGGACTCAATACATATGGATCTTTTTTAATCTTTGTATGTACATCCTTTTCATTCTATAATTTTTTGGGTGGAAATGGGTGAGACTTCACTGATCATACCTAAACTTGTTCATGAGACAATGAATAAGATTTAGATGTCCAGGAAGAGGATGGTGCTGGCCTAGAGCTATCAGAAATCATATGTGGATCATTATCATAGACTGTTATCATTTGATATATGTGATCATGTTTTATTGAGATTATCTATGAGTCTAGGGCATTGTCATTTGAAAAAAAACTAAATTGTATCCTCAGTACATTTTACCTTTTGAGATACTAGAAGAAATTGGTGATGTGGATTATCAGTTGAATTTACCACCAAGATTTATCTCTATGAACAATGTATTTTAGGTTTCACAATTGAATAAGTACCAGCCTGATCCTGACCATGTTATTTGGTGAGACCATGTTGATATTGAGCCATATTCTAGGTTGATTCATGTGCTGATATGAATTGTGGATAGACATGAAAATATCCTTTTTGGGGAAAGTATTAGTTTAGTATGAGTCTTATGGTAGCATGGTCAAATTCAAGAAGAGATGTGGGAACAATAAGAATTTATGTCAGAGAAATGGACCAAACTTTTCCAAAGCAAAAAAAAAATACAACTTTCCAAATAAGGAAAGTATAATGATGGGGAGAATGAAACACCCCCAGTTTTAAATACTTTTCCCTTTTATTAGGTGTTTTGATGTTATATAATACTTGGTTTTATTTTTAAGAGTTTTTGGATGGTTTTGGAGTGTTTTTAAGGGTAAATGGTATAGTTAAATTGTGAAAATTATCTAGGAAATTGTGCATGAGATTTTGGGAGTCATTGGGTATGTGTACGGTTTATTTAAACCATTCGGATGACCAGGTGAATTTGTGTGAGTGGAGAAAGTGGGGAAATGGTATGGTTGGTGCACAAATTTTCAAACCATACGAGCCAATAATGTGATGGGATGTTTGAAGATAATAGAATGTGCATAGTTAGCACATGATTTCCCAAACCATGTTGCCTAACCATGCAAAATGTATTAAATACTATGAAAATTAGAGTTTAACTTGGTTTTTAGCCCCCAAACACTCATTTTTATTCTCCTCTCTTAGTCTCTAGAACTCATCTCATTCTCTAATAATTATTAGTGATTCCTTTTGATCTAGAAGTCAGTTTAGATGAATCAAAGTGCACTGGATCTCCATAATCAACAAAAAGTATCATTTTTACCATTTTCCCCTTTGATCTATTCAACTTCTCTCACCCAGAATGTTATATCTAATCCATATGGATGGATCTATGATCCATGATGTGTTTTGATGTGATCTTGATTGGATATATTAAATTAAAGGTTTTGTGATCTTGGATCTATAATTTTATTTGTGTCGTTCTTAATTATAATCACCCATTGATAGGTAGGTGGATTCTATCTCTTCTCTACTTATTATATATCTTAAAGGCTTGTTTTTTTTAAATATTTTTCTTAGATTTGAAAAAAAAATCTTGAAAGATTTATTGAAGGGAACCCTTTTTGTTTTTGATTTGGGAACTTGGGATTTTGAATGGATTTTTTAAACCCATTTGATTTATATTTTTAAATTATGGTTTTAAAATTATGGTTTTGGGAACATGGTAATTTGAATGGATTTTTGAAAACCCAATGATTTATAATTTTTAAATTATGGTTTTGGTTTAATGATATTAATATGTTCAATGAAATGTTTTAAAGGGAAACAATGTTTATTGTGGAATGATTTGATATGATAAATTGGTATAAATGGTGGTGTATGTTCACATTACATTATATGAGGCCTTTTTAAATAGGCTTGGTTCTCAGTGCTAGATAGGAAATGGAACATGGGATTATGATCTTATGGTGACCTGGTGAAGGACAGATCATTGCTCATGAGCATTGAGATTTTCATTCATCATGCATGTGTGTGAGAGTATAGTATGTGGATGAGTATTCCAAGTGTAAAAAAATAATGGAAAAATTTATTTATTTCAATTGTTTTTGTTTAAATTGTTTTATAATGGTAAAATAATTTGATGTTCTTCTCTTTGTTATATTTTTTTTAAAACTGTGAGCTAACATGTTCTTGTCTTAGTGGCATGAGTTGGGAAGTCTCTTGGGTAAATCCGACTGGGTATGATTACTCACCCCTCCATATGCACTTTGGTTCATATACAAACATTATTCTTCATGACACAAGCAAATAAAGGTCCCATGTTTCTCTAGTGGTGCATCACGACGATACTTCCTCAAATTGGCATTTTGGAGCTTAGAGTTTCTCTATTGGAGTGGTTAGTGTGACGCCACATTAATATTGCTGCATCGAGACATCTTATAGTTTCCTTGAGTCACTTTTCTATACTTTATCACTACTACTCTAATATATTTTTTAGTTTTATTTTGAGTTATACTATTTACTCATGCATCATATATTCATCCTAGTTATTTATATTTTATCTCATCATGTTAAGTTTGTTATTTAGGGAAAATTGTCCCTAATGTTTTAATAATCCCTTGCCATTAATTTCCAGCCTTTGGTGTATTGGGGATGTCACTTAAGGTTAGTAGCACCTCCAACCTAACCCAATCCAATGGGTTATGGCGGGATGTTACAGTTAAGGTTGGTATAGCTAGGCTCAATTAATAAATGATATTTTTTTCAAGTCTTGATAAGTAAACGAGTTGGATCAAGGTTGGTCTAGCTTGACTCAATTAAAACTTTGATCCCATAGAGACTAGTGATCCTTATATTTAAACTTTTATTTAAAATCCATGATAAAATATTTTAATAGTTATGATTTAACTAAAACTAATTGAGTAAACTTACAATAATAAAGGTGTATTTGGACTTATAATTCTAGGATCATGAAGTAGTTAGAATTATAATATTTTTAATGAATAATTTTTTTGTTGGGATCAAATCAAAATAAAACCATGGTCTAGTATTTATTCTCCCATCACTAAATCATTTTTATGATCAATTATATTGATTCATTTATAAATTAGGTGACTCAAAATCTTATCTAAACATAAATCATCCAAATTCATTCTATAATAAAAAATAAACTCAAGAAATACAATCCATACATTGAATGGATATTTTTAAATAAATAAAAAATGAGCAAGATTATTAAAATAAGAATAATTTAAGAGAAAGGATGAATTAATAAACCCAAAAAATCGTCACAAAAAAATGAAAGAACATAATAATTTAGTCACTATTCGTTATAAATTCTTAGTGAAAAGATGTATATCCTCCATATTATAACAAAAACCCATGAAAATATTAATGATTAACATAGATAAGTAAAATATATTCTTAATCTAAATCCTATCCACTAAAAAATAACTAGCTTCATCCTTTCAAGATGTTAAGACAAACCCCCATTTAGTTATTCCCCCTTTTCTCCAAGTAGCAACCTACTATTTATATAGAAAAATTAAATTGTTAAAAACCATGACATGGTCAATTAAAACATGATGAATTATATATACCTCTTCAATTTTTAACTTTTAATCTTCAAATTTCACATTGTAGTCCCTATATTTTGAGACATGGTTTTGAATTTCATGCCTTTTATAGATTGAAAAATGAGATACAACCTTATTAAACCTTATGTGATTTCAACCTAGAATCCCATGTTCACCACTAGTAAGTAAACATGATATATAATTTCATCATGATTTATAAATATTTTCTCTTCTTGACATAATTTCCCAACCATGATGTGTTTCGGTACAATGGTTTGTCTTATCCTCTTTCTTCAATTTTTTCTAATACAATAATCCCATTACATCATGTTATCCTTTCGAGTTCCTCATTTAAAATTTATTGAAACATACCACAACATGTTTATTTCCCACTAATTCATGGTTTTTAGCTTCTTATAAAAATAAATAATTTAAAAAAAAATAGAGTATCAAAATTAGAACTAAAAATCTAAAAAATACTAAAATTAGCATGTTAAGACTATAAAAAAGTTTTAATATTAATACTAAAAATTATATAAAATATTACTAATAATTAAACTTATTAAAGGTTAAAACAATCCCAAATTAGATTATAAAAAAACTATTAATTTTTAGGACATTTTACAGATATCAAATACCTCATACCGAAACACATGTTTGTCCTCAAGAATAAATCTCCACATCATCACAAAGAAAATACATCATATATGAAGTGTCTAGGATCAAGTTACACAATCTAGAAGGGGGGATAAATCAGCGGAGGCTTGTTTTTTATAATTTCTTATCACTTAAAAATCAACCTTCATAGACTATTAAAGTTTGATCCACTCAATATGAATTCCCAGACTCGCTCTTACATGTAGAAAATGAAAGTGAAAAGAACATAAGTATATTTAAAAGGTTTTTACCCTTAATGGGAAACCTAATCCTTATATTGATTAGTTATTTTCATTAATCATAGACACTTCACTATAAACACAAGTGAGTACAAGATTACATGCATGAGCATAACATCACACTATGCTAATCCAGAGTCACACTAGACTGTACAGATTTACACTAAAGACAAAATATTATGTAACTAGAATGAGAGATATTAATTTAAATATTTTGTTGCTCCAATAACAATATATGTGATTTTACTCCACAATCCTCCAAGATATTCAAATAAATATTACTCACTATGGGAAACATTTGATGTAGATCTATACCTCGATTCTCAAAATCAGATCAATTCAATGAATGCTCAATCTTAAATAGATATAGATGTTTTTTATGAACTTTGGTACTAGGATTTTTTATTCTCTCTATTTTTTGATACTAAACACAATACAAGTCACACACCTTCTCTCATAGACTTCTCCAAATATTTAAGGAACTCAGAAATATTGAATTAAATTTAATTACATAAATATCATTTCTAGTTCCACATTCTCAAAACTTCACTCAACAAAATAATACACCATGATAATTTCCATTTTATTATTTGTATAACCTTAAAACCATTTACTATGATATTAGAGTCTTATTCTCTTTTATTAACAATCTGTCTCCTCCATAATTCCATAAATACGCTGTAATATTCAGTTACCTTCCTTCAGGGACTTCTTGACTCTAGTATTTACTCATTTTTTGTTTGGGCGTGTTTCAGGCCCTACAAGGATGAATAACTTTTATCTGGGGAAATTGCCTAAAGTTTAGGGATATATGTTTGTTTGAATTAATGGAGTCCAAGTATAATTTTTTTAAATAATTTAAAGGGAATTAGGATGTTACTTGGAGTTTCTTATAGGGGTCTGTATTTGGTGTACCTGTAGGAGATGTTTATATCATAAATGTCTAGATTACGATGTAAGTTCATCATTAGGAACAAGTTGTGGAAATAATTTGGGCCATAAAACCATTTATTCCATAAAACAGTTTTACACAATAAAACCCATTCTTATGATATAAAATCATTTCTTGGGATAATTTAATCTAATTAAACATTTTTTTATTCATAAATAAGTTATGGGAAATTTATGGTGCAAAACTGATATTTACATCATAAATCCCTTGTGGCCAGTGGGTTTTATTATCCGCTCACATAAATCCCTTATGGTTTCATGGTGAAACCATATCCCTTGAGACCTACTTTATCCCATTAATTTTTGGGTATTTCTACCTCACTCATATCACTTTTCTTGGAGTGGTTGATCGCCAGTTTGGTGGGTTGTCTACCTTCGAGTACGTGTGATCTTCTTTCCCCTTGTTTTTCATGATAATCTCGATTTAGCAGTGGTGTGTGTGATGTAGTTTTTCTAAGGTCTAATAACCAGGATACGATCTCGATCAATCCTTTTCAATTTTCCCTCATGCCATGTCTTTTGAAGGCTGATATGATTGTTTCCAATCTCTATTGTCAAAGGTGATTAGGTTTCCTCTATTCTTGAGGTAGGTGTATCTATACAAGTGGGGTTCTAATTCATGAATTTCCTTAAGTTCTTGTCAATTATTTTGGGTTGTTCATTGAAATTTATTGATTTGACATTGGAATGGATTTGTTGGAAAATATACAAAATTTTAAATGGTATTTATTTAAAAATGGATTTGTGCACACCAAGTATTTGATTAAATGATTTAAAGGGTGATTTTGGTTTATAAATGGATTTTTATAGACTTAGAAAATTGGGTAACCTTAGATGCATTGAGAAATATACTTTTCACTATTTGTTTGTGTAATTAAAAAAGTGGTTTTATGTCACTTTAGTGTGTGTAATTCCACTAGAGGTTATATTGGTTAGATCCACCTTAGGCCTAGATTGGGGATTTTCTTTCATTTCTAGCACATATACCCATAGGTTTGAGCCCAAATGGTGTGATTTTTCATTTATGATTGGTTTATCACATGATGGTTTATTTCATGGTTATTTTCTCACATGATTATCTTATGGTGTATCCATTTTAGTTTAACTGCTTTCTCAACATATTACTGAATTTGGTGAATATGATGTGTTTTATAAAAACCAAAGGATTTTTTTATAAAATGGTTTTACTTTATGAAAATTCTTTGTAAAATGGATTTGTTTTAAAGACATAACTAATGTATTATTGATATTAGAACATGTATAGATTCTTTGGAGGTATCCTAGTGGGATTTTTTCTCACACCCTACTTTCACCTTTAAACAGTTGTTGATTTTGTTTCACAAAACTTAGGTAAAGGGAAGAGAATTATGTAACATGCCAGTTTATCTTATTGTCATCGTCTTCATAGTGAGATGTTTTGGTAGTGATGGATGGTCACATATGGACTTATATAGACTCATCACATTTTATATCTCTGGTTTGACCTATTTGGATTGACTTTGTATGTATCATGGATATGATATCTTACTTATGTGTTGAAACCTGGTGGTTTTCCTTATTCAGGTTTATTATGAGACATATTAATTCCACTTTTTTTTACTTTACCATGTTGATTGCATTGTCAAGTGCGTCAAATTAGTTGCTTATTTTTGACTATAATTTCTACAGTATAACAGCAACCCTAGGTCATCTCTTGAAGAAGCCTTGGATCATTAAATTTAAAAAGGAGGTTCTGATTAAGAAACTAAAAGGGAAATGGGGTTTTATAAAACTTGGGTTTTGTTTCTTTTAAAAGCAGAAATTGAAATTATATTACCATTGAGAGAAACCGATTGGATAAATCATGATCAACCCGGGTAAGTGTCCCTTGATGCTCAATCTTTCATCGCTCTCAAGGGAAAGGGAAGGATCATTGATTCCTTGATTTATACACACCGAAACCAGTATGGTATGTGATTTATTACCAGGTTAACACCTAGTATTTTATCGATCAACGATATTTATTATTAATGACCTCTCAAAATCAAAAAACTTGAATCGATGTAAAAATGAAACTCAATCAAGGAATCACATCAACAACTTGATGAGATGACAAGATTTGTGTCAATGATAAAATATTACACAAGACAAGAACATTCATATTCGCGGGTTTAAGCTCCTAGAGTTTATCAACCAACATAATCCATTTTCACACTCATAAAAAGGAAGGGGTGAGAAAAGAGGCAACCACACTCAAATCATCACAAGATACGGGTTATGCATAGAAGCATGAGGATTATTGTTCCTTTGATTTGTATTTGATAATAATAGAATAAACACAAATTAAAAATGTATAAATGAAGAATAATTGAAAAAAAAACCTGGAAATCAATTACCTTACAAATATTACAAGTGTGGAGATCAGGATTACAATAAGGAACACCCCCCAAATTGATCACTAAGAGGCTTAAAAGTACATGAGGGAGAAGAGAACTAAAAAAGATGAAGAGATCTCTCCAATTAGACTAAAATTTACCCCTGGTCATACCACATAGATAATGATGGGGGGGGGGTGATTTTATGGGAAATTACATCAATATTTCCACATATAGTGGTCTAGTATCTAAAGGGCTAGGTGATTATTCAAAAAAGATTTTTTACTCCATCTTTATCTAGCTGGTTGACTGACCAAAACAAGTGAAAATGACCTGAAATTAGGTGGAGAGTTAGGGATTATAGTTATATATCCAAGGAAGGTGGAATCAGCCCAATTTAATCTCATACCCCCCCGAGTTATGTCTCAAATACAGAAGGGTGGTCCAATCTGGCCCGCCCAGAATTTATTCACATTATGGACCTATTTTGGGCCTTCAAGTGGACGAATTGGATTCAATGATATTCTAGAGAAATTTATCACACATTGTTTTCCACTCATAAGTTCATTTTTATCACAATTGGATGCACATATTATCCACATTACAAATAATTTTCTACATGCATGCTTGGGTTCTCGCGCAGTTTGACCCATTTTGCTTGAATTCCACCACGGGCTCTCTAAATCACCTCCTCCTACAATGTAAACACTGACACTTGTAAAATTTACTTATTAAAAAGTGATAAAAATTAATTAATTTATTAAAACATAATGTAAAATTTATTATTATATTTTTAATATTCATTACAAAACCAGTTTAAAACAGCGGTGTAAGGGTGGATTTGAATAGTGAATCGCTATGTGATCACACACCCACACCTAAACATTTGCACTCCTGGTCAAAGAAACATATCTAAAAACTGATGAATGTATATATTCTAAACATCATTAAGATTTAACATTTGAGTAAATTTCAATTCATTAAAGTAATGTGATAAATCCACAAACCACACTAAGGAGTTCTTCCTAGTGAAAATGAAAAAAGATGTCTCATAAATCATATCACAATGAAATTCAAATAGATTCATGATATCAAATTGAGAAAGAAATTTAAAAGTAAACCATTCCACTAACTCTCCATGTGTGTGTGTGAAAACCATTCCATGCTATTCTTTCCACTTTTTATCTAATAAATATAGGCTATTTTAACATTATTCAGCTTAGATGATTTTTTCCACCGAACCTTCCCTACATCATTTGCAATAATATTTCAAGACCCACTCACTTAAGAATTAAAAAAAGTCAAACTATAAGCTCCTGACCTAGATATCCCCATATGTTTCACATTTCATCACTCCCCTCATTTATTATTTTTGTTCTTTTTTCATAAGTTTCATTCGAAAAAAATCTCACACTCATCTCTCAACCCTTGTTTGATATCCTCACGACACTAATTTTAATAGTTATAACAAGATAAAAGGTTGAGGAGGAGTGTTTTTTGACCTTCCCAAGACACAACCTAATTTTTTTTGAGGGCGTACAACAATCAGATATCAGCTACACATACATAGGTTAATCTGGTACAATAATGAAATAGATCGGATAAAGAAAAAACATATGGAAATATCATTTTAAGATGAAAAATATTAACCTAACATATATTTAACTTATATTAAGTAAGAAATATTCACACTTTGTGGTTTAGTGAAGAAATGTGTGGATATATTAGTGACACAGTTTTCCAAAAAAATACTTACACAAGGGGAATCAATTATCTCAAAGGTTTCACATAGATACAACCATTTATATCATTGAAGAAAACCAATTCACTAAAAATCACTCCCTGATGTTAAATTCATACAAATATTCATTCTATAATAGAGACATGTTTCATCAAATGTTAAAACAGCATGGAATCAAAAATTTCAACATGCATTTTTAGTAAGTTCCCTGATTTGGTGACTATAAGGGGGGGGGAGGAAGTAAAAATACCATAAAGAAGGAAAAAAAGAGAAGAAAGAAAAAATACAATGAAAACCTTAATGAACTCGACAAGATAGGGAAGAGTAAAAATACCATAAAGAAGGTGAAAAATAGAAGAAAGAAGAATGAAAATGAAGATCCTAATAAACCCAGGAATGTATCCACCCCCACACCTAGAATGTGCAGTGTCCTCACTAAAATAATTCAGAATTTGAGAAGGAAGGATAAAACCTGGTATGTTTCACTGGTATGTTTCTTCTAGAAGGTGGATTTCCTCCATCAGATTCTTTGGAAAATCCTCATAGAAGTGTTTAAGTCTCTTCCCATTGACGGTATGACTTCATCATGAAAAATATGCATTGTACCAAAAGGTTAAACATTAGTAATAGTATAAGGACTGATCCATCGAGAACGAAGCTTACCTGGGTGGAGCTTTAGCTTGGAATTTTACATGAGGAACTTCTGACCAATATGGAACTTCCACTTATTAATCATGCTATCATGGATAGACTTTGTCTTATCTTTATATATTCGAGAGTTCTCATATGCATCGCATCAATTTTCTTCCAACTCTTGAATCTGAAGCTTCCTATGCTCACCTAAATATGAAATATTTATATTATATTGTTTAATAGCCCAATATGAATAGTGTTCTACATCCACTGGGAGGTGACAAGATTTTCCAAACACAATTCTATATTATGACTTTCCAATTGTGATTTTAAAAGCTATACGGTACGCCCAAAGTGCATCATCGAAGCGCAAACTCCATTCTTTCCTGTTGGGTTGTACTGTTTTTTCCAAGATTCTCTTAACTTCCTGATTTGATATTTATGATTGTATGTTAGTTTGGGGGTGATATGAAGTGGAGACTTTATGATAAAACCCATACTTAAGAAGCAAATTTTTCATGTTGTGATTTCAAAAATGGGAACTCTAATCACTAATGATGAATCTCGGAAAACCAAACTGACTAAAAATTTGGGACCTCACAAAATCAACAACAGCTCGTGAGTCATCAGTCCTAGTAGCCTTTGATTACACCCATTTAGACATGTAGTCCATATCTAAAAATATGTACATGAAGCCAAATGAATTTTTAAAAGGACCCATGAATTCAATTCCCCATGCATCAAAAATTTCACAGAATAACATGGGATGTTGGGGCATTTCATTCCTCTTAGAGATATTCCCTGTGAATTGAAAATGACTAAATGAATTGAAAAATAGATGGGTATACCTATACAATGTTGGCCAATAAATTCCTGAGTCAAGGAACTTCTGAGCTATACGTTGAGATCCAAAGTGGACCCCACAGGCCAAAGTGTGGCAGAAGGTCAAAACAGAGGTGAACTCATGGTCAGGGACACACTGACAAACTACTTAGTCACCACAAATTCTACGAAAATATGGGTCATCCCAAATATACCAATGAGAATCATGTTTATGTCTATGGGATTGGTAAGTGCTGAAATTAGTGGGGATCCTAGATATTTCTAGAAAATTCATAATTTCCTCATACCATGGGGTAAGGTCTACAACATCACAAAGGTTCTCATGAGGAAAGAATTCTCCAATGGGGAGGGATGATTCAACATGGTAGTCCATTGGTGAAGAAATACTATTAATGTGGTCAGCTATAACATTTTCCACCCCCCCTCTTATCTCTAATCTCAAGGTCAAACTCTTGGAGGAGGAGCATCCACCGTATGGGGTGGGGCTTAGCTTTAGGTTTCTTTAAGAGGAATTAAAGGGCAGCATGGTCAGAAAACACAATCACTTTTGACCCAAGAAGATATGAACGAAATTTTTCCAAGGTAAACACAATATAAATGAGTTATTTTTTAGTGGTTGTGTAGTTTACCCAGGTAGGGTCAAGGGTACATGAGACATACACAATTACATGAAGACCCTTCTCAACCCTTTGTGATAAAACTACCCCAACTGTAAAGTTAAAGGCATCGCACATAAGTTTGAAGGGGTGATCCCACCTTGGTGGTTGGATGATGGGAGGTGATGTGAGACTCCTTTTTAGTGAATTTAATGCATCCTCACAATTTTTATCAAAATCAAAATCAAAATCTTTTTGTAATAATCAGGACAATGGAAGTGCGATCTTACTAAACTATTTAATGAATCGACGATAAAAACTAGCATGAACCAAGAAATATCGCACCTCACGAACACATTTTGGATATGGAAGGGATGAAATTAATTCAATTTTAGATTTATGAAATTGAATTTCCTTATTTTAAATGACATTCACAAGAAATATCCTTCACTCAACCATAAAATGGCATTTCTCATAATTTAAAACAAGATCTTTTTCAATGCAGTGGCGAAGGAGAGAACCTAGGTGTTCCAAAAAATCATCAAAGGAAGAACCATATACCTTTAAATAATCCATAAAGACTTCCATAAAACTCTCAAGGTACTCAAAAAAATACTCAACATACATCGCTGAAAAGTACCAAGAGCATTACATAGACCGAATAACATCCTTATGTATGAAAATGTGCAGAATAGACAAGTAAATGTTGTCTTTTCTTGATCCTCAAGGGCTATATGGATTTGGAAATAACCCAAATAGCCATAAAAGAAACAATAATGGGACTTACCAACCAATCATTCTAACATTTGGTCAATGAAAGGTAGAGGAACGTGGTCCTTCCGCGTGGCTTGATCCAGTCAATGGTAGTCAATACAGACTCACCAACGGTTTTGCACACATGTTGGAACCAATTCATTCCTTTCATTTGACACAACTATTATTCTTGTTTTTTAGGCACAATTTTTACTGGGCTAACCCATTTACTATCATATATAGGATAAATGATCCCCTCATCAAGTAATTTATTGACTTCCAATTTTTCCACTTCAAGGAGAGTGGGATTAAACCAGCGTTGAGATTGTATTACGAGATTAGCCTCATCATCCAAAAGTATATGGAGCATACAAATAGATGGGATAATCCTAGGAATATTAGACAATGTTCATCCTATTTCATTTTTACACTCTCTCAAAAGGTTGAGCAGTTTCAACTCTTGTTTTGGAGAGAGGTTATTGGCAATAATGACAGGCAATTGGTCAATACCCTCAAGATATGCATATTTTAAATTAGAAGGAAGTTGTTTAAGTTCCAAAACCAGTGGTTTCTGGATTGAAGGAGGGTTTTTAGGGGGAGTGAGGTCCATGAAACTATCAATATGCTCATGTTTATTCTCTAAGGAAAGGGAATCTATAGAAATGAGATTTATAGAATCATCGATGATCATGGGTACCTCAGAGTGAACACACTCATCAATAAAAGCAAAAAATTTACATTTTTTAGACCCCACACAACAATAAAAACATGAATCAAAACTCAAATCATCCAAGGGTGAAGAAGGGGAAAATGAATCAGAGTATGGGTTGAGGAGATAATTTTGTGTGTGTACATAGTTTGAGGTCACTTCCATCAAATGGACAGAAAGAGTGGAGTGCTCTTCAACGGGGTGTTTTATAGCCTCAAGGATGTTAAAACTTACCTTTTCTCCTCTGAACTCCATATATAGTTTACCATTGTGAACGTTGATGATCATTTTTGATGTTTTGAGGAATGGAATCCCAAGTATGAGAGGGTTGTGTCCTTGGGTTCAGGTATCTTCCATCTCAAGAATGTAGAAATCATTGGGGAAGATGATATTCTTCACTATTACAAGGACATCCTCAATCACTCCTGTTGGATGCGTAGTACTCCGGTTTACAAGTTGCTCGACAATTCCTGTTGGTTGAAGATATCCAACCTATAGAGAAGTATACATGGAGTGAGGCATTACATTAATGGAAGCACCTAAATCTAACATAGCATCTGAAAATAATGTCTTCCCTATGGTACAAGGTATCATGAATGTTATCGAATACCTGTACTTAGTTGGATTTGCTGGTTGAATCAAGGCTGAGACATTCCTTCCCAAGTTGACTCTCTCATTCCCCATTATACTTCGTCTATGGGTGCAAATTTATTTAAGAAATTTTGCATAATGGGGAATTTTCTTGACTGCATGTAATAAAGGAATATTAACTTGAAATTTTTAAAATTTATCCATTATTTCAGTATCAATATCATTATTAGAATTTTTATTATATTTAGAGAGTATTTGGGGGAAAGTAATAGGAATGTATTGTTCATTTTAATCATCAATGATAATTTGATTACACTTTTTATTTTATTTTTCTTCATTGGAATCTTTTATGGGTGGTGAGAGAGTGTTTTCAAGAGGGGGACATACCTGCTGTGTAGAATATGTAGAAGGAGAAACTTATTTACCACTATGAAGTCTAACTTCACATACATTACCTTTGTCCTTCTGATTGGAAATGGGTTGGTATGGTAGTTGTCCAAAACCTTACATCTTAAGCTCACCGATGGTGTTTTCCAACTGCCCCACTTGAGTTCGTAGGTCTTGAATTATCGATTGTGTGGTCTGTTGGAACTGGAGGTTATGGGTTTCCATTTTCTTCACCATATCCTTGAGGCTTGGTTTATATTTTGGATGAGTAGGAGGATTGTTTTGAGAAGTTAAAGGATAAGAAGGTTGCATACCTTGGCCTTTTTGATACCAATTCTGCTTGGGGTAGCTTGTGTTTCCTCCTTGTCAGTACTGGGGTTGTTCTTTCTACCTGGGGTTTGGATTTTTCCTAAATTGTTCTTGATTTAAGGGAGGTACTTGTTGGAATGGATTCCCTAGGAACACAACTGCACAATACTTGGGTGAATCTTAAAGTTGTGTGCACTGGTCAGAAAAATGAGTATTTTTAGAACAAATACCACAATGTAATGGAATAGGAGGAGATTGTGAGTTACCTTGTGCTTGAGATAATTTCCTTAGAATGGTATGCATCTTATCAAGATTTTTATATACCTTTTGTTCTAGAGATGAATGACTTACCTCATAAAATAGTTGGGTTGGTGCAATAGCTTGTGTACCAAATTTTTGTGCATTTTGAGCCATATTGGCTATTAAGTCACGAGTGGCGAAAGGAGTTTTATCAACCAAGGCATCACCAACTGCTGCATCAATCATTCCATGATCCATGGGGATAAGTATTTCATAGAAGCATTGGATTAATAGTTTCTCAATAATCTGGTGTTGGGGGATTCTTGAGTAGAGTCGTTTGAATCTCTCACAGTATTCATGAAGGGTCTCTCCTTATGATTGCCTAATGCCACAAATTTCTTTCCTAATTGATGTAATTCGGGAGGCAGGGAATAAATTCTCTAAAAAGAGTCTTTTCAGGTCATTCCAGCCCTCAATTGTGGTAGCAAAATAGTATATCCAATATTTGGCTACACCATCAAGGGAGTACCAACCTTCTTCCTTGGGATATTGGATGTACGCAGGTTGGTACTCCACATCTGGGGTGGTTAATTCTTTTAAGGTTCGATTATTTGTATCCATGTTTTTTTGGGTTTTATTGGGTTCAATTTTTTATTGGTTTATGACCACTTGAAGTTCCACAAGAGGTTCCTTAGTGTTATTTGATTGACCTTCTCTAGATTCTTTGATTTGTGTGTGAAGTGTCTTTTCAATTTCAGGGTCAAATTCAAGTAGTTTTTCTTTTTCTAATTGGGTCATGAAAATAAGTTGTGAAGTTTGTTTTTTTTATGATTTAATATTAATAAAATCACTTAATAAGGGCTAAAGGAGAATATAATGTTATAATATAGAATTATATAGAGATATATAGAGAAGAATAATAGATAGAGAGAGAGATAAATAACACACAAAAACAACCAAAAATAGAAACATAAAACCAAAACAAAAACAATGAAATGAGGGTGGGGTATTTAAAGGAGTACTAATTAAGAGGTAAAATAAATAAATAAAAGTAAATAAATAAAAAAAATGATCTTGGATCCCCAGAAATGATACCAAAATTTTATCGCGTTGTCGAGCGCGTCAAATTAGTTGTTTATTTTTAAATAGAATTTCTATAGTATAGCAGCAACCCTAGGTTGTCTCTCCACAGAGCCTTATATCATTAAATTTAAAAAGGAGGTTATGATTAATAAACTAAAATGGAAATGGGGTTTTATAAAACTTTAGTTTTTTTTCATTTAAAAATAGAAATAGAAATTATATTACTATTGAGAGAAATCGATTAGAGAAATCGTGATTAACCCGGGTAAGTGTACCTTGATGCTCAATCCGTCATCGCTCTCAAGGGAAAGGGAAGGATCATTGATTACTTGATTTATAAAAAATGAAACCAGTATGTTATGTTAGTTCTTACTAGGTTTCCACCTAGTATTTGATCGATCAATAATATTGATTATTGGTGACCGCTCAAAATCAAAAAACTTAATCGATATAAAAACAAAACTCAATCAAGGAATCACATCAACAACATGATGATATGACCAGATTTGTGTCAATTATAAAATAATACATAAGACAAGAACATGAATATTAATGGGTTAAATCTCATGGAGTTTATCAACTGACATAAATTATTTTCACACTCATGAAAAGGAAGGGGTGAGAAAAGAGGCAACCGCACTCAAATCATCACAAGATCCGGGTTATGCATGGAAGCATGGGGATTATTTTTTATTTGATTTGTATTTTATCATACCATAATAAACAAAAATTTAAAAGGTAGAAATGAAGAACAATTGAAAAAAACCTATAAATCAATTACCTTACAAAGATTACAAGCATGGAGCTCGGGATTACAACAAGGAACACCCCCCAAATTGATCACTACGAGGCTTAGAAGTACATGAGGGAGAAGAGAACTAAAATGGATGAAGAGATCTCTACAATTAGACTAAAATTTACCCTTGGTATTTCCACCTATATAATGATTGTGTATGAGTGATTTTATGGGTAATTACATCAATATTTCCACATAAAGTGGTCAAGTATCTAAAGGGCAAGGTGACTATTCAAGGAAGATTTTTTACTCCATCTTTATCTGGATGGTTGGCTGACCAAAACACGTGAAACTGACTTGAAATTATGTGGAGAGTCAGGGATTCGAGTTAACTATCCAAGGGATGTGGAATCAGCCCAATTTGATTTTCGAGTCCTGAGTTATGGCCCAAATACAGAAAGGTGTTCCTAGCCTGCCCATAATTTATTTACATTGTGGACCTATTTTGGGCCTCCAAGTGGACGAATTGGATTCAATGATCTTCTAGAGAAATGTAGTGAACATTATTTTACACTAATACATCCATTTTTATACCAATTTTATGCACATATTATCCACATTACAAATAATTTTCCACATGCATGCTTGGGCTCTCACGCAGTTTGACCCATTTTTCTTAAATTCTATCACGAGCTCTCCAAATCACCTCCTCCTACAATGTAAACACCGAAACAAGTAAAATTTCCCTATTAAAAAGTGATAAAAATTAATTCATTTATTCAAACATAAAGTACAATTTATTATTATATTTTTAATATTCATTAAAAAACCAGTTTAAAATAACGGTGTAAGGGTGGATTTGAATAGTGAATCGCTATGTGATCACACCCCCACACTTAAACATTTTCAATCTTGGTAAAAGACACATATCCAAAAAATAATGCATGTATATATTACCAATATCATTAAGATTTAACATTTGAGGAAATTTAAATTCATTAAATCAATTTGACCAATGCACAAACCACACTAAGGAGTTCTTCCTAGTGAAAATGGAACAAGATGTCTCATAAATCATATCACAATAAAATTCAAAGAGATTCATGATACCAAATTGAGAAAGGAATTTAAAAGTAAACCATTATACTAACTCTCCATGAGTGTGTGTGAAAAACATTCCATGCTATTCTTTCCACTTTCTATCCAATAAATATGGGATATTTTAACATTATTCAGCTTAAATGATTTTGTCCACCGAACCTGCCCTACATCCTTTACAATCATATTTCAAGACCCACTCACTTAAGAATTACCAGAAGTCAAACCATAAGCTCCCAACCAATATATCCCCATATGTTGCACATTTCATCACTCCCCTCATTTTTTTTTCAGAAGTTGTATTCGGAACAAATCTCACACTCATCTCTCAACCCTTGTTTGATCTTCTCACAACACTAATTGTAACAGTTATAACAAGATCAAAGGTCGAGGAGGAGTGGTTTTTGACCTGCCCAAGACACAAAACAATTTTATTTTTTATTTTTTTAGGGTGTACAACAGTCGGATATCAGGTACACATGCATAAGTCAATCTGGTACAGTAATGAAACAGATTGGATAAGGAACGAACGTATGGAAATATCATTTTAAGCTGAAAAATATTAACCTAAAATATATTTAACTTCTATTAAGTAAGAAATATTCACACTTTGTGGTTTGGTGAAAAAATGTGTGAAGATATTAGTGACATAGTTTTCCCAAAAAATACTCACACAAGGGGCATCAATCATCTCAAAGGTTTTACATAGATACAACCATTTATATCATTGACAGAAAACCAAGTCACTACACATGAGCCTTAGCCCAGTTGGTAAGGACTCCGTAAGTGCATCCGGGAGACCTGGGATCAAATCCAGGCGGAGACATTATTTCCGGGTACTGTAGTAGGTACTGTGCAGCACTGTAGTGGGTATTGTAGCGGGAACTGTAGCAGGTACTGTTTGGCACTATAGCAGCCGGGAATATGCCCCCGTTTGGGCCTTCGGGCCACTGATTTGGTCCCCAAGTCCTTTAAAGCCTTCAGGCCACCTAGGCCTTTGGGTCAGTAAGGACTTCGAGCCACCTTAAGTGCAGATGAAAACCAGATGACCTACAAAGAACAAGCTCTACAAGGAGGATGAGCAAGGTGCTTTAACCACAACAGAAGCTAAATGGATTTCAAGAATGAGAGGGCATATCACTTACCATCGGGACAAGCTTATTCATGCACAGGAATGACTAGCCGAACAGCCATGCGAAGGTAGAGAGTTTATTTCATGATGAAGATGCTGGGGAGGAGCAGTTCTAAGTAGTTATTCTAGGTTGTATGTAATGTTTGAAGCCTATGGGCAAATGAATTCCTCTAAGGCCTATGGGCCTTGTAATACTTACGCCTATGGGCCTTGTAAGGGTTCCACCTCATCCCTTGAAAGGTAGATTATCAAAAAATTAATCAATAAGTGAATAAGAAAAGCAAGTCACTAAAAATCACTCCCTGATGTTAAATTCATACAAATATTCATTCCATAATAGACAAGTTTCATGAAATGTTAAAACAACATGAAATCAAAAATTTCAACATGCATTTTTAGTAAGTTCCATGATTTTGTGACCATAAGGGGGGGGGGAGTAAAAATACCATAAAAAAGGTGAAAAATAGATGAAATAAGAAAGACAATGAACACCTTAATGAACTCAACAAGATAGGGAAAAGTGAAAATACCATAAAGAAGGTGAAAAAGATAAGAAAGAAGAATGAAAATGAATATCCTAATGAACCCAGGAATGTATCCACCCCCACACCTAGAATGTGGAGTGTCCTCACTGAAATAATTGAGAATGTGAGAAGGAAGGATAAAACCTAGTATGTTTCCCTGGTATGCTGCTTCTAGAAGGTGGATTTACTCCATCAGATTCTTTGGAAAATCCTCATAGAAGTTTTAAAGTCACTGTCCATTGACAGTAAGACTTCATCCACTCTTCTTATGAAAAATATGTATTGCACCAAAAGGGTAAACATTATTAATAGTATAAGAACCGATCCATCGAGAACGAAGCTTACCTGGATGGATCTTTAGCTTGGAATTGTACATGGGGACCTTCTCACCAATATGGAACTTCTACTGATGAATCATGCTATCATGTATAACCTTTGTCTTATCTTTATAGATTCGGGAGTTCTCATATTCATCACGTCAAATTTCTTCCAACTCTTGAATCTGCAGCTTCCTATGCTCACCTACATATGAAGGATTCATATTATATTATTTAACAGCACAATATGCATGGTGTTCTACCTCCATTGGGAGGTGAAAAGATTTTACAAACACAATTCTATATAGTGACATTCCTATTGGGGTTTTAAAAGCTATACGGTATGCCCAAAGTGCATCATCCAAGAGAAAACTCCAATCTTTCCTGTTGGGTTGTACTATTTTTTCCAAGATTCTCTTAACTTATCCATTTGAGATTTATGCTTGTCTGTTGTTTGGATGTGATATGCAGTGGAGACTTTATGATCAAACCCATACTTACAAATCAAATTTTTCATGCTACGATTGAAAAAATGGGAACCCTAATCACTAATGATGAATCTCGGAAAACCGAACCGACTAAAAATTCGGGACCTCACAAAATCAACAACAACTCGAGAGTCATTAGTCCTAGTAGCCTTTTTTTTCACCCATTTATACACATAGTCCACAGATAAAAATATGTACAAGAATCCAAATGAATTTGGAAAAGGACCCAGGAAGTCAATGCCCCATGCATAAAAAATTTCACAGAATAACATGGTATGTTGGGGAATTTCATTCCTCTTGGAGATATTCCCTGTGAATTGACAATGACTACATGAATTGAAAAATCTATGGGCATACCTATACAATGTTGGAAAATAAATTCCTGATTCAAGGACCTTCCAAGCTATACGTTGAGAGCCAAAGTGGCTCCCCAGGCCAAAGTGTGGTAGAAGGTCAAAACAAAGGTGAAATCATGGTCCAGGACACACCGATGAACGACTTGGTCACCACAAATTCTCCACAAATATGGGTTATCCCAAATGTAACACTGAGAATCATGTTTAAGTATCTGGGATTGGGAAGTTCTGAAATTCGTGGGGACCCTAAATATTGCTAGAAAATTTATAATGTCTGCATACCAGGGGGTAAGGTCCACAACATCACAAAGGTTCTCATGAGGAAATAATTCTCCAATGGGGAGGGATGAGTCAACATGGTGGTCCAGTGGTGAATAATTTCTACTAATGTGGTTAGCTATAACATTTTCCAGCCCCCTCTTATCTCTAATCTCAAGGTCAAACTCTTGGAGGAGGATCATCCACCGTATGAGGTGGGGCTTAGCTTTAGGTTTCTTTAAGAGGAATTGAAGGGAAACATGGTCAGAAAACACAATCACTTTTGAAACAAGAATATATGAATGAAATTTTTCCAAGGCAAACACAATATAAATGAGTTCTTTTTTAGTGGTTGTGTATTTTACTTAGTAAAGGTCAAGGGTACATGAGGCATACACAATGACACGAGGAGCCTTCTTAACCCTTTGTGATAAGACTGCCCCAACTGCAAAGTTAAAGGCATCACACATAAGTTCGAAGGGGTGATCCCACCTTGGTGGTTGGATGATGGGAGGTGATGTGAGACCCCTTTTTAGTGAATTGAATGAATCCCCACAATTTTTATAAAACACAAAATCATAATCTTTTTGTAATAACCGAGACAATGGAAGTGTGATCTTACTAAAGTCTTTAATAAATCGACGATAAAAACCAGCATGACCCAATAAATATCGCACCTCATGAACATATTTTGAATATGTAAGGGATGAAATTAATTAAATTTTAGATTTATCAAATTGAATTCCCTTATTTGAAATGACATTCCCAAGAACTATCCCCCACTCAACCATAAAATGGAATTTCTCATAATTTAAAACAAGATCTTTTTCAATGCAGCGGTGGAGGACAGAACCTAGGTGTTCCAAAAAATCATCAAAATAAGAACCATGTACCTTTAAATCATCTATAAATACTTCCATACAACTCTCAAGGTACTCAGAAAAAATAGTCAACATACATCGCTGAAAAGTACCAGGAGAATTACATAGACCGAATGGTATCCTTCTGTATAAAAATGTTCCGAATAGACAGGTAAATACTATCTTTTATTGATACTTAGGGGCTATATGGATTTGGAAATAACCCAAATATCCATAAAGGAAAGAATAATGGGACTTACTAGCCAATCATTTTAACATTTGGTCAATGAAAGGTAGAGGAAAGTGGTCCTTCTGTGTGGCTTGATTCAGTCAACAGTAGTAAATACAGACTCTCCAACTATTTTGTCCACATGTTGGAACCAATTCATTACTTTCATTTGACACAACTATTATTCTTGTTTTTTAGGCACAATTTTCCTTGGGCTAACTCATTTACTATCAGATATAGGATAAATGATCCCCTTAGCAAGTAATTTACTGACTTCCAATTTTACCACTTCAAGGAGAGTGGGATTCAATCGACATTGAGATTGTATTACGGGCCTAGACTCATCATCCAAAAGTATATGGTGCATAAAAATAGATGGGATAATCCTAGGAATATCATACAATTTCCATCCTATTGCCTTTTTACACTCTCGCAAAAGGTTGAGCGGTTTAGATTCCTGTTTTGGAGAGAAGTTATTAACAATAATGATGGGAAATTGGTCAATACCCTCAAGATATACATATTTTAAATTAGAAGGAATTTGTTTAAGTTCAAAAATAGATGGTTTCTGGATTGAAGGAGGGTTTTTAGGGGGAGTGAGGTCTATGAAACTATTTATCAGCTCATGTTTATTCTCTAAGGAAAGGGAATCTATAGAAATGAGATTTGTAGAATCATCGACGATCATGGGTACCACATAATGAACACACTCATCAATCGAAGCACAAAATTTACAATTTTCTAACCTCACACAACAATCAAAACATGAATCAAAACTCAAATCATCCAAGTTTGAAGAAGGGGAAAATGAATCAGTGTATGGGTTGAGGAGAGAATTTTGTGTGTGTGCATAGTTTGAGATCACCTCCATCGAATGGAAAGGAAGAGTGGAGTGCTCTTCAACGGGGTGTTTCATAGCCTCAAGGATGTTAAAACTTACATTTTCTCCTCTGAAATCCATGTAAAACATACCATTGTGAACGTTGATGATCATTTTTGTTTTTTTGAGGAATGGCCTCCCAAGTATGAGAGGATCATGTCCTTGGGTATAAGTATCTTCCATATCAAGAATGTTGAAATCAATAGAGAAGATGAGATTCTTCACTCTTACAAGGACATCCTCAATCACTCCTATTGGATGTGTAGTACTCTGGTTTGCAAGTTGCATGACAATGCCTGTTGGTTGAAGCTCTCCAACCTGTAGAGAAGTATACATGGAGTGTGGAATTACATTATTGGAAGCACCTAAATCTAACATAGCATCTAAAAATAAAAACCGGAATGACCCAATAAATATCACACCTCACAAACACATTTTGGATATGGAAGGGGTGAAATTAATTCAATTTTATATTTATCAACTTGAATTCCCTTATTTGAAATGAACAAACTTGAATGGTTGTAAAAATGGAAATCAATCAAGGCATCACATCAACAACATGATGAGATAACTAGATTTGTGTCAATGGTAAAATATTCCACAAGACAATAACATGCATATTCATGGGTTCAAGCTCCTGGAGTTTATCAACCGATATAATCCATTTTCACACTCATGAAAGGGAAGGGGTTTGAAAAGAGGCAACTACAATCAAATCAACACAAGATTTGGGTTATGCATGGAAGCATGAGGATTTTTGTTCCTTTGATTTTTATTTGATAATACCAGAATAAACACAAATTAAGAAGGTATAAATGATTAACAATTGAAAAAAAAAACTTGTAAATCAATTACCTTACAAATATTACAAGCGTGGAGCTCAGGATTACAATAAGGAACACCCCGCAAATTGATCACTAAGAGGTTTAGAAGTACATGAGGGAGAAGAGAACTAAAATGGATGAAGAGAGCTCTCAAATTCGACTAAACTTTACCCCTGGTAGTTTCACCAAGATAATGAGGGGAAAGAGTGATTTTATGAGCAGTTATATCAATATTTACACATAAAGTGGTCAAGTATCTAAAGGGATAGGTGACTATTCAAAGAATATTTTTTACTCCATATTTATCCAGATTTTTGACTAATCAAAACGCGTGAAAATTACTTTAAATTCGTTGGAGAGTTGGGTCTTCGAGTTAGATGTCCAAGGGAGGTGGAATCATCCCAATTGGATCTTTGAGGCCCGAGTTATGGCCTAAATACCGAAGGGTGGTCCAATCTGGAACTCCCAGAATTTCTTCACATTGTGGGCCTATTTTGGGCCTCCAAGTGGATGAATTGGGTTCAATGATATTCTAGAGAAATGTACCGCACATTTTTTTCACCCATACACCCATTTTTATCCCAATTGGATGCACATATTATCCACATTACAAATAATTTTCCACATGCATGCTTGGGCTCTCACGCATTTTGACTCATTTTGCTTGAATTCCATCATGGGCTCTCCAAATCACCTCCTCCTACAATGTAAAAACCAAAACAAATAAAATTTATCTACTAAACAGTGATAAAAATTAATTCATTTATTCAAACATAAAGTGAAATTTATTATTATATTTTTAATATTCATTACAAAACAAGTTTAAAACAGCGGTGTAAGGGTGTATTTGAATAGTGAATCGCTATGTTATCACATGTGCCATACCATCTTGGGTGGATTGTTTAGTTTCCCTAGGTTGGTTCATTATAAATTGGTATCATTTCCATTTCCCAACCTAAATTTTTTTGAAACTACCTTTGTTTGGTTTAGTGTCTTGGTAGATTAGAGTTTGGACTATAGAAATTTGGATAGTAAGTGTGAAAAAGGGGAACAAAAAGCTCACTTTTGTAACTGAATTTGAGTTACCATGGGTGGTTAGGGATTTTTTCCAAGTTTGAGACTTTATGTTTAGGGTTATTTGAATGAAATAGATATGGGTTTTATTTAAATGGACCTGTTTATTTCCTTTTTTTTGTAAAATCCACAACTAATTTAAACTCTTGTTTCTTTTTTAAGCATGGATATTGATACCTGAAGTTGGTACTGTGATTTGGGAATATGATCATGATTTATGGGGTTTTGTCTTGTGTTTGTTAGATAATGCCTCCAAGAATAGATCTTTTGAATCCAAGAGAGGAAGATATGATATAGATTCCATAAAAAAATCCTCTGATGCACCTTTCTTTGGTAGAAGTTGTAATCCACACTATTTAGACTTTGGGTCAAGTAGGTGTCGGGAACCTGGGATGTGTAGTGGTTCACAACTCAGAATTTACCAAGAATCATCCACCTATCTTCTGTGGTGAAAAAGGAACCCAGTAATCTGAATAATTACTTGAGTGGATTGAGAGGATCTTTAACTTCTTAAAACTCTTGAAGACTCTAATGTTGGTTTTTCCACATATGTGCTCGAGGGACTGAGAAGAAGGTGGAAAGACTCTATTGTGCAAGCTAAGTTTCATGAGGATATAACCTGGGATTCTTTCAAGAAAATATTCAACCAATGGTTTTACCTTGATATTTTGTGTGGGGAAAAGAACTGAGAGTTTCTGAACTTAGAGAAAGGAGAGTGTACCATTCTAGAGTATTCCACTCATTTTTCCGAGTTGGTGAATTTGGCACTAGAGATAGTCACCAATGATTACCTAAAGTCTCATAGGCTTGAGTTGGTATTGAGGGATGATATTTGATCAATGCTAATTCTCATGTGAATTATGTCCTTTATGGAGGTATTCAATAAGGAAGATTTGGAAGAGGCTAACATAGGTGTAAAAATAGGTTTGGGTAGAGCTTCAGTTGGTACTGTCGCTAGCTAGGGTGTATCTTATGGACAGAAGAGAAAGCACAAAGGTATCCAATTTTCTTTAGGACTAGTTTTGGGGAATTATTTAGGAAATAAGTAGGTTATTTTCTATCAATATAGAAGCCCTATTTATATCAATAATAATTGTACAATGAATCCCAAGACTTTTCATCATTGTGGTAAATATGGAAAGATGAGGTGTTTTTTTAAAAGGATGTATCAAGGTATTAAGGTTGGATCTACTCTCACCAAGGGTTCATAGGTTCATACCGATGCTTCCAAGGGTGTTGGGTCTTATCCTCAGGCTAAGGGGGATGTTCATGTAGCTAATAAATCTCATAGAGGATCTTAGACTAGATGTCTTTATACAGTGGAGTATGAACCAGAGGAATCTAAAGCAGGTCCATATACTGTTAGAGGTATGATGTTTATATCATCTTCTGTGGTTATATCTTTATTTGATACAATTTCTACTCATTATTTTATATCATCAAAGTTAGTTGATGTGTTGGGATTTCATTCATAACTTATGCTGTTTTTGTTGGATCTTTCCACACCATTGGGAAAGAGGTCCAAACAAGGTTTCAAATGTTCCACATGTCAAGTGACAATAACCAAGATTGATGTGGATGTGAATTCTTAGTGCTTGATCTTGATATCTTCAACCTGATTTTTGTCACAGATTATATGATCAAAATTAATGCCTAGATCAATTGTTATTACTATTGAGTTCAGTTTTTATCTCCATATGGAATCACACATGTCTTTTAGGGTGAGTGAGATTATAGGTCTTAGAGAGTAGGGCCTATTGTTCCTTATGATGAGGTGATATCATGTCAGTTGTTAGAGATTTTTCTTGATGACATTAATCCTTGTTTGATTATTCCACTTCCTATGGTAGTGTGCGTGTACCCTGAGGTTTTTCCAGATGATTTTTTTGGTTTAACTCCATAGAGAGAGGTCAAGTTTACCATAAACCTAATACTTCGTACAATGACCATTTCTATGAAATCTTATCATATAGATCTTACTGATTTGGTATAAATTAAGTTATATCTTGTGTACCATGAGTATAAGGGATTTATTTTTCCTAGCATGTCCCCATGGGATTCACCTATCCTCTTTTTTAAGAGCTAGATGAGAGCCTCAAAATTTATATTGATTATCAAAAGTTAAATTAGGTGATCTTCAAGGAAAAAAATCCCTTGGCTAGGATTGATGATATCTTTGATAATCCTAGAAGGTATCATTGGTTTTCAAAGATTTTCCTTTGGTTATGGTATCACCAACTGAGATTCTAAGAAGGGTATATACCTAAGACAATGTTTATGTGATGATATGAGCATTTTGAGTTTCTGGTTATGGCATTCAGTATTAGTAACACTCCTGCAGTATTTATGGAGTTGATGAATCATATATTTCATCAATTCTTGGACTCTTTTTTTGTTATATTTATGGATGATATTTCGTTTTACTCCAAGTCAAAAGAGTAGCATAAAGAATATTTGGATATCATTCTCAGAACCTTAAGGGAACTTTTTCTATATGATAAGCTTTCCAAATGAAAGTTATTGACTCAAGAAGTAGAGTTTCTGGGGAATGTTATATCTAATAGGGCAATCTAAGTTGATCCTAAAAAGATACACGAGGTAATGTATTTGGAGCATCCCAAAAACGTGTTTTAGATTCTAATCTCAATGGGGTTGGCTGGTTATTAAAGGCGGTTCATTATGGAATTCTCAAATATTTCATCTTCGATGATATCTTTAACCTATAAGGGAGTGATGTTTGTATGTAATGATAAATTATAGAGATATTTTGAGGAACTGAAGGTGTGGTTGACTTCATCTCTAGTTGTGATTCTTCTAAAACCAGGTTTGGGTTATGATGTTTTCTATGATGCTTCTGGTATAGTTTTGGGGAGTGTCTTGATGTAAGGGAAATAGGTGGGGTCCTATGGCTCTCTCTAGTTACATCCTCATGATAAGAAATTACCTAACCATGATCTTGAGTTGGAGTTGATTATGTATACACTCAAAACATGGAATTACTACCTATTTGGGGCATGTTTTACAGTATATTCAGATCACAAAAGCTTGAAGTATATTTTTACTCATATGGATTTGAACTTGTGATAGAGATGATGGGTTGAGTATATTTAGACTTTTGATTTTAATATTTCTTATACACATGGGAAATGGAATGTGGTTGTTGATGTAATGAGAAGAAAATTACTAACACAAGTAGTGAATGGATTAGTGGAAGAGTGGTATATGATGAGTTTGTTTGCTGAGATGATCTTGGGAGTAAAAGAAGTTGATGGGAAGGTGTAATTGGATTTGATAAAGTATGAATCTTAATTTTATGAGTGGGTTCAGATCAATAAAATTATTAACATCGATTGAAATCACTTTAGTGAAATCCTAAATAGTGGGGAGCTCTTAGGTGAGTGGTCTCACTCTCCTAGCAGGGTTTTGTGTTTTCAAAACAGGTTGGTTGTTCCTTTTTCTCTGTGGAAGGAGTTGTTTGACATTGTAAACTATTCTTGTTAGTCCGTACACCCTAGGAATAACAAGATGTATCATGACATGAGTCATTGGTATTGGGGGTTGGGGATGAGGTGGCAAAGTATAGATTTTTTATCACGATGTCTTTCATGTTATATAATTAAAGTGAAGATCCAGAGACCTTCTAGTTTTCTACTTCCCTTACCCATTATAGTATAGAAGTGGGATGATATTTACATGGACTCAATCATTGGTTTACCATGGAATCCTAGTGGAAAGGATTTTATTTGGGTGATCATTGATCGACTCATAGAATCAGTTCATTTCCTCTCTATCAAGGAGACAGAGAAAGTGGAACAGATCGGGGACTTGTATATCTGAGAGGTTGTGAAGCTTTATGGGGTTCCCTTTACCATTGTTTCTGATAGAGAACCTAGCTTCACATCTAGGTTTTTGAAATGTTTTCAAATGGTTATGGGTTCCTAGTTGAAATTGATCATGAAATATCATCAGTATATGGATGGAAAAATGGAGAGGGCTATCCAAGTTTTTAAGGATATGATCTATAAATGAATGATTGATTTAAGTGGTTCTTGAAAAAATCATTTTCCTCTGATCTAGTTTCCCTATAATAATATTTATTAGGGATCAATTAATATGGAACCATTTGAGGCTTTGTATGGGTGGCCATGTAGATCTCCCTTGTTCTGGGAAGAGTTGGAAGAGAGGTCCTTGGTTGGGCAGAGTCTTGTTTAGGAAATGATGGAAAATTTTTAGTTGATCCAGAGGATATTGATCATAGAATAGGATCATCATAAATCTTATGCGAACCATCGTCATTGGACTCTAGAGTTTGAGGTTGGAGATTGGTTTTTTCTTAGAGTTTCAACTTTCTTGGTACACCGTTAGTTGGGTAGATAGGGTAAGTTCACTACGAGGTTTTTTAGGCCCTTTAAATTGTGGAATGCCTTAGAAATGTGGAACATCAGTTGGAATTACCATTTCATTTGACTTCTGTCTATGACGTGTTTCATGTTTCCTAGTTGAGGAGGTATCAACTTGATCCTTCCCAAGTGATTTAGTGGGAGGATGTTGTTATTGAACTTGAAACCACTATGGTTAAGAAACTAGTCTAGATTATGGATTTTCAAGAGAAGGTACTATGTGGTAAAAAAATACCTTGGTCTATGCACTATGGAAGTGCAGATGGGATAACCACAAGATATGGGAGCATGAATTGTTGATGAGGAAATATTGACCTTCACTTTTTGCAAGTCCAGGATCTTGAGTACTTTATGGGGATAAAAAGTGTTTATGTTGGGGAGATTGTAACATTTTTTACCTTCCTTTAGGTACTTACAGAATCTATAATTTACTCCTTTTTTTGTTTGGGTGTGTTTTGGGCCCTATTGGGATGGAGATATTTTTTTGGGGAAATTGACCCAAATTTTAGGGATGTTTGTTTGAATTAATGGAGTCTGAGTATAAATTTGTTAAGGTGTTGGAGGGAGTTGTGATGCTTTAGGTGTTTCCTACAGGGGTTTGTAATTGGTACTACATGCATGTTATATTTACACCATAAATGTTTGGATTACGGTGTAAGTTTAGTTCTAGGAACAAGTTTTGGAAACACTTTGGGCCATAAAACCTTTTATGAAATAAAATGGTTTTATTTCATAAAACCCATTCTTATGATGTAAAATCATCACTCAGGATAATTTAATCTGAGGTGATGTGTTTTTTTTCCTGTAAATGAGATATGGTAAATTTATAGTGTAAGGATGATATTTATTCCATAAATCCATCATGCCCAGTGAATTTTATTCACCACTCATGTAACTCCCTTCCGTTTTTATGGTGCAACCATCTCCCTAGAGACCTAGTTTCTTTGAGGAATTTTTGGGTCATTCTTCCTCTTATGGATCACTTTTCTTGGAATATTTGATCACCAGTGTGGTGGTTTGTCTTCCTTTAGGTACGTTCGATCTCTTTTCTCCTTGTTTTGTTTATTGATCTAGATTTGTAAGTGGTGTGTGTGCTATAGTTTTTCTAAGGTCTAATAATTGGGATGAAGTCTCAATCGATACTTTATAGTTTTCCCTCACACCTTATCTTTAAGGGGTTGAACTTCTTGTTTCCAATCTCTATTGTGAAAAGTGATTAGGTTTCCTCCATTATTGAGGTAGATGCATCTATACAAGTGGTTATAATTCATGAACTACCTTAAGTTCTTAAAATTCCTTTGGGTTGTTAATTGAAATTGATTTATTTGACAATGGAATGGATTTTTTGGAAAAGATACACATTTTAAAGGGGTTTTATTTAAAAATGATTTTTCAAACACAAAGTATTTGATTAAATGATTTAAAGGGTGGTTTTGGTTTTTAAATGGATTTTGATAGACTTATCACATTGGGTAACCTTGGGTGCATCGGGAAATAGACTTGTCACTCTTTGTGTGTGTAATGCCATAAGAGGTTTTATGTCAATTTAGTGTGTGTAATTCCACTAGAGGTTATATTGGTCGGATCCACCTTAGTCTTGGATTGGGGATTTTAATTCATGTCTATCACATATACTCATTTGTTAGAGCTGAAATAGTGTGATTTTTAATTTATGATTGTTTTACCACATGATGGTTTATTTCACATTTATTTACTCACATGTTTATATTATGGTGTATCCATGGTTATTTACCTAATTTCTTGAAATATTCATGGTTTTAGTGAATATGTTATGCTTTATTAAAACCAACGTAATTGCTTTAGAAAATGTTTTTACTTTATGAAAATTCTTTGTAAAATGGATTTATTTTAAATCTATAACTAATTCATTCTCGATATTATAACTTGTATAGATTATTTGGTGGTATCCTACTAGGCCTTGTGATCACACCCTAATTTTCCATTTGTGTAGTTGTATATGTTATTTTTTAGGACTCAGGTAATGGGAAGGGTATTATTTAGTATGCTGGTTTCTATTATCATCATCATCTTTATAGTGGGATGGTTTGGTGGTGATATATAGTCACATAGGGACTTGTATA
Source organism: Viscum album (assembly GCA_963277665.1). Lineage (NCBI taxonomy): Eukaryota > Viridiplantae > Streptophyta > Magnoliopsida > Santalales > Viscaceae > Viscum > Viscum album. The sequence continues at coordinate 1,795,338,942 of OY728120.1, forward strand.
GAATAGTTATATTTTATCTTTCTAGTTTGGATTTTTTATCTTATCTTTTTTATGTCTCATGGAAATTTTCTCTTGCTTATGAATTATACCATGGTGGTTTTCCTTATTATGGTTTATTATTAGACATGTTTCTTTCACTTTGTTTTTTTACTTTACCATGTGGCAAACCATCTTGGGTGACTTTTCTAGTTGCCCCAAGTTGATTTGTTATAGGCCATAATTTACTTCTATCCTAATTAACTAAAAATGAAATTCATCATGAATAATTAAAAAGTTCTATTATTTTAAAAAAATTCACAAATAATCAAAATTTTAATTTCCTAAAATACCCATACTCTTCATCTCATTGAAATAGCTTTAACTTTTCTTCATTATCTGTTCAAATCACACCACAAATCTTCATAAATCAACTCAACAGTTAAAAATTCATACTTGAAAACTCAGTATGAACCACTACACAATCAGTTTCAATTGATTATTTTAACTAGAAACCAATAAATAATCATTACATTAAAATACCAGAATGATTTTTTTATCTTTATTCTTTGAAAAATTCAAATTTGAACTCCACAACTACTAATCAGATAAACCACCTCAAAAATTCAAAAATATGGAAATAGTGAATATCAATTTTGAAATATTCCATTAATAAGCTTGAATAAATATTTAAATGTAATGTTTTAACCATTCATGAATAGATTTGGCATCATCAAGTTTAGTTTCTTTAGAATATTAAATTTTTTGAACACTTGGATTTTTAGTCTATAGACACCTCAAAATTTATTTAAGTATTGATAATTACATAGATGGAATGATATATACCTATAAAGATTGATTCTTCACAGAAAAAAATGTTTGCACAAATCATGCTTATGATTTTTGGAGATTATATTTGCATAGGATCAAATTATGTTTACGTAGAGAATCATGCTTACACAATTTCCGAATGATTCATACCCACTAGAGATTAATTCTTATACATATTGATGCCTATGTAAATGATGCTTTCACAGATCCCAATACATCTTTATGAATACATGATTCATGATTACGATGCCTCCTAAAATCATCCTTTTAGTGAGGAGGATAATGCTTACACATAATGAATTTTCTAAAATCCAGCTCCAAATAGAATTCTATATTTTCGTAAAATAGTAACAAAATCACTTCAAAAAATCTAAGGATAAATTCAAAGCAACTCAAAAACATTCTTCATATATTTAATCAACATCTCAAAAACCTAAAAATATTCTTAACCATGATTGATAACAAATGAAAACCATAAAAAACTCTAAGCGAACTTTAATATCCCCCTTTTATATTTCTTGGAAACATTACTCAACTATTCTAAATAAACTCATAGTTGTTAAAAAATCATAAAAAATCAATGAGAATCATTAAATAATAACATATCTCACATGAAAATTTTATTTCACTAAATTAATGAATAAGGTAATTTTTTTGAGATATTTCCATCCCTTGGTGTTAAGAAATTATGTCCAAGTGACTTAGATAAACTCCCCCTTAATTCATAGTTCCATTTTTTACTTTAATTACAAATGTATCTAGTTTTTAACATAAATTATAGATCTTGATTCAAATAGGTAGTAAAAAATCCCCCTATTAAAAATGATTCTATCCCCCCTTTGGTAAATATCTATGTCACTATTTCTCCCCCTTTTTCAACACAATCTAAATCCCTATGGGGAAATGTTTCCACATATTCACAAGTGAGATGATATAGATGAACATGGAGTTTTAGCCTCAACCCATTTTTTTTTGGAATAGATTTTTTGAAGATATATGCAAGCTAATTCTTGGTAGAAATATAGCACAACCATATATCTCAATTTTTCAATCTTTCATTGATAAAATGATATTTAATGTCTATATAAGATTTGATTTGGAATGTTTTATAGGGTTTTTGGATAGATCAATTTCACTTTTTTCATGAACCAGGCCGGGTCGCCATCCGACCCAGCGCCCGACCCAGTCCGCGGCATGGCCCGAAGGGCATTCCCGATCCCCACGGGCTGGCACAAGTGCCGGAGTATCAAAATAGTACAATGGAATGATTTACCCAAAATAAAATATAGAAAGACAACTAATAAGATAAACAAACTAAATCTATAAAAAGACAACCAAACACACCTTTAAACTATAAACATGTTTAAAGTCTACAATTCAACTAAAAACCCAAGGTGAACAAAAACAAAGATAGATAACTAAAACTCCAATACCAACCTCCAAGTGAAGACCATCAGCAACCAGAACCACCATCACTAAGAACGATGCCTCAACCTGGAATACATAAATAAAAAGGTCTACATACACCCAAAGGTGTATGTAGGGTGTGATCCAAAAGCCTAGTAGGACATCACCCAATAAAAGGTTCCACATATAAATATTAAATGACAAAAACATTTGTAGGCTAAATAAATGAAAGGACACCAAAGCTTGAACAAATTTTAAGAAACAGTTTCTATAAAGAGAACACTTTCAAAGAAAACAACTTAAATAAAGAAAAACACCCTTGCATTTAATAAAAACCCAAACCTTCCAGAAAACCCAAAAGCTACACTGTATGATGACGGTGAGTGTATAGTGGTCCAGGAGCACCAAAAGTGGGAGAGGCCCTAAAAGTACTATAAAAAAGAATGGGACCCAAGAACATCACATCTCGGTGAACAATAGTGTAGGAATCACAACAAAATACGTTCTCGTGCACAAGCCACTAGTAGGGCAACACATCCACAACCTAGTGGTCTCCAATCATCATCCAATGTTTAGTTAGTGTTGTAATCGTCAAACCAGTTAAGTGAAACTGGGACAGAGCCGCTTCCGTATCATTAGCGCTCTAGATCTAGTCCGCCCACCTAGTACCCAGGCTTCCCCTTTTGTGCTCAAGATGTTCCAACTTTACATTTCATGTCAAAATCAGACAAATAAAACAAACAGGGTGTTATCTAAACCAAACGCCACACTTTATCACACACATAAAACCATTTGACAAAGTATGCACACCAAAAGACTTTACCCAACTCAATTAAAACAACTTCTGCAGTGTTAATAATTACTTATTAAAACATATTAATTTCTTTGTAAACAAATTTTATAAAAATAAACCTAACACGGATTAACACACAAAACCAACTCATCCCCCCTTTATGACTAGACACACCCAATGCCACATCAAGAACACAACCTGCACCACTCACATCAATTAACAACCCAACCGCACAGTTAAAAGACCCTTTTTTCTGATTAAATAAAAAACTAAAAATTTTATTAAAAAAATTCCGAATACGAAACATGACTTTAAACACCAAAATTACACCCAACCCAATTTTTGGACAAAACGCATGTGAATGCTACACCACAACATAAACTGTGTACTTAGTGCATTTTCACAAAACAAAGGCAAAAATTTATAAAACACTCATAGACAGTTCAACGTGGGTTTCCACAGCAACAACTCATTCAACCCACACAACACCTTCCCTTGTAACCAAACACATGCAACAACATGTCAAAAAAACACTTAAAACCACTTGAACAACTGAAAAACTAACTGCACACATTGTTAAACACTAACGATAAACTAAAAACAATTTTCCAATCAAAGAACGCACCCACAACACATGAACATACTACCAAACAAATATAACACATCGAGAACCTCAAGAAAACCAAATCCACACCCAAATAATTAACCAAAGAAAATTATAAACTATTTAAGAAATCGAATGAATTCATTAAATAATGTTTAAAATGCGGAACAACCTACCTCAATGTCAAAACCTTGGAAATTGGTGTGAAATCTTCAAATCCTAGAGCGAAACCTCAATCACGCTCTTTTTGTACTGAAAGGAACCTAGAACGAACTAAAACTCATGAATTTGAACAAATGACAAAAAAAAAGAAACCCAAAAAACATGGACTCCCACCCACAAAATTAAAGAACAACTAGGTGAGGGCATACGCGCCATTGGCGAGGAAGCAGGATGCTGGCTGGGGCTTAAAAGAGGCCACCGGAGGTGTAGGAGGCATTGGCCGGACTTGACGAAAGAGGAGGAGGCTGCCGAAAGACGTGTGCAGGCAAGGGAAGTGCTGGACTGAAGCCGGAGAGGAGGTTCGTTCGCCGGATACTTCCGCACAAGGAAGTCACACGACATGAGGTCCGCAGGAGGGGGGGGGGGGGGAATAGGCGGGGTGTGCCGATGGTGTGGCGTGACGCCAGACGGAGTAAGGATGAAAGTTTGGCGCATCGTCGGATGGAGCAAGGAGGGGGTCATGCTTCGTGGTGTGCCGCGACACAAGGGAGTGGAGAGGGTCGGACGGAGGGAGTGCGATAGGTTGTTCAAGGGGGAGGCGAGCGGTGGCCCTCAGTGCTTGAGACCATGGGAGCACACATGTGAGGTGTAGAGGAGACCCAGGGGTTTACCAGGGGAAAGAGGTGATGGAAAAAAATAGGGGGGGATGAAGAGTTCGAACCCTAAGCAAAAAAAAAAAAAATAAGAAGAAAAAAAGTAATAAAATAAATAAACAAAATAAGTAAAATAATAACAAGGAAAAAATGTAATAACATGACATGCCATTAATAATAATATTTTTTCCTCACAATATTAGTAAAAATTTAATAAATTCTATATCTTTAACACTAATATTATTATTATTATTATTATTTTTCTCAAACTATAATCCTATTATTATCATTAAACCGATTTCTTAAAGTTTATTAATCTTAATATTTTCATTTTATTTCTATATCATTATTCATTATTATTTCATCATATCATTATGTTTTAACTCATTTTGAAAGCTGGGCGGGCCACGCGGTCTCATAACCGTACCCTGCCCATGCGTCCAGTGACGCTAAACCCAAAACACTCATGATAATAATAATAATTATTATAAGCTAAATTATGAATAATTATGAGAATAATAATAAAATTATAAAACTCAATTGATGGTACCAAAATAAAATAAAAAGTTATATCTATTATTATAATAATAATAATTGTAATAATAATAATAATAATAATAATAATAATAATAATGTCCCTGAATAACATTGTTATTATTATTATCTAAAATAAAAATCTTATTTTATTTTATTTTTATTTGATCACACTTTTAATCATTATTTATTTATTATTAATCCATTTTATTTAATTAATTGAACTAGGTGAGGTCGAACAGTGACCAAGGCGAGGCTATGCAGCTTCGACCGCAGGGCGCTGGATACAACCAAGGGTGAAACATTCATTTCTAAATAAGAGCTCAGAAATTTTAAGTCGGGTCTCGACCCGAACTAACCGATGCCCAATAAAAAAAATAATAAAATAAATAATATAAAAATGATAGGTGTGACAATTCTCCCCACTATAAATCATTCCATCCCTAGAAAGCCACAACTAAGGTGGAGACCCAAAGAAGAAACTGATACCCCACTAAGGTTCAAAGAGGATCCCCATAATCAACAAGAGAAAAGAGGCAAAATACTCATGATCAGAGAAAGTGACTCAAGGAAAACTTCAAGAAACTCGTATAAAGACTTTCTGATATGTGTCTACCACCCCAAGGAGCTAGAATGCCTCCAGTCAACTGATCAAGGAAAAGAATTATCACACCCACGGAAACCAACTTCACAAGACAAAACATCTCAAGCACTAATAAATGAAAACCACACCATTTGGATAGAATGAACAAACAAGATCAAACCATATCCAAGGAACAATCTTATCATTTATCACCAAGCCATCTTTAGAAACAGAACCAAAAGGTCAACATGGGGAAGCCTAAGGGGCTCCCCACCATTAATAACCTACCAACGCTCGAGATGAGATTGGAAAAATTGTCACGGGGAGGCATGAGCAGACTCCCCACCATTATGAAAAAGGAAAACGCTGATTCGTTCTAGTGACATTTAAGCGAGACCTATCACAGGTCTCCCCACCATTAGAGACGACAGAAGATACAAGACATTGAAAATTTCCCAACAGTGACCAAATACCTCACCACAAGGGGCGGGGAGGGAGGGGCCCAACCACCGAGGCATCAAAACCACATCCGAAGACAAAACAACATCTCTACATCCCTAGATGATCCCTATTCAAATTTGAGACCAATTTACCCAACATACCTCATAAGGACCACTAAAGCGATTACATCCAGTGGGACGCAACCCCCAAGACTTTAAGGTGACAAGACGAACATGCCTCCATATAGTCATGGAAACCTTACGCAACCAGACAGTTCGTTCGGAATGGAACAACCATATAAAACAATTTAAACTACCTTTACTTTCAAATCCAATGACAGAAATAAAGTCAGGGTTGCATACAATCTCGATGTTCCTGACCACGCGCCAACTTCACTCCGAGGCCTATGGCTGGTGACCTGATGTTTGAAGCATCTCCTGCCTCGTGATCAGGTATTGAAGACCCCCGAACAATGCTTTTCCTTTTAGTGGCACACACAACTATACCACAACCAAGATAACACCAGAAAACACAACACACCACGACATAAAACTACTCACTCATGACACATTCACTCAAATAGGGGTTTAGATGATGCACATGCATCATCTCTTCACCTTAACTAAGAAACATAAGAAATAATGATGCATGAAAAACACTCCTCTTTTGGTAGAAAAATCAAAACTTTCCAAGAGGAGGATGCACTCCTATGAAAACAAGGATTCTAGAAGGGTTCCACGAAATCCACCTTTTCCCTCAAGATAAATCATGATGAAAGACGTCTCCAAACATGACCCTTGTGGCCAATGGAAGATCTACAAAGCTTTCAAACCATTAGTCAACACTGATAACTCTGAACCGCCTTCACCCTTCCATGTTGGAATTTCCTTTCACCGCTTCCAGGGGAAACCTTCAGACACAATGATGTCAAAATCCATACCTGAAAACTAAGAAAACTCAAAGAGAAAAAAGCTCCCTTAAAATCCTCTCACGTCTGTCATCCCACTGTGAGAGGATCTGATTAACTGAAAAGGATAAGGGGAAAACTTAACACTGTCACTAAAAAGGGAGAGTCCTCACTTTAATCAATTGGAGGGTTGGCCAATGGCGAATTACCCATAGCCACTCTTCAATCGCATGTTTATGATTTATGGGGGGCGTACATTAGTTAATAAAGAAAACCATGGACTCAGTCAAACTGGTCCAATGTCCAAGACATATCGCAAGTGAACACTAAACATGTAGGGGGAACCACTGCAAGGGCTTCCCGAAGCACTTTTCAAAAGAATTCACTAACTACATGCTTGCACACCAACTTACAAATAAAAATTCAAACTCAAGACATAAATCATTCAAAAAGGATTCCTGGCTCAAAATTCCTCACATACAACATTTTAAAACCTAAGGACATGCCACACAATCACCAGTTACTAAAACACCAAATTTTCCTTTAACAAAACCTTTTTGAAAAATAACGAAGCTGGTGGGTTGCGCAAACACAAATGGTGTACCTTGGGCCTCACACATGCATGTTCTTGTGCCACATAGGCACCCACCTCATTTCCATATAGGAACTCATCCGCTCATGCCATTAACCATTTCCCTTTTCATATATACCCATGCCTGTGGTTTCCCATGAGAGCACCAAGGATCAAAACCAAACCTTTCCATTTTTCAAAACCAAACATTCAACCCACACTTTTCAAACCTTACACATCATTTTATTTTTAAAATGCTTTATTTCAAAACTTTTTTCAGGACCAAATAATTTTTACTTAAAAACCAGATTTACATGAATCCAAAACGAAGAGATGAGGAATGAAGCAAGAGGAGACTAGTGTCGGCGGGCGACTGAGACATATGGTTGGAGGCCATAAGCCAATCACGCCACCGACACAGAGAGTATTCTAGGATAACATCCCTGGCTCCACATGGCTTTCCAGACCCTACGATCTCATTGGGACCACTGACCCTACTCCCTTTTCATTTATCCTAAACAAGATTAATCACAAGGACCAATGACTCAAACAAACCTCCACTTACTCCGGTACTCGAGTCCTACCACAAGGTATGTTGGCCAGGCACCATGCTCGTAGCTAGAATGTTGAGTTATGACACCCTTAACTTTCATCTAACCTGACTCTATCCTAAATGGATATGAACCAAGAGAGAAAACCTCATTTGATACCATTTTTTCATGAATCAGGCTAGGTCGCCATCTGACCCGGTGCCCGACCCGGTCCGCGGCATGGCCCGAAGGGATTTCCCGATCCCCATGGGCTGGCACAAGTGCCCGAGTATAAAAATAGTACAATGGAATGATTTACCCAAAATAAAAGATAGAAAGACAACTAACAAGATAAACAAACTGAATCTGGAAAGAGACAACCAAACACGCCTTTAAACTATAAACATGTTTAAAGTCTACAATTCAACTAAAAACCCAAGGTGAACAACAAAAAAGATAGAGAACTAAAACTCCAATACCAACCTCCAAGTAAAGACCATCAGCAACCAAAACCACCATCACTAAGCACGATGCCTCAACCTGGAATACATAAAGAACAAGGTCTACATACACCCAAAGGTGTATGTAGGGTGTGAGCCAAAATCCCAGTAGGACGTCACCCAATAAAAGGTTACACATATAAACATTAAATGACAAAAAAAATTTGCAGGATAAATAAATGAAAGGACACCAAAGATTGAAAAAATTTTAAGAAACCATTTCTATAAAGAGAACACTTTCAAAGAAAACAAATTAAATAAATAAAAACACCCTTACATTTAAGAAAAACCCAAACCTTCCAGAAAATCCAAAAGCTATACCTTATGCTGATGGTGAGTGTATAGTGGTCCAGGATCACCAAAAGTGAGAGAGGCCCTAAAAGTACTAGCAAAAAGAATGGGACCCTAGAACATCGTGTCTCAGTGAACAATAGTGTAGGAATCACAAAAAAATACATTCTCATGCACGTGCCACTAGTAGGGAAACACATCCATAACTTAGTGGTCTCTAATAATCATCAAAAGTTTTGTTAGTGTTGTAATCGTCAAACCAGCTAAGTAAAACTGGGCCAGAGCCGCTTCTGTATCACTAGAGCGCTAGATCTAGTCCTCCCACCTAGTACCCAGGCTTCCCATTTTGTGCTCAAGATGTTCCAACTTCACATTTCATGTCAAAATTAGACAAATAAAACAAACAGGGTGTTACCTAAACCAAACTCCACACTTTCACACACACAAAAAACCATTTAAAAAAGTATGCACACCAAAAGACTTAGCCCAACTCAATTAAAACAACTTTTGAAATGTTAATAATTACTTATTAAAACATATTAATTTATTTGTAAATTTTTTTTATAAAAAGAAACCTAACATGACTTAACACACAAAACCAACTCATCCCCCCTTTATGATCAGACACACCCAATGCCACATCAAGAACACAACCTGCACCACTCACATCAATTAACAACCCAACCGCACAGTTAAAAGACCTTTTTTTATGATTAAAGAAAACACTAAAAATTTTATTAAAAAAATTCAGAATATGACACATGACTTTAAACACCAAAAGTCCACTCAACCCACTTTTTGGAAAAAATGCATGTGAATGCTACACCGGAACATAAACCACGCACTTAGCGCATTTTCACAAAACCCACACAAAAATTTATAAAACACTCATAGACAGTTCAATGTGGGTTTCCACAGAAACAACTCATTCAACCCACACAACACCTTCCCTTGTGACCAAACACATGAAAAAACATGTCAAAAACACACTTAACACCACTTGTACAACTGAAAAACTAACTGCACACATTGTTAAACACTAACGATAAAATAAAAACAAGTTTCCAATCAAAGAACTCACCCACACCACATGAACATACTACCAAACAAATATAACACATGGAGAACCTCAAGAAAACCAAATCCACACTGAAAGAATTAATCAAAGAAAATTATAAACTATTTAAGCAAGAAAATGAATTCATTAAATAATGTTTAAAATGCGGAACCACCTACCTCGATGTCAAAACCCCAAAAATTGGTGTGAAATCTTCAAATCCTAGCAAGAAACCTCAATCGTGCTCTGTTTGTACCGCAAGGAACCTATCATGAACTAAAACTCATGAATTCGAACAAATAACAAAAAAATAGAAACCCAAACAACATGGAATCCCACCCCCAAAATTGAAGAACAACTAGGCGAGGGCATACGTGCCATTGGTAAGGTAGTAGGAGGCTGGATGGGGCTTAAAAGAGGCCACCAAAGGTGTGGGAGGCATTGGCCGAACTTGCCGGAAGAGGAGGAGGCCGCTGAATGATGTGCGCAGGCAAGGGCAATGCTGGACTGAAATCGGGGAGGAGGTTCGTTCACCAGATATCGCCGTGCAAGGAATTCACATGGGATGAGGTCCACAGGAGGGGGGGGGGGATAGGCGGGGTGCACCGGCGGTGTGGCGTGTCACCAGACGGAGTAGGGACGGCGGTTTGGCGCATCACCAGACGGAGCAAGGAGGGGGTCATGCTTCGTGGTGTGTCGCGATGCTGGGGAGCAGAGAGGGTCGGACTGAGGGAGCGCGACAGGGTGTTCAAGGGGGAGCCGGGCGGTGGCCCTCAGCACGCGGGACCGGGGGATCATGCAGGTGTGGCGTAGAGGAGACCCAGGGGTTTACTAGGGAGAAGACGTGACAGAAAAAAATAGGGGGGGGGATGAAGAGTCCGAACCCTAAGCAAAAAAACAAAAAAAGAAGAAGAAAAAAAAGTAATAAAATAAATAAACAAAATAAGTAAAATAATAACAAGAAAAAAATGTAATAACATCACATGACATTAACAATAATATTTTTTCTCACAATATTAGTAACAATTTAATAAATTCTATATCTTTGACACTAATAATAATAATAATATTATTATTTTTCTCAAACTATAATCCTATTATTACCATTCAACCGATTTCTTAAAGTTTATTAATCTTCTTATTTTCATTTTATTTCTATCTCATTATTCATTATTATTTCATCATCTCATTATGTTTTAACTCATTTTGAAAGCCGGGCAGGCCACACGGTCTCAGAACCGTGCCCTGCCCATGCGTCAAATGACGCTAAACCCAAAACATTCATGATAATAATAATAATTATTATAAACTAAATTATTAATAATGATGAAAATAATAATAAAATTATAAAACACAATTGATGGTACCAAAATAAAATAAAAAGTTATATCTATAATAATAATAATAATAATAATAATAATAATAATAATAATGTCCCTGAATAACATTGTTATTATTATTATCTAAAATAAAAATATTATTTTATTTTATTTTTATTTCATCACACTTTTAATCTTTATTTATTTATTATTAATCCATTTTATTTAATTAATTGAACCAGGTGAGGTCGAACAGTGACCAAGGTGAGGCTGTGCGGCTTCGACTGCGGGGCGCTGGATGCAACCAAGGGTGAAACATTCGTTTCTAAATAAGAGCTCAGAAATTTTAAGTCGGGTCTTGACCCAAACTACCCGATTCTCAATAAAAAAACAATAAAATAAATAATATAAAAATGAAAGGTGTGACAACTTTGGTTGTTATAAAATATCCTCAATGGCCTCTCAATCTCAACCTACAAATATACTAACTACAAATTCATCCATAAAACCTATGTGAATGAATGAGTAGAAGCCACATACTTTTCCTTAGCCGTGATAAGTTTCACCGATTTCTTCTTCTTACTATACCGGCTCACATAACCCTAACTAATAAATAAAGTCCCAAATAAAATAGATATTCTTTCAATGAAATCACATTCCCAATATGTATCAATGAATCTAAAAAAGCTCAAATCTATACTGAATATGTATAAAAACCCATTGTTCATCATTCCCTTCACATATCTCAGAACTCTTTTTACTAAAATCATGTGTGACTCTCTTGGGTCACTTTGAAATCTTTCACAAAGTGTCACATCATAGGCTATGTTAGGTCTTGAAGTTTTAAAATACAACAATATTCCAACAACTCTTCAAAATTATTTTTGACCAACATTCTTGATATTCTCATCCTTATATAGTTTTTCTCCAACTAAAATTGTAGTTGATACTTCTCTTAAATCTTCTATGCTAATCCTTTTCAACAATTCCTTGACATATTTTTCTAAAGAAAAAAATATGCAATCTGATTTATACTTAATATGTAATCTTAAAAAGTATATTATTTCACCCATCATTTAAATTTCAAACTTATTATTCATATTATTAGAAAATTACTCATAAAATTAATCATTGTCACTAGAAAATATTACATCATCAATATAAACTTTGATAATAATGGTACCAAAATATAGCTCCTTTACATATAAAATCTTATCAAAATTTTCTTTTGAAAACCCCATCTATCTTAGGTAACAATGAAGTTTTGAATTCCATACCATAAGAGTCCATTTAAATCCATACAATTACTTTTTTAGTTTTCACACCATATTTCCATAAACATCTAGAATAAAAACCTGTGGTTTCTCAACAAACACTTCTTCTTTAAGTTCACAATTTAGAAAGGATGATTTCATATCCATTTGACCAACTTTATAGTGTTTTTTTAAAACCATTTCCATGAAAATTATTTTGGTTTCCAATATTTATAATAAAGTAAATATTTCTTGAAAATCATCACCATCCATTTGAGAGTACCATTTCTTTATGGGCGGGTATAGTTTGTAAAATTATTCCAAGTTCAAGGATGAATGATAAATTGTTTTTATTGATTATTTTGAATCCTGGCTTGGAATATTTACTGTTTCATGTTGTGAGATGTGTGGGTCATGTTTTTCTCCAAGGATCCTAACCTCGAGAATCTTAGTTTCCGGTTGGAGTGCTCGAAGATCTTGAACTCCACATCCATATAATTGAGAAGGTTCTAACATGAGGTTGTTATGTAATCCATGCCTTAAAATTTTTATTAAATTAGAGGAAAATTATAAAGTGATATCATGTGATTTAATAAGCTTGCACCATATTAAATTTAAAATATTACGTGTTTAAAGGCTAAAATAAGAAATCACAATGATCATCTTATGAAAAGTGAAAGACAGTTTACTTGAAACATAAACCATGAAATCAAACCTTTATGGAGCGATTGACTCTTTATGATCTTCTATACACAGGGAAAGAATCTTATAAATATTTATCTTCACTATGAGGTTCATGTTCCAAACATTCTTCAGTTTTATCTTTTCATAATTATCTTGGTTGCATCTAAAAAAACTTTCCAGTTCCAATAAACATTAGTTCAAAAATGTGAAAATAGTTCCCTCTTTGCCTAAACCTCACATTTTCAATATGTATTCCTTGAAACATCATAAATATAAATACAACCACCATCAAGAAAACAATCAAAAATAAAAATCACAAAATATAAGTAGTCCCAAATAAACCCCTAGTAAACCCCCTGTTGGTTGGAGTGGACACTCAAGAGGGGGGGTGAATTGAGTTCCAATTAAAATTTCTGTTAAAAATATTTCTATTAAAATCCCCCAAATTTAAAAACAAGTTAAACTACAGTGAATTTATATAGATTGTAAATGGTCAATTAGTTTCTCAAAGATTGATTAGGTCTCAGTTAATTTAATCAGGGGTTTAAATTAACTTTTGAAACTAGTTTACTAGTTCACAATAAGTATAAACACTTGCAAGTTTAGCTATAAAAGTAACTTTAAAAAAAATAGTATTTCAAAGTAATTAGTAGCGGAATATTAAATTTAGTTTATAACCAAAATAGATAAGCACAATAGTTTTTGAAACAAGAGGTTCATTCTCAATCCAAGACTTAGTCCTATCAAACAATTTATATAAATTTGATCCACACCCTGGATCAGGGTAAACAACAGTACAAGAGACTGTCCAGGTCCTAAGACCTCTACCACAGTTATATGTGAAAAAAAATGATATTAACAGCACACAGGCTGTCCAGGTCCTACTTGACCTCTATCACTATCCTTAGTGGGATACAAGAAAGTGTGGAAAGATCGGTGTGAGGATTTAGTATCCTCCAGTTCAGCACAAGAGTCAGTGTGTGTGTAAATTAAACAGATTACACACAATACTTGAAAAAGTAAATAATGAATCACTTAGAGAGAGTATATGAGAGTTTAGAATACTCTAGTGATAAGCAGTGCAGCTCTGGACTCCTTCGATTCAGCAGAAATGCTTCTGAGTCCTTCTTTGGTTTTTGTGTAGAAACACAGAGTGTCGTGGTTCTCCTTCTTTCACTTCCAGTGTAAGTGTTCAGCTCGAGTATGAGTAAATGTTATATCCCTTTAACTTCTTCTTTGAATTTATATTCTTGATGAGTATGATAGTTCTTCGTGTGTTCTTCTTTTCATGTATGTGTGTGCATGGAAGAATTCCTTTTTTGCCTCTCTTTCTTGTGTGTTTTTTTACTCTAGATCGATCTTACTTATATTCCATGAGCTCCGACAATAGTAATGATTACCTTTTCATAGGTACGAGGTACGGTTCCCTGACATTCCAAAAACTAACATTAAATATCATTAATTTCATTAAAAACATCAAATATGACCGTTTGAATTAAATATGAGTTAATAGAAATTCAAACAGTTTTTATGACTATTGGTGAGTCATTTTGAATCTGCATCGGTTTCAGTAGGTCATGATCATCGGTATCGGTATCTCCTTTGATCATTGGTTTCGGTTGTTACTTTGATCATCAGTATCGATATCTCCTTTGATCATCGATATCGGTAGCTCCTTTGATCATCGGTATCGGTAGGTCCTTTGATCATCGGTATCGGTAGATCCTTTGATCATTGGTATCAGTAGCTCCTTTGATCATCAGTATTGGTAGGTCCTTTGATCATCGGTATCTGTATCTCCTTTGATCATCGGTATCGGTAGATCCTTTGATCATCGGTATCGGTAGGTGCCATCGGTGCGACCGTTGCCATCAGTGCGACCGTTCATCATCTGTGCGACTGTTCATTATCGGTGCAACCGTTCATCATCAGTGCAACCATTCATCATCGGTGCGACTGTTCATCATTGGTGTGACCTTTTATGATCAGTGCGACCGTTCATCATCGGTGACTCAGGAAAATAACTAACGGTGAGTCAAAACATGGAATTTTCACAAAGTGTCTGTTCAGTCCAGAATAATTCCAGGTCAACAGTAAAACATAAATTAACATAGATAAACATATGTAGACATGATTGAAACATATATAAACACATTTAGAACAATTTGAACAAAAGACTAAATTGTCATAAATAAAAAAATGAGTTGGTATTATTAAAATAACCATCTCATAGAGAGTTCAACAATCTCCTCATTTTTGATAATCACAAATCAATGGCATAAATAAAGAGAGAAGATAGTATTTCATTCAGTATTCTCCCCCTATATAAAAAATATTCCAAAAGATAAGACAAGTTTAGAATAGCATAAGTCATTCTCCCCATTTAATATAAATCAGATAATGTGATTCATTCTCCCCCTTTCATCATTTCTCCCACTTAGATATATAGTCATCATTTCTCCCCCTGTGTATATGCATGTATGTAGTAAACAATGAAGCATGGGCTCATATTCATATTCATTTCACCCCATATGCATATTCATGATTTCTCCCTCTTATTCATAGTCATGATTTCTCCCCCTTTGGGATTATCAAAAAGAAAAGAGAAGGAAGAGAAGAAAGAAGAAGAGGCCACTGAAATAATATTTGAAAAAGAGTACGAGAACTAGATACAAAGCTGTAAAGGACAAGAAACAGACACCCTATCAAAAATGGACAGATAGCTATTTCTTTGGGTGAAATGGAGCTTTTCCTTTGGCATTTGGAGGAATAGATGGTCCAAAAGGAGGATTTGTAGAAGTTTGATCTGGTCGGATGGAGAAAGGAGGCAGGACAACTCTGGTCAGATGAATAATGGGTTCCAAAGTCACTTGTTGAGGAGTATCAGATCTTTCTGAAGGTTGCTATTGAATGACCGTCCGGATATTTGATAGAGCTTGAGAGACAGATAAATGACCTGGAGCAACATCCGATGGATTAAGAGGCTTAGAAGTAGGAAAAACAATGGCCTTCGCTTGTACATTAAGGGAAGGTTTGAGAAGATTGATAAAATCTTGAATTACTTATCCACCGTACTTCATAGCCTTTTCAAAGTCATCCTTGTTATGCATGAAATTTCCAAAGTAGGAGTAAAATACTTTAGCTGTTGAACTTGAGCCTTGAAAGCTTGAGTAATCAGAGGAAGCCTCAAATTTTCATCCAAAACCTTGAACTGATGGTTCAACTCATGCTTGGTATAAATATTAGAGAAGTAATGATCCACTTTCTCTTTAATATCTTTCTGAGCCTTGGCAGCATCGGCTGAATACAACTGAACCATTTTGTGAATATGATCACTGTTCTATTTCATCTTTTTCAAAGAATCTAAATCCAAAATATTTCCAAGAGCTGCCAGATCTTCCTTAATAACATCCTTTAAATCATTAATCTCATGACCAGTAATATTGGTCACCTTTGAAGAACTAGCTTGAGCAATGACTTGGGTGATCTCAGCTTTCAACTTTCTCAAGTCTTCCTTCTTCAGATGTTCTATCAGATTTCTTAAAACTTCCATCATACCAGAGATGATTGCTCTAAACTCTCCTGACAGAGAGACCATATTACTTCCTAAATCCATGAGTGTTTGATTCAAAGAGGTAATGTGCTTTCCAATCAATTCACTGGTATTTCACAAGTCTGTCTTGATAAGGTTTACCACTCTTTGAGCCAAATCATCCATAGTAGCTTCAGATAAAGACACAGGAGCAGGAGTAGGAACATGAGATAACTTATCTTTCATAGTCTCTCTAAATGCTTGAACCAAATAAACCTTAAATCTGTCAAAATCAGATTGAGCAACTGCAGGACCAGGTGTAGCTTGAGACACTGAAGGATCAGGTCTGGATTGAGAACCTGAAGGACCAGATCTGACATCTGCTCTTTGCATATACTCAGCAACTAATTGAGCCCTAATTGAATCACTTACTCTTGTAATATCCACTTCTACTTATTCTTCCTCTGGATAATCTAAACCCAAAACTTCAAGACCTGGGTGTTCTTCCCATGTAGCTTGGCATGAAGGATAAAAAGGTTTCACAAACCTAGCTCTTCTAGAATTTTCAGGAGAGACTTCTTCATTCACATAAATCTCTAACTGTTCTGTCCTCTTAGCCTCAGGGAAATTTTCTTGCTCATTTGGTTGGGGTTAAGGATCATCTTGGATCACATTCTGACCTTCTATAGGTCAATCATTAGCATCATCAACATCACCACTATCACCATCACTAATACTACCATCACTATCACCATTAGCATCATCATCATCCTCATCAACATAATTGCCTTCATCATTATCATTATTAACTGATTTATCACTTGAACTATCTATACTACTGGATTCATACTGCTCTGGCTTTGATTATTTAGTCTTAGCTTCTTCTTCATCATCACCTAAACGAGGTTCAATCTCTGGTAAGTTGAGTGGTGGACTAGCTGGTCCAAATTCCATTTTCTCTTCTTCGGGCTAACTGTATCAGGATCACTCCTCTCATCAGGAGATGATTCAGCCTCCTTTTCAGAATTCAAATTATAATCAGATCCTTCTTCCTCTATTCCCTTCTTACTGGACTCACCAGTTTCCTTAGGAACTTCTGCTTCCTCTTCTTCCTCAGAATAAACCATTTCCTCACCAGGTTTTAAACTGGGATCTCTCATCCCCTTTGGTCTCTTAGGATGATTAGTAGGATTGATGGAGTCATACAACTTCTCCTCATTAGCTACCCAAGCCTTCTTCCATTGGTTCTAGTTTATTTTCATCCTCTTACAGATATCCTTGTTAATACAAAATCTACTGGATGAGATGCACTCATCTCCATCATCAACACAGCCCAAGAATTTCAGCATGGCCTAGATTTTATTAAAATAAAAAAAATTTGTAGCTTTCTTTGATGGATTTATCATCTCAGCAATATACTCAGAAAAATATCTACACAGGTTGATCTTTTCACCATTCAACAAAAGGAATAACAGAAAAGCATCCTGATACTTAACTGAAGCAAAGTCACCTTTTCTTGGACAGACTTGGTGCTGAATAAATTTAAACATATTTCTACTCTCACCATCCAATTCTGTAGCAGATACTCTTCTTGATTCAGACTTACCAGTCAACATTTCCAGAGCTATCTCATAAGAAAATTAATCAGTTGTAGGAGGTATATTACCAGTGTAATCCTCATATCTTCCATTGTGAGGAACTCCCAAACATTCAGACCACTACTTCGATGAAAAAGTAATCTTTTTCCCTTTAACTATTGAAGACAGTCTCGCAGATTATGCTCCATCCAACACTATACATAAGTTTAAATAGAAATCATGCACCAAATTCGGGTAATAGACCTGGTTATTATCGCAGAACCGGTTTTTACAACCTTGCATTTCCAACACTTTCAACAAAGCGGACTTGATGGATAATACCCATTCTGAACAAACTTCCTTTTCTGTAGTAACTACCCATTTTTTCAGCTCCGGGTTTACTGACCTTTTTGTCGTGCTGCTAGATTCTCCGCGAGCATGTTTTACAGGAGAGGAACCTTCATATTCCTTGCTTTGTCGCTTTTGCTTTTACATTTGGAGGTTTGAGAGGATTGAGCATTTGGAAAGGTTCGAAAGGTTTGGAAAGTTTGGGATTCGAAAAAGAAGAGAGAGTTTAGCAGGATATGGAAGGTCAATAATCATTTAGAAATAGCCACAGGTCATTATTTTTATCATTTAGGGTTACGATAATAATAAAAAATAATAACGATTTAGTAAAACAACGTCGTTTTGATAAACACTAACAGTTTCACTAACTGTACAACTCAATCGGTAGCACAGATCGGTTTCACAGATCGGTTTCACAGATTGATCATACCTAACTCTTGTTTAATAAAGTCTAACCTTACAGAACTTAAAGGCTTAGTGAAAATATCAGCTAATTGATGTTCAGAGTCAATAAATTCTAGATAAATATCACCCTTTTGATAATGATCTCTCAAGAAGTGATGTTTGACATCAATTTACTTAGTCCTAGAGTGAGACACCAGATTATTAGAAATACTAATTGCACTAGTGTTATCAAAATTAATTGAAACATGCTTAAAATCATATCCATAGTCCAAAAGAGTGTGTTTCATCCACATAATTTGTGCACAGCAACTACCAGCAGCAATGTATTCTATTTCGGCAGTGGACAAAGCTACATAATTCTGTTTCTTACTACACCAAGATACTAAGGACTTACCTAGAAAATGACATGTTCCAGATGTGTTTTTTCTATCCAACTTGCAACCATCAAATTCAGAATTTGAATAACTCATTAATTCAAAATATTGTCCTTTTGGGTAAAACAAACCTAAATTTACAGTGTGTTTAGGATACTTAAAAATTCATTTAATATCAAGTAAATGAGATTATTTTATATTAGCTTGAAATCTTGCACACATACATACACTGAACATAATATCTGGTCGACTAGCAGTAAGGTAAAGTAAGCCTCCAATCATACCTCTATAATTGGTTTGATCAACTGGTTTCCCAGTTTCATCATTATCCATCTTACAGGTGGTACCATGGGTGTGTCACTTCCCTTATTACTATCCAAACCAGAACATTTTAAAATATCCTTTGTATATTTACTTTGATTTATAATAATACCATCCTTCTTTTGAAAAATTTTAAATCCGAGAAAATACTTGAGTTCTCCCATTAAACTCATTTCAAATTAATTTTGCATAATCTTTGAAAAATCAGTACATAAAGAATGTTTGGAAGATCCAAAAATAATATCATCAATATAGATTTGGACAATGAAATTTTCTTTTGAAATTATTTTAATAAAAATAGTGGGATCAACAATTCCTTTAGTAAAACCTTTTGAAATAAGAAAATTTGTAATTCTATCATACCAAGCTCTTGGAGCTTGTTTTAAACCATATAAAGCTTTAGAAAGTTTAAAAACATGATTTTGAAAATGGGGGTTTGTAAATCCAGGTGGTTGTTCAACAAAAATATTTTCAATTATAAACCCATTTAGAAATTCACTTTTGACATCCATTTGAGATAAATTGAAATTCAAATGGGAATCATAGTAAAGTAAGATCCTAATAACTTCTAATATAGTAATAGGTGCAAAGGTTTCTTCATAATCTATTCCTTCCTCTTGACTATATCCTTGTGCAACTAACCTAGCTTTGTTTCTAACTATATTTCCCGATTCATCAACCTTATTTCTAAAAACCCATTTAGTGCCTATGGTCAAGGGGTCCTTAGGTCTTTCTACTAATTTTCAGACTTTTTTTCTTTCAAATTGATTTAACACTTCTTGCATATCCATTACCTAAAATTCATCATTGATTGTATCATTGATATTTTTAGGTTCTAACTGTGAAAGAAAGGCTTGATGTTTAACCTGATTTCTGAGAGAAGCTCTAGTCTGTGTTCCTCTATCAAGATTACCAACAACAACATATAAAGGATGATTCTTTAGGATCCTAGTTGATCTAGTAAATATAGGACTAGAGATTTCAGGTTCTTCTCTAGGTTCAGGTTCATTAGGAGCAGATTCTGAAATATTTCCAGAACTAGTTGTCTTTACAATAGGTTCATTGATTCAATCATTAAGGTTCAGAACAGACAAATCTCCTTCAATATTTTCAAGAGAAGGTTTAGGTTCATGTGGATCGGTTTCATCAAATTTTATATGAACAGATTCTTCCACACACTTGGTTCTCTTATTGAAAACTCTATAGGATTTTCTAGTAACTGAATATCCTAAAAAGATTCCTTCATCACTCTTAGAAGCAAACTTGTCTAGATTATCCTTGGTATTGAGGATAAAGACTTTGCATCGAAAGAATATGAAGTAACTAACTTTAGGTTTTCTATTTTTCCACAGTTCATAAGGGGTCTTCTTAATAACAGGTCTAATCAAGACTCTATTGACAATATAACAAGCTGTATTCACAGCTTCATCCCAAAAATAAATAGGTAGGTCATACTCATTGAGCATGGTTCTTGCAATTTCTTGAAGGTTTCTATTTCTTCTTTCTACCACACCATTCTGCTGAGGTGTCCTAGGGGAAAAAGTTGTGACTATAGCCATTGTGTGAGCAATAAGACTCAAACTCATGATTTTCAAACTCACAGCCATGATCACTTCTTAGGGTTTTAATCTTAAGTCCACTAAGGTTCTCTATAGACTTGGAGTATTTGACAAAATAAGAACAAGATTCACTTTTGTGAGTTAAAGAAGTATACCCAAGTATATCTAGAAAAGTCATCTACTAGTACATAGACATAATGCTTCCAATTTAATCTAGAAACTCTAGAAGGTCCAAACAAGTCCATGTGAACCAACTCGAGAGGTTGAGAAGTTGAAACTTATTTATTTGACTTGAAAGAAACTTTATGTTGCTTTTCCTTTTGACAAGGATTACAAATTTTTTCTGATGGGAATTCAAGTTTGGGTAGGTCTCTAACTAAGTTCTTAATAGTAAGTTTTCTAAGTTAATAAATGTTGAAATGTCCTAATCTTCTATGCCAAACCCAAGATTCCTTATGAAAAGAATTTAAACAAGTAACATTTTTCTTGGATAAAGAAGTTAAATCAACTGAATATACATTTTCATTTCTCAAAGTAGAAAATGATAAAAAAAATTTAGAGTTAAAAACATTACAAGAATCATTTTCAAATTTAACATTGAAACCATCATCACATAACTGAGAAATACTTAACAGATTATATTTAAGTCCATCAAAAAATAAAACTTTAGAAATTAAAACTGAATCAGTGTTACCAATTTTTCCTAGGCCGATGATCTTTCCTTTAGAGTTATCACCAAAGGTAAAATGGCCTCCATCAACTTTGATTAAACTCTTAAAGAATGAGTAGTCCCTAGCCATATGCATTGAACATCCACTGTCGAAGTACCACATCTTCTTATGAGAAATCTTTAAGCAAGTTTCCTACAAAACAGATTTAGATGGAAAATGATTTTGGTACCTAGATCTTCTTGGGTCCAGATAGGTTATCAAGCAAAGATTTAGATACCCAAATTAGTCTTATGGGTTTCATATAATTTATAGAATCAATATATTTTGAAAGATAAAATTTATTTGATCTGTAACTATGTGAGTAACTAGTTGAGACATATCAATTTCCAGAACTTGAACTAGCCCCATTCTATTCAGAATTATAAATAAATCTAGTTTTAGTAAATTGTCTCTATCCAGGATGATAGCCTAAACCAGTAGTATACTTTGGTGCCACTTGTTTTCCTAGCATTTGAGTAATATTATCTTTTCCATTTGTGAATTTTTCTAAGTCCTTCTTTAATTTCTCATTAGACAATTTTAGTTCAGTATTTTCCTTAAGAAATTGAGCATTCTTTTCTTTTTCTACATCAAGTGCAGATTTAACATTTGTAGTGAGAGAATTCTGTTTCTTAAATGAATTATATTTTTCCTTAAGTTCATTACAGGTTTCTTCTAGCATATTATAGTATTCAAATAGTTCTTCACTAGAAATATTTTCAGATTCAGAATCAGATTCAACTCCAGAGTAATATGAATTTAAAGCAGGAGTATCCAGTGTTACCTCAGATGTGTTTTTCATAAAACACATGTTATCTTGATTATTTTTAGAGTCAGAAACTTCATATTAACTTGTGCTATCTTCTGAAGCACTCCAGGTAGCTTTCATAGATTTCTTGTACTTATTGTCCTTGTAGTCATGTTTCTTCTTGAACTTTAATTTTGGGCAGTCAGCTTTAATGTGACCTTTTCTTTTACATTCATAGCAAACAACCTCATCACTCTTATCAGTTTTCTTCCAATCATTTTTCCAATGACCTTTGTTGTCATATTTACCTTTTTAGTTTGATTTTATGAAGAATTTATTCTTCCTATATAATTTCTTAAACC
The DNA here is from genome assembly GCA_963277665.1 of Viscum album. Classification (NCBI taxonomy): domain Eukaryota; kingdom Viridiplantae; phylum Streptophyta; class Magnoliopsida; order Santalales; family Viscaceae; genus Viscum; species Viscum album. Next base: position 1,795,361,974 of record OY728120.1, read on the forward strand.
TCCAGGCTATTTGAGCCATCTCAGCATCACTATCAGATTCTGATCTTTCACTTGTTGAAATTTCAGTAAGTGTGTGAACTTTCTCCTTATCCTTGCTCTTTGTAGCAATAGATTTAAAAGCCACTGACTTCTTATTTGGTTCATCATATTCTTCCTTTTTTACTTTAAGCTCTTCCTCGTACATCATTAACTTACCAATAAACTCTTTAACAGGTAAATCACCAATATCACATGATTATCTAATTGAAACAGATGTGCCTCTCCATTGGTCTGGAAGACATATTAGTATCTTCATGATTTTCTCCTTTGCTGGAACAACTTTTCCAAGTGAGATCATAGTATTGAAAATCTCATTGAACCTAAGATACATATCAGAAATAGGTTCATCGGGCTTCATTTTAAAATTATCATATTTAATAGTATCGGTGTTCACTCTCATTTCTTTGACATTGGTTGTACCCTCATGGGAAACACCCAGGGTATCCCAAATTTCATAATCATTTGTACAAGAAGATATGTGATTGAATTATTCATCTCCTAAATCACAGTACAAAGAATTAATTTCTTTATAGTTATTATTGTATGCAGTTTTAGTAGCTTCATCCCAAGTAGTTATATCAGTTTCTGGAATCTTATATTGAGTTTCTATAGCAGTCCAGATATAAAACCCCATACTTTCCAAATTAATTTTCATTTTAAGCTTCCACTGAGCATAATTTTTACCATTAAAGAAGGCTGGACTGCTGGTAGCAGCACCTTCTAGTCTATTTTCCATAACTAGATTTTATAAAATATATTTAAAGAGATAAAATTTAGAACTAACAAAAATTTAAGATCTTTAAAGATTTAACTAAAATCATAGTTGAAAAAAAGAGTGTTTTGAAATCCTTTATTAATAAAAAACCTCTGATACCAAATGTTGGTCGGAGTGGACACTCAAGAGGGGGGGGGGGGGGTGAATTGAGTTCCAATTAAAATTTTTGTTAAAAATATTTCTATTAAGATTCACCAAATTTAAAAACAAGTTAAAATGTAGTGAATTTTTATAGATTGTAAATGTTAAATTAGTTTCTCAAAGATTGATTAGGTCTCAGTTAATTTAATCAGGGGTTTAAATTAACTTTTGAAACTAATTTACTGGTTCACAATAAGTATAAACACTTGCTAGTTTATCTATCAAAGTAACTTTAAAACAAATAGTATTTCAAAGTAATTAACAGCGAAATATTCAATATAGTTTATAACCAAAATAGATAAACACAATATTTTTTGAAACAAGAGGTTTAGTCTCAAGCCGAGACTTAGTCCTCTCAAACAATTTATATAAATTTGATCCACACCCTGGATCGAGGTAAAAAACAATACAAGAGACTGTCCAGGTCCTAAGACCTCTACCATAGTTATACGTGGGAAAAAAAATGATAGCAACAACACACAGGCTATCCAGGTCCTACTTAACCTCTACCACTATCCTTAGTGGGATACAAGAAAGTGTGGAAAGATTGGTGTGAGGATTTAGTATCCTATAGTTCAGCACAGGAGTCAGTGTGTGTGTAAATTAAATAGAGTACACACACTGCTTGAAAAAGTAAATAATCAATCACTTAGAGAGAGTATATTAGAGTTTATAATGCTCTAGTGATAAGCAGTGTAGCTCTGGACTCCTTTGATTCAACAGAAATGCTTATGAGTCCTTCTCTGGTTTTTGTGTAGAAACACAGAGTGTCGTGGTTCTCCTTCTTTCACTTCCAGTGTAAGTGTTCAGCTCGAGTATGAGTAAACATTATATCCCTTTAACTTATTCTTTGAATTTCTATTCTTGATGAGTATTAGAGTTCTTCGTGTGTTCTTCTTTTCATGTATGTGCGTGCATAGAAGAATTCCCTTTTTGCCTCTCTTTCTTGTGTGTCTTTTTACTGCAGCTCGATCTTCCTTATATTCCACGAGATCCGGCAATAGGAATGATTACCTTTTCATAGGTATGAGGTACAGTTCCCTGACATGCCAACAAATAACATTAAATATCATTAATTGCATTAAAAACATCAAATATGACCGTTGGAATTAAATATGAGTTAATAGAAATTCAAACAGTTTTTATGACTATTGGTGAGTCATGAGATCGGTGAGTCATTTTGAATCTGCATTGGTTTTGATAGGTCATGATCTTCAGTATCAATAGTTTCTTTGATCATCGGTATCGGTAGGTCCTTTTATCATTGGTATCAGTTGCTCCTTTGATCATCAGTATCGGTATCTCCTTTGATCATCAGTATCGGTAGGTCCTTTGATCATCGGTATCAGTAGCTCCTTTGATCATCAGTATCGGTAGCTCATTTGATCATAGGCATCAGTAGGTCCTTTGATCATCAGTATTGGTAGGTCCTTTGATCATCAGTATCAGTAGCTCCTTTGATCATCGGTATTGGTAGGTGCCATCGGTGCGACTGTTCATCATCGGTGTGACCGTTCATCATCGGTGTGACCATTCATCATCAATGCAAATGTTCATCATCGGTGCGACCGTTCATCATCGGTGCGACCGTTCATCATCGGTGCGACCGTTCATCATCGGTGCGACCGTTCATCATCGGTGACTCAGGAAAATAACTAACGGTGAGTCAAAACATGGAATTTTTACAAAGTGTCTGCTCAGTCCAGAATACTTCCAGGTCAACAGTAAAACATAAATTAACATAGATAAACATATGTAGACATGATTTAAACATATATAAACACATTTAGAATAATTTTAACAAAAGAATAAATTGTCATAAATAAAACAATGATTTGGGATTATTAAAATAACCATCTCACAGAGAGGTCAACACCCCCAATAGGTATGCATATATGTATACCTAGTCGTTTTAATACCCAACGTCGCATGCCTTGTTATCCACTCACTTTGATAGTATAAAACATAATTATATTCACATCCAATCATAAACATATTCAGAGTCATAACTCTATCAAAATTTAATCATATCCATAACCATAAGTGAAAATGGGGATTAGAAATACTAGTGTTGAGGTGTGAAGCCAATTTTTTAGCCTAAAACAACATTCAATGGATTGTTAGCTCGAACAATTAGAGTGTGGGTGGAGAAATCATAGATGGTGAACTATTTGAAACAAGAAGATCAATGGAAGAGAATTGTTCGGTGGTATAGGAATATTTGATCAATGAATGGATGTAATTGGGTTGTGGATTTATGGTTTCCATGATATCAAGAAATATGTTGGTGGAAATATAAGTTACAATAACCCATGATAAAGGAATATTCATTGAATATTCTATCTACATGTTGAACGGTGATTGACCTGAGGTTTCAAGATTTTCCTACAAATAAGTGGTCCTTGAAAGACTTGTACATGGGTGAGGGGAGTCATCCGAACCAATAAGTCCAACCCAATAAAAAGGTCTAATAGGGGATAGATTTTTTGGCCCAATTATTAAACATTCCTAAATTTAAAATCCCAATTAATAAAAGGGTTTGGCTTGGGATTTAATAAGTGACCTAGTACCCGACTCACTAGAACTGATTAAGCTATAAATATTTTTTTAAATTACAATATTATGTACTTAATATTTAAAATTAAAGATTATTATTTATAAAAAAGTTTTTTTTCAAGGTCCAGTTATAAACGGGTGAGGCCAAGGCCAGTCCGACCCAAATTAATTAATAAACAAGATTTTTTCCATGTCTCAGTTAGTATAAATTCTAGGTCAGTGTAAAAACATTAGTTTTTGGTAATTTACCCTTTTATTATGTATTTTGATGTTATATAATACTTGGTTTGAGTTTCAATAATTTTTGGATGGTTTTGGAGTGTTTTGGAATGGTTTTTAAGGGCGAACAATTTGGGAATGGGTTGGGGAAACTGTGAAATTTCTCTATAAAACTATGCAAGAGATTTTGGGAGTCATTGGGAAGGTTCACAGTCTGTCCAAACTGTGCGGATGCCCAGGTGAATCTATGTGAGTTGAGATAGTGGGGAAATACATATTGGTGCACGGTCTGCCAAATCGTGTGAACCAATCATGCGATGTGCATTAAATTCTCAAAAAATTAGATTTTAACTTGGATTTTGTCCATAAAACCCTAATTTTTCTTCTCCTCTCTTAGTATATCTAAATCCTCTCATTCCCTAAGAATTATTGGTGATTCCTTTTGATTTGGAAGTTAGTTTAGACAAATAAAAGTGTGTTGGATCTCCAAAATCAATGACAACTCTATGTTTTCTTGATTTCTCCTTATATCTCCTCATCTTCTCTCACACAGAACATTAGATAGAATTCTTTATGGATAGATTTATGAACCATGATGCATTTTGATGATATCTTGATTTGATATATTGAAGGAAATGTGTTTTCAGCCTTGATCTAGAAGTTTCTTTGTGTCGTTCTTCATTGTCACCATTTGTTGAGAGGTAGGTGACTCCTCTCTCTCTTCACTTATTCTAGAACTTGAAGGCATGGTTTTTGTTAAATGTTTTCTTGGATTTTCAAAGAAATTAGCAAAATATTTCTCAAATAAAACCATTTTGTTTTATGATTTGGGAACATGGTATTTTGAATGGATTTTCAAAACCCCTTTTATTTATAATTTTAAATTATTCTTTAAAATTATGGTTTTGGGAACATGAGAATTTTAATGTCTTTCAAAAAACCCATTTATTTATAATTTTATATTATGGTTTTGGTTGAATTCCAATAAGGTACTCATTAAAATGTTTTAAGGGGATGAAATTTTTATTATAGAATGGTTTGATATGAGATCTTGGCATACATCATGGCGTGCATTCATATTGAATTGTACAAGGACTTTCTAAAAAAAACTTGGTGCTCAGTGCAATACTGGATATGAAACATGGGATTATCACCTTGTGAAGACCTATTAAAAGTTGTATCACTGCTCATGATTATTGGGATTGTCATTCAGTATGCATGTGTGTGTGAGTGTGGACCATTTATGGGTATAGAAAGTGGAAAGAAATACTGAACAAGTGAATTTATTTTAATTGTATTTGTTTAAATTGTTTTATTATGGTAAACTATTTTGATTTTCCTCTCTTTATTATAAATTGTATTTTAAATCCATGAGCTAATGTGTTCTTGTCTTAGTGGTGTGATTTGGTAAGTATCTTGGGGAAAGCCTACTGGGTATGATTACTCACCCCTGTATATGAACTTTGGTGCATATGCATACATTATTATTTATGACATTGGTAAAGGAAAGGTCTTTTGTTTCTCTAGTGGCGTATCATGATGATAATTCCTTAGGTTGGTGTTTTGGAGCTTGGAGTTTCTCTGTTAGAGTGGTTTGTGTGTTTTCACATTGGAATTTCCACAGCAAGAAGTCTTACGGTTTCCATGAGTTGATTTTCTATACTTTGTCACTGCTACTCTGATATTGTTTTTTTATTGGTTTTATTTTGAGTTGTACTATTTATAATCATGAATCATATAGTCAGTCTAGTTTTTTATATTTTATCTCATCAGGTTAAGTTTTTTCTTTATGGAAAACCATACCCCAACATTTTACTAAGCCCATGACATTTATTTTATGCCTTTGGTGTCTTGGTGTTTTGACCTAAGATTAGAATCACCTATGACCCAACCCAAGCCAATGGGCCAGGGAGTGATGTTACAAATAGTATCAGTCATGGTCAGTCCATCAATCATGGAATGGTAGCAAGGAGATAGAAATTTCGGAACTTGAAATGTATAGTATGAAAATATACATCTAACCTCTTTTTGTTGATCTTCATGTTACCATGGAATTTTGGGTACAAAAATTGTTCAAAGACACTTTTAGGCGTGTTTTCATCTCATCATAATGGATTTAGCTAATAAGTATAGCATATTATATGTTAGTAATGAGAATTTCCACTAGGATTTCATTGACCATGTTTTATTTTTTGATTTTTGAAAAATAGTTATAATGGTTGATGTTTTTGTTAAATGTTTTTCTTGGATTTTCAAAGAAAATGTTGAAAGATTTCTTGAAGGAAGACCTTTTAGGATATTATTTGGGAACATGGTATTTTGAATGATTTTTGAAATGTTGGTTGTAATGATTATTGCTTATGGTGATTTGGAATATTCTAAGCCTTCAGTTGAAAATTAGTGATAACTAAGTGGTGTTTTGTTCCAATAATAGAGAAATGGAATTGAGTTGACATCATAGAAACCCTAAAGAAGAGGTTACCAAAAATGTGGTTGTACTTGAGCCACAAGTGAACTAAAAACTTCTTCAGAGCATTGTTAAATATTTTTAAGCTGTGGGAGTTGGTTCCCTAGAACCAACTTTTGTGTACTTTATGATGACATGTATTCATTATTTTGAATATTAATAAACTACCTATCACATCATGATTTTTATTTTTCATGAAATAGTATGTGATAATTTCCTAAGTGTATCTTTCACACTAAAATTTCATAGAAGTTCCCTACTATAATGAGAACTTGGAAGTGCTATGACACTATTTTCTAATATATTCTCTATAGATGGCTGAAATCATTTGAGGGAAACAAATGATATAGGATATTATGGGTGGAGACTCATAGTACTTTGCGGTACCTTATCATGTTGTACGCCATTGGTAATATCTAGTAGGATATTATGAGAATGATACCCGCCGGTAGGAAATCCATATTTTTATGTGTCATTGGATATTCCTATCTACAGACATGTGTATTGATCCTTAGACTTTAAGATTATTATTAATAAATATTATGAGTCACATACTTTGATGTATTGATGAAAACCATGATGAAATATGTTCATGGTGAGGTAGGATACATTGGGTTCATCACGAGTAATATTTCATTAATGAATAACGTGAGAAAGGATTTGTCCCTTCTGTTTTAATGGATGTTGATATCTCAGGCCCTTTGATGGAAATTATATACCCTAAATAAATCCATGGCCATGGTGTTCGATAGGAAAGTTCATTTTTACAGAAATAAAATAAAGAGACATCAATCACTTTGGTTGATGGAACCACTATGCATCCTTCTTGATTAGAGATATAGCGATAAAGGGATTATATTACACAATAAGTGCCCGTATGAGGTAACATTTCATTGTAGCATTAACTTGTAACGCCCTGACCCCAGTTGCTCGGAGATGGTGCATTATTTTATTACATTAGAATTATTAAAATAAATTAGTATCCCAAATAACTGAAATTTTAGTAGTTTTTCAATACCAGATACATACATAAGTTCAACATTACAACTTGAAATGAAATACAATATAACAAACCAATTAGCAACTCCCATAACTCCTAAATTACCCCTGCAAGTCATTCACAATACACTTATTCACATACTAGGTAAATATAAAACATAAGAAAAGGGGTGAGCTTAGATTATCAGTAAGGGTAAATAATATATATAAAGTAATCATAAACATAAACACTAGTCATGATAAATAACTAAAAACACATTCCTTTAAAAATAACCTTGAGCATAATATGATAGGAATAAAAAAATAAATAAATAATGCCATAAACCATAACCATGGATATTCTACTAGTTGAATAACCACATGTAATATCAATCTCTAGTTTCATAATGATGTAATTCATAATACGGGACATCATAATCATAATGTTAAGGCCTCGGCCAAGACACCATACATAATGGGTAAAAACCCAGACTAGTTTGTCTCATGTGACCTACCGATGAATCAAGGGGATATAGTAGACCCTATCCATAACATAATAAGTCCAATGCATTACTAATATGAATGGGTATAAACATGAACAAAATATACATGCATATTGAAACTAACATATGAAATGTAATTAACTTTTCCCAATCATTAAACATAAACACTAACCATTCAGAGTATATGGTGAATGGTATCAACATAGAACATCCACAGTCAATCTAATCATAAAAATTCAATAAAATATGGTATATGATATCATAAAATATTAATCCCAATTAAACATAAGAATCAAAAAGAGTGTTGAAATAGATGAAAATACTCATATAAAATCATCGAGTAATTCTTGAGATAAATACTCTTTTACTTTGAAAAAAAGAGTTCTTTTTGAAAAATATTTGCATAAACTTAGAATTAAATTAATGTTGTTTTTTCATAATAAAATGAGTGATTTTATAAAAATAATGGTGTCTAAAAATAGATTATATAGTTCATTTGAAAATAGGTAATAATTTGAGAAGTTCCTTTGAAACGAGCTTGTTTATCAGGAAGAATTTTTAAAAGATCCTTTTAAAACATGTAACTCCCCATAAAAGAAAGAAAGATTCTTTTTTGTACACATATATATAACATTAACACATAATTAATTAGGATTACATAAGAATAATTAATAATTTCATTGAGGTATATAGATAATAAGAGTAACCTGAAAGAAAATAGATGTTTGGGTAGAAAACCATTACCATATGTCCGAATGTGTTCTCCAATTGAACTTAACGTCATGGATAATCAAATTAAATACATTAATTATTTAATTAATAACCTTGTATACATATATTTTATTCATTATAATTTTATTAAGTTCATTTATGGCCTTATTTATAAGTTATACGATTGAATTCCATCGTTCTGGAGTGTTCATTTCCTTGGTTTCATGATCGGTTCGCTTGATTATAAGTAATGAAGTTCATTTAAAATTGGTAGAATTATCAAAAATTGGAATTTAATATTTTTAATGATAATAAATAATTATAAATGGTTATATATATAATTTGGTTATATATTATTAGGATGAATCATTAGATAATACATTTAGTGATAATCGTTTAGATTATTACGATGGTTTTTGATCACAATAAACTCATTTTGTATTATCACTTGCTATTATGTAAATATGTTACATCCAAAACATAAAAAAAGTTGTAATATTAATTTTAAAATCTGTTTCAACCATTAAATTTTTTTAATGAACATCATTCAAGGAGAAATTGAATAATGAAACTTTTTCATCCATGAAGGTTGTAAATCGGCACTTCCTGGATGATGATTTCATTTTTAAAATAAAAGAGAGAGAGAGAGTAAAGAGATTGATGACAGTTCTTCCATTAACAAGATAAAATTACTATATATAAATGACACTAGAGTTATAATGATCATTTGGATAGAGGAGGTGAGGATATAATAATAAAACAAAATAAAATGAAGTAAAATAAAATGAAAAAGGAAGAGGGTTTACCTCTTGAAATATCCTCCTTGAGAACCTCCTTAAGGGAAGAGATTTTGGTTTTATGGAAAGACCAAGAGCTCCTAGATGTGGGGAGAGGCTAGGAAAGAGTATTTGGGTAGAAATTTGAGAATCTTAAAGGCTTAGAGGAGCGAGGATAAGAGGGGGTGAGGGGTGGCTTTTATAGTGGAGGAGAGGGGTGACTTTTGAATATCTTATTCATTATTTTATTATTTTCCTCAAGACAAGAAATAGTGTTGATTATTATGATAAAAAATAGTAATAAGTGTATGTGATTTCGAATCAAGTGTGATTACATCATCCATACATCACCAATGACTCAATAAATCATGTATTTAGCATTTATCTTTAATTATCATATTTTACTATTCACTAAAAATTCAAGTATTTTAGAAAAAATCCAAAAATTCACCATAACAATTTTTAGACATGCAGAATTCAAAAATAGAATCAATTTTATCAAAATAATTATATAAATATATGAAATTTAATTTTTAATAAAATCATTTTTTACTTAAAAAATACTGATTTTAAATTTAAAACCGATTTTATAATACTTTAAAAAATTAACTGAGGTATTATAAAATTATCCTAAAATCACAAGAAAACAAAATATTTATTTAGGAATAAATTTTATGAAAATTAATTTTATTTTAAATAAATTTAGTAATTTAAAATTGTAATTAAATATTTATTACTCATAAAAATATCAACACTTAATTATTAATTTTTAAAATATTAACTCTCATTTATAAGGTGCCTAAATTTTATTTCTATTTACATGGGTGAGGTTACTCTTCATAAGGGTCTTATTACTATTTATAAGGGTACATTACTATTCTTAAGGTTCAAGTTACTATTCACAAAAATGTAAGTTAATCCTATCAGACTCTAAATATCTTACTAATCACAATCATGTATGCCAATTTTTTGAAATTCAAAACACCAAAGCTGCAAAATTTTGTCTAAAAACTAGGTTATAACAATATTCTATAATAAAAAAGTGTTTTTTCGTAGATACTTATTGTTTCATGAATTCTATATTAAATTTATTTTTAATTCCTTGGGGTGCTACATTCTTCTCCCCTTATAAAAATTTTTTCTTTGAAATTACCAGAATGTTACCTCATAAAAAGATTTGGGTAGATATTCATCATAAGATCCTTAGTCTCCCAAGTCACCTCATCAATTTTATGATTTTTCCAAAGTACCATTACCAGCTGAGTCATCTGATTCCTCAACATATATTCTTCAGTGTCTAGAATCCAGATAGGCTCTTCGCAATAAGATAAGTTTGGTTCTAATTCTATACTTTAATAAGTGAGTACATGTGTTGGGTCTGGTATGTACTTCCTTAATAATGATATGTGGAACACATTGTGTACTTTATATAGTCTAGGTGGAATTTCCAAATGGTAAGCCATAGCTCCAGTTCTCTCCAGAATTTCAAAAGGTCCAATGTACCTAGGGCTCATTTTCCCTTTCTTCCCAAATCTTATAACACCCTTCCAAGGAGTTAATTTCAGGAAAACGTGACCTCCCTCATGAAATTCCAAATACTTCCTTCAATTATCATCATAGCTCTTTTTCCTACTTTGAGATGCTTTGATATGGGTTTGAATAGTCTTTACCTTTGCTGTTGTTTACTCCACAAGCTCTGGGCCTACAAAATTTCTTTCACCAAGTTCATCCCAACATGTTGGTGTACGGCATCTCTTTCCATACAATGCTTCATACGATGCCATTTGAATACTTTATTGGAAACTATTATTGTAGGAAAACTCCAATGAGGGTAAATACTGATCCCACATACCTTGGAAATCAAGTGAACACGATCTCAATATGTATTCCAATGTTTGGATCATCCTTTTTGATTTCCCATTAGTTTGAGGGTGATAAGTAGTACTCTATCGAAGCTTAGTATCCAAATCTTTCTGAAGAATTTTCCAGAATTTTTATATAGATCATGGATCATGATCAGAAACAATTGATAGAGGTGATCCATGAAGTCTCATAACTTCATCAATATAGAGTCGTGCAAGGCACTCCAATGGAAAATCATCCCTTATAGAGAGGAAATGTTCAGATTTGGTAAGTCGATCAACAATCACCCATATTTCATCATTCTTCCTTGGATTTTTTGGTAATCTAGTGAAAAAATACATAATGATATAATCCCATTTCCATGTAGGAATATTAAGAGGTTCATGACTCCTCTAGGATGTTGCATTTCGGCCTTCATATGTTGATAGACTAAACATCTTGATACATAATCAACAATTTCCTGCTTCATGTTGTCCCACCAAAAATGTTCCTTCAAATGTCTATAAATCTTAGTGCTACCAGGGTGTAGAGAGAAATTATAACTATGGGAATTATCCAATAACTCCATTTTTAGTTTGGGGATATAGGGAACACATAACCTCCTCCCAAATTTCTGAATTCCATACTCAAACATGAATTCAACCCACTTTTGATCATTCACAACTTTAATTTTCTTTTGAATATTTTCATCATTAGACTGGGAAATTTTAATTATTTATAATAAAGATGGTTGGGAAACCAATTTAAAAATTAGTGATGTTTCACCTTCTTTAATAATTCCCATATTAATCCTCTCTAGATCCATGTACATAAGATCCATGTCAATTCTAATTTTGTTTAAAACTCTATGATAATTCCTTCTCAATGCATCATCTACCTTATTTTCCTTTCCTAGGTGGTAGTTTATAGAACAATCATAATCCTTGAGTAGTTAGAGCCATCTCCTTTACCTCATGTTTAGTTATTTCTATTAGAAGATATATTTTAAGCTCTTGTGATCCGTATATATCTTACATATTTCATCATAGAGATAGTTTCTCCATATCTTCAAAGAAAAGATCAAAACTACTAACTCAAGATCACAAGTTGGATAGTTATATTCATGAATTTTTAACTACCTTGATTCATAGGAAATAACCCTATCATTATTTATAAGGACACACCCAAGTCCTTTCTTTGATGCATCACTATAGATCACAAATCCACCATTCCCTGATGGTAGATTTAGGATTGGAGCATTCACTAATATCCTCTTCAATTATTCAAAACATTCCTCACATTATTTTTTCCATACAAACTTAACCCCTTTATGAGTAAGCTTGGTTAACAGGTTGGCTAATCGGGTGAAGTTCTGAATGAAATGCCGATAATAACCTGCTAAACCAATAAATCTACGTACCTCAGTAATTTTTATTGGTGTAGGCCATTCTTGAACTGACTTTTTCTTCATAGGATCCATTAAAATTATATCCTTAGAGACAATATAACCTAGAAAAGAAACTTCTTAAAGCTATAATTTACACTTGTTAAACTTCCCATATAATTTGTTTCTTCTAAGTGTCTTTAGAATAATTCACATGTGATTATCATAATCTTCATAGATTTTGGAGTATACTAAGATATCATCAATAAATACCATAAAAAATTTATCAATAAATTTCTTAAAAACTCTATTCATTAGATCCATGAAAACAGAGGGTGCATTAATCAATCCAAAAGGAAATTGTAAACTCATAATGACCATACCTAGTTTGAAATACTGTTTTTGGAATATCTTATTTCCTCACACGCAAATGATGATATCCAGATCAGAGTTCAATCTTAGAAAAATATTGGGATCCATGAAGTTGATCAAATAAATAATCAATGAGAGGAAGAGAATACTTTTTCTTTATCATAATATCATTGATCTCCCTATTTTCAATGCACAACCTCATAGATCCATCCTTCTTCTTGATGAAAATAACAGGGGCTCCTCATAGAGAAACACTAGGTCGGATAAATCCTTTATCACTAAATTCCTCTAGTTGTTTCTTCAGTTATACTAACTCCATAGTGGCCATTCTATAAGGAGTCTTTGATATAGGTCTTGAATTAGGAATTAAATAAATAGTGAACTCAACTTACTACTCAGAAGGATGTCTAGGAAAATCCTCTAGAAAGACATCAATATATTCTTTAACAATAATTATATCCTCAATTTTAAGATTTTTTCCTTACCCATATATATTTTATTCTCATCCTCCTAAAAAATTGCATTCAGTAGAGATATTGGAGGTGGATCTAGATAAGAATAAAATGATGAGGTTTCTGCTATAAGGATAAGGGATTCTACACCATTCTCAAAAATTGTAACATCTTTATTGCAATAGATTCTCACATCATAATTTGAAAGCCAATTCATACCAAGAATTATATAAAATTAAATCATGGGTATGATGATAAGGTCATAAAATAAAGTATGTTTGTGTGTCATAAGGGGGACTTATTGACACATCTTTGTTACAATGATACTTCCCTTAGGAGTTTGGTCTGACAACTCCTTTATTAAATCAAATTGTAAATGTCTAATTTTTTTGAAAAAATAAGAGTATATAAAAAAATGCGGTGATCCAAAATCAAATAAATCATTGGATAAATTTGAGGAAATGATTAAAGTACCTACCACCACATCATTAGGAACTTTAACCTCCGTAGTTGTGATCACATAAGCTTGGACTTGCTCCCTTGGCCTTCTCTGAGAAATATTTTTTTAACGCTTAGTAAAATCATTTGCATAATGTCCCATATATTTATAATTGTAGCATTTAACATTGGTGTATTCTTTCTTTCCCTTAAAATCATAGGATTGGTGACCTTTTCATCCACACTTTTAACAGACACCCAGACCCTTCATAAAAGTACTAGAGTGTTTCTTCCCACAATTATCATAGGATAGAAAATCAATTCTTCCTTTATTCCCCTTTTCTTTATTTCCTTTTCCATAGTCTTCAGCATCCCACTTCTTCTCTTGCATTCTTTTAAAGTAATAATACTTATATAATTCTTTTTCTGTCTTGATAGCACATGAGACTATATCTTCATTTGATGAGAAACTTTGAGAGACTAGTTCCATTTGGATTAAAGATTTTAAACCATCAAAGAATCAATAAATATTTCTCCTTGGATTATGTACATAGTCCGAGACATGCCTTGGAAACCTTGTGATGTTAGCTTCATACTTTTCAATATTCTCATCCTATTTTTTCCTCAGATTCAGAAACTTTATTTCCATATCCGCTTGCTGTTCACGAGGAGAGTATTTTTTTAAGAATATTTCTTTAAAATACATCCATTCTATATTTTGAATCTATTCCTCCTCCTTTGTGTTTTTAATCAATGACCACCATTGAACAGTATCTACCGATGCATGATAAACTACCATGAAAACTTTCTCCCTTTCGTTACTTCCCAAAGCAAGAAATATATTTTCTAAGGAACTTATCCTATAATCTGCTATAAATGGGTTTGTAGTCCAATTTGTGATGGAGTTTGTTGTCGCATAAAGTGATCTAACATTGCTCCTCCGCATTGTGGGTCAGGATGCTCCATACGAGTAAGGTTGTTGTTCATAACCCGAGTTATTTGTCCTAGTATAGTTATAAGTTTCTCAACACTAGTTTCAAACTCATTATCCCACATAGGAGGGAAATCCCTACATGAGATATGCGCATTCATGCAGTTTCCATTCCTCCCACTAGGCTCCATTTTTAATTAATAACATACACCAGATTAGGTTATGAATCATAATGTATAATCTCAACTAGAAAAATACTTAACATAAATTGAAATCCTATACATAGATAATCTAATAATTATAAACATAGTTTCTTTGAGGAAAAATTTACTTTTAAATCCTTCATAATGGATTGTAAATAAAATGTGAATTATCCCAAGAATATACCCCAGGAGTGTCAAACCAAGCACACAGTAAGGCCTATTGTCATGTACCAAGTTACCCCAAGTCAAGCTCGGAACACCTTATTAGAGTTGTTACTCCTAGGTACATCTATTCAAGAACCACGTCCACTTGTAGTATCCAGATAAGGTTGTATTTCTTGGAATATCCACATAATCTCTTCTTTACCAAAATTATAGTATTTTCTTGTATGATTATTCTCAAAGTCTACCTTAGGGATTGGTTCCATAATCTACGTTTTCTAAATCTAGTTTCCAAGTTTTCTACTAAACTTCCTCTGATATCAATTGCAACACTTTGACCCCAGTTTCCCAGAGCCAATGCATTATTTTATTACATTGGAATGATTACAAGAAAGTTTTATCCTGAAGGACAGAACAATTTAGTAGTTTTGGAATACCAGATACATATATAAGTTCAACATTACAACTTGAAATGAAATACAATATATCAGATCCATTAGTAACTCCCATAACTCCTAGATTATCCCTAAAATTTATTCATAATACACTTATTCGCATCCTGGGGAAATATAAAACATAAGAAAAGGGGTGATCTCAAATTCTTATCAAGGGTAAATAATACAATAGAAGTAATCAAAAACATTTACACTAGGCATGATGAAAACTAAAAACACATGCCTTTAAAAATAAACTTGAGAATAATATGGAAGGAATAAAAAATGATTAAATAATTCCATAAAACATAACCATGGATATTCTACTAGTCAAATAATTACATGGACTATCAATATATAGTTTCATAATGAGGGAATTCATAATGTAAAACATCATAATCTTACTATCAAGGCCTCGGCCAAGACACCATACATATTGGGTAAAAACCTATTCAAGTTTGTCTCATGAGACCTACTGATGCATCAAGGGGATATAACGGGCCCCAACCATCACATAATAAGTCCAATGTATTCCTCATATGAATGGGGATAAAAATAAACAACATATATATTCATATTGAAACCAACATATTGAACATAATTAACTTTCCCCAATCATTAAACATAAACACTAACCATTCAGAGTAATATGGTGAATGGTATCAAGATAGCACATCCACGGTCAAAATAATCATAAACCATTCAATAAAATATGGTAGATTATATCATAAAATATTAATCCCAATTAAACATAAGAATAAAAAAGAGTGTTGAAATAGATGAAAATACTCATATAAAATCATTGAGTAATTCTTTAGATAGATTCTCTTTTACTTTTAAAAGAAGAGTTCTTTTGGAATAAAATTTACATAAAACCAGAAGTGAATTAATGTAGTTTTTTTTATAATAAAATGATCTATTTTAGAAAAATAATGGTGGATAAAAACAGATTATATAGTGCATTTTAAAATAGGTAAGAATTTGAGAAGTTCCTTTGAAATGGGCTTGTTTATAGGGAAGCATTTTTGAAAGATCCTTTTAAAGTATGTAAATCCCCATAAAAGAAAGAAGGATTATATTTGGTACACATATATATAATATTAAAACATAATTAATGAGTATTAAATAATAATAATTAATAATTTTATTTAGGTATGTATAGAATAAGAGTAATCCGAAAGAAAATGGAGGTTTAGGTAGAAAACCCTTACCTTATGTCCGAATGTGTTCTGCACTTGACCTTAACGTCCTGGATAATAAAATTAAATCCATTAATTAATTAATTTATAAACTTATATATATATATATATATTATTCATTATATTTTTATTAAGTTAATTTTTGTCTTTATTGATAAGTTATATGATTGAATTCTGTCATTCTGAAGTGTTCATTTCCTTGATTTCATGATCGGTTCACTTGATTATAAGTAATAGAGTTCATTTAAAATTGTATAATTATCCATAATTGGAATTGAATGTTGTTAATTAGAATAAATAAGTGTAAATGTTTATATATATCATTTGTTTATATATTATTAGGATGAATCATTAGATAATACATTTAGTGATAATTGTTTAGATTATTACTGCGGTTATTGATCATAATGAACTCATTTTGTATTATTGCTTGGTATTATGTAAATATGTTACATCCAGAAAATATTTTTTTTAATATTCATTTTAAAATCTATTTCAGCCATTAAAATGGTTTAGTTAACATCCTTGAAGGATAAATTGAAGAACTAAACTTCTTTGTCTATGAAGGCTGTAAATCGGTACTTCCCAGATGATGATTTCGTTTTTAAAATAAGAGAGAGAGAGAGAGTAAAGAGATTTATGATGGTTATTACATTAAAATGATATAATTATAGTATATAAATGATATTGGAGTTATCATGATCATTTTGACAGATGATGTGAGGATATAATAATAAAAGAAAATAAAATGAAGTGAAATTAAATGAAAAAGGAAGAGGGTTTACCTCTTGAAATATCCTCCTTGAGAACCTTCTTAAGGGAAGGGATTTTGGTCTTTTGGAAATAACAAGAGATCTTGGATGTGGTTAGAGGCTAGTAAATATTATTTGGGAATAATTTTGAGAATATTCAAGGCTTAGAGAAGTGAGGAGAAGAGGGGGTGAGAGGTGGATTTTATAGTGGAAGAGAGGGGTGATTTTTGAATATCTTATTCATTATTTTATTATTTTGATCAAGACAAGAAATAATGTTGATTATTATGACAAAAAATAGTAATAAGTTCATTTGAGTTAGAACCAAGTTTTCTTACATCATCTATACATCACATATGACTCAATAAATCATGTATTTAACATTTATTGTTAATTATCGTATTTTACTATTCACTAAAAATTCAAGTATTTTAGAACAATAAAAAAAACCACCATAACCATTTTTAGATGTTTAGAATTAAAAAATGGACTCCATTTTATCAAAATAATTTTCTAAATATGTGAAATTTAATTTTTAAATAAAATTATTATTTCCTTGAAAAATACAGATTTTAAATTTAAAACTGATTTTATAATACTTATAAAAATTAACTAAGGTCTCATAAAATTATACTAAAATCATAGGAAAACAATATATTTCTTTATGAATACATTTTATGAAAAATAATTTTATTTTCAATAAATTTAATGATTTAAAATTGTAATTTAATATTTTTTACTCATAAAAACATCAACACTTAATTATTAATTTTTAAAATATTCACTCTCATTTATAAGGTGCCTAAATTTTATTTTTATTTACATGGGTGAGGTTACTATTCATAAGGGTAATATTACTATTGATAAGGGTGCATTACTATTCATAAGGGTCAAGTTACTATTCACTAAAAATGTAAGTTGATCCTATCAGAATCTAAATATCTTACTGATCACAACCATGTATGTCTATTTTTAAAAATTAAAAACATAAAAGTGGAAAATTATGTCTAAAGTCTAGGTTATAACTATATTCTATAATAAAAAAGTGTATGTTTCACAGAGACTCAATGTTTCATGCATTCTATATTAAATTTATTTGTAATTCCTTAGGGTGCTATATAACTTCTTTTTTTATGGGTGCATTGGCATATTTCTAGATGCTAACATTGGAATTTAGGTTGCTTCACCTAATGACATCGAGAAATAGGCCTAGAGGGTCACACAATAAGTGTATCCAGAATCTAAGTTAAATAATATATTATTATTTATTATTTAAAAAGTTGAATAAATATTATTCCCACATGTGGTTTAATAATTATTCATGTATTCTTGATCGAATATAAATATTTATTTATTATTTAGTAAATATAATATTTATTTATTTATTGGAGAATAATGTTGTGATATTTATTTAATAAATAAATAGACATTATTCAAGGTCTGATAAATATTATGGAGGAATGGAGGACTGAGTTTAAATATTTCGGTGATAAAGTAATAAATATTATTTGATTAAATAATATTTAATTTTAATCTACATGTTAAGAACATGCCAAGAAATAATAATAATAATAATATTATTATTTGACATGGGGTTTTCGATAGGATTAAGTAAATAGTTAAGGGAACTTATGAAATTATTTTATTTTAACCCTGGCAATATATAAACCCAATTATGTTATTTTCTCAATAGAATAATTAATTTTTTTGGGTGGTGAAAAAAATTTGGAGAATTATCCCAAGCCCTAGAGATCTCTATTCTCCAAGATCTCTCCCAATAAAAGAGAGAAATCTTCCCCCACTAGATCAAAGAGAACACTTTGGAAGAAATTCTTGTAGCGATCAAAGGTAGACGATGCAAGTGTAAGGATATACCATGCTAGCACCTAGATATTCTTTCGGTGATGTCTAGAGATTCATGGAACACGTGTGGATCACTGCTAGAGGGAATATGCACTTGATTACTACAATGCAATGATGGTGCATTGTAGATATGTTCCCAGATCCATCAATTAAGAAATAATTCCATCAAGGTAATTATTATTTAATTAAACTAATTATAAATAATATGTGATGATCCTATCTCTAGTTCCTGTGTGATTCATATTTTCTATCTTCTTTGATTCAATTCTATTGAACATGGTGTTTATCATTGTGTAGATCTAGGATTGATCATCGATCAGAACAAAAAATAAAATTTAGGCACTGAACATCAAATACTTCTTCTGTGCTAAGAAACTAAAAGTAGTATCAAAGTGGTCACATAATTATTTATAATTATTTAAATATATTTGGTGATTTATACATTTTAATTTAGTTTTTCAATGAAAATTTAATCATTCTTTTAATCCGAATCATGATATCTACTTCTTCCTCATTTATTTCTCATAGATCTAATCAACATGATTAATTTTATAAATAAATTAAAATCAAATATCTCATCCGGAGCTGCCAAGGATTCTAGCCGGATAACACAGTAGTACATTCCATGTAATTGGAGTTATATGCCATGTAGTTGTATTTAATACACTAGGAATTAATTCAGAATTAATTAATTTGTATGCATTGATGACACATGACCCCACATCGCGTATTGTCAGGGATAGATTGGTGAATATTCAATTATAGTACACATTGTGTAGCCCACACACATAGTGTGTAGTCCCTTTGAGTCAATGATGGGCCATGTATTTCAATACACAACCTACTTGATTGGAGACCATGTAATTTGAAGATCACACGACGTGTAGCCCATTTGGCATGCCGTGTACTACATTTTTCCAAGGTATGATTTACATTCCAATTCTCTAGGTGTGCACCTCAGATAGATGGTGAGAGATTTACATTCCGTGTATCTCACCTTTACATGCCATGTACTTATAAAAAATTATGAAGATTTAAAATTTATTTATTATACTATGTAAACCTTGAGACATGTTCTTGTGTGTGGTCATTAAGTTGATAAAACACAGTATGTGAAAGGTTTTAATATATATATATATATATATATAAATGTTTAATTAATATATGCGTAATGTTCAGATATTCATATCATGTATGAGTCATATTATAGTTGTTACTATACGTGCATTGAAGCATAACATGTGACCAAAAAATCATGTAATTTTTGTAATCATTAAGTTGATAGTATACATCATGGAAGTATGTGATAAGTCATGTATGCCACATATCACAAGAATAAACAATATATGAGTATAATACATGTTGGGTAGAATCAGACTGGTATTCACCATATTACCTCTAAGGAACATTTATGTACATAGTTAATTTTAAATAATTTTATTTAATTTTTTTAAAATTATAATCGATGATAATCTCAATGAAATTCAGATAAAAATTAAGATAAAAGAATTGATTAATTAAAGATAATAATTAATTTATTTGAGCACAATTTATCTTAAATAATAATAATTAATAATTGAATTCTAGTTTTATTAAATGTGTAATTAGTTTCATGCATGTGGATGATCATGAGCATATACTGGACCTTTATATGTGATTGGTTTCATTTAATTTATTATCAAATTAAATTGTTGGCATTCATTCATTCTCTCCTCTTATTATGTAAGGTTCGCATGCCCATGGTTTCTTTTATGCAAACACTTTTCCCTTACCTATGTGTGAGTAGAATCACATGTAATGGATGGAGATCCCAAACTAGTGGAGGTGGTTCAAGTTCAGAGTAAAGGTAAAACCAATCCAAGGAGATACATAGGAGGACATGTGGAAAGATGTAACATGAACCTTAATCAGTTCAACGTGTCCCCCCCAAGTCAACTATTAGTTTATCAACTACTAAATAAACTAACCATTAGTAAAGCTCATGACTATACCTCTTTATTATTTTATTTCTGTCAAGTTTCATGGTTATTTCATTATGGATGTTTTTTTCATGATCACATAATTAATTAATTAACGATCATGCAAGACATAACTAAAATAAACTGACTTATTCGTAAATATTATCTAAGACATGGTTAATCACTTAAGTAAATTCACTTAATATTAAAAATAATGTGATAAAGATAATAATTGGAAATTTATTCATAGAGGATAAAATCCATCAATTATATATATTAAGTTAATATATCCTTCCACTACTCTAGTTAAAATCGAACCATAGTTCAAAGTGCTTGACCAACCAAAGTTGGAGTGCTTTTAATTAACAGGGAATTCTAACTTGAAGTTTTGGGTTGAATTAACTTAGTTCGCATCAAGGGTTGGATGCCAAAGTATGAATTGGTGTAACTTAGAGGCAAATGTTGAGGAAATCCAATTTAAGGATTTTAGGATTGGGGAGTCCACTCAACATATCATGGAACTATGAGTTAATGTAGTTTTAATTTGAAATGCATACCTAAAACCATTTGAGTTTCTTGACAAACCAATATTGGGGTAATGAGAAGGGGAATATAGATCCTTTCCACTAAAATATACAAGAAACATGATATTCTAAAGTTAATGGTGAGGGCTATTGGGCTTTGAAAAAATAGTGGGAGACTAATAAATATAATATTTATTTATTTGTTGAAATATTATCAGATTAAGTACTAAAATTATGCTTATATTATTTACAATAATAATAATAATAATGATATAAAACATATCATTATAATCTATACTTGAGAAGGAAAAACTTCTCATTGGAAAAAAATTCCAAGAATGGAAAAGGCGTCTACATATCATCCTTCTCCATGAAAGAAAATTTTATGTGCTGGAAGAATCTTTTCCTAAAGCTCTTGACAATGAGTCAAGTGATGAAGAGCTATATCTCTATGAGAAACATCTGAATGATGCTATTGATGTTTAATGTTTCATGCTATCATCTATTTCCTATGATATTTCTAAGCAACATGAGGATATGGATGCCTATATCATGATGTATCACCTTTAGGATCTATATTAAGATAATGAGAGATAAGAAAGGTATGAGATCTCCAATGATTTGTTCACAACTAATCATGGAGAGTCTACACCAACTGGGCCTAATTTAGTCAATCTTATCAGCTACATTAAACACCTGGAAATATTAGGGATTAAATTACCAGCTGATTTGTGTAAAAATATCATACTTTTATCACTTCCTAATACATTTTCCTATTTTATTATTAATCACAATATGAGAAATAAGGAGAATATCCTTTCAAAACTTATTACTTTAAATCTCCAAGTGGATAAGGACATGGGGCATGAAAAACCCGTGGTCTTTATGGTGAATAAAAAAAAGGAAAAACAAGGCAAAGGGCCCCAAGACCTATAAATAGTCTAAAGATCTTTAGCACTGTCCTTCCAAGAAAAGAAGGATACAAAGCCCTGGAAAAGAAAAGAAGGTGGTATGTTTTTCATGTGGCAAGTCAGGCCACTGGAAGATGAATTGCACCTAGAATCAAGGGGAGGCTAAATGTTCATTTATTATCAAGTGTAATCTTTCAATATATACACATTGGGTATTAGATACAAGCTGTGGGGCTCTCATCTATATTAAAATGCAGTAACTAATTATATTTTAAAAGATTACTAGAGGAGAGGTGGATCTGAGAGTTTCCAATGGTGCAAGGTTGTATGCTTTGTCCATTGGTGACTAAAACATTTCATTTCCAATGAGAATGATTTTGGGTTTAAAAGATTGTTATTATGTACCTACAGTTACCAAGAACATAATTTCTGTATCATGCCTAAATACTGATGGGTTTATTTTCAAGTTTGGAAATAAAAGTTTCTTCCTTTATAAAGACAACATATATTATGGTATGGAACATTTAAATAAAGGTCTCTATGTATTAAATTATGAAAACCAAGTGTTGTAAATTGATAA
Source organism: Viscum album (assembly GCA_963277665.1). Classification (NCBI taxonomy): domain Eukaryota; kingdom Viridiplantae; phylum Streptophyta; class Magnoliopsida; order Santalales; family Viscaceae; genus Viscum; species Viscum album. The sequence continues at coordinate 1,795,385,144 of OY728120.1, forward strand.
AAAATCAAGTTCAAAAGACTCATATAACACCCAGCTTTGGCATGACCGTATTGGTCAGGAAAATAAGAAAAATTTAACAAAGATCTGTCAAGATAGTTATTTAGACTCTTCTGAGCTAAAACCATTTGAATTATGCCATGATTTTTTATAAAGAAAAATGATTAAACCACCATTTGGTGGAAAAGATGAAAGGGCTACAAATATTCTAGGATTGGTCTACACTAATATATGTGGACCATTTCTAGTAGAAGCTAGAGGTGGATGTTCTTACTTCATAACTTTAACTGATGACTTGATTAGATATGGATATGTATATTTGATGAGTCATAAGTATAAATCCTTTTATAAATTCAAGGAATTAAAAAATTAAGTAGATAATAACCTTGGTAATAAGATAAATAATCTTTGATCGTATCGAGGTAGTGAATATCTCAAAAAAGAGTTCATCAACTTTCTATAGGATTTTGGGATTCTATCTCAACTCACTCCACCTTATACACCATAGTGGAATGGTGTTAGTGAAAGGAGGAACCATACCTTGTTAGATATGGTAAGGTTGATGATGATTCATGTAGATCTTCTATTATCCTTTTAGGTATATTCATTACAAACTAAATCATGCACATTAAACCGAGTTCCAACTAAAGTGGAAAATAGAATTACCTTCGAGTTGTGGAGTATAAATAAACTAGTTTTGTCACATACATGTGTATGGGGTTACAAGAAATTTATTTAAGGCCTTATCAAGAAAAAAATTAGTACTCCAGGTAACAAAGTGTATCTTTATAGGGTATCCTAAGGAAACAAAGGGATACTACCCATACAAACCCTTAGATAAGAAAGTGATTGTCACCAGAAAATCCATCTTTCTTGAGAGGGAGCATATCCTCAAAAAGGATAGTGGGAGAAATATTTACTTCAATGAATTTGATGTTCAAGACACACAAGATTTTGAGTAGGAATAGGTTCCATAGGTCCCCATAGAATAAGTAGTTCCTGAAACACAAGTATTGTGTTGGAGTGTAAGAGAGGTAAGAGAACCAAAGAGATATAGTTTTCTAGTCACTGAAGATGGTGACTCATTATTGGTTGACAATAATGAACCTATCTCCTTAAAGGAGGTGTAGAGAGCTCAAAGTTTTCAAGATTTAAATAATAAATAAATTATAAAATGGATTCCATGTATCAAAACCAAGTTTGGGTTCTGGTTGATGCGCCAATTGATGTAAACCCCGTTGGGTGAAAATGGGTATTCAAGAGAAAACTGGACATAAATGGTAAAGTAAATACCTATAAAGAATGACCAGTGTATAAAGGGTTTAAAAAACATCAAGTAATTTACTATTATGAAACCTTTTCACAAGTTTCCATGTTTAAATCCATCAAAATTCTACATGCCATAGCAACTTACCATGACTATGAGATTTAGCAGATGGATTTGAAAACTGCATTCCTTAATGGGAACCTTCAGGAAGATGTCTATATGACACAACCATAAGGGTTTGTGACTCTAGGTGATTCCAAAAGGATTTTAAAGTTGTAGATATCCATTTTATGTATTAAATAAAGATTCCAGGTCATGGAACATTCAATTCGATGAATCTATAAAAAAATTTGGTTTCATTAAGATTGAATGTGAGTTGTGTGTTTACAAGAGGTTTAGTGGGAATTCGATCATTATCCCGGTAATATATGTTGATGACATATTACTTAATAGAAATGACATACCAGTCTTGAAGTCTGTTAAGGACTGGTTAAACAAATTTTTCTCCATGAAAGACTTAGGTTAAGTAGCCTACAATCCAGGGAACAAGATAATTCATGATAGATCTAAGAGGTTGTTTGGACTAAGTCAAAGTACATATATTGAACAAATACGAAAGATATTTAGTATGGAATAATCTAATAGGGGACTAGTGCTTGTGTCACATGGTTTACATATTTCTAAGAAAATGTGTCCCCAAACACAACAAGATAAATATATAATGAGTAATATCCCATATGATTTAGAAATATGATCAATAATGTATACCATGTTATGTACTAGACTTGATGTTGCCTATGAATTAAGCATAGTAGGTAGATATCAGTAAGGTCTAGGATAACAACATTAGACTGCTGTTAAGACCATCCTTAAGTATTTGAAGTCCTTTGGGCCGTTGGATGGGCTTATACTGATGTTGGTTTTTAGACAAATCAGAATGATCCGAAGTCGCAATCTGGATATGTTTTCTGTCTCAATGGAGGAGCTGTGAGCTGAAAGAGTTCAAAACAACCAATTATCACTGATTTTATAGTGGAGTTTTAGTATATAGAATCTTATGATGCAGCCAAGGAATCCATTTCTATTCAAAAAAATTTCCAAGATCTTGATGCGGTACTTATAATTAAAGATCCCAATACATTGTACTGTGATAATACTACAGTAGTGTCTCTTTTAAAAGAGAAAATGTAACACCAAAGGACAAAGTATATACTCCATAAGTTTCACCTATTGAGGGATTTTCATCAGAGGGGTGAAGTTGTAGTAAGTATAGTACCCATGAAAGAGAATGCGGTGGACCCCTTGAATAAATTCTCATATTAGAAAAAGCATGAGTATCATGCGAGAGCTAACGGACTGAAGGTTATTAGTAGTTGTCTCTAGTGAAAGTGGGATTCCATTGGAGTTGGTTCCATAGAATCAAATTCTGTGTACTTTATGATAACATGTATTCATTTTTTTAATATTAATAAACTAATTACCACATCATGATTGTTATTCTGTGTGACATAGTATGTGATAATGTCCTAAGAGTAGTTGTCGCACTAAAATGTCATAGATGTTCCCCGCTATGATGAGAACCTAAAAGTGCTACAATAATATTATTTAATATATGTTCTATAGTTGTATGATATAATTTGAGGGAAAAATAATATAATCTATCAGGTGTGGAAACTCATAGGACTTTGAGGCACCTTCTTATGGTGTACACCCATGGTAATATCTAATAGGATATATGAGAACGAGACCTACCGGTAGGAAATCCATATTTTTATGTGTCATTGGATATTCCTATAAACAAACATGTGTATTGATCCTTAGACTTTAATATTATTATTAATGAATATTATGAGTTGCGTACTTTTATTTATTGATGAAAACCATGATGAAATATGTTTGTGGAGAGGTAGGATACGTTGGGTGCATTAGGAGTAATATTGCATTAATGAAGAATGTGAGAAATGATTTGTACCTTATATTTTAATGGAATTTGATATCTCATCCCCTTTTATGGAAATGATATAGCCTAAATAAATCCATGGAAATTATGTTCGATAGAAAATTTCATTTTTTGTGAAATCAAAGAAAGAGACATCGATCACTTTGGTTGATGGAACCAACATGCAACCTACTTGATTAGAGATACCACGATAAATTCATTATATTACAAAATAATCACCTATATGAGGTAATTTTTTTGTAGCATTAAATTATTTTTTATGGGTGCCTTTGCATGTTTCTAGATGCTAACCTTGGACTTTATGCTGCTTCACCTAATGCCACCAAGAAAAAGGCCTAGAGGGTCACACACTAAGTGTATCCTTAATCTTAGTTAAATAATATATTATTATTTATTATTTAAAAAATTGAATATATATTATTCCCATACATGGTTTAATAATTATTCATGTATGCTTGATCACATATAAATATTTATTTGTTATTTAGTAAATATAATATTTATTTATTTATTAGAGAATAATGCAGTGATATTTATTTAATAAATAAATAGACATTATTCAAGGTCTGATAAATATTATAAAGTAATAGATGACTAAGTTTAAATGGTAAGATGAAAAAGTAATAAATATTATTTGATTAAATAATATTTAATTCTAATTTTCAAGTTAAGTTCATGTGGGGAAATAATAATATTATAATTATTATTTGACATGGTGTTTTCTCTAGGATTAAATAAACAATTAAGGGAAAATTTTAAATTATTTTATTTTAACCCTAGTGATATATAAACCAAATTATGTTATTTATCAATAGAATAATTAATTTTTTTGGGTTGTGAAAATCATAATTGGAGAATTCTATCAATCCCTAGAGATCTCTCTTCTCCAAGATTACTCCCAAGAATAGAGAGAAATCTTCCTCCACCAGATCAAGGAGAATACTTTGTAAAAAATTCTCTTAGCGATCAAAGGTGAATGACGCAAGCACAAGGATATTATATTCTAGCACCCAACGATTATTTTAGTGATGTCCAAGGATTCATGGAACACATGTGGATCACTACTAGAGGGAATCTACACTTTATTCCTACAACACAATGACGATGCATCACAAATCTATTACCAGATCCATCAATGAAAAAACAATTCCATCACGGTAATTATTATTTAATTAACTTAATTATAAATAATATGTGATGATCCTATCTATAGTTACATAATGATTCATGTTATCTATCTTCTTTGATTCAATTATATTAAACATGGTGCTTATCATAGTGTAGATCAAGGATTAATCATCGATTATGGAAAAAAGAAAATTTGGGCACCACCCATCGCATGCTTCTGATGCACCTGAAACCTACACAAGACATTGAGAAAGGAAATATAAATGAAAATCATTGACAAGTGCATTATTCTGTTCAATTTTTGAAACATAATCCACTAATATTTTGGCGGGATTTGAAACCTAAAAATTAGGAAGCATGGCTCAATAGAAAGAATTGGATTTTCAATTTCCTTAGAACAATGACTAACCTTAATATGAAGTTAACAGTCTATTTTTTGGAGGATCTTGCATATCAATAGTGGGATTTAGCTATCCAAACTAAAGTTGACCAAGGAATTATGTGGGAGGAATTTGAATAATTGTTCAATAAATAATTCTATCCTCACACCTTCAAGATAGCTAAAACAAAATATTTATTCATCTTAAAGAAATAAAATCTATAAATGATGAAATATGCTGCTAAGTTTATGAACTTAGTTTTTTTTCTCCTGATGCAGCTGCTAGTGCATCCCTGAAGGAATGAATCTTTAATTTGGGGTTGGGACAAAAATTTGTTCAAATATAGTTATCCTATGTATTACAGATTATATGAAAATGGTTAATAGAGAGATAATGGCTGAAAGGGATATCGTTGGAAATCCAATGGGAGTAAGTATGTTTGTCTCCACAGGAACAAGTGGGAACTCTAATGTTGGGAACAAGTAGAAGAGGTACACCTATTCTCAAAGAGGTGGATCACCTCAAAATTAGGCAACCAGATTGGTTAATTTTCCTCCATGACCTAAAATAAAGTTGGGATTATTTTAGTGTGGATGTTACAAGCATATCAAGAGGGAATGCATGAAACCTCTAAAATAATTCCATAATTATGGATGGTTTGGACATCTAAAATGTTATTATATAACAAATCTGAGGATAATTGATGGAAGTGGATCGAAAATATCCGAATATTATTATGATCATATAGGTCGATCGATATGTAATGATAATCTACCTTAGAACTGAGTAACCCAGGGTGAATCTCATATCATATAGACACCTCAACAGTCATTGCATCCAAATAGAGCAATAAAGAATTGTCAGAATCCCATAATAAACAGTTGTATGGTCTTGAGTAGATGATCACAAAGGATCAATATTGTCCTTTGATAGTGTAAGGTACTATTCTATTGGACTCTACTCTCATGTAATTTTTATTTGATACTAGAACATTCCACTCATTTATTGTTGCTTGTGTTGTGGATCATATGGGACCACATGTTTAAATGACACGTCATGTATTGAAACTTAAAAAAAATCTAAACCAATGATAATGTAAATATTTTAAGTGTATAACATGCTATATAACTATCTATGAGGCTGAATTTGTTTGAGATTTCTCTTTTCTTGAGATGAACATATTTGAATTGATTTTGGGAATGGATTGTTTAACATCCTTCAAGGACCACATTGGCTGTTATGCCTGATTGGTTAGTTTTAAATCTTTAGATGGTGTTGGAAATCTATTTAAAGGATATTATGGTGTGAATTAAAGTATATTAGGACCTTTAGTATCGATGGTTGGGACTATATATTACCAGTTTGTAGCAATTACTTTATAAACTATTGATGCAATCAAATATATAGATCTTCCAAACATCATAGGCCAATTTCCCAATGTCTTTTCTGATAATTTCTCTAGGTTTGCACCCAAAACAGAAATGAAATTTATGATTGATATCATACCAAGGACCAGTCCTATTTCAATTCTATCCTATAGGATGACCCTAATGAAATTATGGGATTTTAAGGTTTATTTGGAAGATTTGGAAATAAAAGGATTCATCTAACCTAGTATATATCCATGGGAAACACCAGTTCTTTTTGTAAAGAAATCTGATGGAACTATAAGGATTAGTGTGGATTATCATAGATGAAACTAGGTTATGATAAAGAGTCAATATCCAATTCCATGAATTGATGATTTGTTTGATCAATTAAGGGGATCCAAATGGTTCTATAATATTGATTAATGAATAGGTTATCACCAATTTTGAGTTCAGAAGGAGGATATCCAGAAGATAGATTTCTAGAGTCGTTATGGTCATTATAAATATGTGTTTATTCCCTTTGGTCTTACAAATTCACTAAAAATGTTAATGAAATTGATAAATTATATATTTAAGAGGTATCTTGACTCCTTTATGGCGGTATTAAATGATGATATTTTAGTTTATTCTAGGACTAAAGACGATCATGAACAATTATTGAACCTAGTGTTGGGTATCTTACATGACCATCACTTTTATACTAATATTTCAAAGTATTATTTTTGGATACAAGAGGTATGTTTACTTAGACACTTTATTTTTGAAATAGGAGTCTTGGTAGATCCTAAAGAGGTGAAAGTTGTTATCTCTTGGAAACCATCAAAGAATGTCTTTGAGATAAATAGTTTCCTTAACTTAGAAGGGTATTACCAACACTTTGTTCATGACTTTTTAGGAATTTTCTATTCAATGAATGATTTGACAAGGAAAGACATTCCTTTCCAATGGAGAAATGAGTGCTAGATGTCTTTTCAAGATATTAAGGTTAGACCTACATAAACACCCATCCTTACATTTCCAGAGTCAGGATGAGACTATTTGGTATATTATGATGCACTACTACAAAACTGGGTTTATCCAGCACTAGGGATTTAACAGTGCTAGATAAATTCTCTTTTAAAACCCCCCGTTTTCAGCACTATAAAAAGTGTTGTTAAAGGGGTCCCTTTATCAGTGCTTATAAAAAAGCATTGATAAAGCCCCCCCTTTATCAGTGCTAATAAAAAAGTGCTGATTGGGGGGGGGGGGTCTTTATCAGCACTTCTAAAAAATAACTAATAAAGACCCCCCTTTATCAGTGATTTTTTACTAGTGTTGATAAAGGTATATTAAAAAAAAATATTTCATTAAAAATAATATATTAATATATAAATATATTTTGTAACACCCTAAAATTCTAAAGTAAGTACATTGTATTTGATAGTGTGTATCACACACATGACCAAGCACGTAAAAGAATATAATACACAAAGACTTGAAATATAATTAAAATTTTAAATAAATTAAATCTATGATATATCTTGTGATGAACATGATACTGAGTTAGTGTACGTCACAAACAACAATGAGTTCCTTCAAATGGCTTGCATTACATGCAAGACTGAGTTTTATCAAAAAATGATATATTATATAATAAGATATAACCTATCCATTGAATTAGTAGTTATGAAAAATGGTTAACTAACTTATGAAAATATATGGTTTACAAAAATATAAAATTAATTCATTGGTTACAAATTAATTAATAATGAATATGAAAACCGATTGAATATAATAGAAAACATTATTTTTTTATTTTCACAAATATTTTTTTCCACAATAAATTAAATTAATTACAATTAGTGAGTGTTATTAGTATGAAATATATATTATATATTCAATCAAATATTTTTTATATTAATCCAATATATTTAAATGGCTTAAGATAAAAATAAAACCAATTTTATGCATAAAATACTATATTTTTATTAAGGCATTTTTACCACCTTTTAATGGAGAACCTAATTTAAATCCAATTTTTGGAATTTTTATGGATTATATATGTCAAAATAACTACAAATTTTAAATATAAAAATAAAAATTAGGTTAGGGTGATTTTTTGTTATTTTTCTGTTAAGTTTCATTTTTAATGAATTGTGAAAAATACTGAATTTTATTTAAAAACAGCTTTTGTATCTAATTTATTTATATGGTTAAATTACATTTTAAATTGCTTTTAAAGTTAAATTAGATCATGTTTTTATAAATTAATCCTATTTAGGTCATTTTAATTAATTTCACTTTGAAATTTACTATAACAACACAACAAACTTTTGAACGTTTTTTACTTTAAAAAACCTCCATTGTCGTCCCGTATATGAGATTAAATTTAAATTAATTTATACCAATCATGTGATTGGAATTTGGAAAAATATATTCCATATTTTTAATCATAATAATTTATAATTTATAATAAGGTCAAATTATTTTTTTACCAAAAATATCAGTGAATGTAATTAAAATTAATTAAAATGATTAAGGTAAAATTAAGCTTAAAAAGGGACCAAACCTTTATCTTAAGGGAGAAAATAACCTATAAACTTGTACAAGAGTCATTGGATAGAAATTTTAGACCCTATATTCTCTTTTATTTAATTTGGTCCATTATTGGATCCACTTTCAATGGAAAAAACGTGGGTGGAATTCCCTTTCCCAAAATTTACAAGAGTGCCACTCCTCCACTATAAAATGGCATCCTCTCCTCCCACTTCCTCAATTATATCAAGACACTTAGGATCAACCAATATATACTCAAATAGATCCTAAAAATACTTCCCATAATCCTAGAATCCTCTCCTTTATAAGGAATCAATCCAAGTAATCCTTTTTGTAGAAACCAAAAGGAGTTACCCGATTAAGGGGAAACATCTTTCCTTAAGGTTTTTAGTTTTATTTCCATTATCCACTCATTAAAATCTTTTTTATTCCATTATTATATAAATTTTTTTATAATTAATATAATAGTATGTTTTTATGATAATTTTTTTTATCTATAATTACACACACTTCCATCTAATGGGTAACAAATATATTGTTTATGTGAACGACAAACTACCGCCTCATGAAACAATGATTGTTTATTCTTCCTTTACCGCCTCTCATGATGGTCATTATGATGGAAAATATATTTATATATTATATATATTATATTTATAATTTATTTATGCTTATGTAAATATTTTATAACACTTACCTCTATACATTCCATTTTGTGTAAATATGGTAACATATTTTGTGGAAGTGTGGACTATCGCCCCCTCAAAGTGATGTGACTCATTCATGCTATACATGGAAAGTATAAATGAAAGGTTTAATAAAAATATGTAACATATATAAAATATATATTATAATATAATTATAATATACATATGTATAATTTTCTTTTCATTCTTTTAATATGACAAAGGAATGAAAGCAGCGTTCATGCGTATGTACAACCTACCATCTCCATGAACGGTGCATTTCATTTCGTATCTCTAAACATTATAGATTATTCTAAATACATATGTAATAAATATATATTATAATTAAGTAATATTTTACATTCTTTATATGATTAAATTATGATCTAATTAATAGTAACAACAAATCGCAAATCAAAACATACTTGAGAAAACTAGGCAATTAACACCCAAAATAGTTAAAATAATGAAAGAGTGTTAACAAAAAGGTAATAAAATATTGTAATAAGTTAATATATGATATTATAAACATAATTATGGTTATTGTATAAGTTTTTTAACCAATATAAAATAAGATAAAGACCACACAACAAAAATTAAGGTTAAGGTGAGAGAATTTCGTCTCAATTTACATTCCATTGAGGCTTATTTGTTATTATGCACCAATTCAATTTTATTTGGTGTATATACTATCCTTTGACATGTTATATCATGAATTGATTTATTCTCATGATATTATAAGTTTATTTTAATGTTATTACTTCATGGATATTATGATTTAATTGTTTCAAAGTGGTATGTGACACTTTGGAATGTTTAAAGATTATTCTCCTCAAGAATATTCTTAATGATTATCTTTGAAATTTAACTTCCTTAGTGATTTTTAACATTATATTGAATCAATAAATTTATTTTAATCATTTTTCATTGGGAATTTTCTTGAATATCCATATTCTGATACATGAATATGAGTATTACTTGAACCATATACGTTTTTTCATACGATATTTACTTTGAAAGTCATTTGATTATTTGGGAAAATATTGATAAATATGAATTATATATTCAATATGGATATTTGATAAGGCATATTATTTATTTTGGTTATTTGATATAAGGAATAATTTAGACAAGAAATAATGGGAGGATCCCAAACTTCATATAGCTCCTGGATGTATTGATAAGTTCTCATGGGACAAATAATTTGGCCATATTAAACATGTTTCTATTAATAGTTTTAACAATATTATGAAAGGTATTGATGGTATAGGTTTTTATGTGCCCTCAGACATGAAATAAAATAATTAATCATTTCATTCATATAGATTCAGTTTTTATTTATCCATGATATTTTTCATTGAAATTTATATGGATATAGTTCATTATTAGTTTATTGACTAGATGAAATGTGTTTCAGTTTCTTACCTTTCCATATTAATTTTTCTTTGTCTATTTATTTAAATGGAATTTTTTATCTGTTATTTACCTTTCCATGTTGATTTATTCTCATTTATTGATTATTTATTTTACTTTACTTTCCCTTACTGAGTATTTGGGCCCACCCTTATTATGTTTCCTTTACCCAAGTTATGAAGAAGAAATATTTAAATAAGCATTCAAGGATGCTGTTTATTTTATTTTATTATGTATCATGTTTGTATTTTATATTTACCAATATATTATGGGTATCTTTTATGTAATCTAGATTTCCAAGACTACTAAAATAATCGATCCTTATACATTTGATTCCTTATAATCATGATAATTTAATAAGATAATGCACCAAATCTAGGATTTTAGGGTTGGGGAATTATAGTTGGTATCAAAAAAAAATTTAATAGCAACCTTGGAAACTGTATTTAGAAAACATAAATTAAGGAACATAACCCTAATATATAATTTGAGGATAAGTATAGAAGAACATCCTAGAATTTTGTTAAGGTAGATATTATATGGGTATTCCTAGAAATAAATATCTTTATGGATACTATAAGTAGACTTGGTTGTAAAATAGATGTACCTAGGAGTAACAACTCTGACAAGGTGTGTTGGGCATGACTTGGTGTAACCTGGTACATTTCAATGAGCCTTACTGTTCACCTTATTTGAGACTCCCTAGGGATATGCTTAAGATAATTTTTATGTTTCTTTATGAACTATAAAGAAGGATTTAAGTAGAAGATGATTATGAATAACCTAGGAAAAATATAAGGCTTCATAGATTAAAAAAGTAGGATCCATGAGTTAGGTATCCTATAAGTAATTTTTCATGATTATGTGGTTTTCTGTTTTGATAAGTGTTTCTCACACTATGAATTCTCGTTTTATTCAATGGAGATAACTCGAAGAACTAGGTTAACATTGAATTTGATGGAAAATTTACTAATGAGAATTTAAATGGAATTATAACTAGAGTAAATGATGTTGTGATCATTCCTAGTCATCTTTCACAGAACATGATTAACAATGTGTAACTTAACCAACTCTCAGACGCACCAAGGAAGAGAAGGAAGGAGTTTACTGAGAGTTTGGGTAATGAAGACTGTGGAGGAAAGAATATTTAGTTTCTTATGTGTCAAGAATGTGGAAAGAATCACCAAGTGAATTTATTAGAGGGTCAAGAAGATGTTTTGATTGTAGAAAAGAAGGTCACAAATCAAATAACTACAAAGAAAAAATGAAGATTTCTATTGATGTAATGGATGAGAATATTGGCCTCCCTAAGAAATCATTTACAATTAAATTCTTCAACTATGGAATGAATGGTAATTATGAAAATTGATGTTCCAAGTGGAAATATCATTAATAGAATCAACAAGGTTGTACGAGTAATGGTAATATTTATGATGATTATGAAACTACTGGTGAAATGTGAAAGGAAATAAGTATTAAGTAGTAGGATGAGTTAGACTTGTTAATATATTAAGGATGAAGTGGAATAGTTTATGTGTTTATATATTTGTATTCAATAATTATGTCATTTTAATTTTTTATTAGCAATGTATTGATTATAATAATTATGGAATATATGATGATTATATTGCAATAATTTTTCGTTAAGGATTTGAGATCATATGATGAATGGTACCAAGAAAAGTTATTAACAAGAAAGATAACCTTTTCAGAAAACACATGATTTAGGGAAAGAAAACCATTAATATATTCTTTGTGTTGAGATAATGATGAATAAATGATTAATTTGGACAAGTGCTGACTACCTTGATACTGATTAATGACTTGTTGACAAGTGGTCTATTCTATCATTGATGGAGTTTACAACAATTTTAGATTTAAGGAATATATACACTAATAAGTATATTACTTAAGGAATAAGGAAGAATGCATGTTTCCAATAAGATTTTATGGTAATTCAAGTTATTACCATATTCCAAGAGAATACATGATGAAGTTGTTCACATATTCGATATGTGATGATTAAAGAGATACTTCATGAAGATTGAAGGATAATTATAAGTTCATTTTGGAAATTCAATGACCTTCCTTCCAAAGTGTTGGATCATACTCTTTTAGAAAAGTTAACCATTTATAAAATGGTTGATAATTTGATGGGATTTTAGAGGTTAATGTATTACTTCACCATATGATGCATCATGTACAAAGAGAGGAAGTAGAACTAGTTCAATACATAATAGAAGGAAAATATTATGTTTATAGAAAAATATATTTATTCATATTCTTATAGAGTTAAATAATTCCTTAAATATAGAAAAGGGGGTTTTGAAACAAAATTTTTGTCATAGTACCTTTGTTCCCAATGAATCAAATGGACCCTTAGTTCCTCATGAATTTATAGCCTTGCGATTGTTAACTTTATCCTAACCAAGTTCTCTAGAACTCTTCATCAGAACTTTATTTTTATATTTTTCTTCCGTATCTATGTTTCCATTTCCCACCTATGTTCTCCTACTAGGGAACCTAGTTACGTGACTATTATACTTTACTTTCTATTTTATTAAGAAGATGTTTTATTAACCCTATTCATGATGCTGGTTTTTCAAAAATAGTTTATTTTCAATCCCTATATTACTAAGATCAATTTTAAATTTCTAGGATTTAATTTAATTAAGGTGGGGAGAATGTAACACCCCAAAATTCTAAAGTAATAACATTGTATTTGATAGTGTGTATCACACATATCACCAAGAATGTAAGGGAATGTAATACTCTGAGACTTTCAAATATATTTACTATTTTAAATAAATTAAATATATGATATTTCTTATAATTAACATGATACTTATTTATTATATGTCACATTAAACAATGAGTTCCTTCAAATGGCTTGTGTTACACACAAAACCAAGTTTTACTGAATACTGATATATTATATAATAAGATATAACCTAGCCGTAAAATTAGTAGTTATTAAAAAGGGTTAAATAAATTATGAAAATAAATGGTTTACAAAAAAAAAAAATTAATTCATTGATTACAAATTAATTAATAATGAATATGAAACCTGATTGAATATAAATGAAAATATTATTATTTTTATTCTCACAGAGTTTTTTTACCCTAATTAATTAAATTAATTACAATTAATGAGTTATATTAGTGTGATATATATATATTATATTCAATAAAATATTTTTGATATTCATCGAATAGATTTTATAGTCTTAAGATAAGAATAAACCCAAATTTATGCATAAAATACTATATTTTTATTAAGGAATTTTTACCACCTTTTAATGGAAAACCTATTTTAAATCCAATTTTTGGAAATTTAATGGATTATATATGTCAAAATAAACTTCATATTTTAAATATAAACAAAAAATTAGGTTATGGTGATTTTTTTGGTATTTTTCTATTAAGTTTCATTTTTTAATGAATAGTGAAAAATTCTGAATTTTAGTTCAAAATTTCTTTTTTATGTAATTTATTTATAAGTATAAATTAAATTTTAAATTGGGTTTAAAGTTTAGCTAGATAATTTTTTATAAATTAATCCAATTTAGGTAATTGGAGTCAATTTCACTTTGAAATTGAATATAAAAACATATCAACCTTTCAGACGTTTTTACTTTAAAAAACCAGTATTATCGTCCCATCTATGAGATTAAATTTAAATCAATTTATAAAAATTACGGGATTGTAATTTTTAAAAATGTATTAAATATTTGGAATAATAATATTTTATAATTTCTAATAATTTCAACTTCATTTTTGAACAAAAATATTAGTGAATGTAATTAAAATTAATTATAACAATTAAGGTAAAATTAAGCATAAAAAGGGACTAAAACTTAATATTAAGGACCCAAATAACATTATGAACATATTTAGACCCTATCCTATATTTTATTTACTTTGGTCCATTATTTTATCCACTTTCAATGGAGAAAACGTGGGTGAAATTCCTTTCGCCAAAATTTACAAGAGTGCCACTCCTCCACTATAAAAAGGCCTCCTCTCCTCCCACTTCCTCACACCTATCAAGAAAATTTGGATCAACCAATATCTACCAAAATATCTCCTCAAAATCCCTCCCATAATTATATAATCCTCCCCTTGTGAAGGAATCAATCCAAGGAATCCTTTTGGTATAAACCAAAAGGATTTACCCAATTAAGAGGTAACATCTTTCCTTAAGATTTTTAGTTTTATTTCCATTATCCACTACTTAAACTATATTTATTCCATGATTATATAAAAAATGATATCCTAAATATACTAGTATTTTTTATGATATTTTTTTTACCTACACTTACACACACTCCAATCTAATGGGTAACGAACATACTGTTTATATGAACGACGAACTACCACCTCACAAAATAAGGATTATTCGTTCTTCCTTTATCACCTATCATGGTGGTCATTATGATGTAAAATATATTTATATATGATATATATTATATTTATAATTTATTTATATTTATTTAATTCTTTTATAACACATACCTCTATAAATTCCATTTTTTGTAAATATGAAAACATCGTTTGTGGAAGTGTGAACTACCCCCCCTCAAAGCGTTGTGACTCATTCACGCTATACATGGAATATATAAATGATGGTTTTATTAAACCTATGTAAAATATATAACATAAATATGATACTATAATTATAATATAAATATGTATCATTTAATTTTTATTCTTTTAACACGATAAATAATTGAAAGTAACATTCATGCGTACGTACACCTTACCGTCTCTAAAAACGCTGCATTTCATTTATTATCTCCAAACATTATAGATTATTATAAATACATATGTAATGAATATATATTATAATTAAGTCATAGTTTAAATTATGGATATGATGAAATCACAATCTAATTAATAGTAACAACAAATTGTAAGTCAAAACATAATTGATAAAACTAGGCAATTAACACCCGAAATAGTTAAAATAATGAAAGAGTGTTAACAAATAGTTAATAAATATTATAAGAAGTTAATATATGATATTATAAACATGAGTATGGTTCTTTTATAATTTATTAACATATTTTTAACCACTATAAAGGAGTATAAAGACCATACAACAAAAATGAAGGTTAAGGTAAGGGAATTTCCTCTCAATTTACATTCCATTAAGACTTATTTGTTATTATGCACAAATTCACTTTTATTTGGTGTATATAATAACTTTTGGCAAGTTATATCATGAATATCTTTATTCTCATAATATTATAAGTTTCTTTTAATGTTATTCCTTCATGGGTATTATGATTTAAATGTTTTAAAGTGTTATGGGACACTTTGGAATGTTTAAAGATTATTCTCCTCAAGAATGTTCGTAATGATTATATTTGAAATCTCACTTACTTAGTGATTGTTAACCTTCTCTTTAAATAATAATTTTATTTTAATAATTTTTTTGTAAATTTACTTGAATATGAATTTTATAAAAATGTATAAATATTTATATACCTATATAATTAATGTATATATAATGTTTATATATATATATATATATATATATATATTTGTGTGTGTGTATCGACAAATAGATATATATTTATCTATATATTCTAATATATGTATATAAATATTAATATATAATATAAATAAATAGATATAAACATGTATAATTCTATTTATAGATACATATATATATATATATATGTATGTATTTATGTATTTATAAACACACACACACACACACATAAAAAAATATATTTTATATATTTATTTAAAAATATATAAAAATATATAAAAGTATATAAAAATATATATATATAAACATATATATAAATATATAGATAAAGAAATGTAATGAAATATATATAAATATATAAATATATCATAAAATGTAAAGAAAAATGATATAGGGGAGTGGAAAAGGAGCTATTGTATAAGCTGAAGGTATCAGCTTTGAATCTCACTAGAGGTAGGGGCACACACTAGAGGGTGAGATTATCAAAATAACTAATAAATTGGGGGAACTCTGATGGGGTGGGGGGTGGGGGTGGGAAGCACTAATGAAAAGGTGGGACAAGAAAAAAACTATCCCCTTTATCAATGAGTCCTTTAATAACACTAAAAAACATTGTTAAAGGGGGCCTTTATCAGTGATTTTTACGAGCACTGTTAAAGGAAACCCTTTAACACCGCTTACATTATCAGCACTTCTATAGTGCTGATAAAACCCTTTTATTAACACTATTAAAGGAATTATTTATAGTAGCGATGCATCTGGATTTGGTTTGGGATTTGTTCTCATGCAGGGAGATCATGTTATAACTTATGGGTTATGATAGTTATGGGTGGATGAGAAGAATTACCCAATGTATGATTTGATGTTACCTTCTTTAGTCTATGTCTTGAAAAATTGGCATCATTATCTCTTTAGATATAAGTTCATAGTGTTCACAGAGCATAAAATATTGAAATAAATATTCTCATTGAGTGATTTGAATCTAAGAGAATGATGATAGATGAAATACCATTATATGTTTGAATTTGAATTGATGTATACACAAGGTCAAGGGAATTCCATGGATGATGCATTATATAGGAAGTCATATAGTCAGTTTTCTAAAGAGGCATCTAATCAGTGGAAGACGATGATGATCATAGATGATATGCATCTAGATTGTGCTAAGAAAGGTTATATTGCAATTTTATTTCTAGTTTCTCTTATTCCTATTTTGATTGAGCACGTTAAAAATGCTCACACATATGATCCTGAATTTCAAACTATGAGGTCAAAAATCAATTTTATGGAGACCATTGAGGGATGTATGCTAGATGGAAGATATGTTTTTCATTTTAGAGATCATATTATGGTTCCTACAACTTCTCAAGAACATATTCTTTCTACTTACCACCACTCAAGTTGGTTAGTTCATCCAGGATTTTTGAAGATATATATGATGATTATAGTATAGTTTTTGTGGTATGACATGAAAAGGAGGGTTTCTAAATATGTCTTGATATGTGTCACCTGTCAGCAGGTCAAGGTGGTGGACCACTGTTAAGTTGGTAGATTGAAATCCTTACCTATACCTATGTGGAAATGGGAACAAATAACTATGGATTTTTTCACAGGTATACCCAGAACAATTCTGAAACATGAATATATATCACAATAGGAAATTTAAGTATTTTCTATGGGTACCCATCGCAAATAACCCATTGCAGAAAATGGTGGTGCAAATAATTTTTTTTACGACAGGTAGTTATCCCATCACAAATAATCTTCTTCAGTATATAAAATAAAGTATTTTATGATGGGATGATCCACCCTTCACAAATAAGTATTTGTGATAGGTGAATCATCCCATCACAAATAAGTAAAAAAAATAAAAAAATAAAAAAATAAAAAAATAAAAAAATAAAAAATATCCGTAGTAATATAAAAAACACACTATATATAACTGTAAATATATGAATTAATAAAAATATTACAAAAAATATGTACATTCAAATGTTTATAAAAAAATAATAAATCCCTAAGGGGGAGGATCATCTAGAGGAGGTGGTGGCGGGAACTCCATCCCTAAACCCTAAGTCAAACATCACATGTAATCTATTGTCCAATTGGGCTACTGATCCTATCATCGATGCATCTCCTCCTGCTATTGTTGATATTGACAGATCTCTTCCTGCTCCCTATGCATGGTCTCTATAATCTCACCTTGAGATCACAACTAATTATCATACTACACAACAGATTATGATGACTCTCCACAATCTCACCTTGAGTCAGACGACGACATCACAACAGTACCGTAATAACTCTCAGATGTCATTCGAGAGCCTATACTAGTAACTTGACCTTTCTCAAAGGTATACTGAGTTGCCTGTATCCATGATACATCATGAAATCTTGTTATACTGGTGTTATGATCCTCAGTCTCGGCCTAACTATTATCTTGTGTCTAAGAAGTTGTGATCACATATGACTCCTTCAATTACAATTTAAAATTAAAATAGATAAAATATTATTTTTAGTTTATTTTAAAACTCAAAAAAATTATACTGACCAAAATATAATGTTGTAGACCACGTGTAATCTCTCCAGTTACAAGATAATTGTACATCCTCTTATAAATATAAAACTCCATAATATCATGTTGTTCTAATGCCTATATAAGTATAAAATAAACAGTTCACATTTAAAGTTATATAAATTATTTTAAAAAGTACTTACCATATGTTGATGATGTGTACTAAATGTACGACTACCAACTCGATGTGTCACCTCCTGCATCCCCTGGTTATGTCAACCAAATGATGCAATCCTCTGAAAACTAGATCCCATCAAGTGTGAACGTAATCTATCCCAAACTTGAGATGAGATGTAATCGGGTCAGTGGGTGTAGTAAGACTAATCAAAATCTGTGACTCCCACTTTCTGCATGGCTGTTCTCCTCAAATTATAAAAAAATGATGACAATTCTCACACATATCGACCTCTCATGCCTCCCAGATAGAGTCTTGTGTTCTATCATCGATGGGATACCATAAACCGTAAAAATAATTAATAATATCAAGTTACTAATTAAATAAATTTCAAAATAACTATTATTTATTTTTATACCATTTAATGATTGAACCACTATTTTTTACCAATTTTTCTAATTACCACTAAATTTTAATAATTATTGTGATTTACCATTAATTTTTACTAATTAATGATACTTTAGAGTAATTTTTACTAATTATAGTAATTTACCGTTAATTTCTACTAATTACTACTAATTTTCACTAATTATAGTGATTAAACATTAATGTTTACTAATTTATTAGTAATATTTACTAATTACCACTAAATTTTATTAATTACAGTGATTTAACGCTATTTTTTACTAATTTTTACTAATTACCTCTAGTTTTTAATAATTATAGTGATTTATCACTAATTTTTACCAATTACTGCTAATTTTTACTAATTTTTTTTCTAATTACCACTAATTTTTAATAATTACAGTGATTTACCATTAATTTTTACTAATTAGTGATACTTTATTGTAAATTTTACTAATTATTGTGATTTATCGTTAATTTTTACCAATTTTTACTAATTTTTACTAATTATACCAGTTTACCACTATTTTTTACTAATTTTTCATAATCACTACTTATTTTTACTAATTTTTAGTCATTACCGTGAATTTTACTAATTTTTAGTCATTTCCACTAATTTTTACTATAAATTACTAATCACCGCTAATTTTTACAAATCACATTCATTTTTAAAAATTATAGCATTTTTTACTAATAACATTAATTTTTACTAATTGATGCTAATTTTTACTAATTATAGTGGTTTAACATCTATTTTTACTAATTACTATTATTTATTAAAAAATGCTATAAATTATTATTACTTATTACTAAGATCAATAAATTATTACTAATATCTATTAATTAATACTATTTATTTTTCAATTATAAGTAATTACTATTAATAACACATACTTAATGACAATTAAAATAAATTATTGCAAATTAAAACTATTTACTTTTAATTGAAATCATTATTTTGAATTAAAAATAAATATTTCTAATTTATAATAGTTATCGCATGCACTTCTTCGTCTGCTCATGTTGCTGATCCTTCCATTGATACATCTCCTCATCCTCTTGTTACTGCTATTGATGCATCTCCTCCTCCTCCCGCTCCTTCCATCGACGCATCACATCCTTCCAGCCCCGATTCTGCCGACCTAATGACAAATCTGGATATGGTTGGCACAAATTGGTCTTAGATTTTACAATCTTCAGGTGATGAAACCAATTTATACTGACCATGTCCAAAATTGTCATTGCTCATCACCTGAACATTGATGACCTATTTCATTTTTAGTTTTCTATAAATTTATAATAATTTATATTATTTCATAGTAATTTATAATAAAATATAATAATGTAAAATATTTTTATTAATTTATACAAATTTATATGTTTAATTTTTTTTATAATTTTTTTAAAAATGTTATTAATTTATAATAATTTATAATAGTTTATACTATTTTATATCAATTTATTATAAATTATATCAATTTAATGATTTTTTTAGTTTATATTAATTTGTTACTAAATTTTACTAATTATTACTAATTATTACTAATTACCACTAATTATTACTAATTACTTCTAATTATTATTAATTACCACTAATTATTACTAATTACCGCTAATTATTCCTAAGATCTATACATTATTACTAAGATCTATTAATTAATACTATTTATTTATAAATTATAAGTAATTACTGTTAATAACACCCACTTACTGATAATTAAAACAAATTATTTCAAATTAAAACAATTTAATTTTAATTAAAAAATTACAACTAATTAAAACTAAATAATTCTAGTTTACAATAACTATCGCATGTACTCCATTGTCTGCTCGTGCTACTACTCCTGCCATCGATGCATCTCCTCATCCTCATATTGTCATCGATGCATCAAATCCTTCCTGCTCTGGTTATGCCAAACTAATGACAAATTTGGACATGGTTGACATAAATTGTTCCTTGATTTTTCAATCTTCAGGTGATGAAAGAAATTTATGCCAACCATTTCCAAAATTGTCATTTCTCATTACCTGAAAATTGAAAACCTATTTCATTTTCATTTTTCTAGTAATTTATAATAATGTATATTATTTCATAGTAATTTATAATAAATTATACAATTGTAAAATATTTTTATTAATTTATAAAAATTTTATATGTTTAATTTTTTTTATAAATTTATAAAAAATGTTAATTAATTTATACTAATTTATATTAATTTATACTATTTTATATCAATTTATTTAAAATTATATCAATTTACTAATTTTTTTAGTTTATAACAATTTATTACTAAGTTTTACTAAATATTACTAATTACCACTAATTATTACTAATTACCACTAATTATTACCAATTACTATTAATTATTATCAATTAACAATAATTATTACCAATTACCAATAATTATTACCAACTACCACTTATTATTACTAATTTTTATTAGTTTATAACAATTTGTTACTAATTACTACAAATTATTACTAATTACCCCTAAATATTACTTAATTGTTATTAATTATTATAAAATATTACTAATTATTACTAATTACTACAAAATATTTCTAATTATTACTAATTACAACAAAATATTACTAATTATTACTAATTACTACTAATTATAAGTAACTACTACTAAATAGTTCTAATTAAAAATAACTTTTAATAATTAAAACCAAATACTTAGAATTAAAAATAATTACTATTACTTAAAACTAATTCCAACATAAAACTAACTAATTCTAATTAAATCTAATTATTTCTAATTAATAACAATTATTACTAATATAAAATAAAATAAATAAAATAAAAAAAACATTAAATAAATACCTTAAAAATGAATCTTTCAGCAGATGCAAATCCTGAAAGTTGCTCCCCTGTAAAATTTAAAACTTTGAAAACTTTAAACAAGAGAATATGAGAGGAGAGAAGAAGAGATGAGTTCAGAGAAGAATGGAATGAAAAAATTCGGGTGGGGGGTATATATTGGTTAAATTAGTTGTGATAGGACTATTTGCGATGAGAATCCCACCACAAATAACATTATTTGTGGTGAGAATTGTCGCAAATAAAACCACCGTTATTAATTATAGTAGTGGTAAAAAAGAGTATTTGTGATGGGGCCCATCACAACTACCCTCTCCAGACAGTTTAATTGTGATGAGAGATAATTTCGTCACAAATAACATATAATAATGGAAAGTATTTGCGACAAGAGTTAAATTTCATCGCAAATAAGAAAAAAGACGGGATAACATTTGCGATAGGGGTATATTCCCATCATAAATAGTCTTCTTGGGGTTTGGCGTGCAGTGAAAACCAATGGAATTTGCGACGAAAAAACATTCCTGTTGCAAATGATGTTTTTTAATGACTATTTGCGATGGGAAATGAATCCCATTACAAATTGTCTTTGGCGGTGGACTATTTGCGATGGGTTACAGGACCATCGCAAAAGGACCTTTTTACCATAGTGAAAGAAAGATTAAATTGGTAAATGATTGGAAATTTACAGACTTTATCTTTAGAGATGGAGTATTGAATTTTGTGAAGTGGCATCATACTCCAACCTATTTGGTAGAAGTTGGAGAAAAAAATCTAGTTAGTCTAGAGTATGTGGAGGAGATGACTGTTAATATATAGACTATTCAAGATCATATTAGAGAATCCTACAACAGAAAAAAAGAGATATACTGATAATCAAAGTAAATACTTGGAATTTCAATTTGGGGATCATGTATTCTTAAAGGTTTCACTTTGGAAGGGAGTTGTAAGATATGGTAAAATGGGTAAGTTAAGTCCTAGGTACATTATGACTTTTGAAATACTTGAAAGAATCAGAGTTGTAGCTTAATGATTGGAAATTTCACCCAACCTTTCTAAAGTACATGACATATTTTATGTTTCATTACTGAGAAAATACATACCGGATCCAATGCATTGTCATATAATTAATAACCTATCCAGACTCTTGACATCGAAGAGCACGTTTCACAAAAATGAACAACACAATTGGTGAAAATCCTTTGGAGAAATCACAAACTAGAAGAGGTAACCTAGTAACCTAAAGAATCTATGAGGAATTAATGTATATATTTGTATAATATCAGATATATAACCCAATTTTTATGATGAAATTATTTAAGTGGGGAGAATGTAATACCTGAGACCCTACTATAGCAGGTAAACACCATATTCTGGACTATCACACTCTAAAGAGCCTTTATTCATGAGTATATTTAAAAGTTTAATTTCTTAATGTTATAATTTGATTTTTAAAAAATAAAATTCATTTTTAATTCATTATAAAGATGTTATCTAAAGATATAATTTTCATTTCTTTCCAAAAAATTGATTTTTAGGTGAATAGTACAAATACCATTTTTGTTAAAACTGCGACTCTTATGACATCGCTAGGATATAAGAATAAAAAAACTCAAAAAACCTTTTAAGTAAAAAAATATGAATTTAATGAATAAAATCATGAATTTTAATATATTCTTTGAACTTATAAATCCATGTCTCTCATTTTTAGAACTAATTAAAATGTTATTTTAATAAAAAAATTGTCTTTTCATTTAATCAAGTAATTTCAAGGTGAGATTCATTTTTGGATTTCCATTAAATACTCATAAATTTTATTTTTTTATTATAAATCAATTCATGTCATTAAAATAAGTATCTAAGATAATTTTATCTTATATAAAAATTTAAGGCTTAAAAACATTATTTTTCTAAAAACTATTTTTTTGCGATTAAGTGTGTTTATTTAGAAATTAACATTTCACACCTTTAGAAATTTTATTTGATAAAATGATTTCAAAATTTTAAATCAGAAGGTTCAAATTAGGTAAAAGGTACAATCTTATTATTTTTCATAAAAATTGATTACTAAAGTTAAAAATTAATTACCAAGGTAAAACTAAATTAGGGTAAAAGTTAAAAATTTAAAAAAAAATCCCTAAAACACTCAACGTTGTCTTAAAAAGGAGTTTTTGAGGTGATTTTTAACCCACACTCACTATCATCTCTTTTTTTCCAATTTGTGTCCATTGACCCTTGAATAGTAACTTTACATTATTAAAAATGTAAGGGTTACTCCCAAAACTATCCTTCCCTTCACTTATAAAAGGGTAAAATTTACACCACATCAAGGCTCATAAATACTTCAAATTTATTTTTAAAAATATTCCATATTTATCCCCCTAGAACCCTATCCCACTTTTATAAGCTTATAGTCCCCATTATTTAGCATAAGGTTTTCATTTCCAAAGAGAATTCCAAGGAAAATTCAAGTCCCCGACGTGAGTATTATCAACTAATTAAATTTTATTCTTAATTATCATCATTAAAATTTATTCTATTCACACTAATATAAAGATATTAATATCATATATATAGTGTAATTTTACTATATTAAGGGTATTATCATTTTCTATTCATTTATCTCATCCATTAAGGAAAATGAATTCAATATCCATGTGTACGTGCGGACCACCAACACCACAAGAAACAAAATTTATTTCTCATCTCCACCCATCATTGATGGTTCATAGAATGGATTTAATGAGTAAATATGATGTTTCTAATATCATTAAGGTTCTTTTATGAAAAATTTCAGAACCTATAAAGAATATGATCAATAAAGGATAATCATTAATTCAATTGTTTAAAACAAGTGTGCTAAGAGGAAAATCTTTTATTCAAATTATGTAATATTTTCATAAGAATTAATTTTTTATTATAATTAATTTATAATTATGATACATCACACTAATTAAAACTAAATAATATCATTATTATTCTAGTATAATTATATTACAACAAAATCAAATCATAATCATTTATTAAATCAAGGTATGTTCATTTTTGGGTAGGTACCTACTTGAACAATACTATGAATTTATATCATAAATGACTATAGAGACATAATTATAGGTATAATATAATATAAATTTTTGAATAATGATTTTTTATTATGGATATGTTATTGATGGAGATATACCCTTATAAATATACAGTATATATATTGCATCCAAATTGTGATTTGAATGCATATAAGGGTATATTATTTTATACAATATGTGACTGTAGTAAAATGATAAGTAATTATCATTTTGTGTTTCACCCATGTAATCTATCATTAAATGGAATATTTTTATATTTAGATGAAATGTTTTTGAGTTTTATTTATGTATATGATACATCTACTGGTTGAACTATTAACTCGTGCATTGAAATGCAAGAGTTAATGCATGCACGATTGAGGATCTTCCTCGAGGGATATATAACAACATTTCCATATGATTGAAGGTGTGTGATTATTATTAATCTTGGATGAAACTCCTCATACCCACAATTTTTATTCTTCTTCTTTGTTTTCATGTTCAGATTCTAGCATATCATGGGAGAAAGAAAAATCATGCTCGAACATCGATTGATTCAGGTGGATCCTATGGATAAATTATAGAGGTGGGATGATTATATTTTCTACTTAAGTAATATTTATCAAGAACATGTGATGATAAAGAGTTTCATAAGCCTATTTTCTGTAACATATTACAGTTTAAAATATTCTCTATTTCTTTATTTTTTCATAGATTTCATATTATCTTGCATGGAGATCCTCAGAAAAGGGTTTTAATTACTTAAATTAATTAGGATAAATGTTATTAGACAAAAAAAACCCTCCAATAGTATCAGAGTAATACATGTTTATGTTTCATGAAACATTCTATGAAATTAATAAGCAAATAAAAAAATAGAGTAGTTTCTTGTTTCAAGAAATTCAATTTCATAAATGGAGTTACCCTTATATAGTTGGGCTATGTAAATGTAGACAAATCCTTACCCTTATGTAGTTGATATGTCTAAGGTTAACAAAGGTTTTACCCTTACATAGAGTGGTATATGTAGGGGTCATCATGCATTACCCTTACACAGATTGGTCTATGTAAGGGTCACCTGAAATTACCCTTATGTGTAAAGGTGTTACATAAAGATAATGGTGGGTTTTAAAGTCTCATGTACAGGAAATGGGTTGCTTACCCTTATGTGAGTTACTATTGAATAATGGTTACAAATTTAGTACCCTTAGGCAGAAATTATAGAAGGTTGTGTAAAGGTAAAACCTTATATAACCTTACGTAGCATCTACTACATAAGGGCTTTACCCTTACACAAATTGAGCTTTATAAAGGTAATCTTTGTATTACCTTTATACAGTGTGATAAATTTAAGCTATATAAAGGTAAGGAGTCGATTACCTTTATCCAAGGGTTCTAAAACAGGAATATCCTTATGCATAGTTTTATGTAAGGGTAGAACAAGGTTACCCTCATGCAGGATAGGGATTCTACGTAAAGGTAATCAATTTTTTTTTAAAATCGTTAAAAATATATTTTTAACATTTAAAATGACATAGATAGTTTATAAAATATTTATAAATAATTATTAATAGTATTTTTGTGATGTTGTAATTTATAAAATGTTTATATATTAATTTATTATAAATTATTTATAATTAAATAAAGGTTTATGAAAATTTTTATCCTAAATATTTAATGTTAATATTTGAAATGCCTTTTAAAAAATTATATGGAAATTATTATGATATAGAAATAAAAGTGTTTATTTATAAATCATAATAAATAATTTATAAAGGGTTATAAATTATGAAATAATGCCCAAATATAAAATTTTTATATTTAAATTATGAATTATTCACAATTAATTATTTTGAAATTTTGAAAATAAAAAGGGGCCTTATTTGGATATTATTTAAGACCCATCAATTTTTTTATGATTGATATGATCAAGGTTTAAATAATAATAAATTATATGATATTTAAATTATATACAATGTTTACATAATATAAATTGAATTATAAATTATTTATAATTCATATAATATCATATATTTAAAATAGAAATTCCATATAATGATAAATAAAAAAAGTTTATATTGGAATGAATATAAAATTTTTATATTCAAAATTATGGAAAGTCCACAATGTTAATGCTAAAAATTATAAAAAGGGTTTATAATTAGATTTTATTTATGAATTGTTCATAAATATTTATCTCATGTTTAAATATTTAAATTGTTGGTTTATTTAAAAATTATTCCATATTATATATATGTATAGTAAAATTTTTACAAAATGTGAATATCGTTTATTTTATAGATTATTTGTTAAATTCTAGGATAGAGTCATGAATTACATGCTAGGATTGACTCCATAGTCAATTTAGTTTTTTATATTCCTTGAACATGGTTTGTAACTAAAGTTATGAACATGGATTTAGTAGTTGAATATAGTTTGTGCTGATTAGGTTTTAGTGTTATGATGAATCTGATTCTATCTTGAGTAAAGTATCCCTAGGTAGAGGGACTTGGGGTCAGACTACCTACCTACCCAGAGGCTTATCCCTTTTTAGGATGGTGAATGAGGTTGGCTATCTAACCCTTCAGGCTTACTCATGTAGATAACTCTATGACTTTACATTAATTTTTTATGTACCATATGTATATGATTCATTAAGGTATTTATGAATATACTTGAATTCTAATTTTGTTTAAGTAACACAAACTTGTGGGTTATATAAACAGTAACACATCAATATAGTATACACATATTGATTAGGTGGAGGGAATATAATTCCAAACTAAAATACTAGAATCATTCATACAAAATAGGAATAACATGAGATAATATGGTGAGATTAAAATCCCCATAAAATACTAAGTGTGAGATTCCTTCCAAATCGACACTTGTCAAGACTTTGATCATTCAACCTGGTAGGTTATTCCAAATAAAGGTACCCCTAAAGTGTCTTGTGTATGTAAATAATGTAATGGGTGGTACTGGATCATCCTTGGGCAGGTTCTCCCAAATCATGAAACCCATGAGTTTCATTTTTTTAATATATTTTTGACATTTACATTGAGTTTAACTTAGCTAGGAAACCATTAGGAAGGATACCAGAGGAATAAACTTGAGTATATTCATATGTTGGATTGGATAAACGGTTGCCTTCTTAGTTATCCAAGAATTATATATGATATGACTGGGATGATTCCCTACCTAAATAATTAAGTTATGAGAGGAATGATAAAGATGACTAATTTATTCGTAAAATATGGATCTTGATCTACTAATAGATATGATGTATAAAATGGTTCATCATTTTAGTGTGGCCCATTTAATAAAAGTACTTATTAAATGTTTAATAATACCTAATACTCAGCTGATAAAAGATTCTGTTGTAGATAATATCTTCATCTTCATCAAGCTAAACTTTGTAATTATTCCTTGTAAGGATAATATTAATGTAAGTTTCTCCTAGGAATGGTAACTTAAGAAAAGTTATTAAGTAATATTGGAAATTTAATAAAAGTTCTTAAGAATAATTCTATGTGTTAGAACAGTTCCTTATTTAGTAACCAAGTGTTGAAATTATTCAATAGGTGAATCTAGATTCTTATGGAAGCATAAAGTGAATCATTAAAGGTTTCAAAGGAATTAGATGCAAAATGGCCAAAGTAATCTTAGTCTATACTCATGCACATAATATGATTGGGCACATCAATGATTTTTGTCTCATATACTCAATATAATTGGGTACACCCAAAAATGTTAAATATGATTGAATATATTAAATGACTTGGTGGGATTAAAAATTTCCTTAAAACTTTATTGGTTATAGAAATCAATTATATTATTCTGATATATATATGATATCTACTATATGATTTTAAAAGTGTTTTAAATATACATAAGGTAAAAAATTAAAATAATTGAAGCTTGAATTTTTTTCAAGTAATAGAGAAAAGGAGTTGTTACATTCATGAAATTGATTCTTGAAGCTTGGATAAAATTATCGTAATATGTGTATTTTATCTCATATGTCTCTTGAGAATAACATGAAAACAATGGTTGTTTAATGAAATGGGTTTAATTTTTTTTAATACACATGGTTTATTATTTGGTTAATTTTATAACATACTTTAAGGGGTGACTAAAAATGACTTATTGTGGTTAGGGAATTCAGACTACTTTCATTTGTGGAAATTTTCTAATAATGTGAATGAATTCAAAGAAAATTTTACCAAATATTCTCAAAGTGTTGAGAATGGATGAACTGTGCATATGATTTATGGATTATGGTACTATATAGACATTAAAAATATATAACATTTCAAACTGAATTAAGAAATTTTATTTGAAAATTTCAAAAATATTTCTTCAAGAATCTATTCAAGGTCATTGAAACCTAGGGTTGTTATGAAGGAGGAATAATAATTCAATATGATTGGATTATCCAAGATATAATTTAAGGATTTTTTGAAACTACATGGAATTTCCATGTTAGTTATGGATGTTATAGAAATTAATTCTTCTATTTTGAAGGGTATGTGATACCGATTGTATATTTTACAAAGTATTGTAAATATATAGGAGTTAAAAATCAAAGGAAGAATTGATAAAGCTTATAGTTTATATACATGAGATAAAGTAAATAGTTACTACATCAAGGATTTGAATATAAATGTTTTTATCAAGAACAAGTGAATCTAATTAAAATATGTGTATCTTTATCTCATTTCTCTTATGTGATATGAGAAGATGTTCGATAACAAATATTTTTTGTCAAAAAGTATGGGTTGATTAATTGTATGCATATAGTTTATGATCCATCAATTTCTATAACATGTTTTGAGAATAATATATCAATAAAAGTGTTTTATCTTGGATAAAATGTTTATCCAAGTATTTGTTAAAATATATGGGAATGTGTTCTCACCCCCCATCAGTGTTATAGTTTAATAAAGTCTTCTTTTAAATGAAAAATGTTCCAAACACATAGAATACCATAAATGTTATTTCCTAGAATAAAAATGTTTTTTTCTTAGAAATATAATATGAAAATAATATAATGTTTAAGAAGAAAGTGGGTGTAGGTTTGAACTTATAGAAGTTAAAAATTAACAAATAAAGGATAGCCCCAATCTTAAGTAAAAGTGATTTCCACTCAATATCCTAACATTTTTAGGATATGTGATGGTAAAGAAAAATTTAAAGTGTTACATTTAATTACCATTTAAAAGATAATATCACTATTTACTAAAGTATTATTCTAGTTGTTGGACTCCTCATGTTTTAATCATGTTTTAATGATCACAAATCCTATTAATCCTGTCAATATATCTCATATCATGTGCAGAGATAGTTGGTTTATTTATACTTTAAACAAACTTTCACAAGATCCTGATTCCTATAAGTCATGTTTGATTATTGTAAACTATATTTAATTTTGTTCTATAATGATTTATTATATGAATCAAGTCTAATTAATTCTATGAATATTACTACTTAAGAATGTATACAGATATTTGGCTAAGTCTGAGAAACTGTGAGACTACCACCGGTTCTATTTTTCTGGCAAAGTGACCCAGATACTGTGACCCAGACACCATGACCAGACATTGTGACCAGAAACCGTGACTAGAAACCATGACCCAGACACCGTGACTAGACACCGTGACCCAGACACAGTGACCCTAACACCATAACCTGTTTTAAATCTCATAAAGTCTGTGACATAGGTTCCTTGCTACCATCACCAAGACACCGTTTGAAGTTTGGAAAAGGACCATACACCATGATCCAAACATCGAATCTGTTATACCAGTTCCTTATCTCAATATAACTATAGAATCATGACTGTCTCACCGCTCAAAGGAAAAGAAGAAGACACCATTTCGTGATGACACTGCTACCAAGTGATACCGTTTCAAGACAAATTGTAACACCATTCTTTAATCTGTTTTTTTTTGTTTTCAATTTAATTTATAACGGTCATATTTGAGTCATTTAAAGGCACTGAAAAAATTAATGTTTTTTTGTAGACATGTCACCTGACAGTATGAGGTACGAGGTGCAGAATACATGCATCCTGTCAGTTCCAAAATGTGCACCTAAAATTAAAAATGAAGATAATCCGAGCTACAAATACACATATAAATAGAAGTAGAAGAGCGAGCATTTTTAAAAAAAGTGAACTATGCATGCAACAAGATACAAATAAAGAAAAAACGAAGCACTCTCGATTCAAAAAGGCTAGAATACCGTAGATTAGAATCAAAATCATCTTTACAGTACCAACTCCACGAAGAACACGAGCTAGATCTAACTAGAAACCAGAGCACCAGACTTGCGATACTCTTTTTTTCATAAGAAGACTCGATACCTATATCTGATTCATCCTACAAGCCCAGAGCTACATAAAATAACAATCAGAGCACTTCTAGCCCTTTCTCATCATCCTTGATCTATTGTGTATAGTTTTTATATTTCGAGCAGTGTGTGTGTGTCTATATTAAGACACACACTATCTCCTACACTAAACTGAAGGATAAAATATATCCTTTCTCTCATATCTCTTTACATTTTGTTACTCCCATAGATAAGTGTGGAAGAAGTCCTTGTGTGACCCAATAGTTTTGACCCATAAAGAAACGTGGAAGAGGTCGTATGACCTAGACAGTCGTGTTCACTGTTATTTACCCCGATCCAGGGTGTGGATAAAGTTTATTAATATAAACTGCTTGGTGGTAGGTGATCACCAAGTGGAGTGGATTAGGTCTCATCTTGAGACTGAACCACTTGTTTTATCCTCTATGTTATTTAATTTATTTTTTCTCTATTTTACTATATATATTAGAAAATACTAGATTTTAATTTGATATTTAGTCTTGGAAAGAATTTGTAATTGTTTTTCCTTATTAGAATAGCTTCAAAAGTAGTATCAATAACTCATATTGATATTTCTGAGAATTAATCAATCTTCTGAGAAGTTATTTGAATAGTCAAACTATTATAACCACATTACCTTGATTAAATGGGTTGTATTCATTTAATTGGGAATACTTTTTTATGTAAAATATTTAATATAAATTTTTAGATATACTCGATTCACCCCTCTTAAGTAATCTACTTCGACCAACATTTGGTATCAAAGGGATTTATTCTTATTAAGACTCTGTTCTTACATCTATTCAACTGTTATTTTAGTTTTACTTTAAAGATCTATAAATTTTTGTTAATTATAAATTTCTATCTCTTTAAAAGTATTTATTTATAATGGATAATAGATTGGAAGGTGCTACAACAAAAAGACCACCATTATTTAATGGAACTAATTATTCCCAATGGAAAATTAAAATGAAAATGCATTTAGAAAGTATGGGTTTTGAAATTCAGTCTTCAATTATAGATGATTATAAGATTCTTACTACTGATAGAATTAATTGGGATGACCTAACTAAGATCTTACAATAATAATTTCAAAGCCATGAATACCTTATATTTCTCTTTAAGAGATGATGAATTTAATAGATATTTTTCTTGTAAAACTGCCCATGAAATTTGGGATACTTTGTCTGTTTCACATGAAGGAACTTCTAGTGTGAAAGAAATGAGAATTAATACTTATAATATTAAATATGATAACTTTAAAATGAATCATGATGATCTTATTTCTGACATGTATCTCAGGTTCAATGAAATTGTCAACACAATGATCTCTCTTGGAAGATAAGTTACAACTAAAGAAAAAATTATGAGGATTCTCAGATGCCTACCTGATAGATGGAGAGGAACCTCTGTCTCAATGAGAGAATCTTGTGACATCAGCAAACTACCTGTAAAAGAACTCATTGGGAAATTAATTATGTATGAAGAGGAGATGAAAGTCAACAAGGAAGAGGAGGATGAGCACAGAAGAAAATCTATGGCATTCAAGACCACCACCTCTAAATACAAAGAAAAGGAGAAATTTCAAGTCTCTATAGAAAGTTCCATTAGTGAACAATATTCACTTGACAATGATGGGGATATGGCTCAATTAGACAGAAGGTTTAAGAAATTTTACAAAAGGAATAAATTTTTCAAAAATCCTAACTTAAAAGGAAGATATGATCAAAAGGGAAACTGGAAGAAAGATTGGAAAAGAAATGACAAGTCTGATGAGATAGTATGTTATGAATGTAAGAAAAAGGGAGATGTAAATGCTGACTATACCAAGCTCAAGTATAAAAAGAAATATGAGGAAAAATATAGAAAGTATAAAAAGGTAATGAAAGCAACTTGGAGTGCTTCTGAGGATAGTTCAAGTGACTCAAAGTCTTCACATGATGAACAGGATAACAAAGTCAATATGTGTTTCATAACAAACACATCTGAGGTAACCCTAGAATCTCTTGTACAAAATTTCAATTATTCTATAGATTAAAGTGATTCTGAAAATATGTCTAAAGAAGAAATATTTGAGTACTACAATATGCTTGATGATACATGTAATGAACTAAAATATAAATACAAGTCTTTAAAGAAACATTATGCTCTTACCTAAACTTTTAAATATAAACTTTCTATAGAAAGAGAGAAAAATGTTCAATTACTCAAAGAAAACAATGAATTAAAGATATATAATGAGAAATTGAAAAAGGACCTTGAAAGGTTTACTAATGGTAAAGATACATTATTATAAATTCTAGGAAAATATATTTCCCCTAAATACACTACTGGTATTGGCTATCAACCTGGTAAAAGAAATTTTGGAAAAAACAATTTTGTTTTTAAATCTAGAACATACAGATTTACTCCTAGTTTAGGAAAACATTATTCTAGTTCAAATTATGATACACTCTCTATTGTTTCGATCTTTTCTGGACCAAATAGATTTTATTTCTCAAATAATTTACATAGTTCTTATAGGAAACCTATGAGGAAGATGTGGGTTATTAAATCACCAGTTACTAATATTACTAGACCCAAATAAATATAGGTACCAAAGTTTGTCTTTATTTGACTATTTTGTAGGAAAATTGTTTGAAGATATCTTGTAAAATCTTATACTACTTGTATAGTGGGTACTCAAGACACGTGATAGAAGACTGTTCATGTTTCAAGAACCTAATAAAAATTGATGGTGGACATGTCACCTTTGGTGGCAATGCCAATTGAAAAATCATTGTCCTTGGACAAATCGATAACTCTAACTCAGTTTTAATTTACAAAGTACTTTTAATTGATGGACTGAAATATAATTTTCTTAGTATTTCACAACTATGTGATGATGGATTTCATGTTAAATTTAAAAATGATACTAGAAATGTTTTTAATTATAAAAATTAATTAGTATTCTCTACATTAAGAAATGAAAATATATATTCTGTTAACTTAGATTCTTTATTTTCACAAAATGATTCATGTTTAACTATATTTCACAAATAATCTTGGATCTGGCATAGAAGACTAGGACATTGTAACATTCACTCCCTTAAAAAGTTAACTAGAAAAATTTTAGTCAAAGACCTACCCAATCTTGATTTTACAAATGATAAAGTGTGTAATCCTTGTCAAAAGGGAAAGAAACACAAAATTTTCTTCAAACCAAAGAAAGAATTTTCAACTTCTCAACCTCTCAAGTTGGTTTACATGTATTTGTTTGGACCTTATAGAGTTTCTAGTTTAAATGGGAAGCACTATGTTTATGTTATTTTAGATGAATTTTCTAGATATACTTGGACCTTATTTTTGGCTCACAAAAGTGAAGCCTGCTCTCATTTCACTAAATATGTTAAAACTGTAGAAAAACTTAGTGGAATTAGAATTAAATCTCTAAGAAGTGATCATGTCTATGAGTTTAAAAATCAAGAGTTTGAATCCTTTTGCTCACAAAATGGCTATAGTCATAATTTCTCTGCCCCTAGAACACCTCAAAAAAAAAATGGAGTTGTAGAAAGAAGAAATAGGACCTTGAAATAAATTTATAGAACCATGCTTAGTGAATATGAATTACATATTTATTTCTAGGCAGAAGCTATAAATACAGAATGATATATTATTAATAGAGTGTTTATTATACCTATTATTAAAAGAACTCCATATGAGTTATAGAACAATAGAAAACCCAAAGTAAACTACTTCAAAGTATTTGGTTGAAAAGTTTATATCCTTAATACTAAGGAAAATCTTGAAAAGTTTGCATCCAAGAGTGATAAAGGAATTTTTCTAGGATACTCAATCTCTATTAAATCCTAGAGAGTTTTTAACAAAATAACTAACTGTGTGGAAGAATATGTCCATGTCAAGTTTGATGAGATAGATCCACATGGGCCTAAGACCTCTCTAGAGAATCTTAAGGATGATATGTTAAATATGGACATCAATGATAAACCTTCTAACCATCTTGTGAAGGAATCTGTAAAAGCTTCCAGTTCTGGAAATTCTCCAGATTCAAGTCATAATGAACCCGAACCTGTTGAAGAACCTGAAATCACTAGCCCCTATTTTTATAGAGTTGTTAGAACCATCAAGAACCATCCTTTAGATTCTATTGTAGGAGATTTAGATAAAGGAACTAAAACTAGACATTCTTTTAGAAATCAGGTTGAACACCAAGTATTGTTGTCATAACTTGAACCTAAAAGAATTAATAATTCTATCAATGATGAATTTTTGGTGATGGCTATTCAAGAAGAAATTAATCAGTTTGAAAGGGACAAAGTTTTAAAACTTTTGGACAGACCCAAAGACACATTTAACATAGGCACTAAGTGGGTGTTTAGAAGTAAGGTAGATGAAGCTGGTAATATAGTTAGAAACAAGTCTAGATTTTTTGAACAAAGCTATAGTCAAGAAGATGGAATTGAATATGATGCGACCTTTTCACCTGTTACTAGACTTGAATCCATCATAATCCAGCTATCTTATGCTACACATCTGAATTTTAAACTATATCAAATGGATGTCAAAAGTGCATTCCTAAATTGGTATATAACTGAGGATGTTTTGTTGAACAACCCTCTGGTTTAACAAATCCTCACTTTCCAAATCATGTTTTTAAATTATAAAAATCTTTGTATGGTTTAAAGAAGTTTCCAAGATCTTGGTATGATAGATTAAGTACTTTTATTATTTCCAAAGCTTTTAAAAAAGGTATAGATGATCCTAATATTTTTATATAATGAATTTACAATGATGTTTTAGTAGTTCAAATTTATGCAAATGATATTATTTTTGGATCTTCAAAAAATTATTTATGTATTGAGTTTTCAAAAATGATGCAAAAAAAATTTGAAATGAGTTTAATGGGTGAACTAAAATTCTTTCTTGGATTTCAAATATTTCAAAATAAAGATGGTATTATTTTAAATCAAATAAAATATACTAAATATCTTCTAAAACTTTTTGTATTGGATAGTACTAATAGTAGTGATACTCCAATGAGTACTACTTGTAAGTTGGATCTTGATAAAGATGGAAAATTTGTTGATCAAACCACTTACAAAGGAATGATGGGAAGATTACTCTACTTAACTTCTAGCTGACCTGAAATTATTTTTAGTGTGTGTATGTGTGCTCAATTTCAACCAAACCCTAAGGAATCTCATTTAAATTCTTTTAAAAGTATTTTTAAATACCTCAAACATACACCCAATCTAGGAATGTTCTACCCTAGAGGAAAATAATTTGAGTTAGTTAGCTATTATGATGCTGATTTCGATGGTTTTAAGTTAGATAGAAAAAGAACATATGGAACATGTAACATTTTAGGCAAGTCTCTAGTATCATGGTGTAGTAAGAAATACAACTTTGTTGCATTATCTACTGGCGAAGATGAATACATAGCTGCTGGTAGTTTTTGTGCACAGATTTTGTGGATGAAACACACATTACTAGATTGTGGATATCAAGTCAGGCTTGTACCTATAAATTTCGATAATAAAAGTGATATTAACATTTCAAATAATACTTTTTCACACTCTAGGACAAAACATATTTATGTAAGACATCACTTTTTAAGAGACCATTATCAAAAAGGTGATATCACTTTGGAATTCATTGGAACTGAATATCAACTTGTTGATATATTCACCAAACCATTAAATTTTTAAAGGATAGATTACAGTATACATGACTAGGAATGATAAATCTCAATTAGAAGATATATTGTTTTCAAAAACTTACTATCTCACAGATTACTGTTTCGTAGTTTATGGTTTCATGAGTCACTGTCTTAAGATTACTGTCTCACTATCATAGTTCTATAGGTTATTATCTTGAAGTTACTGTCTGATATTTATAGTCTCACAGTTACTATCTCTTAGTTATTATTTTGAACTTACTATTTAAAATAATACGGTCGCACCGTTTGGAGTTACACAGTATAGATGACACCATTAAAATCTGTTCCGGTCTCACTGTGAAAATTCATTTCGGTCTCACTGTAACAATCTGTTCCGGTCTCACCGTATTGAAA
Organism: Viscum album; assembly: GCA_963277665.1. Classification (NCBI taxonomy): domain Eukaryota; kingdom Viridiplantae; phylum Streptophyta; class Magnoliopsida; order Santalales; family Viscaceae; genus Viscum; species Viscum album. The sequence goes on from OY728120.1 coordinate 1,795,422,800, forward strand.
TGTTTTAGTTTTATTTGTATTTTATTACCTATATCACTATGTTTATTATTTTATTATATTCGTCCTATTCTTTTGAATTTTCAATGCTTGAAATCCCTAAATGATAATAACCAAATGTATTTCACTATTTTATTTACTCGAGCTCTCTTCTCCCAAAACTGAAACCTTTCTCTCTCAAGCCGTAAGACCCCATTCATCTCCCTCCCTCTCTCTCAAACCCTCATTGAATTCCTAGAATGAAGTGACAATCTTCATCAACTCCTAAGAAGCACATATCTAGAATAAAGTGAAAAAATTATTGAAGGTAGTGCCCGAAGGACCGCTGAACCCAAATCTTATTGATATAATAATAGTACCAGAAAAGGAAATCTGTCCTAAGTGGTCATTAAAAAGTAAGTCCTTAGTTTTTAAAGTACTGGAAGAATAGGTATGTTTTAACTAGTTAATAAAATAGGCAAGGCCAATTTATCCAAAACTTGTTTCTTATTTTTATCGGTTTGTCCAGTTCTCATTTGATACAGAAGACAATTTTGTTGTAAGAAGCTAGATTAATGGTCAAAGATGCACCTTTTCTTCAAGGTTGTGGGCTTCCTTCCTAGGGATACCTCATGAAGGGATTTTTGAGGACTACCAGAGAGGTCCTCCTCATCCAAGTGATATTTTTGTCTTAGAAGAGTCCTTGGGAAGCTTGAATGGAAATAAAACTAAAAGAAGAGCAATTGTTGTAGAGTTGGATGGTGAATCGAGGTTGCTGTTTAAGTTCATTCAGAATCTGATTAGTCCAAGGAAAAGAGATTTTTATACCCTCAAGTATCAAGATGTATTCTTAATACATATTATGAAAAATGGACACAAGATTAACCTGTGTAAGGATATTATACTTCACACATGTGAGTTGATTAAGAAAACTTCAAATTCTACCTCCTTATTCTATTGAAGGTTGATCTCTACAATTTTGTATGCTAAAGGAATGGTTGGACCTAATGAAGAAGTCTTTAAAGACCATGAGTTCTATATCTCAAAGGTTACATTCAAAAGGATGAAAATAAGTTGGAATCCTTGGAAAATGTCTTGGGTGGAGGATAATTAAAGGATATATGAAAAGTTTAATCTGGTTGAGAATATATTAAGACCTAAGAACATTTTTTATCTTGGTTTGGAACAAGATGAAGTTGTTGAATATCCTGTTGAAGAAGTAGAAGAGGTAGCTGTTGCACCTATGGAAGAAACTATCTTGGACAAAGAAGACAGTAGTCCACCTGTTCCACAAAATATAGTTGAGAAGGAAGCACCTGTTACTAAAGAAAATGTTGATTTAGAAAAAGAACCTACTTATAAAAAAATCTATTGTTAGTGTAACAGAAAGAGTTGTACCTGAATAGATTCTAGAAAAGGAACATACTCTTGAGGAAGAGGCTCCTATTGAGGAACAAGATAATCCTGAACCTATCTTATCTGCTGAGGAAAGAATGGAACAAGCCTTCTAGTTGGATGGAAAATAAATTGGTGAGGCTTTTGGAGATGAATTTTTAGAAACAGATCAAGGGAATGAATCTCTTAGTCCTGTGAGAGATACACTTATTGACGGGGAGCAGCACCCCAATATAGAAAGTGTTGAAGTTTTTAATACTATTGATCAAAGCACTATAGATACCTGGTATAATTTATCTATCTAATTTGATTTGTATAATACCTAGGAATCCTCAGTTAAATGCATAGACCTATCTACTGTGTTTCAATTAAAACCAGTCTCTGCTTTAAAAGTAATATCTACAAAGGAACATGATCTTATCTCATATCCTATTCCTAAATCTTCTTATGAACCTTCTTCTTCTATGAGTCAAAGTGATTTTAAAGCTTTTGGAGCTACTTTATTAGTTGGAGTTGAAAAGATCATGAACACACAACCTACTCCTGTGACAAATCTTAGTGAAAGAGATGTTTCCTTACTATTAGAGAAAATCATATGTCAAATTCATCCAAAAATGATTCATTAAATACAAGAGGTTAGAATTTAAAATAAGTAATTGAGTGATGAGGTGAAGTCTCTTAGGGATATGGTTGAAGATATGCAAAAAATTGTTGCAATCAGGACAAGATCCTACTTCTCATTTCATTGAGGATGTTAGTGGTTAGATTTCTTGGAAAATTTCCTCTATGATTCAATTGAACTTGACTTCAATAGTTGACAATTTGTATGAGAGAAACATTCAGATAGTCCATGAGATGCGTGATATTGCTTTTGGTCTCAAAAAACTGACTGATGAGTACAAGGGATGTCTATAGAATGTTCTCAATCATATCTAGTCACTCACTTCAGGTGTTACAACCTCTACTGCCTCTGGATAGTCATCTCAATCCTTTGATAGTGATCTGCTCAAAACTGTTATTAAGGAGGAACTTTAATCAATGTTAAGTGGATTTTACAAGGAGAGTTTATCTACAATTTTCAAGAATAGTGATAGAGTCCTTGATTTGGTGAGGATTCATTCAAATATTTCCAATGATGCTCAAGAAGAAATTAATAAGAAAGTGGATTTCTACTTTAATAGGATCTTCTCTAAGCATGATATGACCAATCATTTCAAATATCTTAGAGATAATATGAAAATAACTCCTGTTAATCAAGCCTTCAAGACTCAAGCCCAAAAGCTAAAATATTTCACTATATTGGGAAATTTCATAGAGAACAAAGATGATTTCAAAAAAGCCATGAAGTATGGTGGTGACATCATTACAAATTTCATTCAGTTGTTGAAGCCTTATCTTCATGTGCAGAGCACTGCTATTGTGGCTCCTACAGCTGCACCCTTATGGGCTAGTTCACCTCCTTCCATGTCACGAACCAGCCTAGGTACCCTGGTAACCCAATAACCGAGCCAGCCCTAACATATCCCGAGGGGTGTTCCCAATCCCCACTGGTCGGTGACTAGCACCTGGCATTGTAAAATATATAAGTGGGAATGATTTTTTCCATAGTAACGAGGAAGCAAGAGTAAAACAAACAGTATGTATATCAAAAGAAACTCCACTGGGAGTGACGTACCAAAAAACAAAGAGGCATAAAATGACAAAGTACTACAACCCAAGTACCAAAAGGTAAAATAGTCCCAAGGTCCCAAAGGACACAACTCACCAAGTCCTGAGATCAACAACTGGATCCACCTTCAAGAGGCCCCTTCCCTTTTCTCGATCCTAGAAGAAGAAAATCTACAAACACCCGAAGGCAAAAGTAGGGTGTGAGCCTAATCCCAGTACGATACCACCAAAGATTCCATAACATATTCCAAATATAGATTATCCAAAGAAAAGCTTTCAATTTTCAAATAAACAGGTTTTGTAATTCAAAATCATATTCTAACAAAATATACTAAACATTTTCAAGTGATCGGAATAAATATTTCAAGTAAAGGCTTTACAAATGATGGAATATTTCTAAAATAATGGCTTATGTAAAACATTTATATAAAACAGTTTATATAAATTCAGCAAGCATGTAAAGCAGTTCACAAGAATTGGCATACATTTATATCTCAAATATAAATAAACAAGCGAGCAACATAGTCATCTGCCAAAAGGCACGATAGTATTAACTAGTTATAGGATTCCACACTCTCTATGTGAACTTAGAAAAATGTGTATACACACATCCCTATGACACTGGATAAAGGAGACTCATCACCAACCCGTCAGGGATGTGACTCACCACAAGTATGTTTTAGAACGTTGTCATAGAGTAGAGTGTATCCAAATAACTCACTAACTACCTATGGATTTCATGTGATCTTACATGATGGGTGAACTATTTTAAGACTTCTTAAAATACGATCAGTCCCATTATTCCATTTTTTAAAGGTTCCAATTTATTTCCATTTAAAACCAAACAGGTTTTATTCAAAAACATGCCGTTTTTACAAGATAAAACCACTGGGTTTCTATCAAATCCTTTTTAATCCATTTTCATAAGTTTGAAATCCATTCAAAATCAATTCCATCACTAAAAAATTCATTTCACAATTAAATTCAACAATTTAATTGAAATAATTTCCATCAAATCCACAATTTAAATTAAACAATTTAAATCATCCAATTTCCATAAACACACCCAATTCAATGGAATTGGGGTTTTCCAAAATTTCTATGCCAAAACCATTTCAAATATCTCAATTCAATGTAATCAAGTTTTTATCAATTAATTAAAATAAAATTTGAGCAATTGAATTTTAAATCAACAATTGAAATAAATCAAGCAAATACAATGATAAACAATTTGGAAAGTTGGGAAGGAACCACCTACCTCTATTTATTGATGGAAGTTAGCCCAACGAGAAACCCCAAAAACTGAGCGGCACAACGACGTCGATCAAAATCTGGATCAAAATCCTTAAAACCAAAATTAAGATCAAAGGGATCAAGATCTTGAAAAACTAGATCTAGATTCACTATCCTAGATCTATACCTCTACTCATAGGTATATATCCTTGGAAACAAAGGAAATCTTCCATGAAAAGATCAAGGAAAGATAGAGGAATAAACGAGATACGCAACGGGATGAAATCCACTTACCAGGAGGAGAGAGGATCTTCAATCCAAGCCTTTAATCTCAAAGAAAGATGTTCGGATCACCTTGTAATCTCTTTAAGAGGCTTTGTAAAGACCTAAAAAGAGCTAAGCCTGAGCCAAGGTTGAAAATATGGAAGTCCCAGGGGTTCGGGTGGTTTTAAAAGAAATTTTCGGAATTAAAAACCACGCGCATGGTTTACCTGGGTAGAGGCGCATGGTTTGTCAAACCATGCACACACCGTACGGACCTCACTATCCATAGATACACGGTCCACACAGTTTAGTCACATAGTTTGTCAAACTGTGAGAACACCGTGCGTACCTCTCTGTCCAGTGCTGCTTATTTGGCACGGTTTGGTCGCACGGTTTTTCAAACCGTGCGCAAACTGTGCACAAGCCATTTCCCTTTTGTTTCACTTAAAAGTTCACCCAAACACACCCCCAAGTCACTACTCCAAAACAGAGGTGATTAGAAACATCAGAAGTACCTGGAAATGTAATGTGATGTTACATACTCCCCACCATAAGATATTTCTGTCCCCATAAATCCTATGAAGAAACCTACACGTCAAAAAGATGAGGCCACTGATCTCTCATTAGTGCCTCCATTTCCCATGTCTCATGAGAATCAGAAACTTGTTTCCATAGTACACGGACCCGAGGTATCGTTCTCCCACGAAGTACCTTGGTCTCAGAATCAAGAAGCCTGATTGGTTGTTCAGTCACAGATAAATATGGTTCAATATCAAGATCACTCCATCTCACAACATGAGATGGATCAGAGAGATACTTTCACATTTGTGATACATGGAACACGTTATGTATCGATGTCAGCTGTGGTGGTAGATCTAGACGGTAAGAAACTTTACCTATAAGACCAATAACCTCAAAAGGTCCCACAAAATGAGAAGCAAGCTTCCCTTGCCTCCCTAGCCGTCGATGACCTAACCGGGGTGAAAATTTCAAGAACACCTGGTCACCAACTGAGAACTCTAAAGGTATACGGTGACGATCATCATAAGACTTGTACCGACTCCGTGCTGTCATCATTCTCTGACGAATCAACTGGATCTTAGCTGTCGTCTCTTAGACCAAACTCGGTCCTACCAAGTAACTTTCACCAATCTCTGACCAACATAAAGGAGATTTACAAGGATGACCATACAATGCATCAAAAGGAGACATTTTGATTGCAGACTGGTAACTGTTGGTATAGGAAAACTCAACTAGCCCCAGATGATCATCCCAACTCCCACCAAAGTCAAGAACACATGCGCAGAGCATATCCTCAAGGATCTGAATAGCTCTCTCTGTCTGGCCATCTGACTGTGGATGGTAGGCTGTGCTCAAATAGACCTGAGATCCTAGTGCCTCCTGAAGTCCTCTCCAAAAGAGAGAAGTAAACCGAGGATCCCTATCAGAGACTATAGCAGATGGAACTCCGAGCAAACGAACGACTTATTTCACATAGATATTTCCCAACTCCTCAACTTTGGTTGTATCCCAAATAGGTATAAAGTGAGCCAACTTGGTCATCCTGTCAATCAAAACCCATATCAAGTTCTTCTTCCTATGGGTTTGAGGTAACCCAACCAGAAAGTCCATCCAGATTTCATCCCACTTCCATGTAGGGACTAGAAGTGGTTGAAGCAAACTCGAAGGTTTCTGGTGCTCGGATTTCACCTGATGGAATTTATAGAAACGAGATACAAACTCAACAATATCTCGTCTCATACCTGGCTACCAAAACTTCCTCCGCATGTCATAGAACATTTTATTGGTTCCTGGGTGCACAACCCACTGAGAGTTATGGAAATCACCCCTCACATCCTTCCTTGAAGATAACAGCGCAACACAATGGTTTCGATAACACATAACACCCTATTTGGAGAACGACCACTAGGTGTCGGTCTCCCCACCATAAAGAGATTCCCTAATGCTATGTAATTCATCGTCCAGTTGTTGTTCCTGAATAATTAACTCGAGGAGAGAAGAATTCAACTGAACACTGGATAAAGAAACTTCATTCCCCTTACACTGAACTCCAATATGCAACTGAGAAAAAAGTGCCATGAAACTCCACTCTTCTGAATATTCTTTCACAGCCTGAGATGGAAGTTTCCGGCTTAAAGCATCTGCAACTACATTCCCTTTCCCCAGGGTATAGGCAATGTCAAAGTATAAGGATTACAGGTACTCCCCCCAATGCCTTTGGCAGAGATTCAAATCTTTTTGAGAGAAGATATAACTCAAGATCTTGTGGTCTGAATACACAGTAAACCTTTCTCCATAAAGGTAATGTCTCCAACACTTAAGTGCGTGCATTAAAGCTGCAAGTTCAAGGTTATGGGTAGGATAGTTCTTCTCATGAAGATTAAGCTAACGAGACCCATAGGCAACAACATGATTACCTTGCATAAGGAAACATCCCGAAACTGAACCCGATGCATCACAGAAGACCACGTAACCTATCCCAGCCTTAGGAAGATTTAACACTGGAGTAGTAGTCAAAAGACGCTTTAGCTCAACAAAAGAGCTCTGAAATTTATCATTCCAGGAAAAATTCACTCCCTTTCGAGTCAGAGCAGTCATTGGAGAAGCTAACTTTGAGAAGTCTTTAACAAACCGGCGATAATATCCTGCTAATCCCAAGAAGCTCCGAATCTCGAAAAAAATTCATGATTGTTACCAAGTCATAACAACCTTCACCTTTTCAGGATCAACTGATATTACTTGTTATGACATGACATGTCCCAATAATTTCACTTCCCGAATCCAGAAATCTCACTTTGAAAGCTTGGAATAAAGTCAATGATTCCTTAGAAGACTCAGAACTATTCTCAGATGATGCACATGATCCTCCTCAGACTTGTATTAGACAAGAATGTCATCCAAAAAGACCACCACGAAAGTATCTAGGTACTCATGGAAAACTGTGTTCATCAAATCCATGAAAACTGCAGGAGCATTTGTTAGGCTGAAGGGAATAACAAGGTACTCATAATGGCCATACCTACTTTGAAAAGAGGTCTTATGAATGTCAGATTATTTTATCCTCAACTGATGGTAACCAGATCGAAGATAAATTTTTGAAAACCACCTTGCTCCTTTCAATTGATCAAACAAATCATCAATTCGTCATAACTGATATTTGTTCTTTATCGTAACTTGATTGATCTTTCGATAATCAACACATAAGAGAAGAGAACCATCAGACTTCTTGGAAAAGAGAACTGGTGCTGCCCAAGGTGACACACTCAGGCATATAAAACCTTTCTCAAGAAGATCGTTTAATTGAGACTTTAGTTTTTTAGTTCAGCTAGAGCCATTCGGTAAGAGGGAATAGAAACCGGTTGACTACCAGACATTAAGTTAATAGAAAAGTCAACCTCTCTTACTGGTAGAAAACCATAGAAGTTAGAAGGAAACACGTCAGAAAATTCAGCGATGACTGGAGGAAGATCACCACACATTTAATCTCTCTCCAGATCAAAAGAAAACGCTGATATAACTTTACCCAACTCTGGATAAGAGGGTCTATCTCTGCTTGACCTTGGGTCCCATTCTCCTTGAAAAACAAGGGGCACACCACCGGGCATAGTGAGATAGACCCGTCGAAGATAACAATCGATCCGGGATTTATTATCAATGAGCCAATCCATCCCAAAAATGATGTCAAAATATTTCATGTCGAGAACCAAGAAATTCAAAGAATGATCAACATTTGATAGAGAGAAGACACAAGCAGGACTACGAAGACACTTCTCTATCATTGTACCAAGGGGTGTAGTAATATCCATTACACAGGATAAAAGTTCCATAGGTAGATTAAGCAGATTAATAAGATGGGTTGAAATAAAAGAGTGAGATGCACCAGTATCAAAAAGAACTGTCACTAAAGACAAAGCTATATTAATGGCACCTCTCACAGTTTCAGGACCTGTATCAGCTACCTCTGGTGACTCTTCCACTACGTGAAGAAGCTTCGTTCTGAATGCCTGTGGTTGGAACCCTTTTTTTCATGAAGCATTTGATTTCCGCATAGTTTCTGGAGGTGTTGATGATCCTCTTACACCATGGGGAGTAGAGAAGTGATGGAAGAATCTCTGTAAGTGCCCTAAATGTCTGCATGAGATATAGTTATTGGGTGCCTCGGTGAAAACCCTCTTATAATGTCATGTCTTACCACACTGATAGCAAGTCAAAGAATCCCCTCCTAGTGCTACCGGAGGTCTGGAATTACTCTGCTGTTGAGAACCACCATGAGAAAAGTCACGCTTCCGTTTTCCTTTAAAGGATTTCACACTGCCACTAGGAAGAAAAAGAACCTCCTTCAACCCTGACTTTCCTGCCAAGTCCATATCAACCATCATCGCCCTATCCCGCACATCAGCATAAGTGGGTAGCTTCAGTAGTAAAACCTAAGAACAAATATTTGATCGAAGTCCCAACTCGAATCACCGAGCCTTCATCCTCTCATTAGATACAATCTCAGGAGCAAACTGTACCACCTCAAAAAAGAGATTTGAGTACTCAGTCACGGTTTTATTGTCCTGCTCAAGCTTGAAAAACTCCACAGCCTTGTCTAACACCATTGATTCTGGATAGAACTGGTTAGTAAAAAGCACCCTAAAGTCTTTCCACTCTAGACCCTCATGTTTCCTAGCCATCACCATCATGTCGCACCATCTCCTACTTGGTCCCTCCAGTACGAAGGTGGAACACTTCACCTTGATCACATCAGGTGTCTCCAAGAACCCAAACAGACATTCAATATTACTCAACCATTCCTCAGCATGTTGAGGATCAGTGGAGCCTTTGAAAATTAGTGGCTTCTGGAGTAGGAATTATTGAGAAAGACTTTTGAGAATATCACTATGAGGATCTATAGCTGGAGTCTGAACATAAACTAGAGGTGGTTCATGTCCTAGATCTTGGACAGTGCGAACAATTACCTCAACCAGACTCGGATCCACAATAGGACTTGCTTGCTGAGGTTCAGCAGTAGCCTCTTTTTGGATCTGAGCTCCACATCTTCTCGGAGGCATGATGCTACACATCATAAAAATACATAGGTTAACACCCAAACTGATCAACAAGGGAAACTATTCTTAATAGAAGGGATTAACAAGATTTGGATTCCCTCTATCCAAATCAAAACAGGGAAAATACTAGAACTAATCCACAAGTCGTATTTCCTTAACCAACCCTGGTGACTTAAGGTTCATTGTGGTGAGAGCTTTCCCTAAACTCAATCACAACTACCTCCTAAGTCCCGACAAGAAAACTCAAATGCATACTGTCATCAAGGTAAGAGTAAAAAAAATAGTAAGCATATCAAAAGAAACTCCACTGGGAGTGAAGTACCAGAAAACAAAGAGGTATAAAATGCCAAAGTACTACAACCCAAGTACCAAAAGGGAAAATAGTCCCAAGGTCCCAAAGGACACAACTCACCAAGTCTAGAGATCAAAAACTGGATCCACCTCCAAGAGGTTCCTTCCCTTTGCTCGATCTTGGAAGAAGAAAATCTACAAACACCTGAAGGCAAAAGTATGGTTTGAGCCTAATCCCAGTAGGATACCACCAAAGATTCCATAACAGATTCCAAATATAGATTATCTAAAGAAAAGCATTAAATTTTCAAATAAATAGGTTTGGAAATTCAAAAGAATATTCTAACAAAAATATACTGAACATTTTCAAGTGATCGAAATAAATATTTCAAGCAAAGGCTTCACAAATGATAGAATATTTCTAAAACAATGGCTTATGTAAAACATTTATATCAAACAGTTTATATAAATTCAGCAGGCATGTAAAGAAGTTCACAAGCATTGGCATACATTTATATCTCAAATATAAATAAACAAGTGAGCAACATGGTCATCTGCCAAAAGGTACGATAGTATTAACCAGTTATAGGATTCCGCACTCTCTATGTGAACTCAACAAAATGTGTATACACACGTCCCTATGACACTGGCCAAAGGAGACTCATCACCAACCCTTCAGGGATGTGACCCGCCACAAGTATGTTTTAGAACATTGTCATAGTGTAGAGTGTATCCAAATAACTCACTAACTACCTAAGGCTTGCATGCACTCTTACATGATGGGTGAACTATTTTAAGACTTATTAAAATACGATCAATACCATTCTTCCATTTTCGAAAGGTGCCAATTTCTTTCCATTTAAAACCAAACAGGTTTTATTAAAAAACATGCCTTTTTCACAAGATAAAACCACTGGGTTTCTATCAAATCCCTTTTAAGCCATTTTCATAAGTTTGAAATCCATTCAAAATCAATTCCATCATTACATAATTCATTTCACAATTACATTCAAAAAGTTAATTAAAATCATTTCCATCAAATCCACAATTTAAATTAAACAATTTAAATTGGCCAATTTCCATAAACACACCCAATTCAATGGAATTGGGGTTTTCCCAAATTTCTATGCCAAAACCATTTCAAATATCTCAATTCAATGGAATCGAGTTTTTATTAATTAATTGAATGAAAATTTGAGAAATTGAATTTTAAATCAAAAATTGAAATAAATCAAGCAAATAAAATGATAAAAAATTTGGAAAGTCGGGATGGAACCAACTACCTTGATTTATTGACGGAAGTTAGCCCAACGAGAAACCCCAAAAACTGAGTGGCACAATGACGTCGATCAAAATCTGGATCTAAATCCTTAAAACCAAAATTAAGATCAAAGGGATCAAGATCTTGCAAAACTAGATCTAGATTCACAATCCTAGATCTATAACTCAACTCATAGGTATAAATCCATGGAAACAAAGGAAATATTCTATGAAAAGATCATGGAAAGATAGAGGAATAAACGAGATACGCAACGGGATGAAATCCACTTACCGGGAGGAGAGAGGATCTTCAATCCAAGCCTTAAATATCGAATAAAGATGTTCGGATCACCTTGGAATCTCTCTAGGAGGATTTGGAAATACCTAAAAAAAGTTAATCCCGAGCCAAGGTAGAAAATATGGAAGTCCCGGGGGTTTGGGTGGTTTTAAAAGAAATTTTCCGAATTAAAAACCACGCACACGGTTTACCTGGGCAGTGGCGCACAATTTGTCAAACCATGCACACACCGTGCGGACCTTACTGTCCAGAGATACATGGTCTGCATGGTTTGGTTTCATGGTTTATCAAACCGTGCGCACACTTTGTGTACCTCTCTGTCGAGTGCTTCTTGGTTGACAGGGTTCGGTCACACAGTTTGTCAAATCGTGCGCAAACCATGCACAAGCCATTTCCCTTTTATTTTACTTAAAAGTTCACCAAAACACACCCCCAAGTCACTAATCCAAAACAGAGGTGCTTAGAGACATCAAAAGTACCTGGAAACATAACATGATGTTACATTCTACATGAAATGACTTTACTTATACCTAAATGTATGTATCTCGGGCTCTGAGTCAGATCTGCCCTGTTATCCTTGATCAAAACTTGACTCGGTCTTCCACCAAAACCACTTTGAAACCCTTTATTTTTGAAGGAATCCCTCTTACTTCTCTGAAAATTGGCTCAATTCCTTTTTCAACCTCTACTTCTGCTATTGTGACTCCTTCTGATGCTGCTGTCAAGGGAAAAGAGAAGACAACTAGTGCTAAAGAAAAGTGAAAACTTTATCTTGATAAGGATGTTTTATACTCTTGTTTAATTCTTGTAATGCCATATATCTTTCCATTTAATGCAACAAAAACCATTGTTGTCTATTCTCTTATTTACTTTCATTTATTCTCATTCTTTCTTATAATCTTTTTGATAATCCCAAAAGGGGTAGAAAAAAAGACTAAGGGGGAGAACAACACACTAAGGGGGAGAAAAGCACACTAAGAATAGAAATTTAACTCATATGATTTTTGATCCTAAAAAAGGAGGAGATTGTTGGAATCCTCATATTTTAATCATGTTTTAATGTTCAGAAATCTTGTTAATCCTGTCAATCTATCTCATATCATATGTAGATATGGTTGGTTTCTTTATGATTTAAACAAGCTTTAAAAAGATCCTGATTCCTATAAGTCATGTTTCATCATTGTAAACTATATTTAATTTTGTTATATAATGATTTATTATATGAATGATCAATTATAATTCATTCTGGGAATATTAATGCTTAATATTGTCTATAGATATTTGTCTAAGTTTGAGAAACTGTGAGTTTGCCACCAGTTCTGGTTTTTTGGAAAAGTGACCCAAACACTGTGACCCAGACACCATGAACAAACACCATGACCAGACACCGTGACCAGACACTATGACCCAGACACTGTGACCCTGACACCGTAACCCATTTCAGATCTTATAAAGTCTGTGACACCGACTCCTTGCTACCATCACCAAGACACCGTTTGAAGTTTGGAATAAGACCATACACCGTGATCCTAACACCACATCTATTCTACCGGTTCCTTATCTCAATACAAGTATAGCATCATGATGGTCTCACTACTCAAATGCAAAGAAGAAGAAACAATTTCGTGATGAAACTGTTTCCAAGTGATACCGTTTCAAGACAAACTGTGACACCATTCTTTAATCTATTTTTTCATTTTCAATTTAATTTCTAACAGTCATATTTGAGTCATTTAAAGGCCTTGAAAAAATTAATGTTTCTTTGTAGACATGTCACCTGACAGTACGAGGTACGAGGTGCAGGATATGTGTATCATGTCATTTCCAATAGGTGCACACACAATTTAAAAGGAAGATAAGTCGGGCTGCAAATACACACAGACATAAAATCTGAAGAGCAAGCATTTTTTGAAAAATCAAACTATGCATGAAACAAGATACAACTGAAGAACACATGAAGCACTCTCGATTAAAAAAGGATGGACTACTGTAGATCAGAATCAAAATCATCTTCACAGTACCAACTCCATGAAGAACACAAGCTAGATTTAATTGGAAACCAGAGAACCAGACTTGCAATACTCTGTTTTCACAAGAAGGCTCGATACTTGCACCTTCTTTATCCTACAAGCCCAGAATTTCATAGAATAACACTAAGAGAACATATAACAGTTTCTTATCATCCTTTCTCTATTGTGTACTATTTTTAGCTTTAGAGAAGTGTGTGTGTTTCTGTATTAAAACACACACTGTCTCCTGCACTAAACTAAAGGATAGAAGATATCATTCCTCTCATATCACTTTTCATTTGTTTACTCCTACAGATAAGTGTGTAAGTGGTCTTTGTGTGACCTGGTAGTTTTTACCCACGAAGAACTGTGGAAGTGGTCGTGTGACCTGGATAGTCTTGTGCACTATTGTTTACCCGGATCTAGGGTGTGGATCAAGTTTATTAATATAAACTTCTTTGTGGAATGTGATCACAAAGTGGAGTGGATTAGGGCTTGGATTGAGACTGAATCACTTGTTTTATCCACTATTTTGTTTAATTTATTTTTTCTCTGTTTTACTATATATTTCCGAAAAAACTAGATTTTACTTTAATAGTTAGTCATGGAAAGAATTTGTAACTGTTTTTCCTTATTAGAATAGATTCAAAAGTAGTATCAATAAATCATATTGATATTACTAAGAATTAATCAATCTTCTGAGAAGTTATTTGAATAGTCAAACTATTTTAACTATATTACCTTGATTAACTGGGCTGTATTCATTTTATCGAGGAAGCTTTTTTAAGTAAACTCTTTAACATAAATTTTTATAGATACTCAATTTACCCCCCTCTTGAGTAATCTACTCTGACCAACACTAGTTTAAAATTAGAATGGTTTTTCACCCAATATCTTAAAAGATTTTTTGATATGTGAGGATAAAGAAAAATATAAATAGTGACATTTAGTTATCATAAAAAATGAAATAAACTATTCCTGAAGGATTATTCTAGTAAAATTAAAAATTGAATTTCACTTGATATCCTAAAATATTAAAAGATATGGGGGAAAATAGAAATATAAAGAGTTAAATTAGTTACCACAAAAAGTGGTTTTCACTTTATCTTAGAAGATCTTAGGAGGAACGATTAATAATAATGTAAGTAGTTAAAATTATTTAAAGGGAAAATATTGATGGAATAGGCTTCTATTGGTGACGAAAATAAACTTAGAATGAATTTAAGGTAGGAAATAAAATTTGAAATCATAACATTTGATGTTTTAAATTTAATAAGTTTAGATCTGTTCAAAAGTTGAACAATTAGGAATATGATTCCAAAGTCTCACAATTTTTTAAACCGACTTCTTCATAGATGTTTCTCACTTAAGATTTTAGTGGGAGGGTTTTTAAAGATCATTTGTGATGTTTTCCAAACAAAATTTTATATTTTTTAAAAATTATCCTTTTTAACAATTTTTTTTATAAAATAGTTGAGAAAGAATTCATTGAAGTTCCTAATAAAGTTTTGTTATGATGTTAATGGAGGAAGTTAAGAAGTTTCCTTAACTTTGTTAAGAAAATTTCTTACAAAGTCTAAAAATGCTAAGATATTATTCAAAGTTTCCTACATAATGGAAAATATCATAATATAATATTGAAAAAAGGAGATTTTGATGTGTCCATATCTTGATTACCAGATGAACCTCACTGGAAAAATAATTCTGGATGCAAACTTCTGGACTAAGTGTTTCAGATGAAGTTCACTGGATGTAACATAGGTGATGTTCCAGAAAGAGTCTTTGGTGAGAATTTTTAATATGTGTCATTATATAGAAGAAAGTGGGTAGAGATGAAAAAGTATATGAAATCTATGGGGATAAATTCTGAAAAAACATTTTTGGAAAGATATTTTCATGAGCCACCATACATAGAAAACCAGATAGAAGTTTCAGGCAGAGAGTTTAAAAAAATACAAATTCTATGTTTTGTATGAGTATAAAAAAAAGATATAAATGGAGAGATGTCTAAAAATGAGAATTTAGAATTCAAGTTAAAGTTTATATTGGATAGAGAAGGGCACTATACATAGAAGTTTCATGTGAAAAAATTCTTTAGAAGTTGAAATAATGTAGTCAACCATATTTAAAGGACTGAGTTTCCGGAGAAACAATTTATATGAAGTTCAAATCAAAATTTTTTTTACAGGATACTTAATATTTAAATTTGATATGTTAAAAATTGTACTGCTAAATAAAGTCTTGCAAACTAAGTCCATCAGATGAAGATCCACTAGATGAACATATAATGAATGAATAAACATCATACATACTAAGTTGATTTCATCAAACGAATGATTACATTGAATTATTTTGGACTGAATAGTGTATTCTAAATAGTTTGTGAAGTTTAAGATAAGGAAATATTCAATAGATGGAGAATTTATAATACTTCAGTTGATGAGGATCAGATGAAAGGAAGAAAAAGTTGAACTGGACTGAGGAGTTTCCAAATAAGTCATCAGTCATACTTTCACCAGACATAGTTTATGATAATATCTACATAACATTATAAAGAACCAATAAACTTGATAATGATATTCTATTTTTCAATAGTTTTTTTATCTATCAAATTTCAATAAAGTTTGTATGAGTCCATTAATATCTTTTTGGTCGAAGTAACTCAATATGGGGGTGAATTGAGTACCCAATAAAAGTTTCTGTTAAAAAAATTAAAAATAAATCACCCAAGTTAACTAAAAATTAATAGTTAATCAAAAAAGTAGAATTATATAAGTTTGATCTTTAAAATAAGTTCTCAAAGTGGGATTAGGGGCAGTTAAAACAATATTTGAAATCGCTTCAAATTTTGAAACTATATTAATTAATCAAACACTTTATATAAACACAGATTAAGTCTAAACATTAAAGAAAAGTTTTATTTCATATTTTAATAACAGATATAATTTTAACTTTGAAATATAGAAAAAATTGATAAAAAATAAAAAAGAATATAAAAAATGGGTATAGTCTCAAGCTGATACTTAATTCCCTTAACTTGGAAATAAAATTCTTCTAAGTAGATTATTATAACAATAATTAGATCCAAAACCTATATTAGGTTTTACAATCAACAACACACAGGCTATCTAGAATCAAATCCTCTTCCATAGTTATATGTGAAAAAAAACAATAAACTGGTCACACATAACCTTTTCCATAGTTTTCATGGGTATAAAAATAAAGAAATTTAAGAGAGTGTGTTAAGAACTACCCAATTTGGTACAAGAGATAGTGTGTATAGAAAAATAGAGTAATTCATTACACAAATACAATGTAAATCATAAAAAAATAGAGTAAATTATTAGATAATGAAAGAAGTGGTGTTACTTAGTCTAAATAGCTTTAGATATTCAAAGTTCCTCATATTTTTATTTCTGAGGAGTTCAAATAGGTTCTTCAAAAAGTGCAAGAAAACAGAGTATCATCAAGTCTAGAAAAATACTTCTATTTTATATATTTAGATGTTGTGAAAAACTTCCACACAGGTGAGTTGGGATTATTTCTCTATAAAACATATAAATGTTCTTATTTTTTTGTATATTCTACACTTCCACACCCATATGTATGTATCTGTTATACATGAGGAAAATCTTCTGAATATATAACAATGTAGGTCCAAATTATCCATTGAATAATAATAATAAAGATATCCCGGATCCTCATACTAGGTAATAAATTAGGAAAATTTGAATTTTCATTCAATGCATCCATTGAGTGGTTTAGGAATAATGATTAATAGATCCATATTCCTCTTGATTACATTAACTCACATAAACTAATTTTTGGAGGAATTAAATTCAAATGATATTTATAACAAAAATGGACACATATTGGTGGAAGATCATATCTAACAGTAGCATAGACCAATGATAGATTATATTAAAAATAACACGGTCCAGTGGTAGATCTTCCAATGATAGATCATCTGAACTACTAGTAGATCTAATCAGCGGTAGATCTATTCTGATGGTAGATTTGGTCTGGTGGTAGATTAACTCTATGGGTAGATCTGGCCTAGTTTTAGATTAACTCTGGTGGTATATCTGACTAGTGATAGATTCTCCATAGGTAGATTCTAATAGTATATGTGGTTCACTAATAGATCTTGTTTGAACTAATGGTGGATGTACTCAATGGTAGATCGATCATCGGTAGAGTCTGGTGATAGATGATATCCACTAGTAGTTATGATTAAACTAATGATAGATCATCACATACAATAGTAGTTATCTTTGTACTAACAATATATCTTCATAACTAATGGAAGATCTTCATAAATAAAGGTATATATTTTACTTAGACAAGTTTATTCACAAAATTATATACTATTATAAAACATTAACCTTATTAGAAATATAAAAAACATGATTTTTGATCATTAAAATAAGGAGGTTCTAATAATCTCCCCCATTTTGATGATCAAAAATCATGGAATTTATAACCATGTATATGAAATTAATGCAACAAAAGAAAGTATGGATGAATATAAATAATTTTCTTGATATATGAATTTCAAAAAAAAGACAAGTAAAAACATTATAAAAAATCTTTAAATTCCATCCCCAAATACTCCCCCTTTTGGGATCATAAAAAAGGTAATACAATAAATACAAGTAAAGATATAAATAGGAAAAACATATAAAATTCAATAGATACAAAATTCATTGGATTACATCTCAAAATGTAATACATGGGAAAATAAAATCCCTATCAAAAACTAATCCTTGTCAGAAGCAATCTCATCTCGATGGGATGTAGGGACAACTAGACCTTTTTTATTTTCCAGATATAAGAGGCATAGAGGTAGAGGTTGAGGGTGTAGAGGTAGAATTGGGAAGTTACATAATCACAACTAGTCTAAGATGACGAATAACATCAATTAGTGACATGCTAAAAGGCTAAAACTGAGGAGGTATGGGTGAAGAAGATAGTTCATAAGTGATAACAGAAATAGGAATGGATTCTAGTTCCACCACTATAGCCCCAGAAATATATAAAAATTGATTCATAAAATTCACAAAATCCATAATGATGTTTTCAACTCTCTCCATAACTAGGAATAAGTCCCTCTTTTATTCCATACATATTTTTAGTAGACGGAAGAAAAATTTAAGCTGGTTCAATTTCTATTTGAAGTCCTTAGTAACAGGAGGCATCCTTAAATTCTTAGCAAGAAATTTAAAATGATAATTGATCTCATTCTTGGTATAAATTCTATAAATTTAGTATTTTATTTCCTTAGTGATAGTCTCTCTATCACTTTATGCTTCATTCAAAAACTACCTAACCAATTTATATATATTCTAACCATGTTTCCTGATCTGTTGATGGTCCTCTAGATGAGATATAGTGATATCAAACAAGATTGAATGTAAATACTCCCTCATAATATCTCTAATCATATCATTATCAACAGAAGGTGTAGGAGGAGGAGTAGTGGAAGTAGAGGTAGTAGCTGAAGGTAATGTTTCTAACCTCTCTAGAAGGGATGTATGACCTGTAGGAAAACTGGCTCTTATATCCTCCATGATGTACTTTACTTCTTCTGTACCCTTATCCAATCATCTACTCTCAATCTTCACTTATTGAATCTTCAAAATCATATTTGGATGAATGTCAGAGATAACTAACTCAAAGATATGTCTTGTTTCTACTTCACTAAGTTGTGATACTCTAAGATAATGGGATATAAGAACTCCACTAAAATCAAAAATTATCCTCAATCTAAAAGCTTACAAATCATCCTCAGTAACATATTTTGAAGGAACCAAAGGAGTAGGAACTGGAGAAGGAATCTTCTCTAAGATAGAAATAGAATATTCTCCATACTCAGGTTCAACTGAAGGTGTTACAGAGGTGAAGTCTTGCAACTTACTTGATTCATCAATCCTCTAAATATGATATCCCTTAAGATCTTTTCCAACAACTAAGATAGTAGGTCCACCATGATTTGGTGGGATACTATGATCATCATCACTTCCTCTATCTTTATATGATTCCGAGTAGTTAAGTTCAAGTTGTACAAATCCTAGAGACTTTTACCCCTTATTAGTTGGTGTGTATTCACTTTTACCAAGTGTCTCATAAATAGAAACTTCATGATAAACTCTATTAATTTTAGAGGATTGACCTTCTAGACTTGGTTAAACATCACTATGAATGAATTATTTTTTTTCAAAACCTTTCTTAACAGGACTGGGCCTATTCAATTCACTATCAGAAGCACCAATTTCATCCTATCCCTCTGAATTTTGGTCCTCATCTCCATGATTTTTATTACCATCATCTCCATTATCATCATCAAATAAAATAAATACCCTATTTTATCAATAAGGGTAATATTTTTCAACATCTTATTTATTAGATACTTTAGTCTCCTTAGATTCATCTCCTTATTTTAATAGACTTTCTCTAGTTGCAAGGGAAAGAGGTGGACTTAGAGATCTATAAGATATATTTTGTGATTTTGACAATATCTGGATCACTTCTATAATGACCCAATATTAACATACATGGATATTACATTTTTTTATATGAATATTCAGCACATTACAAAAAAAATACATGCTCGAGGACTGTAATAGTTTAGCTTCTTTGGAAACATGAAAATAAAATCATATATCTTGGTGAAAGATCTATAATATCTCCCATAAAGATCTCCACATTTATTAATTTCACCTAAAAACTTTATTCATAACCTGAGGAATGGAAACATAAGAAAGGGGGTGATCTCAGATGGCCAGTAAGGTAAACAAAGGAAATTCGTAGGCAGAACATGAACAAAAGGGTATGGAACTTCAACATAATATTTGAAGATAGTACCCTATATATTAGAGATCCTAATGAATATTATAATTTCATGAGACATTAATCATAAGGAAATAAATAAAATAATCCATGAAAGAATAACATTGGAATAAAACATAAAATTGTGGAAAACAAATAAGCATATAATATGATTTCCATAGTAGTCAAGGCATCGTTGCCAAGGCCATCTTGATGGACAAAGTCCTTTACTGAACCGGGTTCACACCCCATTCTAACCCTGTATTACCAAATCAAGTTCACTCCTCATTTCAACCCTGTATTAATGAATTGAGTTCACTACTCGTTCTAGCCATGTATTACAGAACCAATTTCACTCCTTATTCTAGCTCTGTATTAATGAACTAAGTTTATTTCTCTTTCCAGCCCTGTAATACTGAACTGAGTTAATTCCTCATTCCAACCATGTTTACCTCATGAGATATAAATATTTACCCAAATCATTTGAATGAGATATAGTTCCCACTCATCTCATAATGAAATCATACATATATGTTCCAAAAAATAAAAAACATTCATACCATAACCCATGCAATGAAATGGGTATAATAAAAATGTAAACATATCATAAACCATGGAAAAATATACAGGTTTCATAATTATTTCATCAAAATCATAATACCATGAAAGAGAAATAGATTTCATAAACATAAAACTCGTGAAAGAGAAATGGGTTTCATAAATACCATGACATTAAGCATAACCTGTTCATAGAAATAATATGAATGGTATCTTTAGATCATTTCCTAGAAGGGAATGAGTAACATCAATGGATGTCATCTTAGATAGAAAATAATTTTGAAATATCTTTCAAAAACGTTTCTTGAGGAAAATATACTTTATTATTTGAAAAGGGATTTTTAATACATAAAACCATTTTAAAATCATTTTCTTATAAAATACATTAAAAACTTATAAATAATACTTGAAATCATTTTGAAAACCTTTTTCCTTGAAAACTTATAAAATAATCTTCAAAAAATTTTAAAAAAATTTTCTTTGAAAACACTTTGAAAACTTATAAATAAATCTTGAAAATGTTTTGAAAACATTTTTACTTGAAAAAATATAAAATAAGTTTGATTTTTTTTGAAAACCATTTCTTCTAAAATACTTTAAAAATTTATAAATAAGGCTTGAAAACATTTTGAAAACAATTTTCCTTGAAAACTTATAAAAGAATCTTGAAAAAATTTTGAAAAAAATTTTCCTTGAAAATTATTTTTAAACCCATTTTCTTAAGAATTATCCTTTTAAAAATTAAAAGGAATATTCAAAGGAATGAGGACAGGTAAATTCATACATGCTATATGAGGTAACAAAAACATTCCTTTTGCACAATAAAAATGTTAGAAAAATTACATGTTCGGAAATTGAAAATAAATTTAATTTTTTGAGATTGGTCAAATAAAAAATGGGTAAAAATTTCTTTTAAATATTATAAGATAATGATATAATATTCTTGGAAACCCTTTTTAGAAAACATTGATTTCCGACTGAAGAGAAGGTAAATTTGGGATTTCTTAAAAACACTTTCTTAACTATCTTATGTAAAAAAGAGTATAAAAATGGTACCAATACATTAATATATAATGAATATCTAGATGATATAAAAATTCATTATTTTTCTTGAGATATGGGTTATAATATTTCATCAAAGGAAGCATAAACACAAAAAAATCTTGAAAAGCGGTGAGATTGTTTCAATAAACTCTTATCACTTTGTAGCTTGGGATCATACTATCCATGTAAGAAAATAAAATTAAATGAAGCTTATAATGTCATGAAAAGAAGTATATTCCTGATATATCATGTAAAATGGAAATATATACACATCAAAATGAATTTAGGTGCATAACAAAACATGAGTCTCAAAGAAGGAAAATTGAGAAAAAACTATTTTACTGATTTGGTAACTTTTTTGACTTATACCCAATGAAATAAATATCATAAAATGGATATGTGAATAACTGAAAATTAATTTATAAGATAATAAAATCATGGGTAGTACATATACCACACAAAAGGAAAGAGTTGTGAACATAGTATGCATCTCACAGAAATAAAAAAGTGAGATGAAATCCCCTTACCTTGTGTCTTGAGTCTCATCACACTCGTTCAAAAAACCTATATAATAAATACAAATTTATTATAAATATTTTATAGAACCATATTATTATATATAATACCATATATGTTTTGATTATGACCTCATATTACCCGATTGTTAACCATGTTATGTTTAGGTTTCACTTTAAGTAATATTCCCTTTGTTCTTCATATGTGTCTTAATTTGTTATATTGTCGGTCCTTATACTTATATAATGATTACAGAATGTAAAAAATGATATAAATATAATATATATCCAGTATATTTGTATTATAATAATCTATAGAATATATAATTATGAAATAGAATGCACTGTTCATGGTGACGGTAGGCCTTACGTATACATGAACGCTATTTCCGTTTAATTGTCATGTTGAAAGAAAGAAAGAAAAAGATATATATGTATATATATATATATCATTATTAAAGTATATTTATGATATCATATATATCTTATATATTCATTAAAACTATCCTTAATACAATCCATGTAGTTTATGTACGAATCATATCGCTTTGAGGGGGCGGTAGTCCACACTTTCTCAAACGAAATTATCGTATTAACAACAAATGAAAAGTAAAAAGATATGTGTTGTAAAAGGAATAAAAAATATTAAATAAATAATAAATATAATATTTAACATATATAAATATAGTTTCCATCATAATCTCCTCCATGATATGCAGTAAGGAAAATTAAAAAATCATCATTTAGTGAGGCGGTAGTTCGTTGTACACATAAACAGTATGTTCATTACCCATTAGATGTAGGTGTGTATAAGTGTAGGTAATAAAATTATCATAAAAACATACTAATATATTTAGGATAATTATTATATTATAAAATCATTGAATAAATATAGTGGATGAGGGTATATAAGGAAAATAAAAGGAAGGACTTGAGAGAAGACGTTACCTCTTAATCGGGTAACTCCTTTTGGTTTGTACCAAAAGGCTTCCTTGGATTGCATTATGACAAAGTTAAGGATTATAGGAGGAATTTAGGTATTTTGGTAAGTTTATTGGGATGATATTTTCCAAACATAATAGGTTTTATAGGTGTGAGTATATGGGAGAGGTGGTGGCCTTTTATAGGGAAGGAAAAGGACTCACTTGGAATTTTTGAAAAAACGTTTGGTGTACACATGTTATTACTTATAAAAAGTCACAAAAAACAAACATAAATAAATATTGGAAGGTTTATGTCCTAAATATGGCCATAAAATGATTTTTTGACAAGTTTATATGTCATTTGGGCTTCTAAGATTAAGGTTTATTCCCTAATTAAGCTTAATTTGACCTTAATCGCTATGATTAATTTTAATCACTTTTACCAATAATTTTGGTCAATAATAATCATGATATAATTAGAATATAAATATTATACTGATTATAATGTTTTATTTTGGATTTTCTAAATTCAATTCACAAAAATGTAAAAATTGAGATTAATGCTAATCCTGTAGACAGGACAAAATTACAGGTTTTTTAAAGTAGAAAGAAGTTCAAAATTTTATTAAGTTTTTATATTCAATTTAAAAGTAAAATTGGTTATAATGACCTAAATTATATTAATATATGTATAATTGATCTAATTTTACCTTAAAAAAATTAAAATATAAATTAAAATTAATAATTATTTAAATAAAAAGGTATTTTTAACTAAAAAGTATTATTTTTCACTATTCATCAAAAAATGAAATTTATCAGAAAAATTCCAAAAATTCACCCTAATATAATTTTTAAATTATAAATTAAAAGATAAAGTTTATTTTATCAAATTAAATTAATAAATGTGTCTAAAAATAATTTTATTATTAAAAGTGGTTCATTCGAGAAAATGATATTTTTAAACATAAAAGGACTTTACCAAAAATAATATATTTCATTACCAATATGTTTTATCTATGTAAGAAATTATAAATAATATTTGAAAATTATTTATTAATATTCATATAATTAAGTTAACAGTTAGTTTATAATTATCTCATTTAAATAATAATAATAATAAAATGATGTTTCATAGAAACATCTGTGTTGCATGTAACGTATGCCAAGTCAGTGTTGTGGGTAGCACAAGACAAGTCAGTATTGTGTGTACCACAAGCCACATTGGTATTTCATATAGCACAAGAAAATTTGGTTCTGTGTGAAAGTAATTTTTGACTTAATGTTTTAATATATATATATAAAGAACTATTTACAGTGTCACGTGAAATGAAAAATATCAAAAAGATAAATTAATTCTAAAAAGAATTCAAAAAATCTTGGGGTGTTACATTCTACCCCCCTTAAAATTAATTTCTCCCACAAAATTCTTCTAGGTTATCAAAGGTTTAATACTTGAAATTATCATTCATAGAAACCCACTTCATAAAAATGAATACTAAAACTTCCCTTGAAAGGGAAAGCTAGGACCATAACCATAACCTAAAGTAACACATAACTGGGATTCCATATAGAATAAAATAGGTTGAGATTGAAGAATGGACATTGAGAAAAAGTGAAAATATTTATAGGGAGTGATTGAGGTCATCAATCACAAACAAGTGAATGATCAAAAAAAAAGTTTAGGCCTCAAAGTCACAAATCTGTGATGATTTGAAAAGCCATCAGTTCAAAAAAATTAAGTTATTAGGATAACACATCTTATTTTGATCATTATCCTAATGTTGAGTAATTATTTTATTAAAAAATAATATAAAGAAATATACTTACTTGACATATTTCTATAAATAAAACTTCATTATTTAGTTTTGATTTTATCAATTTCTAATTCATCCATTACTTTTTTGTAATAGATGTCCAGAAATTAAATTTTATGCCTGAAGTGGTAAAATACACTTTTAGATGATCTTAAGGCTCATAAAAGAATGAAATTTTTAACTATTTATCTATTACTATTTTTAAAAATGAATATGGTTAATACATTAATATCTAAACATAAAAAGTAACACTACTATTTAATCATAAATAATATTTATCAAAAATAATTATACATTAACCAAGACATTGCATAGGCTAGTGGTATGTGTAAAAACCTTATCGTCCTTCGGTCATGGGTTCAAGACCCACGACCTTTTCAGACTTTATTGGTTGTCACCTGACAAACATGGTGTCCTTTTATAAAATCATAATAATATAATTTCCAAAATATGATGTAGATCCTTGAAATAAGGTTAATCACTAAATATAATTTTAACCAAGGTTTTAAATACAATATTAATACACAAATACTTCCTCCAAAGTTTAACTTAAACTTTTCATGAATGGATAACCTTACAACCCTTCTAAAAGATGAAAATCCAAAACCATTGAAAAAATTCACGAAACGAGCTCAAAATTGATCCCCCACACATCACAAAGCATCTCTTGGTTGTCACATTCCAAACATGTGAATACCCACATGGTAAATTCTATTATAACTTTCTAACAACCTGAATCATGATAAATCCTTTTAGAAAACATGCATGCTTTCTTATTCCATAGATTACTGGATATACTCCATAAATCCAAGATATCATGAACTACTTATCAACATGTCCTTAATTAGTTACAAGGTAATTAGTACCATACAATTTACTTATTCATAACATCATTATCTTAACATAAAGAACATATTAAGGTTTACCTTCCCTTATTAAAAATATCACCTTGTCATTAAATCAATTCACCAGTACATTAAGAACATTCAACATGAACTTGTAAATACTGAGGAAAAAAACATAAGTAGAACAATGATTGTATATTTCATCATTCATATAACATAATTTTTGATTCCAAACACTTAAAAACTTTGATTATCCCATTTTATCCTTATTCCATTAACAAGGATACCTGATTATATTACACAATACCTCTTTCCTTTCAAATTTTATCTGTAGTCTTTTTATCATCATCAATGTAACCATTACTCACACCACCTTGCTGGTTCTATTTTGAAGCTTTCATATTGGGACATTGAGTTGAATAATTTCCATTTAATCCACACTTAAAAAACTTAACCTTTGATGATATATTAGGGAGGCCGACATTCTCATCCAATTCATTAACCGAAGTCTTCATTTTTTCCCTTGTAATCACTTGCTTTGTGTCCTTATTTTCCATAGAGAAAACATCTTATTGTTCCTATAAGACATTCACTTAGATGATTCTTTCCACATTCTTGATACAAAGGAAACCGAATCCTCTTTACTCCATGGTCTCCATCACCCAAACTCTTAGTGAAATCCTTCTTTATCTTCATTAGTGAGTCCAAGAGTTGGTTAAGGTACACATTGTTAATCATGTTCTATGAAAACTAATTAGACATGATCAAAAAATATTTCACTCCATTGATCATACCACTTGAATTATTATAAAAAAATATTCCATGAAATTCAACATTAATCCAGTTCCTTTTTGTTCCCTCCATTGACTAAAACCAAAAGCATAGTGTGAGTATTACCTATCATAGCAGAAAATAATACAGTCATGAAAATAATTACTTATAAGATGTATAAATTACACCTTAATTAATCTATGACACCCTAGGTTATTCATAAAAAACTTATTTTTAAATCCTTCATGATGGTTTGTGAAGATTTTTGGAATTATCAAAGAATATCCCATGGGAGTGTCAAATTAGGTGTGTAGCAATGCCCTTTGTCATGTACTAGATTACCCCGAGTTAGGATCAGAACATCTTGTCATAGTTGTTACCCCTAGTTACATCTATGCTAGAGCCACATCCAATTGTAGTATCCAGACATGGATCTATTTCTAGGAAAACACTCACTCTACCCTTTACGAAAATTACAGGACATTTTCCTAAATTTGGATCATCCTTATACTAATCCTTAGATACATCCATAGACATATCCTATGAAATATACCTAGGGATATTTCTAAAGTTTTCTCATCCTAGTTTCTAAAGTTTTACCTAACATTTACTTTGATACCAACTATAATAACCCAGGATTAATATACATGAATATTACATTATTTTAGATGAATATTTAGTACATTACAAAAAAAGACATGCTTGAGGATTGTAATAGTTTGGTGTATTTGGAAACTTGGAAACAAAATATTCTATCCTGGTGAAAGATCTTAAAAATCTCTTATAAAGATATCCACCTTTAGTACTTATACCTAAAACCTTTCTTCATAACCTGGGGAAATGAATCATAAGAAAGGGTGTGAGCTCAGATGATCAGTAAGGTGAATAGAGAAAATTCGTAGGTATAACATAAAAAAAAGGGTATGTAACTTGATTATAACATTTGAAGATCATACCATATATATTAGAGATCATAATGAAGATTGGAAGTTCATGAGACATAAATTATAAGGAAATAAAAAAATCCATGATAGAATAACATAAAAATAAAATATGGAATCTTGGAAAACACATAAGCATATACTATGATTTCCATAGTAGTCAAGGCATCATTTCGAAGGCCATATTATTGGACAAATTCCTTTATTGATCAGGGTTCACACCCCATTCTAGCCCTGTATTACTGAATCGAGTTCACTCCTCATTCTAGCCCTGTATTACTGAACAAAGTTCACTCCTTGTTCTAGCCCTATATTACTGAATCGAGTTCACTCTTCATTATGGCCCTGTATTACTGAATCAAGTTCATTTCCCATTACATCCCTATAATACTGAACCGAGTTCATTTCTCATTCCAACCAAGTCTATCTCATGAGATATAAATCTTTACCCAATTAATTGGAGGGAGATATAGGTCCCACCTAGGTCATAATGAAATCATACATACATATTCCAAAAAATCATAAAAAACCAAATCATAACCTATGAAATGAAATGTGTATCATAAACTTGTAAACATATCATAACCTATGAAAAAAGATACATATTTCAGAATCATTTCATCACAATCATAATCCCATGAAAGAGAAATGAATTTCATAAACATATAACCCGTGGAAGATAAATGAGTTTCATAAAGACCATGACATTAAGTATAACCTATTCATAGAAATAATATGAATCGTACCTTTATATCATTTCCTAGAAGGTCATGAGTACCATCAAAATATGTTATCTTAGATGGAAAATAATGTTGAAATATCTTTCAAAAATGTTTCTTGAGGAAAATATACCTTCTTATTTGATTTTTTTAATACATAAAACCATTTGAAAATAATTTTCTTAAAAAATAAATTTAAAACTTATAAAGAATACTTGAAATCATTTTGAAAACCTTTTTCCTTTTAAACTTATAAAATAAGCTTCGAAAAAGTTTAAAAAACTTTTCTTTGAGAACACTTTGAAAAATTATAAAGAAAGATTGAAAATGTTTTGAATACTTTTTTACTTGAAAAAATATGAAAAAATATTGATTTTTTTAAACCATTTCTTTGAAAATAATTTGAAACTTATAAATAAGGCTTGAAAACATTTTGAAAACAATTTTTTTTGAAAACTTATAAAAGAAGCTTGAAAAATGTTTGAAAAAAAAATTCCTTGAAAAATTATAAAAGAAACATGGGAAAATTTTGAAAACTATTTTCCTTGTAAATTAATTTAAAAAACATTTTCTTAAAAATTAACCTTTTAAAAATGAAAAGAAATCTTCAAAGGAATAATAGTGGGTAAATCTGTACATTCCGTACGAGGTAACAAGAACATTATTTTTGCATGGTAAAAAGGTTAGAAAGATGCTTTGTTTGGAAAGGGATAATAATATTAATTTTAAGATATTAGTAAAATTAAAAAGGGTAAAAATTTATTTTAAATTTTATATGATAATGGTATAATATTCCTATAAAACCTTTTTAGAAAACATAGATTTCTGAACAAATAGAGGGTAAAGTCGAGCATTATTAAAAACAATTTCTTAACTATCTTATTTATAAAAGAGTAGAAAAATGGTACCAACACAGAAATATATCATTAATAACCAAAGGATACTAAAATACATGAATGTTCTTGAGATATGGGTTATAATATTTTATCAAAGTAAGCATAGACATAAACAATCTTGAAAAGCGATGAGATTGTTTCAATAAACTCTTATCACTTGGTAGCTTGGGATAATACTATCCATGTAAGAAAAAAGTTACATGAATCTTAGAACATCATTAAAATAAGTATATTCCTGATATACCATGTAAAATGGAAGTATATACACCTCAAAATGAATTTAGGCGCATAAAAAAACATGAGTCTCAAAGAAGGAAAATTGAGACAAAAATATTTTACCGATTTGGAAACTTTTTAAACTTATACCCATGAAATAAAGATCATAAAATGGATATTTGAATACCCAAAAATTGAAGTATAATATACATAGAATAAAATCATGGGAAGTACATATATCACACAAATGGAAAGAGTGGTGAACATAGCATGTATCTCATGGAAATAAAAAGTGAGATGAAATCCCCTTACCCTGTGTCTTGACTCTCATCATACTCATTCAAACCACCTGTGTAATAAATATAAATTTATTATACATCTTTTAGAGAACCATATTCTTATATATAATACCATATGTGGTTTGATTATGACCTTATATTACTCGCTTGTTAACCATCCTATGTTAAGGTTTCACATCGGGTAATATTCGCTTTGTTCTTCGTATGTGTCTTGATTTGTTATATTATTGGTCCTTATACTTATATAATGATTCCAAAATTAAAACCATGATATAAATATCATATATATAAATTATATTTTTATTATAATAATCTATATAATATATAAGTATGAAACGAAATGCACTATTTATAGAGACGGTAGGTCATACGTACGCATGAACACTATTTCCATTTAATTGTTGTGTTGAAAGAAAGAAATTAAAAGATATATATGTATATATGTATCATTATTATATCAGATTTATGATATCATAATTATATTATATATTCACTAAAACCATATTTAATATAATCCATGTAGTGTATGAATGAATCATATCTCTTTGAGGGGGCAGTAATCCACACTTCCTCAAACAAAATTATCGTATTAACACTAAATTGAAAGTAAAAAAGATACATGTTGTAAAAGGAATAAAAAAGATTAGATAAATAATAAATATAATATATAACATATATAAATATATTTTATATCATAATGTCCACCATGATAGGCGGGAAGGAAAATTGAACCATTATCGTTTAGTGAGGTGATAGTTCTCCGTACACATAAACAGTATGTTCATTACCCATTAGATGGTGGTGTGTGTAATTATAGGTCAAACCATTCACATAAAAACATCCTATATTATTTTGGATATTGGTTCTATTATAAAATGATGTAATAAATATAGTGGAGGGTGTATATAAAGAAAATAAAAGGAAGTACTTGAGAGAAGACGTTATCTCTTAATCGGGTAACTCCTTTTAGTTTGTGCCAAAAGGCTTCCTTGGATTTCATTATGACCAAGGAAAGGATTATAGGAGGTAGGGAGGGATTTTTGGAAGTTTATTTGACATATCTTGTCCAAAACTAATAGGTTTGAGAGCTGTGAGGATGTGGGAGAGGTGGTGGCCTTTTTATAGGGAAGGAAAATGACTAACTTGGAATTTTTGAAAACAAGTTAGGTGTACACATGTTATAACCTATAAAAATTCATAAAAAACCAACATTAATAAATAATTTAAGGTTTAAGGCCGAAATATGTCCATAAAATGGGTTTTGGACAAGTTTCTAGGTCATTTGGGCTCTTAAGATTAAGGTTTAGTCCCTAACTAAGCTTAATTTGACCTTAATCACTGTGATTAATTTTAATCACTTTTACTAATAATTTTGGTCAACAATCAATATGATCTAATTAGTATCTAAATATTATACTGATTATAATGGTGTATTTCAGTTTTTCTAAATTTAATTCATATAAGAGGAAAAATTACGATTAATTCTAATCCCGTAGACAGGACAAAATTACAGGTTTCTAAGGTAGAAAGAAATTCAATACTTTACTAAGTTATTATATTCAATTTCAAAGTGAAATTGATTATAATGAACTAAATTGTATTAATATATTTATAATTGATCTAATTTTTCCTTAAAAAAATTTAAATATAATTTAAAATTAATAATTATTTAAAAGAAAATACAGTTTTAACTAAAAAGCCGTATTTTTCACTATTCATCAAAAAATGAAGTTTCTCAAAAAAATCCAAAAAATTCACCCTAATATAATTTAGAAATTTTAAATTAAAAAATTAATTTTATAAATTTTTCTAAGATTAATTTTATTATTAAAAGTGGTTCATTCGAGAAAACAATATTTTTAAACATAAGAGGACTTTACCAAAAATCATATCTTTCATTACTAATATGTTTTATATATTTAAAAAAATTCGAATAATATTTTAAAATTAGTTATTACTATTCATATAACTAAGTTTAAAAACTTGGTTATAATTATCTAATTTAAATAATTATAGCAATAAAATTATGTTTCATAGAATCATTCGTGTTGCGTGTAACGTGCACCAAGTCAGTGTTGCGGGTAACACAAGCCAAGTCGGTATTGCATGTAGTGCAAGCCATGTCAGTATTGTGTATAGAAGAAAACATGTTAGTTCCATGTGAAAGGAATGTTTTAATTGGTGTTTCATTATATATATATATATATATAAATAACTATTTCCAGTGTCACGTGAAATGAAAAATATCAAAAAGATAAACTAATTCAAAAAAAAATCACACAATTTTAGGGAGTTAAAACTTCCTTATTTAATAGAGGATGGAATTTATTGTTGACTTTATTTAGATTTTTCTTGTTCCACCTCATTGTTAGAGGAATAATACACAACCTCATATGGCTTTAATCCAAGGTCAACTATACCTCTATGTCTTGTAGGGTGTTTCACAGGATTCAAATCATCATATAATCTTTCATTGTCCACAACCCATTTCTTCATCCATCAATTCAAATTGAACTTCATTATTTTATAGGTAAAATTGATCAAAAAAACCACCACACTTGAAAACTAATTTCTCATATTTGGGTTCTAAACCCTTGGCTTCAAGCATGGATGATATTAGCTTAGGATAGATCACAAATTTGGTCAGTATGAGGTCTTTCTCATCTACATCATATGTAACCTTAGATATCTTCATAGGATCAATTTATCCCCTCTTTTCATAAGGAATAAAATAAAAACATATTGGTACTTCATCATACTAAATTACCCTTTCCTGTGACATAACTTGTGTTGGATGAACTTGAACAGGAGTCTATACTCACCATCAAGCTCTATAGCAGCAAGTCTTCACACTGTACCATTTCCCGTCAACTCCAGTATAGAATTATCATAAATAATAATCTCACTATAACTTGGAATAGAACCTTTATTGTCATCTAAAATACCCTGGTGAGGTACATTGATGCATCTGACCTAATGATTTGAAGAAAATATAAACTTTTTACCATCAAACATACTTATAATCACATATTTATTCTCCCTGAAGCTATGCTTTGAAAAATGGTAAAACTGGTGAATCCACCTTGGAAATAATGGTCTATCATTCATCCATATATGGTATTGAATCACCTTAATCACTAAATAATTACTTGAAATTATCCAATAAACATCTATCTATTTATCTACAACAACTAATCAAGTTACAAACTGGGGATTCTTCGATTCAATTACAGCAGCAACACAACAAGTTTCTCCTCAAGATCTCATCATAGGATGTGATCCTTCAGGATATGAAACTGAGGGGAACTTCACTCTCATCATTTCATTGAATTAAAATTTTAAGGACACACACAAGTAAGGTTGAAGATCATAAGAAAAGGGAATTCTAATTGTTCAAAAGGTAGGTGCATGTGACACTGTTCCAAAAATCAGATTTAAAGTTTGATTGTATCATTTAGGGATTTTAAATTTTAAAATATAATAATATATATATATATATATATATAAATAAATCAAATAAAAATTTAAACATAGAAAATTGGACCAATATCAAATAAAATAGAGACTCAATTGACAGATCACCATTGATGGATCTCCCAATAGTAGATCACCCAACGGTGGATCACCCGACGATGGATCACCAACTATGGATCTCCAATAGTGGATCAAACAATGATGGATCACCCAATGGTGGATCACCAATGGTGGATCTCCAATGGTGGATCACCAATGGTGGATCACCAATGGGGGGTCTCTAATGGTGGATCTCCAATGGTGGATCACCCAACAGTGGATTATCCAATGGTGGAAATTTGAAGATAAAGTATTAACCAAAGTTTATTATTCCTAGTTCACGTTTGATATAATTTAATCTATAAAAATTAAAAGGCTGTGTAAAAATTTCAGAAAACTTATGTTTAGTTCCTATGAATTCAAGTGTTAAATCACCTTTTTGGAAATGATCTCTCAAAAAGTGATTTCTTACATCAATATGTTTTTTCCTAGAATGAAATATAGGATTCTTAGAAATATCTATCACACTTTTATTTTCAAAATTTATAGGGAAATGTATAAATTGATATCCATAATCTAGTAAAGTTTGTTTCATCCAAAAAATCTATGCACATCAACTTCCTACAACTAAATATTTAGCCTTGGTAGTAGAAAGTGCGGAAAAATATTTCTTTTTACTACACCATGATACTAGTGAATTTATAAAAATATTACATGTTCGATAGGTTCTTTTTTATATCTAATATAAAATCACCAAAATCGGAATTTGAATAACTCAATAAATAAGATGCTTGTCCTATGGGATAGAACAGTCTTAAATTGGTTATATACTTAAGGTATTTGACAATTATTTTAATAGCAATTAAATGTGATTCTTTAGGATTTTCTTGAAAATTATCACACACACACACACACTGAACATAATATCCGGTCGGCTAGTAGTTAAGTATAGAAATATTCAAATCATACCTCTGTAATTGGTTTGATCCATTGACTTTCTAGTTTCATCAAGATCTAACTTACAATTTGTACTCATGGGAGTATTACTAATTTTTGTTCTATCCAAACCAAAGTGTTTTAGAAGGTATTTGATGTAATTTTTTTTAATTTAAAATAATTCCATCTT
The DNA here is from genome assembly GCA_963277665.1 of Viscum album. Lineage (NCBI taxonomy): Eukaryota > Viridiplantae > Streptophyta > Magnoliopsida > Santalales > Viscaceae > Viscum > Viscum album. The sequence goes on from OY728120.1 coordinate 1,795,457,274, forward strand.
TATTTTACAAAATTTGAAAACCAAGAAATAATTTAAGTTTTCCAATTAAACGTATTTCAAATTAAATTTTCATAATTTTTGAAAAAATAGTACACAAATAATTTTCAGAAGATCCAAAAATAATATCGTCAACATAAATTTGAACTACCAAAACATCCTTTTATTTTTTTATAAATAATGTAGGATTAGCTATTCCTTTATTAAAACCTCTAGAAATTATAAAAGAGTTGAACCTATCATACCAAGATCTAGAATCTTATTTTAAATCATGTAAGTTTTTAGTTAATTTAAAAACATGATTTGGAAAATTTAGATTTTAAAATCAATGGGGTTACTCAAAAAAATAATCATCCACTATATAACCATTTAAGAATGAACTCTTGACATCCATTTGATATAGTTTGAAGTTCAAATGTGATTCATAGGCAAGAAAAATTATAATGGATTCAATTATAGCCACTAATGAAAAGGTATCATCATATTGAATACCCTTATCTTGAATGCATCCTTATGAAACCAATCAATATTTATTTTTGACTATATTTCTTGACACATCAATTTTTTTTCTAAAACCCATTTAGTTCCAATGGTCAGAGTGTCTTTAGGACTATCTACTAATTCCCAAACTCCATTTCTTTAAAATTTATTAATCTCTTATTTCATTTACATCACCTATAATTCATCATTAATTACATAATTTATGTTCTTAGGTTCAAGATATGATAAGAAATATTGATGATCAACCTAATTTATAGAAGAAGATCTAGTTTGTGTTCCTCTATCTAGGTCTCCAACTAAAACAACTAAAGGATAGTATATATGAGTCATAATATTTATAGGAAAATAAGGGACAAATATTTCATTATCCTCTACAGGTTTAGGTTGTTACTAAAAAAGGAATATATTTCTATTTTTTTCAAAAAACTATCAAATGGTTTGGCATTTATATTCAGATTTGAAATATCATGTTTAAGGTTGTCTAAAGGTCCCTCGTGATCATGTGTATTAGTTTCATAAAATTTTACATGAACATATTCTTCCAAAATATTAATTATTCTATTAATAACCCAATATGATTTACTAGATGTTGAATACCCATGAAAAAATCCTTCATCACTCTTGGAAGAAATTTTTTCAAGATTATCCTTAGTATTAAGAATTAAGACTTTGAAAAAAAAAACTCTAAAGAAATTAACCTCTATTTTTCTACCATCCCATAATTAGTAAGGATTTTTATTTAAAATAGGTCTTATAATAACTCTATTAATTATGTAATAAGCTATATTAAAAGATTATTCCAAAAAATAAATAGGTAAATCCTACTCATTGATCATGTCACATGTAAATATCTGAGCCCTCCAAACAGACTCAACCCTTACAAATACTGTGTAATTTTTTTATAAAAGAAACTTGAATAAATACAAAAAATTAAATAAAATAGAGTATATTTTAGTAGCTTAGGTTCTGGAGAATTATAATCCAATATTACATTCAAATATAAATGTTCAAATTCTAATAAAAATTAAGCAAAGTAACATCAGAGAAATGCTTCCACATTATAAATTCATTGTAGTACTTACACTAAAACTGTAATAATAATTTAAAATACACGGGGTAAGCACAAAAATTCCTAGTAAGGGGTTTTAAAACAAGACCATTAAGAAATAATTTCTCTTTAAAATATTTCTTTAAAATGCATGCTTTAAATCATGAAATTAACATGTCATCGTTATTTTACTAAGAGATTATGAAATAGATTTTAGGATAAACCTATTATCAAAATATCTAAACTTATTTAAGAGTTACAAATAAAATACATTATAAAATATGCACACACTTGAATAGAAATGCATGAAATTCCACTTATAAGTTAGATAATGACCATACTTAATTATGTATCACATCCCAGGTGAGAAAATATAGTTTTTCACATGAAATTTTATTTATTTTTATTTTCATAGAAAACAACATCAAAACACATATATGAAAACCATGAAATGATAGATAAGTTATTAACCTTTTTATGGATTGGAAACAAATAATTTACCCTTCTTAATAAATTATATACATAAGTATAAAACATTATTCCATCTTCACTTGAAAATGTATAACTAATTAATACATGTTTATAAGAGAATGATTCTTAACCATGGTTATTCTACTAGTCAAATAATCTCATGGAATTTCACTTACTTGATTCATAATTAGGGAATGCATAATGTGGGACATCATAAACATTATATCAAGGCCTTTCACCAAGATCATACAGAACCATTTTGTCAAGGCCTCGTGCCAAGACCTAGTTAGTCTCATGAGACCTAATGAAGCATTGAGAGGCTATAATGGGCTTCACCCATAAAATAATAAGTCCAATTCATGTGTGGATACATAATTCCATACAATATAATCATTCTATCAAGGCCTTGTGCCAAGACGCTAGTTCATCTCATGAGACCTGCCGATGCACCAAGAGGCTATAGCGGGCCTCACCCATCACATAATATGTCCAATTCATTCCCCATATATCTAATAAAAATATTAATTTAAATCAAAGTTTCCCATACCACTTTGATTTGTTTGAATCTTAATCATAGATGAAAATAAATTTATTGATAAATTCTTGAGGTACACGATCTTTAAACAATCCAAAGTGTCATATACCACTTTGAAAATTTTAATTCTTAATCCATATAATATCATAGAAATATTAATTCCATACTTGAAATAAATTTCTTTATTTTAAATGAACAAATAAAAAAGATAATGAAATAAATACACACATTCTATCTAAAATAAATTTTATAAATAAAGCATTTCAATTCTTGAAGAAATCCATGTGCTTGATAATCTTGAAAGTAAACATTAAAATTAATTTGAAACCATGAGTTGATTATGAATGGAAGGTGTGTTGATGTTGTTCTTGATATATTGACAAGATTTTATGCAGATTCAACATCCTTAATTTTAAAATAATATGCTGACATGTTATGCGCATTTTTCTAAAACATGGAAATATAAGATATAAACTTGAACATTTCATCCTTATTTATATGTAAAATATATATGGATACATATATGTTAACATCTTTTTGGAATGAATTTATTTGGTAAAATCAAACTCTTAAGTTTTTTAATTATGGAAAAATTCATCAAATAGATAGGAACATTTGTGTATGTCTACATATGCATAAATCAACGTATTTGTATAAAATTCTTATAGATTGTAAATAGTTTATCCATAGAAACCATAAGCCTTGGAAATTACCATTTAATTCCAAAAACATTTCATATATATATATACATGATAAATAAACATTTCATACTTATATAAATATATAAATACATGTGACATTGATTTCATCATTGTAGAATAAATTCACGTTTTAACAAAACTTTGATAAATGAAAATATCCATTTGCAGAGTTAATATGAAATCAAATTTAAAACATACATATATATATATATATATAAGTGGAATAATGGTTTAGAAATAATACTTGGAGTTAGTGATCCTTGATAAGTAATTAGAGGTTTAATGAGACAACCCGTTACATTAAATTACAAAAAATATAAGCATTCCTGCATATAAATGATTAACCCTTGGTTTGAAGATAAAATTTGTGTATAAGTATATATATTAATTTTTCTTGAAAACATCCAAAAAGTTTTAATATAATCAAAACACATGTCCTTTAACTTTACATGAACTGTTAATAACATTAAACATCCATGTATAACAAAATCCCATTCATTAATTCATGTAATACATTTTATAAAAAAATGTATCTTATGAAAATACATTGATCATAAAATTTCTTAATTAATTATATGCATAATTTGATGACATGAAAATATGAAATCTTCACATAGAAATAGTAAATTATCTTTCTCAATATATAATATTCTTAAGTAGTAATTATTTATATATCACACAAAAAATTGTCAGGATAACATTTTAAGACAAAAAAACATTATTTACACATATGTGTACATCAAAGTATGATAACCCTTATTTATAAAATATATTTTAAAAAAAGTTTTATATGGGATCCATCATTTTGTATGCACGAATGAAATCCTCTTACATGTTTGTAAAATTAGAATTACCTCTATAATTTAAAAGCAATTATCTTGTAATTCAAAAATTTGTGCACAGAAAATCGAAGAACATAAAAGATGAAGATGCATATATATATATATATATATATAGATACTTAACAATAATACCATAAAAATACTTACATAATATAGAAGTATAAAATATATAGCATAACACTCACATATAAACACAGAATTACATACATGCATGTATATAAATTGTGTATCCAATAAAATATAAACTTAAGACTTGTTTGAAATAAAATAACATCCCCTTACACAAACATAAATTAAAACATGAAAATACTTCTTCATAGTTAAAATATGAACACTAATGGATTGACATTAAAATAATTATCCAAAAAAAATTTGAAACATTTCCCCTTATGCAGAACCATAATTAATAAGTTATTGAAATATTTTACCAGAAGAAAATATAAATCAGAGTCAATGATTAACTAAAAATAAATTTTCCATTACAAAACAAGTATAAAAAATAAAATCATAATTTAAAACTAACATTAACACCCTTACAAAAGAATTTGAAATTAAAGTGTAAATCCCTTACTGAAAAATAGATTCATCATCTTCGCAGAAGACACCTTCTCCCATTCTTAGTTGTACAAGCTTAAACGTTTCATTTTTAGACAAAAAGAATGGATTTTATAGCCATTCACATCTCTTTTCAGACAATGATTGAAAAATATATAATTTTGTATCATATTAATTGGTTAGATGCAGTAGAGAAATTATCATTGTAGAGTTGAGGATTGTCGAGAAAGCATGTTGAAATTTGTGGCTTAGAAATTCAACATCAAGACAAAAAAATATCTACATGCATTTAGTTAAATCCAAAGGAAAAATAAGGCAAATATGATTGAAAAAAATAAGGGTTAACATCCAAAAATTCATTTGATCAAATTGGATGGACCAAAAAATACATAAAAAAATATTAGCGTTTAATTGATGAAGAATAGAGGGAAAATACGCACACTAACACCCTAAAAAGATTCAGTCACCTACCTACGAATCTGCAAATTCTAGAATAGGAATAAAAAAGTGATGAGAACCTAAATCCGATAGAGATTCAGAAAGTAGGCCTACCTAATTAGGTTGAAGAAAATCATAAATCGAGACTCTAACCACATAAAACCTTGGATGAGGTCCAAATGAAACCCTAACCTCAAAGAGTGAATGACCTCCATCGAACGAACCCCAAAACCCCATCCGCTCGGTGCAACGATGATGGTCTCAGCTTAGCATGCTCACCCAGTCACTCCACGACTGCAACCCGTGACCAGCAAACCCCTCACTCAACTCCACTTAGACCACTAGTTTAACCCGAAGACAACCCTCCTCTGCTCGTGATCCCCTCGGTGCCACGACTTCCAACTAATGAAACCCTCAGACCCCTCCCTTTCATGATTTCTTTCCTCTTTTTTATTAATTTATTATTATTATTATATCATTATTATTATATAAATAATTTATTTAATATACTTAATATAAAGGTTAACATTTTATATGTATAATATTATATGTTTAATTTCTACATTCAAAATGTAAAGACCCGTAAAAATTCAAGGGAATTTTTTTCTTAATTTTCTTAAGAATTTTACAAGAGCGCGGTTTCAGACAGCACCTGATTCCGAGACCCGGAGTGCCCGGAATTAATTTCCGAAGTTTGGCTCGGGTACGTTCAGTGAACAAACGAGCGGGAATTCCTAACTTTTGATCCGGTGCTCGGAATTGAAATCCGAGGGCACCGATGAACTCGCAGCGCCGATATTCGCTTAAAGAGACCTTTTCGGGAGTTGCGTTTGTTGCGGGTTGAAAGTTAATTTTGGGGTTTTTAGTTTGAGTTAAATAAAATTTGTGTAGAACAAATTTTATTATAACTTGATAAAACCTACCAAAGGGGGTTGGAAGTGGGACCCACACCCACTTAACCTCCCTTGGGAGGATTAAGTGTGGTGGGGCCCACACGAACCCCTAATCCTTTCAAATTCTCCCAACTCCCTTAACGCCTCATTTATTGACTTGAGTTACTTATTTAATTATGGGAGTTAATCCTTTTGAATTTCAAACTTTTGAAATTCTTTTGTGTTATGTAATAATAAAATAAGTTGTTGTCTTATTTTATTTTGGGTTATTTGTTTGTCTTCTTGAGAGGTGGAGAGATCTTCTTCTTCTTCTTCTTCTTATTCAACTCTGACGAAGAACTCGAAGAACGTTCATCTTGACGAAGAACGCTCAAGCTCCGACGAAGAACACCGCACCTCCATTCTTCGTTTACCGTGTCAACGAAGGGGACGCCACTTCTTCCTCGGACAACCTTCATCGGCGTACAAGTTTCGCCAACGACGTGTCTCTTCAAACGCATCCCTTCGTCATCGGATTTGACGAACGACTACCGCGACGCCCGACCTCCGCGACGTCGTCTTCCGCGGAACGTTCACAATCTTCGAACCTTATACCCGAGGTAGGGGTTGTTGTTTTTCTTTTTGGTTTAACTATTTTATTCTTGATCGTGAATTTAGCAAGTCTAACGTGTGGCTTTGAATTATTTAAAGTCGCGTTATTATTTTAACGTGAGGGGGCCGGACCGCACGAACACGGCCGAACCCCCTCCATCGTTCTTGTTTATTCTTGCGGGTGGAAGCAAGTGGCGTGGTGCCGTCGCACCACGCGGATGATCGTGCAAATATTTTTTTACGCGGCGCCGTCGCGCCACGCCGAGGAAGAATCTTCAAGAACGCGACGCCGACGCGCCACGTTGAAAGGAATCAAGGCACGGGAAGGGGCGCGGTGCCGTCGCACCGCGCCGGATGACGAACACCGCGGCCGGTTCCGGGCCGCGGCGGGACGAGGAGACCGCGGCCGGTTCCGGGCCGCGGCGGGAAGAGAAGACCGGCGGCCGGGCCGCCGGCGTCGGAAGCCGAAGGGGGGACCGGAATTTCCGGTCCCGTTGGAGAAAACCGGTCGGCCAGCTGGCCGGCCGGAAGGCATTAAACCGGGGGAATTAATTCCCCCGGCCAACACACAAAACCCCCCTCATTATGAGGGGGGCAGTTCTTTGAAGAGAGGGGGGGCAGCCGGCCCCCCGGTTTGTTTCCAGCCGGCCCCCACGTGCGGGGGCCGTTTTGTTGCAATGGCGCGGCACAAAGGCCGCGCCGCTTCCCAAATCAGCGGGGGCTTGCCCCCCGCGTGCCGACCACGTGCGGCGCCCGCCGCCAAGCCGCCGCGGCTCACCGCGCCGCCGCGGCTCGCCGCGCCGCCTCGCCGCCGCGCCACCCCAGGGGGGGGGGGGGGGGGGGCGGGTCGGCTCGGACCCGGACCCCCCTGTTTCGAACCAGAATCGGTTTTTGGGCCATATCTTGAGCCTCAGACCTCCGAATGACGAACCGTCTGCGGCAACGCGATCCGTGGATCGAGATGGTCGTTTCGGTATATCGCACTCAAGGTTTCAGTTTACTTTGAGTTCGGCCGGGTTGGTTCGTTCACGAAACCAACCGGGCCTTCGGAGCGGAAACGCTCATATCTTGAGCTACGGACGTCCGATTGACGTGCCGTCAGTCGCGTTGTGTTCCTCTTAGTGAGACGGATCTTTTGGCATACTCCGCCCGAGGTTTGGACGCAGGTGGAGTACGGTCGGGTTGGTTTAGCCTTAAAAACCAACCGGGCCCCGGAGACGAAAATGCCAATAACTCTCAGACCGGGCGTCCGATCGACGCGCCGTCTGTTGCGTTGAGTTCCTGTTGACGATACGGAACTTTTGGATACATCAACTCTGGTCTTTGTGACAGTTGATGTATCAGCCTCTCGGCTCGTGGAGCGGACCCTCCGAACGAGCTTGCTGTGTGCGGGAACCCTAGTGCTGGCTGCGACTGCTACAACTGCTACTACTGCTACTGTGACTGCGACGACGACAGTACAGAGATCCTGTGTGGATTCAACGACGACAGTACAGAGATCCTGTGTGGATTCGACGACGACGACTACAGCACTCAGCGATCCTACGTGGATCAGTGCTACAGGTCCTGTGTGGGCCCGATCCTGTGTGGGTCCTTGCGCTCAGCGGTTCTGTGTGAGCCAGCGCCTACAGGTCCTGTGTGGGCCCGATCCTGTGTGGGTATTTGCGGGGGTTAGTTACCTATCGATCCTTCGTGGGTCCGACGACTTAGATGGATCAGTGATCATCTTTATCGTCCTTGAAGAAGTATACCTGTGTGAGCTGAATCCTGTTGCTTTCCTGTGTGGATTGTGTTGTGCAATCCTGTGTGGATTATGTTTTGCTTTCCTATGTGGAAAACGTATACTTTCCTGCGTGGACTGAGTTGTACTTGGGCTCGGAGGTTGGAGCGTATTTTAATTGATGACTTAGGTATATGTATGAGCATATACCTAAGCAGTGTCGGTTGTTACTTCGTGATTGTACTTTTCTTCGTGGTTTATCCTTTGTGGATTTGAGAGACCTTCAGGGGTCTCGGGGTCCCTACTGAGTAGCTTATACTCACCCCTGCACGGGCTTCGCCCGCACTACGTTGTGTTGGTTGCAGACGACGGACAGCGTTGACCTTAGCTGAGGCTGGTAGAGCGGGATGGTACCCGGAGGTGGACCACTGGGCGGGACGTGCACGGAGCGGACGGCGGGACCCGTGGAGCAGAGGAGCTATCTGTACCCACCCTTCAGGTGGGATTTTCAGTGGACAGCTCGGAGTAGCGGCTTTTACTTTTCAGTTGCTGTTTTTCCCTTTTTGAGTTGTACTTTACTTTCAGTTTGGGTTTGTATTCTGGCCCATTTACCTTTCCGCACTTTCAGTCGTACTCTGCTTTGTTTAGTGTTTACTTTCCGCTTGTTTACTCTTTGGTGTTTGTTTACTTTACAAAGGCAATGCCTTCCCTTTTTACGGGGATTTACGCCTTGGTGCTAGTCGCCAGCCCCTGGCCTATGGAAGGCGGGCTTGGGGTAGTCACGGCACGGACCCCGAGGGCGGGTCGTGACAAATTGGTATCAGAGGAGTTCGGTTCTACCGCGAACTCTGATCTTTTCTATGTGAAGCAATAATGTTTAGCGTATTGAGTGTGGTTATTAGTCCAGGGAGTCCAGTGTTGGTGCGGCGGCCGACGTATCCGTACACCAGGACCCTGACTTCTGATTTCCGACTTAATGCACGAAAACATTGATTGCGTGTGTGTTTCAAACTTTTCTTTGTGATTACTTATATCAGCTCACCAGGTATACTGTTCTGACCGTGGCGCACCTGTTTCCTTTTCAGGATGGCCCCACGACGGCAGCCAGCTAGGGTTCCGAGAGTCGAGCGTGACGACAGCCCACCGAGCGATGAGGCCTCGGTGCAGGGCCCTTTTCCAGTAGTGGCACCGGCGGTAGCTTTACCCGCCGATCCCCCGATGCTTCCAGCAGCAGCCGCTGATGATGCACGTCGCCTCAGCACACTGCATGAGTTTCAGCGCCAGCGACCGCCCAGGTTTCGCGGGGAGACGGATCCTCAGGCAGCAGAGGACTGGCTGGAGGCAGTGGTTCGAGTGTTTAGGCTAGTGAGGATACCAGCAGACCTCATGGTGATCCTCACTGCGAGCCTACTACACGCAGCAGCAGGACGATGGTGGAGCTTGATGCTCCAGGTGCACGATGAGGCATCTCTACTTTGGACGGACTTTGAGAACCTCTTCCGCTCGGAGTTCGTCCCAGCCACCCTTCGTGCGGTGCGTATCCAGGAGCTTCTACAGCTGCGGCAGGGCAGCATGACGGTCGCTCAATACTCGGCGAGATTTACCGATCTCTCGCGCTACTCGACCGACATGGTACGGGACCCATTCTTCCGGGCCCGGACCTTCGAGCAGGGTTTGAGACACGAGATCAGGGCATCGCTGATCTCCCTCAGCATACCGACTCAGACAGGAGTACTGGAGCAGGCCCTTCTGATCGAGAGCTTCCTTTCTGAGTCTACACCAGCACAGCGACCCACCGCAGGGCGGCACGTGGCAGAGTCATCTGCAGCAGGCAGTCGACGGATGACTCAGGGGTCCAGACAGACCAGACCTTCGGGCAGACGATCTCAGGGCACTGGCTCAGCAGTGCGGGGCACACAGCGCGGGGCCAGTCTTCTGAGAGGCAGACAGTGCTACTCGTGCGGCGGGCAGGGCCACATGGCTCGTGACTGCCCGACCCGCCGTGCCGAGGAGCAGCAGTCAGTTGATGGACCACCGAGGCAGAGGCAGAGGGTCGACCGTGGCGGTCCGCAGGGAGGATGCGGACGAGGCAGAGGAGCTGGACGAGCAGCTGGTGGTGGCCGACGCTTTGAGGCTCTACCACCACCACCACCAGGAGGTCCACCCCGACCACAGGGAGCTGGCGGGCAGCGACAGGCACAACTCCAGGCAGCAGAGGCCTATGACCACGGCGCACCCGAGATGATTCGAGGTACTATCTGTGTCTATTCCACCCTTTCTGCAGTTCTTATAGACACAGGAGCGAGTCATTCTTTCATAGCCGCTGCCCTTGTTCGGAGCTCGGAGATTCCGACAGAGCCGTTGGCTCGATCCTTACGGCTAGAGACTCCTATGGGAGCAGACTCGACGATTACGCACTGGTGCCGGCAGTGTGAGCTTACTCTAGGAGGCGAGAGCTTCGGCTGGGATCTTCTTGTAGCAGCGTCAAGGCCTTACGACGTCATCTTGGGCATGGATTGGCTATCTACGGTCCATGCACAGATTGACTGTTTTAGGCGCAAGGTGCGATGTGTACGCACCGACGGGAGCAGGTTCACCTTCACCGGCGAGAAGGGAGCCTTTGCAGCACAGGATGGACTTCCGCGGAGGAGAGGACAGCCCATCACTCATCAGTTGGCTAGCCTCATCCTTGGAGCAGTTGACGTGCAGAGTCCTGGTTTTCCTGCAGTGGTGGATCAGTTTGCGGACGTTTTTCCTGACGACGTTCCAGGGCTACCTCCTCGCAGAGAGGTAGAATTTTATATTGACTTGTACCCCTGGACAGCCCCGATATCCACTCCAGCATATCGGATGGCCCCCGCCGAGCTTCGAGAGCTACGGGTACAGTTGGAGGACTTGCAGGGAAAGGGATTCATCCGACCCAGTGTTTCACCCTGGGCTTCCCCGATATTGTTCGCCAAGAAGGCGGACGGGAGCTTGCGACTTTGTGTTGACTATCGTCGCCTGAACCAGGTGACAGTGAGGAACAAGTATCCGCTACCGAGGATTGATGACCTCTTTGATCAGCTCAAGGGAGCACAGTGGTTCTCGAAGATAGACCTCAGGTCAGGCTGTCATCAGCTCAGAGTCAGAGACGAGGATGTGCAGAAGACGGCCTTCAGATGTCGGTATGGCCACTATGAGTTCTTGGTTATGCCTTTCGGTGTAACCAATGCTCCAGCAGTGTTCATGGCTCTCATGAACAGGATCTTTCAGCCATACCTCGATCGGTTTGTCGTGGTCTTCATCGACGACATTCTGATTTACTCTACGACAGAGGAGGAGCACGCCTATCACTTGCGAGTTGTTCTTGACACACTCCGAGAGCACCAGCTTTATGGTAAGCTCTCGAAGTGCCAGTTCTGGATACGTGAGGTCCACTTTTTGGGACACGTTATCTCTGAGGCGGGAGTTGCAGTGGATCCCGCGAAGATTGAGGCTGTGTTAGCTTGGGAGCCACCCAGGAGCGTGACTGAGGTTCGGAGTTTCTTGGGACTAGCTGGATACTATCGGAGATTCGTACCAGACTTCTCTAGAGTTGCAGCATCACTCACAGCTTTGACGAAGAAGGGGAAACCCTTCGTGTGGTCAGACAGATGTCAGCAGAGCTTTCAGGAGCTGAGACAGAGATTGACTAGCGCACCTATCTTGAGGTTGCCTGAGGAGGGAGTAGGGTACGTAGTCTACTGCGATGCATCGGGGACCGAACTCGGATGTGTTCTGATGCAGGAGCGGGCCGTGATCGCCTATGGATCACGTCAGTTGAGGCCGCATGAGCAGAACTATGCTACCCATGACCTGGAGTTAGCAGCAGTGGTCTTCGCTCTGAAGACATGGCGACACTATCTGATGGGCGAGCGCTTTACAGTCTTTTCCGATCATCAGAGTCTCAGGTATATCTTCTCGCAGAAGGACCTGAACCTGAGACAGCGACGATGGCTCGAGTTCCTCCAGGACTATGACTTTGAGATAGTCTATACTCCTGGGAAGGGGAACGTAGTAGCCGATGCCCTCAGCAGGAGGACGGGCATTCAGCTACTTGAGGAGGCGACAGAGCAGCTAGCCTCTTTGCAGATATCCTTCGTGGATAGAGATGGAGCAGCCTTTCTTCAATCTCTCACAGTCACTCCTCCACTACTACAGCGAGTCAGGGAGGCACAGCGCGGGGACGCTGACTGTGAGACACGGCGTGCACAGATATCCTCGGGACAGGCACCTGATGGTTTCTCCCTTGGAGCAGAGCACGACATCCTTTTTAGAGGACGTACCATGGTACCAATCGCATTGCGAGAGGAAGTACTGAGAGAGTTTCACACTTCTCCTTTAGCGGTACATCCTGGAGTGGCGAAGATGTACCAGGACCTCAGACGACAGCATTGGTGGCCGGGTATGAAGAAGGATGTAGCAGAGTTCGTTTCTCGATGCCTCACCTGTCAGCAGGTGAAGGCAGAGCATCAGGTACCAGCAGGCTTGGTACAGCCCTTGGAGGTTCCGGAGTGGAAGTGGGATGGCATATCTATGGACTTCGTGACTGGACTTCCACGCACTTCCAGAGGTCACGACTCCATCTGGGTGATTGTTGACCGACTCACCAAGTCGGCACACTTCTTACCCATCAGAGAGCAGGGCTCAGTAGAGAGCTTGGGACGTCTCTACGTTCAGGAGATTGTGCGGCTCCACGGCGTGCCATCATCTATCGTCTCCGATCGAGATGCCCGCTTTACTTCCCGGCTTTGGAAGGGGTTGCAGGAGGCGTTCGGGACGCAGCTACGTCTTAGCACAACTTTTCACCCTCAGACGGATGGTCAGACGGAGAGGACCATTCAGACTCTCGACGACATGCTCCGCGCATGTGTCCTCGACTTTGGTCGTAGCTGGGAGGACCACCTACCCTTGGTGGAGTTCGCATACAACAACAGCTACCACTCCACCATCGGGATGGCACCGTACGAGGCGTTGTACGGCCGACCATGTAGATCTCCTTTGTGCTGGACAGACCCTGGGGAGTCAGCACTGGTGGGACCGGAGATGGTCCAGGCCACGACAGAGAAGGTCCAGGTCATCCAGGAGCGGATGAGGACAGCTCAGAGCCGGCAGAAGTCATATGCTGACAGGAGGCGGAGGCCACTGGAGTTCGAGGATGGCGACCACGTCTTCTTGCGGGTCTCACCTCGACGTGGTATTCGGAGATTTGGCCGAGGCGGCAAGTTATCTCCGCGCTTCATCGGACCTTTCCAGATTCTCAGCAGGATTGGTGAGGTGGCTTATCGCCTGGCTCTACCACCTCAGTTGCACCGGGTGCACGACGTCTTCCACGTATCTCAGCTGAGGAGATACGTGCACGACCCGACGCACATCATTGACCATGGGGAGCTTGACGTTGACGATGGGGCGACTTTTACGGAGGTCCCGGTGGAGATAGAGGATCGACAGGAGCGGGTCCTGCGTGGGCGATCGATTCCTCTTGTGCGCATCAGATGGCAGCACGGGAATCTCCAGGAGAACACATGGGAGCGGGAGGCTCAGATGCGTGCTCAGTACCCTCATTTGTTTCCCTAGTTTTTGATGTATCTTTACGGGGACGTAAAGCCCTGAGGTGGGAGTAATGTAAAGACCCGTAAAAATTCAAGGGATTTTTTTTCTTAATTTTCTTAAGAATTTTACAAGAGCGCGGTTTCAGACGGCACCTGATTCCGAGACGCGGAGTGCCCGGAATTAATTTCCGAAGTTTGGCTCGGGTACGTTCAGTGAACGAACGAGCGGGAATTCCTAACTTTTGATCCGGTGCTCGGAATTGAAATCCGAGGGCACCGATGAACTCGCAGCACCGATATTCGCTTAAAGAGACCTTTTCGGGAGTTGCGTTTGTTGCGGGTTGAAAGTTAATTTTGGGGTTTTTAGTTTGAGTTAAATAAAATTTGTGTAGAACAAATTTTATTATAACTTGATAAAACCTACCAAAGGGGGTTGGAAGTGGGACCCACACCCACTTAACCTCCCTTGGGAGGATTAAGTGTGGTGGGGCCCACACGAACCCCTAATCCTTTCAAATTCTCCCAACTCCCTTAACGCCTCATTTATTGACTTGAGTTACTTATTTAATTATGGGAGTTAATCCTTTTGAATTTCAAACTTTTGAAATTCTTTTGTGTTATGTAATAATAAAATAAGTTGTTGTCTTATTTTATTTTGGGTTATTTGTTTGTCTTCTTGAGAGGTGGAGAGCTCTTCTTCTTCTTCTTCTTCTTCTTCAACTCTGACGAAGAACTCGAAGAACGTTCATCTTGACGAAGAACGCTCAAGCTCCGACGAAGAACGCCGCACCTCCATTCTTCGTTTACCGTGTCAACGAAGGGGACGCCACTTCTTCCTCGGACAACCTTTGTCGGCGTACAAGTTTCGCCAACGACGTGTCTCTTCGAACGCATCCCTTCGTCATCGGATTTGACGAACGGCTACCGCGACGCCCGACCTCCGCGACGTCGTCTTCCGCGGAACGTTCACAATCTTCGAACCTTATACCCGAGGTAGGGGTTGTTGTTTTTCTTTTTGGTTTAACTATTTTATTCTTGATCGTGAATTTAGAAAGTCTAACGTGTGGCTTTGAATTATTTAAAGTCGCGTTATTATTTTAACGTGAGGGGGCCGGACCGCACGAACACGGCCGAACCCCCTCCATCGTTCTTGTTTATTCTTGCGGGTGGAAGCAAGTGGCGTGGTGCCGTCGCACCACGCGGATGATCGTGCAAATATTTTTTTACGCGGCGCCGTCGCGCCACGCCGAGGAAGAATCTTCAAGAACGCGACGCCGTCGCGCCACGTTGAAAGGAATCAAGGCACGGGAAGGGGCGCGGTGCCGTCGCACCGTGCCAGATGACGAACACCGCGGCCGGTTCCGGGCCGCGGCGGGACGAGGAGACCGCGGCCGGTTCCGGGCCGCGGCGGGAAGAGAAGACCGGCGGCCGGGCCGCCGGCGTCGGAAGCCGAAGGGGGGACCGGAATTTCCGGTCCCGTTGGAGAAAACCGGCCGGCCAGCTGGCCGGCCGGAAGGCATTAAACCGGGGGAATTAATTCCCCCGACCAACACACAAAACCCCCCTCATTATGAGGGGGGCAGTTCTTTGAAGAGAGGGGGGGGCAGCCGGCCCCCCGGTTTGTTTCCAGCCGGCCCCCACGTGCGGGGGCCGTTTTGTTGCAAAGGCGCGACACAAAGGCCGCGCCGCTTCCCAAATCAGCGGGGGCTTGCCCCCCGCGTGCCGACCACGTGCGGCGCCAGCCGCCAAGCCGTCGCGGCTCGCCGCGCCGCCGCGCCGCCGCACCGCCGCGCCGCCGCACCACCGCCGGCCGCCGCCGCCGGCCGCCGCCGGCCTCCGCGCCGCCCCAGGGGGGGGGGGGGGGGGTCGGGCCGGGTCGGCCCGGACCCGGACCCCCCCGTTTCGAACCAGAATCGGTTTTTGGGCCATATCTTGAGCCTCGGACCTCCGAATGACGAACCGTCTGCGGCAACGCGATCCTTGGATCGACACGGTCGTTTCGGTATATCGCACTCAAGGTTTCGGTTTACTTTGAGTTCGGCCGGGTTGGTTCGTTCACGAAACCAACCGGGCCTTCGGAGCGGAAACGCTCATATCTTGAGCTACGGACGTCCGATTGACGTGCCGTCAGTCGCGTTGTGTTCCTCTTAGTGAGACGGATCTTTTGGAATACTCCGCCCGAGGTTTGGATGCAGGTGGAGTACGGTCGGGTTGTTTTAGCCTTAAAAACCAACCGGGCCCCGGAGACGAAAATGCCAATAACTCTCAGACCGGGCGTCCGATCGACGCGCCGTCTGTTGCGTTGAGTTCCTGTTGACGATACAGAACTTTTGGATACATCAACTCTGGTCTTTGTGACAGTTGATGTATCAGCCTCTCGGCTCGTGGAGCGGACCCTCCGAACGAGCTTGCTGTGTGCGGGAACCCTAGTGCTGGCTGCGACTGCTACAACTGCTACTACTGCTACGACTGCTACTGTGACTGCGACGACGACAGTACAGAGATCCTGTGTGGATTCGACGACGACAGTACAGAGATCCTGTGTGGATTCGACGACGACGACTACAGCACTCAGCGATCCTACGTGGATCAGTGCTACAGGTCCTGTGTGGGCCCGATCCTGTGTGGGTCCTTGCGCTCAGCGGTTCTGTGTGAGCCAGCGCCTACAGGTCCTGTGTGGGCCCGATCCTGTGTGGGTCTTTGCGGGGGTTAGTTACCTATCGATCCTTCGTGGGTCCGACGACTTAGATGGATCAGTGATCATCTTTATCGTCCTTGAAGAAGTATACCTGTGTGAGCTGAATCCTGTTGCTTTCCTGTGTGGATTGTGTTGTGCAATCCTGTGTGGATTATGTTTTGCTTTCCTATGTGGATAACGTATACTTTCCTGCGTGGACTGAGTTGTACTTGGGCTCGGAGGTTGGAGCGTATTTTAATTGATGACTTAGGTATATGTATGGGCATATACCTAAGCAGTGTCGGTTGTTACTTCGTGATTGTACTTTTCTTCGTGGTTTATCCTTTGTGGATTTGAGAGACCTTCAGGGGTCTCGGGGTCCCTACTGAGTAGCTTATACTCACCCCTGCACGGGCTTCACCCGCACTACGTTGTGTTGGTTGCAGACGACGGACAACGTTGACCTTAGCTGAGGCTGGTAGAGCGGGATGGTACCCGGAGGTGGACCACTGGGCGGGACGTGCACGGAGCGGACGGCGGGACCCGTGGAGCAGAGGAGCTATCTGTACCCACCCTTCAGGTGGGATTTCCAGTGGACAGCTCGGAGTAGCGGCTTTTACTTTTCAGTTGCTATTTTTATTTTTTTGAGTTGTACTTTACTTTCAGTTTGGGTTTGTATTCTGGCCCATTTACCTTTCCGCACTTTCAGTCGTACTCTGCTTTGTTTAGTGTTTACTTTCCGCTTGTTTACTCTGTGGTGTTTGTTTACTTTACAAAGGCAATGCCTTCCCTTTTTACGGGGATTTACGCCTTGGTGCTAGTCGCCAGCCCCTGGCCTATGGAAGGCGGGCTTGGGGTAGTCACGGCACGGACCCCGAGGGCGGGTCGTGACACAAAAGTTATAAAATAATTTTATAACCTAATAATATTTTATATAAAAATAATATTCATTTTGTTAATACATTTATTAAAAACATTATATTTGTATAATAAAACATTTTAATATGAATATTCAATATTCATTTACTTAATTATACTATTATTTAAAAATTTAATAGATTGAAAATATTAATATTAAATTTTTTTGACTTACATTATATTAAGATAATACTAATTAATTTTTTTGACATTTTTAATATTACAACATATAATACTTTAAAATAATAATTTAAATGTCATGTATAATCTCAATATCTAATTAAATTTAATTATAATTTTATAATAGTATTGGTTTTATACTATATTCATAATTTTATATAATTTAAAACTAATATACACACACATATATATATATATATCATATCTTGAAAATAAAAAACAAATTAACTATTTTCATATATTAATATAATTATCATTTAAAATATTATATTAAATAAAAATTTTGATAAAAAAAATTCTATTCAATAAAAATAGTTATTTTAAAATATTCTTTAAACAAAGTAAAATAATATTTTCTTTTAGAATAAATTTTAAAACTGTACTTATAATTAAATAAAACAATTAATTTCAATTATTATTTTAAAGAAAATCGCTTGAAAATTTTTAAATTATAAATAACTCCATTTAATAAAATGTTTTCATAATAAATCTAGGTTTTGAATTTATGGGCTATTATATTATTCTCCCCTCGAAAGAATTGCATCCTCATAATTTGTTTCGTCAGACTGAAAACAATTGCGAATTTCTGTCCTCAGAATTAAGAAAACTTGGAATTCTAGACTTCTAAAATATACTACTTAGAAAAAAAACATCTAATCTCCAGAGTTGTCTAGACTGTTCCTCTGATACCAATTGTAAAGACCCGAGCCCAAGCAACCGAACTCGACCCTTACAAATTCTGTGTATTATTTTTATAAAAACACATGAATAAATACACAACATTAAATAAAACAGAGGATCCTTTAGCAGACCAGGTTTTTGAGATTTAGAATCCAATATTACATTTGAATATAAATGTACAAATTATAATAAACATTAAGCAAAGTCACATCAGAGAAACTATTCCACATTAGAAATTCATCATAGCACTTATACTAAACCTGTAAGAATAATTTAAAATACATGGGGTGAGCAAAAAAATGCCCAGTAAGGGGTTTTAAAACTATACCATTAAGAAATAATTTCTCTTTAAAAAATTTATTTAAAATACATGCTTTAAATCATGAAATTAACATGTCATCATCATTTTTCTAAGAGATTCTGAAACAGCTTTTAGGATAAAATTATGCTCAAAATTGCTAAACTTATTTAAGAGTTACAAATAAAATACAATATAAAATATGAATGTACTTGAATAGAAATACATGAAATTACACTTATAAGTTAGATAATGACCATACATAATTATTTATGACATTCCAGGTGTGCGCATATAGTTTTTCACATGAAATATTACTTGTTTGTATTTGCACAAAAAATGACATCAAAACACATATATAAAAACCATGAAATGATAGATAAGTTCTTAACCTTTGTTTATGGATTAGAAACGAACAATTAACCCTTCTTAATAAATAATATACATAAGTATAAAACATTATTCCATGTGCACTTTAAAATTTATAAATGATTAATACATGTTCAAAAGAGAATGATTATTAACCATGGTTATTCTACTAGTAGAATTATCTCATTGACTTTCACTTACTTGACTCATAATGAGGTAATGAATAATGTGGAACATCATAAACATTCTATCACGGCCTCATGCCAAGGCCATACTTAGCCATTTTGTCAAGGCCTCATGGCAAGACCTAGTTTGTATCATGACACCTACCGATGCATCTAGAGGTTATAGCAGGCCCCTCCCATCACATAATAAGTCTAATGCATGTGTGAATTCATAATGCCGGACAACATAATAATTCTGTCAATGCCTCATTCCAAGACACTAGTTCATCTCATGATATCTGCTGATGCACTGAGAGGCTATAGCAAGCATCACCCGTCACATAATATGTATAATACATTCCTCATATGTCTAATAAAAATATGCCTTTAAATCAAAGGGTCCCATACCACTTTTATTTTTTTGAATCTTAATCATAGATGAAAATAAATTTATTGATAAATTTTTGAGGTACATGATATTTAAACAATCCAAAGTGTCACATACCACTTTGGAAAGTTTAATTCTTAATCCATATAATATCATAAAAATATTAACCCCATACTTGAAATAAATTTCTTTATTTTCAATCCAAAAATAAAAAGGATAATGAAATAAACACACACATGCTCTATAAAATACATTTTATAAATAAAAATTTTCAATTATTGAAGAAATCCACGTGCTTGATAATCTCAGAAGTAAAATTTAAAATTAATTTGAAACCATGATTTGATTATGAATGGAGGGTTTTTTGATGTTGTGATTTAAATATGGCCAATATTGTATGTAGATACGACATCCTTAATTTTAAAATAACATGAAGACATGTTATGGGAATTTTTCTAAAACATGTAAATATAAGATATAAATTTGAACATTTCATCCTTATTTATATGTAAAATATATATGTATACATATATGTATACATATTTTTGGAACAAATTTATTTGGTAAACTCAAACTCTTAAGTTTTTTAATTCTGGAAAAATTCATCAAATGGATAGGAATATTTGTGTATGTCTACATATTAATAAATCAATATATTTTTATAAAATTCTTATTGATTGTAAATAATTTATCCTTAAAAACCATAAGCCTTGGAAATTACCATTTTATTCCAAATCCTTGTCACATATATATATATATATATATTTATATGATAAATAAATATTTCATACTTATATAAATATATAAATACATGTGACCTTGATTTCATCGTTGCATAATAAATTCACATTTTAACAAAACTTAGATAAATGAAAATATCCATTTGTAGAGTTAATATGAAATCAAATTTAAAACATAAACTTATATATATATATATATATATATATGAGTGGAATAATTATTTAGAAATAATACATGGATTTAATGATCCTTGATAAATAGTTAGATGTTTAATGATACAACCTGTTACATTAAATTACAAAAAACATAAACATTCCTACATATTAATGATTAACCCTTGGTTTGAAGATAAAACTTATGTATATGTATATATATGATTTTTTCGTGAAAACCTATAGTGAGTTTTAATATAACCAAAACTCATCTCATTTAACATTACATTAAATATTAATAACATTAAACATCCATGTACAACAAAATCCCATTCATTATTTCATGTAATACATTTTATAAAAAGTGTATCTTATGAAAATACACTGATCATACAATTTCTTAATTGATTATATGCATATGTTGATGACATGAAAATATAAAATCTTCTCATATCAACAGTAAATTATCTTTCACATTATATAATATTCTTAGGTAGTAATTATTTATATATCACACACAAAATTGTCAGGATAACATTTTAAGACAAACAATCATCATTTGCGCATATGTGTACATAAAAGTATGATAACATTTATTTATAAAATATATATTAAAAAAAGGTTTATGTGGGATCCATCATGTTGTATTCATGAATGAAATCCTCTTACATGTTTGTAAAATTGGAATTACCTCTATAATTTAAAAGGATTTAGCTTGTAATTCAAAAATTCATGCACATAAAATTGAAGAACATAAAACATGAAGATGAATATATATATATATATATACACGTAACAATAATCCCATAAAAATAATTACATAATATATAAGTATAAAATATATAGTATAACACTCACATATAAACACATAATTACATACATACATGTATATAAATTGTGTATCCAAGAAAATATAAACTTAAGACTTTTTTGAAATAAAATAACATCCCCTCACAAAAACTTAAATTAAAACATGAAAATAATTCATCATAGTTGAAATCTGAACACTAATGGATTTACAATCAAATAATTATCTGGAAACAAATCGAAATAATTCCCCTTATGTAAAACCAGAATTCATAAGTTATTGTAACATTTTACCAGATGAAAATATAAATCAGAATTAATGAATAACTAAAAATAAATTTTACCTTGAAAAACAAGTATAAAAAATCATAATTTAAAACTAAAATTCTCACCCTTTTAAAATAATTTTAGATTAAAGTGTAAATACCTTTTTAAAAACAGATTCATCATCTTTGTAAAAGACACCTTCTCCTATTCTTAGTTACACAAGTTTAAACATTTCATTTTTAGTCAGGAAGAACAGATTTTATATTTGTTTACATTTCTATTTATACCACGATTGAAAAATATATAACTGTGTATTATATTAATTGGTTAGATGCAATAGAGAAATTATCAGTGGATAGTAGAGGATTATCCAGCAAGCTTGTTGAAATTTGTGGCTTGTAAATTCAACATCAAGATAACAAAAAAAAATATATCTATATGAATTCAATTAAATACAAAGGATAAAGAAGACAAAGATTATTGAAACAATAATAAAAAAATAATAGTTAACATCCAATAATTATTCTGATCAAATTAGACGGACCACAAAATACATAAAAAAAGATTAGGAGTGAATTGATGAAGAACAGAGGGCAAAGACACACACTAACACCCTAAAAATATTTAGTCACCTACCTACGGATCTACAAATCTGATAACATAAAGAAGACAATGATGAGAACCTAAATCTGAAATATATTTGGAAAGCATACCTACCTTGCTAGGTTGAAGAAAATCAGAAATCTAGGCTCTAACTGCATCAAACCTCAGATCTAGACAAAATGAAGTCCTAACCTCAAACAGTGGATGGCCTACATCGAACGAACCCCAAAACCCCATCTTCTCGGCAGGACGGTGATGGTATTGGCTGAGTATTCTCCCCCAGGCACTCTACGACTGTGACCCATGACTGGAAAACCCCTCACTCAACTCCACTTTGGCCATGACTTCAACTTAAAGACAACCCTCCTCTGCTCAAGATCCCCTCAGCGCCACGACTTCTAACTCATGAAACCCTCGACCCCCACCCTTTCACAATTTCTTTCCTCTTTTTTATTCATTTATTATTATTATTATATCATTATTATTATATAAATAATTTATTTAATATACTTAAAATAAAGGTCAAAATTTTATAAGTATAATATTATAAGTTTAATTTCTACATTCAAAATTTATAAAATAATTTTATAACCTAATAATATTTTATATAAAAATAATATTCATTTTCTTAATACATTTATTAAAGACATTATTTTTGTATAATAAAACATTTTATTATGATTATTCAATATTCATTTATGAAATTATCCTATTTTTAAAAATTTAATAGATTGAAAATATCAATAATACATTTTTTTGAATTACATTAGATTAAGATAATACTACTTAAAATATTTGAAATTTTTAATATTACAACATATAATAATTTTAAATAATAATTTTAAATTTCATGTATAATATCAATATCTAATTAAAATAAAATTATAATTTTATAATAGTATTGGTTTTATACTATATTCATAATTTTATATAATTCAAAAATAATA
Organism: Viscum album; assembly: GCA_963277665.1. Taxonomy (NCBI): domain Eukaryota; kingdom Viridiplantae; phylum Streptophyta; class Magnoliopsida; order Santalales; family Viscaceae; genus Viscum; species Viscum album. The sequence continues at coordinate 1,795,480,331 of OY728120.1, forward strand.
TACATATATATATAGTATATCTTGAAAATCCAAAAAAAATTAACTATATTCATATATTAATATAATTATCATTTAAAATATTCTATTAAATAACAATTTTGATAAAAATATAATCTATTAAATAAAAATAGTTATTTTAAAATATTCTTTAAATAAAGTAAAATAATATTTTCTTTTAGAATAAATTTGAAAAATGTACTTATAATTAAATAAAACAATTAATTTCAATTATTATTTTAAATAAAATATTCTTGAAAATTTTTAAATTATAAATAACTCCATTTAATAAAATATTTTAATAGGTTTAGAATTTATGGGCTGTTACATCACATCTATGGTTTCTTTTGAGGTACGTTTTCTATTTATTTTTGGTCAAATATTTAGCCCTTGTAATTACTGGAATTTTAGGGTGAAAATTAAGTTTTTGGACCTGAAATTTGGTGGTCCACATTTTGCAGACAGTTAGTAGAAATCGTGCACCAGCCTAGTAGAGACTATGTGCCCTAGACAGTGGCACTATATAGGATACATTTCTTACCACATGGTTGTGTGGATAATCATGCACCTAAAGATGTGGGTATGTCTAAGGTGCATGGTCAACCACATAGGTGTGCGCCCTCCCCTACTAACCGTGCAACCTCATTCCTCTTTGGATAGAGGAGAACACACAGTTTTTGCACGGTTTGGAAAAATGTGTGACCAAACCACACGTCCTATCCAGGACATTAAAAATGTGGAATTTTAAATTTTTATTCTTTTAATTTGACCCTAAATCCACCCTTACTCACCCCATTCAAGATTTAAAACCCTAAGAGCCTCTTCCCCTCCCTCTTGGCTCCCTTGAACCTCATTCATTTGGAGTATTTGGTGTTGAATCTTCAATATATCTTCAAGTAAGCCACTCCTCCTCTCATTTATTCCTTATTCTTGGTTTATCCTTCCATTTTCTTTGAGTTATTCTTTCTATAGTGAATGTGTTGACCTAATTATGGTTCAATATTATTTCTCTAAGTTTAATCTTGATTTTTATGGTATTCTCTTACCTTTATAGGCCCCCTTTTGGTGCAATTGTGGTTTTCCACCAGATTCCAGAAGTTTCCAAGATTGAGGTTGGTGATCCCATGATTTAGCATTGTTGTATTATTTTATTATGATTTATTTTATTTCTTAATGTTTTCTATGAATTATTTGGATGGTGTAAACTTTGTTTTCAAAGGATTTTGATGTGCGTTTGGGTTTAAAAAGGGTTTTACCTATGGAAAATGATGATTTTCATGTATGCTCCATTGTTGGGTGTGAATTTGTGTATTGGTGGGTTATATGAAATGATAAATGTTTTTTAATTGAAAATGGTGGTTTTCATGTGTTCTTCTATGGTTGGATATGTTTTCATGTGAAAGAGGCATTTTATGTGTGATGGGAAGAGGAATTGAGCACAAAGGGAATCCTGGGTGACTAGATGTGTGGACTAGGACTAGTATGCTCATTGGATTAGTGGGTTCGAGACTTGGTTATCTCTTAAAGGATTGATGATACAACACTAACTAAACATATGATGATAACTGGAGACTCTTAGAACTTGGGATGTATTCCTCTCTAGTGGATTGTGCATGAGGACATTGTGGGTTATGGTTTCTTTACCATGTCATCGAGGTACGAGGTTACTAGGGTCCCACTAACACTAGTTCCTTAGGGATTTCCCATGATGCTCATATGATGCTATGTTTACCATCTCTATACAGTGTACTTTAATTTTCATTTTAAATTTCAAATCATGTTTTCCTTGATTTTTTTTTAAACATGTTTTCTAAAAGAATTTACTTGAGATGTTTCCTTTTCTTTTTATAAAACCTTGCATGTTTATTTGTATTATAATGTAATAACATACAATCCATTTGGGTGGTATCATACTGGTATTTTTATAACACCCTACATACACCCTTGGGTGTATGTAGACCTTTTTATGTTTGACCCAGATAAAGACCAGATGTTCTGTGGTGGTGACGGTGGATCTGGTATCTAGTGTTCCTATTATTGCAAGTGTTGGGGGAGGTAGATTGAGGGTGATGTCTATCTTAATTCATATAGGTTATTGGTTTAGTTCTAGTTGGTTCCCCTCCCCCTTTAACATTTTAGTTTCTGGTTAAAGATGTAAAATGTTTTAACTAGTATTAGTTATGTTTATCTTGGTTATAGTTATTGTTTATTATGTGATACATGATTATTGTTAATTTTTATGGTTGTATCTCATGGGTAAAATCATTCCCAAAATAAATGATTGATGATCAGGAACTAGTTTTCAACCTGTGGGGATTGGGAACACCCTTCGAGCATTGCCACATGCCAGTTCGGGTGTTGGGTTAGATTTCATCCCAGGATGGTTTGTGACAAAATAGTATCAAAGGAGGTTTCACCCTTTATTTGGGTCATGTTATTTAGGAGAGTCTGGATAGAAAAGGTCTTGCAGTTTTGGGGCTTGAGGTTCTTATTTTGAGTGGGGTGTCTAGCTGACACACCTCATAATAGGCCCTATGTTTCCATGGGATGTTGGGATTTTGTTTGAAATCTCCTTCGGGTGAGATGTACACGTTACAGACTGTTCATGGAAACTGAGTGGGGTGAAGTGGGATGGTTTTTTCTTATATTGAATATGGTTTTGATTTGATTTAAGTAAGAAATTGGAATTTGTTATTGCTACTAAAAACTTTTCTGAATGGTGTGTTGATTGTTTTCCATCTGTTTTTTTATTGTTATAGTAATATGACTCCCTGAATCCTTCTTGTGAAACCATAGGAAGAGGCCAGAGAGATTTCTCCCTCACCACTTGACCAGAGACTAGTGGAAGTGGTGGTTTAGGCTATCCATGCACTGGGTTAGGGAAAGATCTATGAACCTTCCCATGATAGAGAAGATGAACCAGGTATGGTAAGGGACAAGGTTTAGGAGTTCCTCAAGAACAATCCTCCTTCCTTCTGGGGTAGCATGGATCCTAAGGAATCATATGACTGGATTGAGAAAATTGAAAGGATGTTGGGTTCCTTGATACTCCTGAGGAAATTAAAATGAAATGTGATTTATTCTTGTTGGAAGGTCCTATTCGGAGGTGGTGGTACTAAATGGTTCAGGCTAGGAAGCATGAGTAGATGGGTTGGAAGGATTTTAGGGTCATATTCAATGAGTAGTATTTACCTGATACCTTGTCCTTTTCCAAGGCCTAGGAGTTTCTAGATATTTACTAGGGGATCATACTATGTTGGAGTATGCCAAAATTTTTTCTAAGTTAGCTTATTTATAACTTGAGGTAGTTTCCAATGAGCAGTTGAAGGCTCAATGGTTTGAAATGGGGTTGTGAATAGACACTCTATCTCAGATCTTCTTGTTTAAGATAAAGACCTATGTTAAGGTGGTTGATCATGCATTAATGGTGGATATTGACAACTCTATAAATTCTAGTTTCTATAAGGAAGTTTCAGTAGTGGGTCAAGGGGTTTGTATGAAAAGAAGGGGAAGATAGATGAGTAGGAGAAGGAGGAGGGGGGTAATTTAGGTCATCCTTCCCGACCATTTTCATCTGTGGCTTTAGATGCTGGGTCAGTCCTCTAGCATTAGTGTGGAAAGGTAGGGAATATGTGGTATGTGTGTTCATATCTACCCATACCTTTCCATTAGTGTGGAATTATGTATCACTTGAAGCAGTTTTGTAAAGTGGAATTTCTATATATGGGTGGTATAAGTTCTGCAGCCTCTAGGGTAATGTAAACCCATTCATAACCATCTAGGTCATCGAGCTCTCAGTTTGGTGGTCATAGTGGTAGAGATTGATTCTCTTCGAGGTAGAGTCAACTTAAAGAAGATTTGTAGGTCAATGGTTGTTATGAGGCTCAAGAAGAGATGAGGAACCTTAATTCTATGGATCAAATTCCATTGGAATTTGATGTTGGTACTACAATTTTTTGAGGTAAAATTATTATTGCATCATCCATAACTACCATCGTGTTTGATACAGGCTCTTCTAATTCCTTTATTTCTATCCAACTTGTGAATTTTTTGAAATTTACAACTGAGCTTATGTCATATGAAATAGAGTTAGTAATATTTCATGGTAGAAATAAATATCAAGGTTTCATATGTACATCATGTGCACTCACTCTATTTGGGGTTGAGATCGACTGTGATTTCCTAGTTTTGGAAATGGACCTTTTTGACGTGATCCTCGGTATGGATTTGAGGGTGTGTTTTTAGGAGCACATCAATTAATATCAGTGGAGATTGAGTTTTTTGGTACCTAATGAAATATATTAGGTTTTTCAAGGTGAATGGGATCCTTGTTTAGGACATGAAGGGCCTCCACTTCTGGAATTGGGAAATATTGTTTTTTAGATCTCATCACTCATGTTAGAGGACGGTGGTAGTGTTTATGAGGGTGAATTACCTCATGTGGTGGATGAGTTCCCAAAGGCATTTCCAAATGATTTCTCTGGTTTGACTCTAGAGTAGGATGTGGAGTTCACCATTGATTTGGCATTGAGGACTCAACTGATATCTCTTCCCCTATACCATATGGCCCCCACCGATTTGAGGAAATTAAAGATACAACTGAATGATTTAGAATCCAAAGGATTCATTCGTCCGAGTGTCTCACCTTGGGAAACCCTAGTCCTATTTGTGAATAAGTTTGATGGATATCTTTGGTTATGTATCAATTACCAGAAGATAAATAAGGTAACTATTAATAACAAATATCCATTGCCTTGTATTAATGACCTCTTTGATCAGATCAAGGGGAAAAGGTGGTTCACTAAAATTGATTTGCGTTCCGGGTATCACTAGGTTAGAGTTAGGGAGGTGGATATTCCTAAGACATCTTTCCAAAGTAGGTACAAAATTTTTGAGTATTTGGTAATGCTATTTGAGTTGATGAATGTTACAACAGTTTTCATGGCACTCATGAATAGGGTGTTCAATCAGTACCTCAATTCCTTTGTATTGGTATTTGTGGATGAAATCTTGGTCTACTATGGGACCAAGGAATAACATGAGAAACACGTAAGTATTTTTATAGGAACTCTTTGAGATCATTACTTCTATACTATGTTCTCTAGGTAAACCTTCTAGATTAGGGAGGTGAAGTTCTTGGGTCATGTGATCTTAGAATTATGGGTTTCATTAGACCATGAACGATAAGTGTGGTGATGTCAATGGAGAAATCGAGGAATAATTTCAAGAACAAAATATTTTTGTGCCTAGTAGGGTATTATATGTGGTTGATTAAATATTTCTCTTGACTATATTCTCCCATGACTAAACTTACCAGGAAAGGGGTAAAGTTTTAATGGAGTCTAGAATGTTAGGCATCCTTTGAGGAGTTTAAGAGGTTATTGATCATGACCCTTATGTTGATACTATAAGAATATGGAAAGGGATACATGGTTTACTATGATAATTTAGGTATGAATATCTGGTGAATGTTAATGTAGGATGAGCATGTGGTGGCATATGGTTCTCACCAACTTCAAATGCATGAAAATAGTTACCCAACCCATGACCTGGATTTAGTAGTAGTGATGCATGCCTTGAATATGTGGCATCATTATCTATTAGGGGAGAAGTTTATGGTATAATCAAATCTTAAGAACTTGCATTACATTTTCTTCTAGATGGATCTGAATTTAAAGCAGTGTTGTTGTGTGGAGTACTTTTAGGGGTTCAATTTTGATATTGTTTATACCCTAGAAAAAGGTAATGTGGTAGAAGATTCTTTCAGAAAAGAAGTACTGGTGAATGATTTGAAAGAGTCCAGTGATGAATGTACTTTGATGGAGATTTTTACCTAGTTTCATATGGAGACCAAGGAGAATAGTGGAGGTACGTTCTTGGATAGTTTTTTCAGCTGACTCCCTCCCTCATAGATTTGATTCTGTTGGAGCATCATGGTGATGAGCTATTCTAGTGATCTATGAACTGATTAAATAGTGATGAGGTGCCTAGTGACTGGGATTTGTATTCAGTTGGAGTTATTTGTTTCAAGGGTAATGTTATGATATCACTGTCTTTGTGGAATGTGTTGATAAAGGCTATCCATTATTATCAGTGGGATGTTCATCCCAGGACCACCAAGATGTTTTATGATGTGATTCATTAGTTCTGGTAGCCTGGTATGAGGTGGGACATAAAATATTTTTTTTCCAAGTGTTATACCTTTCGACAGGTTAAATTAGAACACCAAAGGCCCACCATTTTGATTTAGCCAGTACCCATTTCTATCAGGAAGTGGGGTGTGGTCTACATGGATTTTATTATTGGTTTTCCTTGTACACCTTAGGGAAAGAATGAAATATGGGTAGTGATTCACTATCTGACCAAATCATCCCATTTCATTCTGATTAAGGACTTGACCATAGTGGATGAATTGGGTCAGTTGTATGTTCAGGAGAGAGTGAGTATCCATGGTGTTCCATTGGAAATAATTTCAGATAAGGATCCCCTCTTTACCTCTCAGTTTTGGGAAGGTCTTCAGAAGGAAATGGGGTTGCAGGTCAAGTTGAGTACGACATACAATCCTCAAATAGATGGCCAGATGGAGCAGGAAAATCAGATCTTAGAAGACATGATCTAGGAATGTCTGTTGGATTTTGGAGGCTCATGGGATAACCATTTGGTATTTTTTGAGTTTTCTTATAGAAATAGTTACCAATAATCAATAATAATGGCTCATTTTGAGGCACTTTATGGTCGATCATGTCGTTCAACATTGTGTTGGATAGAGGCAGGTGAGACCTCACTGTTGGGAATGAGCATTGTGTAGGAGACAACTGATAATGTCAAGTTGATTAGGTAGTGTTTTTTGATGGTTCAAAGCCTTTATAAGTTTTAGGTCGATCAAAAACACTGATCATTGCAATTTTCAATTAGTGATCGAGTGTTTCTGAAGGTGGACCATCACTTGGGTCACCGTCATCTTGGTAGGAAAAGGAATATAACACCGAGGTATGTCAAACCTTTTGATATTACTAAGAGAGTTGGTAAGGTGTAATACCAGTTATATTTTTCATCTTAGTTGATGTCAATTCATTATGTGTTTCATGTATCTCAGCTAAAAATGTATAATCCAGATCTGTCTCATGTGTTGAATTGGGAAGAGTTGGAGTTGGAACCCGATTTTTCTATGTTTGAGCAGGCAATGTGGGTTTTGGATTCCCAAGAGAATGTTCTTTAAGTGAAATCTATACCGTTGGTTTGGGTTATTTGGTAATATGGTAGTGAAGAGCATGATACTTCGTAATGGAAGTCTTGGGTTGAAGTGCAATACCTATTCTTTTTCTATGATCATACTTTGGAATAAATTTAAAAGGGCATAATGTTTTCATGGGGGGGAGAATTGTCACATCTGTAGTTTTTTTTGAGTTAATTTTTATGTTTATTTTTGGTATTATATTAATCCCTTGGACTTTACAAGAGTTTTAGGTGAAAAATGACGTTTTTGGACCCAACAATAGATGGCACACAGTTGGCGCATGGTTAGTAGAAACCGTGCACTTGCTCCGGAGAGATCATTCCCCCTAGATAGTGGCACTGTCCAAGCCACATGGGAGTGTGCGCCCCCAAGAACTATGTGACCTCATTCCTCTTTAGGCATAGGGGGATGCACGATTTTTTCACAGTTTATAAAACTATGTGACCAAACAATGCAACATTTCTAGGTCATTAAAAATTTCAAATTTCCACTTTTTACCACTTTGAATTTAACCCCAAATCCACCCTTTCTCACCCCATCTGAGCTTCATATCCCTATGAGCCTCTCCCCGCCCCTCTTGTCTCCCTTGAAACTCATTACTTTAGTGTATTTGGTCTGGAATCTTCAATATCTCTTCAATTAAGCCTCTCCACATATTATTTTGTCCTTGTTATTGGTTTAACCTTCCAATTTCTTTGGGATGTTCTCTCTCCATTGGATGAGTTTACCTAATGATGGTTCAATCTTGGTTTTATGAGTTTAATCTTGATTTTTATGGCGTAATCTTTCTTTTATAGGGTCCCCTTGTGGTGTGGTTTTGGTTTTCCATCAGATTCTGAAAGTTTCCAAGCTTAAGGTAGTTTATTCCATGAATTAACATTGTTGGATGATTTTAGTATGCTCAATGTTCTTTCTTAATGTGTTATATGATTTTTTGGGGGTGTGAACAATGTTTTCAAAGTATTTTAGTGTGCGTTTGGGTTTTAAGATGGGTTATCCTAATGAAAATGATGTTTTTCATATTTTCTTCATTATTGGGTGTGTGTGTATGTGCAATGGTGGTTCATATGTAATGATAAATGTTTTTTCAATTGAAAATGGTGGCTTTTATTTGTTCTTCTATGATTGGGTGTGTGTTTATGTGAAATAGGTGGTTTATGTGTGATATAAAGAGAAATTGAGCACAGAGGGAATCCTAGGTGAGTAGATAGAAAGACTAGGACTAGTACACTAGTTGGATCGATAAGCCCAAGGTCCAATTCCATCTAGCAATATTTATGGTACAACACTAACTAAACATATGATGATGATTAGATAACACTAGACCTTGGGATGTGTTCCCCTCTAGTGGACCATGCATGAGGACACTATGAGTTATGTTTTTTATACCTTGTTATTGTGGTACAATATTCCAAGGGTCCCACTAACACTAGTACCTTAGGGATTCCCATGATGTTCATATGATGCTATCTTTACCATTGGCATACAATGGAATTTAATTTTCATTTTAAGCTTCACAGCATTTTTTTTCTTGAATGTTTTTCTAAACATGTTTTCTTAAATCGTTTCCTTGAAATGATTCCTTTCCTTTTTATAAAACCATGAATATTGAATTGTCTTATAATTTTATATCCTAGAATCCCTTTGAGTGGTATCCTAATGGGAATTTAATCACACCCTACATACACCCTCATGTGTATATAGACTTTATTATGTTTGACCCAAGTAAAGGAAATATGTTCTGTGGTGGTGGTGGATCTGATTTCCAATGTTCCTCTTATTACAGGTGTTAGTGGAGGTGACTTGATGGTGATAGCCCTCTTGTTTCATAGAGGTTTTTGGTTGAGGTCTAGTCAGTTCCCCTAACTGTTTGATGTTTTGGTTTCTAGTTAAATATGTAAAATGTTTTAACTTTCATTAGTTGTGTTTCTATTGTTTATGGTTATTGTTTATTATGCGATGCTTGATTCTTGTGAATTGTTATGGTTGTCTATCTTGGGTGAAATCATTCCCAAAAGAAATTCTTGATTCCCAAGCACTAGTTTCCAGCCCATGGGGATCAATAATTCCCTTTGGGCCTTGTAACATGCCAGGTTGGGTGTTGGGTTGGATGGAATCCTAGGCCGGTTCGTGATAGACTATGGCCCAAGAAATTTCTTGAAGGTTTTTGTTTCTTCTTTCCACTACACCATTATGTTGTGGGGTCCTAGGGGCATAAAGGTTAGGATTATATCAATTTTTTGATCAAAATGATTCAAAATATTGATTTTTAAACTCATGGCCATGATCACTTGTTAAGATTTTAATTCTAAGTCCACTAAGATTTTATATAGATTTAGCATACTTGGGAAAATAAGAAAAAGATTCACTTTTGTGAGATAGAAATAATACCCAAGTATATCTTGAAAATTCATCTACTAGAACCTAAAAATATTTCTTCCCATTTAATCTAGAAACACTATAAGGTTTAAACAATTCCATGTGATCCAACTCTAGTGGTTGAGTAGTTTAAACTTCTTTATTTGATTTGAAATATATTTTGTGTTGTTTCACTTTTTAAAATGGGTTGCAGACTTTATCAATTGTGAATTCTAGTTTAGGTAGATCCTTGAACAACCCTTTCTTAGTTATCCTTTTAATTGAATTAATATTTCAATGGCCTAGTCTCCTATAAAAAATTCAAGATTATTTATGAAAGGAACTTATACAGGAATTGTTTTGAGAAAACAAAGAATGTAAATTAACAACATATACATTATCATTTCTTAAAGTATTAAATACTAAAGAATTTTTAATATAAAAAACTTTGTAAGAATTATTTTCAAATTTAACATGAAAATAGTAATTATATAACTATGATATGATAGTAAGATTATACTTTAATCCATTTATAAATAAAACTTTAGAAATTAAAATAGTGTTAGAGTTACCGATTAGATAAAGTCTAATAAATTTTCCTCTAGAATTTTCACCAAAAGTGAGATATACACTATCATCCTTGATTTAGTTCTAGAAACTTGAATATTATATAGTCATGTGTCTAGATAAACCATTGTAAAAATAACATAAATGTGCACTAGATCTTTTCAACCAGTTTTACTACAAAAAAAATTTTAAACCAAAAATGAATTTGGTACCCAATATTCTTGGGTCCATAAATGTTAGTAATAAAATTTTAAGGAACCCATAATTTCTTAAAAGGTTTCCTAAAATAATATTTTATAATTTTATAAATAAAAACAATGTTTGTTTTAGAAGAATAAAAACTAGTAACTGAATTTTTAGAACTAGAACTAAGAATAAAATTAGTTTTAATAATCCTTCGTTTTCTAGGTAGATATCTTATCCTAGTAGTATATTTAGGTGAAATTTTCTTTCCAATAATCTGAGTCAATGTATTTATTCTATTTTTAAATATTTTCAAATCCCTTTTCAATTTACCGTTATATAATTTTAACTCATTTTTTTCTTTTCACAACTGAGCATTTTTATCCTTCTCTATAGTGAAATTAGTCTAAAAACTAGAAGTCATAGCATGGTACTTATTTAAAATATTATATTTATCTTTAAGTTTATTTAAAGTATCCACCAACATATTATAGTATTAAAAAATTTCTTTATTAAACATGTTTTCATCACTTTTTCCATCTCCAGATATGTTAGAAATATGAATAGGAGATGCAAGAAAAGCATTAGATACCTCAGATGTGTTTGTTATAAAACACATGTTGGCTCTATCATGGTTATATTCTCTACTTCAATCTGATTCACTTGAGCTATCCTCTAAATAAATCCAATTTATTTTTATATCTTTCTTATATCTATTATCTTTATCATCAGATTTATTCTTGGATATTATCTTATGATAGTTAGATTTTACATGGCCTTTTATATTACATTCATAGTAGACTATTTTATTTGAAGTATCATCCTTCTTCCAATCATTTCTCCAATTACCTATATTTTTATACTTTCGCATATAATTGGGGTTCCTAAAGAACTTATTCCTCTTGTAAAATTTCTTAAATATTTTGGCCAGGTGGTCTATTTCTTCATCACTATCTATAGGTGACTCTTCGTCACTTGAGCTATCTATTTTTATCTTCTCCTTTTATTTTGAAGTAGTAATTTTTAAGGATACATATTTCTTCATTGGTTCATCTTCTTCTTCTCTGTTTACTTTGAGTTACACTTCATACATTATAAGCTTTACTATTATCACTTTAAAATGAAACTTACTAATTTCATGTGATCCTTAAATTGAAACTCGAGTTCCTCTCTATATGTCTAGTAAACACCTCAACAGGAACATCACTTGGTCTTTGTTAGAAACATGTTTCCCCAGTGAATGTATTATGTTAACAATATCATTAAACCAATGATACATATCAAAAATTTGTTGATAAATTTTTATTTTTAAATAATCATATTTAATAGTATAAGTATTTAGATGCATTTATTTTACATTAGATGTTACTTCATGAGAAACAACTAAAGTATCCCAAAATCCAAATGCATTAGTATAGTCATAAATTCTATTAAATTATCCATATTCCATAGCACAATACAAAGCAGTCATTTATTTACACTTATTATTATATGCTTCTTTAGTAGGATCACTCTATTCATCTCTTACAGTTTTGGATAGTTCATATTTATCCTCAATTACAGTCTCGATTTTAAAACCTATTCTTTCAATATGAATCTTCATTTAAATATTCCAATGAGAATTATTTGTTCCATTAAAATAAGGAGGCCTATTTACAGCAAACCCCCTTTTCTATTGTTATGCATAAATAACTAAATTTATAAATAACAAAATATCTCTAAAATACAACTAAATCACATTTAAAAATATATTTGAAACCCTCTAATACCAAATGTTGATAAAAGTGACCAACTCAAGAGGGGGGTGAATTGAGTACCCAATAATTTTTTTTGTTAAAAAAAATTTAAAACTAAATCCCCTAAGATAATTAAAAATCCCCAGTTAATCAAAATAATAGAATTATATAAATTTTATCTTTCAAATAATTTCTAAAAACGGGATTAGGGATCAATTAAAACAATATTTGAAATCACTTTAACTTTGGAAACTATATTACTTAATCAAAAAAATTATATAGAAACTGGTTAAGAAAAACTATTAATGTAATGTTTTGTTTCAGATTTTAATAAAATATAGAATTTTAACTTTGAAATATAGAAAAAAACAATAAAAACATAGTGGAATTTAAACAAGGGGTTTAGTCTCAAACTCAGACTTAATACCCTACACTTGGAAATCACCTAATACCAAGAATATTATTACAATAATAATTATATCCATAGCCTAGATTAGGTTTTAAAATAAATATCACATAAGTATTATATAATCAAAGCCTCTTACATAGTTATACATGGGAAGAAAAATAATTAATAGGTCACACATGACCTCTTCCACAATTGTATTGGGTATAAAAATAGAGATTGAGAGGGAATTTCAAGAACACTCCATTTTGGTACATGAGATGGTGTGTATAGATAAATAGAGTAATGCAACACACAAATCAAATTTAAAGAATAAAAAGATAGAGAAAATGATTAGAAAATGAAAGAAGTGGTGCTACTAAGTCTGTATAGATTCAGATGTTCATAGGTACTCATATTTTTCTTAATAAGGAGTTCGAATAGGTTCTACAAAAAGTGTAGGAAAATAAAGTATCATATAGTATAAAAAATCCTTTTATTTTCTATCTGTAGATGTTCTAAAAAACTACCCCATGGGTGAGTTAGGATTGTTCCTATATACAATGTATGAAGCTTCTTATTTTTATATATATTCCACACTTCCACAAAAATATGTATATATCTCTCATGCATGAGGAAAATATTCTGAATATATAGCTCTGTAGGTCAAAATTATCCATTGAAAAATAATAATAAATATATCTTGGATCCTCATACCGGGAACTAAATCAGGAAACTCTTAAATTTTTATTTAATACATACATGGAGTGGTTTATGAATAATTATTAATATATATTAACGTTCATATTTAATGCATTAAATCCCCTAAACTAGTAGTTGCAGGAGTTAAATTCAAATGAGATTCAGAAAGACAATGATAGAGTACTAGTGATAGATCATATCTGAAAGTAGAATTGAAAGATTGTAGATTAGAATTACAATAACACAATATAGTGGTATATCAGTCAATGGTAGATCTTATGAACTAGTAGTAGATCTAATCAGTGGTAGATCTAGTATGATAGTAGATATAGTCTGGTTGTAGATTAACTCTAGTGGTTAATCTTTCTTGGCAATAGATTGAATCTAATGGTATATGTAACTGGAGGTATATGCTCCATTATTAGAGTCTGAAATTAGGTGGGGTTCACTGATAGATCTTGTTTGAACTAATGGTGGATTTCCACAACAGTAGATCTATTAGTGTTAGAGTCTAGTGTTATATGTAATCCACAGGTAGATATGATTGAACTAATAGTGTATCATCACAACCAATCATATATCTATTTGAACTGATGGTATATCTTCACAACTAATGGTAGATATTCATAACTAATGGTAGATCTTTACTTAGCCAAGTTTCTTTAAAGAAATGATGTACTATAAAAAAACATTAATATTATTAAAAATATAACAAACATGATTTGTAGTCATTAAAATAATGTGGTACCAAAACATATAAGGTAAAAGAAGTTTGAATAATGTTTTGGTTAATAAAGAATTCATAATTATTTTATAAGAATTGGGAAGAATATAATGGATTTTAATTAATAGAGTTTTTTAGTTTTGGAAATTTAGTGAGCAAGAAAGTGAAATTGGTTTCATGCCTTTTCCACTTTGGGAGAAATTATATAAAGGTGGTGTAAAATATGAATATACTCAGCACTGTTCATTCATACAAAAAGATGACACATTTTGAGTAGAATGAGTTTTTAGATGATTCATTGAAGAAGAGTTTCCGAATAGAGGCTTTGATCAGACCATCAGATAGAGTTTTCATTTAATGGCACCACACATAGAGCATTGAATAGAGTTTCTAAACATAATTTGAGGCATGAAATGTTTTTCTTAGTAGGAAGAACTAATGTTAGAAAATAGGAACCATTTTAGTGAGTCATTCCAGATTGGGTTTCCCTAAATAGAGGAAGGAAAACCGAATGGACACATTCTAGATGGGGGAAATGGGTGGACCATTCCAGAGAGATAAAATTGGATATACTATTCTAGAATAACTTTCTATAATATATTTAATAAAGTTTAATATATTTTTTTTTGGATCAATTTTGTAAGAAAATTTTTTGTAAACTGATGGGAGTCTATATTATCATTCATATTAGGAGATATAAGAAGACTAATGGGAGATTGATCAAAGTTGTATTAACTTCTTTCTAATAGTGAATATTCATGTACTGATGAGAGTTTCCATTGAAAGGATGTAGGTTATCACACTAATGTTGAACCTTTTAAATCTTTTTTTCCTTTCATTTATTTCTTATTATTTAATTCTTATGAGTTTTTCATAAAAATTTACAAGGATAAAACTCTAACAATTTACAGGGGTTAATTTCATAAAATTTGAAATTTTAAAAATCACCACAAATAACCCCCCTCTCAACGGTTCCAATGATCATTAGGAAATTCAATTGGTATCAAAGGGATGGTTATACTATTTCATCCCTATCATGGAAAATATTAATTCAGTCAATAGTAGAGGTATTCCTACCTTCGATGGAAATAATTTTCATGGTTGAGAAAATAGAATGATAACCTATCTTCTATCTCTTGTCTTAGAAGTTATTAATGAAACTAATATTAGGTTTCAACACATTTAAAAAATTAATCTGATGAATTTTTTTGACAAAAAAAACATTGAGGTTGATGGAAAAGATTGAAATTTTATCATTATATATTTGTTTGAAAATGTTTTCATAAAGGTGATGGATCTCAAAATAGCCAAATAAACTTATGAAAAAATTGAAAGTATTTTTCAAGGATATACCAAAGTGAAGGAGGAAAATATTTAAATATGGAATAAATTTTTTGAAGATATCTAAATGGAAGATAAATATAATTTAAATGAATACTTCACTAGTGTTAATGAAGTTTTTTGAAACATAAAAGGTTTTATAGATTTATTGAAAGATAATACTATTATTAAGAAATTTATGAGAAACTTTTGTGATAGGTTTGACTCCAAAATTTCTTCTTTAGAAGATATAGATGATTTATCACTTGATGAATTACATAAATTTATTATTTCATATGAGATGATAAAAGCTCTAGCTTTAAAAAATAATATCAAGGATGAAATTGATTTTAAATCTATGAAAAATTTAAAGATCCAAGATGATGATATAATTGATCCCTATGATTCAAAATCTAAGTAAGATGATGAAATGAATGAAAATATCATGTCTATTATCTCCAAGAATTACCAAAAAGGTATAATAAATTTCAAAGGAAACTTCCCAATTAAATATTTTGAGTGTGAAGGAATTTGGAATTTTTTTTATAAACTTTACTAAGAAGAATGTTTTAGTATATGAAGATTATTTTGAAGAAAAACCTTGGTGGAATAAGTGGAAAAAACATCTATGAAAGATAATAATCCCACTGGTGGAAATAAAACGTTTGGTGGAAGCATAACGATTATGTTGAGTGAGAAAGTTAAAGATGAATCTTATAAAAAAGAGTTTTTAAAAGATGAAAATACAAAGAAGTTCATAAAGTTATTTTAAAATGTTGATAAGAAGGATTATTCCTCAAATAGTGATGAAGAAGAAGGTGAAAAACTTACGGAGAATATCAGATGAGATCAGAACTCATTGCATGTCTTGATCAAAACAAAAAAACTCAAAAATAGATTGTAATGTTAAAGAAGGAAAGTAAAAATTATAATAAAGGGATGGAAATGTGTCCTTAAATAGGGATATTATTATATTCAAGAGATCATAAAACTCAAAAAAAGTTTTTATATAAAGAAATATGGTAGAATATCCTAGTAAGAAACTTAATTCTAAGGAATATGGGGTTTTTAAAAATCAAATCAAACTCCTTTAGTTTTAAAGTTACTTAATAATGATTAAAAAAAATTCTACAATATTTTATAGGTAAAATCTAAAACATATAAAGATACTGAGAAATGTCATTCCAAGAATCATGTGAAATCTTCACCCACTAAATGTAAAAGTTCATCTGATTTTACTAAACTTGAAGGTGTTAAGATTTTTTTTGGGAAATATTCAATTGAGAAATTATATAATAAATCCATTACACGAACAAAATCTGAAACTAACATCCATAATAAAGCTTCCCCATGCTAGTATTTAATAAGAATACAAAAATGTTATGAACCTCAGTAAACTTTCTATAAGGAAAGACCCTTCTTATATAAAATATTGATATTTGATGTTTTTTTTGGTAGTATATAATTCATGGGAAAAAATATTATAACCATTGGAATAACATGTCTCTCTCTGGAAATAAGAATAAACTTAGGGGGATAAAAAAAGAAGAAAAGTGGGTAACTTTCATAAGTTACAAGAAGAAATAATGGAAAAGTCACAAGATTCTAAAAAACTTATAATTAAAAATAAGTTTGGTTTCCTGGAGTAAGTTTGTGGAAAATGTGACCAACATGGTAGATTTACTGAATAATGTTTGAAAACTCTTCTGGAACATGTTTACTATGCTAGGAAATAAAAATAATCCAGAAAGAAAAAAGTTAAGGAAATTGATTTTTTTGAAATAGCACAAAAATTTATCAGAAGGAAAAAACCTTGAATTCTTTAGATTGGTTGTTCCTCACATATTAAAATTGATATAAATATATTAAAAGATGTTGAAAATATTAAAGGAGTAACATTTAATTTTAGAAATGACATTTACTTAAAAATCAAAGGAATATGAACTGTTGATGGATAATAAACTGAATTTAAAAGAAGTTTTATATGTTTATAATCTCAAACAAAACATTATAAGTGATATATAACTCTATGATAATGATAGTGAAGTTATATCTAGGAAATATTCTTATATAATTATAAGTTTGGAAGATAGAACTGTTGTTACCAAGGGAGAAAGAACCAGTAGAAACCTCTCTTAGATTGGAGAACTTTGTAATTCATGTTACCTGAGAATTGAAGATGAAAATAAGTTGTGGCATCAAAGGCTTGGACATATTATCCAGAAAAGGATGATTTATTTACAAAGTTTATATAGTAATAAACTTAACACTATTGAAAATAAAATAAGATTATGTTTTTATAACATGTCAATAGGGGAAGATGGTTAGTGGAAGGCATAAGAAAATTAAAATTCAATATACTATACCTATTGAGTTTTTTTCACTCTAATCATTGTGGGATGAGGAGAAATAAATCAATAAAAGTGTATTTTTTACTTAATTTTATTGATTTGTCCCTTGGATGACTAACATTATGATTATGAGGCACAAATCAGAGGCTGTATAAATGTTCAGATTTTTTAAAGTGGAAGTTGAAAGAGAAATGGGTGTTTATATATTGAAGTTGAGAATTGATAACAGAAATAAGTAAAAAAGTAATTATTTCAAATACTATCTAAAGAAACATGGAATAAAACATCAATATAGTGCTCTATTCACTCCTTAAAAAAAATGGAGTGGTATAAATACAAAACAGAAGTTTAATGGAAATGTGAAGAAGTATGATGGATGAGTATAAAATTTCTATGTTTTTATGGGGATAAGTTGTCCGTACAACTATACATGTAAAAAAAATTTGTGTGTGTGGATGGAATCGAAAATGAATCCCTATGAAATTTATTATAACAAAAATCTTTTAGTGAAATATTTCAAGTTATTTTGGAGTCCATTCTTTCTTAAGATCAAAAATCAAGATCTTGTAAAATTTGACTAAAAGGATTAAGAATGAATTTTTATGGGTTAATCACAAAATATAAGGAGTTATAAACTTTGGATGAATTTTGTTAAAAAATTGGATTCCTATGATGTGATTTTTTTTTGAAAAAATGAATCTTAAAAAAATTATTGAAAATGTCGAGAAAGATAAATTGAAAACTTCCAACAAGAATAAAAAAAGTAAAGATGAATGTGAACTAAAATAGGTACTTGAATATTTTGAAAAATTTTGTGATGATAAAAGCGATACAGGTAGAAAATATTTAAAATTTTATACACTATAGAAACAGGTTTAAGTCAAAAACTTCATTATAAGTAAAAAACCTCTAGTTCATACCAAAAAAATGTTGTGGTTAGAAAACATACATATGTTTTCTCACAGGTTGAAAGAGAATCAGTTTTAGGGGAATATAAACATAAATAATGGGTTGATGATATGAATGAAAAGTTGTATTAGATATATAAAAATGACACATGGGAACTTGTCCCATGAACAACCTAAACAAATATTATTTAGATAAAATGATTTTTTAGAAAAAATTTAAATAGAAATCAATATGTTTCAAGAAACAAAGAATGACTTGTTTTCAAAGTATATTCACAAGTGGAAGGTTTTTATTTTGAAGAAATTTTTTCCCTCACTGTGAGATTGAAAAATATCAGAATGTTCTTGGAAGTGGATAAACATATATGTTAAAAAGGTTATCAGATGGATGTCAATTAAAACTCTTTAAATAGATATATCGAGGAGGAAGTTTATATTGATCAATATTGTGGGTTATTACTAGAAAAATATTTAACTAAGGTGTGTAAGTTGAATAAATACTTGTATATGTTGAAATATGACCCACATGACTGGTACTCAAAACTTGATAGTTTCTTGAAGAGGATGAAATTTTCTAAAGTAAAAATTGATAGTAACTTATAAGTTAAGAAGATAAACTCAAGTTCCATGATTTTTATTGTTCATGCTGGTGAAATAATTTTTTCAGGGTATAAAGATAAATTCTTTAAATATTTTTATGAATAAATGAAGAAAAACTTTGGAATGTCAATGATTAGAGAATTAACATGATTTATAGATTTACAAGTTCAGTAGAGGGAAAGATACATCTTTCAATCATAAGAAAATTATGTTATGGATTTGCTATAAAATTTTGGCATAGATAATTATAAATATGTTTCTACTCTAATTTTAGTGGTCATGAAGATGAGTAAAGATGATGTTGGGAAAAGTCTGAATTAAAAATATTTCTTAAAGTTGATAAGAAGTTGACTCTATCTTACAGCTTCAAGTCCAGATATTGTTTATACTGTAAATTTACATGAAAGATATTAGAGTGAGCCTAAATAATCACATATGTTGGTCGAAAATATAATACTCAGTTACATAAAAGGAGCATCTTCTTATGTGATTTTTTATAAAATATTTTGTGATATGAAAATTTTTGGATGCACCTATGATGATTGGGATGGAGATTACAACAATAGAAAATAAATATCAGGAGGAACATTTTTCAAGAAATAATGTTGTGTGAGTTGTTATAATAAGAAAAAAAAATTAGATACTTTGAGTACAATTGAATAAAAATATGTTTTTTCCACCCATTATTGTACAAAAAATTATTTGGATCAAAGTTTAGCTTGAATATTTAAGAGTAAAAGTTTGAAAACCATTAAAGATTATTTGTGATAAACAAAGTGTAATTGATTTTCCAAAAAATATGTAAAATATTTGAGATCAAAGCATATTGTGACAAAGTATTACTTTATTGAAGATAAGTTCCTAGTGGGGATCTTATTATTGAATATATTTCTACAATATATCAAATTGCTAATGTTTTCACCAAAGATATGAAAAATGGTTTTTTTTTGGAATTGAGGATGAAACTACATGTCCATACTCCATATAAGACTCCTAAAGTTTATAATAAACTCCCCCAATGCACTTTGGAATATGTTGTGCAAGGGGGATAATGGGTACAACTTTATAAGAATAAGTAAAACTCTTTCTGATATGAATTTGAAGCTATGAACATCATAAAATGGTGGAGAGAAGGAAAAGAATAGAAATAGAATAGAGAAAAAATTGATGGTGATTTTATGTTTTCATAAACAAAACATTTATTTTCACCGAGGGATGAAATTCCTTTTAAAATATTGTTTTATCTAGTTGTGTAGTATGAGGACATTATCTATTATAAAGGTCATGATTTGATAAAAGTTTTCAAAAATACGAGTTTGGAAAAATTTGAGTTGTTAAAAATATATGTTCAAAGGTTTGAATGTCTCCAAAAAATACAAAGGGGAGATTGAATATCCTTTGTAATGTTTTATTAAAAAATGTATTTTTTTACAGCTTACTTTTTTAATTTTTTTTTGTAAAACATGTGAGAAATAAATTTTTGAAGTTGCTTAAAAACAATTTTATGAAGTTTTTGGATGAAGTTAGGAAGTTTCCTTAACCTTATTAATATGATTTATTATAAATTCAAATGATTCTAAGTTGTTCTTAAATGTTTCCAAAATCATGGAAAAGCTAATGATCCAAGATTGAAAAATAAAGGCATAGTTTTAGGAGGCCAGATCCATAATACCAGACAAAATTCATCAGATAAATATTTCTAAATGCATACTTATAAACTGAGTGTTCTTGATGTATTTTTTTGGACTAATAAGGGATAATGTTTTGGATAGAGTATTTGGTAATATATTTGAATATGTATCACTTGATAGAATAAAGAGAATGGAGATGTAGCGGTATAAGAAATCTATGGGTAGAAATTTTCAAACAATATTTTTGGATGGATATTTTTATTATCCATCAGACACAGACAACCAGATAGAAATTTTGGATAGAGAGTTTCATGAAATCTAAATGATGAGTTTTTTATGAGTATAAACATAATATATAAATGATGAGATTTAAAAAAATGAGAAGTTAAATTTTATTTGAAGTTGAAACTAGATAGAGAAGGGCACTAAATACAGAATTTATATGTGACTAAAGTCTTTAGAAGTTGCAACAATATAGTCAACCATCTTCAAAGGCTCAAGTTTCCAGACAGATAGATTATACAGAGTTCAAATAAAAAAGTTTTGTTATAGTTTTCTAAAAGTTAATATTTGAGAAGTTATGAAGTGTGATACTAAATAAAGGCTAATGGATCGAGTCCATTAAATGAAGATACAACAAATGAAAATCTAAAAAATAGATAAATATATGACAAACCAAGTCGATGTCATCAGACATAAGAGAAATTATTTCCCCAATTGGTGTGTGAATTTTGAGCTGGGGAAAGATTCAATAGACAAAGAATTTATAACACTTTGGTTAATGAGGATTATACAAAAGGAAGAAAAATTTGAACCATATAGAGGAGTTTCCAAATAAGTCATCATAAAAACTTCCACTAGAAAAATATTTTGATAAGATTTTAATATATTTGTAAATACATAATAACATCAATGATGTTGTGAAAATTTTCAATAGGTTTTCTATCTATCAAAATTCAATAAATATTTTGTGAGTTATTTAATATCTAAGGTTAAATAAGTTTGAATAAATTTATAGTCACTGAAAAATTCAGAAATATTCTAGAAGAGTTGAAAAGCATCTAGTGAATTTTAATTAAGTGAGTTTTTTAGTATTGGAAATTTAGTGAGTGGGAATGTAAAATTGGTTTCCTAAATTTTCCACTTTAGGAGAACCTATAAAAAGGGGTTGAAAAGTAAAACTATACTTAACACTGTTCACACATATGAAAAGATGAAACCTTTTGACTAGAATAAGTTTCTAGATGATTTGGTTAAATTAGAGTTTCTACTTAGATAATTTGACAAGAGCATCAAATAGAGTTTTGAATTTATATAATTAGATAAAAATAATCAGATAGAGTATAAAAAAATAATTTTAAGGTGTTGAGTTTTTGTTCAATGAACAAAAAAAACATGTAAGTTTTAGTGAGGTGTTTTGAATGGGGTTTCACCGAATGGATGAAGGGAACACCAGACAAACTCATTCCTGATGGATAAAAATATACAGACCATTCCCAATGGTAAAAAATAGATAGAATAATCTATAAAAACTTTATGGGATATTTTTAATAAAGTTTTGTATCTTTTTTGTTGGATTGGTTTTGTAAGAAAAACTTTTGTTAATTGACAGGAGTTAATATTATCATTCCTATCAGGAGATAAAAGTAGTCTAGTGAGATTTGGATAAAAGTTGTATTCAATTATTACTAATAGTGAATTTCAATAGACTGGTGAGGGTCACCATGGAATGGATATAGGTTCTCACACTGATTCTAAACCTTTTAAATCTTATGTTTCTTGTATTTCTTTATTATTATTTAATGTTTGTGATTTTTTCATAAAAGTTGATAAGGATAAAAATCTAACAAGTTGCAGGGGTTAATTTCAAATAATTAGAAATTGTAAAAAGTCACCACTAATACAACCCCCTCTCGATGGTTCCAAAAATCCTTATAAACTTTAGTTTTATTTGATGGTCACATAGATATGTGACATGGATTATATATGATGTAATGTTTTAAAAAACCCAGAAAGTATATAAAATATAAGGATAATCTATCATATTATCATATATGATTTTAAAAAATAGTGATTATGTTGGTTATAATAAATATTATTAAAGAGTTTAACAATATTAATATGTAACTTATTAAAAGGAAACCTCCATTTTATCATTCTTTCATTTTGGCTACACCACTATTTATATAGATATAAATTTTGTGAAGTAAAATGATAATTGACCTCTCAAAGTATGAATTTGAGTTTATTCCTATTGATAGTCATCATGTATTACTATAGGTTGTGATGAAATGTTAAGGTTAGTTTAAGTAGGTTTATTATATATATATAAATAATATAATCATGATACACAAAACAAAGAATAAGATATTATTTTTTTGTGTTGGATGACCAACTAAGTATACCAAATGGAATTTCATAGATAAGATGTATTTGGAATACTAGGGGTGAATGGATCATATTTGAATCCCCACTACATGAGGTTAACAAGATACCTAGCATGAGAACCTTTATACTTTGATACCTTACTTATATAAGTATACATATTGACTCAGCTAATATGGGGGGGGGGGTGTTACTTATAATTTCATCAATTGGATATTATCTAATATGGTATTTGTCCTATCATATGAAGAGTATAACATCATGGACCTTGATTTAGATAAACTATGGGTTTGTACAGTTACATCTATATATTATATATCTATCTGGATAGTGGATATGTGATGGGATTATCCGTAAGTATTAATGACATGTGATGTATTCATCGATCAAATTAGTCTACACTCAGAGAGTTGAGAACAATTGAGTTTTCTATATGGGATTGACATATTCCATGTACCATAGTCACTCTATGTCTTGGAAAAGGGGAAAATATGAGAATGGAAATTTTCATATGAAGCATACTAGTGGAAAAAAGTATTGAGATTCATGTGTTTGATGGAGATCACACTAGATATTTTTATAGATTGAGTTGAATCAACACTTTTCTAGAGGCCCCTCTTTTCTTAAAATTATAGATCATGAGATTTGTATTTTTTTAAAATGTTATAATGGACTGTAGGGCCATAGTTTGTGGTTCAATAAATGGGGATTGAGTTTGAATTGGATAGCCACTCTAAAAATGTTTTAGAGTTAATCCAAAAAGGTTTTTTTGATGGGTATTCCCATGTTATTACATATGATGTGATATAAGGTGAAGTTAATGATAGTTTTCCAATTTTTTGGAATATATCCAAAAGGAGTTTTGGATATGGTTTTATAATATACTATATGCATTAAAAAATAAGGTGAAAGGGCACATAGTATTTTAGGATTTAGTGTAAGTGTGATATTGATGGAGATATTCCCTAAAGCCTTATATATAATATATATATATATATATATCATGAAAAATTTTATTTTCATACAAAAAATGGTATATTATTTTATACAATATTTGATTACAATAAAATGATAAGTAGTTATCATTTTGTGTTTCTCCCATGTAAGATATTATTAAAAGGAATCATTTATTATTTAGATGAAATGTTTGGGAGTTATATTTACGTATATAAAACATGTACTAGTTGAAGCAATAAATAATTCCTTGAAACACATAAGTTAATTCATGAAATATTGAGGAACTTCCTCTAGGGATATATAAAGGCACTGCCATACGATTGTAGGTGTGTGATTATTCTTAAGCTTGGTTTAAACTCCCTATACCTGAAGTTCTCTTTCTTTTTATTCCATTGCATACTGAGATGCTAGCACATCATGGGAGAAATAAAAATCTTTCTAGAACATTGAGAAACTCCGGCGTAGTCCATGGATACATTATGGTGGTGGAATGATTATGTTTTCCCCTTATGTGATCTTTATCAAACACATATGAAGATCAAGAGTTTCAGAAACCTCTTCAATGTAAGGAATGTCAGTTTACAATGTTATTAATTTCTATATTTTTGAATAGGTTTAAAATTAAATTGGATGGATATCCTAAAACAAGGGTTTTAACTACTTACATCACTCATAATAAATGTTTTTAGACTCTAAAAAACACCTTAATTATATAAAGTTTTAATTCATTAATTAAGAAAACACCCTTCAATCATTAATAATCACCAGAACATGCATGTTATCGATTTTATCTTCAAGGATAATGAATAAAACACTCACAAAAGGAATTTAAAATATCATAAATAATTATAAATAAAACCTAATAGTAACTTTAATTTCCTAGTAATGATGAGAATTTTAAGAATAATTATTATGGACATTGATATTATGAAACTAGCATATGCAATCAAAATTATAAATACCTAATATGGAAAATAGGTAGAATTAATATAAATAATGACTATTTTTTAGTGAATAAATGAAATTATAATAAATTAAGGTTCTAAATTACATGATTAAGATAACTATGTTTATGATATAGGAGGTTAAAGTATGTTTTTTTAATTCTAACAAGAGGTGTGGTTTTTTCATCTCAAATTACTCTCTTTGGGACATGTTTGGTATTATGCACATAATTTACTTTATGTAATGTAAATAATACCTATTTTAGATTTTATATCATGAAATTAATTTATTAATGGAATTAAATGATAAATTTTAATCCTTCTCTTTTAATAGGTTTGGATTGAATTTCTACTTAATCCATAAGTGTGGTTTTCCATCTCAATTTTCATTCTTTAGGATTCATATTATATTCCCCACCTATTTTCTTTTGTGTGATGTATACATTTAAATAGAAGAATTTTTACCATATTTCTCATGGAATTTAAGTAATTTATAATTTTATATCATTTTACATCCCTCATATTCTTATTATTCAAGATTTACCAAAACCATTGTAAAACTAAATCTTTTCCATGATGGAAAGACCATCCTAAGTTTTGGTAACGTAAAAGTGTGTATAGTTTCCTAGAAAATATATCCATGTCCGGATAATAGCAAGTGTATGTGGATATGGAAAATATGTACCTTGGGTTAATCAACCTAAAAAATGGTTGGTTGATAATTGAATCAATTATCACACTAATGCATGATGAGTGAGCCTAAGTCTACAAACCTGGATAGACACTCCCAGGGGACATGCTTTAGAATATTACCACACTCTTAATGAATTATGATGAAAGAATTTTCCTACCATTGAATTGGTATCCTACTAATAAAAAACATCAAAACTAATTATTAACTTCCCTGGATAACCTATCACATTGAAATTATCCTCTTCATTGTATTTATTTGATAAGGGTACTTCCTACTACTTTGACGAATGCCCTACAGCTTTTAAGTTGATTAAGGGATGATCTACTAGACAACCAAATTATTCTATTGAATGGGGAAGTATTTGTTTTATATATTTTTTATTATATGTATAGACAAGTTTTTATTCATCCAAAGTTTTCCTAGGGAATTATATGAAAGTTATTGGTGAATCTAATTATGAATGAATTGTATTTAATCAGGTAACGAGCGGGGATCAAAATTATATTCCCCCTCGATGCATTAACAAGCCTAATGAGATAAAATTGTTTTTTTGGTGTATAAATATACCCATATTAGTATATATTATTGGAATAAGGCCTTTAAATAATGTTTTTATGTCCAAAATTATGCATTCCATTATCATGATATCAGTATCATTCTTATCTTTGTTTTAATTTATTACCATGGATATAGAATTCCCCCAGTTTCAATTGATTATAGATTCATGTTGTTTAATTATTTATACCATATCTACATTTTTATGTTATGATTGATTACACCATATACCACTACTTACTAAGAATATGAGCTCACCCTTATTTTATTTCCTTTCCCTGGGAAACCTAGAGGATAACTATTTGTAATTTTCAAGGATATGATGGAAGGGATAATTTTCTTCTTGCAACATTTTCATGTTGCATCTTATGTTTTTCAAATTAAATGTATGTTTGTATCTAGTATTATAAGACTACTAAAATATTGTATCCTATGGGAACTTTTTCATTTTTTACCAATAATGTAATATAACTACTTGATTTGGGTTTTTAGAGTCTAGAATGTTATTGTTGGTATCAGATAAAATTTAGTAAAAACCATAGGGACTATATGTATATGAACCTAGTTAGATAACATAAGTACTATGAATAAAAATCAATATTTATAGGTAAAACTATATAAAACTTAATAGGAAGTTTATTTTATAATTAAATATTTTGAACTAATTATGTGTATGCCATAGTATAAAGATGACGACTAATAGGAGGAATGGGAACCATATCAACACCTATAGTCAATGCATAGATATTCCCTATGAATAAGTTAATGGAGTCAGAGTTGAGGTTAATTAGTTCATAATCATATTAGGGAAGTTAACCCAGGTTATGAAAAATAATCTTTCCTATATAGAGTGACCTACTGATCTATAACATGGTGTAACTATGTTGGACCACTTCATGCAACAAAGAGCTCTATAATTTTGTGGAATTACTAATCCATTGGTATATGAACAATGTAACAAGTCCCTAGAGAATAAATTTCTTTCCATGGGAAGAAATTAAAAGGAAAAATTCACCATGATAGTCTATCATATGAATGTAGATATAGACCAATGGTGGTTATTAATTCAAAACACTAAAAAGGAAGATGAGATAAAGCACATGGAATGGGGAAATTTTAAAGAGGTATTCTATAAAAAATACTTTCCTTGTGAGTAAAGAGAATAAATGGAAAGGTAGTTCATCAATATTAGAAAAAATGAGAAGGAAAATTTTACTAAATATAAGGCTAACTTTTCAAGGTTAACTAAGCATGCGGTGTAATATGTTCATAGATCAAATAGAAAGATTAGTCATTTCTTTGATGGGTTAAAGTTGATCCTTTTAAGGGATTTTTTCACCTATATATTTTCATCATACAAGTATATAGTATAAATCACCATTAAGATATAAAAGGGGTTCTCTATGAAATATATATTCAAGGGAAATTAGGATAATAAGTGGTTGGCTGAGTATCATGGGAATAACAGTATGAAAAATGGGGAGAAAGGAAGGATGGGATTTACCACATGTGGTAACTATGGGAAGAAACACCCTGAGGTTTATAGAAAGGGAATAAGAGTTTGTTACAAGTATAGATATAAATTCTATCAGGGTCATTAATGTTAAGTCAGGGAATAATCTATTGATATTAAATTATTTAACTATAATAAGAAGGGAAATTATATGAGCCAAATCCCCAAATTTCAAGGGAATTTACCTCAGGAAAGGATAAGATTATGTGATTACCATATATAAAGTTGAAGTTCCTAATTATGTGGTGAAAGTTACTTTATATAACAATCCATACTTTTCATAAAAATATATTATATATTATTAGATGAATATTAATTATATAACATAACAATCTATGTCAGAATAGTATAGGTCCAGTGCCTTTGAAAACTTGGATACATAAACAACTGGTTTATAAGTTAACTTAATCATTTCCCACTAAGTTCTCCATAAATATCACCCTTATTAAATATATCATACACAATACCTTTCTTCATAACCTAGGGAAAAGAAAACATAAGAAAGGGTGAGATCAAATGCTCAGTAAGGGTAAAAAAGGGAGATATCAATGATAAATTAAAAATAATATGAACATAAGTGTATGAGAATATGATCATAAAATTTAAAAACCATACCATGAATATCATAGATCATAATCTTGAGTCATGAAATAAAACTTAGTAGTTAATAAGATATGAATCATAAATTAATCAAACAACATGATCCATGAGAGCATAACAATAAAATAATACATAAGTTTGATACATACACATAAGAATAGAAAAATAATTTCCTCAGTAGTCAAGGATCAATTACAAGACTATCATAGTGGATTGGTTTCACTACTACCACCATCATAGTAGTCAAGTATTACTTTGAAGACTATCATATTGGACAAAGTCCCTTACCGAACTTGGTTGAATCCTCATTCTAGTACTGTTTATCTCATGAGATATCCATATTTACCCAATAAATTAGAGGGAGTTATAATTCTATTCCCACTAATATCATAATGGAAACCATACATATGCATTACATAATATCATAAAACATTCATTATATCACAACCCATGAAAAAAACGAGTTTTATAAACATTTCATCATAGCATAACCCATAGAAAAGAAACAGGTTTCATAAAAATCTTGTCAACATAATCATAACCCATCCATAGAAATAATAAGGATGGTATCATTGAATCATTTTTTTAAATATTAGGAAACATAAAATGATTTAATCTTATATGGAAAATGCTTTTAAAGTTTCACTTGGAACATTTCTTGCGGAAAATACACTTTTCACTTCAAAATCACTTATTTAAAATCTAAAAAGTTCCAAAATATTAAATAAAATATTTTATTTGAAAATAAACATGTGAAATTGTAAATGAAACTTTAAATCATTTAGTTTCCATGATATTGGGAATTTTTTTCAAGTTTTATATGTTAAAACAAAGGTTCATTTCACATTTTTAGTAAAAAGTTAAAAGTCCATTGTTTGGAAAATGACAAGAATATTCCTTTGAATTTTTTTTATAAAAAATAAAAACATGGTTAAAAATTAATTTAAACTTTTATAGTAAAATATTAAATATTTCTTGAAAACATTTTAAATAAAACATAGACATTGAAGAAAAATATTCTCGAAAGAATAGTAAAACATAGTTGGTTTTCCTTAAAAATATTCTTTTAGTCCCATAAGTACTTAAAGAGAGGAAAGTTAAATAAAAAATATAATTTATAGATAGAAGCAGAGAATAATAAAATCCATGAGATTATAGAGAGTTAGATCATAATATTTCATCATCAGAAACTTAATCATAAATAATCCTGATAAACAATGAGATTTTAATATAAAAACCTTACCACTTTGGTAAATTTAAAATAAAAATATCAAGAAATATATAAACTTATATGGATATGTATATAAACAAAACTTTCATGAGGATAATCATAAAATAAATTCATGGGAAATGTATACACCACAAAAAATAAACAAGTGGTGGATATGGAATGTGTTTTATAGAAGTAAAAGTGAGGTAAAATTCTCTTACCTCAAGTTCAACTTTCATCAAAAGCACTCTAATCTATGGTATAATAAATTTAAACATATTATAATTCTATAAAATATTAATTTTCATAATTATAATATCATAAATGATTAACTTATAATATTTTAACATCCATTTATCAATAATTCCTTATTAAAATTGTTATTTTTAGGTGTTAACTGTTTCATTTTTCATGGGACTTTTGGTTCAGTAGTTTCAATAATTGTACCTTGATTAGGGTTAAATCATATTCAGAATGTTAATAATGATAAAATAACATATATATTAATTAATTATATATATTTATTTATATTCATCCATAAAGGATATAGATATAAAAATTAATTACGCCGTTCATGGAGACGATAAGTCATACATACACATGAACATTGTTTTCAATTTTCGACAGATGGAAAAAATAATGGTAAACATTAATTAAACTTTAAATTATTATTATTATATCATATATAACACATATATTTATTAAATATATCCTTATTAACATACATGTAAAGTGAAAATGAAAAAAAAATCACATCGCTTCGTGGAGGCAATAGTCCACATGTACACACGAGCAACATTATCATTTTCCAACAGATTGGAAGGTAAGAAGGTAGATGTGATATTATAATTACAGAAGTATAATTATGTAAAAATTATAATATATATATACTTAAAATACATCATTATATACATATGTGAGAGGCAGTGATGAAAAATGAATTACATTGGTTCATGAGGTGGTAGTCCTCCATACACACGAATGATGGTTTCATTTCCAATTCTATGGAAGAGGAGATTGATATAGGTTATAAAATTAATAAAATAAAAAATTATTATATGGAATATACTAGTGTTATTATTTTATAATGGATGAAAAATATTTTAAGGAGGTATAAAAAGAAATAAAATGAAAATGCACGGTTAATAACTATACCTCTTCTTTAGACAACCTCTTTAGGTTTATACCTAAATACTTTCTAGGATGTATTTATGATAAAAAAAGGGAATCTAGGTAATGGTGAGATATTTAAAAAAGGTATTTTTTAGGTATTGGACAAACCAAAAGTATCCTGTAGTGTATATAGGAGAGGAGAGGGGGTTTTCTTTTATAAGTGGGGGGAGAACACAATTGAAATTTTTGAAAAGAATAAAATATATTAATGTATTATTCGCACCTAATGGATCTAAAATGGACCATTTAAGAATATAATATGATATAGGGTAGAAATATATCTATCCAATAGAATTTATAAAAATTTTTGGTCATTTTAACCCTTATCTTTTTAGTTCAACCCCCAAGTAAACCTGTTTTAACCTTAACCGAGACAATAGTTTTTTTACTAATTTTACTGTTCAATATGAATAAAATTAAGTTGACCTTATTAAATAATATTAATTATGACGTTAAAAAATATATAATCCATTTTATCAAATTAAATTCATAGATTTTGTATAATTTAATTTAAAATTAAACCCACAAATGCAACGAAAAGCAGCTTTCCAAAGAAAATGTTTTCTTAAGTATAAATAGTTTTTATATCAAAATTCAATATAAAATTGATTAAAATGAACTAAATTGGATTAATAATAATATATTTGAACTAATTTTACGTGTAAAACCATTTTTTTTAAAATTTAACTTTTTAAATTCTTTAAACAAAATACATTTTTTTTAATAATAATCAGTATTTTTCACTATTCTTCAAAAAATTAATTTTTTAGAAAATTATAAAAATTTAAATCTATGATAATATTAAAACAATGATTTTAAAAAATGAAGGTAATTTTATCAAATAATTTTTCTAAAAATAGAAAAAATTAATTATATTATTTTCACAAAAAAAAACCATTTTAAGGAATTTTTTTAAAGCATATAAAGACTTTAATAAAAATATATTTACTTTATATAAAACCTTTAAACATATTTTTAAAAATTGGTTATTCCAATTAATACCATAAATTTAACCACTTGGTTATAATGGTTTACTATATTTCAATTCATTTAGACTAGGGGTTGTTTGTATCACAAGCTATCAAAGAGATTAAATTTATTTAAATGAAACATATCATAAAATCTCAAGGTGTTACATTTTACCATCTTAAAATTAATATATCCCACAAAATTCCATTATTTTGACAAAAAAATGAGGATATATCTATTTTATCACATCCTCAGGTTCTTATATATCTTCATCAAATTTTTAATTCCTCCAAATAAATTTAACAATGTGAGTAGTCTTATTCTATAGAACTTTATCTATAAGATACAAGATTTCTACCCATTTTTCTTTACAGGAAAGATAATTATCCAGTGGTAAGGATTTTTGAGTTTAGTGGAATATCCAAGTGATAGGATATTTTATCTCCTCAGTTAAGAATATCAAAGGAGGAAATATACCTAGGTATCATGTAGTGACCTGGTTTTTTCTTTGTAAGAGTTTGAAATATTTCTAAATATTTCTCCAGAGCTAGGTACTGATATGACGTGCGATTTTGAGGCTCTGTGTTCTCGAAATTAAATTAACAAAAATATTAAATATATTTTATATTTCTCATGTGAAGTTTATTAAATAAATTATGATAACTCTTAAACTGGTGATCAGATTAGAAATCTGAGACCATGGTTGAGTCCGGAATATGGTGTTTTCCCTAGGTGTGACATAAAATGAGTCATCATGAGACATTCTGACCCCTCGCTCATTGGCGGTGCGTTTAAGTGGTTAAATAATAAATTTATTTAACTAATTTAATGCAAGATTAATTAAGTGAGGATCTTTAAATATCTTACTATAGAGATTTTCAAGGGTGTTCATAACCCTGAGCTCTACCAAGAGTTACTCCATTCTTCTCTTCTCCATTGGAGGATGAAGAACAAGTGATGATGAATGAAAAACCTTTGATTTAGGATAGATTGAAGCGCATCGAACTCAACGGATCCTCCAGAAACTATTGGCAAGAACATTCTTGTCCAAAGATCAATACTAGAAGAGGTTTATCTCTTATTTGGTGTTTTTACTCCCTATATTAAATGTTTGATCATATTGAACATTGATTATTCAATCTGCACCCCCTTTTCATAATCCCAATTGCTAAAAATATACAGTTTATTTATCGTTCATCTAATCTGGATGCCCGTTCTTGATCAGTTTTCCAAGAAAACTTGTCCAACAATCCAAAACCTTTCTTTTGGTGCTTTTTTGCCTTAAATATTAATGTTCTTCACCGACGAAACCCTCTGGTTCCCATCTCGACAATTGCTGGGAGACCCGAGCTCGATCGAGTTCCTGGATTCGGGATGGATTTTCTAAAAGGAGATAGAATTGTGAAAAAGGCATTGATCCAGAAACTTCATGATGCAAGGATGAACAATCCTTATGTTTTTCGACAATTTGACGAGGATCAAAGCTGAAATGTCATGCAGAAGATCTGACCAAACCCTTTTTCCAAATAAGGCCTATTGACGATGAACAATGATGAGTTTCCATGTTTTTTGGTCAGATCTAATGTTTTTAGAGGCACTTGAGCCTCAACCCAGTTAGTGAGGTATCCTTAAGTGTATCCACAAGACCATAGTTCAAAACCAGGTAGAGGCATATTTCTAGGGTACTGTAGCAGTAATGTACATTGTACGGGTGCTGTACAGAACTGTACACTATGTGGGGGAGGGGGGTACCGTAGCAGGCAATGTAGAAGTTACTGTAGCATGTACTGTTTGGTATGGTAGCAGCTAGAACTATTCACCTTGGGACACCGGTTGGGGATTGGAGTCTTTAAGGCTTTCGAGACACCCATGAATTCGGATCAGTCGGGATTTCAGTCCACCTTTATGGCCTTCGAGCCACCTCAAGGCCTTCGGGCCACAAGAAGTTTCCCCAGACAGATTACAAAAAAGGAGCAGCCCTAGAAGAGGATTTAGAGTAGTTGCACACACCAGAGTAGACCCAAATGGATTTTTCAAAATGAGAGGGTCTGGCTATGCCATCGGGACCAGCCTATTCTTGCATGGGAAGCCTAGCCAGAAGACCATGCAAAGTTGGAGAGCTACTATCATGATGCAGATGCCGGGGAGGGGCAGTTCCTTGTAGATAGTTTGGTTGAATTCCTTAAGACCTTCAGGTCATGTAATCTCTTAAGCCTACAGGCCTTTTAATCTCTGAGCCTATGGGCCTTTTAAGTGTTCCCCCTCATCCCTTGAAAGGGGGGTTATAAAAAATCAATAAAAATGAAGGCCTTCGGGCCATTTGGGTAATGTTTTCAGAGCGTAATCAGGTGACTTCGGCTGTGGTTGGAGTATATTTGGAAGTGGTAGCCAAAAATCAGAGAAACCATAGGTTTTATAGAAAAAACCCAACTACATTCCATATAAATTGAAGAACACATGGCGTGTATCCTCCCTCAGTGGTAGTGTTAGGGGGTTAGGGGTAGATAAGGATAGAATAGTGTATACACCCCTTAACACATCGTGTATTACCCTTTTTTTGAACAAGTTGTGTAAAGGAACACACGACCAGACACATTCCATGTGCTGACCACACAAGTTGGCCACATAGGTAGTATCCCATGTGGACAAACATGTCATGTGCTGGAGTATATGGACATGGGGTCTGAGTACACAGACACGGCTAGTGGACATGGCCCGGTCCCTGGATAGGTGGGACATTCTGTGTAGTCCACCTACACGACATGTTACCCTACACGGATGGGACCCATGTACTAGCCAAAATACAACACCAGACAGTAGAGGAGGAACACATTCCATGTGGCCCCCTTACATTCCATGTTCTTCTTGGGCTCTTCCAAGATATGTTTAAACCCCCGTATCTCCTTTGTTTGTATTCAGATTTTTGTCTGTGAGATGACTATCTTGAGTGTTTTTCCATGTAAAATTTGATGTTTCCCTCAGAATCATATTTCTAGGTATTAAATAAATTTTCATGTTGGCATGAATATAGATGAATCTTGATGATGACAGTGATCAAGAAGGCTTACCAGAGCAGTTCTGGGATGACCCTCCAGCTGGGCTGGGTTGTATAGTCCCTGATGATTCTTGGCTGACCCTCCAACTGGGCTGGGCAGTGTAGTCCCTAATGATTCTGGGATAACCCTCTAGTGGGACTGGGTAGTGTAGTCCTTGATGATTTTGATATACCCTCCAGTGGGATATGGGAAGTGGAGTTCCTCGACATTCCGGGATGACCCTCCAGTTGGGTTGGGCAATGTTGTCCCCGATGACCTTCCAGGCATGACCCTCTAACTAGGCTGGGCAGCAAAATCTCCCTGAAGACTTACTAGGCTTACCCTCTAGTAGTATTTGAGTAGTAGTGTTCCCTGGTGACTGTCCTGAGGGGTACCCTTTAGTAGTACTAGTCAGTGGTGTTCCTCAGTGACTACCAGAGAAGACCCTCGATTTTACAACACAGTGGTGAGGCATGGTCCAACTTACCTTTGGAATCACGAGCAAGAGGGATGCTTTCCCTACTGAGATACATTCTTGTGAAGTGATCTGAAACTGTGCGGGTTAGTCAGTGTCATCCAAAGAGGATAGTATCTAGGTGTAATTATTTTATCCCTTTTTACTTGTGCCTCCTAGGCAGACAGATGAGATATTGGGCATCACAAATGGATTCACTTGGAACTGTTGGCTACTCACTTTCTTGGGTTGATCTATTATATGGAGACCCCCTTACTCTCTTGTTTGAGATTCCTTGACTAAGCATATATATATATGTATGTATGTATGTGTGTGTGTATATATATCATGTTACACTACCCACTTTTTGGGTCTTGGTTACTCTCTTTCTAGGATATAAAAAGACACGCGGGGTATAATACATACTTTATGAGTCTATATTCTTGTTTTTTGATGATTACACTCTATGAATATGGGTAGTGAAGAATCGACGAGGAGTTCATATCCTCACTATTTCAAGTTCCTTGTGTTTGGATGAGTCTACTTTCACTCTCTTGTTGGGTTGAGATATATTATTTATGCTCACTTTTACCATACCTTGTTCTCTCTACTTATTTACTTTTTAGTGTATCTCTTACTGATCCCCCTTTACCTTTTTAGGGCATCTTACTAGGTATGTATATACTCACCCCTGCATGAGATTTTCCCAACACGTGTTGTGTCTTTTGCTGACAGTGGATAGGCCGATTGTGATCTCATAGGAGATTAGAGATACAGGCTGTGTGGACCGTGTACGGTGGTTGAAGTTGGGATTTAGGAGTGGGGATCTCTTGTCTGTGCTTTTTTTCATTTTCCTTCAGGTTGGAATAGGTTTATGGTTTGGATGTGTGTTTTTACCCTTTTACTTTTTAGTTTACACTATTGTACCTTTATTCTGTTTAGTGGTTCATGCAATTTTTGGTATATTTATAGTAGTTTTCACGTTTTATACTTTTTATCTACACTTTTCCATTGAGTGGGATGTGTGTGCGTGTAAAGGTTTTAGGAAAAGGCCTCCCTAAATTTTTTGTGCCTTCGACACTTGTCACCAACCCCTATCCTATGGAGGCGGGCTTGGGGTAGTTGCGGCTCGAGCCATGTCTTGGGCCGAGCTCGAGGAAATTGATTCCCCATGAGTATAATTATGAAAATAATGATATAGAACTCACAAAAGTAGTTTTTCCTTGAAGATATGGATGCACTACCTTCTGGGAGAGTGATTTGTGGTTTACTCAGACCACTAAAGTGTTACGTACGTCTTCATTTAGAGAAACCTGAACCAGAGGCAACAATACTGGTTGGATTTATTGTAGTAATATGACTCTGAGATAGTATATACTCCAAGGAATGAAAAAATTGTAATAGATTCTCTTATCAGGAATTCTTAGGCTTTCCTAGTGCAGGAAGCTTCCGAGTAGTTGGCTTCCCTGAAACTACACCTAGTGGAGCGGGAGGGTATAGTTTTCTTACAATCGATGGTGTTGACTCCTTTTCTCCTTGAGTGTGTGAAAGAGTCCTAACTAGGAGAAATTTACTATGAAGTTCTACATGATCAGATATCCACAGGGGATACACGAGATGGATATTCTGAAGGTGGAAATCAGATATCTTGTTCTAGGGGTGAACAGTGGTTCCAGTCACATTACGAGAAGAGGTGAAGTGGGAGTTACACACTTCTTCCTTAGTTATATATCCCGACATGGAGAAGATTAACACAGACCTTTAGTGGTAGTTTTGGTGGTCCAAAATGAGATGATGTGTAGCTGAGTTCATCTCATGATACCTTATTTGTCAGTAGGTGAAGGCTGCGCATTAGGTTCTGGCAGGTTTGTTATAGCCTCTTGATATTCTAGAGTGGAAATGGGATGCCATATCCATGGATTTTATCATAAGGTTTCCATGCACAATGAAGGTCCATGATCCCATCTAGGTGATAGTAGACCGACTCACGAGGTTGGCTCACTTCCTTTCCATCTGGGAGCAGTGTTTGGTGGAGAGTTTAGGGAATATATATATACGATAGATCGTCCACCTTCATAGGGTACCCTAGATGATTGTCTCTTATCGTGACACATAGTTTATGTCATGATTGTGGAGAGGCCTACAAGAGGCATTCAAGACCCAGCTGCAGATGAGTACAACCTTTCACCCACATACCAATGGGAATACCGAGCATACTATCCATGTGCTAGAGGATATGTTGAGGGCCTACGTGTTAGATTTTGGCTGAGGATGGGAGGATCAACTTACCTTATTGGAGTTTTCATACAACAACATCTACCACTCCACCATCAACATGACACATTTTGAGACCTTGTATAGGAGACCCTATAGATCACCCTTCTGTTGGATAGAGATTAGAGAGTCCTCCCTCACGAGCCCGAAGTTGGTGAAAGTGACCATGAAGAAAGTAAAAGTCATCTAGGAATGGATGAAGATGGCCCAGAGTAGATAAAAGTCCAATGTAGATCGTCATTGTAGGCCTTTGGAGTTTTATCATGGAGACCACATCTTCTGGAGAGTCACCCCATGATGTAGAATGTGAAGGTTTGGTTGGGGAGGAAAGTTATCCCCAAGGTTCATCGGGTCTTTTGATATCGTACAGAGGGCCAATGAGGTTTCCTATCACGTCGCTTTACCCCCACAACTGGAGCAGGTGCATGATGTTTTCCACATTTAATAGTTGATGAGATACATGCATGACCCCTTGCACATCATTGATGGGGGAGATCTATACATCGACGATGGAGCCACCTTCTTGGAGCACCTGGTGGAGATTGAGGACAAACAGGAGTGGAAATTACAAGGATGAGCCATTCCTTTGGCCCGAGTGTTGTGGTAGCGTGGAAACGTATAGGAGAGTGACTGAAAGCAAGAGAGATGGATGTAGGCTTAGTATCCAGAGTTATTTGTTTAGTTTTTCTTTTCGAGGATGAAAATATTGAATGAGGAAATGATGTAGAGACCCAGTTTTTGCCTTGTAAGATTTGAAATATTTCTAAATATTTCCCCAGAGCTAGGTATTGAGACATCGTGCGATTATGAGGCCCAATGTTCCTATAATTAAATCGATAAAAATATTAAAAATATTTTATATTGACCATGTGAAGTTAATTAAATAAACTAGGATAAATCTTAAACGAGCGATCAAATTATAAATACAAGACCATGGTTGGGTCAGGAATGTGATTGTTTCCCTAGAAGAGACATAAAATGAGTCGACGCGAGACTTTTCAACCCCTTAGTCATTGGCGCTTCATTTAAGTGGTTAAATAATTAATTAATTTAACTAATTAAATGAAAGATTAATTAAGTGAGAATATTTAAATGTATTGTTGTAGAGATTTTATAGGTTTTTTCATAACCCTAATCTCTACCAATAGTTCCTGCCTTATTCTCCTCTCTATTGGCGGATAATGAATGAGTGATGAAGAACGAAAAACCTCTGATTCAGGGTGAATCGAAGTGAAACAAACATAGTGGATCCTCCTGAACCTATTTTCAAGTGAATTATTGGACAAAAATATATCCAAGTAGAGGTAGGATTCATATTTGGTGTTTTTACGCCATAGATTAAATGTTGGAGCATATTGAACATTGATTATTTAATATGTACCCCCTTTTCATGATCCTAATTGCTAAAAACATACGGTTTATTTATCATTCATCTAATCTGGATGCCCGATCTTGATCGGTTGGACAAGAAAATTTGGTCAACGATCCAAACCATTTATTATGGTGATTTTATACCTAAAATATTCACGTTATTCGCTGGAGGAACCCTCCGGTTCCCAGCTCAATAATTTCTGAGCTACCCGAGCTCGATCAAGCACCTAGATTCGGAATGTATTTTCCAAACGGAAATTTAATCATGAGAAAGGAATATATTCAGAAATGACATGATGAAAGGATTAAGAATCCATATGTTTTGTAAAAATCCAATGAGGATAGAATAGATGATTGAATATGGAAGATCCGACCAAACCCACATTTCTAAATGAGGATAATTTGAGATAAAGGATGTCAAGTTTCTACATTATTCGGTCAAATATAGTTTTCTCATATTTTAATAAAGCGAATTTAGCCACAGTTTGATAATATTTGGAAGTGGTAGATGAAAATTGAAGAAACATTAGGGTTTTTGGAAAAACCCTGACTACACGGCATGTACCTTGAAGAACACATGGCGTGAAGCCTCCCTCAGTGGCAGTACTAGGGTTTTGAAGTAGATAAGGATGGAACAATGTGTAAACCCCTTGAAATAGTGTGTATTACCATTTTTGTGTGAACATTCCATGTGAAGGAACACACAACCAGACATATTCCATGTAGCGACTACACAGGTTAGACAGACAGATAGTATCCCATGTGAACCAAAATGTTGTGCACCAGAGTACACAGACATTGGGTCTAAGTACATAGACATGACCAGTGGACACGACCTGGTCCCCATATAGGTGGTACATGCCATGTATTCCACCTACATGACTTTTAATCCTATACAAACATGATCCATGTACCATCCAGAAGACACAACCAGACAGTGGTGGAGGACCACACATCATGTGGGACCCTTACACGCTATGTTCTTCTTGGGATCTTCTGAGTGATCTTTAAAACTCCATATCTCATTCATTTAGACTCATATTTTGGACAGCGAGATACATATCCTGATTTTTTTTTCACATAGAATGTGATGGTTCCCTCAAAAGTGGATTTCAAGTTATGACATGAATGTTCTAGGTTGGAATGCATAAAGACGAAACCTGATGACAACAGTGATTAGGAAGGCTTACCATAGCAGTTCCGGGTTGACCCTTCGACTAGGCTAGGTAGTTTATTACCCAATGATTCTAGGCTAACACTCTAGCTGGGATGGGTAATGTAGTCCCCGATGATTCCAGGCTGACCCACTAGTGGGACTGGGTAGTGTAGTCCTCGATGATTCTGAGTTACCCTCCAGTGGGATCTAGGAAGTGGATTTCCTTAACATTCTGGGCTGAACCTCTAATTTGGATGGGTAGTGTAGTCCCCAATGACCTTCTAGGCATGACCCACCAACTGAGATGGGTAGCGACGTCCCCTAGCGACTCACCAGGCTTACCCAATTGCAGTGTCTGGGTAGTGGAATTCCCCGATGGCTGTCCCAAGTGGCACCCTCAAGTAGGACTGGGCAATGGAATTCCTTAGTGACTACCAGATAAGACCCTCGACTGTGAAACATAGTGGTGAGGTGTGGTTCAACTTACCTGTGGACTCATTAGGAAGAGGGGTGCTTTCCCTTTTAAGGTATATTCTTGCGACGTGATCTAAAACCATGTGAGTGAGTCAGTTCCATCCAAAGCGGTTAATATCCAGGTGTATTGATTTGAGTCCCTTTGACTTGTGCCTCCTGGGTAGACATACAAGATGCTAGGCATCACAGATGGATTCACTTGGAACTGTTGGCTACTCACTTTCTTAGGCTGAGCTATGAGATGGAGATACCCTTACTCTCTCGTTTGGGATTCTTTGACTGAGTATATATATATATATATAAATCATGTTACTGTACCCATTCCTCGAGTCTTGTTTACTCTCCTTCCAGGAGAGGTAACGACGCGTGTGCTATGCCACATTCTTTATATGTCTAGCTTCTCATAGTTCGATGAGTAAAATCTCCTACTATAAGTAGCGAAGACTAAATGAGGAGTTCATCACCTCACCATTTAGAGCTCCTTATGTTTGGGTGAGTCTACTTTCACTCTCTTATTGGGTTGATATGTACTCTTTCCATTCATTTTACCATACCTTGTTCTCTCTATTAGCTTCCTTTTCAGTGTATCACTTTTTTACCCCCCTTCACCTTTTTGGGGTGTCTTATTGGGAATTGTATATAAACACCCCTTTTTGGGAATTTCCCAACATGTGTTGTGTCTTTTTCAGACAGTGGGTAGGTCAATTGTTATCTCATAGGAGCTTAGGGATACAGTTTGTGTGGACCACATACATTGGTTGGATTTGGGATTTAGGAGAAGAGTGATCTAAACTATACTTTTTTTTTTCAGTTTCCTTTAGGTTGAGATAGGTTTCTGGTTTGGGAGTTTGTGTTTTCCCTTTTAATTTTCAGTTGATGCTATCATACCTTTATTGGGTCATGAAATTTTTGGTATATTTGTAGTAGTTTATACTTTTTTTTCTATTCCTATGCACTTTTTCATTGAGTGGGTTGTGTGCATATGTACAGATTTCAAGAAAAGTCCCCCCTTAGTTTGTTGTGCCTTTGGCCCTTGTCATTAACCCCTAGATTATGGAGGCAAGCTTGGGGTAGTTGCGGCTCGATCCCTGGCTTGGGTCGGGTCGTGACAACTCAACTTTCCTTTATTTCTAAATTTCATAACCTTATTTCATGGATAAATTTATAAAAATACCTTTTTAATGACCTCAAACTCTAGATCTCACTGACGATTATCAACATAAATCTTCTTTCAACTTTGAGATACCTTGATGTGTTGTTGAATGGATCTGAATTTATCTAACATTTACTCAACTAGCTCAGGTACCAATATCTCTCCTTCTCCAACTTCATCCCATAACATCAGATTTATACACTTAATTCAATAGAGGTATTCATAAAAAGCCATCTTAATTCTACAGTGAAAGATATTATTGTAAGAATACTTGACTAGAGGAAGGTGTTGATCCTAGACACCTTTGAAATCCATAGAACATGATCTCAACATATCCTTCAGGGTTTGAATTGTTCTCTCAGACCGACCATCAATATAAGGATGATAAGTATAACTAAAACTCAATTATATATACAAATCATGTGGAAGAATTTTCTGGAAAATTGAGGTAAACCTCATTTCCTGATTAGATACAATAGAATGTGGTACTCCATACAACCATACCGCCTCCTTAATGTAAATTCTATCAATTTTATCATGATATAAACATTATATAATAGAAATTAAGTGTTCTGAATTTGTAAGTAAATCAAATACAACACATATATCATTATTTAATTTAGATATTTTGGGGGAGTCTGATGAAAAAATCCATGGCGATGTTTCCCCATTTACATTGTGGTATAGGTAATGGTTACAACATCCATTTATAATTTATTCTCTCATCCTTGAATTTCTAACATACCATGCACTTAGATATGTACACTAAAATATATATCTTCATGTTGTACCACTAGATATACTCTTTCATATCTCTATAAATCTTTGTACTTCCCAGATTAATAAATAATGATGAACTATGAGCCTCATCCAATAGCTCCTTATTATAACATTGCATGGATGAAACACATATACAATTCCTGAACCTTATCATTCCATCATAATAAAGGTTAAACTCATGAGCATTTATCACATTCTTTTCTATTTATCCATCTTCCTTCTATGCCCCTTTAATACTTATATGGATAGATGGTTGAACACTCATTTGAGAAAGATAAGATTTCTCCTCTTCCTTCAATATTTCTAGATCCATCCTTTTAAAATTAAAAAATATTGGATCTTTTGTGACCCTCATTATAGATAAGTTAGCACGATCCTTTCAACTATGATCATCTACCACCTATTCTCTTTCTTAGGGTGGTAATGTATTGAGTAGTCATAATCTTTAATCAACTCAAACCATCTTTTTTGGCATATATTCAGCTCTTTCTATGTGAAACTATAGTTCAAATTTTTTTTGATAGTTATATATATCACATATTTTTATATAAAGGTATTGCCTATATATATTTAATTCAAAAATTACCATAGTTAACTCTAAATCAAGACTTAGGTAATATGGCTCATTAACATTCGATTTTCATGATGCATAAGCTATAACCATATCATTCTAAATGAGAATTCATCCTATTATCTCTTTTGATGCCTCATTATAGATTACAAATCCTTCTCCACTATAGAGTAAAGTAGGAATAGGTTCACTGACTAGCCTTCTCTTCAATTCCTTTAAATTTTCCTCATATTCATCTATCTAAAGGAGATTGGCTACCTTTTGAGTTAACTTAGTGTGTGTATTAGAAATTCATGATAAATATTTTACAAAAAATTGATAATATCCATCAAAATCAATAAAACTATGAATCTTAGTCACCATGGTTGATATTGACCAATGTTAAATAATTTCTATCTTCAATGGATCCCCTGATATACTCATTCTTGAGATTATATGACCCAAAAATGAAACTTTTTGTAGCCAAAAAGCACACTTTGTAAAATTTTCATAGAAATTACCCTTCCATAGAGTCTCCATTACAATCCTTAAGTGATATTCGTGATCTTACTTACTCCTTGAATATATAAGAATATCATTTATATATACTATCACAAATAGATCAAGGTAATTTCAAAATACTTTATTCATTAAATCCATGAAGATAAAAGGGAAATTAGTAGGACCAAAGGGAATCATGATATATTCTTAGTGTCTATACCTTGTATAAAACGTTGTATCAGGTATATCCCCCTTCTTAAACCTCAACTAATGATATCCATAATGAAGATCAATCTTGGAAAAGTATTGAGCTCCATGTAGTTGATAAAAAAAATTCATCAATATGAGGTATATGACACTTATTCATGATTTTCACCTTGTTAAGTTTATAATAATCAATGAAGAGCCACAATTATTCATATTTCTTCTCAAAAAAAGGAAAGGTGCACCCCAAGGAGATTTAATTTTCTGAATAAATCCCTTATCAAGATTATACTAGTGATTCTTCTTAAATTCCAACAACTCAATCAGGGTTATTCTATATGGAGTATTTTAAATAGGTGTAGTGCCATGTATGAGTTCTATTGAGAACTAAAATTCAAAATTATGTAGAAGACTAGGAAGATCTTATGGTAATACATCAATAAACATATACATAATAAAAATATATTCAATGTTGATATTCTCCCCAACCATTTGAGATAAACAACCCATTTGAATAAGAATCAAAACCCATACAATGGATTCAATTTCCTATAGAAGTTCATACTTATTGTCACAATAATAGATGATCATAGGTTGGTTCAGAATATAAAACATGACTTCTATTCCTTGGAAATTAATGTGTGATTTATATAAAGAAACCCAATCAATGCCTAATATAACATCAAATTTTAATATAGTGAGAATAACAAGATTTGTAGGAAGAAAATTCCCACAAACTTCAACTGGAGAAGAATCATAGACTTGAGATATGATCATAGTTCCATTTGAGGTTTTCATTGCTAATTCAAAATCAAATTGTTGTGTTAGTATTGTGATACCCTTATAAAATTATTCAAATATAAAAGAGTGGGTGGATCCAAAATCAAATAATAAATTAGTAGTTCTATAGTGTATAGTAAGTATAACTTTCACTACTTCATTATCCACATCAGTAGTAGTGATCGTACGAGTTTTACCTTTTTATCTTGGCTTAACAGGTTGTCGACATTGATAATATCATTAACCATAATATCTGATCATTTTATATCATAATGAATATACTTATTGCATTTGAAACACTAGAGTGTGGTTGGTTCATTATGAGGATCTTTCTCTCTATTCACATCATTAGCTAACTTCTTCCCACCACTTCAGAATTTAGTCACTCAGTGACCT
Source organism: Viscum album (assembly GCA_963277665.1). Lineage (NCBI taxonomy): Eukaryota > Viridiplantae > Streptophyta > Magnoliopsida > Santalales > Viscaceae > Viscum > Viscum album. The sequence goes on from OY728120.1 coordinate 1,795,525,158, forward strand.
TCCTTTTCACACTTAAAACATTTATTACTCCCCTTAAGACAATTTAATCCAATTTTCCTTCCACACTTCAACCATGAAGTAAATATCATATTATTCTATCCATATATTTTATAATTTCCTTTGAATTCCTTATTTCTTATCTTCTCAAAATTATGAAAGAGATAGGTAAATACAATCTCTATTTACACCTTGATAACACATAAAATTATTTCTATATACCTATTAAATTATCTTATGGAAAACTCCCTTCAGATACTTAGTTTTAATCCACTGAATAATTGACCATCATTGCTTTTAGGTTGGATGATAATACCAAAATCATATATCACAAGTCTTGTAAAATTTTCTTTACAGGTACCTTTAGATTCACCATCCTTCTTATTTAGATCAATAAATTCCTTATACATTTTCATATGAATAGTATTAGGAAAGTAATTATTGAAAAATAATATCTTAAAATCATCCCACTCCTTAGATTCAATTTCTTCTAATTGCCTCATGTTCTTGATATGATTCCACCATTGATCTACTTTTCCTTCCAAACAAAAAACAGAAAAAATAAATTTTTCATTTTTCAAACACTAGAGAACAGAAAATATATTTTTATTGGTACTAATCCATTTCATAGAATATAGTGGATCAAAAGACCCACTAAAATAAGGTGGGTTGTTGATACCCACCAAATGAGCATCGATAAATTACCTAGGGAAGAAATACCTGATTATGCATATCAATTCCACCACAAAAGAAAAGGAAGAAGAAGATGACCAATACCTATAGATCATGTGAACCATTAAGAGACTCGTGATCACATGGACATTATAAGGTTATGTGAAAACTCTACACACAACACATAACCTACGGTGGATCCCATAGATCCCCTTTCAACAAGCCCCTCTAATTTTGTGAAGGTGCTTCGGATAACTAGTAACCGTGCGGAAAATAGCTGAATGATATCCCGTAGACCATGTGGGAAAATACCCTAGAGATCGAACATGAAAATACTTTAAAAATGGGGGGAAAACACCCATAGGGAGGAGACCCCTATCAGCTGTAAAGATCATCCAATTTATCACTAAAGGGAAGAATGTTTTCCCTTATTAACATTCAAGAAAAAAAATGAAAACTCCTCAATCCTTTTTAAAATAAAACAAAAGAGATAAAAAGGGAGGAGGTGTGAGATAATCATGGTCTCTGAAAGTTATGTGGTGTTCCCTTGGTGATCTGCAAGACACCACAAGTCCTTGATGACATGTTTGCCTCATCTTGTGAAAGCCCTTTAACTTGTCATCCTCACCATGCGAAGCGCCCCAGGTATGACCAGGAAGCTTTGTGCTCCATATTTGTCTCTCCAAGTACAAAATGGTTGGAATAATCCATTAAATACTTGCACACCCCCACATGAACCATATTAGTCATGTGACACATCACCAAAAAAATAGATTAATTATCTGTGAAATTACTCATGAAATCTCACATGAATCCCAAACTTTGTCACATAAATCATAGGGAATAAAATAGGGATGATGTTGAGCCCTCTGGAAGATTGTTGAATTCTTCCTATGATTGCTATTTTAATAATCACAAATCATCGTTACTTAATCCAGATGGATTTCTCATATACATAATCACAATCTCTTAGTGAATCTATTTTTATTGGTTGGATCATGCTTTTATCTGTGCTTGCTATTGATTTACAAGTATTCTGGAAGTCTTCTGGATCAAACAGACACTTTGTGTTCAGACAAGAAAATGGTCGCACCGATCCATATTAAAGGAAAATGGTCACACCAATCCATATCAAAGGAAAACGATCGCACCGATCCATATCAAAGGACAAGGGTCGCACCGATCCATATCAAAGGACAACGGTCGCACCGATCCATATCAAAGGACAACGGTCACACCGATGCTGATCAAATGAGTCACCGATCATGACAAACCGATGCTGATCAAATGAGTCACCGATCATGACACACCGATGCTGATCAAATGAGTCACCGATCATGACACACCGATGCTGATCAAATGAGTCACCGATCATGACACACCGATGCAGATCAAATGAGTCACCGATCATGAAACACCGATGCTGATCAAATGAGTCACCGATCATGACACACTGATGCTGATCAAATGAGTCACCAATCATGACACACCGATGCTGATCAAATGAGTCACCGATCATGACACACCGATGCTGATCAAATGAGTCACCGATCATGACACACCGATGCTGATCAAATGAGTCACCGATCATGACACACTGATGCTGATCAAATGAGTCACCGATCATGACACACCGATGCTGATCAAATGAGTCACCGATCATGACACAATGATTCTGATCAAATGATTCACCGATCATGACACACCGATGCTGATCAAATGAGTCACCGATCAGGACACACCGATGTCTAGCCACCGATGCTGATGCTGACGACCTACCGATCACTTGACTCACCAGTAGTCATAAACAACTGTTTGAATTTCTTTATCTTTATTTAATATAACCAACGGTCATATTAGGAATATTTTAATGCTCTTTCATTTATTTAATGAAGGTTGTTGGATTTCAGGGAACCGTACCTCGTACCTGCAAAAAAAAAATCATTTCTTTTACTGGAGCTTGTGCTATAAATACAAGAAGCCCCTGTTGGTGCAAGAAGACGATGAAACATATATGAGTGCAAAGAGTGGTGGATGAGATAGTTGCAGAAGACACATAACCTCATACACACTCAAGATTACTCAAGAAGAGTTCTGTACATTCATGAGGACATTAAGGAACTTCATCGACTATATTTTTTCACTATATCTGAACCTGGATGCCAAGCAGACGACACTCTGTTTTTCAGAAAAAACCAGAAGAGGACTCAGAACCATTTCTAATAAAACTTAAGGAGTCCAAAGCTTCACTGCAATCACTAGATCCATTTTTAAACTCTAAATCTCTGCTCTATGATTCATTATTTTACATTTCGAGCAGTGTGTGTTATCTGGTGTATTTAACACACACACTGTCTCCTGTACTTTAACTGGAGGATCTGTAAATCCTCACTCAATCTCTTACATCTTTCATTTCCCACTGGGATAGTGGTAGAGGTCTTGGACATAGACAGTTGTAAACTGTTGTGAACCCCGATCCAGGGTGTGGATCATATTTATATAAATTGTTGATAGGACTAAGTCGCGGCTTGAGACTGAACCTCTTGGTTATATCTGCTGTGCTATTTCTTTCAAAGTTATTCTTTTTATTCCGCTGCTAAGTTCTTTAAAAACAAAACTGTTTTGAAGTCACTTTGATAATTAAACTCTCAAGTGTTTATATTAGCTGTAAATCAGTAAGTTAGTTTCAAAAGTTAATCAACTCTTCTGTCTTGATTAACTGGGAAATAATCAATCCTTTGAGAACCTAACAGAACCTTTATTGTGATATAAATTCACTACAATTTAATTCTGTGTTTTATTTGGGGGTTTTTAAGACAAAGTTTTTAAACAGAAATTTTAATTGGAACTCAATTCACCCCCCTCTTGAGTATCCACTCCGACCAACATTTGGTATCAGAGGTTTCAAAATATTTTCTAAAGTACTCTGTTTTTCAATTGTGATTTTAGTTGTATTTTAAAGTTCTTAAAATTTCTGTTATTTCTAAATTTTTATCTATTTAAAATCTTTGCTTTAAGTTAGTTATCATGGATAATAGACATGAAGGTGTTGCTACCAATAGACCACCATTTTTCAATGGCACTAACTATGCTCAGTGGAAAATCAAGATGAAAATTCATTTAGAGAGCATGGGTTTTGATATTTGGATTGCTATAGAATCTGAATATAAAATTCCTACCACTATTAGAAATACTTGGAATAAAGCTACTAAGGCTTACTACAATAATAATTGCAAATCTATGAATGCCTTGTACTGTGCTTTAGGAGATGAGGAATTTAATAGAATATCTGCCTGTAAAACTGCTTATGAAAATTTGGATACCTTATCCATTTCTCATGAAGGAACAACTAATGTTGAGGAAATGAGATTGAACACTTATACTATTAAGTACGATAATTTTAAGATGAAGCCTGATGAACCCATTTCTGATATGTATCTCAGGTTTAATGAAATTTTCAACACAATGTCTTCTCTGGGAAAGGATGTTCCATCAAAGGAACAAATTATGAGAATTCTGAGATGTCTACCTGAAAGATGAAGAGGAACTTCTGTCTCCATTAGAGTATCATGTGATATTGGTGAACTTCCAGTCAAGGAACTAATTGGAAATTTGATGATGTATGAAGAAGAACTAAAGTTTAACAAAGAAGAAGAAGATGAACCTAGAATAAAGTCTGTTGATTTCAAATCTTCAACTTCAAAGAACAAAGATAAAGAGAAACTCCAAGCTATAAATGAAAATTCAAACTGTGAAGACAGTGAAAGTGCTTCTGATAGTGATGCTGAGATGGCTCACATTGCTAGAAGTTTTAAGAAGTTTTATAGGAAGAAGAAGTTTTTTCAGAAAATAAAATTATAAAGGTAAGTATGACAACAAGGGACATTGGAAAAAGGATTGGAAGAAATCTGAAAAATCAGATGAAGTTGTCTGCTATGAGTGCAAAAGAAAGGGACACATAAAATCAGACTGTCCAAAGTTGAAGTACAAGAAGAGGTATGAATACAAGGACAATATGTTTAAGAAAGCCATAAAGGCTACTTGGAGTGCTTCTGAGGATAGCTCCACTGAATCTAAAGTTTCTGAAACTGAACACAGAAATAAGGTAACCATGTGTTTTATGACAAACACCTCTAAGGTAACATCTGAAACTCCTACTATAAATTCATATTATTACGAAGATGATTCTGACTCAGAAAACATGTCAAAATCTGAACTATTTGAATAATTTGATATGTTAGAAGAAAACTATAATGATCTGAAAGACAAATACAAATGTTTAAATAAGTAGTATGCTTTAACTATTAAACATAAATCTGATCTTGATATTGAAATGGAAAAGAATGCTCAGTTGTTTAAAGAAAACACTGAATTGAAATTATCTAATGAGAAACTCAAGAAAGACTTAGAGAAATTTACAAATGGTAAAGATACTCTTACTCAGATTCTAGGTAAGAAAATATCACCTAGATACACTACTAGTATAGGATACCAACCTGGACAAAGAAAAATTACCAAAACTATATTCATTCCTAAATCTAGACAGAATGTAGCTAGTTCTGAAACTTCATATGCTTCAACTAGTTATATTCATAGTTATGGATCTAATAAGGTTTACCTTTCAAAATCCATTGATTCTACAAATCTTATGAGACCCATTAGACAAATCTGGGTACCTAAAGTTTTATTGGCTAACCTGTCTGGACCCAAGAAGATCTGGGTACCAAAATCATTTCCTATCTAAATCTGTTTTGTAGGGAACCTACTTAAAGAGCTCCTATATAAAGACTTGGTACTTGGACAGTGGATGTTCAAGACATGTGTCAGGAGACTTCTCATGCTTTAAAAGATTATTTAGAGTTGATGGAGGATTTGTCACTTTTGGTGATAATTCAAAAGGAAAAATCATCGGCTTAGGCCAAATTGGTAACACTGACTCAGTATTGATTTCCAAAGTTTTATTTATTGATGGACTGAAATATAATTTGTTAAGTATTTCTCAGTTATGTGATGATGGTTTTTATGTTAAATTTGAAAATGATTCTTGCAATGTTTTTAATTATAAAAATGTTTTAGTATTTTCTTCCTTAAGAAATGAAAATGTTTATTCTGTTGATCTGAATTCTTTAGAAAAGCAAAATATTACTTGTTTAAATGCTTTTTCATAAAGAGTCTTGGCTTTGGCACAGAAGATTAGGACACTACAATGTACACTCACATAGAAAAATTTCTAGGAATAACTTAATTAGAGACCTACCCAAACTTGAATTTCCATCAGACAAAGTTTGTAATCCCTGTCAAAAGGGAAAGCAACATAAAGTTTCTTTTAAATAAAAGAAAGAAGTTTCAACTTCTCAACCTCTCAAGTTGGTTCACATGGATTTATTTGGACCTTCCAGAGTTTCTAGTTTAAATGGGAAGCACTATGTCTATGTTCTTGTAGATGATTTTTCTAGATATACTTGGGTATATTTTCTAGCTCAAAAAAGTAAAGATTGTTCTTGCTATGTTAAATATTCCAAGTCTGTAGAGAACGTTAGTGGACTTAAAATTAAAACCCTGAGAAGTGATCATGGTCGTGAGTTTGAAAATCATGAGTTTGAATCTTACTGCTCACACAGTGGCTATAGTCACAATTTCTCTGCCCCTAGGACACCCCAACAAAATGGTGTAGTAGAAAGGAGGAATAAAACCCTTAAAGAAATTGCAAGGACTATGCTTAATGAGTATGACCTACCTGTTTATTTTTGGGCTGAAGCTATCAATACAGCTTGCTATATTATCAATAGAGTCTTGATCAGACCTGTTCTTAAAAGGACCCCTTATGAGTTGTGGAACCATAGGAAACCTAAGGTTAACTACTTCAGAGTTTTTGGATGAAAAGTATTTATTCTTAATACTAAAGACAATCTCGAAAAATTTTCATCCAAGAGTGATGAAGGAATTTTTCTAGGTTACTCTATTTCTAGTAAAGCCTATATAGTTTTCAATAAGAGAACCAAATGTGTGGAAGAATCTGTTCACATCAAATTTGATGAAACTGATCCACATGAACCTAAGACCTCTCTTGAAAATCTTGAATATGATCTCTCTATTTTGAACCCTAATGATAAAGACAGTGGACCTATAGTTAAAACATATAGTTCTGGAAATTTTCCAGAACCTGCTTCTGTTGAACCTCAACCTGTAGATGAATATGAAATCTATAGCCCTACCTTTTCTAGACCAACTAGAATTCTAAATAACCATCCTTTAGATGTTTTTGTAGGTAATTTAGATAGAGGAACACAGACTAGAGATTCTATAAGAAATCAGGTTGAACATCAAGCTTTTCTTTCACAGTTAGAACCTAAAAATATCAATGATGCTATCAATGATGAATTTTGGGTAATGGCTATGCAAGAAGAACTAAATCAATTTGAAAGAAACAAAGTCTGGAAATTAGTAGAAAGACCTAAGAACTCTATAACCATAGGCACAAAATGGGTGTTTAGAAACAAAGTTGATGAATCTGGAAACATCATTAGAAAAAAAGCTAGGCTAGTTGCACAAGGTTACAATCAAGAAGAAGGAATTGAATATGAGGAAACCTTTTCACCTATAGCTAGATTAGAGGCTATTAGGATCTTAATTTCCTATGCATCACATCTTAATTTCAAGTTATATCAAATGGATGTGAAAAGTGATTTTTAAATGGTTTTATTGTTGAAGATGTTTTTGTAGAACAACCACCTGGTTTCTCAAATCCTCATTTTCAAAATCATGTTTTTAAACTTTCTAAAGCTTTATATGGTTTAAAATAAGCTCCAAGATCTTGGTATGAAAGACTTTCAAACTTTCTTATTTCAAAAGGATTTAAAAAAGGAATAGCTGATCCCACTCTTTTCATAAAAAGGATTTCAAAAGATGTGTTAATAGTAAAAATCTATGTTGATGATATTATTTTTGGATCTACTAAAAATTCTTTATGTACTGATTTTTCAAAGGTTATGCAAAATGAGTTTGAAATGAGCTTAATGGGAGAGCTTAAGTATTTTCTTGGATTTCAAATCCTTCAAACTAAAGATGGTATTATTCCAAATCAAAGCAAATATACTAAGGATTTATTAAAATGTTTTGGTTTGGATAGTATTAAGGAAAGTGATATACCTATGAGTACTACCTGTAAATTGGATATTGATGAAACTGGAAAACCAGTTGATCAAACCAATTACAGAGGTATGATTGGGAGTTTACTTTATCTTACTGCTAGTCGACCAGATATTATGTTTAGTGTGTGTATGTGTGCTAGATTTCAAGATAATCCTAAAGAATCACACTTACTGTCTGTTAAAAGTATTTTTAAATATCTTAAGTATACTGTGAATTTAGGTTTGTTTTATCCAAAAGGACAATCATTTGACCTAACTAGTTATTCAGATGCTGAATTTGCTGGATGTAAGTTAGATAGGAAGATCACATCTGGAACATGTCATTTACTTGAAAAGTCCCTAGTATCATGGTGTAGTAAGAAACAGAACTCAGTTGTATTGTCTACTGCTGAAGCAGAATATATTGCTCTGGTAGTTGTCGTGCACAGATTCTGTAGATGAAACACACTTTATTGAACTATGGATTTGATTTTAAACATGTTTAAATTAACTGTGACAACACTAGTGCGATCAACATATCTAAGAACCCTGTGTCTCACTCTAGGACTAAGCACATTGATGTTAGACATCACTTTCTAAGAGATCATTATCAGAAAGGTGATATTTCCCTAGAATTTATTAGTTCTGAACATCAATTAGCTAATATTTTTACGAAGCCTTTATACTCTGAAAGAATGAATTTTATTAAATAGGATTTGTGTATGATCGATCTGTGAAACCGATCTTTGAAACTGATCTGTGAAACTGATCTGTGAAACTGATCTGTGAAACCGATCTGTGAAACTGATCTGTGAAACTGATCTGTGAAACCGATCTGTGAAACTGATTTGTGAAACTGATATGTGAAACTGATCTGTGAAACCGATCTTTATTTCAATTAATTTTTATTATATTGTAATTAATTAATTACTTTTATATTTATTATGGAAACCCTAAATGATGAAATAAATGATACGCGACTATTTCTATTCCCCAAACCGTCGACCTTTCATTTCTTTCCCGCCAAGCCTTATTTCCTCTCTTCTCCTCCACTTCGAACCTTCGAACTCCTGCATTCCCCAGAATCTAAAAATGGCTAAGAAAAAGAGACCAAGCAAAGGATCAGAAAGTATTGTACCTTCAAAGCGTGCTCGAGGCAAGTCGAGTAGTACCACTCAAAGATCAGTAAATCTGAACCTGTAAACTCGGATTGTTGCTGTAGAAAAGGAAGTCAGTTCCGCCTGGCTTTTGACAAGTAAGTCACTGTTGTTACAAGTTTTATAATCGCAAGGATGGAAAACCTAGTTCTCAGATAACACTCATGTATACTACCCAAAGCTAGTGCATGAGTTTTATATAAATATGAAAGTTACTTTAGATGGTGTAGAGGCTGCCAGAATGTCTTTTGTAGTGAAAGGAGAGAAAATATCTTTTTCATCTAAACAATGGGCTGAATGTTTAAATGTACCCCATGAGGGTCGGTATGAGGATTATGCTAGAAACATTCCTCCAACCACTGAATACTTCTCTTATGATTTATATTTAGAGCTTTTGACTAGAAACAGAGAGTCAAGGAGAATCACAGCCTCAGAGTTGGATGGTGAATGTAGAATTCTCTTTAAGTTTATTCAGCACCAAATTTTCCCCAGGAAAGTAGATTTTTCTACTATAAGATACCAAGATGTTTTTACATTGTTTTTACTAAAGAACCATGAGAAGATCAATTTGTGTAGATATCTAATGGTGCACATAGCTGGAATGGTGAAACCTTCTAAGAAATCCACTACCCTGTTCTATTCCAAAGTGATCTCTGCTATGTTAAAGAATCTGGAATGTGTTGATGAAGCTGATGAGATAGATGAATCTGATAATTCTTTTTGTGTTAACAAAGAAATTTGTAAAAGGATGAAAATAAATTGGAACCCATGGAAGAAATGTTGGGTTGCTGATGAGGACAAGTTATATGAATCCTACAATCCCACTGATCATGGAAAGAGGCCGAAGGGTTTGAGAGACCCCGGTTTGAAATTAGATGAGGATCCAATTTATTTTGATGATGAGGAATAAGTAGTTATTGAAAGGAATAAGGACACTGAAGAGTCTGGTAAACAAGGGATGGAAGAAGCTGAAACAGAAGAAGGAAGTATGTCACCTCCTGATGATAGGAGTGATCCTGATACTGTGATCCCTAAGAGAAGAATAGACTTTGGACCTGCCAGTCCACCTTTACCCTTACCTGAATCAGAACCAGTTCTTGGTGATGAAGAAGCTAGTGACACTGAAGTATCTGACAGTAAAGTGTCTGTGAAGAATGGAAATGGGAATGGAGATGATGATGCTGATGATGATAATGATGATGATGGTGACAACCGACCAGTGGATGGTCTTACTGTACCTCCAACAGAAACACATCAAACTATACTAGAAACAAATGCCAATGGAAAGAGAGATTCTCTAGAAATCAGTGGAAAAACAAGTTATGATAAACCGAAATATACTCTGTGTGCTACTGTCTGGGATGATTACCCTGGTTTTGCTGTTTTGGGTTTAGAGTATTCCGAAGAAGAAGAGGAAGAATTAGAATCTACTGCGGTTATGAAGGAAAGACAACCATTTGAGACAAGGTCTTCTCATGTTGTTGATGCTGCAGATGTTCATCTACCTAGTTCTACTATCTCTTAGTCTGATTTTGATAAGTTCAAAATTGAGTTTCTTGCTGATGTGAGAGACACAGTCAGAGAAGAAATTTCAAAAGCTATTAGACCAGACCTGGCCAATACTGGTGAGTTTATTGGTAGGCACATAGCCTCTCTAAATCAAATTCTGAAGGATCTACAATCCGACTTAGTTTCTTTATCGAACGAATTTAGATCAACCATATCTGGTATGATGGAAGTGTTGAGGAATCTGATTGAACATCTTAAGAAGTCTGATCTGAGAAAGTTGAAAGCTAAGATAACTCATATAGTTGCTCAAGACAGTACAACCAAAGTAACCAAGATCACTACTCGTGAGCTAGAGGCTCTAAGGCAGATTGTGCATGATGAATTGGCCTCCATTAGACAGGTTCTTGATTTGGACTCGTTGAGGAAGATGAAGGAGCACAATGATCACATTCATAAGATGGTGACACTATATTCAGCAGATGCCACTAAAGAACAGAGAGAGATCAAGGAAAATGTTGACCATTACTTTTCAAATATTTATACAAAGCATGAGATGACCGCAAATTTCAAAGTGTTGACTGATAATCTGAAACTACCTCCAGTCATTCAAGCTTTCAAGACTCAAGTTCATCAGTTGCAAGATTTTACTCCTACCTTGGAATGGTTCATGGAGAATAAGTATGATTTTGAGAAGGCTATGCAGTATGGTGCAGAAGTTATTCAGAATTTCATAAATCTTTTGAAGCCTTATCTGAATGCACAAGCCATCGCCATTGTGCTTCCTACTACTGACCCTCTAAGTGGCTCTGATGTTGCTCCAAATCAGATCTCTGTTGCTCAAGATCTATCTCAACTACAACCAGTTCCTTAGCAATCTTCTCAACCAGCTACTACTGCTCAACAGAAAATCTTTGAGGCATCCTCTCCTCCACCTTCCAGAGTCATCTTACCACCTTTTCAAATTCGCCCAGTTCAACCTGCCTCCAATCCATCCAACTTACCAACCATTGATCCTTCTGACAAAGGAAAATCCCCGTTACATCCCAAGAAATAGTTGTGTCTTGTTGTTGATAGGGTGACCAGTGTTCTGTTTGTACTTTGATGTACTTTGCATAACTTTTTTATCTCTCTATATTCTCTATGATGCCTTCTTTTAATCTATTCTTTATATGTTTTCCCTCCTTTTTGATTATCCCAAAGGGGGAGATTTATATATATGGGGGAGAAACATACTATGGCAGGGGGAGTAATGTTTACATAAATATACAAAGGCATAAATTCAGGGGGAGATTTATATCTCATTGTGTTTTTATTCTTATTATGCCTTGTCACTATTATTGATGATATATTATTTTTATTTATGACTAAGATTTGGGATTATCAAAAAGGGGGAGATTGTTGAGCCCTCTGTAAGATTGTTGAATTCTTCCTATGATTGCTGTTTTAATAATCACAAATCATCGTTACTTAATCCAGATGGATTTCTCATATACATAATCACAATCTCTTAGTGAATCTGTTTTTATTGGTTGGATCATGCTTTTATCTATGCTTGCTATTGATTTACAAGTATTCTGGAAGTCTTCTGGATCAAACAGACACTTTTTGTTCTGACAAGACAATGGTTGCACCGATCCATATCAAAGGACATCGGTCGCACCGATCCATATCAAAGGACAATGGTCGCACTGATCTATATCAAAGGACAATGGTCGCACCAATCCATATCAAAGGACAACAGTCGTACCGATCCATATTAAAGGACAACGGTCACACCGATGATGATCAAATGAGTCACCGATCATGACACACCGATGCTGATCAAATGAGTCACCGATCATGACACACTGATGCTGATCAAATGAGTCACCGATCATGACAAAACGATGCTGATCAAATGAGTCACCAATCATGACACACCGATGCTGATCAAATGAGTCACCGATCATGACACACCGATGCTGATCAAATGAGTCACCGATCATGACACACCGATGCTGATCAAATGAGTCACCGATCATGACACACCGATGCTGATCAAATGAGTCACCGATCATGACACACTGATGCTGATCAAATGAGTCACCGATCATGACACACTGATGCTGATCAAATGATTCATCGATCATGACACACCGATGTTGATCAAATGAGTCACCGATCAGGACACACCGATGTCTAGCCACCGATGCTGATACTGATGACCTGCCGATCACTTGACTCACCAATAGTCATAAACTGCTGTTTGAATTTATTTATCTTTATTTAATCTAACCAACTGTCATATTAGGAATATTTTAATGCTCTGTCATTTATTTAATGAAGGTTGTTGGATGTCAGGGAACCGTACCTCATACCTGCAAAAAGAAATCATTTCTTTTGCTAGAGCTTGTGCTATAAATACAAGAAGTCCATGTTGGTGAAAGAAGACGACGAAACATATATGAGTGCAAAGAGTGGTGGATGAGATAGTTGAAGAAGACACAGAACCTTATACACACTCAAGATTACTCAAGAAGAGTTCTATACATTCACGAGGACATTAAAAAACTCCATCGACTACATTTTTTCACTATCTCTGAACCTGTATGCCAAGCAGACGACACTCTGTTTTTCAGACAAAAACCAGAAGAGGACTCAGAACCATTTCTGATAAAACTTAAGGAGTCCAAAGCTTCACTTCAATCACTAGACCCATTTCTAAACTCTACATCTCTACTCTCTGATTAATTATTTTACATTTCGAGTAGTGTGTGTTATCTGTTGTATTTAACACCCACACTATCTCCTGTACTTTAACTGGAGGATCTGTAAATCCTCACTCAATCTCTTACATCTTTCATTTCCCACTGGGATAGTGGTAGAGGTCTTGGACCTGGACAGTTGTAAACTGTTGTGAACCCCGATCCAGGGTGTGGATCATATTTATATAAATTGTTGAGAGGACTAAGTCTCAGCTTGAGACTGAACCTCTTGGTTATATCTGTTGTTCTATTTCTTTCAAAGTTATTCTTTTTATTCTGCTTCTAAGTTCTTTAAAACCAAAACTGTTTTGAAGTCACTTTGATAATTAAACTCGCAAGTTTTTATATTAGCTATAAATCAGTAAGTTAGTTTCAAAAGTTAATCAACTCTTCTGTCTTGATTAACTGGGAAATAATCAATCCTTTGAGAACCTAACAGAACTTTTATTGTGATATAGATTCACTACAGTTTAATTCTGTGTTTTATTTGGGGGTTTTTAAGACAAAGTTTTTAAACATAAATTTTAATTGGAACTCAATTCACCCCCCTCTTGAGTATCCACTCCAACCAACAGATGATGTAGAATCTACTTATTATCATAAAACACTAGAGACACATTAAGGAAGTCTGCATCATGGTCTCATAATACCCCCCATACAAACTATCCTTGTCTCTTTGAGATTTCTAGACAAGTCATCAAGAATCTCGCAGATTCCTTTCAATAGGCTTTGAGATCTTGTAAAGACACTTGGACATGTCGATATTAAAACAAGGAAGTCCTTCAACACATCCACATGATAAAAAAAGTCCCCATTAATTGGAAGAAATCCAATAAAGGATGAATTGATGAGAGGGACTCATGGTTTCTGAAAATATGGTGATACCATTAGAGTGGTCCATGGAAGAGACTCACGAAGCCACGAGGCACTAGAGACCTTCATCGTCTCTAGCCTGGACTCATTCTAGATACACCACACAAAGATCCAAAAAACTAGGGTGGTGATTCCTATAAATTACCCACCCCAACATTAAGAAAGGGTTGGAATCTGTGTGATTTGACTCTCAACTTCTAGACTCTCTAGCTAGAGAGTAATTCTCTAAGCGATTGATCTCATGACTATAAAGTCTTTCATTAGGCAATATACTAGTGAACGGATGGAGCAATCTTGCTCTATACATAATGTACTTCACGTGATCATTCATAGATCATATGAAGGACTGCTAGAGAGATGTGAAAAGAATATATCACATGTTTTCCATATTATGCGAGACTCAAATAAATTTATCCTGAACAAACATAAGGCATTCACAATACAAGGGGTAGAAAAAAGATTAAAAGTAAAAAAAATAAAAAAAAATACATGTTTTTTGACCCTCATGCACTGCCTATCAGTCATCCAAGGACACATGACAGAACCAAGGCTTGTCACCTAGATCTTGTGATGCTCCTTTAGTATACTATTTGGGACATGTGAAATTATTCAGACATGTTAGAGCAAGTCACACAGTTCCCCCGAGCACACCATTTTGGTCTCGTGAAACCTTTTGGGGATATCTCCTGAGTCATGAGGCATAATCTAGATATATCATATGAATCATATAACAGTTTTAGATCATTCCATTCAAGTATCATGATTGCATTAGAGTATTCTAACTAAGCTCTCACAAAAACCTCTAGAAAGTCAGTCGATACCTGCGGTGCCCTCCAGACGTGTCGGCCAGGCCTTGCGATGACCTATAGAGATTTTATCCAAGATACATGACATCATTTTAACGAAATATTAATAAATCTTGTGACACCCTTCATATGTGTTAATACAACTCTTTCGAATGACACCAGGGTACGTCATCTTGATCACACAATTCCTCCTGGACAATCCAGATAGGTCATGCGATGGCTTCTAGGACATACTATTTGGATCTTGATATGTCCTCTAGACAAGTCAAATGAGTCATGAAACACACTCTAGACAAGAAGGATAGGCCATAAGGGAATCCTTGGACTTGATAACATTGTCCTTCCTCAGTGTGTAAGTTCTGATCATAGGGAAACCTCCGAGTGTAAGCCCCGATCAATAAGGAATCCTTATTGTGTAAGACCCAATATTAAGGGATCAACGAAA
The DNA here is from genome assembly GCA_963277665.1 of Viscum album. Lineage (NCBI taxonomy): Eukaryota > Viridiplantae > Streptophyta > Magnoliopsida > Santalales > Viscaceae > Viscum > Viscum album. The sequence goes on from OY728120.1 coordinate 1,795,540,491, forward strand.
ACTCTGATTACTGCCATATTCAGGATACATAGGCCACCTCTCCCAAGGTTTGAGTCTAATATTGATCAACTAGTAAAATCCTAGCATCTAAGTCCCTTATCCAAAGCAATGGAATTGTTTACTTTCTATCTCATGTTTCTCACAACGATCATGGATCACATAGGATTAGGGAGTTACAATAATCATACCATATTCACTATAAAACTCCAAAATGGTATTAGAAATATCAGTGTGTAAGATCCAATATAAACTGAACTATGATGACTCTGATTACTACCATAACCATGATATATAGGACATCTTTCTAAGACCCGAGTTCCATGATAAATCATATAGGGAAGTCCCAGAACATAAATCCCACATCATGAGAAATGAAATGATCATTTTCCATCCCTTATTTCTCACACCGATCATAGCTCACATGAGATTAGGGATATACAATAATCACATAATTTTCACTATGGGTCTCTACAATGTTAGGGGTAACCTCAATATATATAAATCCCTAAACGAACGAAATACAAAAACTCTGATTCTCTCTATACCTGGGATACATAGGAAATCCCTCCAGGACTTGAGATTTATTAATGGGTGTCCTAGATAATCCATATAAGTCCTTTCTCCATGACGTAAAACTGAATGGGTCTAATGAACTATGTGCGTTTTGATTCCAATAATAACTAGGATACGTAGGACACCTCATAATGGCTCAATCCCATCCTTGGAATATTAACCACCACTTCACATGAAAACACATTCTGAATCACTTGGTTATATAGCTTCAACATATATAATCAGCTGCTCTGTACCAAAAAATGATAGAGAACCTCAAATACATATAGATGAGTTCGCTAAAAAGAGGCCCCAATCCTTTACACATGGAATATATTTAACCTATATACATTTTTTAGGGTAATCGGTCCCATATTGGGATTAGGGAGAGATTTAAAACATATATTAAATCTATAAGAGAGTCCCAGAGTAGGCAACAATCCCTCCCAAAGGGATACGATGAGCTCGAACTCCCATCCTCTCGACCAATGCAAGTCCCCAAGAGTCGTTGGGCCTGCAAATCCAGATGATCTATGGCCTTTGGAAAGTAGTTTTGTACCCAGTTATGGATGGGGGGAGTTTTTGAGAAAGGAATAACAAATGGAAAACCCGATTCAAGTGATTGAGTGAGGCTCTAAGGACCCTCCCCTCAACCAAACCTTCGAGTGAAACCCATTTCATGCCTTGAATCCTGATGAAAAAAATGGTGAACTCGATGTAAATCTATTAAATAACAAAATGACCAGGTTATAATTTGTTAGATCATTTTTTCCCATTATACCCAAACAAAAATGGGGACCCGACGTGAAACTCTATGATGAAAAATGATTGGGTTATAATATGTCGATCCATTTTGTTTTCTCCCTATACACAAACAACGTTGACATGCCTGCCATGAATCTCTTAAGACACTTTTTTTTGAAAACCCGATACAAATAAATTAGAAAGACCAATGTGATCATATAGATGATCCTTTTTAACCAGGGTTCTCATAAGTCTATCCTCATTTTGACAAGTCCAAACAAGCAGAATGGATGAATTGGGAAAATCAAGACAATTGTGTTAACTTTGAATTTCTAATTAAGCACATTATGCATGGTATATTTCACTAATTGGTGACCTTGTTCCTTATTATCCACATGAATGAAGATATTGAAAAAATCCCAATTCAAGAAAATTTATTCATCATCCAGAGTTCACTCCGGTAAATCATTTGTGGTTGTGACACTTATGGGTTGAAAATTAATATCAACTACTTGACAGCTCCAACGACAGGTGGAAAATATGAAGGTATGGGAGTACCACTGACACGGTATGATACTGACCATAGAATCTTCCCATGAGGCTCTGCAAGAATGGAAGCCAGTGAAAACACATCACTTGGATAAGGCTACTGCTAAACTAGTAGCTCTCATCGCTACAACCAACCGCTTCAGAAGCTTATCGTTGGAGCATGAAAACTTCCACATTCCATAATTGATGAAGGTGGACCAGGAAGCCAAATATGGTTCCCTTTAGGTTCAAGTGCCACTGAGGAGGGAACCTGAAAACTTCTATCACCAGCATCATCCCACCAATACCCATCAATCTATTACTGAGGGTACCACCCGACACACTACCCCCTCTGACGCCCATGCATGAGCATCAAGGAAGGATCATCACGGGAGGAAGGCACTGAATATACAAGATAGGGCTCAAACCCACAATCCTACTGATGATTCCTAACAACATACTTTGGAAAGAACTAGTAAGCATCCTCATATCCCTACTAGCTCAGAACAAGTTTGTGGGAATATTCCCATATCAAGCATGGGGGAGGCACATATCCCTACCCCTATGCATGAATTCCACCAGAATACTTTGATGGAACAAGGAGGGAAAAAGTGGGTGCATATACTCACTTCAATCGAAGACATATTCTAGTGAATAATGGAGATATAAAATTTATAGTCTTATATTCCAGCATAAACTTTTCTAAAATGTCAATATATTTTAGCAACAGCTGAAGAGATCCACCAGAACATTCCAAAACTATTGCAGATAAAGGGATAAGTGTATACTCATATCCCTACAACCAGGGAAACTCAACACTCTAATCATTGAGAACAAGTGGTTGTACCAAAGAAAGTGCACACTCTTTCTCCTACCCAAGAGGTTTATTGGCATATTCCAATAAAGGATGAGGTGTCAGACCTGGCTCATACTCCCATTCCAACTAGGTCTCACTAGGTGGGAGCGGCACACACCTTAGAATAGGGACACATGCCTATAAAAAAAGTCCAGCGGAATATTCCAAAGGCCCATGATCATGATTATATCCTCTTTTTGGACGGGTCTCACCACGTGATAGGGGCACAAGCCTCGGGACATGCTCATACCCCTATCAAAGAAGTCCAATGACATACTACAAAGGCCTAAGATCAGGCATATATCCCTATTATGGATGAGTCTGACCAAGTGAGAATGGAATAATCCTCGGGACAAGCTCATATTCTTGTTATTGAATTTTCATGGTATACTCCAACAGATCATGGAAACAAGAAACATATTACTACTTCTTCTGATGAATGACTGTGCTAACATAATTCCAAGGCAATATAAGAGGAGGTTCAAATTCCTTCTCCAATTCCATATGTATGCCAGTATATTCCACTAGGGAATTCATATTCAGACCAGATTCATATTCCTATTCCAACCATGGCTCACTAGGTGAGAGAGGAACACATCTCAGTGCAGGATCATACTTCTTCCAAGAAAGACTAGTGGCATACCCCAAAGGTTCAAGATCATGATCTTACTCCCATATTGACTGAGGCTCACCATGTGAGAATGGAACATGCCTCAATACAAGCTCATATCCATATCAATAATGAGAAAACTTATTGGAATATTCTAAAATCTTATCAGAAGTGGGATTATACTCCCACAACACTAGATGGTTATATACAAGTTCTGACAACCATCACACAACAGACTCATATCCCTACACAATCCAAAAAGGCAGGTTGACATATTCCTAACACAAAACAGAACATGGATCATATTCTTAATATTCTCAATTCCAGTGTCCTTGAGTCCATTCAAGACACATTATCAACACCTTGAGAGGTTATCAAATCTTATATTGAAGTGGAAGTTGGAGATTTTCATTACCACAATAGTCCTCCTCATGGTAATGTAGATACGGATCATAGGGAATCTACTATTGAAATACACTATGGTAAACCTCCTCACAAAAATATATTCTATAGATAAGGAAATACTCCCCTTTCCCATACACCTTCGTATAAAGAGGTGTACAAAAATATGACACCTTTGTATAAAGTGGTGCTCAAAACATCGTGGTCAACTATATATGGTTCCTCATCAACTTATAACAACACTCCACTCCTTTTAGCAGGTGACCATTAGACCCATCTTCTATGTTTTGACCAAATAGAGGCCTATAAGTTTGATGAGGAGGCTGACATTGACATATTAAGAGAGTTAGCTGGAAACAACTTCCCCATCATGTCCTGGCCCCTCGCTACATCTAGCTATGGGATCCTAGATTATCTAGAAAAGGAGTGAAATCCTTAACTACGAAAAAATATGTGGGATACTCATTAGAGACTAAAAGATCAATATATCCCTTATCTAGGATATGAGTGTCACCTTTAGAAAAACAAGATACTCTGTTGTCATCTTGACCTAGCTTCTATCTCTATGGTCTAAGATCCAAAACCAAAAAATCATAGAAGAAATATACAACACACTTCCCGCCATTGCATCGTGATGCTTTAGAGGTTGATCTCCAAAGAAAAATCATGCATCTGTATTTGAGGATGGGGACAGCATGGAGAATACCACTTTTCCACACCCCTAGAACAATATAACACCTCATATTTGGCATCTTGTAATGTTATAGGCTTTGGAAAAATTAGGGGACCATGTAATGTTTAGTCTAGTTGGTCACTAAAATAGAATTTACCCACTTCAATGATTCCCATAAATAATGAATGGAGGAAAATTATAACCAACATGACATAAAAATCATCCCCTAAAAGCAATGAGAATACATTTTGAATACGGAGAATGAAGTTGTGATCATCCAGATAGCTTTTCATAAAAAATAATTATCATCTTGAGCTACCATAGTACCTAGATCCCATGTGATAATAGCTCCTCCACATTTGATGTCCTATAATATTTTATGCCATAGTATCCATCCAGGAGTAGACTCAGCCCCTGGTCTAGTAGATTATCTACCACCACCTCCACCCCTCAGATCGTTAATTCCTAAGAGTATTCAGGACATACCCTTGGTAGCTACAGGTGAACCCCATCCCGCTAGGATGGGGGAATTTATATCTCAGTCACCATCCCTAGGTTCATCATCCACTAAAATGGGACTAAAAGAATTAGTGGTGATTCTAGATCACCCCCACCCCACCAGGATGGGGGAATTTATATCTTCATGTTTATCCCATGAATCATTAATTCCCCGACTAGAGTCATCGAATCCTCAAAAAATAGGACCAATACGTGCTAATGGAGACCCCAAATGACCCCATCCCAAAGGGATGGGTGTATTTTTATCATCATTATTACCACACAGAGAATCAGTCTTCTCTAGGTTGGGAGGAAGAAATCAATGGTCATTATCCCACTTATTCCTCCCACTGCAAGACAAACCTTTTTTGGTCAGGATTTATCAACAATCACAATTGAAAAATCCCTCAAAGTCACTTCTCATAGGTTGAGATAGGAGGAGATTACAAAAAATGAAATCAGACCCTACTGGGGTCACAATCCAAAAATGGACCATCATGGAAAAGGGTTCAAATAATGACCCTAACAAAGGTAATAAAGAATTATATTGTTGCGTTGAAATTAATGAGACAACCACCATTATCCAATATTCCTCTATGAATGTTTTCTCTATAAACATGGAAAACAACAATTAGTACACAACCACAGAAGGCCACAACATGGAAAACATACCACAGGAGGAGGGTGGTCTGGGCACACCAGATGAGGTTGTGTGCACCTAAAACCAAAGAAGGTTTCAAATTTTGGAACCAATGAATAATTATTTTTCACATCCTCAGTGTAATACTATTAAAGAAAAGGGAAAATTCATAGCTACATCCTGAACACTGCCTAGAAAGACTAAATTTCCTTCCCTGTAGGAACAATTGTAGTAATATGAGATTGAAATACTAGCTCTCTGGAAAATCAATGTGGAACTACTCATGAGAAATATTCATGATGGTTAACGTCTCTAGCCATAGATAAATATTCTCCCTCCCATAGTCTATTCTCTAGTAATAGTGGTATCTAAGCATTAGATCAACTCTGGATCTAGACAGACAATCCAAATAAATGAAAAGATGAAAATGATCATGAATTTCCTCCATTACGGTGAAATCCTCTCCCTTGTTAGTGTGATCATTTAATCATTTGAAGAATTGAGAATCATTAAGAGATGAATACAGGACCACCTCATCATCCCCTTCTCAATCCCCATGGATGGGTGGTGGTTTAGATAGCAGTGCTCCTAAAGTTGTTAATGTCACCAAATCCCTAGATACTTGAATGGAAGCCATGGAAGGGTGAAGTGAACTTGTGTAGCCTGAAAGGAAACCATATCCCGAATGGGTGGATGATACTACACCTCCACATAACTTCGAAAACCCTACCTTCTCTACCTTTAATGGTGAATGTGACCCTGAACAATATCCCATACACTTTGTGTCATGATGTGGGTCAATGACGTTCCATCGAGATCAATAAGAAGAAACAAATATGAGGTGTTTCGTATAAACTATGATAGGTACAACCGTTGTTTGGTACAACAGTCTACCAACATGATCTGTTACAAGATGGGAAGACCTTCATCGTCAGTTACTTTATCAGTTCAGTTTAACACAGAGGAAAACAATGACCATCGATTTGATTAATTGAAAACAATGTGAGAATGGTAGGGTGTCTGACTTCATGTTGAGGTGGAAAGTTTTGACATATTCAATCAACATTCCCATCTCATAGGAGAAAATACTATAAATATGTGCTAAAAATATTAGGGATGAGTTGCATATGCCCTTATTTCCCATGAAATATCTTGGTAGGTTCTTAGAGTTTGATGAAATGAAACAATGTCTTGAAGAGGCTATTCAGAAAACCCGATCCAATTCTCAGCTCATGCCTACAACATAGTGAAAAAATACAGGCAAAGTAGAAGCTACAAATGTCACTCTCAATCTTGTAGTGGTGCCCATCCAAGCACCCAGGTAGGCCCTGAACCACCCAACACCTCTTGTCGAGAGGTTGCAACCACATAATCTAACTTAACCAAAATTATAGATAAATTGGGGTCGCACAAGATTTGAGGAATGGATGAAAAGAGTATAATCCTTCCATAATGAAAAAACCCTCAGTTATTTCTTGGAAGCCATAGATAATAACCTGCTCAAGATGCCACATACCAGAAATCCCAAAGAGGTTGACCTCACTAACTATCCTGATTATTTCTCTTTTCATAGAAGACTAGATCATAGTATCTATAATTGCTTTATCTTTAAAGATATCCTTCAAGGAATGGTTGAATATAGACAAGTGATTCTAGAAAACTCTCTATAGTAGGTGTATTGTATAACCACCATATAGTCAGGTTAAGAGGATGGTTTGCAGAATGTTCTGGATAGGCGGGTGCAAAATATTGACAACTATATGACTTGAAAAACAATTGATTGAGCTCACACCACTCTGAAAAAATAGTTGTACAGAACCAAGATAGATCCACCACCCAAGAAGAAGATATAAAAAATGCCTCCCAAAGGTGGGTGTGACCAAAAGAAGTGGGAGGAGATAGAGTAAGAAGAGTCATATTCTGCTCCAAACCAAACCCTAACTCTTATAGATTTCTTCCCTGAAACATCTTCAGAACTAGAATCATCCCATAAAATAGAATAATAATTGTATTAAGATCTCATATTTGGTTTTTTCAATGTGATACCCTTGGAATACCCTGTTTCTGATGATGAATATTCCCCCAAATATGGTTTTCTTACACAAAATCAGAGAACGAGAGGCCACATGCACTGAAACGTAGGATATAGGGGACAACACGGATGTGGTCAGACTCAATATTCTAGTATTATCCCCATAGAGGGCATATATAGAGTTGAGACTGATGATAAAGTGCTCTAGTAGGCTCAAAAGAGGCAAGGAGGTGCCTCATAGCCCTCTAATAGTCACCCACATTTGATTTTATTTCATGACTACTTAGTGGGGGTTCAATACACTCATCCCATACAACAAGGAAGTCTAGTAAATCCTACACCACTAGTAGTAGATACTCAATCAACCCATGAAAAAAACCAGGTCCATCTACTTTATATTCTTCAGCACCTAAACCACATTCCCATGAGTAACCCCGTATTGAGAAGCATCAAACTCTAACACAAAAGTATGATGTTATAAAATATCTAGCTAAAATCCCAAAAAATATCTTAATCCTCAATGAACTTAGAATTTCAGAAGAACATAGGGAGGTACTTATTTAATCCCTCCAGATCCCCTAGGAATTCAATACAGAAGTCTCTATAGTTAAGGTCTATCGAGTGGAGACTATTTCCTAAGAATTTAATGTCACCATCTCATTCACTAATCAAGATCATGAAGAAGATATTTAAGGAAAAATCAAGCCCTTGTAATTTTTAGGAAGACTAAATAATGTCAATTTACAAAGAGTGATGATTGATAATGGGTATAGGATCATTATCATCCTAGTTCAAACTCTCCAAAATTTTGGGTATAGAGAAGGTGATTTATCCACTAAAAATTTAACCATTCATGGGTATGATAAGAATGAGTAAATACCTCTTAGGAGGATCAAGCTTGAAGAGAAATTTGTGAAACTCACATATGATACTTAGTTCATGGTTATCTAGAAAGACACAACATATAATTTCTTACTCAGAATTCCCTATCTCCTTAGCCACTTGGCGGTACCATCAACATTCCATCAATTTTTTAAGTACCCCATCAATGGAAATTTCTACATACTACATGGTGAAAAAACCCCCTTCGAGACTTGTGGATCCACATATGATGAAGCAGATTCCTACAATAAGGGAGTCAAGCAACCAATGGAAGGTGATGATATACAGGTTGTAGCTCCCAATGGCTTGGGGACCGACCTTGTGAATCCCTGGAGCATGCTCAATGATGACTATGTGCTCCCCATAAACATGGTCAAAGTAGAAGACCTAATCCCAGAGGTCTAGGCCTCTCCTATCCTCAGTGACAATTTAAAAGGAAATCAGGTCCATCATCTGTAATGACCTGAACTTTTGAATAATATTTGTTTCCTAAATTTGTGTGTCATTTCATTTTATACACCACAAAACTATATCCTTTAATTAATGAAGGGAGTACAATTAAATGAGACTGATGGGTTTCGACTGTTATATAACCATTGGTCAATATAACTGTTGGAAACTAAACTCTTTACATTACAATTATTGTTTATAAATACAAGTGATCTTCGTTAATTAATACAGAAAGAAGAGTTGATGGCCCCATCCAGTAGACTCGGGCCGTACGAAGCCCATATGTTAAAGCTTGAGAAGGAGGTAGAATCTTTGGTCTTTTCTCTAGACCAAGACCAAGATGAGCTTCAATATGTAAATTTTGAAAAGAAATGCCTAAGGTAGAAGTTCAAGCTGATAGAAATCACCACTTGGGAAATGTTGTCCAAGATGCCCCAAGATTCTATCACCATAGCACACCTTACACTTAGGTCCTATGTAGGGGTTATAAGGGGCTATGTAACGAGGCATTATATACTTTTTGTAATCCCTTGGTATAAATAAAATTGTTATATCTTATTATGGTAAAATTTGTGATTTTCAAATGTCCAGATAAATATAGGATGAATATTATTGATGACTTTTGGAAAAAAGGTATTTTAAAATATTCATGTAAACTTTAAATAATTAATAATGTGAAATGATTTTCAAAAAATGGTCTTTTATAGTTGTGATCAGTAAGAAATTTAGAGTCTAATAAGATTAACTTATTTTTTGGTGAATAGTAAAGTATGAATAGTAATACACCCTTATGAATAGTAATGAATAGTAAATCGGCCAAAAAAATAGAAATGTCACCCATAAATGTATAAATATAATTTAGACATCTTAAAAGTGAAAAAATGGTCACAATATAAGTATTGGTATTTTTGTATGTCGTAAATATTTTAATTAAAATTTTATAATTAATTTAATAATTTAAAATAAAAATGTATTTTCATAAAATGTAATCATAAATTGTTACTTTACTTTCTTATGGTTACAAGATAATCTTATGGGACCTTGATTACTTTTTTAAGGTGTTACAAAATAAGTTATAGTTCTATAGTTGTTTTATTTGAATAAATAATGATTTTATTTAAAAATTAAATTAAAATTATTTAAAAAAAAATATTTTCATAAAATTGAGTTCATTTTTGAATTCAGAGCATCAATATTAGGTTAGGGTAATTTTTTTGGGATTTTTCTGAAACAGTTGAATTTTTGGTGAATAGTAAAAATACATTTTTCAGTTTCGGGTGTTTAATGACATCATTGATGATCAAATCGTGATGTAATAAATCTGGTCGACTTTTTAATAGTAATATATGTTATGAGGTGTCCCAATTGAACAATACCATGGGAAAATACCATGGGTAAGCCCATGGTTTTGTAAATACCACCGATGAGGTGTCCCTTAGAAATTAATTAAATATTCCCTCTCTTTCCCTATAAATAACAAGTCATTACCTCATTCATTTCATTCCAAAATCCTCCTCAATTAAGTTCTAGTCATTTTGATTCCCAATGAGTTCTCCCAATGTTCCCTAAAGCCCCCCAAGGTACCAACCTTCAAGCTTTTGAAGTTACTCTTCAAGGTAAGGGAACCTTTCACCCTCCTCTTTTTAGTCATGATTTTTTTATCTTATGTATTCTAGTTTCCATATTCTTATGTAGCGGTATGTTCTTATATATTCTTATTACTGTCCATTTTATGTCCAAATGATGATATACCCTTTCTTCTCCCATCAATTTATTTTCTGAATTTTTAAGCGACGCTGTTAGGCTGCAGAATTTTTCGTAAAAGAAATAACATCTTCTCTTTTCTTTCATGTTTTCTTTTCATGTGTTATTTCATTAAAATGTCCATACCATGATATTATTATGTACCCATACTCTATTATGAATTATTTATTAGTTTTTTACCAATGTCCCCTCTCTTTTTAATGTTGTCTAAAATGATGTAATGTATCTGTTATGCTGCATAATTTTCGTCTCAAAATCTCTCTCCTTTTCTCAAGAAATTATCTTGTATTATTTATGTGGATACACAAATCTATTTTACTTTCCAGGGGTATTAATAAATACATAAAATTGATCTATTTTATTCTATAATTTACAGACATATAACCCTCACTCCCTTTCCATGGGTTATAAATGACATAATGATCTTATTTTTAAGTACTTTTTAAACATCACAATTTTGACATGAAGCCCATTTATTTGATTCTATTTGGGTTATTTAAGAAATGTTTGATTATGATCTATGTGTATCACATGAAAATAAATACATATTAATGGTTTTCCATGATATTTCTCCAATGTATTCGGTAAATAATTTAATCTCTAGAGATGACAAGTTTCACGATACCTTGGTGAATAACCTTGGTAAATTTTTATGACACCTTGGGGATAAACCTTGGTTATATGTTCATGAATTTCTAAATTAAATGTTTTAGACCCATATTAAAGTTATGATTCAAGTTATTTTCATTATGATATGCCTCTAATTTCACTGCACATGTCTTTATGTTTTTATCAAGTTCTTATTGATTTCAGAAGTAAATTGATTCCCTTGTTTTCCTTACTGGGCCTTCTGCTCACCCTTTCCTTTGATGTATGTCTCTGGGTTATGAGATGAAATAATTATACTTAGGAAGAACTTATGATTAATCCCAGCAAGTGGATTAGAAGAATGTTTTATGTTTTCATGTTTTATGTTCCTGATTTCCAAGACACTAGACTTTAAAGATCCTCTGTGTGTAAAATGTAATGAAAAGTTATGTAATAAAAGGAGGAATGCCATAGTTGGTATCAAAGTAAAGTTTAGTTATTTATAGAAATTAGGATATGAAAACATTAGGAAAAACCCTATAGAAAATCTTAAATATAGGAATAATTCTTGGTATTTTGGTGAGTATTGAGTAATTGGTTTATCAAGAAAATACATCCATGACTGGATACGAGCAGGTAGAGGCGGCTCTGGCACAAATGTTCCTATGAGTGAAAACTCTGACAAGGAGTTTCAGGCTTGACCCGGGGTATCCTGGTATACGATAATGGGCCTTGATTCACTATTGGCTATGACACTCCCAGGGGATATGTTTGGTTAATCATAATCTTTTTATGAATCATTATGAAGGATTTATAGAGAAATGTAATTGTTTAAAGCATGAAGTTTTAAGACATAAAATACTTTATAGTTAAAAGATTCATAAATGAAATAATCTTCTCACTAAGGTTTTATTATTTTAGAAAATGGGGGAAATAGGGGGAACCGTACAAATGGTGACTGCAATAGACCATGCGCTGACGACCCTCCGATGGAAGCCGGAATGGAAACTTTTATACGAATGATGAACCAAATAACTCAAGTTGTGGGAAATAAATTGAATCAAGCTGAGAGACTGATCTCACCATGAAGGGAACAACTTTATATTGAATCCTTTATGCGCCAATGACCACCAACATTCAGTGGATCTACTGACCCATTGATTGTTGAATATTGGATCAGCTCTATTGAGAAGATCTTTTCTGTGCTTCGCTATTCTGAACAAGAGAAGGTTACTTTAGATGTTTATCTCTTAGAGGGAGAAGCTGTTCAGTGCTGGGAACTGATTAAAAATGCAAGGCCAAGAGTGGAAGTTGAAGCTATGGAGTGGGAAGAGTTCATATGGATATTATTCAACAATTATTTCCCTCGATCAATGAGAACAAGAATGGAGAATGAGTTTCTCGAGTTGAAGTAGAATGAGAATAAACCTGTGGGAAGCTACGAGATGAACTTCAAAAGGCTTTCACGTTACACCTCTAGCTTTTTCATGGATCCAAATGGTAAGGTTGATTGATTCTTAGGTGGACTAAGACCTCATCTGCAAAAGAATCTAGCCAACCGAGATTATGATAGCTATGAGGAGATCGTGCGAAGTGCGATGAAAGTCAAACTTGAGTTTGGTGAGAAGCAGTAGTCTCATAAATCCAATGACAAGAAAAGATCGATGGATCTAATATTAGGGAGGATATTAGATTAGGGAATATGAGGAAAGCAAGTGCAATGTACCATGTGTAATAAATGTGGGATAAAGCATTTGGGGGAACTGCCTGCTTGGGAGCGGGAAATGCTACAAGTGTGGAAGAGATGGCCATATCGCATAGAATTGTTGTAGTGAGGTGAAGCCAGAAATTTACAACACTAACGACAAGGGGAAGATGGTTCAGGACCTACCTGATGTCCAATGCTATAAGTTTGGAAAACTTTGGAAATTTTCTAATCACTATCCAAATATGAGGGTAGTGGAGGGGAATCACCATCATCCTTAGCAATGACTAAGGGAACAAGGTTGTACTTTTGCAATCACTACAGCTGAAGTTGAAGCACCAAATGATGTGGTGGAAGGTACTCTTTTTGTTCTCTCAAAGCTAGCAAGTACTTTGTTTGATTCTGGTTCTACTCATTCCTTTATTTCCTCCAAGTTTGCAAAGAATTTATAATCAACCCCCGATTTTCTAAAAGTAGAGTTATCAGTCAAGACTCCTGGTAGGATTATCCAAGAATCTTTAGTGTTTAGAAACTCTAGTATTTACTTTAGTGAGTAGAATATTATCATAAATCTGGTAGTCATTCCCATGCTGGAATTCGACATTATACTAGGGATGGACTGGCTCTTAAAGTATAATGCTAAGATGAAATGCAGAAGCAAGGATATATTAGTAGTCTTGAATGGAAAACCTACAGTTATCTTCCAAGGAGAGATATCTCAACCTGATATTTGTCTAGGAGAACCTCCTATATCCTTTTTATGGAGTTGATCAGTGAAGAAGAAGAAGGAAATGAGAGTTTGGAGATATAATATGTCCCCGTCATCTAGGAATATGTTAACGTATTTCCTGAGGAGTTACCCAGACCTCCATGAGAAAGATAGGTAGAGTTATCCATTGAACTCATACCTAGATCCCATCCGGTATCAAATACCCCATATAGGATGGAAAATGTGGAGATGGAGGAGTTAAAGAAACAAATCCAAGATCTTTTGGAGAATGGTTTTATCTGACTGAGTGTGTGTCCTTGGGGAGCACCAATTCTCTTTGTGAAGAAGAAGGATGGATCAGTGTGGCTATGCATTGATTATAGAGAATTGAACGAGATCACATTGAAGAAAAAATACCCTCTTCCAAGAATTGATGACTTATTCGACCAACTTCATGGGGCTCAATTCTTCTCTAAGATCGATCTTCGATCTGGTTATCATCAATTTAGGGTTAAGAAAGAAGATATTTTGACAACTTCCTTCTGATCAAGATATGGTAATTATGAGTTTGTTGTTATTCCCTTCAGATTGACTAATGAACCTGCTATTTTTATGGATTTGATGAATAGAGTATTTAAGGACTACCTTGATAACTTTGTGGTAGTTTTTATTGATGATATTCTGATATATTCCAAAAGTTGCGAGGAGCATGAAGATCATCAAAGGGTTATTTTGAAAACTATATGGAAGGAGAGACTTTTTGGGAAGTTCAGAAAATGTGAATTCTGGTTGCAACAAGTTACTTTCTTGGGGAACATTGTTACTAATAAAGGAATCAAAATTGACCCGACAAAGACAAAAAGTTGTAGAGGATTGTCCTTATACTACAACAATAACTGAGATTCCTAGTTTCCTTGGATTAGTGAGATATTATAGGAGATTTTTGAAAAAAATTCACAACTTTCTAATCCATTATCCAATTTAACTCGAAAAGGGGTCAAGTTCATCTGGACAAAGGAGTGTGAGGAAAGTTTCCAAGAGCTGAAGAATAGATTGGTTACTACACCCATGTTAGCTCTGCTCTCAAGTGGAGAAGGATTTGTTATTTTTAGAAATGAATATTTGAAAGGTATTGGGTGAGTCTTCATGAAAAATGGAAAAGTCATTACTTATGCATCTCGACAGTTGAAGAATCATGAGCAAAACTATCCTACGCATGATCTTGGGATGGCTGTGGTCATTTTTTCTCTGAAGATATGGAGGCACTATCTTTATGGGGAGAAATGTGATATATACACAAAACACCAAAGTTTGAAGTATATTTTCACAAAAAATGAATTGAAGATGAGATAGAGGAGATGGTTGGAACTTCTCAAAGACTATGATTTTTCAATTCATTATCATCTCGGAAGAGAAAACAAAGTCACTAATGCATTACATAGGAAAGACCCTGTTGTTATTTCCATGATGAGGATTCAAAGAGATCCTTTGATCAATGACCTATTAAAGATGTACATGTGAATTATAAGGGAAGGGATATCATCAACCCTAAACCAAATGATTTCTCAACTTTCATTACTAGAGAAGATCAAGACAGCTCAGAAAGAAGATCCTTTGTTACAAAATAAGTTTGAGGCTATAAAGGATGGGAAGTTTCCTAAGTTCAATATTTATCAAGAAGGTGTACTGAAATTTCATACAAGACTATGTGGTCTATCTATTCCGAAAATAAAGAAGGATCTGATGGATGAAGCTCATAACTCTTCTTTCTCTATACATCCTGGAAGCACAAAAATGTATAGGGACCTTCGTGATCATTATTGGTGGGATAATATGAAAATGGATATTGCTGACTACACTTCAAAGTGCCTGGTATATAAGAAAGTGAAGTTAGAGTAACAACTTCCTAAAAAGGTATTGTAACCACTACCCATACCAGCATGGAAGTGGAATAATATCATTGTGGAATTCGTCACTAGTCTCCCGAGAACTTCTAAAGGAAACAATGCGATATGGGTTATTGTGGACTATCTCACCAAGACTACCCATTTTATCTCTATTAGGGAATATTTCTCCCTTGATCAACTTGCCAATATTTACATGAAGGAAGTGGTAAGGCTGCATGGAGTTCCACATTCTATCGTATCTAATCATGATCCAAGGTTCACATCAAAATTATAGAGAAGGCTTCAACATGGTCTGAGCACTGAATTGAATTTCAGTACAGCCTATCACCCCCAAAATGATGGCCAATATGAAAGGACTATTCAAACAATTTAGAATATGCTGAGAATATGATAAATAGAATTTAAAGGTGGATGGGATCAACATCTCCCTTTAGTTGAGTTCTCTTACAACAACAGATTCTACTCGAGCATTCAAATGGCACCTTATAAATCTCTATATGGTAAGAGGTGTAGAACTCCTACTTGTTGGCATTAAGTTAGAGAGAAAAATCTTCTTGGGACTAATATTGTGAAAGATATGACAGAAAAGGTCTGTGCCATCCAATAACACATTAAGGTTGCTCAGAGTCAGAAAAAGATCTATGCCGACCACCGTTGAAGGGACTTGGAGTTTGATTTTGGTGACAAAATATTTCTTCTAAGTTCACCTTGGAAGAGATTCATGAGGTTTGGGAAGAAAGGGAAGCTCAGACCTAGGTACATTGGCCCCTATGAAATCCTTGATCGCGTAGGAATAGGGGCCTATCGGCTTGCACTTCCTCCAAATCTAGCACAAGTTCATGATGTCTTGAACATATCCCTCTTGGTGAAGTACATACCTAACCCTTCACATGTACTAAATATAGAGTTGGTACAACTGGAACATGACCTCTCTTATGAGGAGCATCTGGTGGAGATCTTGGATCGTAGAGACAAGGTTCTACACAACAAGACGACCCACCTTGTTAAGGTATTGTGGAGGAACCATAAATTTGAAGAAGCCACATGGGAACCAGAGGAGTCTATGAGACATAAGTACCCACACCATTCTCTTCTTAGGGTATGAGTTAAAATTTCGGGGATGAAATTTCTTAAGGGGGGAAGAATGCAACGACCCAAAATTTTGAATAATATTTGTTTCCTAAATTTGTGTGTTATTTTATTTTATACTCTATAAAACTATATCCTTTAATTAATGAAATGAGTATAATTAAATGAGACCATTGGGTTTCGACTGTTATATGACCATTGGTCAATATGATCGTTGGAAACTAAACTCTTTACATTAAAATTATTTTTTATAAATACAAATGGTCTTGGTTAATTAATACAAAAAGAAGAGTTGAAGGCCTCATCCAGTAGACTCGGGCCGTATGAAGCCAATCTATCAGAGCTTGGGAAGGAGGTAGCATCTTTGGGCTTTACTCTAGACTAGACCCAAGATGAGCTTCAATATGTGAAGCTTGAATGGAATTTCCTAAGGGAGAAGTTCAAGCTTATAGAAATCACCACTCATGCAATGTTGTCCGAGTCGCCCCAAGATTCTATCACTATAGCACACCTTACAGTTAGGCCCTATGCAGGTGTTATAAGGGGCTATGTAACAAGTCCTTAGATACTTTTTGTAATCCCTTGGTATAAATAAAATTTTTATTTCTTATTATGGTAAAATTTGTGATTTTCAATTGTCTGGATAAATATAGGATAAATATTATTGATGAATTTTGGAAAAAGGGTATTTTATAATCTTCATATAAACTCTAAATAATTAATAATGTGTAATGGTTTTAAAAAATTGGTCTTCTAGAGTTTTGATTGGTAAGAAATTTAGTGTCTAATAAGATCAACTTATTTTTTTGTGAATAGTAAAATATGAATAGTAATATACCTTTATGAATAGTAATGAATAGTAAATCGACCAAAAAATAGAAACTTCACCAATGAATGTATAAATATAATTTAGACATATTAAAAGTGAAAAAATGGTCATAATAAAAGTAATGGTATTTTTGTATGTCATAAATATTTTAATTACAATTTTATAATTAATTTAATAATTTAAAATAAAAAATATATTTTCATAAAATGTAATCATAACTTGTTACTTTATTATCTTATGGTTATAGGATAATTTTATGGGACCTTGATTACTTTTTCAAGGTGTTACAAAATAAGTTATAGTTTTACAGTTGTTTTTTTAATAAATAATGATTTTATTTAAAAATTAAATTAAAAATTTTTAAAAATTTATTTTCATAAAATGGAGTTCATTTTTGAATTCAAATCATCGATATTATGTTAGGGTAAATTTTTGGGATTTTTCTAAAACAGTTGAATTTTCAGTGAATAGTAAAAATACAGTTTTGAGTTTTGGGTGTTTAATGAAATCATTTATGATGTAATAATGATTTAATAAATATGTTCAACTTTTTAATAGTAATATATGTTATTATGTGTCCCAAGTGTACAATACCATGGGAAAATACCATGGGAAAGCCCATGGTTTTGCAAATACCACCGATGAGGTGTCCCTTGGAAATTAATTAAATATTCCCTCTCTTTCCCTATAAATACCAAGACATTCCCTCATCCATTTCATTCCAAAATCCTCCTCAACAAAGTTATAGTATTTTTACCTCCCAAGGAGTCCTCCCAAGGTTCCTTCAATCTCCCAAGGTCCCAACCTTCAATCTTTCGAAGTTACTCTTCCAGGTAAGGGAACCTTTCACCCTCCTCTTTTTAGTCATGATTTCCTTTATGTAATATATTCTAGTTTCCATATTCTTATGTGGGGGTATGTTCTTATATATTATTATTACTGTAAATTTCATTTCCAAATGATTAGATACCCTTTCCACTCTCATCAATTTATTTTATGAATTTTTAAGCGACGCCGTTAGGCTGCCAAATTTTTCATAAAAGAAATAACATCTTCTATTTTCTTTCATGTTTCCTTTTCATGTGTTATGTAATTAAAATAACCATACCATGGTCTTATTATGTACCCATGCTGTATTATGAATTATTTATGAGTGGTTTACCCTTGTCCCCTCTCTTTTTAATGTTTTTTAAAAGGATGTTATGTGGTCGTTATGCTGTAGAATTTTCGTCTCAAAATCTCTCTCTTTTTCTCAAGAAATTTTGTTGTATTATTTATGTGGATATACAAATATATTTTCATTTCTAGGGGTATTAATCAATACATAAAATTGATCTATTTTATTCTGTAATTGACATAAATATAACCCTCACTCCCTTTCCATGGGTTATAAATGACATAATGATCTTATTTTTAAGTACTTTTTAAACGTCACGATTTTGACATGAAACCCATTTATTTGATTCTATTTGGTTTATTTATGAAATGTTTGATTATTATCAATGTGGATCACATGAAAATAAATACATATTAAGGGTGTTCCCCGATAGCACTCCAATTCATTGGGTAAAGAATTTAATCTCTAGAGATGACAAGTTTCACGATACCTTGGTGAATAACCTTGGTAAATTTTTATGACACCTTGGGGATGAACCTTGGTGATATATTCATGAATGTATAAATTAAATTTTGTAGAAAAATATTCAAGTTATGATTCAAGTTATTTTCCTTATGATATTCCTCTACTTCCATTTCACATGTCTATGTTTTTATCAAGTTCTTATTGATTTCACAAGTAAATTGATTCCCTTGTTTTCATTACTGGGCCTTTTGCTCACCTTTTCCTTTGATGTATGTCACCAGGTTATGAGATGAAATAATTGTACTTAGGGATAACTTATTTTGAATCCCTACCAATGTATTATAATAATGTTTTATGTTTTCATGTTTTATGTTCCTGATTTCCAAGATACTAAACTTTAAAGATCCTCCATTTGTAAAATGTAATGAAAAGTTATGTTATAAAAGGAAGGATGCCATATTATCTCTCTATAATGAATCAAATAAAAAGGGATAATGATGTATTATCTAGTAACCTACCTCACCCTGATAGTTATAGATAATCCCCAAGATTTCCATCTTCACCTGAAAATGACTCCATAGACTCAGAAATAGAAGAGGATGAGCATGCCATTAGGAATACCCCTTCAGTGTTTGAGGATGGTGTCACCACTACCATAGATGAGATTAGACAAATAAATCCAAGAACATAATAAGGGTCATGAACTAATCTAATTAGTGCCTCTATACCCCTAGAATAGTAAGATATGTACATTGAATTTCTAAATCAATATTGACATGTGTTCTCCTGGAACTCTACAGAAATGCCTAAACTGAATCCATATGTGGCTAATCATCATCTAGGAATTCCTGATGAGCATTGAGGCTTCAAACAGGAATCCATGAGGACTCACCCCTCTCATTACACCAATGTAGAGGTGAAATTTGACAATTTTATCAAATATAACTTTGTTCGAGAAGTGAAATACCCAAGATGGATTTCCAATATCATCCCAATAAAGAAAAAGAACATGATGATTAAGGTTTTACTTGATTACAGAGACCTTAATTGGCATTTAATGAAGGATGATTTCCCATTTCCAATCACATAACTCTTGATCGATGTAATTTTTGGCTTCTAGGTCTTTTCCTTTATGGACAGGTACTCAGGGTACAACCAAATCAAGACATTCCTCGAAGAAGAAGAATCCACCACCTTCAGAGTGCCTCGATGGATCTTCTACTATCGCATCACGACCTTTGGATTAAATAATGATAGTTCCACATATCAACATCCCATGCATCATATCTTTAAGACATTCTTTATAAGGATAGCTAAATGTTATGTCGACAACCTGGTTGTTAAATCCCGAGAGTAATGTGATCACTTCATGGATCTTAGAATAACTTTCAACAAGTTGTGACAAAATGATTTAAATATGAATATGTTGAAGTTTGCTTTCGGGGTAACATCAGGAATGTTCCTTGGATTTTTAGTATTTCATCACAACAATGAGGTTGACCTAGAGAAGACTATTGCTATTTTAGAAATGTCACCCCCCATAAATCTAAAAGAACTAAGGGGACTCCAAGGTAACCTTTCCTACATTTGGAGATTCATAGCTAACCTGGCCAGAAAAGATCTCCCCTTCCCTAGGCTAATAAATAAGTTAATCACCTACCAATGGGATTATGAATGTAAAAAATCCTTTGAAAGTATCAAGTAATACTTGCTACACCAACCATTTTTTATGCCTCTGGTGGAAGGGAGGCCACTCATCTTATATGTGGCCACCATGTAATGCTCATTGGGTTCCTTCATCGCACATAAAAAATGATGTGGGAAATGATAATATTCTTTAGTATCTCATCCAGATGATTCTAGGTACCAAAACTAGTTATTATGATGTCAAAAATAACTACCTTTCACTAATCTTTACACTGAAAAATATGTGGCATTAATTGAATCACCATGAAGTCCACATGGTCTCTCATATTGATCCACTCAAGTCCATCCTTTACTTCCCTATATTGACTATTCATTTGGATAGATGGGTGGTCATTTTATAGCAATATGAAATTCAATTCATATCATAGAAGTTATTGAAAGGGAAATCCCTGACCGATTTCCTTGTATCACATTTTACCTTGAAAATAAACTGAAAGACACCGAGATCCCCGATGAAGAGGTCTTCTATGTCCAAGAAACTCCCCATACATGAGAAATTTACTTTGATGGTGCCTCTTGGAGCCCTGTTGGCATAAGGATAGAAAACACAAATCTTAACCAGGTTGGTCTACGGATTGTATTTGTCTCTCTAGAAAAATCATTTTTTACCTACTCTTTCTCACTAATTGAAGACTACATGAATAATGAATCAGAATACCAATCCCTTTTTGCTGGATTGGAACTATCCCTACAGTTGCACATATCCTACCTGAATATCAAAGGGGATTCAAAATTGGTGATAAATCAGACCAATGGTGAATATTCCATTAAAAATGAAGAACTTGACCTCTCATTGTCTATGTTAGGGTATAGATGGAATAGTTCCCTTTTGATCCCCCATTGCATCACATACCTTGATCAAAGAATGCTCGTGCTGACGCACTGGATAATACAACCACCATCCTTTCCAAACCTGATCATAATGAAGCAATCTTCCATATCACACATCGAATAATTGTATCATGAATCATAATTTGTGATATGGAAGAAATCAATTAGGCCAGCATCACCACAGAGCATGTTGAACCAATGACCACTCCTGGATGGATGGATCCCATAGTTTGTTATCTCTAAAATGGGATTCTCCCAATAGATCATGCTGGAAGGGAATAGATTCATCACCGGCTTGCAAAATTCACTATGCAGGATGGTCTAGTTGAGAAAAAAGTCCTCTAAAAATGTAGCTTTGAGGGAATTATCCTCAGTTACATAGTAGAAGGAGAAATTTTCACCATCATGAAAGAAGTCCATGAAGGCTCCTATGGTGCCCATCAATCTAGAACCATGCTCTCCCACTAAATCAGAAGGTTGAGATATTATTGGAAAACCATGATACAAGACTATGTGGTATTCACCAAGAAATTTCACGAATGATAGATTCATGAAAACTTCATCCATCAACCCCTAACATTGCTATATATAGCTAAATATTCCTGGCCATTTTCTGGTTGGGTAATGGATGTTGTGGGGCCATATCCCCCAGCCACAACTAAGAATTTTAAGTACATCCTTAATAAAATTGACTTATTTTCCAAATGGGTTAAGGAAATATCCCTCAAGTAATTCGGGATGAAGAATATCATCAAATTCATGAAGCCCCATATCATCTCTAGGTTTGGAGTCCCTCACATAATATTAATGGGAAACAACACCAATTTATGTTCCAAGAAGTTGAAAAAGTTGTACCAAGAGTACAATATTGAGTCAAATAACTTTTCCCTCTATCATATGACAACAAATGGAGCGATAGAGGCCTTTAATAAGACTCTATAAAACATACTCCAGAAGATGGTGAACAAGGATACGAAGTATTGTCAGAATAAACTCCTTCATGCTTTATGGGCCTACTGTACCACCAAATGTACTACCACACAGGAAATTCCATACTCATTGGTGTACAGGACTAAGGTGGTGCTACCCATATAATTACAACTACCTTCACTTTAAATAGTCATTTGCAGGTAGCTCTCAGATGATGAACAATCACAAAAGTGGCTAGATGAATTGGAACGACTAGATGAGAATAGATTGCACACATTACACAACCTAGAGGTCTATCAGAATCAGATATCACGAGACTTTAATAAAAATGTTTTACTTTGTTCATTCCTTGAGGGAGAATTGATGATGGCTCTTAGAAACCCAATGATACTAGGAATGAATCCCCCATAATTGGATCCCGAGTGAGAAGGGCCTTATATAATATATAAGTTTTATCATAGTGGAGCCTATTCACTAGACACTATAGATGGGGATCATGTCACACCACCCATAAACATGATATTTCTCAAGAAATACTTTGCATAAGTTGTTATGATTGGGAACCCACATCAGAGTAAGTCCCATAATTTTTCCTAAGTATATGATGTTAAACTATAAAAATTCGTCCTGACCACATAATGATAAACTATACAGAGTACATCCTTACCACATGATGTTAAACTGTCCGGTTTCTTAAGAACTATGTATGGATTGATTCTTATCATCACAAGATACATAGTGACACCTAAATCACCATTATCAAGTCCAGCCATAGGATTACTTTCCTTTCACATTAAGCAATCCAACATCCTTATCCCAAGATGTAAAACTGCACAGATCCACAATGTCTATCTTCATTTGCATTGGGTCACCTACATCCTTATCGCATGACAATAAACTACACCAGTTTCATAGAACTATATATGTCTTGATAGTCATTTTCAATGAGATACATAGGGATTCCTTGATCCTATATCTTAGTCCATCCACCAAATGACACAAAATTTCCCTGTCCTCCTCTTAAAATCCTCTTCATGGGACCCTTTATAATCCCAGTTTCTCATAATGAGCATAGCTCACATGGGCTTAGGAATTTCAACAAGGGATTCCCCACATGAGCAAGAAATATCACCTTCAATGGTCTCATATTGGTCCTAAATACAAGACCATAAAAGTCATACCATTTGTCCTCACTGTAAGAAATTAAACTGCACAGTTCTCAAGAACTACATGTGGTTTGATTCTCATTTTCAAGAGATATGTAGGGACACTAATAATTCCACCCTTAGGCCCAACTACAATGTTCAAATCAATTCAAGATGGTTTGCCTCTGTCCTCACACACAACATTAAACTTCATGGAATTTCAAGAACTATATATGGCTTGATCCTCATCTTTCATGAAATATATAGCGATGCCCAAATATCTATCCTTGGGCCCAACCGTAACATTACCACTCTTCACGTCAGTCCATATACATCCTATCACATGGCCTTAAACTACACAGATTCCTAAGAACTACATATGGCTTGATTCCTATCATTATAGGATAAGTAGTGACGCTTAGACCTATAATCCTAGGCCTAGCTACAACAATCAATGGAAATAGTGCGCACCTCTTCATACGGTCCATACCAATGGAGATAGAGTTTCCTTTTTATGAACTACATGTGGTTTGATTATCACTTTCAGGATATATGTATTGACACCATAAATTTCATCCTTGGGCCCAACCACAACATTTTTATCCGCTCACACAAAAAAAACATCCCCACTACATGAAAATAAACCGTGAAGACCATTTTCAATTTTTTGTTCCTTATCAATGGACTACAAGAGACTTACCTCAGTAAACTAGAGTACGGGGTGATTCCACCATATTTTAAGATCAGATAAATACACATACCACATTTCATGTCTTGGGAATATGAGGTCTCCATCAACTTTCCATAGCCAATGTAAAAAATATCCGGCTTCAATAACCTTTACATGACTATGGACACATTCCCATGGCTCCTGCATATGTGCCTATGGACATCAACAAAATGTGTCACTCTACAAAAAGGACATTCTAATCCTTATGAGACCCGATACTGCTGGGGAAGCAATCAATACCTTAGTGTGTCTGAAATACTCCCGGTATGACTATCCCATATCATTACTAATGACCTAAGAAAAATAGAGTCGTGATTTACAACATTTTCATCCCTTGCTCAGGAAGATGTTGGAGTGCTCTTAACCATAGATATCCTAATTAGGATCTTGTGCAACATCTCCCATATTAGTTCCACATAGGTTATGACCTTAAACTTCCTACATTTTGTTGAAAGATTTATGACGTTAAACTTTAGCCTATGATGGTCCAAATCACAAGACCTTAAACTACTGATAAAAGAGACACAAAATTTTTCAGTTCGAAAACTTTCAAAGGGAAACCTGAGAAAAAGTCAAGTCTCCTCTATATAAACTCCTCATTCTCAGAGTTTAGGAACAAATTATGGTGTAAACATATAAGGCATAAAGAAAATAGGTTATACCTTATAGACCAAGTAAAATCCAAGCTATACTCACTAGACCCATTGGTCCTAGAAAAGGTTAGATAAATGTTTGTCACATCTCCTCTCTATGAGAATATTTTCTCTAGGTTGTGAAACAACTTTTAGGGTTCTCTAAACCTTCTTGGATATTATTATTTCTATAAATCAGACTACATGATTTGGGTATCTCAGATCACCACAAAATTTTCATGGCCCATGGAATAGATATTTAGCTTCAAGGGACCCTTTAATTGACTATGTAAATATTCCCATGGATCTTACATTTGTTCTTATGACCATCAACTAAATGCATAAATCAGTAAAAAGGAAATTACAATCCTTGTGAGGCTTGACATAATCATGACAACACTCAACACCTCAGTGTTTCTAAAATGCTCCCAATATGACTGTCCCATCTCATTCTCCTAATATGAGCACCTTAGACCATGATTTATGATCCCTATACAAAACTATCTGAGCATATTCAAAATCCTTGACATTATGTCACTATGATTTGTACCCTTTCTCCATTTTTTTGTAATTTTCAAATAAAACCACTTTATGGGAAAGTGAGAACCTTACAAGTAGAACAAAAAGAAAAAACTGAGTACCCAAGGGGATCCCCCATTGCAAGAAGCAGTGAGAGAAAAAAAAGGAAGAACGGAAGGTGAGACTGCGTGCCCAATGGGATCAACCATTGTAGGCACCACCACCCAAAGAAAACCCTAGGAAAGAAACCCAAAACCACCTCCGTCAGCAGAAAATCTCGTCACCATCCTCAGGAAACAACACCACTGCCACACCTCATGAATGTGCATCCACACACCAGGGTATGTCAAATCACCACTGTTGACACACCACATCAAACTAGCCACACCAAAGGGTCCCCAACCACACCATGAACTCCAAGGAACCACCCATACATAGAAAAAAAACCCAAAACCAAATTAGAGGGGAGATATGGCAAGGAGAACCAGTTGCGACACCCCTGCGACCGATCTACCACTACCAAAACCTCCATCACAATACAAGATTCAATGGGGACAACAAAAAAACTCAATACCTATACAGAACCATCAGTAGAGAATTGAAAATGGTGAAGGATTTGTTGAAATATTTTCAGAACATAGAACCAAAGGGCCAAGATCGAGAGACATCCCGCATAGAACAATCACCAGAACTGGGGAAGGCACCATCGAAGTCGGAAAAAAGCATCCGTCACGGGAGCAGGAGCAAAGAACGACCAAAAAATTTCATCTGGGGAGGTTGAATGATATATATTCTTTGAAAGAGATCTATAGGCCATGCCATACCATAAAACTGTCGGGTGATCAATACCACACCATTCCATAGAGATCAAGATTCACATTAAGAGCCAAACTTCCCTAGGTTTCTAGAATTATTCCTAGATAGATTTCTACCTATATCCAACTTCATCATATAGGAATTTGAGTCTTCAAAAACCTTTCATAGCCCTCAAAAAAAAGTGAAGATCATCTTTTCTTGTCCATGCTAATAATGCATATGGACCTGACCCACTAACTAAAGGAATCCCCTCTTTTTTAGAAAGGATCTTTAATCCTTTTATTCTCTTGTAACACTGTGGTGGAACTCGACACCTCATAGTGTTACAGATCATCCCCGAAATTCCTTCTCTATCCCACATCCACAGAATAAAGGTTTTTGGTTATGATTTACATCATACATAATCCATCTATCAAGGTGGACTCGGTATCCCTAGTATTGTATCCTATGCCAATATTACCTCCATAAATATTCTATAGTCCTTGGAAAATATACTTGGCTTCAAGAGACCCTTTTCTTGACAATGAATGCATGTCTATAGCTCCTGCATATATACCTATGGTCATCAAAAAAATGTGTCACTCTGTAAAAAGTTTCTTCTGATCCTTTAAGGACTTAGAAACACTACAGTAGATCCCAGTACATTAAATTGTTTTAGATCATTCCTATCATGTATTAACCATATCCCATGATAATATACAAAGTCCAAGCTAAAAGACCCTAAACTAAAGAGATACAAGGCTAAAGCTAAAAGACCCTAAATTAAAGTGATACAAGGCCCAAGCTAAAAGACCCTAATCTAAATTGATACAAGGTCTAAGCTAAAAGACCATAACCTAAAGAGATATAAGGCCCAAACTAAAAGAACCTAAACTAAACCGATATAAGGTCTGAGCTAAAAGACCCTAAACTAAAGTGATAGAAGCTCTGAGCCAAAAGGAACTAAACTAAAGCGATAAAAGGTTCGAGATAAAATATCCTAAACTAACACAATACAAGTTTAGATCTAAAAGACCCTAAACTAAAGTAATACAAGGTCCGATCTAAAATACCCTAAACTAAATTGATACAAGTTCTGAGATAAAAGACCCTAAACTAAAGCAATATAAGGTTTGAGCTAAAAGACCATAAACTAAAGTGATATGAGGTTCAATATTAAAGAACCTAAACTAAAGAAATAGAAGGTATGATCTAAAAGAACCTAAACTAAATCGATACAAGGTCCAAGCTAAACGAAGCTAAACTAAAGTGATAGAAGGTTCGAGCTAAAAGACCATAAACTAAAGCGATACAAGGTCAGAGCTAGAAGACCCCAAACTAAACTGATACAAGGTCCGAGCTAAAAGACACTAAACTAAATTCAATATAAGGTTCAAGATAAAAGTCTCTAAAATAAAGTGATAGATGGTCCGAGCTAAAAGAACCTAAACTAAAGCGATACAAGGTCTGAGCTAAAAGACCCTAAACTAAAGCGATACAAGGTTTGAGCTAAAAGACCCTAAACTAATGTGATAAAAGGTCTGAGCTAAAATATCCTAAACTAAAGTGATACAAGGCCTGAGCTAAAAGAACCTAAACTAAAGAAATACAATGTCAGAGCTAAAAGACCCAAAACTAAAGTAATAACAGGTCCGAGCTAAAAGACCCTAAAATAAAGTGATGGAAGGTCCGAGATAAAAGAACCTAAACTAAATTGATACAAGGTTCGAGATAAAATACCCTAAAATAAAGTGACATAAGGTCTGAGTTAAAAGACCATAAAATAAAGCGATACATGGTCTGAGGTAAAAGAACCTAAACTAAAGCGATACAAGTTCTGAGAAAAAAGACATTAAACTAAAGTGATAGAAAGACCAAACTGAAATACCATAAACTAAAGGACATGGAAATTATTTAGGGAGTGAAAGATTGTAAGGCCCCTTACATGGTCTTAGCACAATCGATCTTCTCCAGTAGAGCTTATCACTTTTGGGAAAATATAAATCACTCACCCTTCAGGACATATCTCTTACTCGGATGATCCTTATACAAGTCAAATGATGTCAAGATAGATGGGTATTCATATCATGATGTTGGGTATTCATGCGAATCTCTTAGAGGGAATTTGTTTGAATTTAAATATTCAGTTCTAGGCATTCATTTTCATTAAATGTAAATAAATATATGGGTATTTAAGGCTATTTAAAACAGATTAGAGCAATGAGATATCATACATGTCATGAAAGAAAGAAAACTAAATATTATTTTAAAGAATTGAAAAAATTAATCCATTAATAGTATGAAAAAGAGGGATGAATCTACACATTTTGAAGTCTCTATGAGGATTCATAAAAAAATGGAGTGTGGTATAAAATTTGATCCATAGTAAAAGATGGATGGCTATTCTAGAAGATCCGTAAGAGTCTGGAAAGAGGAATCAATTAAGAATCGGAGTTCCACTCTCCCCACTTTATCTACCTCTCCCTAGGATGGAGAGATTCGACCAGAGTAGTCAACTATTTAACTCTCTTTTGAGTAGTGGACAATGAGGATGATGACATTGAAAGGTTAGAACAAATATGATCAATCATCTCCTCATATATCCATATCTACACATTCCAAGAATCCATATGATCTTGAAGTTCATATAACAACCGGTGAACCTACTCCAATTCCTCCAACGTCTCCCTCATTTAATTAGTAAGGGAAGCCTCATTCATATGATCATGTAGATCTCTTTCATTTGTGGCCAAATCTTCAGGAAAAGATGATTTGCCGCATGATTTCATACAAAATATTTTAGTCGAATCCATCTTCCCTTAAATCATAAAATAACTGGTGAAGGTGTTCCCCTTGGTTGCAAAATATTTCCAAGGGGGTCTCAGTAATCAAGACATGAATCTATTCCCAGATCAGTCAATGATGTGACTAAGCCTATATGGATAATAAGGTATATATGGTAGAAGGATGATTGGTTATTCATATCAATTCCACAACAGAAGAAGAATTCCCATATTCCCTTATCACAATAGGCGCATCATCTATAGAATGTGTTGGAGGAATAAATTCCTTAACGGAATTTTTTCTCCATACGAGTGGTCATCACCCGAGAGAGGTATCTTTCTCAATGTATTGTCTAAATCTTTGACCGATTACATCGTTTACAATAATAAAGGAATCAACAATGCAAAAGTCCTATCTACACGATAGACCATTTGGCCTAGAACACCATCCAGATAAGTTTTTACCCAAACCTAGGCATAATACTAGGTAAGTAAAGTGGAAGAAGCATTAGAAGGTGGAAGCATAATATTAGCCTTATTGTATTCATGTGTCAACATCCTCCAAAATTAATGGATAACCCCAGGATGTCTCTCCCATCAAGCACTGGCCAAAGGAAGAGGGGATACCCTTTGAGTACATCCAAACTAACGAGAAAATAGATAGGGTGTATAGGTCTCATAGATAACCATATCTTCCACCCTAGTTGTGACAACCCCATCCCAAAGGGAGATTATATAAGATATTTCATCAAGGGGAAAATTTCCTTCATTATTGATCGACCTATAAAATGTATGAAAGGGGATAAATTCAAATCTATTAGGATAGAATCGCACACCATTAACCTCAGTAGGGCTTAAGGACATAGCCTCGACCCCATAAATTTTCAAAAATCTAGGATGGGATATCGTTTTCGGGATCCTTAAAGCATTTTAGTATTCATAATAATGGGAATTATCCCCTATCCATCCAAAAAAGAATTAAAGAGGACCAATGATCCTATAAGGGGTTATACCTTATTGAATATGGCCCAACATTCGATAAAGGCATGAAAGTACTGGTACTACCAAGTTAAGGAATCACCCTTCTGCATGTTGCGCTGCCATCACCAACGTGCTAACATGGATTCCTGAAAGTGTTTACTTGGATGGAAAGAGCCACCCATTCAAGAACATGGCTATGAAACCTATCAGTATTAGGTTCAGATAGATCTTAAAGTTCACACAATATCTCCATGAGGTATAATATCCATCCTCTAAGATGGCCTAGTAGGATCTTTCACTATCACAAACTTTCTTGTAGGGGAACCTACAAGGGAAAATAGCGGTTGTCCTAACTCCACTGCTACAGAGGAAAATGTTGATCCAATACTTGAAAGAAATAATCAAGAGAATTATCAGATCTTTCTTAGATTTCTACCTTAAAATAATGAGCATCTCCCTTTCCAAAATAAGGTTCTGTTGAGTATCTTCCTAGACATGTGTAGTAAGAAGGAATTCACCATACATTTATCTAAGGATAATAATCTAACCCAACTGATAGATTCCCCATAGGATAATCTCAACTTCACCATGGGAAAAGTGAAATGTGTTGGTACCAGGTCACCAATGGATGATCATCTCTTGAAGGAATTCAGGATGGAGGTAGAAAATTAAATGAGAGATTCATACGAATTCATAAAGCTTAACCCTATATAACTCATCAACAAACACCAAGTAGATTTTTCTAACCTAGAAGGTCCACGCACACTCATCGAAGAAGTTGTCGTTAGGATGAAGATACCATTTCGAGTACCATATTCGGCCTAGATTATTCAAATAATATGAAAGTACACTTGAATATCTTTAAGTGAAAGGTTTTTGGGTGAATTCATGGTTTTTTGGGTCCACATGAGAGTTGTACAATATATAAGACAAAACCTAAGATCAAGATTTAACCAGTCAGTCATCTTTAGAAATCGTTGTCTGAATACAGTCAAGAAAATAAGATTCATAGTGGGGTGACAAATTAAAATCTAGGGGAGGAATGGTAGCATCATCTAGTAAAACAAACCCATACTTAGGAATTCGATGAGATACAGTATAATCTTAGATGTTAGATGAACAAAACCTCATCAAGGTTTCATTATCAGTATGTACACGATACCAGGGATAGAAAATATGATTACTAGAAATCATGGAAATTTTATTGGACACAACTGGGGAACCTTGATGATAACCAAAAGCCATTTGAAAATAAGTAAGAGACAAATGTCAGATGAAGATAATATAAGATCTTGTCAAAAATAGAGGCATGAAAGTTCTAATATCATCATGAACATTTATTGAATCAACAAGGAATTTTTGAAAAATATAAACTATTTTCGGATTGCCTAATATTAAAAGGACTCATGGGTCGCATAACCCCTACAAGGCATCATGTAATCACATGACCTATATTGAGACTCGCGGTCGCATGACCTGAACATGGTCATACAAAATGGTTGAATCGAATTATTGAACCATCAGACCCTGTGAAACCCTTAATACCATCACATTACCTCATAGTTGAAGGTTAAAAAATAATTATCATAGTAGGGTTCGTATTCAGACTATACTAGCACCTGAGCGGGGAGAAATCTTGTGGAATAGATCTCATGGTAAAGGTTTGAGAATTGAGTCTCATGATCAGGACCTGTGAAAAGATCTTACAACATATTCACGTGATATAAATAAAGGCAAGAGTGATCTGGAGAAGTTTTGGCTAGTGGAATGAATTTCTATCCACCCCTCCTATATATAGGTCATTTCATTGAATACCAAACATCACCTGGTAGACCAAACATCACCCAAGGCACCGATTCATGACACTACCAAAGACTCTGGAAGGAATTTACATTCCTTGTAACTGATCCCTTTTACCCACAAATGTTTCTCCTGAGGGGGGAGGGCATTTTTTGACACCCTCCAAATGAGTATTGGAAAATTCAAAATGGAAAAATACCTGAATATGGGTATCAATTACCCTACAAAATAAAAGGAGGAAGAAGATGACTGGGACCTTTGGATCGTGTGAACCTATAAGAGAATTGTGATTGTGTGACCATTATAAGGTCATGCGAAGACTCTACATGCAGTGCATAACCTGTGGTGGATCCCATGGAGCCCCTTTCAACAAGGCCCTATACTTTTTCAAAGGTGCTTTGGAAAACTAGCAACCACATAGGTGGTATCCAGATGAGCTCCCCTAGACCATGTGGGACAATAACCTAGTGATCCAACTTGAAAATCCTCTGAAAATGGGGGGAATGTCACCCAAAGGGAGGATGCCCCTAGAAACCGCAAAGATCATGTGGCTTATTTCCAAAGGGAAGAATGCTTCTCCCTTATAAACAACAGATTAAAATCAAAAACTCCTCAATCTTTTGTAAAATAAAAAATGAGATAAAAGGGGCGGAGGTGGGAGTTACTCATGGTCACTGAAAGACATGCGATGTGCCCCTGGTGATCCTTAAGACACCGTGAGTCCCTGGTGACATGTCTACCTCATCTTGTGAAAGCCCTTTGTCTTATCATAGTTTCCACACAAAGTGCCCTAGGTATGCTCAGGTGACTTCACGCTCCCCCTTTTTCTCTTTAAGGAAAAAATAGATGGAATCATCCATGAAATACTCACACACCCCCACATGACCCATATCATTCATGAGATGCTTCACAAAAAATAGAGTAATTTTCTGTGATATTACTCATGCAATATCGCATGACTCCCAACCTTTTCACATAAAACAAAGGGAGGGGCAGAAGCTACTCGCGATATTAGATGACTATTATGCATTAAGAAATTCCAAATCATGGTCCCATGAAACCCCTATAGAAACCATCCTTGTCTCATGGAAAGTACCAGATATGTCATCAAGCATCTCATATATACCTTTCAATAGGCATTATAATCTCAGGAGGGCCCTAGGACATGTCAATATGACTAAAAGTAAATCCTTATACACATATGTGTGATCAAACAAGCCCTAATTAATTGAAAGAAATACAATAAAGGATGCATTGATGATAGGGACTCGAGGTCACTGAAAATTAGGAGACGCCCTCAGAGCGGTCCATAACACAGACTCACAAAGCTGCATGGCACCAGATCCCTTCACTGACTCTAACCTGGACTCGTGCTAGATACGCTGAACAGAGATCCAAACAATTAGGGTGGCGATGCTTATAAATTCCCCACCATAACATGAAGAAAGATATGGACTATAGATGATTCAAATACTAGCTTCTAAACTCTTAGGCTAGATAAGACTTCTCTGAGTGGTTGATATCATGACTGATAAGTCTTTCATCTGGTAATATACTGGTGAACGGCCAAAGAAATAATGCGCCATACATAAAGTCCTTCACTTGATCATTCATAGATCACATGAAAGACTACTGGAGAGACATGTAAAGAATATATCACATGTCTTCCAGACCACACCATACTCAAAGAAATTTATACTAAACAAACCAAAGGAATTAAAAATACAAGGGCCATAACCAATATTAAAAGTAGAAGACTTAATAAAAATACTTGTTTGCTAACCCTCATGTGCTTACACTACTAGAAAAATGATCTATAGCCATAGACCTATAGCCACAGTTTAATTTATCCGTGGATATAGGTTAAAATATAGCCATGGTTAATTGAAAAAAATGGATTTAGAATAGATAAACTCATGGATAAACCATTCCCCATGGAGATAGATACTCAATTAGTATAAATCCATTACGACTCATCTCCCACCCACATCTCCTCCCTCGTTGGGACTCATCTCCCACCTATGAAACCATTCTCCCTCATCATCAACCAATCGATTCTCCCTCAGTCGATCCTCACCGGATTCTCCACTCACTTCACCCCTCCCTCACGTGATCCCTCTCATCCCCTTTATCACACATTACTATCCTCCTCCAACCCCTTAATCATGCATTCCTCCTCCAATAAGTGTATTGGCCGAACCGAGAACTTCCATGAGTGGGATCCATGTGAGCTGACCCCTACACTTTCTGCGAAGATTTTTGCAGTTACTCCTTCATGACAGCTGCTCAGGTGGAATGGAAATCATTCCATGAACCCCCTGTTCATGCCATAAATAGAGTTGAATTTTCTTTTTTACATGGGGATAGTCCTATTTATTTGAAATCAGGGTGATTTGGTTTTAAAGGGTTTTGTACATTCGAAGAAGGCCAGTTCATGAAGGTTCTACCTCACTTTGTCCCTCCTTTGAACCACCTTGAGACAAGATTGATTTCTAGTATTATTCAACGAATATTTCAAGTGATTTATTCCATTATTTTCCATTTGTTTTGGTTTCCATTCGTATTATATAATTTTAGATGATTTTTGGTGGGTTTTATTAGAAATTTCCACCAAAGGATGGTGGAAATTGTCCCACATGATGGGGATTTTTTTTAGTGTAGATAGAGGATGTCTTGATATAATGTCTTCATATTATTTCATGTTGTTTCATAAAAGTTACACCACCTGATGATTTTATTTATGGTTTTTAGATAAATTTACTGAAATCACCTATTAAATAGATACTTTTTTTTGGATTTTCTCATGACAGTATCAGGTGTATTCCATGGAACCTCTATGTGTGTTTGTTTATGGTTTCAGTGTATTGAGGCAGCCTGGTGATTTATTAATCATTTATTTTATTTTGTTTTAAATTATGAAATTAATTATAATTAATATAATTAATTTAATTGGGTAATATAATTAATTATAAAATGTTATAATTGATTATTTTTAATTTTGGGGCCAGGTTTAGAAGCCTCAGTTGATGCTAGATCTTATACAAGCTTAAAAGGTTGTCAAGCTTATTTAAAGGAAATAACTTCAATTAAGTTCAGTGGTCCCTTGGGTATAACACTTTGGTTTATACATGATTTATGTGAAATGTGAAGTGTGAAGTTTCACCACCTTAAGATATTAACCATTATAAATTAATTAATTAGTTTAATTATAATGGAATTAAATTTAATTAAATGTGGAAAGTTCCAAGTTCCATGATGTACCATTGTGCACTGGCTATATATCTTGACCATAGATGTCTAAGAGTATATCTATAATTTTATTCCTTGAGAAACATGAATCCCATATGGGGTTTATATCAAATAAATTGAATTATATAAGCATAGTGGACCTTAGTGCAGGTTCCTTGGTGACCTTAAAGTGGAGATATGTGATAAGATATAGTTATTATACCTAGTAGGCTATGTAAGATCCTTAATATTCCTTAAAACCTTCATGCTAGTAGAGATGAGTGTGGGAGTTTTTCCTCCTCTAATGAGGTTTAGATACCTTGGTGGGTATAATTTATGTATATTGATGATAGGTTTGGTGATTGGACTGATATAAAAAGACTTAGAAAGTGATATGGTAAGGTTTTCATCACTTTAGACCTATGAAAGTGAGGCTTTTCTTACGAGTATACTGAGGTCATGAGATGTTTATGACTATTTCAAGGGGCATGATTCCCTTAGATTGGTGGGTGTTGACATGATAGATGTGAATTTGATAAAGGAATCCACATAGAGTGTTCATGCTATAATGTAACCTAGGGAACCCATGAGGGTGCCTCAGTGATTTTGACCCTTGTGAGGGTGCATTAAATAAGGATTATAGATGATTGTGGGAGTCACTTTGGAACCCAAATCAATTTTTTGTGATATAGATATGGCATTAGTGATGATGATAGTTCACACGCTTGAGAAGGAAAACCTTGTTTTTTGAGATGTGTTTGAGAATATTGAAAACTTGTATATGATGTGTTATATGATATATTATAGGAGAGACGCACTACCCTCAAAGCTTTAAGTGTAATACCCAAGAGGTTACATGGGATTCAGTTGTTTGGTCAAAATAGGATTCTTGGGATGTTCTTCTAGGCTTTGGTTGTTGATCCTGATACAATATGAATGCCTTGGTAAATCCCCTTATATTCAATATTTTGATTTATATAGAATTCCCAAGATATTGGGATTCCATCTTTGGGTAAATATGATTACCTAGAGTCATCCCATAAGGAATCGATTTTAATGATGATACTACTGGATTTCCTAGGCCCATCCCCCTAGGAATCTGTTATATGCCCGATACTACAAGATTTCCTAGAACACACTCCTTGGAATTAGGCATGGGATTGATACAATTATATTTCCTAGAATTACCTCCAAGGAATCAATGATTTCACCTTATAATACATTTTTATTTGGCTCCGTACTAGTGGGAATAATCACGTGACATGCTAAAAAAACTCTAACACTAACCAAAGTAGGTATAACCAATATTGAGTGTCACATTATAGCCCAAGGACCAATGATGGTTATTTATTTATGCTTCCACAATTAATTTATTTATTCAACTGAGCATATCATCTACCCATACACTATATTTTTTGGTTATTCATAGTACCCAATTGGTGGTTCTATACTTAGTTGTACTCAAACACTTCTTGGGTGGCCATGATGGTTGGGTACTTGAGAATAATTCACTAATTGTAGGTTCAGGTTGGGAAGAAGACTATAGTTTCAAGATTGATTGAGATATCTTGGATGATATTGAAGATTGGGATGAGGTGAGGATTGGGGATGAAAAAAGAACCTTAGTTTAGGATTAGTTCCCTAGAAGGTTGGTGATTTTCATGTAATGCCTGATATACGTATATTTGAGAAATTTAGAGTGGGTGTTAGCACATTAGTTGCATCATGATATTTAAAACAGGAAAAATAGATGTTTCTCTATGATATTTGACCTATGTGAGATGTGGATATTGAGCTATGTGGGAGGGCCTAATTCCATTGATATATGACTCAAGATATTGGCTATTTGGGTATTATTCTTGAGATGATATAGGGTATATGATAGTAACCTAAAAGAGGTGTTATCCTGAGATTGTTAGCTCCTTTAGAGACAAAATCAAGGGTAGATGATTTAAATTATGATATTGGTAAATTATAGGCACTACTGAGTATGCGGAATAGGCATGAGGATTATTTAGGCTTCCATTATGAAAAAAACTATAAGTGATTCAGTATTGAGGTTTGGATTTCAAAGGGAAGTAATGGTAGGATACATGGCCAAATTGTTTTTGGGTATGAATCCCGATGACGTAGATGATTATGATCCTAAATGGCATAATCTTGGATGGATAGAGTATAATTATACACTCAGGGTTTGATAAGATGCTAGTTGATCGGTGGTTGTTGAACTTGCTATCGTAACATGTCAAATTGATTATGATTTTAAGGTTGAATTGTAGTCTAGGGAATACCCTAGGTAATCTCTCAAGGAGAATTGGTGGGTTTAGAGTGTGAATTTTTAAAAATTCTAAAATAGGGGTGGTTTTGAAAATATTTTTAGGATGAAATGACTTAATTAAAAGTTTAAAAGTTGAGAAACTAAATGGATTTTAAAAAATATGAGATAAAAGGATTCATTGTGATTTCAATAGAAACATTTCAAGTTCATTGTTCATAGATATTCATTTAGGTTTGGAGTAATTCCTTGGTTGAAATTAATTGGAATCACAATTAATTCCTAAGCTTATATTTCAATTCTTAAAGAACCAAACCTTGACGTAACAATCATATTGTCAAGTTTAAGGAGGAGGAAACTCTGGTGGAACTCCTTCATTATTGATCCCCTATGAGGATAGGGGCCTCCAGAACTTTAAGGATAAGGAGGAGACTACTATAGGAATTATAAATGGAATCTTTTCACTTCTGGTTCGAACTAATAAGTGAGGATCCCAAGCATCTATTTTATAGGCAAAGTGGAAGGTGGTTTTGGTCACACAAATTGTGTAAAACAACTTGTCCCATGGTTTTTGACCACTTGACAGTAGAAACATGCTTTGGAAAAAACTAGAAACATTTTTACCCACCTATTTATTGTCTTCATTGAAATGTTGTAACCATTTGGACAACTAAATCTCAAGATATTCATAAAGTACAGAACACCTCATTTGAATTTGTGCATATTTGATTATTTGGAAATATCAGTTCGTATGTTCATTGTAGAGGTCGAATGAGGCTTCTATTCCTTCATATGAAATGTATAGAATTAAATTCTGGACTATCCCACGAAATTTCAACCCATTCGGATGCACAAGTTAGTTGAAATATGCGGTTGAGCTCACTGGTGTGCATGGATCCTGTGCAGTTTGGCCCATGTTTCTCAGACATCATCATGGGCCCTGCAAATCACCTCCAACTTCAATGAGATTATCAAAAAAATTATCATTGACCTTTATAAAAGTAATAAATACAAAATTATTAAATAAAAAATGAAGTGAAATTTTTTATTATTTTTATAATTTTCAATATAAAACTAGTTTAGCAAAGTGGTGTAATGGTGAAAATGAAACAGTGAATCGTAGTGTGATCACACCCCCAAATCTAAACATTTTAACTCCTGGGAAAAATTACATTTTCAAAAATTATGAATGTAGATATTTCCAACTTTATAATGACTTAACATTAAATGAAAATTTAATTCTTGATAGAAATGCGATCAAAGCAAAAAACACACATGGAAGAGTTATTCTCAATGATCATTGAAAAAGGAATCTCAAAAATTGTATCCAAATGAAATTCCAAGAGATGCATGATACTAATAAAAGAAAATAATTTAAAAGTTAATCATGTCACTAATTCTACACGTGTGTGTGTGAAAACCATTTCATGATATTCTTTCCACTTTCTATCGAGTAAATATAAGTTATTTTAATAATTGTCTACTTACAAGATCCTTTCCACTGAACTTTCCCCACATCATTTTCAATAATATTTCAAGACCCACTCACTTAATAATTCCCATAAGTCCAACCATAATCTCCTGACCTAGATATACTCATACGTTGTACATTTCATCACTCCCCTCATTTATTAATTTTTCAAAAGTTTCATTTGGAACAAATCTCACACTCTTCTCCCAAACCATGTTTGATCTCCTCATGACACTAATTGTAATAGTTATAACAAGATCAAAGGTCGAGGAAGGGTGGTTTTTGACCTGCCCAATAAACAACCTTTTTTTTTGTATTTTTAGGGCATACAATAGTTAGATAATAGGTACACATGCATAGGTCATCTGGTATAGTAATAAAATAGATCATATAAGGAACAAATGTATGGAAAATGATTTTTAAAGTAGAGAAAAATCAACCTAAATTATATTTATCTTCCATTAAATAAGAAATTTTCACACATCATGGTTGTGTGTAAAAATGTGTGGAGAGATTAAGTGACACAATTTTACCTTGAACTATATAAAAAAGGGAACCATTCTTCTCAAAGGTTTCAAAATGATACAACCATTTATATCATCAACAACAAACCAAATTTCTAAATAATGTCACACCACAATATTTAATTCTTGCTGAGATGCACATTTCATTAGAATTTTTTTTGAACGTTAAAACAACATGAAATATAGATATTCCACATGAATTTTCAATAACTTCCATGATTAAATGGGCATAATTTTCCATGATAAAGTGGGAATAAAAAAAATTAATATTCTGGAACAAAGGTGAGGGGAAGGGAAGGGGGAAAAGTAACAATACAATTCAGCAAGCTAAAAAAATATGATGAAAATTATTCCTTACTAATCGAGGAATATAACCATCCCCCACACTTAAAGTGTGTAGTGTCCTCACTATAATAAAATAGAATGTGGTAAGGAAGGATAAAACCTGGTAAGTGTCATTCATAGACTGCTTCTTGAACTTGGAGTTCCTCTATCGGGGACTCTGGAATGTATTCATGGAAGTGCTTCAGCCGCTACCCATTCACAGTGAAGGTTTTCTTGGTTTCTTCATTTTGAACCGGGACAACTCCAAATGGAGAGACGTTAGTAATAGTTTATGGTCCAAACCAGTGGTAACGAAGCTTACCTGGATGCAAATTCATCCTTTCATTGTAAAGGAGGACCTTTTTCCCAATGTAGAATTGATGATGAAGGATAAGATGGTTGTGGGAAGCCTTAGTTCGCTCCTTATAAATCATGGAATTCTCATATTCATTTCTTCTCATTTCCTCCAGCTCCTAAATCTCAAACTTACTTTG
This sequence comes from Viscum album, assembly GCA_963277665.1. NCBI lineage: Eukaryota > Viridiplantae > Streptophyta > Magnoliopsida > Santalales > Viscaceae > Viscum > Viscum album. Next base: position 1,795,580,700 of record OY728120.1, read on the forward strand.
AGCACCTGCACTAGAAAGATTAGAATTTCATTGTTTGATGGCCTAGTAGGCCCGGTTCTCAATCTCAACAGGAAGGTGACAACACTTTCCAAACACAAGCCGATAGGGTGACATTCCAATGGGAGTTTTGAAATCAGTACGGTAATCCCATAAGGAATCATTGAGTATAAGACTCTAATATTTTCTATTAGGTTGAACTGTTTTTTCAAGAATTTGTTTTAATTATCTATTTGATACCTCAGCTTGATCATTGGTCTGTGGTTGATATGTAGTAGACTCTCCATGACCGACCCCATACCGATGAAAAAGTGATTGCATTATTCGGTTGCAGAAATGAGAACCTTGGTCACTGATGATGAACCTAGATAAGCCAAACCAACAAAAGAATTGGGTTCTCAGAAATTCTACAGCTGCCTTAGAATCATCATTCCTTGTGGCTCCTGCCTCTACCCATTTTGACATGTAATCAAAATCCAGAAGAATGTACAAGTTTAAAAAGGAATTGGGAAATGGACCCATAAATTCAATACCAAAAACATAAAAAATGTCATGAAATAGCAATGATTGTTGTGGAATTTCGTTTTTTTAGAGAAATTACCCATTCTTTGACAACGAGGACAATATTTACAAAATTCATGGGTATCCTGAAAAAGTGTTGGCCAAAAGAGACCAGAATATAGGACTTTGTGAATAGTTCATTGGGGACCAAAGTGGTCCACATAAGCAAGATTGTGGCAGAATCTAAGAACAGAATGGAACTCGCTATCGGGAATACAACGCCTAAGGACTTGATCACTACATGTGAGCTATAGGTAAGGGTCATCCCAAATGTACCAACGAGACTCATGTTTTAGACGAATAGATTGGTTTTTTTAAAATCAGTAGGAATCAAAGATACTACCAAATAATTTACAATTTCATCATACAAAGGAATAAAATCTTGTAGTCGATACAATTGATCATCAGGAAACATATCATTTATAGGAATACAGGTGGATGAGTCAATGTCTGAGGATTAGGGAATCCAACTGATATGGTCAGCCACCACATTCTCTGCTCATTTTTTATCTCTAATTTCTAAATTGAATTCCTAAAGGAGGAGCATCCAGTGAATGGGGCATGGTTTGGATTCCGGTTTCTTAAGGAGATACCCGAGGGCTACATGGTTTGAGAACACAATGACTATGGACCCCAAAAGGTATGACCTAAATTTTTTCAAGGAAAAATCAATGGAAAGTAATTCTTTTTCAGTTGTGGTGTATTTTTCTTGGGAAGGGTCCAAAGTACATGAGGCATAGACAATGACATGTGGAGCTTGATCGACCCTTTGTGACAAAACTACCCCAATTGCATAGTTAGAGGCATCACACATGAGCTCAAATGGTAAATCCCACCGAGGTGGTTGGATTACCAGGGGTGAAGTGAGACTCCATTTTAACTTATTAAAAACTTCCTCACATTCATTATTAAAAACAAATTCCTTTTCTTTTTGAATTAACTGAGAGAGTGGGAGTGCAATATTACTAAAGTCATAAATGAAACAATGGTAAAATCAAGCATGACCCAAGAAATATTGCACATCCCATACATTTTTAGGGAATGTTAGAGAATAAATGACATCCAATTTTGATTTATCTACTTGGATACCATCCCTAGAAATGACATGTCCCAAAACTATACATTGTCTCACTATGAAATTTCATTTCTCATAATTTAATACGATATTCTTTTCTATACAGATATGTAGGACTAAATCAAGACTACTCAAACATTCATAAAAATAATATCCATAAATAGTGAAATCATCCATGAATACTTACATGCAATTCTCTAGGTAATCCCAAAAAAAATACTAACCATGCATCACTGGAAAGTACCTGGAGCATTTCACAGACCCAATGGCATCCTTCTATATGAAAATGTGCCAAAGGGGAAAATGAAGGTTGTCTTTTCCTGATCCTTGGGGGGAAATATTGATCTAAAAGTATCCAGAATACCCATCAAGGAAAAAGTAGTGGGACTTACCTGCTAGCCTCTCTAGAATTTTGCCAACGAATGGTAAAGGGAAATGGTTCTTCCTAGTGTGTTTCTTTAGTTAGTGATACTCTATGCAGACACGCCAACTATTCTGCACATGAGTTGGAACCAATTCATTGTTTTCATTTTTGATTACTGTAAGGACAATTGTTTTAGAAATTAATTTAACAAGATTGACCCATTGGCTGTCAGAGATGGGGTAAATGATTCCAGAAACAAATGATTTTGTTACCTCCTTTTTCACAACTTCTAAGAGGTTTGGTTTCAGTCGACGTTGTCCCTGCCTTACTGGTTTATCCTCATCATTTAATAAAATAGGATGTGTAAAAATTGATGTGTTAATACCAGGAATGTCATCTAGTTTCCATCCCAAATATTTTTTTATACTCCCTCAAAAGTTCAATCAGTTTCAATTCATGCTTATGAGGGAGTGAACTAGCAACGCTGACGGTAAACTTGTTTCCATTATCAAGATATGAATATTTTAAATCTTGAGGAAATTGTTTTAGTTCCAATTTAGGTGGATTTTGGATTGATGGGAGTGTGTGTGAAAGTGAGAGGCCACTAATCTCATCTAACTGCTCAATAGTATCATCATTAGATGAGGAATGAGATTTTACAAGCTTAGCAGTATCATCGATGGTCATTAGATCCTCAGTGTTCAAGAAATTATCAATTAATAAACATGAATGACAATTTTCTAAACCACTACAACAATAAATGCATGATTTATTGCCTATAATTTCAATCAATGAAGAAAACTATAGAAGGGAATTGGGGGAAAGAAAATTTATTTTTTCAGGGGAAGGGAGTACATCAATTGAATTAACAGAGAGAGAGAGAGGAATGTTCTTCTGAGGGGTGATTCATGGAATCAAGGATGTTGAAATGGACTATGTCACCACAAAATTCCATAGATAATGTATCATTATGGATATTAATTATGGATTTGGAGATTTTCAAGAAATTTCTCCCAAATATAATTGGGGAATATCCATTCATCTTATCATCTTCCATTTTTTGCACATAAAAATCTGTAAGAAAAAATTAAATTTTCAACCCTCACAAGAACATACTCTAAAACACCAGAAGGGTGTGTGGTACTCCAGTTGGCCAGTTGAACAACAATTCCATTGGGCTTCAATTCCCTAACCTACAATGTAGAGTAAATAGAGTGAGACATCACATTTATAGAAGCACCTAAATCAAGAATGACATTGGAAAATGAATACTCCCCTATGGTGCATGGAATTGAGAATATCCCAGGAACATTGCACTTGATGGGAAGTGATGGCTCTGTCAATGTTGATACATTCCTCCCCAAAATCAGCTTTTCATATCCAGTAAGTCTCCTTCGGTGTGTAACATCTCCTTCAGAAAATTTGCATATCTTGGAATTTGTTTCACAACATCTATCAAGGGGATGTTTACCTGCTTTTTTTTGAAAGTTTACAATATTTCCTTATCTAGTTCAGTGTCCTTTTGTTTCCTAGTTTGGTTGGACCTTTGGGGAAATGGAAGGGAAATGGGTTGGCTAGGAGACTCATCGACATACACACTCTTTCCATTGGAAGGGCTTCTCTCAGGACATGGTTTTTCAACATTTAGAACATTTTCAATGGTTGGGATGGAGGTTTCCTCTGGAGGGGATGACTCTAATAGAGGATTCATTTTGTTTTTAAGTATTCTTCCACTTCTAAGGGTGATGGTACTAACAATTTCATTATCCAAAGGTTTAACTACCAGTTGAGAAGTTAGTTTACCCAACCCATGACTTCGAATTCCCCCAATCAAGTTAGTTAGTTGTCCTAATTGTGTTTTGAGGTCTTGTATGGCTACCTGGGTGGTTTTCTAGAATTGGAGACTATTGTAAGCCATTTGTTTTATCATATCTTCTAGGCTAGTCTCATGTTTTAGAGGGGAGGTTGGAAAGGCCTTTGGGGTGCTTGAGGATTTCTAGGTGGTGGTGGTGGATGACTACTCTGGCCTTATTGGTTCTATGGTTGGTGAGGATAGTTTGAATACCACCTTTCCTATAAGATTGGTTTTATTTCCACCCAGAGTTGGATGGATAGTATGGTTCTTGCCTAAAAGGTTGGTTATAGGGGCGTCCTAGGAAGATTGCCTCACAACTCTCATAATTTTCTCTCAATTGGAGGCGATGGTCTGAATAATGGGTGTCAGAAGAGAAGATTCCACAATTAATGGTAGGAGGAGATTGAGATTTCCCTTGGGAGAGATCAATTTTTCATAGAAGGGTACTTACCTCCTCAAACTTTGTTTCCACCTTCTTCTTGAATTCAGTATTTTGCACCTCATGGACACCTAGAATGGGCACATTGGACCTTGAACTGAATTTTTGAGTGTTTTACGCCATGTTCTCAATTAGTATCTTTGTAAAAATTGGCATTTTATCCACTAGTGCACCACCTACAGCAGCATCAATCATGTTACGAACAATTGGAATTAAACCTTCATAAAAATATTTTATTAAAAGTAGATTGCATATTTGGTGGTGTGGAAAACATGAATATAACCTTATAAAGCATTCCCAATATTCATGTAATGTTTCCCCTTGTGATTTAATTATACCATATATTTCTTTCCTTATAGTTGAAGTTTGAGAGGTTGGGAAATATTTTTCAAGAAAAAGGTGTTTCATGTCTGTCTAGCCTCTAATTGGAGAATTAACATAGTAAAGTCAGTCTTTTGCAGTGTCTTATAATGAAAATGGGAATGATCTAAGCTTTAATTATTCTTCATCCACATTTGCAGGTTTTAATTTAGAACACACAATATGAAATTCTTTTAAGTTTTTATGTGTATCTTCTCTAGGAAATCCATGGAATCTGGGAAATAAGTGAATTAGACCGGATTTCAGTTCAAAATTGGGTGTCTCACCTTATATTTGAATATATGTGGGTTGGATATAAACATCAAGAGAGGTTAGTTCTTTTATTTTTAAATTATTTTAATACATTCTATACTTGTTAATTTCAGGTTCTAATTTTTTTCCAGAAGAAGAGAGGTTTAGAAAAGTCTCAAGTTGTGGTGTGTCCTCCTTCAAAGAGTTGTCTTGTGCGTCTTGGGGCCCCTGACGTAAGATCCTCTCCAGTTTGGGTTCGAAAGGTGGTAAATCTCCCGGATTAGAATGCGTCATTCATAAAACCTGCAAAATAAATAAATAAGAACACAAATATATAGGTAAAGGTATAAGATAAAACAAATAAATATTCACAAAATTTACAAAAAAAAACTTATCAAAAAACACGCACTAAAAACCAAAGTGCTTCCTGGAAACAGCGCCAAAATTTGAATGCGTTGTCATGAAACATCAAATTTATTATGATTTTAAGGTTGATTTATAGTCTAGGTAAGACCCTAGGTCATCTCTTAAAGAGCATTGGTGGGTTTAGAGTGTGAATTTTTAAAAAGAAGTGCTAAATTAGGGGGTGGTTTTGAAAATAGTTTTAGGATGAAATGACTTAATTGAAAGTTTAAAAGTTGAGAAACCAAATGGATTTTGAAAAATATAAGATAAAAGGGTTCGTTTTTATTTCACTACGCACATTTATAGTTCATTTTTCATATATATTCATTTAGGTTTGGAGTAATTCCTTGGTTGAAATTAATTGGAATCCCGATTAATTCCTAAGATTTTATTTCAATTCTTAAAGAACCAAACCTTGACGTAACAATCATATCATCAAGGTCCAAAACTTATGCATGGAATAATATCTTTAAAGGAATATTGAAATCTCAAGAAGGTGGGTATGAAAATGATTCTTGTGTTTCCCAATCAGAACAACACAAGTCACGCATTCAAAACCTCACACTGATCGGTTAGAAATTAAGAGTGTCTCAATCACATTCATCAAAACAAGAATTCAAATATGGAATTAAGTAAGATACATGGAAATAAATGTTTTCACACCCAAATTATTCCAAACCAGTAGCTAAAATAATAATTGGAACTCCCTTTACATTTGCGTAGCTCCCTCACAATGAATGACCACCATTTAGCTCGACATCGGGAGGAGGAAGCTCGGGTGGAACTCCTTCTTTATTCTTGATCCCCCTATGAGGATAGGGGCCTCCATAACTTCAAGGGTGAGGAGGATAATACTATAGGAATTTAAAATGTTATAGTTTCACTTCTGGTTCAAACTTACAAATGAGGATCCCAAGCTTCCATTTTATAGGAAAAGTGGAAAGTGGTTTTGGGCACACAGATTGTGTAAAACCAATTGGTCCATGGTTTTTGACAACCTGACAGTTTAATATCACTTTGGAAAAAACTAGAAACATGTTTAACCACCTCTTTAATGTCTCCACCGAAATTTTGGCACCATTTAGACAACTAAATCTCGAGATATGGATAAAATACAGAACACCGCATTTGACTTTGTGCGGATTTGATTCTTTGGAAAGATCAGTTCGGATTGGAATCTTAGAGGATGAATGTGGCTTTGGTTCCTTCATATTAAAGGTATCCCATTAAATTTTGGACCATATCAAAAATGTTCTTCCCATTTGGATGCACATTTTAGTTGAAATATGTGGTTGAGTCCACTAGTGTGCATGGATCCTACGTAGTTTGGCCCATTTTTCTTGGACATCATCATGGGACCTCCAAATCACCTCCACCTTCAATGAGATTATCAAAACAAGTATCATTTATCTTTCTAAAATTAATACATAAAAAATTATTTAATAAAAAATTAAATGAACTTTTTTATTATTTTTATAATTTTCAATACAAAACTAGTTTAGCATAGTGGTGTAAGGGTGAAAATGAAACAGTGAATCATAGTGAGATCACACCCCCACACCTAAAAATTTTCACTCCTAGGCTAAGTTACATTTTCATAAATTATGCATGTAGATATTTACAACTTCATAATTATTTAACATTCAATAAAAATTTAATTCCTGATAGAAATGTGATCAAATAAAAAAACACACTAAGGAGTTATTCTCAATGATCATTGAAAAAGACATCTCAAAAATTGTATCCAAATGAAATTTCAAGAGATGCATGATACCAATCAAAAAATAATAATTTAAAATTTTATCATGTCACTAATTGTACACATGTGTGTGTGTGTGAAAACCATTTCATGCTATTATTTCCACTTTCTATCGAGTAAATATAAGTTATTTTAATAATTGTCTACTTACAAGATCATCTCCAAAGAACTTTCCCAACATCCTTTGCAATAAAATTTCAAGACCCACTCACTTAAGCATTACCAGAAGTCAAAACATAAGCTATTGACCAAGATATCCTCATACGTTGTACATTTCATCACTCCCCTCATTTGTTAATTTTTCAGAAGTTGTACTTGGAACAAATCTCAAACTCTTCTCCTAAACCATGTTTGATCTCCTCACGAAACTAATTGTAATAGTTATAACAAGATAAAAGGTTGATGAAGGGTGATTTTTGACCTACCCAATATAAAACCCTTTTTTTGTTTTTTTAGGTCATACAACAGTCAGATAACAGGTACACACACATAGTTCAATCTGCTATAGTATTGAAATAGATCAGATAAGGAACAAATGTATGGAAAAATGATTTTGGAAAGTAGAGAAAAATAAAACTAACTTATATTTACCTTCCATTGAGTAAGAAATTTTCAAGAATCATGGTTTAGTGCAAAAATGTGTGGAGAGATTAAGTGACAAAATTTTCCCTTAAACTATACAAAAAGGGAACCATTATTATCAATGTTTTCAAAATGATACAACCATTTGTATCATCGACAACAAACCAAATTTTGAAAGAAAGTCACACCACGGTATTTAATTCTTGATAAAATGCACATTTCATCAGAATTTTTTTTGAATGTTAAAACAATATGAAATACAGATATTCCACATGTATTTTCAATAACTTCCATGATTAAACATGCATCATTTTCCATGATAAATTTGGCATAAAAAAGTAATATTCTGGAACAAAGGTGAGGGGAAGGGAAATGGGGAAAGTAACAATACAATTCAGAAATCTGAAAAAATATGATGAAAAATCTTCCTAACTAACCAAGGAATATACCCATACCCCCCCACACTTTAAGTGTGCAGTCTCCTCACTGTAATAAAATAGAATGTGGGAAGGAAGGATAAAACCGTTTAAGTTTCATTCATAGACTGCTTCTTGAACATGGAGTTCCTCCATATGGGACTCCGAAATAGATTCATGGAAGTGCTTCAGCAGCTTCCCATTAAAAGTGAAGGTTTACTTAGTTTCTTCATTTTGAACATGGAAAACACCAAATTGAGAGATGTTAGTAACAATGTATGGTCCAAACTAGCGGGAACAAAGCTTACATGGATGAAACTTCAGCCTTGCATTGTAAAGGAGGACCTTCTTCCCAATGTAGAACTGACGATGAAGGATAAGACGGTTGTGGGAAGCCTTAGTTCACTCCTTATAAATCCTAGAATTCTCATATGCATCTATTCTCATTTTCTATAGCTCCTGAATATGAAACTTCCTTTGAGCACCTGCACTAGAAAAATTTGAATTTCATTTTTTGATGGCGTAGTAGGCCCAATGATCAATCTCAATAGGAAGGTGACAACTCTTTCCAAACACAATCTGATAGGGTGACATTCCAATGGGAGTTTTGAAAGCAGTATAGTAATCCCATAAGGAATCATTGAGTCTAAGACTCCAATATTTTATATTAGGTTGAACCATTTTTTCAAGAATTTTTTTACTTCTCTATTTGACACCTTATCTTGACCATTGGTCTATGGGTGGTATTCATTGGACACTCTATAACCGACCCCATACTGACACAAAATTGATTGCATTATTCGTTTGCAGAAATGAGAACCCTGGTCACTGATGATGAACCTAGGTAATCCAAACATACAAGAAATTTGGGTTCCCAAAAAATTCTACAACTGCATTAGAATCATCAATCCTTATGGCTCATGCCTCTACCCATTTTGACATTTAATCAACTTCCAGAAGAATATACAAGTTTCCAAAGGAATTTGGAAATGTCCCCATAAAGTGAATACCCCAAATATCAAAAATGTCATTAAATAGAAATGGTTTTTGTGGAATTTCATTTCTTTTAGAGACATTACCCATTCCTTGACAATGAGGACAAGATTTACAAAAGTCATGGGCATCTTGAAAAAGTATTGGAAAAAAGAGACCAGAATCAAGGACATTGCGAGTAGTTTGTTGGGAACCAAAGTGGCCCCCATAAGAAAGAGTGTGAAAAAATCTATGAACAAAATTAAACTCGTCATCGAGAACACAACGCCTAAGGACTTGATCACTACATGTGCGCCAGAGGTAGGGGTCATCCCAAATGTACAAATGAGACTCATGTTTTAGATTAATAGATTGGTTTTTGTTGAAATTAGTAGGAATTCAAGATGCTACCAAATAATTTACAATTTCATCATACCAAGTAATAACATCTTACACTTGGTATAATTTCTCATCGAGAAACAAATCATTTATAGGAATACATGGGGATGGGTCAATTTCTGAGGATTGGGAATCCTACTAATATGGTCATCTACCACATTCTATGATCCTTTTTTATCTCTAATTTCTAAATTGAATTCTTAAAGGAGGATCGTCTAGTGAATGAGAGGTGGTTTGACTTTGGGTTTCTTAAGAAGATACCAGATGACTACATGGTCTGAGAACATAATGACTTTGGACCCCAAAAGGTATGACCTGAATTTTCCCAATTCAAACACAATGGAAATGAATTATTTTTCAGTTGTGGTGTAGTTTTCTTGGGCAGGGTCGAAAGTACGTGAGGCATATGCAATGACATGTGGAGCTCGATCGACCCTTTGGGACAAAACTGCCCCAACTGGATAGTTAGAGGTGTCACACATGAGCTCAAATGGTAAATACCACCGAGGTGGTTTGATTAATAGGTGTGACGTGAGACTCCATTTTAACTTATTAAAATCTTCCTCACATTCTTTATCAAAAACAAATTACTTTTCTTTTTAGAGTAACTGGGAGAGGAGGAGTGCAATCTTACTAAAGTCACGAATGAAACGAAGGTAAAATCCAGCATGACCCAGGAAAGACCACACATCCCATACATTTTTTTGGGAATGGTAGGGAAGAAATGACATCCAATTTTGATTTATATATTTGGATACCATCCCCAGAAATGACATGTACCAAAACTATACCTTGTCTCACCATGAAATGTAATTTCTCATAATTTAATATGAGATTCTTTTCAATACAGCGACGTAGAACTAAAGAAATACTAGTAAAACTTCATCAAAATTAGAGGCATAAAAAGTGAAATCATCCATGAATATTTCCATACAATTCTCTAGGTAATCCAAAAAATACTAAACATGCATCACTGGAAAGTATCAGTAGCATTGAATAGACCAAAGGGTATCCTTCTATATGAAAATGTGCCAAACGGGCAAGTGAAGGTTTTCTTTTCTTGATCCTCAGGGAAATATGGATCTAAAAGTATCCAGAATACCCATCAATGAAATAGTAGTGGGACTTAACTGTTAGCCTCTCTAGAATTTGCTCAATGAATGGAAAAGGTAAATGGTTCTTCCTAGTTTGTTAGCTTAGTTGGCGATTGTCTATGCAGACAAGCAAACTATTCTGCACACGAGTTAGAACCAATTCATTATTTTCTATTTTTATTATTTTAAGGCCAATTTTTTTAGTAACTACTTGAATGGGACTAACATATTGGCTGTCAGTGATGGGTTAAATGATTTGAGTAGCCAATAATTTTGTTACCTCATTTTTTACAACCTATAAGAGGTTTGGGTTCAGTCGATGTTGTGCCTGCCTCGCTAGTTTAGCCTCATCATTTAATAAAATATGATATGTAAAAATTGATGGGATAATACCAGGAATGATAGCTAGTTTCCCAAAGATTTTTTATATACCTCAAAAGTTCAAGTAGTCATAATTCATGCTCAGGAAGGAGTGAACTAGCAATTATGACGGGAAACTTGTCTCCATTCTCAATATATGAATATTTTAAATATTGAGGCAATTGTTTTAGTTCCAATTCAGGTGGATTTTGGATTTATGGGAGTTTGTGTGAAAGTGAGAGGTTACTGATCTCATCTAACTGCTCAATGGTATCATCCTCAGATGAGGAATGAACTTTTATAAGCTTATCTGTATCATCGATAGTCATTGGATCCTTAGTGTTCAAGAAATTATCAATTAATAAACGTGCATGAAACTTTTCTAGACCAATACAAAAATAAATTCATGATTAATTACATATAATTTCAATCAATTAATAAAACTTTGAAAGTGGATCGGGGGAAAGAAAAGTTGTTTTTTAGGGGAAGGGAGTACATCAATTGAATTTATAGAGAGAGAGGAATGTTCTTCTGAGGGGTGCTTCATGGAATCCAGGATGTTTAAATGGACTATGTCACCCCCAAATTACTTAGATAATGTACCATTATGAACATTAATTATGGATTTGGCAGTTTTCAAGAAAGGTCTCCCTGATATAATTGGCGCATTTCCATTCATCCTATAATCTTCCATTTTTAGCACATAAAAATTTGTAGGAAAAATTAAATTTTTCTCCCTCACAAGAACATCCTCTAACACATCAGAAGGGTGTGCGATACTCCTACTATCCAGTTGAACAACAATTCTAGTGGGCTTTAGTTTCCCAACCTGTAATGTAGAGTAAATGGAGTGAGGCATCACATTTATAGAAGCACCTAAATCAAGCATGGCATTGGAAAATGAATACTCTCCTATGGTGCATGGAATTGAGAATGTCCTAGGATCGTTTCACTTGGTGGGAAGTGATGGATCTATAAATTATAATATGTTCCTCCCCAAACTCACCTTTTCATCTCCACAAAGTCACCTTCGGTGTATACACATCTCCTTCATAAACTTTTCATATCTTGGAATTTGTTTCACAACATCAATCAAGGGGATGTTTACCAGCGCTTTTTTGAAAGTTTCTAATATTTCCTTATCTAGATCAGTTTCATTTTGTTTTTTAGGTTGGGTGGCCCTTTGAGGAAATGGAAGAGGAATGTGTTGGCTAGGAGACTCATTGACATACACACTCTTTCCTTGGGAACAGATTCTATCAAGATGTGGGTTTTCAACATTTGGAACATTTTTAATGGTTGGGATCGAAGTTTCCTTGGGAGGGGATGAATCTAATGGAGTATTTATTTGGTTTTTAAGTTTTATTCCACTCTTAAGGGTAATGTCACTAACATTTCCATTATCACTAGGGTTAACTACTGGTTGAGAAGGTAGTTTACCCGACCCATGACTTTGAATTTCCACCCCCGAGTTAGCTAGTTGGCCTAATTGGGTTTTGTGGTCTTGTATGGCTACCTGGGTGGTTTGATGGAATTGGAGATTATTGGAATCCATTTGTTTTATCATATCTTCTTAGCTAGGATTAGGTTTTATAGGGGTGGTTAGAAAGGCATTTGGGGATGGTTAAGGATTTCTGGGTAGTGGTGGTGGATGACTACTCTGACCTTGTTGGTTCCATGGTTGATGAGGCTAGTTTGAATACCCCCATTCCTATAAGCTTGGTTTTATTTCCACCCAGAGTTGGATGGATAGTATGGTTCTTGCCTAAAGGGTTGGTTATAGGGGAATCCTCAGAATATTTCCTTACAAATCTCATAATTTTCTCTCAATTGGTGGAATTAGTCAGAATAATCGGTGTCAGAAGAGCAGATTCCAAAATGTATGGGAGGAGGAGATTGAGATTTCCCTTGGGAGAGAGAATGTTGTCGTATAAGGGTACTTACCTCCTCAAACTTTGTGTCCACCTTCTTCTCAAATTTAGTACTTTGCACCACATGGACACCTCGAATTGGTACATTAGACCTTGAACTGAATTGTTGAGTGTTTTGTGCCATGTTCTCAATTAGGGTCCTTGCAGAAATTGGGGTTTCATCCATTAGTGAACAACCTGCAAAACATCAATCATGTTACAATCAATTGGAAATAAACCTTCATAAAAATACGGTATTAAAAGTTGATCGCTTATTTGGTGGTGTGGACAACTTGAACATAACCTTTTAAAGTGTTCCCAATATTTATGTAATGTTTCCCCTTGTGATTGTCTTATATCATAGATTTCTTTCCTTATAGTTGTAGTTCGAGAGGCTGAGAAATATTTTTCAAGAAAAAGGCGGTTCATGTCTGCCCATCCTCTAATTGGTGAATTAAAATATTAAAGCCTATATTTTAGAGTGTCTTCTAATGAAAATGGTAATTCTATGAGCTTTACTTATTATTTATCCACATTTTCAGGTTTTAACGTAGAACACACAATATGAAATTATTTTATGTGTTTATGTGGATCTTCTCCAGGAAGTCCATGGAATCTTGGCAATAAGTGAATTAGACCAGATTTTAGTTCAAGATTGGGTACCTCGCCTTATATTTGAATATATGTGGGTTGAATATCAACATCAGACGAGGTTAGTTATTTTAGTGTTCAATCGTTTTCATCCATTTTATACTTGTTAATTTCAGGTTCTAATTTTCTTCCAGAAGAAGAGGGGTTTAGAAAAGTCCCAAGTTGTTGTCTGTCCTCCTTCAAAGAGTTATCTTGTGCATCTCGGGGCCGCTGACGTAAGATCCTCTTCGGTTCAAGTTCAAAAGTTGGTAAATATCCCGGATTAGAACATGTCAGGAACAAAACCTACAAAATAAATAAATCAGAATATAAACATATAGGTAAATGTATAAGATAAAACAAATAAATATTCACAAAATTGATAAAAATCTTATAAAAAACACACACTAAAAACCAAAATGCTTCCTGGAAACGGCCCCAAAATTTGAACGCTCTGTCACAACATTTCAAATTGATTATGATTTTAAGGTTGATTTATAGTCTAGGGAATACCCTAGATCGTCTCTCAAGGAGCTTTGGTGGGATTAGAGTGTGCATTTTTAAAAATAAGTGCTAAAATAGGGGGTGGTTTTGAAAATAGTTTTCGGATCAAATGACTTAATTGAAAGTTTAAAACTTGAGAAACCAAATGGATTTTGAAAAATATGAGATAAAAGGGTTCGTTTTGATTTCAATACACACATTTCAAGTTCATTTTTCATAGATATTCATTTAGGTTTGGAGTAATTCCTTGGTTGAAATTAATTGGAATCTTGATTAATTCCTAATCTTTTATTTCAATGCTTAAAGAACCAAACCTTGACGTAACAATCATATTGTCAAGGTCCAGAACTTATGCATGGAATAATATCTTCCAAATCATATTGAAATCTCAAGAATTTTTGTATGAAAATGATTTTTGTGCTTCCCAATCGGAACAACACAAGTCACACACCCAAAACCTCACACCGATCGGTTATAAATTAAGAGTATCTCAATCACATGCATCAAAACAAGAATTAAAATATGGAATTATATAAGATACATTGAAATAAATGTTTTTAAACCCAAATTACTCCAAACCAGCAGCTAAAATAAGAATCATAACTCCCTCGACATGTGCGTATCTCCCTCACAACAAACGCCCACTATTTAGATCGACATCGGGAGGAGGAGGAAGCTCGGGTGGAAATAATTCTTTATTATTGATCCCCATATGAGGATAGGGGCCTCCAAAACTTCAAGGATGAGAAAGATACTCCTATAGGATTTTAAAATGGCATAGTTTCACTTCTGGTTCTAACTTACAAATGTGGAGCCCAAGTTTCCATTTTATAGGCAAAGTGGAAGGTGGATTTGGGCACACAGATTGTGTAAAACCACTTCGACCACAGTTTTCGACCACTTAAAAGTCTAATATCACTTTGGAAAAAACTAGAAACATGTTTAACTACCTCTTTAATGTCTCCATAGAATGTTTTGAACCATTTAGACAACTAAATATCGAGATATTGGTAAAATAAAGAACACTGCATTTGACTTTGTGTAGATTTGATTCTTTGGATAGATCAGTTTGTATGGGAATTGTAGAGGACAAATGAGGCTTTATTTTATTAATATGAAATTTATAAAATTAAATTATGGACCAGAAAAAAACATTTCAGCCCATTTGGATTCATGGTTTAGTTTAAATATGTGGTTGAGTCCACTGGTGTGCATGGATCCTGCGCAGTTTTGCCCATTTTTCTTAGACATCATCATGGGTCCTTCAAATCACCTCCACCTTCAATGAGATTATCAAAACAAGTATCATTTACATTTATAAAATTAATAAATAAAAAATTATTGAATAAAAAATTATATGAATTTTTTTATTATTTTTTATAGTTTTCTATACAAAACTAGTTTAACACAGTGATGTAATGGTGAAAATGAAACATTGAATCGTAGTGTGATTAGTTGCGTGATTATACTTGGAATGGTTGAGATGTTAGGATTATTGGTGATAAAGCACTAATTTGATTCTTATTAGATGATATTGACATGAATTTGTCCATGGTCAACTAGTTTATTAGGTGTAAAATCCAAGGATTAATGATGTGTGACTCATGGTACTGTGATTTGGGTTGTGTGATGGGTGGCACGAGAGCATACACCTATTATGTTTGGTTGAGATCATGATGAATAGTGTAAATGTACTCATGATAGTGTTCATAGAGATCAATTTACCTTATGATAAGGGGAGTGAGTGCTATCATTATTTTTTTTGGGAATGTCTCGATGAGTGAGGGAATGTACTCACTTGGTATTTGTGGTGCCATTGAATTACATATCAGTGATCAGTCTTGTGTTAGAGGTTTATTAAATAATTTCATGCAATGATTATGGGGTTGGTTTTATGGGGTGTTAATTTAAATTAGAAATTTACCTCTATATTGAGAGGTAACATTAGAGGTATATCATAGTTTTATGATTCTATCGACCCAAATATGAACCATGATAAATATTTTTAAGGATTCATGATGGTGGAACCTATTTAGGTTTCACTCAAGGAGTAGTATAAGCAAATCCATGTGGTAGGGAGTTCATTAGTGACTATGGAGTGTTTAGAACTTCTTATTTCTAGTTTTTAGTGGATTCTAAGGGTGACATTCTTAATGAGATAGTAATAGCTAGTGGATAGTAATTCATGTAGGTGATCAGTTATGAGTTGATGGACACATACAATCATTACATGTTGTAATAGATGGATAATGGGTTATGGAGATACACACATTGTGTTGCTGGGGTCAAGGGTGTGATGAGACCAATCATTGGATGTTTGAGGTAGAATTGGGATACCAGTGAGCTTATGGGTTTGGTTTTATCTGATTCCTTAGTTAATACCATATTTGTGGCTTTGATATGGAATTGAATGGAGTTAAAGTGTCGGAACTCGTCTTAAGATGGTTTCTATTAGGATCTGAGGGTTAGATGGATCAAAGATAGGTTGATTCTCATAACATAGTATAATGGGGGATTTGGTTGATTTATGATCAATATGTAAAATTACACTGAGTTTCAGGTATAGTGTGTGTATTTAGATGTTCTCATAATTTATTCTAGAGTCAAGGAATATAGATAAGGTAATATGATGGCATTTCAACTGGTAAGACCAATAATTTTCAAGAAACATTGGCCAGAGGAGGAATAAATTATGTTTTTCATGTATTTTGTTGTAGTGATTTGGAAAATAGAATGATCAGGTTTTTGGACCACTAAGAATTTGTTTCAGCAGGAAATTATGAGGTTGGATAGCATATGGATTAGAATTGACCCTTATGAGATGATCATATGTTAGGAGGGACTATAATCTCATGGATTAATTTATCTATGACACTATGGAATATATGGTTATATGGGTTTCTTTGATCACCATCTTGGTGTTTCTATTGGTAATGAGTGGGGGGCAGTGGGGGTGCAGGTGGGGGGGAGGGGGCAGTGGGGGTGTAGGTGGGGGAAGGGGGGAAGTGAGAGAAGTGTTGGGGGTAGTGGGGTGCAGGGAGAAGTGGGGGTGTAGGTTTGGGGAGGGATCCTATACAGATCTGGCTCTCATGTAGGAAAATTAGGCCATATAGAGTATGTTACTTCAAGTATTTTAAGGTCTTACAGGATGGGCCACATGTTTTGAAGTTTAATTTCATATGAATAGGACCCAAATTTTCTACAATTTAAATTAATATTATGAAAATTTTAATGTTATACTGTTTAAGGTTATGGGTTGAGGACCTAGATATAAGGGTTTTTATGAATATCTAACTCATGTGAAAAATAATACACATTCATCATAGTGTTGAATCTGTGGAGAAAAACTTATTTTAATGTGGGATCCAAAACATAGGATGAAACTCTAAAATTTATTTACCTATATTTGTTTATGAATTATTCTCCTCCATGTTATACAAAGAAGTCCAGACCTTTGTTTTATTATCTCTGTTTTCTGATGTATGTACCACCAACTTCCATATAAAGAGGGACTAGACTTGGTTCTCTATTCTAACATTCCACTATGTGTTTTTAAATAAAAACAAAATAATTAAAAAAAACCTATCTTTTGATATGTTTCCTCGTCTTTTCTAAACTCTTTTATCACATGTATATCTAACACTTATTTATACATATTATTCTATTATAAGTGCATCCGTTATCCTTTTTCTAGGCATACAATAGTGCTGGATGCATATGTGAGGAAAAGGATGTTAGTATTGAGGCATGAAATGGGACCAAATTCTACACACTTTATGGGAAATTCAATAAACAGGTTAGTTTTGGGAACTAGTAGCAGAATCAGTTTATTTTTTTTCATTAATCATATATTTATTTCATTTACTAAGCTATTTGTTTCTAGATCCAGTTAATCTTTTTTTCATTCATCATATATTTATTTCATTTCCTAAGTTGTATTTTTTTGTTTATTAGATATTTGTAAATTTTTATTGAAATTATGCTACATGGTTTCAATAAATACTATATTATGATCATCTGAACTTCCATTTTTTGGGTCAGGTAAATATTTTAATTGAGTTAGTTGGTGTTAATAATGACTATAATTATTTCTTCATCGATGGATGATGGTGCTATTTTCTACATAAGTGATCCTATTTTCTATATAGTAATTAACATTTCTCATTTATGGTTTATATACTTTTAATATATTCTTAAAACACATAAATAATACATATATTTTTTGGTTTGTTTCATGTTTGGGAATGGGGTAGTATTCATTAGAATACAAATAGTGTAAATTAATAAATATTTAAACTATTCTTAGGAATTGTTTATTTTTTATTATACTCACACAAATCAATAGTTATTCTAAATACATAATACATTTACTCAACCTAACACAACAAGGAACAATTAATTTTTAAAGTTGTAGTGATATGATGCATAGTTTTTTTCTATACAAACATGATAAGGGATCCCCTGGAAGCAGTGTTATGATGCATCTATTGGGGTGGGTGTGTAGGGGGTTCAAGGGGCAGGGGTGCAGGGGGGTGTAGGGGAAGGGGGTGCAAGGGGTATGGGGAGGTTGAAATGGGTGCAAGGGGTGTGCACAGATAAGGGGCAGGGGGTAGAGGGGTGTGTAGGGGGTGTGAAGGGTGGGGAGTAGGGGAAGGGGCATGGGGTGTGCAGGTGGGGTGTGTAGTGGGGGTGTGCAGTGCAGGGGGTAGGGGGAGTGGGTGTGCAGGGGAGGGGTTGGGGGTATGGGGCAGGGTAGGGGGGAGGGGAGAGGGGGTGTGTAGGGGAGGGGGCAGGTGAGGGGGAAATATTATAACAGGACCTTCAATTGTGATATTGTATTCAATACACCATACATTTGATTATTTTATAGTTAAATATGTCAATTTCCTTGTAATGAGATACACATTGTAGATAGATGTTAATAGACATGTTTAGAAACATTAAGATAACCTGCCATGTGTTTATCACTATTCAAATAACTTATTAATAATTACATGTTTATTAATTCACCGCATTATCAATATTTGTTCTAGGGTTTCTCATCATAATTCATTTACAGTATTTTCTTGTGGTTTTTTTCATTGTTACTATGATACAACATAGGATACATTTTACATTACTCATTGAAAACTGATTATAGCACTCATCATTTATAATAAATGCTTGTGTATGAGTGCTTCAATATTTCTTATTGAAAATTTTATTTTCTTTTTCCATTTTAAGTGTTTGTATTCTAGAATTAATTTTTAGGTGTTTATTGTCATTTCTAGGATTTTTATACAGTTATTTCACCGTCCATCTTGATATTTTCCTATCATAAGGATTTATTAAGATGTTCCCTAGTAATAATTTATTCCCTATGAATTTTTCTTTTAATTTCATTTTTATTCAATACAAATAACTAAGGATATTTTCCCATAAATCATTTTTTCTTTATGGTAGATTAAATGTACGAGTTAATTTTCATGTGAATTATCTTAAGGTGATATGGTTGTGGGTGAGTGTAATCTACTAATACTGAATATGAATTAACTTAAGGTGATATTTTATCTTTTTGTGATTATAAGGCCTCAAGATGGGTGGTGGGGGTAGTTATCATGTCATATTTATGGGGGTTGGTATTCATTTATTCTTTTACTGGCCTGTTAGATCTGGAAGCATAGAGGTATTTTTCCTTAGGTGTGATGTTGCATGGGTTAGATAGGGTTGGAGCCACATGGTACACTGGTTCATATCTCTATTAATAATACCCACCTACATTTATCTTGAATTTATGTTCAGGATCACCCACCTCGATCTTTGGTTGTTGGATAAAGAGGGATGATTTCTCAGTTGGGGGAAGTTAAAGTCCCCTAAAAAATATTCTTGTTTCAGTCATTGTTTGATGATGAGTTTGATGGATATCCTTTTTTAACCCTCAATATCCTATGTAAAATCATTCATTCTAGTGTATCTTTTGGTTTCTGGATTATCCAAATACCATAAAATGGGATAAACTATTCCCTTTCCCTTATTGATGTGTCAACAAGCAGGTAAAATCATATCTATGGTACTCTCATGAACCAAATTATCTATCTATTTTTGAGCGATGGAACCTATTGGAAGGAAAATTAATGATAAACCTCTCTTTATAGTGGATTTTCTTCCCCTAATCCCCATCCCCAACCTGATACCTTTGATCGTTCAGATTATTGAACGTGATTGCATTCACGATGGAAGTGTTTGGAGGGGAACCTTCACTATCTGCTGGTGTATGATCCTAACGGTCTTTTTATAACCATGAGAGTGGAAAAAATTAGACGGTATGAGACTGCATGTATCCTCAAATCTGTGCATTAGGGGATTCATATGTTTGTGTGGGTGGAGTAGAATTTGATTAACTCAAACCATATGGGTGCTCCTAAAAGGATGAAACAACCTCAAGATATACATCTTACAAATGACCCAGAACTAGGGTCCCTCTCATACTTATGAGATATAAAATAAGCTGATTTTACTTCCCAAGAAATGATGACCCTCAAAAAAATTTACTGGGTTTCATCACATGATTCACCACTTGATTAATGTGATGGAATAGGATTTCACCCCCCCAAACAAGTCACAAAACATGGTCTCGCCCCTTAGTCAAGACATGAATAGGGGTTCACCCACTGGAGGGGTTGAAAGGGGGTATGTAGGGGGAGGGGTGCAAGGGGGTCTGTATGGGGGGAGGGTGTAAAGGGGTCTATAGGGGAGGAGGTGCAAGGGGCTCTGCAGGGGGAGGGGGTGTGCAAAGGGGGTGTGCAGGGGGTGCAGGGGGTCTGTTTAGGGAGGGGTATGTCCAAGAAGGAGGGGGTGTTTGTCTAGGAAGGGGGGTCTGTCTAGGGGTGAGGGTCTGTCCAGGGAGGGGGGTCTGTCTAGGAAGGAGGGGGTCTATCCAGGAAGGGCGGTCTATACAGGAAGGAGGGGGTCTGTCCAGGGAGGGGGGTCTATCCAGGAAGAAGGGGGTCTATCCAGGAAGGGGGGGTTTCCAGGAAGGAGGGGGTTTGTCCAGGGGGTGGGGTCTATCCAGTGAGGGGGTTCTGTCCAGGGAGGGGGGTGTAGGGTTAGGGGTATGTCCAGGAAGGAGGGGTCTGTCTAGGAAGGGGGTATGCCCAGGAAGGAAGGGGTTTGTCCAGGAAGGAGGGGGGTCTTTTTAGGAAGGAGGGGGGTCTTTCTATGAGTGGGGTCTGCCTGGGGGGGGGTTGTCTAGGGGGAGTGGAAGGGGGGTTTTCAGGGGGAAGGGGGCTATAGGGTGAGTGGTGGGGGGGATTTGTAGGGGGTGTTCTTCTACAAGGGGTGTGGGGGATTTGCAAGGGGAGTGGTGTTTTTTTTATGAATTGGGAAGGCCTATAGACACAGTTTGAATCGTTGATAAAGCCTTATAGACATTGTTTCAAACTTTTTATATAAACCCTATGTGGCTTAAGCATTTACCATAGTTTTAAACCATGACTATAGGGATTTATCCATAGTTGGAACTGTGGCTATAGGAATTTACTTATAGCCATTCCAATACTAGTCACATTTCATTAAACAGTGGATGTAACCTATTTCCACAGTTTCTGGGCTTATAGTCACAGTTCCAAACCGTGAATATAGCCTAAATTTCTAGTAGTGTGCATGTGAGTCATCCAAGGACACACGAAAGAACCAGAACATGTCACGTAGATCTCACGATTCTCCTTCATCATACTATTTGGGACATGGAAAATACTTTGGAAATGTCAGAGAAAGTCACATGACATCCCTAGGCACACCAGTTATGTCTCGAGAAACCTTGTAGGGCTATCACCTAAGTCTTATGATGTCCTTAAGACACATAATCTGACTCATATAATGGTACAAGATCATTTCATTCAAGTCTTGCTATTGCATATGGTCGTTCCAACTAAGCTCTTGTAACACCCTCTGGGAAAGTCATTTGAGACTCACGACGCCCTCTAGACATGTCAGCCAGGCCATGAGATGACCTCCAGGAATGTCATCCAATATATGTGACATCCTTCGAACCATGTCGTAATGAATCTTGTGACCCCGATCATATGTTTCAAGCCAACTCTTATGAATGAAACTAGGGTACGTCAGTTGGATCACATGAAACCTCCTATACAATCCATCTAGGTTAAGTGATGGATTCCAAGACAATCTTTTTGGAACTTGCGATGTCCTTTGAAAAAGTAAATTGGGTCATGTGACACCCACTAGACAATAAGTCCAGGTTATAAGCGCATCCCAAGACTTGATAACATTTTTATTCCTCAGTGTGTGATCCCCGATCATAGGGAAACCTCAAAGTGTAAGCCCCAACTAATAGGGTAATCTCAATGTGTAAGCCCCAATATAAAGGGAACTACGATGAATCAAATTCAACCATATTTAGCATACATTGGACACCTATCCTAAGGTTCAAGTTCCATATTGATCAAATAGGTAAATCCCATCATCTAAGTCCCTTATCCAATGAAATGGGATTGATTTCTTATTATCTATTTTTTTCTCTCACAACTAGCATGGCTTGCGTGGGATTAGGGAGTTTCTATAATCATAACATCTGCATTATAATCCTCCACAATGGTATGGAAAATCTCATTGTGTAAGATCCAATATAAACTAAATTATGATGAATATGATTCCTACCATAACCAAGATATGTAGGACATCTCTCTGAGACCCTAGTTCCATGATAAATCATCTAGGGTAGTCCCAGCACATAAGTCCTACATCATGAGAAATGAAATGATCATTCTCTATCCCTTGTTTCTCACACTGAGCATAGATTACATAAGCATAGAGATCTACAATAATAACATCCTCTTCACAATTTGTCTCTACAATGTCTGGGGTAACCATAATATATATAAAGTGTCGAATGAACAAACCACAATAACTCTGATTCTCTTTATACCCAGGATACATAGGATGTACATCTAGGACTCGATCTTGAATATTGGGTGTCCTAGAGCATCCATATAATTATTTTACACATGAAATAAAACTTCACGGGTCTAATGAACTATGTAGTTTTTATTCGTACAATAGCCATGATACATAGGATGCCTCATAGTGGCTCATTCCCTTCCTCCAAATATCAAACACCTCATCATGTAGTAGCACATTCCAAAGCACTTGGTTATACAACTTCAACAAATATAAGAAACCGCTCATTATCTTAAAATTATTGAGAACCATGGATACATACAGATGAATTAATTAAAGAGGCCCAAATCCTTTTCACATAGAAGATAATTAACCAATAGTCATTTTGTTAGGGTAACTGGTCCCATATCGAGATTAGGGAGAGATTAATGAACATATCTTAAATCTATAAGAGAGTCATGGATTAGGAAACAATTCCATCCAAAAGGGTGCGATGATCCCAACCTCATATCCTCTCAAAAAATGTGAGTCCCCAAGAGTCAGTGGGCCTAAAAACCTAGATGATGGTTGGCCTTTGGAAAGCAGGTCTGTACCCAGCTTCAGATGAGGGAACCGTTGGGAGTTTCTAGGAAAGTCAAAACAAATGGAAAACCCAATTAAAGTGATTGATAAAGGCCATAAGACCCTCCCCTCAACCAAACCATCAATTGAAACCCATTCCATACCCTAAATCCCAACAAAACATGGGTGTTTTATCATGAAGGACTCAACAGAATATTGTTCTCTCCTTTTATCATTTTGAATCTCAACATGATTCATAGATTGAGAATGTTTCATAAGAATATCAATGAGATTTTTCATTCTATATCCCATAATATATGGTTTCTTAGGAGTAAAATCATTGTATTTTCAATCACATAGATCATTAACATGATTCCTTCGGGTTCCATCGATCAACTAAAACCAAAATGTACAGTTTCAGAAACAATAATTATAGTGTGAAACAATATAATCCTAAAAAATTATTTATTGTATGTCTAAATCAAGAATCCTTATTTTAAATCTATGAAACCTTAATTTTAAACAAGAATATCCATGATCATTATTAAAACATTAGGATTTTATCTTATACTTATACTTATCCCCATGGTTCTCACTAAAGTTTTATCATCCTAGTTTCCAAAGGTTACTAAACCTTTCTTTGATAACAACTATAGTGACCCGTACTTTTCATACATAGATATTACATATTATTAGGTGAATATTCATGACATAATAGAGAGATCCATGTTATAATAATATAGTTTTAGTGTATTTGGAAACTTTGATACATAAATAGTTGGTTTATAAGTGAACTATATCATCTCCCACTATGTTCTCCATAACTATCACCCTTCTTAAATATATCATACATAATAACGGTCTTCATAAATTATAGAAAAGGAAACATAATAAAGGGTAAGCTCAGATGCTCAGTAAGGGTAAACAAGTGATATATCAAGGATCACATAAACATAACATGACTATAAGGGTATGATAACATGATCATAACATTTTAAATCCATACCCTACATATAATAGATCATTATATTGATTCATGTAATAAAACCTGGAAGTTCATAAGAAATAAATCATAAAATAATCAAATAACATGATCCTTGAGAGAATAACACTATCATAAGACATAAGTTTTTGGTATACACATAAGAATATAAAATCACTTCCTTAATAGTCAAGGAGTATTCCAAGACTATAGCAGTGGATTTGGTTCACTCCCAAAACCATTATAGTAGTCATGGTTTACTCCCAATACTATCATAGAGGATAGATTCCCTTACTAAATTGGGTTCACTACCCATTCTAGTATTATTTATCTCAAGAGATATCCATATTTACACAATTCATTATAAGGTTGTAAAATTCTGATACTTTAATAGATCATACCTTCCCAGTTCATTAATTTTTTAGTTTTAGTGATTAGATGTGTTTAGGGGAGGTTTTGGGAGTTTTTGGTGGAGTCTAGAGCTACAATAGAGCTACTGTAATAAGTTCATGTTGTATATCATTTACAATACATGTAAAGGTGATTAACATCTTGTGTAGCCATCTGGTTCATGGATTTTATGTAGATAAGGGGGAACCCGTGAGTTATATTTCACATCATGTAAGTGGAATTCATGAAATGTTTTAAATAAATTATAAGGTGATGTGTGTTTTAGTGAAAGTTGAATTTTTGTGAATTCCCATTGAATTAAGGTCATGTATATATTACATGATGAGAAAATGGAAGGATCTGGAATTTAAAGTCCCTTTCCCAAATAATTTTTTTCATTCAGTCATGGATTATTCCCCTCTTATTCTAGATGAACCCTAGGTTCCCTAAGGAGATATTCTATCTCCTTCCCTCACTCTTTGATCCATTTCTTCAAATGGTTTCTTATTGGCAATCTATGGTGAGTGCTTCTATTTTTACCATGTTTTTCCTTTTTTATTCTCTTTGGGATTCACTAGGTTGTTTTTTTTCTAGATTGGGTTTTGAGTTGGGTTGTGTTTTGAAAACCCTTTGATGAGGTGTAGTTTGATATATGGTTTCCTATGTGCAGTTTTGGTTTATAGGAATTTCTCCTTTTCCCGGCGGTGCACAATGAGTTGGAAAAGATTCTTTGAGGTAGATAATCCCTCATTTTTCTTTATAGTGTATCAATCAAGAGGCATTTACTCTCATTTATCTATGGGATATGGTTGTTCTAGATTAATTAAAGATAAATAATGTTATAATTGAAATATAAGGGGATAAAAGGGAATGATTATCATTATTTTATATCTTTGATGTAATTGTGATGTGGTGGATTGTATAGGATTGCTGCCCCATGGAAAATTGTGGCCATTGGGGGATTTTTTTCACTAGATGATATGTTTTTTTCCTACTGTTTATGTTGTGATTATTGTGATATCAACCTAAAATTGAAGTTGTAAAAGCACTTATATTTGGTTAATGAAATGGTTTCCCCAGGATTATGGATTGTGTGATGACACTCCTAAAATAAAGTGGAATATGATAAAATCTCCTTCGTTAAAATTATAAAATGGTATTTGATATGTTGTGATGTGTGAACATGCTAGTGGGGTGGAGATGTGTGGTTTGAAATGTGATGTAGGGATGATGGGTGAGATGTGGTTATAATTTTGGGGGGGTGAGGTGATGGTTGTTTGGACATTCTTTTAGGGTGGTGAGGTTATAGTTATTTGGCCATGCTTTTGAGGTGGTGAGATGCTGGTTATTTGACCATACTTTTGGGGTGATGAGGTGATGGTGATGATAGGATACTTGTGATTTGTGGTCATGTAGTGCTAGAAGCCTTGGGAGTGATGGAATAAATAATTATTTAATGGTATGGAAATGGATAATGAATAAATAAATGATGTGATATGTGGTTTAATGTAGTTGAGTATTAATAATTAAATGAATGGGTTGGATAATGGGTTTTTATTGGAAATGAGAAATTTGGATTGGGGCTTACAGATTGTTGTGTGGTGTTATGCATTTAGAGATGGAAGTGAAAGTGGGGATGTTGTGAGTTGTTTAGTGTTTTGTTTTGAACCCATAGGTTGGTATTGTGTGAATTTATATGTATATAATTGTAAATTCCTTGTGATTTCTATATGCACCCCACTGCATCGATCACTACATTCTGACACCCATACATTCACATGAGAGGTGTTTTTCCTAACATATCGGTGTTGAGGATGAATGGATGGATACCTACTCTTTCCTGTAAAATATTCTAGCTGAGTAGATATGTACAGGCTATGATGGATGGAGGTTTGTTAGTGAAATAGGTGATGGACAAGGTTTTTTTGGGTAATATGTGATGTGACCGTGCTGTGGGGTGTTGGACCAGGTATTTTCAGGTGATATATGATGTGACCATGTTTTGGGGTGGCCTATAGTGGTGGGGGGTTCATGGTAGGATGAGTGAATGAGGTTGATGTCCTGCTTGTTCATAATACCCTACTACTCTGGTTATGGTTGTGATGTGATGTACTAGGTGTTTTTGGGCGATATATGATGTGACCATGCTGTAGAGTGGTTGTATATGTTATTTGGAAGATACGGTAGCACCGAGATAAATGATGTAGGGGTGTGAAAGTGGAAAATCAGTGGGAAAGTAGTGTTGGGTACCCTTTATCAATATATTTCTTATTATGTTATTATACTTGGTTTTTTTATTTGATAAGCATTCCTTGGTGGGGTTTTGATTGATAATTGACCTGTTTAGGTGTTTTTGTTTCTGCTATTTTTTCACGGGTGTATTAGTATGCTTCTTTCACATATGCACAAGAGAATTTGGTTTTACTACTGAGTATACTTGTATTCTCCCCCTATGTATATAAACTAATTTTCAGGTTTCTGGGAGTACTATTTGGACTCTTCCAGACATTACTAGATTATATCTTTAGATAGCTGTTGTGTCACTACTTTAGATTTACTTTTGGGTATTTACTTTGGAGACTAGTATCTATATCAATTTTATTTATACATGCATCTGGGATGGTTTTGGTTTCTTTTTATATTATTTCATGTAGTTTTTTGTAGATGATTCATATTATATCCCAATATTATATTATTATATTGGGTAATGCCTCCCATTTCATGAGATTTTTATACCCTTAGTCCTACTTTCCATCTTCAGGCCTACTGGAGGCAGGAACCGGGGGGTCATTATATCTCTCCCCTCAATAAAGTATCTTTGGAGGGAGGGGTTGTGACAATGACCACCCATATCATAATAAAAACCATACATATTTGTTTCATAATATCATAAAATTTTCATCATATCATAACTCATGAAAAAGAAATAGGTTTCATAAACATTTTATCATTTCATAACCCAAAAATTAGAAATGTGTTTTATAAACATCTTATCATCATAATCATAAACCATATAGATAAATAATAAGGATATTATCAATATTAATATCCCTATTAAATATTATAAAATGTTAAAGGATGTCATCTTAGATGAAATGTGATTTTAAAATATCACTTAGAATATTTCTTGAGGAAAATACACTTTTTACATTAAAATCGCTTATTTAAAATTAAAATTTTAAAAAATATTAAATAAAAATTTTTATTTGAAAATAACCTTGTAAACTTGTAAAGTAATCTTTAAAGTATTTATTAGTCATAATATTGAGAAATTTTGTTCATTCCATATATGTTAAAACAATTACTTATTTCACATTTTAGTTAAAAAATCAAAGTACCCATGTTTAGAAAAAAAATAAGATTCTTTTGAAACATTTTTATAAAATTTCAAAAATGATTAAAAACTATTTCAACATTTCATATGAAAATATTAAAATATTATTGAAAACATTTTAAATAAATCATGGGCTTTAAAGAGAACGATTCTTGATCAAATATTTAAGCATAGTCAGTTTTTCATAAAAATATTATTTCAGTACCTTAAGTACTTAAAGAGAGGAAAATGAAATGAAAACATTTAATATCCAAATATAACTAGAGTATAATAAAACTCATGAGTTTCTTTAGAGGTAAACAATAATATTTCATCATTAGAAACTTAATAAAAAATAGTCTTGATAAAAAATATGGTTGTAACATAAAACCCTTACTAATTTTGTAACTTTCAAATAAAAAACACAAGAAAGAGAGAACCGTGGATGGACATTTATATCCACATAATTTTCACAAGTATAATAATAAAATAAATTAATTTTCATTATATATACCACATTAAATAAATAAGTGGTGGATATGGAATGTGTCTCATAGAAGTAAAAGTGAGATGAAAATCCCTTACCTTGAGTTCCAATTGCTTCGAAAGCACTCTAATATCCTGTATAACAAATTTAAATTTATTATAATTATATAAAAAATAATTTATATTATTATTATATCATAAAGTATCCAATTATAATATTTCAACAACCATTTATAAAAAATTATTATTAAAATCATCATTTCCGAGTGTTAATTGTTTTATTTTTCATAACAGTTTCGGATTGGTAGTTCCAATCCCTGTAATTTGATCACGGTTAAATTATATCTAGAATGTTAATAATTATATAAATATCATATATATTCATTATATATATATATATATATTCATCCATAAAGGTTATAGATAGAAAATGAATTACAATGTTCATGGAGATTGTAAGTTGTACGTACGCATGAATGTTGTTCTCAATTTTCGAAGAATGGAACAAAAGAATGGTAAATATTAATTCAAATTTAAAATTTAATTGTTTTATCATATATATCATATATATTCATTAAATATAAATTTTTTATTATCTATATAAATCATAAATGAAAAACGAACCACATCGCTTTGTGGAGGCAATAGTCCACATGTACGCACGAATGACGTTACCATTTTCCAACAGATTGGAAAGTATTAATATAAATATTATATTATAATTATATAAGTATACTTATTTAATAAATATAATATATATAATTTAAATCCATAATTATATCTACCTGTGGTGATGGAAAAATATTTACATCAGTCCGTGAGGCGGTAGTCCGCTGTACACACAAACGATGATTAATTTTCTATTTTTATAGAAGAGGAGATGTATATAGGTTATGTAATTAACATAATAACATCTAAGTATATATAATATAATATTTTTATTATTCTATTATGGTTTAAAAATATTTTATGTAGGAATATGAATAAATAAAACAAAAAAGAACGATTAAGAACTATACTTCTTATTCAGATAACCCCTTTAGGTTTATACTTAAAGCTTTAATAATATAGTTTATGATCAAACCATGGATTCTAGGTCATGGGTAAAGATTTAAGGATGGGATTTGGGTGTGCATTTTTCAAACGGAAATGCTCTTTAAGTGTGGATAGAAGAGGATAGGGAGTGCCCTTTTATAAGTGGGGGGAGAGGACACAATTAGAATTTTTGAAAAGAATAAAATACATTAATGTATTATTCACATAACATGGATTCAAAATAGACCATTTAAGAATATTATATTACACAGGTTATAAATATATCTAGATAATTTGTATAATTTAATTTAAAATTAAACCCAAAAAACATGATGAAAAGCTATTTTCCAAAGAATTGTTTTTCTTAAGTATACAAATTTTTTATATCAAAATTCAACATAAAATTGATTTTAATGACCTAATTTGGATTAATAATAACATAATTGAACTAATTTTACTTGTGAAACCATTTTAAAATAAAATTCAAATTTTTTAAATGCTTTAAAAAAGACAATTTTTAATAAAAATCAGTATTTTTAACTATTCATTGAAAAATTAATATTTTTAGAAAATTATCAAAAATTCACTCTAAGATAATTTTGACATATTGATTTCAAAAATAAAGTTAATTTTCTAAAAGTGGAAAAAAATTATATTATTTGCTCACATCATTATCATTATGCAAATTTTTATTCAAATGAAAGAAATGGAAGTACACGCAGATCCCAAAGGAGTAGGCCGGGCCGAACAAGACTATAGGGGTCTAAAGTGGTGAAGGCCAAGGTATTCTTCCTTGATAATGATATTACCCACCGAGTGTAGGCTATGAAAATCATGAAAATATAAGCACTTCGAGTTAGGGAATTTGCAAGTGGCCCGATAGTCTACTGCCCTATTACCCTCTAGCCAGGTGTGGGATACCTTGATGCCATTGTTGGGAATACCACAACATTTATGAAATTCATATTCAATAGACCAAGGCACAATACTGAGTCCCTAGAGTTCGTTCGATACGAGCATGGAGTCTGTTTCAACCTCCATAGGGATCAATCTTCTTTTCCAGCACACAGTATGACCCACCAACATGGCCTTAGCCTCAACGATAAGTGAAGTGTTGTGGCCCAACCGAGAGAAGAAGGAAAGTAGGGCTGATCCAGAAGCATAAAAAACGATCCCCCCAGTGCACATAGATCCCGAGACACAGGAATCATCTTTATTTAGCTTGAATCCTCGTGGTAGAGGGTTCCATCTAACCTAATTTCTAGAGAGGGAGCTAGTTGTTGGAGGAGGATCGTGATGGGAAGGAAGGAGAAGTTGCAGGGTAGGATCCTCCTTCCAGGAGTTGAGCACCCTGACCATATTGATGAGTAGATTTTTTTGTTCATGTAATGATCGCAGGCATAGACGAGGACACCCCCTCGTGGAGATATTTATTACGAGCCAGTCACATGCACTAGAAATCTGTGTGCAAAACTAGAGAGTGGGATCTTTTCTTCGGGGCCAAACCACCGAAGCCATGTAACCAGAGAACAAGAAAAGGCTGGTCTACCATAGATGATATATAGAACCCAGTGAAAGCACCAAAACATTCCCAAACCACTTTCGCCCAATTGCTTTCAAAGAACAAATGTTCTGAGCTTTCCTTTTGATGCCTCTTGAAGCAGACACAGCGAGATTCCATTCTCATGTCATAACATTTTATGTTCTCATTCGTGGTCATTTCTCTATTATGCATCCACCAAGAGAGAAAGTTATACTTTGTGAGAATGGACCTATCCCAGTGAGCCTCACTCAATTCATCAGCACTGGTCTGCATGGATGAGACCCGACGACAATCCTTAGATGTGAAGGAGCCTGGGGAAGACAGGGTGAACACACACTGGTCTAGAGTCGAGGTCATATTGATGAGATGAAAAACATTATTTTGATCCTTGGTAAGGACAAAATTGATGAAAGATATGAAATTTTTGGCCACCCTGAAGGAAATATTGGTCGCAGGACAACTTGGATACCGGATGATCTCCCCGCACCAATTATCATGCATGAAAGAAATATCATATGTTCCGACAATCCATCAAGTATGAGCCCTGAGAGAGTTCACGAGGGGACGAATCTCTCTCCAAAAAGGATGGCCTCCCCCTGCAACCCCATCCTCGACATAGTAGGAGTGCATGTTCATCCTCCACAAGGTATACTTCTCCAGCACCACCCATGCCATTTTCACATGCATGTAGGAAATTGATTTTTCAAGACTTCGAACATTGATACTGACTTCATTGGTGGTCCAATCCATCATGTTCCAAGAGACCCATTGAATTCTTCCCTTGTACATTGGGTCCCAGATGAAACCTGCAAAAATCTTGTACATATTGTGAATAACCCCTTTGGGGACTTTGAAAGAAGATAGTGCGTGAATCGGAGTAGCCATGAGGACACTATTAACCGGAACAATCCTACCACTGAAGGATAGGTAACGATTCTTCTAGTTAAGCACCCTTTTCGCAATTCTATATAAAATGGAATCGAAATCGCAGATGCATAGGGGCTTCAAGGAAATGGGTGCTCCTAGGAACTGCATGGGGAGATTTCCATTTTGTATGCCCAAAGAGAGAGACACCTTAAGGGAATGGATATCCGAGAAATTACGAGATATGAAGAAGGTACTCTTGTTCTTGTTGATGTTCTGGACACTCCAAAAATAGTATATCTCCAAATATCTATTAATTTCTTGCAAATACCTTCTAGATGCATTGATGAAGAAAATAGTGTTGTCTGTGAACCTAAGATGAGAAACAAAGGGGGATTAAATTTATTTAAAATAAATATATCTTAAAATCTTTTGGTGTTACAATTTAATCATAAACTCAAAGTTAGTTAATTTTTAATTTGATTATGTATCTTAAAACTCTTTTATATCATCCATGTTTTCCAAAAAAAAGGTATTTCCTTACCACCCTAGTAAGGGAGTTATCAATTAAGATACCGAGTGGGTATCGCTTTGTAACAAATATGTTTTAGGAAGTTCTGATTATGATGCAAGGGTGTACCTTATTTTCAAACATGGTTATTATACCTATGGTTGACTTTGATATGATCCTTGGTATGTATTCTCTTTCAAATTATAATGAAAAAATTTATTTCCAAGAGAAGGAGATTAATATTCTTAATGGTGAGGTGGAATCTCTTGTCTTTAGAGGGGAAAATTATTTATCTAGATCAAGTCTTGATCCTCCCCCAGTAGATATCCCTAATAAAATTTTATGAATAGTGGAAGTTCAAGCACAATATATAGATAATTAAGATATCATAAGAATAGTGGAAGTACTTTTCGTATAAAAACCCATTAATGGTTTTGTAGAAGAATTACATGGTCATCCACCAGAGTGTGAAGTTGAGTTCTCCATTGAAATAATTCCTGATTGAAGGCATATATATACAACTCTCTATAGAATGGAACCAATGGAGTTTATGGAGTTAAAGAAATAAGTGGAAGAGTTATGTGATAATGTATTTATATTCCCTAGTGTTTCACTATGGGGATCCCTAGTTTTATTCGTGAAAAATATGGATGGGTCTATGAGATTGTGCATTAATTATAACGAGATCAATTTCATTTTGACCAAATTCAAGGATACCAATAATTTTTGAAGATTTATTATCACTATGGTTATCATTAGATATGGGTGAATAAGGATTATGTGCTGAATATTTCATTTCAAAAAATATATATACATTAAGAGTTTACGATATTGATTTTTGGATTAACAAACATGCCTTCTATATTTATAGGTATGATGAATAAAATATTCAAGGATTATCTTGATAATTTTTTGGTGATATTAATTATTTATATCTTGATATACTCTAAGAATTATTAATACCATGGGAGTCATCTGTAAATAAGTTTGGTGACCCTTAGAAAAAATTTATGGGAAATATAGTAAGTGTATATTTTGGAACAATAAAGTTTCTTTTCTTGGTCATATTGTCACTAAAGATAGAATATATATTGACCCTTCAAAGAAAAATTTAGTCAAATAATGGCATATATCAACAAACATAATCGAGATATGAGTTTTCATAGGTTTAATAGGATACTATCAATAGTTTTTTCAAGTTTTCCCACAGTTGGACAACCCATTAACCGTGTTAAAACATATTGGGGTTAAATTCACATGGTCATTGGAATGTTAGGAAAGTTTTGAAGAGTTTAAGAGGAGACTTATTAATTCATCGATATTAACTTTACTATTTGGTAAGGAAGTTTTTTTAATATATAGTTATTCATTTAATAAATTACTTGGTTGCGTCCTTATGTAAAATGATAGGGTGATTGACTATGAATCAAGGTAATTTAAAATCCATGAATAGAATAATCCAAATCCTGACCTTGAGCTAGAAGCTATAATATTTACTTTGAAATGATGGAAACATTAACTTTATGGTGAAAGATGAAATATATATACAAAACAAAAGAGTTTAAAGTATATATTCAATTATAAATGTATCATCATGGAGAAAATAAGATGGTTGGAACTACTCAAGGACTATGATTTCTCGATACACTACCACCCTGGGAAGAAAAACAAGGTGTACGATGTATTGAGTAGGATGTACTAGGGAGTTCTGACCAAGATGATGATTAACTATGATCTTATATATAAAGATCTTATAAATATAGTTATTTAAATTTTTAGGAAAGGGGGTACATTATTAATTTTCCAAGAATTCACTAAACCATCCTTACTAAAAGTTATATAGAAATCCCAGTAGGATGATGAGGACCTACAAAGAAAGATTAAATTATTAAATGGTGGGAAATTGGTAGAAATAAACTTTAGGGATGGAGTGATGAATTTTTTTAAATATTTCTTATACTCAAACCTATTGGGAATAATTTAGAGAAATAAATATAGTTGGACTAGATCTTGTGCATTAGATAACTTTATAGACTATTCATGATCATATTAAAGCATCCTAGAGAAAAAAAAGATATTCTAATAATAAAATGAAAGAATTGTAATTTCAAATTATGGACCATGTCTTCTTGAAGTTTTCACCATGAAATAGAGTTATAAGAATTGGTAAAAAGGGAAATTTAATCCTTAGGTACATTGGGCCTTTTAAAATACTAGAAATAATTAGACCTATAGCTTACTGATTGGCTATACTGCCCAAAATTTCTAAAGTACATGTAATCTTCCATGTTTCATTAATAAGGAATTATATATTAGATCCAAAACATGTGCTCACATATAAGGAAATAGATTTAGATCTTGAATTTTATTATATTGAATAACCATTCCAAATTCTTGACACCAGAGAGATAATATTATGGAACTGGATAACTCGATTGGTGAAAGTCCTTTGGAGAAACTGAAAACTAGAAGATGACTTCTGGGATCCTGGAGAATCTATTATGAATTAATATCCATATTTTATCAATATCTGATATATAACACAATTTTTAAGATGAAATTATTTAAGGGGGAGAATATAATACCTGAGACCCTACTGTAGCGGTTAAACACCATATCATGGACTATCACACTCTAAAGATCCCTCATTCATAAGTATATTTAAAATTTTAATTTTTGAATATTTTAATTTTATTTTAATAAAATAAAATTAATTTTTTAATTCATCATATAGATATCATATTAATATAAAATTTTGGTTTTCTTCCAAAGAGATAGATTTTTTGGTGAATAGTGAAAATACCATTTTTGTTAACAACACAACTCTTATGAAATCACTAGGATGTAAGCATAAACAAAAAATAAAAAAAAACCCATATAAGTAATAAAATATTTATTTAATTAATAATATTATCTGTTTTAAAATATTATGTGAACTTTTAAATCCTATGTTCGGTATTTTTAGAATGAATTAAAATATTTCCTTAATAAAAACTTTTTTTGTATTTTCTTTGAATCTAGTATTTTCAAGGTAAGATTTGGTTTTTTATTCCCTTTAAATCCTCATAAATTTTATTTTTTTATAATAAATCAATTTATTTCATTAAAATTATTATCCAAGATAATTTTATCTTATATATAAATTTAAATCCTAAAAATGTTATTTTTATAAAAGTTGTTTTTACACGATTAAGTGTGTTTATTTTAAAATTAAATTTACCACTTTTAGAAATTTTATTTTACAAATTGATTTTAAAATTTTAAATTATAAGTATAAAATTATGTTAATGGTATAATATTAATTTTTTTCATTAAAATTGATTGTAAATCTTAAAAATTATCCACCAAAGTAAAAGTAAATTAGGGAAAAAATTAAAAGGTAAAAAAACCCTAAAACAATAAAATTTGTCTATAAAGGGATTTTTTGAGGTGATTATATACCAAATATAACTATCCCATACCCTTTTTTCAATAATTTTTCCATTAACCCTTGAATTGTAGCTTTACATTATTGAAAATGTAAGGGTTACTCCCAAAACTACCCTTCACTTCACTTATAAAAGGGTTACATTTACACCACTTAAAGACTCACATATACATAGAATTTATTCTTAAAACTATGAGATTTTACCCTTTTATAACCCTATATTACTTTCAAAATTTTATTATCCACATTAGTTATCATAAGGCATTTATTTCCAAAGATAATTCCAAGTAAAATTCAAGTCCACAACGCGAGTGTTATCAACTACTTGGATTTTCTTCCTAATTATCTTAATTAAAATTTATTCTATAGAAACTAATATAATGATATTATTATAATTTATATAATTTAATGTTACTATATTAAGGGTATTATAATTTTCTATTCATCAATCTCATCCATTAAGAAAAACAAAATCAGGGATTGTGCGTACATGCAAACCACCACCACAACGATCCATGAAATTAATTTTTCATCATCACCCATAATTGATGGTTACTATAATGGGTTTAATGGGAAACTATGATTCTTATAATATTATTAAGGTCCTGTTAGGGAAAATTGGAGAACTTATTAATGATATGATCAATAAAGGATCATCGTTAATTCAATCATTTAAAACAAGCATGCAAAGAGGAAAATCATTTATTCAAATTTTGTAATATTTTCATATCCATTAATTCTTCAAATAAATTTATTATTATGATATATCACACTAATAAACAATAAATAATATCATTATTCTTCTATTATAATTATGTTACAACAAAACCACCACATAATAATTTATTAAATCGTAGCATGTTCATGTTTGGGTCTGTTAAACCACATACTTGCATTATACTATGAATTTACATTATGAATTGATATGGGAACATAATTACTAGTATAATATAATATAAATGTTTAAGTTATGGTTTTTTTATTTTGAGTATTTTATATCAATATTTAAATCATTAATAAAGAAAACACCCTTCGATCATCAAGAGTCACTGAAACATGCTTATTATCGATTTTATCTTCAAGTATAAAGACTAAAAAACTCATGAAATGAATTTGGAAAATCATAAATAATTATAAATAACACTTAATAGTAACTTTAATGACCAATTAATTATTAACTTTTGAAAAATAATGAATTTTTACACCACTATTATGAAACTAGTAAAAATGATCAAAACTATAAACACCAGATGTGGAAAATGGGTAGAATTCATATAGATAATGACTATTTATGAAGATTATGAACGAAAATTGATATTATTATTGTTATAAATTAAGTTATTAATATATATATATATGTTTTTGATATAGGTGTTTAAAGTATGTTCATTGAAGTCAGGACAAGAGGTAAGGGTTCAGTCTCAAATTTGTCTCTTTGGGACGTGTTTGATATTATGCACCTAATTTCCTTTATGTGGTGTATAAAATACCTATTTGATATGTTATATAATTAAATTATTTTATTAGTTATATTTAATATAATTTTTAATCCTTATCTTTCTATATATTTTTATTTAATTTCTACCCAAGCCATAAGTGGAGTTTTTCAATATCTATTTTCATTCTTTGGGACTCATGTTATATTCAGCACCTATTTCCTTTTGTGTGGTACATATATTTACATGGAATAATTTTTAATATATTAATCTTGAAATGTAATGGATTTAAAATTTTATATCATTATCCCTCCCTTAAATTTTTTTATTTAAGATTTACCAAAACTGTTATAAAACTGAATCTTTTCCATAGTGGAAAAACCATCCTAAGTTTTGGTAAAGTAAAAGTGTGTATCTTTTCCTAGAAAATAAATCCATTTATAGATACTAAAAGATTGATATAATTGTGTCATAGATACACCTAGGAGTAATAATCCCAAATATGTTTAGTTTATAATTGAATCTATCATCACCCTAATTCCCAAAAAGTAGGCCTAAGACTACACACCTGGTTAGACACTCTTGAGGGATATACTTTAAAATATTCACACACTCTTAATAACCCATAATGAAGTAATTTTACTACCATTTCCCCGGAATCCTACCAATTCAAACCACTAATACTAATTATTAACTTCCATGGATAAATTATAATATTGAAATCACTTTCACCACTATATTTATTTGATAAGTGTTATTCCTATTAATTTGATGAATACCACACAAATTATAAGTTAATTAAGGGATGATATCCTAGAAATTCACAGTATTCTATTAAATGGGGAAGTATTTGTTTCCCGTAATTATCATTATAAGAATAACCATGTTTTTATTTAGATAGAGGTTCCTTAGGGAATGTTATAAAAGATCTTTATAACTCTTATGATGAATTCATTATAATTCATAAGGTGGTGAGTGGGGACTAGAATTATATATTTCTTTAATGCATCAACAGGTCTCATAAGACAAAATAGCTTGATTTTTAGTGTATACCTATCCTCATATTAGTATAGTGTCTTGGAACAAGGCCTTGATAGTATGTTTTAATATCCGTAATTATGCATTCCATAAGTATGAGGTCATAATTATTGTTATCCATGTTTTAATTTATTATCATAGATATATAATTCCCTTGTATTAAATTTATTATGGATTCATGTTGTTTATTTATTTCTATCATATCATGTATTACATGTTTATATTATGATATCTTCTTCTATATGATACTCTATGTTGAGCATATGAGCTCACCCAGATTTTTATTCCATTCCCCAGGAAACATAGAGGAGAACTATGTGTAATTTTAAAGATTTGAAGGAAGGGATAATTATTTTATCATAATGTGTTCATGTTACATATTTTATTTTTAAAATTTATTGTATGTATATATCTATTCTTCCAAGACTACTATGCTATTTGATCCTAATGCAACTCTTGTATTATGTACCGATAATATAATATAACCCCTAGGTTTATGGACTTTGTAATGTTACACAATTTATCTAGTACTAGGCACTAATGGTCCATATATATTTGTTGGAATATCTTTATCATACATTGAGGTATATAATGTCAACCCAAACTCCAAATACTTATGAATTTTCTTTTGGTGAAAAAATAATCATATTTGGTGGTGATTTCTAACAAATATTGTCTACAGTACAAGATGTAAATATAAGTGATATATAATTTTCAATAATAAAATCCTATTATATCTAGAAAAAATTTCAAATTCTTACATTGATAAAAAAACATGAGACATATTTTTTTAAATAGAACTTCTTTATGAAATTATAATAATTTATAATCTAGATTCTTAATATAAGTGATGGAACACTTGTAGAATTAAATGATGGTGATACATTTATTAAAATTTTAGAATATTTATTGATTACTATATTTCAGAACCCCCTAGATGAGACTATTCAAAACACATACCCATATTTATCAGTAAACTACAATATTCCAAAATACATAAAGGCACAAGATATCTTAGCACTTACATGTTATATTTTGCAATAACTAAATGATTATATGTTATTTATTATTGATGGAGAAGAGAAGGTTTATCTCAGTTATAATTTAGTTTGTAGATCAAGTTTGGATAACGACACTCCCAAAAAAATATACCCAATAGATATTCTAAATGGAATTAATATCTATGGTTTTTTGTTTCATAAGTTAATCTTGAAATTAGGGGTTCTAGTTATGTTACTAGGGAATGTTAAAAAATATTTTTTCCTTTGTAATGTAACCCATTTAATCATCACATATTTGGGATATCATGTGATTGGATTAAATTATTTTATGGGAATTATTATATAAATAAGACATTCATACATAGGATCAATATGACACACTCAGATTGTAAAGACCCCAGCCCTAGTATCCCAGAGTTCGTGATTACTTTATTACATTGGAATAATATAAAAGGATTCACATCCTTGTGTACCAATCAATTTAGAAGTTTTGGAAAACTAGATACATGATTTAACCTTACATTAAAATTAAAAATATAAAATAAAACATAGTGAATCCTTTGAGAACATCATTATTCTTTTATATTAACCTTGTATATCAATCATAATAAACTTCATGAAATCCTGGAGAAAATAAAACATGAGAAAAAGGTGAGATCATATGCTCAGTAAGGGTATATATACAATAGAAGATATCATAAATAAATAATTATGGAAAGGTAAATAACTAAAACACATGTTATTTAATCAATAACATGAGCATAATATGGCCAAAATAAAAGATGATAAAATAATGTGATATAAATAATCACATGAGATAGAAAAATTGACCATGTATATTATACTAATCAAATAATCACGTGGAAATTAAAAAAATAATAGCATAATGGGGGAATGAATAATGTCAGACATCATAAACATATTGTTAAGGCTTTATCCAGGACATTATATATAAATGTGTAAAACATCAACCAATACCCAAACTAGTTTGTCTCATGATACCTACTGATGCATCAAGATGCTATAGTGGGCCCCACCCAACACTTACTAAGTCCAATGCATTCCACGTATAAAAGGGGTGAAACATAGTAAACTTAAACATTTGTATTGAAACTATCATATGAAATGTTAATAATTTTCCCAATCAATAAACATAATCATAAACCATCCAAATTAATATGGTGAATAGTATCAAAATAGTACATCCCCAGTCAAACTAATCATAAACCATTTAATAAAATATGTAATATGGTATCATAAAAGATAAAAATCAATAAATAATAAAATTAAAAAAATTATGCTGACATAGATCAAAATACTTTAAATGAGATCATGGAAAAAGTTTTGAGGAGAATACCCTTTTCACTTTGAAAATTCGCTTATTTTTAAAACATTGTGCAATCATAAAAGAAAAAAGTTTCATTGAAAATAACCATGTAGAGTTTTAGTGGATTATTTAAATCATTTATTCATCATGAAGGTGAAAAAATACACTCATATTTTATAATTAAAAAAAATCATTTTAACTTCTGTAAAAAGATACATTAAAAGAATATTTTTTAAAGAATGCCCCTTACAAAGATCATATCATTGAAGTGAGAATTAATAAAACGAATATATTATATTTATCCACTATAAATACTCATAAAACAAGTGTATATAAAACATAATATAATAAAAATACATTTCACACATAATCATAGCATGATATAATCAATGAAGTATAAGTTCAACCCAATAAATGGAAATTGAGTTAAGAAATCATGTACCACTTGTAATCTGTCGAATCGTATACCCAATAAAAGTAATAATTAAAAAATAAAAAATTTAATACCATTAAGTTAAATGGTTCATGATATTATATATGAAAGGGAAGTATATACACCACACAAAATAAATAAGTGGTGAATAAGGCATATATCTTACAAAAGTTAAAGTGAGACGACAAACCCTTACCTCACGACTCCCTTTAGTTTTGTGTACTTTATCCTCCTGTATAAAGGTTTAAAGAATGTTATTAATTAATTATAGAAATATATTAATATTTATAACACCTTATATTATAATTTTATAACATCTTACCACCATTTAATTAATAATATTTCATTATTTTCATTGTTTCGGGTGCGTTCATTTCATGATTTCATGGTCGGTTCACTTGTGTATAACTATGGATGTTATTTTAAAATAGAAATGAAACTCCATAAGTGAAATGAAATGATATTAATGAAATTTTATAATTTTAAATGGTCCCATATATCTTTTTCTTCTTACATGACTATTATTCATTTAATAAAATGTTAATGATATATGTTTAGTTTATTTTGGTGATTTTTCTGACCATCACAAACTAGTTTCATTTTGTTTAATATTATATATATATTAGTTCCAGAAGATGAAATGAGTTATAATGTACCTATTAAAATATTATTTAACTATAATAATACTTTTATATCCATCCTTGAATGTGGTAATGGAAAATGAACAAAATTATTATACATAGAGATAATTAATGGTTATAATTTGGACAATGGTTTAATTTATTTGAATAAGATGAGATGAGAAAAAGGATGGATATAAAATATTCCACTATAAATATAAAATTAAATTATATAAAATATAACAAATTTATTATTATTTTATGGATTAAGGATTCTATGGTAAGGTAGATGTAGAAAATAAATCAAGAGAAGTGGTTTGAGAAGGTCACCTCTTGAATACCACCTCCTTGAAGGAGCCCTTGAGGAGATTGGAATTGATTTTTGGGTCATACCATAAGAACTTAGACATGGGGATAGTGGGTGGGAGATGTTTTGGAATATATTTTAAGAGATTCAAGGATTTTTATGGGAAATGGGGTTGTGAGGGATGGTATTTATACTTGAGGAGGGGTGGTTTAAAGTGATTAAATAATGATTATTTTATATTTCAATCCAACCACATTTTGGTGAAATTAATAAAAAATAATTTGGTCGATAATTAATTTTTTGAAGGATGTTTAAGGTAGATAAATAAATCAACCACCAATTTAATGTTTTATTTTTTAGGTATTTTAATTTTTTACCTTTTAACTTTACCCCGCTCCATTATTTTACCTATACTATGGTAAATGTTTTTTTTACCATGATAATTTTTTATTCCAATAAATGAAAATAACCTTATAAACGAATTTTTAACTCATTATTACAAATATGTAATCTATTTTACTTTATTAAATTTATAAAAGTTGTAAAAATCAATTCTAAATATGTTACACATATAACTCGTAAAAAAATTTATTTTTAAAGTTAAAATCATGGTTTTCAAAATTTCTAAGCATGTGTTTCTAAATGTAAAATTTTATGTATTATGTAATTACATAAATAAATTTTTATCAATAATAATGGAAAATAAATTTTAATTAATGATCATATAATAAATATTTCATAAGAGTTATGGTATTTCATAAAAACAATATTTTCACTTTTTAACCCAAAAAATCAACTTTTTTAGAAAATTCCCAAAAAACTACCCTAAGATAATTTTGATGTTATAATTACAAAAATTAATTTTATTTTATAAAACAAATTTTCAAAAATCCTCAAATATTATTTATATTTATTTTCTCACAGAAATCAATAAAAATAGCTTTTTGAATTAAATATATATTTGAAGAATAAAATAACTACTAAATATTATGTATTAATTTCCTAAGAATAATTAAATTTTTATTTAAAATGAACTTAATATTTATTTCATGATATAGTTAATATTATTCCCACCCTCAAAATTAATTTCTAGTTTATAACAATCATGTTAAAATAATATTTTAATAGTATTTTGTGGTTCATTTAAGCTTGGTGTAGTGTATTGTATACTCTATCAAACAAAGTTTTATTTTAAAATGTTATGGTTGTGTGCACCATAATCTATAAAAGTGATTAAATTTGTTTAAAAATAAACATACCATAAATTCTATGGGTGTTACATTCTCTCCTCCTTTAATAAATTGCATCCTCGCAATTTAAGTTTTTGATCAATAATCGTGGAGTTGACATTTTAAAATACCCTTATGAAAATACCACATCATAACAAGAGTTAATAAAAATTCCTTTTAAAAAGAGGAAAAGTAAAATGAGAAGGTCACAAAAAAACTAGGTTTCTATATAGGAAAATATTAGTGTAAAGTGAAAATATGGACATGGAAAAGAAATAAAACTATCAAGTTCTGATGGAGAGTGATTGAGAACATGGTCATTAGAAATTTTACCATCAAAAAAGTGTAAATATGTGATAGGTTAAAAGGAAATTTATTTCATGATAAGAAAATTAAATGAATAAAACGTTTGTTCCAAAATCCTTTTCCTAGAGTAAGAATATAAGGAAATATACTTACTTTATAGGTAGAGTTTCATCCTTTAAAAAATTTCCACCACAAACACAAATTTTTATCCAAAATAAAATTCAACCTTTATTACTAAAATATAGTTCCAAGATATTCTATTTAAGTTAATCATATAGGGTTCCAAAAATGAAGTTATACTTTATATATAATACCATTTTAATAAAGAAAACTATGTTATACTAACCAAGAAATCACATAGGATAGTGGTAGTCGATGCACCCTTATCTCCCTTAAGTTGTAGGTTTATGCCTCATGGACTTACCAGATGTGATGGGATGTTTCTTGACCATAAGTTTATCCTTTTTATAAAAATATATTAATATAATCCTTACAACATTCAAAAAATAACCTTAATATATTAAATATTAAATAAATTTTTTAACTTCAACGGTTATCACATGTGTTTCATCTTTCTTTTAAATATTGAATTAGTATTTCATGGAGTCTTTGGTAAT
The DNA here is from genome assembly GCA_963277665.1 of Viscum album. NCBI lineage: Eukaryota > Viridiplantae > Streptophyta > Magnoliopsida > Santalales > Viscaceae > Viscum > Viscum album. The sequence goes on from OY728120.1 coordinate 1,795,624,958, forward strand.
CTAGTGAAAAAATCCATATTAATCTCATCCCTTACTCAAAAAATGATTTTTAAGCACTAAAATTCACTTTTAACATATTTTAAGATCTATAAAGAGTGAAAATTTGTTCTGTTTGAATCAGATTATTTTCCAAAACCAATATGGTTGTCACAAGTTATCCAATATTTTATAAACACATTAATCTTTAAAACCTCATCCAAAGTTCAACTTAAACCATTTCATAACTGGTTAACCTTATGACCCTTCCAAAAGATCAAGATCCAAAATTTTATAAAGAAGGCTACTTAATTTCAAAAATTAACTTAACATTAATCTCTCAAACAAATGAAGTAGATCTTAATCATCATATATAAAACATGGGAATACCTTAATCATGTATTATCTTAAAACATGTTAATAATATAAATTACTATAAATCCTTATTTAAAACTCGCATTCTTTCTTATTACTTAAGTAAAACGTAGATTATTGGATATTTTTCTTAAATCCAAAAATGTTGTCAACTCCATCAATGGTAGCATAAACCAATTTGTCAATAAATCATTAATTATCTCCAAGGTAGTCAGTACTATCTAATTTAATTTATTTTTATCAATCATCTCTTCATACTAACATCATTATCTCAACATCAAGAATATATTAAGGGTTATATTTCCTTTAAACTTGTGTTTTAAAAAATATCAACTTTCTATTGAATCGCTTTTCATGGCCATTAGTACCATTCAATATATTCACTCAAATATTAAAGAAAATTCAATACAGTACAATCCTTATATGTTTCATAATTCATATAATGATAATTTCATACAAAATATTTATTATAGACAAAAGTACAAGCACAATAATCATTCCATTTCATCATTATTAATGTTATAAAATTAACATTAATCCCTTAGCTTCTTATAAGGTATATTACCTTGATAGTTTGGGAATTTTTTTTGCATTGTTCCTCATATACTTATAGTTGAAACATTTCACATATTATTTATTTCACTTGAAATCATGATCCCAGTGGCCTTTCTCTCCACACTTGTAACATTTCACATCTTATTTATTTCACTTGAAATCATGATTCCATTAAAAACATTATCATGGATTTTCTTCCCATAATTATCACAGGTGGGAAAATATTTCCTTATTTTCCTCCCATTATCCATTTTCTCCTTTTCCCCCTTATTCTCTTGATTTCATTTAAAACCAAAATACTTTAAAACTTCTTTCTTAGTCTTGATAGAACAAGATTTTATATCCTCATATGATGAAAATTTTTGGGAGACTAGTTACCTTCAAAGGATTGGTTTATGACCATAAAAGAAACGAGAAATCTTACTCTTTTAATTATGTAAATAGTCCGCAGTATTCACGGATAACCTTGTAAAGTTAGCTTCATACTTAGCAATATTTTCTTCTTCCTTTTGTCTCAAACCGAATAATTTTCTCTCCATATCCTCTCATTGTTCTTGAGGAAAATATTTTTCCAAGGAAATTTCCTTAAAATACTTCCATTCTATGATTTCTATTTCTTCTACATCCTTTGTGTTTTTAATCAATGGCAAAAATTGATCTTCATCCCCTAAGAGATGATAAACTTTCATGACAACCTTCTTCATTTCATTACTTTCCAAGGAAATAAATATCTTTTCTAAAGAAAATATTCATTTCTAAGTTACAAATGGTTTCATAGTTCTATTGAATGATGGAGGTTGTTGTCACATGAAGCGGTCTAACATTGTTGCACCATGTTTTGGATTAGAAGGCTATGCCATAAAGGCAATTTTATTTCTCATAATCTGAGATATCTATCCCAATATTGTTATAATTTTTTCATCTCCAGCTATAGATCTAGCTCCAATATCATTATCTTTCCTAGTAGAGAAATCCCAACATAGATTATGTGAATTGATACATTTTCCACTCCTTCTACTAGTATCCATTTATAAATAATGGTATACTCTATATTATATCACAATATTATGAAACATTATGTATAATATACAAACTACTTAACGTAAACTAAAAATATAGGTATAACTAATCTCTAAACCATAAGTTTTGTTTCTTTGGGAGTATTTCCAAATTATGTCATTGGGGTTCATTATTTAATCAATGTTTTCCTAAATATAGTTCCCTGGGTTTATACTAAATTTCCTATGGTACTAACTATAAATACCCTAACCCTGGTAGCCCAGATTCAGTGGTTACCTTATTATATTATCATATTATACAAGGAATCATGTATTGAAGGACCGAACAGTTTAGTAGTTTTAGAAAACTAGATACATTCTTGAACCTTTCATTACAATTGAAAATATAAAATACAATATTGTTAATCCTTTTATAACACCACTATTATTCTAGCTTAACCATGGATATCAATCATAATAAACTTCTTGGAATCCTAGGAAAAAATAAAACATAAGAAAGGGGTGATCTCATATGCTCAATAATGGTATTTATATATTTTAAGCTATCATAAATAAGAAATTATGGAAAGTTAAATAATGGGAAAAATCCATTTAATCAATAACTTTATTATAATATGGTTTGAATAAAAGATGATCAAATAATTCCATATAAATAATCAACCGATCTAGAAAACAAAACCATGGATATTTTACTAATTGAATAATACTATGGAAATCAATAAATAATCTCATAATGAGGTGATGCATACTTTTGGACATTATAAACATATCTTCAAGGCTTTATCCAAGTCACAATACATAAATGGGTAATACATCAGTCAAAACCCAAACTAGTTTGTCTTATGAGGCCTACCGACGCATCGAGGGGATGTAGTGGGACCCACCCATCACTTACTAAGTCCAATGAATTCCCCATATTAAATGGGTGAAACATAGTAAACATAAACATTTTTATTGAAAATAGTATATGAAATTTTAAGTATTTTCCCAATCAAAAAACATAATCATAAACCATCCAAATTAATATGAGGAATGGTATCAAAATAGTACATCCCCAATCAAACTAAAAATAAACCATTTAATAAAATATAGAAGATGGTATCATAAGATATCAACCTCAAGTAATCATAATATTCAACAATATATTTTAACATAAATGAAAATAATTTAAATTATATCATTGAAAAATTATTTAGAATACCCTTTTTCACTTTGAAAATCACTTATTTTTAAAACGTTTATCAATCATACAAGAAAAAAATTATTTGAAAATAAAAGTGTAAAATTGTAAGGTAAGATTAAAATCATTGAGTAATCATGATGGTGTAAAAATACTCTCATGAATTATAAGTTAAAAAACATTCCTTTTGAATTTTGTAAAAATATACATTAAAATACTTTTTTTATAGAAAGTACCTTACAAAGATCATATCCTTCAAGTGATAATTAATCAAATGAATAAATTATGTGTATCCTATATAAATCCACATAAAACTAGTGGAAATAAAAAATAATATAATTTCAAGTAATTTTACACATAATCATAGCTTGAAATAATCAATGAAGTAGAAGTTTAACCTAATGAATGAAATTGAGTTAAGAAATATCTTACCACTTGTAATCAGTCAAATCATATGCCACATAAAAGTAATAATTATAAAATTAAACATTTAATACCATTAATACAATGGTATTAATCATATGATATATCAAATTTCAGTATATACACCACACAAAAATAAATAAGTGGTGAATAATGTATATATCTCTTAGAAGTAAAAGTGAGATGAAAAATAGTTACCTCATGCGTCCCTTTAGTATTTCATACTTTAACCTCCTGTATAAAGGTTTAAAAAAATTATTAATTCATTATAGAACTATATTCATATTTATAATACCCTATATGATAATTTTATAACAGCTTACCACCTATTCATTAATAATATTTCATTATTTTTTATTATTTCGTTAGCATTTGTTTCATTGTTTCATGGTCGATTCACTTGTGTATAATTATAGATATTCTTGTAAAATGGAAGTAAAACTCCAGAAGTAAAATGAAATAGTATTAATTAAATTTAATAAATTTAAATGTTCCCATATATAATTTTTTTATAACATTAGGATGATTAATTTGATAAAATGTTAATGATAAATGTTTAATTTTTTTTGGAAGTTTTCCAACCATTAAAAACTAGTTTCATTTTATTTCATATTATATATATATATATACTATTTATAGAACATAAAATAAGTTTTAATATACCTATTAAATATTATTTAACCATAATAATACTTTTATGTCCATCCTTGAAGGCGGTAATAGAAAAAAAAATTATCTACGGAGATGATTAATGACCATAATTTGGACAATGGTTTCATTACTTTGAATAATATGAGATGAAAAAAGGGGTGGATAGAAAATATTCCCTTAGAAATATAACATTATAGTAGATAAATTATACTGTATTTATTATTATTTTATGAACTAATGATGTGAGGAGAAGGTAGAAGAAGAAAATAAATTAAGAGAGGTGGTTTGAGAAAGTTACCTCTTGAATGTCACCTCATTGAAGGACCCCTTGAGGAACTTGGAATTGGTATTTGGGCGAGACCAAAAGAAATTAGACATGGGGAGAGTTTTTAGGATATTTTTATATATATATATTAATATATTAAAGGCTTTTGAGGAGTGAGGGGGTGGTGGGGGTGGTATTTATACTTGAGGAGGGGTGGTTTTAAGTGATTAAATAATGATTATTTTATATTTAAAGGCAACGACATTTGGGTTGAATTAATTCCAAATAATTTGGTTGATAATTAATGTTTTAAAGTATTTTAGAGGTTTATAAACACATGAACCATCCATTTAATGTTATAGATTTTATTTATTTTAATATTTTAACTTTTAACTTTAACCTCCTACATTATTTTACTTATATAGCGGTAAATCTTTTTTTACTATGGTAAATTTTTTATACATAAAAATGAAAATGAATTTATAACCTAATTTTGAAATCTTGATGAAAAATATGAAATCCATTTTAATTTATTAAATTTATAAAATCAGTAAAATCAAATTCTAAATATGTTATGCGTATAACTCATAAAAAAGTTTTTTTAAGGTTAAAATCATGGTTTTCAAAATTGATAAGTATATGTTAATAAATGTAACGCCTTATGTATTATCTCATTACATAAATATATTTTTATCAATAATAAGTTTTAATAAATTTTAAATCATGATTATATAATAATTATTTCATAAGAGTTATGGTTTTCATAAAAATTATATTTTCACTTTTTGACCCAAAAAATCGAATCTTCTAGAAAATTACCAATAAATTACCCTAATTTTTTTTGGAAATTATGAGTAAAAAAATAAATTTTATGTTGTAAAATAAAATTTATAAAGGTGTAAAAAATTAATTATATTTATTTTCTCAAAGAAAATAATAATAATATCTTTTTGAATAAAACATATATTTAAGGAATAAAATGACTATTAAAAATTATGTGTTAATTTCCTAAGAATAATTAAATTTGTACTGAATTTGAACTTCATATTTATTTTATAATATAGTTAATATTATTCACAATCACCAATTTAATATCTATTTTATAATAGTATTGTTAAAATAATCTTTTAATAGTACATCACATCTCATTTATGCTTGGTGTGATGTGTTGTATACTCTATCGAACATCATGTTCTTTTAAAATATTAGGGTTATGTGCACCATAAGTTGTCAATGAGATTAAATTTATTTAAAAATAAACATGTACTAAAATATTGTGGTGTTACACAGATTCAAAGTCACTATTCAATATTCAAATAATACAATATCCTTTAACTACTTCATATGCAATGACTATTAAAAAAATTTAAAGACAATATATTTCTTACATTGGAATATAGCTATGAAAACCCATTTTTTGTCATGGTCAATTTTATGTTGTAGTATCTATATTTACTAATAAAAATGTTTAAAATTATTGATACATGAAAATGATAACAAATATATGAGGTTTACAACAAATATTTTTTATGAATAAAATTTTCAAAACTTACACTAGGTATATAAAATATTTTAATAATTAAAAATAATTCATTGTTATTACCTTCTCATATGTAATATTTTCACATAAATTATATCAAAAAATCCCATATATATACCCATTAATATTATTCTTTTTTATCATATATTTCCCTTCAAATGGTATATTATTTTACTCAACTATGGAATGTTTCAATTGAATATAATGAGACGGTGAAGATTCAAATATGAATCATATGAATGTAGTGTATAAAATCATCAAAATTTTCAAATGATATAGTCATTATTGAGCTAATCCTTACTGATGAAAATATAATTTTCATTCAATAAAAATTTGTTAAACATTAGTAAAATAATATTACTTAAAATATATAGGTTAGTAATAAATTTTATGTGCTACTATGTATTCACTAGTGTAGGAAATCTTTTTAATGTTGATTTTTTTTTCTTTTTTACGTTGTTTATTAGCCATTATTATTAAAGGAGACATTGAAAAAAAATTATTTTGATGTCTTTTAAGAAAATGAACCTTGTAAATGTATAATGGAACTTGTTTTTATCTCGGTTATTAAATAACTGATGTGAAAAACCATATACTACATCGATTATATAGTAACTGATGTGGAAACACTTTATCCTGAAGCCTTTTTTACGTCATTTATTTAATAACTAGCATAGAAACCCATATACCAAATATTTTTTTATATAACCAACATGTAAACCCTTCATCCTAAAGTGTTTTTTATCTCATTTATTTAATAACCAACGTAAAAAACAAATTTTCACATTATTTATATAAAAATTGACATGATAAGGCTTCAGGAAGAAGGGTTTTTACGTAGTTTATAAAATAACTGATGAAAAAACCCTTATACCACATTTGTTATATAAAAAATAATGTGTAAAATATTAAAAATAGCTTTTTAACATTGGTTATAAAATAACCAATGTAGTTTTTTTAAAAAAATATTTCATTTTATCCTTCCTCTCTAATGCTGACCAAACCAACAAAATACAAAAAATAGGTAGAAGTAGAAATAATAATAAAAACAACTAGAAAATAAACATTCACAATTAAAACCTTCAAAATTACAATATTAACTAAAAACAAACCTAAAAACAACCAAAAATACTAGAAAATACACATCTACAATTACTACATTCAAAATTACAATATTCACTAAAAAAAATAAAATCCAACCAAACCTGTAAAATGATTTTCCCATTCCACTTGAAAGTGTGTGAGCTATTCTGCACTATAAGGGAGAGAGTTATAAAAAATATACAAATTAAAAGTAAATTATTTAACATGTATAATTAATAAAACAAATTAAATATTAAGGAATAGTTTATAAGGAAATCTAACCTAGTTGAAATTTGAAACTGTTCAAGTTATAATTATTTAATACATAAATCTTAACACAGAATATCTGAATTCTTTGACACCTTTTTTGTATGAATATTATTTTTAATTATTTTATCAATTTAAAATAACATGTTTATGTAATATATCCAAAATGTAAAAATTATAAATGAAAATTCACCTTTACTTTTACATATTTGATATTGGTGTTATTTTTCTTTGTGGATTTTTGAAATAAATACCATCCCCTATTAGAAAATAATATGAATGAAATAAATTTAAAATTAATTATAATATAAAAAACTATTAAGAAATTAAAACTTACAGTACTAACATGTTCTTAAAATTTCCTCACACATCGCTATGAATAAATCATATTCAATCAAGTGTATTCTCTCTTGAAAAAAATACCTAACATTAAATGAATAATAATATAAAAGAAAATTTAATTTTAGTGGTTACTATTTTAAAAGATAAATAATGATTTGTGAGATATATGTTTCATACCTTTCAACATAAAGAAACATTCAGCACTGCATAATTATATTCTGTTCAAATAATTCAGTAATATAAACTCTTCTTACTTATACAGTCATTGTTTTCACTACAGGTGAAATGATATGTGGTTCCATCAATCCATATACATTTATCTTTTCATTCTACTCACACATTTTATAAATATACCTAATACAAAATATACATAAGTAAATTTTTTGTAAATTTAATGTAAGGAAAGATTTATGTTAAGACTTATATGGAAAAAATTGCATCATGTTGATGCCCAACTTATCTCTAGTTACAAGCTCCATGATATCATTTTACAAAATCCCCATAGTTATTTCATGCTCACATAAATTATCTTCCATTGGAATAGCATAAACACCCAACAATAAATTTGAATATCATGAAAATCTATCAAGACTACTAGAATCTGTATCTGAAGTCATAACACTTTTTCTTTGTTGTTGTCTATACAATATTTCTTTAAATTTAAATTATTCACATAAATAAATAGTTGAATATATTAATTTTCAAATGTTATAAAAAATTTAATAAAAAATAAAATATAAGTTAAAATATAAACATACCTCTATGGTAATATATTGTAGAAGTCTAAACGGCCAAACTAAAAAGTGGATGATACTTTGTACAACTATCCTCAAATCATCTGTAGGTAATGGTACTCTAGATGATATATTTATAATATCATGTACAATGACCCTATGTTGCTATATATGTAACTATTGATGATAAATGGTATCTCCAATATAATATATCATCCCATATGTAACAATATGATACTGAGAATCATCAACATATAACTCACAGTAACTAGGAACCTATGGAGGAGGGGGTGTGGGAGGAGGATAAGGAGTGGGTGTAGGAATAGGATAAAAATGGGGTCTTTAGGTAGAGGTGGAAGAGTGGGAGCTACTAGTAGAGGTGGAGGAGTGGGAGATACAGTCTAAAATTGTCTTTCCATTTCTGTAAACATGGAATGTACCGATTATCTAATCTTTTCCTCTATCATCGCATTAATATTCTGAACTTAAGACTCCAAATATTCTATTTTTTTATAAATACACTTCATTACTGAAGCCGAAGAACATGGTAACACTTTTATCACTGATACACCTGTTGGGTATCCTTATACATGACTCGGGTGTTGAGGCTTTCCCAATACTATAGATAAAATATCATGCCTCCCCTCACCTATAAATATCCCTTATATTCTCTACTCCTCAATATAATCCTATATGAAATATTTGAAAAATTCTGTAATGATTCAAAAATATATAAATAATTGAATTAACTTAAATAAATAAAATAAATAAATATCTTATAATCCTTTAAGATAAAACCCTCGATTCTTTTGTAAGATATTTCTCATTTTTACTCCTCTGATCCCTCTTTCATTTTTCATGTCTAGCTGGGGGTGGAGGGGAAACCTCTCTATAGTTTAAAGGCTCAGCTCTTAGTTTTTTTTAATTTTTCAGACATCATTTGTTCTTCTAAAAAAGTATACCCTTCCCAAGATAAAGTATGAGGGTATACATTTCTATAATTGATCTGTTGATGAGATATCCTTGATTTCTATAAAATAAGAATAAGAAATCATTAAGAAATCATTAATAAGATCATTATAATATAATAAAATTTCAAAAAGTTCACATTGCACTTACCAAAAATGCTTCTAGTATTATACTCTCAACAAATTTTTTCCATATGTCTTTATCTATAAAAGGATATATATCACATGGATTATGATGTTGCCTATACCCAAAAATGAATTCAGATGTGAGGTTTGACTTGAAATCCCTCCATCTCCTATTATCCATTGATAAAAATTTCCTCCTAACTCCTCCAGTTCTAGGTATATCAAATTTCATCCGATAATAAGTGGGGAAACATATATTACTATAAAAATTTCAAGATTAGTAAAACAATAACAAATATTCTTACCAAAATGGTCTCCTAAAACTGAGATAGTGTTACTTTTTCAACACTTCTCCAATCATCAAATAAAATACTGACATTGATTTTACCCTAAACTAATACAAAACTCTTGAATATTTTGTATTAGTACCTCTTGGAATATCATTATCATCAAATTTTATCACTATCCTCTGGTCCTGGCTATGTACAACAGATAATTTTGGTAAATGTGTGATGCCACATTTACCAACCTTAAAACTCTTCTTTGGATCTGTGGGAGTATATGACTCTTTTAAAGAAGGTTGGGGATCATCAAGAGAAGCATTTGCAGGTTCCTCCCCAAATGTATGAGTATGATCATCTCTATAAGTATGTGTTTGATTACTTGATTGATCTTTCATTATCCTTCAAATCAAAGAAATAAAAAATTAGTACACAAATATACAAATTCAACCATTACAATACTAATGTAAATAAAAAACAGAAAATTATGAATCACAAAATTAAACTAAAACATAACACATTATTATTCATATTTTTTATAGTTAACTAAAATGATAAAAAAAGTAAGGATATATGAAATGTAAACTAAAAAAACTAAAGTAATATAAACAAGTATTTTAACTTATTAGTTTTAATACACGTTTTAATAAATAAAAAATAACATATATAAAATTTTATGAAATTAATAAAATTAAATGAGAAATACACATATGTTACCTATAATATTAGGAATTTACTAAAGTATTGTTTTCCCAAATTCCTTAATTATGATAATTCCTTATGAAAAAAAACCATGTCTATGATGTTCTAATCATTATTATATGTTAATATTTCTATGTAAGTAGGGATATCACATAAATCATCATCTTCATCAATTTGATCATCACCAACATATTGTTTTTTCCTTATAAAAAAATAGATCACTTCATATATTATTGATCAATAACATAGAAAATTTGTTTTTCATGTGTTTTTATTATAAAAGTATTAGTTGTGTCTTCCAATCTATTCATATTAACAAATGTCATTCGAAATTCATTGTATCTGACACTATTGTTATTGATAAACCATTTGTATTTAAACAACAAAACATTAAATTTAATGTAATCAACCACTCATATTTCTTCAATGACTCCATAATATTCACTTGATGAAAAAATTGGGTTTTTTCTTTATAAATAGAAAAATTCATTGCTTCTATAAAAACCAATACACAACTATTTTTAACTACACTTCTATTGTCTTAATATTTCATATGAAATATATAACCATTAATGTCATACCTAGACTATGTTGTCACATTTAAATGTAGACCACTCACTGACCATCATAAAGTTTCTGATGCATCTGATCTACCAAGCACGGTCTTTCTAAACCATGGAAAAAAAGTATTTTTTATGCTCATTCAAAATCAACATTTCTTTCTTCTTTGGATGAAATTGTTACAATACATTAATATGCAATTTCATATATTCTTAAGCATCATCTATGTTATTCAAGATGTATAAATGTACCTTATTTATTTTTCCATCTAACAAATAATTGACTTTCAATCCACGAATCCCCTTTTCCCCATAATTGACTCGTTCATGGTGAGATGGAGGCAAACTAATGTGCTCCACCATAGATAAGTAGCTCGTAAAAAACTCTACAACCTCATCAGAAACATACTTTTCAATAATAGAGGCTTAAGGTTGATATGGATTCTTAACATACCCCTTTAATATCATCATATACCTTTCAAAAGGATACATCCTACATAGATATACAGGCCCAAAAATCTTTATTTCTCAAACCAAATGAACCATTAAATGAACCGTTATATCAAAAAAAGATAGAGGAAAATACATTTTCAATTTAAAAAGTATATAAATTTCTTTGTTTTCAAAAAATATAAAAGAATTCAGATCAATTACCTTATTACAAATTGAATTGAAAAAATAACACACCTTCATGATAGTCTTTCTGACATGGATGGGAAATATTCCATCCAATGAAATCAGTAAAAGTTGTTTCATCATGATGTGACAATCATGATATTTCATACCTAACAACTTAAAATCCATTAAAGAGACAAAAAAATATATTTGAAAAATAACCCTATTTCACTTTGATATCATGAAGACACTGACAAAAACTAATTTTCTCCCTTTTGGATAATGTATGACAAGACGGGGGAAGAAACGTTCTCCTTCCATCAGCAGTGGGAGATAACTCCAAACATATTCCCATTGACAGTGAGTATAATCTTGCATTCAAACCATATTTAGTATTTCCTTTAATAACTAAAAATGTTCTAATCAATCCATTATAGATATTCTTATCCATGTTTATGACATCAATATTATGTTTCATTTTAGGATATCTCTAATATGGTAGCTCAAAAAGTATTGAATGTTTCTTCCTAATATTTCTATCATTACTATATTTATGTTCATTTCTAAATTTCACATCACGGTTTTTCACCCTCTCAAAATATTGATCTGTGGATAAAGGTTTGGGAGAAATATCAAATTCTTGTGAGCCATTGAATTCCTTTTTTAATCTTATATAAGAGTGATCCATAGAAAAAAAACTTTTGATGACCCACATATACCATTTTTCTCCCATGATTAAATTGATAATATGAAGTCTATTATTCACAAATTTGACATGCTTTATGCTACTTAACATTGTATCCACACAAATTTCCATATACTGGGAAGTTATTTATAATGAACATAATCATTGAATGAAGCTGAAAATATTCCATTTTATGAGAATCATTCACCCTAATACCATTCTCCCATAAGAGTTTCAAATCATCAATATCATTTTTGGGTTGTTTTGGTCCAAATATCATTAAACACAACATGAAATATTTGTGATTCATACCAAATTCTGAAGATAAGTCATAAATTATCAATAAAAAGGTCATAAACTATGTGTGCTACTAATTATTTAATATGGATTCATTCTATCCATTCACAGTCCAAGTATCATATTTATAACTTCTTTTCAACATGTAGGAAACTGGTGATCAATATTCTTCTACAATGGACAATCAGTTAGATGATGTATTTTTTCATCACATATTCACTCATCAACATGCCATCTTAACCTTTTTTCATCATGTGAATTATAAAATAAACATTTCAAATCAGGAATTATAGGAAGATACCAAAATACCTTGGAATGTGTCTTTGTAACCTCTAAATCAGCCTGTGATTTTTCTTTCAACTTATTCCGTGATGTCTAAAATTTAGGACACTCTGATAGAAATTCATATTCCTTCAAATATATCACACAGTCATTCGGGCATGCATATATTTTTTTCTACCCTAATCCCATTGTGCATAGTATTTTCTTTGATTTATAATGTGAATCAGGAAGATCATTATCTTTAGGAAGAGTAACTTTCAACAATTGTAGAAAATCAGTAAAACTTTTGTCACTCCAACCATGCTTTGCCTTCAAGTTAATCAATATTAACACTGAATATAAAATCATAAAATTCATACAAGCAGGATACAAGGTTTTTTTAGCATTACCATATAAATTCTCAATTGTTAGTTCTTTATCAATTTTCTCTACTTCAATATCATGAATCATTTATTAAATTTCATCATAGTTACTATCTTGTAAAGCATCATCATCAGTAGATTTGAAATTCTACTCAGTTTCACCATGTCAAAATCTATGATTTTTAACTTAGATTAAAACCATGATAAAATAAATGATCTTTTATATCAATACTTTTCAAATTCTTCATATTTAATAATTTCAGGTGTATATAAAAAAACATGTCATTATTTAGAACATTTCATTTAGAAAATTCCAAAAAAATCAACAACTTCCACATATTTATCCCTCATTAGATGTGTCGTAATCCAACTTTAACACATTATTACCTATAACAAATATCAAAAATATATATCTTGTTAGGATAATCCAATTTTATATTTATATGAAATATTCCATAATTTTAAAGTAACACAATTTTGAAATATAAAAAAATATGCATATTTGAAAAATATAATTATAAATTCTATAAAATAATAGAAGATATTTAAATATAAATGATAAATCATAAATATATATACATAAAAATAATTTAAAAAAGAAAATATAGTTAGATAATCCAATTATGTATTTAAAACAAATAAATGGTAAATTATAAAAAGATATACATGGAAATAATTTAAAAAATAAAATATAGTTAGATAAACCAATTTTATATTTATATGAAATATTCTATAATTTTAAAGTAATACAATTTTGAAATATACCAAAAATATATGCATATGTGAAAATTATAATTATTAATTCTATAAAATAATGAAAGATAAGTTTAAATATAAATAGTAAATCATAAAAAGATATGCATGGAAATAAATTAGAAAAGAGAATATAGTTAGACTAAATTTTTTAATATAATATACACACTCATTGGGATATTATATATGAACATGTTCATCAAGGTTGTAAGTTGTTTTGTCGACAATGGATTCAATTAGGGAACCATATAGAATGAAAATGAAATTGGTGTGGGAAATGAAAATATATGTTAATTCTCATACATTTAATATTATTTACCTAACTCAACTAATTATTTATAATAATTCACTGACAATTTAATGATATTATTTTTGAGTAATAAGATAGATAATCATTATGAAAAAATAAATCAATATCCACTAGTGTGATGTATTATTAACCAATCACAAATTTTTTGTGTCAATGTAACTCATTGACAAATCAAAACATAAGAATAAAACCTTTGAATCCATATAATAAATCACTCACATTTTATGTCACGTTGTATTTTAACATATTTCTGTGATATGTGGTATATGAATAATGTCCAAGGGTTACCACATTGATATCGTATTCTATAATTTATCACCACAGGTATACAATACTTTTCTTGAAGTATTTATTAATATTTATAATGCAGTCACTATAGTTTATAAGACAAAATGTTTCAAATGATTAGGATAATATAACATGTTGAAGTATATTGGGTTTATGTATAAATCTATATAACAGAACCTATCAAATTGAATGAAAATCCAATTAAACTGGAGAATTAAATATGAGATTTTATAGCCAATAAAATTGTAAAAAATGAATTTCATGATTGAAATTAAAACTACAAATAATGTGTTAATGGTAACTTGTATTGTAAAAAATATAAAACCCATAATTGTTCATCCATGAAACAATTTTCAAGGAATCTTCATGGACATTCAGAAGTACAATAAAACTTATTTATTTTTTGAGAAAATAATGTTATTTTATAGAGACAATTGCATGTACTGGCTACAGATGCAATGCAATAATATGAAGAGATTAAACAAGATGGTAATATGATATTTTAGTAAATGAAATCCAAAAATAGAGAGCTATAGAATCTTTGAAATTGAAAAACCTAAAGTGAGGAGTGTGCAACTTACTTGAGGGTTGTGAGTCAATCAGATAGATGCACCAATGAAAAAGAGGATGAATCAAGCTATAAAATGAGGTTAGAGGCCACATGATCGAAGAAACAATTTGAGGGTTTCCGCATGATAGAGAACTGAGTCTACCATCGATCGATTGAAAAATATTGAAATGACTTGAAATGGGAATACATAACATTTTAAATGATTTATCACATCGATTATGTAATAACTAACTTGATAAAGAAATGATATTTTCTTTATCACATAGGTTATTTTATAACCAACATAAAAAACAATATTTATCACATCGGTTATTCTATAACTGATGCGATATATCGGGGATACTTCATTTATCACTTTTTTTATGATATAAGAAATATGATAAACCAATATACTCATATTTTCACGTCGGTTATGAATAATTGACGTTAAAATGTTGATGTAAAAAATACATTTTGTACTAGTGATTGTTACCAATTAATCATTTAAATGTGTCATTATCTATTGTTACTATTTAATTTAATATATAATTTTTATTCAATTATCATTTTTTATTAATAGATTAAAATTTTGGAATAACCATCTCTATTAAAACTATAGATACCATCTCAAAAACCTGTTTCTTGCATCTATTTTTTACCATTACCTAAATACTCTAAAACAATATATAACAGAAGTTATTTAATATTTACCACATTTATTCATAATATATTTAGTGAAATTTTTTTTAGAATTTTGTACACTTTAAGTTATAACTAACTACCTTACACTAATAATTGTTGGAAATAAGTAGTCAAGCTATAATTACAGTCTAGTGGCTAATATCAAAGTAGAAATTTCTTCTTCATGAAGGTCTCTGTTATGTAATATAGAACTTTCAAATAACTAAAAATGAAGGAAAATATTTACCAATTATGCACAAATACAAAATAATATTTAATTATAGAACTCATATCAGACCTTGTGATGCACAATTTCAACAATTTGGATTTTAATTTATTCTATTTGATGACATAAAACAATATAATACTCCCTAATAATACCTCATATGTATATTTATATTAAATTCACTCAATATTTACAAGTTTAATGTTATATATGTTGTCATCTATATAATTTTATTCCTATTTACATTTACATTCTATCTATTTCTGCTAAAGTATTTGTATGGTTTAAAAATAGATAAAAATAATACACTTAGTATATTTTTTCAAAAAGAATATATATTTTTCATAATTATGCATAATCATTCACAATAATTCATATAAAAAACTTAATTTAATTTCTTTATTTATAAATATATTTCAATAATAATTTCAATTTTAGTATTATTATTTCATAATTTTACTAATTTTAATGTTATATTAGATTTCATTGGATATATTCATCAATATCAACCAATAAAACCATGGGAAAATTTAACAAAAGGATACAAATTATTTTTATGGATGATAGATAAATTCAAAATCATATTTCCAAGAACTTTTGAGTGTTATATACTATTTTTTAACACATGAAATGTTAAATTAATATTTATAGATGATTAAATATTAGTTATACACTATGGGATGTGTTATTAGAACAACTTAATGCACTATTTTAAGATGAAACAAATCCAATAAATATTTTTCGCCAACAAGTTTTCTGTAAAAACTGTCTCACTAGTATGTTGATTTTTTAAGCAGTTACTATAATTTGTAATATAATTATATAAAATTGAAAATTCACTTTTATTTACTCATTAATTTTTACCTAGGAATAAAATATTTTTTATTGATAGCACAAGTTTGAATTCCATGAAGCTACTATAGAATCTTGATATTTCTATAGTCTATTGTGTCAAAAACTGGTGTTGTTTCTTCCAACTTATCTCAAATTATATCCTTTAAATTTTATATTCTCTTCAATATTTTAAATGATTGTATGATGATTTATTTAAATTAATATCCTACCAACTATGATATTTATACCAATATAAATCAATATAAATTACTATTTTATTATTGATATTGGCCCAAATATTCTTTTTTTTAACTACTATTTATTTAAATATTGTTACCAATTATATGAGGTTATAATGAAGTGGTCTGGTTAATAATTAATATTGATCATCAAAGTTTAAACCTTTACAAGCTGATCCAAATATTCATTTTCCATATACTATTTGTTTCTACAAATTTTTTATTGACTTTTTAACATTAACATTATTATTATATTTAAAAAATAACTCATTCACATCCACTATTGATTAGTATGATGATAACCCCTAGAAATTCATGTAAAAAACAGTATTTCATTGTCCTCTATAGCAGACAGATCATATGGAACACTATTTCATTCTTTTGAAAAGAAAAAAAACTTTATTAGAAATTATATCATGTACAGTGGTAAGTTATAAATCTAATATTTGGACTTGAAATATTTACTCCAATATTAAATTATATCCTAGTTTTAGTTATAACATACCATAAATTTCATTGTATTTTAATTAAATGTTACAAAGTATACCACCTTGGCCAATATGAATAAAAATAAAAGTAAAAACAATTGGTTTTAAAAACTATAATGCATCCCCAAAATAAACTATTCCATGGTACTACTTATAAATTCAAATAATTATTTTGAAAATTTTATAATATGTTTGTGTATTAACTATATGGAATTTTATATAGTAATAAAATTTTGGTAGGACCAATATTTATAAGACCAAAATGATTTATTTTTATTGACTATTATAACAATTTATAGTCAATATAATCAATATTGTGATAAAATTTTAAGAAAAATTTAATGACATGATAGTTTACACAAATTAAATTTTTTCCCTTTATACTATATTTATATATAGTTAGTTACCATAAAAATATATCAAATTATATTCATTAAAAAAATTAACATGCACTAATTGTGTTATATAATTTCCTAGATACTAAGTGAAATTATTAGTTAGTGATAATAGAAAATCTATCTCCATTTTTCTTTTTAACAAACAGGTCATGCAATTCATATAAAAAATAGCCTCAAATCTAAAATATATTCTTATTTTGGAAACTCTCTAAAATCCATATAATATTCTCAATATGGTGTATAGTGTGTAATTGAAGTAAATATCTACATTGAAGGAAAATGATAAAAGTGGGTTTCCATCAAACTTGAATGTATTCAAGTATAAACCAATGTTAATTATTGTTGATATTTTAAAATATAATATTCAAAACCGACACTAGCCATGTGAACAAAATACTTTCAAGGTTCTCTTCATTATAGATAATGTGAAAAAATAGAGATTTTTGATAATTTCACAAACAAAATCAAAGTATGGACTTCATAAAAATTTATAGTATTACATAATAAATACCCTCAATTTTACTTGACTTTGACTAATATGAGGTTCATAGAAATATAATAAGTCATTTTATCTCACTTTTTCCCCTTTATTTCCTTACAAGGTGTTTCTTCTAATGCATGTTTTAGGATAACTGACTTATGAAATAGATCGTAACCATTTATTTACCCAACATTACACATTATGTTCTTCCCTATATCATTTACTTATACATGTGAAACCTATTTAAACAATTTTCTTTCATTCTTTATTTGAGTTATTAAATTAATTCATCTCTATTAACACTGTTAGCATTAGCTTCCAATTTTGAACTTACTAATTTTTTGATATAATTTACAAATTAAAACTATATTGGTTTTATTCATGGTCTCTATTCATAATAAACCATAAAACCCAAAAATTACTTTCACATTGTTTAAATTTATGTATATATTAAATGTATTAGTTTTACTCAATCTATATATATCCACATTTCTTATCCATATGTATACATTATTTAAAAAACATAAAAAATTGCATTCATGTTATTTAAAATCCATATTTAAGGATATAATTTTCATACATTCACATTTTTTGAAATTAAAATTACATACATGACCATTTTTAAAAATAGAAGTATTCATTATACTTGTATGCATATTGTATGCACAAATTCACATTTTAAAAAAAATACATATATGCATACACCTGTATACATATAGTATGAATAAAACAAAATTTAAAAAACACCAATATCCAAACACTTATATGTGTATTATATGCATATAGTATGAACATGGTATGCATACAAAGTTTATAATTTTATACACTTTTATGATTATAGTATGAAAATATTTTTTGAAATTATATACACTTGATCACATACATTATTTTGTATGTAGTATGAAATTTCATAATCCCATGTCTCACATGCATCCTCCAAATTCATATTTTATACAATTACAATATGCATACATTGTATATTGTATTTGTAAATGCACATGAATTATACAAACAATACATATATAGTATGAATATAATGTTTTAAATTACTTGCAATTGTATGTATATAGTACACATACATTGATTAAAATTAAATATAGTTGTACACATATATTATACTGTATAAAATATGCAATTACATACTCCCATACATCCCATGACTCTTCTAGATTCATATTGTATGTAATTACATTGTACAAACAATGTCTACTTTATGCATCTTATAATGTGCATATAGTATTAATTTTTATAATTCGTGTATTAACATTTAAATTTAAATTCATTCATTTTAGTGATCAAATGATAAATATTGTTTAATTTTTATTGGGTTTAATATTTTATTAGCATGAAGTGTAAATTTTAAAGTTTTTATAAAATGAAAAGAAGAAGAATATTCAACATATAGGAATTTTTTGGAAAATTAATTTTACAAGGGGAAATTTATTTATTTTTCTATGTACAAAAAATTAGGGATAACAAAAGCCAACCATCACCAAAGAAGCTAGTTACCCATGAGGGATATGGTTAAGCTTAATGGGAGGCCATAGTTGCACTTTAGTATTGGATAGATCATTGAGAAAGCATGCCCAGTGTAGTGTGGTACTGGGTGAGAGGATAATCGGTGTGGGTTGGAATCGATGTAATGGTTGGAATCAATTTGGGATAAATTTTATATGAAAAATATTTAAGTAAATTAAAATCATGTGAGTTAAATGGATTAAATGACACCATATCACATGTCTCCATCCATGACTAGGGTTTTTCTGCCCAACATGCCAACTCAAATGGGTACAACACCAATCATGGTGGACACTATGGAGAGATACAAGTTTAGGCATCTATAAGAGAATTGATGTTTAAACGGTCATGGAAACTACCTATAAAATTCTGTGGGAGTGCTTCATGATGCTTTTTATTGATGAAAATGGTTAATTAAACACCACGCAAGGTATGGTATCTAAGTGTGGTCTAGCATTACAAGATGGTCTTGAGTGGTATTTTTTTAGGATAAAATGCTAATTAATATGCCATAAAGGGGTTGGTTGTGTCTCATTTGTAAATAATGAAACCAAAATGCCTAGTTTTTTGGCATGTATTCTAATATAGTTTTGCATGCGTGAAAGAATGAATAAGGGGAATGGGGAAACACTTAGTGACATGGATGAAATATTGCAATCATATCATTTTGGGAAGTATTTCACTAGATTGAGGATCTTTATACTATGGAGATGGAGTATTTTCAGCATGGTGTAGTGTAATAATGAAGAGGGAAATTCTCATAGCGATCATTTCTAAGTCATAGTTCACATATCTATAAGAGATATAAAATGGAGACTTTTCCTTTCTATTTAATAATTTGAGATATCTTCAAGGGAGATACAAGGAATATGTAGGTGGATATTAAACCCTATATACATGGAGTTGGAGTCTGATTCAAAGTGATAAAGATAACAGAATATATATGGAGATATATGTGGAGATATTATGAAACATATCTTGGTGATTTTTTTCTATAAAAGGTTGGTAGTTACTATACTAAAAAGCATCAAAATTGTTGGAGAATCTTTGGCTACTAAATTTGGGAGGAGGTCATTGTTATTCTTAGGGTTTATTTTTTTTATTTTTTATTCTCTCTATTTCATGGCTAGAATTATTGGGTAGGTTTTATATAGGGATTTTGTAATGAATTGGAATTTATTTAATATAATTATTTTATTATTATTTTTATATTTCATATTGGGTTCTTGCACTTATCCATTCTCTTATATCACTATCTCATTTAGTTGATCATGACCATTTCTATTGTATTATATAGTTTTTTTTAGTGAAATTAATAGGGTGAAGTTTCCACTATGACCATTATGATAACTATATTCAATGTTTAAAAATGTTTTAGGGTTACCCAATTTCTAAGTAATTTTAAGTATTTTACCATGAGAATATGAAATTTTAGTGATTTGAGAGTGTCTATCTGTGTCACACCCGTTTTTTTTAGTCTTTTTATTTATTTTATTCCACTTGGCGTCGGGTGTTTTTGCTTAAGTGCGAGTGAGTCCCGGTTTAAATTTTTAATGTTGGGATGAGTTTATGGTTTGGGTTAGTGCGCGAATGTCGTACGTTCAAGACGCGCAGTTCGCTTGGGCACGTGCTATCCGCTTGGGTACGTGCAGCCCGCTTGCAGTCCGCTTGGATACCTTACGGTGTGGAAATACCGCACGGTCATCCCATTTTACCGTTATGTGGGTGGATATATGTATATGTATGTTTATATTTTTATATATGTGTGTATATATGTATGTCTACGTTTGTATGTGTTTATGTTTTAAAATTGTGTGTAATTATATATATATAATGTATGTGCATTTATGTTTATGGGAGTATATATGTATATATGCACGTATGATCACAAGTAAATATGTTTTAACATTATATGCTTATGCGTGTACATGTTTATATGTGGGTTCTTATAAGTTCATATGTTTATATATGTTATATATATGTTTATATATATGTATGTATACATGTATTTATGTTTATATATGTTATATATATTTTTATATATGTAGATGTGTTGATAACAATTATTATTATTTTTATTTTTATTATTTTTATTTGATTATAATTATTATTATTATTGTTAATAATATTATTATTATTTTGATTATTTTAAAAAAAACCCTAATCTACCCATTTCCCCCCCCCCTTTTCCTTCTGCCATCGCGCAAAGCCCCCCCTCCCCGTTCGGCGCAGCGCCCCCCCCCCCCCCTCGTCGGCTTCCTCCCAGCTCCACACCGCTGGTCTCCCCTCCTCTCGTCGCTCCCCACCGGCGCCCCTCCGCTCGCCGATCCTTGCCGGCGCCGCAACACCCAGCTGACTCCGCCCCCTTGCCGCCTCGCCGTCCGGCCCTCGCCGCCTCGCCGTCCGGCCCCGCCGCCTCGCCGTCCGACCTCTTCCCCCTCCTCTCACGCTCAGGCCAGCTGCTCCGGCCGACCTCGCCGCCCTTTGACAGCCTTCGGCCGCCGTCCGACCCCCTGCCCTTTCCACCTTTGCCCGCGCCGCCCTTGCTGGCGCTGCCCTAGCCGGCGTCGCCCCTACCGTCGCGATTTCCGTGTTCCCCGAGCCCTACCGGCGTCTTTCCGGTAAGCGCGCACCCTCTCGGTGTTGTTCCGGCCAACCCCCACCCCTCTCCAGCGTCTCTGCTGGCCGTTTCCCCCTTCCGCGTAGCTCGTCCGGTTGGGCACTTCTCCGTGCCGAGGTGAGGGTTACGCTGTTTAGTTGTTTTAGTTTTATTTATTTGTTTATTTATTTTTATCATTGTTTATTTGTTTCGGGTTTAGTGCGATGACTTGTTTATACGTTCAAGGTTGTGCGGGTGATGTGTCGTGATGCGCCGGTCCACTCTGACAACCGCGTTTGAGCGCGATCATGTTTTATCGCTGATTTCTGGGTAAGATTATATTTATGTGTTTTCATATATATTTACGCCACGTTAAAAAAAATGAAATTGAGTCTGCGGACCCTTGAGGTCTTTATCTGGTCCAGAGTCGGTTTTTGATTTACGTCTGCTTGCGTCTGCGATGTTTTTCTTGTTTAAGTGACGAATATTATTTTGACGTCTTCTTTAATATAATTCGCATCGCTATGGTTTTCTCATCAAGATTTTTATGATGCTTCGGCATTGATAAATTTTTTTAAAAAATATATATTAATTATACATTAAAGTGTTATTTGGGTTTTACTGGTGAACGTTGTGTTTTTTTTAGGGTTGGTTTTTGATTGGTACCTTGATTGCTTTGTTGGATTAATGTTTTTTAGGGATTTGTGGTATTCTGAGACTCGTGGATCTATCGTAGGGAGTTGCGGTTGGTTTCGATGGTGCGCACGCATTTTCCCAGGTATGAATATGTATAAATATATATATATCTTCTGTGTGCGTGTTCCCTCATGGCGCGGAGAACACGTGCATCAGTTTAAGGATATATATATATATACATGTGGAAGTGCATGCGTGCGAGCGAGTATCTGCTTGAGTTAGAAAGCTTGACGTGACCCTTGTTCGAGGTAGGTGGTTCCATGTCTCTACACCATTTAAATAATTTAATTTTTTTGTTTAGTTTAACTTAATATGTTCTATGGTTTAGTTGTATGATGTGTATTATGTTTATAATGTTTTGGTAGTGCTGTAGAGGTTTTGGGGAAATGCATTTTTTTTTAAATGGTGTAACAAGCGTTCGTGATGAAAATTGCGCTTGTCTTTAGAAATTGTCAAGTTTTTTCTTTCGGTCTGGTGGTGGTAAACTTTTGAAGTGCTTAATAATTGTTTATAGGGTGTCAAAGAGGTTTTGAAAGGGTTTCTTTGTGAAATTAATTTTGTAAGGGTTTCATTTTCCTGCGATATGTTTTATAAATTGAGGAATTGTTTATTTAAGTGGTGTTTTGAGTGCGAAACATAGTTGAAAGGTTTTTGAAGGTTGTTTGGAAGGTGCGAAAGGGTTTTAAACTCACTCTAGGTGTTTGTGTATTTAAATAGATATTTTTAAAGAATATGAATCACTTTGGTGGGTTTTCCTTGTTGGGTACTTTTGAAGTTGAAATGAAAAATTGTTTGAATAATGAAAAGAAAGTTTTGACATGGTTACCTCATGTATCAAGTTTTAAAGTGACGGCTCTATATAAAATCAAGTTGCCTTCAGTGTAAAGTCTTCTTGGTTTCCTTTTCTTGAAATGATTTCAATAATGACTCAAATGTTTTATTGGTACATTTATATGACACTAAAACGGTGCTTTGTAGGAGTTGATTACGCATTCATTTTTCTTAAAGTGGTGTATTTTCATAAAATGGGATGTGTCGTGTGCGTGTGTCTTTGAAATAGTGCTTTGGTATGCAAATGGTGACTTTTGTGTGCAATACTTTGTTTGGTTTGCGAAATGAGAAAGAAATAGACTATGTGAATGTGAAACTTGTTTGAGCACAAGGGAAAACCCTAGGTATCTAGGTGGGCGAACTAGAACTAGTGCGCTAGTGAACCGGATGGGTATCGTCCCTGTTTCACTTAGCTGGATTGACGATTGCAACACTAACAAAACATATGATATCTGAGGGTCGTGGCCTTCTAAGCCACGTGTTCTGAGGGTCGTGGCCTTCTAAGCCACGTTTTCTGAGGGTCATGGCCTTCTAAGCCACGTTTCACCGAGAAACGAGGTTTCTAGGGTCCCACTCGAGATAGATTGAACTTAGGGGATTTTCCCATAGTGCTCTACCATCAATGTTGTGGTGCCTTCCGTCGGCATATGGAGGACCGCTTGGGTGTTAACGTGTGTGTGTGTGTGTGTGTGTGTGTGTGTGTGTGTGTGTGTGTGTGTGTATGTGTGTGTGTGAGTATGTGTGTGTGTGTGTGTGACTGGGTGTGTGTATGTGCCCAAAATGAACTTTTCTCTTCCTCTTTAAAATTATGTCTGTTAAATGAGTTCTTATTAGTGTTTTCCTTTAGCATTTTGGTTTGTAAATGTTTTCTCTAAAAGCATTTTGAAAGTATAATTTTGAATAAGCACTTTAAATTGTCTTTTGGTGTTGTGGCATGGAACTTTTTTCTCGGTGGCATCCTACTGGGCTTTTAGCTCACACCCTACATACACCCTTGGGTGTATGTAGATTCTTGTTTCTCGTGTATTCCAGGTTGTGCATCGTGTTCAAAGATGGTGGCTCTGGATGCTGCTGGACTTCGTGTGCAGGTTGGTTTTTGGAGATTAGTTCTCTTTTTTGGTTGTTGTTCATTTTGGGATTTTAGCTGAATTGTATACCTAAACCTGTTTATAGTTTAGTGGGGTGTTTTGTTGTCTGTTTCCTGTTTCAGTTTTTTTTTATCTGGTTGGTTGTTTTCTTTTTGTCTTGTATTTCGGGTAAAAACTGTTCCCACTTGTTAAACTTGATACCAGGGCACTTGTGCCAGCCCGTGGGGATCGGGAACGCCCTTCGGGCCTTGCCGCGGATCGGGTCGGGCGCCGGGTTGGATGGCGACCCGGCCTGGTTCGTGACAAAATGGTATCAAAGGGAGGTTCTTGATATTTGGGATGTCAGGTAGAAGGAGATTAGGACTGCCGGGGCTCAGGAGGTAGGTTACGGGTCGGTGCCTGATCACCACCGATCATGACGAGACCTGAGTTACCAGGGTTAGTCCGGGATTTGAGTCTTTTGTCTTTGGTTATTTTGGATTGAGGGATGAAGATGGGAGCGAATCGGTTCACATTGTGGCCTCACGTGGGGTGGTGACCCATGTGGACTCTAAGTGCCCGGTTTAAGGTCCCCTTAGTGTTATGTCTTACTTGGAACATGGCTCACCACCATGTCGCCGAGTTAATTACAGACACTAGTCCCTCATTCCGACGGTTTATAGTTGGTTGTGTTTCATTTTAAACCCGGTTTATGTGTTTATGTGTGTTGAAAATGAAGGTGCTTTCGAAACGAAAAAAAAGGGTTTCTTCCAAATTGTTTTTGAAATTAGTAAAGTGGGTTTTTAGAGGAAAAGTGTTTCAGTTTGGAACAATATGATATGTGTTTGGATTTGGTAAGGAATGAAGTGTTTGAACCTGGGCACTCCTTATGGAGGGTCACATGTGTGTGGGTATGTACGGAGAGTACGTAGGGGGCACTTGTTGGCATATGATGTGAGTGAGATTGAATAAACGCACATGTGACGGTTCACAAGGTGCCATAGGAGGGTTTTAAAATTTTAAAGAAATGATGTTTTTGGAAAGTGATTTATGCCTATGTTTGTATATGTTTGGCTTATGGGCCTTTTGACATTGGCTTGTGTTGTTTCCTTGATTGAGTGTTGTTTTGATGTCGGTTTTGATGATGTTTCACATGTTGTCATGAGTATGCCGCCCAGAAAGGTCGCTAAGGTTTCTAATGAGTCATGCCCAGTTTCAGTTCTTTTTCATATTGCCTATCGATCAAAGAAATCAATGTTCGTGAGGGGTAGTTGTTTGGTTGTGGAATTGGAGTGGGTCTTCAGGTTGTTGGGAACTCCCAGGGTTGTTAGGGTGCGCACCGTCTCAGGTTCATTTGGGGATTCAGTTTAGACTAGTAAAGATGAGATGTCTCATCGTCGTTGGAGTTTTGGGTGTGATCAACAGTGGTCGACTTCCGCGAAGGTTTCCCACCTCGAAAAGAGTGCGGGCCGGTGGAACCTGTCTCTAAGAAACCATCCTCGTCGATACCGGCTCATAGTTCGTCGGACCGCTCTCTTGTGTGCCACCAGTATGGCCTGTCCAGACATTCTAAGTCGCCTTGCCGCATCCCTTCGAAGTCTTGCTACCGTGCGGCTGTTCAAGCCACCAGGGAGAGTTATGGAAGAAGCGTCGCTCGTGAAGGAGTTAGAGACCAGGGGATGAAAATGCCTGACTGTGAGGCAGGAGATGCTTCAGCCATCAGGGCCCCAGCCACAGGTCTCGGGGTGAAGTTCGCGCACAGTCAGGAGCTGCCGAGGGTGTAGAGAACCTCGCTTCAGATTCTGTTTTCAGCTTTCTGAAGACAAATATCCAAAGATTCCTTGTTCTATTCTTGTTTTCATTGTAAGATCACCTTTTTTTTTGCGGTCGCGTGATGAACTTGGTCTACCACAGTCTAAGCAGTCTTATCTGTTCTCAGTGTGATCTCAAATCGTTCGGTTTTCCTTGAAGGATGTTGGGACCGCGAATGAACGGGTCATTATAATTTTGAGTTGGGTCTCAATTGCGTTCGTTAGGGGGATGTTTGGTTTTTTGAAATTAACGTGTGGTGTTTCTAGGTCCCTTGTGAGTCTGGGCTAGAAATTCCCTAGCCTCTGGTTGCGGTGAGGTTTTTCTGTGGTCGGTGTGTGAGGAGTTGAGTTAATTCCTTATCCTAGAACTGTTGGGTCTTTTCTTAGTAATCTTCCTGTTTAAATCTCCGAGTACTATTCGGTCTGTGTGAAGAAAGTAACTAGGTTCGTTTGGGAGTTCCCGTGTTGCCCCCCCCCCCTCCGGGGTGGTGTGTTCGAGTTTCAAGGTCTCTGTGTTAGTAGATTTCTGTGGTGGGGAGAACCCTCCCGTGTTCTCCCCTCAATCTCGGACAATGTTTGTACTTGAGTTGGTCGGGTGTGACTTGTGTTGGTAATGGTCACCCCGAGCCTCTCAGTTTCTTTTGGTTTTTCCTGGGCACAGACTCGAGTTAAGATAACGGCTGGGTTGGTGACTTTCTGGGGGAAGAAAGTGTTTGTGGTGGGGAGAATTGTCACACCCGTTTTTTTTAGTCTTTTTATTTATTTTATTCCACTTGGCGTTGGGTGTTTTTGCTTAAGTGCGAGTGAGTCCCGGTTTAAATTTTTAATGTTGGGATGAGTTTATGGTTTGGGTTAGTGCGCGAATGTCGTACGTTCAAGACGCGCAGTTCGCTTGGGCACGTGCTATCCGCTTGGGTACGTGCAGCCCGCTTGCAGTCCGCTTGGATACCTTACGGTGCGGAAATACCGCACGGTCATCCCATTTTATCGTTATGTGGGTGGATATATGTATATTTATGTTTATATTTTTATATATGTGTGTATATATGTATGTCTACGTTTGTATGTGTTTATGATTTAACATTGTGTGTAATTATATATATATAATGTATGTGCATTTATGTTTATGGGAGTATATATGTATATATGCACGTATGTTCACATGTAAATATGTTTTAACGTTATATGCTTATGCGTGTACATGTTTATATGTGGGTTCTTATAAGTTCATATGTTTATATATGTTATATATATGTTTATATATATGTATGTATACATGTATTTATGTTTATATATGTTATATATATTTTTATATATGTAGATGTGTTTATAACAATTATTATTATTATTATTTTTATTATTTTTATTTGATTATAATTATTATTATTATTGTTAATAATATTATTATTATTTTGATTATTTAAAAAAAACCCTAATCTACCCGTTCCCCCCCCCTTTTCCTTCTGCCATCGCGCAAAGCCCCCCCTCCCCGTTCGGCGCAGCGCCCCCCCCCCCCCTCGTCGGCTTCCTCCCAGCTCCACACCGCCGGTCTCCCCTCCTCTCGTCACTCCCCACCGGCGCCCCTCCGCTCTCCGATCCTTGCCGGCGCCGCAACTCCCGACTGACTCCGCCCCCTTGCCGCCTCGCCGCCTCGCCGTCCGGCCCCGCCGCCTCGCCGTCCGACCTCTTCCCCCTCCTCTCACGCTCAGGCCAGCTGCTCCGACCGACCTCGCCGCCCTCCGACAGCCTCCGGCCGCCGTCCGACCACCGTCCGACCCCCTGCCCTTGCCACCTTTGCCCGCGCCGCCCTTGTCGGCGCTGCCCTAGCCAACGTCGCCCCTACCGTCGCGATTTCCGTGTTCCCCGAGCCCTACCGGCGTCTTTCCGGTAAGCGCGCACCCTCTCGGTGTTGTTCCGGCCAACCCACACCCATCTCCAGCGTCTCCGCTGGCCGTTTCTCCCTTCCGCGTAGCTCGTCCGGTTGGGCGCTTCTCCGTGCCGAGGTGAGGGTTACGCTGTTTAGTTGTTTTAGTTTTCTTTATTTGTTTATTTATTTTTATCATTGTTTATTTGTTTCAGGTTTAGTGCGATGACTTGTTTATACGTTCAAGGTTGTGCGGGTGATGTGTCGTGATGCGCCGGTCCACTCTGACAACCGCGTTTGAGCGCGATCATGTTTTATCGCTGATTTCTGGGTAAGATTATATTTATGCGTTTTCATATATATTTACGCCACGTTAAAAAAATGAAATTGAGTCTGCGGACCCTTGAGGTCTTTATCTGGTCCAGAGTCGGTTTTTGATTTACGTCTGCTTGCGTCTGCGATGTTTTGCTTGTTTAAGTGACGAATATTATTTTGACGTCTTCTTTAATATAATTCGCATCGCTATGGTTTTCTCATCAAGATTTTTATGATGCTTCGGCATTGATAAATTGTTTAAAAAAATATTAATTATACATTAAAGTGTTATTTGGGTTTTACTGGTGAACGTTGTGTTTTTTTTAGGGTTGGTTTTTGATTGGTACCTTGATTGCTTTGTTGGATTAATGTTTTTTTAGGGATTTGTGGTATTCTGAGACTCGTGGATCTATCGTAGGGAGTTGCGGTTGGTTTCGATGGTGCGCACGCATTTTCCCAGGTATGAATATGTATAAATATATATATATCTTTTGTGTGCGTGTTCCCTCATGGCGCAGAGAACACGTGCATCAGTTTAAGGATATATATATATACATGTGGAAGTGCATGCGAGCGAGCGAGTATCTGCTTGAGTTAGAAAGCTTGACTTGACCCTTGTTCGAGGTAGGTGGTTCCATGTCTCTACACCATTTAGATAATTTAATTTGTTTGTTTAGTTTAACTTAATATGTTATATGGTTTAGTTGTATGATGTGTATTATGTTTATAATGTTTTGGTAGTGCTGTAGAGGTTTTGGGGAAATGCATTTTTTTTAAATGGTGTAACAAGCGTTCGTGATGAAAATTGCGCTTGTCTTTAGAAATTGTCATGTTTTTCCTTTCGGTCTGGTGGTGGTAAACTTTTGAAGTGCTTAATAATTGTTTATAGGGTGTCAAAGAGGTTTTGAAAGGGTTTCTTTGTGAAATTCATTTTGTAAGGGTTTAATTTTCCTGCGATATGTTTTATAAATTGAGGAATTGTTTATTTAAGTGGCGTTTTGAGTGCGAAACATAGTTGAAAGGTTTTTGAAGGTTGTTTGGCAGGTGCGAAAGGGTTTTAAAGTCACTCTAGGTGTTTGTGTATTTAAATAGATATTTTTAATGAATATGAATCACTTTGGTGGGTTTTCCTTGTTGGGTACTTTTGAAGTTGAAATGAAAAATTGTTTTAATAATGGAAAGAAATTTTTGACATGGTTACCTCATGTATCAAGTTTTAAAGTGACGGATCTATATAAAATCAAGTTTCCTTCAGTGTAAAGTCTTCTTGGTTTCCTTTTCTTGAAATTATTTCAATAATGACTCAAATGTTTTATTGGTACATTTATATGACACTAAAACGGTGCTTTGTAGGAGTTGATTACGCATTCATTTTTCTTAAAGTGGCGTATTTTCATAAAATGGGATGTGTCGTGTGCGTGTGTCTTTGAAATAGTGCTTTGGTATGCAAATGGTGACTTTTGTGTGCAATAATTTGTTTAGTTTGCGAAATGAGAAAGAAATAGACTATGTGAATGTGAAACTTGTTTGAGCACAAGGGAAAACCCTGGGTATCTAGGTGGGAGAACTAGAACTAGTGCGCTAGTGAACCGGATGGGTATCGTCCCTGTTTCACTTAGCTGGATTGACGATTGCAACACTAACTAAACATATGATATCTGAGGGTCGTGGCCTTCTAAGCCACGTGTTCTGAGGGTCGTGGCCTTCTAAGCCACGTTTTCTAAGGGTCGTGGCCTTCTAAGCCATGTTTCACCGAGACACGAGGTTTCTAGGGTCCCACTCGAGCTAGATTGAACTTAGGGGATTTTCCCATAGTGCTCTACCATCAATGTTGTGGTGCCTTCCGTCGGCATATGGAGTACCGCTTGGGTGTTAACGTGTGTGTGTGTGTGCGCGCGCGCGCGCGTGTGTATGTGTGTGTGTGTGTGAGTATGTGTGTGTGTGTGTGTGAGACTGGGTGTGTGTATGTGCCCAAAATGAACTTTTCTCTTCCTCTTTAAAATTATGTCTGTTAAATGAGTTCTTATTAGTGTTTTCCTTTAGAATTTTGGTTTGTAAATGTTTTCTCTAAAAGCATTTTGAAAGTATAATTTTTAATAAGCACTTTAAATTGTCTTTTGGTGTTGTGGCATGGAACTTTTTTCTCGGTGGCATCCTACTGGGCTTTTAGCTCACACCCTACATACACCCTTGGGTGTATGTAGATTCTTGTTTCTCATGTATTCCAGGTTGTGCATCGTGTTCAACGATGGTGGCTCTGGCTGCTGCTGGACTTCGTGTGCAGGTTGGTTTTTGGAGCTTAGTTCTCTTTTTCGGTTGTTGTTCATTTTGGGATTTTAGCTGAATTGTATACCTAAACCTGTTTATAGTTTAGTGGGGTGTTTTGTAGTCTGTTTCCAGTTTCAGTTTTTTTTTATCTGGTTGGTTGTTTTCTTTTTGTCTTGTATTTCGGGTAAAAACCGTTCCCACTTGTTAAACTTGATACCCGGGCACTTGTGCCAGCCCGTGGGGATCGGGAACGCCCTTCGGGCCTTGCCGCGGATCGGGTCGGGCGCCGGGTCGGATGGAGACCCGGCCTGGTTCGTGACAATCTGGGTAACAATATTATCTTAGACATAATTCCAATAACTTCATGATTGTTAATTAATTATTTTATTCCTCACTATATCATGAACCTAGAATTGAAATTACTTGGTATTTTTACTCCTTCTTTATCTTTAAAAATCATCATCCTTATTTTTTCTTTTAAAATTTAAAATATTTTTATTTTTATTTCATCATAGTTAGTATCTTAAATATTGAGTTGAAGTGTTCTCAAACACCTTGTCTTTGTGGGTTCATCCTTGAGATTTACATTACCTATACTAGTATCTATTGGTTTTAGTTTTTTGTATTTTTATGATGGTAAATTTATAAACTTGTTTAACCTATAAGTAATTAACAAATCTCCATGGGTGACTAAGTTTTTGGAACTATTTTTAGAGACTAGGTGACAACACTTTGATTTGATATTTAGTGTATTATTTTTCCCCCTCTGCTTCCTATTTTTTCTATTTGGGATTTTTTTCTTATTTAATTTTTATGAACTTGAGTATTTTCATGTTTTGATGGTAGGAATGGATTTCATATTGAGTAAACATGCCCGATTTTCCATCCGAGTAGTAGATATCACAAATAAAATTGAATAACTCGAGGATAATATCCAAATTTGAGGTGGGTGTATCCCATAACCATACCTAATAAATAAATATTCAATCCACTATTTCCTAAATTTCATGTTCAAATAGTATTTTTGACACTTTTAAAGGATGGAATAATAAGATAAGGAGTCTGATGTGGAATCTAAAGTGGAATGCAATATCATGGATGAATCATAGGTGACTTCTAAGGAATAAGACTAATTTGAAATTTACAAGGAATAAACCTTCATCATGGCTGAACCAGGGGAGGAAAAAGAAAAATAATAATATGAATAAACTCAAGTATAACGGAAGTTGGATTAGGTGAAGGCTATAGAAATTAATAATAATGAAATATTTGAATAAATATAGAAAAAAATAAGTACAAGATAAGTATTAATAAGTTTTGAGATCCATAGAACTATTTATTTTATCTCTAAGACTATCCAAATTTTTGTTCTCTCCCAAAAAAGTCAATAATAGTTCAATGATGTGGAGGTGAAGAACTAACCCACATGCACAAAAAATTTGGTGTTAGTTCAATCAAGACCAGGTAAATTTATTTCATACTTTTATTACATGAGAAAACAATATAAGATCAAGTTAAATGACCTTAAACAAAGAAATTTAATGGAGGAAACCCAAGTTTTTTTAAGAATTAGTTTTAATAAATTTATTTTAGGAATTTGAAGATCTAGTTTCAATACAATTATTTTTTTAAGCTTAATTGAGCATAGACCTTGTGTTTTTACTTGTTTGTTTTTATTTGGAAGGTATATGCTGATAAATACATAAAAGAAAAATTAGATAGGTAAAATATGATTAATGAGGAAATAGGAAAAGTGATTTTATGTGACATCAAACACCTAGTAAATAGGTATTCTAAATCCCTTGTTTTTGCCATCCTTTTTTTGGGTGATTTTGTGGTAATTTATAGTGTTTATGAAATGTTTGGTTTTCTAAACAATGTACTCTTTCATAGAGAGGAATACTATAGAATAGAGCATTATATTTAAAATGTGTTCAAGAGGGATGCTACATGGATTCTATGAGATGTTTTTGGGGGATAATTCATTTTTTGGAATAGCTGCACTCTGGGGAAGGGGTTACGGAATAGCCCCTATGTTCAGGTGATCCTAAGGGCATGGAGGTAGAGTCCACATCATGGATCCCTGTGGGGAGTTTTTTTGGTTCTAAAAAAATTGGTGCCCCTATTTTGTGATGTTTCTTGCTTTTCCATGGTTCCTCCCTAACAAAAAAGGATCTAAATCCATGTAAATAAATTTCATTTTTGACTATAAGGCTATGGTGTTTCCTTTTTCATTACACTGTAGAAAGCTCTTCTTCTGTAACCTTTGTATCATGGACCTGGGGATTGCGTTGTGGTTTTATATTTTATAGTAGGGGTATAAATACCCATACACCCCTATAAACCATATCATATTCCAACTTTCTTCCTTGAAATTTATGTTCCAAAGAGATATCTTTGAAGGCCTTTGAAGCCCTTGTTGATTAGATTCAACCCCAGGTTACGGGAGATTAATCATTGTAGTTTTCAATCCATTCTTAAGGTAAGTGTATTTATAAAAAGGTTATATAAATTTAATAACATGATTTTCCTATTCAATTACTTGTTTTTTATTATGGAAAGGTTTTTTAATAACAAGATGGAATTTATTTATGAAATCTATGTTTTTAAAGGGATTTATTTTTAAAATGGTTTTGGACACACTATGTGTAGATGAAATGAATTAATGGTTTTTTTCATTAAAAATAGATTTTAAATATTGAAATGGGAGATGGTTCACAATGAAAATTTATTTATAAATTTTTAGTAAGTTTTTCAAATGGTTTTTTCTAGGCATGGCACATTAGGGACCTTAGGTGCATCAGGAAATGGACATGCCACTTTAGTGTGTGTAATTCCTCAAGATTTTTTGTGATATTTGACATAACTTTATTGGACTCAATATCAATTGGATCCACATTATTCCTAGTTTATGATTATTTTTATTTCTATATGTATTCCCATAGGTTAGAGCTCAATATTGTGCTTTTTTCTTTTATTCTTGATTTTACACAAGATGGTCTATTTTATGGTTTGATTGATCACTTGTTTATCTTATGGTGTATCCATGGATATTTTTTATCATGATCACATTATTTCTTATATACACTTTTCATATTCCCTTTTATGAGAATATGAAAGGCTTTTATGAAAAACCAAATCACATTTTCAAAAAAATGTTTTATCTTCTAGAAATGATTTATAAATTGGATTTTTTATAAATCTATAACTAATATTTCCTAGATATTATAATTTTTATATATTTTTTGGTGAAATACTTCTAGGATATTTTCTCATTCCCTACCTTTTTCTTTGGGAATTTATATATGTTGTTTTTCTGGACTATGGTAAGGGTAAGGGCGTCTTTTAGTTCACTGATTTCTCTTAGTCATCAATTCCTTTGACAAGGGTCATTTTGGTGGTAAAGGATGGTCATAGGGATATTTGGTCTTTGGATTTTTGTATTTCACATTCAGTTTCATCCCCTTGGGATTCATATTTTATGTCCCATGGATATGTAATATTTCTTCTACTAAGTACTTTTTTGGTTTTCCTTATTTTGGTTATACATGAGACGTGTTTGGTTATTTTGTTGATACTCACCTTATAGAGGACCTTCTTGGGTGAATTTCCTAGTTATCCTAGGTTGGTTATTTAAAAAATGGTATCATATCCAATACCCCTCTAAAATTGCATATTTACTTCTTGTTTTTTAGGTTTGAGGTCCATAATGAGGGATTTTTGCTTTAAAAGGTTAGAGGGTGTAACACCCCTAGAAAAGTGAGACATAAAAAGATAAATGTTAATACCCATGTTAATAAGGTACACCTTTCTTTTTTATGATCCTACCACAGTAAAAATCTATAGTTAAGCATGCTTGGCCTAGAGTAGTGTCAGGATGAGTGACCTCCTAGGTAGTTTCTCATGGTGTGTGTGAGTGAGGAAAAAACACACTAAAAGAACATGTGTTGGCCAGTGGGTAAAATCATTAGTATAATAAGTAACCCATATGGGTAATAGCATGTGGTGTGTTAGGAAGGAAATTAAGGTATTATAGGATACCCATAGGGTCAGATGACTAGGTTCATGGATGGAGGATGATCGGGTCCTAGAAAATGGTATCATGGTTATACACATCCTGATGTCTTGTGAAACTCCCTGAGTTTGGTTTAGGGTCCTTGATATATATGAGTTAGAACCATCATAATTTAGATAATAAGGGTGTGATAATTCCTAGTTGGCACACTTCCATACCTGAACTCAAGTTACCATGGGTGGTTGGGTTTTTTTCTAATCATGAGACTTAGTGTTTGGTGATATTTGAATAAGGTGAATTTGGGGTTTATTTAAATGTATTTTTTTACTTCTTAGAGTGTTATCATTCATTCATAAAATCCATAATTTATTTAAATTATTTTCATTTAAAGTCATTGATATGGATTATGGAAGTTATCCTTATGATTTTGGAGTTTCCCATAAGTTTATTGGTTATTGTCTTGTGGTTATTAGATAATGATTCCAAGAAGAGCTTCTAAATCCAAGAGAGGAAACTACAAGAAAAGTTCTATAGGAAAATACTCTAGTGGAACCCTCTTTGGTGGAAGATATAATCTTCACTTTTCAAACTTTAGGTCAAGATGGTATTGGACACCAAGTAGGAACAATGGATTATGGTTCAAAAATCACTAAGAAAAATCCAACCACCTTTTGTGATGATAAAGAGACCTAGGAATATAAGGAATGGATTGATCATATTGAAATTATCTTCCATTTTTTTAAAACTCCTCATGAATCTAAGTTGGATTTTTCTATCTACATTCTTGAGGGGTCGAGAAGGAGATGGTGGTACTTTATTATGCAAGCTAAGTGACATGAGGATATTACCTAGTATTCCTTCAAGAAAATCTTCAATCAATATTTTTATACTAAAATGTTGTGTGGTGAGGACCCAGTAATTTTTGACCTTAGATTAAAGGGATAATATAGTTTTGGAGTATTCTACCCATTTAACAGAGTTACTACACCTAGAACCCAATCTCATTACAAATGATTACCTAAAGTATTGGAGGTTAAAGATGGGTCTAAGGGATTATATTAATTCAATGTTTATTATCTTATTCCTTTTGACCTTTGTGGAGTTGGTATATAAAGTGGTTATTATTGAGGAAAACATAGAATAGAAAATAGGTCTGGGTGGATCTTTGGTTGTTGTATTTATTATCCTAGGTGTGTCCTCTAGATAGAAAAGGAAATGCAAGGGTGCCTAGTTTTCTTTGGGACTAGTTTCAGGAACTTCTTTAGGATCATAGTAGGTTGTTTCTTATGAGTGTGGAGAACCTAGAAATACCAAGACTAAAAATACAGAGGTTCCAAATACTTTTTATAATTGTGTAAAACCTATCCATCTTAGGAATTTTTGTTAGAGGATGTCCCTAGGCAGTAAGGATGGATCCACTCTCACCAAGCATTTGAAGTTTTGTTCTGATACTACCAAGGTAGGTGGGCCTTATGATCATTCCAAGTAGAATGTTCATGAAGAAAATAAATATTAGGGAGGGAGATGATACTATAAGTCTTTATAAAGTAGATTATGCACTAGAGGAATCTGAGGTAGGGCCAAAAACTATTAGATTCATGGTTTTTATTTCATCCTCAATGGTACTAGATTTATTTGATATTGGTGATAGTCATTCTTTTATATCATATATTTTATTTGATATGTTGGGATTTTATTCTAAGCTTATGATGTTTTTGTGGGTTCTTTCCACACCTTTGTGAAAAAGGTATAAACATTTTCAAATGTCTTGCATGTCGGGTGATGATATCCGACTTCAATGTGTTATGGGGTTTCTTGGTTCTTGGCCGTGATATCCTTAACCTGATCATTAGAATGGATTAGATGATCAGTGTTATATCCTATATCAATTGTTATCATCTTTGAGTTCATTTTATATCTCTCAATGGAGTCTCTCATGTCTTTTAGGGTGATTTGGATTTTAGGTCTAGGAGAGTGAGGCATGTTGTACCTTATTCTTAAGTGATCTCATGCTATTTATCAGAGGTGTTGTTTGATTTTGTTGATCCATTTATAAGAATTCCACTTCCTATAGAGGTGAATGTCTATCATGTGGACTTTATTGAGGATTTGTTAGGGTTATAATCACAATGAGAGGTCAAATTCACTAATGACCAACTCCCTAGTGTGATGCCCATTTCTATGACATCTTATCAGATGGAACTTTCTGAGTTAAAGGAGCTTAAAGTTAAGTTGGAAAGTATTGATATTAAGGGATTTATTCATCCTATCATGTCACCTTGGGCTCTTCGTATCCCCTTTGATAATAAGAAAGATAAAAACCTTTGGATTTTCATTGATTAATTAAATTTAAATTAGGTAATACTTAAGAATAATTATCCCTTTCCAATGATTTATGATATCATTGATCAACTCCAAGGGGCTCATTGGTTTACAAATATTGACCTATGATTGGGGTATGACCATTTGAGAGTCTGATAAGTGGATATACCTAAGACAGTGTTTAGGAACTGATATGGGTATTTGGAGTTTCTAGTTATGCCATTTGGTCTCACTAAAAAACTTGTGGTATTTATGGAATTGGTGAACTTGATATTTCATTGGTTCTTGGACTATTTTTTGGTTGTTTTTTGGATGATATTTTAGTGTAATCCAGTTCAGAGGAGCAGCACCATTATCATTTAGATATCATACTTAAAACCTTGATAGAACACCATATATATGGTAATATTTACAAGTATGAGTTTTGGATCCGATAAGTTAATTTTTTGGGGCATGTTATATCTGAGAGAGTAATATTAGTGGATCATAAAAATATCCAATTAGTAATGTCTTGGGAGAATTCTAGAAATTTTTTTAGATTCAAAGCTTCTTGAGATTGTCTAATTATTATAGGTAGTTTATTCATGAATTTTAAAATATCGAAACTTCGATGATAACTTTAACCTTTGAGGGTGTCAATTTTGAGTGGAGTGAAAAAATTTATAGAACTTTTGAGGAACTAATGGTAAGGTTGAATTCAACTCCAATTCTGATTCTTCTAGAATCAGGTTCTAGTTATGTTGTTTTCCTTAATTATTCTAGTATATATTTATGGTGTGTCTTAATGTGGGTAAAGAAATTACTACCTTATGTCTCTTTCTAATTAATCCCTCATGAGAAGAACTACCCTACCCATGATATTGAGATTGAAATTGTTATGAATTCACTCAAAACGTGGAATCATTATCTATTTTAGGAGTGGTTTATGGTATATTCAAATCATAATATTCTAAAGTATATTTTACTCATAGGGATCTAAAACTATGATAGATATATTGGGTTGATTATCTTAGGAAATTTTTTTTTATATTTATTATACTCTTGGTAAAGGGAATGTGGTAACCAAATCATTGAGTAGAAAATTTCCTACCCAAGCCTTGAAATAATTAGTGGAGGAGTGGTGTACTCTGAGTTTTTCACTGAGATGAGTTTGGGAGTGAAAGAGGATGGAGAATAGGTGTTATTAGCTTTGGTGAAGGTTGAATCCTCATTGTATGAGTTATTTCACATTGAGTAGGGTATGGACACCGAATTATAACACTTTAGTAAAATTCAAAATGGTGGGGAGACCTCGGGTGAGTGGTCTTGGTCTCCCATGGGTGGTTTTATATTTTTAAGGTAGATTATTTGTTCCTATATCTTTGAGGTAGGAATTTATCAATAGAGTAAACCGGTCTATTTGGTTCATACACCCTGGGTATTCCAAGATTTATCAAGAATTGAGAATTTTGTATTTTTATCCAAGGATGTGGTGTTTAATTGCAGATTTCATGCCATAGTTCCCTACTTATCAGATAATTAAGGCAGAACACCAGAGACCTGCTAGTTTTTTTCAACCTTTTCTCATTCCTATGTAGAAGTGGGATGATATTTCTATAAAAATAATCATTGGTTTACCACATAATACTAATGAGAAGGATTCTATTTGGGTGATCATTGATCAAGTTATAAAATTAGATTATTTCCTCCTAATCAAGGAGATGATGGAGGTAGAGCAGCTCATGAACTTTTATGTCTGAGAGGTTTTGATAATTCATAGGGTTACCTCTGTAATTGTTTTTGACAGGTACCAACATTTTAAATCTAGGTTTTGGATGGGTTTATAAGAATCAATGGGTTCCCAATTGAAATTAATAATTTTATACCATTTGAAAATGGATGGGATGATAGATAGGGACATTTAGGTCCTTGAGGATATGTTATGTGTAAACATTATTAATTTTCGTGGTTCTTAGGAAAATCATCTTCCTTTGTTCAGATTTTCCAATAACAATTGTTGTCAGACTTTAATTAAGATGGAACCCTCAGAAGCGTTGTATGGGAATCCATATAGATCTTACTTATGATGGGATGAGTTGGGAGAGTGGTCCTTCATTAGACAGTGTCTTGTTATAAATATGGTGGAAAAGGTGCAGTTGATCCAAATTATATTTTTCATAGCACAGATTCATCATAAATTCTATGCAGACTATATTTTTCGGTCACTAGATATTGAGTTTGGTGATTGGATTTTTCTCAAAGTTTAATCTCACTTGGGACACTATAGGTTGGGTAAGAAGGGTAGGTTGGAACCAAGGTTTTTTTGACCCTTTGATATTGTTGAGTGAATTATAAATTTTTCATATTAGTTGGACTTGTTATCTCATTTTACATTGATTCACAACATGTTTCATGTTTCTTAGTTGAGGAAGTATCAATCTGATCCTTCCCACATGATTCAATGGGAGGATTTTTATCTTAATACTAACACTATTATGGTTGAGAAACTAGTTTTGATTATAGATCACTAGGATATGGTACTATGTGGTAAATTAGTACCTCTGGTCTACATACTGTGGTAGTGAAGATAGTATAACCATGAGAAGTGGGATTATGCACTATTAATGTGGTGGTAGTGGAATTATCTTTTTGTGAGTCTATAATCATGATAAATTTCTAAGGATAGAAATATTTTATGGTTGGGATATTGTTACATCCCATCATCGACTCACAGATATTCTAAATCCACATTTTTTTCATCCTTCACTTAAGTTCTTTTATGGTATTTTCTAGAGTTTTTAAAAAATTATGGTTTCTTACGTAGTGGACTACATCATAGAGAGTATTACTATAGAATAGTACATGATTATTGTGAAATGGTAAAGAGTGTTGTGGTTTAGAGTCTAAGATATGTGTTTTTTAGTATAATGCATTTTGGGAACAACTGCACTGTAGAGATATGGCTACGATGTAGCCCCTCTTTTTGGGTGATCCCTATAGTGTGGAGGAAGAGGCTATCTCATGGATCCTTGTGGGGAGTTTTGGTTTTTTCTAGAAAAATTGGAACCCCTATGGTGTGGTGTATCTAGTTGGACTATGAAACCTCATCGGCAAAATAGGATCTGCATCCATGGAACTCAAATGTGGTTTTGTCCAAAATGATGTGGTGTAGCCTTTCACATTGCATCTTATAAATATATTCTTTCATCACCTTTTCATCTTGGTCTGGGGGCCTACTTCATGGTGTTATATTTTAGTCTGGGTATAAATACCCACACACCCCTTTGAACTATATCTTCTTCTAACTTTATTCCTTAAACTTTAGTCACCTAATATATCTCTTTGAAGTGATTTAAATCCCTTCTTTATTGGATTCAACTATGAGCTTTGGTAGATCAATACTTAGTGTTTTCACTCTGTTCTTAAGGTAAGTGTCTCTATACAAAGGTTATAATTCTTGAATAACTTTAAGTTCTTATTAAATTCCTTGGGTTTTTTTATTAAAAGGTGATATTGAATATCAAGGTGTATTTTCTTCATGAAATCTATGTTTCTAAAAGTATTTGATTTGAAAATGGTTTTGGAAACACTATATGTGGATGAAATTAATTAAAGGTTTTTTGATTAAAAATGGTGTTTAAATCTTGGAAATGAACATTATTCACTGTTAAAAATGATTTATAAATTCTGAACAAGGTTTTTAAATGGTTTTTAGAAAGCATGACACATTGGGGACCTTGGGTGCATTGGGAAATTGAAATTTTATTTTAATGTGTGTAATGTCACTAGAGGTTTCTTGATATTTTATATACCATTATGGGACTCAATATCTTTTGGATCTATTTTATACCTGGTTTATGCTTATTTTTATGTCTAGAACATATTCCCTCATGTTAGATCCTAATATTGTGGTTTTTCATTTATACATGGATTTAGACATGATGGTTTATTGTTGGGTAAGATTGCTCACTTTTTTATCTTATGGTGTATCCATGGATAGTTTTTATCATGCTCACATGCTTTCTTATATACACTTTTCATATTCATCATTGTGAGAATATGAAAGGATTTTATGAAAAACCAAAGGATATTTTTTTACAAAATGTTTTATCTTTTGAAAATGATTTATAAATAGGTTTTGTTTTAAATATATAACTCATTTTTTTATATTAGACTTTGTATAGATTATTTGGTGAAATATTAATACTATTTTTACTCACACCCAACATTTTCCTTTGTAAATTTATATATTTTTTTATATAAATAGAGTAAAATGAAGGGTGTCTTGTAGTTTTTCATCTTCTCTTGGTATTTGATGCCTTCTATGTGGGTCATTTTAGTGTTGAATAATGATTAGATGGAGATTTGGTCTTTAGATTATCCTATTTAACTTTTAATTTTATCAATTTGGGCTTGAATTTGTATGTATTATGGATATGTACTCTTTCTTCCAATATGTAATCTGTTGGTTTTCCTTATTCTAGTAATACATCAGACATGTTTATTTGTTTTTTTAATGATCACCATGTGATGGACCTTCTTGGGTGACTTGTCTAGTTATCTTGGGTTGATTTGTTACATTTTAATTCTTTATCTTTCACTCCCTTGCATTTTTTTCAAATTATTTTTTAGATTTGAAATGTAAAATTTCATTCCTAGCTTGAACTTTTGGTATATAATTTTATCTAGGATCAAAATTTACTAATTAATCCCATGATACCATGTTTTATATATCATTTATAATAATATTTAATGAGTAAAATGTGGGATGAATGAGTAGAGATAGGAATAAGGGTATTAATTTTATAAATCATGATTTGGGGGGTCTATTTGATTTATATAAATTAAATTACTCTAACATTTTCCATGTTTTGATTTTATAAAAATCATGTTGATTAGTTTGATGTTATTATTCATTACATGATTTATTGACCAAATGTTATATGTTTCCCATTCTATAAAGGATTCTAAGAAAATTTTCATATAATTTATTATACTTATTTCTTGAGAGATACTTGGGACAAGTAAACCTATTAGAAGTTACAATGATATCTTATTGAAGCTATTAATGAACAAATTAATGTTAATATGATTGAGGTATTTTTTATTTTTTCTCTTATATCCTTTGCGACCTACAATGACATTGAATCCTTATATTAAACACATATAAACCATGAAATACCTTATTAGGGAGAGATATGTTACAAGCCTATTTTATCCTTAAAACCCTAATCATTTTTTTTTCATG
This sequence comes from Viscum album, assembly GCA_963277665.1. Lineage (NCBI taxonomy): Eukaryota > Viridiplantae > Streptophyta > Magnoliopsida > Santalales > Viscaceae > Viscum > Viscum album. The sequence continues at coordinate 1,795,668,027 of OY728120.1, forward strand.
ATATTTAATGCATTAAGTATGGGTTGAAAGGTTATCCATGGTGGAAAATAGAAAATTTTTAATGGGTATAAAATTTGGGGTGCTATCGCTGTATTTTGAGGAAACGTTTATGAATTATTTTCTATAGTACTTCATTTTTTACCCTTTAAGAAAAACTAAAACAATTTAAAAAAATGAAAAAAAATATTAAATAAAAAGAAAATAAAAAGAAAAATTAAAATAGGATACATATTTAATTATGTGTTTTCATGTTATTTATGATAATTTTATTAGAGTTGGGGGAGTGTTTAGTGATTTTATCCTTGAAGGAGTTTTTCATTGAGAATTTATGTTGTTTATAATGCAATGTGATTTAGAGTTTAACCTCCTTTTATAATCCTTATTATTTTTCAAATAAATTACTAATAAACCTTTAACCAAATATTCTTACATATAATTCCTCATGATTAATATTGATTTTTTTTTCTTTATAGACTAGTAAATTGAGATTCATTACATGCATATGGATAGGATTCATGTATTCAATGTATGATCCTAAATCCATTTAAATATGTGCCTTGAGTGATTAAATAAAACTTTTTCATGGTGAGGTAGATCAAAATTGGTTTTTAGTAATAATTAATTCAAAAATGTGAATGGAAGTTGGGATAAGTATGATCATTTCAAAGGGGAATAGTAAAGTACATGGTTAACTTAATTTCCTTGAAAATTAAAGACTTGAAGAATTATTTTTCATGTAAATCATGAAAGTTTTTCACTTATTGAAAATAATTTTATTTTTATGATAATTAAATTTAAACCTTAGTAGGATGGGTTCCCTACTTGATATATTGAGATTTTATTCTTGAGGATAAGTAAGGGTCTAAGTGTGGGGGGTTTGATGTTTATAATTCATGAATTGTTTTTTAAATTTAAATTCATTTCATTTAGTGGTTAAATTATAATTATTTATTATTTTTAGTGGTTTTAATGTGTTATTGGTAGGAAGTTTTTATATTAATTCTTGGATCAAGGTGAAAAGAAGAATAATTTTTTGTATAGATGCATATTTTAGCAAAGGAATTTTATAAGGGGGAAATTATTTTTTTCTATGTCTAAAAAATTATGGCCAACACCAGCTATCCAGATACCCATGAGGTCTATGACTAAGATTAGTGGGAGGATATAATGAAACTATATTAGTTAAGAGATAATTGAGAAAGCATAACCAGTGCAATGTAGTGTTAGGAAAGGGGTGAACTTGCATGGGGTGGTGCTGGTGTAGTTTCTGTGGAGCGGGAGGCTTCATGGAGAAATTTTTTGTACCCATGATGCACCTACTTATGTGAATGATACTCATCTAATCAAAATAATTTATGTGTTAGAAGTTTTTTTGGACACTATTTAAGTAAAATTGAAGCACATGTTGTAAATGGATAAAACGACATCACCTCATGTGTCGTCATCTTCGGCTAGGGTTTGTATGCCAGACACACCAACTGAAATGTTTCTGGTGTTATTCATGGTGGAAACCATGGATATCTAGAAGCATGTGTATAAAATGAAGAATTTACGTTTAAATAGATATAAAAATACCCAATAAAACACCATTGGGGTGCTCCACGAAACTCTGTGTTGATGAAAATGGTGACTAAAATTTCATGCAAGGCATAGTGGTAGAGCATGGTTAAGAATAAAAATTTGAGATTGATCATGTTTGTTGGAGGATGAAAAATGTAGTATTATGTTGTAAAGGTTTTTTTCATGGATCATGTGTAAATTCTATAACAAAAACACCTAGGTTTTCGACATGGAGTTTGACAAGGTGTTGCATGAGTGAAGGAATAAAGAATAGGCATAGGGAAACACTCAGTGACATGAACATAGTATTACATGCATACCATTTTGGGAAGTATTTCACTAGATTTATGATCTCTATTTCATAGAGATAGATTATTTTTAGTGTGGTGTGGTGTATTAATGAAGAGGGAAACACTCATGGAGATCACCTCTTTGTGGATATTACACACTATCTATATCGATTTAGAGTTTGATTCAAACTGATAAAGTTAATAGAAGATATATAGAGATATATATGGAGATATTATGGAATATATCTTGGGTAATTATGTCTATAGAAGGGTGGTATCTACTGTACTGGAAATCATTGAATTCTATGAAGCATATTCAATTACTTACTTCGACAGGAATTCATTGTTATTCTTAGGGTTTGTCTTTCTTTTGTTTTTGTAATCTCACTCATGTCTAGAATGAGAGGGTAGGTTTTGTACTAGGTGTTTATAATAAAGATGAATTAATTTAATTGAAGTAGTTTATTATTTTATGATATTCATGTTGGAATCTTGTGCGTATCCTTTCATTTATATCTCTATCTCATTTATCTAAGCATGACTACTACCTTTGAATGATAGAGTGGTTTTTAGTACATTTACTAGGGTTTGGTATCCATAATGACCATTGGGTTATCTATATTATATTTTTAAACATGTTCTTGGGTTACCTTATCTATAAGTAATATAAGGTACCAGATCATGATAAAAATAAAGCTTAGTGATTGAAGAGTGTATACCCAGACCAAGGGATTCACTTAGACCTGATTCTTATAACTTCATGATTGATAATTAATTATTTTATGCCTCATTATCTCATGAAATTGAAATTTCAATTACCTGGTACTTTTCCACTTTCTTCATCATCCAAAATCATTATCATTTTTTATTCTTTTAAAATTAAAATTAGTTTTATTTTTTTCTGTTAGCATAGTTAGTATCTTAAATATTGAACTGAAGTGTTCTCTAAGACCTTGCCTTTTTGGGTTATAACTCAAGACTTACATCACCTATACTAATCTCCAGTGGTTTTAGTGATTTTTAGTTTCATAATTATAAATTTATGAACTAGTTTAATTTATAGGGAAGTAACGAGGATACGTGAGTGAAAAAGTATGTATACATCATATAAATTCAAAAAAAGTATTGTATTAATAACACTTTAATAGATTAAAAACACCAAATTATTATAGTATTCATAAATTTCAGGTCCTTCCCCTACTGGAACCCCACTCGAGTCGGCATTGAAGATATGTGTGACCCTTGAATCCTACCTCCAATAGGATATAATTTAGTGAATAACACTGAGGGTATTTATCACACATATGGGAGGAATTATCCTCATAGATTCCTAGGTGAATAAAGTAGTACCACTAATAAAATATTTTTAAAATATATTTAAAATTAAACAATGACATTATAAAAAATCCACTACATTATAATAAATACGATGCAACATGATAATTTAAGGGATACCTCCTAAACTCCATTCCAGCTGCTCAAAAAGCTTCATCCCTAAATCTATATCGAACTATACTAAAAAAACTCAAGGAAAATGTAGAGGATAGAGAAATTAGGATTACTTAGTAGGATCATATTTATAAAAAATTCCAAATCCATGTGAATTAAATGTGTGGGGATAGAAATGAATGAAATCAACTAAGTATATTAAAGGCTTAATCAAGAATAGGGACTGATAAAGTAATAGATATTGGAAGTAATAATTATAAAATTATAGAATCAATTAGTTTTTACTTCAACTTCATCACCTAAATTACCTGCATTCATCATATTAAATCAATGGATTTATACAAGAAAAAGTAAGGGACAATGAATTTGGATTTCTGGGAGATTATATTAATAAAACAAGAATCCATAAATCATAACACCATCATTCAAATAATTATATCGCAATGGATTATTATTCTATTAGTTTGAATTAATGAGAATGATATTGGGTTTTTTTGATTCACATAATAATAATAGATAAAGTCCAAAAAAATCACCTCTCTTTAACAATTATGATCAATTCATCATATCAAGAATAATATATATCATATCATCAATTGATCACTACTAATCAACCACATCACCATTATAATCACATTAAATCCCCCACTACATTACCAGAAATACTGTATCATCACCATAGCCATTGCCACATCATAACCACTATATCACCACATCATCATCTCATTGACTCGTGTTATAACCTCATTCCATCATAATCCAAATACATGAAATAAACTTAAGACATCACTACCCAAGGGAAATGTGTTCATATTATAACCTCAATTCATTACGACCCATAAATATGTGAATATGTCAAAACCTTAATCCATTATAGCCTATATATGTCAATATATAACTGGCATGCACAACATCGTTAATTATGAATGTGCATGATCAAATTATAAATTTATATCAAGCTCAATTAACACTATTATGAAGGTATATAGAACATTGGAAGTATAGGTTCAAACCCATAGAGAGGATATGGAACATATTGTAATCAAGGAATTAGAACCTAGAATGGATTCCTCATATGAATTATATGAGGTTAGGTTTTAAGCTGATAAAATTGATCAGACTATAGTTAATAGAAAAAGGGTTCATGATTAATTTTAGGGAGCATATGAAAAGGATATCTCTAAATCTAATCAGGTTAGGTATATTTTATTTGACCATGTAGTTATTTAAGATTCACCAAGTTGGGTTTTTTCAAGAAAAATAAATCTACCTAATTCAACAACCACTCTTTGATCTAGAAGTGGTTATCATCCTAGATGAATTAGATGCAACTAATAAGGTAGAAAATGAATCAAACTATTAGTCCTAGTTTGGTTCTTTCCAATTAGATGAGGGTATTTCCATTACAGTCCCCCAGATCTGTTTCATGTAAGATAATGAATATGATTTTATTATTAACCTAATTTCCTCACCAATAAATTAACCAAGCTTTGATTTAGATATTCATTATAGGTATGCTACCCCTACTCTTGATCCCTATACCTAGTCAGATTAGATATACATGATGGTGTAAGAATTAAACTTATTAAAGGGATTAGTGTAATTGGAATTATCATTTAAAAGAAGAAATGATTAGATAAGTAATTATCAATAAACCCACATACTTAAATGGATAATAATATGGAACATGGTAGTTGGATTTTATTATAATAAAATGTTCAAATCAATGAAGACAATTAAAATTTCCTTGGAATGAGAGTAAAATATCAATATAAAAGTAAAAAAAGAAAGAAAAATGAGATATAAGTAGGTAAACAATCATAAAAATTGAACAACAAAGCGAAGATCCTCAAACTGGGGGCACTTGAAAAATAAATTGTATGGGGAACTTATAATGTAAATTTCTTTTACACCATAAGTCTTAATAAGTTTCTCTATGATTGAAACTTTCACACTATAAATATTCATATTATTATGTAAATAAAAATTTCTCAATCTTTATCATTTCATATATCCATGATTTATGTCTTGAATTAAATCGTGGGGTCTTCGGAAAGGCTGATTAGAGGGAGATCTAGATGGTTTTATGGTGTAAGTCTTCCTCTTACAACATAAGTTTTCTACATCTTGAGACTTTTATGGATTGAAATGGAATTACAACTTCAGTTTTTGGCTCTATAGAATATTTATTTGAGGATTGTACATTTTAAATCATGGATCTATAATGTAAACCATATTTAATTTCATCATTTCAATATATTCAAATCCTTTACATAATCGTCTCCTTTTTCCTAAAAAACCCAATAAAAACCACAACATAGTATAAAAAATGTTTAAAGAATAATTAATTGAATCCAAATTTTATATATGAATTAATATTATCAAATTCCCTCACACATGAATAATTTATCCTCCTCAAAAAAAAGTGTCTCAACAATAATCTCAAAGGAAACAATTTTTAATAGGAAATTAAAACCATGAAAATGAAACCAATTGTTAGTAGAAAGGTTTTAGTAATCCCAAATAATCCTTTAATAGAAATTAGTCATGAATCATGGTTAAGTTGTTTATTAAAATACCTTATTCCTTTAATTGAAATTTCTCAAGTCTTCCTTAGAAAGCTATACCCATGTTATAATTTACCTCACCATGAAATATATCTCATCACTCAAGGTAAAATAAAACTAGATTTGTTCTTATACCTGAAATAAATGCTCATTTCCATATGATTACATTGGATATAAAAACTCCACTTCATAAAGAAAAATAACATAATTAATCATGAGGAGTTAAACATTATGGTTCAAATGACTCTAAGTTTGAGGGAAGGTTGGTAGATAATAAAAAATATTTCTCAAAAAGAGGATAAACTCTGATGTATTATGAATGATAATCAAGAACAATTTGATTAAGAAAATCCTCTAGAAACCAGTAACTATACACCCCTTAGCTCAAAGAAGGTCCATGAATATTAGATAAAAGTATAATGAAGGTACCTTGTTTATTTATTTTCTATTTTTTCAGAATCCATGTTTAGCATAGATCACGCATCCACCACCTAATCACATATGATCTATTATGAGATTCATTAATCTATAAATGGTGATTTTTTACCTTCCTAGAACACAACCCATATTTTTATATTTTATTTTTTTTAGAAATGGTATAATCATGAAGTTACATCAGAAGTAATCATGGGTCATATCCTGTAAATCATGTGAAAATACCATTGTATAACTCCTCAGTAGAAAGAATATTATTTCCAACAAAAATGACTATCACCCCTACAATTATTCAAATAAAAAACATGATAAAAACCAAAGAGTGGGGTAGTAAGGGATAAAGAGATATTGAAACTCAACCCAACCCTAAAAATATAATTTATGGAGACTATGGGAAAAGTAGGGATAATGTATAGGTGGGTCTCATGAAAAATGGGATCAATCAATTAGGGTTCATCAATAATTTTAAAAGTGAATTTGTACATTCATAGACTAGATAAGATACCAATGAAAGTTATTATAGGTTTAGATGTCTCAAGTGTCTCTCAAGAAATATACTCAGAAAATAATAGGAAAAATTAGGTCTAGAATCCTCTAAAGAATGGGAACAAATATAAAAAGGGAAATCACTATGGGCATAGAAACCAGTAATAATTCAATCAATAAAAATTATATGAATTTATAATAAAATTTAAAATACACAACCTAGAAATCATGATAAAATTATAAAACATAAATAAATAATGGATTTTAATAATTTCCATCTAAAATTTATTTTTTATTTACATAGGTGAAATGGTATTTCATGTTAAATAATGTTTCAAATGAAAAATTTCTCCAAGAATAATGAGAATAGGAAAAAATCTAGGTGCACATGAAACAAATCTCAAGAATATCCCACCAAATGTAAAATAAAATAGTGTCCAAACTATTTGGGAAGCAGATTGGGAGAGATAGAAGTGATAGTAGAAAAATAAATTGAATGAAAATAATTAAATGGGTGTAGGAAATCAAGAGATCCCTAAAAATAATTCCATGCCAGGGGAAAATTTCAAAAGGTGGTTTGAATCTGTACTACCAACAATAATTTCAAAGAAAAATAAAAACTAAACTATATAAATAATTAGTTCACAATGTATATTCAATATGAAAATAGATAATGGTAAGGTGCACACAGGAGTCAAAATGAATATCATCTCATATAACTACGTGGACAAGAGTATAAAGATGTACCTTAAAAAACTCCAAGTAAACAAGACCTATAAATAGAAAATAAAAGATTGAATCAAACACAAATAAGATGAAATATATCATGTTATATATTACCTCCCAAAAATCACTAACTATGGTGTCATCGTCGAGATGGATAGATAAGGATCAAATAGATCATTCCATTGGCTCAACAGTCCTTAGCCTCTTACAAGTACTGGAGGTAGTATCCTCTAGCTCTAAGGGTCACTTCAGAGGATTCACCACCTCGTAAATATACAAAAAAAACTTCTCATGTGTAAAATGAAGTATACATAAAGCTCCAAGGTGCATCTCCTAGGGTAAAACTGAATGAGGTAAGACCTCATGGGGGAGGTGAATTGGAAACCTAGTTGAAGCGTCAAAGGTGATAGAGGAATTAGATTAATTATACATGGCATAGTTATATGCATGATGAATGAGTAATGGGTAAGAATTTCATTTTGAAAAAAAATTGCATTCCTTTCATAATGTAAAATAGAAGATACAAATCAGGGTAGGGAATACAATGAATCAAAAATACACTCATAAGTAGTAAAATAGAGGTGGAAAACTAAGAAGAGTGGGAAGAATCTTCATGACCAGAATCGATGGTAACCTCCTTATTTCTAGGTGTATGTAGCTAGCCTGAAATGTATATATTAGTGATAGAAGTAATGATAAGTGGATCAACCACCATAATAGGTGATGAGGTGTTTGAAGTAGGATCAGTTTACACTAGTGGTACTGGGATAGATACAGGATAATGTAAATTTCCAATGTGGATGAAGTTCATCTTTTTGGTAGCTAGATCGATGAATAGAACCTCAGGTGGAGTCACCAAAGCAGGTCCCTTTCCCAATCGAGCATTCTTGGCTAAAAATTCCCATTAAGCAGTAGGGACAATGATCTTAGGAGGAATCTCGGTTGATGTGGTCGCTGGTACTAGAGTGGTAGGGATATGTATGGAGATGGAGGTGAACCTGGTGGTAGGGGTGAGGATGAGTTGGTATAGTAGTGGATGGAGGGGTAGGGTAAGGGGTGGAGAATAGAAATTAATCTCTAGGGCCTCAATAAATGGAATATCTAGCATTGGAATATGGTTTTATTGTTCTATACAATGAAATGGAGCACCCCACCCCATGGTATCTTAACCGCACTATTGGGGTGATAAAGGATGGATATGACTTGGAAGTAGAGGAAGCCTTGTTCCTAGAAGGAGTTGATTGATCAGTAGGGACCAAAGGGGATACTGAGAGAGTAGGATTAGGTGCCTCATTGGTGGAATATGTGTATCCACGTTCCCAATCATAATGATCTCCCGCTTTCTGTAGTAACCCCATATTATAGAGGAGAAACAAGTTTGATCGACTGCATAAGTCTGAGTGATGAGAGGGGTTGGGATGTATGATGGTGGGGGAAGGAGGAAGCAATGATATTGGATGAAGTGAAAGAGGAGGTGTGGTTAAGGGAGTGAGGGAGAAGGATAGTTGTTGGAGGTCATGACTATAAACCATATATTTATGAGTTAAATATGTGGTTTGAGAAACTTACGATGTAAATTTAGAAATTATGACATAGGGTGTGTGAGTATATTATTTTGAAAACCATGAATTTTATATAATAAAATATGTTTTTATGATGTAAATATATTTTTTGGAAATTCAACACTTAAAAAGTGGTAATGAACCGGTCAAACTTCAATGATCCCAATCTACCCTAAAGAAACAAACCTGGGTTTCCTCCTAGTGAGTGTTTAATTTAAATTCTAGACTAGAAATCCAATAAAATCAATTGAAATTGAAATATAGGACACACTCTTCTTGATACAACTCTTGGGAAACCAACAAACACTATCCATTGATCTTAAAGGGTGTTCTATCTCCTCATATAATTTCTACAGTGACATAAGGGAAGATTTAAAAAAAATTAAATGGTCCTAATCATCGAGATTTCAATCTTTAAAGAAATAGTTTTAAGCATTAATTAAACAAAAGAACCTTACCCCCAGTGTGAATATCCTTCATGAAATTCATTAGTCATTGCATTTATTTGTTTTATCTATAAATTTTATCATTATTATAGGAATCCCTTCTGATTTCTTCAAGCTCATATAAATGAAAAAACCTTTTATTCCTAGCTTTCTTTGCATCCAAGTTTATATTTTTTATTACTGAGAATGACTGGTGTTCTAATTCTACTATAATGTGGCATGGTTTTCTATAAAAAAGTTAGAAATGAGTTGTGTTTATGGGTGTTTCATAAGCCATGTGATACTCCTAGTATTTATCATCAAGTTTGATACTCCAATCCTTCCGACTTGTGTTCTCTTTTTTCTCAATAAATTGTTTAATTTATCAATTGGATAATTTCACTTGCCTTATATTCTATGTGTGGTATGGAGTGACAATATTGTATCAAATTTTATACTTCTTGAGAATACACTTTATGGAACAATTGTTGAGGTGTGTTCCCTGATCATTAATGCGTCATTGGGGAAATCCAAACCCAATAAAATTTCTTCTTTAAAAAATTCATTACAAAGTTGGTTGTGTCAAGAGTGGTAGCTTTCGCTTCTATCCACTTTGAGACGTATTTTATACTAACCAAGATATAAAACTTACTATAAGAATTTAGAAATGGTCCCATTAAATCTATCCCCCAAATTTCAAATGTTTTCACTTCAAGGATAGGGTTATATGGAATTTCATTATGCTTTCTAATGGTGTTTATTTTTTGGAACCGATCATGTTTTTTCACAAATCCACTTACATCCCAATGGAGTGTGGGCTAGAAGAATCTAGTTTGAGTAATTTTATAAAATTTATGATCAGTTCCATGGTTTCCTCTAATCAGTGATGCATGGAAAAATTCTAACACACTCTGAATTTCATCCTCTGGGATGTTGTGTCACATTAACCAATTAGCACATTTCTTGAATAATAGTGGATCATCCCAAAAAAATCAACAAATTTGAAAAAAAAATATTCCTTTTATGATAAATGAAATGGGGATAAATAGTCCTATTATCCATATAGTTTTCTATATCATCAAACCATGTTCGATCTTGCATGTCCACGTTGAAGAGTGTTTTATCAGGGAAGTCATCTAAATTCTTAGCTATTCATCATCTTCAATGTTTAGAATCTAGATTCTGTATAGATTCTCAATGATAAAAATCTTGATCCCCTTGGTATATTTGATGAAAATTTCAAAATATTGTTTTATTATGATCCGTTGTATCACCCTTGGTTTGGAATCTTTTTTTTTCAAAAAGATAATTTAATGTTATTTGATTAGTAAAAACCAAAATTCTATAGAACACTAGGTATGATCTAAATTTATCAAAATCGAAGAATACTATATAAAGATATTTCTTTTTATTGGTGTAATTGACTTGAGAATCATTGAGGGTATGGCTCTCATAGTATATGGGATGAAAAATATTCCCAACCTGCTATCCTAAAATAGAACCTATAGAAAATTTCTTGTGTCACACATCTGTTTGAATTCCTTTTCCCAATCAAGTGATATGATAACAGAAGATTCCACCATATGGTGTTTCATAAATTCAATGGATTTTTGACACTCAGTGGAATTAAAATGGGATTACTTTTTATATCAGTTTTGTTAGAGGTCACAATATTTGTGAATATCCTCTTTTCAAAACAATTATAGAATCATGCATGGCCCAAAAAACTATTGATTCCCTTTATATTGTTGGTTTTAGGAAATTATTTTATTACTTTGATCTTTTTTGGATTAACTTCTATGACTTTTTTGAAATTTTATGCCTGAGAACTATTCCACCTTGCACCATAAAATGCAATTTCTCCCAATTTAGAAATAGTGATTTCTCTTCGCAATATGGTAGTACGAGTTCTAAATTAGTCAAACAGACCTCAAAGAATCTTCCATATATAGATAAGTTGTCCATAAATATTTACAAAAACTCCTCTATCATATCTTGGAAGATATGTTTTATTCACTATTGGAATTTTTTAGAACATTACACATTCCAAATAACATTCATCGATTGGTGAATATTATAAATGGATAGGTGAACATTATCTTTTAAAAATCATCAGGGTAAATGATTATTTTATTATATATAGAATATATATATAGGAAACAATAGAATTCAAGCCTAGATAATCTCTCAATCATTTGATCCATGAATGGGAGAAGAAAAAATCCTTCCAGGTTATTGTTGTTAAGTATTTTTTAATCCACATAGAATTTTTATCTAATAATGTTCCAAGTTGGAATTAATTCATTTTATGTATTTTTTATAATTTTATGGCCTCTTTTCTTTGGAACCACTTGTAGAAATCTCAACCATTATCTATATGATATGGAGAAAATTATTTTAGTGTCTAGAAGTTTTAGAAATTTTTTTAGCCACTTCTATCATAGGTGTGGTGAGTTGAATTTGAGGTTGAAATTTTTTTATCCTTCTTCTAGTAAAATTTTGTAAGTGTGGATAATTTGTAAATTTCAATTTATATCAACCACAGTCCAAGATATAGACTTCATGTGACTTTTAAGTACTTATAACAATTTATCCTCTTACTCTTGAGTTAGTTCATTGCTTATAGTTACTGTATTTTTTCCTAAATTTCTAAGAAATGATATTTGAGCACCATTAGCATAGGATTTAGTTCTAATGTTGGTGGCTTAATGATCAAAGGTGTGAAATGTCAGAAGGATTCTAATATCATAGGTTAGATTTATTTCACCACTTTATAGTCACTACAATATTATTAATTAGGGGGAAATACTCCCTCTCATATTCCAGATCCATAATATCATCTTCTTCATCATCCATAAAAATAAACTGACACTAAAGAAAAACTCCACTTTGTTTTACTACTTTCACTATATCAAAGACTACAAATTCATTATTGACTCAAAAAAATAGTCTACCTTAATTGAGGATAATGAGCTCTTTACTAGTGGTGAGTAAAGGTTACCCAATAATTATGGGAACATCGCCTTCTTCCTCCATTTCTAAGTTGATAAATTCAGTAGGTAAAATGAAATTACCAAACTTAACTAAAATTTCCTTGAGAAGGCCGCAATGGTACTTGATAGATCTACTAGCAAGATGAAGTGCGAATCTCATTGGCTTTAGTTTCTCAAATATTATTTCTTAGAAGATACTCAACGGAATTATATTTATGCTCACACCAAGATTACATAATGATTTTCCAAAATTATACATCCAATAGTACATGGGATCAACAAACTACCAAGGTCCATCATCTTTAGTGGAATATTCTTCTAAAAAAATAAAGAGAATTCTTAATTCAAGGAGATAACTCCTAATTATTCCATATTTCACTTATTAGATAGAAAATCCTTTAATAATTTATCATAATCATGTTGGGACCAAGTTGGATGTAGAAAGAAGTTTAAAGAGTTAGCTTTTGCAGAGTGTTGTCTTTTGTTGTCAAAGAAGATTAATTAATTCACTTTTTAAAGGGCTTAAAACCAGACGATGCTTTGATGATATGTATTTCACAAATATCATAAGTCAGGAGAACTTGTGATGAAAGAATTATGATGGAAAGGTGGAGAAATGATGATGCCAGTCATATACAGTTTTGATTGGAAGGAGTGATGCTGCTTGAAGATAGAGAAGTTTCAGTACTTCCCATTGTAATTCTGATGATGCTAAATCTAGTCTATCAAAGGATATATATCATGATAGTGGAGTTCATGATAAAAGTTTAAGAATGGTTATGGGAAGAATTGAAGAGAGAAATGACAAAGCAATGGACAATCTGGAGGCGGCATAAAAGCACAGTTTAAGGTGGCGCCGTTTTCTAGTGTTTGCCAAATTTTAGAGCCTGAAAATTGGGAGATGAAGATGTGTTTTTGGCAATGAATGTTGCGCGCAAGATTGAAGATGGTTTAGATTTTTGTGTGCAAGGCATGATTCAAGGTCAGAACATCGAAAAATTACAAAGGCATATAGTGCGTGAAAAAATGGGCCGAGTGCGTGAAAAAATGAATTTCATGCGAAATGTTTGTGGGGTGTGTGAAATATTATCAGGATGCGTGAAATATCAGCGGGATGTGCGAAATATCTACAGAATGCGTGAAAAAGATAGTTGTGTGAAAAATATCAACGTGCTGTTCAAATAATGAAGGCTGCGCAAAATATTGGCATGGTGTGTGAAATAGAGGAATGAAGTTTTTGGCGCAAAAGGTGTTTTGATATCAGAAGCTCGAAAATTGGAAAAGGCATGAGGTGCATGAAATATTGGAGCATTGCGCGAAATATGAAGTTGTGTGAAAAAAAATTTACGTGCACGAAGGGGGTTTTATGCGCAGATTAGTGTTTTTCGTGCGGGGTCAAAAATGCCTATAAATATGAGGTGAACCCCTCTCATTTGTTAATGCTCGAAACATAGAATAAATCCTAAGCTCTGGTGTGTGTAAAGTTATACGCTAAGTTAGTTGTGTGAAAAGAAAGGATTTTGCACAAAAGGAGGACAGCTGCGCGAAAAGAGAAAAAGTTGCACAGAAAGAGAGAAGTTGCGTGAAAAGAGAAAAAGTTACGCGAAAAAGGAAGTTGCGTGAAATAAGTTTTCCGCGCCAAAAGAAGATTTTTTCACGCAAATCTTTTTAATTGCGTGAAAGACACCCTAAAGGCTACACGAAAAATTTGGGTTCTTCGCACATATTCAGTTGTGCGTATGGGATTTCTTACCAGCTTCTGGGTAGGAAAGTGAAGATCTGTACTTCAGATAATACAACTGTTCAATTTTAAAGAAACACTAAAATATTGTAATTCCCTATTTGTGATAAGAGGGTGAACACATGATTGTGGATTGTTTTCCAAGTGCTACACGAGTGTAAGGGTATATCCTACTCATTGTATTCCACATCAAAAGATTGTTTTCTATTGGATTGTGTGGTACTGGATTATTTCCGTACCATACCAAGGACGTAGCTACTCTTATTGAGTAGTGAACCTTGTAAATCTTGTGTTCTTGTGGTTGTGTGTGTTCAATAGAGAAGAAAATATTCAATAGGAGTTGAAGGTTATTTCAATTTGAAGGAAACATAAAAAGAAAAAGATATCACTGATTCACCCCTCCCCCTCTAAGTGATACTTGGATCCTGACTGGGAACTTCAAAGAAAACATCTAGGAAATGAATTCAATAAAGGGGATATTGATGTGGGGTTTTTAAAATATCTCAAAATAAAATTTGTACTAACCCTAAATCTTTCCTTTTCACATACTCTCAGGTAATGGAATAGGAGGACTATATGGTGGCGATGCCACATTGGTATTTTATTTTTTGGGCTTCTCTTATTCTTGAGATTTTCCTCTTTTCCCTATTTATAGATTTTATTCTTCATCAGCTTTTTTGAATGATCTCATCATTTTCTATATCAATTATTTTCACATTTTAATTAGGTCATTATATATTCTTCTCATTTCCTTTGCATATCTATTGAAAATTTAAGACTTTTCACTTTTAAGAACCACGTATTTAGCCTCCTATCATAGATGGGTATTATTATTACCATGTAGTGTAACTAGTAGTAAATCTGAGAGAGTCTTAGAAATTTGACTGACCTGATGCTCTAGGTTTCAAATATAAGCTCTATGATTTTTCATTTCAGTTTCTTACATATTCATTCATAGGTTTTCTTTTTGAACAAAGGCAGTAAGTAGATTTTTCAAGTTGGATTGTTGAGGTGGGGTTGCTTGTGGCTTCCTAGTTTTAGCTTACTATTAGAATTGTTGTTGTTAAAAAAACTAATGATCCCTATAGGGGAATGGTTATTGAGGAAATGGTTATTGTGGTTTAGGTACTTGGATTTGAGGGGGGTACCTAGGAGTTACCTAGTTTCTTTATGGATCTTGAACACTACTTTGTTGATAATACACCTGACTAGATTTTTGTTTCTATTGAATGGGTATGTATAGATAGTATATCTATTAAACTATTGAATTTGTTGATTGTAATTCAAATAATTACAATATTGACTCTGATTTTCCTCCATTCTTTATCAACATTTGTAATATTGGTGTGAGCCTCCGCATATCTCACATGCTTGTATTTCCCTAACAGGGGAAGGTGGTGGTAACTATGGTTGGGGAAATTGTAAATTTTACAATTTTTTAGAGAGAGATTCAACTTGTGTTGAAAGGTGGGTAGTTTCCTCTTCTTGTTTAAACCCAAGCCTCAGGGGTCCTTGATCACTTTTCCAAAGGCTATCATTTTGTGAGATTTAATTGAGGAGTAATCTACTGACTTCTAGTATTTTTAGAATAAGTATTATATTATATATGATGTCTAAAAATGTGTAATTAAATCATTGTAAGCCTTGGTAATAAGTTTTAATCATCATCTAAACATCAAGACTATGGTGTGGTAATTTTCATGTCAGTTCCTTAAAATTGTCCCTAGCCTCCCAGGATGATTCTCCATCCATTTGAGAAAATTTTGGATATAATTTCACAGCTTTTGGGTACATATGTGTGGAAAGTACTTATCAAGAAATTTATTAGCTAGGATGCATCATGTAGTAATGGAATCAGGATCCTGTCTTTTCAACCAATAATTGGATCTATCACGCAAGGAGAAAGGGATGACTCTAAGAAAAATGGAATTAGAAGATACACATTGGTTTCTAAAGGTGTCATAGATTTTGTGGAAACTCGATAGATTCTCATGTGGATCCATGCTCTGTAGTCCACTAAATTAAATCATGTTCTATATCATGTGAATTAGGCCTGGTTTTATTTTTAAATTATGAACTTGTATGGGAGGGAGGATGAAACTAAACACTTCACCACTAATGGATGGAAATCCAGGGTCCATAATAGTTCACTCTGACAGTAGAGGTCACACTACATATTGTTCAAGAAGCACAAATTAAAAATTATTTTGATTGCTAGCAGAAAGATTTTTGTGATCAACCATGTTTGAATGATGACATGAAAAAATGTATCTCTTGATTTTAGGGTTGAAAGCAAGAATTTCTTGATTTTATAGGATCCTTGAACAATTTTGGGGCCTAGTTCATGCAGTTGTATCTTATCTGAGACATAGAAACTAATCCTTGTGTGAATTTTATAAAAATAAATAAGAAAGGTAAGTTATGTGATGCAATCCTAGTTCCTTACTGAAGTTCTCCATACCAAAGGTAGTCCCAAAAAATGGTTCCAAAATTTGAATGGTCAGTGTAGTGTCATTAATTCCACATGGGCATGATCAAATTAAAAAAATTATGAAACCCAACTAGTACTACTATGAAGGTGAATAGAATAGTAAAATTTTGGGGTTGGATCCACATGGAGAAGACTACATGGATGGTAAATTATTAATTAAAACCTAGAATGGATTCCTCATGTTAATTCTATGAGTTTGGGTTTTAAGCAAAGAAAATTGATAAGACTATAGTTTATGGAAGAAGAGTTCAAGATCAATTTTAGGGAGCATATATAAATGATATCCCTAAATCTAAAAAGGTAAGATCTGTTTTATTAGACCATATAGCTATTCAAGATTCACCAAGTTGGGTTCAATCAGGAAAAATGGATCTACCTAAGTCGATAACCACTCTTTGGTCTAGTGGTGGTTTTCATCAAAGATACATTAGGTGAGACTATGAAGGCAGAAAAAAAATCAAAATATTGGTTCTAGTTTGGTTTATTTCAATTAGGTTAGGGTCCTTCCTTTATAATACC
Source organism: Viscum album (assembly GCA_963277665.1). Taxonomy (NCBI): domain Eukaryota; kingdom Viridiplantae; phylum Streptophyta; class Magnoliopsida; order Santalales; family Viscaceae; genus Viscum; species Viscum album. Next base: position 1,795,685,271 of record OY728120.1, read on the forward strand.
CTGTATATGGTTCATGAAAGATAATTAAATATGATTTTATTATTAACCAAATTTCTTATCCAATAAATTATCCAATCTTTGATTTAGAGATTCATTGAAGAGTTGTTTCCCCTACTCTCGATCCATATCCCTAGGTGGATTACCTGCACATGGTGATGGAAGAATTAAACATACTAAATAAGAGTAAAATTATTAGAATGATCATTTAAATAAATTAATGATTAAGGAAACAATTATCAATAAAACCAATTACTTGAATGGATAAAAATAAATCACATGGAAATTAGATTTGATCACAAAAAAAGGTTCATATCAATGAAAATAGTCGAACAATCCTTGGAATGAGAGTATAATAATAAGAAAACAGTAAAAAAGAAAAAAAAATGAGAGAGTACTAGGTAAAAAAACCTAAAAATTTAAATTAAAAAATAAAATATCCTCAAGTAAAGGGTGCCTAGAATATAAATAGGTCAGGGAACTTATGATGTAAATGGATTTTACACCATAAGTATTTATGATTTTCTCTCTTCTAAAAACTTTTACTATATAAATAGTCATATTATAATGTGAATGAAAATTTTATATTATTTTTTATTTCATATATCTATTGGTTATGTTTTGAATTTAATCGTGAGTTCTTCAGGAAATTTGACCAGAGGTAGAGCCTAATGGTTTTATGGAAAAGTGTTTCTCTTACATCATAAGTTTCCTTCATCTGGAAACAGTTAAGGCTTGAAATGTATTTATGGAATGGTTTTTAGGATCACCAAAATATTTCTTTAAGGATTTTACGTCATTGATCATGGATCTATGATGTAAATCATCTATAATTACAGCGTTTCAATAGAAGCATCTCCTTTTCATAATCAGCTCCAATTTCTTGCAAAACCCAATCAAAACCTACAGCAACATAGTATAAAAATATTTAAAGTGAAAATATTTGAATCTAAATTGTATATATGAAGCAATATTATCAATATATATACACTTAACCTTATGAAATTACTACTCATGTATTTTGATAAATAAAACTTACAGTCATAAGTCATTACAGCTTGTAAGAACTATACATGAGATAACCTTGATCCATTACAACAAGTTTATAGGTTCGCTATACCATAATCCATTATATCCCATGATGGTATACACATAACTAAAATCCATTATATCACATGTAAGTATACACATAACTTAAATCCATTACAACTTTCATGTATTGTAAAATAGGTTCACAGAAAAACAAGAAAAAAAATAGTCAATCAAATAAATAATCAAACAATGATAATAAAAAATAAAAAACAATAAATTAATCAAACACATATATTGATTGTAAATACAAAATCACATTATAAAATATAAACCAATAATTAAAATTAAATATCTAATAATTAACCGCATCATTTCATGTTATAATAATCATCACCAACACATGATAACACTATTAAATATTACTATAAGGACCATTCTAATACTTAGCTTACAAATTAATTATTAAGATAATTAATTATTCAATTATTACCTAATTAATTAGAAAAAACTAAATTATCATGATTAACTAAGACACAACCATGATATTCGTGAATTAATGTACTAAATTATTCTATTTAAATTATCCCCATTTAATTCTATGGTTATTTTGTTATTAGCACTATATTTCCAACCTTCCCATTAACTCATGTGACTCAACATATTATAATCAATACAACACAAGGGAGTTAATGTATTTAATACTAAATTAATAATTATAAAATAACAAGATCCCAAATAAACATATTTATCTTTCTAAATATTCATATCATCATTATAGTTTTCCTTTACATTTAAATGTTTCTTATAAAATAATCCCCAACTCACATGGGATTCCACAAAATATAAACAATATACAAATATTATCACAAAAACATCATATATTAATACCATTACTCAACAATAATAAATAAAGGGAGCTAGAGAATAATTATATTAAACAAAACATATTAAAACTAAATAATTAATAAATGAAATGAAATGATAAATCATATAATATCCCCTCCCCCATAAAAAATATTGTAATACCGAGAGAATATTATGATGGTATAAATGCATAAAATAAATATCAACCTCTCCCCTAGACAAAAATAATAATATAGGGCCTAAGGAGAGAGTAGTAACTTACCAAATATAAAGGATTAAAAAAGGAATAGATTTTAAAAGGTTGGAGTGGAATAAGAAATTATAGCTCATATGGTTCAATGGGTGAGTTTCAATTTAATAAAATGATGGTAGTTCAAATCATTATATATAAAGGGGATAAAAATTGATGTAGAATGGTTATTATTCTAATCATCAATTTCAAACACTACTAGAATTCTTAATAATTGTGATGACCTATTTGTGACGGGATACCGTCGCAAATAGGCTTTAGTGACGGGGCCCCGTCGCAAATAGTCCATTATAGAAAACGCTGTCGCAAATACAAGTATTTGCGACGGGAAACATCGTCATCGCAAATAAGCTTCTGATTATATGTATTATATATACATAAATGTTTTCACGACGGGCCGTCGAAAAAATATATATATATATATATATATAACACTTTCTGCGATGGGCCCGTCATAACAAATTATTTGTGATGGTCAGGTAGTACCATTGCAAATATATATTTAAAAATATTTAGTTAGACTATTTGCAATGGAAACCCGTCGCAAACGGTCCCGTGGAAAATAATAAATTAATTTTAAATAAAATAAAATTTAATAAAATTAGGATTAATGAAAAAATAATAATGCTATTATTAAAACAATAAAAAAATAAAAAATATTAAAATTCTCAATATTCACAAAAAATATTAAAATATATTAAAATATTAAAAATTAAATTATGTAATATTTTCACCGATATAAAAGACAGAAAATGTAAATAATTCATATTACAATGTTAAATTCAAATGTTTGTAACATAAAAAAATCACTGGGGGGTTGTCTTCTGGAGGAGATGGAGAAGCTGAAAGAGCTGGTGGAGGAAACTCCATCCCTAAACTACGAGTCAGACGATGCATGTACTTCACCTTCTCATGATGCTGCTACTGCCATCGACACATATGCTCCTCATAATGCTGCTGCTGCCACCGACACATCTCTTCTTGCTGCTTCTGCAAAGTCTCTATATGCTCAGCCTGATCTCGCAACTCCTCCTGATACTGTGATCCAGAAGATGATTCCTCTCCACGAGCTCCACTTGAGCTGGACGCCGACATCGCAGCAGTACCATAATAAGTACCAGGAGTCAAATGAGAGTCGATTCAAACTACTCTGCCCTTCTCAAAGCCATACTGAGTCGCCTGGATCTATGCCGCCTCATCAAAATGGTGAGCACTAGTCTGCTCAGCCCTCTCATCCTGACCCTCAGCCTGTGTCTGAGAGTTCGCAGTATCATATGACTCCTTCAATTCCAATTTAAAATTAAAATTGTCAAAATATTATATGCAGTTAATTGTTAAACTGCAAAAATAATACTAACCATAATCTGATGCTGGCGATCACCTTTAATCTCTCCAGTAGCTGGATCACTGTACATCATCCGATAAACGTTGAACTCCGTAATATCGGGATGCTCGACTGCCTACAGAAATATAAAATAAATTGTTTATATTTAAAGTTATATAAAATATTTAAAAAATATACTTACCAGATGCTCTCTATGTGAACTGAATGTACGGCTACCAGCTCGATGTGTCACCTCATATCTCCCCCGGTTCTGTCGTCCCACTGAAGATCTCCTCTGAAATACACCACCCAACCAGTGTAAACATAATCCATCCCAAACGTGAGATGAAATGTACTCTAGTCGGTGGGCTCTACATAACTCATCAAATTCTATCACCCCTGCTTTCTTAATGGTTGTCCTTCTCAAATTTTGCAAAAACTGGCAGAAACGGTCACGCATAGAAACTTTCCATGCCTCGTGGATAGCGTCGTGCATGCTATCATCGATAGGATGCCATAAACCCTACAAATATTTTATAATATCAAGTTATTAATAATAAAAAATTTCAAAATAAATATTATTTATTTACGTACCAGCCAATGCTGGAACATGTCGCATCGCACATCAATGTGAATATGTTCCCATGTGATCTATGGCTGAGAAAAATAATTGTGCAATATAGTGCTCCCCAGTCCAACAGCTACATGCTGAAAACTGTGAAAAAGGAATAAATAATCAAACAATTAGTATATATATAATTAAATTAATGAAATCTAACTAAAATATACAGGTTACCATACCTCCGTGTGCGTGGATCGAAACCAAGATGTGGACATCGCTTGGGGATAGGGTCAAGAATCATCATTCGTGAAAGATCGCGCCCCCTCCGCATACCTCCTGAACCACTAGTAGGCTGAGGGTCAGCTGATCCCACATCCTCATCATCCAAAGGTAGCTCAGCCTCCTCTAACTCATGCAATAGATCAGAGTCCATATGAAACACAAAATTATTATTGTTATCAGATAGTTGAAAATAACTATTATATATAGATATATATTAGTTATGATTATAACTAGAATTTAACTGTGTCAATGTTCATCTTCATCCTCTTCTCCATAGTTGTCAATGTCAATGTCTTCATCTTCCTCCTCAGCATCATCAATATCCATAGGAGTTTCATTTTCAGCATCTCTTGTCATTTAAAATTCATTTGTAAGATCATTAACATCTTCATCACCATCAATCCTTAATTGTGGGGTGTTATCGTCGATATTCACATCTCTTTGTGAATTAGATGGATTTTGAGCCATCTCTTGAAAAATTTCAATTCCTTCCACTTCAGTGGACCACATTCAGTTTGAGTAAACTGATTTTCCTGAGATTTAATTTTTATTATGCTCCACCAATCACTCAAGTCTCTTGAAGTAGCACAGTACTTTGCATAATAAATTTTATGTGCATGTTGAGCCAGTAAAAATGGTTCATTTACTGCAAGAATACTTTTATATTTAATATCGATGATTCCATGAGTCAGATGAACACTCAAACCTCTCTCAGTATCCAACCACCGACATTTAAACATTGTTATGTAATTTTTTCCTAGATAACACAGCTCAATAACTTCATCCAAAATTCCATAAAAGCCAACTTCAGTTTCTCTGTAATGTGATCCTCTCAAGAAAACTCCATTGTTCATTGTTTTTTTATTCCCTGTATGCATGTGTATGAAATCGAAAACTATTCACTGCATATAAATCATAAGATTTAACCATTTTGGATGGTGGGTTACTCAATATACACAGTCGCTTATCAATTTTATCAGCATATTGAGACACCTGAAAATTTGTAAAACAATTATCAATAAAATAAATAATAAACGGAATTGATATTAAACCATCAATAATTTATGTTACCAGTTTTTGAAACCATTGAGAGAAAAAAATTCATGCGTTCTTCAAGAGCAGCTACTGTAATTTGTGGAAGTTGTTTCTTGATATGATTATCATAAAACCTACAAATGAAATAAGTTTAAATATTGTAAGATAAATTATAGAATAATTGATAGAATCACTCACAGGACAAATGATGTCATTTCTTCATAGTTGAGCAGAACATATGTATGAGCTCTATGATGTTCATCATCTGAAAGTCATCGTTCATGAACTCCACCAAAACCAAGATTTGGCTAATTAAAAAATGTTAATTGATTGTCCATTTCATCATTAAAATTCCCCTCATTTCATCCCATGTGATTTTGTTTTGAGGGATATTGAGATTCAAAATAATGATAGTAGAAAAAAGAAATTTCCTCATTCAAATAAGCTTCAGCAATTGAGCCTTCAACTGATGCTTTGTTACGTATTTTTTTCTTCAATATCTACATGCATCTATCGAATGGGTACATCCATCGAAACTATACTGGACCTCCACATTTATCTTCATGTGGAAAATGTAATATTAGATGTTCCATTGAGTCAAATAAAGCCGACGGAAATATTTTTTCCAATTTACATATAATTACAGAAACATCTTCTGCCAGTTTTCTTAGCGCATTGTAGTCTGTTGTTGCTGCACCAATGTCTCGAAAAAAATTTGATATGTCTGTTATTGAATCCCAAATAATAGAATTCAACAAACCTCTAAATCCAATCAGCATAAGTCTTTCCATTATAACATGACAATCATGACTTTTTAATCCAGTAATATAACCATTCTTAACACATCTGCCCAAATTGGAAGCATAGCCATCTGGAAGTCTCAAATCTACAATCCACTGACAAAATAATAAGCAACTCTCTTTGGACAGTGTATAAGCTACTTTTGGCTTCATTAACCTCTGTGATCTGACATTTTCAAATAATTCAAGTTCAGGTCGCCTGAAAATTTGGGAAAGATCTAATCGTGCCTTTAAAGTACCTTTGGTCTTACCTGGTGTATCCAAAACTGTATGAAATAAATTATCAAAACAGTTATTCTCAATATTAATAACATCCAACATGTGGCGGACCAACAAATCAGACCAATATGGAAGATCCCAAAAAATGCTCCGTTTTATCCAATTATGTTCTTTCCCAAAGCCATGAATTTTTTGTTGGTTTACTGTTGGTCCAAATTTGATGGGGGGTAATGAAAATACAATTGATTTTAACTCTGTACCTGAGATCATCTTTGGAGGTTCATCCCTTTCAATTGTACCTTTTCTGAAATGATATTTTTTCCTCCGAAAATGATGATCAGTTGGAAGAAATCTACGGTGACAATCAAAAAAGAAAGGTTTTTTTCCATTGACCAGCATAAAGGATTTGTTTTATTTCATACAGTAAGGACATTATTTCAGACCATGTGTACTCTAACTAGATAATATTCCATATGCTGGAAAGTCACTAATCGTCCACATCAATGCAGCTTTTAATATGAAATTTTGTTTCGCAGCAGCATCATATGTATTAACACCATCACTCCACAATGAATTTAACTCATCAATCAATGGTTTCAAATAAACATCAATATTCTTTTTCAGATGTCCTGGGATTAATAAAGTCAAAAAGATATAAGGCTTCTCATCAACATCCATGGAGGAAAATTGTATGGAGTTATAAAGATAGGCCAACATGAATACTGACTACCATAAGAACCAAATGGACAAAACCCATCAGTAGAAAGACCCAATCTCATGTTTTGGGCTTCTACAGTAAAAGAAGGCTGCATATGGTCAAAATGTTTCCATGAATCTCCATCAGATAGATGATTCAAGATTTTATCAGTTGAAATATTGGTTTTGTGCCATAACATCATTGACGTTGTGTTCTGGGACATAAATAAACACTGCAACCTGGGTGTAAGGGGGAAATATCTCAACTGTTTTACTGGAATCGATCTAGACTTCCCTGGTTGAGCTTCTTTATACCTTGATTGTCCACATGTGGGAAAAATACCCAATGACTCATTTTCGCCAGAATATAAGATGAAATCATTTGAACATGCATGAATCTTCTAATAACTAAGGCCCAAATTACGAATCAGTCTATTGCTCTCATAGTAATTTGTAGGCAACACATTTCCTTCAGGTAACAGTTTTTTAACCAAAGAAAATATCTGATCAAAATAGTTTTTTGACGTTGCATTATCTGATTTAATAGCCATAAATTTTGCAACCACTTCTAATTTTCTTATCTTGCAACCAGGATATAATACATCCTCAGCATACCTCAACAACTCATAAAATTCGGATGGTGCCAACTCAGGAGTTAAATCAATATCATCATGAGTTTCAGTTTGTTGTACATATGGACCTGCAACATCATGTACTAAATTTTGAAATCGTGATGGATCCCGAATCAAGTTATTAGGATCTTCTCTGGAACTGCGTTCACCGTGTTGATACCAAAAAACAAAATCTGGTTGAAAACCAAACCACAAGAGATATCCCCCAACCTTGTCAAATGTGTCAAGCGTTCTCAGAGTGCATTTTTTACAAGGACACTTAATTTTACCTTCTGAAACATATTCTGGTTTTGATGATGCAAATGTTAAGAAAGCTTCAACACCCTCAATATATACAGGGTTTAAACCAGAACCATTTGGATTTCGGCACTAATTTATCCAAGCTCGATCATCTAATAATGACTGATGTCAACTTCCTTGTTCCATATTTTTCTACATAAAATATAAAATCATCACTGTTTTTGAATAGTTTGAAATTATAAAAACATTATCTGAAAAAGAAGATAAATAATTACAACTACTTAATAATTATCATTAATTAAGGGAGACACAATTTCTAGTGGATTGAAGGCTACTCTTTTGTCTGAAAGCTCATTTAATTGCATCTTTCTCACACTTACTATTCCTAATTATTTCTAATTATTCGTAATTATTCCTAATTATGGATAATTATTACAAATTATTACAAATTATTACAAATTATTTCTAATTATTACTAATTATTACGATTTATTACTAATTATTACAATTTATTACTAATTATTATAATTTATTACTAATTATTACTATTTATTACTAATTTAGCAATACTTAGAAATACTTATCAAAAGGAAAACTGCTTGAATAATGAAAGGAAATTTGGTAATCATCATTTTGGAGATGATTACAAATTTTCCCTTCATTATTCAAGACGATTTCGTTTACTAATTATTAGTAATAAAAAATTATATTATCAATATTTACGAAAAAACAATATTAGTATTATTAAAATAATAAAAAATTTATAAAATATTAAAATTATCAATATTCACAACAGACTTTGTTCTATTCTTAACATGTTCAAATCTCAAAGGGTCGTCAATTGTCAAGTCATGCGCAATAAAAAGTTTGTTTCAGTCATGTCCAATGTAAACTCTATAATTGTACTTGCATGGTTGATCAACTCGCAAGTAGTGTTGCAATAGGATGACCAAATTAATGACACTCTCGTCTCTAAGAATCATCTCACATGACACTATACATAGATCATTCTTCTTTAAAAATTTGAGGGGATATCATTATTTTCCTTTAAATTTTCAAGGAATAATGGTATGTGTAAAGGTTCATGTGAGGTAATTCTTATAGATAATAAGGGCATGACTTGGTTTGTCCGATTGCAACACAACTTGCAAGGTGATCAACCATGCAAGGAAAATTATAGAGTTTACATTGGACATGGCTGACACAAACTTATTATTGCGCATGACCTGACAATTGGCGACACTTTGAGATTTGAACATGTTAAGAATAGAGCAAAGCATGTTGCAGATATTGATAATTTTAATATTTTATAAATGTGTCATTATTTTAATAATATTAATATTGTTTTTTCATAAATATTGATAATATAATTTTTTTATTACTAATTATTGCTAATTATTGCTAATTATATCTATTTATATCTAATTATTACTAATTATTACTAATTATTACTAATTATTACTAATTATTACTAATTATTACTAATTTTTTCTAATTATTACTAAGTATTACTAATTATTACTAAGTATTACTAATTATATCTAATTATTACTAATTATATCTAATTATTCCTAATTGTTACTAATTATTCCTAATTATTACTAATTATTCCTAATTATTACTAATTATATCTAATTATTCCTAATTATAGCTAATTATTACTAATTATAGCTAATTATTCCTAATTATAGCTAATTATTACTAATTATAGCTAATTATTACTAATTATAGCAAATTATAGCTATTCATAGCTAATTATTCTTAATTATAGCTAATTATAGCTAATTATTCCTAATTATTCCTAATTATTACTAATTATAGCTAATTATTGCAAATTATAGCTAATTATTGAAAATTATAGCTAATTATTGCTAATTATTGCTAATTATTGCTAATTATTGCTAATTATTGCTAATTATTTCTAATTACAGCTAATTATATCTAATTATTGCTAATTATTGCTAATTATTGCTAATTATTGCTAATTATTCCTAATTATAGCTAATTATAGCAAATTTTTCCTAATTATTGCTAATTATATCTAATTATTCCTAATTGTAGCTAATTATTCCTAATTGTAGCTAATTATTCCTAATTGTAGCTAATTATTCCTAATTGTAGCTAACTATTCCTAATTGTAGCTAATTATTCCTAATTGTAGCTAATTATTCTTAATTGTAGCTAACTATTCCTAATTGTAGCTAATTATTCCTAATTGTAGCTAATTATTCCTAATTGTAGCTAATTTTAGCTAATTATTTCTAATTATAGCTAATTATTCCTAATTATTTCTAATTATTCCTAATTATTGCTAATTATTTCTAATTATTCCTAATTATTCCTAATTATTTCTAATTATTCCTAATTATTGCTAATTATTACTAATTATTCCTAATTATGTCTAATTATTCCTAATTATTCCTAATTATTCCTAATTATAGCTAATTATTCCTAATTATAGCTAATTATTCCAAATTATATCTAATTATAGCTAATTATAGCTAATTATAGCTAATTATAGCTAATTATATCTAATTATAGCTAAGTGTAGCTAATTATCCCTAATTGTAGCTAATTGTCCCTAATTGTATCTAATTATCCCCAATTGTAGCTAATTATCACTAATTGTAGCTAATTATGTCTAATTGTAGCTAATTATATCTAATTGTATCTAATTATGTCTAATTGTGGCTAATTATTCCTAATTGTAGCTAATTATTCCTAATTGTAGCTAATAATTCCTAATTATAGCTAATTATTCCTAATTGTAGCTAATTATTCCTAATTGTATCTAATTATTCCTAATTGTAGCTAATTGTAGCTAATTGTAGCTAATTTTTCCAAATTGTAGCTAATTATTCCTAATTATTCCTAATTATATCTAATTATAGCTAATTATTCCTAATTATTACTAATTATTACTAATTATTATTAATTATTACTAATTATTACTAATTATTACTAATTATTCCTAATTATTCCAAATTATTACTAATTATTCCTAATTATTACTAATTATTCTTAATTATTACTAATTATTCCAAATTATTACTAATTATACATAATTATTACTAATTATACGTAATTATTACTAATTATACATAATTATTACTAATTATGCATAATTATTACTAATTATACATAATTATTACTAATTATACATAATTATTACGAATTATTCCGAATTATATCTAATTATACATAATTATTACTAATTATTCATAATTATATCTAATTATTCCTAATTATATCTAATTATTCCTAATTATATCTAATTATTCCTAATTATATCTATTTATTCCTAATTATATCTATTTATTCCTAATTATATCTATTTTTCCCTAATGATATCTATTTATTACTAATTATATCTATTTATTCCATATTATATCTATTTATTCCTAATTATATCTATTTATTCCTAATTATATCTACTCATTCCTAATTATATCTACTTATTGCTAATTATATCTATTTATTGCTAATTATATCTATTTATTGCTAATTATAACTATTTATTGCTAATTGTATCTATTTATTCCAAATTATATCTAATTAATATTAATTATAACTAATTATTTATAATTATAACTAACAATATCAATTTCTTAGTCAAACTAAATATAAATAAAATCAATTGAAATCTAATTAAATTGGAACTAATAAACAACAATTAAAATTAACATAAAAAATAAAATAAATATAGAAAAAATAAAATATAAATACCTTAAACATTGATATTCTGAAGATATTGACGCTCTCTGATTGCCCTCGTGTAAAAAACTTCAACTAAAAGAAAATTTCTCTTTGAAACTGAAGAATGAAGAGAGAGAGAGAGAGCAAGATCTGAATGATTTGGGGGAAAACGGATGGGGGTATATATAGGTTAGATTAGTTGCGACGAGATTATTAGCGACGAGCTTCCCGTCGCAAATGGTGGTAATTGCGATGGGGCTCGTCGCAATTACCCTCGCCCGCATTAATTACAGTCGGCTGTTAAAAGGTTATTTGTGACGGGTCCCATCGCAAATAGTTCATGCCGACAGTATTTTTGCGATGGGACGACATCCCGTCGCAAAAAGGTATTGACCACCGCCGGGTATTTGCGATGGGACCCATCGCAAATACCCCTGCGTGGTTTGGCATGCAAGTCGTGTGGTTTGGCCCGCAAGTCGCGTCAAACTATTTGCGACGGGAGATGAAATCTTGTCGCAAATAATTGGTTATTTGTGACGGGCTACTTTCCCCGTCGCAAATAGCTTCCTGGACGGGTTATTTGCGACGGGATTTCCGCCCATCACAAATAGTGATTTTTTCCATAGTGAAAGGGCTAACAACTAAAGGATTTAGGTTCAGAAAGTGTAACTTTGAAAGTTCTCATAGCATATCAAGAAAAAAATATATTATAAAAGATAGAAGAAAGGGTTGTAAATCCCCTACCTCAAGGAGTTGAGAAGTTATACATTGGAATCACTATAGCTGATCACCACTAGATCCATGAGGATCTTTCACCAGCCTACTACACATAAAATGGAGAAGGGAAAAAAAGGTCTAAAATTTCACTAATTTTTGAGCGAAACCCTTAACCACCCTAGATCGCCAAATAATAGTTTTTGAGGATATAACATATAGGATGACACTCTTTGGACTTTAAGGGAAATTCTCCAGTCATCTAGGTTTAAGAAAACGTGATGAAGAATTGAAAAGGGAAGTGGTACTCTATATTTAAAAAAGCAGACGTGTAGATCACATTATAACTACCTGGATGCATTTATATATTAAAAAAATAGTATGTTCTTTAAAATTTTTATTTAAAATAGGTGTGGTGATATATTATTATAACATAGTTCTTAAATTACTTAAAATTATATCTTTAAATAAATTGGGAAAAGTTTTATAAAATAATTATAAAACATTTTCATTTATTATTTCATGAAATCGTATATGAAAATACCCCATTCCCTATTTTAAAATGTAGTTAAATTTACTTTTTTTGTTCTATGTGTTACATGTTTTTTTTCATTTTTCCCTTTTTTTGTCTTCATCGGATTTCCTATTAAATATGCATTAATTATTAGAATTTAATTTGAATTGATTTTTCATATATGTATATAAATATTTTTTTGTCCTCTTACATTGATGTCAAATCCCACTTTACCATATATTTGAGAACATCACAATTTACCCTTAAATACTAAATAAATTCTATATCATATATTATATAAATTTCATTACATTTTCCAACCCAATCATCATGTTTTCTTCAAATTTTTTTATTAAATAAACTCAAATGCTACATTTTTAATTAATTTTTCTTAACTTATATTATATTTATTCTTTTATATGATAGTAAATTTTCAATCTCATATTAATGACATCATTGTCATTCAACTCTCCACCCATAAATCTCATCCCTTAAATTATATAAGTTCCATAATTAATATTTTAATTACCAAATTATTCACACAAATAATTCATATCATAAAAATACTACTAATTACAAAAATAATTTAATTATATTTAAAAATAAAATATATATTACACCTTAGAAATAAATTAATTATTTCTATAAAATCCATGAAAATCAAATAATTGATAGACAAATATATAAATTAAACAAATTATTTCAATAATAAAATCTTCTAACATTTAAATAAATATCAAACACATGAATAATTTTAATAATAATTAAAAATAAAACAGTAAACATAAAATAATAATCACTTTAATAAAATCCTTTATACGTTTAATAGACTTTTCGTACATGATATAATGATATATAAGATAGTTTCCTTAACCAAATTTCCAGAACATAAAATATTCAAGAATGATGAAAATTAATAAAATGATACAAATTATTAAATGATAGAGTTACATGGACCCTTAGTACCCTAGAAATGAAAAATTGGGGGATCAATAAAATTTAGTCTTTTAAATCAGATACCTTTCAGACAATTCTCATCCTCAATAAATAAAATAAAACCCAGAAAAATGAGGAACCATCCCAAGTGGATAATAGAGAAATCCTAGTCCTCACATTAAATACCTCTCGAATTATTCTCATCCTTGAGAATATAAAACCAAATTAAAATAATAAAGGCCCAAATATTAATAACCACATGGAGATATTACTCAAATAGAATGGATGTATTTCCAACTCTCTAAGAAAGAGTTGGGCAAGTACTCTAACACACTTCCAACTGGATAACTAGAAACCAAATAACCCCTATAAATACCTCTTAAATAGAAACCTAATCACTGAGGGAAGAAAAAAAATTAGGAAGATAGGTCTCAAAATAATTTTCCACTGAAGAAACATATAAACCATTTAAAATTAATAGGTTTCTTTAAAACAAAAACTTTTGAAAACATTTTAAAAAATATGCTTACTAATTTCAATAATAGAAAAATTTAGTTATGTTTATAAAAATAAATGCACAATATTTTTTGAAAAGAAAGTTGCATATTTAAAATCAATTTAGAATTCTATAAAGTAAGAAGTATAACTAATAACCTATGATATATAGACTCACTCAATACTAAGAGACTCCGTGATCCTTAGAGTATTCATGTTGATGATTCCGTAACGAAAAAAAATGAGAATAGAATAAAAAACTTGCTATAAGAAATGTTGTACCAAGTGGGTACATTGTAACATCCAACATTTCAGATCCATTTTTTTAGAAAACAATAAGGTTAGTATAAATCTATTAAATCATCTTAACATCATCAAGAAAATCATGTAAAAATGTATATACCAGAAAAAATCATAGTAAGGGATCTATATATAACCCACCTAGATTTGGGTTATGGCTTTAAATTGAATTAAATAGAACATATATATATAGTAGAAAAAATTATAAAATCAGTAAAAAAATAATATTTCAATCAATTTTGATTAAATTATTTCATGAAATATTTAAGAAATCCTAGACCAACATAGTGATCCACTCTTATCTTTTCCAACAAAATCATCTTTTCATTATGGATTTGATTTATTTAACCTACTATGACCATGTTTTAGAAAGTAGAAAAACCAATTATAGCAGCATATATAGAAGTAATAAACATAAAATAAATATATACAATGTAGTTTTTTATCATATTAAGAAATTTAACATATAGTGGATAATAAATTAAGTAATAATAAGCTATAAAATTATAGATAAATACTAGAAAATATCAAAAAGATTCTAATAATAAGAAAAAAAATAATTATATAAGCAACAATAGCTAGTAAATAAATAATTATTGGATAGAAAATTATCCATTAGCAGTTTTTCTTCTCTTCATCCTTAAAAAAAATCCACATAAACCATTCTATTTCATTTTCAATCACATAATATCATATCAAATCCTTATAAATATAGAAACAATAATTTTATAATTCTTTCTTTCACAAAGATTTAATTTGAAATTGTAAATTTGTAACTATATCGAGGTTTAAGTAAATCATATCATCAACAAGGCATGCCAATATTTAACTAGTTAAGGCAGAGTTACATGCCACAATACATGATATTAAACAATAGTTAGATGTGATATTTCATGAAATATTTATAATTCATATTCATATTCTATCTTACATAATTACCACATGCTTATAATACATGTATCAAATTACTTTTACCATATTAATTTATTCATTAATGTTTTATCATGCTTCCATTTCATTACTTCATGGCCATAGGTTTTTATTTCATGATTTATAATTAATCAAAACATAGAAATATAAATCATGTAGAAAATTTTAAATCATGCTCAACATGGTGTAACACCATTTAACATGTCACATAATTTAACATGCTTGTGTATCAAATTGTTTAAAGAATTTAAAAAATTTAGGCATATTATCTACATTGATCAATTCATACATATTACATTATTCTCATATGCATCATTAATTCCTACTAAGCACAATATTGGTTAGGCATGGTTCACAACATTCATTATATCATACATGCTAGGTAACAAAAATTTATAACTATAGTGTGATTCTTTATTATATTAACTCATACTTATAATTTTAATTTAATTTTAAAAAATCCAAATTTTTAGTATAACTTAACACACAAATAACATTTCATATTAAGAAACATTAAAATATGAAATATGAAACTGAAAAAAAATAAAATAATTAATAGTTTATAAATAGATTTATTAAATAAGAAATATTCCAAAAAATTAAACATAATTTATTATTAATGAATCCATATTAACATAGTAATTTAAAATAAAACTTTAGTTCCTAACATATTATCATAGGTATTGGTACTAGGGTGAACAATGGAATCCAATGGACTAGGGATTTTAAATTTTCATCACTGGATAGATGTAACTTCATCATCTCTAGTGATCAGAGACCCGGTAAAGGTGTGATGATCTCATGTGAATTTATTTAAGCACATAAATAATACTAATGATTACCTCATTCATATTTATGGAATGTTTGAAAAAATATTTTCATTGTAAATCCTTGCTCGAAGGATCTGAGGTTGAATCCCTCTAGATCATCCCCATATGATTTAAGAGTCCATGTGAATGCCAATCATCAGAACTTGGGTGATAGCATGAAGGTCCAATGATGCCTTCAATGTCCTGATGATCACTACTACTCTAATACTTTTATCCGCAATGTTTATTGAAGATAGAATGCTTGAAATGAGGCTTTCACTCTCTATGATATGGAAAGGAGGAGAGAGGATCTCTCAAATTATAGTGAAGGAATAATCCCTCTGAAACAAGCTCCTCTTTTCAAATATAGTTGGAATTAAACACCCGGAAAGGGTTCCTCATCCCCCGTATATATAACACCCACTAAATAAGTTATAAATGGAATATTATGAAATATTAACTGTATCATAACATCATTTATATTTTTATCACTTACTTGTAATATATATAAAATATATTACATTATAAAGGATAGTCATTAACTCAACTCCTAATTCCAAAAAATATTAAACGATCCTTGAATATTAAAATAAGATTCATTTGTAAAATGTTTTTTCATGTATTCACTAAATACCTTGTGGATATGTTTAATAGATAAATTCAAATCCATTTATTCTATACTTGAATAATAATTAATTAATTTATTCACTGGTGATTTTTTATTCTCAAACACCTCTCAGAACCCAAGGTGGGAACCAACATATCCTATACTCATATTCAATAGAATAGGGTAAACTTTAAAATACTCTAATGTGTGACTTTATATGACCTTATCTTGATATCGGTGAATAAAATTCACAAACCAAGAGCGGACTCTAGAAACTCATCAATGCCCCAAATTAGATAAGGAAAATTCATAGAAACAATAACCTTTATTATGAACACACATCATGTAATATAATTGCTTTGTCACATGATATCACATAAATCATGATTCACACAATTTATCATAATCCATTCTTATTTTATTATTCATTGACCTTACTAGATGGACTTACCTTCTTCTGCCATGGCCATGGGTTTAGTGAAGAAACTAAAATCCTGATCAACTAGGCTAGAGATATAACTTCTTTTTAGAAGTGATAATTTCTATCTTGATTATTCAATCTATGGCATACCATCAATGATGAACCCAATGCTAGCTATATCACTACAACATCAATGCCATAGTTTTCATCCTGCATCAAAGTACATAATAAAATAGTATACAATGATAATGATCTCAAGACAGGAGACCATTAAATGTGTTTGTATATAGTACCTACAAATGACACCTAAAACATGTGGTGTTCATATTTTCAATTTATTCCTCATGATCACTTCTAACTAAGATCACTAAGTGAGAACTTCATGAGAACAAGTATCAATGCTTATGATCCCTCGTCAACTGATAGTCACACATCATATATGTAATGTTAGCATGATTTATATAGAATATAGGACACAAATTTAAGATTATTATTATGGTATCTGTGGGTTATCATTATATCTTGGGAGATAATATAACCTTTTGATATGACATGTAATCTAAGGACATTACCCTAAATATAGTGTCCACAGAAGTATCGACACTATTCTGGCAAGGTAAAGGCATATATATATATATATGAAAATTTATACATGTAATGGTAATCAAAGTACATACATAAGTTTATTATATGGTGTCCACTTACAATACTCCCACTTTCACTAGAGTCAACTGCTAACAAAGCTCAACCTGTAAGCTATCATATTTGAATCATTCTTTTTCTAAGATATGGCTTTAGTCAGGGGGGTCTACCATGTCGTCATCTATGGATGCTCTTCTAACTATAAATTCACCTCTCTAAGTAAAATCAATCAATATATTAAACTTTTTATGTATATTCTCAGTCACCTGGTGTGAAATTGTCTCTTTGGAAAGCACCACTATTGTAGTGCTATCATAATAAATTGGAACAGGTTCTGCATGTCTAATCACAACACCAGAGTCTGAAAAAATTTATTCATATCCAACTGCTTCCATAGCTACATTTGAAGTCATTATATACTCATATTCTTCTATATAAATGGTGATCATAGGTATCTTTGAGATTATCTATCTCACTTTACCACCATTTAGGAAAAATACATAGCTTAACTATGATTTCAAATCATCATGATTTTTCTAGAAAGTTTCATCAATAAATCCCATCACTACTAGTTTCTAATCTTCTATATACACCTGGAACATATACTTTATACATCTCAAGTACTTAAATATAGTTTTTATAGCTACCCAATGTAGCTCTCCTAGAATAGCTTCATATTTTTTCACCTTTCTTAAAGAAAAGGAAACATCAAACATAGTATATATCATGGTATAAATGACAGATCCCACTGCTGAGGCATAAGGGATTCTACTCATTTTTTCAATATCCTCCTATGCTTTTGGACACATTTTCTTGGAGATATTGATACCATGTGACATTATAAACATCCCTATATTTTATTGTTCTATATTGTACCTTTTGAATACCTTTTCAATATATATACTTTGACATATCCCAAGAATCATATTGGATCTATCTTGATAGATGTTAATCCCTATAATATAGGCTATTTCACCTAAGTATTTCATGGAGAAAAATTCATTAAACCAATTCTTAACTGATTTTGAGACTTCCACTTTATTTCCCATAATTAATATGTCACCAACATATAATATGAGGAAAATAATGGAGTTCCAACTAACCTAATTATAGACACATGGATCATTTTCATTATTAATGAAACCAAATTCTCTTATAACCTCATCAAAACATACAGCCCATGATCATGATTTTTTCTTCAATCTATAAATGTATCTCTATAGATTACATTATTTATTGTTACTCTTTAACTTAATAAAACCTTTGGGTTGAGTCATGGGGACATATTCAACAAGATTTTAATTTAGAAAAGTTATTTTTACATTCATTTTCCAAATCTCATAATCATGGAAGGAATCTATTTCAAGTAATGTTCTGATGGACTTAGTCATCACTACAACTGAGAAGGTTTTGTCATAGTTTATGCCTTAATGTTTCCTGAAACACTTCGCTACCAGTCTTTCCTTATAGTTATTTACTTTACCATCCATGTCCAATATTTTCTTGAATATCCATTTGAACTCAATGGGTTTTACATAAGTTAGAGGGTCCACCAAAATCCAAAATTGATTTTGATACATAGACTCCACTTCAAAAAGAATACCATATTTCTATTTAGCATCATACTTGTATTCTACTACTTCCTTATAGGTTATAGGTTTATAATTTTCTAAAAGTAATGTATCATCTGACATGGTGAAAAAAAACATATCACTATGATTCTTTAACCTCTTTAGTTGACCTACACATTAATTGTGTCTCAAGAACATCTTAATCTCCCACTAACTCTAATGGAGATGGTTCTTGTACCAACTCTTGTGTATATAAAGTATCAACTTCATCAAATTCAATCTTGATCCTACTATTTCCATTGGAAAAGTGTTCCATTTCTAGAAATATAGAATTTATTTCCACAATCACTTTTCTATAAGAAGGGATATATAGAAAATATCCTTTATTTTCATTAGGATAACCTATAAAGATGCACTTTGTTATTTGGAATGCTAATTTGTCACTAGGTAAAGTCTTGGAAAAATATTTGCATCCCCATACACATATGTGTGACAAACTGGGGTTATTTCCATACCATAACTCATATAGAATCCTATTTTTTCTTTAGTTGGTACTCAGTTGAGGTTATATGTCATTGTTAGTAATGTGTATCCCCAAAAGGATATTGAAAGAGTTTCCAGACTCATCATTGAACTAAACATATCAAACAAGTCCTGATTCCTCCTTTCACTAACACCATCCCACTGAATTTTATAAATAGGCCTGATTTGGGATACTTTCCCACACTCCTTTAAGTGATCAATGAAATCTTGGTTAAGATAATCTTAGCCTTGGTTTGAGAAAAGTGCCTTAATATTCTTCCCTATATGGTTTTCCACTTTGTGAGGATATTTCTTAAACATCTGAAAGAAATATGTCTTGTACCTCATTAAGTATATATATCCATACCTACTATAATCATTAGAAAAATAAAAGTAAAAAATCCAACCCCTTGTATCTACTAGAAATAGACCACATACATCAGTATGAATCAATTCTAGTAATTTAGTGGCTATTAATATTTTTCTAGTAAATGGTGATTTGGTTATTTTCCCTTGTAAACGAGCTTGAAATGCATCTAGGGGTTTTAACTAAATTGAGTCTAAAAACCCTTCTTGATGTAATTTTTTATAAAAACTTTTTATTTACATTACCAAGCTTGGATTTCCATAGGTGGGTGTTATATGAGTTATTTTCACTGGTTTTTCTATTAATTATCATTTTTGGGTTTTCAATTTCAAGTATATACAATCCATTATTAAGATGTGTCCTACCATAACACTTTTTATCCTTATAAAAGAGATAGAATTTATTTCCAAACTTGATATAAAATCCCATGGTGTCCAAAATCGACAATGATATTATATTTATAGTAACTAAAGTAACATAATAACAATTATTTAATACAATAACCAACCCACAAGGAAAAGTTAGATAATAATATACCACTTTCAAGGTTACTAGTCTCATGCCATTTTTATATTAGAGATCCACCTAACCCTTTAAAATATTCAAAAATATACTTGGTTATTTTATATTAATGAAAATATGTAAGCCGCAGGATGTATCCATTACCCAACTTGTAGATAAAGAAATATTGTGTTCAATGAAAAAAATCCTAAAGTATAAGTATCACCCTACTTCTTTTTTCCAACCTAGAAATTATTCTTCCATTGTTCTTTCTTTACAAATGAAAATAAGGCAGCCTCTTAATCATTTCTTTCCCTCTATATTATTGGATTTTTTGAAAGAAATTGCATCAGTTTATTCACTTTGGGTTTAGCCTTAGACCCCCTACCCTTGACCATCCTTCTCTTATTCACCATAAGGACAGAATAATTTGTATTTTTCATATCCTTGTTAGCATAGAGAAATAAAGAAAATAGATTTGGGAGTAAATTTTTCATGTTATAGCTAACAATGAAAGTTAAGAATTTTGGAGGTAAAAAGGAATGAATGAGATCAGTCGTTAGTTTTTAGTTTAGAAAAAAAAACCCAAGAGATTCAAGTATATCAATATACCAATCATATTGAATAAATAATGCCCTGCTTGATTCCCTTTTATTATCTTACACCTATACAGTGTGCTTGATATCTCATGCCTTTATTACCTAACTCTCTCCTGATAAAACTGTTGGAGATGAGTTAGTATCTTGTAGGCATATTCATCCTTGTGCATTTTCTATAATTGAATAGATATTGATGACCACATGATACACTCTACATCTATTTCATCATCTACATGATTCTTATACTTTTATTTTTTCATATTTATTGCTCCCTAATAGGGCTCAGTAGGAAGTGAGGACTCCGTTACATAATGATTCCTCTCTTACTGTAGTACTATACGCAATCACCTATATCACTCCTTGATGTTATGGTCAGTAATGATATTTTCTTTATTCAAAATAGATTGTGGTGATAATTTATTAGTGGTGGTGATTTCATTTTATCTAAAAAAATAAACTTAGAAATTATTACATTATCTTGATTACCTTTTTGACATTGTTGATTAATAAAATAAATCATTAAATGTAACCCACTATTTTATCAAACCATAGTATAGGTCACTACTAGATTTGGATTACTCTGTTGTTTAAGTATTATAATGGAAATGATCCTTGAAACCTCTCCTCGTAGTCCAAGCTATGGATACACCACTACTTAGAGATTTTCAAGGTAGTCACTTGACTATCCAACCACATTAACTCAAAGTTCCTTGAACTATTGAGTAAAGTCCAAAATTTTCAAAATCATAGCCTTGATTCCCTCAACAATTTTCCTTTAAAGTGCCCAAAATCTCGATATAGATACTTCTTTGCTACCAAATTTAGTTAATTCAACACATCACTCTCATAAAAACTCCCTAGTAGTATAAGGTGCCCTCAACTAGGGATAACGATCACCCCATACACCCATTTTTTTAATTTAAAGTGACAGAATGGGTTACAAATTATTTTTAACTTGAGGGTTCTTATTGTTATTTGATGAATGAATTAATTTTATATTTTTTATGTTTATACTATGTTGTCATGCTTACAACTGAACATGTAATAAAATAGAAAACATTCATTGCATGTTTTTTTGTTTTAATCTATGCATTATTTTTTATGTGTTCTCAAAAACATGAACATTCAAAAAATTAATAAACAGTGAATAGATTAAATAAGATACCCAACTAATCTTAATCATTAGGTATTGGTTGATCTATTTAAACTCAATAGATCACCTGTGACCTAGGGGTATAATACCTGAGTCTGGGTCTTCAATCAAATTGCAGGTCACACCCTGGTCCAATGTTTCTACGTATCGTCTGTGATATCGCCTTTCTTGGCATAGTCCACATCTTATAGCATCATCATCATAATGCATAAATACTCACACATAGGATAGGGGGTCCTGGGAATCACAAAATACATATAGAAATAATATCGATGGATGCATAGGACCCTATATATATAACAAAAATAGATGATTCACAGACCATTGAAAAATTAATTAACTATTACGGACATCACATACAGTTTTAATAATTAATTAAATAAAATAAAATATAGAAAAAACAATGGTTGTTAAATTCTCAAGAATAGTTGGTAGATAAAATAAATGTGTGATAAAAATTAAAGAGCAATAAATTCAAGATCAAGGGAAATTAAATGAAATAAATAAATTATTTTAATTTAAATAATTTATTTTTTTTGTCCAATAATTAATCTAATTTTATTCTAAAATTAATATATATTTTTAATATTAAATTTATTATTATTTTTTAATTTCCAAAAAATTAAATTAAATTTTTGTATATTTAAAAAATTCTTCGGGACTTGGAACCAGGTCAGGCCCATTGCGGGTCGGGTAGAACTCACACGTGCCTATTTCAGGTCAAACAGGACCCACCCCACCCAATATTGAATTGATCTGATTTTCAAGAGGCTGCTGAGGGGAGTTCTGCACACAGTGGATCGGGAAGCCGAAGGGTATGGTGATGCATGTGGGGTGTCCAAGGGAATTAGTGGTTATGGAGGCCAATAGAGGTAGTGGTGCAACTATAAATGCAAAACTGGACAGCAGTGGGAGTGAGGGAGGCGTGATATTAGAGCCTATAGTGGTGTATGAGGTGGGGATACAATCGGGTGGTAGCGGATGTTGTGACTAGGTGGTCGGTCAGGTGAGGAGGCAGCATCAGTGTGGGGACCGATGGCGGCAGGCCAGCTAACCAGGTAGGCAGTAGTGGTGGCCAAGGAGGGGAGGTGGAAGTGGGCAGCTTCTATGGGAATTATCCCACTTTTTTATTTTTTAAATTGTTTTTTTAATGTTTAGAGGAGTGTCTCCCCCTTTTTCCAATTTTATTTACCCCCTTTTTTGTTTTTATCTTAAACCTCTACCCCTTTAAACTTTTAAAATACTTTTTCTAAAAGAATGATTTGATTTAGAATAGTGTGTGGACTACCACCTAACTATTCCAATTTCCAATGACTACATGTTAAGGATTTATT
Organism: Viscum album; assembly: GCA_963277665.1. NCBI lineage: Eukaryota > Viridiplantae > Streptophyta > Magnoliopsida > Santalales > Viscaceae > Viscum > Viscum album. Next base: position 1,795,709,315 of record OY728120.1, read on the forward strand.
ATTATTATTATTTTACACAATTCCACAATAGTGTGGAAGTAATTCCCCCCGACCGGTATAGTTCCAGTGACCAGAATCTAGCCATATACTAGATAGAAAATTGGAGGTCACCAGAATTTATACCAACCACTGAAAATGGGTAAAATTTAATACATATATAAATATATGTTATTCAATTTTTAATACCCTTAAAAACTACTTTTGATTCGAATTAAATATTTATATGTCCATAAATTGGCCTTCCAAAATAAGATTGATGCATGATCTATTTTTTTGGGACCAAAATGATTCCCAATACTTAATTTTAAGTAAAATTAATTTTTTTTCTTGACTTACAAAATTCACACAATCACTTGAATATTAATTATTGGTATTGGGGCGTGAATCAAAAGATGATGGGATGAGGAGTTCAAATTTTCTCCATAGGATCAACATAAATTCATCATCTCCAATAATCATAGCCCCAATAGAGGTCTAAGGATATCACATGAATTTATTTAAGCATATAAATAAAACTAACAATTACCTCATTCAATTTGATGGAATGTTCGATAACAACTCATCATCGGTGATCATTTATTGAAGGATCTGAGACTTAATGTAAGAACCAAGGTTTTGAGCATGTAAGAATTTAAAATTTTTCTTGATGTTATTATAGAGTAGGGCGTTCAGACGACGTGTGATTCTGAGCCCCGGTGTATCCAGAATTAAATTCAAATTGAATTCACACTAGACACGCAAAATAAAAAAATTAACTCCTAAACAGTTTCTCGGATGGAAAAACTGAGGGCAATGTTGAGTCTGGAGCATGTCGTTTACCCTGGGAGGGGTGTAACTTTCACGGGCGCAGCCCTTCTGTGGAAAACGCCACCAGGGGAGCTTTCATAATTTAGCGGACTCGGGTGAGAACTTTATAACTTCTGAATGGAGGCTCGTATTAAAATTCTGAGAAAACCTTTGCTCTCAAAACGTGAATTTTACCCTAGGAGTGGCTTAACCTCGACCCCGTCGAGAGTTCGGGTATGGGCCTACTGGTGGGTGTTTAAAATTAATTAAATTTTAATTAATTTCTCTCTACTTAAACACATCCAAACCCCCCCCCCCTTCTTCCCCCTTGCACTCTCCCTAGCGGAAGCTCTCCCAACCAAGGGATCCACCTTCTTCAAGCTTCTCTCCCCACCTCTCCAAGGCGGTTGCAGCTCCGGCAGATCTTTTGTGAAGCGACGGGCTATACCCTGTGAGGTAGGGTTGTTGTCTTTTGTTTTAAATTTCCACATCTACTTTTAACTCAAATTTTAGCATTGAAATTATGTTAAATTGTTGAGTGAAGGCCAGAGATGTGTAGGGTTCGATCTGAGCTTTCCAATGCTCTTATCGAATCAAAAATCTGAGTCCCGGGTGTCCGGGGTAGCCCCCGAAAGTTTTCTGACCAAAATTCTTGTTTTCTGGTGGTTCTAGGGTGGTCCGGTGGGCGATGATGGCAGCACAAGCTCCCCAGGTGGCCGCGGTCGGCGCGGGTGCGCGGGTCGGCCGACTTTTCTGGTCGGCGTGCAGCGGGAGACCGGGGTCAATGCGACCCCGAGAGCGAACCGAGACCCGCAAAATGCGGTTCTCATGGGGGAAAAGCCGGACTGGCTCATGCCGGTCTAGATAAAGTCGCGCGGCCTGTGCAGTGAACCGTGGGTCGTGGTGGACCGGGCGGCCGAGCCGCAGACCATCGGTCCAAAGGGGTGGACCGGCCGAATCGGTCAGGCCCACCTCATCTCCGTCCCTTGGTGTTAAAACACATCTAATTTACAAACTGAGTGTCGAATTCATGTTTCATCTGCGGTGACGCAATCCTTGGATTGAGATGGAGGCTTTGAGATAGTCTCAGGGGTTTTTAATTCACAATATGGGGGCTCGGTGGCACGACACGCCCGTTAAGTGTTACTTAGCGCCTTACTGGGATTCTTCTTTTGGATGGCACGAGCACATTCGGAGTCAGTTTTAGGCATCGTTAGCGGAATTGTGACCCTGGAGTCATGAAGAAGTAGTATAGGGTGGTTTCAGGCATTGAAGTCGGAGTTGAGGCATGGGCCCCATGGGCCTTGTTTTAAGTTGTGTGCAGTGTACTGTGACTTTTTCATCAGAAGTCCATTCAGGGCGAATGAATAGTCGTTTTGGCATGTTTTTTTAAGAGCATCACGATGGCGCAATTCGCCCGACCTTTTCCGGGACCGAGGTGTGGGCTCCACGAGACGTCGTATGGTCATAAAGCGGTGTTGAATAACTTTTTCTTCAGGAGTCTGTTTCAAGCGAGTAAATAGTCCATCTCACGTGTTTTTTTTCGAGGATTTCAATGGTGTAATCGGTTTGGGTGTGCAAAGCCTCTTTCAAGATCTCACTAAATGCGGATACAAGAAAGGGAATTGGTCAGAGTTTCCTTTGACGCGCTCTAAACCAATACGTGATAGCAATGTTAGTAACAACTAGTGATGGCATGGGCGGTGCAGAGTTATCAGACCAGTTCTGGGTTTACCCTCCAGCAGGGCTGAGTAATGGGTTGCCCACCGGCGTATCCGGGTTTACCCTCTAGAGAGGCTGGGCAATGGGTTACCCATTGACCTTAGGTTTTACCCTCTAGCTGGTCTGGTCAGTGGGTTACCCATTGACCTTAGGGTTTACCCTCCAGCTGGGTCAGGCAGTGGGTTACCCGACAAACTCTTAGGGTTTACCCTCCAGTTGGGCTGGGCAGTGGGTTACCTGACAACTTCTTTCAGACTCAGCCCTTTCTATGAGTTTATTCAATGAATTTTCTCCGTTATTACCGAATCGAGACCCTTGGTTGTATGGTTCAGCGATGAGACAGCATTGGTGTGCGGAACTTTTGGGCATCAGTGATGGATATCCTTAGTACTGTTGGCGTTTTTTTTTTCTGAGCTGAGCTTGGAGATGGAGATCCCCTTACACACTAGTTTAGGTTTCTTGTTGAGAATATATATATATATACACCCTACTTTTTTTCCCATGCCCTGGGTTCAGTTACTCTCCTTCTAGGATGGGCAAAGACGCGTGGGGTATGCCACGTGCTTTCCATGTCTAGATGCTCTGGGTTGGACGAGCCTACTTCCTTTCTTTTGTTGGGTTGAGATACACTCTCTCTATTATACTCTTACACTATTCTTTGTTCTATCTACTAATCACCATTTCAGTACCTCCATTGTTTCTCCCTTGATATTTTAGGGCATCATACTGAGTATCTTTATACTCACCCCTGCTTGGGCTTTTCCCGCACTTGGTGTGCCCTTGCAGACGACGGACAGGTTGATCGAGACTACATAGGAGAATAGAGGACACAGGATCTTGGGCTACGTTCGGTGTTCATAATAGGTCTTTCAGGTGTGTGAATCTCCAGTTGTTTACTTTTGTTTACCTGTTGTCGGGTTGTGGAACCTTTCGGGTTGGGCGCATGTTTTTCCCTTTTTCTGTTCAGTTTCCTTTTCAGCACTTTACTTGTTCTATTTAGAAATTGATGCATGACTGTTGTTGGGTTATAGTTGTTTATCCTTTGGTTTTCTTTTTTACTCTACACTCCTGCATAGAGTGGGATGTGTGTGTTTGTACAGGTACATAGGTGAAGGCCTCCCTGAGATCGTTACACCTTCGGTGCTTGTCTCCAGCCCCTGGCCTATGGAGGTGGGTCTGGGGTAGTTTTGGTTCGAGACCGGTAGGTTCAGGTCATGAAAAGGTGGTATCATAGGTGGTTTGTTCCTTGGGGCATTTTTCGGATGTCCCTAAAAATGAATTGGTTGGAAATTAGGGTAATAGGGTTGACGTTTCTCGAGAGCGTCTCTCAGGCCAGAGAGTCCAGTGATGGTACGGGCGGCCGACATATCCATTCACTAGGACCCTAATAACCCACTTGTCGACTCGGTACACTGAGAAACTTGTTGCAGGGAATTTGGAACATGCATCCGGTAGGATTTAGTCTTTCACTATCCTTTTTAAGTCAGCTACCCTTTGTTATAATGATATATATATATATATATATATATATATATATGCTCATATGATTGCGGTAATCCTTGATAATTTTCAGGATGCCCCCATGACAGTAGCCAGCCAGGTTACTCTCTCCAGTTCATGACAATGACCTGGAGAGCGACGAGGCGTCAGTTCAGGGACCCTCATGTGATCCCCTTCCACCCAGTGGTTCAATAGTAGCCCCTCCATCTGGAGAGTGGCGGTTAGTACTGGCAGCATAGGTCGAGGTTGAGCGCAGGCTGAGTGCGCTCCAAGACTTCCAGCATCAGTGGCCGCAAAAGTTCCGTAGGGACCCATATCCCCAATTAGTGGAAGACTGTCTAGAGTCCGTGGACCAACTTTTCAGGTTGGTACAGACACCAGCGGACCAAATGGTATCCCTAGCTGGCAGCCTCTTCCTCGGGACGGTCGGGCGTTGGTGGGGGTTGGTTATGCAGACCCACGACAAGTCGTCTCTCACGTGGGATAGATTCCAGCAGCTCTTTCGGGAGGAGTACTCCCCCTCTTGTTTACGCTCTTTTCAGATTCAGGAGCTTCTGGAGCAGAAGTAGGGGGGATGACCGTGGCGTAGTACTCGGACCAATTTACCGATCTGACACGCTACTCACAGGATATGATCCGCGATAGTTACTTCTGGGTGTGGAAGTTTGAGCAAGGTCTTCGCAGGGATATATGTGCTAGTGTAGTACCCCTGTTCATCCCTACTTATGTCGGGGTGCAAGAGCGGGATCTCATGATAGAGAGCTTCTTGGCTGAGGGATGCCAGCTAACAGGGCCTAGCAGTGGCTGCTTCAGAGCAGAGTCTTCAGTAACAGGCTGGTGACAGAGAGCAGAGCCTCAGTCGTGGAGACCCTTCCGTGAGCAGATTCAGGGGCAGGGTTGTACACCACAGTGGAACCATAGATCATCGGGGTAGTCTAGAGAGATTTGGTGTTATGATTGTGACGGACGGGGTCACCTAGCATGAGACTGCCCGACCAGGCGTACCGAACAACCGTGGCAGGCAGTGGGCGCACCGCAGTGGCAGAGGCAGCATCGTGACCAAGGATCTCCCAGGTGAGGACAGGGTGGTCCTTAGGGAGGTGGTTCAGGCAGAGCGGCAGGACCTGGAGGTGGGGGATGGCGATTCGAGGTCCTTCCACCAATACCACCAGGCGTCCCACACCAGGCTCAGGGAGCTGGCGGTAGGGACCGCGGGCAGCTTCAGGCTATGGGTGTTCGTGACCTCCCATCACATGATATGGTCTGAGGTACGCTTTGTGTTTACTCTACACTTTCTTCGGTACTAGTAGACATAGGCGCCAACTACTCTTTTATATCTCTACTTTTGGTACGGGAGTTGGAGCTCCCAGTAGAGGCGCTGACACATGCTCTTAGCCTCGAGGTTCCTACGGGAAGTGTCTTGTTGATGACCTTTATCTACAGACAGTGTGAACTGTCGTTCAGAGGAGAGAGTTTCACATGGGACCTACTCATCATTACGATAGAACCTTATGACGTCATCTTGGGCATGGATTGGCTTTCCATGGTTCACGCCCAGATTGACTGTCGGCGCAGACTAGTCAGATGCATCCATTCTGATGGGATAAGGTTCACCATCCTCGGTGAACGAGACATCGTGGTAGAGCATACGGGTACTCTGAGCAGGAGACTACGGCCTTTTTCTCACCAGTTGGCGAGCATGGATCTCAGAGCATCAGACACTACAAGCACCTGGATGCCTACCTTTGTAGAGTACTACATGTACATCTTTCCCGAGGATGTCATGGGACTACCTCCAAGGTGATAGATGTAGTTTTTCATTGACTTGCAGTCGGGGACTGCCCCGATATCATGTACGGCTTATCGGATGTCACCCATAGAGCTTCGGGAGCTACGAATTCATTTGGACGACCTTCGTGAGAAGGGATTCATCAGGCCCAGTGTGTCCCCCTGGGAAGCTCCGGTTTTTTTTGTGAATAAGGCATATGGGAGCCTACAGCTTTGTGTGGATTATCATCGCCTGAATCACGCCTTGATAAAGAAAAAGTACCCTTTGCCGAGGATTGATGACCTCTTTGACCAGTTGAGAGGTGCGAAGTGGTTCTACAAGGTTGATCTTAGATCCGGCTACCACCAGTTGTGGGTTCGTGAGGCTGATATCCCAAAGTTGGCCTTCCGTTGTTGTTATGATAATTACGAGTTTCTAGTGATGCCCTTTGGCATCACGAATTCCCCCTCTGCTTTCATGGATTTGATGAACCAGATATTCCAGCCATACTTGGCCCGGTTTTTGGTTGTCTTTATTGACGACATACTCATCTAATATGTGATGGAGGAGGAGCACACAGAGCATTTGAGGATGGTCCTAGACTTACTCCAGGAGTACCAGCTGTATGGGAAGCTCTCTAAGTGTCAGTTATGGATTCATGAGGTTCACTTTCTGGGGCATGTCATTTCGAAACAGGGTTTAGCCATAGATCCCGCAAAGATAGAGGCAGTGATTTCTTGGGATCAACCCAAGAATGCGTCTAAGGTGCGGAGCTTCCTTGGTTTAGTAGGGTACTACAGGCATTTTGTGGAAGACTTATCCAGGATTGCTGCCCCTTTGACCGCATTGACGCGGAAGGGACGACCGTTCTCCTGGACTGATCAGTTTCAGAAGTCCTTCGAGGAGTTGAGGCGGAGGCTGACTAGTGCTCCAGTGTTGAGGCTACCAGAGGAGGGCGTTGATTTCGTGGTATACTACGACACTTCAGGAGCAGGGCTTGGGTGCGTGCTGGTGTAGCAGCAGGCAGTGATTGTATATGGGTCGAGGCAGTTGAGGCCCCATGAGCAGAATTATGCGACTCATGATTTGGAGCAGGCAGCGGTGGTCTTCTCCTTGAGGTTATGGAGACACTACCTTATGGGTGAGCATTTTGTGGTATACTCAGACCACCAGAGCCTCAAGTAAATTTTCACTCAGAGGGATATGAATCTGAGGCAGAGGCACTGGCTGGAGTTTCTGCAGGACTATTATTTCGAGATAGTCTACACTCCAGGGAAGGGCAACATAGTAGAAGATTCCCTTAGCAGGAATTCCCAGGCTCCTCTAGTGTAGGAAGCTATAGAGTAGTTGGCTTCCCTATAGCTGACCTTGATGGAGCAGGAGGGTACAACTTTTCTACAGTCGATGGTGTTGACTTCTTTGCTCCTTGAGCATGTGAGAGAGTCACAACTGGTGGATGTCGACAGCAAGGTACTGCGTGATCAGATATCCACATGCGATGCACCCGATGGGTATTCTGAAGGAGGGAATCATGAGATCCTGTTTCAGGGGTGAGCTATAGTACTGGTGGAGATGCATGAGGAGGTGATGCAAAAATTACACAATTATCCCTTGGATTTACATCCCGGTGTGTGGAAGATGTACAGAGACCTTCAGTGGCAGTTTTGGTGGTCTGGCATGAAGTAGAGCGTAGCTGAGTTCGTTTCTCAGTGTCTTACTTGTCAGCAGGTGAAGGCAGAGCATCAGGTTCTGGTAGGGTTGTTGTAGCCCCTTGATATCCCAGAGTGGAAGTGGGATGGTATATCTATGGACTTCGTCATAGGGCTTCCATGCACAGCGAAGGGCCATGATTCCATTTGGGTGGTAGTGGACTGACTCATGTAGTCGGCGCACTTCCTTACCATCAGGGAGTAGAGCTCGATGGAGAGTCTAGGGAAGCTGTACATTCGAGAGATTGTCCGACTTCATGGAGTACCCTCGACGATCATCTTTGGCCGTGACGCACAGTTTACATCGTGATTGTGGCAAGTCTCGTAGGAGGCATTCTGGACTCAGCTGCGGATGAGTACATCTTTCCACCCCCAGACGGACAGGCAGAAGGAGCGCACTATCTAGGTGTTGGAGGATATGCTCAGGGCGTGCATGTTAGACTTTGGCCTAAGCTGGGAGGATCGCATGCCCTTGGTGGAGTTTACGTATAACAATAGTTACCACTCTACTATCGGCATGCCACCTTTTGAGGCCCTCTACGGGAGACCTTGCAGGTCACCGTTGTACTGGATGGAGGTTGGAGAGACCTCCCTCATGGGCCCAGAGTTAGTGCAGGCGACGATAGAGAAGGTGTATGTCATTCGTGAGCGGATGAGGACGGCTCAGATCAAATAGAAGTCCTACGCAGACCATCGTCGCAGGCCTTTGGAGTTTAAGCAGGGGGACCATGTCTTTTGAGAGTCTCCCCGCAACGTGGAACATGGAGGTTCGGTCGGGGAGTCAAGCTATACCTGAGGTTCATCGGGCCTTTTGAGATCGTGCACAGGGTTGGTGAGGTTGCCTACCGTCTTTGTCTACCCCCACAGCTGGAGAGGGTGCATGATGTCTTCCATGTGTCGCAGCTGAGGAAATACATGCATGACCCCATGCACTTCATCGACTGGGGAGAGATGGACATTGAGGATTAAGCCACCTTTGTGGATCACCCGGTGGCGATTGAGGACCGGTAGGAGCAGACTCTGCGTGGATGGACCATTCCTTTGTTTCATGTGTTGTGGTGGCACGACAGGGTGTAGGAGAGCACCTGGGAATGGGAGAGCCAAATGTGGGCTCAGTATCCTGAGTTGTTTTTGTAGTTTTGTTTTTTGGGGAAGAAACACTTGAAGGAGGGAATGATGTAAGAAATCGGGTTTTGTGCCTGTAAGACTTTGAAATTTTTCTTAATGTTATTCCAGAGCAGGGCGTTTAGACGACATGTGATTCCGAGCCCCGGTGGGGCCGAAATTAAATTCTAAGTGCGTTCACACTAGACACGCCAAATAAACAGAATAACTCATAAACAGCTACTCGGATAAGAAAACTAAGGGCGATGTTGAGTCTGGAGCATGTCGTTTACTCTAGGAGGGGTGTAACTTTCGCGGGCGCGGCCCTTCTGAGGAAAACACCACCAGGGGCGTTTTCATAATTTAGCGGCCTGGGACGAGAACTTTATTACTTATGAATGGAGACTTGGATTAAAATTTCGAGACCACCGTTGCGCTCAGAATGTGGATTTTACCCTAGGAGCGGCTTAACCTCGACCCCATCGAGAGTTTGGGTACGGGCCTACTGGTGGGTGTTTAAAATTAATTAAATTTTAATTAATTTCACCCTACTTAAACACATCCACCCCCCTTCTTCCCCCTTACACTCTCCCTGTAAGAATCTCTCCAAACCAAGGGATCCACCTTCTTAAATATTCTCTCTCCACCTCTCCAAGGTGGTTGCGGCTCTCGCGGATCATTTTTGAAGCGACGGGCAACTCCCTCCAAGGTAGGGTTTTTGCATTTCGTTTTAAATTTATGTATCTAATTTGAACTAAAATTTTAGTGTCTAAATGCTGTTAAATTGTTTATTGAATTCCATATATACGTAGGGTTCGATCCGATCTTTCCAACGCTCTTCTCGGATCAAAAATCTGAGTACCAGGGCGTCCGGGGTAGCCCCCTGAAGTTTTCCGTCCAAGCGGCGGCGCGACGGGCGATGACGGCGGTACGGGCTCCCCAAGAGGCAGTGCGGCAGGCTCCCCAGGCGGCGGTGCGGCGGGCTCCCCAGGAGGCGGTGATCGGCTCAGGCGCACGGATCGGTCGGCTTTGCCGGTCGGCGTGCAGCGGGAGACCGGGGTCGACACGGCCCCGGGAGCGAACCGAGACCCGCAAAACGCGGGTCTCATGGGGGAAAAGCCAGACCAGATCATGTCGGTCTAGGTAATACCACATGGCATGTGCGGTGAACCACAGGTCGTGATGGACAGGGCGGCCGAGCCGCGGACCGCCGGTCTAAAGGGGTGGATTGTCTGAACCGGTCCGACCCACCCCGTCTCCATCCATTGGCGTTAAAACACCCCTAATTTACAAACCGAGTGTCGGATTTGTGTGCCGTATGTGGAAAAGAAATCCTAGGATCGAGACTAAGGTTTTGAGATGGTCTTGGGGATTTTTAATTCCCGATACGGGAGCTCGGTGGCGCGACATGCCCGTTAAGTGTTACTTAGCGCCTCACTGGGATTCTTCTTTTAGATGGCGTGAGCACATCCAGAGTCCGTTTTAGGCGCCGTCAGCGGCGTTGTGACCTTGGAATCGTGAAGAAGTAGTTCGGGATGGTTTCAGGCATTAAATCTGGAGTTGATGCATGGGCCCCAAAGGCCGTCTTTTAAGCTGTGTGCAGTGTACTGCGACTTTTTTATCAGACGTCCATTCGGGGTGAATGGATAGTCGTTTTGGCACAGTTTTCCGAGAGCATCGCGATAGATCAATTCTTCGGACCTTTTCTGGGACCAAGGTGTGGTCCCTAAGAGACATCTTATGGGCATAAAGCAGTGTTGAATAACTTTTTCGTCAGAAGTCCGTTTCAAGCGAGTAAATAGTCTATCTCGTATGTTTTTCCACGAGGATTGCAACGGTGTAATTGGTTTGGGCGTGTAGAGCCTCTTTATAGATCTCATTAAATATAGAAACATGAAAGGGCATTGGTTGTACCTTCCTTTTATGCACTCCGAACCAACACACGATAGCGATGTTAGTGACACCCAGTGATGGCACAGGCGGTGCGGAGTTATCGGACCACTCCCGGGTTTACCCTCCAGCGGGGCTGGGCAGTGGGTTGCCCACTGGCGTATCAGGTTTTACCCTCTAGTGAGGTTGGTCAGTGGGTTACCCATTGACCTTAGGGTTTAACCTCTAGCTAGGCTGGGCAGTGGGTTACCCGATGACCTCTTAGGGTTTACCCTCCAACTGGGCTGGGCAGTGGGTTACCCGACGACTTCTTTCAGACTCAGCCCTTTCTATGAGGCTAGTCAGTGACTTTTCTCCATGGTTACCAGATTGGGACCCTTGGTTGTACGGTTAAGTGATGAGATAGCTTTGGCATGCGGGACTTTTGGGCATCAGTGATGGATATCCTTAGAACTGTTGGTGTTTTTTCCTAAGCTGAGCTTGGAGATGGAGAACCCCTTACACACTCATTTTGTTTCCTATTGAGCATATATATATATATATATATATATATATATATATATACACCCTGCTTTTTTTCCACTCCCTGGGTTTAGTTACTCTCCTTCTAGGAGGGGCGAAGATGCACGGGGTATGCCACGTGCTTTTTGTGTCTAGATCCTCTAGGTTGGATGAACCTACTTCCTTTCTTTTGTTGTGTTAAGCTACACTCTATCTATTTTACTCTTACACTATTCTTTTTTATGTCTACTGATCACCATTTTAGTACCTCCTTTGTTTCTCCCTCGAGCTTTCGGGGCATCCTACTGAGTATCTTTATACTCACCCCTGCTTGGGATTTTCCCACACTTGGTGTTCCCTTGCAGACGACAGATAGGTTGATCAAGACTACGGAGGAGTATAGAGGAAATAGGATCTTGGGTTGCATTCAGTGGTCATAGTAGGTCTTTCAGGTTTGGGACTCTCCAGTTGTTTACTTTTGTTTACCTGTTGTCAGGTTGTGGCACCTTTCAGGTTGGGTGCATGTTTTTCCCTTTTTCTGTTTAGTTTCCTTTTCAACACTTTACTTGTTCTATTTAGAAATTGATTCATGACTATGGTTGGGTTATAGTTGTTTGTCCTTTGGTTTTCTTTTTACTATGAACTCCTGCATCGAGTGTCATGTGTGTGTGTACAGGTACTTAGGCGAAGGCCTCCCCAAGATCGTTACGCCTTCGGCGCTTGTCACCAGCCCCTGGCCTATGGAGGCGGGCCTGGGGTAGTTGCGGCTCGAGACCAGTAGGGTCGGGTCATGACACTTAATACCTCTAGATCATCCACACACACTTAAAGAGTCTTTGGGAATGCCGATTATCATAATTCGAGTGCTGGCGTGGAGGTTCAATGATGCCTTTATTGTCCCAATGATCGCCACTGCTTGGTTCCTTTTATCCAAGAAGGTGATCTAATATCAAATTCTTGTAACAAGTATTTCTCCCTATAGGATATGAGAATAAAGAGATAAGAGCTCTCAAATTCTATTGTATGAATGATCCCTCATAAATTTTCTCCTCTTTTCTTATAGTGTCAATTAAAAACCCAAAAAGGGTTCCTCAGCCCCCGTATATATAACACCCACCAAATAATCTATAAACGATATGTTATGAAAAACTAACTATATCATAACATTATTTATATTTTTATCACTTAATGTTAATATATATGTATAATATATTATGTGATAAAATTGAGTCATTGACTCAATTTATAATTCTCATAAATACTAAACAAACCTTGAATATTAAAATAATATTTTTTCGTATAATATTTTTTCATGTATTCACTAAATACCTTGTTAATAATATTAATAAATAAATTCAACACCAATTATTTTATACTCCAATAATAATGAATTTATTTATTCATTGGTGATTTTTTATTATCGAACACCTCTCAAACCCTGAGGTGGGTCCCACCATGTCCTATACTTCTATTCATCATAATAGGAAAATATTTTAAATACGCTAACTGTGTGACCCTCTAGGCCCTTATATTGATAGTAGTGAATACTATTCACATATCAGGAGTAGAGTATAACAACCCATAAATTCCCCTAAGGAGATAACAAAAATTCATGGCAATGACAACCTTTCCTATGAACACATGTCATGTAATATAATATATTTGTCTCAAAATATCTTATAAAACATGATGCACACCTTGTGTCATTATCCATTCATACTTTATTATTAATTGAACTTACTGGATGGACTTACCTTTTTATATCATGATCATGGATTTAGTTAAGGTACTACCATCATCATCAATTAGGCTAAAGATATAACTTCATTTCATAAGAAATAAATTCTAACTTGATTATTCAATCAATGACATGCCACAAATGGCGCACCCAATGCAAGATACCTTGCTACAGCATCAATTTCATAGTTTTTTATCTTGCATAAAAGTATATAATAAAATAGTAGACACTGATAATGATCTCAAGTTATGATACCATTACATGTGTTCACGTATTGGAACTACTAATGACACCTAAAACATTTGGTGTTCCTATTGGTGGGTCAATCCTCATGATCCATATACTAGAGATCACAAAGTGTGAACTTTGTGAGAATAAATATCAATGTTTATGATCCCATAGAACCTAATAGTCAAACATTATTTATGTCTTATCATCATGATGTATTTGACCATAGGATATATCTTTAAGATTATAGTCATGGTATTTATAGGTTCTCATTATAGCCTGAGAATGACTATAACCTAATGATATTATATGTAATCTAAGTAAATTACCATAAATATAGTGGATGAAGAAATATGAACACTATTATGGTAAGGTAAACACATGTATATATCAATTTTTATACATGTAATGGTAATCAAAGTACATACATAAGTTGGGTCTAGGGTGCCCACTTACAATAATAGGTTTGTTAATTACCATGATTTTAATCTTCAAATTTTAAAACTAATCATGGAATATTAAGAAAATAAATCATAATATCATGTCATGATTTTGTAAGAAAATATTTTTTAACTATTATGAATTAATTTATTATGAATTAATTAAATATACTTATAAATATGGCATTATATATCAGTATAATAATCACACAAAACATAGTTATAAATGAAAATGTTAGCTTAATTAAAACTATGAAAATGAATCATACACCCATCCTAAATATTCTACACTACAATTAGTGTAACACCCCAAGATTTTAATATATTATTTCATTTAAATGTGTTAATGTGTTTTATATCTTTCTCTACATGCAACACCGGTCTTAAAAGTAACTGCGATATGTTTAGATAAAATATAAATATTTAAGTATGGATGTTAAAACCTATCCATTTAATTATCAGGAATTAATATGAGGAACTAAATTATGAAATATATGTATAAATAAAATAAATTCTACTTTTATTATAGTTGAAATTCAATTATTTTACCTAAAATGACTAAGAAGATCAATTATTGTTTAGAAATGTATTTTTATAAAAAATACCTTTTTATATGATATGCATTTATATTTCAATAAAAATATGATTAATTGTGATAAATTATATTCTATATTAATAATTATTGACACCATTTATTTGGTTAATGATACGAAAGAAAATAATAACAGTTAATATTTGAAAAATTCATTTTCTAGTAAAAATGGGTTTTCATTGAATTTTATGTTGTTATCCAATTATTTAATTCATAACTTTTAGAATTTTATTTAAAATAAATGATTTTTTTTTGTTTTATAATAAAAATATTTTCCTAAGATGATTTTTTTATATTTTTCAAAAAAAAATTGGTTTTTAGGTGAATGGTGAAAAAATAATGATTTTACTAAAAAAATTACTTTTATGACATTATCATTATACAATAATGACTTAAATGTTTTTGAAATATTTTTATATATAATATATATATATATATAATAAAAATAATTCATTTAAAATTACTATGTTTTTTTTATAAAACTGATGTATATCATTTTGGAAACATAGGTAATATTTTATTCTAAATACAATTTTTATTCACCTATATTAAAAATTACTTTTCATTACCAATATAGATTAAATCCATAAAAATTGATTTTATATTTTATATTAACATGATGATATTATTTAAAATTTTCAATTTCACTTTTGGGCATAAAATTATGATTACTATGATTAAAGTTAATGACTGTGATAATAGTAAAAATGTTATTTTTAAAGATTTGTTTTATTAATATTGTGTAATTTTTATCTAATAAATTAAATTAATATATTTTAAATAATTAATCTAATATTATTTTTAAACACATATATAATTATTTTAACACGCATTTAGTTTTTGACTAATTATAAATAAAATTAAGGACACATAATGGTTAAAACACCATTTTTTCTATAAAAAACTATTTTTTCTATATATAAATTTTTTTAATTTAGAAGTTAATTTTATATTATTTATAAATTAAATTGGATTAAATAGATGTTAAATTTATGTTAATAAAACCAAATTTTTTTAATATGGGTTATTTTATATTTTTAGTAAAATATAAATTACTTAGTTGAAAAATAGCTACCAAGGTAAAAAAAAGGGTAAAAGTAAAAACCTAAGAAAAAAATGACTTGAAACATGTTTAAAACATGTGTGGAAATAATTGGTTGAGGATTTAACAACCCATTGTCACCCAAAACTCCATTATCTCTAACTTTTGGAGTCTTTGACCCTTTAATAGTGTAATTCTATAATTTAAAATTAAAGGGTGTTCTCAAAATGATCTTGTATTCACTTATAAAAGGGGGCACTTACACCCCTTCATTAAAAATCCATTCCTTTTAATTACTTCGTTAAAATATACCATTTTTATCCTAATATAATTATATATTATTTTCATAAGTCTTTGGTCACAATTATTTATCCTAATCCCTTCATTTCCAAAGGATTATTTCAAGAGAATGGTCAAAATCCCAAAGTGAGTATTACTTAATCCTTAAAATTTTCTTCTTAATATTTATATTAAAACCCTATAATTAATATAATAATATGATAAAATTGGTATCATTATTATAATTTATCATTATTATATTAATGTAACAACCTTTATTTATTCATTTTCATCCACTTAGAAAAACAAATGAATGTTAATTGTGTGTTGTTCATACTACCTCCTCCATGAAGTAACATTTTTCATTTTTTATCTTGATTTTATTTATTTATCTAAAATGCATAAAATATGTTTCACCAACTTAAAAAAATATTAATAATATCATTATTATTATGTTATAATGATATTATACACTTCCATAACCATACTCTCCCATTGAGATATAGTGTGTTCATGTTTAGGGTTGGTTTAACCACCTACGTGAACAATGATTAAAAACTATATCATAGATTAATGTGGGAACTTAAATAATAATTTTATTATAATTTAATAATAAATTAAATATATTTTTTATTCTATAATGGTTATATTATATATTTAACTTATTATTAAAATATCATATTCAATTGTTAAAATTACCAAAATAAGCCAACACTGATTAAATTTTCATGAAAACATAAGAAAAAACTCTATAATAAATTAATAAAATATGATAATAAATGGTGTATATAAAATTAAATATATAATAATAAGTTTCCTATGAAGTTATCTAATAAAATTAATATTATTATTTAGGATGATAGATGCATGTACAGAACGAATCTGGAATAAGGTAAGGGTTTTCATCTCAAATTTCTCTCTTTAAGACATGTTTGGTGTTGTGAACCAAATTTAATTTATGTGGTTTATATTATACCTATTTGAGATATAATTTCATTAATTATCTTTTAATAATTATATTTTAAGTTCAATTATAATCCCACTCTTTCAATAGATTTTTATTAAAATGTTACTCAAGACAAATTGATTCTCTGTCTAAAGCATTAATTCCTTGAGAAATGTTTATATTATGAATCAAGTTTTCATTTTAATGGTGTAATAACTTCACATGAATATATATTTATCATATATTCTTTTTTCATTTTAAATACTAATTCAAATTAGTTCCTTTTCGTCAAATTTCTTTTACTCAATTGTTACCCTAGTAGTAATGCTTTCTAGAAACTTAATTTTCATTCATTAAGTTATGATTGTCCTTTTAGACTTAAAAGTTAAGTAGATTATTCCAATTTATTATATTATGTGGTATTCTATTTTTTATATGAATTTACATTTCTACCACATAATACACCTTTTTAAAATATTTCTTACTTCAAGGAGTATGTTCCTCATAAGGTATATTGATAACTCAAGTCACCTTTCATTGATTTATATTGTTTCATCATGAACTACATTTTCCATTCTTGATTTATCCCACCCTAATATTTTTTTATATGTTATATTATAATACTATTTGGTAAAATTAATTTTTAATACAAATAAGGTTTTATTACTCTTTTTTCAATGTTGTTTTTAAATAAAGGTAATTTCAAATTATTTAAAAGATTTTTTCATAATCAATTGTTTTATATTTGGATCCAAATTTCCATTAGAAAATTTTATGTAATTTTCTAGGATTTATTATCCTATATTATTTAAAAAATTAAAAGTTTTCAAAAAAAATCAATTCACCTTTTCAAAAATTACTTTTGAATGTGACATGTAAGTTTGGATTTCACATCAATGTTAAAAATGTTTTCTAAAAGATATTTTAAGTTTTCACCTCTATTTTAATTTTGATATTAAAAAGGATTTACACTCATGGGATTTATGTTACATGATTTATTATCCAATATATATATATATATATATATAATTTGGGGGTTTTACACACAGTATCAAACAATTCAATTCTTTATCCCCTCTTTTGTGATTCCATTCAAAGCATTATTTTACAAGGATGTTTTTCTATCTATGCTGACATCCTTATAAGTTTCCTTTGTTATACTAGGGATGTACTATTTTGAAACCATCTACATTATTTCTCTATATGACTTATAAAATTTTCGTTTATATCAAAATAATGATTCATCACTGCCTTTTTCTTGTCTATCCATTTATCATTAATAAGCATAACTTTTATTCCAATGCCTTCACTTTATGAATACCTCATTTTCCATTTCTTTAATTTAAGGGTATTTTCCTATATTCCACATGGTTTTATCTTGAGGTATTCTTACATATAAATATATTCCATTTATTTATTGAGTAACTATCAAAAATATATATATTTTTTATACTAAGAAGTATGTTTATTGATTACTCAGGCAAGTTGACTATGTATTTTTTAACCACCAACCTTCTTTCTCTGTATGTTTTATGATCATGTTATCCATTTTATTTATATGTGGAAAAGTATTGGTTTTATATATGTTTTTATTCCAATAAAAATGATTATTGGAAAATTTTATTATGTATTTTTTACTCATTATCTCATATAATGAATGCATTGGACTTAAAAAAGTGATGGTTTATGCCTGAAATTATATATCCCCTCAATGCATCGACGGGTATGATGAGATAAAATAGCTTGGTTTTTGGGGTATACCTCTCCCCATATCAGAATATGGTCTTGGAATAATGACTTAGCAACATGTTTTTGATGTCTAGAATTGTGCATTCCATTATTATGTGATCATTAATTATTGTTATTCATGTTTTCATTTACTGTAATAGATATATAATTCTCTCAGTTTCTATTTATTATGGAATTATGATGATTACTTACTCCTACCATAATATTTATGTCATGTTTATGTTATGATTACATCAATTTTATATTTTCCCCTTTTGAGTGTTTGAAATCACCCCTTCTTATATTTTCATTTCCCCAGGTTATAAATAAAGGTATTTCACATGATATGTATAGTAGGATAACTTGTGTAGAGAATTTTTGGGATATGTTTAAGACTTATTATGGATTAATCTGTTCTTATATAGTGGGAAAATGTTCATTAGTTAAGAAGGTAATAGGCTTTATTAGTTTATGATTTATCTTAATTATCTAAATCTCTAAAATTAAAAGTTATTAGAAATTTATATAAAGAAATGCTTTCATAAGTCATTTAAATATGGATATTTATGTTTGGGAATATATAGTCGGTATCGAATCTAGTATGTAAATTATTTTTTATTCACATCAGGTCTAGGAGTGTGGGTATAGCATGTCACAGTTGGTATTAGATAAGGTTTTAGATAACTTTGTAGATTAGAGTGTTTATTGAGAATAATTTAAGGGTTGATAAGTTAATTTTTATCAAAATTTCAAAGATATAGATAACACTTTGTGATAATATATAATTTAATGTTAAGGTAATAATGCACATTTTATTTTGGTAATAGGATAAGAAAAATTTAGTGAATATCCTAGGAATGATTCTAAGTATTAGATGACATATTAAAGTTTTGATAGTCTTAAGTGTGTGGTTTTCCTATAAATTGCATCCCTGTTTGGATATTGGTAGTTGGATGTGGCTATAGCATAAATTCACCTAGGGGTAATCATCCCTAAAAAGGTTGGTTGAGCATTGACTTGATCTTCACTCTGGTTCACAATAAGTGGGTCTAAGATAACACACTTATCCAGACACTCACAAGGGATTTGATTTGGTCAATCACATTATCTTTATGAATCATTATTAAGGATTTATTTCCTAATAACTTTAATTGGTTAGGTTAAGAAGTATAAGATAACCTAACTTAAATAAAAGTACATTGAACTAGAAGTATCAAAGGATAAAATGAATATTTAATTAGAGAATACATATTAGGATTAAGTTTTCATATTCATAAGATCATTTACTTTGAGTTTATTAATAACCATTTTAAGTTTTAGTATTTGGTTGAAATGGGGTCATAGAGATGAACTTGAGAAAGAATGTATCTAGAAACCACTATGTCTTATAAATAAATAAGGGATCATACTTAAATATTTGAGAATCATATTATATGCCTATTATTATAGAACATTTTATTTTACAAGTATTGCCTAAGGTTGTGAGCTTGATATCATATTAGAGATTAATTCTTGATACTCATATCTATTTTCATTAGTTATTGACAATTATTGATGATATTCTAGTGTATTTTAAAAGTTATAAGGGTTATGTGAAACATCTAAGAATTGTCTTAAGTAGTTCTTCTTTAAAGGTTTGGAACCATATATTTAATGGAATTAATAACCTTGAAAAGTGATTTTATGAAATGGTTGTATTTTTGGGAAAACTATTTAAAAATTCATGCTTGAGGTATGAATAAATCTTAGTTTTATTGTATGTTATATGTTAAGGTAATAAAGGGTTTATTGATTTTGAGAAAAGTGAGTTGGATGGTATTTGAATTGATTATTAATTTAAAGAAAAAGTAATCTATAATATTTTTTGTAAATTTTATCTCATTTTTGGGATCATGATATATATTGACTAGTGTGTGACCTTATGAATTAGTGGCTAATATCATTTTAGGGTTAAATATAGTGTTTATTTCTAAAAGGATATGTGGTCTCATTGTGTTTTAATGTATTAGAGATTTATATGGTTTAAATAAAGGTATATTTTTTAGAATGTATGATTAAGGTATATACAAAACTAAGAATATGATTTTTTTTAAAATTTTAACGTTTTTTTGGAAATATAATTAATTTTATCTAGCATAATAAAATAAGGTATATATTATATTAGAATTTATATCTCGAGTGATAAATATGTTAAGATTTCCCTCACCTACTTTTATTGGTAAGTGATAATTAAAATTAAGAGAATGAAATTTATTTAATGGGGAGAATGTAACATCCCATAATTTTAAAATATGATTAAATTTAAATAATTCAATGTGTTTGATAACATTATCCATAGGCATTACCGAACTTAAATGAAACCATGATATATTTAAATTAAATATAAATATTTAAGTATAACCATTAAAACCTAGTCGTTGAATTAGTTTGAATGAATAAGGGTAAACATGTTATGAAATATATGTATAAATAAAAAAAATTCTACTTTAAATATGAATGAAATTCAACTAGTTTACATAAAATGATTGAGAAGATTATTTATTATTTAGAAAATTATTTTTCTAAAAAATGTATTTTTATGTGATATGAATTTCTATTTTAAGAAAATAATGATTAATGATTATTAATTTTGTTTGATATTAATAATTGATAAATATAAATTTATTTGGTAAATGATATGAAATAATAATAATAATAGTTAATATTTGAAAATTTCATTTTCCAATAAAAACAGTTTTTTATTATATTTTAGGATTATATTCAAAAAATGAATTTATGAGTTTTAGAATTTAAATTTGAAAAAACTAAAATAATTTTTTGTATTTAAAATAATAATATTATCCTAAGATGTATTTTTGTGATTTTTATGAAATAATTGGTTTTTACGTGAATAGTAAAAAATATTGATTTTGCTAAAAACAGTCATTTTTATCATATTATCATAATAAAAGAATGAATTAAATGTTTTTGAAACATTTTTATATAATATATATATATATATATGTAAAATACATCAATTAAAATATCTATATTGTTATAAAAACATGTATATCATTTTGGAAACATAAGTAATATTTTATTCTAAAAACTATTTTTATCCACTTATATTAAAAATTAATTTTCATCACTTGTAGAAATTAAATCTATAAAAATTTATTTAATATTTAATATTAATTTTATCATATTATTTAAAAAGGCCAATTTCAATTTTGGGCATAAAATTATGATAACTAAGATTAAAGTTAATGATTATGATAATAGTAAAACTGTTATTTTCAAAGAATTTTTTTATTAGTATTGTGTAATTTTTATATAATCAATTAAATTAATATATTTTAAATTATGAATTTTATTTTATTTTTAAATATATATATATAATTATATTAATATATATTTAATTTTTAACTAATTCTAAATAAGATTAAGGATGCATAATGGTTAAAACAATATTTTTCTACAAAAAATGTTTTTCTATATATAAAATGTTTTAATTTAGAAGTTAATTTTATATTATTTATAAATTTAATTATATTAAATAGATATTAAATTTAGGTTCATTACATGAAAAAATTTTAAGATAGGTTATTTTTATATTTTTTGTAAAACATAAATTCCTAAGTTAAAAACTAGTTACCAAGGTAAAAACAAAAAAAATTAAAAGTAATAACCTAAGAACAAATGACTACCAAAATGTTTAAAACATGTGTAGAAATAAATTTTTAATGATTTATAAACCAAATATCACCCAAATATCCATTATTTATAAATTTTGAAGTCTTTGACCCTTGAATAGTGTAATGATATCATTCAAAATTAAAGGGTGTTCTCTAAAGTTCCCTTTTTATTCACTTATAAAAGGGGACAATTACACCCCTTCATTACAGACCCATTTCTTAAAATTTATTCTTTAAAATCTACAATTTTTCTATTATTATAATTATATCTCAATTTAAGAATCCAATAGTCTCAATTAGTTATCCTAATCCCTTCATTTTTTAGGATACTTTCAAGAGAAAGTTCAAATTCTCAAATTGAGTATTAATTAATCATCAACATTTTATTCTTAATATTTCTCTTCCAAACATATCCTTACAATAGTAATATGATGACCTTAGTATAATTATTATAATAAATTGTTATTATATTTATTTAATGAGATTTATTTATTCATTTCCATTCACTTAAAAGAACAAATGAATATCAATCGTACATTGTGCAGACTACCACCTCCACCAAGTAACGTTTTTCATTTTTTATATTTAATTTATTTATTTATCTAAACCACTTAAAATATGATTCACTAACTTAAAAACATATATATAATATCATTATTTTTTTATAATTATATTACACTTCTATAACCATACTCACCCATAGAGATATAGTGTGTTCATGTTTGGGGTTGGTTTAACCACTTACTTGAAAAATACTATAAAACTCTATCATATGTAATTTCACTATAACGACCCACACTTTACATACATTGTTAATACTTCAAAATTTAAGCACACTTATTACAACATATGACAAAACCACAAAGGACCGTATAGGTATAGTGTCTTTAGAAACTGGGGAAACATAAACAACTGGTTCATAAATCTTCTACAGTGTCTCCCATTTATTTCATAATATCTAGGGTCCCTTTTAGCATATTCTACTTAATATCCATCTTCCTGACCTGGGGAAAAGAAAACATAAAAGGGTGAGCTCAAATGCTCAGCAAGGGCAAATAAAAGAAATAAAAATCATATCATATCTTTATGAAAATCAAAACCTGCAAAAGAGATCATAATATCTTAACATGGAATAAATCATAGAAGTGAAAATGAGATCCCCATAATCATAACATAAAACTTGAATCTTTGTGGCATGCACACATAATCATGGAAAATCATTTCTTGTTAGTCATGACTCATTGCCAAGACTATCTTAGTGGACAAAGTCCCTTTCTGAACCGAGTTCACTCCTCGTTTCAGTCCTGTATCACTGAACCGAAATAACCTTCCGTTCCAGCCATGTCTATCTCATGAGATATAAAATCTTTACCCAATGCATTGGAGGGAGATATAGGTCCCACCCATCTTATAATGAATCCTTTCTTATGTGTGCCACATAATCATAAAACATACATCATCGCATAACATATGTAACAAAAATGGGATTCTTGAAACATCATGACATCATAAATCAATTCATATAAGATAAAGGAATTCATAAAAATAATTCCATCACAACATTAACAAATCAATTTAATAATAGGGATAAAAACAGAACCCTTTATTATCTTAGATGGAAAATAATTTTGATAAAACACTTGAACTCCATTCTTGAGGAAAATATCCTTTCTTCTTCAAAAACATTTTTCCTTTCATAACATGTCATACAACTTTAAAATAAAAGAAGTTGATTAAAAATAAACTTGAAAACTTGTAAAGGAAGCTTTTTGGAAACAATGTTTTAAAAATCCATTCATGCCGTATAAGTTAAAAAAACATTCTTCGTACTTTTGTCGGAAAAGTCAAAAAGTACCTCGTACGACAAAAGATTCCTTTCATACATATTACTAAAAACTCACCGAAGGGTAAAAATGGATTTAAACAATTTTAGGTGGATGGAAATAATATTACATTTTGATGAAACATGGATGTGGATGATAAAATACACCCCAATAAATACTTACGAATAAACAATCTCGGATAAAAATGAGATTGTGATATTTCCCTTACCTTAGGTCCGATTTGCTTTGTTCGTGTCCGAAGATCCTGTATAATGGTTTAAATAATGTTATTGACTTATTCCAGAATCATACATATTGATATGAGATCATATATGGTCATATTATTAGCTTCTTGTTAGTAATATTTCATTGTTACTTGTTACTCGGGTCTTTATAACTTTTTGTTCTTATGCGTGTTTTGTCGAATAAATTCTTATTCTTATCTTTAGGTTATAGATAATTCATGTCCAGAATGGTATTAGTGTATTATATACCATATTCATTCATTCAATTCATTTATATAATCATTATGAAATGAAGATCATGTAGAACGAGTCGCATCACATCGTGGAGACGGTATTCCGTACGTACGCACGAGTGATGATATCGTTCCTATGATCGTGGAATTGTATTGGAGTATATATATATATATATTATTTCAGTATCAATATTACTTAATAATAATCATATATAGTTACTGATTACACCATTATACCCATCCTTGTAAGGTGATGGTGGAAAATAGATTACACCACGGCGTGGAGACGGTATTCCGTACGTACGCACGCGCGGTGATTTCATTTTTCCGTAGGATGGATAGAAGGTGAATTAGGGTTGTTTCATATTTATAATAACATATCAGTATGTAAGTAATACTGATGTTATTACTTTATCATGAAACAACTGAAGAAGAAGAAGTTGAAGAAGAAAGAAATTGAAAAGATCGGTAATGGATATTACCTCTTCTTTGGAACGCCTTTTTGAATCCTCCACTTAAGGAACTAAGATTGGTCTTTGGAGAAGACCAGGACCTCTAGGATTATTCTAGGGAAGTGGAGAAGGGAAAATGGCAGGGGTTGGCCGAGCTTGAGTGCTCAAATTGGTGTGAGGAGGAGGGGGAGGAGGTGCCCTTTTATAAGGGAGGAGAGGGGCACCTTAGGAATATCTCAAAATATTATTTTATATTAAAGTCAAAATCGGTTTATAATGGTTCCAAAGGGTCTTATTTCGAAGCTAAAGTGGGGATGGGTCGAAATCCTATCAACCAATAGAATTTAGACAAGTTTAGGATATTATTTTAACCTTATCAATTAAATTTAACTCTAAGTTAAATAATTTAACTTTTACCATGTCTTTTTGTTTTCTTTCACTATATGGTTAATAAACTTTCTATAACATGCCAAACGAACCCCAAATTGTTTATTATTAATATATATATCCTTATCTAAGTCATTTGGCCGAACCTTAGATTTTTAGGAATAAAATAACAATTAATAATATAATATTTGATTTAAAAACTATTTTGTGTCAATTTTGACACTATTTGATATATGATTTTTGTGAAAGTCATAACAGAATTATATGTTCGAACCAAGTTGATTAAATCAACACTAATATATCATAGTAACCTAGAAAATTAGTGGAATTCATAAAAAGTCTCAAATTACATTTATTTTGGTATTTATATTATCAATTTTGTCAATATTTCATTAATAAGATAATTACTGCATCATCTTTGTGTCATAAATAAATTAAATTATTTGATGTCTAAAAATTACAAATAAAATACCATCATGTAGGAAATCTTTTTAGCTTTCTAATGAATATTTAAAATCGAATTTATCTTATGTATAACCCTATATTAAAAATGATTTACTTGTTAAACTTTGATTTTAACTATTTTAACCCTTCTTTAAATAAATTAATAATAAATGTCCTAATCTAATCCAAGTGGGCCTAAATGGTCATATTTTATTCCTAAGTTTGTTTTTGGTCGAATTACACTTGTCCAATAGTATTAGGACATGTGTTAGGGTAATATTGATATCATATTTACCCTTAGTTACCCTATTTACCATTAACCGCGGTAAAAATAGTAAAAAGTTACTATTCACCAAAAAATTATTTTCATCTCATTGAACCACATTTTAGTCCTTGATATTAACCGTGTCTCTCGGATTTTTGAAATTCCATTCACAGAAGCGGTAAAATTAAGTTTTATGCAAAATTCAGTTTTTAACCTACCACTTAGTGGTTTCACTATTCATCAAAAATTGAAAGTTTTCAGAAAAATACCAAAATTTCACCCTAGGCTAATTTCGATATTCTGAGTCCAAAAATGAAGTCCATTTTGAAAAATAAAATTTATAAAATTTCAAAAAGTGGTTATTACTATTCATAACGGCTAGTTTTAATAGCATATTGTTGTTTAGTGAAACTCGGTATTGCGTACGACGCAAGCTATCGAGGAAGGTCGCGATTGCGTGTAAAGCAAGTCAAGCAAGTGTTGCGTAGAAAAATATTCCTTTGATAATTTATATAACATAAAAGTCTCGGGTGTTACATTCTACCCCCCTTAAAAAGAATTTCGCCCTCGAAATTCGTCACTTTGTAACAAATAGATGAGGATACTTCTCCCTCATCATATCCTCAAGCTCCCATGTAGCTTCTTCAAGTTGGTGGTTCCTCCATAAAACTTTCACCAAGCGAGTGGTCTTGTTTCGTAGGACTTTTTCGCTACGATCCAGAATCTCTATCGGCTGTTCTTCATAAGAAAGATCTTGCTCCAGCGGTACAACTTCTGAGCTGAGTACATGTGAAGGATCTGGTATGTACTTTCTCAGGAGAGATACATGGAACACATCGTGAACTTGAGAGAGATTCGGTGGAAGCGCCAATCGGTAAGCTACCTTCCCAACACGATCCAGTATTTCAAAAGGACCGATATATCTAGGGCTCAACTTCCCCTTCTTTCCAAATCTCATAACCCTCTTCCAGGGAGATATTCGTAAGAACACTTTATCACCCACTTCAAACTCTAGGTCTTTTCTTCGGTTGTCGGCATAACTTTTCTGTCGACTCTGAGCTGCTCTTATGTGTTGTTGAATAGATCTGACCTTTTCTGCCATTTCATCAACGAGATCAGGCCCTAATAGCTTTCTTTCCCCAACTTCATCCCAGCAAGTTGGAGTCCTGCATTTCTTTCCATAGAGAGCTTCATAAGGAGCCATCTGAATACTGGAGTGAAAGCTATTATTATAAGAAAATTCCACCAAAGGTAGGTGTTGATCCCAACCTCCTTTGAAATCCATAGAGCAAGCTCTCAACATATCTTCTAGGGTTTGAATTGTTCTCTCAGACTGACCGTCTGTCTGGGGATGATAAGCAGTGCTGAAACTCAACTCTGTATCCAGAGTATGCTGAAGACTTCTCCAGAACTTCGAGGTAAATCTCGGATCCCGATCAGATATAATAGAAAGTGGTACTCCATGCAATCTTACCACTTCCTTTACATATATCCTGGCAAGCTGATCTAGAGAGAAATCCTCTCTAATAGCAATGAAGTGTGCAGACTTTGTAAGACGATCAACTATGACCCAGATAGCATTATTGCCTTTGGATGTTTTAGGAAGTCCTGTGACAAAGTCCATAGTGATGTTTTCCCATTTCCATTCGGGTATGGGTAATGGTTGTAACATCCCCTTAGACTTCTGTCTCTCAGCTTTAACTTGTTGACAAACCAAGCATCGAGAGACATATTCAGCAACATCTCTTTTCATGCCATCCCACCAGAAGTACTCTTTCAGGTCCCTATACATCTTCGTGCTTCCAGGATGAATAGAAAATGATGAACTATGAGCCTCATCCAGCAGCTCATTCTTTAATTCGGGGATGGGAGGAACGCAAACACGATTCCTGAACTTTATTATCCCATCACAATCAAGGTTGAATTCAGGAACATTTCTCACCTTCTTTTGTAACTCGACATCTTCTTTCTGTGCCTCTTTAATCTTCACATGTATAGATGGTTGAACATTCATTTGAGAAAGATAAGATTTTTCCCCTTCCATTATAATTCCAAGATCCATCCTTTGTAAATCCATAAATATTGGATCTTTTGTGATCCTCATCATGGATAAACTAGCATGGTCTTGTCGACTTAATGCATCTGCCACCTTGTTTGCTTTCCCAGGGTGGTAATGGATTGAGCAGTCATAATCCTTAATCAGCTCCAACCATCTTCTTTGGCGCATATTCAACTCCTTTTGTGTGAAAATATACTTTAAACTTTTATGATCAGTATAAATATCACACCTTTCACCATAAAGGTAATGCCTCCAAATCTTTAATGCAAAGATTACCGCAGCCAACTCCAAATCATGTGTTGGGTAATTTTGCTCATGGATTTTCAACTGTCGTGAGGCATAAGCTATCACCATATCATTTTGCATAAGAACACACCCCAATCCCTTCTTGGATGCATCACTGTAGATCACAAACCTTTCTCCACTACAAGGCAGTGTGAGCACAGGTGCACTGGATAACCTTCTTTTCAACTCCTTGAAATTCTCTTCACATTCCTCTGTCCAGACAAACTTAACTCCTTTCCGAGTCAACTTGGTGAGTGGATTAGATAATCGTGAAAAATCTTTTACAAAACGTCGATAATATCCAGCCAAACCAAGAAAACTTCGGATCTCAGTTACTGTTGTTGGTCTTTACCATCTTTCGATAACCTCTGTTTTTGCTGGATCCACAGATATCCCCTCTTTTGAGATTATATGACCCAAAAATGCAACTTTTTGAAGCCAAAATTCACACTTGGTAAATTTGGCATAAAGCTTCTCTTTTCTCAGGGTCTTCAATATAATTCTCAAGTGATCTTCATGCTCTTCCTTTCTCTTTGAATATACAAGAATATCGTCTATAAAGACTACCACAAATTGATCAAGATAGTCTCTAAAGACTCTATTCATTAGATCCATGAAGATAGCAGGGGCATTAGTAAGACCAAATGGCATCACTATAAATTCATAGTGTCCATACCTTGTACGGAAAGCCGTCTTTGGTATATCCTCCCTTTTGACCCTTAATTGATGATACCCTGAACGAAGATCAATCTTGGAAAAGTATTGAGCTCCGCGTAGTTGGTCAAATAAGTCATCAATGCGTGGGAGAGGATATTTGTTCTTGATAGTGATCTTGTTAAGTTCTCGATAATCAATGCAGAGTCTCATTGATCCATCTTTCTTCTTAACAAATAGAACAGGTGCTCCCCAAGGTGACGCACTAGGGCGTATGAATCCCTTATCAAGATTCTCTTGGAGTTGCTTCTTCAATTCCTGCAACTCAATTGGGGCCATTCTATAAGGTGTCTTTGAAATAGGCAAAGCACCCGGTACGAGTTCTATTGAAAACTCAACTTCACGATTTGGTGGAAGACCCGGCAATTCCTCCGGAAAGACATCATCAAACTCCCGTACAATGGGCATATTCTTAATCGTGAGTTTCTCACCAACCATTTGAGATAAATAACCTCCATTTAGTGGAATCAATACCCATAAGATGGAAGAAATTTCCACTGGAAGGTTATGTTCATCCTTGCATTGATAGACGATCGTAGGTTGATCTGGAATATGAAATGTGACTTCCCTTCTTTGGCAATTGATATGAGCTCCATGTAGAGAAAGCCAATCCATGCCAAGAATCACATCAAATTCCACTAAAGGAAGGATCACAAGATTTGCAGGAAGCACTTTCCCACAAACTTCGATCGGAGAAGAATTATAAACTTCTGATGCGATTGATGTGCCATTAGGTGTTGTCACAGCTAACTCAACATCTAATTGTTGAGGTAATACGGTGATACCCTTAGAAAATTTTTCAGAAATAAAAGAGTGGGTGGATCCAGAATCAAATAAAACATTTGCTACTTTAGAGTGGATGGTAAGTGTACCTTTCACCACATCGTTATCGTACTCCACATCGCTGATAGAAATTTCATGTGACTTTCCTTTGTCTTTAGCCTTAAGAGTTTGTTGACGTCGACCATCATCATCAACCCTTGGATTTGGGCATTGATTGGCATAATGCCCCATCTCCTTGCACTTGAAACATTGAAGTGTAGCAGGTTCATTCTGTGTATCCCTTCCTTTGTTTGCATCATTAGACATCTTCTTCCCATTATCACGGCATTCAAATGCCCGATGACCTTCCTTTCCACATTTAAAACATTTACTTGTCCCTTTAAGACAACTCCCTCCATGTTTCTTTCCACACTTTGAGCATAAGGGAAAGTTCATCTTCTTTTCCGTGTGCTCTTTAGATTTTTCTTTGAATTCCATCTTCCTCTTCTTATCAAACCCATGTGACTGATGGGTTACTCCAATCTCCATCTCGACTTTGAGAGCACATCGAACGATTTCCTCGTAGCTATTGAAGTCCCTTATGGCTAACGCCCTTCGAAGACTTGGTTTTAATCCACAAAAGAATCGATCGATCTTACTCTCAGGTTGGATAATAATACCAGAAGCGTACCTTGCAAGTCTTGTAAAATTTGCTTCATAGGTACTAACAGATTCATCATCCCTTTGCTTCAGTTCAAGGAACTCTTTCTCCATCTTTGTTCGGAGAATACGAGGGAAGTACTTATTGAAAAATAAGTTCTTGAACTCATCCCATTCCATAGACTCAATTTCATCCCTTTGCCTCGTATTCTTAACAAGATTCCACCATTGATCCGCATCTCCTTCCAAACGATACACTGCTAGGATGACTTTATCATGCTCAGAACATTGAAGAACTGAAAATATCTTTTCAGTAGTACTAATCCATTGTTCAGCAACTAATGGATCAGTAGACCCGCTGAAAGATGGTGGACGCTGCCTCATGAAGGATTCAACAGAATGTTGCTCCCTCCTTTGTTCGTTTGGAAATCCTGCATGATTCATAGCTTGAGAAAGTTGTGTGAGCATGGCTACAAGATTTTGCATTCCAGCTCCCATATCGTTTGGTTGCTCAGGGGGACAATCATTGCATTTCCCATCGCATTCCGCATTAACACGGTTCCTTCGGGTTCCAGCCATTGACTAAAACCAAGAAGAATAGTGTGAGCAACACTAATTATAATAGGAAACCACATAATTCAAGAATAAAATTTTCATGCTTAAGGTCTTATCCTAGGTTATTCAAGGCCATTTCTAAAACACTAAGATTGTGTTCTATGCTTAGACTTATCCTTAGGGTTCTTACTAAGGCTTTCACATCCTAGTTTCCAAAGGTTGACTATACCTTTCCTCTGATACCAACTATAACGACCCACACTTTACATACATTGTTAATACTTCAAAATTTAAGCACACTTATTACAACATATGACAAAACCACAAAGGACCGTATAGGTATAGTGTCTTTAGAAACTAGGGAAACATAAACAACTGGTTCATAAATCTTCTACAGTGTCTCCCATTTATTTCATCATATCTAGGGTCCCTTTTAGCATATTCTACTTAATATCCATCTTCCTGACCTGGGGAAAAGAAAACATAAAAGGGTGAGCTCAAATGCTCAGCAAGGGCAAATAAAAGAAATAAAAATCATATCATATCTTTATGAAAATCAAAACCTGCAAAAGAGATCATAATATCTTAACATGGAATAAATCATAGAAGTGAAAATGAGATCCCCATAATCATAACATAAAACTTGAATCTTTGTGGCATGCACACATAATCATGGAAAATCATTTCTTGTTAGTCATGACTCATTGCCAAGACTATCTTAGTGGACAAAGTCCCTTTCTGAACCGAGTTCACTCCTCGTTTCAGTCCTGTATCACTGAACCGAAATAACCTTCCGTTCCAGCCATGTCTATCTCATGAGATATAAAATCTTTACCCAATGCATTGGAGGGAGATATAGGTCCCACCCATCTTATAATGAATCCTTTCTTATGTGTGCCACATAATCATAAAACATACATCATCGCATAACATATGTAACAAAAATGGGATTCTTGAAACATCATGACATCATAAATCAATTCATATAAGATAAAGGAATTCATAAAAATAATTCCATCACAACATTAACAAATCAATTTAATAATAGGGATAAAAACAGAACCCTTTATTATCTTAGATGGAAAATAATTTTGATAAAACACTTGAACTCCATTCTTGAGGAAAATATCCTTTCTTCTTCAAAAACATTTTTCCTTTCATAACATGTCATACAACTTTAAAATAAAAGAAGTTGATTAAAAATAAACTTGAAAACTTGTAAAGGAATCTTTTTGGAAACAATGTTTTAAAAATCCATTCATGCCGTATAAGTTAAAAAAAAACATTCTTCGTACTTTTGTCGGAAAAGTCAAAAAGTACCTCGTACGACAAAAGATTCCTTTCATACATATTACTAAAAACTCACCGAAGGGTAAAAATGGATTTAAACAATTTTAGGTGGATGGAAATAATATTACATTTTGATGAAACATGGATGTGGATGATAAAATACACCCCAATAAATACTTACGAATAAACAATCTCGGATAAAAATGAGATTGTGATATTTCCCTTACCTTAGGTCCGATTTGCTTTGTTCGTGTCCGAAGATCCTGTATAATGGTTTAAATAATGTTATTGACTTATTCCAGAATCATACATATTGATATGAGATCATATATGGTCATATTATTAGCTTCTTGTTAGTAATATTTCATTGTTACTTGTTACTCGGGTCTTTATAACTTTTTGTTCTTATGCGTGTTTTGTCGAATAAATTCTTATTCTTATCTTTAGGTTATAGATAATTCATGTCCAGAATGGTATTAGTGTATTATATACCATATTCATTCATTCAATTCATTTATATAATCATTATGAAATGAAGATCATGTAGAACGAGTCGCATCACATCGTGGAGACGGTATTCCGTACGTACGCACGAGTGATGATATCGTTCCTATGATCGTGGAATTGTATTGGAGTATATATATATATATTATTTCAGTATCAATATTACTTAATAATAATCATATATAGTTACTGATTACACCATTATACCCATCCTTGTAAGGTGATGGTGGAAAATAGATTACACCACGGCGTGGAGACGGTATTCCGTACGTACGCACGCGCGGTGATTTCATTTTTCCGTAGGATGGATAGAAGGTGAATTAGGGTTGTTTCATATTTATAATAACATATCAGTATGTAAGTAATACTGATGTTATTACTTTATCATGAAACAACTGAAGAAGAAGAAGTTGAAGAAGAAAGAAATTGAAAAGATCGGTAATGGATATTACCTCTTCTTTGGAACGCCTTTTTGAATCCTCCACTTAAGGAACTAAGATTGGTCTTTGGAGAAGACCAGGACCTCTAGGATTATTCTAGGGAAGTGGAGAAGGGAAAATGGCAGGGGTTGGCCGAGCTTGAGTGCTCAAATTGGTGTGAGGAGGAGGGGGAGGAGGTGCCCTTTTATAAGGGAGGAGAGGGGCACCTTAGGAATATCTCAAAATATTATTTTATATTAAAGTCAAAATCGGTTTATAATGGTTCCAAAGGGTCTTATTTCGAAGCTAAAGTTGGGATGGGTCTAAATCCTATCAACCAATAGAATTTAGACAAGTTTAGGATATTATTTTAACCTTATCAATTAAATTTAACTCTAAGTTAAATAATTTAACTTTTACCATGTCTTTTTGTTTTCTTTCACTATATGGTTAATAAACTTTCTATAACATGCCAAACGAACCCCAAATTGTTTATTATTAATATATATATCCTTATCTAAGTCATTTGGCCGAACCTTAGATTTTTAGGAATAAAATAACAATTAATAATATAATATTTGATTTAAAAACTATTTTGTGTCAATTTTGACACTATTTGATATATGATTTTTGTGAAAGTCATAACAGAATTATATGTTCGAACCAAGTTGATTAAATCAACACTAATATATCATAGTAACCTAGAAAATTAGTGGAATTCATAAAAAGTCTCAAATTACATTTATTTTGGTATTTATATTATCAATTTTGTCAATATTTCATTAATAAGATAATTACTGCATCATCTTTGTGTCATAAATAAATTAAATTATTTGATGTCTAAAAATTACAAATAAAATACCATCATGTAGGAAATCTTTTTAGCTTTCTAATGAATATTTACAATCGAATTTATCTTATGTATAACCCTATATTAAAAATGATTTACTTGTTAAACTTTGATTTTAACTATTTTAACCCTTCTTTAAATAAATTAATAATAAATGTCCTAATCTAATCCAAGTGGGCCTAAATGGTCATATTTTATTCCTAAGTTTGTTTTTGGTCGAATTACACTTGTCCAATAGTATTAGGACATGTGTTAGGGTAATATTGATATCATATTTACCCTTAGTTACCCTATTTACCATTAACCGCGGTAAAAATAGTAAAAAGTTACTATTCACCAAAAAATTATTTTCATCTCATTGAACCACATTTTAGTCCTTGATATTAACCGTGTCTCTCGGATTTTTGAAATTCCATTCACAGAAGCGGTAAAATTAAGTTTTATGCAAAATTCAGTTTTTAACCTACCACTTAGTGGTTTCACTATTCATCAAAAATTGAAAGTTTTCAGAAAAATACCAAAATTTCACCCTAGGCTAATTTCGATATTCTGAGTCCAAAAATGAAGTCCATTTTGAAAAATAAAATTTATAAAATTTCAAAAAGTGGTTATTACTATTCATAACGGCTAGTTTTAATAGCATATTGTTGTTTAGTGAAACTCGGTATTGCGTACGACGCAAGCTATCGAGGAAGGTCGCGATTGCGTGTAAAGCAAGTCAAGCAAGTGTTGCGTAGAAAAAGATTCCTTTGATAATTTATATAACATAAAAGTCTCGGGTGTTACATTCACATACCTAGATTCCACTCAACAGGTTCCCTGAGTCCAATTGGTCACATGTCCTCAAGTTCATCTCCCCAAACTTTAGAGGCTTCTGACTAGCAGTGAGGGCTAAGGGTTGTATGTGGGGAGACTCTACCCTCTTAATAGAGTGTAACATAGCAGAATATCAATAATAGATAAATAGTGGAAGTATTATACCATAAAAATAATATATAATCAGTAGGAATATATGAAATATAAAAAGTAATATCAGATACAATGATGATGATAATACATGTCATATGTCTCTAATGAAGCATCCAAAACATCTTTACAAGGAAGACGTACAATACATGGAACAAAAGTAAAAAAAGTCCAAAAATATTCCAATTAGAATCACACGTCTCAACTTAGTCTCATTATCCCCTACCCCTAATAAATCATCAAGAATATGCAGTAGGGTGCTTTCCTTTATCCATACCTATAATCAAATAGTTTATTTGGGTGCCCAATGTCAGCCCAAACAGAGTGTGAGACATAATCCTAGTAGGAAACCACCCAAGGTCTGTACCATCTAGTCAGTGAATATATAACAATAGTGTATAGGAAATAATAATATAAATGCAAGTAATAACCCAAAAGTAAACATCCTATAAGTCCAGGTTCACATTTATAATAAAATTCAATTAATCAATTTCATTTAATAAGTAAGTCTCTGAATTAATAGTCAGGCATGTATTTTTATAATCAAATTAATTTAATTAATAAGTCTTGAGGCCTGGAATAACTCTCAGCATCTCCTGTAATAACATGATATAATGATGCCTAAATAGGCCATCCATAAAGTTCAATACAAATACCGAATCCAAGCTTATTATTTCTCTTGGAAGATGTTTCATATAAACCATTTCATTCAATAATAAATTTAGAACCTAAGTCCATCCTTGGAATTACTAAGTTGGAATCCAAGTGTCACTCCAGGTGTAATATAAACCAACACCCTATAATCACATCCATGGCGAACCCCTCAAGAACCCAAGTATCGCTCTAGGTTTGGTATAACATCCCTGCCATCCAAGTCCATTCTTGGTGGTACACTAAGGGAGCTTAAGTATCACCCATGGAATATAAGATCAATTACATTTGATTTATTCCTTATCAATCCATTCGAATTACAATTGTCACTTGGCATATAATAGTCAAGCCTCTAAGTCTTTCCTTGACAGTCTACTAAGGAATCCAATTATCACTCGGGCATAAGAAAGGTAAAATCCAAATGAGTCTATCCATGTCATTATCATATGAATCCATGTTTCACCTGAGGCATACAAGTATTTAACCAATTGAAAAACATTTAATCAATTGCATTTTAATATTTCAAAACATTTCAATTCGACTCACCTCAAAAGGTGACTCAATATTTGGCCAAGATTAGAAGGCTTGGATCTAAACTACTCACATGGTAAATTGATTTAAAATAGAATCTCATGCTAAAAAAGTTATCACATAACCAATTCCAAGGTCATTGTCATCCATCCCTCCCTATTCTTTAACCATTCAATTACAAATGATATACAAATCAAAGTACAAATAAATTCATGATTAAATTCATCAATTTGTTTTACAATTAAAACCACAATTCACATTCCATGGTAAGAGGTAAAAGGGCACACCCAAAGGTATCCATTTCCAAGATCCACCAATGGTGGTCTAGTTCAAAAAAAATCAACACACCCAAAGGGGTGGTTCTATTTTCCAGGCATTCAACCAATAATCATTTAATGTTGGACTCTTTAATTACATAGTCCATGTTAAATAATTACAGGGTTTAATTTCATTTCAAGGAGATGATTGAAAATTGGTAGCGCAGGACAAAGGCATATATAAAAACTTCAGATTTTAACAAAAGGAATGAGACCACCTACCTTATGTCCATAGTTGATAGTTCATCTAGTATCATATCTTGATTCAACTCAGATTGGGATAAAATTGAAGAACATATGAAAAACCTAATAATATGACATATTAGCTTAAACCTAAATAGTGAATCCAATATCCAAAATAATGAATAATGGATAAAAAGGAATTGATAAATCACTGATTCATATCCAATGAGATGAGCAGCGCTTGAATCGGAGATTGGATGGAGGAGTTACCTAAAATCCAAGACTAGTCACCCAAGGTAATCTCTCAAGATGAACTTTTTGTGCATAAGGGAGAAAGAGTTAAAATAGGTTAGAAATAGATTTTTAATTAGGGGAAAATGGTCATTTTACCCAAAATATTTAGGTCGCATGGTTTTGCCAAACCACATGCCAACTGTGCATGCTTAGATGTAGGTAAGGGCACCCCACATGGTTTTTTTCACGGTTTGACTGGCCATGTGAAAACTACACAAAACCCCACTGTCAAAATTCCAGAACCGGTTTCATAGCCATGTGGACTAACTCTTATGATTTTCTCTAACCATGAACTGGGCCATTTCACCCCCAAAACATGGGTTCTGGGCTCTGAACCAGCCCTGAATATCCTCGATACCTCCATGAACTCAAAGGGCATTCATATTAGGCCATATTTAAGCAATTAAACTGAGATTTGATAGAAAGTATAGGATTTTTAACTCAAAGAAGAACCAGGTTCTTACATCATAGATAAACATGGGAACATAAATAATAAAGTAATTATATTTTAATAATAAATTAAATATTTTTTTGGAAATGGTTATATTAATTATTTAACTTATTTTTAAAATATCATATTTGATTTCTAAAATTACCAAAAATAAGTTGGCGTTGATTCAATTTTCATGAAAATATAAGAAAAAACTATATAGTAAATAAATATCATATAATAATAAATGTTTCATATTAGATTAAATATATAATAATAAGGATCGTATTAAGTTATCTAATAAACTCAATTCGATGATTCTAGAAGTTAGGTGCATGTGCATAATGAATCTAGAACAAGGTGAGGGTTTTTATATCAAATTCCTCTCTTTGATACATGTTTGATATTATTCATATAATTTCATTTATTCTGTATATATACTACCTATTTTAGATATTATATCATGAATTTTATGTTAATAATGGTATTTATGCTCAATTATAAACCCACTCTTTCAAGGTGTTTTGATTAAAATGTTAATCAAGCTATAATGGTTCTTTGTATCAAACTTTAATTCCTTGAGACATGTTTATGTTATGAACCATGTTTTCCTTTTAAAGGTTTATTCACTTCCCATGGATTTTTTTATCATATATTTTTTATTCATGAGAAATATTAATCCAAATCATTTCCTTTTCAATAAATTTCTTTTACTCGACCATTACCCCAATTGTAAATCTTTTTAGTAACTCAATTTTCATTTATTGAGTTCTAATCATCCTATTAGACTTAAAAGTTAGATAAATTCTAAAAATTTATTATATTATGTGTTATTCTATTTTTTTATATGAAATTAAATTTCTACCACATAATACGCCTTTTTGAAATATTTCTTACTTCAAGGAATATGTTGGTTGTAAGTTATAATGACAACTTAAGTCTCCTTTTCTTGAGTTATATTGTTTCATCATGAAATTATTTTTTCCATACATGGGTTCTCCCACCCTAATATTTTATTATATTTTATTTTATAATTATATTTGTTAAAATAAAGTTTTAATATAAATAAAGTTTTATTACCCTTTTTACAATGTGAGTTTTCAAAAATGGTAATTTCAAAGTATTAAAAAGGTTTCTTTCATAATAAAATGTTTTATATTTGGATCCAAATTTCATATAGAAAAAATTATGTCAAGAATCCATTATTGAAGGTTATTTTTAAAAGTAAAAGTTTTCAAAATCTTTGAATTCACCTTTTAAAATTTTACTTTTGAAAGTGACATGTATGTTTTTATTTTATTCCAATATTAAAAATTGTTTCTAAAATATCTTTTAAGTTTTAACCTATATTTTCCTTTTAGTATTACAAAGGATTTACACTCATGGGATTTATTTTACATAATTTATTCTATAATAAATATATATTTATAATTTTTGGGATTGAAATCACAGTATCAAAAAATTTGATTCTTGATCCCTTCTTGTGTGATACTAGTCAAATAATTCTTTTTAAAGGATGTTTTTCATCTATGTTAATATCCTTATGAGAATATATTGTTACACTAGGGATATGTTATTTTTAAAAAATACACATTATTTCTTTGTATGTCTTATGAAATTTTAATTTATATCATAATAGTGATCCATAAATATCTTTATCTTGTCTAACCATCCACCATGAATAGGCATAACCTTTCTTTTAAATCTTTAACTTTGTGAATAACCTATTTTCTATTAATTTTATTGAAGGGTGTTCACCTAGATTTCATATGTCGATTTATTGGGAATATTATTAACATAACCATATACCACTACTCCATATGGTTTTATCTTGATGGATGCTTACATAGAAAGTTATAACATTTATTTATTGAGGGAACTATTAAAAATATGTATATTTTTTATTCTAATACAGATGTTTATTTATTACTAAAGAAAGTTTATTATTTATTATTTAACCATCCACCTTATTTATCTATTTATGTTATGATCTTGTTATCCCTTTTATTAATATAGGGAAAATTATTTTAATTCTGTATATTTTTATTAAAATAAAGATGATTAATGAAAAAATTGATTATATATTGTTTACTTATTACCTCATATGATGAATTCATTGGACATAAACAAGTTATGGGTGGGTCTATAAAATTATATATCCCCTATATGAATCTATAGGTCTCATGAGATGAAATAGATTGGGTTTTGGTGTATATGACTCCCCATGTCAGTATATTATCTTAGCTTAAGGCCTTGAAAATAGATTTTTGATATCTGAAGTTATGTATTCCATCAATATGTGATATGTAATTATTATTATCCATGATTTCATTTATTGTTATGGATATATTGTCCTCTTAGTTTTAGTTTAATATACCATTATGATGATTTCTTACTCTTTTCATAATATTTATTCCATGATTTCCCCAATTGTATGTTTTCCATTACTAGGCATTTGAGCTCACCACTTCTTATGTTTCTATTTCCCCAAGTTATGAAGAAAATTATTTCACATGATATGACTAATAGGATAGATTTTATTGAGAATTTTTAAGATATGTTTAAGAATTATTATGGATTAATTAGTTCTTATATAGTGGGAAAAATTATCCTTTAGTTGAGAAATACATGGGCTTTATTAGTTTATGATTTTTCATAATTATCTAAAGTTATAAACCTAAAAGAAATTGGGAATTTATGTAATTAAATATTTTCATTAAGTTGTGTCCAAGAATCTATAGTTGGTATCAAATCCAATATGTAAAGTGTGTGTTATTCACACCAGATCCAAGATTGAAGGTTCGGGGGGTCACAATTAGTGCATTTTTCTCCTAAATATGATTAGTTATTTTTCATGGTCCTTACATTTTATCATAGGGTTCCATGATACCTCAAACCTAACTAGTCTCCTTGACTTTGGAATCATTAATAAGGAGCCCTAAATATCAATATTTTATTCATTCCCACACCTCCTTCACTACTTAGGTTAAATTTAATTGTTTTTCTATTGAACCCATGTAATCCTTACTTGTCCCATACTCCAATCTCAAACCTATATCTCAAAAAAAAACATTTAATACCACTTTTTCATGACCCTCCCCTATTATAACTTCACCTAGGTTGGTAGTGAAGATAAGTATGACCCTAAAAGACTACCTTTAATAGGCCATGGGTTAGGAACTAGCACTAGGGGTGTCTATCATGCATATGGGAGGAATTAAACTCATATATTTATAGGAAAATAAAATGGTATCACTAATCATCTGTCATGACCCCCTCCCTCCAAAGATACCACAATGAAGGGAGAGAGATAATAGACCCCGAGTCCAGCCTCCAGTAGGACCTAGGTTGGCGAATAGAACCAAGGGTGTACAAATATCACAATATTGTATGCATTAACCTTTATAAGAAACAATATTGGGAGATAGAATGAATCATACACAAAAAACATTTTACAGTTTTACAAGAACATTTATCACATTTTACCACTTTTCTTTGGGGTTTTATCACACAAACCATATCCTAGGGAAACCAATTCATTAGAAAAGTATATTTGGTTATCCAATTTTCATTTTAGGGTGATAACAAACAATATAAAATAAATAAACAATCACAATATATGTATCTAACACAAACAAATCCACCAACGGCCATGATTTTTAGTGGGGTGTTTAACCCGTATAATCACAATATCAAAGCTGTAAAAACATGCAGATCAAACCCCATTTCTCCTTTAAATTCAATTAACAAATTTTTTATACTTAATTTAAGATTTAATAACCATAATTAATAAATAAACATAAGTAAAATCCCTCCCGCATGATCCAAAATAAAGAGAAACAAATGGAATCCTACCTAAACAAATCTTTCCAATTATTGTGCACCACAGGGTAAAGAAGAACACTCGTGAACCACAACTGCACCACTAAAATTGTGGATTAACCTATATTGAACCAACTATACATAAAAAAACCTATCCCATACCCCAAACCAAAGAAACACCATCACAGCAGATCCTTGAGAGAATAATGGAAGAAAAAAACCAATAAATGGGAAGAACTTACCACGGATCACTGACAAACAACCACCAGGTCAATAGATCAAAGAGAGACAACTAAGGAATTGAAGGACACATATAGGTGCCTAGGGTTTTCCCAAAATGAGAGGAAAATGGGATCATGGTAGAATGAATGGATGTTCAGTCGAAAATAATTTTTAAAACTCCACATGATCGGGGTATTACACAATGTGTAACCCCCTTTCACATCGTGTAATCCTCAGTGTTCAATTTCTGCTAGAAAATGTTTCACCTATTTATTTTTATTATTTAATTAACCTTTAAAAACCTCACATCATGAACCAGCCCAATAAAAGTACTAAAATGTACTTTCACATAGTGTAATCTAGTTACACGATGTGTAATTCCTACAACACCTCTGTTGCACCTCCAACTTCCACAAAAAACTCTCGAAACTTCCCTCGAGTACCTCCAACAATAAAACCTAAAAAAGGTGACCAATCTAAAGGTCACAAAACATTACATAAGATACCTCTCAAATTATTCTCTCCCTCTATAATCTAAAACCAATCACAGAAGGAAAAGGGGGTTTGAACAACCACCCCATGAGATACCACTCCAAGCTCGTGTCATACCTCAAACACTACTACCGGCTAAACACAACAACCCAAATGGTCACCAAACACACTGAAAACTATAACAACATCCACCCTTCCCAAACCAACAGCCACTAAAACCAATGAACTACACTATCATAAACACACAAATTGGGGAATTCCATCCTCCATGTCAAGATACTATCCACTTTGGGTAGCACTGACTCGCCTGTATGGGTTTAATCGCATCACGGTTAATGCATCTTGATTATGAATTTAGTCCTACCCTTTTCACATGTTAGTAATTTATCACACATCACACCACACATATCATAAACCAAGAAAAAAGATCATCTCATAAAACAAAAGTATCCAAACTGTACATCAAATTACAAGGCAAAACCGAATAAGATAAAATTCAAAATAACTCTGGGTACTGAGAACGCATCTATATTTCTCACTCCCAAGTACTCTCATTCTAGGAACCATGCCTCCAAAACACATGAACAAAAGGAATGGTCCATCCACATAGCAACTTATCTTGATGATATTGGATCTCTACTTTCCTTTCCACAAATGTTACGTTATCCTTGATATCCAACTCTCCCCATTCAATGACATGGGAGTCATCGTGAAGATACCGATGAAGTTGGGAGGCGTGAAAAACATTTTGGGTTATTTACAACCATGGTGGAAATTCCAACTGATATGACACCTTTATATCTTAACCCAACACCTCAAAGGTTCCAACGAACCTAGGAGAAAGCTTACTCCCTCTTCTAAACCTCCACTACCCATGTTGAGGGGAAACCTTCAAGAACATATGGTCCCCAACCTAAAACTCTAAGGGCCTCCTTATATGATTAGAAAACAACTTCTACTAGTCCTAATCTACTTTTATCCTCTCATTAACAAGATGAACCTTTTATATCATGCTCTACACCACATTAGGACCAAGAACGGTTGTCCCCCCAACCTTTATCCAACACAACGGTGAACGACATGGTCTTCCATATAAATTCTCAAAAAGTGTCATGCCAATGGAAGAGTGATAGATATTATTATAAGTAAAATCTACCAAGTGTAGGTTTAAAACCCAAGATCAACCAAGTTCAAGATGCACGCCCACAGTATATCCTCCAATGTCTGGAAAGTTCGTGCTATATTCCCATCTATCTGAGGGTGGAAATAAGTGATAAGGCATAATTGAGTGACAAAATCTTGTTGAAATACCCTATAGACTCACGAGGTAAACCATTCATCCTGATTTGAGATAATGGATCTCATAAATACATGAAAACTCACCACTTCATCCATATACCTCTTAGCCAAAACATCCATTGTTCCCAACTCCTTGATCGCTAAGAAGTGAGCCTATGTTTCCAACCAATCCATGACTACCCATATTGAATCAAAACCTCCATGATTTATAGGTAAATCTATGAGAAAATCCATTTATATGTCATCCCATTTCCACTCAAGAACATCCATGGGATGAAACAAACCCCCAGGAACAAAATGCTCAGCCTTTTCCTATTGGAAAACCAAGAAATTCTTCACAAACTCCACCATTGACTATTTCATCCTGAGACACCAAAACTGCATCCTCAAGCCCTAGTACATCTTAGAAACTCCTAGGTTCATCACCAAGGGTGATCTATGAAACTCACAAATAAATCCATCATGCATCTCCATCAGAACAAAAAAATACATGAAACAACATTTGGTTCAGACCATCCTTCAATTATCCCTCTAGAGCATCATTATTGTCAACAAAATAGTGAATCACCTCTACCTCTGAGTCCCCCCAATGAGACTCCTCCACTTTATACATCATATAATACTACACCATCATTTGAAACAAATATCCTTTACCACTATCCACTCTTGAATCTAAGTGCAAGGCTGTCAACTCATCCATCACCCTCCAAGCATCTGTAGATTCCTGAACAACCACCATCTCTGACTTTATACTAAAAGAATAGGCTAAAATATTTCCCTTTCCTAAGGTGTAGTAGATCTCAAAATAATATTCCCAAAGAAACTCCATCCACCTCTGCTATTGTAGATTCATGTCACGTTGGGAAAAGATATACCTCAAGCTCTTGTGATCCGTGAAGACCAAAAAGCACTCCCCAATGAGGTAATGTCGCCACAACTTCAATGAAAACAAAAATAATGTTATCTCTAGATCATGGGTGGTGTATTTATTCTCATGTGAACATAACTTCCTAGACCCATAATAGATCACTACTCGATGATTCATTAGAACGCATCCCAAACCTAGATGGGAAGTGTCACAAAACACCTCAAACATTATTGCTTCCTCCGGAAGCTGAAGCACTGGAGAACTAACTAAATTCTCATTTAGAAAACTAAAATCTACCTAACACTGATCACTCCACATAAGATTTTGGTCCTAACTAGTCAAAGTTTTCAATGGGGCCACAAATCAAGATAAATCGGGTATAAACCTATACTAACAACCTATGAGGCCAAGGAAACTGAAAACCTATGCCACATTCATGGGTCATACCCAAGAAAGAACTATTTCAACCTTTTATGAGTTTAATTTCAACCCCTATTGAGACACCACATGGCCAATTAAATTCACCTCTCATGTCTAGAACTTACAGTTGGAAAAATTTCCATAGAGATGGTGGCGTCGAAGAACATACAAGACAATTCTGAGATGCTCAGCATGATCATCTTCTAACTTTGAGTATATTAAGATGTCATCGATGAATACAATGATGAATCAATCCAGTAACTCATGGAATATAGATTTCATAATCCCCATGAACATGATTGGTGTGTTCGTAATACATAATTTCATGACTACAAAGTCAAAGTGCTCATACCTGCATCTGAAGGCAGTTTTTGGAATATATCCCTACTTCACCCTCAACTAGTGATATCCAGACCACAGATTGATCTTATAAAATAAACTCACCCCTCTAATCTAGTCAAAAAGATCATCTATCCTCAAAAGAGGGTAACAGTTCTTGACTGTAAACTCATTCAACCTTTGGTAATATATACACAAACTTAGACCAATGTCTTCCTTCTTTGTGAACAACACTGGAGAACCCCACAGTGACACAATAGGCCAGATAAAACCATTTTACATCAGACCATATATCTGAATCCTCAACTCCTATAAATCAG
Organism: Viscum album; assembly: GCA_963277665.1. Taxonomy (NCBI): domain Eukaryota; kingdom Viridiplantae; phylum Streptophyta; class Magnoliopsida; order Santalales; family Viscaceae; genus Viscum; species Viscum album. Next base: position 1,795,754,063 of record OY728120.1, read on the forward strand.
AAGGTGTCATTTGATAATAATCCATCGAAATTTGAGAAGCACCAGGCTACAATTCAATCCCAAACTCAACATCACATCGAGGGGGTAGCATCACAAACTCCTTGGGGAAAACATCCAAGAACTCCCCAACAAACCTAGGAAACTCTACCATGTTATCTTCCACTGATTCCACTGAAAGATCATCCAATAAGTAAATAAAGGGTTCCACATGCTGACTGCCCACCAGACAACCTCACTTGCCAACAAAAACTACATGTTGACCATCCACATCTGAAAACAAGAATCTTATCTGGAATAATTTGATGATAAAATGCACAGAATACAACTAGTTGATTCTTAGGATGACATCATATGACTGCATCTATAAAAATAATAGATCCCCATGGGACTGATGCGGTCCCATCATCAGTCTACACCCCTGGAACACATCAAATAATCTAGTATAGACTCTGACTGGCATAATCAACACCAGGGTAATGACACCCTCACTATTTCTAGTCCTAGAGAATGGGATAGAGTGGGTGAAACAAAGGATTGAGAATCTCCTGAATCAAACAAGGCACAAATAAGGGTACTAAATAAACTGATCGTACCTCTAACGATCTCTTTCCCTGATGGAAATGTTGCCTCTACTGTGTTCAACTGACCATGCCCAACTCCTCTACCTCTATAATGAAGAAAACCTCCATAACCACACTCAGGTAATAGTCCATGAACATGAGTAACATCTGAGGTCAGCCTATACCTACTCTATCTCCCCTCAGTGAAGAAAAATCCCAATTCCCTTGCTACTGAAATGATCTCACTGGAAAATGTTGCTGAGGTTGACATTGAACTTGTCCAGCTTTAGTAAACTGAGCTCAAGGAACTATTGGGAATTGGTAATTTATATGACCACAAACCTCATAATCAAAACAAAATGGTGCAAAAATATCAGAAAATCATGGAAACTATTTAAACTAGAAGGCCAAAAATGAATCTACTGAGGTCACCTCCCTTCTGGTCGAAACCTTGAAGGTCTTGGAGCCTGAGATCTACCACTGACAACTCTACCTCTCAAAGAACTCTGTTGGATCCCCTATCATGGTATACCTCTTAATGAGTGCATCTAATCAATCACTTATTCCTTCTTATAGACTTCTAGATACATCGACAATGTAAAAATAGTAATTTTATAGTAGATAGAAGGACGGAGTTCCTCTTAAGGACATCTTGCACAAGAATCCTCATCTCGAAAAAGTTATGGGAGAAAATGCAGAAGGTCCTTGAACTTGATTCCCATCTCCTACACTGACATGCTCCCCTAATGAAGAAAAATAATATCCTACCTCTTTACTGCCTTCATGGTCAATGAAAGTAACTCTTCTCTAGGAACTCCTTCTAGAAGTCTACACATAAAATGCATGCCTCCTTATTCTCTCCCAGATATAGCATCCACCACTGATGCACAACTCCCCACATCTGATTAACTACTAAATGGACCCAATAATCATTCAAAGCCCGGATCAAACTGAAAGTGATCTCAAGCTCCTCCAACCAGTTCTCTATCTCCACATCTGAAACACTTCCCTCATACTTCCCCAAATCATGCCACTAGAAATCACGCAACGTCCTCTTCCACTGATCATCCTCCTCAACTGGATCAACCCTATGATGATCAACCAGATCATCCTACCAAACCTCCACTACCTGATCCACACATGGATGATGACCAAGAGCCCTAGCTAAAGGGTAAAAAAATATTTCCTAATACTGATAGTATGGATTCTCGTTAGGATTTATTTTAATTCATTTTATTTATTTTATCCATTGTCATCTTACCAAAACAACCCAATTCAAATAAGAACACGAGTCATTATAATGCATGTGTCTTTTCTAGGTCTCTACCCTACAAGTAGGTCCACCTCACTTGGTCATTAAATAAGCTCAGAGACTGTGCACTGGATCACGGGGGGGCCTAAAATCCCATGTCCCAGCTAGTCTCCCTAGCCTATGTCATGCACCAAGGTTAGCGGGAACTGTTTCCATACCATACCATGAAATCCTAATTGTGTCTAACTCCAAATCTATCTTACCTCTCAACCAACACCTCTAATACCACTCTGTCATGACTCCATCCTTCCAAAGATACCACAATATGGGGAGAGAGATAATGACCCATGAGTCCCACCTCTAGTAGGCCCTAGGTTGGCAACTAGCACCAAGGGTGTAAAAATCTCACAATATGGGAGTCATTACCCATTATAAGAAACAAGATCGGGAGATAGAATGAATCATCCACAACAACTCCAAGGAATAATATAAAAGATAAATTCAAAACTATCCCACATGCATGAAAAATGGAGAACTGATAAAATACAATAAAGTATCCAAAGTAAATACCCAAAAGTAAAGTTAAATCAGAGACATAACAACTATCAAGATCCAGGATAGTAAGGTCCAACACAGTCTAAGAAATCCTCCTAGAAACCTGAAAAACAATTTTATATATGTAGGGTGAGGATACAAGTATACTCAGTAGTAAAAACCAAAGTCTCTCATGCACATGTGAAAGAAGCATACTAATACTCCTGTGAGAAAACAGAAGAACCAAACAACACTTAAATATATATAATAACCATCCCAACCTCACCAAGGCACACTTACCACTCTTTCATGACCCCCTCCCTATAAAGATACCACAATGAGGGGAAAGAGATAATGACCCCCGATTTTCACCTCTAGTAGGCATGGGGTTGGCGACTAGCACCAAGGGTGTACAAATCTCACAATATGGGAGACATTACCCTTTATAAGAAACAATATTGGAAGATATAATGAATCATATACAAAAAAATCCAAGGAATAATATAAAATAGAAATCCAAAAACCATCCCACATACATGAAAAAAGTAGAACCGATACAAATACAATAAATTCTTCAAAGTAAATACCCAAAATTAAAACTAAAGTAGTGACACATAAACTGTCAAAATCTGGGCTAGTAAGGTCCATCACGGTTCATGAAATCCTCCTGGAAACCTAAAAACGGTTTTATATACATAGGGTGAGCATAAAAGTATACTCAGTAAGAAAAACCAAAGTTTCTCATGCATATGTGAAAGAAGAATACTAATATTCCTGTGAGAAAAAAGCATAACCAAACAGCACCTAAACAGGTATACTAACCATCCCAACCTCACCAATTCATGATCACCAAATAATGAAAGTCAAGTAATATAATATTATATAAATCACATCAATGATAGGGTACCCCGAACCACTTTCCCACTGGTATGCTGCTCTCACCCAACATTGTACGTCCTGGCGCTCCCATCCCTTTCGTATACCACATCACATCATGTCTGATCACACCTGGGCCTCACAACAAATCCCTCCCAAACACACCTGGGCCTCACAACACATCCTTCCCGCACACACCTGGACCTCACAAAACATCACATCTCATCCCAAAGACACTTGGGAAAGCACACAACTCAACTAAAAGACACCTGAGATGCAAACCACCTTGCCCGCAAACACCTGGGTTATCGCATCTTACTCAAAGACACTTGGGCCAAAAAAACACTATCTAAATCACTAACCGACCTCTGGCCATCACATCTTGTTCCATACCTAGCTCTCCTAGAAGATAGAGCAGAAAAGAGTGGGTACCTAGCCATCTGTACCCCTCACCAAATGTTTGGTAAAGACACCCTCCCCCGTGACGATGGGGGTGTTCGAAACATGGTTCTCAACTAGGGTGGGGTGAATATAAAAATCACAAGGATAAATAAAATTATATATATAGTATCAGACACTCATTCCCAACCTATGGGTTTACAACAAATCATTAACCAACTCACCACATTCCCCAAAACCACTACCAACACTAAATTTACAACTCCACACAAAAGAACACAACCACTGTTTGTTTTTTAGTCTTTAATTTCACCTAACCATTCTTCATATTTCACCATTTTGACCTTACCCGTTTATATTTATTCATTTATCCATCCATACTTACCAAGAAACTAACATGGCACAATGCATATCAAATAACACAAAAAAGTCATTTTAGAAGGTGAAGAGCCCTGATAACTTAACATGGCTTCACATTACCAATTTTTTAAAACAAATCACATATTAATCCCCAAGTTATGGGGTGAAGCTTTCTACATGGTATTCATGGAGAAAATCTGAGCTAATTACCCATACCAACCAAAACAAACCACCAACTCACAGCCACATCTAGAAACACATTGCAGCAAAACCAATTTTGCAGCCCTACTGCATAATTGTACCATTCCTATCACAACCCTACTATACAACCATATTCCATACACTTCCCACACACATAAAAAGCACAATAAATCATACATCAAATCACAAAAAAACATTTTACAGTATCATAAGAACATTTATCACATTCCACCACTTTTCTTTGGTGAGTTATCACACAAATCATATCCTAGGGAAACCAATTCATTATCCAAGTATACGTGGTTAGCAAATTTTCATTTTAGGGTGATACCAAAAAATATAAAACAACAAAACAACCACAGAATATGTATCCAGTGTACAAAAAGACACCAATAGACATGATTTGTAGTGGGGAATTTAGCTCATATAATCACAATATCAAAAACAATATCTAAGGTGTAAAACATGAAGATCTAACCTTATTTCCCCTTTAAATTAAATTAATTGATTATTTATCTTTAATTTAAGTTGGCACAACTATAATTCATATATATAATTGATTAAATAACTTTTTATATGATGTAAAATAAAGATAAACAAAGAGAATACTACCTCAAGGAAGCCTTCCAATTGATTCACACCACAGGGTAAAGAAGAACGCTCGTGTGCCACAAACGCACCACAAAAACTGCAGATCAACCTATGCTACACCAAGGATTCATCAAAACAAAACCCAACACAAAACCCAAAACAAAGAAAAACCATTGAAGTGGATCCCTATGATAAGAACAAAATAAAAAACAATCAAGAAAGGGAAATAACTTACCATGGTCCAACCACAAATCGTTGAAAAACAACCACCAGGGTCAACGGATCTAAGAGGGACAAAGAAGGTCTTGAACGACACCTCGGGGAGCCTAGGGTTCTCCCAAAACAAGATGAAAAATGTATCATGGCTGTATGAATGGAATTTCATCTGAAAAATAATTTTTAAAACTACACATGATTGGTGTATTACATGACATGTAATCCCCTTTCACATCGTGTAATCCTCAGTGTTCGGTTTCCTCTGGAAAATGTATCACCTATTTATTTTTATTATTTAATTAAACTCAAAAACTCTCATGTAATTAACCAGACCTGGAAAAGTCATGAAATGGTCTTTAAAATTATGTAATCCAGTTAAATGATGTGTAACTACTGTAGCACCTCTGAAGCGCCTCCAACTTCCACAAAAACTCCCGGAACTTCCCATGAGCACCTCCAACAAAAAAACCCAACAAAGTAACAGATCAGGAGGACATAAACCATTACATCATCCCTATCTAAAATATATTTAAAGGGAAACAATACCATTCTAAAATTTTTACTTCATGATAATAATTACAATACAATATGATAATATAAGGACGACCTACTAAACTCCACTCTAGCTTCCCAAATAGCAGCATCCCCAAATTTCCATCAAACTGTCCTATAAAAAACTCAAGGAAACTATAGACAGGAGACCACTTGAGAGTGAACAGTGGGATCATATTTCTAAACAATTCTACATCCATGTAAAATAAATGTTTCAAGATAGATATGCATTAAATCAACTAATCTGATTTAAAGGTTAATATAAAATAAGGATTGAGAAAGCTAGATCAAAATTAATAATAATAAAATTATAAAATCACTTACCCATTACTTCTACTGAATCACCTAAATTCATCATATCATACCAATGTATTTTTATAATAAAAAGTAAACAATGGTTAATTCTAATTTCTAAGTGCTTATATTAATAAAAGAATAATCCCTGAATCATATCACCATCATTTGAATAATCATGTCACAATGAATTATAGCCATTCCTATTTTCGATGCTTTCACTGGGGCACGTGCATAAGTCTGTGAGGATGTGTAGCTATTGACCCACATTCCCACTTTCCAAAGGCAGGCGGCATTCTTTCCTTGTTCAGGGATGTTTGCTCCTTGATCGAAATGGGATGATGGGATGTTGGTTCTTCCTTCCGTGGATTCCTCCTCGGAACTCGTCACCTAGTCCGGGTCTCCCTTATAGATTAAGTCGTGGTTCATGAATCTCGTTCCCGGTGCCATATCTTTGTGGATATCGGTTAATTACACTACTTTCGTCGGGACATTCCATGGGGTCTTGACATGGTAGCAACCTTCAGTCAAAGTAAATGACAACATCAGCAATGTCGGGGCATCTTTGGATGTTTGGACATTGGGGAACCTGTATTCTTCCTCATAAGAGGGAATCTCAAGGGTTAGAACCCGAGGAATACCATTTTGAATGCGGGGAATAATATTCCATAGGCATGTCTCTGAGGTTTTCCTCATCTTACCATGTTTAATATAGGGTATGCTGCAAGTTTAACATCCAGTGGAGATGGTTACACCAAAGGCATGTATTTCAAGGTTTCCCTCAGGCATTTCATGTTTATCACGAGGTAGGATGCGAGTTTAACATCTTATGGAGAAGGAAAGAGGGTGATTATAACATCCCATATAGATGGATCGGATTGGTACATCCCTAGGAGGGAACACCTGGAAGGTTTACCTGGTGGATGGATCAGAACACTTGATAAGAGCATACCCAAGATGGAGTGTCCCATAAAGGGAAAATGTCACACCGTGAAGACTGATCTAGACACCACTGAGGGCATATCAGGGAGTGTGCACCCCAGAATGGGGGAACACCAAGGTTTACCATTGACTGGGATTGAACCTCATGGAGGTTTTCTACGTACCCTATGTAGATGACAGGGATCAAAACCCACGTAGTTCGAATGGGTGATGATTTGGGGTGTACACAAAGGATAACGACCCAGAGGCATGTTGGGGCTTATGTGTGAATTGCATCCCAAGTACTGCTAGGAGTAGAGAAGAAGTGGATGACATGATCCCACCGGGATATGGTGGCCCGGGTGAGAATCAGGATGGATGATAGAGAGTTGAATGGAGTGGAGGGGGAATGATATGGGACCGTTGTGAAGGTGATGGTAGTGTTGGTTTTGAGCCTCGAAGATACTTCCTATATATCCTCATGGTAGGTAATCAAAGTCCCCATATTTTGGTGGGATGATGGGACACCTGAGGAGGCGGCCCATGAGAATGGACGCATGGATGGGACCTGAAGGAAGTAGAACCTCCGGGTTGGGGCATGATCTTCTCGGAACACATGGGATCGAGGGATAGATCAGGATGAGACATGGGGGTTGGGCTTGAACCTCGTGGAGGCTTCCTAAGTATCCTTGTAGTAGGGAATCAAAGTCTATGTAGTTCATATGATGATGGTTTACCATCGATTGGGTAATTCAATGGATTACCGCCGAATGAGGTTGACAATGGCTTACCGCAGAATGGGGGGACAATGGCTTACCACTAATTGAGGTCCATAGTTTAACATCATGCAGGACGGGGGTGAACCGACGTGAAAGAGGACCTGGGGTCCAGATAAATGGTGGGATTGAACCTCAGGGAGGCTTCCTACGTACCTCGCCTTGTCAAGGATCAAAGACCACGTAGTTCATGATGGTGTTTGGGGCTTACACTCTAGGCTTACCAAGGTGTTGGTGAACTGACGTGAATATGGTTAGAACAACAGGGGTGGTGGGCTTGAACCTCGTGGAGGCTGCCTATGTACCCTTCCTTGGCAAGGATCAAAGACCACGTAGTTCAGGATGGTGTTTGGGGCTTACACTCTAGGCTGCCCAAGGTGTTGGTGAACCGACATGAAGGGGGTCGGAGTGACCAATGGGTGGTGGGATTTAACCTCAGGGAGGCTTCCTACATACCATACCTTGGCAAGGATCAAATACCACGTAGTTCAGGTGGTGTGGGGCATACACTCTAGGCTTCCCAAGTTATTGGTGAACCGGCGTGAAGGGGGTCGGAGCGACCAATGGGTGGTGTGATTGAACCTCAGGGAGGTTTCCTATGTACCCTACCTTGGCAAGGATCAAAGACCATGTAGTTCAGGTGGTGTGGGGCTTACACTCTAGGCTTCCCAGAGAGGATTTCATGGTCGGTGATTGATCTAAGCCCACGTGAGTCATTCTCAGTATGAGAAACAAGAGACAACAAAGACCTGATGATCACGATGCAATGGTGTTTCCATGAAGGGTGGTGAATGGGGATTACGCAAGGAATATGCCCAGGTGCCGCTATGGAGCAGCAATGGTTAATGGGGCTTATGCAAGGAAGTTTCCCGGGTGCCCCTATGGAGCAGAAGTAGTGGATGGGGCTTACGCGAGGAAGCTACCCGTTTTCCACTACAGAGCGGCAATGGTGAATGGGGCTTACGTGATGAAATTGCCCGAGTGCCGCTATGGAGCGGCAATAGTGAATGGGGCTTACACAAGGAAGTTTCCCGGGTGCCTCTATGGAGTAGAAATGGTGAATGGGGCTTACGCAAGGAAGTTTCCCAGGTGCCGCTATGGATAGAAAATAGTGAATGGGGCTTATGTAAGGAATTTTCCCGGGTGCCACTGTGGAGTGGCAACAGTGAATGGGGATTACGTGAGTAAGATACCCGGGTGCCACTACGGAGCGGCAATAGTGGATGGGGCTTACGCGAGGAAGTTGCTCGGGTGATGCTATGGAGCGGAAATAGTGGATGGGGCCTACGCGAGGAAGCTGCCCAGGTGCTGCTACGGAGCGACAATAGTGGATGGGGCTTACATGAGGAAGTTTCCTGGGTGACGCTAGGGAGCGGCAATAGTGGATGGGGCTTACGCGAGGAAGCTTCCCGGGTGCCGCTACAGAGCGGCAATAGTGGATGGGGCTTATACGAGAAAGCTGTCTGGGTGCTACTACGGAGCGGAAAAAGTGGATGGGGCTTACGCGAGGAAGCTGCCCGGGTGACGCTATGGAGTAGCAATAGTGGATGGGGCTTACGCGAGAAAACTGCTCTGGTGCCGCTATGAAGCGGCAATGGTGAATGGGGCTTACGCAAGGAAGTTTCTCGTAATGTATTCCTCATGTCTAGCCATGAGGGAATCCCGACCCACTGGTGGGTTGAGGATTTCACCTTTTCACTAGTTCACAAGAGGGATAATGCCAAGGGTATTGGAATCAGTCTGAACAAAGGGAAATGGAAACTGTGAATCACATGCACAACATTCAGAATGCGGTGTGGGTGGTGTGACGATGGAGGATAACTTTTGACCGTGTTCAAAACACAGCATTCATATCGCGTTATCCTGAAATGGGGACAAACAAATGAGGGTCGACTGTTGACCATTCTTGAAACATAGGACCTGACTCAAAGTGTTGTCCTAAGTCTTCTGGGGAATTGGCCCAGTACGGTAGGTGAGATGATGCGGCATGGGACCAGGCCGTTAGGGGGTCCCTTTAGAAATGGAAGAGGATGAAGATCCAAATAAAGGACACACAAAGCGTGTGGTTGAGTGATGTAATGCTTGAATGGATTCCACTTATCTTGAAATTATTCCACTGTAATCATGGAATTAGGCATCCTATGCTTGGAGAATAAGGCATCTCTTGTTTGGAGCAAGAGGCGTCCTATGTTTGGAACATAGGGTACACTACAGTTTAGAGTCATGTAGAGAGGACTATTGTCATCTCATGCTTGGATCATAAGGCGTCTCTTATTTGGGGTAAGAGGCATCCTATGTTTGGAACATAGGGTGTACTACAGTTTATAGTCATGTAGATAAGACTATTGGCATCATATTATTGGAGAATAAGGCATATCTTGTTTAGAGAAAGTGGTATCCTATGTTTGTAACATAGGGTGCACTACAGTTTATAGTCATGTAGATAAGACTATCAGCATCTTATGCTTAGAGCATAAGGCATCTCTTGTTTGGAGCAAGAGGCATCCTATTATTTGTCAGATAGGTAGTACTACAGTTCATAGTCATGTAGATAGCACTATTGGCATCTCATGCTTAGAGCATAAGGCATCTCTTATTTGGAGTAAGAGGCATCCTATGTTTGTACCATAGGGTGTACTATAGTTTATAGTCATGTAGATAGGACTATTAGGCATAAGGCGCCTAGAAATGGATGATGTTGGGACTTACGCAAGGGCGGCCCTTTCTGGTTCAACTTGGCATATGAGCCAAGTGATGGGGTTTGGATGAGTTACTTGAGGAAGGGTTCGACTCAAGGTACTCGGGGAATTGATGATGAGAATATCAACTGAAGACATGGGAAACGAACCAAGAGGAATATTTTGACTCAAGGTGTTTCATGGTGTGCAGAGGAGTATCTCAAATCATGGTATTCCATGGGTAGAAGGTGGGTGCACATAAGGGTGCAATGGAAAATCCCGACATCCAAGCCCGAAAAGTTCGCGGTGCGACTCTCCATTTTTCATGGGGGTCAGTGACGGTAGTGAAGGGACCGGCTAGAAAAGCTGGGACCACAGCCCGGCACTAACCCCCGAGCAGAGGTGCGGGGGCGCAGCCCCCGCGGTATGAACCATTGGGCGTGAAGGTAGGAGCCTTGCAAAGGATAGGACTTCACGAAGTAGCTTCGTGGAGTAAAGGGGCTCATGGAAAATGGGGTCTCACAGAGCATGGACTCATGGAGCAGAATTGCGAAGGAAGCTGCTCGCGGATCAACATCACAAAGGAAGCTACTCGCGGAGCATGGGCTCGCATAGAAGCATCATGAAGGAAGCTTCTCGTGGAGCATGGGCTCGCGGAGCCACTTCGCAAAAGAAAGAGGAGATCGGTGAACTGGGAGATCGGCCACCCAAGGGGAAGAGTGACCATATGGCGAAGGGGGGTGAGCTGGGTATTTATAGGCCAAGGGCGCCGTGAAGCAGAGATCACTCGGCGCGAAGATGGATTTTGCTCCACGGCGGGTTCGCGAACGTCAAAGGTATTTGCGGAGCCATCCTGCATCCTTGCTTTGCGGCGGGTCGTGAATGTAAAAGGGGTTTGCGGAGCCATCCCGCCTCCTTTATTTGTGGCGGGTCACAAACATCAAAGAGGTTTGAAGAGCCATCACACCTCTTTGCTTCATGGCGGGGCTCCGTGATCACAGAGGGGGCTTCGCGAATGGGCTTCGCGAACCAGCTTTCCAGCCCAACTTTAAATGTCCATAACTTCTAATCTGTAACTCCGTTCGGGCCCTACAACCTACCAAATAAAAGCTTGAGAAATGGACTATGATCTTGGATCATGTATGGAAGTATTTGGAAAATTTTGGGGACGCGTTTTTCAGTGCCAAAAATTCCACAACCATCATATCACTACATCATCATCACATATACTCATGTTATAACCTTGAGTCATCACAAACTAAATACATCACAAAAAAATAATCCATCACAAAGGTAAATATGTACATGTTATAACCTTAGGCCATTACAACCCATAAATAATTGAACGTGTCAAAACCTTAATCCCCTATAGGATGTATATTTTAATATATATACAATTCACCCTGAGTCATTATAACTCATATAAGTACATAAATTCATGTAACAATTGTAATCCATAACAACCTATAAGAACTATACATATGATAACCTTGAGCCATTAAAACCCATGTATAGGTGCATTATAACTTAATCCATTATAGTACATATAGGTATAAACATAACTAAAAACCATTACATCTTGTATGTATAGTAAAATAAATTCACAATCAATCAAAAAATAGTAAATCACATGAATAATTGGACAATGATAATAGAGAAGCACAAAAAATCAAACAAACATGCATATTAATAGAAAATGAAAAATCGCATCAAACAATATAAATTAATAATTATAATGCAACATCTAATAATCAACCACATCATTTCATGTTCTATTAAGAATCACCAACACATGATAACACTATTAAATATTACTATAAGGACCATGTTAATACTTAGATTACCCAGTAATTAATTAGTCAATCAATCAATTATTACCTAATTAATTATACAAAACTATGTAATCATGATTAACTAAGTCATGATCATGATTTTCAAAACCCCCTTTAGGAAAATATATGTAATGAGGGGAGAGAGATAATGACCCCTGATTCCTAGCTCCATTAGGCCATGAGTTGGTGACTAGTACCGAGGGTATAAAAATCATGTGAAATGGGAGGCGTTACCCTCTATAATAATATATAATCAGGATATAAGATGAATTATACACAAGAAACTCCATGAAATAATATAAAAATAAACCAAAATCATCCCAAAATGCATGTATAAATGAATATGATACATATGAAAGTCTCGAAAAGTAAATACCCAAAAGAAAATCTAAAGTAGCAACACAACAACTATCCAAAAAAATTCTGAGCTAGTATTTTCCAGCTCGATCCATGTAATCCTTCTAAAAATCAGTTTATATATGTAGGGTGAGCATAAAATTATATTCAATGGGAAAACAAAAATCCCTTGTTCACATGTGAACAAAGCATACTAATGAACTCATGAGAAAAAATTAAAACTAACAACACCTAAACAGGTCAACTATCCATCTCAACCTCACCAAGGCACGCTCATCAAATAACGCAAGCCAAGTATAATAACATAATAAGAAGAATATCAATAAAGGGTGCCCTGAACTGCTTTCCCATTGATTTTCCACTCTTAAACCCCAACATCGTATATCCTGGAACTCCTAACACTTCCAAATAACATATACCACCACCCCAAAATCACGGTCATAGCACATTAAGCCTACAGACACCTGGGCCACTGCCCCATATCACGATCACATCTCATCTCACCCAAAGACACATAGGCCATCACATCATAGCCAATATCATAACCAAAGTAGTAGGGTATCATGAATATAAAGGAAATCAACTTTTTTCCCTCATCCAACCATGCACGACCACCACCATAAGTCTCCCCACAGCATGGTCATATCTCATCCCACTCGAAGACACCTAGCCCACCACCCCATAGCATGGTCATATCACATCCCACCTGAAGGCACAAGGGCCATCACCAAGTTCACTAACAAACCTCCAATCATCACAACCTATACATATCTACTTTCCAATAAGAGAGAGCAGGAAATAGTGGGTAGTAATCCATCTATCCTCATCACCGGGATGTCGGAAAAAATACCCCTGTGTGAAAATACGGGTGTCGACACATAGTGATAGACATGGACAGGGTTTGTATAGAAATCATAAGGAATATACAAGTATATAAATACATCCACACACAATCCAAACCTATGGGTTCAAAGAAACACTAACCAACTCACAGCATCCCCACTTTCAATGCCACCTATAAATGCATAATACCATGCAAGCCACAAAACACATTTTTCATTTCTAACCAATCCCGTTATCCATCCCATCAGTTAATTATTTATCATCAACCACGTTTAACCACATATTCTATAATTTAATTTTTCATTAATCATTTCCATCCCATTAACCAAACCAAACCCCATCCATTTAAATCGTTATTAAATAAATATTTCATCACTTCTTGGGCATCTAGCATAACACAACCACACATCATAAGAAAATCATCATTCCCATCAAACCATCACCTCGCTTCCCCACAAGAAAAACTAAACAAACCATCACTTCACCACCACAAAATCTTGACCAAATAAACCATCACCCTATTACCCCAAAATCACGTCCAAACAACCATCACCTCACTACCCTAAAAGCATGACGAAAATACCATCACCTAACCACCCCAAAATCATATCCAAACAACCATCGCCCAGCCAGCTCAAAAGAATATCCAAAAAAATTCACATCACCCCACACCATGTCGAAACCACACATAACCACCCCATAAGCTTGGACACACATCACGACACATCAAATAGAATTTTATAGATTTAATGAAGGGTATTTTACCACATTTCACTTTATTTTAGAGGTGTTATCACACAATCTATAAATCTAGGGGAAACCATTTCATTATCCTAATATAATTAGTTAGAAAATATCAATTTTGGGGTGATACCACAATATCATGCAACAAAGTTTCCACATCACAAAAACTACAGCGTAAGAAAAGGCTCCCAACAGCCATGATTTTCAGTGGGATATTCAGTCTGTACAAACACAACATCATAATAAATATAAAAGATATAAAATCATGCAAATCATTCCCCTTCCTCATAAATTTTAATTAAATGATTAATTTATCATGATTAGGCCAGAAAAAACCATCCTCCTTAGATAGAAAAGAGTAAACTTCACCCACATGATATAAAAAAGTGAGAAACGAGGGATTCCCTACCTCAAATAAGATTTTTCCAACTCACTACACACCTCATAGTGAAGAAGAAACACCCGAAAAATAAAAATGAACCATGAGATCATGGATTAACCTACACCTTATCAAAGGGTTGACAAAAACATAGCCCAAATTACAACCCAAACCAAAACTACACCACCACAGTGAATCCCTAAGAGAAGAATGGAAGAAAAACAACCAAGAAGAGCAGAAGGTCTTACCACTGATCACCAATAGGAATCCACTAAAACCAACAGATCAAGGTGAGGGAAGGAGGGTTAGAAGATCCCCTAAAATCACCTAGGGTTCACCACAAATGATAGAGAAGTAATCCATGTTTGAATAAAAATAATTTTCCAAAAGAGTTATAAAATAATTTGGATCTCACTGGTTTCATATCGTGCATTTCATTCACAACATGAAATCTATGGGTTTCCCAAAAATTCCAACTTTACTTGAAAATTGAATTTTCTTGACCTGATTTAATTACACATCATGAATTCACCTTTTGTGATGTGAATCTCTTTCATAGTTTCCCCCTCATCCACATAAAAGTCATGAAACTAGTCGAATACAGAAGCTGTGAACCTCATGTTGTGTACCCCTTTCATGATTTGAATTTTCTACAATAGCTCTACTACACCTCTAACCACCACGTAACCTCCTCAATACACCTCCAACACCCAAAACTGATAAAGTAAGGGTCTAGGAAGTCATATTATTTTACATTAGATACCTCTCAAACAATTATCTCCCTATAGAATCCAAAACCAAGACCAGAGGGAAAGGGGTCCTAACAACCACCTCATGAGATACCTCTCAAGGATCTCATTAATTCTCAATGATACCACCATTCAAGAATTCTAAACCAATTGTACACAAAACATCTTGCACAACCTCATCACTACATAGCCACATCACCACAACTATCCAACCTCCACATAGCCTAAACCAACAACCACTAAAACCAACAAACTACACCACTCTGAACACACAAATCAAATAATTACATCCTCCATGTCAAGATAATATCCAATCTAGGTGGCACTGACTCACCCACACAGGTTTAATAACATCATAGTATAATGTGTCTTGATTAGGAATCAGGTCCTCCCATTTTCATATGTTGGAAATTTATCATGTATTTCACATCAAATAAGAGACATCAAATCAATGTAAAACAACACTTCTCATAAAACATCAAGGAATAAACATCACATCACAAGAAAAATAGAGTAAGGTAAAACTAAAAATATTTCTAGGTACTGGGCACGCATCTACATATCTCACTCCCAGGTACTCTCCTCTAGTTCACCAAGCCTCCACAACATGTGAACCAAGGGAATGGTTCATCCATGTTGTTTTTTCTCCTAATGATCCTGGATCCCTAATGGACTCTCCACGAACTTCACATTATCCTCGATATCCAAATATCTCTAGTCAATGACATGGGATTCATCATAAAGATCCTGATGAAGCTGAGATATGTGGAAGAAGTCATGGATCCTCTACCATCACATTGTAAATTACAACTGATACGTCACCTCATCAACTTACCCCAGTACCTCAAAGGGACCAACAAACCTGGAATAAAGCTTACTCCCCCTTCCAAACCTCTACTACCCATGTTCAGGGGAAACCTTCAAGAATAGGTGGTCTCCAACCTTGAACTCCAAAGGCCTCTTCCTATGATCATCATAACTCTTCTTCCAATAATTAATTACTTTCATCCTATCATGAACAAGATGAACCTTCTCTATCAATCTCTACACCACATCAGGACCAATAATTGCTACCTCCCCATCCTTTATCCAACATAATGAAGAATGACATGGTTGCTCGTACAAAGCCTCAAACAGGTCCATATCGATGGATGAGTGATATCTATTATTATAATAAAACTCAAAAAAGGGAAATTTTTGTGCCCATGATCCTCCAAAGTCTAATATGCATGCTCACAACATATCCTCCAACATTTGGATAGTCCACTTTGTATGTCCATCCGTCAGAGGGTGGAAAGAAGTGTTGAGATGTAACTAAGAGACAAAATCATATTGTAATCCAATTTATACTCATGAGTTAAAAATTTCATCCTAATATAAGACAGTGGACCTCATAACTCCATGAAAATTCGACACCTAATCCACATACCTCTTAGACAAATCATCAACCACACCTGACTCATTGATCTCTAAGAAGTGGGATGATTTCATCAATCGGTCCATGATCACCCAAATAGAATCACAATATCCTTAAGATCGGGGTAACCCTATGATGAAATACATAAATATTTCATCCCATTTACACTTATTAACATCCCAAGGTTACAAAAAACTACTAGGAACGTGATTCTTGGACTTTACCTACTAGAAAACTAAACACCTCACCACAAACTCTGCCACTGTCTGTTTCATCACGGGCTACCAAAATTGAATCCTCAAGCCACGATACATTTTGGATACTCTTGGGTGTACCTATAAATGTGATCTATGAAAATCAAGAAGTACTCCATTATGAATCACTACTAGAACAAATAACCTCCCAGGAAATAGTATCTGGTTCTGACCATCCTCCAACCATCCCTCCAAAGCTTCACCATGGTCAATACGATCGCACATCACCTATGCCTATGAGTCCCGCCACTAAGTATACTCCACCTTCCACATTAGAAAAGACTACAATATCATATAAAATAAACAACCTTTACCATCAACCACCATTTCATCTAATCATAATTCTTCCAACTCCTCCATTCATTTACAAACATCCCTAGACTCCCAAACAACATCCTTCCATGACTTCCTGCTCAAAGATTCGGCCACAACATTCCCTTTTCCTAAGGTGTAGGAGATATAAAAATCACAATCCTAAAGAAACTCCATCCACCTACACTTTCATAGAATCAGATAACACTGATAAAAGATATAACTCAATCTCTTATGATCTATTAAGGCTACAAAGATCTCCTCAATGAGGTAATACCACCATGAATTTAGTGAAAACACAACTATTTCTGGATCTACACCATGGATGGAATGGTTACACTTGTGGGTACATAACTTACTAGACCCATAATATTTCACTTCCCTATACTAGATCAACATGAATCCCAAGCCCAGATAGGAAGTTTCACAAAACACATCAAATATCACACCCTCCTCAGGCAACTGAAGCACTCGAGCACTAACAACATCCCCTTAAAGTAATTGAATGCTTCCTGGAACTGATTAGTACATACAAAATCCAGGTCCTTCCTATTCAACACTATCACCAAGGTTGAAAAACAATATAAATCAGGTACAAACCTTTAATAACAGTCTGTAAGACTAAGAAAATTGTGAACCTATACCACATTCTTAAGTGATTCCTAAGAAACAACTACTTGGACCTTAGATGGGTCTGTTTCCACACCCTACTGATACACCAAATGCCCAAGGAATTTCACTTATTTCATCTAGAAATAAAACTTGGGAAACTTTCCATAAATATGGTGGTGTTGAAGTACCTGTAAAATAGCTCTAAGATGATCAACATGATCCTCCTCTGACTCTGATTAGATCAAGATATCACCATTGAATATGATGATGAACTGGTATAAGAACTCATGGAACATGGATTTATAAGCCTTGTAAACATATTTTGTGTGTTTATAACATCAAACAACATGACTATAAAATCAGAGTTCCCATACCTACATCTGAAGGAAGAATTCGAGATATTACCCTCATTCACCCTCAACTATTATATCTATACCACATATCAATCGTAGAAAACCAACTCTCCCCACTCAACTAGTTAAAAATATAATATATCCTCAGAAAATGGTAACAGTTCTTGAACGTCACCTAATTCAACCTCTGGTAGTCTATACACAACCTCAAACTATCACCCACCTTCTTGGAGAACAATACTTAAGCACACTTCAATGACACACTGGGTTGGTTGAAACCCATCTACATTAGATTATCCACATGCATCCTCAACTCATGTAACTCCATATGCTTGAATCAATAAGGATCCATCGAAATCAGAGATGTTCCTGGCTGTAACTCTATCCCAAACTCAACATCATATCAAGGAGGTAGTTTCATAAACTCTTCTAGGAAAACATACAAGAACTCCTCCACAATTCTTGAAACACACCCACCTAAGATTCTAATAACATCTCCACCATCAAATAAATAATGGGTTTCACATGTTGACTTCCCACCTTATAAACATGCTCTCCAGTGAAAAGAAAACATTGTCCATCCACATATGATAACATGAATCTCCTATGAAAGCAGTATATAAAAACATGTATGAAATAAAAACAATAAATGTTGAGGATAACATTGTATGGATGCATATAAATTAAGAAAATATCTCCATGGGACTAATGTGTCCCCATGATTAGTTTTCACCCTTAGCACACATCAAACATGTTTTTCTAGCCTCTGACCAGCATAGTAAACATCATGGGCATGGTAAGCCTATATACATATATTCCTAGATCATATAATAGAGTGGGTAAAACAAAGGATTTTGAATCACTTAAATCAAACAAGGCACAAATAAGGGTATATGAAAAATTGATCATACCTTGAATTATCTTTATCCCCTCAAGAATTGATGCCTCCACTAAGTGAAAATGACCATGCCTGGATCCTATACCTTTATGCTGATGAACACATCCATGACTATGATTATTTTTAGTTACTTGTACTTGATTAAGATTGTGAGGTTGGCCTCTACCTACTCTATCTCCCCTCATTAGAGCATAAGCCTACTACCCCAGCTATTGAAACTGTCTCACTAGAAACTACTGTTGAGACTGGAATTAAACATGTCCACCTCCACCTAACTGATCTCAAAGAACTATTGAAAACTGATTCTGATGATGTATATGAACCCCATAAAAAACACGATGTCGTGATATCTCCTAGAAAATCATCAAAACCACTAGCTCCGGAAGTCCGGAAGGGAAGCTGATGAGTTCGAATCCCCACTGGTCAAAACCTTGAAGTTATTAGTGTCTGATACCTTCCACTGAAAACTCTTATCTTCAAAGAAACCTATTTTTTACCCTATCATAGTAAAAATTCCTATGAGTTTATCTAATCGATCACCTCTTCCTTATTATGAACCTCTAAATACATTGGAACATAAATAGAGTAACTACATATTGGATAAAAGGATGAAGTGCATCCTCAAGATGTCTCGAATGAGACTCCTCATCTAGAAAAAGATCTGGGGAAATAATAAAAGGAACTTTAACTTTATTCCCAAATCCCTCACTAACATTATACCCTTCTGAAGAGAAATAATCTCCTTCCTATTCATTGCCTTCAAGGTCAATGAAAGGAACTCTGCCTGGAACTCTTTCTGAAATTCAACCCACAAAACATTTGCCTCCTTCTACTCACCCAAATACAATGTCCACCACTGACATGTATCTCCCAACATCTAACTATCTACCAAAGGGACCTAGTATCCCATTAGGGCCTAGATAAAACTGAAAGTGATCTTGAGCTCCTCCAACCAGCTCTCTATCTCCACATCTGAAACACAAACCTCATACTTCCCCCAAATCTTGTCGCTGAAAAGTATACAATGCCCTCAACTAATCCTCATCCTCCTATTATGAATTAAGAATATGGTGATCAAACTGATTATCTTTCTAAACCTCTACTTCTTGAACCACATATGGAATATTTCTAGGATCCATAGCTAAAATAGGAGACAAATATTTCCTAAGCCCAAGTAGTATGTAATTTCATTTAGATTTATTTTAATTAACTTTATTCATTTTAAAATTCCTAAAACAACCCAATTCAAAGAGGAACACAAGTCATAATGATGCATGTACCAATCCATGGTCTCTACCCTATAAATAGGTTCACCTCACTTGGTCATTCAATAACATAAAGTCTATGCATTGGATCATGGGGGGGCTAAAATATCATGGCCTAGCCAGACTCCAAGACCTATATAATGCACCAAGGTCAAATAGAATTTTTTCCATACTAACCCATGAAATACTCATTGTGCCTAAATCCAAACTCCACCATATCTCTCAACCATTAGCCTTTGATATTGCTCTATCATGAACCCCTCCCACCAAAGATACCACAATGAGGGGAGAGAGATAATGACCCTAGAGTCCTACCTCCAGTAGACCCTGGGTTGGAAACTAGCATCGAGGGTATAAAAATATCAAGAAATGGGATGAATTAACCTATATAAAAATATAGTATTGGGAGATAATATGAATCATCCATAAGAAACTCCATGGAATTATATAAAAAGAAACTAAAACCATCCCACAATGAATGTATAAATTAAACTAATACAGATAAATGTATCCAAAAGTAAATAACCAAAAGAAAAGATAAATAAGTAATATAGTAACTTTCCAAAAAAGGTCTAAGCTAATAATATCTAGAAATATCTAGGTAATCCTCATGGAAACTTGAAAATAATTTTTTATACATAGGGTGAGAATACAAGTATACTCAATAGGAAAACCAAATTCTCTCATGAACATGTGAAAAAATCATACTAATGAACCCATGAGCAAACAACAGAACCAAGAGCACTTAAAAAGGTCAGTTATCCATCCTAAACTCACTAAGGCACACTCACTAAATAATTCAATCCAAGTATAATAACATAATAAGAAGCATGTCAATAAATGATAACCTAAACCACTTTCACACTGATTTATCGCTCTCACACCACAACATCATACGTACTAGCACTCTCATCACTTAGGAATAACATATACCACCTCCCCACAAGCATGGTCATATCACAACATGATCACAGACACCTAGGTTGATGTCCCATAGCAAAGTCACATCTCATCTCACCCAAAGACACATGGCCCATCACATCATGGCCACTACCATAACTAGAGTTGTAGGGTATCGTGAACATGAAGTACATCAGCATAATTCCCTCCTACCATGCATGACCCCCACCATAATCCACCCCATAGAATGGTCATATCATATCCTACCTGAAGACACCTGGGCCACCACCCCATAGCACGTTCATAGAACATCCTACCTAAAGACAAAAGGGACATCACCTAATTCACTAATAGACCTTAGGCCATCATAGCATGTGAATATCTACTCACCTAAAAGGTATATAAGGAAATAGTGTGTATCCATCCATCCATCCTCATCACCAGGATGTTGGAAAAAACGCCCCTTGTATGAAAATATGGGTTTCAGTACATAGTTCTCGACATGGGTGGTGTGCATATGCAAATAAAAAGGAATATAAAAGTATATACATATATCCACACAAAATCCCAGTCTATGGGTTCACAATAAAACACTAACCAACTCATATCATCCCCACTTTTATTGCCACTACTAAATTCATAACACCACACAAGACACGAGCCACATTTTTTATTTCCAACCAATCCCATTATCCATACCATTATTTCATTATTTAGCGTCAACCACATTTAACCACATAGCCCATCATTTATTTGTTCATTAATAATTTCTATCCCATTAATTGAACCAAACCACTACCATTTCAATCATTATTAATTAATTATTCCATCACTACTCAGGCATTTACCACAACCCAAACACACATCACAAGTAGCTCATCATTCCCATAAAATCATTTCCTTGCCACCCCACAAGCATGGCTAAACAAACCATCACCTCACCACCCTAAAAGCACGACCAAACAAACCATCACCATGTTTCCACAAAATCACATCCAAACAACCATCACCTCTTCACCCCAAAAGCATGTCCAAACAACCATCACCTATCCCCCCCCCCCAAGAATTGAAAAATAAACCACACATCACCCTACACTACATCACAACCACACATTGTCTCCCTATAAGCACGACCACAAATTAAAACAAATAAAAAACCATTTTACAAATTTAAAAAAGTATATTTTATCATATTTCACTTTATTTTAGGAGTATTGTCACACAATCCATAAATCAAGGGGAAAATATTTCATTACACAAATATAATTGGTTAGACAATTTCTATTTTGAAGTGATATCATATCAAGTTGTAATAAGGTTTCCACATCACAAAAAATATAGTGCAAGAAAATTATCCCAACAACCATGATTTTTAGTGGGGCATTTAACCCATACAAACACAACATCATAATAAATATCAAAGCTATGAAATCATGCAAATCATTCTCCTTACCCATTAATTTCAATTGACTGATTAATTTATCTTAATTAGGCCAACAAAAACCATCCCCCATATATAAATAAGAGTAAACCTCTCCCTCATGATACAAAAAAGTGATAAATTAGGTATCCCCTAACTAAAAGAAGTTTTGTCAACTCACTTCACATCGTAGGGTGAAGAAGAAATGTTCCCAAACCACAACCGCACCACATTATCACGGATCAACCTAGACCTCATTAAAGGGTTGTCAAAAATATAGGCTAGCTCAAAACCAAAACCAAAACCACAGCACCCCATCAGATTCCCAATAAAAGAATAGAAGAAAAAAACCAAGAAGATTAAAAGTTCTTACCACCAATCACCAATAGGCATCCATCAAAACCAACGAATCAAGGCAGGGGAAGGAGGGATGGAGGATCCCCCAATATTTCTCCACAAATGAGAGAGAAAGAAGATAAATCCAAATGAAAATAATTATCCAAAAGGGTTATAAAATAACCTAGATCCTTCTGATTTCACATCATGTATTCCATTCATGATCTAAAATCTAAAGGTTTCCCAAAAATTCCAACTTTCACCGAAAATCACATCGCCTTGACCTGATTTAATTAAATTTCATGAATTCACATTTTATTACTTGAATTTGTTTCATGGTTTCCCCCTCAACTGCATAAAATCCATAAAACTAGTAGGATACACAAGCCATGAACCACCAATTATCATCGTGTGCCTCTTTAATGATTTGAATTTCCTACAACAACTCGGTTGCACCTCCAACCACCATGAAACCTCCTCAAGCCTCCTCCAAAACACCTCCAACACCAAAAAGTGGAAAAGTAATAGGTTAGTAAGGAATGGGTTGTTAAAAATATATTTATGAATTAATATATGGAATTATACTATTTAAAATATTCTTATTTAATTCTAGGGTTATCTTATTATTACCAATATATTACCAAACTTTAAACACTTCCCATTAACACCCATTGTAATGACTTGCTAATTCTCATTGGATTGAGAGAGAAATGAGTAATTACTTGGCCTTAAGCGACATCCCCAAGATGTCAAAGTCTAGAAATAAATGTCGAAGGGTTTCAAAAACAAGTGTTGGATGATTTACCCATTTAGAAATAAACCAATACACTAAACATTCACTAAATGATGCATGAAAAAAATAAAGACCACTAAAAAAATTTATGTATCTCAAAACCACATCAGAGTGTGCAATAGCAGAAGACCAAACAAGTATCAAAGTAAACAGTGGATAAACAACTAAAGACTCTCAAGAGACCACAATACTCCATGTTCCACAAGCTCTGAGATCCACAATCACCAAACAACCTAAGTATCATGAGGTCATACTAAAAACATGGGAAACGTTACCTTTTCCCCTATCCCAGAAGACGACATCTGCAAAAGCACCAAAGTTCCAAAGTAGGGGTGATTATAAAACTCATTAGTTTTTCCCAAATGACTTCCCTAAACATTTCACTAGGATAGAATATCTAGAACATTATATAAAATAATTTATATAAAACAATTTACCAAAACAGTTTATAACCAAATATAAACAAGTTTGAAAACCAATTATAACCAAGTGAAAACAAAGGTAAACGAACCCAATTTTCTAGAAAGTTAATTTTCTATAAAAATAACTAATCAAATCTTAAAACCAACTCTTATTATCATTTGGAATACCCATTCTATATATCACAACACACCCACGCATGCATGCTTCGTTTGGCAGTTCCATACTCATGAGCGGTCTCTTGTCCCATTACTTTGTGTCCCAATGACACACACCCCCAATCTAGGGTCACGTACCTTGTAACCCAATGGTACTCATCCATTATTAAGGGACTATTAATCATTAACTCATACCACCACCATTTATGAAAAATATTTCCATTACCAAAATAAACCACTTCAATAAAACTGAACTTTTATTGAAAACCAAAACACAACCAATTTCAAAGAAACATTTCATTTCAATAAAAATTCCACTTTTATTGAAAACATATAATCCCATTAATGTTCTATAAATACATAAAAATCAAATTTTTAAAATCCAAATTTTAAAATCAATAACCAAAGCACTCATTCAAAATCCCCGATTTTCTAGATTTCACAACCGTCACTTCTAGAAGGTTTCCACCAAGTGTTCATCAAAAAATCACAATCAATTCAGCACAATAAATTCAATTTGAAATCATTACAATTAGTTTTACTAATATTATTCGAGAGTGAAGCCTCCTTCATCAAAGGTTTTGATGATAACCACAACGAACGAAGAACGCACAAGACAACCGGGTCGATTCTCCAAGAACCCTCCTTAGATCTCTTCTCCTAGAAAGATCAAGACCAAAACTCGTCATATTTGGAATCCACCAACCTAGATATACCCATAAAGAGTGTAGATCTGAGAAACCAAGATAAGAGGAGAATTATATCTAATTATATCTAAGAAACCAATCAAGAACAAGGAAGAATGATCACATACCTCAAGAATTCAGCTTCGATTCACTAAGGGAAGCCTTAGGATCACCTCCAAAATTATGGGAGAACCTTATTTAGAATTAGGGGAAGAAAAATGCCAATTTAGGGCTGGTTTGGTTCAAAAATGAGATATTTATATTAAAAACGAGTGAGATCCTATTTTTAAGGATCTCATTTTGACTTTGCGCACGGTTTGACCGCACGGTTAGGAAAACCGTGCGCTAACTGTGCGGTATTCACTACCCGAAAAGCCTCCCCTTGAATAGTCTCCCAAAATGTGCTCCTACCATGCTGGAGATACTGCCTCAAGAGGACCAATGTGCATGGTTTGGCCGCATAGTTATTCAAACTGTGTGCCTCCCATCCGACTTCCATTAATCCCTAAAAACTCTTCCAAAATTCTCCCAAATCTCCCAACCTCCACCCTTACACTTTATAACCATAAAAAGCAACAAGTAAGGGTTACATACTAGAAATATGGGGTACTAAATTCTCCCCACCACTGTTCTTTCCATCCTTAGAAATTAGAAAACCCTCACTGATCTGAAAGAGTTCTGGCCATTATTCTTTCATCTCCTTCTCATGTTCCCAAGTCTCATCCTAAATTTGGACATGCTTATATAAAACCCATACCAGGATAATGCTTTTTCCACACAATACTTTCTCTTTATTATCCAAAATCCTCACCATGATATATACCAATGAAGCATCTGGCTCTAGGTCAACGTGATCCCATCTAATCACATGGTCAGGATCAAGCTGATACTTTTTCAACTGAGATACATGGAACACATTATGCATTGAACTGAACCATGATGGTAATGCCAGCTGATATTCAACCTCTACAACTCATTCCAGTATCTCAAAAGGGACAATGTATCGAGGATATAACTTTCCCTGCTTCTTGAAACGATGATTCCCAAGTCTTGGGGAGATCCTTAAGAACACATGATCACTCACGTAAAATGACAATGGCCTTAGACAATGATCCGCATAAGATTTCTGAAAACTCTGAGCTGTCTCCATCCTCATTCTAATCAACTCGATCTTATTCATTATTTCTTGGACAAGGCTCAGAACAACTAGTGATGTTTCACCTATTTCCACCCAGCATAGTGGATAACGACAAGGATGACCATACAATGCTTCAAAGGGATCCATATTTATTGAGTCCTGATAGTTTTTATTGTATGAGAACTCCACCAAGGGTATGTGATCTTCCCATGAGCCACCAAAATCTATTACACAAGCCCACAACATGAACGTCTGTATTTTCCTCTTAGACTGGCCGTCTGTATAAGGATGATATGTCGTGATCATAGTCAACTAAGTCCCAAGGTCATTCTGTAAGGATTTCCATAAATGAGATGTGAACCTAAAATCTCTGTTTGATATGATTGAAACTTGTACTCCATGTTTCTTTACCACTTCTTGGATACATATTTTTGAAAAATCTTCTACTGTATGAGTTTCACTAATTGGAATGAAATGGTATGACTTGGTAAGTCGATCCACTATCACCCAAATGGAATCGTGTTTACAGAATGTTATTGGAAGACCTGCAATAAATTCCATTGCTATCTACTCCCATTTCCACACTAGGATAGGTAAAGACTACAAGAAAATCAAGAAAAAACATAGCTGAAAAGAGAACTGCAACATCACCTCAGTCTTTACACTACACATGTATGTAGGCTAGGACCGACATCAAATACCACTTATCTGAAGCTTCTTTTTCCAACTGAGCATATGAGTTTATGCTCAAATCATATTCCACTAAATTTCATTTTCTCTACGTATACATCAAGTAAAATTCAAACATCTGGAGATACTCCATCCATATCCTTTTCCTTGTATTTAAATCTCCCTATGAGGAAATTTGTTTCAAGATTTTATGATCTGTAAACATAGATAATTTCTCACCAAAGAGATAGTGTCTCCATGTTTTCAAATTATGGACAACTACAACTAACTCCAAATCGGGTGTTGGGTAATTCTTCTTAGGCACCCTTAATTTCCTTGAACCATAAGCAACCACATGGTCTCATTTCATGAGAACACATCCCAAACCCAATCCCTAAGCATCACAGTACACGACATACCACTGTCTTGATTCTGGAAAAATCAAGATAGGTGTTGATGTAAGATGAACTTTCAACTCCTAGAAAGACTTATGGAAGTTCTCTGTCCATTGGAATGGAGGATTCTTCTTTGTCAGAGTTGTGATTAGCGAATATAGTCTTGAGAAATCATGCACAAAGCATCGGTAGTAACCATATATACCAAGAAAACTTAGTATCTCGGAGACATTATTCAGTGGTTTATACGAGATAACAGCTTCTATATTTTCAGGATCAATAGAAACACCTTTCTCGGAAATGAAATGGACAAGAAAATGTAATTCCTATATCCAAAAATCACACTTTGATAATTTGGCATACAAATGGTGATCTTTAAAGATTTGTAACATTGTTACCGGGTGCTCCTAGTGGTCAACCCTTGTCTTTTAATACACCAAGATTTCATCCACAAACACTAAAAAAAAGAATATAGATGTCACTAAAATTTCTAATTCATAAAATCCATGAAGACTGTTGGTGCATTCGTTAGACCAAAAGGCATGACTACATATTCATAGTTTCTATATCTACTTCTGAAAGCTATTTTTGGAATATCTTCCCTCTGAACTTTCAATTGGTGATATCCTAATTTCAAGTAAATCTTGTAGAACCACTAAAATCTCCTTAATTGATCAAACAGATCATCAATGCATGAAAGTGTGTATCTGTTATTTATCATAACTTGGTTCAGCTTACGATAATTAACACATAGATGAAGATTTCTATCCACTTTCTTTACAAACAAGATCAGTATAGCACACAGAGACGTACTCGGCCGAATGAAACCTTTGCTTTTCATCTCCTTCAATTGAACTTTCAATTATCGTAACTCTATTGGTGCCATCCTATAAGAAAAAAGGGAAATAGGATTGGTTCCCAAAAGAAGATCAGTCATAAGTTTCACTACCCTTATAGGTGGTAACCCTAAGAAGTTCTTGGGAAATACATCTATAAATTGATACACAACTGCTGGAAAACTAATTTCCCCAATCTCTTCCACTGATGTCAATGTCAACGTCGTCAACTGGTAAGATATCATTCCCACCATTGGTGTTAACAATCTCTTTTCACCTTTCTTTACCATCCTCTCTCCTCTGAAGAGATCCTCGATGTCGTCCTCAGTTATGAAACTAATTGTTCTCCTTTAATAGTTGATGTGATCCATGAACGTTGCCAACCAATCAATACTCTGAACCAGATCTTGGTTTACCTGTGGTTCAGGTGAAACCACATTCTATATATCTTCTTCAGGTTGGTTTAGACAATGCCTACTGGGTTCCATTTTCTAAACCAACAACAAACTCTGTCAATCTTACTCTCTATAAACTGATGGCTTAGCATTTCAAATTTTATCACATCAACTATCACAACATTATTTTCAAAAAACAACCTTTTTACATTTCCACCATTTTAGGAACATTCATTCATGATTTTTAAATCCAAAACATTTTCAAAATACACCAAATATACTCTTTTAAAAATCTTTCATTTGAAAACAAATTATGCATTTTTCAAAAAAATTACACTTTTTCATGAAATCATAAATCATCACTCCTAATGAAATATTTTTTCTTCTTTATTTTACAAAAGGTAGGGGCCGGGAAACAATGCGGGTGATGGCCCAGCCCCCGAGTGGTTACACGGTCAGGCATGCAGTGGCCCGAGAATCCCCTACCTTCCCCAGGCCCACCCAAGGGGTGAAGCCCAGTTCCCCAACGGGGGCCGGCGCCGCGTAAACGCTTGGGTAACCGGCGTGCAAACGTGCACCGCGTGTGGTGAACATGCTTTTTATAGCATACCCCCTGACAGGGTTCGAACAACGCATTTCATGCTCATCTCATTGGCTAAACCCATGACAATGATATTCCAAGATCCTAGAAGTGTATCCAAACACTTGTGTACCCAACTCCCTGGTAACTTGAAGTTCAGCATAAAAGGGTTAGCTACGTCCTTTTATGCTATACATTTCAAGTTCCAAAAATCATAATCCTTTCTAAGATTCCAACACCAAGAATAGACAGGAAATAATTCCAAATCCAAGACCAATAACACTAATGACCACTTGTTAGGCAAGGATCAAACTATTTTATACCATTTGTACCACAAAGGAAGGACCATACTGATACCATTTTTAATGACCCTCCAATTATCATTGGATTGAGAGCACAACAAGTCATTACTTTCCCTTAATAGACATCCTCAAGATGCCAAAGGCTGTAAATAAATGTTGAAGGGTTTAAAATAAAAGTTGGGGAAGATTTAACCTTTTAGAAATAAACCAATAAACCAACAATTCACTAAATGATGCATGAAAAAAAGAAAGACAACTAAACAACTTCATGTATCTCAAAACCACTTTAGAGTGTGAAACAGTGGAAAACCGGACAAGTGTCAAAGTAAATAGTAGATAAACAACTAAATACTCTCAAGAGACTACAAGACTCTATGCTTCACAAGCTCTAAGCTCCAAAATCACTGAACATCCCAAGTATCATGAGGTAGTGCTAAAAACATGGGAAATGTTACCTTTTCCCCTGTCTTAGAAGATAGCATCTGCAAAAGAACCAAAGTGGTAAAGCAAGGGTGAGTATAAAACTTAGTAGGTTTTACCCAATGACTTCCCTACACACTCCACTAGGATATAACAGTTAGCACATTATATAAAATAGTTTATATAAAATAATTTACCAAAATAGTTTATAACCAAATATAAACAAGTTTGAAAACCAATTATAACCAAGTGAAAACAAAGGTAAACAAACCCAATTTTCTAGAAAGTTACTTTTCTAGAAAAATAACTAATCAAAGCTTAAAACCAACTTTTATTATCATTTGGCATACCCATTCCATAGTTCACAACATACCCACACATGCATGCTTTGTCTGACAGTTCCATACTCATGAGCGGTCTCTTGTCCCTTTACCATCTGTCCCAATGACACATGCACCAGATCTGGGGTCACGTACCTTGTACCCCAATGGTACTAATCCCTTATTAAGGTCTCATTAATCCTTAACTCACACCACCACCATTTATGACAAATATTTACATTACCAAAATAAATCACTTCAATAAAACTGAACTTTTATTGAAAACCAAAACACAACCAATTTCAAATAAAAATTTAATTTCGATAAAACTTTCCATTTTATTGAAAACATATAATCCTATTCATGTTCCATCAATCCATAAAAATTCCCTTTTTAAAATCCATATTTTAAATCCAAGAACCAAAGCACTCATTCAAAATCCCCAATTTTCCAGATTTCAAAATCATCACTTCTTGAAGGTTTTCAAAAAGTGTTCAAAAACCAAATCACAATAAATTAATCACAATAAATTCAATTTGAAATAATTTAAATCAGTTCTACTAAGATGAGTTGAGAGTGAAGCCTCCTACCTCAAAGGTTTTTACAAAAACCACAATGAATGAAGAACATGCAAGACAACCGGGTCGATTCTCCAAGAACCAGTCTTAGATCTATTCTCCTAGCATGATCAAGACCAAAACTCATCATATTTAGAATCCACCAACCTAGATCTACCCATAAAGAGTGTATATATGAGAAACCAAGAGAAGAGGTGAAGTAGATATAAGTATATCTAAGAAACTGATCAAGAACAAGGAAGAACGATCACATACCTCAAGAATTCGGCTTTGATTCCCCAAGGGAAGCATTTGGATCACCTCTAAAATGACGGTAGAACCTTATTTGGAATTAGGAGAAGAAAAATTCCAAGTTAGGGAAGGTTTGGGTCAAAAACAATAAATTTATAGTAAAAACGGGTGAGATATTATTTTTAAGGATATCATTTTGACTCTGTGCACGGTTTGACTGCACAGTTAGGTAAAATGTACACTAACCATGCAGTAGTCACTACCCGCACGGCCTCCCCATGCACTGTCTCCCAAACCGTGATCCTACCATGCTAGAGCTACTACCTCAAGAGGACCATTGTGCATGATTTGACCATGTGTTTAGTCAAACTGTGCGCCTCCCGTGCAACTTCTATTAAGCCCCAAAAACTCTTCCAAAATTCTCTCAACCCTCCCAACCTCCACCCTTGCACTTTATAACCGTAAAAAGAAAAAAGTAAGGGTTACATACCATAAAAGGGGGGTAATACACCCATGAATTAACACATTATAATTAATACAATTTGAGGGTGTTTGTGTATTTAATACTAAATTAATAGTGGTGGAATAACATGATCCCAAATAAATATATCTATCTTCCCACATTTTATTAACAGTATTCCATATTTCCTTTCCATTTAAATTTTTCTTTTGAAATACTCCCTAGATCACATGGTATTATACATAATATCAGTAATGAATAAAAATTATCATAACAATATCACATATTAATTTTATGATTCTATAGAAAGAAATAAAGGTAGAAAAATAGGAATTATATTAAATAATACATATTAAAACTAAATAATTTTTAGAATAAATGGAATGATAAAACATACAGTAACCCCTTCCCCTAGACCAAAAATAATATTATCATCCCAATTGAAGAGTATTATGATATAAATACATAAAATAAATATATACCCTTTCACCCATACCAAAATAATAATATTGGGGCCGAGGAGAGAGTAATAACTTACCATATCTCAAGGATTGGAAAAGGGGTAGACTTTTAAAGGTTGGAGTGGTATAAAGAATTAAAACTCATAAGGTTTAATGGGTGAGTTTCAATTTAAGAAAATGATTTTAATTCCAATAATTATATACATATGGGCTAAAACCCAAAGTAGATTGATGGCTATTCTAATCACCAATTTCAAAGGGATAACAACCAAGGTATTTAGGCTCAACAAGGTTAGATTAGAAAGGTCTCATAGTATATCAAGAAATAAATATTTTAGAATATGGGAAAAGGGGTTAGAATCTCCCTTCCATAAAAAGCTGAGCAGTTATATATTGGAAACACTATAGTTCAATCACCACTAGAACCATGAGAATCTTTCACCAACCTATTTTGTATGAACTTGAGAATGGGGGTAAAGGTTCACAATGTCATGAACTAATGAGGAAAACAGTTAACAACCTAGGAATCACCAAGAATCCATTAAAAGGCTAGAAATTTTCAAATGACACTCTCTAGACTCAAAGGGTGATTCTCTAGTCATCCAAGTTTGAGAAAATTATATGATGAATTGAAAAGGGAAGTGGTACTCTATATTTAAAAATGTGTATGTGTGGATTGAGATGTATCTAACCTGTATGTGTTTCTTTATTTAAAAATAGTATACTCTTTTAAATTTTTATTTAAAATAGTTGTAGTGATTTTTCATTATAATTTAGCACTTAAATTCCTTAAAATTATAGATTTAAATCAATCAAGGATAAGGTTTTAGAAAATAAATAAAAAAAACATTTTCATTTATTATTTCATGAAATAGTATATCACTGCTATAGAATTTTCTATTATCAGTGATAGAAATTAATTTTATCAGCACTAAAAAAGCAATAATTTTATAAGAACCTTTAAAAGTTAGGTTCTTGTATCAATGCTATAAAAGATATGATAAAGGCCTACTTTATCATCACTAAAAAAATTATAAAGTATGTTTTATTATTGTCCATTCTAAATATAATAAATGGGAACTTTATTAATTCTAGAATTAACACCGATAAAAGAGAACTTTATTAGTGTTAATACTAGCACTGATAAAATCCCTTTTTAGCTATTGTAGAATGCTAGTAGCTATATCTTAAACACTTTGTGGCAGTGGATAAAAAAATTCAATTGAATTAAAAATATTACATTAAACATGAAACAAAAATTAAATTTACATTGAACCACCATTACAATAAAAATATTACATCAAATTATTTTAGTACAAACAATTATATTTATGTTAACAAAAAATAATAATTGAAACCAATACAAAAAAAACTCACATACCAGGCCTTCTCCAATGATCAACCCTTCCCCATAAAAAATAAGTGTGTGCTTGTAATAAAACAATGTTTATTTTAGTAATAGTACATAAAAAATAAAAAATAAATACAATTGAAAACTTATATAATCCATTATAAATTTCAATTAGAATGATATGTAGTCACTTCTTATCAGTCAAAAATGAAAAATTGGTTATTTTTATAACTTTTCATGATAATCCAAGCGTGTTTGATTAGTTTTGAGTATGTGATGTGTGTTTTGAACTAAAATGTCTCTTTTAAATGAAAATACATACTTTTAGTCATACCGGTCACACCATGTGTTGGATTGATGTGTGGTTAATTATTATATGTCAAAAATGAGTTATTGATATTTTTCTTAAAATATTAGGAAAATTTAATATTTTTCATAGTTTTGATTATGTGATGCACGTTTTGAACTAAAATGTCATTTTCAAATGAAAACATGAATGTTCGATCATATCATCCACACTATGTATCTAATTGACTTAAGGTTAATTCTTACACATCAAAATTGAATCAATAATTATTTTTCAAAATTATCAAGACAATTTGAGGGTGTTTTCTCAGTTTTGAATATGTGACACGTGTTTTAGACTAAAAAGTAACTTCTAAATTGAAAGCATTCACTTTCAATCAATACAACCACATTGTGTGACATATTTATGTGCGGTCAATTCCTACATACCACAAATAAATCAAATATAATTTTCTAAAATTATCAAGACATTCTAAGCATGTTTTCTTGGTTTTGATTATGTGATGTGTGTTGTAAGCTAAAATGTTACTCTTATACTGAAAACATGAAATTTGAGTTATACCAGACACACCATGTTTTGGATTGATGTATAGTTGATTCTTACATGTCAAAAATAAATCAAGAGTAATTTTCCTAAATTATTAAGACAATAAAAGTGAATTTTCTTGGTTTTGAGTATGTGACACATGTTGTGAACTAAAATGTTACTTTTATATTGAAAACATACACTTTGAGTCATATTGGGTACATCATGTTTCGTATTGATGTGAAACCATTCATACATGTCAAAAATAAATAATATATCATTTTCCTAAAGTATCAAGGCAATCATAGTGTTTTTTATTGGTTTTGACTATGTGATGTGCATTTTGAACTTAAATTTCACTTTTAAATAAGAACACACACTTTTAGTGATAATGGCCACATCGTGTGTCATATTGATGTGTGGTTATAGATAAAAAATTTATTATTGATATTTATCCTAAAATATAAAGAAAATCCCTATATGTTTTCTTAGTTTTGATTATGTGATGCATATTTTGAACTAAAATTTCATTTTTAAATGAAAACATACACTATCAGTCATACTAGAAACATCATGTATCAAATTGACTTGATGTTAATTAATACACATCAAAAATGAATAAAGAATCATTTTTATAAAGTATCAAGATAATATGAGTGATATTTCTCAGTTTCAAGTATATAGTGTGTGTTTTTGACTAAAATGTCACTTTTAAACTGAAAACAAACACTTTTAATCAATCTGGTCACACCATGTGTTGGATTAATGTGTGGTTAATTCCTACATGTCACAAATGAATCATATATCATTTTTATTAAATATGAAGATAATTGGAGAGTTTTTTCTCAATTTTGACAATGTGGTGTGTGTTGTGAGATAAAATGATGCTTTTATACTAAAAACACACACTTTGAGTCATATTAGACACACCATGTGTTGTATTAACATGAGGTCAGTTATTGTACATAGAAAATTAATTATATATCACTATTATAAATTATAAAGTTAATATGAGTCTGCTTGATTATTTTTTAGTGTGTGACACGTGTTTTGAACTAAAATTTCACTTTTAAATGAAAACACACACTTTCAATAATACCAGTCACACTGTGTGTCAGATTGATTTTTATTTAATTCCTATGCATCAAAATTGAATTAAATATCTTTTTCCTAAAATATACAGACAATACATGTGTGTTTTATTAGTTTTGAGTATGTGGCATGTTTTTTAAACTAAAATTTCAATTTTAAATAAAAACATGCACTTTGATTCATATTATCCATGTCGTGTGTCATATTGACATGTGGTTAAATCCTACAAATAATAAATGAATCATAGATAATTTTCCTAAACTATCAAGTAAATTTGAGAATATTTTCTCATTTTTAACTATGTGATATGCATTGTGAGCTAAAATGTTACTTGGAGGGGGATGGAAAGCCTCAAACAGTTTTGGACAATTATGAAGGGAGTAGGAAGAAATGTATACAATTTCCCCAGGGTTAGTAGGTATAAATGTATAAAATTGAGAGTTGTATTACCAAATTTACTACTGTAGTAAATTCAATAACTTTCTTTTCTATTATTAAAACAGAAATTTGTCTCACCAGTATGTTATTAAATGAGCTTAGATACAAAAATGAACTCATCGAATCACTATTAAACATAAAAAATCAAATAAAGAACAAAAAACTCTATGTAGAAAACATTAAAAAGTACATTATTACATAATCCTTTCAAAATATTTTATCAAGAATATATTTTTACCCAAGCATTTTGTGCCTATGAAGAGCACAAAAGGCCTCTTTATAGAGTTCAAGGTCCTTCTTTAAGGCTAATATGATTTATTCTTTAGAATATTACTTCATGTAAACTAATCATTTCACCTTCAGAGTTTAGGTTTATTCTCTATATAAATGATTTTATCCTTCAAGAAGAACCCTAAACTTTGTATTGAGTCCATTTATTCTCTTCATAGGCACAAAATGCTTGGGGAAAATTAGTAGGAAATAACATCTCAATGGTATCTATGAAAATTAACTAAATAATTAGTAAATAAAATTGATAATAAGATTAGATAAATAATAATTAGCTAAAATGATAAGAAAATTAACTAAATAAGAAGTAGATAGACTAACTCTTTGTGATCTATATAGAATAAAAAAATAAAAATGTGATAGGATATCACCTCTTTATAATATATGGAGATATTATGACACCGTGTAATTTTCTCACTCATTTTAAAATAAAATCTACATCCTCTTTTTAATACTAGGATAATCAAAAGCCCAAGTAGTAATGTAAAAATATAAATAAATAAATTATTATTAAATATTTTAAATGAAATTGTAATTATTATCTAAAATACATCTTCCTGGATGCTATTTTTTTATGGAATATGATATATTTCATGAATTTAAAAATTTAATAACCACAATCATCATCATTTCTTTGTTTTTTAAATTTAAGAAACGTCGATAAAAATAAGCAATATGTTTTTTTGTATGTCTAGTTAATGAAATATTATTATATATACATTAATACTTATACATTTATATTAATACATGGGCTTATTTTGTTCTCCATCCATCCTCATACCATGATTTTGATGATATTTAAAACTTCCCTATCATAACAAAAATCTCATTAAAACATAATATAAAACATATTATTTTAAGTGTATTTATATAATGTTGAATTTAGTGTATTACAAATTGATAAAGGACATCATGTGTAGTCGATTTGTTGGATATTCATGATTTGGATCCAAAAAATAAATTTTTAGAGTATACAAATTGATTGCAATGAGCATCTAGTGCTTCCTAAAAAAAGGAATAAGTTATAAAAAAATGAAAATATATTTTATATGATTAGATTTTAGAGTTCTACCCCTATATTGTAGGTATTAAGAAGAGTATGTCATCTTTTAATTTATTTTCTAAATGTTGTGGCTACTTGTAGCTCTTTTAATGAAATTACATATTATTCCAATGAATATTTCTGTGTGGAAGTTATGTAAGGACTAATGAGCTATGAAATATCCAAATTCATGTTTGGATACATGAACTTCTAGATCATCAAGGGGAATAGGTATCTCGATGCTTATATCATGAGATACATGAATGTATACTCTCATTTTATATTTTAAAATTGTGTTCTATGTAGAATATCTCATTAGATATTGTATAGGTACCATAAAACAAGGTGATGGGTGGGAGATAATAGATATAAACCACAATTAATGGCACCCTATATAATTTTAGTGTAATAAAGTTTCCAGTATTTTTTTATTCGAATTTAAAAGAAACTATTATGAAAAAATCGATTACCTTAGTTAAGGCAGACCTTTAGGGGAATAGCTATACTCAAAGCTGGGAGGTGTATCTTCATGTGGTGATTGCTAGTGTTTTTTATATTTTCCTTGATCCCTTCCCATAAACCATTATAACAAAGTATATTACCAAGTAACTTTTTTAATTAGAGCATCTATTTTTTTCTACATGTCTTTTATTTTTTATCTTTATCCCCCTATGTTGTTATTTTCTTAGAATATACTTAAGGTGACACTCCAAAACATGAACCTTAGGAATGAAAATATCTTTCAAGATTATTTAAATCATATAAAAGGATTAATTCATTAGGTACAATTGATAATTATTCTTATGTATAAACCAAATTAAAAATATAGGAAAATAAGTTGTCATTTTTATGTAATATTGATTTAATGCAGAATAAAATTTCTATTACGTCATAATTATACATGATTCTCATACTTGTGTGTTTTAATCTAGTATTTTTCCCTTTTAATTTACATGATACTCATTTTATATCACATGATATGGTATTGAAGTAGATTTAGATTCAAATTCATCAATCTTTATATAAAAAAATAAACATAAATATGTTTTCGGTTCATATCACATGAAATCTTTACTATATAATTAAAATAAAAACCATTTTTTAAAGTGAAGAATATCCCATCATTTCTTTATAGAATGGGTACATTGGATTTGATTTATGATACTTATTTTTAGGACTCCTTTTATATTTCATAAATTAAAATTTTTGAATCAAATTTATTAATATATGTGATGTCAAGTAAAATATTACTAACTAGAGTGTACCTGAAATGATTCCTCCTTACAATGACCAATAAAAGCATTCTATGTTTCTTAATTTATAATGTGTTCATTTGAATATAATCTAATATAAATGCACCCTATAAGGGATAATTAAGAGTAAATCAACATTTCTTTATTTTATTTTTTCAGTAAAATAGAGAAAGTATATCATAATTTCACCTTAATGTCTTCTCAAATTATTATCTTTAGATGTTATACCTATTGATCATAACATTATTTTAGTATCATATGTTTGATAAGGAAGATTTTTATCTCCTAGTATCATATCATTCAAGAGAGAAAGCAGTTCTATAAAGATGGTGTTGCTCCATCTGTTTCCATCATTCAAATTATATAGATTTTTTAAGGATGAAAATGTTATATATTTATTAAATCAAGCATAAAATGACATATTTTCATATCTATTTAACTTATAAAGTATATTTGGAAAATTTCAAAGTTAATATTTAGCTGTCATTATCATTTCTTCAGTATGATCCTCATCATTGCTTACACTTCTAATCACATAATATGGTCCATAAACTACAGCATTCTCTTCATCATTGGTTACACTTGTAATTGTATTAGAAGATATATAAACCATAGTGTTATCCCAGAATCTAGATATATTCAGTTATAACCTATTTTTATTCCAATATTTATAACTTTTATCTATTCCATGATAGATTAATTTTTCTTTCAAATCCTCTGAAAAAAAAATTGTTTTGAATAAAAACAATGTAAATACATACGAATGATTTTAGAAGGGTCATATGCATGATCTATTGTAAACTTGATAAACTCTTTAACATCATCCCCAAATTATTTTGTCATGTGATTGTCATCCATATATTTTTAGTTCATATCAATCCTATTTTGTTTAACAATATTCATATTTTATAAAAAATAAATAAATACATAGAAGGTATTCATATAATGAATCATTTTTTACATCCTTAAATTATATAAATTATAACTTCAAAAAATATAATTATAAATTATAATACATATATATATATATTATAAAATAATAGATATAAAACCAATGTTTTATAATACAATGAAAAATATAGACATATAATAAAGCATGTTCTTTGGAAAGAATTAAGTCTTCTATCATTTACCTAGTGTGAAGTAGGTAACTTCATGCCCAACGTGATGGCATAATGTGATGGTTTTTATCATGGAAATATAAGGATTTAAATTGATGATTTCTTGCTGCAAATTTAATTTCTAATTTCATAATGTGATAAAAAATTAGGAAATGGTGGGTTAATGATATTTTGATTTAGTAATTAGTTAAAGTAGAAAAAAATACAGGTTTTTTATATGAATCATTCTTGTTGAAAATAAAAAAATTAAACATAAAATTATAATGGGAATTAAAATATGTTTTTATGTGTTTTTTGTGAACATGGTGTATTTTTTTTGTTGGATGGTTTGGGGTTGAATGATAATGTTTTGTCTAAAAATAATGTTATGTTTGGTATATATAAATAGAAATAAATGTTAAATATATTATAAACTAATATTAATATAAATAAAAATAAATATAAAATATAAAATAAAGTAATGAGTGGTATATATAAATAGAAATAATACATATTTGAACCGTATTTGTTAGTATTTATAACGTGGATATAAATAAAAATATAATATTAAATATAATATAAACTAACTTTAATATTTAAAGATAAAAATTTATATATATATATATATATACATATACACACATATATTTATAAATACAAAAATAGACATAAAAAAAATCATATATACAAATATATTTATATATATAAATAGACGAAACACTTTTTTTTATATATATATATATGTGTGTTTGTATATATACAAAAATGATTATGTGAAGAATAAAAAAAATAGGGATAAAATTAATCAAATATTCTATATAAAAAATTATATATATATATAAGAAGAACAAAAAATCATGAAAACCATGAAAAAATAGTGAAGAAACCAAAATGGGATCGCAATGGGGCGTAACAACCAAAAATCATGAAAACCCATGCATGGTCAGTTGAAGAAATCCTTTAAAATAAGTTTCAAATACCATACCTTTAGTTTTGGAGGTTGATTCATCCAAAATGTTTCACAAAATTCAGTATCAATATTTCAGTTCTGTTAGATCTTGACTGGTGAGGAGGAGTGAAATGATAGCTATGGTTATTTTAAAAACAGGGTAAAAGGTTTTATTATCACTATCAAAAAATAACTCATAAAAATAATCTTTATCAGTGTTAAGATAAAAAAGGATGATAAAGATTACTTTTATCAGGGTAAATACTCAGCCTTTATCATCACTAATTAATAGCACTTACACAAGTTATATTTATCGGTGCTAACATTAGCACTGATAAACAGTAGTGAATATTAAAAAATAAAAAAATACATTTAAAATTTACAATAAATTAATAATTAAATAAAAATGAAAATGAAAAGGTAAACTTATTAATAAATCTATTAATGTTATGATAAATGTATTATTAATATTGTAATAAACATTTTCTTAATAAATTTATTAATACTATAATAAATATTTTGAATAAATGTATCAATGCTAAAATAAATATAAAAAATAAAAAAATCGCTTTATAATAAAAAGTAAAAAAATTGAAATAGGCTAGGATTGATCCCCTTTTTATTAAAGAAAAAACCACTTTTCAATTGGGTTGAGAGGGAATAATTACATAACCTGTAGACCCCAAAATTACATGGCATGAAGTCCCAAATGATGATGTCTTGAAAGTGAAACTGAATATGTACCAAAGGACCCAAAAGAAGACCTTGAAGGACCAACTGAGTAGCATTAATCACATCACAACCACAAACTTTATGGTGTGTCATCCCTTGTCACATCGTGCCACCATTAATCATGTTGTAACATGTCATACCAAAATCTTCACACATGTTCTTGTACATCGTAATTCTAGCCTCCATCACATTGTGCCACCTCAATGACACCATGATAAGGAATCCCTTCACCCCACATTGAGAAATCATGTGGGTGAAGGAATAACAGATTTATTCCAACACACTCATCACTCATCAGAGTTTCCACTTTCCCATCAATTCCTGTATATCACCACACCACATCTCACTTGTCATGTAGAAACATACACCTATTTCATAGCACCATGATTGTAACAAAAAACCCCATATCAACTAGACAATCCACCTGAGTTGGATCTTCATGGTGGTAAGGTACAATAGGATAACAAAAACAGGTCTCATATAAACCAAAACAAAACATACAACCAGAGTACAAAGAAGAAGAAATAGATACAAACAAAATTCATAAAATCCAATCTAAACCAAAAACTATGAATGAAAAAATTACAACAAGTCTCCATGTGAACAACTATCACCTCCAAATCATCCCAAACCAATGGCTGTGAGAACAATATAAGTCAACATACTACAAGATTCCCTTTACTTTACCTAAATCTTATAATACAATATCTACAACTACCCAAATGAAAAATTAGTGTGTGAGTACAAATCCTAGTAGGATACCACCATATATTATATACAAGTTATAATATCAATAATGCAACAAATCTATATTTTAAAATAGAAACAGTTTTAAAAATCATTTTCATAAATCCAAACCCATTTTTATATCATTTTCGTTTGGTTTTTCATAAAAAAATTCCATATCCACAAATATAGGAATATAAAAAGTATAATTTGATAAATAAATAATGAATATACATATAATATAAAGTAATAAAGTAAACACACATCCATGAAATAATCCATCATGTGAAACCATGTGATACAACCTCATGTGAAAGCATGTGAGAAATAATCCATGATAAAAATCCATCATGCGATAAATATCCA
Source organism: Viscum album (assembly GCA_963277665.1). Classification (NCBI taxonomy): domain Eukaryota; kingdom Viridiplantae; phylum Streptophyta; class Magnoliopsida; order Santalales; family Viscaceae; genus Viscum; species Viscum album. Next base: position 1,795,795,955 of record OY728120.1, read on the forward strand.
TAAATTAAAAATCACTCCATATTAGGCCCTAGAATATGGTAATATATTCTATATATAATAGATCCTAAAATAGGAATAATATTGTTAATAAACAATATCGAGTCTTACCACATTTCATCGATATCCTAAAAGCAACCTCTAGTGATGCCACACACACTAGGGTAACTTATGTCCCTTTCCGGATGCACCCAAGGTTCCCAATGTTACATTTTCAAAATCCATTTTAAAATCGTGCTCAAAATTTATTAAACATTTTCAAATCCAATTCAATATTTTTCAGAGTTTAAAAATCCATTTCTAAATCAAAATCGCCATTTAAGCATTTAATTAAACACTTGTGGTGAAGAAATCCATTTAAAAACATACATATTTCCAATAAATCCATTAAAACCATAAATGAATTCAATTCAATGAATATTCCAAATTAATTTTACAAGAACAATCATAAATTCATAGAATTAACCCATTGTATAGAAACACCTGCCTCAAAATTTAGGGAGAACCAATCTCCCTCAAAAATGGGGACCAGGGGAGAGTAGATCAGGTCATCAAAATCCTATATCCATAAGAAACAACATCAATCCTCCATCAAACCCATTAGATCTATAATAATAGCAAAATTGGGTTCCAAAAATATGATAGGATAAGGGATCTAGTGTATATCTACAAAGAAGATAAAAAACCGGATCAAAACCACAACATACCTCAAGATGATCCATAAAAAAGGATTTCTACCAAGAATACCAAGGGAGAAGCCTCTAGATCGCTGGGGAATATTTAGGATAAGACAATATGAGATTATGGTGTGATTTGTTTTTAAAAAATTCAAGTGAAAAAGGGTAAGATCTCACTTTTTAATAGTTTAAAGGGATGTCGCGTGGTTTCCTGGAGGAGGTTGCATGGTTAAACTAACTGTGAACCTTAACTATGTGCCTCTACTATCCATTCTGTCCTTGGGTGAATTTTTTGCACTGGAGGTTCGTACAGTTAAACTAATTGTGTGCCTTAACCATGAGACACCCCTGGACAATAACCAGACTCATGCATGATTCATTGGGCATGTCACACGGTTTGTGTAACCATGCGCAAACCATGAAAAATGCCATTGGAACATCATAGAGGCATACTCCACAGTTACCACATGGTTAAAATAACTATGTGCCTTGTCAGTTTTCTCCAAATTCCCCTTTTTCAGCCTCCAATTCCATGAATCATTCCATACCCCAAAAGAGAAAAACCAAGGATCAACTAAGGTGTACATGTGACCCAGAGGGAATCACAATTATACCCACCATAAGAACTTTCTATCCCTATAAAGTCCTCAAGATTCTGGACCTATAAAAAGATAAGGCCATTGCTACATCTTCAATGATTTCTACTCTCATTCCTTTTTCCTATCCCATCCACACTTCTATAGTACCTAGACCAATAGAATCATTTTACCACATACTACCTTATCCCAGCGATCCATAATCTGAACCAGTAACTCAAAAATGGTGGTATCAGGCTCAAGATCAACATCCTTCCATCCAATCACATGGGAAGGATCTAGGAGATACCTCCTCATTTAATAAACATAAAACATATTGTGAATCAAATTCAAGTGAGATGTAAATTTCAACTAAATTTTCACCTTTCTAAGTCATCATGTGATCTCAAAGGGTCCAACAAATCTTATTTCCAACTTACCCTACTTACCCAACCGATGATGTCCCTGGAGAGGTGAAACTATGAGAAAAACCCGATCACCAACCTCAAACTATAGCATCCAAAAATGATGGTCCACATAATATTTATGATGGCTCTATTCTATGATCAATATCTTATGGATCAACTTCACCTTTTCCATCATCACCTGAATGAGACTCAGCCCAAATAAGGATCGCTCTCCCAATTTTTCTTAGTACAAGGGAGATATACATGGATACCCATATAAAACTTAAAAGGGAACCATCTTTATCGAATCCTAATAACTATTGTTATTGTAAAATTCAACCAAAGGTAAATCCTTTTCCCAATATCCACCAAAATAAAGCACACAAGCCCAACACATATCCTCAAGAACCTAGATATCTCTCTATTTCAATCCATCTGTCTACAAATGATAAGTTGTGCTCAATTTTATCTAGGAACTCATCACCTCCTATAACCCTATCTAATACCTAAATGTGAACCTCATTTCCCTATCAAAAACAATCATATATGGAACTCAATGAATTCTCACAATCTATTATAAGTATAATTCCCCAATTTGTTCCACTTTCTTCATCTCCTAGATAGGCAAGAAATGTACTGATTTCATAAGTCAATAAATGATCACCCAAATTGAATCCTTCCACTAGGATTACATGGAAAACAAATAATGAAGTCTATGGAAATATCATCCCACTTCCATATCATAATGGGTAAAGGTTTCAACAAAATATTAGGTATCTAATGTTCTGCCTTAATTTTTAGAAAATCAAGACACCACGAAACAAAACCTTCAACTGATCACCTCATCCCCAACCACCAATACCAATGTATCAAGTCATGATACATCTTGGTATCTCCATGGTTTATGGATAAACATGGACAATTTCCACTATCCATCAAATTATACTTTATATAAATCAAAACAACCAACCTTCCATGAAAGAACAAAGCTACATAGGGAGACTGAGACCAATCACCCAAGGTCTCCCCACCATAAAGGATTCTACTCAAGTATTGGAACTCGAGTTCTGTTACTTGATCAAGAAAAAATCACTCATAAAAATACAACTCAGATTTCATCAAATCCAAAAACACCTATCTAACAAACTCTTCCACTCTCAATCTCATCTCAACAAACAAACTCATTAGAGACCACTTCTCAACCAATTACTATTCAACTTGTGTTGGTAATTTTATTCTCAACGCATTGGAAACCACATTCCATTTCCCAAGAGTGTATTAAATATCAAAATCAAAAGTTTGAAGATACTCCACCCAGAAACATTTTCATGAGTTTAGATCCCTCTGAGTAAAAATATATTTTAGTCTCTTATGATCAGAATACACTATAAACTACTCCCTAAAGAGATAATGATGCCATGTTTTGAGTACATGCATAAATGATTCCAACTCAAGATTGTGGGTTGGGTAGTTCTTCTCATGAGGTTGTAATTTTAAAGAGACATAGGACACCACATATTTCCCCTATAACAAGACAAATCCCAAACCTATACTAGAAGCATCACAGAAAAAATCATAATGCGAACTTGGTTTTGGAATAATCAAAACTAGAACTGGATCCAACCTCATATTAAGATCCTCACAAGATCTCTGAAATTTTTCATTCTATTCATACTTTACACCCTTAAAGGTTAAATTTTTCATCAAAGATGAAATCTTGAAGAAATCTTGAACAAACCATCTATAGTAACAAGCTAAATCCAAGAAGCTTCATATCTCAAACACATTTTTGGGATACTCCCATGACATAACTGCCTAGATCTTTTCAATATCCACTGAGACACCCCTCTCATATATCACATGCCCCCAAAAATTTCACTTCTCAGATCCAACACTCTCATTTGGAAAGCTTACCGTATAGATGATGTTCCTTCAAGGTTCGATGAATGATATCCAAATGGCCCACATGATCCTCCTCTAACTTGGAGTACACCAAAATATAATCCATGAACACAATAATGAAACATCCCAATAACAGATGAACTATTTGTTTCATCAAATCTATAAATACCATAGGAGAGTTAGTGAAACCTAATGAAATAACAAAAACCTTGAAATTCCCATATTGGATCCTAAACACTATATTAGATATATCCTCATCTCAGAATCTCAATTGGTTATACCTTGACCAAAGGTCAATATTTAAAAACCAAAATTCCCCTCTAAGTTGTTCAAAGATACCATTAATCCTAGGAAAATGATATTTATTCATAATGGTCACCCAATTCAACTTTCAATAATCCACACAAATTCTGAGACTCCCATCTGCCTTCTTAGAAAAGAGCACATGTGAAGCCCATGGTGACATTCTAGGATGAATAAATCCATTAACCTCTAGATCCTAAAGTAGGACTTTAATTTAAACCAACTTGGTAGGTGTTATTCGGTAAGATGGAATAGAAATGGTCATCGTACTAGGGTGAAGGTCAATAGTAAACTTGACCTCTCTCTATGGTGGTAAACCAAAAAAATAATCTGGAAAGACCTCAAGGTATGAACACACTGCTGTATGAAGCAGACTACCCAAAAAAGGGTCAACAACATCAAGAAAAATCTCTTATAACTAGCATGATATTACCCCTATCATAAGGAACAACAATCCTCACCCTTCCTAATCTAGAGTCCCACTCACCCTGAAAAACATGAGTGACCCTGTCGAAAGATAAAAAATGAACTCAATGATTATAATAGTCTAGTTGGGACTTAATGTTGATCATCCAATCCATGTCGAGTATTGGGTCAAAGATGTCAATATTGAGATCTAAAAAGTTTTACATCACCTCATAGTTGGTCATCATCACCCAACAAGTGGGACACTTGAAACCTTGTTCAGACCTCTTTCCCAAAGGCTTGGATAGATCCAACAAGTATGAAATAAGTTTTTAATGTAATCCCAACATTTCAACTAACTTTGATGATATAAAGGAATGAGTGTCACTTTTATCAAACAAATATAGCACCATAGAAGATGAAATAAGAACTATACCTCTAACAGTAGTTGTCCCTTGTTCATATTCCTTTGATTCATACTTCATCGCATAAATTTTTCTAGTCTTAGCCACATAATCATCCCCTTTGGCATAAGGATTATATCCAACACCCTTGGAAGCATCATTATGAACCTAAAAACCCTTGGTGAGAGTGGATTCTACCTTACTTACCTAGGACATACTTTTATAAAAATGATTCATATGGATTGATAATCCATAATGATTACAAGTACTAGGAGCCTCTGTATAATTAGGCTTGGTAAGACCATGTATTTCACACTGATATAATACAAACTGTTGTTGTCCTAATGAATCCCATGAGACTGGACCTAAATAAAACTGACCACCCATGCTCTTTCTTTTCTGGACATAAAACACACTCTAGCTAAAAATAGCACCAACTAAAGCTCCACCCAAACTTTTCTTTCCAGCTATGTCTAATTCAGCTAAAGCTTCTTTTTCTACCACCTCAAAAAAGTTTGGAAGGAATGTGAGAATCAGCATTAATTGAATATCATGCCTTAGTCCCAACTTAAACCTCTGAGCCTTTAGGTACTCATTAGTGACAAGCTCAGGTACCAAATACACTAACTCGCCAAAATGGGTGGAATACTCCAGAATTATATGTTCCCCTTTCTCCAAGGTCAGAATATCCTAGGTATTCACCACATGTAATGTATCAAGGTAAAAATACTGATTAAATATTTTCTTGAAATAATTCCAAGTAATATCCTCGTGCAACTTATCTTTCATAATAAATTCTCATCATCTATTTCTTAGTCCCTCAATCATGTATATGAAAAAACCCACCTTAGAGTCCTCAAGATTCTTCATGAAGTTGAAGATACACTCAATTTTTTAAGACACTCCTCAAATTCCTAGGGTCCCTTATCACCAAAGAATATGGGTGGATATTTCTTAGTGAATTCAGATCCATAATCCATTACTTACCCTAGGTTCACAACAACCACTTAACCCAAATTCTGAATTATATGGATTAAAGATTCAACCAAAGAAGGGTCCACTAGAGGATTCACTAGCAGATCTAGTCTCACAACTTCCTCTCTCATATTTGGAAGATCTCTTCTCAGAGGCATTTTTTTTAGCACAAGACAATAACCAATCAGATTTAGATAATATTCCAAAATATTTGGACCAACTTTAATAATTCATGTATATGATTTAAAACATAAATAATTTAAATCGATTATTAATTATATGATTGAAATAAAACACTTAAGAATGAATAGTAACTTTTAAATAAACTTCTCACTCAGTTCATTCAAATGACCTAAAACACCAAGTCTTAAACCTAGTAAAAATTTTCTCACTACCCATGGTAACTCAAGTTCAAACACCAAAGTAAGATGGCTAGTCACCCTCCCACACTTACTACCTAAATTTTGACAGTCCTAACTCCTAACCACCCAAGACACCAAACCAATCTCAGGTAGTCTTAACACACTTTAGGTTGATCATCCCTCAGATACCATTCTATAACAAGCCAACCTGGATCAACTAGAAAAGCCACCCAAGTCATCCCATAATGGTGGTGTGGTGTAACATGATTATGGAAATGAGTTTCATATAAACCAAAACAAGACGTACAACCAGAGTACTAAGAGGAAGAAAGAGATACAACCAAAATCCATAAAATCCAATCCAAACCAAATAAACCATAAAGAATGAATAAAAAAAGAGCAAAAAGTCTCCATGTGACCAACTATCACCTCTAAAACATCCTGAACCGAAGGTTGTGATAATAAGTGATGTCAACATGTTACAAGATGCCCCTTTATTTACCTAAATCCTTCAATAAAATATATACAACCACCCAAAGTAAAAATTAGGGTGTGATCATAAATCCAAATAGAATACCACCACATAGTCTATAAAAGGTCTAATATCAATAATGTAGCAGTTCTAGATTTTAAAATATAAATAGATTTAAAAATAATTGTCATAAATCTAGACCCATTTATAAATCATTTTCTATTGGTTTTTCATAAAAACATTTTATATCCACAAATCCAAGAATATGATAAGTAGAATTTATAAATCAAGAATTCATATCCATACACCATAAGGTAATTAATTAAACAAACATATATGAAATAATCTGTAACGCCCCGACCCTAGTTACCCAGAGTCGGTGCATTATTACATAACATTGGCATGATCACAAGAAAGATAAAATCTCTAAAGACCGATTGGTTTAGTAGCCTTGGAAACACTAGATATATTCATAAGTTTTACATTACATCATAAAATGAAAAACTACTACAAAAACATAATGTCTCCATAATCCACACTCATATCCCCACATAATATCCCTGCAGGTCATTCATAATTTACTTCTTCACTTCCTGAGAAAAATAAAACATAGAAAAGGGGTGAGCTCAAATGCCCAGTAAGGATAACAATATAGCGGAAACTTTCATAAATAAGAATAAACATTTAAGGAAATGTATAACTAAAACAAAAGCCTTTCAAACATGAACTTTCAACATGGTATGGCATAAATAAAATGAAATAATGTCATTTACTTATTCACATGGATATTCTACTAATCGAATAATCACATGCAAAATCAATAACCACTTTCATAATGTTGGAATGCATAATGACAGACTATCATAACCACATAGCCAAGGCCTCGTGCCAAGACTACAAATAAGATTTTGCCAAGGCCTTGTGCCAAGACACTAGTTTGTCTCATGAGACCTACCGATGCATCGAGGAGCTATAGCGGGCTCCACCCGTCACATATTAAGTCCAATGCATTCCCATATGAAAAGGTTTAAACATAACATAAACATTCGTATTAAAAATAGAATACGAAATGTCAATAATTTCACGATAAAATATGAATGGTATAAAAATAGAACATTCACAGTCAAACATATCACAAAACCTTCAATACAATATAGAATTTTTGTATCATAATAAATCAACTTCAAATAAGCGTAAAATCCATCAAAGGATGTTGACATAGATGAAATCAAAACACTTTTTGGAGAAATATCTCTTTATATTTTTGAAATAATTTAAGATACATATAAAATAAAACATTTTCTTTGAAAATATTCTTATAAGCTTGTAAGGGAAGCTTTGAAGATTTTATAACGGCAGAAAATAGCCGCACCCGCCGTATAAGTTAAAAAAACATTCTTACCTTAATTCTGTCGAAAAGGTTAAAAAGGACCTTGTTTTGAAAACGACGGAAAGATTCCTTTATAAACCTCTTATAAAAAGTCAGACAAGGGTATAAATTACTTTAACCCATATTATTGTAAATAATAAATATGTTTCGAAATACATTTCTAAGAAACATGGATGTGGATGATAAAGAAATCCCAGTAGATTATTACGTATAAACAACCTCGGATAATGAAGAGATTGTGAAATAACCCTTACCTTGTACTTTTCCTTGGTTGGGGTAGGTTAACCTCCTGTATAATGGTGAAATAATTGTTATTAAATTATACAATAATCATATACATTAATATGATATCATATATGATCTTTTAATATTGATTTGATAATAATATCTTAGTATTATCGTTGTTTCGGGTGTTAACTTACTTGTTTTCTTTTATATGTTTTGTTACGTAAGACATGTTTGTAAAGGATAGGTTTTATATTATTCATATCCAGAATTATATCAAGTCCTTAAACATCATTTTTTAAATCATCAAATGATAATTATACTTGAATGGATACGATGGAGAATGAATCTCATCGCGTTCGTGGAGACGGTAGTCCGTACGTACGCACGAGCGACAATATCATTCTTTTGATATTAAAATAATATATAAATGGATGGTATATCATATATACAGAATCCTTAACATGTTATATTTATTATTTACATGAGTTACACATCATTATGATACCCATCCAAATAATATTATATTGAATAACAATTACACCACGACGTGGAGACGGTAAGTCGTACGTACGCATGTATGGTGACATGTTATTCAAAGGGTGGATAGAATACTGAATATGGTTGTACCATATTTATAATAACATCAAAGTATATATATGATACTGGATTTATTATTTTATAATGGTAACAACAAAGGAAGAAGAAGTGGAAGAAGAAAGGAACTTGAAAAGGGGGTGGTGAAAACATTACCTCTTCTTCGGGTTCTTCCTTTTGATTTGATCAAAAGGGCTCCTTAGGTTGGCTTTATGATCAAACTAAGGACTCTAGGTTGTAGTGAGAGAAGTTGGGAGAGTATTTGGGCAGAGTTTTTCCGAACCAAAAGGCTTTGAAGGTGTGAAGAAATGAGAAGGAGGAGTGCCCTTTTATAAGAGGGGTGAGGGGCACCTTTGGAAAAGCTAGAAATATTAATTTATAATAAATTCATATTCAGTTTCTAATGGCTCCAAAGTTGATTATTAAAAGGTTAAGGTGGGGATAGGTCGAAAACCACTCAACCAATATAATTTAGACAGGTTTGGGTACTTATATTAACCTTATCTTTAAGTATTAACTCTAAGTTAATTAGTTTCACTTTTACAATGTCTCTTTGTATTTTTATATAATATGGTTAATAAACTTACTAAATACATCCAAGAGACCCCCAAGTGGTCCATTAATGATGAACCTATCATTATATAAGTCTCTTGGCCGAACCTTAGATTTTTAGGAATTTAATATCAATTAATAATATAATATTTTTTTTAAGAACTCTTTTATGTCAATTTTTACACTATTCAATAGTTGATTTTTTTGAAACTCATAAAAGATTGATTACTTCTAAAAAAGTCAATTACATAAATCCTAATATATCATAATATCCTAGAAAATTAGTTTAATTCATTAAAAGTTTCATATTATATTTATTTGGGTATTTATAATATCAATTATTTTAATTTTTCACTATTATAGTAATTACCTCATCATCATTGTGTCATAAATAAAATAAATTATTTAATGTCTAAAAATTATAAATAAAATATAATTATGTAGGAAATCTTTTTATCTTTCTAATGAATATTTATAATCTAAAATCCAACATATATAACCCTATGTAACAATTGTTTTTCTAAAAGATATATGCTTGTGTCATTTTTGTATTCATTTTAACTTAATTAAAATAAAGTGTCATTATCACTTACAAGTGGATCCATGGGGTCCCAAAATCGACCCAAAGATGTCCATGGTCGACCATGTATCAACCAATAGGGTTAAGACACGTTTTAGGGTAATTTAGTATTATTATAATATTATTTTTTAACCCTTATTTACCGGATTTACCCTTAACCATGGTAAATAAAATATTTACCGCAGTAATTATTCAAAATGTCTAAAAATAAAAGTTAACTATTTACACAATTTGAACATCCTGATTCCAAATATGGAATCCATTTTCCTAAATTCAAAACACAGAAGTGGCAGAAATTAATTTAAAATTAATTCCCGCTGTCAAAACAAAAAACGTGTTTTTAAGAGATAATAACTATCAAAAGATTGACACTTGTTTATGTTCGGTTTAATTGTAAAATTATGTCCAATGACCAACATTATATTAAATGGTAAAAATATATTCTAAATATACTTTAAAACTACTAAAATTCATAATTTATCACTATTAATTATTTTGATTAAAAAAGTTGTTTTTAATTAAAATTTAGTAATTTTCACTATTCATCAAAATATGAAAGTTATCCGAAAAGTACCAAAATTTCACCTTAGGCTAAATTAGATATTCCGAATCCAAAAATGAAGTCCATTTTGAAATATAAAATATATATAATTTTAAAAAGTAGGTATTACTATTCATAACGGCTAGTTTGATTGGTTGTTAGAACTCGGTGTTGCGTACAACACACGCTATCGCATTATTCAAAGAGAAGCGTACCGTAGAAGCTTGGGGTGTTACATTCTCCCCTCCTTCAAATAATTTCGTTCTCGAAATTTCTATAATATTATCGCATGAAAATACTCGGGTGGTTCTTCATCATAAGTTCCTCGGGTTCCCACGTTGCCTCTTCCATCTTATGGTTTCTCCACAAAACTTTTACCAGACGTGTCGTCCGGTTTCTCAGTACTTGTTCTCTCGTATCAAGAATCCTGACGGGCTCTTCACAATAGGAAAGATCGGGTTCCAGTTCTAATTCCTCATAGGTGAGTACATGCGTTGGATCAGGCTTGTATTTCCTCAACAGAGATACATGGAACACATCGTGAACTTTGGAGAGACTTGGCGGCATTGCCAATCGGTAAGCTACAACCCCAATTCGTTCTAGAATTTCGAAAGGTCCAATGTACCTGGGACTCAATTTACCTTTCTTACCAAAACGTATGACTCCCTTCCACGGAGATACCTTCAGGAAAACATGATCACCGACTTGAAATTCCAAATCCTTCCTTCGATTATCGGTATAGCTCTTCTTCCTACTTTGAGCTGCTTTGATGTGATTTTGGATTACTTTCACCTTTTCCACCGTTTCCTCCACCAGTTCTGGGCCTACAAGTTTTCTTTCACCAATGTCATCCCAACAGGTTGGTGTACGACATCTCTTTCTGTATAACGCTTCATATGGTGCCATCTTTATACTCGAATGGAAGCTATTGTTATAGGAAAATTCTACCAGTGGTAAATATTGATCCCACATACCCTGAAAGTCAAGTGAGAAAGATCTCAACATGTCTTCTAAGGTCTGAATAGTCCGTCCTGATTGTCCATCTGTCTGAGGGTGGTAAGCAGTGCTCAAATGAAGTTCAGTATCCAGGGATTTCTGAAGACTTTTCCAAAATCTTGAAGTAAAACGGGGATCAAAATCAGAAACAATTGATAAGGGTACTCCATGAAGTCTCACAACTTCATTAATATATAGTCTTGCTAGACGTTCCAGGGGTAGATCTTATCTTATAGCAAGAAAATGTGCTGACTTGGTAAGACGATCAAAAATAACCCATATTGCATCATTCCTTCTAGGATTCTTTGGTAGCCTCATGACAAAGTCCATCGTAATATTGTCCCATTTCCACTCCGGTATGGGAAGAGGTTGCATGACTCCTCCAGGTTGTTGCCTTCCAGCTTTCACTTGTTGACAAACCATACATCTTGACACAAAATCAGCAATCTCCCTCTTCATGTTGTCCCACCAAAAATGTTCCTTCAAATCTCTATACATTTTTGTGCTCCCAGGGTGTATAGAGAAATTGGAACTATGAGCATCATCCAGCAATTCCCTTTTTAGATCAGGTAAATCGGGAACACAAAGTCTCTTCCCGAATTTCAAAATTCCATCTTCATACACAGAGTCTCTCAATCTCCCATCATTCACAGCTTTAATCTTCTTTTGGAATTCTTCATCATCGGTATGAGAACTCTTAATCCTTTCTAGTAAAGATGGTTTGGCAACCATTTGAAAAAGCATTGATGTTTCACCTTCCCTGGTTATTCCCATGTCCATCTTCACTAGATCCATGAAAATTGGATCCCTTTCAATTCTCATATTGTTCAAAACTCCATGGTCTTTTCTGCTCAAAGCATCTGCCACCTTGTTTTCTTTCCTCAGGTGGTAGTGTATCGTACAATCATAATCCTTGAGTAATTCAAGCCATCTCCTTTGCCTCATGTTGAGTTCTTTTTGTGAGAAAATATACTTCAAACTCTTGTGATCAGTATAAATCTCACATTTTTCACCATAGAGGTAGTGCCTCCATATCTTCAAAGCAAAGACCACAGCTGCTAACTCGAGATCATGAGTAGGATAGTTTTGTTCATGAATTTTTAACTGTCGTGATGCATAGGAAATAACTCTATCATTCTGCATAAGGACACAGCCAAGTCCTTTCTTTGATGCATCACTATAAATAACGAACCCATCATTCCCCGATGGTAGAGTCAATATAGGAGCATTGACTAATCTTTTCTTCAGTTCTTCAAAACATTCTTCACACTCTTTTGTCCAAACAAATTTAACCCCTTTACGTGTGAGCTTCGTTAATGGGTTAGCCAATCGGGCAAAATTCTGGACGAAACGTCGATAATAACCTGCCAAACCGATAAAACTGTGTACCTCAGTTATACTCGTAGGTTCTGGCCATTCTTGGATTGCCTTGGTCTTAGAAGGATCAACAGAGATTACATCTTTAGAGACAATATGGCCAAGAAAATAAATCTCATGAAGCCAGAATTCACACTTGCTAAACTTCCCATATAATTCATGCCTCCTCAGAGTCTTCAAGATAATGCGCAAGTGATTTTCATGATCTTCGTAGGTTTTGGAGTATACCAAGATATCATCAATAAATACCACCACAAATTCATCGAGATACTCCTTGAAAACTCTATTCATCAGATCCATGAATACAGAGGGTTCATTAGTCAATCCAAACGGCATTACAGTAAACTCGTAATGCTCGTACCTGGTTCGAAATGCTGTCTTTGGAATGTCTTCCTTCTTCACACACAACTGATGGTATCCAGATCGAAGGTCAATCTTTGAAAAGTATTGAGCTCCATGAATTTGGTCAAATAAATCATCAATACGAGGTAGGGGATACTTGTTCTTTATCGTTATAGCATTGATCTCCCTATAGTCGATACATAACCTCATAGAACCATCTTTCTTTTTAACAAAAAGAACAGGGGTTCCCCATGGAGAAACACTAGGGCGAATAAATCCTTTATTACTCAATTCCTCTAGTTGTTTCTTTAGTTCGACTGACTCTACAATAGCCATTCTGTAAGGGGTCTTCGATATAGGCCTTGATCCAGGAATTAAATCAATGGAAAACTCAACTTCTCGTTCTGGAGGATGACCAGGTAAATCTTCTGGAAATACATCTACAAATTCTTTCACAATAGGTACATCCTCTATTTGAACATTCCTTTCCTCACCAACAGTTATTTCATTCTCTTCCTCCCTAATAATTGAATTTAGTTGAGCTATTGAGGGTGGATCTAAATAAGAATTAGGTGGTGACGATTCTGCTCTAAAGATAAGGTGTTCCTTATCATTATCATCAAGAATCGTAACCTCTTTCTTTTTACAATAAATCTTCGTATCATAGTCCGAAAGCCAGTCCATACCGAGGATTATATCAAACTCAATCATAGGTATGACGACGAGATCATCAGATAAAGAAAATTTATGTGCTCTAATGGGTACTGATTCACAAAACTTTGTTGAAATGATACTTCCCTTAGGATTTTTAACTGACAACTCCCTTATTAAATCAAATTGGAAATATCTAATTTTCTTAGCAAACTAGGAAGATATGAAACAATGCGACAATCCAGAGTCAAATAATGCATTTGCTAAACTTGAGGAAACCATTAAATTACCTTCCACCACGTCCTTCGGAGCTTCTACCTCAGCAGTAGTGATAGCATAAGCCTGGCCTTGATCCCTTGGCCTTTTCTGAGGTAAGTTCTCCTGACGCTTAGGACATGCATTTGCATAATGCCCCATCTCCCTGCAATTATAGCACTGAACGTTGGTAGCTTCCTTCTTCCCCTTGCAATCACGAGCTTGGTGGCCTTTTTCGCCACACTTGTAACAGACTCTCATTCCCTTCAAGCAAGTACCAGGGTGTTTCTTCCCGCATTTAGCATAGGATGGATATTCAACCTTTCCCTTCTTCCCTTTATTTCCATTCCTAGATTGATCAGCAGGTCTCTTCTTCTCTTGCTTTTCTTTAAAGTCATAAGACTTAGAGAATTCCTTTTCGGTCTTGATAGCACATGAGGCAATGTCTTCGTACGACGAAAAGGATTGTGAGACTAACGCTCGATGGAGAAATGGTTTTAACCCATCAAAGAAACGATCAATCTTACTTCTTGGGTTGCGAATATAATCTCCAGCATACCTCACTAACCTTGTAAAGTTAGCCTCATACTTTTTGACATTTCCATCCTCCTTTTGTCTCAGACTCAGAAATTGCCTTTCCATATCTGCTCGATGGTCGCGAGGAAAGTATTTTTCTAAAAACATATCTTTGAACTCCCACCATTCCATATTTGATACTTCATCATCTTCCTTCATGTTTTGAATCAATGACCACCATTGATCAGCATCTCCAGTGAGGCGGTAAACTTCCATGATAACTTTTTCCCTTTCACTGCTCCCCAAAGCCTGAAATATTTTCTCTAGGGAATTTATCCATTGCTCGGCTACTAAGGGATTTGTATTCCCATTGAACGTTGGTGGTTGTTGCCTCATGAATCGATCTAACATTGATCCTCCACGCTGCGGATCAGGGTGCTCCATATGGGTAAGGTTATTATTCATAACCTGAGTAAGTTTTCCCAGTATGGTGATTAGCTGATCAGCTCCAGTTGCATCACCAGTTCCACTATAATTATCTTGAGCAGGAGGGAAATCCCTATATGGAGTGCGTGCATTAATACGGTTTCCATTTCTTCCACTAGGCGCCATTTCTAAACAATGGCATAAACTAGATCAGTTTATGAATCAAAATACATAATCCCATACTTATAAAACACTTAACATAAATTGAACTATTTATGGATATAATCCATAATCATAAAAATGTTTTCTTTGAGGAAGTATATACTCATAAACCCTTCATAATGATTTTTAAAGAAAATGAGAGTTATCCTAATCATATCCCCCGGGAGTGTCATAACCAAGAGTGCAGCAAGGCCCGTTGTCATGCACCAGTTCCTGTTCGAGTCTAGCTCAAAGCGGTGTTTTCGGGTTTTACCCCTAGGTACATCTGTGCCAGAGCCGCCTCTACCTGCTCGTATCCAGACAGGGATGTATTGCTCGGAAAACTCACAAAATCTCTACAATACCAAAATTCTAGGAAGTTCTTCTATACTAATCCTCAAAGTTCATCTTAGGTCTACGTGCTCTAATCAGAGTTTATCTAAATCTAGCTTCCAAGGTTTGTACTAAACTTCCTCTGATACCAACTGTAACGCCCCGACCCTAGTTACCCAGAGTCGGTGCATTATTACATAACATTGGCATGATCACAAGAAAGATCAAATCTCGAAAGACCGATTGGTTTAGTAGACTTGGAAACACTAGATATATTCATAAGTTTTACATTACATCATAAAATGAAAAAATACTACAAAAACATAATGTCTCCATAATCCACACTCATATCCCCACATAATATCCCTGCAGGTCATTCATAATTTACTTCTTCACTTCCTAAGAAAAATAAAACATAGAAAAGGGGTGAGCTCAAATGCCCAGTAAGGATAACAATATAGCGGAAACTTTCATAAATAAGAATAAACATTTAAGGCAATGTATAACTAAAATAAAAGCCTTTCAAACATGAACTTTCAACATGGTACGGCATAAATAAAATGAAATAATTCCATTTACTTATTCACATGGATATTCTACTAATCGAATAATCACATGCAAAATCAATAACCACTTTCATAATGTTGGAATGCATAATGCCAGACTATCATAACCACATAGCTAAAGCCTCGTGCTAAGACTACAAATAAGATTTTTCCAAGGCCTTGTGCCAAGACACTAGTTTGTATCATGAGACCTACCGATGCATCGAGGAGCTATAGCGGGCTCCACCCATCACATATTAAGTCCAATGCATTCCCATATGAAAAGGTTTAAACATAACATAAACATTCGTATTAAAAATAGAATACGAAATGTCAATAATTTCACCATAAACTATGAATGGTATAAAAATAGCACATTCACAGTCAAACATATCACAAAACCTTCAATACAATATAGAAGTTTTGTATCATAATAAATCAACTTCAAATAAGCGTAAAATCCATCAAAGGATGTTGACATAGATGAAATCAAAACACTTTTTGGAGAAATATCTCTTTCTATTTTTGAAATCATTTAAGATCCATATAAAATAAAACATTTTCTTTGAAAATATTCTTATAAGCTTGTAAGGGAAGCTTTGAAGATTTTATAATGGTGAAAAATAGTTGCACCCGCCGTATAAGTTAAAAAAACATTCTTACCTTAATTCTGTCGAAAAGGTTAAAAAGGACCTTGTTTTGAAAATGACGGAAAGATTCCTTTATAAACCTCTTATAAAAAGTCAGAAAATGGTATAAATGACTTTAACCCATATTCTTGTAAATAATAAATATGTTTCGAAATACATTTCGAAGAAACATGGATGTGGATGATAAACAAATCCCAGTAGATTATTATGTATAAACAACCTCGGATAATGAAGAGATTGTGAAATAACCCTTACCTTGTACTTTTCCTTGGTTGGGGTAGGTTAACCTCCTGTATAATGGTGAAATAATTGTTATTAAATTATACAATAATCATATACATTAATATGATATCATATATGATCTTTTAATATTGATTTGATAATAATATCTTAGTATTATCGTTGTTTCGGGTGTTAACTTACTTGTTTTCTTTTATATGTTTTGTTACGTAAGACATGTTTGTAAAGGATAGGTTTTATATTATTCATATCCAGAATTATATCAAGTCCTTAAACATCATTTTTTAAATCATCAAATGATAATTATACTTGAATGGATACGATGGATAATGAATCTCATCGCGTTCGTGGAGACGGTAGTCCGTACGTACGCACGAGCGACAATATCATTCTTTTGATATTAAAATAATATATAAATGGATGTTATATCATATATACAGAATCCTTAACATGTTATATTTATTATTTACATGAGTTACACATCATTATTATACCCATCCAAATAATATTATATTGAATAACAATTACACCACGACGTGGAGACGGTAAGCCGTACGTACGCACGTATGGTGACATGTTATTCAAAGGGTGGATAGAATACTGAATATGGTTGTACCATATTTATAATAAAATCACAGTATATATATGATACTGGATTTATTATTTCAGAATGGTAACAACAAAGGAAGAATAAGTGGAAGAAGAAAGGAACTTGAAAAGGGGGTGGTGAAAACATTACCTCTTCTTCGGGTTCTTCCTTTTGATTTGATCAAAAGAGCTCCTTAGGTTGGCTTTCTGATCAAACTAATGCCTCTAAGTTGTAGTGAGAGAAGTTGGGAGAGTATTTGGGAAGATTTTGGCCGAACCAAAAGGCTTTGAAGGTGTGAATAAATGAGAAGGAGGAGTGCCCTTTTATAAGAGGGGTGAGGGGAACCTTTGGAAAAGCTAGAAATATTAATTTATAATAAATTCATATTCGGTTTCTAACGGATAAAAAGTTGATTATTCAAAGTTTAAGGTGGGTATAGGTCTAAAACCACTCAAAAATTAGAATTTAGACAGGTTTGGGTACTTATATTAACCTTATCTTTAAGTATTAACTCTAAGTTAATTAGTTTCACTTTTACAATGTCTCTTTGTATTTTTATATAATATGGTTAATAAACTTACTAAATACATCCAATAGACCCCCAAGTGGTCCATTAATGATTAACCTATCATGATATAAGTCTCTTTTCCGAACCTTAGATTTTTAGGAATTTAATATCAATTAATAATATAATATTTGTTTTAAGAACTCTTTTATGTCAATTTTGACACTATTCAATAGTTGATTTTTGTGAAACTCATAACAGATTTATTACTTATAAAAAAGTCAATTAAATCAATACTAATATATCATATTATCCTATAAAATTATTTTAATTCATTAAAAGTTTCATATTATATTTATTTGGGTATTTATAATATCAATTATTTTAATTTTTCACTATTATAGTAATTACTTCATCATCATTGTGTCATAAATAAAATAAATTATTTAATTTCTAAAAATTATAAATAAAATATCATTATTTAGAAAATCTTTTTATCTTTCTAATTAATATTTATAATCTAAAATCCAACATATATAACCCTATGTAACAATTGTTTTGCTAAAAGATATATGCTTGTGTCATTTTTGTATTCATTTTAACTTAATTAAAATAAAGTGTCATTATCACTTACAAGTGGATCCATGGGGTCCCAAAATCGACCCAAAGATGTCCATGGTCGACCATGTATCAACCAATAGGGTTAAGACACGTTTTAGGGTAATTTAGTAGTATTATAATATTATTTGTTAACCCTTATTTACCGGATTTACCCTTAACCATGGTAAATAAAATATTTACCGCATTAATTATTCAAAATGTCTAAAAATAAAAGTTACCTATTTACACAATTTGAACATCCTGATTCCAAATATGGAATCCATTTTCCTAAATTCAAAACACAGAAGTGGCAGAAATTAATTTAAAATTAATTCCCGCTGTCAAAACAAAAAAGCGTGTTTTTAAGAGATAATAACTATCAAAAGATTGACACTTGTTTATTTTCGGTTTAATTGTAAAATTATGTCCAATGACCAACATTATATTAAATGGTAAAAATATATTCTAAATATACTTTAAAACTACTAAAATTCATAATTTATCACTATTAATTATTTTGATTAAAAAAGTTTTTTTTAATTAAAATTTAGTAATTTTCACTATTCATCAAAATATGAAAGTTATCCGAAAAGTACCAAAATTTCACCTTAGGCTAAATTAGATATTCCGAATCCAAAAATGAAGACCATTTTGAAATATAAAATATATATAATTTTAAAAAGTAGGTATTACTATTCATAACGGCTAGTTTGATTGGTTGTTAGAACTCGGTGTTGCGTACAACACACGCTATCGCATTATTCAAAGAGAAGCGTACCGTAGAAGCTTGGGGTGTTACATAATCCATCATGTGAAACCATTTGATACAACCTCATGTGAAAGCATGTGAGAAACAGTTCATGATAAAAATCCATCATGCGATAAATAACCATAAATGACAAAGTACTCTATATTTGGACCTAGCCTATGAGAATAAATATTAGACATGATAGAGCCTAAACTGAGCATAATGTCAGTACTAACCAATATTGAGTCCTACTATAGTCCATCGATATCCTATAAGCAACCTCTAGTGGTGTCACACACACTAGGGTCACATATATCCTTTTCCCAATGCACCCAAAGTTCCTAAGGTAACATTATAAAAATAAATTTTAAAACCATTATCACAATTTATAAAATATTTTCAAATCCAATACAATCCACTTTAGAGTTTTAAAATCCATTTTCAATCAAAACCACCATTCAAGCATTTAATCAAACACTTGGAATGAAAAAAACTATTTTTAAAGAAAAATCCCTTTAAAACATGCATATTTATGATAAATACCTTGAAACCATAAATAATTTCAATTAAATGAATAAAATAAAGTAATTTTACAAGAAATATAATCAATTCATAGAATTAACCCATTTTATAGGAACACCTACCTCAAAATGGAGGTAGAACCAATCACCCTTGAAAATAAAGAACATGGGAGAGTAGATCGGGTCCTCACGATACTATATCCATAATAAATAATTTAAATCCATAATAAAATTCATTATATTGAGAATAACATCTTAATTGGGTTCCAAAAAGATGAGAGGAGAAGGGATCTAGAGTAGATCTATAAAGAAGAGGAAAAACCGGATCAAAACTGCAACACACCTCAAGATGATCCATCAAGAATGAAGGATTTCCCCCAAGAATCCCAAGGGATAAGCCTCTATAGCATTGGGTAAGGTTTAGGATGAGACAATATGATATTAGCGGTGGTTATACTTTAAAAAACCAAGGTAAAAGGGGTAAAATACCACTTTTTAGTAGTTCAGAGGGGGGTTACACGGTTTCCTGGAGGAGTCTGTGTTGTTAAACTAACTATGCACCTTAATTGTGTGCCCTTATAGTCTACTATTTCTGGGGGTGTATGGTTTGCACTAGAGGGCCTCATAGTTAAACTAACTATGAACCTTAACCATGCAAAACCCATGGACAACACCAAACCCCTTCACGGTTCACTAGGCATGTTGCAAAACTTGTGAAATGCCATTGAAACATCATAAAGGCATACCACATAGTTATCACATGGTTAAAATAATTTTGAACCTAACCGTGAACCTTTTTAATTTCCTCCAAATTCCCTTGTTTCCACCCTCTAATTCCTTAAATCATCATGGACCCCAAAAGAGAAAAATCAAGGCTCAACTAAGTCATACCTATGACCCGGAGGGCGTCACAATTCCTGCTAACCTGATTTCTCCTTCAATAACCTCTCATCATGAGATGATGGCTCAGAGGCCTAATGTCCCAAAGACCCATGATGTCTCGAAGCCCTGATAGTCTGTAGACCCAAATAAATGTCCCAAAATCTCAAATCGAGTAAATAGTATTGTTGTTACAATATCCCACTATAGTACCTACTGTAGTACCCAAAAAATATTTCCCTATCTAGATTTGAACTTGGGTATTTGATATAGGATTACAAGGTGTTTGTCACTCGGGCACCACCCCAACTACATAAAAACAATAAATATAAAAAATGAATAAATTACAAAAATATTAAAAAATAATTTATTAATATTATGATAAATTTATTAATATTATAATAAATGCATTAATATTATGACATTATAATAGATGTAGTAATATTATAATAAATATATTAATATTATAATAATTTTTTATTAATAAATATATTGATATTATGATAAATATATTATTAATATTATAATAAATGTATTATTATTATAATAAATGTATTAATATTATTGTAATTGTATTAATATTATAATAAATATATTAATATTATAATAAATGTATTAATATTTTGATAATTGTATTATTGATATTATTATAAATGTATTAATATTATAAAAATTAAAAATTATATTTAAAAATTATAATAAATCAATTGTTATATAAAAATGAATATTTAAAATTACAATTATTATTAAATGTATTAATATTATAATAAATGTATTCAAACACATACGCATACACATACACACATGAATACATACATATACATACACATGAAAACTCATGCACACATACATACACATCCATACACATTCAGACACATACATACACATACACATGCATACACATGCATTCACATACATATACATACACAAATATGTTGGATATATACACTAAAACCATATTAATTAGGTACGTGTATCCTCCCACACATTTTTATCAATTATGAATGGTTTAATTGGCTTGCATATTCATTTGAATATAATTAAATGAATAAATGATAATGGGAATAAATGTATATGAATACATTGAATATGTTAAATGTGTTTCACTTAATGGAATGTGTCAATAATGGTTATATAATGGTATATTATCCCTCCTATTGTGTACACTAATTACTTAAAATCCTCCTAATACTTTATTCTTCCTAAACCACATTCATCTCTCCCAAAGAAGGTTCTAGCACCCCTTTTAGGGTTTGTTTATCCTACGATTGTGAACCGAGATCCTTTGGTTAGTGTAATCCCTTAGAGGAAAGAAGATTTTATTTGCTACTTTGGTGATCGTCATCAAGCATACTCTATCTAGGATTGAATATTGAGGCTACTGCATTGGATATATATGTAGATATATTTCATGTTCTTAATTTATATTACATGTTGATTTTGTTAAGGATAGATCAAGTATTTGGTTTTTTCTTTCGTTATCAAGGATTTTAGGATGAACCCTTAAAATAGTGGTATCAAATTAAAGGCTTCTTCAATGAATCAACGTGTTCATTTTATTATTTAATGAAGAGAATGTTTTAAAAACTTTAAAATGGGATATTTCTAGCCTTAAATTTAAATATGAAAATTTCATATATATTTATCATTATAAATAAAGAATTTATTCATTATAGTTGAGAATTAAATTATTTATAAATTTTTTATAAATAATGAAAAGATAATTTTTAATATTTATAAAATTTATAAAAAGGTGTTTTATAAATTAATTGACTATAAAATGTTTTTGTTTAATTGATTAAATGTTTTTGAAACATTTATTATAAATATTCCATAATATTATTGTGTTAATATATTTTAAAATTTTATATGGTTTATAAAAGGGTTTATAAATCGTAGTAAAAAGTATTTGTGAGTATTTTAATTTGTAAAATGTTTATAAATTAAATAATTATAAAACTATTTATAATTAATTAAATAAATGTTTATGAAACATTTATTAATGAGAATACTCTAAAATATTGAATATTAATATTTGAAAATACTATTTACATATTATATGGAATACCTTATGATATAGAAATAAAGTTTTTATTCATAAATCATAAGGGTAATTTATAAAAATTTCATAAATTAAAAAATAAATCTAAAATAGAAATTTTTTATATTTAAATTATTAAATGTTCATAATTATTAATTCGAATTGTTCAAATTAATATGGAATATTATTTAGGAAAATATTTAAACCTTATCAAGAGATTTTTGATATTTGATTTGATCATGGTTTAAATAATGTTTAAGTATGTGAAATATATATTATATAAAATGTTTAAATAATAGAAGTTAGATAATAAATTGTTTCTAATTCATAATATAACATTCCATATACAATATAATATGAAAAAAAATCATACTATGTAATGAATATAAAGTTTTTAATTTATAATTCTATTATAAATTACTATTATGCTTTATAAAATTTGTTTTAAAATCCTATATGAAATATTAAATTGTTCATATTTTTTAATGATTTATTTATTTATTTCAATCATGAATTAAATTACATTATTTAAAAATGGTTTATAAATAATTAAAGGGTATTTTAGAATGTTTATGAAATTTATAAAATGTGTCTTATAAATTTTTTTAACTATAAAATTTTTATGGTTGATGGAATAAATGTTTTTGAAACTTTTATTACAAAAATTACATAAATATTAAGAGTCAATATTAAGAATATATTTTTCAAGTTAATATAGTTTATAAAAAGTTTATAAATCATAATTAAAGGGTATTGGAATCCTATAAAATTATATGGAATTTTTTTAATCTTTAAATAAAAATTTTTATTTATAAATTATGATGATAATTTATAAAGAGATTATAAATTACATAAATAAGGTTTAAATGTAAAGAATTTTATATTTATAATTATGAATTTTTCATAATTAATTAATTTGAAATTGTTCAAATTAAAATAAATGACTTATTTAAAGATATTATTTAGACCACATAAAAATGTTTTTAATGATTAATATGATTAATGGTTTAAATAATATAATGTATAAGATATGTAATGTTTGTAAATGTATATACATAATAAAAAATGAATTATAAATTAATTCATGAAATTTCATTTCATATAATATAAAATATGAAAGAAATCATATTAAAATTGGATATAAAAGTGTTTATATATAAAAATATGGAATAACCATAATGTTTAGATTAATTATATAATGTTTACAATAAGATTTTATTTATAAATAGGTTCATAAATTGTTCTCATATTTAAATTTATGAAATTTTCATTTATATAGAAGTTATTATTTAATTTATTCATATATATATATATAATTGTTTATATTGTGAATATTGTGTGTTCTTTATTTATGTGATAAATTGTTTATATAGGATAGATCCTTTCATTTCATGCTAGGAATGACTCTATAAAATTTATTTTTCATCTACCTTAACCTCATTTTGTAATTGAATTTATTTGATTGAATTTAGTTTTTAGGCATAGTTTGTGAATATTAGGTGTTGGAGATATCACGAATTGAATTATCTCTTGAGAAAAGTCTCCTTGGGGAGAGGGACTGTGTTTTGGACTACTTATTAGTCTGGAGGCTTATACCATGCCTCAGAAAGGAGAATGGGGTTAGTTATATGTCTATATAGGCTTACTCATTTGGATATTATCAATCTCATATAACTATATGAATTTACATTAAAATTTCATGTACCATATGCATATGATGTATTTAGATATCTATGAATATTTTTCAATTCTATTTTTGGGTGATTAATGCATATTGTGGGTTTTGTAAAGAGTTTCACATTAATACGGTGTGAATACATTAATTTGGTGGATGAAATATGGATTCTAAAACTAAATTTCTAAAATAATACATACACAAAAGGAATAATACATGAGAATATAATGATTATAAAATATGTAATAGTTATGAACTTAATATGAATATGATTTATATTAAGCTAGTGAGAATATAAAAGTAAAAACCCCTTAAATACTAAGTGTGATATTCCTTCCAAAACACCACTTATCAAGACCTCGATCATTCAACTTGGTATTTTCGAGATTAATAAGAGTACCTTTGTATTATATTTTGTAAGGAAAGTAAGCTATAAGTGACTTTTTATTATCTTTTTGGGTATTTTCAAGTTCAGCATGAGTATCCCTTGATTTTTCTTTGTTAGCATATTCTTGGTGATTTCTTTGGGTGACACTTAGCTAGGAAACCCTTAGAAAGGATACCAGAGTAATGATGTTAATTTTATGAATATTATGGAGTTGGATAAGTTGTTATCCACTCAACTATCCAATAGTAATGACTGTTATGATCAGGATGATTCCCAACCAAAAAATCATGGGTTATTTATATGAACAGACTGGTGTAAGTCATGGTGAAATATGGATCTTGGATCACTAAATATATATTATGTAAGGGTTCATCAACTTCAGTGTGTGAACTATAAATAAAATTACTTGATGAAAAGATATAAAATATGATACTCATCTAATAAAATATTCTATTGTAAAATGAAATCATCATCATCGTTAAACATAATTTTGAAATTAATCCTTTAAGAAGGAGAAACTTAATGTAAGTATCTCATGAGACTAGTATCTTAAGAAATTTCTTAAATAAATATTATATATATTGAATTTTTTCCTCCCTGAGTTTCCAAGTGTTTAAATTTTTCAACAAGTGAATATATATTCTTATGGGAGAATAGAATAATTTAATTTAGGTTTCAAAGGAATTAAATGCAAAATGACCCAAGGAATTTTAGTCTCTTCTCATATACTCAATATTATTGAGTATATCAATAACTTGGTGAGACTAAAGGTTTCCTTTTGGATTTTTCTAGTTAAATAATTCATTATATCTTCATATATGTAAATGTTCAAACAAGATGAAAGAGTTCCAGAATAGTTTACCCAATATTATCAAAGTGTTGAAAATGGATTAACAAGGAATATGATGTATAAATTTTGGTACTGTGTAGTAATTACAAGTAGGTAAAATTTCAAACTAGAAGAATATAATTTAGTTGGAAAAGTTCAATAATATTTCTTTGAAAAACTATACAATTTCAATGAAATATAGGGTTTTCGGGAAGGAGGAGTGACAATATCACAAGATTGGATTATTCAAAATTCCTTAAAAAGTTTTCTAAAACTCTATGAAATTTCCCTATCAGGTATTAATGCTATAAAAAATTATTATTTGGTTTTAAAGGTTATATGATACTAAATGTAAAATTTACAAGTGTTTTAAATATAAATAAGTTCAAAATCAAAGAAATAATTAATATAACTTGTAGTTTACATCCAATATATGAAGTAATAAATTAAAACATCAAGTATTTGAATAAAATGGAATGTGTTAATATTAGATAAATATAAGTAAAGGATATGTATCTCTATATCATTTTTCTTATATTATAAGATATTTTTTCATTAACAAAGAGTTTTTTAAAAAAATAAGATAATTAATTGAATACCCATGGTTTATGATTCATTAGATTATATGACATGTCATGAGAAAAAGATGTGTATAAAAAAAATTATCTAGGATAAAGTTTTTATCTAGATGTTTGTTAAAATTTAAGGGAATTTGTTTCTGCCACTCATTAGTGGTATATTTTAATAAATATTTCTTTTAAAATAAAAAAATATACTATAAACACATAGAATACCATATTTGATATGGAGAAAATAATTTATTTATTAATTATTCCTACTAAATGGAAATGAGTTTTATTTCCTAACACAACGAAGTTTTTGTTGATTCTTAGAAAAATATTCTAATAAATAATTTAATGTCTAAGAGATTAGTGGGTGGTTTTTTTTAACTTTGATAGGTTTAAAAGTTAACAAATAAAATATGTTTCTAGTTTATGATTAATTAATTCTTCACTTAATATTCTAAAGAGTTGGGATATGTGAATAGTTGCATTTAGTTACTATGATAAAGTGAATATCACTATTATGCTAGCCTATTCTCAGAGTGAAATTCACTTGATATCCTAAAAGAGTTTTGGGTATAATGGTAAATAGAAGTGTAAATGGTTACATTTGTTTACCATAATAAAGTGAATGTCACTGTATCCTAAGAGATTTTAGGATATTCTAGATAATAAAAATGTAAAAGGTTATATTAGTTACCATAACAAAGTGGAAAATATTTTATCCTAAAAGAGTTTAGGATGTGATGGTAAAGAAATAATGTAAATAGTTTCATTATTTATTAAAATATTTCAAGAAAATTGTTAAAGTGAATGTCACTTTATCCAAAAATAATTTAGGATATGTTGATTAGTAATATTGTAAATAGTTACATTGTTTGATGATATGATGATAATGCTAATATTAGAAACAGTTCTAAATGGACAAAATAATTTAACATTTTATGTTATAAAGATAAGGAGTTTGAATGTGTTAAAAAATATGAACATTAGGAAAATTATTCCTAAGTCTCACCATCATTCAATCTGTATTACTTTATAGATGTTACTCATTAAAAGGGTTTAGTGGAAGTATTTTATCATATAGTCACATAGTTATGTGATGAGAATTATATATAGATTTATTTAATTGATGAAACCATTACTACAATAACAACATGAGGGTCATATGGAATGTCTAGTTGTTATACACATGAGATATTGGTTGTAATGGTTGTAAATAAATCATGTCATTATAATAAAGGTAATATCCATTTAACATTCATTCATGTGTACTAAAATTTAATTCACATGAATAGTCGAATGATAATATCCCCTTATAGTATAAAAATTTGAGTTTTACCTAATTTATGATCATAATAGAGTATTATGGGTCTTGATGATATGATAATATTAGCTTGAATGGATTATTTTACTCATTATAAAGGGTTGTATAAAAGGTATTAATAATAGAGTCATGAGGTGATAAGAAGAGATATATTACTTGGAATGGCCCACCAAATTATATCTCATGGAATTTCATATGTTCATTGATATAATTAGGGTTATATACTCATTTACAATCCTTCTTACCTGAGGTTAGAGAGATACCTAGAATGAGAACCTTCATACTTTGATACCCTACTTAAGTCAAAATATGAACTTAACTAATCATGGAGTAGTTAGGTATATTGTTGATTATGTCATCAGTTGGAGCATAACCAAGAGGATATTGTTTTCACTTATATAAGAAGTAAATACATATTACCCTTGATTGAATTATACTAAGAAAATACATGGCTATACTTAGTTGAGTCACTTTTGATGTGTTTAGTGACTCAGATAAGGTACATGTGATGTGAGTGACGAACCATCCTAGGTATACCTAAAATTTAACCTAATTTGGATTTCCATAAGGCCTCAAGTATGACTCCCTATACATTAGAGGATATCAACTAGTAGTGAGGGTCTAAAAGATATTGTGTAGAGACTATGCCCTCTTATCAGAGTGAAATAATATCAAAAATAACCAAAACACATACACAAGAATAAACATCAGAGTATGCATAATAAATAAATTGAAACAAAAGAATTATATAATAAATGGAATGTGTAATATAGTCGTATAGACTCAAAAGCATGCAAAAACCAACTACTCACCCACTTGGGTGACCACACGTAAAAAATAAACAAACTGAAAATAAACACAATGGGCTCTCATGCCAATTCTAAGTTGAACCACATACCTGATCTACACAAAACTTGAGTTTTATTGGCCCAATCTTGAGACTACACATGAGTGCCTTTGCTCAATCTAGTAACACTAGGCCTCAGTCCCATCCACTGCACTACTAGTTCTCTAACCTGAAATCATACATTAGGTTATTATGCGCACTAAGGTACATGTACAGGGGGTGAGAAATAAATCTCAGTAAGACACCACAAATGGTGAACCTATAATATTATATTATAATAAGTGCATGAACACGTGATATACCCAGTCTTGATGAAGACTAATAAAAATTTTCATAAAGATAAACAACAGCATAAAGAGGGGGAAATAAAAACAAGGAAAATGGAAAAGTGTGGGTTCTATTCAGACACCTGAGGTAAACTACCCACACTATGGACCCTACTAGAGGATTTAAAACACCTGGATCACCCATACACATGAAAATAAGTGCATCTTTAAAATCTATATGGGATCTAAAAGACATCTAAACACAAAAAGTATGAATATCGAACCCCAGGGTGTAACCATAGGAATCCAAATGACAAAGCGCATCTACCGAGCTCTAATAATTCAATTGCATGATTTGAACTGGTGATAAGAACATATAGGTCGACTCAACTAGAGAACCTGTCAATCCCAAAAAAATAGAACAAATCAAGATCTAGCTATGGACCCAACAATAGGTGAGATCCATACATAAACCTTAGATCATAAAACATCCACAGGTCCAAGAGCATAATAGCATAAATGGTGGAAAAAACCCACTTCATGAGTGTCTCAGCACCTTACGAGTCTAAAGCCACTCTAGCTGAGATAAAAACTCAACTAGAGGGGAGATACACTCATCCAAATCACCTATTAACTCCCTAAACTTATCTAACTATAGACAATCAATGCAGGAGAGAACCAAATCATATGTTATGAACAATTCCTAATTAAAAATATCCTAATAGTCTCCTCCTCAAAAAAAATCCCTAAAAAAATTCCTCAAACATCATGGATAAAGGTTAACCCAACATGGGATGAACCAACCTCAAACCCACCATCTAAAAAGATAAACTATCAGTGCCAATCCACTCTCAGATAACAAAGCATGGATCCTCTCTTGATCCCTTGGATATCAGAATATAAAAAATATCCCCCATAGTCTCTCACCAACCCACCTCAAGGACAAACCAAAACCCAAGGCTCCCATGGTCCCCTAGGTCATAGCACAAATTGAAATCCAACTAGGGAATATTTTGTTGCACCCAAGCTCTTAGACCATTCCCTTCAAAAGATCCTCAAATGAATCAAAGGCCACAACATGAGAAGGACACCCTACGATGGGCTCTTCTATCTCATCCAAATCATGGTACATGCACAATGTAGAAACAATCAAAGTGTAATTTTGTTTCCTCCAATATATACTCAATCAACAACATGTCCATAAGGGAATCCAAAATCATTAGCATGCCTACAAGTGTATCTCAATGGTCCTTATGACCACCTCAAAATAAGGAACCTATAAGGTTTACTCAGAACAAGACAAACCTCTAGGTTAATGACCACATAAGAAAGCCTCAGCTAGCCTTCCTGACAACCAACCCATGCATGGGTACTAAGTTTCCCATAAGAGCATCAAAAGAAACACCATACCACTCTGACATTCTTAATAGACTGAAACAAAATCCACTAATCACTCAACCAGTAACCATCCCACAAGGTTATCCTCAAGAGTACCTTAGAATCATCTCAATAGCTTAATGAAACCCAGTTTTAACCATTGTCCCATGATATCAACCCAACCCAAAGGCTCCAGTAACTCCGATCCTTAAGCATAGGATCCAAACTTCAACTACTCTAACCTCAAGCAACAGGTCCCATCACTTAAGGACAAAATAATATTTTCTCATAGATACCATATAATCCTTCCTTTAAGAATCTATCCAAATCACTTAAAATATATCTCCATGTCACACTCAAGCTAGGATAATCATCTATCTATCATCCCTCACCTGATCCTTACAGCTCACAACCCAACCTGTTAGAGGATTTTGGAACCAACCTTAAAGAAATCCTCATGAAAATGATTTCCCATCAAAAACACCATCCAGATATCCTCTAAACACTAAAAGGAATATACCATCATGATCTACATATAAAAACACACATAATGGATTACTCACAAGTCTAATTCTAACTCCAAGGAGAAAATAGGAAAAATAGACCAAGGTATAAAAAAATACATAGTGTGTAATTTAGGTATATGATGTATACCCCAAAATTCCTCCCTAGCCATGTGTCCCAGGACACTTGGCATGTACTTATCCAAATTACATGTGTTGTGTGCCTTGTACATAGTGTATACCCCTACATGGGTACCTTCTTGTGGTATCTCATCCCCACTCAATGTGTACACCACCAAACTGCCCAACTTATACCATCACATACATATCTTGTACCCCACATGGGATCCCTAATCATATACCTGGACATGTACTCCTACACGAGGTCTGGATAAGCATAATATATGGCCACCATCCATGTACCCTACATGACCATATACCCCTAACACACTCTGATTCTCCACTACTTGGTGTGTATCCAAATTACATGGTGTTTAGTCCCAAAAACTCATCTTCCTCGAACATGAATAACACACAGTATGTTTTCATTGAACCAAACATTGTGTGCATGGGTTTTCCCAAATATAAAACACCCAAAGTAGGTCGAAACCCATGTTCCTCCCCAATTAATCCTAGATCGACTCTCAGGGGGTCCCTAATAACCCATTAAATGAATTAAATGCTTACTTTGATATGTTTATTTATGAAAAAAACATAAAATGGTCCAACCTCCAGGAATAAATTACTAAATATTTTCACTGGATCTATTCCACACACCTACCGAGCCTCAATATAGCTATAGATGAGATCCTCGGTCGATGCCTCCTCCTCCCTCTCCCTATTCTCTCCATCTCACTCTATTATATGAAGACCCAAATGGGGAATCACATGGGAGAATATAGTGAAATACAATGGGGAAATAAAAGGTAAAAAAAAGGTATAAAATGGAAAATAAAAAAATAAAATGGGCTTAGACTCATCCTTGATGCAGAACATAAACTCATGACTTACCTAGGAAAAACCCCTCATTCCTAACTCAACTAAAAATATTGAATCTCAATGTTATGCTCCATTTAAAATATATCCCCAAACAAAAATTAATAAATAAATTAATATTTAAATAATTAAATATTAAATATTTTGTAAAAATTTAAATGGATTGGATTTCCAAAAAACTCCTTCTCTAGGGTAAACATTCTATTATGGGACCTACAGAGTGGTGGGAAAAATTATATAAGATCATATTAATGGATAATTTTCCATTTTACTCCTAAAATACTTTTGAGAACAAAAAATATAATTTCTAATAATTTTCACAACTCGTGACAATGAAAGGTGTCACAAACTCCCCACCACAAACGCTTCTCACCCCAAAGAAGCCTCATTAGACATCTAGCAAACATGATCTCCCCTAAGAACTAATGCAATTGATGCTACCCTAACCATCTAATGACTGGTCTTACAATATCCCCAAATCTCTCCCAACATGAGAGACATCCAACCATGAATGATCTGATACTCCCCACTATATTAGTACCCTTATCATCACCCCACTTCCCAAATAGAAAAATGCATGGACCATGCTATGTCCATCATTAAACACAATGGATAGATGTGGCTAAACCACTCACACCTGAGCACCGGTATGAAAACTTCAACAACCCACCCTCATTCCTGGACCACCAGGAACAACACCCTCCAAACTCAAAAAACCACTTAAAATAATATCATGACCTATAACAGCATATATTTCACTCCATTCCATAAGTATTTCCTTAAATAGCTCCTAAACGAGAACCAGAACTCCTGCTCACATGGGACAAATCCTAACACAAATAGGCTTGTGTACTTAAAGCCACTAATCATACTCCTTATGTAGGTCATTTCAAAAAAATTGAATCACCCCCATCGCTTCCCTTTAAAAAAAATTATCTCCCCCATTCCAAGATCAAGAACATGACGAACCTCCATTTGATAATTGATCCAAATCCATAAGCATCCAACCATACTTCCACTTCACTACCCAAAGCACAACCAAAACGAGCAGGGTCAGGGGTCTAACCAAACCTATACTCTCAAGCCTTCCATGAGACAAGGAGCACTCCTAGAAATCCACTTCTCAAACACTAGAAATCCTCATGCCTAACCACACCCTGGTGATAGAAGACCTCAATGGCCCCACTAAGTCATAATAACCCCCCCCCCCCCTCCAAGATATTTTTGATATTAGGAACACGATCCCCACTGAAAGACTCAGAAAACAACACATGGTAAGAACATATCCCTCCCAAGAAAAGTTAACATAGGAATACATGGGAAACACCACCTCAAGGGAAATCAAGCCTGATCCAAATATATATCGAGCATCCTTTCCCTTATCAATCCACCAATAGGGCACTCAGATCCCATTACCGACCCATAAGGGTCTCCAAGCATCCCTTGATGAAAGGACTGCATCTCCATAATTGGAGAACATCTAAACACAAGATACACATGGACTATCATTAGATTAAAATATATATAAATATGTTTCATTTGAGTATAATTCAACCAATTACTTATATGATAAAACACCGTATGAGCATTTGCTAACACTTTAAACAACTAATCCTCCATCGTTAGTAAAACACCACAGATAGGAACATGCCTTTTGAATCCTATGTTTCTAGAATTATTTATGAAAGATGGCCTCTTTACCATGGGGAAATAGTTAAAAACATAATAAAACATAAATCCACAAACTCAAGTGCATCATACTAAGTGAAATAACATAATTATAAAAACAGTTTCCAAGAACAACAATATCATTCCCTTCAAACACGGACTTCCTATCAGTAAAGGTATTTACAACACACCAATACAATATTAAACAAAAGTTCTAACACATTCCCAGACCACCTATTTACCTACTCCCCAAATCATAAAACCAAACACCACTCTCATACCATTTTTCAATGAACCATCTCATTTTGAATTGATACATCACCCGATCATGATTTCCATAAGGCCTCAAGTGCACCTCCCTATATGTCAGAGGTTGCTGACTAGTATCAAGGTTATAAAAGAAAATATAGGGAGAATATAACCTATAGTAATATTGAAATAATAGTGGAAATAACCAAAAAACATACACAAGGATAAAAAATAGATTATTAATAATAAATAATCTGAAATAACAACATTCTATAATAAATGTAATGTGGCATATAGTCATATATACTCACAAGAATAAAAAATAAAAAACCGGTCACCGACTAAGATGACCACAGGTAAAAAATAAATAAACAAAAAATAAATACAACAATATCTCTCATCAACTCTGAGATGAACCAAATACCTAGTGTCCATGATGATTGGGTTGTATCAGACTGATCTTGAGACTCCACATGAGTGGCTCCACTCGATCAAGCAACACTAGGTCTTAGTAGTCCACCTATAATGGTGAACCTATAATATAATGTCATTAAAATTTCATGTTCAAATGATATGTCCATCCTATCAAAAAACTAATAATAGTTGGCATAAAGATAAACAACTAAATAAAAAGGGTGGAAAAAACAAGGAAAATATCCAACCATGTGTTCTAGTCTGACACAAGAGGTAAATTTACCCCCTCTCTAGACCCCACTAGAGGATTTACATTATGTGTCTCACCCATCCACATGAAAACCGGCATGTACACTATATCTACATAGGATCTCTAAGATGTCTAAACACAATAGGATTGAATGTGGGACCCCAGGGCGTAACCATAGGCATCCACATAAAAAATACTATCTACTAGATCTAGGTTTCCAATGGCATGATCTGAATTATCTACAAGAACATATAGTTTGACACAACTAAAGAAAATGTAAATACCAAAAGTCTTGAAAAATAAATCAAGCACTAGATATGGACTAAAATATAGGTGGTCTTCATAAATAAAATTGGGATCATACAATATCCATGGGACTGGGAGCATAGTAGCATCCATAGTGGACAAAACCCATTTCATGAGTGCCTCATCACCTCATGAGCCTAAAGCCACTCTAATCGGGGCGAACACTCAACTACATGGGGATGAACTCATCCATATTTCCCATTATCTTCCTAATCTCATCTAACCACAACCAGATAATAGTGGAGAGAACTAGATAAAAACTCAAGTCCAACACCAGATCCAATATATACTAAGGGTCTCCTCCTAAAACCAAAGTCTTGAGAAGATTCTACCTCTAACATCATGGCCAAAGGATAACCGAACATAGGATAAAACGAACTTGAATCCACCATCCAAATAGTTGAACTAACAACATCAATCCACTCTAGGATAAAAAAGAACAGGGCCTCTCCTAGTTCCTTGGATCTCATCATCCAACGAAATAGACACCATGGTCTCTCAATGACCCACCTCAGGGCCAAACTAAAACTTAGGGCTCCCATAGTCCCTGGGGTCATAGCACAAAGTAACATCCAACTAGGGACTCCCCTACTACACCCAATATCTCAGGACACACCTGTTAAAAGATCCTCAAGTGTCCTAAAGGTCACAGAAAGATTATGACACTTTATGAGGGGTTCCTCTATCTCATATAATGCATGGGACACACCCAATGTGGAAACAACCCAAACAACATTCATTTTCCTCCAACTAATCCTTAATCAATAATGCCCCCACTAGGATACCCAAAATCACGAGCACACCTATAAGGGCATTGCAACGGTCCTTATAAACACATCAAAAGTAGGACCATAAAAGGGATCCTTGAAATTATCCAAACCTCTAGGATAATGACCACATAAGAAAACCTCATCTATATTTTTTGATAACTAACCCATCCATGGGTACCAACTTGCCCATATGGGAAGCCAAAGAAACACAATACCACTCGATCATTCTCAATAGCCAAAAAAGGTATACGTTGATCACTAAATCATTAACCAACCCACAAGGGTATCCTCAAGAGTCTCACAAACTCATCTAAATATCTCAACGGCACCTAGTCATAACCATTATCCCATGACATCAACCCAACATGAATACTTAAATAGCTCTAATACTCAAGCATAGAATCCAAACCTCAACTACTCTAACCATGATAAATGGTCCCATTACATAGGGAAAAACCAAGATATCCTCAAAGATACCATGCGATTCCATATTTCATAATCTATATAAATAACCTCAAATAGATCACCATGGAATGCTTGATCTAGGCAAATCATAGAGCTCCCAAACCTCTCTTAGGCCTCGCAGCTCACAACCCAACCTGCTGGAGGATTATGGAACCAAACCTTGAAGAAATCCTCCCAAAAACACTCACCCATCCAAAACATCATTTAAATGGACTCTAAATTTTAAAAGTATTTTATACTAGATATTTATGTGTAAAAACACTCATAATAGACTACTCACAATCTAATTCCAATTATAGGGTAAAAAATAGGTAAAACCGACCAAAGTAGGAAAAAGTACACAATGTGTACTTCGGGTACATGATGTGTAGACCAATGGTCCTCCCTAGTCATGTGGATCAAGTCACTTGGTATTTAATTCTATAAATTACATGGAGTGTGTGCCATGTACATGGCATGTACCCCCACATGGTTACCTACCCATGTACCTCAGCCCTACTCAGCATGTACACTGTTGGACTACACGGTGTATACCACCCCATACACAGTGTGTACCCCTCACAGGGTCCCTATACATGTACCCCCACATGAGGTCTATCCAAGAATAGTACACATCCATTGGTTGTGTACCTCACACTGGGTCTCTCTGTGTACCCTACATGGCCATGTGCCCCAGACAAACTCTGAGTTGCCACTACATAGTGTGTACCCCCGGTAAATGGCATGTAGTCCCAAAAACTCATCTTCCTTGGATAGGAAGAACACACGACATGTGTTCTTTAATATTCACACCATGTACATGAGTTTTTCAAAATATAAAACCCCCAAAATGGAACGACCCCCCCCCCCACCCTTCATTTCTCCCTAATTAAGCCTATATAAACCCATAAGGGGTCCCTAACAACCCATTTAAGGAATTAAAAACTTTAAAAAAACTATGTTATTGGGATTTATAGTGAAAAAATTAAAATGGTCCTACCTCCATGTGGAAACCTCCAAATATTTTCACTGGATCCATTCCATGCACCCAACGAGCCTCGATCTACATCTGGGTGAACTCCTTGGGCGACACCTCCTCATCTCTCTTCCGCTTATCTCCCTCTCTATATCTCATCTAAAGACCCCAAAGGGGGAAGTACATGGGGGTGTATGTTGAAATTAAAGTGGTAAAATAAAGAAGAAAATTGAAAAAAAGGAAAATAAAAAAAAGAAAAGAAAAGGGGTTTAGGCCCAGGCCTAGCGCCAGATGCAAGGTTATACCTTGACTAGGAAAACCCCTCATTTAGGACTCAACTGTGGACATAGAATCTCAATATGATGCTTGGTTTAAAATATATCACTAAATGAACATGCATTAATAAATAAATATTTAATTAAATAAATATTAAATATTCCATGAGAATTTGAATGTCTTGAATTTACACCAAACTCCTTTCCTAGGGTAAAAACTCTATTTCAGGACCAACAGAGTGTTCAAAAAAATTATATGATATCATACTATATAATAATTTACCATTTTTTCTCTAAAACACTTTCAAGGACAAAAAAATCAAATTTATCCTTATTTTTACAACCTGTGATGATGTGAGGTGTCACAATGTGCTTATCTATAAGATAAATGAAATGTGATGTATTTATCAGATTGGTCATTCTATTCCACAGAATCAATAAAATATGAGTTGGTCAATACTTGATTGATATGTTCCATGTCTAGTGGTCACTAGATGTCATGTAAAAAAGGATTATATAAATTTTCTTGCAATGTATATGATATATCCTATGATGGAAATGTTTTTATAGAGATATAAGTATGTTTGATGGAGATGACACCATAACCAATAGTAGCTTGAGTGGCACTTGTAACGACCCAAAGTATTTCAATAGAAAATTCCCTTCTTATATTTATGTCATAAAAACACAAAATAATGAACTACTAAGTGATATGAGACCTTTAAACATAATTTTTTCACCCCTATGGTTGGAATTTTAAAAATACGACATACACGGTTGTGTTCAAGATGGTTTTTGGAGTCTAATGAAACAAAAATAATTTTTAGTGAATAGTAACCTACCCTTATGAATAGTAACCTACCCTTATGAATAGTAATATGACTCTTATGAATAGTAAATAAGAGTAGCATTACCTATGAATAATAAAATAAAATTTAGACATCTTAGAAAGTGACAATTTGACCTTAGAAAAAGTTTTTGGTATTTTATAAGTCATAAATAATTAATTATAATTAATTAATTAATTTAAAAGAATATTTATTTCCCTGAAATGTATTCATAAATTATTGAATCAATTTCTAATAGTTTTTAGATAATTTTATAAGACCCTACGTAATTTTTGAAAGAACTATAAAATCAGTTTTAATCTTAAAAACTGTTTTTTTAAGTAAATTATGATTTTATTTAAATATTAAATTAATAATATTTAGAAAATTATTTTTGAAAAATGGACTTCATTTTTTTATTCTACACGTCAAAAAAATTTTGGGGTAAATTTTTTGGATTTTTCTGAGATACTTGAATTTTTGGTGAATAGTAGAATACATTAATTTACCATATAAATACATGTTAATTAAAACCCACTATTCCTGACATCACAAGTGATGTAAGCACCCAAATCCCAAAATAACATGTCTTATTTAATATTCTTAGTCATCCTAGACTCAATATTCCTTGTCTTAGGTGAAATTAATAAAATAATCAATTTTATATTAAGGAAACCCCTCTCCCCTCCACTATAAAAGCCACCCTTCACTCCCTCTTTTCCTCACACCTCTCAAGCTCCAAGCCTTCTCTAAACTCTTCCCAAACACCTTCCCTAGCCCCTCCCCCACGTCAAAGAGCTTCTAGTCTCATTAAAAGACCAAGCTTAGTCCCTTAAGGAGGTTCTCAAGAGGAGGATTCTAAAGGTAATTTCTCTCCCTCTTCTCCTTTAATTTCCTTTCAAGTTCAAGTTCCTTTCTTGATCTCTCCCTACCTATATTCATCCAAATTGTTTTTTAACTCCAGTATTATATATATACTGTAATATTATTATTCTAATGGTATATTATATCACCCCACACCCTTTCCCTCTTCCTTTTATTTTATTAAAGAGAATGTTGTTCATGTGGTGATAATTTATCACCTTCAAAAACAACATGCTCTCTTCTTCCATTTCTACCTTCAAATCTGGTCATTAAACCATTTTTATGGTTGAACCAGAATATTTTATATGTATTATGTTCTATTTTAAGTTCTGTAAATAACCTATGGCCATATTACTAGGTGAAAAGTTAAAACATGTTCATTGTGATCCAAAAACCGCCCAAATAACCATCATTAAAATCGTATCTAATGATTCATCCACATGGATCTAATATAACTCATTATAAAATCATTAAAGATTATTTAATATCATTAATAACATGCAATATCATTTCTGGATGTTTACCCATGATCTACCCAAACATCAATTTAAGAATACAAGTGGACCGCTCAAGAAAACCATGAAAACGAACGTCACCGATCAATGTTTTTAAACTCTATAAGTCATCCAAAGGAACATAATATGAAATAATGAAACCAGAATTAACCCTATTAATGTATAAAAGGTTCTTTAATTTCTAATAAATGAATATAATGTCATTATACAGGAAATTAAAGATAAGTAGGCATTCGAGTACAAGGTAAGGGGAAATCTCGAACCCAATTTTCTTCCTTCGGGTTCTCCCTCTTTCACTCCATTTTTGATATGGTTACTCCTCACAGATCATTTTTTCATCATTCACTTTACTTTTCTGGGATATACATGTTTTTAACTAGTTTTTATGTCCATCAAAATGTTTTCCAAAAGAACTCTTCTTTCAAGATCTCACCTTTTACCTCTCATTCAAGGTTGATGGTTCTTGTATCAAGTATGTTGTTCCCTCTTTATTTTGGGAACCCAAAGATTATGAATGTGTTATTATGAGATGAAACCCATTACTTTACATGGGTTATTTATGTACATGTTTGATATGTGTTCTATGTGGAAATCATGATAATGATAATGTTATGATGTGACGGGTGCGCCCGGAATTATATAGCGCAATATGAATGTTTAAATGTGACGGGTGTGCCCGGAATTATATAGCACTCCAATGCATTGGGTAAAGTTATTAATCTCATGAGTAAATGTGAAATGATGTGTGAACAAGATGCTATATTTTTTCACAAGTATGTGTGTTATTTAACCACTAAGACGTGATGTTTCATTTTTATGCATTGCCACATTTCAAGTTTATTATTTATGCTCCTCTCATGTTCATGATCTTCTTCCTATGTCATGATTATGCTCACCCCATGCTATATTGTTCTTATCTATCCTCTTACTGGGCTTTATCTCACCCATTTTGATGTATATCCTCAGGTGGATACATGTACTAAGGAGAGGACAAGTGCCACTAAGAAGCTAGTGAAGAAGAAATTAAATAAATGTTTATAGTTGATGTTGTATTTGTTATGTATGGTCCTAGTTTTCCCAAGTCACTAAACCTTTGGATCCTCCATGTGTAATACTATTATGTTGTTTATCTTTGTAATGATGTAATAGTAATGTAAGAAAAGTTTGGGTCTCTATAGTTGGTATCAAAGGAAAGGTTTAGTTAATTTGGGGATTAGGATTAGTGAACCCTAGAGAAAACCTACAACATGAGACTAAGTACAAATATGCACACAAGGATATTTACCTAGGGATACCATATGTTATGTTTTTGGTATAATTGTTTAAATGAATAAGTTATTCATGAATTGTTTACTTATGTTTTGTTCTAACCTTTTCTATTTTAGAAAATGGTGGGAACCAGGAGAAATCAAGCCAACAACTATTGCGAGGGCCAATGCAACAATTGCCCGAACAACATCCCCAATGATTTGGGAGGTGGAGTTCAAAACTTCATGGAGATGCTTACCCAATTATCTCAAGTTATGAATAATAACAAAATAATGGGGAACATCCTCCTTCACCAAAGAGGGAGCAACTAGCTATCGAATTTTTTATGCGGCAACGACCACTGACATTTTGTGGATCTTCTGATCCACTAGTTGCGGAACAGTGGGTCAACTCCATGGAGAAGATATTTTCTATTCTTCACTGTTCCGAGACGAAGAAGGTGACTCTAGCCGTTTATCGTCTAGATGGAGAAGTTGATCAATGGTGGGCTTTGATTAAGAACACCAAGCCAAGGGAGGAAATTGAAGAGATGGAATGGGAAGACTTTAAGATAATGTTTCTTAATAAGTACTTCCCACGAACTCTTCGTACGAAGATGGAGAGAGAATTCATAGAGCTCAAGAAAAAAGAAGGAGAATCTGTCACAACCTATGAAGAAATTTTCACAAGGCTCGCAAGGTATTATTCAGGTTTTGTTATCAACAATGATAGCAAAATTGATATATTCTTTAGTGGATTAAAACCACATCTTCGAAAGGCTCTTGCAATTCGAGACTTTGGGAGTTATGAAGAAGTTGTTCAGTGTGCTCTCAAAGTGGAGATGGAGTTTGGAGAATGGTCCCATGGCTATAGTGATAAGAAAAGAAAGATGGAGTTTCAAGCTGGTGGATCTAGTGATAAAGATGGGAATAAAACACAACAACCCACATGCCAAAAATGTGGGAAGTTGCACCATGGGAACTGCCTCAAAGGGATGGGGAAATGCTTAAAGTGTGGGAAAGAAGGACACCTTGCTCACAAGTGTCGAAAAGACATGAAAAGGAAGGATAATGTAGCTGATGAAAGGAGAGAACCACTCATGGTTCAATTCTACAACTGTAATGAGCTAGGGCACTATTCAAACCAGTGCACTAAACCTCGAGCTCTCGAGGGTAATCAGTGCCAGCAACCACCAAAGCCAAAGGATCAAGGGAAGGCTTATGTCGTCACTACTGCGGAAGTGGATCATGATAATGAAGTCATACAAGGTACACTTCCTATTCACTCAAGAATGGAAAAAGTCTTATTTGATTCTGGTTCTACGCATTCCTTTATATCTTGCAAGTTTTCTATAACTATAGAATCGAAGCCCCGAAACCTTGAAGTAGAGATATCTGTAAAAACACCAAGTGGTGCAATAATTGCAACCCAAGTGTTTGACTCTTCTCCTGTTGACGTATGTGGGAAGATTCTTCCGGAAAATCTCGTAATACTTCCCTTGGTGGAATTTGACGCTATAATGGGAATGGATTTATAAGGCCCCAGCCTTAAACCTTACTTAATCTTGAGTTATTACAAGATTACACATTGAGGATCTTTTCAGGTTTAGAGTTTTAGAGAATTAGATCATAAAACTTGCATTAAATTCCACATATAAACAAAATGGTTACATAAATATAGTATTCTTTATTCCCATCAATGGAAACATATTTAAAATAAAACATGGATTATTTCTTGACACTTCCTTGACACTATCATCATATCATGTACCTTTCCCTTGACCTGTGAAAAACATTTCAAAAAACTTGGGATGAGCATAAAAAGCTCAGTAAGGGATATAAAAATATGGAAAGGAAACATGGGTACATATATACATAAGAATGAGATCATACTTTACCCATAAAACATAAGCACTTTAACATACCTCATCAAATCATGAATAAATCATAGAAATCATAAGACATAAAGGTAACTTGAGGCATTCATAACATCATTACGTAGGGAGTAACCCTCTTGGTTACGTTTGGAATACCCATCACAGTATATTCCCTAAATCTCTTTGGAGAAACCTTAACGTTTCACTCCTTTGTATTACCCAATGCATTGGAGAGCTATATCGGGCTCACCCACCCTTAGTTTATCACGGAACCACCCGTCTTCATAATAATTCCCAAGAACCTCAACATAATCGTATCACATAAAACATGCATAAAGGAAACATAACATTTCCACCTTTCAATCACAAGATATCAATACAACACATTGATATAAAAACATCATGAAAACCATTTTCAATACCAAAATAAAAGAAAAGTAAAACATGGTATTTATTTTTCTTTTAAAAACAAGGTATGGCTTGTAGAGGAAGCCGAAACCCAAATAATGGTCCCGGCGGCGGAGAAGTCATTGTCGCCGCATACGTACGACAAAAACATTCCCTTTTTTCATTTTGTAAAACATTTCATATAAAAAATATTCATTTTGGATAAACGTAAAAGTCAAAGGGGTTTGTGTATAAAATAAAATATGCCTCAATGAAAGGAGATTGAGACGAAGTCCCATACCTCGGGTCTGACTTGACTCGATCATTCTTTAATGTCCTGAATAATAAACTTGAGTTAATTTCTACTTGATTAAGAACCTTTTTCAAGTTCATTATTCCTTTTATATCACTTATTACCATGTCATGAACACTATGTAATTATTTAAGTTAATAACGGTCATTTTAACGATCATTGGTACTTGAGTCAAAAATAAACCCTTTATAATTACAACTTGTTCATGTATCCATTATATCCAGAATGGTATTCATGATTTAGATATCATATATGTCATATATATCCATTACATGCATGCATTTATAATATTACATAATCATTTAGAGGTAAGAAATGAAATGCACCGTTCATGGAGACGGTAAGCCGTACGTACGCATGAACGCTACTTTCATTTCTATTTCATATTTTATAGAATGGAATCATAATTATATAAAGGTATATTATAATTCCAGTATAATATCATATATAATATCATAGTTCCATCCTTTATATGTCCCACATATGGTATTTAACAAATCAAATCACTTTGAGGGGGTGGTAGTCTGCACTTCCTTAAATGAAGATATCGCGTTTACCCATAATGGAAACCATAAAGGTATGACAAAAAAGAAAAATACATAAGCTTAAGGAAAACATAAACATATTATATATCATATATAAATATAGTGACATCTTAATGTCCACATTTTAAGGTGTTAAAAGAATGTTGAACAATCATCATTTCGGGAGGCATAAATTCACCATCCACGGAAACAGTATGTTCGTTAACCATTAGATGTAGGTGTGTGTAATTGTAGCTAGAATAATTATTATAAAAACATCCTAGTATATTGAGGATACTGGAGTTGTTACAAAATAAAAGAATAAAAAGATTTTAGGGTGTTGGAGAAGCAAAATAAAACAAAAGGACTCAAAAGAAGACAATACCTTAAAATCGGGTAACTCCCTTTGGTTTGAGCTCAAAAGCTTCCTTGGGAAGACTTATGCCCAAAGTGAGGCTTCAAGTAGTAAGAGAGGGAAGTGGAGAGACAAAATTGTCAGGGTTTGGCCGAGCCAAAGGCTTTGGGAGTGTGGGTAAGGAGGTAGAGGTGGGGGCCTTTTATAAGAGGAGAGGAGGGGCACTCTTGGAAAGTAAAGATAAGTTACTTTATTTTAAAATGAGTTTCGGATTCAAAAGGTCCCACATTGATATAATTCGAGTATAAGGTGATAAGGGTTCTAAATACACTCATCCAATTGGTTTTTTCCATGTGTAGGTTTTAGATTTTACATTATCTTTCCATTTTATTTAAATCGTTAAATAATGAGGTCATCGCTGCATCATCATGATGTCATAATAATTTAATTTGTCTAAAAATTATAAAAAAAACTAATATGATGTATTAAATCTTTTTAGATTTCTAATGAATATTTATAGTCAAAAATCTGACTTGTGTAACCCCATGTAAAAATTGTTTTAGTAAAACACCTCATGTGTGTGTCATTTTTACTTTAACATTTAATAAAAAGTTATTTATGTCATTTCCCAACCAAAGTGGCTCCATGGGGTCCCCAAGTTGACCCATGGCTTTTCTTGGTCGGCCATGACACATCCAATAAGGGTAGGACATGTGTCTAGGTCATTTCATTTTATTAAAACATTATTCTTACCTTAAACTACTATAATTACCTCTAATCGCGATTAAAAACTTAATAAGTTACTATTCACCAAAAAATTATTATAATCTCATTGAACCGCATTTTACTTCTTAATGACAACCATGTATGTCAGATTTTTTAAATTCAAAACACAAATATGGAAAAAATTCATTTAAACGAAAAATCAGTTTTTATAAGTACCACTTAGTGGTTTCACTATTCATCAAAAATTGAAGTTTTTCAGAAAAATACCAAA
The DNA here is from genome assembly GCA_963277665.1 of Viscum album. Lineage (NCBI taxonomy): Eukaryota > Viridiplantae > Streptophyta > Magnoliopsida > Santalales > Viscaceae > Viscum > Viscum album. The sequence goes on from OY728120.1 coordinate 1,795,840,763, forward strand.
AATTCACCCTAAGCTATATTTGATATTCCGAATTCAAAAATGAATTCTATTATACAAAATTAAAAACATATAAGTCACATTAATTAATTTAATAATTAATTCCCGCTGTCATGACAAATAGCGTGTTTTTATGAAACAATAAGTATCAAAAGATTGACACTAGTTTAAGTCCAATTTCAAAGTGAAATTGATTCCAACGACCACCATTGGATTAAATGGTAAAAATATATTCTAATTTCACTTTAAAACAAATTCAAAATATAATCTAATCATATAAATAAATTAGATTAAAAAGCTGTTTTGATGTAAAATGTAGTATTTTTTCACTATTCATAAAAAAATGAACATTGTCAGAAAAATACCAAAAATTCACATAAAGTAAATTTTGATGTCCCAATCATAAAGAATAAGTTTATTTTGACAAAAATAGCTTATAAAAATGTAAAAAGTTTGATTTAAAAAGGGTTTTCCATCAAAAGGCAGTAAGACAATCTTTTAAGAATATTAGTGTATTCCATGCATAAGATTGTATTTATTTTCATTTTAAGCCTCTAAAACACTATCTTAATCATTAATAGACATAGATAAAAATATCTATTATTCATTACTTACTTGGGATGTTACAGTATTGGCTCTCGTTATATAGAGCACATATCAATTGTCGGGAAAAGGAAATATATTTTCATATTCTGAACCATCCCATGCTCCTCTACAAATGCAAGGAAGATCATGAATCTCCTTTGAGAAATCCTTCAATGGTTTGGGTTTTGATTCCCTATGAATAATCATACCTTGCCCAAATGGTTGAGTCGAAGGAAAGTTCCAACCTTGAGGAAATGCCCATCGTAAGGGAATACGGCGATGTATTTCCCGAAGAGTTACCCGGAATTCCCCCGGATCGTGAGGTAGAGTTCTCAATTGAACTCATACCCGGAGCTACTCCTATCTCGAAGTGCCCCTATAGGATGTCTCCTATCGAACTGGAGGAGTTGAAGAAGCAGCTGCAAGAGCATATGGATAAAGGGTTCATACGCCCTAGTGCATCACCTTGGGGTGCGCCAGTGCTCTTTGTAAAGAAGAAGGATGGAACCATGTGGCTGTGTATCGATTATCGAGAACTCAACAAGATCACCATAAAGAACAAGTATCCTCTCCCAAGTATTGATGACTTGTTTGATCAGTTAAGAGGAGCTCAATACTTCTCAAAGGTGGATCTTTGTTCTGGATATCATCAGGTAAATGTGAAGAAGGAAGATATTAAGAAGACTGCCTTCCGTACAAGGTATGGGCACTATGAGTTTTTGGTGATGCCCTTTGGAATTACTAATTCCCCTGCAATCTTCATGGATTTGATGAATAGAGTCTTTAGACATTACCTTGACAAATTTTTGGTAGTTTTTATCGATGATATTCTCATCTACTCCAAGAGAAAGGAGGAACATGAAGAACATCTAAGACTTGTATTGGCAACATTGAGAAAGGAGAAGTTGTACGCCAAGTTTAGAAAGTGTGACTTTTGGATGAATCAAGTCACATTCTTGGGACATGTGATCACAAGTGAGGGAATTTCTGTGGACCCTTCAAAGACAAAGGTGATTGAGGAATGGCCCAGGCCCTCTAGTGTCACAGAAATCCGTAGTTTTCTTGGATTATCTGGGTACTATCGACGTTTTATGAGAAACTTCTCACGATTGTCAAGCCCACTAACTAAGTTAACAAGGAAAGTGGTAAAGTATGTATGGATGGAAGAATGTGAGGGAAGCTTCAAGGATCTAAAGAGAAGGCTGATTACTGCACTTGTACTCACACTACCGAAAAGTGGAGAAAGTTTTGTGATATACCGTGATGCTTCAAAGAAAGGATTGGGTTGTGTAATCATGCAAAATGATAATGTGATAGCCTACACCTCACGACAGTTGAAGATCCATGAGAAGAACTACCCGACGCATGATCTAGAGCTGACAGCCGTGATTTTTGCCTTGAAAATCTGGCGGCACTACCTTTATGGCGAGAAGTGTGACATATACACCGACCACAAGAGCCTAAAGTATATATTCACACAAAAGGAGATTAACATGCGTCAAAGGAGATGGTTAGATCTAATCAAGGATTACGATTTATCTATTCACTATCATCCTGGGAAGGCAAACAAGGTAGCTGATGCTCTAAGTAGAAAAGAACCTGCTTCTCTATCCATGTTGAGGATTAAGAAATACCCTATCTTCTTGGATTTGCAAAAGATGGATTTGGAAATCATAAGGGCAGGGGATACATCCTACATTGCCCAAATGATTTTGCAACCATCCATCCAAGAGAAGATTAAGGAAGCACAAAGGGATGATGTGGAGATACAAAAGAGGGTGAATGCAGTAAAGGAAGGGAAGCTACAAGAGTTCCATATCGACGATGATGGTGTGATTCGGTTTGGAATGCGAATTTTTGTGCCTTCATCACCCAGGATAAAGAAGGATCTATTGGATAATGCACATAGCTCAACTTTCTCTATCCATCCTGGAAGTACCAAGATGTATCGTGATCTCCGAGAGCACTTCTGGTGGGATAACATGAAGAAGGAGATTGCGGAATATATATCAAGGTGCTTGGTATGTCAGCAAGTTAAAGCTGAGCGACAAAAGTCCAAAGGTATGATGCAGCCATTGCCTATACCCATGTGGAAATGGGAAAATGTTACTATGGAATTTGTCACGGGTCTCTTGAAAACATCAAAGGTAAATAATGCGATATGGGTTGTGGTTGATCGACTCACCAAGACTGCCCATTTTATCGCTATTCGGGAAGACCTCTCACTTGAACAACTTGCAAGGATATATGTGAAGGAAGTAGTGAGATTTCATGGTGTTCCACTCTCTATTGTCTCTGACCATGATCCAAGATTCACATCTAAGTTCTGGAGGAGCCTTCAACATGCTTTGAGTACTGAATTAAATTTCAGCACGGCCTATCACCCCCAAACTGATGGCCAGTCTGAAAGGACTATTCAGACACTTGAAGATATGCTAAGATCCTGCTCTCTTGAATTCAAAGGTGGTTGGGATCAGCATCTCCCATTGGTTGAGTTCTCATACAACAATAGCTTCCACTCGAGTATTCAGATGGCTCCATATGAATCTCTTTATAGGAAGCGATGTAGAACTCCAACCTGTTGGGATGAAGTTGGAGAATGGAAGCTACTTGGTCCCGATCTTATTCAAGAGATGACAGAGAAGGTTCAAGTCATCCAGAAACACATCAAAGATGCTCAAATTCGGAAAAAGAGTTATGCTGACAACCGTCGAAGGGACTTGGAGTTCGACGTTGGAGATAAAGTCTTCCTTCGAATATCTCCATGGAAGAGAGTCATGAGATTCAGGAAGAAAGGGAAGCTAAGCCCAAGGTACATTATCCCCTTTGAGATCCTTGACCGCATAGGATCTGTGGCCTATCATCTGGAACTTCCACCGAATATGGCTCAAGTTCATGATGTGTTTCATGTATCATTACTGAGGAAGTACATACCAGACCCCTCACATGTACTAAAATCAGAGGTGGTACAGCTGGAATATGATCTCTCCTATGAGGAGAAGTCGGTAAAAATTTTGGACCGAATTGATAAGGTTCTACGCAACAAGACAACCCGCCTTGTCAAAATGTTGTGGAGGAACCATAAGTTTGAGGAAGAAACTTGGGAACTAGAAGAGGCAATGAAGGAGAAGTACCCTCACCTGTTTGTGTAAAGTGAAATTTTGGGGGTGAAATTTCTTAAGGGGGGAAGAATGTAACGACCCAAAGTATTTAAATAGAAAATTCCCTTATTATATTTATGTCATAAAAACACAAAATAATGAACTACTAAGTGATATGTGACCTTTAAACATAATTTTGTCACCCCTATGGTTGGAATTTTAAAAATATGACATACACGGTTGTGTTCAAGATGGTTTTTGGAGTCTAATGAAACAAAAATAATTTTTGGTGAATAGTAACCTACCCTTATGAATATTAACCTACCCTTATTAATAGTAATATGACTCTTATGAATAGTAAATAAGAGTAGCATTACCTATGAATAATAAAATAAAATTTAGACATCTTAGAAAGTGACAATTTGACCTTAGTAAACGTTTTTTGGTATTTTATAATTCATAAATAATTAATTATAATTAATTAATTAATTTAAAATAATATTTATTTCCATGAAATGTATTAATAAATTATTTAATCAATGTCTAATAGTTTTTAGATAATTTTATAAGATCCTACGTAATTTTTGAAAGAACTATAAAATCAGTTTTAATCTTAAAAACTGTTTTTTTAAGTAAATTATGATTTTATTTAAATATTAAATTAATAATATTTAGAAAATTATTTTTGAAAAATGGACTTAATTTTTTGATTCTACACATCAAAAAATGGTTGGGGTAAATTTTTGGGATTTTCTGAGATACTTGAATTTTTGGTGAATAGTAGAATACATTAATTTACCATATAAATACATTTTAATTAAAACCCACTATTCCTGACATCACAAGTGATGTAAGCACCCAAATCCCGAACTCACATGTCTTATTTACTATTCTTAGTCATCCTAGACTCAATATTCCTTTTCTTAGGTGAAATTAATAAACTAATCAATTTTATATTAAGGAAACCCCTCTCCCCTCCACTATAAAAGCCACCCTTCACTCCCTCTTTTCCTCACACCTCTCAAGATCCAATACTTCTCTAAACTCTGGCCAAACACCTTCCCTAGCCCCTCCCCCACTTCCAAGAGCTTCTGGTCTCATTAAAAGACCAAGCTTAGGCCCTTAAGGAGGTTCTCAAGAGGAGGATTCTAAAGGTAATTTCTCTCCCTCTTCTCCTTTAATTTCCTTTCAAGTTCAAGTTCCTTTCTTGATCTCTCCCTACCTATCTTCATCCAAATTGTTTTTTAACTCCATTATTATATATATAATGTAATATTATGATTCTAATGGTATATTATATCACCCCACACCCTTTCCCTCTTCCTTTTATTTTATTAAAGAGAACGTTGTTCATGTGGTGATAATTTATCACCTTCAAAAACAACATGCTCTCTTCTTCCATTTCTACCTTAAAATATGGTCATGAAACCATTTTTATGGTTGAAACAGAATATTTTATATGTATTATTTTCTATTTTATGTTCTGGAAATAACCTATGTCCATATTACTAGGTGAAAAGTTAAAAAAAGTTCATTGTGATCCAAAAACCGCCCAAATAACCATCATTAAAATCTTATCTTATGATTCGTCCACATGGATCTAATATAACTCATTATAAAATAATTCAAGCTTCTGTAATATAATTAATAAAATTCAATATCAGTTATGTATTTTTACCCATGATCTACCCAAACATCAATTTAAGAATACAAGTGGACCGCTCAAGAAAACCATGAAAACGAACGTCCCTGATCAATATTTTTAAACTCTATAAGTCATCCAAAGGAACATAATATGAAATAATGAAACCAGAATGAACCATATTAATGTATAAAAGGTTCTGGAATTTATAATTAATGAATATAATGTCATTATATAGGACATTAAAGAGAATGAGGCATTCGAGTACAAGGTAAGGGGAAATCTCGAACCCAATTTTCTTCCTTCGGGTTCTCCCTCTTTCACTCCATTTTTGATATGGTTACTCCTCACAGATAATTTGTTAATCATTCACTTTACTTTTCTGGGATATACATGTTTGTCACTGGTTTTTATGTCCATCAAAATGTTTTCCAAAAGAACTCTTCTTTCAATATCTCACCTTTTACCTCTCATTCAAGGTTGATGGTTCTTGTATCAAGTATGTTGTTCCCTATTTCTTTTGGGAACCCAAAGCTTATGAATGTGTTATTATGAGATGAAACCCATTCCTTTCCATGGGTTATTTATGTACATGTTTGATATGTGTTCTATGTGGCAATCATGATAATGATAATGTTATGATGTGGCGGGTGCGCCCAGAATTATATAGCGCAATATGAATGTTTAAATGTGACGGGTGTGCCCGGAATTATATAGAGCTCCAATGCATTGGGTAAAGTGATGAATCTCATGAGTAAATGTGAAATGATTTTTGAACAAGATGCTAGCTTTGTTCACAAGTATGTGTGGTAGTTAACTACTAAGACATGATGTTTCATTTTTATGCATTGCCACATTTCAAGTTTATTATTTATGCTCCTCTCATGTTCATGATCTTCTTCCTATGTCATGATTATGCTCACCCCATGATATATTGTTCATATCTATCCTCTTACTGGGATTTTAGCTCACCCCTTTTGATGTATATCCTCAGGTGTCTACATGTACTAAGGAGAGGAAAAGTGCCACTAAGAAGCTAGTGAAGAAGAAATTAAATAAATGTTTATGGTTGATGTTGTATTTGTTATGTATGGTCCTAGTTTTCCCAAGACACTAAACTTTTGGATCCTCCATGTGTAATACTATTATGTTGTTTATCTTTTTAATGATGTAATAGTAATGTATGAAAAGGTCGGGTCGCTATAGCACTGATGCTTTTGTAGAGGTTGTTCTTTGATTATATCTATAAAATAGATATTTCATATTCATTTTCAACTCTACTAAGGCTCACATGGTCACATAGTTTTCCCCTTGGAAGGATAAAGTTTTGGAAAAAAGAGTTCCGAAATGAATAAATTTTGATGAAACTATATCCAAAATATTTTTAGATAGATTTATAAAGGGTTGTGAAGTTTAGAATAAAGTATTTATAGATTTTAGTGAAATTGGGATATATTTTGATATGTACACTAAAACCATGTTGATTAGTTTCATGTATCTTATCACACGGTTTTATCAATTATGAATGGTTTAAATGGATTTCACATTCTCTTCAATACCTTTAAATGAATAAATGGCGATGGGAATAAATATACATGGATACATTGAATATGATCGATACATTTTATTAAATTAAATATATCAAGAATGGATATATAATGGGATATGGTTCATCTTGTTGTGTACATCAATTTATTACAGGAATCCCAATAATTTATTCTTCCCAAACCTAATTCATACCTCCCAGAGAAGGAGGTATCACCCCTTCAAGAGTTCGAGTATCCTCCGATTTCAAACCGAGATCCTTTGGCTGGTGCAATCCCATAGAGGTGAGAATCTTTTGTTTGCTGCTTTGGTGGTTATCATCAATCATACTCTATCAGGGATTAAAGATTGATGCTACTGTATTAGCTATCTAGATATGAATATTTTATGTTCTTTATTTATACAAAATGTTGATTCTATTGAGGATAAATCATGTATTTAGGTTTCGCTTTTGCTACTATGGTTCAAAGGATGAAAACCCTAAAACCCAAAAAAAACATATAGAGGCATGCACATACATAAATTCATACACGTATATAAATACACATACATATACATGCACATACACATACATACATACACATGCATACAGATACACATACACATACACATACATGCATACAGATACACATACACATACATAAACATACATACATATACATACACACACATACACATAGATTCACACATACATACATACACATTCACATACGCATAACCATGAATATATATACATACACATATATTCATATGTATATAGATACGCATACACATACACACACATATACACACATACAGAGACATACACATACACATACACATGCATATACACATACATACATATATAAACATACTTACACATTCATACACATATATACACATACATACACATACACAAATACATAGATACACATACATACATACTCACAAACACACACATACATATAAATATATACATACATACACATATACATACATACACACATATATAAATACATATACATATATACATACATGCATATACAAACACATGCAAGTTTTTAAGGCCATATTAAGGATTCGCATCGTAACACCAATGATTATATTAATATATATTTATATTTATTTACATATATTATATATAAATATACTTAAATAAATATATTATCATTTATATATTTATATTATCATTTAAATAAAATTTAAATATATGACATTTATATATACAATTTTTAATGTATTTAAATAAATTATTAAATATTTTCATTGATTGATATAAATTTGATAATTATATATATATATATATATATATAAATCATGAAAAAAATATTGATTATAGTTTTTTATCTTAACATGAATCGTATTTTTAAATATACATTGTATATATATATTTATATTTTAATATATTCATATATTCATTTATATATAATCATATATATATTTATATGAAAACAAAAACACATTTAATTACCGAAACAAACTGAGGTTCAGAGACCCTTTTATTGAAAAAGGTAAAAAGGACATAAATAAAAACAAAGGAGAATAGGGTCAGACATAAAAAACATGTCCTCATTCAAAGACAAAAGCTAAATGAAACAAAAGAAAGAAACATCATAATTTATAATCCAAGTGATTAAAATACCCATACTACTCATATTAGTCAGATTCATATCTTAGGGAACTAAAATAATTAGCCATAAACATCCTCCTTTCTGCAATAAAAGAAGATATAGTGTACATAGTGGGCCTAATATTTTAATAATCTTTCCTAGGTCGAGATCTATTATTTGGAATAGATATAAATCCCTCATTATCATTATTCATACCTTTATTAGCATCATATCTATATACAAATGAAGCTCTAAGAGCCTTGTTATTCCTTTTATCCTCATAAACGTCAGAGATATCCCGCCCAATTATCAGCAATACTAGAAGAGTTCATTATATCCTAAATAACTTTATGATAATCAGTTACAGGTTGCAACTATACATGTTCATGCTATGAAACCTCACCAGACTCAACCTGTTGAGAACCAAAATGAATGTAATCACTATAATCCACATTAATATGATGGGAATTTGTAAATATTTCTTGGGTAGAAAACCCAAAGTGACCCATTTTAGACTGCCCTTGTGAAATACCAACACATAAGCTAGAAAAAAACAACCCCTCAGAGAAAGGAGAATCCACAGACTTCCCTATATGGTAATCCTAAACCTGATGAGTATGCATTCCATAATGGACCTCGGCTCCTTTATCCTACTAAACCTCAAAAGTTATAGAAGGTAGAACCCGGGCATTGGACCTAGTAGGGGGCATAGTATCTAGAGGTAACTCTTGTACTACAGTTCCTTTCCCCTACTCTTGGAAAATAACCATAGAAAAAAAACCTTTTTCATGACTATCCAGAGAAAATAAATTCACATCCATGTCTAGACTAACTCCCTAGGTTACATCCCCAGTAGACCTCCATGAAAAATTCCCAACCAAGAATACTTAATCCACTTCTAAGCCTGACAATATAAGATTATCCCTTAGATAAATACCTTGAACACTCAGAATCTACTCTTACAGCCTTATATCTAACATAAAAGATCTAGATACACCCACCCATGAAAAATAACCCTTGATAAAATTCATGTTGTTCACTACCAGATGCACCTGACCAGAAACCACACACCCTTTCCCATTCAGAGAATTAGGATCTATGATTTCACTACAAACAACACCATGCTTCATAGTCAGATTAGAAGACTACACAACCAGATCATAATTATAACCCTAGTCGTGAATTTTCACACTAGATGATATATTTTTCCTAGTTTGAGGGGGTTATACTCCATTCACCCATAAATACAACTGAGAATCCCTATCCCCAAGATATAATTTCTTTTGTATAATATTCCTAGATGACACTAAAACCTGCTCACTTGGAAGGGAATCACCCTATTAATTAATTCCTTTACTGATATCTCTAGTGCCTAACTTTTAAACTTTTATCTTATCAAAACACATAATCTTATCATTATCAAGATTTTAACAAAATGAACAATGAACTGACATATTCCAATTCAATTTATAATGTTCAGTGACCTTACAATTCAAACAGAATTGAGGAATTTTTTTATACTCAATACTCAATTAAAAATCATCATTATTAGTTGAAATAAACACTTGTTTAACCAATTAATATAAAAAATATACTTCTACATGAAAATGATCATAATTAAAAAACCTAGCAAGCTCAATTTCCTTGTATATTTTAATAGGAACTTTAATTATTAAGGAAACATTGTATAAAAACTTAAAATGCTAAATAATCTAGTTTAAACCATAAACCTTATCCCATAATTGAATTGAGGAGTGACTAACCTCTATGGGATTGAATTTACAATCCCAATTTTTGATATGAAATAGGCCTAGTTTGAATGTAACTAAACCAAAACCTCAGGTCTACATCTTTAATTCCTATAACGGAAAGATCAAATGGAAGAATATACAACCCATAGAGTGCATTTAAAATTTGATAATACCCAAATAGTTGAAAGGTTCTCTAAAAAATCCTATAATCTCTAGGGATTTTGACCCCTTGGAAAAATCAAGTGAGTGATTATTTAATTTATTTATATTTCATGAACTAACTTGGGTCACCCCTAAATCAAACACTTGAGCTGGCCCACGGTAAATCCCAAAGGGATTTTCCGATCCCCACAGGTTGTCACTAGCACCTGGGAATCAATAAGAAGGCATTGGGAATGATTTCACCCAATAAAAGAAGTATATCAAAAAATAACCAGCATAAGGACAATAATAAAAGGGGGAAACCAAGAACTCTAATATACCGAATAAATCAACATGATAAAAGATCATGGAATACAGGCCCAATTTTCAATACAACTGACAAATAGGATAAATAAATAGAAAAATAACACCACCCAATATATGTTTGTAAATGAATAATTCCACTTTCACCACCATCAACCCAAACTAAGATATTAATGAATTTCCACTACATATGAGTAGCCTAATAACCTATAATATATATATAGGTGTGACCTAAACAACCTAGTAATTCACCACCAACTAACCCAAAACATAACCTATAAAATAAAATATATAACATTATAGTTTGAAAATAAGGATAAAAAATAGGTTTCATTGATTTGATCATTTAAAATAGGTATAAAGTAGTTTCATTTTAAAAACACCTCACTTTCACAAAACTGAGTTTCTTTCCAAATAAATCCACAATTTATTTTTTTTCCTTTAACAAAATCATTTATAATTTCTAGTTAAAATAGTTTTAAGGAAAACCTTGAAATAAACCAGAATATATCTTAACAATATATAAGTATTTATACTTTGGAAAATATATCATCATCATGGAATCCTAAGTGCTCAAGGGGAACAAACTAGGATAGATCTAACATGGTCATCAATGAAGTAAATTCTATGTGTGAGAAAACAACTACACACCATTCAAACCACCCAAACACCCAGTATTACCCTATCTAGACTAACCAAGGGAAACCATCCCATGGGATAAGTCCCCATCGAGGTCCACTATCCATGCATAATTCATAACTAGTGTTCATGTGTACCTAGATTTCCCACTTTTCCAACTGGGTCTTCCCATGAAAAATAAATGGAGGTGAGAATTTTAAATTAATAATTGTACCATATAATAATATCATAAAATATCCATCTATCTTGCTCACACCTCTGATCACCCACATAGGAATATCCCCTTTATCCAAGCATAATAATACAATTCAACTTCCCTCTAAAGGTAAATTTATTATGGGTATTCAAACATCCATAATTTTTATTTCATAATAAGGGGATGTCTTGTCGGTTTTAATTTTCCAATAAAGCATTAAAAGTTCCAACCAAGCCTAGGGATCATTCTTTAAGGATAAAACCAATGAAAATACCATTGGAAAACCAACCGCATAATTAATCATTTAATCACTACAATAAAGAATATTTTTCAAAGCATTCTCAAAAGGTCTAAACACACCCAAGGTTAGAAAACAACACTTTTCCCATTATTTTGTAAATTGAAATCATAAAAAATTTGAGAATAATTATCAAGATCCAACTGGGAATTTTAATTTCCAAAATAAAGCTTGGACCTTTAAAATGGATTTAAAGATCAATTCATATGAAAAAATCCCTTTCCCACTTTTATCAAAAGCTCAAGAAAACAAAATTCATTGGTATAGCTAATAGATATAAGTGTAAGATAGTCAAGGTCATTGAAATACTATGATTAATTCACAAGAAATCATAGATTAAATTTTAAAGAGATATTAATGGGTCACCTACATCAAATATCATCACTTTCCACAACTGTGAAGGTAATCCACCATGACATGACCCAAGAAGATTTATAAAACCAAGAGGGATTCAGAAAAACTCTAAGAAATAAAAATAATCTAATTGAGAAAAACCCCTAGATCTAAGATTTATCAATAATTTATTATATTTTTAGGGAGTATGAAATCACAAGACAGAACACAATAAGGTATCTTACCTTGAATAACCAACCTTAAGACTTGAATAGACTCAAAGGATCCAACATGGTGAAGGAGAGGAACCAAGGAGATGATACTGGGAGTATTATTCATCTAATGAGAGTGAGAAGGACCCCTAAAAGGGTTAAACTTAATTAGGGGTAAAGTGGAAAAAATTCACATTAAAAACTGGGTCGGCTATATTCACAGCATAAATTTCCATTCACAACGTGAATAAACTTTCACCTCGAACTTTCATAGTGTGAGAGTAATCCACCCAATGTGGTGAATAAATAAATATGGTATTTATGATATCTATGTAAAAGTGTTTCATAGTGTGAAACCATCTTTCATGAGGTGAATGACTATAGTCTAAAATTTCTAGCACTGCAACCTCTCTCAGGCCATCTGAAACTCCCAAAAACCAAAGACCAAAAAAGGATCCAAGGTAAAAACCCAAAAATAAAACAAATAAGAATAAGTAAAATGTTGGTATGTGAAAATTATCTTCACCATATCTCTTTTTTTCCAATAAATTATTAGGATAAAGGATGATCAAGAGGAAAAATAGACCCATGGTTCGAGAAAAAAGGAAACCAACACCACACTTCAAAACCCAAACACCAATCCAAAACCCAAGAAACTCAAAATACACAACGAATCCTTAACCATTAAATATAGAAAAATAATACACTTACCAAAAGACAATTTAAAACCAACCAATAACTCTTGAGCAATACCATCAATAAAAGGATAAATTTTCAATACTCAAAAACAGAATTTCAAAATTTATTTTATAAAATACTCCCAAAACCATAAATTTCTCCCCAAAAAAGTTTTAAAATCCATGATTTTTTATTAGAAATAAAATTCACCATTTAAATTTTAAAATTATATTATATATATTTTGAGGTTTCAAAATTTTATTTGAAAATTAGCTTAAAACCCAAAATTCCAATTAAAATAATTTTATATTTTTCAAAAATCAATCATTTGAAACCATTATGAGAACCAATTATTTTTCCTCATTTTAAATCAATTTAGAAAAACTGATTTATCATTTTCTTATAAAATTTGGGCCTTTAAAAATAAACCTTTCAAGTTTAGATTTAAATATTTTAAACCAAACTCCCAATATAAAACCCCATTATCAATTTTAAAAACCCAAATCTTTTTTTTCTTTTTAAAACCAACACACTTCATTATGGAGGGTTGAAATTGAGACCTCACAAACACCCCCAAAAATGATAAACCATGAGGCTCCACCCTAAACCACAATGAAACTAAAAAATACTCACTCACCCTCTCAACCACTAAGGTTTAGCTAAAATCTAAAGAGAAACCACCGGATCATGAGAGGGTAGAGTTAGAGAAAATAAAAGATATGGTTCAGGAAATAACATCTACAATTGATTGCAAAGTAAGAAGGAATGTGCAAGGATAAATGAAAGTATGATTCAATTAAAGGCCTATAATTTATGCTTAATAATCCATGATAAAAATAATGATAAAACTCCTTGATGTGAGAGACTTGCTAATGGTGGTATCCCCACCATATTATAATTCCTCTATGACACTAGTTCTTTACAAACCACCAGCCTCTTCTAAAGAACTGATTGAGGAAAAAAACTCAAAAAATATAGAAAATATTTAAATAGGTTTCACTAATTTATCATCCTAACTTATTCAGATGATGGTTCTTACACTACCCAATCATAAAACGGCCATTGATAACTCAATGAAACTTCAAAATCACCACACCTGATAATACTTATACATCACAATAGAACAATATACCTACAAAGATTACTATCTCAAGAAAGAGAACAACAAAGAACAATTTGGAATTCTATATAAGTAATAATGTCTCAAAAATAACTACATAGTTTTTTCTTTAGTTCAAGTGAGGGTAACTTAAAACCATGATTTTAGAACACTAGATCCTAGTGAATCCAACAAAAACTCATAACATAACTAACATAGTCTCTTTATAGCCCCAACATTTACCCAATATTTCCTATGTATAACCATATATAAGCAATGGAATATCACAAATCCCACCTCACACTGAATGAGGAACATAAAAATCACTAAGTCGTGAGCATTACCAACTCAACCACATACCCTAGGGGATAATCAAGAGAAAAATCAAGATAAAAAATCAAACATGAATCACCTCAAAGGTTCAGCATCCCAAGGACTCTCTTCCTTGATTCGAAAACTAAAAAACCAAACTCCTCAAAGAATAAAATCAAAATTAAAATAGTACTTATACTAGGGATCACTCCCATGGATAAATGTGCATCCTTCCATAGAGTCTTTTTCAAGGAATACTCGAAACAACAAAGCACAAAAACTCAAACAATCCAAATTTTCCCCAAATATAAACCATTGAACAACTACCAAAACATGGAAGTTCATTGTTAAGGAAAAAATAGGGAACATATTCAAGTAAATACATCCATATAATAATTTCCCTTAGATTAAAACTCTTCAAACTCAACTTTTAAAAATCCAAAAACTGAAGAAAAAAAAGATAAATATCATTTAAAGATCCATATAAATAAAATTATTACATAACTAAGAAAAAATCCATCCACAACACTATAAATTTTAAAATTTTATCATAGTAATTCTTAAATAATCAAAATAAAACATCCAACATCATAAGATCAACATGAGGAAACAAATTACATCAAAAGGAAACTCAAACGGCCTGCACACCAACATCATAAAAGAATTTATCGAATAATGTGAACCTTGAAACTATCCCAATAATGGATCTTGAATAGACTAGACTAAATAATATACTCACACCACTTCTAAATCATACCCTCTAGTATGAAGGTATAAAACTTAACCTTTAATGATTCATAAAGTTCAATATGGGTGAAAATATCCTCAATCCTTAGTTTCCATACCATGGCTTCCTGATAATTTTTTTTTCCAACGAAATGAGAAGGATTCTGGTTTTATAACTCTTGAATGAAATACTTATACTCGGGAAAGGTTTGAATAACTCTATTCTATAATACTTGAGAATATGGAAAAATTGTCCTAAGAAAATATTTATTAGTTGAAGGGTTATTTGAGAGGGATTCCCTCATAGAATCCAAGAAAGATTCCATTAAATCTGAATGAGGACGTACTATAAAATCAAGGAATATAAAAACAATAAAAAAACTCAAATACACAAACCCCATGAGAAAAAACATATCTATAAGTGATCTCAAAACAGCATTTAAACAAACAAAAATTCCATCACTTGAAAACTCATGAATAAACTAATAAAACCCGTCTTTCAAAATTCAACTCTTTTACCAAAGAGAGTTTTATTAAAACACTTTTCAAAAATAATATTCACCCTTTTAAATTAACATTTTAACATGCTTAAAATCTTTAACAAAAACACAATTAATATCTAAATATTTCAAAACCTTCCATTTAAAATATTATTTTACCTCTTGAGTCCCTAAAATCCTAGATCTTATCTACTAGACTTTCCTTAGTAATAAGATAACCTCCTTTGATACTAATTTATCATGAACTAAACTGATTCAATCCTAAATTGGGAACCCGGTCCATCCTGTGGAAAATCCTAAAGGGCATTCCCAATACCCATGGTCTAGAAACAGGTGCCTAGAAATCAAAAAGAATGCATTGGGAATGATTTCACCCAAAAAAATAAATACATCAATAAATAACTAGAAGAAGTAAAATAATAAAAATGTGGAAACCAAGAACTCCAATATAATAAATAAATCAACATGATAAATGATCTTTTAATATAAGGTTAGTGATCTATACAACTGAAAACATGGAGAAATAAATAGAACAAGACCACCACCCAATATCCATGTGAAAATTTGTAACACCCTTGGATTGAGATAATTCTCTATTTTATTCTGCATTTCAAGTTAAAAAATAGTTGAGATGAGTATTGGGAAGTTTTTGTGTAATTCCCCAACCCCAGTTACCCAGATTCGGTGCATTATTTTATTACATTGGCATGATCACAAGAAATCAATTCCTGAAGGATCGATCAGTTTAGTATCCTTGGAAATACTAGATACAAACATAAGTTTTACATTACATATTGAAATGAAAAACAACATATTATACCATTTTAAAACTCTCATGTCCCTTAGAATATCCCTATAGGTCAATCATAATATTCTTATTTGTATCCTAGGAAGAAATGAAATATAGGAAAGGGGTGAGCTCAGATGCTCAGTAAGGATACACAATATAGCGAAAGCTATCATAAATAAGCATAAACTTTTAAGTAAAGGTATAAAATAGAAACATAATACTTTTAAACATAATATTCAATATAATATGGAAATAATAAACCAAACAATTACATTTAAACATTCACATAGATATTCTGAATAATCACATGTAATATTAATCACATAATGAAGAAATGCATAATGTCGGACATCATAACCATACTTTCAAGGCCTCGTGCCAAGATTATAAATAACCATACCATAAAGGCCTCATTCCAAAACACTAGTTTGTCTCATGAGACATACCGATGCATTGAGGGGCTATAGCGGCCCCTGCCCATCACTTACTAAGTCTAATGCATTCCTCATATGAAAAGGTTGAAACATAACATAAATATTCATATTAAAACTAGAATAAAAAATGTTAATATTTTAACCATAAACCATGAATGGTATAAGAATAGTATATCCCGAATCAAACATATCATAAAACCTTCAATATAATATTGAATATTTTATCATAATAAATCAACCTCAATAAAGCATAAAATCCAACAAATGATGTTGACATATATGAAAATAATCTTATAAATTCATTAAAACTCTTTGAGAGAAATATCCCTTTTATTTTGAAATTATTTAAAAGCCACAAAATTATAAAAGAAAACATTTCTTATGAAAATAACCTTTTAATGTTATAATTAAATATTTAAAATTTTAAGGATTCATAATAGCATAAAACAGCCACTCACACCGTATAAGTTAAAAAAACATTCTTTCCATAATTTTTTGAAAAGGTCATAAAGTACCTCGTTTAGAAAATGATTGAAATATTCCTTTTGAAACATTTTATAAAAATTTAAACATGGGTAAAAAATACTTTAAAAAACTTTCTATAATATTTTGAAATACATTTTAAGAAATGTGGACATGGATGATAAAGATGTCCCAATTAATACTTACATATAAGCAATCTCATATAAAAAAGAGATTGTGAAATTAACTCTTACCTTGTGCTTTGATTTAGTCGAGAGTGAGTTAACCTCATGTATAATAATCAAATAATGTTATTAAATTATAAATTTACCATATCCATATTTATGATTTCATATATGATCCTATTATATCATTTTATTAATAGTATTTCAGTATTACCATTATTTCGGGTGTTAACTGCTTCATTTTCCCATTCCGGTTTTGCCGTGTAAGTAATGTTTGTTATGAATATGATGTATTTTATTCATATATATAATTATATTAAGTTAATAATAATTATTTTTACTCATAATATAAATTTCATTCTTGAATGGTTAATGTGGATAATGAATCTCATCGTGTTGTGGAGATGGTAGGTTGTACATACGCACGAGTGATAGTATCATTCTCTTAATGGTTAAATGGTATGGAATTGGATGTTATAGTAATTATAAATAATAATTATAATGTTATATTAATTATCTATATCAATTTTAATCATCATTATACCCGTCCAAATAAATTAGTGTTGAATAACAAATTACACCACAGCGTGGAGATGGTAAGTCGTACGTACGCATGCATAGTGATATTGTTATTAATAGGATGGATGAATAGAGGAATATGGTTGTTACATAATTATAATAAAATATAAGTATGTATATTATAATAGAGTTATTACTTTTTTATGGAAACATCATATTAAGAGGAAGTATAAGAAGAAAATAAATTGAATGGAATTAGTAAAACAATTGCCTCTTCTTTGAGCATCTCCTTTTGATTTGCACAAAAAGACTCATTAGGATGGTTCTCTACCCAAATTATGGAATATAGTATGAATTTATGGAAGTTAGTAGGATAATTGGGCAGTTTTTGTCTAATACTAAAGAATTTAGAGGTGTGAATAAAAGATAAGAAGAGGTGACCTTTTCTAAGAGAGGGGAGGGGCACTTTTGGAAACTCCAAAACTATTAAATTGTTATAAATTGATTTTCAGTTTAAAATAGATCCAGAGTGAGTTATTTTGAGGATAATATGAGTTTGGATCTAAATCCTCATAAAAAATTATTTTTAGAAAATATTAGGTCAGAAAATTAACCTTATCTTTTGGTTTTAACCCTTAGTTAAACAGTTTAACTCTTATCGTGTCTACTTGTCTTTTTATACTATAAGGTTAATATAGTTACTATAAAATGTAAAACGAACCCAAATTAGATCATTAATTTCATATTTAACACTATTATAGTAATTTTTCTGAACCTAAGATCTTTATGTATTTTATTACATTTAATAAAATATTATTTATTTTAAAGTATCATTTATGTCAATTTTGATACTATTCAAAATTTTCATTTTTAAAAATATCAAACCAACATGATAACTTATAACCAATAATTCCAATATTTCAGTAAAATATCTAATTTATATATAAAATTATTTTATGTCATTAATTAACTCAAATTATATTTATTTTAATATTTTTTATATCATTTATTTGATATTTCAATTAATAAAATAATTTATGATTCACTATTGTGTCGTCATTAATGGTAATTATTTAATATCTAAAAATTAGAAATAAATTAATATGATGTAGATAATTATTTTATATTTATAAATAATATTTATAGTCAACCTTATCGCTTATATTAACTCATATTAAAAATGATATAGTTATTACAATTTGAATATGATATTTTTAACTCTTCTTTTATAATAAATATCTTAATCTAACACAAGTGTATTAAAAAGGATAATATTTTTGATATAAGGTTGATTTTGGTCTAAATACACTTATCCAATGTGATTAGGACAAGTGTTAGAGTAATTTTATATTATTTTAATATTATTTTTACCTTTAATTACCCTATTTACCTTTAACTGTGGTTTAAAATTCAAAAGTTATTATTCATCAAAAATTATTTTGATGCTATTAGACAAAATTTTCATACTTATTACATTCATTTATGTCCATTTTTCAAAATTCAATTCATAGAAGCACTAAAATTATGTTTAATGCCAATATGCAGATGTGGTTAGAAGGTAGGTAAATGTGACGTTCAAAATTTCAATAAATTTCTATATCTAATTCTATTATAAAATGATTCCAATGAACTATATTAGATTAATATATGTTTTATTTATCTATTGTGAATTTAAAGTAAATTTATAGTAAAATAATTATTTAAATGAAATAGTCAGTTTTTAACATCAATGTAGTAGTTTTCACTATTCATCAAAAATTGAAACTTTTTAGAAAATTACCAAATTTTAACCATAATCTAATTTTTAATTACAAATTAAAAAATTAAGTCTATTTTGAAAAATAAATTTTATAAATTTCATAATTTGGTTAATACTATTCATAACCACTTTTTAAACGGCTAGTTTGATAGGTGGTGTGCTCGAACTCGATGTTGTCTACAACGCAAGCTATTGAATTATTTAAAAAGAAGCATACCGTGAAAGATTGGGGTGTTACATTCTTCCATATTTCAAATAATTTCATCCTAAAAATTTCTAGAGTATCACTTCATAAAAAGATTATGGTGGTTCTTCGTCATAATTTCCTCAGGTTCCCATGTCGCATCTTCCATTTTATGGTTTCTCCAAAGAACTTTTACCAAACGAGTCATCCAATTTGTAAACATTTGTTATCTAGTATCAAGAATCTTGATAGGTACTTCAGAGAAGGATAGATCAGGTTCCAGTTCTATTTCTTCTTAGGTGAGTACATGTGTTGGGTCTGGCATGTATTTTCTTAATAGTGATACATGGAACACATTATGATCTTTGGAAAGACATGGCGGTATTTCCAAACAATAAGCTACAACTCCAATTAATTCAAGAATTTAAAAAGGTCTTATGTACTTGGGACTTAATTTACCCTTCCTACCGAATCATATAACACCCTTCTATGGATATACCTTCAAGAAAACAAGATCTCCCACTTGAAATTCCTAATACTTCCTTTGGTTATTGACATAGCTCTTTTACCTACTTTGAGATGTTTTGATATGGGTCGGAATAGTATTTACATTTTTTATTGTTTCCTCAACAAGTTCTGGGCCTAAGAGTTTTTTTTTTCACCAACATCATCCCAATAAGTCAATGTACGACATATATTTCCATATAACGCTTCATATGGTGTCATCTGAATACTTGAATGAAATCTATTATTATAGGAAAATTCTACTGGAGTTAAATACTAATCTCACATACCTTTAAAGTCAAGTGAGAAATATTTCAACATGTCTTCTAAGGTTTTAATAGTCCTTTCTAATTTTCAATTAGTTTTAGGGTGGTAGGAAGTTCTCAAATGAAGCTCAGTATCTAGGGCCTTCTGAAGACTTTCTAGATTGTGATATAAAATAGGGATCACGATCAAAAACAATTGATAGGGGTACACCATGAAGTCTTACAACTTCATTAATATATATTATTGATAAATGTTCAAGTGGTAAATCTTCTCTTATAGCAATAAAATGTGATGATTTAGAAAGACAATAAAAAATAACCCATATAGTATCATTTCTTCTAGGATTATTTGGTAGCCCCATGATAAAGTCTATCATAATATCATACCATTTCCACACAGGTATAGGAAGAGGTTTCATAACTCCTCTAGTATGTTGTCTTCTAACCTTCACTTATTGAAAAACCAAACATCTCAACACATAATCAGCAATCTCCCTCTTCATGTTGTCCCACCAAAAATGTTCCTTCAAATATATGTACATCATAGTTCCACCAGGGTGTATAGAGAAATTGGATCTATGATCATCATCCAATAATTCCCTTTCCAGATTAGGTATAGTCGGAACATAGAGCCCCTTTCCAAATTTCAAAATACCATCTTCAAATACGAAGTCAATCAGTCTCCCATTATTCATAGCTTTAAATTTCTTTTGAAAATCCTCACCATAAAACTAAGAACTTTTTATCCTTTCTAGTAAATATGGTTTGGAAACCATTTAAAAAAGTAGTGATGTTTCACCTTCCATGATAATTCCCATATCCATCTTTACTATATCCATGAACATAGGATCCTTTTTGACTCTCATTTTGTTTAGAATTCCATTGTCCTTTCTACTCAAAGAATCTTCTACATTATTTTCCTTCCCTAGGTGGTAGTGTATTGTGCAATCATAATCCTTGAGTATCTCAAGCCATATCCTTTACCTCATGTTGAGTTCTTTCTATGATAAAATATATTTCAAACTCTTGTGATCAGTATATATCTCATATATTTCACTATAGAGATTGTGTCTCCATATCTTCATAGTAAATATTACCACTCAATATCATGAGTTGGATAGATTTGTTCATGAATTTTTAATTACTTTGATGCATAAGAAATAACCCTATAATTCTACATAAGGACACAACCAAGTCCTTTCCTTGAAGCATCACTATAAATCACAAACCCATCACTCCCAGATGGTAAATTCAGGATAGGAGCATTGAATAATCTTATCTTCAATTCTTCAAAACATTCTTCACAGCTTTTTGTCCAAATTAATTTAACCCCTTTACGTGTGATCTTGGTTAATGGATTTTTCAATCATAAAAAATTATGGATGAAACGCCAATAGTAACTTGCTAAACCAATAAAACTGCATACCTCGTTTATACTCACCAGTGCCGGCCATTCCTGGATTGCCTTTGTCTTTATAGGATCAACATATATTTCATCCTTTGAGACAATATATCCAAGAAAAAAAATTTCCTGAAGCCAAAATTCACACTTTCTAAACTTCCCATATAGTTCATTTATTCTAAGAGTCTTCAGAACAATCCGTAAGTGGTTCTCATGGTATTCGTAGCTTTTATAGTATACCAAGATATCATCAATAAATACTATAACAAAATAATCAATATATTCCTTGAACACTCTTTTCATTAGATCCATAAAAACAGAGGGTGCATTAGTCAGTCTGAATGGCATTACTGTAAACTCATAATGCCTATACCTAGTTCGTAATGTTGTATTTGGAATATATTCCTTCTTTACACACAATTAATGATATCTAGAATGAAGGTAAATCTTAAAAATATATTGAGCTCTATGAATTTGATCAAAAAAATGATCAATGTGAGGAAGAGGATACTTTTTATTTATTGTAATAGCATTGATTTCTCTATAGTCAATTCATGGCCTCATTAATCCATATTTATTCTTATCAAAAATAACTGGGGCTCCCCATTGAGAAACACTAGGTAGAATAAATCCCTTTTTACTCAACTCCTCTAGTTGTTTCTTCAAATATACTAATTCCACGATGGACATTCTATAGGGAGTTTTTGATATTGGTCTTGCATTAAGTATTAAATCAATAGTTAAACTCAACTTCCCACTCTAGAGGATGTCCAGGTAAATCCTTTGGAAATACATAAATATACTCTCAGAAAATAGGTACATTCTCAGTTTGAATATTTCTTCCTTCATCCCTAGATGTTATTTCCTCTTCCTCCCCAAGAATATCATTCAGTAAAGCTATCGGGGGTGGGTTTTGATAATAATTCGGTGATGAAGTTTCTGCTCTAAAGATAATAGATTATACATTTTCCTCACAAATCACAACTTTCTACTTCTTGAAATAAATTTTCGCATCATATTTTTATAGTCATCCCATACTGAGAATTATATCAAAGTCAACCATATGTGTAATGATAAATTCAGAAAATAAATCATGTTTATATGCCATAATGGGAACTACCTCACACATCTTTGTTGCAATCAGACTTCCCTTAGGGGTTTTGACTAACAACTCCCTTATTAATTTTAATTGGAAATATCTAATTTTTAAAGAAAAATAGTAAGATATAAAGGAATGCGAGGATCTAGAATCAAATAAATCTTTGGCTAAATTTGAGGAAATGATTAAATTACCTACCATCACATTATTAGGAACTTCAACCTTAGCAGTTGTGATCGTAAAATCTTATCCTTGCTCCTTGGGCCTTTTATAGGGAAGCTTTCATTGATGTTTAGGAAAATCATTTTCATAATGTCCCATCTCTTTAAAATTGTAGCATTGAACATTGGTAGCTTCTTTCTTCCCCTTGTAATAATGAGCTTAGTGGCCTTTTTCTCCACAATTGTAACAAACTCCCATCCTCTTTAGCCAAGTACTAGGGTGTTTCTTCTTACAATTACTACAGGGTGGAAATTCAACTTTTCCATTCTTCCCCTTACTTCTTTTTTCAGAGTGTTCAGCAGCCCTATTTTTTATTACTTTACATTAAAGTCATAAGACTTAGAGAATTCATTTTCTATCTTGATAGCACATGAGACTATATCTTTATATGATGAGAAATATTGTGAGACCAATACCTATTTGAGGAATGGTTTTAACCCATCAAAGAATCTATCAATATTACTTCTTGTATTATGTATGTATTCTACAGCATGCCTTTCTAACCTTGTGAAGTTAGCTTCATACTTTGCAACATTCTCATCATCCTTCTACCTCAGACTCAAAAATTTCCTCTTCATATCCGCTCATAGATCAGGAGAAGAGTATTTTTCTAGGAAGAGTTCTCTAAATTCCATCCATTATATACTTTATACCTATTCATCCACCTTTATGTTTTGAATTAATTACCACCATTGATCTGCATCTCCTGATAGACAATATACAGCCATAAAAACTTTTTCCATTTCATTACTCCCCAAAGAAATAAATATTTTCTCAAAGGAACTTATCCATTGATCATCTACAAATGGATTTTTTGTCTCATTGAATGTTGGAGGAATTTGTCTCATGAAGTGGTCTAATATTGATCCTCCGCATTGTAGATTAGGGTTCTCCATATGGGTAAGGTTATTGTTCATAACCCGAGTCAGTTGTCCCAGTATAGTTATATGTTGTTCAGCACCAGTTGTATCACCAGCACCACTATCATTATCTTTCACAGGAGAGAAATCCCTACATGTATTACATGAATTGATACAATTTCCTTTCCTTCCCCTGGGTGCCAATTCTAAATAATGACATACACTATATTAGGTTATGAATCATAATGCATAATTCAAAACTAGTAAAATACTTAACATAAATTGAATTTTTTTTGCATATCTAATCCATAATCATAAAAATGGTTTCTTTGGGTACATATTTATTCATAAATATTTCATAATGGTTTTTAAAGAAAATGTGAATTATTATAAGTATATTCTCTAGGAGTGTCAAACTAGGTGCGTTGTAAGGCCCATTATCGTGTATGAGGTTACCCTGAGTCAACCCCAGAACTCTTTATCAGAGTTGTTACTCTAAGGTACATATATTCCAGAACAACCTCCACTTGTAGTATCTAGATAGGGATTTATTTTCTAGGAATATTCACATAATCTCTACATTACCAAAATTTTAGGATGTTCTTATGTATTTATCCTCAAAGTCTATCTTAGGGTAGTGTCCCCTAATTAAATTCTTTTTTAAATCTAGTTTCCAAGGTTTGTGCTAAAAATTATTTGATACCAAATGTGATGCCCCAACCTCATTTTCATAGATTCGGTGAAATATTTTATTACATTGTCATGATCACAAGAAATCAAATCCCAAAGGGCCAGTCGGTTTAGTATCCTTGTAAATACTAGATACAAACATAAGTTTTAAATTACATATTGAGATGAAAAACATTATCCCCTTTGAAAACTATCATATACCTTAAAGTATCCCTATAATTCAATAATAATATACTTATTTGTATCCTAGGGGGAAATGAAACATAATAAATGGGTGAGATCAGATGCTCAGTAAAGATAAACAATATAGTGGAAGCTATCGTAAATAAGCATAAAATTTTAAGGCAAGGTATAAAACAGAAACACGTGACTTTTAAACATAATATTTAGTATAATATGGAAAGAATAAATAAAATTATTCCATTTAAACATTCACATGGATATTCTAAATAATCACATGTAATATTAATCACATAATGAGAAAATTCATAATGTTAGACATCATAACCATATCGTCAAGGACTCGTGCCAAGACCATAAATAACCATACTATCAAGGCCTCGTGCCAAGACACTAGTTTGTCTCATGAGACCTATCGATTCATATAGAGGATATAGCGGGCCCTTCCCATCACTTATTATGTCTAATTCATTCCTCATATGAAAAGGGTGAAACATAACATAAACATTCATATTAAAACTATCATACAAAATGTTAATATTTTAACCTTAAACCGTGAATGGTATAAAAATAGCACATCTATAGTAAAAAATATCATAAAACCTTCATTAAAATATGGAATATTTTATCATAATAAATCAACCTCAATAAATCATAAAATCCAACAAATGATGTTGACATAGATGAAAATAATCTAATAAATTCATTAAAAATATTTGAGAGAAATATCCCTTTTTACTTTGAAATTTTTTAAAATCCACACAATTATAAAAGAAAACATTTATTATGAAAATAAACTTGTAATTTTGTAAATAAATATTAAAAATTTTAAGGAGTAATAATTTCATAAAATATCCACTCATGCTGTATAAGTTAAAAAACATTCTTTACTTAATTTGTTAGAAAGGTCATAAAGTACCTCGTTTGGAAAACGACAGAAAGATTCCTTTCAAAATGTTTTATAAAAAGTAAAACATGGGTAAAAATGACTCTAAAAAAGTGTCGATAATATTTTGAAATACATTTTAAGAAACATGTACATGGATGATAAATATGTCCTAGTAGATACTTACATACAAAAATTCTCGGACAATAAAGAGATTGTGAAATTAACCCTTACCGTGTACTTTACTTTAGTTGAGGGTGAGTTAACCTCAAGTATAATAGTTAAATCTTTTTATTAAATTATAACATTACCATATACATATTTATTATATCATATATGATCCTCTTATATCATTTTTTTAATATTATTTTAGTATTACCATTATTTCATGTGTTAACTGCTTCGTTTTCCCATTACTATTTTGTCATGTAAGTAACGTTTTCTATGAATAGGATGTATTTTATTCATATAAAGAATTATATTAAGTTCATAATAATTATTTTTACTCATAATATAAATTTTATAATAATTCTTGAATGGTTAACGTGGAGAATGAATCTCACCGCATCGTGGAGACGGTAGGTCGTACATATGAAAAAGCAACGATATCATTCTCTTAACGGTTAAATGGTATGGAATTGGATGGTATATTAATTATACAGAATAATTATCATGTTATATTCATTATTTATATCCATTTTAATCATTATTATTCCCATCTAAATAAATTAGTGTTGAATAAAAAATTACACCACAGCATGGAGATGGTAAGTTGTACGTACGCACGCATGGTGATATTATCATTCATAGGATGGATAAATGGAGGAATATAGTTTTTCCATAATTATAATAACATATAATAATTTATATTATACTATATTTATTAGTTTTTTATGGAAAAAAATATATTAATAGGAATTAGTTTAATAAAATAAATTGAATGGAATTGGTAAAACAATTACCTCTTCTTTGAGTGTCTCCTTTTGATTTGCACAAAATGACTTCTTAGGATGGATTTATGCCCAAATTATGGCCTCTAAGATTAATTTATGGAAGTTAGTATGATAATTTGGTAGGTTTTGTTCAATCCAAATGGCTTTATAGGTGTCAATAAAAGAGAAGGATAGGTCCCCTTTTATAAGAGAGGGGAGGGGCACTTTTGGAAACTCCAAAACTATTAAATTATTATAAATTTATTTTTGGTTTAAAATAGATATAAAGTGATTTATTTATAGTATAATATGAGGATTCATCCAAATCCTCACATACAATTATTTTTAGACAAGTTTGGGTCATAAAATTAACCTTATCTTTTGGGTTTAACCCTTAGTTAAACAATTTAACTCTTAATGTGTCTACTTGTCTTTTTATACTATAGGTTTAATATAGTTACTATAAAATGGAAAAAAACCTAATTGTATAATTAATGATATATTTAAAACTATAATATTTATTTGTATGAACCTGATATTTTTATGTATTTTATAACATTTAATAAAATATTATTCATTTTAAAGTATCATTTATGTCAATTTTGATACTATTCAATATTTTTATATTTAAAAATATAAAAAAAAGATGATAACTTATAAAAAATACTTCAAATATGTCACTAACATATCTGAGTTATATATAAAATTAATTTATGTTATTAATTAAGTCAAATTATATTTATTTTAATATTTTTAATATCATTTATTTGATATTTCTATTAATAAAATAATTTCTCTTTCACTGTTATGTCATCATTAATGATAATTATTTAATCTCTAAGAATTTTAAATAAATTACTATAATGTAGATAATTATTTTATATTTATAAATAATATTTATAGTTGACCATATCACTTATATTATCTCATATTAAAAATTATTTAGTTGTTAATATTTGAATATGACGTTTTTAACTCTTCTTTAAATAAAATATAATAAATATCTTGATATAACACAAGTGGATTAAAAGGAATAATATTTTTGACCTAAGGTTTATTTTTCTAGAAATATACTTATCCAATGAGATTAGTATAAGTGTTAGAGTAATTTTATATTATTATAATATTATTTTTACCTTTAATTGTCCTATTTACCTTTAACCGTGGTAAATAAAATTCAAAAGTTACTATTTACCAAAAATTAATTTGATTCTATTAGACCGAATTTTTCATACTTATTACAATCATTCATGTTATTTTTTCGAATTCAATTCACATAATCAATAAAATTACGTTTAATGTTAATCCGTAGATGTGGTTAGAATGCGGGTAAATGTGACGTTCAAAATTTCAATAAATTTTTATATCTAATTATATTATAAAATGATTCCAATGAAATATATTGAATTAATATTTATATTATTTATCTATTTTGAATTTAAAATAAATTTATAGTAAAATAATTATTTAAATGAAATAGTCAGTTTTTAACATCAATGTAGTAATTTTCACTATTCATCAAAAATTGAAACTTTTCAAAAAATTACCAAAATTTAATAGATAAAACACTATTTTTTTTAATATTTTATTGATAATAAATGACATAATTTCCTAAAATTGTTCTAAATATGTTCATTTATGAAATATTTTGGATTAGATCATTCATTTGAAAATTTGATAAAAAATCCAGTTTTACCCTTTTAAAATGTACTATAGTATTTCGCACATAAATATTTTAATATGACTTATTTGAACTTAAAAAAATTTTACAGTGTTCCTTACTTAATTTTCTACAACTTTTAGTCAGGACACTAGAGCTAAAGAGTGAATTTGGATGGATTAAATGGTTCATTAAGTCAATGGTGGGCTGGACCCGCGAGATTGGACATCACTTTAGTGTTTGGGCCATATCTTCTACATATGTGCATGGATTGGGACCAAATTTTGATATACGATCAAAAGCCCAATTTCTCAGATATTATCCTTCTCGAAGGATAGATAATTCATGCGTTTTGGTAGCTAAGAAGGCATTTCAAGTGGGATTAAAATATTTGGAAGAATCTTCTCATTCACACTTGAAACCACTTTTAACCTAGCCTCCCCTCCACTCTATAAATATGTATTTTTCTCATTTGTAAGGTTTGGGGCTTGAATTAGGAGATTTAAGGCAGATGATAATTTGTTTCACCCAAATTCTCTAACCATTGTAAGATGGGTAGCTCTTGAAGAAAGGATCCTCTCATCGAATCCTTCTTCTATTCTTCATGTTGTAATGTTTCCATTTGTGTAATAAACTTCTTTGTTCTTATTTTATTTCTTCTCTTTTCTTATGTTTTGTTCAATTATCTTCTTATTTACTCATAATATTTGGGTTATAATCAATATTTGAGATGATATTGGTTTCTACCCTTTCAATCCTTTTCTCATGCAAAACGTCTCCATGATGACCACACCGCCTAATAAAGAGTAGTTTTCTTAGTGATTGATCTATCTTCTACCCTATTCATTTAATTATTTTGAATAATTGAGATAATTTAATTCACTTAATATGATCCATGAATTTATTTTTAAAATTATAAGAAACTAAGAAAGCAATTAAACAATTAACACAAAAACATGTGTGGTCGAGTATTGTGTAAATTGTGAGAGCGCAAACTTAATCGGTAAAACAAGACCACGCGGGATAAATTTGTAGATTTAAAATATAATATATAAGCTCAATTCATCCTCATTTTCTAGAATTTACTTGTGAATTAATTTACCACTAACCATAAGCTATATTTATAACATTAATCAAAGCAGGATGTCACAATGGCATGTTTCAAAGCTAGCCTAGGGTTTAATTAATTTCATTTTGGTGGTTAAGTAAATTATTATAGGTTTCGGGGGTTAACAAATTAATGGATCATAAGGAAGTGGATATTTATTTAAATGATAATGATAAATAATTAAGTTAAGAGTTAGAGTTAGATCAATTACGCCTTTTAAAATATTTTCTAAAAAAACATCTTCTTGTTGCGCCAAATTTCATTTCAAAATTAAAAACAAAAAAAATGAAATCTTCTTCTAGCAAAATTATTATAGTTTTATAAACAATAAACAACCCCCCCCCCCATCCTTTAAAGTAGTGTTTTTATTATCTTTTATTTTATTTTTAGAATACCTTTAATAATTTGTTTTAATTTACTTCCTCCTTTGAGAGATGACCTTGGTCAGCCACTCTGTTGCACCTAAGTAACCCAAAACCGAACATCATTTGAAAGAACCCACAAAAACGCCCTTCATTAACCATAATCTAATTTTTATATCCTTAATTCAAAAATTAAGTCTATTTTGAAAAATAAATTTTATAAATTTCATGATTTTGTTAATACTATTCATAACCGCTTTTTAAACGGCTTGTTAGATAGGTCATGGTGCGCTTGAACTCGATATTCCGTGAAATACAAGCAATTGAATTATTTAAAAAAACGTACCATGAAAACTTTGTGTGTTACATTCTGTATGGATTTAGAATGTTTTGGAAAAAAATTTAAGGGTTGTGGTTTGAAAATTGGTAAGGGAAACCATGAAGCTTCTTTTGGAAACTATAGGAGGGAATATGGGAGTTATTGGGTAATCACAAAGCTGAAACATTTTTTCCTAACTATGTAGAATAATGTGTAATTAAAATTTTTTGGGTAGTTTTGATTCACATAGTTGTTACATGCTTTGCCTAACCATGTATCATAACCATGTGACTTAGAAATTTTGGGATAGTGGTGATTCACATGATTGGAGAATGGATTACATAACCATGAAATATCATTAATTAATTCTAAAAATTATTTTTAAACCCTGAAACTCACCAAAAAAACCTTAATTCATATTTCTCTAACTTAGTACCCCAACCCTTAGGATTTCTTTTGGATATTTCTGATGATATTCAACTTTTGAAC
This sequence comes from Viscum album, assembly GCA_963277665.1. Lineage (NCBI taxonomy): Eukaryota > Viridiplantae > Streptophyta > Magnoliopsida > Santalales > Viscaceae > Viscum > Viscum album. Next base: position 1,795,871,743 of record OY728120.1, read on the forward strand.
TCTATTTTTTATTATTATTTAAGCATTGGATCTTAGAAACAAAAGATAAGGGGAATGTTCTTCCCTTCTAATATAGATCTACTCATTCAATCTTAAAAGAAAACCTAGACTATGTTGTTTATGGACATATCTATGGAATCAGGAAATTTTTTATAAATTCTTATTTTTATTCATTAAAGAAATAGAAAAAAAAGTTCATATATGTGAGATCGTTTGAATATTCTTCATGTCATACATTTTGGTGGTACATGGTTTTTCCCTCTTTATAATTTATTTGGAATGTGAAGGCTCGTTTATTTCTAAAAAAATTCTTCCTACTTTGAAATGAAATCATCATGTTGAAACTCTACTAGAACTCTGTGGGATATTTTCTTTCCCTATAATCTATATTTACTCAAATGTTCTTGTGATTTGTTAGAGAAACAAAAAAAGAGTCCAGATCTATGAAGCTATGTAAATATTATTTGTCATATATTTTTTAGGTATGTGGTTTTTCACCATTTTCACTTTATCTGGAATATAAAGGCTATTTAATTACTAAAATAATTTCTTCCATATTTGAAATGAAATAATTGTGCTAAAACTCTGCTGAAACACTATGAGATTTGTTTTTATTTTCTAATCTAAATCTAATCATTTCCTCTTGAATAGAACCCTAGTCCAGGTTTATTATGGGTGTATTTATGTCATCAAACAAATTTTTATTGAATCTTATTTTTATTCTTAGAGAAATTAAATAAAGAGTCAAGATCTTTAAGATTGATTGAAGATTATTCTCGTTAAACATTTTCAAGTTATGTGGGTTTTTCCTCTTTATATGTTCTCTGGAATGTAAAGAATCTATAAATTATAAAATAATTTCTTCTTACTTTGAAATGAAATCATCATTCTAAAACTCTAGTAAATTTTTCATGAAACATAGGTTGTGGGTGATTCCCACAACATGGTTGATAGATTTATTAAATAATTTTCATAAAACAAATAAATCTTTTAATGTGTGAACATGGAATAGTATGGTTGGCTTATTTTCATGTGCATTGAACCTTTTCTTGAGAGACATTGTCATAGGGATAATTTGGGTCAATGATTATTACCAAGTAATGACTTGGTGGAGGATAGATATCTACTTATAAGGGAGGTTTCATTCGGTATGCAAGGGTGTGTGTGAGAGAGAGAACATGGAATGGATTTTCCAAGTGATTTAGAAAAAATGATTTCTACTACTTATGATAACTGTATTTTTGGTGAACTACTGTTGAATTTATTTCTACCTATTTTATATATAAACTATGATTTTTTTTAACTATTTTAATATTTTTTTAACTATTTTATAAAAATGTGATCTAAATTGATTCTAATTTTAATGTCATATGGTAAAATTATCTTGGGTTTTACCTACTACGTTATTATACTCACCCCTTAAATATGCACTTTTGTGTATATGAAATTTTTTTTTCCATGATATAAGAAAGGGAAGGATTTTATATTTATCTAGTGGTTCATATTGATGTATCTATCATGGATGTTAGAGATGGATCTTGGGAGTTGGTCATATTCTGGGGGTCTAGAGTGGTGCCACATTGTTTCCAACATATTGATTTATTTTGGAGTCTTTGTTATTCTGGTTTTTTATTTTTGATGTTACTAGGATTATTTTTATTATTATACTTTGAGTTTTAAGTTTACTCATGCAGAATTTATATATTTGTCTTGGGTTTTTTATTTTTTGGTTGTATGTGTGTTTTTTAGTGTTTTTTTGTGTGTAAAAGGTTAAAACGTCGCCCCTATTTCTTATTAAACCCTTGGTATTTATTGACAACCTTTGGTGTCCAAGGAATGTCACCTAAGGTCAATGGAATCTTGTGTCTTTCTAATCCAATGGTTAGAGTTGGGTTGTTACAAATGGTATCAGTCTAGCCGGTTCATTAGTCAGGAAGGTAATAAGGAGATAGAATTCATTGAGACTAGAAATGTATGGCATAAAAAGATAAAGTTAGACTCTTTATGATAAACTTAAAGTTACCAAGGTAGTCAGGGTATAAGAAGAATTATAAAACAATTATAGGAATATCATCACCTCATGATCGTCGGTTTAACCAATGAGAATTTGGTATCATGAATTAGTAAAGAGACTTCCCACTAAGACTCTGTTATCACATAATTATTTGTTTTTGATATTATACTATTATGATGTTGATTTTTATGATATGATATATGATATAGCCCTGAATAAATAAGAAGAAAAATAATTAATTTTAAGTCATTGATATGGTTATAGAATGGAAATTACATTGGTGAGGAGGATGAGAAACTATCAAGAGGGTTTAGCAAAGAATGTGGTTCCACCTAAACCACAAGTGAACCAGTTTCTAGTCCAGAGTATTATGTAAGCATTCTAGGTTTTCAATAAGATACCTCAGGATGAGGAATATCATCACATTGATCACTCATTAGAAATTCAAAAATAGAATCCACTGAAATTTTGGGGTGATTTGGGACCCAATAAAGCATAAGTATGGATGGGGAGGATGAAAAAAATATTTAACTTCCTCAAAAATCTAACTGAGATTAAGCTTAAGCTAGAGACATACATTTTTTAAGACCTAAAGCTACAATGGTGGGACTTAACTATTCAAGTGAAGTTGTACTAAGTTCTTAATTGGGAGGGGTTTGAGGATTTGTTCAATGAAAAGTTTTATCTTCACACCTTCCATCTAGAGGATATGATATAATTATTCTAACTAAAACAACGAAGTATGTCAGTGACTGAATATGCTACTCGATTCATGCACCTGGTTCATTTCACACTAAAGGCATCTTCTAGTGAAATGATGGGGGAATGAATATTATAGGTAGGTATATAGATTGATATTCTCTATAAGATAGTCATGTTCTGTATTATAGATTATATAGATAAGTTGAACAAGGCATCGGTGGGAGAAAGAGATCTAGTATGGAATCCTAGTATAGGGGATGCCTTCATCCAAATGAAGGTGGTAACTCTAGTGTAGGGAATAAGTGAAAAATAGAGAGATTTATTCCTAGGGAAACAGGGCACTAGAGAATCAGTCTATGAGATCATCCTCTTATCCACCACATTGCAACAATATACCAAGTTTATTTCAGTGTGGATCTATTTAGCATATAAAGAATGATTTTATTGAACTATCATGATATTGTTATAACTATGTAAAAATAGGACAACTCAATAAATATTTCCATATATATCTAAATTCAATAGGAGGAGATGGCATGAACCAGTCTCATACCTCCCATGCTCAATTAGGAAAATCTCATCAGAATAGTTCTCTCCCTTAGAATCAGACAAACCAGGATGACTCTAGGAACACATCAATTATCTATAAAACACCATAATAAAGGATCAAATATTATTCTATGGGGGATAATAAATTGTTATATGGAGATGAGTAGGTGATTTTGACTAAGTAACAATGTCCCTCGATTGTATGAGGTAACATTCTTTTAAACTCTACCCTTATAAATATCTTTTTTGATACTAGTTAATCACATTATTTTCTTTCTTCTCATGTGGTTAAACAATTTTTATTTTGCATGGATATGATTCTTTAAATCATGGGAATCAAGACACCTCCCAGTTATTGGGAATGCAAAGGATTTAAGTTCTCATCTTGCACCATTATCATTGATGTAGTACAATTCATCTGTGATTTTACTATCTTAGAGATGAATATTTTTTATTTCATATTTGTAATGGACTAGTTGGTGGAATTAAAATATTATATTGATTACTATGCTTGGAAATTAAATTTCACATCCCCAAATGGATTTGTTTATTTATTCAAAGGGGATTGGGATATGAATTCTGGTAGAATAAGAACTTTAGTGGTAGTATATAGAACCTTTTCTAGTTAGTTGGAGGGAATGAATTTGGGAACTATAGATTAAATTGGAAATATGAATCTTCCTATAACAGTGGAATGATACCCATGTTTGTTTCTAAATGATTTCTCTTGGATACCCTCTAAATGGGAAATGAAAATTTATATTTATCTACTTCTGTGAACAATCCCTATCCCACTTATGTCATATAGAATGGATCTAACATAGTTTATGGAAATAAAATTCTAGATAAAATAATTGGATATAAAGAGATTCATTAGACCAAGCACATCATCTTGGGTTTATCTAGTTTTTTTGTAAAGAATACAGATGTTTCGATTCAATTATGGGTTAAATATTGCAAACTGAATAAAGTTATGATCAAGAATTAGTATCTTGTTACTTGAATTTATGATCTATTTAATCAATTTAAGGTATCCAAGTGGTTCTATAATATTGATCTACGAATGGGATATCACCAAATCAGATTTAGTAAAGAATAAACTAATGTAAAAAATGGTTTTTCACGTCAGTTTTTTAAGGTTTAACATCAGTTAAAAATAGCATCTTAAAAACAAATTTGTAAATAATTGTTCAATGTTGGTTATTTTAACTGATGTTGAACATGGGTTTTAACATCAATTCTTTTAAAAATTGAGCTTAAAAATATATTAATATTATTAATGGATGATGTATTTTCAACATCAATTATTTAATAACCAATGTTGATACTATTTTTAAAAAATATATATTACATAAAATCAGTAATCCATAGCCAAATTTAGCAGCAAAAAAAACATAGAATAATATTAGTTAGACCAATATAAATCATTTACTTCAAAACTTTCTTCAAATTATAAAAATATTACACTTTGAACTTAATTATTAAAATATATATTATAAACTAAAATTTAATCAAACCTATAAAATATTCTTACCATATTTATTGAACATGATTCAACTATTTTTTATTGTAATCACAAAGGTCATCAAACATCTACAAATATAAATGAATTTATATTTAACATATATTTTCAATATAATGATAAGATAAATAAAAAAATGTTATAATAAAATATAACCTTATGTAATTTTATAACTATGTTGGTTGAAATTATTTCAAACATATATCTCATGATGTAATATCCACATTCTTTTACTCCTTCATAATGAAAATTATATTTGAAAATAAGTTTTCAATTGAAAATAACATTTTATGTGTATGTAAAATTGTATTAATTATAAATGAATTTACCTTTTCTTACACATATCCAATTTTTGTTTTCCTCTTTCCTATTGACACTCTATAGTAATATCATGCCCTATTTGAAAATTTTATGTATGAAATAAAAGTATAAGTCATTATAAAAAATAATTACTCATATAATAAAACTTATGACTCCAAAAATTCTTTCAAGTTTTCTCACACGTCATCATGAAAAGAACATAACCAATAAAGTGTCTTCTCTTTTGGAAAAAAAATTCCCAAAATCTAATGGAAAATAATATAAAAATATATATAATGTTAGTGAATGTTAAATTAATAGAAAAATAAATAAATGTATGTTACATACCTGCTAAGATAATGAAACATCCAACACTGAATTACATCATTCTTTAATCTTTCAAAAATATGTGTTTTTATTTAATCATCATTCAAGATCCTCACCTATGTAGAAATAAATTGGGTATCTAAGAAACCATACAATGATTTTTCATCATTTTTAACACAAATTTTATAAATATTCATAATAAATCAATAAATAAAATTGAAATAACTATAAGAAATATTATAATCAACTTACATGAAAAATATTTGCAGCGCCGTGTGGGCCAGCATATCTTAAGTAACAATCCTAATGATATTTCCCCTACAAATCATTCCAATATTAATACATCCAAACATTTTAATATCTATTGGAAGCTCATAATTATCCAATAATTGAGATTCATTTCTTGATCATTTAGAAAGTATAGTTATATCCAAAATTGAAGTGTCCTCAACCTTTTTTTACTTTCCATACAATATTTCTTTACCTTTAATGTACTCCTATAAATATTATATATATATATATTAGAATATTAAAATAAATTTAACACCAATATGAATTAATTTTTATAATATATGCATAACTTAATGGTAAGTTGTCAAACAAGTCAAGATAGCCATGATAAAAAATACCCAACACTGTGTCCAACTATCAAAGTCTCAACTATTGGGAATGGCGATTTAGTTGATGCATCTATAATATCCAATATTTTATCCCTAAGCTGATCCATATCCATCTACTTATGATGTATAATATCTGCAATATAATATATCATCCCATATGCTACAATATGATCATAGGGGTCCTTAGTATATAACTCATAGTAGGTGGGAAGATGAGGATGTAGTGTAGAAGTGGTATTTTCTTGCAGAGGTGGAGTGGATCTGTAGGTGAGGATGAAGGAGTAGGATATGCATCTAGTAGTGGAGGACTGGGATATTCATCCTGAAACTATCACTACATATTAGAAAACATTGACTATAGTGAAGCACTAATCCTCTCCTAAATTATAGCTTTGATCCTCTACTTCATCATCTGACCCATATCATAAACCTTATATTCTAAATCCTCTATTTTTCCTTTATATAAATCATCACTTGAGGATTTTCTATAATGACCAAAAAAATAATTGAAACACCCACATTATATTCTCAAACATGTCCTAGGTGTTCAAGATTTACCAATGTAGTAGCTAAAATATCCTTCCTACCCTTAGGTATGAAGGACCCCTATGTGGTTTGATCCTTAATGGATTCCTGTATAGAATATTTAAATAATTTTATAGTGAATTACAAAATATAAAGAGTTTAAAAATATTGTTAATAACTTATATAACTTAAATGAATCCTTAAAATCCTCTCGTATACAGCCCTTGGTTATTCATTAATATTTATCCCCTTTTAAGTCTTTCGAGCTATCATGACTCAACCTAATGGGGCCTGCCTAGCTGGTGATACGCTGAGTGTGACTACCCCAATCCCACCTACAATAGGACAGTGGTTGGAGACTAGTCTTGAGTAGGCATACCACACACATGGGAGGTCTTAGTCTAAGGTACATGTATACACACACACATCTCTAAACCCATATAGTGCTGAAAATTAAAACAATTGATACTAATGCATGCATAAAAATAAATCCCACAATAGAGTATGATAATAAATCTAGAAAGAATAAAGGGTCAAATACAATCCCACAAAAACTAAAAAGATTTACAACCTAGTAGAAGGAGGGGATTTTAGTCAAATGTGACTCCTAGTACACACTACGATCTATCTAGCCCAAACTAAGATTCATCTGCTCTCGATACACCAAGAACCCCATCGAATACTCGATCATCTATATAAGACATGACATGTCAAGGAAGAGACCAAGTAGGGATGAGTATAAAAATACCCATCAGGAAACTCTGAAATAACCAAACATAAGCATCAAGATATTAGTCATCTCATCACAAGGTCTTGTCAATAGAATATGATATATACAACAATAACATCCAGATATACTCATAGTAGACACTTAGTCTAAAGTTAATGTCACAAACACATTTCCAGTCTAGGATTCTTCTTTAGAGTCCATAGTAACACTCTCCTGGGAGAACTCACTCTACAAGTCTGATAACACCGATGGTGTCCATCTGAGATGTCGTTCTCATCGGGTCTTTCTATGAGGAAAATATGAAACAGAACTCTGAATAGATCGATACACAGATGGGCATAAATCCTAGGTCTATGGGGTAATACCAACTAGCCCAATATATATTAACCCAATAACTAGGGAATTAGAGCCCTTGTAGTGTTGGTCATGATGATATTGGGAACACCACTTAGGGCAGAACACGATAGAGGATCCTACTCTAAGCCTCACATGGGGATACCAAAACTCTATACGTTTTCCATATAGGGGATCACAATCCTATTATTAGGATGTAATACCACACTATACCCTCATGTTAGAGGACCACCCTAAAAAAACCATTCCACACTAAATAGTTAAAGGGCTCCAAGCCTTCTCTAGAAAAGTAAATGGCATGTAAGTAGGGTACACAACACGTGTTGCTAACACCAGACCTACCTGCGTCTGTGCCCATGTACACCTATTTGTGACCATATACTAAGTCATGTCCATGTACTATGTCATATCCATGCATGTGTACCTCATCGGGTACACTATGAACTGCCAGGTCATGTCACATGGCATGGGACATGTTTCACATGGCATGTGATACTTTCTTCTCAGTGGAAACCCTATCACCACAGACAAGTCCCCACATGGAATGTATCTCCAAATTGTACACCATGTATATAGGGATTTTCTAGAATCCATGGATCTACTTCATTCATCTTTTTTCATAGATCTGACCTCTGATCCATCCATGATCTCACCATAAATCATGGATCTAGTCTACCCAAGACTTGTCATCATCACTCTCCTAAATCCAAACACTCGATTCACATGGGAAACCACTCGGTCATTCCATCCCATCATCGCACGTCAAAGCCTGCATGAATAACTCTGGTGTGGTCCTGATCCACCATCACCACCATCGTAGATCGATCCCACCATCACCACGAACCCAGATCATTGGTATCAATTTTTTGTGCTAATAAATAGGTGTGCAATGATTAATTATTTGGTATTTGTTGAACCACCGTCCAAAATGAATATTGGTGATAAAAAAATGAATAACAGGGGAAGAAATAAACAAAACATAAACATGAGGAAAGTACCTTAGCCAATTTTTTTGTTGGAATTTATTTATTTTACTATAATTATAAACAATGAGATATAAATTAAATAGTAAGAGAAATCCCTAAATTCCCACAAAATAATTTCATAGCCACAATATGATCGATCCACAAATCAATCTGTTATTTGATTGATTTTTCACTCATAATAGGATAAAAAAATGGGGATAAATCCACATAAAAAACATCCTACCTCAAGATTGGATTGATCATTGACGAAGAATGGTTTTGGGTTGTTATTGTTGATGAGATCCATAGGTTCCATTAGTGCACCAATCACCAAAGTACGATTTCTTTGATGATCATCCATGAAATATCATCCACCAGATCCTATCTCAAATTTAAATTTTATGAGTAAAACCCTAAAACTTATTTAGAATTGGGTTTATATAGGGTTTTAATTAGGTTGTTTCATTAATGAAATAAAATAAATAAATAAATTTATTTATTATTATTTTCACATGTGAAAACTTTCTCACATATGCCTAACACTGATAAATATTATGTCACACCTAGGGTAAACCTCACACTCTAAACTCAGTGGTGACTCGTATTTTTAATCTAAGGCTACGTTTAGGAGTTATTACCCTTTTCTAAGGAAATTGTGCATGTGTGATATTAATATATTTCATGCTTTTAGAATATCAATTTTGGGCTCATTGGGCCTCGAAATCTCACAACGTCTCATCACCTAGCTCCAAAAATGTTATTATATATTTTAAAAATATTTACATGGTAATAATAGAGACATTAAATTCTCCCCAACTTAGGTATTTTCATCCCAAAAATTGAAGAAAAAAACTACTCAAAAAGATGTGGGTACTAAGCTCACATCTAGGTCTCTTACTCCTAGGTGATCTCCTAATGATTATTATACTAAAAATAGACACAAACTAGGGGAATAACTCACCCAAAAAGGATATTATCCTACTGATCCTTGATCTCCACTAGGTGCTCTATAAAGGTAGCTATATCCTTCAAGTCCAGGTCACCCCAATCGATAACATGGGACAGATCATGAACATACCTCCTCAGCTACAACACATAGAAGATTTCAAATACCCAAGCTAACTGTGGTTATAGAGTTAACAAGTATTCCACCTCACTAGGCCTATGAAGAACCTATAAAGGGAAAATAAATCTTAGAGATAGATTTTCACCCCATCCAAATCTTCTCAATCCACATTGAGGTGAGACCTTCAAGAAAACATGGTCTCCCTCCTAAAACTTCATAGGCCTTCTTCATTGGTCTGTATAGGACTTATGATGGCTTCGAGCAGTCCTAATCCACTCTTGGATAATATATACCTTCTTTGTAGTATCTTGAATAAACTCTGGTCCCATGATTGCTATCACTCAGGGGTCGGTCCAACATACTGGTGACCTATAGGGTTTCCTGTGCATAGCCTCGAATGGTTCCATACCAGTGGTGGAATGGTAAATATTTTTGTATAAAAACTCCACTAAGGGTAGATAATCCTCTCAAATATGGAAAAATTCCAACATGAAATTCTAGATCATGTCCTCTAAAACCAAAATGGTTTACTCTATGTGGACATTAGTCTGGGGGTGAAACACCATGCTCAAACTCAACTGTGTCTCAAAGGACTCTTGTAATCCTCTCCATAATCATGATGTGAATAAAGAATCATGGTTTTAAATGATCTTCAAGGGGACTATGTGGATCCAGACTATCTCCTACATGTATAGGCATCCCAAGCTCTCTCCTGAACTCTGATCTTGAATAATTAGGAAGTGGTCTAACTTGGTGAGTCGGTCTACGATCACCTAGATAGTATTGTGTACTATATATGTACGTGGAATAAACCTCATTAATTCTATAGTTATTCCATCCCAATTTCAATTTTTAACCTCAAGGGGTTGATCTAAACCCACTGGAACCTAGTGCTCGGACTTTAATTGATGGCAAGTGAGGCAGCGAGAGACAAACTCTGTTACACCCTTCTTCATGTCTGGACACCGAAATTGATGTCGGAGGTCCTGGTACATCTTTTCCACACCTGGATGTGCTACCAAAGGGGGTTTATAAAATTCTCTCATTACATCCTCATGAAATTTCACTATCACCATAATTCATCCTATGAAAATAAAAACATGCTCCATGCCTTCAGAAAATCCATCTAAATCATGTTCGGTGGATATCTGAGTATGTAGGGTCTCACAGTTGGCATCCCCAAGCTATTCATCCCTAACCTATTATAGAATTAGAGGGGTAAAACCAATTAATTGAGGTATTTTTCACCATCCTTATCCACCATGTACAACTATAATGAGGATAACTACTCCAAATCCTTAGCTAACAACTGCGAACAAGATTTACTACAAAGAGCATATGCCACCAAATTCCCCTTTCTAGGGGTATAGACTATCTAAAAGTCATAATCCTAGAGAAAATATACCCACCACCTCTATATAAAGTTAATATCCTTATGAGAGAAGATATAGTTGAGAATTTTATGGCCATAATAGACAATAAACCTCTCACCCATAAGGTAGTGTCTCCACATATTTAATGTGAAGACTACCACTGCCAAATCAAGATAGTTTGTCACATAGTTCTTCTCATGTGGTCTCAAATAACATGAACCATGGGAAATCACCACCTAAATCTACATAATAAGACAACCTAGTCTCATTCTTTAAGTATTAAAAAATACTATGTACTTAAAACCATCTTCTGTCGATCTCAATATGGGGGGTGCTCATTAAACTCTACCTCAATTCTTGAAAATATTTTTATCACCTCTTTGTCCACACAAAAGGCCACCCCTTTAGGTAAAATCAGTGAAGGGAGATAATATCCTAGAGAAATTAGGAAATAATCTTTGATAATTTTATACCAACCTAAATAATCTCTAAACCTCTATCACACTCTTAGGTGGATACCAAAATAACATTATCTCAACCTTTGTCAGGTCCATTGTTACACCATTCACTAAGATGACATGTCCCAGAAAGTAGACCTCCTAAATCCAAAAACTGACTCTTTTAAATCCTCTAATATAGCTAGTTATTTTATAGTGTTTCCAAAACCTTCCTTAAGTGTCTCACATTCTCATCCTCGGACACTGAGTACACTAGGATCTCGTTGATGAAGACCACCAAAAATTGATCTAAGAAAGGATAAAATATATGTTTCATGAGTCCTATGAACACTTCTAGGGAATTATTCATGCCTAATGGAATCAAAAAGTACTTAATGTGATCATAGAAACATCATAATGTCATATTTAGTATATCCTCATATTGTACTTGAAGCTGGTGATATCGTGATTTGAGGTCAATCTTTAAGAACCATTGTACCCCTCTCAACTGATTGAAGAGTTCATCGATCCTCAGTAGTGGATACTTATTATTTAATTTCACCTAGTTCAGGTGATGGTAATCCACACATAACCTCAAAATATCATTCACCTTATTGGTAAAAATACTGGGGTTGCCCAGGGGGAATCACTGGGTCTAACAAATCCCTTCCTCTGTAAGTCCTCAAGCTACACCCTCATATCTCGAAGCTTTGCGGATACCATATGATATAATGATGACAATATTGTGGATTTTCCATGGTATAATTCAATGAAAAAATATATCTCTTATCAAGGTGGTAAACCTAGAAAATTCTCAAGAAATACATCTTAGTACTCCACCACCATTGTAGGAAACTAGTAGCCCATAGTATCCCCTTATCCAAGAGTCGTGTTAGCCAATTATTGATTAATCTTCTTCAATATCCTATGCATGATCCCCTCCTTCTCTACCTGGGTTTCCTTCACCCACAAAGGAAAACTTCATCCCATCATCATAGACACACTACATCCTCTACCTAAAATGGTCAACTTGAACATGAACTATGGAAATCCAGTCCATGTATAAGATGATTTCATAAGGCCTCATAATTTCTATGTAGAGATACCATAAGAAACTCTCTCCCCCAATATTCAAAAAACACTACTAGAAGAATTTTTTGATCACTCAGTCATCTTCAATGGGAGTCTCAAAGCATAAGGTTTGAGCCAAGGGCTCAACTAGAATCTCTAAGTATTGAATTAAAGAAGTGGAAATAAAGGAATGACTCACATATATGTCTATTAGTACTAAAACTAAGGTATAAAAGACACATATCATACCTCAAATCATCCTCAGAGCCTTTGGGTTATAAGCCTCGACCACCTTCAGTTGTCCCTATCCCTAACCACCAACTCCCTAAGCCTGGTGTGGAGCACCTGGGGGTGGTGGTGGTAATAATTAAAACCGTCTTCCACCTCTAGATTCTATCCATAATCCAATTCCAAGTCTTCCACCTTGTGGACCTACCTACTCATATTGATTCCTCTACCTAGGAATCTCATCCACTATCTCCATGTTAGTCATATAGAGGTCAGGCAAACTCATGTGAGATGTCCCTAACCATCACATGAGTAACATCACCTATGTCTAATCTGACTAGATTCATCCTATGAGCCCTGAAACACATACCCTATATCCTAGGATCACCTATTAAAATATATCATACATCCATATCCCTACATCTACCTTCATATGCCTACTATAGAGGTCTATATCATCTCATCCACGAATCTCTCTATCACCAAGGCCCACTCAATCACTCCAGCATAGGTAGGAATTCATAGAGGTATCACACTAGCTTTAATACCTCTGTGTAGACCACACACAAAGGTTTTATCTTAGAATAAATGATCACACACCATATCCATCTATTATAATAAGATACTAGTGAACCTTGATGAATACTCAGCCACCATTATACTACCATATTGAATCTATAGAAGCTCCTAAAATTCTCATAACCCATAACATAGTTGTAGAAAACTCATCTTTGAAAAGGCACTCAAACTCTATCCATAAAAGATTTATCTCATCATATGAATGAGTCACTAAACCCGACCATCGTCCAGAAGATCTATGGAGAAGACTTGTTTCCAGAAATACCATTTGGTCTTTAAGTGTATTAATGAGATGAAAATCACATGTCACTACCTCATGCTAATCCTCAATGGTCTGGGGTTATAGCTCACACCAAAACCTAAGGGGTCTCTACTAATGAAGCTCGTGAAGTGAAATCATCTAGTTCACCTAATCCGCTGGTATAGCTGGTACCATCTAATGCTTGATAGGTAGTAGTATAACATTCACACCACCTAGAGGTAACACCTCATGAATAGGTCTCTATATCAAAGCCTCATCACAAATAGGATCATACCCATGATACTTTTGTGGGATCCTAGATGGAAATCATCATAGAGGCATCCTAAAATAACAAGATGTACCATGGTAAAAAAGTATATCTATAGAGATGACTCAAAAGGACATGGAACTACAACTAATTAATATATGATGCATGAACCAATGTTTTCCATGAAACCAGTGTCTACATGTACCGAGTCAACAAGTAAGATATCAGAGTCCTGGTGAATTGATACATCGGCCATCGCACCAACATTAGATGATATGTCCTGATATCCCAACTCAAAACACTTAAAACTATTTCTATAAAACCCAAACCAAACTCACTATTAGAAAAAATAAACTCCAAACTCTGGTCCTGAGATGACCTCCTCTGATACCACTCTATTATGACCTAACCTACCAGGGCTCTCATGGAAAATGATAAGGTGAGTGTGACTACCCCAAACTCATATTCAATAGGACAGGGACTATAGAATAGATCTGAGTAGGCATATCACACACATAGGAGTCCTTAGACTAAGGTACCTATACACACACACACATATCTCCAAGCCTATATAGTGATAAAAAGTAAAACAATTGATACCAATTCATGCATAGATATAAATCCCACAACAAAGTGTGATAGTATATATGGAAAGTATAAAGGGAAAAATACAATCCCACCAAAACTGTAAATAAGTCCAACCTAATATAAATAAGGGACTATATTAAAATGTGACTCCTAGTAAACAAAAAGGTCTATCTAGACCAAACTAAGATTCATCTGTTCTCGGTCCATCAAGAACCCTGTTGAAGGCCTGGTCATATTCATATGACATGACTTGTGTGGGAAGATCCCATGTAGGGGTGATTATAACAATACCCAATAGGATACCCCAAAATAACCAAACATAAGCATCAAGATAATAGTCATCTCATCATAAAGGCATTTCAATAGAATATGAGATATGAAAAAATAAAATCTAGATATACTCATAGTAAACACCTAGTATCAAGGTAAGTGCATAATCACATTTCTACCCTAGGATACTACTCGAGAGTCCATAGAAACACTCACCTAGTAGAAATCACTCTGTGAGTCTAATAACACTGATGGTCTCCATCCAAGATTCCATGCTTATCAGATCTCTCCATGAGAAAAATATGCACTGGAAGTCAGAATAGATTGATATACAGATAGGGATCACACCCAGGCCCATGGGGTAATACCGACTAACCTAATATGAATTAACCTACTAAGTAGTGGATTGAAGCTTGTTTAGTTTTGGTCATATCGATACAGGAACCCTGCCTAGGGAAGAATACGATAGAGGATCCCACTCTGGGCCTCACATAGGGATACTAAAACTCTATCTAAAATGAGTCTCATAGAGGGGGTCTCAATCCTGTGATTAGGATGTAATACTACATTATACCCTCATAGTAGAGGACTGAGGGAACAAACCCTAAGGAAACAATTCCACGCTAAAGAGTATAAGGGATACAGTAATTCAATGGAAAAGTACACAGCATGTATGTAGGGTACATAGTGTGTATCGTTAACCCTGTACTTTCCCTTATTCATGAATGTGTACCTATGCCCTTTCCATTGTACACTTGATCATTCACATATACCAAGTCATGTCTATGTACCATGTTGTGACCATAATTGTGTTCCTCCTTGGGTACATTCCAAGCCACTAGGCCATGTCAAACAACGTGTGACATGTGCCACATGGCATGTGAAATTTTCTTATCCATGGAAACCCTAGTGCCACATCCAGGGCCCCACACGGCGTGTATCTCCTGATTACATGCCATGTATATCAGAATTTTCTAGAATCCACAGATCTGATTCACACATATGTTCCTACATCTTCAGCCTCTAATCTATCCATGATCCTCACAAAAAATTATGGATCTATTTTAGTCAAGCCTTGTCATTGTCTCTCTTCTGAATTCAGCCACCTAATTCTCTTGAGAATTCGCTCAGTCATGCCATCCCATAACCACACATCAAAGCCTGCATGAATAACTCTAGTCTAGTATCAATCTATCATCACCCTCACCACATCTCAATATCATCATAACAGTGAAATCGGATCTATGGTATCAATTTATTGCACTAAGAAACTAGTACGCAATGATTAATTATTTTATATTTGTCAAACCATATCCCAAAATGAATGTCAGTGATTAATGAACTAAGAACAGGGGAAGAAATACAAAAAAACAAGAGGAATGGTCCTCAGCTAATTTTTGTGTTGGCCTTGATTCATTATTGTTATAATGAAAAATGAATAGATATAAATTAAATAGTAATATAAATCCCTAAATTCTCAGAAAATAATCACATAACCATAATACGATCGATCTACAAATCAATCCATTAGTTGATTGATCTACATGAATCATAGGATAAGAAAACAAGGATAAATCTACATAAAATAAACATCATACCTCAAACTTGGAATGATAATTAATGAATAATGATTCTAGGCCGTTATCATTGATGAGATCTATAGGTTTCGTTGGTGGACTAATCCCCAAAGCATGATCCATCAATGATTATCCATGGAAGCTCCCATGTCAAATCCTCTCTCAAATTACAATTTTATGAGGACAACTCCAAAAAAAATTATAATCAGGTTTATATATGGTTTTAATTAGGTTATTGTATCAATTCAATAAAATAAATAAATTTATTTATTATTTTCACCCGCGACAAATTTTCCACATACGCCTGATGCCAAAAAAGATTATGGCATGCCTAGGGTAAAACTCAAACTCTAAACTCAATTGTGGCCTCATATTTCCAATATGAGACTCTGTTTAGAATTTATTCCACTTTTCCATGGAATCTATGTGCACATGATATTAATATATTTAATATTTTTAGAATATCATTTCTGGGATCATCAGGCCTCTGAATCTCTCTTCGTAGGATCTAAAAATATTATTAGATATATTATAAAGATTTACATGGAAATAATAGAGGTGTTACATGGGAAATATTCCATTTTTCATGTCTAGGTGGTGGGGAGGAGGGTTAATCTTTGCTGATCCTGAAGACTCAGCTCTTAACTTTTGAATTTTTTCAATCATCATTTTATATCCCAATAACAAATAATATCCATGAGATAAATTATGAAGGTATACATTTTTCTTGGATCTCCTAATGAGATCTTCTTAGTATCTATTAATTAAGGAAAAAAATTAAGATGGTCGTTGTAGTGATACAAAAAAACTTCAAAAAATAACATCATGATTATAAAAAATGAATCTTTCTATATATTTTCAATAAATTTATTCCATGTATCTTCATCTATAAATGGATATATATGACATGTATTTTCATTATATATTGCACCAAAAAATAAATCACTGGTTATTTTTTATTTATAATCCCTCTATATTCTATCGGAAATAGATAAAAATTTCTTCCTAAATTATTTAGTATCAGGTATGTCATATTTCATATGAAGAAAATAAAAAAATAACATATATTGGTAAAAACATGTAATGATAAGAATAATAATAATAAATAACCTTACCAAAATTGTTTACCAAAGTGAAAATAGTGTCATCTTAGGGACATTTATCCAATCATAAATCAAAATGATGATTTTTTTAGCCTTTAATACCATAAAACTCCTAAATTGGGTTGAATTTGGATCCATGTGATTACCATTATCATCAAACTAAATAGATATCCTCTGTTCCTAGATACGTGCAACTGGTAATTTAGGTAAACGTGTATAACCACATTTACCTACCCTTGAAGTATTATCTCTCCTTCTAGAGTAGAAAGAACTTGTATAGTAGGATGATGACCCTCATTATTGTTATGTGTAGGGTCCAAATTTTAAGACCAAGGTGAATCAAGAGTATAATCTAACATTATCCTACAAATCAAATTAACAAAGAATTAGTAAATATAAGGACCCGGCCCTTAAACATTACATAATCTTGAATTAAATAAATAATTCACATTGAGGATCTTTTCAGTTTTATAGTTTTAGAGAATTAGGCCATAACTATTACATATAAACTTGAAAATTACATGTAGACACTACTAATTAGTATCTATTTTTTTCATAAAATAAAAACTCTTAAAAAGAAACATGTCTAGTTCCAAGTTTTAGACAACATGACTTTTCCTTGATCCCAAACTTGACCCTGTTCATATTTAATTCATGTGGAAAACATTTCAAAAACTTGGGATGAGCATAAAAATATTAGTAAGGGTTATAAAATAAGGAAAGGAAACATTAGCACATCAATAAATACAAATCAATAAAACCATACTTTTTGATCATAACATACCTCATGAAATCATAAGATTTATGAATAATACATAGAAATCATAAATCATAAAGGTAAATTGTGGCATCCATATCATACTTACATTATAGCTATCACAGCTACATAGGGAGTTATGTTGGAATACCCATCACAGTATATTCCCTAAATCTCTTAGGAGAAACATTAACGTTTACCTCTGTCACATTACCCAATGCATTGGAGAGCTATCTCGGTCTCAACCACACTAGGTTTATCACGGAACCACCCGTATATGTAAACAATGCCCAATAATCATAACATATTCATAGCACATAAAACAAGAATAAAGGAAAGATAACATTTCCACATTGCAATCACAACATATCATTTCAAGATATAGATATAATCAAAGATTTATCAAACCATTTTCAAAACCATTTAAAACATTTAATAAATAGATTTTTGAATCAAAGTTTCCCATACCACTTTGAATATTTTAAATGAATTAACATTTTAAAACATTAATTTCTATATAAATAAATCCTTAAAACTATTTTTAAAACATGGTCATTAATGAGAAAGATTTAGAAGAATAAATCTTTAAAACAGTATTTTAGTTAATGAGTTCTTAACCAAATGAGAGATGATTGAATACAAATAATTTAGGAATAACATTTAATAAAAACTTTATAATATCATGAGAATAAATTTATTCATGATATAATATTACAAAGTACAGTATATACACCATTTAAAAGTGAATTGGTGCATAACAACAATGAAGTCTCAATGGAATGTAAATTGAGACGAAATCCCTTATAAAGATGGTATCCTTAGATTAAGGATAAATCAATGACATAATTATGTGTGAAAAATATAAATACACCCAATATAATTGTATATTAAGTGTAAAACAATCAGATAAAATTCACACATATTTTTGTAAAAACAACACCAATGACTTGGATGTTTAACTCAATGAACGGAAATTGAGTTAAAATTACTCTTATCAAGTTCATATCGATGACTTAAGAATTTATCAATGGAGTTATTATGTGTATAAAAAGTATATCCACACAAAGGGGAGTGTAAATTACAAAATAAATAAATAAATAGTGATTTCACACATAATCATAACATGACATAATTAAGAATTAGAAGATTAACCCAAGGAATGGAAATTGGGTTAAAAAGTTCCCTTACTAATTTGGTAACATACGAAACATACACCTAATGAAAGAATGGTAATTCAATGAAGATGTAATACCCATAAATTAAAGTATATTATACAAAGAATACAATAATGGGAATTACATACACCACACAAAAGGAAATACTGGCAAACATAGCATGAATCTCATGGGAAAAAAAGTGAGATGAAAACCCCTTACCACGTTGTAATCAATCGAGTCGTAAGAACAAAAGTTAATAACCACAAAATTAATAACATAATAACATGAATATAAATATAATAATTATAATATATATCAAATTGAAGTTCACAATACACTACATGCAATAAATAAGTGGCGAACAATGGAAATCTCATGGAATTAAAAGTGAGATAAGAAACCCATTACCTTGTGTCTGACTTGACTCGATTGTCATTTAATATCCTGAATAAAAAACTAAAGTTAATTTATAATTGATTAAGAATATTTTTAAATTTTATTATTCCTTTTATATCAATTATTACCTTTCTATAATAATTAGTTAATTATTTGAGTTCATATCAGACATTTTGTCGATGTTCGGAACTTGAGTTAAAAATGAACTTGTTATAATTATAAATTGTCAATGTGGTCAAAATTAAATTATATACAGAATGATATTAATGATTTAGATATCATATATATCATATATATACAGTATATATATGTATTTATAATAGTACATAACATTTGGAGATAAGAAATGAAATGCACCGTTCATGGAGACGGTAAGTCGTACGTATGCCTGAACGCTACTTTCATTTCTATTTCATATTTAACGGAATGAAAATGTAATGATAAATAGGTATATTATAATTATAGTATAATATAATATATAATTTAATTATATCCATCCTTTATACATTCCATGTATGGCATGAACAAGTCATATCACTTTGAGGGGGCGGTAGTCTGCACTTCCTCAAATGAAATTATCGTATTTACCCACTATGGAAACCATAAAGGTATTCTATAAATAGAAAATAAATAAGCATATAAACAACATAAATATAATATATATCACATATAAATAAATTTCCATCATAATTTCCACCATGATAGGTGGTAGGAGAATATTGAACAATCATCATTTCGTGAGGCAGTAGTTCGCCGTCCACAGAAACAGTATGTTCTTTACCCATTAGATGGAGGTGTGTGTAAGTGTAGTTCGAATAATTATCATAAAAACAACCCATTATATTTATTATACTGTTTTTTTTATAAAATAAATGAATAAAAAGAGTTTATGGGGTTGGAGGAGTAAAATAAAACAAAAGAACTTAAGAGAAGACCTTACCTTTAAATCGGGTATCTCCCTTTGGTTTGAACCAAAAGGTTTACTTGAATTGCCTTATGCCTAAGGTAAGGCTTCTAGGAGTAGGATAGGGATGTAGGGAGAATAATTGGGCAGATTTTGGATGATCCAAGGGGCTTTATAAGTGTGAGTAATGGGTTAGAAGTGAGGGATTTTTATAAGGGGGAGGAGGGGCTCTTATGGAAAGCTTTAAAATATTATTTTATTATATAATTATTTTCCATTTATAAAGGTCCAAAAATTATTAAAGTAAAATATAAGATTACTAATGTTATAAATAAAATCATCTAATAATAATTGGATAGGTTTTGGATATTTTTTTAATCTTTATAATCTTTTTTATTTAAATCATTCATTAATGAGGTAAACACTGCATCATTATTGTGTCATAAATAATTTTATTTATTTGATGTCTAAAAATTATAAAAAAAATATCATGATGTAGGAAATATTTTTAGATTTAAAATTAATATTTATATTTGAAGATATAACTTATATAACCCCATGTAAAAATTGATTTACTAAAAGATATATGTTTAAGTCATATTTGTCTTTACTTTAAATTAATTAATATAAAGTGTCATTATCACTATGAAGTGGATCAATGGGGTCCCAAAATCAACTCAAGGATGACCATGGTCTCAAATTTATCAAAAAATAGGATTATGACACATATTAGCATAATTTAATATTATTATAATAATATTTTGTTACCCTTATTTACCATATTTACCCTTTAACCACGGTAAATAAAATTTGTACTAAAGTAAATATTCATAATGTCTAAAAATAAAAGTTACCTATTTACATAATTTTGATATCTTGATTATAAATATGGAATCCATTTTTTCAAATTCAAAACATAGAAGTGGAATAAATTAATTTAAAATTAATTCCCGCTGTCAAAACAACAAACGTGTTTATAAGAAATAATAACTATCAAAAGATTGACACTTATTTATGTCGAATTTCAAAGTGAAATTACTTTAAATGACCAAAATTTGATTAAATAGTAAAAACATAATATAATTAAACTTTAAAACCAATTAAAAATATAATCTAACCTTATAAATAAATTATATTAAAAGGCAGTTTTGAATTAAAATACAGTATTTTTTACTATTCATTAAAAAATTAATTTTATCAGAAAAATACCAAAAATATACCCAAAGTAAATTTTGATGACTCTATTCTAAATAATAATTTTATTTTTCCAAATATAATATATAAAATAAAATAAAACTATATTTAAATAGGGTTCTCCATCAAAAGGCGGTAAATCGACCTTTTAATGAATATTAGAGTATTTATGCTTAAAATCTGATTCTTTCTTATTTTAAGACTCTAAAATTTATTGGATAAATGTAAAAACATTTAAAAATCATTTATATTCATATTTTTGTTAGTTCTATCCATTCCCGCTAATACAACGGTTAGGAATTAACTACCATTTAAAATAATATTATATTATTATTTTTCAGTATGACCCAACATTGTGTGCAACGTAAGATTTCAAAGAAAATCGTTGTTCTGTATTGGGTACGCCATATAACATAGAATCCCTTTAAAGTAAAATTAATATTTAATTCATAAATATTAATAAATATGAAAATGTTATATTCTTTATTTACCTAGGATGTTACAGTAAAAGAATCCAATATTTATATGTAAAGATAAATATAAATTGAAAAAAATATCTAATAAAAATGAAATTAATCTAAACAGTTTCTAAGATAAATATAAATTAAAAAATATCCAATGGTTTCTAGGTCATTTTATCTCAATAATCAATACTAATATTAGGATCTAGGAGATTATTGTGTTATTAATTCATATATCACTAATTGTAATTCCATTAATCTTAGTTTTTTCATTAATAATCATTGAATGTTTTCTCATTATTTTGATAATATCTAATATTAAATTCATGTATGGTTTGTTTGAAAATTTCAAAAATAAAATAAAAAATGATTTTTAACTGAAAAAAAACCCATTTAAACATTATATTTATCTATAATATATGAATCATGCATAATTTATTATTATATTTCACAATTTATTAGATATGAATTATACTTTATTTTCAAGAAAAAATTACCACATAAACAAATTTTTGAACACTTTTTATACACTTAAAAAATTATTAATGTTTAAAAAATACTCTTGATTAAATATAATATTTATGAAGTTATGTTGTATTTTTAATTAAAGATCAACTAAAATGATATAAAAATATTTATGACTCAAGTAAAAAAAATTGATATATTATATATAACATTTTAAAAAAATTGAAAAGTAAAATAATAAATAAATATATATTACTTAAAATATCATGATATTACTAAAGGATTGGTTTCTGATATTCCTTACCTATGATTTTTCTGTATAGAAAAAACCATGTCTTTGACATCATCATCAATATCCTCTGATAATTTATCCATGGAAGTAGGGATCGAACATAATTCATCATCATTATCAAGTTTTTCATCACTAAAATATTGTTTTCTTCCTTGAAAATGATAAAACGCAGGACATTTGTTGGATCATGAACATAAAAAAATTATTTTGTATGTGTTTCCATTATAAAAGGTTCGTCTTTGTATTCCAACCTATTTAGATTTACTATTGCCATACCAAATTCATCTTGTTTCACACTATTTTTACTAACAACCCATTTATATTAAAACATAGTAAGTCAAAATTTAATGTAATTAATCTACCATATTTATTTAAATACTATATAATATTAACTTACTGAAAATATTGGGTTTTTTTTTATTTTTCACTAGAAAAATGTGTTTCTTTAGTGAACAATGATACACTACTATTCTAAATTACACTTATGTTGTTTTGATATATTAGTATAAAATGTATAACCATTAATTTCATACCATAACCCTGTTATCACATTTATAATTGGCCCACCCACTAACCATTTCAATGTTTCTAATGCATTAGATCAAACAAGAACAGTATATTTAAACCATATTAAAAAGGTTTTTTATTCTCATTCAATACCCACATATCTTTCCTCTTCGAAAAATGCTATTTTAACACATTAATATTAAATTTTATATATGGATGAGAATAATCTATGTTATTCAAGATATATAAATGTGCTTGATTTATTTTTTCACCTATAAATGATTTTATTTTCAATCCATAGGCCCCCTTTCCCCCAAAATTGACTCCATCAGGGTGATAGGTGGGAAAACTGATGTTCTCCGCTAATGATAACTAGTATGTACAAAACTCTATAACCTCCTCAGAAATATACTTCTCAATAATAGAGGATTCTGGTCGATATGGATTCTTAACACCCCCCTTCAATATCTTCATATACCTTTCAAATGGATACATATAATGTAGATATACAAGACCATACAATTTAATTTATCACACAAAATACACAATTAAATTAACTATTATATAAAAAATATGTAGGATGGTACATTTTAATTTCAAAAAGTATATATACTACATCATTCTCTTACTTTTTTAATGAATTAAAATCCATCACTTTGTTACATATGTAATTGAAACAATAACACACCTTCATGATAGACATTTTGACATAGATGGGTAATATTCCACATAATGTAATTGGTAAGAGTTATTGCATCAGTATGTGAAAATAATGATATTTCATGCCAGTTAACTTTAAATCTTTCATTGAAACAAAAAAATTACATTTTAAGAATAACCTTGAGTAACTTTGATACCATGGAGGCACTAAAAAAACTAATTTCCTCAATCTTGGATAATATATTAAAAGTTGTAGGAAAGTATGTTTGTTTTCCTTTAGAAGTGGGAGATAACTCTAAATGTATTCCCATAGATATTAAATCCAATATTATATTCAAACCATACTTCATATTGCCTTGAATGTATAACAACGTTCTAATAAAACTATCATGGATATTATTCTCAATATGTATCACATTTATGTAATGTTTGATCTCATGAGATATCCAATATAGAAGCTCAAAAAGTGTTGATCATTTCTTATATATATTCTTTCTAGTACCGGTTCTTTATGTCTTTATAAATGTGACATTAATATTTTTCACTCTCCCAAATATGGATCAGTTGAAAAGGATTTAGAGTGATATAAAATTCTTATAAGTAGTTGGATACCTTTTTTAATCTTTGATAAGATTGATTCATAGAAAAAACTCTTTGATAACCCATGTACATTATTTTCCTCCCTTTTTGTAGTTGAAAAAGTGAAGTACCTTCTTCATAAATTGGACAAGATTTATATCCCTTCCCACAGTATCCAAAAAAAATTCCATATATTGGGAATTCATTTATAGTAAACATAATCATTGAATTAAATTGAAAATATTCCTTTTTATAAGAATCATAAACTTTTATACCTTCCTCCAATAAGTGTTTTAAATCATCAATTAATGATGACAAGTAAATATCAATATTGTTTCCAGGTTATTTTGGTATAGAAATCATTAAAATCAACATGATATATTTCAACTTCATACAAAATTATAGTGATAAGTTGTAAATTACCAATAAAACTAGCCATGAACTATGTTTTATAATAAGGCTCTGATGTGGATTCATTTCATTTGTGCATATCCCAAGTTTAATATTTCTAACTTTATTTAAAAATTTAGGATATTGTAGATCAATATTATTTCATTTTGGAAAATCAGCTGGATGGCATAATTTTCCATCAAATATCCACTCATTTGTATGTCATATGAATTTTTTTTCATTATTTAAATTTGAATATAAATGTTTCAAATGGGGAATTATAGGAAGACACCAAATTAACTTAGCATGAGTTTTGGTACTTGGGATAATAGATGAATCAAGTTCTAATTTTTTTTTATACTTATATCGTGATGTCCCAAATTTAGGACACTCTGAAAGACCTTTGTATTCCTTTTAATATAACACATGGTCATTAGAGAAGGCATGCGCCTTTTTGTATCCTAATCCCATTGATCATAATATCTTTTTTCATTATAATTTTAATTTTTAAGATCATTGTCTCTAGGAAGTATATCTTTCAATAGTTATAGACAATATTTAAAAATCTTGTCAATCCATCTATTTCTAGCTTTCAAGTTCATCAATTTTAACACTGTTGATAAAATTGTGAATTTCATACAACCTGTATATAGTGGTTTATCATCATCACTATATAATTTATTAATTTATGGTGTTTTCTTAATTATATCTACTTTAATATCATGAATCATTTCTTCAATTTGATCAAAAAATTTATTTTGAAAATAACCATCATTATTAAATATTGAATCATTCTCAATTTCACCATTCCAAATCTAAGGAATTTAATTTGAATTAAAATCACGTAAAATTAAATGATATTTGATATCTATGATTTGTATCATTCTTATATTTAAACATTTTAAGCATGGACAAAAAAAGAGGTCATTTTTTGGAACATTTTTTTTGGAAGATCCCAAAAAAGAATCAACCTATTCCAAATATTCATCACTTGTTTGACATGCAGTAATCAAACTACGATCCATTATCACCTATAAAAAATTTAAATTATTAAATATAAGTTATTTTATTTTGAAATTAAAATTAAAATTTACTTTTATAAATAAAAAATATAAATAAAAAAGTAAAATTGTTTACTTTTATCATCATTGTTCATTATGTAATGAAATATTACTAAAAACAATTTATTTTATTAAAAACAAAAGTTAAATAAAAACACTAAATATAAAATAAATAAGTCATTAAAAATAATGATAATTTAAAATATATAATAACAATATAAAAAGTCAATAATAATATTTTTTATAAATAAAATATATATTTAGAACATATAATTTATGTATACACAAGGAAACAAGAAACACACACATATTAAATCACATAAAAATGATTAAAATAATGATAAACATTATAATCTATTGAATATTATAGTTATAGTAGATTATCAAAATAAACTACATTAAAAGTATAATATTTAGGTGTAGTCATAACAAACACAAACATAAACTTATCAAAACACTTAGAAACATTTAACAACCAACAAACACATAAAATATTTCTTAAATATTATGATTATTTTATATTTTGAGCTACATGAATAAAACTAACTCACAAACATAACCAAAAAAATATGAAATTCAATAAATTTTTCCTTTAAAATAAAAAATATATTTCCCTTATGAACTAATTATAAAACCAAACTTATACCTATTAAATCTAATTATTTTAGATCAAATAAACAATTATTATAAAAATGTGATTCAAGATTAATATATGAAACCAAAAAATATATCTTATTGTTATTTATTGATAATTAAAACATCATGAAACCAATTTTGTAACCCCTTTCCTTATTCATAACCAAAAAAACTGATTTTAAGGTCATGATACTTCATTAAATATCTAGTAAAACTTATATAATCGTTATATTGAATAATTTTTTCAATAAAAAATTAATTCCTCCAACTCTTAAAATCATAAACAAAATTAGTTAACTATAAATTGTTTGAAGGATAGTTATTTTCATAGTGTCTCAGTTTCTTAGACCCATATCTCACCACTTTTCTTCCCTGGATTAGAGAAAATTTTATAGCCACACTGGATGAATCATAATATAATTCATAAGTAATCCCTAATAAATAAAAACACAAATAAAGACGTTGAATAATGACTCAATAAATTAGAGTACAACTAGTAACCATTAAAAAAACACCAAAAATTACTCAATGAATAAAAATACCTTTGAGGGTTAAGGATGATAAAAAATAGTGACTAAGAAAACCCTGAGATGGTAAAAACAATGGATGATGGTGGTTGAGGTAGGACAATAGGGTTAACAGTGATGGCCTGTAACAATGTAGAATTTTATCAATGGAATTTCCCTTCTTATAATTATGTCATATATTATAAAGCACATACATCACATAGAGAACCCAATAAAAAATTCTCATAAATTGAGAATGATACTTTAATAATCAAACAAACCAATAAGAATATCAAATATTATAGTGGGATAATAAAAAGAAAATAAGATAATAAAAATATAAAAATTTGGATATGCTTGATCAACTAGAATGACGACACTCATGAAAAAATCTGTAGAAATAAAACATAATGTCAATAATAAGATATTCATTTAAAATATGAAATTATATATAACCTTGGGAGAAAATATAATTTATAGCTAAATGGAATAAGATATATTTATACGAAGTAGTAAACCCTTATGACCATTAGAAATCTGACTTTTGGAATAATAACTTGATTGTTAGAATAGTAATGTGACCGTTAGGAATAACAATCTGGCTGTTAGAATAGTAACCTCACATATGAAAGTATAAATAAAATTTAGGTATCGTATAAATGAAAATATGATATATTTATATCATGGAATAAGAAAATAAATGTTTTAAAAA
This sequence comes from Viscum album, assembly GCA_963277665.1. Taxonomy (NCBI): domain Eukaryota; kingdom Viridiplantae; phylum Streptophyta; class Magnoliopsida; order Santalales; family Viscaceae; genus Viscum; species Viscum album. The sequence continues at coordinate 1,795,899,829 of OY728120.1, forward strand.
TAATAAATTAAGTGTTGGTATTTTTGTGAAACGTAAATGTTTAATTATATTTTTTTAATTAATATAATGATTTAAAAGAAAATTTGTTTTCATAAAATGGATTCATAAATTAATATTTTGTTTTATTATAATTATAATATAATTTTATGAGATCTTAATTAATTTTTCAAAGTGTCATAAAACCGGTTATAATATTAAAATCAGTATTTTTTAAATAAATGATGATTTTAATTAAAAATTAAATTTTTCATATTTAGAAAATTATTTTCATTAAATTGAGTCCATTTTTTAAATTTATGTATAAAAAAATGTTTAGGGTAATTTTTTCGTATTTTTCTAAAATAGTTGAATTTTTTGGTGAATAGTGAAATATGGTAATTTACAGTATTTAACAAATACATGAATTTTTGAGTCATGGATGATGTATGTATGATGTAATAACCTATTTTTTCAAACTATACTGAAATATTTACTGTATTTATTAATATTAATCAAAACTATTGATATTATTGAGACAAAATAATAAACAAATGAATAAAATAATCAAAAACATCAATTTCCTCCCCCTATAAATACCACCCCTCACCAACCCTTCTCCTCACACCTCCTAAGACTTTTATATTTTCAAAATTCTTCCCAATTACCTTCCCAATCATCTTACCCATGTCCCATAGCTTTTGGTCTCAAAAAATACCAAAACCAAGTGCCTTAAAGAGGTTCTTAAGGAGACGATATTCAAGAGGTAAAATCCTCCTTCTTTCTCTTTTAAATTATTTCTTTCTTCTACCTTATACTAACCTCCCATATCCAAAACAAAATGATAACTCCAGTATCATATATATACTGTAATTTTATTATTTTAATTTAATATTAATCATCTAATCTATTCACTTACCCTTTTATCTTAAAAATGAAAACATCGTCTCTGATATGTCGATTCACTGCCTTCATGGATGAAAATTTTTCATTTTCCATTACTGACTTCAAGGATGGTTATAAAACCATTATAATGGTTAAAAAAATTTAAAATGTTTATTATAACTTTTTTCATGTTTTGAAACTAATATATATACATAATATTAAATAATAAAACAAAACTAGTTTGTGATGATCCAAAAACTGCCAAAATAAAGTAAACATTTTTTATTAACATTTTATCAAATGAATCATCCTCATATCAGAAAACAAAATTATATATGGGACCATTTAAAATTATTTAATTATATTAATACCATTTTATTCCACTTTTGTGGTTTTTTTCTATTTGACAAGAACTCCTATAATTATACTCAAGGGAACTGACCATAAAACCATGAAACAAACGCTCCCAGAATAATGAAATTAAACATTATAAATCATCAAAATGGACATAAATTAACTAAATAAAATTATAATAAATAAAATATATATTTAATTTTTTCTGAATTAAATTATTGATTAATATAATTTGAATATATAGGATATTAAGTGTAAGTGCAAAACACATTCGAACATAAGGTAAGGGATCTCTTCAAACCTCCAAATTACCTTTAGGTTATGATTTATCTCTCTTTAAACCAATGTATTTATCAATTTTTCTTATATAATTCTTATAAAATATATTTATATGTTACAAAAGTATGTATCAAACTTAATTAATCCTTATTTAATGTGGAAATACATGTTTTAAAAGTTTTTTTTCTCAATTCCTCCCGATAAGCAAGCCTGATTAAAGGGAACTTCTCCATTTCTTACCCATTTTAAAGTATACTACATAAACTATTTTAATCCACCATTATTTTTCTAAAATCATTCAATTTATCATTAAAAAATACCTTAGTTCATTTCTAGTTTTATACAAACAATTATTCCTTTGACCTCTTTAAAGATTCTTTAATATTTTCCCTTAAACTGCACTAAAGTGGCTCATTTCTAAAGTTTATTATACACTCTTATTCATGTATTCACTTTATTTGGAAATAATTATTCATGATATATTCTTATTTTTATTTTATTATTGTATATAAATTATTTAATACCTTCTTTCATGGATACCATTATGATACACCCTTTGGTTATGCCTTGTGACATGATTACAATACCCATTTCTTTCCATGGGTAACCCTTATGTTAGATTCTTTATATTGCACACATATGAATGAACATGTTATGATGGGTGTGAATAGATAGTTCTCCAATTAATTGGGTAATTTTTAGTCTCATAAGACGTCATTTATGGGATTAGGGAGTAAACCTAATCTATTATGGTACTTTTTCCACCATGTGATATAGTCTTGGAAGTTAGCCTTGACTCATGTTTATGTCATGTTATATGTTGATACCACATTCATATATTTCCATGATCATATTATTACGTGTTCTTTATGATATTTATCTACGTTTTTATTCATGTTACATACCTATTATGTTATCATGTTATGACTTTGACTCATGTGATGTGATTCTTTTTCATGATTATTCCCTTATTGGAATTTTTAGCTCATCCATTTTGTCTATGTATTCCCCAAGTTATCCTAGGTAGATGTAAGATATAAAAGGAATTCAGGATCTCATTATGGAAGATTAATATAAATATATTTTATTTTATTTCCATGTATTCAATTTTATGTACCTAGTCATCCAAAGACACTATAATTTATGATCCCTGGTTTGTATTTGATGGTTAATTATGCTTAAAATCGTGTAATAATATGTGTAAAAGGATAGAGTCACTATATAGAGGATGATAGATGATGGTGTATAATGATTTCTAAGGTTATATGACAACCATGATATGAAATAATTAAGGTTTGTATTACTCTAGGAGGGGAAACCAAAAATCCTAAAGTGAGAAACAATGAAACATAAATTAGGGATCCCAACATTTTAATAAATTTTTTAAAGGCTTTTAATGTTGGTTATTTTATAACGGATATTAAAAGATAGTTTTCAACATCAATTATTTTATAAATGAAATTGAAAAAAATATATTTTCAATATCCATTATAAAATAACCGACATTAAAAAATCATTAAAAATGTATTTTTCACTAGTGTATATTCTAAAGATAATATTTAGGAGCCAATATGGTCATTAAGATTAAGTTTTCATTCCCTTTGGTATGAATAATTAACCTTCATTATTCATGGACTTTATGAATCATATCTTTCATAGTTATCTTGATTCATTTTACATGGTATTTATTAACAATATTTTGTTTTACTCTCAAAGTATGAATGACTATGAGGTGCACTTGGATATTGTTTTGAGAACATTGTGTGATCACCGACTATATGATAAATTTTATAAGTGCTGCTTATGGATATAAAAATTCCATTTCCTTGGTCATTTAATTTATAAACAAGGCATATCAGTTGACCTTGGAAAGATTGAAGTAGTCATTTCTTTGCAGACACCCAAGAATGTATTTGAGATACATTGTTTTCTATCATTGGATAGCTATTATCATCACTTCATTTTAGATTTTTCTAGGCTTACTTCTCCCATGACTACATTTATAAAAAAGGGAATTTGATTCTAATGGATTGAATATTTTTTAAAATAATTTCATGAGATTAAAGTTTGGATCACTTCAGTACCTATCATTATATTACCGGAAACAAGTCAGGACTATGTGGTATATTGTGATGCATTTAGATCTGGACTAGGTTGTGTTCTTATATAGGGAGATCATGTGGTGGACTATGGATTGAGATAGATGAAAACACATGAAAAGAATTATCTAACCCATGATCTAGAACTATCTACAATTTTTTATGCCTTAAAAACATGTCAAACTATCTCTTTGGGGAAAATTTCACTTTCTTCACTGATCATAAAAGCTTGAAATATACCTTCTATAATAGATAAATAAACTTGAGGAAATGATGTTGGATAGAGTATCTATAGATTTTTTACTTCAACTTTTTGTATACACCTGACACACCTGCACGAGTTGTTTAATTCATATGGGAGGTGATTAGATTTGAAATTTATAGTCCCAAACTATACTTAATACTAGTGAATAGTAAAGTGGTAGTGTAGGGTTAAACCCATGAGGATCAATGGTAGTTCAATAATCAATCGAACGAAACCCTTTATAAGGATTCCTAAATTTCACTCTCTAGGTTTTGTTTTTACTAAAGTTAGGTAGTTTGGATTTAATATAGTTAAAAAAATAAGGGATTGAGGTCAATTTTAGGGCTCTTGATAGAAGATGGTCCTAGATTTAGCTTGGGATAGTCCTACGGATTAGGATGTGAAGCGGTACAAGATTCACCAATTATTTTCGGTCAAACCAATTGGATCTACCCATACTGAAACTATCCCATTTTCAGGGTATAATTTACAACCTAGGTGAATTACACTTACCTTTTATGTAGAAATCACCATAGGCTAATGGTTATAGTCCTTATCAACTCCAATTATGTTAGGTTTGTTCAATTTCACTTCTCATGGTCAAGGTTCTGCAAAATAATGTGATTAAAAATATTATTAACCTAATTAATATCCATAGGGTTACCAAGGTTAAATATATAGATTCATTAGGCTCAAAACGCCCCTACTCTTGACCCCTAACCCTAGGTGGATTATTCATGCATGGTGGTCTTGATCAAAAGCAAGAAAATACTAAACATGCTATGCATAATCAAAAAATATTCAAGAAATAAAAAATATAGGATTACAAAAAATAAGAATCAAGATCAAAAAATTAAAAGAAAATGTAAATCAAATCAAAAAATCACTGTGCACAAAGAAACAATAAATAATGTTACATACATGGATGGAGAATGGAAATTAGTGTTGAAAACTAATATTGAATGGAATCGAGATTTCAATGGATGTAGAACAAGCATAGAATAGATGTATATTAACCAAAAACTCAAAAGGATTCAACAAAAAAATTAAATTAATGAATTTAAATGGGTTTATAATGAAAATAGATGAAAATGGGAGAAAATGATGGAAGAAAATGAGAGAAAATAAAGTATGTATAGGGTTCTATGCATAGAGGATTACCTAAAATATAAATAGGATAAAAGTTACATGACATGTAAGTCATGCACATCATGTATTATCTTAAGTGACTTCTGTCCTAAAATCTACACATCGTGTATGTTGGTTTCATGTCTTGTAGATGAGATCCACAGTTCCCTCTGAAGAATTAGCTTGTATCTTTGACCGGGTGAGCCTTAAAACTTTTCATGTCATGCAATATCTGCATGTCGTGTATGAGATTTACTTTTAGCAGGATTTTGACCTTTGAAATATGCATGTTTTGTAATGAATTTACACATCGTGTACTAGTTTCACATCATGTAAAGGCTTAACGGGATGGTATGTGGCTCTACAAGCATATTTTGAATGAGGTATACACATCATGTATTATGTACACAGTGTGTAAAGCCTATGTCTTCCATTTTTAGCATTTCTCCCTTTGAGTCCAAAATTCCTAATTCCTATGAAAAAAAAAACCAGTGCATTATATAATAAATCATGAATAAAAGTTAAATAAATGTAACCAATATGTATATATAATTTCATCTTATCAAATTCCCCCACACTTGAATAATTTCTTGTACTCAAGAAATAAGCATCTCAATAAGGATTTTTCATGACCCGCCTTCACCAAGATGAATAAAGGGACAACAAACTTCCAAACTCTTTATTCTTCAAGTTGAAGGAGAGATAATGACCCCCCGAGTCCCACCTTCAGTAGGCCCCAGAGTGGTGAATAGCATCAAGGGGACAGAATCACATGTATTATGGAAGGCATTACCCTTTTTATAGAAAAAGGTCGGGAGATAAGATGGTAAATCCCAAAAAACTCCAAAATCCAGGAATAAAAGTAAATCCCAACAATCCATTACCACATGCATGTCAAAAAAATAAATTGATACAATGCATAAGAAAACTTTGATGGAAAGTACAAAAAATAAATAAAATCAACAAAAACTCCCAAATCCCAAGCTATTAAAGTTAGGAATGGTCCTCAAGGTCCTCCAGGAAAATTGAAAGAAGTTTTATATATGTTGGGTGAGTATATAGGTATACTCAATAGGGAAACCAAGAACTCTCGTGCATAAGTAAGGAGGCATTCTAATGCCCTGTAAGAAAGTAGAGGTAACCAAAACACCCAGCAAGGAAAACTATCCACCCAGCCTCACCAAGGCACACTCCTCAAATAACGCAAGTCAGGTAAAGTAATATTAATAGAACATTGATATTTGGATACCTTGAACCGCTTTCCCACTGGTTATTTAGGACATCCTATGCATCATACCTCTCCCACAAGTCTCACTACAATCCCACTGCCGCCCCAACAACAACCTTATGGGACATCACCACGAATCCCACCTGCACACATATGGGCTTCCAAAACCACACATAACCATGCCCAAAAACACCTGGGCCACCACAACCACTTCCACACCCGAAGACACCTGGGCCTCATCCCGAAGACACTTGGGAAACTAACCTGCCTGCACACACCTTGGCCAACCACCACAACACACCCTGCCTGAAGGGTCTTGGTCCATAATATACCTTAGGCTATCACAGCCTACCAAAAGAATCTTGGGATACCAGGGAGAGGGAGTAGAAATAAGATAATAACCATCAACTCATAAGAATGTTGGTAAAAACACCCTCCCCTATGAAATGGGGGTGTTCGACACGGAGTGTTCCACATGGGTGGGGTGCGAATAAGAAACACAAGAACTAAATTTATACATATTATTAAACAAACACTCATACCAACCTAAGGGTTCTGAAATAGAAAACCAGACCATACACAACCAGAGTACAACCACCCTCGTTACTATTCCTACATGCAGGAACACACAACATCCACAACTAGAGTACAACCCATTTCTAGAAAATAATACACTAGTGTGCCCATTCCCATTATCATGTTCAAGTGATTACATTTAAATATCCCTTCACTGCCAGAAAACTAACAGGTATATCCATAAGCCAATACAACAACTGAAGGAAAACATCCAAGCAGCAATTTAAGCATTCACACTCAGTTCTCTTGTAAAGTCACAACAACAAAAGAGACCAGTGAGATCCCTAGAAGTACTGGAACCAAACCAAGACCCAACATATGTCCCCACATGGCCTCAAATCCACAACCAACAATTTAACAATAGGATGTACCATCCCCATCCATGTCACCCCACAAGAATCAAGTAGAACAACCATATGTATTAGCAGAACAAAGCAAGGGATTTTTTAGATTTTAACCGCGCCATTTATCAAGTTCCTTCTTTCTGTTGGGTTAACCAGGGTGATCAGACAAGGATTCTTCTTCATTGGGCATCTATTTTATTGACCAAATTTACGTGATTAACTAGTTTCCATGTTACATTCATTAAATTACAAGATTATCTAGAAAAAAAAAGGTTCATTAGTGCACAAGAAAGGACCACTAACGACCACTATTTTCAATGGGCATAAGCCCATACAATTCAAAACATAAAAATGAAGATAAAATAAATACAGAAACATCATCATCAAACACACCCCTTCATTATTTAGAGTTATTTTATTATCTTCGTTAAGGTTTGGTTTCATCCACATCCTAAGGGAAGCATTATCATACCTACCCCGCATGATACACAGTAAATAAAGACGAAGGAAGAACCCTACATGGATGATCAATGATCAAATTTTTCTCCTCATGTCAATAACTAGGGTTGCATGACTTGCAAAGGAATAACTTTGAGGACTCTAAGGATGAGAAGGAAGGGCTCCAGCATGGGCACACGATTCGTCTCAGAAGGAAGTCTCTAGGTACACTAAGATAAACTGAAAGGAAAAGAAGATAGGATCTTGGATTAAGAGAAGGAAAGATTCTAAAATTAGGGAAATGATTTCGAAGTACTTAAAAGTTGGATCATGGATTAACCACACAATTGGGAGGTTTCACATGTTGAGATTAATTGATATTTAATAATTCTCCTTGGAGATGGTGGAGATAATGGTTTTGGGTTAATAGATTTCCTTTAAATGGAGAAAAATGTGAACAGGGGTGAAACTGTAAAACACGACAAAGGTGTGAAACTGAGGAAAAAGGCCACATGTTTTGGTAACTCAAGGTTCACCTGAATATTGGGGGTTTTAAAACATATTTTACTGGATTTATATGGCTTTGAAAGGTTTATTAAAACACTTTTATGTCAAAAGATACGTTACTGGGGAAAAACTGGAAGGTCCAGGAAAAATAGGGAAGGTGAGTCACTGTCGCCCTGGCACCGATGTCGATTGGTGCTACGGATGACCCATCGGTGCCACCAATACTCATCGGTGCCACCGACACCCGTTGGTGCCACCAATGACCATCGGTTCCACCAAGGCCCATCGGTGCCACTGAATCCCATCGATGCCACCAAAGCCCATCGGTGCCACCGACACCCATTGGTTCCACCAATGCTGATTGGTGCCACCGTTAATTCAATCCTAAAATTTTTAAAACTCCTTAATGAGTCACTGATGGTCCCCAAGACACCCAAAACACTATAATTTAGCAAAGTAATAGACCAGGAGGGTCTGGACATTACATCAGATACCTCTCAAACTATTCTCACCCTCAAGAATTCAAGAGTAAACCCGAAGAAAAGCGGGGGGTCTGAACAACCACCTTGCAAGATACCTCTCAGGGAAAAACCACCCTAGAGTTTCTAGAAAGTCGGAACAAGCCTCGATATCTAGGAACACCTCTCCCTCATCTATCTCATGAACAACTACGGATATACTACCAATCTTCTCCCCCAAGAAATCACACAAACATATAAAGGTCAAACCGTCCAAACATATGGGTTAGGAAGTCCCTTCCTCCATGTCAAGATACTATCCGCTTTGGGCGGCACTGACTCGCCCGCACAGGTTTAATCGCATCCACCTTAATGTGTCTTGATTAGGAATCAGGTCATCCCCTACCCACAGTGATGACTTTTACACACATTCTGAGAAATGAAAATAGTTCATCTTATAGTTAACAAGGTTAGGCATTACATCACATCCAAGTACAAAACAAACACGAAACAAAACTCAAAACAGCTCTGGGTACTGGGCATGCATCTATTCATCTCATTCCTAGGTACTCTCCTTGAGGCCACCATGCCTCCACAATACATGAACCAAGGGAATGGTTTATCCAGGAAGCACCTTCTCCTCACGATCCTCGATCCCCACTGGTCGCTCCACAAACGTTGCATCGTCCTCGATATCCATCTCTCCCCAGTCAAGGACGTACGATTCATTGTGTAGATACCGATGGATCTGAAACACATGGAAGACATTGTGGACCCTATGTAGTGGCGGTGATAGTTCCAGCTAATAAGACACTTCGCCGACCTACCGTAACACCTCGAAGGTCCAAACGAACCTAGGAGAAAGCTTACACCCCTTCCGAACCTTTTCTTCCCATGCCGAGGGGAGACCTTTAAGAACATGTGGTCCCCAACCTCAAACTCCAAGGGTATCCTCCTATGATCTTCATACGAATTATACTAGTCCTAAGCTGCATTCATCCTCTAACACACAAGCTGAACCTTCTCTGTCATGTTCTTCACTACCTCTGGGTCAAGAACACCTACTTCCCCAACCTCAGTCCAGAACACAGGAAAACGACACGACCTTCCATAAAAAGCTTCAAACAGATCCATGCCAATGTTAGATTGATAGATATTATTGTAGGAAAACTCTACCAGTGGAAAGTGTCATACCCATGATCCTATGAAGTCCAGAATGCATGCCCACAGCATATCCTCCAACGTCTGGATGGTCCTCTCTGTCTTTCCATTATTCTAAGGGTGGAAAGAAGTGTTAAGACATAGATGGGTGCTAAAAGCACACTATAATCCCCTCCAGACTCAGGAAGTAAAGCGGGTATCCCAGTCCGAGACTATGGACCTCAGAACTCCATGAAACTGTACCACCTCATCCACGTATCTCTATGATAAGTCATCCACTGCACTCGACTCCTTGATCACCAGGAAGTGAGCTGATTTCGTCATCCTATCTACCACTACCCAGATAGTATCATGGACTCCTTGAACCTTGGGTAGTCCAATTATGAAACCCATTGAAATTCCATCCCACTTCCACTTAGGAACGTCTAAGGGCTAAAACAGACCATCTGAAACATAGTGCTCAGCCTTCACCTTATGGAACACGAAGCACTTTGCTAAAAACTTTACCACTTCCCACTTCACTATAAGCCACCAAAACTGACCTCTAAATCCCCAGTACATCTTGGAAACTCCTGGTTGTACCACCAGGGGTGAGTTATGGAACTCACCGAGAACTCTCTCGCACATTTCCACCAGGAAAAACAACTTCCTGTGGAAAAGCATATGATTCTGACCATCTTTTGACCATCCTTCCAGAGCATTACCCTGGCTAACATGATCACGCATCACTTAAGCCTCTAAGTCCCCCCACTAAGACTCCTCTACCTGTTGTACCAAGGAATACCACACCGTCATCTAGAATAGAAAGCCTCTACCATCCTCCACCTTTTCATCTAGGTGTAAGACAGCCAACTCCTCCATTTCTTTACAAGCATATGATGACTCCCAAACCACATCCCTCTATGAATTCTTGCTCAAGGAATCAACCACTGTCACACCCCGACCGCGGATGTCCGTAATTGTTCTTCTTTCTTGGTCCCGATTTAAATTTGTCGGAGTTTAATTGCGATTGGCGGTTTCTCGCCGGTGCGCGGTCACTGCATCATTTGCGGTGACCGTGCGTTCAGCCCGGGTGACCGTGTATTCACCCGGCATGTTTAAATACTATAATTTTTATGTTGATATTTTATTATTTGCGCTATTTAAGTTGTGTTATTAATATGATAGTTAATTTTATTCTATATATGTTTATGTATGTTTTGTATATATATATATATATATGTGTGTAATAATGTATACATATATGTATTATGTTTAGATTAATTTATTATTTGATCAAAATGATTATTATTAGAATTAACTTACAATTATTATTATAAATTCTATTATTATTATAAGTTTTAATCATTATTTTCATTAATGTTATAAAGTTTAATTATTTTTATTATAAGGGTTTTATATCATTATTATTATGATGTTTTAGTATTATTATTAATATATTAAGGTTTGATGATTAAAATTATACTTATTATTATTATTATTATAAAGTTTTACTATTTTTTTATGATGTCTTATTATTATTATTAAGTTTTGGTTTTATTTATTTAATTAATTTATCATATTATTAGTATTATTATTATTTCCCTTTTTATTATTTATATATTATTATTAATATTATATATATGTATATTTGAGAACCCCTAACCCTAACCTATTCCTCCCGTAGCCGCCACCCTTTTCTCCCTCTCTCTCTCTTCCCCTCTCCTTCTTCCCCGTTTTTCCCCCTCTCTTTTGCGCCGCGCGCCTACCCCGGCCTCACCCCTCCTCTACGCGGCCTCCTCCTGGCGCGCCATCCTGCACCTCTCCCCGTCCCGAGCTCGCCGCGCCGGCCTCCTCCACCAGCCGACCGCCGGCCTCCGCCTGTTTCCGTCGCCAACCTCCCACCTCTTCCCGGAGACCCCTGGCCCGGCACGCCCCTGCTCCAGCTCTCCCGCTCATCCCCCTCCGCACCGCCGCGCCGTCCCTGCTCCCTCTCCCTGTCCCGAGGCCGCACCCATCCCGCTCTGCCCTCGCGCCCGACTCCTGGCGTCCCGGCCCCCCTCCGTCGTCCCGGCGCCCTCCGCGGCTCCCCCGTGCGAACCCCCGACTCCGGCTACCCCGACAGCCCGTCGACCGCATCTCCGGCGGCCCGCACCCCCTGCCTCGGCCGCGTCCGACACCTCCCCTGTTCCGACCTCCTCCGGCAAGCAGTTCCGGCGACACCCCTCCCTCGCTGTGCTTCCCTCCAGCCGCCGCCGCGGCGACCTCCCTCTCCTCCAGCCTGCGTGCGTCGCACCACCCTCCCTCCGCCTGAGGTGAGTTTTTATTTTAGTTTATTTATTTATTTACCTTTTATTTTCAACATTATTATTATCTTATTAATAATATTAATGTTATTATTATTATACCATTATTTTTATTCTTATTAGAATTTTGTTATTATTACTATTAGATTATTGTTATTATTATTATGTTAGTAGCATTATTATTATTATTATTATTATTATTACTATTATTATTATTATAATTATTATTATATTATTATTGTTACTATGATTATAATTATTATCATATTATTATTATTTTTACCATTATTATAATTATTATTAGGTTATTATTATTAATACCATATTATTATTATTATTATTATTATTATTATTATTATGAATATATTTATTATTGTTTTAATTATTATTATATTATGTTGTTATTTTTATTATTATATTATGTTATTATTACTATTTTTATTATTATCATTATTATATTATTATTATGCTTATATTATTATTATCATTATTATGTTAATATTATTATATTATTATTGTTACTATTATTATTAAATTATTACTTTATTATTAATATCATATTATTGTTGTTATTATTATTATTATTATTATTGCGCTATTATATTTATTATTGTTGTTATTAGTATTATGTCATTATAATTATTTTTATTATGTTAATATTATTGTTATGATATTATTGTTACTCTTATTATTATTATATTATTATTATGTCATAATAATAATAATTATCATTATTATTATGACATTATTATTACTACTTTTTGGTTCTTATTACGTTATTATTATTATTATTAGTATGTTGTCATTATTGAGCCTGCTTAACGACCTATTGTTTTGGGACCAGTTTGACGGCACAATACGCTGCGACCTTCACGCAACAGGAGTTTCGCGTCGTGTCGTTCTTCGTTCTGATCCGAGGTAGGTCTCCCTATGCACTTGCCTCTAAATTAAGAATTTATTTATTCCTTTTCCTTTTATGAAATTTCAGTAAATTTAAGAAAACAATATTAAGTAGTTTTTATAGTGTGGTGATTTGCTGATAATGCAAAAATGTTTAATTCCAGCATTTCATTAAAAGTGTTTTCTTGGTTTTAATTGTGGGATTTCATAGTAATGTCGTTAGATGGTTCTTCCTGATTAACGAAAGATCATGTTGAATTGGGTTCTGAAGCGGTTTCGGTGTGTGTAAAATGGTAGGTGTATTGGTTATGGAAATTGGTGTTTTTATTTGAACCTTGATTAGAGGAAGTGCCGTGTGACCTTTAAACTCGATTTTTGGAAACATTAAGCGTGGTTCTTGGTAGTTGAAAAAGAAAAATGTTTTCCTTTGATGCGTGATTAAAATTATGGATTTCATTTGAGAAATATTATTCTTTCAAAAGGTGTTTAAAGGCCCGTTTGGCTCTTGATAAAAGTGGGGTGCGTTTGGAACTGGGAAAATGATTTCTTACTTGTGATACCAACGTCTTTCAGGTTTGAGATGCTGATTTGAGTTTCTTAAATAATGTTCTAAGTGCGTTTCTGGTTTTCAATCGTGTGGCGTATGTCATGTCCCTTGGAAATGTTTTAGTGTTAGATGTTCAAAGTGTAAATGATATGACGGCCCGGTTGGCACTTTAATAAATGTGAAGTGATTATACTTATATTTATATATATATATATATACGTACTTGTGAGGGTATTTCTACAGGGGGACTTCCCTTCGAGGGTTGTCGTGTAGCGATGTCCATGTAAGGGGTTGGCAAGTGCGGTGAGATGAGTCACGCGTGCGCGGGTCTCCCACTTACACAGTGTTACAAAAACTACTATGGGTTCCTGGGCGTCTTGTAGATTATCGAGTGACGGTTGCTTGCTAACCCTGATTAGACGGGTTAGTACCCCCTGGAGTTACAGACAGGTCAGGAGGGATGTGCCACTGGTTGGCTGTTAGGGCGGCCAGCTGGTTATTGACTATGGAGTACCATGCCGGTAGGTAGTCTGAACCCGAGTACGTCCAGGGGTTTTCTAGGGATGTTCAGGATCACCCATGGTTATTACTGATAACTTCTGGTTTATTTGTACTTTCACTTGGTTTTCCTTACCTGTTTACCTTTACTTGCACTTGTTTTCCCTTCTTGTTTTCTTTCAGTCATATTTCACAGCCTATACTGTTAGACTTTGAGAAAAATGGTTTTTAAATGAAAATGCTTTATTCGCTTTGGGTTAGATTTGAAAATGTAACACCTTGCTTTTCAGAACGAGTTTAAAACTAAGGATATGGAACTAACTTTTGAAAGAGAATAAGGGAAATGTCTCGTGGTTGATTTTCAAGTAAAACATTATGAAAAATTACTTTTATACATTATAGTTCAAACCTGGATTATGTAGATTCTTTATTTACTGGCGGTGCATTGGGATTTGTTGTGGCGTTCACCTACTGAGTACTTTTGTGCTCACGCCTATCTTTTACCATTTCAGTCGCAGGTCTTCTGTTTTGAGTCGCTCAGTGTTGGAGCGAGGTTTCTCTCTAGTTGGGTGGTGACCTGAGAGGTCACATGGAGGTACGTGGTTGTGTTTTTTTTTTATTTCTTTTCCGCTGTTAGTGTTTATTTATTCTGTTCTATTTACTTTTTTTTTGGGCTGAAATCGTTCCCAACGATCAAGTCTTAATGCCCGGCACTGGTTGCCATCCCGGGGGGATCGGGAACGCCCCTTGGGACTTGCCGCGGACCGGCTCGGGTGACCGGTTCAGGGTCGACCCGGGTTGGTTCGTGACAAAATGGTATCAGAGGTGGTTCTTGTTATTTGGGTTGTCCGGTAGAAGGAGATTAGGACTGTCGGAACTCGAGGGGTAGGTACGGGTAGAGCGTCGCGAACTCTTGCTCGCACTGATCCTCGAGTTACCAGGGGTAGTTCGGGAATTGTGTCCTTGTCTTTTCTGGTTTGTCTTGGATTGAGAGATGACAATGGAGGCAAGCCGATGTTACGTCGTGATTTCACATGGAGTAGTGACCCATGTGGAGTCTGAGTACACGGTTTGAATTCCTCCTGGTGGTCGACACTGACTTGGGACATGGCTCACTACCATGTCGCCAGGTTGAGTGTGACTACTAGTCCCTCATTTCAGTGGTTGATGCAAATTTGGCTGCTGCTTTCGTTTTGGTTTGTGTGGGTGCGTTGTTGGAAATGAAAAAGGTTTTTGGGAAATTGGACTGGTTTCTTTTAAAGGACTTTAAATGTATAAAATGGGTTTTGAAACTGAAATCTCTTGATTTGAAAAATCTGTTGTTTGCTTGGAGTTGGTTCAGAATGGTTTGGGGTGAAACCACAGGTCCTCTTTATGAACATTTGCACATGTGTGAGAATGCATGGAAAGTGTGTGTTGATGCACGTATGAATGGAATGTGGATAAAGACATGTGCAACGGTTCATGAGATTACCTGGGTGTGTTTGAAATTTAACGCTTGAATTTGTTTTCTAAACTGGATTTAAAGGGAGAATGGTTTTGGAAAGTTTTTGGTTTGAAAGTGGATTGGTTTTTGGAAAGTGATCTTGAGAAAGGGTGGTTTTTGAAATCAAAAATGAAAAGGGAATTTTAAAGAGGAGATTTTATTTTGGGTTGTGTTGTATTTGTTTGGTCCTGGTGCTGACTATTTTTGAGAAAGGCGCTTTTATTGATGTCGCTTCGTTTTGATGTGGGTTTTGGCCTTGTGTTTTATATGTCGCTCAGGAAATGCCGCCCAGAAAGGTCTTTAAGGATTCGGATATGTCATGCCCAGTTTTTAGTCCTCCTCAGACTTTGCCTGTTCTCCATGGTGATCAGGGTCCGTTAGAGGCAGTGGAATGGCTCGAGGAAGTGGAACGTGTCTTTAGAATATTGGGAACTCCCGATAATGTTAAGGTTCGTGCAATTATGGAGTTGTTCGAGGGTCCAGCTCTGGACCAGTGGAAGGTGGTTACCCCACCGTCAACGCAAGGTGAAATGACGTGGGATGTCTTCAGAATCATTTTCATCCAATGGTTTGTACCTGAGGAAGTGAAGTTGGGGAAAAAGAGAGAGCTTGTGCATATTCAACAAGGTCAACGGACGGTGAAGGCATATGTTGACCATTTCAAGGAACTGATTCCCTTTTCTCCAGAGGTAGCATCGCATGAGCTCATGAAAGCCTCCCTTTTCACTGGGGGTCTTCGTTCCGAGATCAAGGAGCGAGTCCTCCCTTCTGAAGACCTTTGTTTCGAGAAGCTGGAAGAGAAAGCTTTCTTGGATGAGTTGCTTTCCGGTGTGCGGGTGGTTACTACTTCAGCGTCCCCTGTTGTTGTTCATAAGAGTTCCCCCTCTGGTGAGGAAAAGGCGCCAGAGATACCTGTTCCTAATGAGTTATCCCCTTTGGTCCCAGCTTCCAGTTCATCAGATCGTTCGATGGTATGCTTTCAGTGTGGTCGTTTCGGGCATTTAAAGCCTTCTTGTCGCAACCCTCCAAGGACGTGTCATCGCTGCGGTTGTCTGGGTCATCTGGAGAAGTTTTGCAAGAAGCGTCACTTGAAGAGGAAGCTGTGATGGGAGAATGTCAGTACCTGACTGTGAGGCAGAAGATGCTTCAACCATCAGAGCCCCAGCCACAAGTCTCGGGGTGAAGCTCGCGCACAGTCAGGAGTCCCCAGGGGTGTGAAGCCTTGGTCCAGGTTTTGTGTTCCGTGTTAGTAGTGGAACAATCAAGATCTTTTAGTACTTGTTTTTCTGCTGTTAAGTTTTGACGTTGTTGTACGTTCATTGTTTTACCATGGGGTTGTCATGGACTTGTTCAATTATAATCCAAGTAGTCTGGATTATGTAAATGTGTTGTTTTTCTGAAAAGTGACAATGGACTTGTTCTATGATAAATCTAGGTGGACTTGTCGTGTGAATGTAATACCCTAAATCGTGTGTCCTTCTTAAAGGTGTGTTTGACCCTCGTGTGGGTTGGCCTCGTTTTAAGTTATGTTGTCGATGTGGTTATGTTTTGTGGACTTCGGTGGATCATGTCTCCAATTTGATGTCGGTTAAATGTTTTTCTATAGGTTTTCCCTGGTGTTGAAGGTTGTTGACTCTGGTCGATGATTTAATGTCTTGACGGAAGTGTTGTTTTAATCGTACTATAGGAGTTGGTTTGAATTGGTTGAGAGTTCCCGCGTCGACCCCCCTACCTTTTCCTAGGGTTGTCTATTTAGATGGTCAACTTCCCTGCACAAGTTGAGCTCTTGTGGTGGGGAGAACCCCTTCGCGTTCTCCCCTCAATCTCGGACCCCAGTTCTCTCTTGAATCGGTCGGGTGTGACCTGTGCTGAGTAAGGTCATCCCCGAGATTCTCAGTTCTCTCTGATTTCTTTGGTTCCGTTGGGGCATGGACTTAAATCTTGATTGACTTTTGGCCTGGTGACTTTCTGGGGGCAGAAAGTGTCTGTGGTGGGGAGAATTGTCACACCCCGACCGCGGATGTCCGTAATTGTTCTTCTTTCTTGGTCCCGATTTAAATTTGTCGGAGTTTAATTGCGATTGGCGGTTTCGCGCCGGTGCGCGGTCACTGCATCATTTGCGGTGACCGTGCGTTCAGCCCGGGTGACCGTGTATTCACCCGGCATGTTTAAATACTATAATTTTTATGTTGATATTTTATTATTTGCGCTATTTAAGTTGTGTTATTAATATGATAGTTAATTTTATTCTATATATGTTTATGTATGTTTTGTATATATATATATATATGTGTGTAATAATGTATACATATATGTATTATGTTTAGATTAATTTATTATTTGATCAAAATGATTATTATTAGAATTAACTTACAATTATTATTATAAATTCTATTATTATTATAAGTTTTAATCATTATTTTCATTAATGTTATAAAGTTTAATTATTTTTATTATAAGGGTTTTATATCATTATTATTATGATGTTTTAGTATTATTATTAATATATTAAGGTTTGATGATTAAAATTATACTTATTATTATTATTATTATAAAGTTTTACTATTTTTTTATGATGTCTTATTATTATTATTAAGTTTTGGTTTTATTTATTTAATTAATTTATCATATTATTAGTATTATTATTATTTCCCTTTTTATTATTTATATATTATTATTAATATTATATATATGTATATTTGAGAACCCCTAACCCTAACCTATTCCTCCCGTAGCCGCCACCCTTTTCTCCCTCTCTCTCTCTTCCCCTCTCCTTCTTCCCCGTTTTTCCCCCTCTCTTTTGCGCCGCGCGCCTGCCCCGGCCTCACCCCTCCTCTACGCGGCCTCCTCCTGGCGCGCCATCCTGCACCTCTCCCCGTCCCGAGCTCGCCGCGCCGGCCTCCTCCACCAGCCGACCGCCGGCCTCCGCCTGTTTCCGTCGCCAACCTCCCACCTCTTCCCGGCGACCCCTGGCCCGGCACGCCCCTGCTCCAGCTCTCCCGCTCATCCCCCTCCGCACCGCCGCGCCGTCCCTGCTCCCTCTCCCTGTCCCGAGGCCGCACCCAGCCCGCTCCGCCCTCGCGCCCGACTCCTGGCGTCCCGGCCCCCCTCCGCCGTCCCGGCGCCCTCCGCGGCTCCCCCGTGCGAACCCCCGACTCCGGCTACCCCGACAGCCCGTCGACCGCATCTCCGGCGGCCCGCACCCCCTGCCTCGGCCGCGTCCGACACCTCCCCTGTTCCGACCTCCTCCGGCAAGCAGTTCCGGCGACACCCCTCCCTCGCCGTGCTTCCCTCCAGCCGCCGCCGCGGCGACCTCCCTCTCCTCCAGCCTGCGTGCGTCGCACCACCCTCCCTCCGCCTGAGGTGAGTTTTTATTTTAGTTTATTTATTTATTTACCTTTTATTTTCAACATTATTATTATCTTATTAATAATATTAATGTTATTATTATTATACCATTATTTTTATTCTTATTAGAATTTTGTTATTATTACTATTAGATTATTGTTATTATTATTATGTTAGTAGCATTATTATTATTATTATTATTATTATTATTACTATTATTATTATTATAATAATTATTATATTATTATTGTTACTATGATTATAATTATTATCATATTATTATTTTTTTTACCATTATTATAATTATTATTAGGTTATTATTATTAATACCATATTATTATTATTATTATTATTATTATTATTATTATGAATATATTTATTATTGTTTTAATTATTATTATATTATGTTGTTATTTTTATTATTATATTATGTTATTATTACTATTTTTATTATTATCATTATTATATTATTATTATGCTTATATTATTATTATCATTATTATGTTAATATTATTATATTATTATTGTTACTATTATTATTAAATTATTACTTTATTATTAATATCATATTATTGTTGTTATTATTATTATTATTATTGCGCTATTATATTTATTATTGTTGTTATTAGTATTATGTCATTATAATTATTTTTATTATGTTAATATTATTGTTATGATATTATTGTTACTCTTATTATTATTATATTATTATTATGTCATAATAATAATAATTATCATTATTATTATGACATTATTATTACTACTTTTTGGTTCTTATTACGTTATTATTATTATTATTAGTATGTTGTCATTATTGAGCCTGCTTAACGACCTATTGTTTTGGGACCAGTTTGACGGCACAATACGCTGCGACCTTCACGCAACAGGAGTTTCGCGTCGTGTCGTTCTTCGTTCTGATCCGAGGTAGGTCTCCCTATGCACTTGCCTCTAAATTAAGAATTTATTTATTCCTTTTCCTTTTATGAAATTTCAGTAAATTTAAGAAAACAATATTAATTAGTTTTTATAGTGTGGTGATTTGCTGATAATGCAAAAATGTTTAATTCCAGCATTTCATTAAAAGTGTTTTCTTGGTTTCAATTGTGGGATTTCATAGTAATGTCGTTAGATGGTTCTTCCTGATTAACGAAAGATCATGTTGAATTGGGTTCTGAAGCGGTTTCGGTGTGTGTAAAATGGTAGGTGTATTGGTTATGGAAATTGGTGTTTTTATTTGAACCTTGATTAGAGGAAGTGTCGTGTGACCTTTAAACTCGATTTTTGGAAACATTAAGCGTGGTTCTTGGTAGTTGAAAAAGAAAAATGTTTTCCTTTGATGCGTGATTAAAATTATGGATTTCATTTGAGAAATATTATTCTTTCAAAAGGTGTTTAAAGGCCCGTTTGGCTCTTGATAAAAGTGGGGTGCGTTTGGAACTGGGAAAATGATTTCTTACTTGTGATACCAACATCTTTCAGGTTTGAGATGCTGATTTGAGTTTCTTAAATAATGTTCTAAGTGCGTTTCTGGTTTTCAATCGTGTGGCGTATGTCATGTCCCTTGGAAATGTTTTAGTGTTAGATGTTCAAAGTGTAAATGATATGACGGCCCGGTTGGCACTTTAATAAATGTGAAGTGATTATACTTATATTTATATATATATATATACGTACTTGTGAGGGAATTTCTACAGGGGGACTTCCCTTCGAGGGTTGTCGTGTAGCGATGTCCGTGTAAGGGGTTGGCAAGTGCGGTGAGATGAGTCACGCGTGCGCGGGTCTCCCACTTACACAGTGTTACAAAAACTACTATGGGTTCCTGGGCGTCTTGTAGATTATCGAGTGACGGTTGCTTGCTAACCCTGATTAGACGGGTTAGTACCCCCTGGAGTTACAGACAGGCCAGGAGGGATGTGCCACTGGTTGGCTGTTAGGGCGGCCAGCTGGTTATTGACTATGGAGTACCATGCCGGCAGGTAGTCTGAACCCGAGTACGTCCAGGGGTTTTCTAGGGATGTTCAGGATCACCCATGGTTATTACTGATAACTTCTAGTTTATTTGTACTTGCACTTGGTTTTCCTTACCTGTTTACCTTTACTTGCACTTGTTTTCCCTGCTTGTTTTCTTTCAGTCATATTTCACAGCCTATACTGTTAGACTTTGAGAAAAATGGTTTTTAAATGAAAATGCTTTATTCGCTTTGGGTTAGATTTGAAAATGTAACACCTTGGTTTTCAGAACGAGTTTAAAACTAAGGATATGGAACTAACTTTTGAAAGAGAATAAGGGAAATGTCTCGTGGTTGATTTTCAAGTAAAACATTATGAAAAATTACTTTTATACATTATAGTTCAAACCTGGATTATGTAGATTCTTTATTTACTGGCGGTGCATTGGGATTTTTTGTGGGGTTCACCTACTAAGTACTTTTGTGCTCACGCCTATCTTTTACCATTTTAGTCGCAGGTCTTCTGTTTTGAGTCACTCAGTGTTGGAGCGAGGTTGCTCTCTAGTTGGGTGGTGACCTGAGAGGTCACATGGAGGTACGTGGTTGTGTTTTTTTTTTTATTTCTTTTCCGCTGTTAGTGTTTATTTATTATGTTCTATTTACTTTTGTTTTGGGCTGAAATCGTTCCCAACGATCAAGTCTTAATGCCCGGCACTGGTTTCCATCCCGGGGGGATCGGGAACGCCCCTTGGGACTTGCCGCGGACCGGCTCGGGTGACCGGTTCAGGGTCGACCCGGGTTGGTTCGTGACAACCACCACATTTCCCTTTCCTAAGGTATAGAAGATCTTGAAGTCTTATTCTTGAAGAAACTCCATCCACCTCTACTTCCACAAGTTCAGGTATCGCTGGAAGAAGACATACCTCAAGCTCTTGTGATCCGTGAAGACCATGAAGTATTCCCTGATGAGGTAATGCTGCCACAACTTTAGCGTGAACATAATCGCTGCAAGCTCCAAGTCATGGGTGGAATAGTTATGTTTGTGAGGTCGTAACTTCCTAGACCCATAAGAGATCACTCCCCACTACTGCATCAGCACACACCCCAAGCCTAGGCTGGAAGCATCACAGAACACTTCAAACGTTACCCCTTCCTCTGGAAACCTCGGCACTGGGGAACTGACCATCTTTACCTTTAGATAACTGAAAGTTGTTTTTCACTTCTCACTCTAAATGAAATATTGGTCTTTCTTGTTCAAGGTTGTCAAAGGCACTACTACTCAAGAGAATTTAGGAATTAACCTTCAGTAGTAACCTGTCAGTCCTAGGAAACTACAAACCTTTTCCACGTTCTTGGGTGCTTCCCAAGAAAAAATTGTTTCAACCTTCGATGGGTCCACCTATATTCCCTTCTAAGACACCACATGTACAAGTAAGTTCACCTCTTATGTCCAGAACTTTCACTTGGACAACTTATCATAGAGCTGGTGGTGTCGGAGGACCTCCAATACTATCCTCAAATGCTCGGTGTGATCCTCCTCTAATATTGAGTAGACCAGGATGTCGTCAATAAATACAACTATAAAATGGTCCAGATATTCACAGAAAATGGATTTCGTGATCCCCATGAACATGGCTGGTGCATTCGTAATGTCGAACGACATGACTACGAACTCAAAGTGCCCATATATTGGCTTTAGGGACACTGGTTTGGTCCTCGGGTCTTGTAAGGCTTTAGGACCACCCAAGGACTTCGTTCAAGTTGATTCTCAAGGCCTTTGCGCCACCTTAAGGCCTTAGGGCCACCCCAAGGCCTTCGGGCCACATGAATGCAGGCCCCAGACACACTACAAAAAAGGAGATGCCCTAGAAGAGGATTCAGAGCAGGTGCACTCACCAGAGCAAAGCCAAATGGATTTTCAGAATGAGAGGGTATTGCTATGCCATCGGTACCAGCCTGTGCTTGCACGGGAATCCAAGCCAAACGGTCATGCAAAGGTGGAGAGCTAATATCAAGATGCAGATGCTAGGGAGGGTCAGTTCCTTGTAGATAGTCTGGTTGAATTCTCTAAGACCTTCGGGTCATGTAATCTCCTAATCCTATAGTCCATGTAATCTCTAAGCCTATGGGCCTTGTAAGGGTTCCCCCTCATCCCTTGAAAGGGGATTTTTCAAAAATCAATAAAAATAAAGGCCTTCAGGCCATTCAGGAAGGTATATCTTCATTTGAAAGCAATATTCAAGATGTCACCCTCTTTCACCCTCAACTGGTGATATCCCAACTATAGGTCGATATTAGAGAACCAACCTGCTCCCTTCAAGAGGTTAAAAAAAAATTCGATCCTCAAGAAGGGGTAACGGTTCTTGACTGTCACCTGATTCAGCCTTAGATAGTCTATAAACAGCATGAGACCATTGTATGCCTTCTTTAAAAACAAGACTAGAGCACCCCATGGTGGCGTGCTCAGTTAGATAAAACTATTCTTCGTTAGGTCATCAACCTAGATCTGCAACTCCCTCAACTCAAAAGGCGTCATCCAACAAGGAGCCATCAAAATCGGATGGGTGTTGGGTTGCAATTCTATCCCAAACTCAATATCACGTTGAGGGGGTAGGGTCACAAACACTTCAGGGAATACATCCAGGAACTCACTAATGATCCCAGGGACTTCCACCATCTCTAAGTCTATTGTTTCCACTGACAACTCAGCTAGCATGGAAAGAAGGGGCCCCATACATCGGTTTCCCTCCCAGCAACCCCGCTCACCGATGAAATCTACACATTGGTCGCCCATATATGAGAACACAACCCTTCCCCAGAATCATTTGATAATGTAATACACAAAGAAAAACCATTTTATGCCTAAAATAATATCATATGGATGCATCTATAGAAAAAGAAGGTCCCCACTAGACTGATGTGGCCCCAACATCAGTCTGCATCCTCGACAAACATAGGACAAGCCGGTCTGACCTCCGAATGGTGTACTCAACACCAGGGGAACGGAGAGTCTATATATGTTTAGGCCCAAGGCATGGGATGGAATGGTTGTAACAAAGGATTTAAAATCTCTGGAATCAAACAAGGCACAATCAAGAGTGCTAAACAAACTGATCATACCTCGAACAACCTCTAGCCCTGCGAGAACTGCTACCTCCGCGGTGTGTAACTTTCCACACCCAGCTTCTCTACCCATCATCTATCATCCACCTCCCCAACCACACCTTGGTCAAGGTCCCTAAGGAGCGCCCTGGGGTTGGCCTCCTCTGGCACCATCCACCCTCGGTGGAGCGGGAGCTTGTTTCCCCTACTGTTGCTACTGAAAAGGTCTGGCTGGAAACTACTGCTGCTGAGGTGGGTGTTGAACCTACCCACCTCCATTTTTCTACACTCAGTCTGGGAACTAATTCTGAAGATTCCCATGGATACCACAGATAAATCACCTAGGTCCTAGGCTCATGGAGAAAGGGCGAGGATTGGGAGATCGAAATTGGAACTGCTAAGTTCTGATCTCCGTCGGCTAAAACCTAGAAGGCCCTGATGTTGGAGGCCTGTTGCTAACGGATTTCCCCTTCGACGAGCTCAAATAGATTCCCTCTCATGGAACACCTCCCAGTGTGTGCATCCTCTCCACCACTTCATACTTCTTTTAGACCTCCAAGTATGTCGGTAGAGTGAAGGGAGTGACATCATACTGAAGGTAGGGTTGGAGTGCCTCCTAAAAACGTCTCGCCTGAGAATCCTCATCTAGAAAGAGATCAGGAGAAAAGTGAAGGAGATCCTTTAACTTGATCCTAAACTCCCTCACTGACATAATCCCCTTCTGGAGGGAGGGTAGCTCCTACCTCTTCTCATCCTTCATTGGGGAAGAGAGGAATTCCACCATGAACTCCCTCATGAAGTCGGACCACGAAACCTTAGCTTCCTTCTTCTCCCCGAGATAGAGTGTCCACCACTGACGTGCCACTCCTCGCATCTAACTCACGGCTAGAAGAACCCAGTACTCAGCTGGAGCCCGGATTAAGCTGAAAGCTATCACTAACTCCTCAAGCCAGTTTTTCTATCTTCATGTCTGAGACGCTTCCCTCTTACTTCCTGAGGGTCTACTATTGAAAATAAAAAAGTGCCTTCTTCCACTAGTCATCCTCTTACTGTCGATCATTCCTCCACTAATCATCCAAATCAGCCTCCTGGTCCTCGATAGCTTGCACTACTCGTGGACGTTGTTTGGGTGCCATAGCTACAAGGTAAAAAAAGAATCCCTAAGCCCGAGTAGTGTAGAAGATCTCTTTTAAATTTTTATTAAACTTTTTATTCATTTTAATTTCCCAGAACACCCAAAACATAAAAGAAAACAAGTCATCATGATGCATGTACCTTTCCTAGGGCCTCTACCCTACAAATCAGTGTAGCCTCACTTGTTCGTTCGATAGGCCTAGAGTCCTTGCATCGGATCATGGGGGGCCTAAAATCTCATGTCCTAGCTGGTATTCCCTGACCTATTTCACACACCAAGATTACCTAAAACTGTTTACCTACCATCCCATTTAATTATCATTGTGCCTAACCTTGAGCTCCATCCTATCTCTCAACCATACCTCTGATACCATTCTGTCATAACCCACCTTCCCAATATGAGGAAAGGAACAACAAATTGTCAGACCCTTCCTTCTTTAAGTTGAAGGAGAGATAATGACCCCCCCTGAGTCCCACCTTCAGTAGGCCTCGGAGTGGTGACTAGCACCAAGGGTATAGAATCACACATATTATGGAAGGCATTACCATTTTTATAGAAAAATATCAGGATATAAGATGGTAAATCCCAAACAACTCCAAAATCCGAGAATAAAAGTAAATCACAACAATCCATTACCACATGCATGTAAAAAAAATAAACTAATACAAGGCATAAGAAAACTATGATGGAAAGTACCAAAAGAAAGAAAAGTAGCAACAACTCCCAAATCCCGAGCTAGTAAAGTCTAGAGCAGTTCTCAATGTCCTCCTAGAAACCTGAAAGCAATTTTATATATGTAGGGTGAGTATACAGGTATACTCAGTAGGGAAACCAAGAACTCTTGTGCATAAGTGGGGAGGCATTATAATGCCCCATTAGAAAGTAGAGGTAACCAAAACACCCAACAAGGAAAACTATCCACCCAACCTCACTAAGGCACACTCCCTAAATAATTAAAGTAAGGTAAAGTAATATTAATAGCACATCGATATTTGGGTACCCCGCACCACTTTCCCACTGGTTATTTAGGACATCCTACATGTCAGACCTCCCCCATAAGTCTCACTATAGTCCCACCGCCGCCCCAACAAAAACCTTATGGACCATCACCACACATCCCGCATGCACACACCTGGGACACCACAACCACACATAACCACGCCCGCAAACACCTGGGCCACCACAACCACTGCCACACCCAAAGACACCTGGGCCTTATCCCGAAGACACTTGGGAAACAAACCTTCTCGCACACACCTAGGCCAACCACCACAACACACCTTGCCCAAAGGTTCTTGGTCCATAATATACCTTATTCCATCATAGCCTACTTGAAGAGTCTTGGGCTACTTGGGAGAGGGATCAGAAAGGATCTAATAATCTTCCACTCATAATAATGTTGGAAAAAACACCATCCCCCATAAAATGGGGGTGTTCGGAACGGAGTGCTCCACATGGGTGGGGTGAGAATAAGAAACACAAGAAATAAATTTATACATATTATTAAAAAAACACTCATCCCAACCTAAGGGTTTTGAAACAAACAACCAGAATATAGACAACCACCCTCGTTACTATTTCTACATGCAGGAACACACAACAGCCAGAACTAGAGTACAACCCATTTCTAGAAAACAATCCACCAATGTACCCATTCCCATTATCATGTTCAAGTGATTATATTTAAATATCCCTTCACTACTGGGTAACTAATAGGAATAGCCACAATCCAAGACAACAACTGAAGGAAAACATCCAAGCAGCAATTTAAGCATTCACACCCAATTCTCTTGTAAAGTCACAACAATAAAAGGGACCATTGAGATCCCTCGAAGTACTATAAAAAAACAAGCCCCAACATATGGACCCACACAGCCTCAAATCCATAACCAACAACTGAACAACAAGATATACCATCCCCATCCACGTCACCCCACAAGCATCAATCAGAAAAACCATGTGTATTAGTAGAATAGTGCAAGGGAGTTTTCAGATTTTAACTATGCCATTTATCAAGTTCCTTCTTTCCGTTGGGTTAATCGGGGTGATAACACAAGGATTCTTGTTCATTGTGCATCTATTTTATTGAAAAACTTTACGTGATTAACCAGTTTCCATGTTACATCCATTCAATCACAAGATTATCCAGAAAAAAAAAGAGGTTCATTAGTACACAAGAAAGGACCACCAACGACCATTGTTTTCAATGGGAATAAGCCCATACAATTCACAGCGTAAAAATTAAGATAAATAAATACAGCAACATCATCATCAAACAAACCCCTTCATTCTTTAGAGTTCTTTTATTATCTTCGTTAAGGTTTGGTTTCATCCACGTCCCAAGGGAAGCATTATCATACCTACCCTACATGACACACAGTAAAGAGAGATGAAGGAAGAACCCTACATGGATGATCAACGATCGCAGTTTTCTCCTCGCACCAAGAACTTGGGTTGTACGACTTGTAGAGGAAGAACTCTGAGGACTCTAAGGATGAGCGGGAAGGGCTCCATCACAGGCACACGATTCATCTCATAAGGAAGTCTCTAGGCGCACTAAGAGAAATCGAAAGGAAAAGAAGATAAGATCTTGGCTTAAGAGGAGGCTAGATCCTAAAATCAGGGAGACGATTTTGAAGTACTTAAAAGTCATATTGTGGCTCGACCACATGGTTGGGCGGTTTCACACATTAGGATTAATTGAGATTTAATTATTCTCCTAGGATATGGTGGAGATAACATTTTTGGGTTAATATATTTCCTTTAAATAGAGAAAAACTCGTAATAGGGGTGAAACTGTAAAAGACAACAAAGGTGTGACACTAAGGAAAAAGGCCACACGTTTTGGTAACTCAAGGTTCATCTGAATTTTGGGGGTTTTAAAACATCTTTTAATGGATTTATATGGCTTTTAAAGGGGCATTAAAACACTTTTACATCAAAAGATATGTTAATGAGGCAGAACTAGAATGTCCTAGAAAACCAGGAAGGACTCACCGTTAGGTGAGTCACCATCACCCTGGAACCGTCGCCCCAGAACTGTCGCCCTGGCACCGTCGCCCCGGCACCGTCGCCCCAGCACCATCACCCTGGCACCGTCGCCCCAGCACCGTCGCCCTGGTACCGTCGCCCTGGCACCCTCTCCCTGGTACCATCGCCCTGGCACCCTCTCCCTGGTACCGTCACCCTAGCACCAATGTTGATTGGTGCTACAGACGACCCATCGGTGCCACCGACACCCATCGATGCCACCAAAGCTCATCGGTGCCACCAACGCCCATGACACCCATCGGTGCCACCGAATCCCATCGGTGCCACCAACGCCCATCAGTGCCACCGATTCCCATTGGTGCCACCATTCGTTCAATCCTAAAATTTGGAAAACTTCTTAATGAGTCACTGATGGTCCCCAGGACACCCCAAAAACCATAATTTGGAAAAGTAATGGACCAGGAGGGTCTGGGCCATTACATTATTCCAAAAGAAAAAAAATTAAAATCAGAAACATTCACTACAACTAGGAAAATAAAACTAAGTGTAAGTAGAAAAATTCAGTCCTCCAAAATCAATCCTATAGATAAAATCAATCATGCCTCATAGTTCAATTCTTTATCCAATTTTTTTATTCTTTTAATTACAATTTCATAATTGTTCCTTAAATTCTGTACCCCTAATTCAATTTACCTCACAATAAATTTTCTCTCATCACTCAAGGTAAAATGTAACTAGAGTTATTCTCATACCCTAAATACATTTTCCTAACCATAAGCTTGAATTGGTTCTAACATCTCTACTTTATAAAGATGAATACAAAAATCAATCATGAGGGCTTCAGAAATAAGGTTCAAATGTTTCTAAGGCTGAGGTAAGGTGGGTATAAAGTAAAAAATCAAGCTCAAAAGGAGGGTAAGTTCTAAATTATAATTCATAAAATCCATGAATAGTGAAATGAAGTAACTCCTCCTATACAAAGTGTGTCCATGCTCCACAACCCATGGTGGGTCCATGAGTATATCAAGTAAGTATCAAAAATGTAATTTGTTCCTTTATTTTTATTTTTATTTATTTTTTGAAAATAATGTCTAGGATAGGTCTCAAATCCATCCCCTAACCACATA
Organism: Viscum album; assembly: GCA_963277665.1. NCBI lineage: Eukaryota > Viridiplantae > Streptophyta > Magnoliopsida > Santalales > Viscaceae > Viscum > Viscum album. The sequence continues at coordinate 1,795,928,874 of OY728120.1, forward strand.
TGATCCATCATGGGATTCATTAGTCTGGTAATGGAAATTTTTAACCTTCCTAACACACAAATCAATATATTTTTCTTTTTATTTTCTATAAATTATTCCAAGGAATAGGGTAGGTGTAGAAAATGCCAAAATTAATCATGAATCATATCATATTAGTTTGGTGAAAGTTCCATAATATATATCCTCAATAACAATATCTTGTATCCATCAGTAGTGAAAATTCTCACACACTTTTTCGAAGGATAATCATGAATAATACCAAGAGAAAGGTAGGAAGGGATAATCATCTTGAAACTGATCCATCCTGACGTGGTTATTAATGGCTACTATGGGATAAATAAGGAAATATGTACAGGTGGTTCTTAAGAAAAACTAACTCAAAAAAGATTTCCTTAATCATATTAAAAATGTATTTGTTCAATCATAGCCTCAATAAGATCTCAATGCAAGTTTTTATAGGTTTACATGCCCCATGTTTCTCTCAAAAAATATGCTCGGAAAAGAATATAAAATCTTGGGTCCAGAATACTCTCAGGAATGGGAGTATATAAAAATAACTGGTAAACACTTAGGGTGTAAAATCTATTAATAATCCAATCAAAAGAAATTTCAAGGATCTATAAAAAGAAAGTATTGAACTCAGAAATCATGATAATTATCTAAATAGGAATAAAACATAGATTTCAACCATTTCCAACCTATATTTGTTTTTTATTTAAATGGTTGTAATTATTTTTCAGGTTTAAATCATGCTTTAAGTGAAAAATGTCTCCTATATAAGTGAAAACGAGCAATAATCCAAGTGTATCGATAGTAAATCTCAAGAAAGACTCCCCCATACTAAAAATGAGATAGTGTCCATACTGTTTTGTAAATAATTGTGGGAGAGATATCGATAACAACATAGACAAAAATGAAAAGGAAATTTGAATTGAAATTAGGGAATCAAGAGCTCCCTTTAGTGAATATCATGCCATGGGGAAACTTATTGGATATTGAGTGGACTTTCTAAAACCTGTAAAATTTATTAGAAAGAAAAACCATAAACTAGATAAAACATTAGTCCATATGGTCAACCAATTTAGAAGAAGAAAAATTAGTAGGCGAATACAATCAAAACTAGGATAAATCAAATCAGATAAATTCAGTAATGTGAGTACAGTGAAGTTCAAGAATTACCTACAAATAATAAATCTACTAAAAATGGAAAAAATACTAAACAAATTACTAAAAATAAAGAAAAAAAATATGGTTTTCCTCCTATAAAGTGATAACAAGTTATCGTCATCCATAAAAATGGACAAAGGGGTCAGGTAGTGTCGTTCATCTACTTAGAGGTATGCTACCTCCGAAAGGAATTTGTGGTAGTGACATCAATCTTTCATGGATGCTTGGAAGGATTAACCACCTCAAGAGAATACTAATCATTAATATCATGGGGTAAGAAAATAGTTTTTACTCGTCGTAGTGGGGATCCTTGTTGAGCATGGATCTCAAGTGAGATCTTCTCAAGCTGGTGCTCGACATCAGCTGGATGCTAAAATATCCAAATTATGAGGGTAAATGGTTGTGGGATAGGTGTGTCAATGACTATAGATGAGTAAAAAGAGATATACATAGCTAAATTAATGTAGTGATAAAATGAAAATGATCCAACAAGCAGTAAATCCAAAATCTTCATTCCATGTATATATAGAAGCAATGATACATCAGTGTAAAAAATGAATACTAGTAGCACAAAAATAACACCCAAATAGAGTAAAAAATGGGGAGGGTACTATAAAATAACTAATCAGTAAAATAAAAGTTGTTGATGTCTACATAAGGCATCCCCTCCCAAATAGTGGGTGCCTATAACTATACCTCCCTATCTATATCATCTATAGTGGAAGTGATTGGGGGATTAACTACTGTGGTGGGTTTTGTGGTGTTGGAAGATGGCTCAGTCAAGTAAGGAGGAGGTGAGGTGTTGATCTGTATGGTGGTCATGTTTCTTTAAATTGGATCTATAAAGGTAACCTTAGATTAAGTTGTTTAGGTAGGTCCCTTACCCCAGTGGGCTTGCTCTACTAAATACTCCTATTGGGCAGCAGGGTTTGTTGGCTCAAAGGGAAGATCAATCTGGGTGGTGGCTAGTGTGAGAGTATCGGTGGATGAAGGTCCTATAAATGGTGGTGGGAGGGAGTTTGTAGTGGTTGATGGTGGATTAGGGATGGTGAAATAGTTTGGCTCACTGAAGGGAATGACTATATGGTGGAAAATCCTATGTTGGTTCTCCAAAAGGAACTAGATAGTAGGACATAGGTTGGATGGAGGATGAGGAGGGTAGGGGTAGATACGGTAGGTATAGTGGTGGTGGTAGTGGTGGTGGTAACCTAGAAAGAGGTAGGGATGGAGTTGGCATAATCGGGTGGAATAACAAGGGCCGGTGGATCATGAGTTAGGGCTGGGATGGGGTTAGTTTCATTTTGGGTAGGGTCCTCATCAGCTTCCTCTATATACACCAGTTCCCATTGGTAAACACTACCATATTTTGTGGGTATCCCCATATTATAGAGAATTAGTAGGTTGATTCCCTCTATAGGGTTAAGGAAGGTATGGGGATGGGCGGCCTCGAAGGTGACGAGATGCCTAACTAGATGGTTAATGAAAGAGACTCTCATCAATTCACCTTAATTACTCCTCACCAAGGTCCAATATAACTCCCCAAACTACCTCACTATATTGATGTTTAGGCTGTACATGGATAATTCGATAATTATGACCTCAATCTAGCTTGCCCCCTGTGAGAATCACCATGGGCTAGATAAACGTGAGCAAGGGACCTGTGAAGTATCCAAAGGGAGACATAGTAGAGATGGTTTCTCTTCATGATGTGAGGATCATATATGCTTTAATAGTCTCTGGTGATCCTATCCCAAATTCATGCAGCATTTTCCTTGTTAGTCTCAAGCTGTAATGTCTGGAATACTAGAGAATGGATGAAGTCGGTAAAGTAAATGCCAAGGTCGATGCCAAACTCGCCGAGGGTGAGATACCGTGGCCTACCTCCAAGTTTGAAGAGGGAAGAATCGATGGTCAACTCGAAGGTGGCTAGGAACTCAAGGAGTAGCTCCTTGAAATTATCATCTCACACCTTGGTAATCGGGGTCAGGTGCATACAACTAATGAGGTTGGGGACCTCCTAATGAATGTGGATGTGCTTAAGTATTGTGAGGTCCAACATCTTGTTGTTCCAAATCAGCTTGGCCTAAAGATGAACCAACTTAATATGATGTTGATGGTCTAAAATGGAGTTATACATGAAGTTGAGTGTTGTTAGAGCCCTTATACCCTCTATAAGTTGACTTTGAGTTGTCAGAGGTGGAAGCGGGTGGTGGAAAAGAAGCAACCTTCTACTGTTTGGGTGGCGGAGGTGTATCATCTTAATTAAGTTAACTTTTAGTGGGTGGGGTGAGAATGGTATTCATTCAAGAAATGGTTGAGTGGTAAGAAGGAGAAATAGGTGGTGTATGAGGTGTTATATATAAGGGATGAGTATATAAGGAATGGTTGACAGCAAGGGAGGAAGAAGGTGAGGAATCGGTAGAGGGGTGCGTGGAAGATAAAGTGTCACACGGGGGGGGGGGGGGTGAACCTAGTTTTCATGGTATTTTAAAGTTTACCTAACATTTACATGTTTTTTATTGCATAAAAATCATGTAAATCGTGAATTTTTTTAAATTTTCAATCGCTTTAATTTTACATGGGGTGTATTTTTCATTTCATTTCCCATTAGGGATAGGTCCTCTTGAAAAGCTTTTCAGCACACTTAATATTCCTAAAGACTATACTAACCTACCCTAGCATATAAAACCTACCTTGGGTTTCCTTCTAGTAAACACTTTATTTATTGTCTAGATATGGATATTGTTTGAAGTATAAGACTTAAACTTTGAGTTGATACCCCTTGTAAAATGATTTTTGAAGACAGAGGGGATGAAAGGTGGGACGGTCTTCCTCGTTAGAGGTGCAGTGTGATTCATGTTATTGTAAGAAATAAACCCCTTTTAAATAGGATTTAGTTCCTTATTTCCATTCTTACAGGTCTCATTATCATCTTTCTTATCAATAATAGAGATGGTTTTACAATTCAATGACTTGTTGCTTCCATTAGAAGTCTTCACTAAAGTGAACAAAACATGTTCTTCACCAACTCTAAAAATCAATCTCTCTAGTTTAACATCAATCAACACCTTAACAGTGGTGAGAAATGGTCTTCTTAAAATAAGGGGAATATCTCCTTCTTCTTACTTGTCAATTATGAGGAAATCATCAAGGGAAATGAATTTTTTAACTTTTACTAAGATTTCCTTGATAAATCCTTGAGGATGTTTTACTGATCACTCAACAAGTTGGATTTCCACCCTTGTTGGTTTCAGTTATTCAAGACCAATATTCTTGTAAACACTCATGGGCATTATATTTATACTTTCTACTAGATCACACAAGTATTTTTCACAATTTTTTGTCCCTATAGTGCATGTAATTGAGAAACTTATAGGGTCTTGAATTTTAAGAGGTAGATTCTATTGAACAACTTTGGAGCATTCTTCATTTAGAGTGATAAATACTAAGTCCTCCATTTTCTTTTTTTTTGGAAAATAAGTCTTTAAATATTCTTACATAAGTGGGTACTTGAGTAATTACCTCTTCAAAGGGAATGTTAATGTGTAATTTCTTAAACATCTCTAATTTTTTTATATTATCCATTTTTGTAGCTTTTTTCATCCTATCAGGAAAGGTTAGAGGGGGATTATATGGTTGTGGTTCCACAGAGACATATCCCCTTTTAGTTTATTCCTCAATTGGAGATTTCTCAACTAGTTCTATCTCTAGATTTTTCCCCTAACCAGCTTTATCATATTCATTTAACTAATTTTTCTCAACTCCACATGTTTTTTAAAAATTCAACACCTTTACACTTCTAACAAATATATCTTTAGCCTCCTATCTCAGATGAGCTTTGGTATTAATAGGAATAGAACCCAATAGTTTATCAGATAATGTCTTATAGATCTTCCCCATTTGATGCTCTAGGTTTCATAGTGCAGCCTTGTGGTTTTGTATTTCAATTTCTTGGGTTTTCATCCTTTTATATGCTTTCTACAAAAAGGTAGTGAGTAGGTTTTCAAGATTATTATGGAGAGTTTGGGCTTGTTGTGATGGTATTAATGGATCTTATTGATATTATTTTTGTTTTGTAGGTGGAACTATTAAGATCTAGGAAAATGTTGTTGGAATTGATGTTGAGGTTGAGGATTTGAACCTTGTGGTGGGTACCCAAGTGGGCCCTGATTTCTTGGTGGTACCTGTCCACTCCTCTTCTGAAAATAAATTTGGTTTTACTATGTTGACTACTGAGATGGCCTTTTCTGATATATTTTCTACTATTAATATTGTTGGGACTTCTGGAACTATTGATTTTATTGATTTTAATTAACATAATTGCAATATTTTAATTTTGGTTCCTCAATACCATACATGTAGTCTTAGTAAGAATGTGGGCCTCTTCACATCTCATGGTACTGAATTTCCATCATAGGAGTGGGAGGGGGTGGTGGTGCAGTGCGAAGTTTAAATGATTCCAGCTTCTTTTTCAGGGATTCTACTTGTACTACGAGGTGGGTGCTTTCATCCACCTAATGAATTCCCTGTTGTGGCAGTCCTGTATCACTTTTATATAGACTATCATTATAGGAGATTTCACCAAGAATGGATCATCTGATTGATGGAATCTTAAGCATAAGTCCGCTATTAGCATCAATATCAACTATAGTTTGTGAAGCCAGATGAATTCATTGTTAGAACATTAGAAGTTGTATCCATACATCTAGTCCATGATGTGGGTAGTTGTGGGTTAGCTCCTTGAATGTATCCCATTCCTCCTAGGCTGATTCTCCATCTGCCTAGGTGAAGTTTTGAATGTCATTATAGAGCGTAAAATTCTACATCGGAGGGAATTATTTGTCCATGAACTTTTTTTCCATTTTACCCCAAGTCATGATTGACTTGGGAGATTTACTTTTTATCCAATCTTTAGCTCAGTTGCGCAAGTAGAACAGGAAGACATGGATTCTTATGGTGTCTGATGATATGCCCAAGTTGTGAAAGGTATTACAAACCTCTAGGAAGTTATAAATGTGTTCATGGGCGTCTTAAATTTGTATCCAACTGAATTGAACCATGTTCTGGACCATGTGAATGATTCCAGGATTAATTTAAAAAGTGTGTTCCTGAATTGGTGGGATTACAATGCTAGGTATAGCACTGTTAATGGATGGAAAGCCATAATCCACTATGGTGTACTCCTATAGTGTTGGATGTTCTCCCTGATTGGCTAGTGGTGAATATTTCATGTTTTGGGGGTATGGTGGTATAATATCATTACACTTAACCATTGTAAAGTAGCAGTGTGTAGCTATTTATTGATTGATATCAGGATTGAAAAGAAGTTTTTCTTGTGAGTCCAGGATTCTTGAGCGAGTCAAGGGTCCCTGGTGCATACACTAGATATGAATAAGAGAGATAGAGGGAGGGAGGGATCATGTAGGTTCACCCAGAGGATAAAAATGTAAAAGAAAAATAGGAAATAAATATAAGAAAGGGGAAGGGGTGAGGTAATATGAGGTTCATTTAAAGGTCACTGTGACTAGGCAATAGTAAACCCCAAAAACGGTGCCAAAATAAGATGTGCCCACATGCATTGTTTAATTCATGTATGCGATGATTATATTATAAATTTATAGTCCCATCGTACACTTACTACTAGGTTGTAGTAATGTGGCAATATGGGGTTGAACCCACGAGGATCATTGGTAGGTCAGCTGCCAATCGAACAAAATCCTTTAGAAGGATTCCTTACTTTCACTCTTCAGGTTTAGTTTTTACTAAATATTGTTAGTTTGGATTTATTAAAGGTAAAAAATAAGGTATTAAGGTCAATTTCATGGCTCTTGGTAGAATATAATCATATATTTATCTTGGTATAGTCTTATGGATTAGGCTGCGAAGTAGTGCAAGATTCACCAATTAGTTTTGGTCAAACCAATTGGATCTACCCATTCTGCAACTATCTCATGGTCAGGGTATATCTAACAACCTAGGTACATTATGCTTAGCTTCTATTAAGAAAGAATCATAGGATAATGGTCATAGTCCTTCTCAACTCCAATTGGGTTAGGTTCATTCAATTTCACTTCCTATGGTCAAGGTTGTGAAAAAGAATGCGTTGAATAATTATTATTAACCTAATTACTAGTCATAGGGTGACTAATGTTCAATATATAGGTTCATTATGCTCAGAAACACCCCTACTCTCGACCCCTAACCCTAAGTAGATTAGTTTTTCATGGCGGTGTTGATCAAAGGTATGGAATTACTAAACATGTTATGCATAATCATGAAATTGTCAATAAATAAAAAATTCAGGATTAAAACAATTAAGAATTAAGATAAAACAATTAAAATCATGCGTAAATCCAATCAAAAACTCACTACACATAAAAAACCATGAATAACGTTGTAGGTGTTGATAAAGAACAACAATCAGTGTTAAAAAACGAACTTCAAATGGAAGAGAAATCACAACAGATGTAGAATAGATGTAGAATGGGTATAGATTAACCAAAAACTCAAAATCATTGGGCAAAAAAATTAAAGGAATGAATTAAAATGGTTTTAGAATGAAAACATATGAAAATGGGAGAAAATTATGGAAAAAAAGAGAGAGAAAGAAAGTATGTGCAGCGTTATGTACATGAAGGAGTGCCTAAAATATAAATAGGTTGAAATTTAAATGATGTGTAATCCATACACATCATGTACTAGATTAAGTGACTTCTTTCCTAACATCTTCATGTCGTGTAAGTTAGTTTCATTTCATGTAGATGAGATCCACAATTCCCTCTGAAGAATCAACGCATATCTTTAACCGGGTGAGCCTTTAAACTTTGCACGTCATGCAATCTTTTCATGTCATGTATGTGATTCACTTTTAGCGGGATTATGATCTTTGAAATATGCACATCATTTAATGAATGTACATGTCATTTATTGGCTTCAAATCATGTAAAGGATTCATGGTATGGTTTGTGGCTCTGAAGGCATACTATGAATAAGGTATACACATCGTGTATTATGTATATGGTGTGTAAATCCCATTTTTTCCATTTTCATCTTTCTTTCTTTGAGTCCAAAATTCCTAATTTCTATGAAAACAAACCAGAACCCAATGTATTATTGAATAATTCATGAATGAGACTTATATAAATTTATCTAATATGTAAATATAATTTCATCTTATCAACACCTAGGAAAGGAAATTTGGTGGCTTATTCTTTGAGTTTAAATTATTATAATAAAATGGTTAGGGATACTTGTGACTAATGGAAGTTAATGAGAATTATTTCTAAAATACATCTGTATTGTGTTGAAAAAAATGAAAATGCATTTTTTTTCATTAACTCTTGTTCCTGATTTGATGGATTTGGTCAAATAGGCTCAATGATCAGATCCTGACTACATCACCATTTGGTCAGACCTAAATAGTGAAGATAACATGTATGGTTTGATAGAGGATGAAAACTCGATGTTTCATTTTCTTAACCGAATTTTGGTACCCTAGTCTTATCAAGAACATATTCTTTTAGCATACCACCATTTAAAATGGGTTATTCACCTAAGTTCTTAGAAAATTCACAAGGCAATGAATTACTGTTTCTTGTGGTTGGGTATGAAAATAAATATTTTGGATTATGTTATGAAACATATCACTTTTTAATAGGTAAAGTTTTAACATCAATGTCTTGCTGGTATGTTGCAATCTATGTTTATACCTATTTGGAAATGGGAGCATATTGTCATGGACTTTGTCACGTATCTATTGTGAATGCTTCAGAATCATGATGTTATTTGGGTAATTATTTATCAACTCACAAATTCAACACAATTTTTTCCAATTCGATAGTCCAAAATGGTATAGGATCCAAAAAAAGATATATATTTGGGAAGTGGTTAAGTTTCATACATTACCATCATATATTGTCTATAACATATATCCTCGATTTACTTCTCAATTTTGGTTCTCTTTGTAATAATATCTTAGAACCCAGTTGACCATGAGTATGTAATATTATCCTCAGGTGTATGAGTATTTAGAATGTATGATTCAGACGTTGGAATATATGATTAGAACTTGTGTCATAGACTTTGGTGGATCATGGTAAGATTATATGTATTTACTGGAGTTCTTGTATAATAATAGTTATCGGGCTAGGATACATATGAATTTTTTTTAAGAATTGTATGGTTACCATTTTCTCTATCCACTTTTTTGGTTGGAAATAATAAAAGCTTCAATAATTGGACATAGTCTTTTCTAGGAGACTACATAAAATATTCTGATGATCAAGAAGTAGATGACCATGACCTAAATATGAAAGAAACATATGTATATCATCATTATCTCCCATTAACTTTTTATGTGGGTGACTATTTATTTCTGAAAGTGTTGCCACATTTAGGTCATCATCATTTGAGACAGTAAGGAAAACTAGATCCTTGATATGTAGTACCATTTGAGGTTTTGGAACACATTGATAATGTTGCATATCTATTAGATTTATCACTAATATTTATTGTTTTACATAATATTTTACATGTATATCAATTTAATAAGTACCATATGGATCCTAGTCATGTGATTATCTAGGATCATGTTACTCTTGAACCTGATGTGATGTTTATCCATGAACCAATTCAGATTCTGGATAGACAGGGAAAGAACTTGTGAGGGAAAACTATTTCCATGGTATGAGTGTTATGAAAGCATGTTCAGATTCAATAAGAGACTTGAGAATGAGAGTAATTCATGTTGTATAAATGTCTAGAACTCTTAAAATACAACAGCTATCTCTAGTTTTCTGAGGATGGAAATCCAAGTGGTGGGGAGAATTTAACACCCCTAGTTTGAGGTAATTCTATATTTTATTGTGTATTTAAAGTTGTGAAATGGTTGGGTTAAGTATATATAAGTTTTTTGATGATTTTTTAATTTTTTTAAGTGTTTTTAAGGGTTCATGGTTTGATCATGGGTAGGAGAAACCGTGCAAATTCTCCAGGAAATTATGTAAGGGAATGCGGGAGTTATTGGGAAGGTGCATAATTGGCGCATAGTTTTCCCAATCGAGTATCCTAAACATGCTATTTTGAAGTTTTTGGGAAGTGTAGATTCACATGGTTTGCCTAACCATGTGGCATAACTATATGAATTGGAATTTTTTTTGATAATGGTGATTCACATGGTTGGAACACGGTTTGATTAGCCATGTGACCTAACTATTTAATGTCATTAATTAATTTCTAAATTTAGTTTTAAAACTTAAAACTCACCCAAAACCCCTCATTCTTATTTCCCTTAATTAGGCTCCCAACCCTCAACCTTCCTCTTGGATATTTCTAATGATATTCTTCTTTCGAACTTCATTTTCAAGCATTGGATCTTAAAAACAAAAGTTAAGGTCTCAGTTCTTCTATTCTAATATAGATCTTCTTATTTTATCTTGAATAAAACCCTAGAACATGTTTTTTATGTTTGGATTTATAGAATCAGAAAATTTTTGATCAAATATTCTTGTGATTCATTAAAAAAATAGAAGAAAGAGTCTGGATCTACAATATTGTGTGAATATTCTTCATGTGGGATGTTTTTTAGGTAGGTGGTTTTTTCCTCTTTCCATTTTCTCTAGAATGTGAAGGCTCTTTGATTTCTAAAATAATTTATTCTTTATTTGAAATGAAAACATCATGCTAAAACTCTGTTGGATTATATACACACTAGTTGGTTCTTGAAACATGGGTTAGGGTGATGCCCACATTGTGGTTCATATATTGATTAAATGATTTTCATTAAACAATGAAAGTTTTTGATGAGTGAACTTTTCATAGTATGGTTATCATATGTTCATGTGCATTGGAACTTATCTATAGGGACTTTGGTTACAGGTCCAATTTGGGCCAATGATTATCACCAATTTATGACTTGGAGGAGGATGGATATATGCTCATGAGAAAGGGAGGTGTCACTTGACATGCATGGGTGTGTGTGAGAGAGAACATGGAATGGATTTTCCAAGTGATTTAGGAAGAAATGTTTATTCTAGTTGTGAGAACTAAGAAATGTATTTTTAGTGAACTGATCTTGAATTTATTTATTCCTCTTTTATATATAAACTGTGAAACTATTTTAACTGCTTAAGTATTTTATACAATTTTTTTATGAAATTTTGAGCTAACCTGATTCTTGTTTTAATGGAATGTGGGAAAATTTTCTTGGGTTTACCTATTGGGTTATTATACTCACCCCTTCATATGAAGTTTGGTGCATATGAAAACATTGTTTTCTATGATACTATAAAAATTAAGGTTTCATATTTCTCTAAATGTGCTTCTTGATGTAGTTTTCATGGATGTTGGAGATGGATCTTGGGAATTGGTCATGTTCTGGGAGTTTGGAGTGGTTACACCTTGGTATTGATGTATTACTTTATTTTAGGGTCATTTTTATTTTGGTTTTCTATTTTTTTTGTTACTCTAATTATTTTTCTTGTTATAATTTGAGTTTTTAGTTTACTCATGCATTATTTATATATATTTCATGGGTTTTATTATTTTGTGGTTGTATGTGTGTGTTTGAGTGTGTGTGTGTGTGTGTGTGTAAAAGGGTAAAATGTTCCCCCTCTTTCTTGTTAAACCATCAACATTTATTACCGACCTTTGGTGTCTGGGGAATTTCATCTAAGTTTAGTGGCATGTCAACTCTTTCCAAGCCAATGGTTAGGGTTATGTTATTACAAAATGAATAATTCCACTTGCACCTCCATCAACCCAGACCAAGAGATCCATAAACATCTGCTACATCCAAGCAACCTACGACCATGTAATATATATAGGCATGAGCTAAAAGGTGAAGTAGGTCACCTATCACCAACCCAAAACATAACCTTTAAAATAAAATCTATAACATGATAGTTTAAAAATAATGATATAAATAGGTTTCATTGATTTTCTCATTTAGAACAGGTATAAGATATTTTCCTTTTAAAAATACCCCACTTTCACAAAATGAGTTTCTTTCTGAATAAAACTACAATTTATTTTTCATTTAACAAAATCATTTATAAATTAAAGTTGAAATAGTTTTTAAAGAAATCCTTGAAAGAAACTATAATATATATTCACAAGATACAAGTATTCATACACTGTAAAATACATCATCATCATGAAATCCTAGGTTCTCGAGGGGAACAGTATATAATAGAGATAATATTTTCATTAGTGAAGTAAATTTTGTGCACCGAAAGACAACTATACACCAATTGACCAACCCAAACACCTAGTATTACCCTGTCTAGCCTAATTAAGGGGAAATATTTCATGGGATGGCATAAGTCCCCACCTAGTTACGCTATCCAAAACATAATTCATAACTAGTGTACATGTGTACCTAGACTTCCCACTTATCCAAGCAGGTCTTCCCATGACATATAAATAGAGGTAAGCATTCCAAAGTCATAATCATACCGTATTATCATATCATAAAATAACCATTTATCTCACTCACACCTCTGAATACCCACATAGGAATATCCCTTTTATCTAAGTATAACAATATAGCTCATCTTCCCTCTAAATGTAAATTTATTACAAGCATTAAAACATACATAATTTCCATTACATAATAAGGGGCATGTCCTATGGGTTTTTATTTTCTAATAAATGATTAAAAGTGTCAATCGGTCCTAGGAATAATTCTTTAAGGATAAAATCAATGAAAATCCCATTGGAAATTAAACTACATAATTCATTAGTAAATCACTTCAATATTAAATAAGAGATTTCAAAGAATTCTCAAAATTTACAAACACACCCAATATTAGAAAACAAAAATTTTCCCATTATTTTGGAAGTCAGCATCATAAATAATTTCAAGAATAATTTTCAAGTTCCAACCAAGTATTTCAATTTACAAAATAAGTTTTGAAATTTTAAAATAGATTTAAAGATCAATTCATATGAAAATGCACTTTTTATAACTTTTATTGAAAGATTAGGAAACAAACATTCTTTGATATAGTTTCTAGATATAAGAGAAAAACATTAAAGGACATTTAAATACCGTGATGAAATCACAATTAATCATTGATTCAATTTTAATGAGATATGCATGGAACACCAACATCAAATCTCATCACTTTCCATGACTATGGAGGTAATCCACCATGATATAGCCCAATAAACTTTACAAATCCAAGAGGGATTCAAAAAAACCCTAAGACATAAAAATACCCCAATCAAGAACAACCTTAGATTATAGATTTATCTACCATGACATCTAGGTTTATGGATGATAGAAGCATAATAGAAAACATAATAATATATCTTACTTTGAAGAACCAACATCAAGACTTGAAGATACATTAAGGATCCACCCTGGAAAAGGAGAGGAACCAAGGAGATGTTGTTGGGAGTCATATGCATCGAATAAGAGTGAGTATAACCCCCAAAAGGGTTAAAATAAAGCAAGGTAAAAGTGGTAAAAACCTACACTAAAAACTAATTTGATCGTGTTCAGGACGTGAATCACCATTCACAGGGTGAATGGACGTTCACCCAGAACATTCACATTATGAAACCCATTTTCAAAGTATAAATGGAATACACTTAGCACTGTGAATAAATTGAGATGGTATTAATGAGAGCTATGTAAAAGTGGTTCACAATGTGAAACCATGTTTCACGGTGTGAACGATTGTAGTCTATAGTATCCAGCGTTATAGCCTCTATTGGGCCCTTTAAAACTCCCAGAAACCAAATACTTGAATAGATCCAAGGTAAGAACCCAAAAAATAAAACAAATAATAAGAAGGACAAGGTAAGGTTGTGAAATTATATATTTATTTATATTTATATGCATGTGTGTCTCAATATGTATAAATATATATAAACACCCACACATTCATATAATTATAAATATATATGTATATTGTAAATATACATGCATATTAGAAATTATATAACATGATAAATATATAAAATTAAATATGAATATATATATATATATATTGTAAATAATATAATTTGAATATAAGTATACTATAAACAAAAGTATAAATGATAAATAATATATATATATATAAATACACATATTTATTGTTATATAAATCATATTTAATAATATATAAAATATTTTATATATGGTAACATTTATCAACACTAAAAAATCTATAATAAAGGAAATTATTTATCAATGTTGATAAAGGGTAACCTTTATAAATGCTTAAAAAACTATAACATAGTGCCCTTTTATCAACTCTTTTTTAGCATTGATAAAAGTGATACTTATCAATGCTTTTATTTAGGGCTGATAAAAGTACCTCATTAATCAGTGTTTTTTAGCCTTGATAGAGGGAAACATTGAATATAGCAGAACCAGTAGTAGTATATTCAAATACCCCACACCCCATTTTGACATTAATTGCATTTACTTGTTTATTCTAAGTGTTAAATGTTTTTTTCACATTTTAATCTTTTTTATATTCATGAGATTTCATATTAATTATAATATCATTATTATAATTTAATTTGAATTGATTTGTTATATATATATATATACATATAATTTTTTCCTCTTATATTAAAGCCAAATCCCACATTATCTTATATTTGATGACATCACCATTTTCCCATAAATACTAAACAAATTCCATCTCATATATTTTATAAATTGCATTATTTTTCTCAACACAATCATCACATTTTTTTAAATGTGTGTGTTAAAAATACTCAAATTCTAATTTTTAAATTAATTATTCTTAACTTATATTATATGTATTATTTTATAATCTAATAAATTTCCAAACTAATAATTGATGGAATCACCATCATTTAACTGTACACCCATAAATCTCTTCCCTTAAATTACATAAATTCCATAATTAATATTTTAATCACTAAATTCCTCACACAAATAATTCATGTCATAAAAATATTAATAATATCCAATTAATATAATAATATCCAAAAATAAAATACATATTACACCTTAAAGATAAATTAATTATTTCTAAAACATCCATACAGCTCGGGAAATTAATCAACAAATAAATTAATTAAATAAAGTATTTAAATAATAAATGCTTTGAAATTTTAAATAAATATAAAACACCTAGATAAATAATTTTCATAATAATAATAGATCGTGCAATAAGAATAAAATAATAATCTTTTTAATATAATAATTTATACATTTAATAAACATTTGATACTTAATATATTGATACATAAGATAATTTCCTTAACCAAATTTCTAGAATGTAAAATATTCAATGTTGATGAAAATTAATAAATTGGTAATAATTATTAAATGATAGACTTATCCAAACCCTCAGTACCTAAGAAATGACAAAGGGGATTGAGAAAATTTAGGCCTCTTACAATAACACTTCAGTTAGTGTAATTATAGTCTTCAATTTCACCAATGTATATAAACCTATATACATATTTTTATACATGTTTGAATATCCATCAGTTAGTGAAATTACAACTTGAGACACATTTTTACACCTCTATACACATATTTACACATGTATGCATACACTTCAATTAGTTCAATTATGGTTGTATGCATATTTTTATAGTACACGATTATAGTATGCACTTATATTGTATACTATATGAAATTATAGTATACATTAAACTTATGTATGTAGTTTAGTATTCCTCACATGTTTCTCCTAGATTAATTAATTGTAGTGTGAAGTTACACCATAATGAATACACCTGTATTCATATTTTTTCACCTATATGAATATTCATTCATTAGTTTAGTTATACTTGTATCCATATTTTTAAACCTGTATAAATACACTTCGATAACTTCAGTTACACCTATATGCATGCTTTTAGAGTATGCTTTTACAGTATGCATGGCACATTGTATGAAGTTTAGTATTCCACCCATGTATCTTATAAATTAATTAAAGTATGCACAACACTTCATTAAGGAGAATTAAAAACTAAAATTAAACCTTTATTAATAAACCATTATGCACATTTTTATTCTCATATGAATATTCATTAGGAAAATTACACTTGTATTCATACACTTCAGTTAGTGAAACTGCACCCATATGCATATTTTTATAATATGTAATTACATTATATATTTTATAAAATTATAGTGTATATAATACTTTTTTATGTAGTTTAGTATTCCTCATGTTCCTTGTGTAATATATTGAGATTTTAGAATATATTTTTTTCTTTAAATAAGTTGTAAGAATATGATAGCTTACCTTACACGCAACCCCAAGTCTATATGAACCGTAATATAGTAAACCATTATAACCTAACTGTTAAGTTGGTAGGTATGAATAGTAATAACCATATTATGAAAAAATATTTATAAAGGTTTTAAATAGTGAAATTTTATTTATTAATTCATAATAAATAATTAATCAATTTTCAGTAATGTCATTTTATCCTTCAAAAATATGTTTTCTTAAAAAATAGTTTTTATCACATTTTTTACATGAAAATAGTATAATTAATTTATAAATTTTTTAAAAAAATTATTTGAGGATATGAATATCATTTTTTAAATTATTATTTCAATATTATCTTGGGGGGTATTTGTATGATTTTTCTAAAAATATTTATTTCTCATTGAATAGTGAAAAATGCTATTTTTTGTAAAAACTATCATTTATTTTCAAGTAAAAGTATCATTATGTTTTGAATTTTATATTAAAGTAACATAACTATCCATTAATTAGAAATAATCTAATTAATTACATAATAATCATCATTATACTTGATTTTTGTATAAGTTTATTTTTTGGGATTAAAACACATTTTTCTAAAAAAACATTATGTTCATAATGTGTTTTTACATTAATAAATTAAAATAATATCTATTTATTAATGGTTTTAATGAAATTTATAGATTATATATTCAATCATATATATTAACATTCATTTTATTATTTTCACAAGGAAGGTAATGGAAGTAAATTATTTTTTATGCTTAAAATTTCATTTTTCTAAAACGGATTTTCAGTGAGGTTTGCACGCTTATTTAAAATTAAAATTTTCCACTTATAGAAATTAAATATGATAAAATGGATTCCATATTTTTAATAATAATTATTAATATAATTTAATAGGTTCAACTTAATTTTTGTACATAGTGAATAGTAAAAATAGTAAAATTTGGTTACTATTATTAAGGTTAAAATAGGTTTACTGAGGGGGTTAAACCAATAGATAAGGGTAGGATTACCACCCATACCTATCTAATTATTATTTTTTGGAGATATTTAAACCTTATATCATCCTACATTTGAATAAATTTCTATTTGGATTAACTTCCCCATGAAATTTACCTTATATAATTGAAATATTTTGAGAAATTGCATGCATGTCCCTCCACTCACTTATAAAGGGGAAGCTATTCTCCTAAATTATTCACATCATTTGAGCCTTCTAGATTAGAAAATACCTACTTAGAAACTGTCATGACTTGTCCCCCAGGGCCCATGCTGTGATTACCCTAAGCCTTCCTTCCATAGGCTAGGGGCTGATGACTAGCACCGAGTAGTCATATCCTAAAAAAGGGAATACATTGTCTTTAAACACGTACACATGCACAAAGCTCAAACTACAGAAAGTAAACACAAAGTAAACCACAACTGTCATTGAGACAACTACTGAGATTATAGAACAAGATGAAAGTAAAAAGGGGATAAAATGCAAGCCCAAAACCACAAAGGAACATACAACTGCTACAGTCCATCCGCTCGAGACCATACCTGAAGGGTAGGTGAAGGGTAGGTGCCTGTAGCCATAGAAGTACACTCGTTTGTCCTATCTCACTAAGCACCACCTGGTCCCGGACCACCAAGGTCTCCGTCAAAGTTTCGATCACCTGCACGAGACACGACATGTGTGGGAAAATCCTGTGCAGGGGTGAGTAACATAATACTCATTAGAGACCCCAAACCACAAAGGAAAGACCACAAAGCAAGACTATAAAGCAAAGAAAACTCACACCATGTATAACTCAAAGTATAGAAAGTAAGATTATCAGTTGTAAAGTTGAATCATCTTATAATACTAAGGTAATCATCCCTGATGATTCAATGAGGTTTTCTCGGCTACTGGACCTCTGAGGTCGGCTCAACTACTAGACCAATGAGGTCCATTGGGCTACTGGATTACTTAGGTCCGCTCAGCTACTAGACCACTGAGGTCTTCTTGACTACCGGACCACTAAGGTCCATTCTTCTACTCGAACACTGAGGTCTGCTTGGCTACTGGACCACTGAGGTTCTCTCTACTACTCAACCACAAAGTTCACGCTCGGCATATCCTTCATGTCACATCCAGCCGTAGGATTCCCGCTCTCCAGTACGCTTGATTCTAGGAGAATCTAATACTCAAGACATTGTTTTTATCTTTAATACCACGAAAAATCACTTAGATTATCCCTAAAAGGATATTCTTGTCGTAAGGGTCCCAACACCATAGACGGCGCATCAATCAAACGCTTGGTCTGAAAGATATTGACATTTTAGTAAACAGAGGTCAGTTGTGTCTAGGCCTGATCCGACTTGGTTGGACTGACCTGAACCAACTCGGCCCGGGGTCCCACATGAACCAACCTGATTCATTCAACCCAACCCAACCCGTTTGGGTCTGGTTCGACCCAGTCCGTCCTAGATCAGTGGCCAATCCCATTGGGCCTTGTTGAACCCAGACTGGTACGAACGCGGGTCCATCCCACCGGGTCGCCCAGCGACCCGGTCCGTATTCTCCAGCCCGGTCCGACTTAGTAAGACCAGTTTATTTCCAACCAGGCCGTATAGTGGCCCAGTTTCCTATCCATCCTAGCCTGCATGACGGGCTGGTTCTCCTCCAGCCCAGGTCTCCCAATGGCCCGGTTCACTCCATCGGCCTGGCCCGCATCGGCAGGCCGACTTGGGTCCAGCCCAACTGTCATGCTGGAATCTGGTTCCGGCGCCACCCCATGTACCTCCATGGAACCTATTGTCCACATCCTTTTCCACCTCGGTGCACCGCCAGGGCACGCCGCCTCCCACTCATGGTCGCTGCCACGGGCCACCGAACTCTCTTCAGTGGCCTGTTTTCTGATCCATCTGCACTTCTGGGTTTCTTAGGGCACCATTATCACTATTGTGTACTCCACGCCATTTTTCCATTGCTCCGAGGGTCCAACCTCTTTTGTAATCCCCATGGAAAATATCCAACATGACCTCATGGGTCCATCAGTGAAGAAAAATGAGAGGGGGGATCATAGAGAACACCCAATGAATAAACCAGCCTTTGTTCATGTTGGCCCAGAATTGTTCTTGTCAGTAGGATGACGAAGCATAATTAAAATAACCAAGATTTAATTCCTAATATCAAACCTGCAATAATATTTCCCAATCTCTCAAGAATAATTCATTTGCAGATCAACTAGTTAGTGAGTTGATATGTGTTCTTCAATTATAAGGGAAGAATAGGGGAAAACGATCACTCAGATTTAAACCCCTACCTAGGAAAAAATATATTGGTCAAGGATGATTATCCTTCATCATTTGTAGATCTCCAGTCCCGAATCTACTCTCCAAGGGTGTCGTCACTACTTTTCGATTCACCAGCGTTCATCTTTGGGGAGGTTTCCTTCGTCGTTCGTCAAAGGAATTCTAGGGCTCTTTGTCAACCCTGAATCCCTATTTAATTAAAGAAGGAAGTCTCATTGCGTATTGCAGTGTCACCACACTGATTCATTTATGAGGTTCATTAATGGATTCAGTGTCGCCTTGTCACTGTACCATAGTGCTAACGAGTCACTGCGTAACAATTAAGATAAAATAATAAAATAACTTTTTTAAGTTATTTTTTTCTCAAAGTCCTGAAAATTATCTTTTTTAGTCGACCTGTGCCAGTCAGTGTTAGGCCCTTCCTAGGAGAATTCTGATGCTCTGAGTTCAACAGTACCTTAGGATTTTTGATCTGGGCACTGGTTTAAAATTTATAAAAACCTTCTCACGCAATTATTTAATGAACTTTAAAAGTAGTTTGAAAATACATTCTGGCCACTCCAGGACTCAGAATCATGTACCATCTCCGAGCCTGGTCTCGAAATAATCCCATTTAATTTTCAAAAAAATTATATGGAATTCTAGGGTATGACATTCTCCCCACTTTAGGGCTTTATGTCCCCAAAATCCAAATAAAGTCTAATCAAACAAATGGGGATACTAACCACTAATCTTAGCCTCACGCTCCTGCGTGCTCTCTTGGAGATTCCTATGATTCTAACGAACATACACCAGAGGAATCGACCATCCATGAAGGATCCTTTCCTATCGATCCTCTATCTCCACCGATTACTCCATGAATGTCGCCCCGTCGTCAATATCCAGCTCGCCGTCATTGATTACGTGAGAATGGTCATGCACGTATCTCTTCAGTTGGGATATGTGGAATACATCGTGCACCCTCTATAACTATGTAAGTAGATCCAACCAGTACACCACCTCACTCACTCTATGCAGTATTAGGAAAGGTTCAGTGAACCTCAGAGATAACTTGCCACCTCGGAAAAATCTTTTTATCCCTTATTGAGGAGAGACCCGTAGGAATATGCGGTCCCCCTCCTTGAACTCCAAGGGTCTCCATAGTCTATCAGCATAGGACTTATGTCAGCAATGTGCAGTCTTCATCTACTCTCAGATAACATGAACCTTCTCAATGGTAGCCTGTACCATCTCTGGATCCATGAGTGTTGACTCCCCTAGGTCTTTCCAGTATAACGGTGACCTGCATGGTCATCCATACAGTGCCTCAAATGGTGACATACCAATGGTGGAGTGGTAGTTGTTATTGTACGTAAACTCCACCAATGGTAGTTGTTCCTCCCAACTATGACCAAAATCAAGAACACAAGCATGAGCATTTCCTCCAAGGTCTGTATGGTCCACTCCGTCTAACAATCCATCTATGGGTGAAAGGCTACACTCAAGCATAGCTGAGTCCCAAATTCCTCTTGTAATCCCTTCCACAACCAAGATGTAAATAATGCATCACGATATGAGACTATCATAGATGGGAATCCATGGAGTCGAACTATCTCTTGCACATAGAGGCATCCCAAGCTCTCTACTGAACTCTACTCTTGAATGAGTGGGAAGTGGGCCAACTTGGTGAGTAATTCTACGATCACCCAGATGGTATCGTGCCCCCTGGAAGTATGTGGTAATCCCTTCATGAAGTCCATAGATATCCCATCCCACTTCCACTTCGGTACGTCAAGGGGTTGTGTCAAACCTACTGAAACCTAGTGCTCATCCTTCACTTCCTGACAAGTGAGGCATCTCGAGACAAACTTTGCCACTGACTTCTTTATCCCTAGCCACTAGTACTAGCATCGGATGTCCTGGTACATCTTCACCACACCCAGATGTATCGACAAAGGGGGTGTATGGAACTCCCTCAACACCTCCTCCTAGAATACCACTGATACTACAGTACATCCTCTGAAAAGGATGATGTGCTCCCCACATTTTGAATATCCATTAGGGGCATGACCTATGGACATATGGTCATGTGTAGTCTCATAGCTAGAAACTCTAAGTTGTGCCTCCCTAACTCGCTATAAGAGTGGAGGGGAAACTACCATCGATTGAAGAAAATTTATCACCTCTCTATCCATGAAGGATCTCTGAAGCGAGGCCAACTACTATGAGGCATCATTCAGTAGTTGTGAACTCGATCTCCTGCTGAGAGCATTTGCCACCACATTACACTTCCTAAGAGTATAGACTATATATAAGTCATAGTCTTGGAGGAACTCTAGCCAACATCATTGTCTCAGATTGAGATCCTTCTGAGAAAATATATACTCGAGACTCTTGTAGTCAGAGTAAATGATGAATCATTCGCCCATAAGGTAGTTTCACCACATCTTCAGTGCGAAGACTACTACTACCAACTCAAGGTCATGAGTCACATAGTTCTGCTCATGCAGTCTCAATTGTCGTGACCCATAAGCAATCACTAATTTCCCCTACATCAGTACACAACCAATCTCGGTTCCTAATGTGTCACATAACACCACATAGTCGGTGCCCTCCTCTGGAAGCCTCAATATAGGAGAACTCATCAAGCTATGCCTCAACTACTAAAATCTCTGATAAAATCTTTCTATCCACACGAAGGGTTTTCCCTTCTTCGTCAACACCGTCATGGGTTCTGCCACTCTAGAGAAGTTGGGTACAAACCTCCTATAGTACCCATCCAACCCAAGGAAACTTTGCACCTCGGTAATGCTCTTGGGTGGTTCCCAAGCAAGAACCACCTTGAACTTTGATGAATACACCGCAAATCCATCCTATAAGATGACATGTCCCAAGAAGTGGAACTTTCGTGTCTAGAAATCATACTTCAAGAGATTTTTGTAAAGTTGGTTCTCTTGGAGTGTGTCCAGAACCATCCTCAAGTGTATCGTGTGCTCCTCCTCATACGCTGAATACACTAAGATGTCATCAATGAAGACCACTACAAACTGATCTAAATACAGCTAGAAGATCATGTTCATGAGTCCCATGAACACTGTTGGGGCGTTCTTCACACCAAACGACATCACTAAATACTCGTAGTAGCCGTAGCAATATCTTAAATCCATCTTCAATATGTCCTCATCTCATACTTAAATCTCGTGATAGCCTAATATAAGGTATGTCTTTGAGAACTATCTCACTCCCTTAAACTGATTGAAGAGGTCATCAATCCTCAGTAGAGGATACTTGTTCTTTACGGTCACCTAGTTTAAGTGCCAGAAGTCCATGCATAACCTCAAGATTTTGTCTACCTTCTTGGAAAACAACACTGGGGATACCCATGGTGAAACGCTAGGCCTTATGAACCCCTTCCTTTTCAAGTCCTCCAACTCTACCCTCATCTCCTAGAGTTCTTTGGGAGACATCCGATATGTAGTTGTAGATATTGTTGTCATCCTAGGGTATATATCAATGTAGAAGTCTACCTATCTATGAGAATTTAGTCCTGGAACATCCTCTAGAAAGACATCCTCATACCTTTCCAACACTATAAGAAACTGTGGACTCATCTCATCCACTACACCGAGGGTCATGCTATCCAACTGATGAGTGATCGGCTTCACCCTCCTATGTGAGAGTCCATCCCGCACTACTCTATTTTCCTTCTCGCCAACAAATGAAAACTAATTCCCATCTCCACGGACACACCGCATTGTGCATCTAAAATAGTCAATATGAGCATGAACTGCTGATAGCTATTCCACACCCAGAATGAAGTTTTAAGTCCTCAACACCACTACTAGAAGATCCTATCCAAATCTATCACCTCCAAGAGTAAGCTCACACTGTCAGCACTAGTGTGTGATCATCGAATCCCCTCCCGTAGGAATGTATAATCATAAGGATCAAGCCAATGGCTCGATCGGAATCTTCAATCTATAAACAAGGTCCACGACAAGGAAATAGTGTCTGGAATCTATTTCTATAAGAACTGTAGCTAAAATGGAGAAGACACAAATCATACATCATATCATCTCTGAGATGTTGGGACCGTAGGCATCAATTACTTGAAGTTGAGATTGCCCCTATCCACCTGCTCCTGGAGCCTGTGGTGGACCACCTGGGGGTGGTGGTAGTAGTACCTCATACCTACACCCACCTCTTGCCACTCGTCCTACTCCTATGCCACATCCGCCACATGGTAGACTGCCATGTTCCTGTCTCTGTCGCTACCTTGGCAGACCCTCGACCGTCTATCAGTCCTCTGTGTAGTGAGTCGGGCAATCCTGAGCCATGTGCCCCTACCTGTTGCACGCATAGCATACTCTGCTCTTCTGATGACTCCCTCTACCTTGGGAGCCTCGTAATACTAACCCTGAGTCTTGGGGTTGTCCTTCGAATGGTCTATCATGGTTGGGCCTCTACGGCATCTATCGAATACCCTCCACGGATGACTCGGCCACCTGTCGGGCAGTGGTAGCTCCCACCGTTGGTGCCTGCTCTGTGAGAAATATCTCCACTAGTAGAGCTCGCTCCATCACCCCATCTTGTGTATGGATACTGAGGAAAATTATTGATTCCCCGATCTCCTATCGGAGTCCCTGATCAAAGGTTTGGGTCCTGAAGAAAGGGTCTCGTACCATATTCGTAGAGTAACAAGAGAGGTCTATGAACCTTTTAGAGTACCCAACCACCGTCAGGATACCCTTATGTATGTTAAGAATCTCTTGTATGTGTACTGAATGCAAAGTTTTGGGGAAGAACTCCTCCCTAAAAAGTCACTCAAAGTCAGACCAGGTAAGGGTTGCCTCCTCATGCGTCTGGATCATCAAACTCCACCATCTCCCTGCTGAGCCCTGCAGAAGGCTCATGGATAGAACTGCCACTTGGTCAGGTGTCATCCTCACTAAGTGGAAGAATTGTGTCACCTCCTCCAGTCAATCCTCAGTGACCTGAGGATCTATTTATCCCCTAAACCTTGGAGGTCTCTGTCTCTGGAACTCATGTAAGGCACTGAGCCTACGTGCATCCTCTACCGATAGCGCTCGTAGTAATTGCTGACCAACGGGTGGTGGTATCGTTGGGACACCGTCTGAAGGTACCATCTTAGGCAATGGTATCTATACCCAAGCCTTATCACTATGTAGACCATCCTCCTAGTCACGCACTGAAATCCTGGTTGGTTTTCTGTGTAGAGGCATCCTGAAAGAGATCAAGATGAATCGTTTTTAATAGATTATACCTAGTGAGATGACTCTGACTCAGAAAGATCATGATAAAACATTCAAAGACACATGAAACCAGTTCTTTCATGTATCGAGTTGGAAAGTAGAATTCAGGGTCCTGGTGTATGGATACGTCGGTCGTCGCACCAACACTGGACTCCTTGGCCTAAAATCTGAACTCTAAACATTTAACATTATTGCCCCATAAAAATTTACAAACTCTTAATTCTTCATGTATAACTGACCGCCCTCTGATAACACTTTTTCATGACCCATCCCTCAGGTCCCATGTCAGGACTACCACAATCCCACCTTCTATAGGCCAGGGGATGTCAACTAGCACCAAGTAGACATATCCCAAAAAAGGGAAGGCATTACCTTTAAAACTATACACATGCACAAATCTCAAATTGATGAAAGTAAAGACAAAGTAAACCACAACTATAACTGAGATTATAGTACAAACTGAAAGTACAAAGGAGGAATAATACAAGCCCAAAACCACAAAGTAAAGTACAACTGTCATAGTCTGTCCGCTCAAGACCCTACCTAAAGGGTAGGTGAAGGGTACCTTCCTGTAGTCGTAGAAGTACGCCTGTATATCCCTTATCACTAGGAACCACTTGGTCACGTACCACCAAGGTCTCCATCAAAGTTTCAATCACCTACACAAGACATGACATGTGTGGGTGAAGCCCGTGTAGTGTTGAGTAACGCAATACTCAGTAGGGACCACAAACCACAAAGGAAAGACCACAAAGAAAGACCACAAAGTAAATATATATCACACCAGGTATAAATCAAAGTATATAAAGTAAGATTATTAGTCATAAATCTAAATCATCTTGTAATTTTGAGGGAATCATCCCTAATGAGTCACTGAGGTTCGCTCAGCTACTGGACCACTGAGGTATGCTCGGCTACTAGAGCACTGATGTCCACTGGGCTACTAGACCACTATGGTCCGCTTAGCTATTGGACCACTGAGGTCCGCTCGATTACTCAACCATTGAGATCCACTCAGATACTAGACCACTAAGTTCTGATCTTATACTGGGCCACTGATGTACCAATCTTCATATCCTTCATGTCACAGTCAGCCGTAAGATTCCCGCTCTCCAATGCACTTGATTCCGGGAGAATCTACTCCTCAATCCATCAGTCATATCTTTAATTCCAAGAAAACTCACTTAGAGTATACCCAAATAACCTTCTCATTGCAAGGGTCCCAACACCATAGATAGTGCATCAATTGGATGCCTATTCTGAAAGATATTGACATTTTAGTAAATAGGGGTTGGTTGCATCTGGGCCCGGTCCGACTTGGTTAGACTAACCCGAACCAACCCGGTTCAAGGTCCCACATGACCCACACCAATTCATCCAAACCAACCTAGTTAGGTTTGGTCTAGTGGCCAGGCCCATTGCGTCTTGCTGGACTTGGCCTGGTTCATCTAAGGGTCCAGCCCGTCGGATCGCCCAGCGACCCATTCCGCATTCTCTGGCCAGGTTCAACTTAGTCAAACCGGTTTCCTTCCATTAGAGCCGCACAGTGGTCCAGTTTCCTATCTGGGCCAGCCCACATGGCAGTTTGGTTCTTCTCTAGCCTAAGCCACCCATCAGCCTGGTTCACTCGATCGGCCCGGTCTGCATGGCAGGTCGGTTCTCCTCCAGCCCGGGCCACCCAGCGGCCCGGTTCACTCCATCGACCTGGCCCGCATTGTGGGTCGTCTTGGGTCCATCCTAGACATCGTGTTGGTGTCTGGTTCACGCATACATGTGGCCAATTCAGGCCTCCCACCTCCCCTCCACACACGATCTAGTGTGGATCACGTGCTAGCGCACACCGTGGCCCGTCCCGTGGGCCGCTCGAATCGACGCGGCGCCCGACCATCGTCGCCCCCCTCCACCATCATGGCCCATAATAGTTGTGGCCTCCACCGCCTCAGTGAGCCACTAGGGTGTTCCACCTCCCACCTACAGTCACCACCGAGGGACACCACCGGCACCGGCGATCTCCTCCGCGGGCCACCGGACTCGCTCTGGTGGTCCTTTTTCTGATCTTTCTGCGCTTCCGATTTCTTGGGGCACCAATTTCACTACCATGTACTGCTCACCATTTTTCACCACTCTGGGGGTCCAATATCATTTGTAATCCCCACAGAAAAGATTTGATGTGACCTCATGGGTCCGTCGATGAAGAATGAGGAAATAGAGATAGGGGATCACATAGAACACCAAATGAACAAACTTGCCTTTGTTCGTGTCGGCCCAGAATTTTTCTTGTCAGTGGGATCATGAAGCATAATTCAAATCACCAAGATTTAATTCCTGATATCAAAACCACAATAATATTTCCCAATCCCTCAAGAAGAATTCATTTGTGGATCAACTAGTTAGTGAGTTGATCCGCATTCTTCGATTAGAAGGGAAGAACAGGGGGAAAACAATCGCTCAGATTTAAACCCCTACCTTGGAAAAAGGAGATTAGTTAAGGATGATTGACTATCATTGTTTTTTGATCTCTGGTCCCAAATCCGCTCTCCAAGGGTTTCATCACCACTTTTTGATTCACCGGCATTCATCATTGGAGAGGTTTCATTCATCGTCCGTCAGAGAAATTCCAGGGTTGTTCATCAACCCTGAATCCATGTTTAATTAAAGAATGAAGATGTGTTGTGAATTGTAGCATCAACACACTGATTAATTAATGAGGTTCATTAATGGATTCAGTGTTTTCTCATCGCTGTACCACAATGCTGACGAGTCGTTGTGTAACAATGAATAGAAAATAATAAAATAACTTTTTTAAGTTATTTTTTTTTTCTCAAAGTCCTGAAAAGTATCTTTTTCAGTCGACCCACTCCAATCAATATTAGTCCCTTTCTAAGAGAATATAAATGCTCTGAGTTCAATGGTGTCATCATATTTTTGATTCAGTCACTAGTTTAAAAGTTATAAAAACCCACTCTCACGATTATTTAATGAACTTTAAAAATATTTTGAAAATACATTCCAACCACTCTAGGCCTCAGAATCACGTTCTGTCTCAGAATATAGTCTCAAAATAATCCCATTTTATTTTAAAAAAAATACATAGAATTATGGGGTATTGCAGAAACCTTCATATAATCCTTACCTTCATCCTAGATATTCTAGTTTTATCTAAAGACCAATCCTTCAAGGCTTAAGGTGTAAGTCAAAGGAGGTATCTCAAAAAAGAGGAATAAATCTTAACCAAGATCTTTAGATTTTATTTATTCTTATACCTTCTATAAACTTATTGTATCCATAAATAAATTATGACTACTGTATGATACATATAACAATATTTTATTATAATTATGTCACAACCATTTACCACCTCTTCTTAATAAAATAGGAAATAAAATTATCGATTGTGCATAGGTGTGGACTACCACCTCCACGTAGCGATACAATTCACCATTACCATCTTTCATAGCCTTGGGAAATCAGTTGTTACCAAGGATCCCAAGTGGGATGCCTCCATTGTATGATGACCTAGGGGACCCCTATAAATGACCCTTTTGATAGGTTACCCTAAGTGGTTGTATATTAGGATGGGTAGAGATGATCATTGGTGTCACTCTATAACCTGAATTGACGTTTTGAGTTTGTTTAGGCTGTGGTGAGCTAGGTCGCACTCTATGAAGTCAAACCTTAGTTTTCATGATGGGTTAGGCACATGAACACTCATGGTTATGATTTATTTATTGATTCATTATATGGCACTCTCCTTAGGGTGTTTTGATGAATAGATGTAATATGTTGCGGGGAAAGCATGGTGTGCCATAAAGGAAACTCCCTTAGGGGAGGCTTGTTCAAAGTGGGTTATCACGTGTTATCCTAATGGGGGCCTTCTGGTGGGGGATTATTCCCTATGATATGTCTGGGGGCTATTATCTACTAAGTCATTTTTGGTCTGGTATACCGGGGGAGCTTGACTTTGGGTATATGATACTTATAATTTTATTCCTTGGATGATATACTTATAGGGATTATGCCTGAATGAGGAAAGTCTCACATGATAGGTTTTTTATAACATCACTAGTGTAAAGTATTTTTCACATTGTTTTTTTTAACTTTAGTTACTATATGAAATTATTGTAGATAACATTGTAAATAATTTTTTAATGTCTTTTAATAAAAATAGATGTTATAAATACATTTTTGTGGAAGTTTTTCACATTGGTTATGAAATAACCAATGTGAAAGTTCTTTCATAATTTATTTTTCACGTCAGATATATGAAAAATGATGTGAAAAAGAATATTATTCATGATTTACCACATTAGTTATATTAAAACCAATGTGAAAAATCTTTCAACACATCATTTTTTTAGAAAAAAACTATGTGGTAAATCTTGTTTAAAATTTTTCACTTCAGTAATAAAATAACCAATGTGAATTTTTTTTTTAAATAAAAATCTATTAATTCATCGCCACCCAATAGTATAGTGGATTAGTAATAGAGAAATAGCAGCATACCATAAAATTAGCAGAATAAAAATAGTAGTGGTGTAAACATTTATAATTTGAACTTCCAACTTTAAAATGTATATTAAAAATAAACTAAAACCCAATAAAACCTATGAAATAATCCACCTATTCAATTTTTAAGTATCTTATATATTTTCCAATATAATTATAAGGGTCTTTAAAAAACTAAAAATTAAAAAGAAATCATTTAACATGTATTCTAAATAAAACAAATGAAAAATTAAAGGAAAGGTTTATAACAAAATCTAACCTTCTGGAACTTTGTAACTATCTCGGTTGAAATTATTTCAAACATAAATATTAGAACATGGTATCTACATCCCTTTACTCTTTCTTGTTTATGAAAATTCTATTTAAAATAATTTTTCAATTCAAAATAACATTTTATGTACTTACAACCAAAATATAGTAATTGTAAATGAAATTTCACCTTTCCTTTAGCATATTTGATCTTTATACACTTCTTTCTTATTGTCTATATAAAGTAATTACAATACCTATTTGAAAATAATATGTATGAAATTAATTTAAATTTCATTATAATATATATAGGTATTAAAATATTCAAACTTACATGTTCAATACATTCATAAAATTATCTCACACTTCACCATGGATAAAACATAGCAAGTAAAGTGTCTTTTCCCTTGAAAAAAAACACCCAACATCCAATGGAAACTAATATATAAGAAAATATAATGTGAGTATTTATTCTATTAAGAGATATATAACACTTTATGAGATATATGTTTCATACTCTTGAAGATAAGGAAGCATCCAACACTGAATAATTACATTCTTTTGATGTATTTCAATTATATAAACCATTCTTTTCACGTCAGTCATTATCCTTACTATAGTTGAAATAAATTGTGGGTCTATAAAACCATATACTATTGTTGTTTCATGTTGCATATAGATTTTATAAATATACCTAATACAAAATAAAACATAAGTATAAAGTTTCAATAAATTAAAATCATAGAAATATATATGTTAATCAACTTACATGGAAAATACTTGCATCATGTTGATGCCCAAATCATCTCCATTTAAAAGCTTCGTGATATTTTTTTAAAAAAATATCATAGTCATTGTACACCCACAAATGTCAGCTTCCATTGGAATGTCATAAACATGAAACAACAAATTTGAATATGTTGATAATTTATCAAGGCTATAAGAAGTTGTATCTAAAGTCATAACATCACGTATTTGTTATTTTCTATACAATATGTATTTACCTTTAAAGTATTTCTATAAAAAAATAGATAAATATATAAACCTTAAAATATTAAAACAAATTTAACAGCCAAATGAAATAAAGGATATAATATACACATACCTCTATGGTAATTTTTCGAACAAGTATAGATGTACAAACAAAAAAATGGTCTATACTTTGTCCAATTGTATTGGACTCATTTGTAAGAAATGGTATTCTTGCTGATCTATCTATAATATCATGTACAGTGACCCTATGATTCTCTAACTCTATCTATTAATGATGAATAGTATCACCAATATAATATATCATCCCATTTGAAAAAAATATGATGATGGGGATCATCAATATATAACTCACAACAAATGGGAAGTTGTGGCGGAGGAGATGCAGAAGTTAGATAAGTAGGAGGAGTGGGATCTGCAAGCAGAGGTGGAGGAGTGGGATTAGTATCCTCAAACTGTCTTTATATTCCTACAAACATCAACTATACTGAAGATATAATCTTATACTCTATTGTATCACAAATATCCTAAACTATAACTTCCAAATATTATATTTTATTTTATAAACATCCTCTATTGAATAATA
Source organism: Viscum album (assembly GCA_963277665.1). Classification (NCBI taxonomy): domain Eukaryota; kingdom Viridiplantae; phylum Streptophyta; class Magnoliopsida; order Santalales; family Viscaceae; genus Viscum; species Viscum album. Next base: position 1,795,960,103 of record OY728120.1, read on the forward strand.
TTCAAAATGTGGAATCAAATTTTTTTACCCATACACCTATCAAATATCCTCATACATGACCCGGGTGTTTGGTATTTTCAAATGTTATAGATAAAATATCCTTCCTAACCTCAGTTATGAAGGTCCCCTATGTTCTATTCTCTTCAATATATTCCTATATAGAATATTTTAAAAAATACATAGTGAATCACAATATATAAATAATTGATTTAACTTACATAAAAAAATAAATTAAACATCTTACAATCCTCTTAGATACAACCCTTGACTCTTACATAAGTATTTTCCTTTTTCACATTCAATCCCTCTTCCATTTTTCATGTCTAGTTGGGGGGAGGAGGTTCAACCTCTATGGATCTTGAAGACTTAGCTCTCAGGTTTTGAAAATTTTCAACTATCATTTTTTATTCCAATAAAACATACACTCTATGAGATAAAGTATGAGGGTATACATTTCAAGATTAGATCTCCTGATGAGATCTCCTTGTTTTCTGTAAGTTAAAAATAAATCATTAATATGATCATTAATATAAAAAAAACTTCTAAAAGGTAACATTGCACTTACCAAAAACACTTCTTGTCATCTACTTTCAACAAATTGATTCAATGTATCTTCATCTATAAATGGATTTATATCACATGTATTTTGATGTTTTCTATGCCAAAAAATGAAATCTGTTGTGAGGGTTGATTTAAAATCCATCCACATCCTATCATTTAATTCTAAACATTTCCACATAAATCCTCTAGCATTGGGTATATCATATGTAATCTGATAAGAATGGGGAAAACCTATATTAGAATAAAAAATTTATGATAAGTAAAATAATAAAAAATAAGATTACCACAACTATGTACCATAATTGAGATATTTTCATTTTTTCAACACTTATCCAATCAATAATCAAAATTCTAACTTTTCTTTTATCCTACATTGCAATAAAAGTCTTGAATTGTTTTGAATTTGAACACCTTGGAATATCATTATCATTAAATTAAACTGGTATCCAATAGTCCTAGCTACGGGAAACTGGAAATTTTGGTAAATGTGTGCTGCCACGTTTACCAACCCTCGAGCTATTTTTTACCCCCATTGAAGTAGATGCCTATTGTGTAGAAGGATGAGGAGGCTCATTGATAGGATTATGTGTATGGTCCTCCCAAGAGGTATGTGTACGATCCTCCCCAAAAGTATGTGGTGGATCAAATTATTGATCTACCATTATCCTACAAATAAAAGTAACAAATAATTAGTACACTGATATACAAATCAAACTATTACATACAAATGTAAATAAAAATTGAGAAATGATAAAAAAAAGTAAACTAAACTAAACACATTTTTATTCATATTTTTTATAGTTGAATAAAATTCTAACAACTCTAATGAGATATGAGATGACATAAAAAAATGAAAACAAATCCAAAAATGGTGTGTGAATAGTAAAAATAATCCAATGTATTACACCATTTTTTACACCAAAAAGAATATTTTTTTGAATGTATGAAAAATGATCCAATAAAAATTAAACTAAACTGGACACATTTTTATTCATATTTCTTACAGTAGTTAACTAAAATTATAACAACATTAATTAGAGATGAAATGACATAAAATAATGAAAAAAATCCAAAAATGTTGTGTAAATAGTAAAAATACTCCAATGTATCAAATAATTTTTTACACCAAAAATAATATTCTTTGAATATACTCTTTTATATAACTTTTTTATTTTTATTTAACATATTATATTAAAAATAATTATTTTTCCATAAAATTAACAAATAGATAAGTTAATTAAGGGTAAACACGTTAAACTAAAAAAACTAAACTAATATATGTTGGAGTTAGTGTCCTAGGACTAACTATGTGTGATTTGATTACATGTATATTTGATGTATTGAATATTAATAAAACTTATTATTACATATTTTTCATTGTTCTATATGAATATAATTTAATAATTTCCTAGAGTATACATCGCATTGATAAGGTCATGGCAGTTCCTCGCCATGATGAGAACCTTGAAGTGCTATAAAGATATTCTTAAATAATGTTATATGGTTAGATAAAGTGCTATGATGGGATACATTTTATATAGACTATCGGGTGTGAGTACTCAGAATCGGATGAGGCTTATTCTCACGGATTTCACACTTGGTAATCTTCAAGATGAGAGATTATAATAATAGACCCGCCAGTAGGAATTCTGCATGTTTTTGTGTTATCAAATATTCATATCTGTGAGCATGTGTAATGGTCCTTAGAATTTAATATTATCATTAATGTATGTCATGACTTGTGCACTTAGATTTGATAATGAAAATCATGATGATATATGTTCGTATTGAGGTAGGGTATGTTGGGAGCATCATTATTGACATGTCATTAATAGATAAGTTGAGGAAGGATTTTCCCCTTCCAATTTTATAGAAGTTTATATCTCAGTCCTTTGATTGTAATAGAACCATCACATTAAATTCTATGGTCATGGTGTAACGATGCATTTATTTTAGATATTCAAAGAAAGACGTATCGAGAAAATAGGTCGGTGACACGGATGTGCAACCTGCTTGATGATATATTGTGACAAAGGGATTATATTACATAGTGAGCATTTGTATGTGGTTTTTTCACTGTGACATTAAGTTCTTTATCTTAGATTACATGACCCGTTTCTAGATATTAATCTTGGACTTTAGGCAAGACCATCTAATATCAATGAGAAAAATCCTAGAGGGTCACATACTAAGTGCTATTGATGATCTCGATTAAATTCTATTAAAATTTAATTAATTGAATAAATATTATTCTCAAGGCTGAGGGATAATTTTATTCAAGTTTTATTGATCACAAATATTTATTTATGGGTGAAATATTTAAATTAAATGTTTATTCAGGTGTTCAAGAAATGCTAGAGGAGTTTGAATGAACCAAGATCGTGTTCGATGAAAAATATTAAATAACAAGATAGTTAAATAATATTTGTTATTATGCAAGCTGGTGAGCACTAAAAAATAATAATATTATTATTATTATGTGGAATGGGGTTTATTAAAGGTTATTATATTATTTAAGAGCCATCTTTAAATTAAATAATTATTTTAACCTAAACCCTAGCTCTATAAATAGATGGTTATGTATAAGGTGTAGAGTGAAAAAATAAATCAGTGAAATCAAAATAGAGAATTGTTGAGCACAAAAACTTCTCTCTTAACTCCCCTCCCCCTCTCCCTCTCAAGAATGAGAAATGAAAGAGATATCCCTTCAAGATCAAAGGACAAGTAATCAACACAAACAATGCAAGACAATCAATTTGCCACACTAGAACTCGGAGATCAATTAGCATTTCTTGGATATCAAAGGATCATGTGTGAATCACTACTAGAGTGATTTTATCCTTGGATCCTCATATCACAATGAAGACAACCTGAAAGATACTTTTTAGATGATCAACATTCACATTGAAGAAAGATCCTAAGCCTAAGTATTCATTTCTTCCGATATTAAATAAATTAATTATAAATTGGATGTTCAATATCCTCACTCATGGTTTTGGAAAACTCAAATATTAAAATAAATTTTAATATATCACCCACCATTTCACGCTTCTGTTATGCCTGGAACCAACAAGTGGTATCAAAGCATTCACATTCACATTTATAATTATTTTTTTGATTGTTTATCCATATGAAATAATGGTTGAATTTTCATTTATTATTATTTGTTCTTTAATAATATTTGAATTAACATGTTATAGATATATTAATCATGTTTGTTCAGTGTTTCATTTTCTTAAAGGTCAAAGAATAGATGAATAATGACTGAAGATGTCATTGCCAACTTCCAATTTTTGGCCAGTAAGATAGGGTTATAGGGTGTGTACTTGCAAGTACACACTATATACCCTAGTACATTTCACCTGGCCATGTCCCAAGATACATGGTATGCTACACAATTATTACACATGGTGTATGCAATGTGTTGACTATCCAACTTGGTACATGATTTTCATATTACACGGCATGTATCGAAATATATGTCGTATAGTCTACACAAGTTAGCAGCATAAATTGCACAATTTATGTGCTCATAATACACAATCAAGCTACATGAGATTGAAAATATGGAGTATTTATGATATACATGGCATGTATGCAATGTACCTGGAATTTAGTTCATCAATTCCCACATCTGAGATACACATCAAGTTATCTGGACAAACAACATTAGAGATACACGACATGTAGTTGGAATGCACACATCATGTAGTCTCTTTCCAAAGAACACACAAAGTATTTCAGCAGGTTGCTCATGCACGTGACATTTAGATCACACAACGTGTATTTAGCCTATACATGTCATGTAATCAACCGAGATACATGCTGAAGAACTAGGCGAGTATCTTGGACACACAAAAAGCAGATACATGGTGTGTAGCTGACATGTACATGTTGTGTAGTCTATCCAAGTCAACATGCCAAATCCCTGGGCATGTGACCTAGATACATGGCAACATAGGTACACAACGTGTAACTGGATAGTACATGTTGTGTAGTATCCCAATTACTGGTAGAATTAAATTACATTAAATTGAAAATTGTGGCATTAAAACCTTATTGATTTGATTTTAACTTTAAGTGTTTGACAACTTAATAAAGGTTTTAAATAGTTTTAAATGCTCAATTATTTATTGTAATAAATATGCAACTATTGCTTCTGCCTTTTATTTTTCATTAATGCCTTAATAATGTTTATATTCAAATGAATTTGGATGTTCATTAATATGAAAGGGAATTAATTAATTAATCAATCAATTAATTAATGCAAGCATGTTTATCTTAATAATAAATAACAAATAAGAAATGAATGTTAGTCATTTACTTTTACATATATGTTGCATGTATTATTGTCCATGACCTTAACCAAGACCATAGTATGTGTTTACATATTTAATTTAATTTATTTCATGGTTTTTCAATTATATACTATTAAATTAAATTTGATGACTTGTGATTCATCCCTCCCTCCATTATTATATAAAACCTACATGTCCAAGAATATTTATGTAATTCCCATTTAAATAATCATTTGGTCCCCCTCACCTGCGTGTGAGTTGTAAATATTTGTAATTAATGGAGATTTCCATGGTACTTATATACGTTCAAAACCGAGCCATAATGATGCCAACCCAAGTGTTACACAGGTGGATAGGTGGAATGTTATAACTCATGCCAAGACTACTAACAAGAGTTGTTTCCCCTAGGTCAAAGGTTGATTTAATGTCCACTCATTAAATTAGACATTAGATAAATCTCATGAATGGGTCATTTAATTAATTATTTATTTATATATATATATACAATTATTTATTTTATTTATGCAAGGTGGTAATCACAAAAATAAATTAATTGATGTGAAAATATTGAAATTAAATAAATTAATCATGTGTAAATGTTTTATCCAGCATGGTAAATTAATTAAGTAACATCCACTTAATATTAAAAATACATGTAAAGGATAAAATAAGATAAAATTTATGCATAATAAATCAAAATCCCTCAATTATATATTAAGTTAGACTTGGTCTTCCATTACTTGATTAGGAATGAAATCCTTAGAACTAAGTGTTTGACCAACCCTCATTGGGACACTTAATTTTAACGTGGAGTTCTTATGAAGGTTTTGGGATGACTTAACCAACTTACATAAAGATAAGTATCTCTTTCTAGATTTGATGTAACTTAGAGGCAAGTGTTGAGGAAACCCAAGTTAGGATTTCAAGATAGGGGATCCACTCAACGGATCAAGGAGATGTAAGCCCGTAGTTGGAAAAGACCTACCTACCTAAATACCTTCAAGTAGCTTGGCCAACCCTAATTAGGGTTATGAAAAAGGGGATATGGATACTTGACACTAGAATGTTATAGCAACTAGACATTATGAATTCAATAGCAAGGGCTATTGGGACTTGGTAAAATAGTGGGATATTTAATATAATTTATTTATTTATTATTCGTCACATAATTTGTAATCAAGAAAAAGTAAAAATAATATACTCTTTTAATTGTAGAATAAAATGGAAAGATCATCATCCACGCTATCCTTATGATCAATATTGGAGAAACAAAACCTCCTAACTATAAGTACTTCTAGGAGTGATTTAGATGCCTTTGAGTTATGCTACACCATGAACTGAAATCTTACATGCTAGAATCCTCAATGTCTGATCTTCCTATTAAAGAGTCAAGTGATGAAGAGTTCATTGTCTATGAAAAAAATTTGAGTAGTGCAGTCGATGTTCAAAGTTTGATTCTTTTATCTATGTCTAGTGAACTCATGAAGTCTCATAAGAACATGGATGTGTATAGAAAGCTTGAGCACCTTTGTGGTCTTTACTAGGAGAGATCTAGATAGAAATGGTTTGATATCTCCAAGGTGATATTTTAGAGAAATCTTAGAGAGGGTTCCCCAGCTAGGCCTCATTTAGTCAAGATCATTGTCTACATTGAGCACTTAGAGGTTCTAGGGTTAAAACTCCCTGAAGAACTAAGCACTGATCTCATTATAGCATCACTTCCTCAGAGATTCTCTAGATTTGTTGTGAATTTTAATGTGAATAACATTGAAAAGTCTCTACCAGATATTCTCACTCTTCTTTGTCAAGTATATAGGGATAAAAAGCATGAAAATCCTTCCTTATGGAAAATAAAAAGTACAAGTGAAGAAATTTAAGCCCAGAGCTTCTTTATGCCCTTTTAAAAAGAGAAAGATCAAGGGGTAAGAAAAGGAACAAGATGTTGTATGTTTCACATGTGGTAATAAGGTCCACTAGAAGAAAAATTGCACTCAACCAAAGAATCAATGGTAAGATTCAGGTACGTTTGTTATAGAGTGAAATTTATCTATTTCTATAAATTGGGTATTAGATAGAGCTTATGGTGCTCACATATGTATTAAAATAAAAGAAACAAGTAGATTCAGAAAGATTGACTGAGAGGATATAGATCTTTGAGTAGCCAAAATAGCTAAAACTTTCATTTTAGCTATCAGGCACTACAAAAAAATAGTTGTTAAAAGGGGTTATTTTTTAAATTAGAGGGGGTTATAACCCCCTATAAATACATTAGTGGTGGTTATGAGTAATTTCTGCTAATGTGTCTTCCCTATTAAATTTGAGGTGATTTTGGTGAACCACTGATAAAATAAGTTCTAAATTAGCGGTGGTTATTTTAAAGGGGGTTAAACCCCACTCTAATTTCGGCCAAAATTTCTTGAAAATAGGCAAATTAGGGGCAGTTTCAACCACCCCTAATTCATCTACCACTTTAGGGGTGGTTGATAACCACCCTAATCCTATTTTTTATCATTAGTATGCTTTCCCTTATCCCCGATCACCCCCCCCCATTTTTTTATTTCAACCCTCCAATGTGACCCCACATCTCTCCAGTACCCCCTCTCTAGTGCAGCTCCCCTCCTGTCTTGCATCGTATGTGGACCCTCACTACCCCCCAACTCCTACACAGTTCCCACTTTCTTTTTGACTACATGAAGTCCCTTAGTCTCGACTTCCTGCTTGACCATGTGCCCCAAACTCCCCTCTAGAAATATTCCCCCTACCACCTATGTAAAAGAGCCACCAGCGGGAATCGAACAGCAAATCAGACGTATATTGATTAATCAATTTCACCACTCCTTCAATTTGAAACCTGTAAATATTATACCCATTCTTCTATTTATATACATTTATATTTTTATTGAAATAAATGTTATTTTCATATGTATTTAAATAAATATATGTATATTAATATAAATATAAATATATATGTTTAATATATATATATATATATATTCTGTGCACAACTCTATAAATTCTATATTTACATATATTTAAATAAAATTGTGTATGCATATATTTATAAATAAATTTATATCACGCACACCAAACACAAATGTGTATTTATATATTTATTTTTAAATATTTATAGTTATTTGCATACATGTATATATTACATATTTATATAATTATATATTATAAATATATATATATATATATAATATTTATATGTACATAATTAAAAAATATTAATATATATATATATATTACATATTTATATGAATGCAATATATTATATATTTTATAAATACATTTATATGTATACATACACACATATATATATATATTATTTACTTATGGATAAAATTTTATGAATATTTATATATAAATATATTTTAAATATATTTATATTTATATATATTTATTTATATTATGTACACACATATATATTTAATATATCAATTTGAATACTTATATATGTATATTAATTTAAATTTATTTATTTTTAAATATTTATATATATATATAATGTATTTAAATATTTAATAATAGGATATATATATATATATATAATATGCATAACATAATTATATAATATAATATAATATAATATTTATTTATTTATATGATTATTTGTATATACTTACATTTATGTTTTTATATGTATTTGTATTTATTTAATGTATTTATATAATGTATTTATATAATATGTCTCTAATGTATTAAAATAAATTTATATAATGTCTTTATAAGACACGTACATACACATTAAATGATTTTTATATTTTAAAAAAATATTAGAGGGGGTTACAACCCCATCTATTCTTAAAAATTAGTAGCGGTTATGAACCCCCTTTAATTATATGCATGTGTGTGTAAAGTATATATCTTTATAATCAATATTATTATAAAAATTATAAAAACTATAAGGGTTTTTATATGATTTTTCAAATAAATTATATTTACGTATATATTTATATAATATATTTATGATTTTATATTATAATTAATATTATATGAAATACAATTCTATACAAATAAATATATATTAATGTACACATTATACAGTTATATTTATGTAAACATATAAATATGATTAAATACAATCATAATATATATATATATATATAATATGTTCATATTATATATTTAAATACATTTATATATTATGTTTTAATTATATATATATATATAAAAATTATATTATATAGCATTTTTTAATAAAATAATGGGGGTTCACAACCCTCTCTAATCTTTTAGATTAGAGGGGGTTCAAAACCCCCTCTAATATCTTATATTAGAGGGTGTTTAAAAACCCCTCTAATTTCTTAGATTAGAGGGGGTTCAAAACCCCCAACATTTTCTTAAAAAAACCAATTCCATATACTATATATATAGTGCATCTAAAATCCAACCGAATAATATATATATATATATATATATATAACACCTCTAAAACCCTATCAAACATATAGTGCCGCTAATTATTAAATTAGCACCAATTTTGACATAACCACCTCTAAATTTGAACCAAATATTAAAAAAATAATGTTAAAAATTTTAGAGGGGGTTGTGAACCCCCTATAAATTCTATGATTAGTGGGGGTTATGAATAACCCCCTCTAATTTATATAGAAAATGAATTTATAGGGGGTTTTCATAACCCCCTCTAAAAACCCCCTATAATCACCCTGTTTTTTATAGTTAGGGGCTACCACCTCATGTTGCCGACTAGAATGATCTTTGTTTTGAAAGTTTGTTATTATGTGTCGTCTATTACCAAAAACATTATTTCTATATCCAGACTTGATACAGATAGTTTTTTTTCAAATTTGGAAATGAATGTTTCTTATTTTATAAAGATAAAAAAAATTATGTTAAGGCACATTTAAATAATAAACTTTATGTGTTGGATTACACAAACCAAATAATGAAAATCGATAATGAAATTATTTCACATGAATCGTACCACACCCAACTATAGCATCACCGATTAGATCATGTAAATGAAAAGTTCTTGAATAAATTATACCAAGGTGGATATTTAGATCCTTTTAAACTAAAACCACTTATTCTATGTCACACGTGTTTACAAGGTAAAATTACCAAAGCCCCATTTAGTGGAAAAGGTGAAAGGGATAAAGAGATTCTTGAATTAGTTTATACAGATGTGTGTGGACCATTTCCTATTGAGGCAAGGGGTGGGTACTCATACTTCATAACTTTTACGGGTGATTTTAGTAGATATGGATATATCTACTTAATGAGGTATAAGTCAGATTATTTTGATAAGTTTAAGGAATACAAGAAGGAAGTTGAGAACCATATTGGTAACAAGATTAAGAAAATATGCTCAAATAATGGTAGAGAATATCTTAATAAATACTTCATTGATTACTTATGAGATTTTTGGATTCTATCTCAACTCAATATTCCTTATACACCTCATTGGAACAGTTTAAGTGAAAGGAGGAACCACAACTTGTTTGAAATGGTGAGATCAATGATGAGTTATGTGAGTATTTCATTATACTTTTGGTGATGTGTGTTACAAAAAGCATCACAAATACTAAACCAAGTACCAAATAAAGTGGAAGGTGGTATACCATACTATTTATGGAATGAAAAGAAACTTGTGTTGTCATATTTACATGTGTGGGGTTGTGAAATGTTTGTTAAAGACTATTTAGGTAACAAACTTAAACCCTGAGGCACAAAGTGTGCCTTTATAAGATATCCCAAAGAAACAAGGGGATATTACCTAGATGAACCCTCAAATAAAAAGGTAATAGTGGAAATAAATACCATATTTCTTGAGAGGGAGAACATCTCTAAAAGATATAGAGGGGTTTAGATGGACTTTGATGAAATTAAGGCTCAAGATACATAAGAGTTGGCATAGGAATAGATTCCACAAAGCCTCGTGGAAGAAGAAACTGTTCCAGAGACATAAGTATTTAATAGGAGCACAAGATATGTTAGAGAACTAGAATGTCATGTTTTTCTAGTCACCAAGGATGTTGAATCATTACTAGTTGATAATAATGGTCCTATAACCTACAAGGAAGTAGTAAGTAGCATATATGTTGCAAAGTGGAAAGAAACCATGAATTATGAAATGGATTCTATGTACCAAAACCAAGTATGGATTTTGGAAGATCCTCCAATGGATGTAAATCCCATTGGTTTCAAATGGGTATTCAAGAAGAAACTGTACATAGAAGTACAAGTCAGTACCTATAAGCTACAACTGGTTATGAAAGGGTTTAAACAATGTTAAGGCATTGACTACAATAAAACCTTTTCACTAGTTGTAATGTTAAAATTAATTACAACTCTAATTTACATTGTGGCTTAACATGACTATGAGATTTGGAAAATGGATGTCAAATCAACCTTCCTTAATGAGAGCCTTCAGAAAGATGTATATATGACACAACCCAAAGGGTTTGTGTCTCTAAAGGATTCCAACAAGATATGAAAATAGAAAAAATCCATTTATGGATTAAAGAAAGCATCTAGGTCATGGAACATTAGTTTTGATGAATCCATAAAAGAATTTGATTTCATAAAGAATGAGTGTGAGCCTTGTGTCTACAAACAGTTTAGTGGGAGTGTAGTCGTTTTCTTAATAATATATGTTAATGAAATATTACTCATAGGAAATGAAATAATAATCTTATAGTCTATTAAGAAATGGTTGACTAAATTCTTCTCTATGAATGACTTGGTCTAGGCAGAATATATACATGGGATCAAGATCCATCGTGATAGATCCAATATTTTTCTCGGCCTAAGTGAAAGTATATGCATTGACAAGATACTAAAGAGTTTCGGTATGGAATAATCCAAGAGGGGATTGTTCTCAACATCACATGACATTCATATTTCCATGAAAATATGTCCTCAAACACATGAGTAAAGAAATATAATGGAAATTATTCTATACACATCAATGATTGGGTTGGTCATGTATGTTATGCTATGTATTAGGCTAGATGTCAGCTATGCATTAAGTATGGTAAGAAGATATCAATCTGATCTAGGTGACTGCCATTGGATGGAAGTCAAGACTATCCTTAAGTATCTGAGGAATACTAAAGATATATTCCTAGTTTATAGTGTATATGAGAAAATAATCATCATAGGATATGCATATTATAGTTTCCAAACTGATCAAGATGATATGAAGTCACAAACCGGATACATCTTCACTTTGAATAGAGGTGTTGTAAGATGGAAGAGCTCAAAACAGACTATGGTTTTAGATTATACAGTAGAGTCTAAGTATATTATAGATTCTAAGGTATCTAAATAAGTAGTATGGATGCATAAATTTATCCAAGATCTTGACATGATACCTAGAATTAAAGATCATATCACACTCTATTGTGATAATACTACAGTGGTGGATCTTGAAAAAGAGCCAAGGTCATGTTAGTGGATGAAGCACATACTTTAGAAGCTCCAACTCTTAAGGTATTTTTCTCAAGGAGTTTAGGTTATAGTGAGAATTATTTCTATAAATAAAAATGTGGTGTACCCATTTACTAAAGTCTTGACTCAACAGAAACATGATTATCATGTGAGGTCTAGAAGACTGAAAGTTGTAGGTAGTTGGCTCTGGTTCAAGTGGAAGTTTATTAGAGTTTGTGTCATAAGAAAAAAAAATTATAATTTGATTTATTTAATATTAATAAAACTTTTTTATTACATGTTATTCATTGTTCTTCACAACTCTAATGTAATAATGATCTAGAGTATACGTTGCATTGATATGGTCATAACAGTTCCCCACTATGATGAGAACCTTGAATTGCTATGATGACATTCTTAAATAATGTTATGTGGTTGGATAACATACTATGATGGGACACATAGTTCATAGACTATTAAGTGTGAGTACTAATAAGTAGATGAAGTTTTTTCTCATAAATTTCACACTTGGTAATCTCTAAGATGAGAGATTATGAGAACATACACACCAGTAGGAATTTCACATGTTTTGGTGTCATCAAGTATTCCTATCTACAAGCATGTGTAATGGTCCTTAGACTTTAATATTATAATTAATGCATGTCATGACTCACAAACTTAGATTTTCTGACAAAAACTGTGATGACATATGTTCACGATAAGGTAGGGCACGTTGTGTGCGTCACGATTGACATGAAATTCATGGATAAGTTGAGGAAGGATTTTCCCCTTATAATATTATAGAAGTTTATATATTATCCCTTAATATAGTCATCACATTAAATTCCATGGTCATGGTGTAATAACATGTTTATTTCAGATATTTAAAGAAATATGTATCGAGTAAATAGGTTGGTAACACAGATGTGCAACCTAATTGATGAGATATCTGGACAAAGGGATTGTATTATACAGTGAGTGTTCATATGTGATTATCATTTTTGTGACATTAAGTTCTTTCTCTTTGATTCCTTGATCCATTACTAGACAAAAATATTAGACTTTAGGCAAGTCCGCTTAATTCCAACGAGAAAGAATCCTAGAGGGTCATACACTAAGTGTTATTGATGTTCTAGATTAAATTATATTTGAATTTAATTAATTAATTATTATTATTCTCAAGACCAAGGGATAATTTTATTCATATTTTATTGATCAAAAATATTTATTGATGAATGAAATATTTAAATTAAATATTTATTCGAGTGTTTAATAAATTCTGGAGGAGTTCAAATAGACCAAGACCATGTCCGGTGACAAATATTAAACAACAATATGGTTAAATAATATTTTTTACTGTATAGATTGGTGCGTGCCACAAAATAATAATAATAATATGTGGCATGGGGTTTATTAAAGGTTATTATATTATTTAAGGTCTGAAATGAAATTAAATAATTATTTTAACCTAAACTCTAGCTCTATAAATAAATGGTTATGTCTACTGTGTGGTGTGTGAAAAAATCAACCGCTGCAATCGAAATAGAGAATTATTGTGCACAATGAATTCTATCTCAAATCCTCATTCTCTATCCCTCTAAAGAATAATAAATGAAAGAGATATTTATTCAAGACCAAAGGATGAGCGATCAATACAAACAATGAAAGACAATCGACTCACCACACTAGCACCCGAAGATTGATTGACGTTGCTTGGAAATCAAAGGAGCACGTGGGGATAACTTCTAGAGGGATTCTATCATTGGATCCTCACAGCGTAATGAATTTAATATGAAAGGGTATTTTCATATGATCAATATTCACATTGAAGAAATATCTTAAGCCCAAGTATTCATTTCTTCTGATATTAAATAAATTAATTATAAATTTTACATGAAATATTCTCACTCATGGTTTCAGAAAACTCGAATATTAAAAGAAATTTTAATATATCTCCCACTATCACATGCTTCCACTTCACCCAAAACCAACAATATAAAAAAAATTAACTTATTAATTATAATATGTGTTTTAATAAAGAAATAAAACTAATATATCTAACATTTTATGAAATTTAAAAAAGTAAACAAGAAATAAACATATCTTACCCGTAATATTAAGAATTTACTACATGATTTTTTTCCAAAATTCTTTTCTCATGGTCGTTACATATGGAACAAACCATGTCTACAACATTCTCATCAATATTATCTATTAATATTTCCATTTTAATTATGGATCTCACAAAAATTAGCATCTTTGTCAAGTTTTTCATTACCAACATACAATTTTTTTCCTTGTAAAACAATTGACCGCTACATATTTGATTGTTAAAAAACATATATTTTTTTCATGTGTTTTCATGATTAAAGGGTCAACTATGTATTCCAATATACTCAGATTAACTAGTTTCATTTCAAATCCATCACGTCTAACACTATTGTTATTGATAACCCATTTATAGTTAAACACTAGAACTTAAAATTTAATGAAATAAACCTACAATATTTCTCCATTGACTCCATAATTTGTACTTGATGTGAATATTGGGTTTTTGTCTTTGGAACTTGAAAAATGCATTGCTTTTGTGAACAAAAATACTATACTATTTTGAACTGTAATTTTGTTGTCCTGGTATTTCGTATGAAATGTATAACCATTAATTTTATACCCAAAACATGTTATCAAATTTATTATTGGACTTACCACTATCCATCTTAATTTTTCTGATTCATATGATCTACTAATCATTATATCTTTAAACCATGGAAAAAAAGTTTTGTTATGATCATTCAAAATCTACATATCTTTCTTCTTTGGATAGCATTACTTTAACACATTAATATGCAATGTTATATATTCATGAGCATTATCTATGTTATTTAAGATGTATAAATGTACCTTATTTATCTTTTCACCTATCAATGGTTTTAATTTCAATCCACAGATCCCATTTCCCCCATAATTGACTTTTTCATTGTGATATGTAGGAAAAATTTTGTGCTCCACTATAAACAATTAGCTTGTACAAAACTCTACAACCTCCTCAAAAATACACTTCTCAATAATGGAGGCTTTAGGTCGATATAGATTCTTAACATACCCCTTCAATATCTTCATATAACTTTATAAAGGATACATCCAACATAGATATACAAGTCCTCAAATCTTTATTTCTTTCACCCAATGAACAACTAAATGCACCATGATATCAAAAAAATATGGAGGAAAATATATTTCCAATTTACAAAGTATAGAAACCGTTTTGTTCTATAAATTGTTCAAAGAATTTAGATCAATCAACTTATTAAAAATTGAATTGAAAAAATAAAACACCTTTATGATAGTCATTCTAACAAATATGATAAATATTACACATAATGAAATTGGTAGGATCTATTGCATCAAGTTGTGACAATCATAAGATTTCATACCTATTAACTTTAAATCCTTTAATGACGCACATTTTTTTACATTTGAAGAATAACCCTACAACACTTTGATATCATGAAGACACTAACAAAATCTAATTTTCTCCCTCTTGGATAATGTATGACAAGATAGAGGTAGGTATATTCACCTTTCATAAGGAGTGAGAGATAACTCCGAATGTATTCCCATTAAGAGTAAGTCAATCTTTTATTAAACCTATCTTTTGTCTTTCCTTTAATATCTAACAATGTTCCGATCAATGTATCATAGATATTATTCTCCACATGCATGAAATTAATGTTATGTTTAACCTCATGAGATCTCCAATATGGTAGCTCAAACAATATTGACCATTTATTCCAAATATATCTATCATTACTAGATTTTTGTGTCTTTCTGAATGCCACATCAATGTTTTTCACCCTCTCAAAATATTGATCAGTGGAAAAAGGTTTTGGAGAAATATAAAATTCATGTGAGTCATTTAATGCCTTTTTTAATCTTTAATAAGAGTTATCCATATAAAAAAACCTTCTATGATCCATGTATACTATTTTTCTACCATGTTGTAGTTGATAATATGAAGACTGTTGTTTGTAAATTGGACAAGATTTATACCACTTAACACTATATATAATTTTTTTCAAATGTTGGGAATTTATTTATAGTGAACATAATAATTTCATTCAGTTAAAAATATTCCATTTTATAAGAATCATACACACTAATACCTTCCTCCCACAAAAGTTTCAAATCATCAATTAATGATAATAAGAAAACATCAATATCATTTTCAGTTTGTTTTGATCCAGAGATCATTAAACTCAACATGAAATATTTTCACTTCATATAAAATTTATGAGATAGGTTATAAAGTACCAATAAATAAGGCCATGAACTATATATTATACTAATTATTCGATATGAATTCATTCTATTTGTGAATAGTTTAAGTATGAGATTTATAACTTCATTTTCAAATACAGAAAATTGTTGATCAATTTTATTCCACTATGGACAATCAGATAGATTGTGTAATCTTCCATCACACATCTTCTCATGTCATATTAACCTTTTTGCATCATTTTAATTTGAAAATAAGTGTTTCAAATGAGGAATAATAGTGAGATACCAAAATGACTTGGTAGGAGTCTCTATAATTACTAAATCAGCCTATGATTTTTTTATTTCAACTTATAACGTGATGCCCCATATTTCGGACACTCTGGAAAAAAATTATAATCCTTTCTATATAGCACATAGTCATTTAGGCATACATGTATTTTATTGTACCTCAATCACATTGGGTATAATATTTTCTTTGCTTTAAAATGTCAATTTGGAAGATTGTTGTCTTTAGAAAGTATGTCTTTCAACAATTGTAACAACTCTGTAAAACTCTTATCACTCCATCCATTTTTCATCTTCATGTTCATAAATATTAACACCATAGATAAAATAATAAATTATGTACAACCCAGATATAATGGGTTTTCAACATCACCATATAGATACTCAATTTTCAGTTCTTTATCAATTGCATAAACTTCAATATCATGAATAATTTCTTCAATTTGATCAGACTTATCATCTTTCAAATCATCATGATCAATAGATCTTATTCCCAGTTTCACCATGTCAAATCCAAGGGTTATAAATTAGATTAAAACCATGAAAAATTAAATTATCTTCGATCTATCTTCTTTTCAACTTCTTCATATTTAGACATTTCATACATGGATAGAAAAACATGGCATTGTTTTGAACAATTTATTTAGAAAATTCCAAAAAATCATCAACATATTCCTCATATTCATCACTTATTTGAAGTGAAGTAATCCAAATTTAACTCATTATTATCTATAACAAATATAAAAAATTGAAAATAACTTATTATAATTTCAAATTTAATTACAAATTAACTTTATAAATAAAAAAAATACCATAAAATATTTCATAAAAAAAAGAAATACAACATATTTGATAAACAAAAATATAACTTTGAACGTATTAAATTATCATTATTTAATAAAAAAATCAAAAACCTTAATCTAAAAACAATCATTCATAGATTAAAAAATATCTAAGATGTGTGAATAATCAGAACTGTAAATATAAATAGTGAAGATAAAGCGAAATCAATGGAAAATTGGAACCACAAATACAAATGAAAATACCTTGGATTCATAGAAAATCAAAAAAATAAACACAAAATGTAAATTAATATTGGAACTGGATGATTGATAAGGTGACACCAAAGTTAAGAAGGCGCAAGCAGTGGTCGGTGATGGGTAATGGTGGATAGTGGTGGTTAATGAAAACTAAAAGATAAAGCAACATCAATGAAAAATTGGAACTGTAAATAAAAATTAAAATACCCTAGATGCATGAAAAATTGAAATAATAAACACAAAATGTAAATTTATGTTGGAACCGTGACGATTGATAAGTCGACACCAATAATAAGTCACAAGTGGTGGTTGAAGATGGATGATAGTGGTGAATTCTATCACAAACCAACCAGGGTTGACCCCAAACTGGTCACCAAGTCGGTCTGCAACAAGGCTCGAGAGGCATTATCAGTCCTCTCAGGCTAGAAACTAGTGTCAGGTATCAAAGATAAACCAAGTGGGAATTATTTATCCCAATATAAACTGATATAAAAGAATCAAAACAGAGTACACAACATAATCCAATAATAACTGAACATCAATCGATACTACCAGATCCAAATACAATAGAATATAAACAAAACAGAACTAAAACAAAACCAAAACCTAACTGAACCAAAACCGACATGATCTCCATGTGACCTCTTGGTCACCACCATCCATAAAACCAGCCCGATCTATAAAAAAAACTTGAATAGAACTAAACCTGCAAAAGAGATCAGGTCTACCACGTGGCACAAGTATGGTGTGATTATAAAATATATTTGTAGGAAAGAACCACATAATCCATACATTTCCTTTCATAGAATATTCTATAAACTCTATTTTGAAATAAATTTAGTAAAATAGGGTTTTTATCTTTAAAACAATTGACGCCGCTTTTCAGAATTTCCACTTTGAAAAAAATATGTGATTTTCCCATTTGAAATAATTTATCATTTTTAAACCTAGTTTAAAAACAAAATACCAAGGGGGAGAATAACCCAACTAATGCATAAAGGAAAAGACAATCTAAACTAAAACAAGCTACATGGAATAACCATCAAAACCAGAAACAAAGAAGCAATATAAGTGCAGGCAAACAAATACTAGATAAACAAATAACCACGGAGCTATAAAATAAATAAGGAGTGTACAAATATATATTCATGGTAATTTCCTAAAAATACCTAGAATAAATCTCTAGACATACTCAGTTCGAACTCACCTATCGGTGTATGGTGAAACTCTATAGTCAATAAACAACCTGGCTACTCTAAACTAGCCTCACCAGTAGCAAAACCCACCTTGCCTATCCTCTATCTACAGGGTTCCAATCCATCTAATCAAGATTATAAAGTAACCATCACTCAAACCTCAAGATGAATTATATTAATCCCATGATAATATTATAAAGGATAATAAGTAGTTCATTACACACTTGGCATTAAACACAACTCACAGATGCCACCGCACATGCCTTTCCCAAACCCTGACACCATCTATATGAAGTCCCTCTCAATGGAAGTACATACATAGGGGTGCCTGTCGCATATAGAACTATTCAAAAGTTTCAACCGGGCCTACACATACTATGAATTTAAAACAAATTTCCTAAAACATCACAAAGTTCCAACCAGGACTTAGGATTTACAATTATAAAATCATTCTTAATTAAAACACATTTCTTCTCAAACCATTTCCAAAACCAAGATAAAAACACCATTTATGCTCAGAAGGTTCCAAACAAGACTTTTGATTCATGAGGTTTCCAATCATGTTTCAATGTACCAAGCAGTTTATGTTTTAGGTAACGCACTTTGAAACCACATTTGATGTTATTTAGAAACTAAGTAACCATTTTGTAAACATTATAATTTTTAGTAAAATCATTTTAGAGATGGAGGGTAGAGGATAAAGAAAAGTAATGAGATCATTTTAAAAACCAGGTTCAATATAGACATTTTTATTTTATAGTATATCATTATTATGTGTGTTATGATTGGGGGATTACCTAAGTGGTAAAGGAAACCTGTAATTCTGCATCATACCCGGGTTCAAATTCAGGTGGGCGCGGGTACTATTACAGTACTATACAAGCGGTGACATAGACGATGATGTAGACAGGCGGTGATGTGAGTATGATGTAGGCAGGCAAGCGGTGATGCAGGCATGGCATAGGCTTGGTGACGCGAGCAGGATGTTGCTGGCATGATGTTGCACTGGGCTTTTAGGCCATGTTATGGGCTTCATGCCCACATGGCCTACACCCCATGTACTAAATAAATAAGTCTTGATGGGTGGGTTATCCCCTTAGAGGGGATATAGTCTGCCTTTCCAGCTTGTGTGTGTTGTGTGTGTGTGTGTGTTTGAATGTAATTGTACCCCCAAGAACCTAATGTATATATCATTATTATGTGTGTGCCTATCCATATGTTCATCCTGTACACATATGAATATTCCCCTATCCAATATAACATATATTCAAAGTCATGGAAATACCAAAGGTTCCAATTAAATAATCACAAGAAAATTACAACTAATTACAAGAATTTACACACAAGAATCAAACCATAAAAAGTCACCTAAACCACACACCAAGCTCAATTTCACATGTCAACCAAACTACTAAGGTCCAACTAAGGCCAAACACAATCCAAAAATACCCCCATTTTATTTTAAAAGACCAAATGAAATTTCATCAAACACCTCACATTCATATACATATATGCATAATTAAAGAAATCCTTTAAAACCCCATTTTCACCAAATTTCCAACATGAAAGTTCCAAAATTCATCAAAAAAACACATAATAAGCATGAGAAACACATTTATAAATTAATTAGAAACACTCAAACATTAAATGGAATGTTTTAGAAAGGAGATGGATGGAAGCACCTACCTTAATAGCACACGAACACATTAAACTACCAGAGAAGGAAGATAAAGGTCCAAGTAACAAACCACACACCCTAGAATCCAATAAAACATAAGAAAACATCACCTCTCTACCCCTAGGGTTTAGCCAAGAGAGAACCCCACTAATAAAAACCAAGTAACAAAGATAGGAAAAAGAGGAGGGGAGAAAAACACCCAAAAACCAATAAGAAATCACATTATAAGCTTGAAGGGGCATCAATGGTGGAAGAGGAACCAAGGGAGAAGGGTTTGAGAGCCCCCTTCATGCACCAAAATCAAACAAGAGGATAGGGGTTGAAATGGGTTAAAACATAAAAGGGGGGAAAAGGGATTTCAACTTTTTAAGAATCTGGGTAAGTCGCATAGTTTGGCTACATGATTTTCCAAATCATGCATCAACTGTGCACACCCTACCAAAGAGAAGGGGAATCTGCACGAGTTGGCCACACAGTTTGGGAAACCATGCACCAACTGTGTGAACCACTTCTGTCAAAATTGTAGAGGCTCTTGCATGCTTACCACACGGTTTCTCTTAATTGTGCACAAGCTATGAACCTTGTCCCAAACACCACTTAATAGCTACATGATTACTCATTTACCTCACATGGTTTTGGAAAAAATGTGTCCATGTTGTGCAAGACAAACTATTCAATAACAAAATGAACCAGAAACACCCTCTACCTTAACCAACCACACAGTTTCTCCCCAAACCATGCACACTAACTGTGTACAGGGCCAAAACCACCTGAAACCTCCAAAACTCAAAAAATATCATCGATAACTCAACCCAAACCTCAAATAAAAATAAAATAAAATATGTGTAGGGGTTTGAAAATTCTACTCATCACAAAAACTTTCTACTCTTAGAAAGTCACCATTTCAAATGAAGAACAAATCCAGAACTTGAAACTAAATGAGGCTAAACAAAACCACGATCCTCAGTGTGACCTTTCATCTCCACAAGTCACACCCAACCAACACTAGAAAAAAACACAACAAGGAGGTCCATGAGGGAGGAAAAGAAATGGTCCTCCCCACCACAAAAACCCACCTACACAACAACACCACCACCGAAACTCCCAACACAAAGGAAACCCAACGAAGATCAAACATCAAACCAAGCACTAAACCAAAGCATAATTCATCATTTCCAAAAAATACAAACATATATAAAATGAGTACAAACCAAAACTAAAACCATTCCATGAGAAGGAAAACCACTCAAATATTCACATCTATAAAGTAATACTATAGAATTTCTAGGAATACAAAGCTACAAAAATCCTTAAAATAAGAAGGATTTTCAAAAACAATAAAAAATACAATAGGTAAATTAAACCATATCCACTCCACCATTGGGGAAAAAATTTAGACCAAGGTTCCCCATACCTAAAAATTTTTGATTGTGTGAAAAAGCTTCACTCTAGGTCCTATGGCTGAATCTCTGGTGCTTTGAAGCATCTGTTGCCCAATAGTCTGGAGTTGACATCCTCTGGATGGGACTTCATCTTCTAGAAATGCTAGATGATCTAAATGACCACATCATCGACACACCTTTAGAGAGATACAACAATATGACTTTGAATTCCCGAACCGACCACACTAGAAGCATACGAACGAACAGTCCGATGAATGCAAAGAAGGAATTGTCAAAGGAGACTTGTTAGGAACATGTTTATCTAGAAAATGTCTCTCACCAAATGGGGAACCTTCATGAGTACCACAAGAAATCCAATTACCAACTACTACTAGTTTTGCTCCAAGAATAAACTTGGCTATAAATGCTTCATCCACCAGCTTCCTAAATATAACTTTCCCATATGATAGAACTCTCTCCTTAACCTCTGGGTGTAGACCCTAAACAAAGAGGGTAGATTTCATCTGATCATATGATTACATCTCTATAGAAAAGGAAACCAACTCTTTAAAATGGTTAATATAGGCCTTCACCATCTATTAACCTTGTTGAACATCCAAGAGCTCCACTACTTTCCTCACCTTCACCTCCTCAAGTACGAAACATCAGATATAAGTGGTCTTAAAGACTTCACAAAACATCCTAACTTGTAATGATGGCTATATGATCACCTTCCACTAATCCAAACTTGTACCCTCAAGCAATCCCAAAATATCTCACACCCTCACAGCTTCAGGAGTTCCCAAAGACTCGAAAACACCTTCAAATTTCTAAATCCACTCTATATCCTCTAATGGGACCCAATCACCATGGTAAACCATCAACAACCAAGAAGAACTCGACTCTTCCACCCCATTGGGAGTCTAGATAGGGGAAAAGACTCGTTGGAAATTCTTAGGACCTTTCTAGGTGGTATAATCTAAATAACATAAGAAACACAAGACCAAATCAATATCTAGTAAAAATTCAACTGAAAGAACATCCCAATCCAAAAACCATGCTCATAAACCAAACATTACAAACCAAAACCAAAGATACTCTTTAAAAACCATATTTAACATTCCAAATCCAAAACCATTTTACTCCAAGGCCGCTTTTTAAATTCTAAAACCCGCTTCCAAATCAGTTTAAACACCCAAGCCCACTTTTAAAAACAAAACCATGCCCCAAAATCATTTTCCTTTTTAAAAACCCTTTTTTCAAAAACTATTTCTCATTTCAAAATCCACCCATGCCAACTGAAACCACAGAAAAACATAAATCACACCGAAATTTATGAAAATAGGGACCTAGTGGTCATGCATAACCCGACTACATGGTTTAGCATACCATGCCCTGAGCAAACACTAACCATTGGAAGTGTCTTGAACCGTGCACCCAGGCTCCACATCAGTTGCTACTCCATGCAAGCTCACCGTGTAACACCGGTTCACTTTCATTACCATTCCCTAAATTACACAAACCAAACAAAACCAAATGACATAAATCAGGAAACCCAAAACAAAAGACTCAAATCCTAGATAACCCCTCATAAAAGGATCATAATGAGAAAAAGTTCATGATGATCTTCCCATAACTACCTTCCGAGTTTTGAATGTCCCATCTCCAAACTACCTAATGTCCCAAAATAAAAAAGGGCTCATTTGATACCATTTTCTCATGAACCAACCTAGGTCGACCCCAAACTGGTCACCCAAGACGGCCCACGATAAGGCCTGAGAGGCGTTCCTGATCCTCCTGGGATGGAAAATAGTGTCAGGAATCAAATATAAACCAAGTGGGAATGATTTATCCCAATATAAACCAATATAAAAAAGGTAAAATAGACTAGTGCGCAACATAATCCAATAATAACTGAACATCAATAGATACAATTAGATCCAAATACAATGATAGCTAAACAAAAATAGAACTAAAAAACCAAAACCAAACTGAACTGGAACCGACATGATCTATATGTGACCTCTTGGTCACCACCATCCATAAAACCAACCTGCTATACAGGAAAACTTGAATAGAACAGAACCCGCAAAACAGCCCGGGTCTCCTGAGTGACATAAGTAGGGTGTGATCAAAAAACAACTCAGTAGGTAAGAAACACTGAATATATACATGTCCTATCCCAAAATATTCCATAAACTCTAGTTTGAAATACATTTAAGAAAATAGGGTTTTTATCTTTAAAACAATCAACATCGCTTTTCAGAATTTCCACTTTGAAAATAACACATGATTTTCCACTTTAAAAAAATTTCTAATATTTAAACCCAATTTAAAAACCAAATACCAAGGTGGCATAACCCAAATAATTCATAAAATAAAATAAAATCTAAACTAAAATATTCAACATGGAATAACCAACAAAATAAGAAACAAAGAAGCAATATAAGTGCAGTTAGACAAATGATAAATAAAAAAATAACCACAAAGCTGGAAAATAAAGTGGGAGTGTACAAATATATAATCATGGGCATTTCCTAAACATCCCTATAAACAATCCCTAGATGTACTCAGTTCGGACCCATCTGTTGGCGTATGGTGCAACTCCATAGTCAATAACCAACCCAACTGCTCTAAATTAGCCTCACTAGTGACAAAGCCCACCCAGCCTATCCTCTATCTAGTGGGTTCTAATCCATCTAATCAGGAATAGAAATTAACCTTCATTCGACCCTATAGATGACGTCCAGGATCCCATGATAATAATATAGAGGAGAATGAGGAGGTCATTGCATGCTTGGTATTAAAAACAATTCACAAATGTCACCGTACCAAATGGGCCAAGTTTTAGGCAACACACTTTGAAACCACATTTTATTTTATTTAGAAACCAAGTATCCATTTTAGAAACATTAGAAGCTTTTAAGAAAACCATTCAAGAGATGGAGGGGGGAGGAAAAAGAAAAGGAAGGAGATCATTTTGAAAACCGGGTTCAATATAGACATTTTCTTTTATAGTATGTCATTATCATGTGTGTGATTATCTATATGTGAACCATGTGATCATATGGATATGCCCACGTCCAATGGGACATATATTCCAAGGCATAGAAATACTAAAGGTTTTGATTAAAGAATTATAAGAACATTACAACCAATTACAGGAATTTACACACAAGCATTAAACCATAAAAGGCACCTAAACCACACACCAAACTCAATTTCACATTTCAACCAAACTATTGAGGCCCAACTAAGGCCAAACACAATCCAAAAATAGCCAATTTCATTTTAAAAGACCAAATGACATTTCATCAAACACCTCACATGCATATACATATAGGCATACTTAAAGAAACCCTTTAAAAACCAATTTTCACCAAATTGCCAACATGTAAGCACCACAATTCATCAAATAAACACATCATAAGCATGAGAAACGCATTTAGAAATTAATTGGAAACACTCAAGCATCAGATATAATGTTTTGGAAAGGAGATGGAGAGAAACATCAACCTCAACAACGCGCGGATGCAACGAAACTCCCGAAGAAGGGAGATCAAGGTCCAAGGAGCCAACCACACACCCTAACATCCAATAAAACACAAGACAACGTCACCTCTCTACCCCTAGGGATCGACCAAGAGAGAACCCCGCCAAGAAAAACCAAGGAACCAAGAGAGGGAGAAGAGGAGAAAAGGAAAACACCCAAAAACCAAGAAGAACTCACCTTAGAAGCTTAAAGGGGCATCAATGGTGGAAGTTGAGTCAAGGGAGAAGGGTTTGGGAGCCCCCTTCGTACGCCAAAATTGACCAAGAGGAGAGGGGGTTGAAATAGTTTAAAACATAAGAGGGGAAAAAGAGGGATTCCAACTTTTTAGAACCTAACTAAGTCACACGGTTTGGCACCATAGTTTTTCAAACCATGTGCACCCTACTAGAGAGAAGGGGCACCCGCGCAGACTGCTTGTACAGTTTGGGAAACTGTGTGCCAACCGTGTGAATCGCCTCTATCAAAATTAGAGAGGCTCTTGCATGCTTGTCGCATGGTTTCTCTTAACTATGTGAAAGTTGTGCACCTTGTCCTATACACCACCTAAGAGACGCATGATTACTCCTTTACCTCGCACAGTTTGGTCCAAACCGTGCAAGAACAAAATGGACTAGAAACACCCTCTGCCTTAACCAGCCGCACATGGCCAAAAACCACCAAAAACCTCCAAAACTTAAAAATTCTCACTGGGAACTCAACCCAAACTTCAACCAAAAGATTAAACATCAAGAAATGAATAAAAATAAAAGAAAATCGGGGGTTTGGGGTGTGATAGATGCCAACTCAAAGATAAAGCGACATCAAATAAAAATGGAAACCCTAAATACAAATAGCTAGAATGAACAGAAAATGGAAATAGTAAACACTGACCATAAATTCAAATCGGAACCGGGATGAGTGACACCAACAAGAAGAAGCGCAGGAGGCGGTTGACGATGGGTTGTGGTGAACGATAATGGTGGATACCAAATGAAAGATATTCAAAGCCATGGATCGAAGAACGAAATAACTTGAGGCTGTGAATCGAAGAATGAATGGATTCAACGTCACAGATCGAAGATGAAAGGGTCAGGGTTTGTCGCGTGAGAGAAAAACCAGAGTTGTCATGCGAAATAATGAAACAAGAATGACTCCTCCCAATCCCCGATTAAAATTATAAAGCTTTTCCATGTCGGTTGATCAATAACTAATGCGGAGAATTATATTTTCACATCGGTTATTGAATAACTAGGTGTGAAAATTTTGGTGTTTTATTGTTCACGTCAGTTATTCAATAACCGACTTGAAAATTTGTTTTTTCACATCGGTTATTGAATAGATGACATGAAGAATAAAACACCAAAAAAATTCCACGTCGGTTATAAATAACTGACGTCAAAAAATGTGCCGGGAAAAATCAATTTTTTACTAGTGTATTGGTGGGGTTGACATGGATTTGGAGCCGAGGTTGATTCGGTATACCAAGATGGAGCTTTCTATGAGCATTCCCCAGGATTGTGGTACTTATGGGGCTTATGTCTAGATGAGAAAACTCTTGTATGGGTGGTATGTGATACCTTTGGGCATATGCCTTGATGAGAAAACTCTTGCGAGGGAAATCTATGATACCTTTGGGCATATGCCTTACGAGAAAACTCTTGTCAGGGAAGGTCTGTGATACTGTGGTTGACACGACTGCACGACGTGCTCAGGTACATTCCAGCATCATGCTGAAGTTGGTAACATGGTTGGTTTTATTTATTTATTCTACATTTATTTATCATTTTGAGCATGTTGCGTTAATATATCGTTGTTGGTTAGTACATGACCGCATTGGTGGTGCTCTACTGAGTTTTATACTCATGCCTTGCTCGACCAACCATTGCACTTGGGAACCCAAACAGCTCTCATATGGTTATTGCAATGATGGGTTTTAGTTAAGGTTTGGGATAACACGATCGGGCGGGATAACTTGGGTGATGCCAAGAGATTAGGAAGAGGCAAGACTCGGTGGTAGTCGTGAGCCAGTGCCTTTTATTTTTCTTTATTCATGGCATGTATGTGTAACTGGCCTAGTGGGCAGTATGTTTTGTATGTCATATGTCAGCTTTTATTCTACGTGGCATGTTCAGTTTGTTTATTATTTTTGCACGCTCGGATATACATGAGGTTTGCATGTTTATTCAAGGCTGTGTGATTTGATACAAGGGGTACAGTTTCCCCATGATATCGTTTAAACCCTTATTGCTAGTTGGCAGTCTTTAATATATGAGGAGATGTGTCTGAGATGCACATCGACCGCCGATCCAAGCATCGTACAGTGGGTCAGAGCAACATGAGATGTTACACAATTTATCTAATTAAATCATTTTATAATTGTGATAATTGATTTACAATTTTTTCCCCGAGGGGCTCGAGATCAAAATCCTCTCCATGCCATGGAGAATCATTAAATTTTTGTAGGCCAAGTTCCATTGAAACTTTGACCGTTCCAATGAAACCGAGGTTAAAAGTTCCACTCAAGTCAAAGTTACACTGAATCTTGGACTACAAAATTTATATCAGACCTCCATAGAATGAAGAATATAATTTGCCGCGGTCTCATCCACGATGTCACTAATCCAAGTAATAAAACTAAACACTCTAAAAACCATTTAGATCCATCCAGCCACGTCATCGATCCCGGTCAACGCAACATCAAATATCCACCATTCGTGAATCTTTATCGACGGCGGAGAGTCTTTAGACAAATCATCACCTGGATCGAGTCGCACACTCGCCACTACGCTCCGGCCTTATAAATAACAAACCTCATCTTATTCTGTTCGTGTCAAGTAGTATCGTCCATCAGCTGATTAAGGTTGGGTTTTTTGGATTTGTCTCTTATTCCTGCTGTTTGTCGGTCTGTGTTCAAATCGCCTGTTTCTGTTATTTTCTGATTGCTTTTTGGATTCTTGATGCAGATTTTCTTGATCCTAATCGTGGTAGCAGGAAACGAGACGAAGGAAATGACTGGACGCGGAAAGGGAGGCAAGGGACTGGGGAAGGGGGGAGCGAAGCGCCATCGCAAGGTGCTCCGTGACAATATTCAGGGGATCACGAAGCCGGCCATCAGGCGTCTGGCTCGCAGAGGTGGTGTGAAGCGGATAAGTGGCCTGATTTACGAGGAGACTCGCGGTGTTCTCAAAATTTTTCTCGAAAATGTCGTCCGTGATTCGGTAGCCTATACGGAGCACGCACGCCGGAAGACAGTCACCGCTATGGACGTTGTGTATGCTCTGAAGAGGCAGGGGAGGACGCTCTACGGTTTTGGAGGTTAGGGATTTTTTGGTGGAAGTCTTGCTTTCAAGAAATGTTTGGAAGGGCAGGAAAGTTTGAAGGGGGTTACCTTCTAAAATATCGCGTTTGAAACCTCGTGTAATCTGTATTGAAATATTCATTAGATCGTTGAATTGAAGTTTGATTATTGTTGATGAATCCATTCTTTTTTACCGGTTTTGCTGGGGACTTTCGTTTGATTTTGATGGGAATTGCGACGTTTTATTAAGTATGATTTCTATGAATGTGATTTTTTTGGGACACAATACCTATCAGGAGCAGATACCTACCATTATTTAGGGCTTTGCACTCATCCAGATTTCAATGTGGTTATATGGTAGTCCCATGATCAAACATTCTAAAAGGAGTGACTGACTATTTCGTAGATATAAGCAATGAGTGGCTTATAGGAAAACATATGTGATACTCGAGCTACTGAGTGGTTTGTGATTTTTTTTAAACATATTTATTTTTTTATACAAATATGTCTAATATTATGTGATCTCTATGTCCTTACATTGAGTGATTATTAGATTTGGAACATTTTTGTAGTATAGGTGTGATCATTTTTTTGATTGTTTGAAAATAACTAATTTAAATGAATGAATACATCACATTTCATTCTATATGATAATCACATCCCATATCACTTATATAAATATCAATTATATAATGAGTATATTGTATCTGAAATAATTAAGCATGATTGTGTTTCTTTAGTCTAATTCCAGTAGGGGTTAAATGTCTTTTTTATTGAAAAAGTGGACAAATTTCATATTGGTTTCACTATAATTGTTGACATGATTTTCAATATATCCAACCATTGTATTATTTAAGTTTATTTGTTATCTTAGTAAATAGGGTATCAAAGTATGAAAGTTCTTATGCTAGGTATGGTTATGGCCTGACCCAATGGGGTTTGAGGTGCAATTATTTCATGCCCACTTTTATATGTGAGGAGTTGGCCATAAGTATTGAAAGACATAACTAATATGAGAGGTTTTTTCTTAATGTACTTGTGGGCACACAATTATCTTAATGCACAGGTATAGAGGAATAATAATAAATGGTAGTAACATCTAGAGAAATAACAATGCATGTAACAACCTTTATAGGATAGAGTATGACAACATAATTTGAAATGTAAAGGGGCAAAATACACACCCAATTAAAAAAATGTCTTAACAAAAATTGGGAAAGTAAATGCCGAGGGCTTAGCTCCAGATCTCCAAGCCTCGACCACCATATGCTATCAATTGCATCAAGGTATCTCTATGCTCCTCTGTAATCATTGTTGATTTGCGTATCATTTGCATAAGACAAGACACGTTCAAATAAAACCCATGCAGGAGTGAGTATATAATAACCAGTAGGTCGTCTCAGAAGTTGAAGGAGCAGTAAGACAATATAATTAAACTCAACCCATAACAAGAGAAGAAATTCAATAAGGATCAATATATATATATGCTCAACAAAAGAAGTCGAAATGAGAGAAATAAGATCTCTATCTCATAATCCAGCCCAAAAAAAGAGTGCCATCAGTTCCAAGAGGCTCATCAACAATGCTCAACATCTCGCATGCCTGCCCGAAGAAACATCCATGTGGAGCCATGCCTTGCCACTGTGGTGCACAGTCAAGGGGACACAGAGAACCCATGCCCTGTCCCAACAGGAGGGTTCCACTCAATAGATAGAGGTCCCATATCATGGTACAAGAGGAGAGTTCCACTCAATAGATAGATAGAGAACCCACACCCTAGTTCATCTGAGGGGGTTTCACTCCGTCACGACCTGACCTGTCGAGGTTCGACCCGTGACTACTATAAGCCTGTCTCCAATAGGTCAGAGACCGACGACTAACATCGAGTAGACATATCCCACAAATAAGAGACATTTGCCTAAAGTATCTGTACACACACATATCCAAGCCCACACAGTGTTGAAATGTAAAACTACTGAAACAATGCATGCATACATCTAAGATCCCACAATAGAATACGACAATATAGTATTGAAAGGGGGAAAATGGGCCAAATACAAGCCCAATCAAAAACTGTAAAGAGTCCAACCTGCTCTAAGGTCGAGGACTAAGTCAAATGCAAGCTCCCGAAAGACTCCTCGGTCTGGCAAGCTCCAACTACGCTCCACCCACTCCTTGTCATCCCAGGACACCGTCAAAAAGGCCTTCGTGTGCAAAAGACATAACATGTGCGAGTAAAGCTTGTGCAGGAGTGGGTATAACAATATTCAGTATGATATCCCAAAAACACTAAACACGAATCACGAGTCAGCTCAATACAAGACATAACAATCAATGTATAACATAAATAATGAGATATACTCAGGAAATACACCATGCCATTAGGCGATCATAACCAACTGTTAGCCACATGATTCTGCTCGTAGCAATACTTGTTTCGGGAGAACTCACTCCACAAGCCATGTTATCATCGGAGACACTCAATGAAGAGGTCTAGATCATTGGGCCCCACCCAAAGAGAATGCATTGGTCTAAGAAGACTTTGATACACAGATAGGGGGTCACGCCCAGAACCGCTGGGGGACACCACAAACCTAATCTGGATCAACCCGTTACTTAGAGGATTGTACGTCAATGATTCCACCAACCTTATCGATGCAACCTGCTAGATGGAGGATTAATGTCCTGCTTAGGGAGGTCACGTCGATTCCACAAACTCCAACTAGGGAACCAAGAATGATATAAGATTACACTCTAGTTTCATGGAGGGACACCATAACTTTATCTGAGACTTGACCTCTAGAGGGAATCATAATCCAGTGACGTGGATGTAATTCCGCATTGTACTCTCGAGGGAAAGGACCAAGAGAACACACTTAACCTATACTGGCCCAAACTATGAAAACGAAGAGCCTCAAGCATTCTTGAAGGGAGTACACGACGTATCCCAAGGGGTACACGACGTGTCTAGCTATCCCAAGTTATGCCAGTGTGGAAGAGTCTCACACGACATGTAGTCTCCATATACACGACGTATAAAAGGGTATACACGGTGTGTAGAGACACATGGTACCCTGCCCGCGTCGCATGGCCGTGTTTGTGTACCGAAGCCGTGCACGTGTACCGGTTCGTGTACGCCAAGCCATGTCCGTGTACAAGTACACGATGTGCCATCTGATCGTGTACTTTTACCTGTGTCTAGGTACTTCTTGAAGTACACACTGAGTTAACCAGGGAGGGTCACACGCCGTGTGATCCTTATATTAATCCCGAAACCCTAGCTGTCGCTTAATGGGCCCTACACGCCGTGTAATCCTGGATTACACACCGTGTAATCCTGGATTACACACCGTGTGTATTGAGAGTTTTCAGAAACCCTGGTTCTTCCTCCCGCTTGCGTCCGTGCCGCCGTCGCCTTGGAATTCAATTCCAATCTCACAGGGATTCGCGGATATGCCTCAGCCGAGCACCGTCGTCGATGAGCAATGCACTCCGACCGTCAAATCTGATCTGAAGACGAAGTCGTTCGTCTGAATCATCTTCCATGCATCTCGTTCGAAAACCGGGGGTTTCCAAACTGGTTTGATCCGTTCGCCACTACTGCTGTCGTACCTCCGTTGCATCATACCGATCCCGGATCTTCAATCTCAGATCATTGCGCCAAGAAACGCGTGCACAACGATCAATTCATCGATAAAGCATCGAACCACATGCCAAACGAAGAACGCCCATGATGAACGAGGGGTGGGGGGCATGAATCAATCAGAAGGAACAAACCTCGATCGATGTTCGTGTCGATCTAGGTTCATTTATGTTAGAATAACAAATCGAATAATCAATAATTAATCACAATTATAAAATTCTCCCAACAAAACCCTGCAAGTATAATCGCATCCTGCAAGACGATCGATCTCCAAATCAATTTGTTCGTCGATTTACGTTCATCACATAAATCAAGAATGGAGAAGAATCCACCTAAAACAATCATCCAACCTAGAATTGGATTGATTGTCAATGAAGAACGATTGCGTTGACGTCGTCAACGAGGTCCACAGATTCTGTTGGCGCAACAATTCACGATCCGATCTCGATCTATCGTCGTTCGTTTGAGAGGATTCTCCAGAGCTCTCTCCAACGGTCCTCCGACATCTCCAGGGTTATGCAGCTAACTTTGAGATTTCCCCATAACAATCTTTTTAAATATTTTTAGACGCCGTGTCAACACAAACGAAATAAAATAATTTTTATTAAATTATTTTATTCATTTTAGTGTTCGTGATGACTTTTCCACAAACAACCCACGCCGACTAATGTTAAGTCACGTTTAGGGTAAACCTCACACTTTGAGATCAACGGTGCCATCAATTTTTTGATCCGGGCACCCGTTTAGAAGTTATTCTACTTTTTTAGGAAAATTGCATGCATGTGCTATTTAATATATTTCAAACATTTATTTTGGGCACATTGGGTCTCAGAATCGTACGTCGTCTCAGTGTATGGTCTCAAAAATAATCCATATAATATCTGAAAATAATATATAAAAAATTTGGGATGTTACACACTCTATGGGTATAGGACCCCTGCCCTGCCCCAATAGGAGGGTTCCACTCTGAGGGTAGATAGAGGACTCGCGCCTTAGTCCGTCAGGGGGGTTTCTTTCTATGGATAGAGGAACCATGCCTTGTTCTAGCGGGAGGGTTCCACTTTAGGTGGATAGATAGATGACCCACTCCCTAGTCCCTCATGGGGGTTCCACTCTATAGATGGAGGACCCATGCCTTGTTCCAGTAGGAGGGTTCTACTTTGATGATCCTATCCGACCACTATTGTCATCGAGTGCCACCTAAAGAAGCATCACACTCTGAACACCTCGCATCATATAAACTCAGGATAGGCTACTTGTGAGCCAAAATCTGAATCCAAATGAAGGAGAAACAAGAGATAAAAGTTTCCTAAAAAAGAGGTACTCAATGTGTAAGAGACCCACACGACGTGTGGTCCCGCTCTACCGCCTAGCCGTTTCCTTGCCGGTATGCGACTCTCTAGCCATGTAGCCCCACATAATGTGTAAGGGAACTACACGGTGTGTCTCGGCCACCCAGGGCCAAGAAATGTTCTCCTAACCATGCCTGTGTCCTTCGGGTCGTGTCCGTGTACACTAGTCATGTGCCTGGCCGTGCCCATGTCCGTGTACACCCAGAGCACACGTTGGGCTGCCAGCACCGGGTCACACAGCATGTGGGGTTCCGACACGGCGTGTGATATTTAACTCACCTGGAAACCCTAGTCGCTGTAGCCAGGGGTGTACACACCACATGTTCTTCATACCACACGACGTGTAGTTGGGTTTTCTGTAGAATCTCAGATCCACTCCACACGTTCCATATCTTCCTTCACCATCTCGAATCTGGCCATCTGACCACCTGAAAATGGTGGAAACCTCCTCTAGTCATCGATTCTGGTCCTCAGGTGGCCGAAAATTCTATTCCAATCCATCGCTTGAAGCCCATACACACCACTTTCACTCATGGCACCTCCCGTTGCCTCACCATATCTCCAAATCCATGGTGGTATCACCCACATCTCACGACACTCCCCAATCTGTTCTCTAATCACCGATCCATTCATCGCACACTAATCTTCTACAAATTTAGGGGTTCGATCGCACTCGATCCTGCCCAACAATGTCAAACCGTGGTCCCTATAGGCTAACAATGAATAATACAAATAATGATGGGGGAAAACACAAGGAAAAAGGTTCAAAAATCATTAGCCATGTGTTCTTGGCTGAAAAATTAGATTGGGGATAATCGGGGTGAGAAATCATGCCCCAACAGGGTTAAATCGAATAAATAATTAAATCTGATACATGGGCGCATGCAAAGGCTCAAATCAGACATAGATCAAAGAAATAGATTTGATTCTACTCAATCTTTTAATCATAAGGGTAGAAATACACAAATGATGATTCCTACCTTGATTCAGATCATTCGTTGGTGAAGAACACTACTACCAATGATGGAGGAAGATCCATGGCATTCGCTACGCCTCAATGCGCCTTGATCCAATTGTTGATCGTCACCTGATCTCGATCCGCCAATGAAGAACGATGACTCCTCTTCTCAATGGTCCCAGGGTTATGTGGCTAACCTTGGAATCATCCGTCATCTCATTGCATGACCCCAAAAACATTTATAGATATATTTCAAAGTCTTACAAGGAAAAAATATGGTCTCTACATCATTCACTCTTTCAAGATTTTCATCCTTAAAAAGCAAAGCTAAACAAAAAGCTAGAGATACTGAGCCCACATATGGATTTCCTGATCCCAGGAGCTCTCCTGCATACTATCATGCTGCCACAACACACAAACTAAGGGAATGGTCCATCCACACAGGGTCCTATCCCGACAATCCTCGATCGCCACCAGGTGCTCCGTGAAAATGGATCCATCCTTGATGTTCATCTCGCCCCAATCAATGACATGTGTGAGATCATGCACGTATCTCCTCAGTTGCAACACATGAATTATGTTGTGCACCTTCTCTAACTATGGGGGTAAGTCAAGGCAGTATGAAACCTCCCCCAACCCTTTGCGAGATCTTGAACGACCTGATGAACCTCAAGGATAACTTGCCTCTCCGGCCTAATCTTCACAATCTTCATTTTGAGGAGAATCTCAGGAAAACATGGTCTCTCTAATTGAACTACAAGGGCCTATGATGTCAGTCTACATAAGATTTCTTCATACTATGAGCTCATCCGCTCGTGGATCACCTAGACCTTCTCCATCGTTGCCTGCACCATCTCCAGACCAACAAGAGATGCCTCACTGATCTTAGTCCAACATAAGAGTGACCTATAGGGTCTATTGTATAGGGCCTCAAAAGGTTCCATGCCGATAGTTGAGTGGAATATATTATTGTAAGTAAACTACACCAAGAGAAAGTGATCCTCCCAACTATGACCAAAGTCTAACATGCAAACCCTTAACATATCCTCTAGAACCTGGATAGTGCACTATATCTACCCATCTGTCTGGGGGTGAAAGGATGTGATCATCCTCATCTGGGTGCCGGACGCCTCTTACAGGTCTCTCCACAACCGTGACGTAAGTCACGCATCACGGCTGGAGACAATCGTCGAGGACACCCCATGAAGGCAGACGATCTCCTGCACACACAACTTCCCCAAACTCTCCACCAAACTCTACTCCTAATAAAAATTAAGTGCACCGACTTCATAATTTAGTCAACTACCACCCCGATGGAATCATGGTCTCTTACTGCCCATGAAATACCTATCACAAAATCCATGGATATGTCATCCCATTTCCACTATGAGATCTCAAGAGGATGCAACAAACCTACCAGAACCTAGTGCTCAATCTTCACCTACTGACAAGTGAGACATAGAGAGATGAACTCAGAAACGTTCCATCTCATGTCAGCCCACCAAAACTATTGCTGAAGCTCTCTATACATATTACCTATATCGGGATGTACAACCAAAGTAGAGGTGTGAAACTCTCTCATCATGTCCTCTCGCATCGTGATTGGGACCACCATCCGTCCCTGGAAAAGGATGACATGATTCCCTCTAGAAAATCCACACGAGACTCACAGTTGACCCTGGTTGAGCATATCTGGCCACGTAATACCTCACAGTCGATGTATCCAAATTGGGACTCACACACTTGAGATGCATAGGAGTCAACACCATCGACTAAAGAAAAGATACACCCTCCTCCTCAACTAGGGTCAGCTGCAAGGAAGCCAACTACTCCGACACCTCCTGCACCAAACGAGCACGAGACGTCCTACTAAGGGAATATACTACCATATTTCCTTTTACTGGAGTATAATCTATCTCAAAGTCATAGTCCTACAAGAACTACAACCAGTGCCTCTGTCTCAGGTTTAGGTCTCTCTGTGTGAAGACCTACTCGAGACACTGATGGTTTAAATAAACAACAAATCACTCTCTCAGAAGATAATGCCTCCACATCCTTAGAGCGAAGAGTACCATTGTCAGATCTAAGTTACGAGTCATGTAGTTCTTCTTACGGGGTCTCAAATGCCTCGACCCATATGTAATAAATGCCTATCCCTACATCATCACATAGCCAAGCCCATCTCCAGAGACATCACAATATACTACGTACTCCACACCCTCCTCTAGTAGTCTCAAAACAAGATCACTCATCAGCATCAACCTCAACTCCTTGAAGGCTCTCTGACACTACTCAGTTCATGTAAACAACTACCCTTTATGCAACAAGGTGTTCAAAGGGGTTGTAATCCTAGAGAATTATTCCATAAACCTCTTATAATTCCTTACCAAGATAATAAATTCCACACCCATGAAACGCAGTTGGGTGGATCCCAAGAAAGCATTGCATTGATCTTCGAGAACCATCTCACGTATTGAAACTGATCAAAGTGGTCATCAATCCTTTGAAAGAGGTACTTGTTCTTTATCTAGGCCTAGTTTAAGTGATAATAATCTACAAAAATCCGCAAGCTCCCATATGTCCTTTTTATGAACAACACCAGAGCTGCCCAGGGGGACACACCAGGCCCAATGAAACCCTTATCTCGAAGGTCCTAAAACTATAACCACAACTCTTGGAGCTTGGTAGGGGCTATCTGATATGATATAGAATATATCAGAGTTGTACCAAGATGCAATTTGATGCAAAACTCCATTTACCACCTCATAGGTAGTCCCAAAACATTCTCTATAAAGACACCCATAAAATCCTCCATGAATAAAGGAATCTAAATGTCTGAAGATCTTGTTGCACTAAGAGATACACTCACCAACTGATGGGTGATGGGTTGTAGCCTCTTGCTTGTAAAACCCAATCACTCCACCATGAGATCTCTCTTTCTCACAAAGGAGAATCTTATACCATCTGTGTGAAGACATCTAAATCATCTGCGGTAATATTCAACCTGGGATCGAACTATAGACAACTAGTCCATACCCAAGATGAAATCATAAGGTCTCATTGTGAAGACCAAAAGGTCCCACAATAAACTCTCTCCACCAAGAGATATCTTGTACTGTAGACAAATAAAATATATTGAAAAATAATTCCCCATAGGAACCTTAAGGCAAAGCTGTTGGACTAATGTCTCAACTGGGAGATCCATCTCTCACACTCGGAGTAAAGATATGAAGGAATGACTTGCACATGTGTCTACTAATACTGGAACAAGTGTTGAATAAACATAGATTGTACCTCTAATCATCTCATGAGTTGTCGAGTCATATGCCTCCATAGTCTGCAGCTACCCACGACCCCGACCGCCAACTCCCTGAGCCTAATGTGGCCCACCTGGTGGTGGTGGTCCTGGGAGTATCTCATAATGTCGACCACCACCCACAATTCCTCCTATTGTAGCCTCACTTGCTCTTATGCTAGCTCAATCTCCTTGGGGGCCACCCTACCCATGCCCGAGAGATCCATGATCACGGAGCTGCCTCTACCGTGGCAGTCCATTCGATATCTGTCTACCCTCAGAACATTTGGTCAGACAATCATGTGCCATGTGACCTCACTAGTCACATGTAAAACATCGCCCCTCTCCGGGATGCCCTGGTCCTCTATGCGGTCCCTGTGCTGCACGACCATGTATCTAAGTCTGGTCATGATAAGATCTCCTACGTCGAGATCCTACTGACTGGTGCCTGCTAGCTACTGCAAACAATTCATCCCCATGACGTCCACAGCTAGCTCTAGCCGCATGACATCCATCTGTTAGGAATATCTCCATCACCATCACCCACTCCAACATTTCGACATAAGTGGGAATGCATAGGGGCACCACACTGACACACATGTCTCTATAGAGACCCTTCTCAAACTTCCTCACTTGGAAGTATCTATCTCGAATCACATCGAGGGAGTATCGTGTGAGGCCAATGAATATCACAACAAACTCATCCACTATTATCCCTCCCTATTTCAGCTCCAAAAGCTCCTAAATCTGAACTAATCACAAGCATGAGGGGTATTACTCCTCACGAAACAACTACTCGATGTTGGTCTATGAGAGTGTCAACTCATCATGAATTTGCGTGACTAGACTCCACCAACACCCAAATGATCTGTGGAAAAGGCCAGCTTCTAGTGAAATTACTTGATCAGTCGGCGTCTGGATAAACCTAAAAACCCGGACCACCGATTCTAGCCAATCCTCCGTTTCCTAGGGATCTTTCTCATAGCATAACCTTAGTGGCCTCTCATGCTTGAACTCACAAAGTGCGCTAAGCCTTAATGCATCTTCATCTTGCTCTGTTGGTACTATCTGCTGCTCGACAGGTGGGGGTGCTGTTACCTGTCCACCTAGAGGAAGGATCTCATGCGATGGCCCCTGAACCGAGGTCTCATCACTCATCGCATCGTCATCATGATCCTAAATCAATAACCTATATGGATGTCTTCACAGAGGCATCCTAAAAATTCAATCAAGACGTACCACAGTTATATGAGCATATATATATGGGGAGATGACTCAAGAAAGACAATCAAAGACTCAATCCAATATGATGAATGTATCAAAGCTCCCTACAACCAATGTATTGATATATTGAGTTGAAAAGCAGGTGGTCAGAGTCCTGATGTATGTATACATCAGTCACCACACCAACACTGGGTTTCCTGGCTTGAAATATGCACTCAAGATACTTTGAAAATGTTGCTCTAAATCACAACCAAATCCTCATAAGGGGACAACTCCAAACATCATCCCATAGAATGAACCAACTTTGATACCAATCTATCATGACCCAATACAACGGGACTCGAACCGTAATTACCCCAAGTCTACCCCCATAGGTCAGGGGCTCACAAAAAGCGCCGAAATCTATAACTAATATGGGAGGCCTTTGCCTAATGTACCTATATGCACACACCCAACCATCCCAATGCAAAAGTGTAGAGGAATAATAATAAATGATAGTAACCTATAGAGAAATAGTCATGCATGTAAAAACCTCTAGGGAATACAATAGTACGACGAATTAATTTGAAATGTAATGGGGAAAAATACACGCCCAACTAGAAAGATGTCCCAAATCGATAAAAACTAAAAAAGTAAATGCCGAGAGAGCCCGAATCCAGATATACAATCCCTGACCACCGTATGTGGTCAAATGCACCAGGGTATCCCTATACTCCTCTCTAATCACCACTAACATGTTCTTCATCTACATAAAACATGACACATATGGGAAAATCCTATGAAGAGGTGAGTATATACATACCCAGTAGGACGCCCTGAAAGATGAAGAGGGAGTAGTAAGAGACACGATAAAAGTAAACAACTCAACCCATATCAAAAGAGAAACGAAATCCAATAACAAGGATCAATATATATATGCTTAAAAAAGGAATCCCAAATGAGAGAGAAAGGGGATCTCCATCTCACAAACCAACCCATGAAAAGAGTCTTCCATCAGTTCTAAGAGGTCTTTCAATGATGCCCATCATCTAGTGCATCTATTAGAGGAAACATCCATGTGGAGCCACGCCTCACCACTATGATGCATAGTCAAGGGGGTGAAATATCTATATAGAGGAACCATGCCCTATCCCAGTAGGAGGGTTCCACTTAGTAGATAGAGGACCCATTCTCCAGTACAACAGGAGAGTTCCACTTAGTAGATAGATATAGGACCCACGCCCTAGTCCATTAGGGGGGGTTCACTCTATGGGTAGAGGGACCATACCCTACCCCAATAGGAGGGTTCCACTCTGAGGGTAGATAGAGGACCCACACCCTAATCTGTCAGGGGGGTTCCACTCTATGGATAGAGGAACCACGTCTTGTTCTAGTGGGAGGGTTCTACTCTGGATGGATAGATAGATGACCACGCCCTAGTCCACCAGGGGGTTCCACTCTATGGATAGAGGACCCATGCCCTATCTTAGTAGGAGAGTTCCACTATGACGATCCCATATGATCACTGCTATCATCGAGTGCTGCCTAAAGAAGTGTCACATTTGAAAAAACTCACATTGTATCTCAGAATCCACCGTAAAGGACACTATTTCATTCTACGTGGAAAAACACACAGGATATGTTATTCATGATCCAAAATCTGAGTCCAAACAAAGGAGACATGAGAGATATAATTTTTCTCAAAAGAGGTACAAAACGTGTAAGCTACCCACACGACATATGGACCCACTCTATAGTCTGGTTGTGTCCTTTTCAATAGATGAATATCTATCCATGTATCCCTACATGGAGTGTAAGGGGACTACATGGCGTGTCACGACCACTCGAGGCTGAGAAATGTTCTCCTGGTTGTGCCCGTATCCTTTGGGCTGTGTTCGTGTACACTGGTTGTGTGCCTGACCGTGCCCATGGCTATGTATTCCTAGAGTATACGCCGGGTTTCCAGCACTGGGTCAGATGGCATGTGAGGTTCCCACACAGTGTGTGATATTTAACTCGGAAACCCTATCCGCCACAACTAGGGGTCTACATGCTGTATGTTCTTCAGACTACACGGTGTGTAGTTAGGTTTTCCTCATAATCTTAGATTCGCTCTGCGCGTTCCAGATCTACCTTCATCACCTCTAATCCTGCCATTTGACCACCCGAAAATGGTGGAAACCTCCTTCTACCATCGATCCTGACCCTTAAGTGGCTGAAAATAAGATTTTGATCCGTCGCTCAAAGCCCACACACACCATTATCACTCGTGGAAGCTCTCATAACCTAATTGGATCTCCAAACCCATGGTGGAATCACCTGCATCCCGCAACACTCCCAGATCCATCCTCTAATCACCAATCCGTTCACCACATGTGAATCTTCCGTGAATCTGGGGGTTCGATCACACTCAATCCCATTAGATAATGTCGAATTGTGGTCCCCGTAGGCCAACAATGAAGAATATGAAGAACAATGGGGGAAAACACAAGAAAAAAGGTGCAATAAATGGTGCCAAAAAATTATTGAAAAAAAAAATTAGATTAAGGATATCCGGGGTGAGAAATCATGAACATAATGAAGTTAAATCGAATAAATAATTAAATTTGATATGTGGGTGCATGGAAAGGATCAAACCAGCCATAGATAAAAGAAATAGATTTGATTCCGATCAATCTTTTAATCTTAAGGGTGTAAATCCAAAAAACGACGAGTACTACCTCGATTTAGATAATTTGTTGGTGAATAACGCTGCTGATAATGAAGGATGAAGATTCATTGTGTTTGCTGCGCCTCAATTTTCCTTGATCTGATTGTTGGTCGTCGACCGATATCGATCCATAAATAAATAATGGTGGATAATCCTCTCAATGGTCCTAGGTTTATTTGGATAACCCTATATATACCCCATAATAATGCATAGGGAATTAGGTTTTAGGTCGTTTAATGAATGAATTGAATAAATAAATAATTAATCTATCGAACACACCTTTCAACAACCGTTTTATCTGAATATACCGCTCTTCCCCACTTTTGGATATTCCTAGGGTAAAAATATTATTCTGGATTCAACCATGGTCTCATATTTTTGACTCAAGACTCCATTTAGGATATATCCCATTATTTCTAGAAAACCTTCCACGTGTGATATAAAATA
Organism: Viscum album; assembly: GCA_963277665.1. Lineage (NCBI taxonomy): Eukaryota > Viridiplantae > Streptophyta > Magnoliopsida > Santalales > Viscaceae > Viscum > Viscum album. The sequence continues at coordinate 1,796,002,654 of OY728120.1, forward strand.
TATTTAATATTTTTATAAAATTAATTCCGGGCACACCGGGTCTTGGAATCGCGCATCATCTTAGCACCAAGCTCCAAAAATATTTTTAGATATATTTCAAAGTCTTACAAGGAAAAAACAAGGTATCTACATGTATATTTCCAACCTTAGGTAAGAAGGACTAATAATAAGCATGCACCCCTAAGTATATCCATAACCATATGATATTCCATGTGGTATAATTTAGCGGATCAGTCCAAGTAATAAGTATCTACTAATTACCTCAAAAATCCATTATTCAATATCTCATATACAACCCTTTATAATGAATATAATAATCTATTCAAGCTAACCTTTAAATATCATAAAAACCCATTATACTCTACGATGATCATCAGTTAGGGACAACTCAAAGTTTGTACATTGAGGGGATATTTATCATTCGAATTCTCATGTAAAATAAATTACAACACACATGAATGAATGATAAAAGGTGATTTCCTTTATTATATAATAACATGATACATTTACAAACATTACAACCATTCTATTAATATATTCTACATGAATTTCATGTTATTACTACCAAAATGGTTTTCTGAACATTACATCTAAATGTAATCCTTGTCACATCCCTATGTGACCAACTGATAAAATACCCCCACTAACCACTTGGTGGGTAACATTTACAAAGTAAGATAGTTTGAATAATGGTGATACTTAGGAGTCAAATTAATAATGCACAACTCTTTGAATATATTCAAACTCCTTAACTTCACAACATCAAATGTTATATTATTATTTTCTATTTTCTAATTAGAACTCTTTCTAAGTACATTATCATCGTCCTTGGAACCCTTTCCATCAAACTTTTTCCTTGAAATATTTTGAAAATAATGTAACTGTTTATATAATCACTTTACCAGCACATCCCAAACTCTTTTAGGATAAAGTGATATCAAATTGTTATGTTAACTGTTTATATTTTTATTTACCACCATAACCTAAAATATTTTAGGGTAAATTGATAACATTTTGTTATGGTAACTAATGAAACTCTTTACATTTTTCTTTACCGCCATACCATAAACTCTTTTATGATAAATTGATAACACTTTGTTATGGTAACTAATGTAACTCTTTACATTTTTATTTACTGATATACCCTAAACTCTTTTAGGATATAAAGTGTAATACTTTGAGTATTAACTGGTATAATCCATTATGGAATAGTGATGTTTACTTTTTATGGAAACTAAATGTAACTTTTAAATTTTTCTTTACCATTATATCCTAAACTCTTTTAGGATATCAAGTGAATTTCATTTTCTCACATTAACTAATGTAACTATTTACATTTTTCATTACCGTTATATCCTAAAACTTCTTTTAGGATATCAAGTGTAATTCAATTTCTGATAACAATTAAATATAACTCTTTATATATATTTATCATCATATATCCTAAAATTTTTATGAAATTTAGTGAAGAATAACTATAATCATAGATTTTTATTATCCTTTAGTAAAATAATAATATTCACTTTCTCACAGTAACTAAATGTAACTATTTACATTTTTATTTAATGTCTCATACTATAAATATTTAGGATATTAAGATATTAACCACTCAAACTCATATTGGAACAATATTTTATTTGTTAACTTTGAACTTCTCTATTCCATACATACTCCCACTTTCCTCTTAGACTACATATTAGGAATATCTTTTTAAGATTAATAAAAAAACTAATTTTTGTTTTAAGAAATAAAATTCATTTACTTTTAGTAGGAATATTAAACAAATAAACTATTGTTTCCATATCATTTATAGTATTCTATGTGTTTGTAACATTCTTACTTGAAAATAATACTATTAAAATATACTACCAATGGGTGGTAGGAACACCTTCCTACATATTTAACAAAAATTTGGATAATTTTTTTATCCTAGATAAACACTTTATCCAAATATTATTATCAAATCATGTTATAGAATCCAATGAATCATAAAACATGTGTATACATTTAATAATCTCATAAAAACTCTTTTTTATCTAACATCCTCTTATCGTATAAGAGGATTGAGATGAAGATACACTTTTTTTATACATAGATTCATCTGAGCTCGACACAATACTTTACATTAAAATTCTCGATGTAGTAACTATTTACTTCATTTCATGAATATAAACTACAAGATCAATCAATTATTACTTTTATTTTGAACTCATGTATATTTAAAACACTTGTAAAACATACAGTCTATATCACATACCCTTCAAAATCAAATAATTAATTCTTATAACATTAACACTTGACATGGACATTCCATGGAGTTTCAAAAACTCCATGTATATTTTGGAAAATACAATCATATTGAGTTCCTTTCTAACAACCCTAGATTTTAATGGCCTTGACTAACTTCTTGAAGAAACTTTGTTGAACTATTCAACCATTTTTATTTTTTATTTGAACTTTTATCCACTTGTACTGTCCATATAGTACTAGAATTACAACATCATATGTCGAGTTCATATATTTTCAACACTTTGAGACTATTAGGTAAAATTTTCTTGAATTCATCCATATTTTAGGAGATTTTTTGTAGATGATAATAGGAAAATTTTTCTAACTAGAACAAGAAATTTTAGTCTCCTCTTAAATCATGTTATAAAATTAAACAAGTCATAAAGAACGTGTATTAAAAACTCCAATCTTATTTCATTTAAATAACTAGTGTTTAAATGATATTCCTAAAAACGAGATAATACACATATTATGATGATATCATTCAAGTTTGAAATATAAAAGTTATTAATGCAACAACTTATTTGCTACATTACTTGAAAAAAATCCAAGCTTTAATTCTTTTCATCTTTTTGACCTTCTGTGTATTTATCACACTTTGTAAAATGTACAGTTGATATCATATATCATCCAAAATGATTTCTATAACCAATAAATATTTAAGGAAACTTTTAGTCTCACTAAGTCATTAATATATTCAATCATATTGAATATCATTTGACATACCCAATCATATTGATTATATTAGACTAATATTCCTTTGGTTATTTATCATCTAATGCCTTTGAAACCTAAATAAATCATTCTGAGATTTATAAGCATCTTTATTTTCTTATTGAACAACTTAAACACTTGGTCACTCAATAAGTAATTATTCTAAAACATATAATATTTCCCTTGGTCAAGAACTTTTCTTAAGTTACCAGTCTTAGGAGTTTCTTACTTTAAGATCCTCATTTCAAGGATTAATATAATTTTTAGTTTGATGATGATGATGAATTTATCTACAATAAAATTTTAATCAGATGAATATCATGTTGTATATATTTTCATTAAGGATTATAATGAAAGTGATCTCACTAAAATTTATGACCCCATACATTATATCCATTTATTGAGACAAGATTCATATTTCACTAAGCAATGAGTCCACTATGGAATTTCTCTCATCAATTAGTCATTTAGGTAGGGAATCATCCTAATCACAATAATTGTGACTCTTGGATAGTTGAGTGGATAACCCTTTATCCAAATCCATCATATGGATTCACTCAAATCTATTCCTATAATAACCTGATCATAGGGTCTCCTAAAAGTGCAACCAAAAGAAAATGCCAAGAAAATGCCAATAAAGGGGAACCAAACTACGAAATGAGCCACCCAAGTATGTTCTAGTGAAACATATCACTTGATTTCCATACAAAATATAATACATGGGCACCCAACTATGGCATGACCTACTTGGTTAGATGATCGAGGTCTTGACAAGTGTGTCTTTAAAAGGAATCTCACACTTAGTATTTAAGTTTTTTTTTTCATTTTAAAGTCTCACCAATTTAATATAAATCACATGCATATTAAATTCATAACTAATATATAATATGTAATTATTATCATCTAATGTTTTATTCACTTTCTATGCATGTACGCTTCTATTAATTTAGTTTTAGATTCCCCATTCCAACCACCAAATTATTGTGTTCACACCACATTAATGTGTAACTCTTTATACAACCCATAATTCTGTGTTTACCCAAAAATATAAGTCAATTATATTCATACATATCCAAATGAATCATATTTATAAAGTAAATTTATTCTTCATGTAAAGGCATATAGTTATATGAGATTGAAAAACTCCACATAAGTAATCCTGAAGCGATATATATCCAACCCCATTCACTTTCCTAGCCAAGGTAAGCCTCCAAGAAAGTAGGTGGTTTGACCCCAAGCCCCTTTGCCTAAGGATACTTTACTCAAGATAGAATTAAATTCATGATATATCTAAAACCTAATATGAATAAAGTACGACCAAAAACTATTCTCAAGCTCATAACTAAAATACAGATCAAGGTCAAAGTAGATGAAAACTAAATTGTATAATATCAAACCTAGAATGATATGCAGAGCTCTATCCTAGAATAAATTTATCATATAAACATTGGAATATAGTCATTCATAATATAAAAAATTTATAACTATGAACATAAAAGGGAATAACAATTAAATAAATGAAAAATTCAAATATTTAATCACGAGATAAACATTTATGAACAATTTAATAAATAAAATATAATTACAAACCCTTTTATAATTTCAACTTTAACATTATGAAAATTCAATAATTTCGAATATAAACTCTTTATATACTTTTCAATATGATTTTTTTCTTCATATTTTTGATTATATGGGATCTCCTTTTAAATATATGATATTATGTGAATTATAAACTATTTATAATTCAATTTATATTATGTAAACATTCTATATAATATAAGTATCATATACTTAATTATTATTTAAACCTTGATCATATCAACCATAAAAACATTTTTCACGTGAATTAAATAATATCCAATTAAATTACCTTTAATTTGAAAAATTTCAAATTATTTAATTATAAACTATACATGAATATTAAGGAAAATTTTAAAACAAATAAATAATTTATTTATTTTCCAAAACATGAGATATATATGAACTATTCATAAATAAGTGATAATTATAATTTTTTTTATAAATTAGTAATAATATAAACATTTTATATTTATTTAAATATGAAACCTTTCATATTTTATATAAAATGGAATTTATATGATATTTCATGAATTATAAACATTATATAATCTAATATTTATTATATAAATATTTTTATACAATCCAAATATCACATATGTTGTATTTTATAAACACTTTATAAATCAAATTTTATGATTTATAAATAATCTATCTAATTTTACATAATAAAACTTGCCATTTAATTTTTCAAATGATATTTTTTAAAAAATATTTATAAATTAACCATAAAATTTTTATAGTTAATTAATTCATTAAACACTTATAAATTTTATAAATATTTCAAAATATATTTTTCATTATTTATAAGAAATTTATAAATAATTTCAATTCATAATTTAATTCTATTGATTAAAATAAATACTTTATTATTTTTCATAAACAAGAGTAATATATATGAACTTTTCATATTTATTTTGAGGATTGAAAAATATTGTTTTATAATTAAAATGTGTTTTTTAGAAAATAATCATTACATTGATTCGTAAAGAAGCCTATACTCTGATACCACTGATTAGTTTCGTATGATCAACATATGACCATATGTAGTGGAAGACAACCCGAACACAGGTAGACCTATCTTTAAGAATCAATATGTAAATAGATCTATAAAATAGAGTACCTGGAAAATAACAACAACAACAGTCCTCTTCTTCCACAAAAAAGGAGAATGCTTGAAAAAGATCATGAAGTAGTGAACAAAAACACTCTACCTTGAGGGGAGAACATAAACCAATGGATCTATGATCATATAATGAGGATACTTTAATTATGAAGGGGTACTAGTGCCTTCATCTTAGATGATGAACAAAAGTATGGGAGGAAGATAAAATGAATATGCTTTCTCACAATTAGTCATTTTCAACAGGAGGGATCACATCCTTTTATATATCCATCTACAACACACTTCATTAAATTAAGTGCATCGATAATATTTATGTATCCATATACATTTATTAAAATTAAAATTAATTCATTGAATCATATTCAATGAATATTCATCCATTTAATCCATTCATAATGGATTGATAATAAAAACCATTTGGGATAAATATATATCTATCATATACATATATTTATTGTCACATGTATTTAATACATGTATAATAATACCTGCATCAAATGAATATTATTTAATATACAATTATATATATAATATCATGTATGTATATATATATATATATTAATTCATATTCAACACTTGGAATACAAAAACCTTCAATTTAAAAAAAATCATGAAATATATAAAAAACCCCTTTTAATCCAAGCTTGGAATTCAAATAAACAATTTACAATTTCATTCAAGAATCCATAAATAGTTATACTTTAACTTGAAATATATTTATAAAGTCCAATCACTCCATGATTTTCAAAATAAAGGAATTGAATAGAAACACCCACCTCAAACTGGTGGAAATCAAGACGCATCATGTTACCTTCGATGATGAGCACCCAAACAAGCAAGGAATCCCCTTCTATAATCTCTAAACAAATAAAACCATGGGTTAAAATCAACCCAAACCCAAACCCTAACTTGGAAATTTAATTAGTGTTTTAGGAGAAAGGGAAAACCTAGGTAAAACATAAAATAAAGAGGGAAGGAGAGGAAAGTGGAAGAGGATATGAGATTAACTTGGAAACCACTTGAAAAAATGGAAGAGGAGCCAATAATTAGAGGATAAGGGAGAGAGATCTATACACACCAAGGAGGGTTGGTCGATCATGAGGGAGGTAGGGGGAGGCAAAATTCACTTAAAATGATGGGGGGGGGGTATCTAGGACATTTCAATTTTTGATTGAATCTGGTTAAAGCACATAGTTTACCAAACCGTGATCCAATCATACAAAATACATTGCTTAAGACAACATACTTAGAATGGTTTGGGCCATACAATTTCTCATAACCATATTCCAAACATCTGAGTCACACCCATATTCAAACAAAGTCACATGATTTCTCAAAAAACATTTCACAACTTGATGAACCATGAAAAAACCATGAAAATTTACACTGTTAAGTCTATAATATATGTCACACGGTTACAACATAGTTTCTCCTAACCATGTAAAAACATCGCGACACCCAAAAAATTCATAAATTTTTATAAAAACTCCAAAAAAACTATATAATTCAAAACATCCCAAAATTAAATAAATATAAAAAAACAATAGTAACACAAAGTGTTACATTCTCCCTACGATGCCACTTACGACCTCCAAAAAAGTCCTTAGTCAAAATATAAGGAAAAAAAAACTTGAAACTACCACACCTTAATGATAGAGGTAGGTGGTTCAGGGATAAATTAAAGAGGATACTACCAAGGAATAAACCACTAAATTGAGATCCTCAAAATGACAAAACTTTCTACCAAAAACAAAACAACATCTCCAAGCACTAACAAACCACTACAACTTATCCTAGAGACCTAGTAGAATAGAGAGTTATTGAGGTATCCCCCCATTTAGAACTCTTATAAAATGGTGGAATGAAAGAAAACACTCCAAGAAGGGAAACTACCACCAAATAAATACCATTTACTCTATAAAACACCTAATAAAAGTGAAAAATCCACCAAATTCATTCAACTATACCATGAGATACCACCCCAATCAACCAATATCCACCAATGAAACTCATCACCAAGACACAAAAATCATCCAACCCAAAAAAATAAAGAACAATCCACAACTATCCATAATAAGAAACAACATGGCCACCCACTGATAAAACACTATTTTGTTGAATATTTTATTGATAATAAATGAAATAATTTCCTCACATTGTGTTAAATATGTTTATTTATAAAATATTTGGGATTTGATCATTCATTTGAAAATTTGGTGAAAATTCTAGTTTTACCCTTTATAGTGCACTGTAGTATTTAGAAAATAAATATTTTTATATTTATTATTTGAACTTGAATTTTTTTAAAAGTGTTCCTAAATTAATTTTATACAACTTTTATTCAGGACACTAGATCAAAATAACGCATTTGGATGAAGTAATTGGGCCATAGACGCAGAGGTGGGCTGGACACGCCATAATGGAGAAGCTTCTGTATTTAGGCCATAACTCCTTCATATGGGACTATATTGAGCCCAAAGTTTGAGATGATATATAGGACCCATATACTCACATTTTATCCTTATGGAAGTCCAGACAATTAACGCGTTTTGGTGGTAAAATGGGCGGTGCAAGTTGGTATAAAATATTTGGCCGAGATTCCCCATTCACACTTGAAACCACTTTGAACCTAGCCTCTCCACCACTCTATAAATTGGTGTTTTTCTCATTTGGTGGGGTTGGTATGTGAATTAGGATATTGGAGCCAGAGGAGAATTGGTTTCACCCAAATTATCCAACCATTGTAAGAGGGGTAGCTCTTGAAGCAAAATCCCCTCATCGAAGCCTCCTTCTCTTCTTCATTTTGTAATGTTTTCATTTGTGTAATAAACTTCTTTGATCTTATTTTATTCCTAATATTTTCTTATGTTTTGTTTAAATTTATTCTTCTCTTAATATTCCTAATTGGGTTTTAATTATTGATTAGAAGCGTTATTGGGTTATACCCATTATAAACCTTTGCACATGCAAAACGCTTCTATGATGATTACGCCACCCATGGAAGAGTAGTTCTTTTTAGTAATCGATCGACCTCTATCCTTCTTCATTCATTTATTTTGAATCAATGAGATACTGTAATTAACATATTATTATATATTAATTTATTTTTTAATTTAAATGAAACTAAGCAAGCAATTTAATAGTTAACACAAAACACACGAGGTCGGGAATTGTGTGAACTGTGAGAGCGCAACCTTAACCGGTAATTCAAAACCACACGGGAACAATTTGTAGAGTTCAAATACAATACCTAAACTCAATTAATCCTAATTTCCTGAGTGTTTATGTGCCTTAATTTACCACTAACCATAATCTAATCTTATAACATCAATCAAAGCAGGGTGTTGCGATTGCATGTTCCGAAGTTAGCCTAAGGTTAAATTCACTTCATCTTTGTGGTAAAGTTAATTCTCGTAGGGTTTGGGATTTAAAAAATTAAGGGATCATAATTAAGTGAATATTAATTTAAATTATAATGATTAATAAATTATTGAATAGGTAGAGTTAGATCGATTACGTCTTTTAAAATATTTTCTAAAAAAACATCTTCTTGTTGTGTCTTTTTAATCAAACTTCATTTCAAAATTAAAAAAAATGCAATCTTCTTCCAGCAAAATTCTTCTAGATTCATAAACTATAACCAACCCCCATCCTTTCAAGTAGTGTTTTTATTCTATTTTATTTTATTTTTATAATACTTTTAATAAGTTTTTAAATTCACTTCCTCTTTTGAGAGACGACCTTGGTCAGCCACTCTGATGCACCTAAGTACCCCAAAATCATATTAATCATTTGAGGGCGCCCACGACAGCGCTCTATAAAATTGGCGCCATTACCGGGGAGGCAAGTAATTTATTCAACCATTTAGAGGTATTTCTTTTATTTTTCATTTTATTATTTTCTTAACCTCTCTCTTTCATCTTTCCCCTTTCTCAAGTTTTCATTTTTTTTCATCCTCTTCTTTTCTTTTTGGACCATAAACTCAAACTTCTCATTTTATTTTACTATGGTCCACTTTATTTCTTTTCATTTTTATTTGATTTATGACACGAACTAATCCCAAAGATCTCTTAGATCTTGACCCTGAGATTGAACGTAGCCTTAGGGCTCGAATCAGACATTCTCAGTCTACGGGAAGTTTCAATATTCAACCAGTTGGTGAATTCCTCTTTTCTGGAAACATTGAAATTAGAAGCTATTAAAATTCAAACATAAAAGAGGAAAAAATGGCTAGAAATAATGTAAATGAACTTAATAGAACCATTCGAGAATTGGCTGCACCAAATATTAACTATCAACCAAATTGTATTTCATACCCAAACCTCAAATCAGACTTTGAATTGAAATCTGGATTAATTCACCTTCTTCCAAAGTTTCATGGCTTATCTGGTGAGGATCCCAACAAACACCTTAAGGAATTTAATTTGGTTTGCTCAACCTCAAAACCGAGAAATGTTTCTGAAGATCAAATTAAATTAAGATCATTCCCATTCTTACTTGATGGAGTTGCGAAAGATTGGATGTATTATTTACAACCCGAGGATGTAACTTGTTGGAACAATTTAAAACGTCTTTTCTTGCAGAGATTTTTCCAGCATCAAGGACCACTTCCATTCGTAAGGAGATCTCTGGGATCAAGCAAGCACAAGGGGAGTCAATGTATGAGTACTGGGAGCGATTCAAGAAGTTGTGTGCAAGCTTTCCACATCACCAAATCAGTGAGCAACTCCTTATTCAGTACTTCTATGAAGGACTCACACCTATGGAGAGGATCATGGTGGATGCCGCAGTAGGAGTGGAATTGGTGGACAAGACACCATTAGATGCACGTGAATTGATCGACAAGATGGCCCAAAACTCCCAACAATTTGGCGATAGAGGTACACCACATGTCAGGGGAGTACATCAGGTAAGTCCTTCTTCTCTTGAAAGTCATTTGATTGATACCAAGTTGTAAGAATTGACCACTAAGGTGAGGAAGATTGCTTTGGCTCAAAAGACATCCCAACCCCCTCCTTCAAGGCCTTGTGGTATTTTCACTGAGACAAGACACCCAATTGACTGTTGCCCACAACTCCAAGAAACAGAATATTGTGCAGCAGTGTTCCCTGGGAGACCATATCAGTAACAACAATAACAACCATATCCCCAAAATAAGTTTGATCCAACATATAACCAAGGGTGGAAAGATCAACCGGACATGAGGTATGGATCTGAACAACAACAAAGGTCACCCTTTCAACAAAACTTTCATCAGCCTCCGCCTTACCAGTTGGGTTTCCAACAACCCCAAAGGAGATTTGAAGCCCAAGAATCAGCAAGCCAGAAACAAGGGAACCCCCCACCCAAGGTAGATTCTAACACTGATGACCTTTTGAAACAAAATTTTCTTAATCAACAGAATGAGCTGAAGAGTCAAGGTTCGGAGTTGAGGGAGTTGAAGACTCAAATGAGCCAAATTTCCACCGCCCTCCATGAACTTATAAGTAAGAATTCCAGAAATCTACCTTCCCAACCCACTCCAAATCCAAAGGGGAATGTTAGTTTCATCACATTGAGAAGTGGGAAGCAAATGAACGATACATATGTACCTACCATTCCATCGGGATTCACCTCAACTCCAGAGAAGCCGCATTCCATACCAACTGATGAGAAATCCAAGGAGAAAGATAAAGGTAAGAAAAAGATTGATGATGTTCCTCCTAAACCCCTTCCTTTTCCAAACAGGGTTGTTCAAACCAAGAAGATGTCTGAAGAAGCAATGAAAAAGGAGGCTTTGGACACATTCAAGCATGTGGAGATCAACATTCCTCTACTTGAAGCCATTAAACAAATCCCAAGGTATGAGAAATTCTTAAAAGAACTTTGTACCAATCGAAGAGGGCTCAAGGGAAATGAGAGGATCAAACTTGGAAGGAATGTCTCAGCACTCATTACACCAACTCTAGAAATGCCAAAAAAGTGAAAGGATCCCGGGACATTCACCATACCATGTACCATAGGGGGGTTTCACTTCTATGATGCTCTTTGTTATTTAGGAGCTTCAATAAATGTGATGCCTCACTCTGTATTCTCTTCTTTACAGGTTGGTGAGTTGAAACCGACGAGAGTAGTGGTGCAACTGGCGAATAGAGCTACGACATATCCAGCGGGAGTTCTTGAGGATGTACTTGTCCGGGTAAGAGACATGATCTTTCCAGCAGATTTCTACGTGCTTAACATGGAGGATGATCAGGGAAGTTATCATACCCCCATTATCTTAGGTAGGACCTTCCTAAAAACTGCAAAACTATCATAAATGTCAATGAGGGTACAATTTACATGGAGTTTGGAGATGAAGTTGTGGTATTTAATGTCATGGAATCCATGAAGTACCCCTCAGAGGACCATTCTGCTTTTGTTATCTCCCATTTTGAACCACCAAATAAAAACTCCATGGAATTTGATTGTCCTATGCTTAGGGAGATTATGAGTATTGGTTCAAGTTTGATGTCTAAGAGCACCTCCACACATGTTTTTGATACACAATCCTCTCTTGGATTTGATTTTTATGTGGATTCATATTCGGATTTTGATCATGTTCACTCTAATTATGACATGGATGTTGAGTATGCTGATGGATTTGATTCTTTATTCACTGATTTTGATGATGTCTATTCTGATACTGATGCTCTTTGTGCACATATTTCAGTTCCTTCAATGTCTCCATCCATAATAAACCCTCCTTCATTAGAACTCAAGCCATTGCCACCAAATCTGAAATACTCATACTTGTTGAGTGATGAGAAATTACCTGTTATCATTGCTAACAATATCCCTTTTGAACATGAAGAAAAGATTTTGAATATTTTGAGGGAGAACATCAGGGCGATTGGGTGGACCTTGGATGACACATCAGGTATTAGCCCCTCCATTTGCATATATAGGATTCTCTTGGAGGATGGGGCTAAACCGGTGAGACAACCACAAAGGAGACTCAATCCAACCCTCCTGGAAGTTGTTAAAAAAGAAGTTGAGAAATTGATTGAGGCTGGTATAATCTTTCCCATTTCAGATTCTCAGTGGGTAAGTCCTATTCAGGTTGTGCCTAAGAAGAGTGGTGTTACTGTTGTTAAAAATGAGAAAGATGAGTTAGTTCCAATAAGGGTACAAAACAGTTGGCATGTGTGTATTGATTATAGGAAAATAAATCATTCCACTCACAAGGACCATTTCCCCCTCCCATTTATTGATCAAATGCTTGAGAGACTAGCTGGGAAAACACAATATTGTTTCTTGGATGGATTTTCTGGATATTTTTAGGTTCCTATAGCTCTAGAGGATCAGGATAAGACTACATTCACCTATCCCTTTGGCACATTTGCCTACCGGAGGATGCCATTTGGACTTTGCAATGCCCCAGGTACCTTTCAGAGATGCATGGTGAGTATTTTTTCTGATTTTATTGAGACCTACATGGAGGTATTTATGGATGATTTTACAGTGTATGGATCCTCATTTGATGAATGTCTAAATAGTTTGGGAAAGGTATTGAATCATTATATTGAGAAGAATCTGGTCCTAAACTTTGAAAAGTGTCATTTCATGGTAGAGCATGACATTGTCTTAGGGCATGTAGCGTCAAAACATGGGATAGAGGTTGATAGATCAATGGTAGATATTATTTCATCCTTACCATATCCTTCATGTGTGCGTGATGTTAGATCTTTCCTAGGGCATGAAAGATTTTATCGGCGCTTCATCAAAGATTTTAGTAAGATTGCTCTTCCTATGTCACGATTACTTCAAAAGGATTCTGATTTTGTGTTTGATGTTTCTTGCAGGAATTCATTCGATGAGATAAAACAACGTCTGAACACTCCACCTATCATACAACCCCCACGATGGGAGATTCCTTTTGAGCTTATGTGTGACGCCTCCAACTTTGTGGTTGGAGCTGTCTTATCTCAGAGGGTGGAGGGATGTTCACATGTGATCGCCTATGCATCGAGGTCACTGGATTCATCCCAATCAAATTACACAACCACGGAAAAGGAGTTTCTTGCAGTCATATTTGCTTTAGATAAATTCCGTTCATATTTATTGGGCTCTAAAGTAGTTGTTTTTTCTGACCATACAGCTCTGAGGTACCTCTTGAAGAAGCCAGATGCAAAGCCCAGGCTGATCCGATGGATGCTCCTTCTTCAAGAATTTGATATTGAGATAAAGGACAAGAAGGGGTCAGAAAAATTGGTGGCAGACCACATGAGTAGGCTTACTCACACACCAGAGGGTGACAGCTTGGACCAGGTACCACTTCGGGACACTTTCCCTGATGAGAATCTCTATACCATCTCAGGTACGCATCCTTGGTATGCTGATTTAGTTAATTACATTATTTCCTCTAAAATCCCAGCAAATTTGAAGAAGCATCAAGTCCAAAAATTAAAAAGTGAGTCTAGGTTTTATGTGTGGGATGATCCTTACATCTGACGCATGTGTAGTGACCAAGTTATTAGGAGGTGTATTCTTGATCATGAGTTTGTGTCTGTTTTGCAATTCTATCATACACTTGCATGTGGTGGACACTTTGGACCCCAACGGACAGCTAGGAAAGTTTTGGACTCTGGATTATATTGGCCTAGTTTATTCTATGATGCCCATGTGTTTTTTAAGTCATGCTCTCATTTCCAACACACTGGGAATATTTCTAGGAGACATGAGATGCCCCAACAACCCATACTATTATGTGAGATTTTTGATGTGTGGGGAATTGATTTTATGGGTCCTTTTCCAAGTTCATATGGTTTCTTGTATATTTTGGTTGCTGTTGATTATGTGAACAAATGGGTGGAGGCCAAGGCCACCAGGACTGATGATTCTCATGTTGTTGTAGATTTTGTGAAGGCACATATTTTTTGCAGGTTTGGAGTACCAAAGGCCATCATCAGTGACCAAGGGACACACTTTTTCAATAGGAATTTTTCTTCCCTCCTTAGAATGTATGGGGTGACACACAAAACACCAACACCATACCACCCTAAACAAATGGTCAGGCTTAGGTTTCAAATCATGAGTTGAAACAAATATTGGAGAAAACCGTGCAGCCAAATTGGAAGGATTGGAGCAAGCGCTTGAATGATGCATTGTGGGCTTATAGGATAGCATACAAGACACCCATTGGTATGTCCCCATTTCGGATTGTTTTTGGGAAAGCATTTCATCTCACCGTGGAATTTGAGCATCGGGCTTATTGGGCTATAAAGAAATGCAACATGGATTTGGCCCAAGATGGAATCCAAAGGAAGCTGCAAATTCAAGAGCTTGAGGAGATTAGATTGTCTTCATATGAGAACTCAAGGATCTACAAGGAAAGATCAAAAGCATCTCATGATAGAATGATCCAACAAAGGGAGTTTCATGTTGTAGAGAAAGTCCTTATCTACAGTTCATGACTGAAGCTGATGCCTGATAAGTTGCATTCCAGATGGTTAGGTCCTTATATTGTATCTAATGTTTTTCCTTATGGTGCAGTGGAGATCACACAAGAGGACACTAGAAGGATCTTTACAGTCAATGGGCAACATTTGAAGAGATACATTGAGGGACTTCCTACTGATGCAGTGGATTTTATCACACTGCATGACCCCATCATCACTTGAGCACATCAGGCTGTTCCTAACCCTTTCACTTTTATATTATTTGTCCTATTTAAAAATTCTAAATTTCATGTGCATATATCATCTCATGGGTTCACATTGAGGATAATGCAATATTTTAAGTGTGGGGGAGGGAACCTTTTAGTTTATTAATTTCAATTTTTTTCCTGTTTAAAAAAACAAATTTTTTTTGTGTGTTTTTCAAATTTTGTGTGTTTATTTTTCAATTTTCTTTGTGTTTTTGAAATTTTTGAGCTGAAATTATTCTCATCACAATTTTGAAATGCATATCAATGAGTGAAACAATTCATCCCTTGAAACTGAGCTTAAATGAATGCTAAAATGACTTTGTTTTAAGTTCAAATATTTAGTAATTTCATGAAAAGTACACTGAATTTTGAATCCCATGCCACATATCACTGTCTTTATATTTGAAATCAATTTCCTGTGAGGATTATGAACCACTATTTTCATATTCTTTACATTCACCTCACTTCTTAAGAGAACCAAACCATGCTTGATTTAACTAGAATTTGATTTATTTCTGTCAAAACTTGAGGGTTTGAGGTACTTATGTTTAAATTATTGAGTCATTTGTTTGTTATTAAAGCCCCTTTTTCAAAGAATCCTTTTTTATAATGGCCTACCTTGAACATTTAATCCTTTTAGCCCTCAGAAGCCATGCATATCCTGTTAGGTTATCCACATTACAAGCCAATTTTCCCTATCCAACCAACTCTTGAAGTGAAATTGAAAAATCTAGTTGAGCTTAAGTGTGGGGGAATATATCTTGTGTTGTGCTACCACATTATGTGATACTTTGGGTGGAAAATTAAATTCTGAAGAGATGTGTTTGCGGCTGATGAAAATAATTATATTGAAAGATGTGCCTTTTCTAGAGCTTCTAATTGAGTTGGAAATCTATGCCTATCTGGAGCTTTCAAGAAAATCATGTTTGAGAAGATTGACATTTTTGATGATGAAATGATGAATGGTGTAAAATTTCCATGACTTTTCATGATGATGGAGCTGAACTGATACTATGGGTATTGAGTAGAAGACCATATTTAAGTGAAAATTAGATTAATGCAATTTTGCTTCAAAAAGAGTCAAGCCCTCCTCATTCAGCCTCAGAGTTTTTCACATCTTTATCCTACCAACCAAAATCCACAAAACAACCCTGAAAAGTCCTCATGATAAACATATGTCCTTGACTCACATCAGGTAGCGATATAGGAATTTATCAAGCCTATGGTGACTCTTGTATGAGTTTGGATGAGAAAGACATTGCAAAAAAAAATGACATTTGTGTGATAAGAGAAAATTCAAGCGAGGTAAGTGTTTTGTGCATGGGAGGATAAATAAAGTGGAAATATATTGAATGATATAAATTAAGAACTTGAAATAATGGTTTTTTATGAGGCATGATATCTTTTTTTTCTTGGTGTGTAATTTTTTGATCTCAAAGATATGTGTTTTAAAATTGGTTTTGATTTGATATTGATGTTTACTTGATATGAGATTTTGCTCAGGAGTGAAAAAGGGTAAGTGTGGGGGAGTTGATAAAACACTATTTTTTTGAATATTTTATTGATAATAAATGAAATAATTTCCCCACATTGTGTTAAATATGTTTATTTATAAAATATTTGGGATTTGATCATTCATTTGAAAATTTGGTGAAAATTCCAGTTTTACCCTTTATAGTGCACTGTAGTATTTCGAAGATAAATATTTTTATATTTATTATTTGAACTTTATTTTTTGTAAAAGTGTTCCTAACTTAATTTTATACTACTTTTATTCAGGACACTAGATCAAAATAACGCATTTGGATGGAGTAATTGGGCCATAGACGCAAAGGTGGGATGGACACGCCATAATGGAGAAGCTTATGTATTTAGGCCATAACTACTTCATATGGGCCTATATGGAGCCCAAATTTGTAGAGGATATATAGGAAACATATCCTCACATTTTATCCTTCTGGAAGTCCGGACAATTAACACTTTTTGGTGGTCAAATGGGCGGTGCAAGTTGGTATAAAATATTTGGCCGAGATTCCCCATTCACACTTGAAACCACTCTGAACCTAGCCTCCCCACCACTCTATAAATTGGTTTTTTTCTTATTTGGTGGGGTTGTTACGTGAATTAGGATATTTTAGGCATAGGAGAATTTGTTTCACCCAAATTATCCAACCATTGTAATAGGGGTAGCTCTTGAAGCAAGGATCCCCTCATCGAAGCCTCCCTCTCTTCTTCATTTTGTAATGTTTTCATTTGTGTAATAAACTTCTTTGATCTTATTTTATTGCTCATCTTTTCTTATGTTTTTTTTGAATTTATTCTTCTCTTAATATTACTAATTGGGTTGGAATTCTTTAGTAGAAGCATTATTGGGTTATACCCATTATAAACCTTTGCACATACAAAACGCTTCTATAATGATTACGCCACCCATGGAAGAGTAGTTCTTTTTAGTAATCGATCAAACTCTATCCTTCTTCATTAATTTATTTTTAATCAATTAGATAATGTAATTAACATATTATGATTTATTAATTTATTTTTTAATTTAAATGAAACTAATCAATCAATTTAATAGTTAACACAAAACACGCGAGGTCGGGAATTGTGTGAACTGTGAGAGTGCAACCTTAATCGGTAATTCAAAACCACACGGGATCAATTTGTAGAGTTCAAATAAAATACCTAAACTCAATTAATACTCATTTATAGAGTGGTTATGTGCCTTAATTTACCACTGACCATAAGCTAATCTTAGAACATCAATCAAAGCAGGGTGTTGCGATTGCATGTTCCTAAGTTAGCCTAAGGTTAAATTCACTTCATCTTCGTGGTAAAGTTAATTCTCGTAGGGTTCGGGATTTAAAAAATTAAGGGATCATAATTAAGTGAATATTAATTTAAATTATAATGATTAATAAATTATTGAAGAGGTAGAGTTAGATCAATTACGTCTTTTAAAATATTTTCTAAAAAAAAAACATCTTCTTGTTGTGTCTTTTTAATCAAACTTCATTTCAAAATTAAAAAAATGCAATCTTCTTCCAGAAAACTTATTCTAGATTCATAAACTATAACCAACCACCATCCTTTCAAGTAGTGTTTTTATTATCTTTTATTTTATTTTTATAATACCTTTAATAAGTTGTTAAATTCACTTCCTCCTTTGAGAGATGACCTTGGTCAGCCACTCTGCTGCACCTAAGTACTCCAAAATCACATTAAACATTTGAGGGCGCCCACGACAGTGCTCTATCACCCACCTTGGGTTATCACTACATAAGAAAAAAATAAGACCTCAACCACATGTCACCATCTCATGGTGAATCGACAAAACAAAACCACCACCCTCTGATGCTTAGTAAGAAGAAAAACTGATCTTAACTTATTGAGAATGTAACATATCAACCCAGGAAACACTTAAACTGTGGCCTGAGCTCATGGGTCACATGGCCTTAATCACGACTCCCCGTACGCTAGAGGCTACCGACTAAAAGTGAGGGTATAAGGTGGTAAAATGGGGTGACTATAACCTCACATCAAAGTGGAATAATGGATATAATAAACAAAAAAAATATCAGAAGCATAATATAACAAAAAGAATAATGAAAAAATTATAATAATAAACTGCATAAGAATAAACAACCAACTAACTATAATAGAAATCAAAATCCATAGGCTAAGTTATATACATGATGGTTTCATGACATACTGATATACAAAAAGGGAAAATAAGGGATATAGAGTACAAGAGTATACATCATAAAAATACAAAAAGGCCAAAATACAGTTCCACTATCATCGCAAAGAATACGCTCAGTCCTCTGCTCCCATGCTCCAAGTTATAAGCAAAAAAAAAAAAAAAATCAAGTATCCATCATAGGGTGCTTTCTCTTTTCCACATCTGCAATCATGGAGTCTACTCATGTACCAAAGGTAGCCTAAGTAGGGTGTGAGATAAACTTAGTAGGCCACCACCAACGATGTCCAAAATAATCCAGCCAGTGTACATAATATAGCAATGTGTAGATATAAATGAATAATAAACAATGATGAAGAATAAATACCAGTTGGATCATGTTCCTATAGGACACCTAGCTGGATCTACCTACTTTGGAATAGGCCGATGTATGTTTGATCATTCACCATATACATAATAATCACACATATATAATATATATAATATGTATACATGTATATGCACTATATACGTGAGGAAATTTATAGGCATATACATGGATAATAGGTTCTGGTTAGACTTGAGGTTTAACTTAGGCATCCATAACTAGTCTAATGAGCCAATGGATCCAACAAGGGTACACAACCTATATCTTATATGAATACGAGACATATTTCCTATCACTTGAGATGGTGGGGTGATTCATCATGCCCAACACTTGAAGAAAGGGAACATGGAACATCATTCCCATCACCCAAATAATATTATAATGGTGTGAGACGTCATGCCCAACAACCAATGTAAGGGAGTGTGAAACACTGTGCTCAATGGAACCCTTAACCATTGTTCACCAACCAATATCAATGGTAACTCATAATAATAATAAACATGAGAAGTTTCCTCTAATGCATTTATAATCAATAAACCCAATATAACCATGGGTGTCACAATTCATATAATCCATTTCAACAAATATAGAGCACGTGGTGTGTCCTTTCCACCCACTCTCATACATTTAACTTAATCCATATAATTTATTAATCAAGGAAAATACATTTTATGGTCAATCCAAACACCTATATTGTGTTTTGGTCATTTAACATTTACACACAAGAGGGTATTCAATTTAGAACACCCAAAGGGGTGGAAATATAGGCGGTCAGCATCCTATAATCATTTAATATTGTCCAATATTGTAATTAAACATGGAATAATTATTAAAATAGGTTTAACACATTTTAGTCAATATTAAGGAAAGTATGATGTGCGGTACTACAATGAAATAATATGAAAACACTTAAAATTTTGGGAAATATTGGTTGAACACCTACCTTAGGTCTGTAGATGACCACTCGTTAGGTATAAACCTTTGATTCAAAGAAGAATAAAATAAATCAAAAGAACATACCAAAATCCTAAAAATATGGCATATGAGATCACACAAAAATAACACAAGATATGGGAAGATAAACCATGACAGGAAGTAATAGGATTAGAGAGCTTACCTTTACAAATCCAACGTGACCAATGATAATGAAATTAGAGACCAGATGGAGGATCAATGACAAATCCTAGGTGGACAGCTTGAGGAGGAGCTCTCACAGGAGATATGTGATTTTTCTTTCCGCTATATAGAAAATAAGAGAGGGGTGAGGGTTTTAATTCATTTAATGAAAAAAGGTAAAATCACCCCCAAAAAATGGGGTCACATGGTTTGGATGCATGATTAGCCAAACCGTGTACCAACCGTGCTGCCCTACTATCCAAGAACCCCTTACACATGCTAAGAGAACTATTTTCCTAACCACATGTAAGCCATGTGAAAATAATATGTTATAAATGTATGTAATTTTTCATGGTCATGTGACATGGATCACATGGTGGTAGACCAACCGTGCGGCCTCTCCTATGCACTGGTTACCTTGCACAGTTGAGTCACATGGTTAGCACTAACCATGAGATAATTGTGTTGTACACTCTGTTTATTCAATTTTTGGAACTTAATGCTCTAAAAAAGCCTTGGATTCCCCCTAAACCTTCATTAGGACATAAGGAATGTTCAATAAGATAAAAAATAATAATTCAAACTCCAAAAAATGATCCAGAACTTCTTGAAAAGCTGGGTCATTACAAGCTCCCCTCCTTAAAGAAACTCATCCCCGAGTTGGACTTCAGAGGGTAAAGAGAGACCATCAGAGAAAAAATCCATCCATTGGGCTCAGATGTCAACTTACCACTCCCATGTCTCATCCTATACTCGGTCATGATACCATAACACCTATACTAAATAAATTGACCTTCCTCAGAGAGTCTTCATGCTCCAATACACAATATGCAATGGACACTCCTCGAAGGAAGAATCCACATCTAACTCAACCTCATTAGGATGTAGGAAATGAAACATGCATGGATAATATCGGTGGAACTGAGATACATGTAATACATCGTACATAGACTGGTATCTCTGAGGAAGTGATATCTGACAATCCACCGGTCCAATTCACTCCAAAACCTCCAAGGGTCCAATGAACCTAGGTGAAATATTACCATGCTTCTGAATTTGTCGATGGCCCATCCTAGGTGAAACTCAAAAAAATACTTGGTCCCCAAACTTGAATTCAAGATTTCATCAATGTCAATTTGAATATGACTGCTGTCTGGAATAAGATATTAATATGCACTTCCTAATCAACTAGACTCTCTTTGAAGTCTCTTGGAAGAGATGTGGTCCAAGCAAAGCTACCTCCCCTACCTCTAACCAGCATAGAGGTGAATGAAAAGGACTACCATATAAGGATTTATAAGGGTCCATTTATATGGTATCCCGAAAGATATTATTATAAGAGAAATCAAATAGGGATATATGTTTCTCCCAATAACCCCTAAAGTCAAGAAAACATGCACGAAGGATGTCCCCCAACACTTGAATTGTAAATTATGACTATCAGTCGGTCTGAGGGTGATATGACATGCTCAGAAGCACCTGTGTACCCAAGTCATTCTATAACCCTTTCTATAACTGAGATGTGAAATGAGAATCCCTATCAGATATGATAGATCAAGGAACTCCAAGAAGACATACAACCTCCCTAATGTATATTATACCTAGACAATCTACCGATAAAGTTTCACAAATAGTTAAGAAGTGTTCGACCACCATCAACAGATCAATGACTACCCAAACTGTATCATTACCTCAAGGTGATCTAGGAAAACCACTCATAAAGTCCATGGATACATCATCCCATTTCCACTCGAGAATATAAAATGACTATAAAAGTCCTACCAGTAACTGATGTTCCACCTTCACCTACTAATAGGTGGAACACCGAGTGATAAAGTCATCTATCTCTCATTTCATACTAGGACACCAATACTGGTGATGTAAGTCTCGATACATCTTTGTGACACCAGGACATACTTCCCAAACCAAGGCATGAAATTCCCAAATCATCTTCTCTCTAATGTCTTATAGAACCTAAAAACAACCTTGAAAGTTTAAGGTCTCATCCTCATCCATGGTTCAACTAGAAGATGAATAATCATATGAGATACTCTCCCTTTGGACTAATCCCCTAGGATGGAAAAGTTGCCTCATTCTCAACCATTCCATAAGGGTAGAGGTCACTGCTAAGGATTAGATAATAATTTTCCCATGATCCTCCTGAACCTCAATGTGTATCTCTAAAAATAAGGCCATGAGATACCACTCACCACTAGCCTCCTGTACTGCCTATGTATGAGTCTTTTGGATTAAAGCATCATTTAAAACATTGCCTTTTATAGGAATATAGAAAAGCTTTAAATAGAAGGAATACAAATACTCAACCCATATTCACTGTCTAAGATTCAAATTAAGTTGTGTGAAGACACAATTGATTCTTTTTTGGTCCGTGAACACCAAAAAATACTCCCTAAGCAACTAATGTCTCTAACAGTATAGATCATGAATAACAACTTCTAGCTTGAGGTCATGTGTCAGGTAATTTTTCTTGTGAGGCCTCAAATAATGAGACCCATATGATACAAATTTCTCATCCTACATTATAATTCCCCCAACCAAATACCTGTTGTTTCAAAGTAAATATTATAGCTCCTTTATGGATTCAGTAGAATCAAGATTGGTGCTGAAGTCAGTCTTCTTTTCAACTCTTGAAAGGATGCTTCACAAGATTCTGACCACACAAATTTTACACCCTTCTTAGTCAAGCCTGTACAAGGCACTGCTAAGCATGATAAATCATGGATGAAGCTTCTGTAATACCAGAATATCCCTAATAAACTCTATATATCAAATATGTTCTTGGGATGCTCCTAGAAAACTACAGATCTCACCTTCCTATGGGTCTACTGATAATCCTGACTCTGAGATGATGTGACCCAGGAGTGAACTTTGTTGATCCAAAAGTGTCATTTGCTAAGATTAGAGTAAAGTTGGCGATCTATCTATGTATTTAGCATGATCTCAAGATGTTGTGAATTTTCATGCCGAGAATGATAATACACTAAGATATCATTCACAAATACTACTACAAATGAATCCAAATATGGGTGGAAAACCCAATTCATTAAGGCCATGAAAATATTAGGTGCATTAGTGAGACCAAAAAACATTACCAGGTACTCATAAATACCATACCTACTCTAGAAATCCGTGTGAGGCATGTCTGAAGACTTGACATACACCTGATGATAGCATGACCTCAAGACAATCTTTGAGAATACTCTTACTCCTTAGAGCTGATCAAAGAGGTCATCTATTCAAGGCAATGGATACTAATTATTTACTATAATATGGTTCAACCATTGGTAATATACATAGAGAATGAGGGTACTATCCACATTCTTGAAAAAAAGGACTGGTGAACCCCACAAAGAAGCGATGGGGTGTATAAAACCCTTATCCTCTAAGTCTTCCAACTAATTATTAAGCTAGAGAAGTTCCATAGGTTCCATACTATAAGTAGAAATGGACATTGGTACCACTCTTGGAACTATCTCAATGATTAATTTTACCTCTCTCATTAGAGGTAGCCCATAAAAGTTATTAGGGAAGATATACCTGAAACAATACACCAAAAGAGGGAAAATAGTGGGTCATAACCCCTATTTATCCAAGAAAATACTAGAAATATGGACTGTCACTCCTCCTATCCCCTGATTCTTAGGTCTTTCTAAAGATACATGAACATCCCATTCTCCCTTTGGATATGTATAACACCCTCTGGTGATGTGAACATCACCCTATGATGATAATAGTCAATATGGGATCAATAGAGAACTAACTAGTCCATCCTGAGAATTAAATCAAACCCTTCCATGTTGATGATGAAAAGATTTTATATGAAGATATATCCAGCTATCTCAGAGGGAAAATCCTTACATCAAAAAATGCTTTCCGATCGGATACCCAAAGGGGTGTTGAGTGTCATGATGCCATAGAAATATTCTATCTCAAGGCCCAAACTTTATACAATTTCCTCATATATAAAGGAGTGTGATGATAATATGTCAAATAATGAAGACACTAAAGTAGAGGCTACTAGAATATTACCTAAAATAGTAAAAGGTCCGGTGCTCTACTCCTCTGGAATAGGTTGAAATGCATGTAACTGGCCTGTACCATGACCCTAAGTAACAACCTAACTGCCCCGAGTAGGCCCGCTCTGTTGGTTTTGGAATTCTTAAATATGATTTCCTCTACCTCGACCACCACCTCAGCCTAAGTGGCCAGTGGTATTCTAGCTACCTTCTTGGTGATATACTACTTGTCACTCTCTATAAAATAGGGTGTTTGTAGATAGTATCTCTCTAGGTACTAATGTAAAATTTCTTCAGAAGTGTTGGATATTACCTATCCTTACAAAACCTCTACACTCCACTGGATCTCACATACACTGGGGTTTTTTGTATCCCAGTTCCCCTCACTAGTGAGAAATAAGGAATTTATCAGTACGAGCTGTCTGAATTCTACTACGCCATAAGAAACCTCTAAACACTGCTTCCTTTTTCTAGAAGAAATACTAGAAGGTCTAGGTGCTGAGCTACCCTAGTTCCCACTATCATATTCCCTTAAATTCCTCTTAGTAATGAGGGTCTAGTTGACTATCTCAGAAATAGTAGTTATCCAAAAAACATTGAACTATGATCGGATAGAGTATACTATCCCATCCTTGAATCAATTGGTGTTCATAAGCTCATCACCAGACATAGTCAGATAGAATCACTATAGTTTGGTGAAATGAGTAGAATACTCCATGAAAGACATGGATCCCTTCTATAGGTTCATGAAATCTCTAGCCTGATTATCTCTTAGTATCTGTGGAAATAAGTAATCCTAGAAGACTCTTTGAAAATACCTTTAGATCATGTATCGATATTGGTATACCTAGGTAATGAAATCCCACCATCGCTTGGAAGAACCACATAGAATATAGGCAGTGAGATTGACCTTCCACTCTGGATAAGTCTCCAGATGCTTGAATATAGAAAACATAGACCCAATCCATGAATATGTCGCATGAGGTCCTCTATCCACCAAAAAGGTGTGAGGATACTACTGCTAGAACTCCATATTCAAATCTACCATAGTTAGGAAGTTCAAGAAACTACTTACATGGAATTAATTATATAAATAAAACCCTCTCAAAATTGGGCATCATTAACCATACCAGGAATAAAAGGTGGTGGCATAGGTGGCACTATAGGAGGTATCACTAGCGGCTTAGGGACCACAACCTCTAGTGCATAGTCATCATTTCCTTCGTGGAGTACGACTCAAGGCTTTTGTGGTGGAATGATTCTAAAATTACAAACACACACCTTAGAAAATAATTTAGTAGTTGAAAATTTTGTATATAGATAAAAGGACAGGCACACAACCTTCCTATAGAAAAGGGTCACACCTCTCTTCCTGCTCCAAAATCCATGTCTAGGTGGTAAAGGAAAGACCATAATAGGACATAAGAATGTAAGATACACTCCAAATACCCACCACTAAGGCCAAGTTTGGGTATAGGTCTCATATTACACAATGAAAGTTCTATTATATGAAGTATCAATCGTACGGTATAGAGGAAAACACCCTTTAATTTATAATTGGCATCCCATTTAGTGGTAACCATTTCATTTAAAAATTTTATTTCATTTAAGTTTGTACTATTATATATATATATATATATATCATTTTCTAGTTATATTCATCGTTATTTACAATTTATAAAATCCATACTCCATATAAATTGAAATTAGCACATAATTTAACTACAACCTGACCTTTAAATCCCATATCAGGATGTAATAGGTCTTAAGAAATTATTTAATTACATGAATCACCATTTAGGATTTATATAAGTACATTCTCCATAAACCTCCATTGGCATTAAAGTAACCCAATCAATTAACATTGTTTTGGTCTATGGAACCAATAGGTCTAGAACCCACAACGTGGTATAATTGGCCAATTAAGGTTTCATCACTAATATATCAAAGAAAACACCATTTATATTGATGAATGCACTTTAATTAATACAATTATATTATCCCTTCAAGAAATGTCATCACATTTCAATATATAGGAATCAAGGCACTAACTATATGAAACATGAAAATTCACATAGAAGGTAGATGTGGTATGGAAAAATTCATCACATATCAGTCCTAAAGTTCATATAATGATGCATGATTTGCTAATTCCTTACCATACCGGTCCAAGGAATGAAGTTTTTAACCATAATAATATCAATACTAATAACATCACAAAACATGTACATCACCCAACAATGAAATTGTATTAATTGTAATAATAAAAAAATAGAAAAAAATTACTCATCCTAGGTAATTTGGATTTCCCCCATATGTGGGTTAGCTACTCCTAGGAATATGCTCATTACCGAATTCTATTACATCATAGTCTCCTATATAACACCCAAATATTAATACAAAAGGAAAATAACCATATGATACCACTTTGTAACTATTGACCCTAGAGCCACTAAAACAGTGCCCCGAGCTGGTCGGTCACATAGCCTTAAGCGCACCTCCTCATATGCCAGAGGATATCAACTAGCAATGAGGGTCTAAGATGGTACATTGGGGATACTAAACCCTTATATTAGAGTCAAAAAATGTATATAATAAATAAATATAAATATAATAAGCATAATATAACAAAATAAACAATAGAAACAAGTATAATAATCAACTATGAAATCATAAATAACCAAGTAACTATTATAAAAAACAAAATACACAGGCTAAGTCATATACATAATGGTGTCATGGAATTATGATATACAAAAAAGGGGAAATAGGGGATACAAAGTATAGGCATATACATCATTCTATAAAAAAAATAGTCCAAAAGATAGCTCCACTAGAATCATGAGAATATGCTCAGTTCTCTACTCCCATGATCCAAGCTATAAGAGAAATTGATCAAGAATTCATGATAGAGTGATTTCCCTTGTCCACACCTATAGTCATGAAGTCTACTTGGGTACCAAAGGTGACCCAAGTAGGGTGTGAGATAAACTCAGTAGGACACTACCAATTATTTCTAGAATAATCCATCCAGTGTACATAACATAACAATGTGAATATATAAATGAATAATAAACAATGCTGAAGAATAAATACCAACCGACTTAGGTTACTATAGGACACTTGGCCAGCTCAACCTGATTTGGCATAGGTTAGTGTATGTATGATCAGTTTTCATATATATAATATATATAATATGTATACATGTATATACACTATATACGTGAGTAAATTTATAGGCATATACATGGATAATAGGTGATCACTGAAATCGGGGCATAACTCACGTGCCCATAACTAGTCTAATGATCCAATGACTCTGGAAAGGGTATAAGCCCTATATCTCATATGAATGTGAGACATCTTACCCATCACTCGAGATGGTGGGGTGAGTCATCATGCCCAACACCCAAATAAAGGGAATGTGGAACATCATTCTCATCACCCAAATAAAAGTATAATGATGTGAGACGTCATTCCCAACACCCAACATAAGGGAGCATGGAATGCCATGCTTAACGAAACCCTTAACCATTGTTCACCAACCAATATAAATGGAAACTCATAATAATAATAAACATGAGAAGTTACCTATAATGTATTTATAATCAATAAACCCAATATAACCATGGGTTTCACAATTCATATATATTGGGACCAAGTTGGTAAGAAGTTGTTTTTGGAAGTTGGAAGAGGTTTTTTCTGAAAGTATTGTCTTTTGTTGTCAAGGAAAAATAAATTTCCTCACTTCATAGATTTTTTTTTAGAATCACAATAATTATAAAAATATTAGATGAAAAATTCTTATGAAATTTCATATGATTGTGAATAAGTTTTCTGGGATAAATGGTTCATCAGACACATCTTATGTCCGAAATGAAAGTTTCGATCGTAATAAGGAAGTGTATTGGAGTCTGAACAACTCTGATGAAAATATGACAATGATTTTCTATTCGATAAGTTCTAAAAAATCATAAGTTGTCTGAGAAACTTGTGATGCAATAATTATGAAGTAAAGGGAAAAACAAGTGCTACCAATCAGATTGAGGTTTATTTGGAAAGAAAGAAGAAACTGGAATGATGGGAAGTAATAATACTTTCCAATGTAAGTAAAATGATGCCACACTGATCCTAATGATCTAAAAGTCATTAGGAAGTCATGATTACAAGCCGAATTTTTTCAGATTAGAAAGTTTGTGAAGTAAAATTCTTCAGGTCTTAGCCCATTAGTGTGAGAACACCGAATGCAGAATTGTTTGAAGGATTGGAAGGTTTGTTTGAAATGTAAGAAGATGAAGATGTTTGTTTTTAGTCAGAATAATAAGACTCAAGTTACATATCTTTGAAGAAAGATGTTGTAAGTTTACTACAATCAAGAAAGGAAAGAATTTTTTGATGACACTAGTTCTTTGGACACGGTGTGCCACCAATCATCGAAGTAATATTGACATTGATTCATCAGATTTAGTGATGGTTGAAAATGGTAATTAGAGGAATAATTTTTTTTGATGCAAATAAATAAGTGGATATTGTTGGTACCGATAAAAAAATGGTATTAGAGATCAATCAATAATGTAGTTAACCATTTTCATTAGGTTGAATTGTTTTTCAATTGAGTTAAGAACAAAAGAAGAACTTTAATATGTTTTTAATTGGGTCAAGAGGAAAATAAGTCATATCTCCTTAACAAGCGAATCAAGAGATAAATAAGAACTATTTTTTATTTTCATCAAATGGGCCAAGGGTCATTGGAAAATATGTGGATTTGACTCATCATACTGAAGGTGGCACCAATCTATTAGAATGAAATAGAGACCGATCCATCAAGCATAGGATGGCACTGATAAAAGTCATCGGATGCTGGAATTCATCAGACATAAGATCATTGGTCTAAGAAAAAAAAGAAAATAAGAACTATTTGAAACAATTAAAAAAGTGTTGTCAAGGGAGATCATTAAATATTTTTTGAATAGTTTACCAGAAGTGTTTTCTTGAAGAAGTTTTTAAGATGATGCTGAAGTGATTCCAAGAAGTGTTGATATCTTTATAAGTTGTGACTATGCTTATGGAAGAATGGTTTCAAATTTTATGTTTAAAAGTTGGTATGGAGCATCAGAATGAGAAGGTTGTTTTTCAATTAGTACTGATCATCATAATGAGAATTAATCTGTTCTTCACATGATCAATTAGTGTGAAGCAACATAATGAATAAAATGACATCATACAAATATCTTCATAATAATAGATAAATCAGAATGACAATCATAATCGTATTAAAGAATGGCTAAAAAGTTTGAAGCGAGCTGAAGATGTGAGAATATTAGAGAAGGTTCGAGAAGAATCAAGAATAATTGAGAAGCACTGAAGAAGTCAAATATGTATTCAAAATGAATGAGAATTTTAAGCTTAAGGAAATTTGGTTAAGTGAGAAAAATTTTTAGATTCCCACCTAAATCATTTTTGGAGCACCTATAAAAAGAGGAGAGTACTTTGCAATTTTTGAAGGATCTGAACACTATTCACATGTGGATGGAGAGAGAGAATCCATGAAGTTTTAGAGATGAGGTTTCTAGATTGATCATTATTGAGGAAGTTTTATGGACATAATAAGAAGAAGGAAGATCGTATTCAGTGGTCACTGGATTGGACCGAGCAATCAGAATGAGGTTTCCAAACTAAGACAGAAGTAGTTCAAAATTGTTTCAGTGGTATTCTGGTAGAATTATATTTTTGGACTGAAAAATTAGACTGGTGAATCATACTGAGTATCATTATGAAGTCTATATAAGTTCTTAACTATTGTTGGGTAGAAAAGTGAAGAATTGTTTTGAAGATTATATTTGTGAAAGTTGACAAAGCAGAACAGTAATATGTTTTGAAGAAATTGGTGAAAATTTAGTAACCTATTACACAAAATTGTATTACATCATTTCATGCTACTTGAAGCACATGAATCGTTGTATTGAACATAGCACCAAAAAAGTGTAAGGGTATATCCTACTTGTTTTATCCACACAAAAGCATTGTTTTCTAGTGTATTATGTGGTATTGGATTGTTTCCAAACCATACCAAGGATGTAGCTACTCTTGCTGAGTAGAGAACCTTGTAAATTCTTGTGTTCCTATGTATGTGTGGTTGTTTTGTTTTCAGAAAAGTGATAAATCTTTAATAGGAGGCGAATGTTGTTTCAAAATAAAGGAAACTTGCAAGAAAAACATATCACTAATTCACCCCCTCCACCTATCAGTGATTCATTTATCCTAGATGGGAAATATCAATTAGTATTAGAGAAGGTTACCTTTTTTTAATTTTTATTAAAGTTTTTGAAGAGAATTTGTGATGGAAAATATGAATTGTGTGAATAGTAAGTGGATTCCAGTCTTCAACGGTAAGAAATATCATATATGGAAAGATAAAATGTTGCCTTATCTTATGTCTCTTGGGTATGATGTTCTTGAAGCTGAAACATATAAATTTCCTATTATTGATGAAAAATTTATTCTGACATTTATTGATATGAAGAACCTTGATAATGATGGAAGAGATAATAATACTTTACTCTCATCACTTTCTGAAAGTGAGTTTCTAATAGTGAATGGTGTTTCCACTGCCAAAGGTATATGAGATATGCTGAAGAACATTTATGAAGGAAATACAAAGGTGAATAAATCAACGTTACAAATATAGAGGCTGAATTATGAATATATTAAAATGGATGATTATTAATCTTTGGGTGACTTCTTTTCAATGGTGAATGATATTTTTAGCACTATTTGATGTCTTGGTGAAAAGTTGAAAGATTATACTATTGTTGAAAATATTTTTATAATTCATCCTAACAAGTTTGATGCCAAATTTTCTTCATTGAAATATAGAGATCCAAAAACATTATCTATGGATGATTTTCATAGTAATTTCATTACTTATGAAAATAGAAGGGAGAAAGTTATGAAGGAAAAAAATTTGACCATGAAATTTCTTTCAAGTATGTCAAGAAAGAAAAGACAAAGAATATTCTTGAATAAAAATAAGTTCGAGATTCTAATTCCAAAAATGAGGTATTTAAAAATCTTAATGAATTTTTATCCTTGTTTTTTAAAAATGTTAAAATAGGTACAATAAATTATATAGGGAAACTTCCCTTAAAATTATTTGAATAAGGATACATTGGGAACTTTTTAGATAATTGTATTCGAAGAAATAAAGAACATGATAATGATGAATATGAAAGATGGATGAGAAGATCATGGATGAAATAGGTTGACAATGCTAAATCTTATTTCAAAGAGAATGATAAAAAACTCTCCAAATCCAAAAGGATAAGTTTTATGTCTAAATATATTGAAGAAGAAGATAGTGAAGTTGAATATGAAAAATCTACTAAGCATGTTGGATAAAATACTTTCATTTCAATAGTTAACAATGAAGAGTTTATAAGAATCAGTTCTGAAGAAGAAGAAACTCGATTAAAATTTCATTTGAAATAAGAATTAAAAGAATGTCTGAGAAAGATCAAAAGAATTGATAAATAAATCAGAAAATTTAAAAAATGAAAGTTCCACAAAAAAATAAAGAATGTTTTCTCAATGATTAAGTTAATCTGTTAGAAGAGATTGATAATTTGAATAAATCTATTGAAAAAGTAAATAATCATAATGAACATATAGAAGTAAAGTTGAAGGTAAAAGAATAAGAGTTGTAACTTATTCAAAAAAAACTTTCTAAAGATGAATATAGGGTTACAAGTTTCAATAAACCTATCCAAGAAGTTAGTGAAAGTTATGTAAAGGATGAACCTAATAAGGATCAATAAAATTTACCTTTAAAGGTTGAAAATAAAGTTAAAATTATTTATGTGAATAAGAAATATGGGAAAGTTATGTATGTGGCCAAAACCAAAAAAGTGGAGAGATCATAAGTTTCTAAAAATTCTGAGTCTGAAAAATATTCTAATAATTCTGTTTCTAATAAGGCTAGGAAGAAATTTGAGTTGAATAAAAAAGATTTTAGTTGATAGTAGAAAGGTTTTTTGTTAACAAATTTCTGATAAGAAGGTTTTTGAGAAACATGATCACAACTCTGGACAATATGGAAATTACAGAGGGAAATATTCATTCTATGGATACTGCTAGTATTGTGGTGTATTTGTGTATATGATATATATGTGTTGGTTTAATAAAAAACATTACAACTATTCCAAAAATTATAGAATTCAAAGTTTGAGGGGGATTCAATCCTCCCAAAGGAATAATTTCAAGAAGGATGCATTGATGAAATCTGAGAAGGTTGGTGTAAAAGTTGAAAATAGATTCCAACCTATGGAAACTAATTGTAAAATATGTGAAAAAACTGGAAATCTTGCAAAAGTATGTCTTGTTTTGTTACCGACATGAAAAAAAGTTTTAACAACTCTCAGAAGCCAGATGCGAAGAAAGATAAATGGAAGGAAAAATATATTATTGTAGAAACCTCTCTCAAAGCTAAAAAATAATAATGAAATTGGATCTTGGATAGTGGTTGTTATTATTATATTATAGGAGACTTAAAATTATTAAATAATGTGAAATAATTAAAAGAAGGAACAATGAAATTTGACAATGATTAATCTCTCAGAATAAAAGGTGTTGGATCAACCATCATTGTGGAAGAAAAGTTGAAATTCAAGAAAGATCTGTTTGTCTATGGGATGAAACATAACCTGCTAAGTTTTTCATAACTTTATGATGAAGGTAACAAAGTTATTTTTAAAAAATATGGGTTTGATTTTAAAATAGAGGAATATGGGAAGATAGTTACAAGATTGAAATGTACAAAAGGAAACTTGTTCCAAGTTGGCGTTGTTTAAAACTCTTATTACTTAGGAATGGTGGAAGAGAATCAATTATGGCATAAATGGTTAGGAAACATGTGTTATAGAAACATGAGAAAGTTATCAAATCTATATAGTATCCATGGAATTCCTGATATGTCAATAATAGATTGTCATTGAACAATTTTTCATAAATAAAATATTACAAACTCTATACACAAGAAATCTTTAATTTGTTCAAAATGACCCCTAGAACTTATTCATTTATATATCTGTGGGACAATGATAAAAAAATAAACTCATGGAGATAAGTACTTCATTACTTTCATTGATGAATTTACTCTCATTACTTTTGTTATGTATATGACACATAAGTTAGATTCTATGAAAATATTTAAAATTTTCAGGAGAAAAGATGAGAAGGAATGTGAGTATTTAGTAAAGAAGTTGATAACAAAAAATGGTGGTGAATACAAAAATTAAGAGTTCGAGAGTTATCTTGAGAAGTATGGAATTTGGCATGAGTTCAGTACACCATACACTCCTAAAAAAATGGTGTTTCTGAAAGAAAAAATAGAAGTTTGGTTGAAATGGGGAAAACTAAGTTACTTGAACACGGTCTCTCTCATTACTTTTGGAGGCAAGCCACGAGCACTACTGTTTATATTCAAAATCAATTTTTCTCTAGGAAAAGTTCAGATATGACTCTATATGAAATTTTTTATGAAAAAAATCCAAGTTTGAAACACTTAATAGTTTTTGGGAGTCTATTCATTATAAAGAAGAAATGTTGAGACCTTGGGAAGTTTGATCATAGAGGTGAAGATGAAATTTTTCTTGGCTATGCTCCGGAAGGAAGAAGATATAGATATTTCAACAAAGATAAAGGAATATTAGTTGACTTTATTTATGTGAAAGTTATTGAAAAACCTAAGTAATATGATAAAAAACTCATGAAGATAAGGAAGATGAACAAGATGAAATAATTTTTGTTAACAATTATGATAAAGATGAAAACAATTGCAATCCCACTCAAGAAGAAGAATCAAACTCATCTATTTCTAGTGATGAGGAAGAATCTTGAAAATCTCATCCCAGGCTAATAAATCAAGTGGAATCTCAAAACATAATTGGTGATTAACACCAAAAAGTTTAAATAAGAAGAAAATAAAAAGTTATTACACATACTTACTTGTATTCAAAAGTTGAGTCGAAATATGTGAATAAAGCTTTTGAGCATCGAGAATGGATTTAGGCTATAAATGAAGAGTTTTACTAGATTGAGAAGAATGATATTTGGGAACCCGTACCTAAACCTAATAAAAAAAATGTTATTGGTACAAAGTGTATTTCATAGAACAAGCTGAATGAATATGGTGAAGTGATAAGAAACAAAGTAAGATTATTTTACAAAGGTTACTCATAGATAGAGGGAATTGATCTTGATGATACATTTAATTCGGTGGAAAGTTTAGAAATAATTAGAATATTTCTTAATATTTCTGCACAATGAAGTTAAATTTTTTTTCAAATGGATGTGAAATCAGAATTTTTGAATGGTGAAATTGATGAAGAAGTTTATATTGAACAACCATGTGGTTTTTTTTTGTTGGGAAGGATGAACATTATGTGTGAAAATTGATTAAATCCTTTTAAGGGATAAAACAATCTCTGAGGTAATGGTATTCCAAATTGTATACCTACTTAAGAAATATGAGTTTTAAGAAAGTAAGGGTTTATAATAATTTTTACATCAAATAAAGTCAGGAATTTTCCCTCATTGTAATTTTTTATATTGATGAAATTATCTTTAATGGTAATGATGAAATAACTTGTGAAATATTTTATTAAGATATGATTTTTTTGAGATTTACATGCTAGGTGAAATGAAATACTTTCAAGGGTTACAAATCTCACAAAATAAGAATCACATATTTATTTCTCAAGAAAAGTATGATAAGGAACTTCTTAAGAATCTTGGTATGTAAAATTAACAACCTATTTACACACCAATTTCAATGGGAACCAAGTGTACTAAATATGAATAAGGTAAGAAAGTTGACTCTAAATAGTTTCAGAAACTGATTGGAAGTTTTTTGTATTTGACCACCTCAAGACCCGATATTGTTTATACTATTACCTTATGTTAAATATTTTAGAGTGATCTAAAATAATCACATATATTAGATGGAAAAATAATTCTTGGATATATCAAAGTCACAATTTTTTTTTGAATTAGGTATGATATCTCATAAAGTATTGACTTGTTTAGGTATTCAGTTGCTGATTGGGCAGGAAATATTGATGATAGAAGTTCCACATTAGGTAGAGTTTTCTTTATGGGGAAAATTCATGTAATTAGGAATACTAAAAAAAACTCATTTACTATTATAATGGATAAATATAATTATGTTTTCACCACTCAAGATCCTACACAACATATACGGATGAAGACTCATTTAGAAGAATTACATGTTGAAGTGAGGTTACCCTTGCTCCTGGGTTGTGATAATCAAAGTACCATCAATATTACAAGAAATAAAATACAAAATTATCATTCAAAATATATTGACATAAAATATCATTTGGAGAAGAATGAATTGAATCTGGAATATGATCCTACATCAGAACAAGTTGATGAATCACAAAATATTTACTGAAGGAATCATTTTTCAAAACAAGGTTGAACATGGGTGTCCAAACTCTTTCTCATCAAGGCCGAGGTATGTTTTTCCCCCCTATATCATCTAGTATTTGGATAATGTTTTCAAATGGGGATAATTGTTTTATAAATCTATCTATTGATATGTGATAAACATTTTAAGGAAGCATGTATGTAGGGGGAGTTGTGGGTAGGTTTTGAATTCAATATGTAAGTTTGTGAACTATTCTAATAGTTTGTTGGAGTGGTTATAATAAAAAAATATTTACAGGTAAGTGGAATAAGTGAAGAAGTATTTGAATAAAATCTAAAGAACTTTCATGAGTCACTACTTTTGAACAACATGGTTTTGCTGTCAATAGTTATTTTCTCTTATAACGATTTTGCTCATATAGGCTTAAAATTATTGATAAGTAATCTATTTCTTGAGGTTAAAAAGTTTAGTGATTTATGAAAATTGGTTGAAAAAAAATACAAATGGGGATGTTGTTGGGACTAAGTTTTAAAGAAGTTGTATTTGGAGGATGGAAAAAGTTTGTGTTGAAAATGTTGTCTTTTGTTGTCATGGAAAAAGAAATCATGTCACTTTATAAAAGTTGGTGATTAGAATCAAAATCATTATCAGAAGACCAAATGAAAAATGTTCAAGAAATTTCATCATATTTTGAAGAAGTTTTATGGTAGAAAAGGTTCATCGAACTCATATTGGAATCGAAATGAATGTTTTAATCATAATGAGGAAGTGTATCTAAATATGAATGGATATTATGAAAATATGATGATGATTTTCTATTTTATAAGTTCTCAAAAATCATAATTTTTCTAAGAAACGTATGATGAAAGCCTTATGAAGGAAACAGGGAGAAAAATTACTTCCAATCAGATTGAGTTTTTTTGGAAAGAAATAAGACACTGAAATGATGGGAAGTAATAATATTTTCCAATGTAAGTCAGATGATGCTACGCTAATCCTAATGTTATCAAATTCATGATAAAGTCATGATTAAAAGATGAATTTTATCAAAGTAGTAAGTTTTTGAAGTCAAAGTATTATGGTCTCAGTCCATCAGTGTGAGAAAACATGACACAAAATTTCTTGAAGGTTGTGAAGGTTTGTTTGAAACATAGGAAGATAAAGATGCTGGTTTTCATTCAGACCAATAATCCACAAGACATATATCTTTAGAGAAAGATATTGGATGTTTACCATAATCTAGAAAGGAAATAATTTACTACTAACACCGGTTCATCAGAAGCGGTGTTCCACCGATCATCAAAGTAATCTTGACACTGATTCATCAGACATAATGATGGTTGCAAAAGGGAATCAGTGGTAGAAAAGTTAGTTGATAAAGATCAGTAAGTGGAGATGGTTGGGAGCAATGAAAAATGGTGCCAGATATCAATCAAAAATGTAGTAAACCATTTTCATTAGGTTAAATTGTTTTTCAATTGGGTCAAGAATGAAAGAATAACTCTGATATGTTTTCAATTGAGTTAAGTAGAAAAGAAGTCATATCTCCTTAACTAGTGAATTAAGAGAGAAAGAAGAAATTTTATTTGTTTTCATCCAATGGGTCAAGAGTATGTGGAGTCGACTCATCAAACTGAAGGTGACACTGATCCATCAGAATGAAACAAAGACTGATCCATAAGGTATATGATGGCGCTGATAAAAGTCATCAAACACTTGAATTTATTGGATGTAGGATCATCATTATGAGGAAAATAATAAAAGTAGAACTATTTGAAATAGTTAAAAAAGTGTTGTCAAGGGGGATCTTGAAATTTTGTTTGAAGAGTTTAGTAGAAGTGTTTGATTGAAGAAGTTTTAAAGCTGATGCTAAAGTGCTACTGAGAAGTATTGATATCTTTAGAAGTTTCAACTATTCTTATGGGAGAATGGTTTTGAAGTTTATGTTTAACAGTTGGTATAGAGCACTGAAATAAGCATATCATTTTTCATTTAATACTGAGCATCTTAATGATAATTCATGTATTCTTCATATGATCAATTTGTGAGGAGCAATGTAATGAGGAATCTTATATCGTATATATGTCTTTATCATAATATATAAATTAGAATGAAAATTTGAATCAGACTGAAGAGTGGTTAAAAATATGAAGTTAGTTGAAGATGTGAGAAAATTCAAGAATGTTTGAGTAAAATAAATAAGAGTTAAGAAGTGCTGAATAAGTAAAATATATATTTTAAATAAAGGAGAATTTGAAGTTTTGGGAAATTTGGTTAAGCGGGAAAACTTTTCATATTCCCACCTAAACTATTTTTGGAGCACCTATAAAAGGAGGAGAGTATTTTGTAATTTCTGATAGATCTAAACACTATTCATGTGTGGATAGAGAGAGAGAATTTTTAAGTTTTATAGAGGATGTTTCCGAATTAATCATTCCAGAGGAAGTTTACCGGATAGAAGAAGAAGGAAGTTCACATTCAGTAGTCACCATATTGGATCGAGAAATCATATTTAGGTTTCCTAACTAAGAAAAAATCAGTTCATAATTATTTCAGTGGTATTTTTTTAGACTTATATTTCCAGACTGAACAATTAGACTAAGTAATTAGACTAAGGAATCAGACTGAGTATCATTACAAATTCCATATAAGTTCTTACCTACTCCTAGGTAGGAAAGTGAAGAATTTTTTTGATGATTATATTTGTGAAAGTTGACAAAGAAGCATAGTAACATGTTTTGAAGCAATTGATGAAAGTTTCTTAACCTTGTACACAAACTTTTATTGCATCATTTAATGCTACTTGAAACACATTTTGTTGTATTAAACATAGTGCTACAAACGTGTAATGGTATATCCTACTTGTTTTATCCACACAAAAGGATTTTTTCTAGCAGATTGTGTGGTATTAGATTGTTTCCAAACCATACCAAGGACGTAGATACTCTTGTTGAGTAGGGAACCTTGAAAATTCTTATGTTCTTATGGATGTGTGATTGTTTTATTTTTAAAAAAGTGATATCTCTTTAACAGTAGGTGAATGTTGTTTCAAAAAAAGGAAACTTAAAAGAGAAAGATATCACTGATTCACCCCTCCCCCTCTCAGTGATACATTGATCCTATATAGAAAATATCAATATAATCCATGTAAAAAATATAGCATGTTGTGGTGACTTTCCATACACTCTCATACATTTAACTTAATCCATTTAATTTATTAAGTAAGGAAAATCCATTTTAAGGTCAAGCCAATTACCTAGACAGTTCTTTAGTCATTTAACATTTACATGCAATAGGATATTCAATTTAAAACAACCAAAGGGTTGAAAATAAAGGTGGTCAATATCCTCTAATCATGTAATATTTCCTAAGGGAGTAATTAGACATAGAATAATTATTAAAATAGGTTTAACACATTTTAGGAATTGTACAAGAAAGTTTTTCGTGAAGAATTATGAAAAAATACTATGAAAAAATATTAAATTTTGAGAAGGATTACTAAAACACCTACCTTAGATTCATATATGAATACTCATCATGTATTAAAATTTTATTCCTAGAATAATGAAATAAATTTTAAGAATAGACCTACACCTTGAAAATAGGGAATATGAGGTCACACCAAAATATCACAAGATACGGGAAGAAAAATCACGATAGAAAGTAAGTGTAACACCCCAACCCAAGTTACCCAGAATCGGTGCATTATTACATAACATTTTCATGATCACAGGGGATCAAATCCCGAAAGACCAATCAGTTTAGTAGCCTTGGAAGTACTAGATACAAACATAAGTTTTACATTACATTATGAAATGAAAAAATATAACATTATGTCTCCTTTTAACACATTCATCTCCTTTAGACTATCCCTACAGGCCAGTCATAATATACTTCTTCATATCCTGGAAAAAAATAAAACATAGAAAGGGGTGAGCTCAGGTGCTTAGTAAGGATAACAATATAGCAGAAACCTTTATAAATAAGCATAAACATTTATGGCAATGTATAAGAATAAAACACAATACTTTTAAACTTAAACTTCAGCATAATATGGAAAAGATAAATCAAATAATTCCATTTACTTATTCACATGGATATTCTACTATTCAAATAATCACATGTAATATCAATATCCAATTTCATAATGATGAAATGCATAATGCCGGACATCATAACCACATAGTCAAGGCCTTGTTCCAAGGCTACAAATAAGATTTTGTCAAGGCCTTGTTCTAAGACACTAGTTTGTCTCATGAGACCTACGGATGCATCGAGGAGCAATAGCAGGTTCAACCCATCAGTTACTAAGTCCAATGCATTCATCATATGAAAAGGTTAAAACATAACATAAACATTCGTATTAAAACTAGACTACGAAATGTTAATACTTTAACCAAAAACCATGAATGGTATAAAAATAAAAAATCCACAGTCAAACATATCAAAAAACCTTCAATACAATATGGAAGATTGTATCATAATAAATAAACTTCAAACCAGTGTAAAATCAATCAAAGGATGTTGACATAGATGAAATCAAAACTATTTGAGAGAAATATCTCTTTCTATTTTGAAATCATTTAAAAGTCAAATAATTATAAAATAAAAAATTTATTTTCAAAATATTCTTATAATCTTGTAAGGGAAGCTTCAAAGGTGTTATAATGGCGGAAAATAGCCACAGTCACCGTATATCTTAAAAAAAATTCTTTCCTTAATTTTGTTGAAAAGGTCACAAAAGACCTTGTTTGGAAAACGACAGAAAGATTCCTTTATAAAAATTTTATAAAAAGTCAAATAAGGGTATAAATAACTTTAAACCATAGTCTAGGAAATAGTAAAAATGTTTTGAAATATATTTTTAAGAAATAAGGATGTGGATGATAAATAGATCCCAGTAGATACTCATGTATAAACAACCTCGAATAATGAAAATATTGTTGAATTAACCCTTACTATATACTTTTCCTTGATAGAGGGTGCGTTAACATCTTATATAATAGTTAAATCATTATTATTAAATTATAAAATATTATATTGTCACCATACATGACATATTTTAAAGGTATGTTTCATTTATTTTCCATTTATGCTTTGTTTTTGGGGTTTCTCAAGCTTTTATGGTGGAATGGGTGAGTTTTCGTGAATTGGGCCAAACTGTGAGCCCAATTCTAGATTTAAAAATAAATTTTGTTTAGTTAATAAATTATAAAATTTTAAGGATTTTTTTGTGATTCCAAGCCTCACACATGACCATTGAACCCAGCCACGCGTCCAGTATCCTCTCACCCACTTTTAATATCATATACATTGCGATTGAGTGCAAAACATATTAGGGTTTCTAAAATCATACAGATTTGAGGAGGTAAGTTATTTCCATCATAACTATCTCAATTATTACTATTTTTCCTCCATTCCAGTTCCTAAATTACCTCCTCATTATCCTTCGAACAACCCCAGAATTGTGGCCGTTTTCAATTTCATCTACTGGTGTTTTGGGGAGATTTCTTCAAGACCCCTCAAGTAAGTTAGTCCATTTCATTCCTCTTTCAAATTGCTGAGGGTTTCATTATATTTTATTAGGGTTTCTTATATTTTCCATGAATTAATAAGTGACTAGGGGGTAGGGTTTCTAACCTAGGGTTTAAAATTGGGTTTTCATGGTCAATTATTATAGTTTTAGGTTTGTTCTAAGCCCCTCTTGGTGCGGTGGTGGTGCGACTTTATTTTCGCACAGTGATTCAAGGGTTTTCATTACTTTGGTGGGTGATTCCTTTTTTTATGCAATATTT
The DNA here is from genome assembly GCA_963277665.1 of Viscum album. NCBI lineage: Eukaryota > Viridiplantae > Streptophyta > Magnoliopsida > Santalales > Viscaceae > Viscum > Viscum album. The sequence goes on from OY728120.1 coordinate 1,796,044,492, forward strand.
GTGATCTAGATGATGTTTTTATGGTATTTTAATGTATATTTAATTTTAATGTTGCTTCCAAAATTGTTTTTAGTGGCAATTATAAAGCAAATGAATTTTTAATGCCAATTTCATGTGAAATTTGGGAGTTTTTCATATAAATATTTTGTTTATTCCTTAAGGGATTCCCTATAATTATTTAGTTGATTTTATTGAACTTTATTAGGTCTGAACACAATGTTTTAAATGTTATTATCCTTTGGTTGTTGCTTTGAAATTGGTTTTGGGTGACGTTCGTTACGAAAATGGTTTTTGAGTACCCATTTGGTGTTGAATTAGGTGCTTTACATGGCTATTCTATGTGATGCTTATTGGGGGTTGTTTTATAATGCATTTAATGGGTTTAAAGAAATTATTAAGGTTTTTTGAATTCTATTTTGGTTAATTTGAGTATGTATATGGTGTTCAAGTGGGGTTTTCAAAGAGTTTTGGGTGCAAAACAAGAAAAGATTTGGAGAAGTTGTTTTATTGAAACTCCAAGTGTTTTGTGTGCATTTTAAATGGTATAAAATGTATATAGATACTATATTGGGTGAATGTTACCAGTAGTGGTGTTTTACATGAAAATGGATATTTGTTGCATGCTGAAATTGTTTGAGCACAAAGGGGGAAGCCCGGGTACCTAGGTGGGGCAGATGTGTACTAGTACGACTAGTGGATCAGATGGGTTTTGTCCCTGTTTCACTTAGAATTTGGATAATGAAAACTATAAATAAACTCTGTGGATGATTATTGGGGACCACTAGGTTATGGGTATGTTCCCTATTAGTGGCTCATGCATGATAATAGATTTACTATGGTTACTTTACACTGAGGTATGAGGTACATGGGGCCCGAGACTATCTAGTGCCTAGGGGTGTTTCTGATTTTGTTGCTCATTGTGTTTGTGGTATTTTTCATTGTATTGGGGTGTTTTTGGTATTAAATTATAGTATATAACATCTCTATTTAAATGTGTTTACATTCTGAAAATTTTAGCTTGAAAACTGTTTCCAATTGAAAGTTACATTTCTTGAATTTTATCACTACTTTTCTTTGCATATTAAAACTGCTTAATTTTTCACATTGTATTGCATTATATTTGGAATAATTGGGTGGTATCGTATTGGGATTAGTATCACACCCTAATTACACCCCTTGGGTGTAATTATACTTCATTTTTCTTGATTCAGGTAAAGGGAAAGCTAAGGGTGATGGCGGTTCAGGGTGTTAGTCCCCATCCTTGGGGCGGAGTTGTGGAGACAGCTTTTGGGCGATGACCCCCTTGTCATGTGGAGTCTGTGGGGATATCTTGATATTATCTTTATTTGTATTTGTACCACTTTTATTATCTTTAAACCAATGGATCCTGTTCTTGTTTTTTATTAATACTTGTTTGGCTCGAAAATTTCAGATTTATATTATGGATTTTTTTTAATGTTTTATGATTTCATACTCGGGTAAATCATTCACAAACCTAAATTAATGATACCCAAGCACTTGTAACAGACCATGGGGATAGGTAACACCCTTCGGGTCTTGTCACGGGCTGGGTTTGGTGCCGGTATTGGTGGCACCAGATTCGGTTCGTGACAAAATGGTATCAGAGGAGGTTAATGTTTTTGGGTTATATTGCTGTTTTGGGATGAGTCGGGATATACAAGAGATAGGACTATCGGGGTTCGGGGTTTTGGTTGTGAGTAGGGTACCTAGCCCACACCTCTCATGGTATACCTTGAGTCACTAGGGGATTTTGGAATTTATGGATTGACTTCACTTCTAGGTGAGACGTGTGGGCTGCAAACCACATGTGGACATCAGGCGAATGTGAAGTAGTTGTTTCTTTTATTACTGAAATGTGTTTAGTTTATTTATATTTGATGTATTTTACTACAATTTTTAGAATTCTGGTATTGAATATTGTTTTGTGACTGTTTCATTTTCACTACTGGAAACATGATCTTTCCCAACACTTCTATACCAACGGTTTGTAAAAACCGTTGGTATAGCTAACCTTTCCCAACGGTTCATCAAAACCGTTGGGAAAGGGCCTAAAAACACACCCTTTCCCAACGGTTTTGGTGAACCGTTGGGAAAGAGTGACCTTTCCCAACGGTTCACCAAAACCGTTGGGAAAGGGGTGGATTTTTTCCCACTTTTTCCCAACGGTTCATCAAAACCGTTGGGAAAGAGTACCCTTTCCCAACGGTTCACCAAAACCATTGGGAAAGGGTGTTTTTTTAGGCCCTTTCCCAACGGTTTTGATGAACCGTTGGGAAAAAGTGGCAAAAAATCCAGCATACCCCTTAATAAAAATACACCCACCCAGAACCTATCCCAACGGTTGTCAAAACCGTTGGGATAGGTCTATCCCAACGGTTTTCAGAACCGTTGGGATAGGTTCATTGATGTTTTTCCAGATCTACTAACGGAGAACATTATATAAATCAAAAATTTATATAATTATGATAATACATATATATATTTATGAAATTATGTTTACAAAGTGATGTTAGCCTAGTGGTTAAGTCGTTCGATTATAAACGAGGGGGTCCTGGGATCAAATCCCAGCGGTGATTTTATTTTTGGAATTTATATACCAACGGTTCCATTACCGTTGGTATAGATTTCATATTACCTATACCAACGGTTTCCAAAACCGTTGGTATAGGTCTATACCAACGGTTTTCGGAGAACCGTTGGTATAGACCTATCCCAACGGCTTACTTGGCTACGGTTCTCCAAACCGTTGGTATAGGCTATACCAACGGTTTGGAGGCCTATACCAACGGTTCCAAACCGTTGGTAAAGGTTGGTTTTCCAGTAGTGTTTGTAGCAACATGCCTCCCCAGAAAGCTCCCACGCGCCCACAGGAGGAAGCTGGAGAGAGCTCTCCTACACCGATTGATCAGAGGCTCGTGGAGGATGTGGTATAGGATATCCAAGATTTGGGACAGGGACTAGATTCTTCTCCTATTCCTGTTAGGGAATAAGATATATTTCCTAGAAAATATAAAGCACAAGAGTTTCTGAAAAACAATACTCCTACCTTCTGAGGTAGCTCAGAACCCCAGGAAGCAGGAGAATGGATAGAGAAGATTGAGCGTATGTTTGAGTTCTTGGAAACACCCGAGGAGCTTAGGGTGAAGTGTGAATCCTTTCTGTTGGAGGGTCCTAGCCATAAGTGGTGGGAGTCAGTGCTTCAGGCTGGGAAGAATGAGCAGACACACTAGGGAGATTTCTTCAATATACCTCAAGTAAGTTATTCTATTTCTTTCCTCTTTCAAATTTCTTAGGGTTTAATTCTATTTTATTAGGATTTATTCTCTTTTACTTGAATTACCAAGTGACCATGGGGGTAGGGTTTCTAACCTAGAGTTTAAACTTGGGTTTTCATGGTCAATTCTTGTGTTTTTAGGTTTGTTCTAAGCCCCTCTTGGTGTGGTGGTGGTGCGACTTTATTTTCGCACTGTGTTTCAAGGGTTTTCATTACTTTGGTAGGCGATTACTTTTTGTATGAAATCTTCAGGATATATATGTTTTTTTATGGTATTTTCATGTATATTTAATTTTAATGTTGCTTCCAAAATTTATTTTATTGGCAATTATAAAACAAATGAAATTTTAATGCCAATTTCATGTGAAATTTGGGGGTTTTTCATATAAATATTTTGTTTATTCCTTAAGGGATTCCATATAATTATTTATTTTATTTTATTGAACTTTATTAGGGATGAAAAAAATGTTTTAAATTTTCGTATCCTTTGTTTGTTTCTGAAAAATTGATTTTGGGTGATGTTCGTTACGAAAATGGTTTTTGAGTACCCATTTGGTGTTGAATTAGGTGCTTTACATGGCTATTCTATGTGATGATTATTGGGGGTTATTTTATAACTCATGTAATGGGTTTAAAGAAATTATTAAGGTTATTTTAATTATATTTTGGTTAATGTGAGTATGCACATGATGTTCAAGTGGGGTTTTCAAAGAGTTTTGGGTGCAAAATAAGGAAAGATTTGGAGAAGTTGTTTTATTGAAACTCTAAGTGTTTTGTTGTGTGTTTTAAATGGTATAAAATGTGTATAGATAATTTATTGGGTGAATGTTACCATTAGTGGTGTTTTACATGAAAATGGATATGTTTTTCATGCTGAAATTGTTTGAGCACAAAGGGGGAAGCCCGGGTACCTAGGTGGGGCGGATGTGTACTAGTATAGCTAGTGGTCTGGATGGTTTTTTCCCCTATTTAAATTAGCATTTGGATAAATAAAACTATAAATAAACTATGTGGATGATTATTGGGGACCACTAGGCTATGGTTATGTTCCCTACTAGTGGCTCGTGCATGAGAAAAAATTTACTATGGTTACTTTACACCGAGGTATGAGGTACATGGGGCCCGAGACTATCTAGTGCCTAGGGGTGTTCCTGATTTTGTTGCTCATTGTGTTTGTGGTATTTAAATTTTAATGGGGTTTTTTGGGAATTAAATTACAGTAGATAACATGTCTATTTAAATGTGTGAACATTCTGAAAATTTTAGCTTGAAAACTATTTCCAATTGAAAGTTGCATTTCTTGAATATTAGCACTGCTTTTATTTGTGTATTAAAACTACTTGCTTTTTCACATTGTATTGCATTATATTTGGAATAATTGGGTGGTATCTCATTTGTATTAGGATAAAACCCTACTTACACCCCTTGGGTGTAATTAGACATCATTTTTCTTGAATCAGGTAAAGGGAAAGCAAAGGGTGATGGCAGTTCAGGGTGTTAGTCTCCATACTTGGGGCGGAGTTGTGGAGACAGCTTGTGGGCGATGACCCCATTGTCATGTGGAGTCTGTGGGGGATATCTTGATACTATATTTATTTGTGTTTGGACCAATTTTATTATCTTTAAACCAATGCATCAAGTTCTGGTTTATTCTTAAGACTTGTTTGGCTCGAAAATTTCAGATTTACATTATGGATTGTTTTTAATGTTTTATGCTTTCATACTCAGGTAAATCGTTCCGAAACCTAAATTAATGATACCCAGGAACTTGTGCCAGACTGTGGGGATATGGAATACCCTTAGAGTCTTGTCACAGTCTGAGTTTGGTGTCGGTATTGGTGGTGACCAGATTCAGTTTGTGACAGATATCATATATGATCTTCTAATATTGCTTTGTTCATAATATTTCAGTAGTATCATCATTTTGGGTGTTAGCTGATTCGTTTACCTTTATATTATTAGTTACATAAGCCATGTTTTTTATGGATATTATGTATTTGATTCTTATCCATATTGATATTAAGTTTTTAAGCATTATTTTTAATCATAAAATGAAAATTATTCTTGAATGGTTATGATGGGGAATGAATTTCATCGCGTTCGTGGAGACAATAATCCATACGTACGCACGAGAAAAAATATCATTCTATTGAAGGTGAAATCATATGTAATTGGATGGTATATAATATATAAATAATCCTTAACATTTTATATTTATTATTTACATCAGTTATACTCATTATTATACCCATCCAAATAATGAAGTGTTTGAATAACAAACTACACCACGACGTGGAGACGGTAAGCCGTACGTACACACGTATGGTGACTTGTCATTCATAGGATGGATAGAATAATGAATATGGTCGTACCATATTTACAATAACATAAAAATATTTATAAGTTACTGGAGTTATTTTTTTATGGAAACAACAAAGAAAGAGGAAGTGGAATAAGAAAAGAACTTTGAAAGAGGTGGTGAAATTATTACCTCTTCTTTGGGTGTTTCCTTTTGAGTTGATCAAAAGGGATACATAGGTTGGATTTATGATCAAATTAAGAACTCTAGGTAAAATTTAGGGTATTTGGGAGTATATTTGATCAGGGTTTGGCTGAGCCAAATGGATTTGGAGGTGTTATTTTGAGAGAATGGGAAGTACCCTTTTATAAGAGAGGTGAGGGTCTCTTTAGTAAAAGCTTGAAATATTATTTTATTATACAATCATATTCGGTTTATAATGGATCCAAAATAATTTATTTCAAGGATAAGGTGGGTATGGGTCTAAAACCTCTCAACAAATAGGTTTTAGACAGGTTTAGGTCACCATATTAACCTTATCTTTTATATTTAACTCTTAGTTAAATAGTTTAACTTTAACGATGTATTATTGTTTTATTATAATAAATGGTTAATAAACTTACTATAAAAAGAAAATAGAACCTAAAGTGGTTAATTATTGATATATATAACCTTATATAAGTCCTTTTACTGAACCTTATATTTTTAATAATATTATATAAATTAATAATATAGTATTTGTTTTAAAAACTCATTTATGTCAATTTTGACACTATTTGGTATTTTGTTTTTGTGAAAGTCATAAAAACTTTATCACATTGAAAAAAATTTATTTAACCAACCCTAACATGTCATATTAACCTATAAAATTAGTTTAATTCATCATAAGTCTCAATTTACATTTATTTGTATATTTATAATGTCACTTATTTTAATCTTTCATTAATAAGGTAATTACTGCATTATCATTGTATCATAAATAAATTTAATTATTTAATGTCTAAAAATTATAAATAAAATACCAATATATAGGAAATTTTTTTAAATTTCTAATGAATATTTATATTCTAATTTATCTTATGTATAAACCTATATTAAAAATGGTATATTTATTAAACTTTGAATTTAACACTTTTAACTCTTCTTTAAATAAAATAATAATAAATGCCCTAATCTAATCCAAGTGGACCAAAAAGATCATAATTTATTCCTAAGGTTTATTTTGGTCGAAATAAACTTATAAAAAATAATTAGGACATATGTCAAGGTAATTATAATATCATTTTTTATCTTTAATTACCCTATTTACTTTTAACAGTGGTAAATAAAAGTCAAAAGTTACTATTCACCAATTTTTTTTCATATTATTGAACCAAATTTTACTTAATAATTTCAACCACATCTCTTTTATTTTTTAAATTCAATTCATAGAAGAAAAAAAATTACGTTTTATGCAAATTTGCAAATGCGCCTAGAAGGTGGGTAAAATACGGTAAAAAGTTTAATAAAATTTTATATATCTAATATTATTATAAAATGACTCCAATGAATTAAATTGAACATATATTGGTATTATGTATTTATTTTTATCTAATATAAATTTTAATAAAATGACTAATTATTTAAATAAAAAGTATTTTTTTAAACAATAACACAATGTTTTTCACTATTCAACAAAAAATGAAAGTTTTCAGAAAAATAAAAAAAATTCACCCTAAGCTAATTTTGATATTACGAATCAAAAATGAAGTCCATTTTGAAAAATAAAATTTATAAAATTTCAAAAAGTGGGTATTACTATTCATAAAAGCTATTTTGATTGGTCATGGTGTGTTAGAACTCGAAATTGCATACCATGCAAGCTATTGTATTATTGAAAGAGAAGAATACCCTGGAAGCTTGGGGTGTTAATTTTTTTCCTCCTTCAAATAATTTTTTACTCCAAATTTCTTGAATATTACAGAAAAAAATATTCGAGTGGTTCTTCATCATAATTTCCTCAGGTTCCCATGTTTCCTCTTCCATATTATGGTTTCTCTATAGAACATTCACTAGATGAGTCATTCGGCTTCTCAGCACTTGTTATCTAGTATCAAGAATCTTGACAGGATCTTTACAATAAGACAGATTGGGTTCGAGTTATATTTCTTCATAGGTGAGTACATGTGTTGAGTCAGACATGTATTTTCTTAGCAGTGATACGTGGAACACATCATGAACTCTGGAGAGACCTGGCGGCATTTTCAAACGATAAGATACAACTCCAATTAGTTCTAGAATTTCTAAATGTCCGATGTACCTGGGACTTAATTTTCCCTTCTTATCGAATCGTATAACACCCTTCCATGGAGATACCTACAAGAAAACATGATCTTCTATGTGAAATTCCAAATCTTTCCTTAGGTTATTGGCATAAATCTTTTGCCTACTTTGAGCTGCTTTGATGTGGGTTTGGATAACCTTTACCTTTTCAATTGTTTCCTCAACAAGTTCTGGGCCTATGAGTTTTCTTTTACCAACATCATCCCAACAAGTTGGTGTGCGACATCTATTTCCATATAACGCTTCATATGGTACCATTTGAATACTTGAATGGAAGATATTATTATAGGAAAATTCTACCAGAGGTAAATATTGATCCCACATATCTTGAAAGTCAAGTAAGAAAGATATCAACAAGTATTCTAAGGGTTGAATAGTCCATTCTGATTGTCCATTAGTTTGAGGGCGGTAGGCATTGCTCAAACGAAGTTTAGTGTCCAAGGTCTTCTAAAGACTTTTCCATAACGTTGATATAAAATGGGGTTCACGATCATAAACAATCGATAGGGGTACTCCAGGAATTCTTATAAATTCATTAATATATATTATTTCTAAGCGTTCAAGTGGAAAATCTTCTCTTATAGCAAGAAAATGCGATGAATTAGTAAGATGATCAACAATGACCCGTATTACACCATTCCTTCTAGGAGTCTTTGGTATCCCCATGACAAAGTCCATTATAACATCATCCCATTTCCACTCAGGTATGGGAAGAGGTTGCATGATTCCTCTAGAATGTTGTCTTCCAACCTTAACCTGTTGACAAACCATACATCTTGACACACAATCAGTAATCTCCCTCTTCATGTTGTCCCACCAAAAATGTTCCTTAAAATATCTATAAATCTTAGTGCTACCAGGGTGTATAGAGAAATTGAAGCTATTATAATCATCCAACAATTCCCCTTTTAGACCAGGTATATCAGGAACACAAACTCTCTTCCCAAATTTCAAAATTCCATTTTCATATATGAAGTCAATCAATCTACCACCATTCACATATTTAATTTTCTTTTGAAACTCCTAATCATTAGTCTGAGAACTTTTTATCCTTTCTAGTAAATATGGTTTGGAAACCATTTGAAAAAGTATTGATGTTTCACCTTCCATGATTATTCCCATATCCATCTTTACTATATCCATGAACATAGAATCCATTTAAACTCTCATCTTGTTCAAAACTCCACCATCCTTTCTGCTCAAAGCATCTTCCACCTTATTTGCCTTCCCCAGGTGGTAGTGTATAGTGGAATCATAATCTTTGAGTAGTTCAAGCCATCGTCTTTGCCTCATGTTGAGTTCTTTTTGTGGGAAAATATACTTCAAACTCTTGTGATCAGTATATATCTCACATTTTTCACCATATAGATAGTGTCTTCATATCTTCAATGCAAAGATTACAGATTCTTACTCAAGATCATGAGTAGGATAGTTTTGTTCATGAATTTTTAGCTGTAGTGATGCATATGCAATAACCTATCATTTTTCATAAGGACACAACCAAGTCCTTTCTTTGAAGCATCACTATAAATAACAAACCAATCATTCCCCGATGATAGAGTCAATATAGGAGAATTAACTAATATTATATTAAGTTATTCAAAAAATTATTCATAATATTTTTTCCAAGGAAATTTAACCCCTTTACGTGTGAGCTTGGTTAATGGGTCATCCAATCGAGAAAAATTCTGGACGAAACGCTGATAATAACCTACTAAACCAATAAAACTGCATACCTCAGTTATACTCATCAGTGTTGGCCATTATTGGACTTCCTTGGTCTTTGAAGGATCAAAATATATTCCATCTTTAGAGACAATATAGACAAGAAAAGAAATATCCTGAAGCCAGAATTCACACTTTCTAAACTTCCCATATAACTCATTTCTTTTAAGAGTCTTTAGAATAATGCACAAGTAATTTTCATGATCTTCGTAGCTTTTGGATTATACCAAGATATCATCAATAAATACCACTACAAAGTCATCAAGATATTCCTTGAAAACGCTATTCATTAGATTCATGAAAACATATGGTGAATTAGTCATTCCAAAAGTCATTACTGTAAACTCGTAATTCCCGTACTTGGTAGGAAATGTTGTCTTCGGAATGTCTTCCTTCTTCACACAAAACATATGATATCTATATCGAAGGTCAATCTTTGAAAAATATTGAGTTCCATGAAGTTTATCGAATAAATCATCAATGCGAGGTAGGGGATACTTGTTCTTTATTGTTATAGCATTGATCTCCCTATAGTCAATGCACAACCTCATAGATCCATCTTTCTTCTTAACAAAAAGAATAGGGAATCCCCATGGAGAAACAATAGGGAGAATAAATTTTTTATTACTCAATTTCTCTAGTTGTTTATTTAGTTCCACTAATTCCATAGTGATCATTCTATAAGGGGTATTTAACATGGGCCTTGAACCAGGAATTAAATCAATAGAAAACTCAATTTCTTATTCTGGAGGATGTCCAGGTAAATCCTTTGGAAACACATCAACATATTCTTATATAATAGGTATATACTCTATTAGAACATTATTTTCCTCACCCATTGTTATTTCATTCTCTTCTCCCCAATAATTGAATTTAGTAGAGCTACTGGGGGTGAATCTAGATAATAATCAGGTGGCGACATTTCTGCTCTAAAGATAAGGTATTCCTTATCATCATTGAAAATTGTAACCTCCTTCTTCTTATAATAAATTTTCACATCATGGTTCGAAATACAATCCATACCAAGGATTATATCAAATTCAATCATGGGTATGACGATGAGATCAACATAAAAAGAACATTTATATTCCTTAATGGGAAATAATTCACCAAACTTTGTTGAAATGATACTTCCCTTAGGAGTTTTGACTGAAAAATCCCTTGTTAAATAAAATTGTAAATATCTATTTTTCTTAGAAAAATGGGGAGATATGAAACATTTTGATGATTTAGAATCAAATAATGAATTGGCTAAACTTGAAGAAACCATTAAATTACCTGCCACCATGTCTTTTAGAGATTCAACCTCAGCAGTAGTGATCGCATAATCTTATAATTTCTACCTTGTCCTTTTCTGAGGTAAGTTTCCTTGGCACTTAGTACATTCATTTTCATAATTCCCCATTTCTCTATAATTTTAGCATTCAACATTGACAACCTCTTTATTTACCTTACAATCACGAGATTGATGTCCTTTTTCACCACACTTGTAACAGACTCCAATTCCCTTCAGGAAAGTATTGGGGTGTTTATTCCCACATTTACCACAGGATGGGAATTCAAATTTTCCCTTATTCCCATTATTTCCATTTCCAGAGTGTTCAGAAGATATATTATTCTCATTCTTTACTTTAAATTCATAAGACTTAGAGAATTACTGTTCTTTCTTGATAGCACATAAGACAATATCTTTGTATGATGAGAAGGATTGTGAGACTAATGCTCAACGGAGTAATGATTTTAACCCATTGAAGAATCGATAAATCTTACTCCTTAGGTTACGTATATAATCTACTTCATGCCTTGATAACCTTGTAAATTTAGCCTCATACTTTTCAACATTCTCATCCTCCTTTTGTCTTAGAATCAGAAGTTGTCTTTCCATATCCACTCGATGGTCATGAGGAAAGTATTTTTCTAATAAAATCTCTTTAAAATACCTCCATTCTATATTTTATACTTCTTCATAATCATTTTTGTTTTGAATTAATGACCAATATTTATCTGCATCTCCCGTGAGGCGATAAACTGCCATGACAACTTTTTCCCTTTCTCTACACCCCAAAGCATGAAATATTTTATCTAAGGAACTTATCCATTTCTCAACTAAAAATGGATTTATAGTCCCATTAGATGTTGGTGGTTGTTTCCTCATGAAGCAGTCTAACATTGATCCTCCACATTGTGGATCAGGGTGCTCCATACGGGTAAGGTTTTTATTCATAACCCGAGTTAGTTTTCCCAGTATGGTGATAAGATGATCAGCACTAGTTGCATCACTAACTCCACTATAATTATATTTAGTAGGAGGGAAATACCTACATGGATTACATGCAATTATACAGTTTCCATTCCTTCCACTAGGCGCCATTTCTAAATAATGGCATACACTAGATTAGTTTATAAATCGCAATACATAATTCCAAACATGTAAAACACTTAGCATAAATTGAATAGTTTATGGATATAATCCATAATCATAAAAATGTTTTCTTTGAGGAGGTATATACTTATAAATCATTCATAATGGTTTGTAAATAAAATGTGAATTATCCTAAGCATATCCCTTGGGAGTGTCGTAACCAAGAGTGCAACAAGGCCCGTTGTCGTGTACCAGGATACCCCAGGTCAAGCCCGAAACTCCTTGTCGGAGTTTTCACACCTAGGTACATTTGTGCCAAAGCCGACTCTACCTAATCATATCTAGACAGGTATTCATTGCTTGGAAAACTCAAAAAATCTCTACATTACCAAAATTCTAGGAAGTTATTCTATACTAATCCTCAAAGTCTATCTTAGGGTAATGTTCTATAATCAGAGTTTTTCTAAATCTAGTTTCCAAGGTTTGTACTAAACTTCCTCTGATACTAACTATAACACCTCGACACTAGTTACCCAGAATCGGTGCATTATTACATAACATTGTCATGATCACAAGGGATCAAATCCCAAAAGAATGATCAATTTAGTATCCTTGGAAGTACTAGATACAAGCATAAGTTTTACATTACATTATGAAATGAAAAACTACAACATTGTGTCTCCTTTTAACACATTCATCTCCCTTATACTATCCCTGAAGGTCATTCATAATATACTTTTTTGCATCCTGGGAAAAGTAAAACATAGAAAGGGGTGAGCTCAGGTGCTCAGTAAGGATAACAATATAGCAAAAACTTTCATAAATAAGCATAAACATTTAAGGAAATGTATAAGACTAAAACAAAAGTCTTTTAAACTTAAAATTCAGTATAATATGGCAAAGATAAATCAAATAATTCCATTTAATTATTCACATGGATATTCTACTTGTCATGACCCCCTCCCCACAAAGTGTACCCCTCCTGGGCCAGCAATGTGAGAAGAGAGATAATGACCCCCGAGTCCCGCCTCTAGTAGGCTCCGGGTTGGCGACTAGCACCGAGGGTATAATAAACACACAAATGGGAGGCATTACCCTCTAAGAGAACACATGCAGAAGAGAGAGATAGAATAGACTCCAATCAACTCCAACTCAGAACTGAAAAATAAAAGAAATCCAAGTACATATATGAAATGTCATGCAAAAGTACTACAACTAAAAGGGGAAACTAAAAGTACCCAAAAGAATGTAAAACGAAAGTGACCACAAGCCCGAACAGCTCCTCCTCCAACCACAAGCTACTAGTAACCAACTTGATCTCCAACCTGCTCCAAGTGACCTGAAAAACAGTTTATATATACATAGGGTGAGTATAACAGTATACTCATTAGGATCCTCCCCAAGCCTCTCGTGCAAAAGTAAAGAAAACATGCTAAAGCCCAGTGAACAACAAGTGAAACTAACTCGTCAGGTATACTAAGTTCCCAACCTCACCATGGCTACTCTCACCAAGTAACGCATACAAGAATATAGAATATAGTAAAGAATATCAAGGGTACCCCACTACTACTTCCCCACTGGTTTTCTGCTTTGCCCTAATGACATATGTCCTGTGCATCTCTCTCCAAAGGCTTGCCCGCAGACACCTGGGCTAAGCTCCACAATCTGCACCTCGTGCACCACAAAGGATTTCCCACAGAAACCTGGGCGAAGCACCACACCATCCTCACAACCAAAAGCAACCGGGTAAGTTCTGGGAGCCACCACAGCCCGCATAACATGTATCATACATCGGGTATTATACCTCAAGCCATTATAGCCCATACACCGAATAGGGATCCTCAAGCCATCACAGACTATACACGTTAAACCTATAGTAGTCCATATGATACTATATCCAGAATATATGTGTGTGAAATAACCACAAGCCATTACAGCCCTCTACACACATATATGGGTAAAACTAACCAGTGTGCTTACCAGCACAAAGATCTACCACGAGAAGAGAGCGAGGTCAAAGTGGGTAGTCAGCCATTCAACCTCCCATCAGAATGTTAGGGAAAACACCCCCCCAGGGATCAGAATCCCCGAGGTGTCAGTTGCCCTTACTGACAGGGTGGAGTAGCATATAGAAACAAAAAAAGTACAGAATATATATATAACTCACATCCACACTATGGGCATTACCTAGTATTAGATACAACTGCGGCTAACGTCTCTCAGACTCTAGGATACTACTTCTAAGACTAGGTATCCTATAAGCACACAAACGTTTGAAGAGTTTTATTAGATTACTCCATTCTCATTTTATCACTTCCACTGTACGTTAATTAATTCTTTAAACATTAATTAACCATGAACAATTCCACATTAAAATGAATTGGAATCACATTAAAAAATCAACTGCTCCTTTTAATATTCACATCACCATTAAATTCTAGTATCTCCATCCCTGTGGCTTTTCACCATTTAATCAAACATTCATTACAGAATTACTTTTCCATATTCCCAGGCATTCTAGAAAAGCATCCTATGCTTCTAAACACAAAGGAGGCTCAACATGGTGAGTAGATATACTACTCGTCGAGTCTTTTCCGCCTATAGAAAGAGCATAGACCCATTCTCCCTCGAGAGGATAAACACATAAAGCACATGGCATACCCCGTGCATCTTCACCTCCTTTGGAAGAAGGGTAGCAAGACCAGCTTCCTTGAGTAGTGGGGAAAAGAAAAGCAGATTAACATTCAAAGAAAACCACAAGCATACAGCAACCACATCCATCCCATTCCATCACCCCTGGTGTCCTCCCCGACACCCACATGCATAAGCTGATGCATCTCTCCACCCTAGGCGTCATCCACTACCACAACCACAAGTCCCCATGCCTCCACATATCACAACAGCCATCCAGGCTCACATCACAACACAAGAAGCATGAAAACAACAGTCACAACCATGGGATCTTGACCCTTTAACAAACAAGAGGGTAACTCAGAACCCTTTTAGAAACTCCCACATAATCTGTTCTTTAATCCATATTGAATTAGCAGATTTTTTATTCGTCGGTTCCAATTACGGGATACCTAATCAGTAAGATATCACAATTAAATAACTATGCTTACTTCCCTAATTTGATTATCCTCAAATTAGAACAACTACAAAAACGTAAAAAACCAGATTAATTTACATGCATCTTTATCTTTAGACATTTAATTAACAATTAATTCCAGATTTACGTTCATTATCAATTTCTATCATGAACAAACAACAAATCAAAGAAATCATAGATATCACTCTATCTTGAAAAACATGAGGCAAACCGTTATCACGGTATAAAGCAACAACATGCGATCAACCAATTCTTTTAATCCAGTTCAAGTATTTAATTAGGTCAATTTCATTGTGATCCAAAGGACTAAATCATGCTAATCCTACGATTGCACATATAAAATTAGAGAAGCCATGAATCCCCTACCTGGAAGAGTTCTTGACGTCCTTTATCCACACAACGGGTCACAATCCTCCTCTCACGAAAACTGCATCCACCGGAGGATGCCACGGTACGACAGTACCAACCAACCCCAAGAAAAACCCATTAGAATCTTGGAAATTACATGGTATAATATTGAAGGGAGAAACAAGAGAAGATGATCCCCAAAGGAATGACGATAAAACATACCTTATTGGGAAGATTGACCAATACAGTTCGGTTGCATCCAAAATAGAGCAGAACCAATCCTAGGAGTAAAGATTGATTGTGCAACTCCTACGGGAATGATTGAAAGGTTCTAGCATCTCTTAGCTGAGAACAAAGGGAAAGAACAAGGGAGAATGATATCTCGTCCCTTTTTAAGATTTAATGGGGCGATGGTTTAAGATCCGGTTAATTCTCCATTAAAAACGGATCACATTAACCCACGCAGTTTGACCAAGTAAATACATCCCGGCCTTAGGAATAATTAATATAAGATTTTTGGCCCTTGAAACGGCCTTAAGAGCCCTTAAAATAAGGCTTTAAATGTATTTTACGTCAAAGGAAATGTCAAAAGGGGAAAAACTGTAGGAATCTGGAAACACTGTTCACCCACCGTTACTCTACATGAAACCGATCTGTGAAACCGATCTGTCAGACCGATCTGTGAAACCGATCTGTCAGACCGATCTGTGAAACCGATCTGTCAGACCGATCTGTGAAACTGATCTATCAGACTGATCTATGAAACCGATCTGTCAGATCGATCTGTGAAACTGATCTGTCAGACCGATCTGTGAAACCGATCTGTCAGACCGATCTGTGAAACCGATCTATCAGACCGATCTGTGAGACCGATCTGTGAGACCGATCTGTTAGACCGATCAGTGAGACCGATCTGTGAGGCTGATCTGTTAGACCGATCTGTGAGAACGATCTGTGAGACTGATTTGTCAGACCGATCTGTGAGACGTATCTGTCAGACCGATTTGTGAGACCGATCTGTGAGACCGATCTGTCAGACTGATCTGTGAGACCGATCTGTCAGACCGATCTATGAGACCGATATGTTACTGTTCATAAAACTGGAAACACTGTTCACAGAACTGGAAAATTGGAAAAGTGTTGAGGATAAGTCACCTTGACCTCCCAGAACACCTCCAACACCACATTTTCACAAAGTAATGGACTAGAGAGGTCCAGGACATTACATTAGATACCTCTCAAAACATTCTCATCCTCGAGAATTAAAAACCAACCCAGAAGAAAATAGGGGTCCGAACAACCACCCCATAAGATACCTCTCAGGGGAAAACCACCATGATTTGTTCGAAAGCTGGAACAAAACTACAACATCTGAGAGTAGGGGAAAAACAATCCATATCCAAACAATTCAATCATAACATCACATCAAGGTACATAAATAAAACATGAAAGGTCTAACCACAAGAAACATCATTACATGAAAGGAGTTAAACATTAAACAACTCTGGGTACTAAGCACGTATCTATGACTCACACTCCCATGTACTCTCCTCCATGCCACCGTGTCTCCACAAGACACGAACTAAGGGGATAGAATGCCCACACAACACCTTCTCCTTGTGGTCTTGGATCTGCACAGGTCGCTCCTCGAAGGTTGCATCATCATCAATATCGATCTCTCCCCAATCGATAACATGAGATTCATCATGAAGATAACGGCGGAGTTGTGATACATGGAAAACATCATGTATCCGACTCATCTGAGGGGGAAGTGCTACTCGATACGCCACAACTCCAACACGAGCTAACACCTCGAAAGGCCTAACAAACCGGGGAGAAAGCTTACTTCCACGACCAAACCTTCGCTGCCCACGACAGGGATTCACCTTCAGAAACACATGATCCCCAACATTAAACTCTAAGGGTCTCCTTCTTTGATCAGCATATGATTTCTGACGATCCTGTGCTGTCTTCATCCTCTCACGAATCACCTGAACCATCTCTGTTGTATTCTGCACTAGTTCTGGTCTGAGAATTGCTGACTCTCTGACCCCAGTCCAGCACAATGGAGAGCGGCATGGCCGACCATACAAGGCTTCAAACGATGACATACCGATGGTAGAGTGAAAACTATTATTGTAAGCGAACTCTACCAAGGGTAAGTTCTTCATCCATGAACCTCCAAAATCAAGAACACAAGAGCGCAACATGTCTTCAAGATTCTGGATGGTTCGCTCTGTCTGACCATCCGTTTGAGGATGAAAAGCAGTGCTAAGGAACAGTTGAGAACCAAAAGCATGCTCGAGACCTCTCCACACCCTGGAGGTAAAATGAGGATCTCGATCAGAAATGATCGTCCTAGGTACTCTATGAAGTCTAACCACCTCCTCTAGATACTTCCTCGACAAAACCTCCACTGAGCTTGACTCCTTGATCGCTATGAAGTGGGACGACTTTGTTAAATGATCCACTACCACCCATAAAGCATCATGTCCTCCCGGCGCTCGAGGTAAACCTGTAACAAAGTCCATTGAGATGTCCTCCCACTTCCACTGAGGAATCTCTAATTGCTGGAGAAGACCACCAGGAACACGATGTTCAGCCTTCACCTTCTGGCAGACTAAACATCGAGACACACACTCTGCAACCTTACGTTTCAGCCCAGGACACCAAAACTGACTCCTCAAGGATCAGTACATCTTCTTCACACCAGGATGTATTGCCAAGGGTGAACTATGGAACTCTCAGAGAACCGTCTTGTGAATCTCCAAGGGAACAAAAATCCTGCCATGATACAACACTTGGTGTTGTTCATCCTCCGACCAACCATCAGGGGCATCACCACAAACAACTCTATATCTCTAGACTTCCACCTCTAGATCACCCAACTGAGACTCTTCCACCTTCTGCATCAGGGATGACTGCACCGTCATCTGGAAAAGACAACCTCTACCCCCAACTTCTCCCATATCAAGATGCAAAGCTGATAGATCTTCCATCACTCTCCAGGAATCACCAGATTCACGCACAACATCATTACGTGACTTTCGGCTTAGTGCATCAGCTACAACATTCCCTTTTCCAGGTGTATATGATATTTCAAAGTCGTATTCTTGCAAGAACTCCATCCACCGATGCTGCTGCAAGTTCAAGTCACGTTGGGAGAAAACATACCTCAAACTCTTATGATCGGTGAAAACCACAAAGTGATCACCAATAAGGTAATGTCTCCACAACTTCAGAGAAAACACCAAGGCTGCCAACTCAAGATCATGGGTGGAATAGTTGCATTCATGGGGACGCAACTGCCGAGACCCATAAGAAACAACTGAACTCTAATGCATGAGAACACAGCCTAGCCCCAGATGTGAAGCATCACAGAAAACATCAAACCGGACTCTCTCCGCTGGAAGACAAAGGACTGGAGCACTTACCAACTTCTCCTTTAGATACTCGAAAGCTGCCTGACACTGATCAGTCCATATGAACTCTTGATCCTTCCGGGTCAAAGCAGTCAGAGGAGTCGCAACTCGAGAGAAATTGGCTACAAACCTCCTATAATAGCCTGCGAGACCAAGGAAACTTCGCACCTCTGACACGGTCTTGGGGGCTGCCCAAGACACCACTGCTTCTATCTTCGACGGATCCATAGTTACTCCCTTTTGGGACACAACATGCCCCAAGAAATGAACTTCTCGAGCCCAAAACTCACACTTGGAAAACTTCCCAAACAACTGATGTTGGCTAAGAACTCCCAAAACGGCTCGTAGATGCTCTGCATGCTCCTCTTCAGATGTGGAGTACACAAGGATGTCGTCAATGAAAACCACAACAAACTTGTCCAGGAATTCACGGAACACAACATTCATCAACCCCCTGAAAACAGATAGAGGATTCGTCACGCCGAATGGCATTACAACAAACTCATAATGCCCATGACGACAAAGGAAAGCAGTATTCGGGATATCCTCATCCTTTACACGCATCTGATGATATCCTGACCGCAAGTCGATCTTTGAGAACCAACTTGAACCCTTCAGTTGATCGAATATGTCATCAATCCGCGGAAGAGGATAGCGGTTCTTTATTGTCACTTTGTTTAATTGACGATAATAGACGCACAATCACAAACTGCCATCATCCTTTTTCACAAACAAAACTGGCGCTCCCCATGGTGACACACTTGGCCGAACAAAACCACACTGCAACAGACCATCAAGCTGAATACGTAGCTCTCATAACTCATAAGGGGCCATCCTATATGGAGACATAGAGATAGGAGATTCTCCTGGCTGTAGATCGATCCCAAACTCGATCTCTCTTCGAGGGGGTAAGGATACAACCTCTTCTGGAAAGATGTCAGGGTACTCCTCTAAGACCCTAGGAAACGCCAACTGTTGAACCTCTGAATAACTCAACATCATCCCATCCATCATGGATGATAAGGATGGAACTCATCTATGACTCATCCGAGGATCTCTCTCACCAACAAACACCACTTTCTCTCCATCTGCATCAAAGAGAATGACCTTGTTCCTGTAGCAATCCACAGTAGCCTGCACCGAATACAACCAATCCATGCTGAGTATGACATCATATGGTTGTATTCGTAAACATAGGAAATATACCCAAGAGCGGTGTTTCCCCAACACTAGCTCACAGTCTCTACATACTTCAAACAAGTCGGCTCGACCTCCAACTGGCGTAGTCAACGCCAAGGGCACTGGAAGCCTCTCTACCTCAAGTCCCAAAGCATGGACAAGGGTAGGTGATATGAAGGAGTGTGTTGCTCCTGAATCAAACAAGGCATACACCAAGGTAGAAAACAAGCAAAGGGTACCTCGAACGACATCTGGCTCGCCTGGGGCTGGCAATGCTAGAGCATAAAGCTGACCACGACCTCCTCCACGGCCTCTCTGACCCTAATGAAAACCACCACCACGTCCGCGCTCTGCTCTCTGAGGAAGGGGAGTGTCATCGGGCTGTCCTCTGCCTGCTCCATCTACCCTCTGGTGATCTAAAGCTGGTGCAACCTGCTGCTGCTGCCTCGGATGGAACTGCCTCAACGGAGGAACCTGGAGCGGAGTTTCCGGTGCACGATGACTGCTATGAAAAGTCGGGCACTCCCGCTGCTGATGACCACGAACACCACAAGAAAAACAAGCGCCTGATCCCTTGACATATGCCTGAGAGTTTCTACCTCTAGAGAAACAAGATAAGAAGGGCTGGGACCTACCCCCAGGTGAACATAAACTCTTCTGCCCTGAACACCGGGATCCCTGGACCACAGCTTTGCTTCGTGAGGAATCATGACGATTCCCCTCTCGTGACGATCCGGTCCTAGACAAAGTCCTCTCAACAACCTCTGCCCTCGCCAGCACCTCAAGATATGTCTTTAGCATAAATGGGGTGAACTGGCGCTGAATCTCTGGATGCAAAGCCTCCTCGAAATGTCTCGCCCTTGCCTCCTCATATGGTAACAGGTCTGAAGCATATCGTAGAAGGTTCCTGAAACGGATTCCAAACTCTCAAACACTGGAGCTCCCCTGTTGAAGGGTAAGAAGCTCCTGGCGACTGGACGCCTTCGCAGTCAAAGAAAGAAACTCGAATCTAAACCTGTCTCGAAACTCCTCCCATGAGATCGCTGACTCCTCACGATCCCCGAGGAACAAGAACCACCACTGCCTCACTACTCCACGTAGCATCATCACAACCAAGGACACCCAGTGTTCCTTCCGAGCACGAATCGAACTGAAGCCTATCTCGACCTCCTCCAACCAGTCTTCTGTGACTGCATCTGAAACGGAGCCCTCGTACTTCTGTAGACTTTGGCACTGAAACTTTCGGAGTGTATTCCTCCAAGTGTCATCGTCGTCAACCTATACCCGGCGGCGATCTTCTGGAACAGCTTGCTGGGCATCTTCTGCGCAAACCTGACGAGGACGTCAACCTAGAGCCATACCTGTAAAATAACAACTGTTAGAGCTCCTAATCCTGGAATATGGAAGACTCAACATTAATTAATTAATTGTTTTGTTTTATTAATTTAAGGTTAACCTATCCCAAGGTCTACCCATTCAAACACAGGCGCAAAGAATAATGATGCATGATCCTTTCCTAGGTCTCTACCCTACAACCAGTATCACTTTGTTTAGTAGCCATCGTAAACTTAAAGGTCCATGCAACAGATCATAGGGGGCCCTAAACGCCTATGTCTCTGCCATTCTCCAGTGTTTACCCCACTTGCTAAACATGAATGACACCGTTTCCCTACCATCCCATGCATCCTCACCTCTGCCTAACTACAAACTCCATTCTATCCCTCAACCAGACCTCTGATACCACTCTGTCACGACCCCCTCCCCACAAAGTGTACCCCTCCTGGGCCGGCAATGTGAGAAGAGAGATAATGACCCCCGAGTCCCGCCTCCAGTAGGCCCTGGGTTGGCGACTAGCACCGATGGTATAATAAACACACAAATGGGAGGCATTTCCCTATAAGAGAACACATGCAGAAGAGAGAGATAAAATACACTCCAATCAACTCCAACTCAGAACTGAAAAATAAAATAAATCCAAGTACATATATGAAATGTCATTCAAAAGTACTACAACTGAAAGGGGAAACTAAAAATACCCAAAAGAATGTAAAATGGTAGCGACCACAAGCCCGGACAGCTCCTCCTCTAACCACAAGCTAGTAGTAACCAGCTTGATCTCCAACCTTCTCCAAGTGACCTGAAAAACAGTTTATATATACATAGGGTGAGTATAACAGTATACTCAGTAGGATCCTCCCCAATCCTCTCGTGTAAAAGTAAAGAAATCATGCTAAAGCCCAGTGAACAATAAGTGAAACTAACTCGTCAGGTATACTAAGTTCCCAACCTCACCATGGATACTCTCACCAAGTAACGCATACAAGAATATAGCATATAGTAAAGAATATCAAGGGTACCCCGCTACTACTTCCCCACTGGTTTGCCGCTTTGCCCCAACGACATACGTCCTGTGCATCTCTCTCCAAAGGCTTGCCCGCAGACACATGGGCTAAGCTCCACAATATACACCTCGTTCACCAAAAAGGCTTGCCCGCAGACACCTGGGTGAAGCACCACACCATCCTCACAACCAAAAGAAACCGGGTAAGTTCCGGGAGCCACCACAACCCGCATAACATGTATCATACATCAGGTATTATACCTCAAGCCATTATATCCCATACAACGAATATGGATCCTCAAGCCATCACAACCTATACACGTTACACCTATAGTAGTCCATAGGATACTATATCCAGAATATATGTGTGTGAAATAACCACAAGACATTATAGCCCTCTACACACATATATGGGTAAAACTAACCAGTGTGCCTACCAGCACAAAGATATACCACGAGAAGAGAGCGGGGTCAAAGGGGGTAGTCATCCATTCAACCTCCCATCAGAATGTTGGGGAAAACACCCCCTAGGGCTCAGAATACTCGGGGTGTTAGTTTACCTTTTCGACAGGGTGGAGTAGCGTATAGAAACACAAAAAGTACAGAATATATATATAACTCACATCGACACTATGGGCATTACCTAGTCTTAGATACAACTGCAACTAACGTCTCTCAGACTCCAGACTGTTACTTCTAAGACTAGGTATCTTATAAGCACAAAAACGTTTGAAGAGTTTTATTAGATTACTCCATTCTCATTTTATCAGTTCCACTGTACGTTAATTAATTCTTTAAACATTAATTAACCATGAACAATTCCACATTAAACTGAATTGGCATCACATTCAAAAATCAACTGCTCCTTTTAAGATTCACATCACCATTAAATTCTAGTATCTCCATCCCCGTGTATTTTCACCATTAAATCAAACATTCATTACAGAATTACTTTTCCATATTCCCAGGCATTTTAGAAAATCATCCTATGCTTATAAACACAAAGGAGGCTCAAAACGGTGAGTAGATATACTACCCATCGAGTCTTTGCTGCCTATAGAAAGAGCATAGAACTATTCTCCCTTGAGAGTCTAAACACGGAAAGCACGTGGCATACCCCGCGTGTCTTCGCCTCCTTCTGAAGAAGGGTAGAAAGGCCAGCTGCCTTGAGAAGTGGGGAAAAGCAAAGCAGATTAACATTCAAAGAAAACCACAAGAATCCAGCAACCACATCCATCCCATTCCATCACCCCTGGTGTCCTCCCCGACACCCACATGCATAAGATGATGCATCTCACCACCCTATGCGTCATCCACTGCCACAACCACAAGTCCCCATGCCTCCACATATCACAACAGCCATCCAGACTCACATCACAACACAAGCAACATGAAAACAACAGTCACAACCATGGGCTCTTGACCCTTTAACAAGCAAGAGGGTAACTCAGAACCCTTTTAGAAAATCCCACATAATCTGTTCTTTAATCCATATTGAATTAGCAGATTTTTTATTCATAGGTTCCAATTACGGGATTCCTAATTAGTAAGCTATCACAATTAAATAACCATGCTTACTTCCCTAATTTGATCATCCTCAAATTAGAACAACTACAACAATGGAAAAAACCAGATTAATTTACATGCCTCTTTATCTTTATCCAATTAATTAACAATTAATTCCAGCTTTACGTTCATTATCAATTTCTATCATGAACAAACAACAAATCAATGAAATCATAGATATCACTCTATCTAGAAAAACATGAGGCAAACCGTTATCACGGTATAAAGCAACAACATGCGATCAACCAATTCTTTTAATCCAGTTCAAGTATTTAATTAGGTAAATTTCATTGTGATCCAAAGGAATAAATCAGGATAATCCTACGATTGTACATATAAAATTAGAGAATCCATGAATCCCATAACTGGAAGAGTTCTTTATGTCCTTTATCCACACAACGGGTCACAATCCTCCTCTCACAACAACTGTATCCACCGGAGGATGCCACGGTACAACAGTACCAACCAACCCCAAGAAAAACCCATTAGAATCTTGGAAATTACATGGTATAATATTGAAGGGAGAAACAAGAGAATATGATCCCCAAAGGAACAACGATAAAACATACCTTATTGGGAAGATTGACCGACACAGTTCGGTTGTATCCAAAACAGAGAAGAACCAATCCTAGGAGTAAAGATTGATCGTGCAACTCCTACGGGAATGATTGAAAGGTTCTAGAGTCTCTTAGCTGAGAACAAAGGTAAAGAACAAGGGAGAATGATATCTCGTCCCTTTTTAAGATTTAATGGGGAGACGGTTTAAGATCCGGTTAATTGTCCATTAAAAACAGATCGCATTAACCCACGCGGTTTGACCAAGTAAATACATCCTGGACTTAGGAATAATTAATATAGGATTTATGGCCTTTGAAACGGCCTTAAGAGCCCTTAAAATAAGGCTTTAAATGTATTTTATGTCAAAGGAAACGTCAAAAGGGGAAAAACTGTAGGAATATGGAAACACTGTTCACCCACCGTTATTGTACATAAAACCGATCTGTCAGACCGATCTGTGAAACCGATCTGTCAGACCGATCCGTGAAACCGATCTGTCAGACCGATCCGTGAAACCGATCTGTCAGACCGATCTGTGAAACCGATCTGTCAGACCGATCTGTGAAACCGATCTGTCAGACCGATCTGTGAAACCGATCTGTCAGACCGATCTGTGAAACCGATCTGTCAGACCGATCTGTGAAACCGATCTGTCAGACCGATCTGTGAAATCGATCTGTCAGACCGATCTGTGAAATCGATCTGTCAGACCGATCTCTGAAACCGATCTGTCAGACCGATCTGTGAGACCGATCTGTGAGACGGATCTGTCAGACCGATCTGTGAGACCGATCTGTGAGACCGATCTGTCAGACCGATCTGTGAGACTGATCTGTCAGACCGATCTGTGAGACCGATCTGTGAGACCGATCTTTCAGACCGATCTGTGAGACTGATCTGTCAGACCGATCTGTGAGACCGATCTGTTACTGTTCATAAAACTGGAAACACTATTCACAGAACTAGAAAATTGGCAAAGTGTTGGGGATAAGTCACCTTGACCTCCTGGAACACCTCCAACACCACATTTTCACAAAGTAATGGACCGGAGAGGTCTGGGCCATTACACTACTAGTCAAATAATCACATATAATATCAATAGACAATTTTATAATGATGGAATGCATAATGTCGGACATCATAACCACATAGTTAAGGCCTTGTGCCAAGACTACAAGTAAGATTTTGTCAAGGCATTATGACAAGACATTAGTTTGTCTCATGAGACCTACTAATGCATCGAGGAGCTATAACAGGCTCCACCCGTCACTTACTAAGTCTAATGTATTTCTCATATGAAAAGTTTGAAACATAACATAAACATTCGTATTAAAACTAGCATACGAAATATTAATACTTTAACCATAAACCATGAATGACATAAAAATAATACATCCATAGTCAAACATATCACAAAACCTTCAATAAAATATGGGATATTGTATCATAATAAATCAACTTCAAACAAGTGTAAAATCCATCAAAGGATGTTGATATAGATGAAATCAAAACTCTTTGAGAGAAATATATCTTTCTATCTTGAAATAATTTAAAAGTAAAATAATTATAAAATAAAACATTTATTTTGAAAATATTATTATAAGCTTGTAAGGGAATTTTTTAATGTGTTATAATGGCGGAAAATAGCCTCACTCGCCGTATATGTTAAAAAAACATTCTTTCCTTAATTTTGTCGAAAAGGTCATAAAGGACCTTGTTTGGAAAACGAAGTAAAGATTAATTTATAAATTTTTTATAAAAATTCAAACAAGGGTATAAATAACTTTAAAAAATAGTCTAGGAAATAGTAAAAATGTTTTGAAATACATTTTTAAGAAACACGGATGTGGATGATAAAGAGGTCCTAGTAGATACTCACGTATAAACAACCTCAGATAATGAAGAGATTATAGAATTAACCCTTAACTCATAACTTTCCTCAATAGAGGGTATGTTAACCTCATATATAATAGTTAAATCATTATTATTAAATTATAAAATAACCACATACATAAATATGATATCATATATGATCTTATAATATTTATTTGTTAATAATATTTCAGCAGTATCATTGTTTCGGGTGTTAACTGATTCATTTCCATTTATATGCTTGGTTACATAAGCCATGTTTATTATGTATATGATGTATTTTATTCATATACAAAATGATATTAAGTTTTTAAACATTATTTTTAAGAATAAAATGAAAATTATTCTTGAATAGTTATGATGGGGAATGAATTTCATCACGTTCGTGGAGACAGTAATCCATACGTACGCACGAGAAACAATATCATTCTATTGAAGGTGAAATAATATGTAATTGGATGGTATATAATATATAAATAATCCTTAACATTTTATATTTATTATTTACATCAGTTATACTCATTATTATACCCATCCAAATAATGAAGTGTTTGAATAACACACTACACCACGACGTGGAGACGGTAAGCCGTACGTACACACGTATGGTGACTTGTCATTCATAGGATGGATAGAATAATGAATATGGTTGTACCATAATTATAATAACATCACAATATTTATAAGTTACTGGAGTTATTATTTTGGTATGGAAACAACAAAGAAAGAGGAAGTAGAATAAGAAAAGAACTTTGAAAGAGGTGGTGAAATTATTATCTCTTCTTCAGGTGTTTCCTTTTTAGTTGATCAAAAGGGCTCCATAGGTTTTATTTCTTATCAAATTAAGGACTCTAGGTAAAATTGACGGTAGTTGGGAGGATATTTGAGTAGGGTTTGGCTGAGCCAAATGGCTTTTGAGGTGTGATTTTGAGAGAAGGGGAAGTACCCTTTTATAAGAGAGGTGAGGGTCACTTTAGGAAAATCTTGAAATATTAATTTATTATAAAATAATATTCAGTTTATAATGGCTCCAAAATTATTTTTTTTGAGTCTAAGGTGGGGATGGGTCTAAAAAATCTCAACCAATAGGTTTTAGATAGGTTTAGGACACCATATTAACCTTATCTTTTAGATTTAACTCTTAGTTAAATAGTTTAACTTTAACCATGTATTATTGTATTATTATAATAAATGGTTAATAAACTTAATATAAAAAGACAAGATAACCCCAAGTGGTTAATTATTGATATATATAACCTTATCTAAGTCCTTTGGACAAAAATTATTTTTTTTAGGAATATTATATCAATTAATTATGTAGTATTTGTTTTAAAAACTCATTTATGTCAATATTAACACTATTTGGTATTTTGTTTTTGTGAAAGTCATAAAAACTTTATCACTTAGAAAAAAATTTATTTAACCAACCCTAAAATGTCATATTAACCAAGAAAATTAGTTTAATTCATCATAGGTCTCAATTTACATTTATTTTTATATTTATAATATCAATTATTTTAATCTTTCATTAATAAGGTAATTACTGCATTATCATTGTATCATAAATAAATTTAATTATTTAATGTATAAAAATTATAAATAAAATACTAATATGTAGAAATGTTTTTTATATTTATAATTAATATTTATATTCGAATTTATCTTATGTATAACCCTATATTAAAAATGGTTTATTTATTAAACTTTGAATTTAACACTTTTAACTCTTCTTTAAATAAAATAATAATAAATTACCTAATCTAATCCAAGTGAACCAAAAGGATCATATTTTATTACTTAGGTTGATTTTGGTTGAAATAAACTTATAAAAAATAATTAGGTCATATTTTAGGGTAATTATAATATCATTTTTTTATCTTTAATTACCCTATTTACTTTTAACCGTGGTAAATAAAAGTCAAAAGTTACTATTCAAAAAAAATTATTTTCGTCTCATTTAACCACATTTTACTTATTGATATAAAAAATTTCTCTCATATTTTTTAAATTCAATTCACAGAAGCGGTAAAATTATGTTTTATGCAAATTTGCAAATACGCCTAGAAGGTGGGTAAAAACAGTAAAAAGTTCAGTAAATTTTTATGTATCTAATATTATTATAAAATTAATCCAATGAATTATATTGAATAAATATAGGTATTATTTATCTATTTATACCTAATATAAATTTAAATAAAATAGCTAATTATTTAAATAAAAATTTGATTTTTAAACAATAACAGAGTGTTTTTCACTATTCATCAAAAATTGAAAGTTTTCAGAAAAATACCAAAAATTCACCCTAAGATAATTTTGATATTCCGAATCCAAAAATGAAGTAAATTTTGAAAAATAAAATTTATAAAATTTCAAAAAGTGGGTATTACTATTCATAACGGCTAGTTTGATAGGTCGTGGTGTGTCAAAACTCGAAGTTGAGTACCGCGTGTATTATTCAAAGAGAAGCATACCTTAGAAGATTGGGGGTGTTACATTATTACCTACTTCAAGTAATTTTATCCTCAAAATTTCTAGAATATTACAGCATAAAAAGATTCGAGTGGTTCTTCATCATAAGTTCCTTGGGTTCCCACGTTGTCTCTTCCATCTTATGGTTTCTCCATAGAACATTCACCAGATGAGTCATTTGGTTTCTCATCACTAGTTATCTAGTATCGAGAATCTTGACAGGCTCTTCACAATAAGAGAGATCAGGTTCCAGTTCTATTTCTTCATAGGTGAGTACATGCGTTGGGTTAGGCATGTATTTTCTTAATAGTGATACGTGGAACACATCATGAACTTTGGAGAGACTTGGCATCATTTCCAAATGATAAGCTACAAATCCAATTTTTTCTATAATTTCAAAAGGTCTTATGTACCTGGGACTTAATTTTCCCTTTTTACCGAATCGTATAACACCCTTCCATGGAGATACCTTCAAGAAAACATGATCTCCTACTTGAAATTACAAATATTTCCTTCCATTATCGGCATAACTCTTTTTCCTAATTTGAGCTGCTTTGATGTGGGTTTGGATAACCTTTACCTTTTCAATTTTTTCCTCAAAAAGTTATGGGCCTATGAGTTTTCTTTCACCAACATCATCCCAACAAGTTGGTGCGTGACATCTCTTTCCATATAACCTTTCATATGGTGCCATCTGAATACTTGAATGGAAGATATTATTATAGGAAAATTATACCAGTGGTAAATATTGATCCCACATACCTTGAAAGTCAAGTGAGAAAGATATCAATATGTATTCTAAGGTTTGAGTAGTCCGTTCTGATTTTCCATCAGTTTGAGGGTGATAGGCAGTGCTCAAACGAAGTTCAGTATCCAAGATCTTCTGAATAATTTTCCAGAATCTTGCTATAAAATGGGGATCACAATCAGAAAAAATTGATAGGGGTACTCCATGAAGTCTTACAACTTCATTAATATGTAGTCTTTCTAAACGTTTAAGTGGTAAATCTTCTCTTATAGCAAGAAAATGTGCTTACTTGTTAAGACGATCAACAATAACCAATATTGCATCATTAATTCTAGGAGTCTTTGGTATACCAATGAAAACTTCCATTGTAATATCATCCCATTTCCACTAAGGTATGGTAAGAGGTTGCATGAGTCCTCTAGGATGTTGTCTTCCAGCCTTAACCTATTGACAAACCATACATCTTGACACACAATCAGCAATCTCCATCTTCATGTTGTCCCACCAAAAATGTTCCTTCAAATCTCTATACATATTAGTGCTACAAGGGTGTATAGAGAAATTGGAGCTATGATAATCATCCAAAAATTCCCCTTTTAGATCAGGTATATCAGGAACACAAAGTCTCTTCTCAAATTTCAAAATTCCATTTTCATATACGAAGTCAATCATTCTCCCATCGTTCACAGCTTTAATTTTATTTTGAAACTCCTCATCATTAGTCTGAGAACTTTTTATCCCTTCTAGTAAAGATGGTTTGGAAACCATTTGAAAAAGTATTTATATTTCACCTTCTATGATTATTCCCATATCCATCTTTACTAGATCCATGAACATAGGATCCCTTTAAACTCTCATCTTGTTCAAAGCTCCATGATCTTTTCTTCTCAAAGAATCTTCCACCTTATTTTCCTTCACTGGGTGGTAGTGTATAGTGAAATTATAATCTTTGTATAGTTAAAGCCATCGTCTTTGCCTTATGTTGAGTTCTTTTTGTGAGAAAATATACTTCAAACTCTTGTGATCAGTATATATCTCACATTTTTCACCATATAGATAGCATCTTCATATCTTCAAAGTAAAGATTACAGCTACTAACTCAAGATCATGAGTAGGATAGTTTATTCATGAATTTTTAGCTGTCGTGATGCATATGCAATAACCCTATCTTTCTGTATAAGGACACAACTAAGTCCTTTCATTGAAGCATCACTACAAATAACAAACCCATCATTCCCTGATGGTAGAGTCAATATATGATCATTGAATAATATTATATTTAGTTATTCAAAACATTCTTCACAATATTTTTTCCATACAAATTTAACCCCTTTACGTGTGAGCTTGGTTAATGGGTTAGCCAATCAGGAAAAATTATGGACGAAACGCCAATAATAACCTGCTAAACCAATCAAACTACATACCTCAATTATACTCATTGGTGCTGGAAATTATTGGATTGCCTTGGTCTTTTAAGGATCAATATAGATTCCATCGTTAGAGACAATATGGCCAAGAAAAAAATCTCCTAAATCCAAAATTCACACTTGCTAAACATCCCATATAATTCATTTCTTCTAAGAGTCTTTAGAATAATGCACAAGTGATTTTCATGGTCTTCGTAGATTTCGGAGTATACCAAGATATCATCAATAAATACCACTTCAAAGTCATCAAGATATTCCTTGAAAACTATATTCATTAGATCCATGAAAATAGAGGGTGCATTAGTCAGTCCAAAAGGCATTACTGAAAAACTCATAATGCCCGTACCTGGTACGAAATGCTGTTTTTGGAATGTATTCCTTCTTCACACAAAACAGATGATATCCAGATGGAAGTTCAATATTTTAAAAATATTTAGCTCCCTGAAATTGATCAAATAAATCATCAATGTGAGGTAGGGGATACTTGTTCTTTATTTTTATAGCATTGATCTCCCTGTAGTCAATGCACAACCTCATAGATCTATCTTTATTCTCAACAAAAAGAACAGGGGATCCCCAAGGAGAAACAATATGGAGAATAAATCCTTTATTACTCAATTCCTCTAGTTGTTTTTTTAGTTCCACTAATTCCACAGTGACCATTCTATAAGGGGTCTTCGATATGGGCCTTGAACCAGGAATTAAATCAATGGAAAACTCAATTTCTCATTCCTGAGGATGTCCATGTAAATCCTATGGAAACACATCAACATATTCTTGTACAATAGATACATACTCTATTAGAACATTATTTTCATCACCCATAGTTATTTAATTCTCTTCCTCCCCAATAATTGAATTTCATATAGATATTTGGCGTATATCTAGATAAGAATCAGGTGGTGACGTTTCTGTTCTAAAGATAAGGTATTCCTTATCATCATAAAAAATTGTAACCTCCTTATTATTACAATAAAATTTCACATCATGGTCCGAAAGCCAATCCATACCGAGGATTATATCAAATTAAATCATGGGTATGAAGATGAGATCAACAGATAAAGAACGTTTATATTCCCTAATGGGAACCAATTCACAAAACTTTGTTTCAATGATACTTTCCTTAGGAGTTTTTACTGACAACTCCCTTGTTAAATAAAATTGTAAATATATAATTTTCTTAAAAAACTGGGAAGATATGAAACAATGTGATGATCCAGAATCAAATAAAGCATTGGCTAAACTTGAGGAAACCATTAAATTACCTACCACCACGTCTTTCAGAGCTTTAACCTTAGCAGTAGTGATCACATAAACTTGGAATTTCTCCCTTGGACTTTTCTGAGGTAAGTTTCCTTGGATCTTAGGAAATTCATTTGCATAATTCCCCATTTATATACATTTTTAGCATTCAACATTGACCACCTCTTTCTTTCCCTTGAAATCACGAGCTTGGTGTCATTTTTCACCACACTTGTAACAGACTCCCATTCCCTTAAGGAAAGTACCAGGGTGTTTCTTCCCACATTTACCGCTGGATAGAAATTCAAATTTTACCTTCTTCCCATTATTTCCATTTCCAGAGTGTTTATAAGATCTCTTCTCTTGATTTTCTTTAAAGTCATAAAACTTAGATAATTCCTTTTCTGTCTTGATAGCACATGAGACAATACCTTTGTATGATGAGAAGGATTATGAGACTAATGATTGATGGAGAAATGGTTTTAACCCATCGAATAATTGATCAATCTTACTCCTTGGGTTACGTATATAATCTACTGCATGCCTTGATAACCTTGTAAAGTTATCCTCATTCTTTGAGAAATTCTCATCCTCCATTTTCCTCAGACTTAGAAATTGTCTTTCCATATCTGCTCGATGGTCATGAAGAAAGTATTTTTCTAAGAAAATATCTTTAAACTCCCTCCATTCCATATTTGATACTTCTACATCCTCCTTTTTGTTTTGAATTAATGACCACCATTGATATGCATCTCTTGTGAGGCGATAAACTGCCATGAAAACTTTTTCCCTTTCGCTACTCCCCAAAACATGAAATATTTTCTCTAAGGAACTTATCCATTGATCAATTATAAATGGATTTTTAGTCCCATTGAATGTTGGTGGTTGTTTCCTCATGAAGCGGTCTAATATTGATCCTCCGTGTTGTGGGTCAGGGTGCTTCATACGGGTAAGGTTATTATTCATAACCTGAGTGAGTTGTCCTAGTATGGTTATAAGCTGATCATCACCAGTTTCATCACTAGATTGACTATAATTATCTTGAGTAGGAGGGAAATACCTACACGAATTACATGTGTTGATATAGTTTCCATTCCTTCCACTAGGCGCCATTTCTAAAGAATGACATACACTAGATTAGTTTATGAATCACAATACATAATTCCAAACTTGTAAAACACTTAACATAAATTGAATAGTTTATAGATATAATCCATAATAATAATAAAAAATTCTTTGAGGAGGTATATACTCATAAATCCTTCATAATTTTTTATAAAGAAAATGTGAATTATCCTAAGCATATCCCCCAGGAGTGTCGTAACCAAGAGTAAAGCAAGGCCTGTTGTTGTGTACCAGGATACCCTAGGTCAAGCCCGAAACTCCTTGTCGGAGTTTTCACTCCTAGGTACATCTATGCCAGAGATGCCTCTACCCACTCGTATCCAGATAGGGATATATTTCTTGGAAAACTCACAAAATATCTACATTACCAAAATTCTAGGAAGTTATTCTATACTAATCCTTAAAGTCTATCTTAGGGTAATGTTATCTAATAATAGTTTTTCTAAATCTAATTTACAAGGTTTGTACTAAACTTCCTATGATACCAACTGTAATTCCTCGACCCTAGTTACCCAGAGTCGGTGAATAATTACATAACATCGGCATGATCACAAGGGATCAAATCCCGAAAGACCGATCATTTTAGTAGGCTTGGAATTACTATATACAAACATAAGTTTTACATTACATTATGAAATGAAAACTGCAACATTGTTTCACCTTTTAACACTTTTATCTCCCTTAGACTATCTCTACAGGTTAGTCATAATATACTTCTTTGTATCCTAGAAAAAATAAAACATAGAAAGGGGTGAGCTGAGGTGCTCAGTAAGGATAACAATATAGCAAAAACTTTCATAAATAAGCATAAAAATTTAAGGAAATTTATAAGACTAAAACAAAAGCCTTTTAAACTTAAAATTTAGGATAATATGGAAAATATAAATCAAATAATTCCATTTACTTATTCACATGGATATTCTACTAGTTGAATAATCACATATAATATAAATATCCAATTTCATAATGATGAGATGCGTAATTCCGGACATCATAACCACATAGTAAAGGCCTCGTGCCAAGACTACAACTAAGATTTTTTCAAGCCCTTGTGCCAAGACACTAGTTTGTCTCATGAGACCTACCGATACATATAGGATCTATAGTAGCTACACCCGTCACTTAATAAGTCCAATGCATTCCTCATATGAAAAGGTTGAAACATAACATAAACATTCATATTAAAACTAGCATACAAAATATTAATACTTTAACCATAAAACATGAATGGTATAAAAATAACACATTCAAATTCAAACATATCACAAAACCTTAAATACAATATGTAAGATTGTATCATAATAAATCAACTTCAAACAAGTGTAAAATCCATCAAAGGATGTTGACATAGATAAAATCAAAACTATTTGAGAGAAATATTTCTTTCTATTTTGAAATCATTTAAAAGTCAAATAATTATAAAATAAAATATTTATTTTGAAAATATTATTATAATATTGTAAGGGGAGATTCTAAGGTGTTATAATGGCGGAAAATATCCACACTCACTGTATAATTTAAAAAACATTCTTTCCTTAATTTTGTCGAAAAGGTCATAAATGACCTTGTTTGGAAAACGACAGAAATATTCCTTTATAAATTTTTTATAAAAAGTAAAACAAGGGTATACATAATTTTAAACCATAGTCTAGGAAATAGTAATTTTTTTGAAATACATTTTTAAGAAACACGAATGTGGATGATAAAGAGGTCTCAGTAGATACTCACCTTTAAACAACCTCAGATAATGAAGAGGTTGTAGAATTAAGACTTACCTTATAATTTTACTTTATCAAGGGTATTTTAACCTCTTGTATAATAGTCAAATCATTTTTATTAAATTATACAAGAACCACATACATAAATATGATATCATATATTATCTTCTAATATTGCTTTGTTAATAATATTTCAGTATTATCATCATTTCAGATGTTAAGTGATTCGTTTCCCTTTATATGCTTGGTTACGTAAGCCATGTTTGTTATGGATATGATATATTTGATTCATATGAAGAATGATATTAAGTTTTTAAACATTATTTTTAATCATAAAATGAAAATTATTCTTGAATGGTTATGATTAGGAATGAATTTATCACGTTCTCGGAGACGGTAATCTGTATGTATGCACGAGAGACAATATCATTATATTGATGGTGAAATCATATGTAATTGGACGGTATATCATATATAAATAATACTTAAATTGTTATATTTATTATTTACATCAGTTATACTCATTATTATACCCATACAAATAATGAAGTGTTTGAATAACAAACTACACCACGACGTGGAGACGGTAAGCCGTATGTACACACATATGGTGACTTGTCTCATAGGATGGATAGAATAATGAATATGGTTGTAACATATTTATAATAACATCACAATATGTATAAGTTAATGGATTTATTATTTTGGTATGGAAAAAATAAATAAATAGTAAGTGGAAGAAGAAAAGAAATTTGAAAGAGGTGGTGAAATTATTACCTCTTCTTCAGGTGTTTCCTTTTGAGTTGATCAAAAGGGATCCTTAGGTCGGATTTATGATCAAAGTAAGGACTCTAGGTAGAATTTAGGGTAGTTGGGAGGATATTTGAGTAGGGTTTGGCCGATACAAATGAATTTTGAGGTGTGATTTTGAGAGAAGGGGAAGTACCCTTTTATAAGATAGGTGAGGGTCACTTTAGGAAAAGCTTGAAATATTATTTTATTATAAAATAATATGCGGTTTATAATGGCTTCAAAATTATTTATTTAGTGGATAAGGTGAGTA
Organism: Viscum album; assembly: GCA_963277665.1. NCBI lineage: Eukaryota > Viridiplantae > Streptophyta > Magnoliopsida > Santalales > Viscaceae > Viscum > Viscum album. Next base: position 1,796,080,682 of record OY728120.1, read on the forward strand.
GGGGTCTAAAAACTCTCATCCAATAGGTTTTATACAGGTTTAGGTCATCATATTAACCTTATATTTTAGATTTAACTCTTAGTTAAATAGTTTAACTTTTACCATGTATTCTTGTATTATTATAATAAATGGTTAATGAACTTACTTTAAAAAGACAAGATAACCCCAAGTGGTTCATTATTAATATATATAACCTTATCTAAGTCATTTGGATGTATATTAGATTTTTAGTAATATTATATCAATTAATAATATAGTATTTGTTTTAAAAACTAATTTATGTCAATTTTGACACTATTTGGTATTTTGTTTTTGTGAAAGTCGTAAAAACTTTATCACTTCAAAAAATTTTTATTTAACCAACCATAGCATGTCAAATTAACTTATAAAATTAGTTTAATTCATCATAAGTCTCAATTTACATTTATTTGGATATCTATAATATCAATTATTTTTATATTTCATTAATAAGGTAATTACTGCATGATCATTGTATCATAAATAAATTTAATTATTTAATGTCTAAAAATTATAAATAAAATACCAATATTTATTAAATATTTTTATATTTATAATGAATATTTATATTCTAATTTATCTTATTTATAACCCTATATTAAAAATGGGTTAGTTATTAAACTTTGAATTTAACACTTTTAACTCTTCTTTAAATAAAATAATAATAAATGTCCTAATCTAATCCAAGTAGAAAAAAATGACCATATTTTATTCCTAATGTTTATTTTGGTCGAAATACACTTATAAAATAGAATTAGGACATGTTTTAGGGTAATTATAATATCAATTGTTTACCTTTAATTACCCTATTTATTTTTAATCGTGGTAAATAAAAGTCAAAAGTTACTATTGCCAAAAATATTTTCATCTTATTAAACCACATTTTACTTAATGATTTCAACCGTGTCTTGGATTTTTGAAATTCAATTAACATAAGCGGTAAAATTACGTTTTATGCAAATTTGCAAATGCGCCTAGAAGGTGGGTAAAAGATGGTAAAAAGTTCAATAAAATTTTATATATCTAATATTATTATAAAATTTCTCCAATGAATTACATTAAAAATATATAGGTATTATGTATCTATTTTTAAATAATATAAATTTAAATAAAATAACTAATTATTTAAGTAAAAAGTCGATTTTTAAATAATAACAGAGTGTTTTTCACTATTCATTGAAAATTGAAAGTTTTCAGAAAAATACCAAAAATTCACCCTAAGATAATTTTGATATTCCGAATACAAAAATGAAGTACATTTTGAAAAATAAAATTTATAAAATTTCAAAAAGTGGGTATTACTATTCATAACGGCTAGTTTGATTGGTCGTGGTGTGTTAGAACTCGAAGTTTCTTACAACGCAAGCTATTGTATTATTCAAAGAGAAGCATACCGTGGAAGATTGGGGTGTTATAGTAAGATAATTAGAGAGATCACCATTTAAGATCCAATGTGACCGACAATGATGAAATAGGAGACCAGATGGAGGAGCGACAACAATGCATAAGTGGAAAGCTTGAGAAGTAGCTCTCACGGGATAGATGTGGGTGTTCTGTCCGCTGGAGAGAAAATAATATATGGGAGGGGGTTTTAATTCATTTAAGAGAAAAAGGTAAAATCACCCCCAAATATGGGGTCTCATAGCTTGGCCACAGGGTCGTCCAAACCGTGCACCAATCATTCCACCCCCATTGTCCAAGAACCCCCCTCACATGGGCTAGGTGCATAGTTTTCCTAATTGTGTGAAATCCATGTGAAAAACCTCTATTATAAATGTCTATAATTCCACATGGGCATAAAAATTGGATCACATGGTTTCAAAAAAACTATGTAGCCTCTCCCATGCACTGGGTACCTCTCACTATTGAGTCACATGGTGAGAACTAACCATGAAATGATCATGTATCACACTCTATTTCTCCAATTTTCAGAATCCCAAGCTCTGAACAAGCCTCAGATGATCTAGAAACCTTCTTTAATACATAAGGAACATTTACCAATATAAAATAAATAATTCAAACTAGAAAACAAATGATCCATACCTTTTTGAAAATCCAGTCATTATAGATCACATACCCAAAGGTTCCCCATGTTCAACCCACTAGGAACCCATCCCCAACACAGCCACCATCAAGCATATAAACCTCAAGAAACCAAATTACAGCAAACAAGGAGATAATAATAAAAAATAACCAACAACCATAACAAAAAAACAAATGAAAAACCAAAGGAATCATTCTAAAAAAGAACATTAGAACCATTAACATCCCAAACAAGATTACAATTGGAAATTATTCTGATAGAACAACTCATGAAACCATAAAGATGGATCCAAAGACCATACCCAAACAAACAAAATATTTCATCTTACTATAAATAACTGCAAAACTCTAGAAGTATAGGAAACTAACACAAGTTTGAGGCTTGAGAGAGGTTATAAGTATGGAAAAAGTTCAGAATCAACAACTCCACTTAGATTCTAGGTTGAATTTAAAATCTAATAAATAAATTCCAAGAGATAGGAGGATTCTTCAGAAGGATCATCCTTAGAAATATGACATTTACATTATCTCTTAACCTTTTTGGGAGGCATACTATAACTAACACACAACATGAATTAAACCAATTCATGAATCTTAACTAGAACCAAATAGTCCCATTAATACTAAGGCACAAGATCCAAAAAACATAAACTTTTCAAAAATACAACATAACAATCCTATATCACAAAACCTAATTTCTAAGACATACTTTTGAAAAACCAAAGAACCATTCCTTTAAAACCAACTGACCTTGGTAGTATGCTTCATTTACATTTGAAAACTAACCCAAATCATTCCACAACTTAATTATAATTTTAAAATTATTTATAAGTGAAATATACATTTCAATACATTTATATAAAAACTCATTTATATTTTTTAAATGTTTCAACACCATAAAAAATGGACTAGTTTATAGAATATTCATGTAAATCATGGGAATAATTTTCAAAATGATATGACAAAACTAGTTTTAAAACCAAAATTTTATAGAATTCTCCCCTTTTCACATTCTAAAACAAACACAAAATATTTAAAAATAAACACAAAAAAACAATACATAAGGCCACACCACAATCAAAATAAATTTTAATCACATCAAAACACCATCAAAATCTACTTCATTTCGTCTCCAAAAAGTGGGAACCACTTTAGGAGAAATCTAGATCCAAGATAGATCAAAATAATAAAATAAAGAGAGGTGTAGATCTATGAATGGTTTGGTTACATAGGTTTTCAATCCATGTGCTCACCGTGACATAGGCTTTATGAATCTTACAAAACCATCTTCATGGGCCCTGCATAGCTTGAAAGATCATTTGAGCTAACTGTGTATCCCCAGTTATACTTTTGTTTCACCCCAAAATACCAAAGAACCCCTAAAATCATTTTCATATATATATTAAAGGATTCAATATAATCCTTTAACTTCAAAATAAATCAACTATTAAAGAATTAAATCATAATTAAAGACTCAAATCCCTACTTCCCTATGTGACTTGTGGTTTATTATGGGGGAGAGATGGCTAAGAAATCCTCCATACACTCCACCCAAGTCCCAAAAATCCTACCTATAAGATACCAAGACACATCCCAAATAACAAGATGATGTTCTCAAGAACCTAGAACCTTAATTTGAACCTATGATAATATACCATTTGTAATGAACTAGTATGGGATGACCTGATACATCACCCGACCTGGATCACCTTTAGGCCTAAAGGAAATTCCATTTCCTTATGGGTTGTAAACTAGTTCTTGGGAAGTAAATAAGCATGCATGGGAATTATTTATCCCTCAAGTAAGAGTTAACATACAACAAAAATTTCATTAAAAGTATATAATTAACTTTTCATACCTTAGATGTCTATAAAAAATCCAATAAATAAATCAACATAAATAAACAATCCAGTTGATCCAAACTATTCTAAAAATAAAAAAAATATAATAATATATAATCCAGATATTATATATAACAAGATACGATAAAACAAAACTAAAACAAAATAAAAGGACTATCTTGGGGGATACATTGACATACCAAAAGAAAACAAAACCCAAGCTGAACCATGACCTAAAGCCTTCTCCACACAACCCAAGGCTGTACTTCACACCCTAAATCACCCTCATCAGACCAATGAATTATAAAAAATATGGAATAGAACCTATAATATATACATAAAAATAGGGTCTACACACAAACAATAGTGTGTATACTGGGTGTGAGAAAAAAGGCCAAGTAGGATCTCACAAAGGAGTTTATTCAAATCCTTTAAAAAACATGTCATGAATTCTTGTTTTAAACACAATAAGGAAAATAGGTCTTTCCATTTCATTAAACTATAATAAATACAAATAAAAAATCCTTCACATAAAGAATAAACCCCCTTATATTCCAAAACCCACAGACATTAAAGATCTTTTAAAACAAGAAACTCTCACCATTACCATTTTATAAAACCAGGTAAAATCTCCATTTATGATCCATTTCAAGCCTTTCATGAAAAACAAACCAAATAATCCATTTTCATTTAATTTTTTTTTCCAAAAAACAACTTTTAAAACCATTTAAAAAACACACCCACCCATAGATAAATAGAATAAAAACACAAAGTGAACCATTATATCAAGGTGAAACATGATGATAAATAATAACATAATGGGTTACACTAACTTCAAGAATAAGGGGATATGAAAAAATGGAATGGAAATACCCTACATATAACCACCCATCAAGGAATGAGCATCATGGGATACATCCTAGGTCCTAAGTAATATAGTCCTGAACTGATGAATGGTACCCTAGGCTGACCTACATGAACCAATCCATCCTAGTAGCTCTATTGAACTAGTCAGACCCTATAACCCATCCTAGGAGTGTGAAGCTACCATGGTCACATAATCCATCCTAGGAGTTCTTAACTTCCATATTCAGTTACCCCTAGAAAGAGAACAATCCAATCTAGGGGTTTTTAATCATCTATATCTCTACTTAGTAGTCCCATGACCAAGAAATCAAAAAGTCATGAAATAAATCGATATAATTATATAAATGAACATAAGTTATTTCCCACACCTCACCTATAACACCATCACATAGAACAACCCCTTTAACATTATATCCATCACAAAAATATAATCAACCAATTTTAGTAAAAATAAATATAATGGAAAATCAATGATGATATCATGATATTTAAACCATTTTCCCTTAAAGTTACAAATGATACATTACATGGAAACAAACTTAGGATGCCTTGAAATTTCCTTTTATTTAAAATCTTGTCACTTAAAATAATTTTAATACACCAAATAACACACACATTTTTAAAAATTAAAACATTCTTTGAAAAACCATATCAAGGCTGAAGGAAAATATTTACTATCAAAAAACTTTTAAATAATCCCCTTGGTAAATTTCATAACCACCTAGAATACTAAAACGTTCAATTTAAAAACAAAATACTAAAATACATAAAAAACCCTTTTATTCCAATATTGAAATTAAAATAAAAAATTTATAATATCATTCAAGAATCTATACACAGTTATAATTTAACTTTAAATTAACTTATAAATTCCAATCACTCCATTATTTCAAAAAAAAAAATCATATAGAAACACCTACCTGAAATTTGTGGAAATCAAATGTATCACCTTCAATGGAGAGCACCGAAACAATAAAGGAATTTATCCCTATAATTTATAAATAAAGAAAACCCTAGGTTAGAATCAACCCAAACCACAAACCTGGATTGAAAATTTAATGACGGTTCTAGGAGAAAGGGATAAATTAAGGAAAATATAAAATAAATATAGAAAGAGAGGAAAGAGGATGAGGATGGTAGATTACCTTCGAAAAAACTTAGAAAACATGGTCAAGGAGAAAAAAATTGAAGGAAGGGAAGGGAGATAACTCCCTATACACCATGGAGGATCATCTAATTATGAATGAAAGAGGGGGAGGCTAAAAGGCACTTAAAATCAAGGGGGTATTTATGAAATTTCACTTTTTGAGTGAATTCAGGTAGACCAAATGGTTTGGTTGCATGATTTTCTGAACCATGCACCAACTATGTAGGAGCCACTATCCTAGAAACACAATTCTCATTGTTTGGGTTAAATTGTTTCTCCTAACTACACACCACTCATCCGAATCACCCCCACATACAAACCAATCCACATAGTTTCCTGAATAACCTTGCATGACTTAGAGAACTATGCCCCAACCATGAAAAATTTCACTTTCAAGTCTGGAACACGGGTTGAATAACTACCACATGGTTTCTAATAACTATGTAAAAACATTGAAATAACTAAAAACTTAGATTTTTTTTGAAAAAATTCTAAAAACATTAAAAAATTAAAAATATCCCAAAATTATAGAAGTTTACAAACACAACAGTAACATGAGGTGTTATAGTGGTGGATTAATATCTATATTTTTTTAGAGGATTTTCGGGTTTTCCATTAAGGTTATATGTGGAATTATTTATTTATTTAGTGTCTATAATTAATAATATTTCATTTCAAACTTATCAAATGGAATCATTGGAGTTACAAGGATTGAAGGCACATTTGGATGAGCTAGAATAGACAAGATTCATTCAATTGAGTGTTTACCTATGGGAAAAACATGTTGTATTTGATAAAAAATACAAAGGTTACTTGGGGTCGTATATTGGTCATGAGAAGATGAACCAAGTGATGATAAAAAAATTCCTTATTTTATATTGATGATTTATTTAACCATATAAATCAAACTTTATGGTTATTGAAGATAAATATTTGGTATAGTTATCATTAGTTAAGGGTATAAAAAGAGGATATTCTAGAAACCATTTTTTATTTCAATACATCCATTATGAGTTATTATTTAGGATTTTCAGATTCACTAATGCACCTATGATTTTTATAGCTTTGATGAATATGATTTTCCATAGGTACTTAGATTCATTTGTGGTGATATTTATGGATGGAATGTTTATTTATTTGAGGTCAAAATATGATCATGGGAATAATTTATATTTTTTTAATGACTTTTCATGAGAAAAATTTATATGCTAATTTTTCTAAATTATATTTCTATATCCAGGAGGTGAAGTTCCTCAGTCAAGGTTTGTTGGAAAAAGGTATCTCTATAGATCCTGGGAAGGTTAATACATTGATGTCTTTGTAAATACCTAAGAATGTGTTTTAGATATAAAGTTTCCTAGAATTTTATGTATATTACTGGTGTTTAATTCAATACTTTTCAAAGTTATACTCTACTTTGAAATATTTGACCCAAAAAGGGGAAATTTTTTAATTGAATGGAAAATTTCCTAATGCATTCAAGTAATGCAGAGGATAATAACTTTAACACTAGTTCTGATTATCACATAATCAGGAGTTGGGTATAAAGTGTATTATGATTCATCATGATTAATCTTGGGATTTTCTTTATGTATAGGAGTGGAGTTTTTTTACATAAGTATAGGAAGATGAGTTATCATGATAAGGATTAACCTACCCATGTCTTGGACTTGGTTACTGTTCATGATTTGAAGATTTATAGGGATAACCTTTTTGGTTATAAATTCTCACTACACACTGATAACAAGTGTTTGAAGTAAATTTTCTCACAATGTGACCTCAACTTGAGATAAAATTTGTGGATATAATATCTCTAAACCTTTTATTTTGAGCTCATTTATATAATGAGAAGAGATAATGGGGTAAGAGATACTTTTATAGAAAAATTAAAACTAAGGTGGTAAAGGAAGTTAGGGAGTTATGAAAGTTGTGAGGCTGTTGGAGAACCTTTGCATGAAGGTGAAGAATATGTCATATAGAATGGTTCTCTATAGCTTCAATATGACATCCATGTTGGTAGAGTAGGTGAAGGAAAATAAGTTGTCTAATGTGAACTGCAGGAGCACATCAAACACCCTAAATGGAAGGGGGAATCTAGTGGTGGTTGGTGAAGATAAATTCAGTCATTTATTTTTGAGGATGGATGGTGGTTCCTTTTTAAAAACCAAAAATAATATAGTATATTTACTTACCTTAAGAAAAACAACATGAAAATTCAATCATAAATTCTTTTGGAACCTCCTCTATCCAAGAAAAAAACTCCCTATCATACCGGCCCAATCCTACCATGATATAATGGAATTGACATCAAATACCTAATTAATATACAATAAAATTAAAGAAAAATATAAGATAAATCAATAGGGTATATGAATAAAAGAAACCTACCTCAAACCACTAAAGAAATTCCTCCAAATACACTAGAAACCAAGGGGAAGAAGGAGGGAAGAAAAGATGAAGAGGGAGGTTAAAACTCCCCTAATTGGTTGAAAATAACATAAAACCATAAGGGGTATATAATAAAAACCCATAAGGAACATTTAATTATTTTTTTTAAAAAGACTACCCAAAACATTCCTTGCATCATGGACCAAATGGTCCCAATGTAATACCCCTACCCAGGTCTCCCTTTTGATGTGATTTCATTGGATATGATGCATCATCGTACAACCAATATAACCAAAAAATTAAACCTCCCTTTCCTAGTCTTCCCTTGTGAAATGGAGCCTCCATCCACGATGTTGTCATTTCTCCATGGTAGAACCCAACAATCCATGCCATAGGCCTTCATTACAAAACTTACACCATCACGACACAACAATCCCACACTATCCTGGATTCACAGTGTAACATCTTTCATTTTGGCACACCACAACCCCTCTTGAGCATGTAATCATGACACAAATCAAGGGATGTGACCTAATTTCTCCCTTATAGAGAAAATTTAATCTTACATAGACTATAAGGTTACTCTTACATATCCTTGGACATGCCATAAATCCTTACATTGTGGCATGGTTCTCTAGAATCTAGAAAAACTAATCCCATGTAGACCCCTCCATGACACAATGCCTTAATTTAATGAAAAAAACCACATATACAAGATTTTAATCTTATACAAGCCACTTTTACACACCATAACACACTAGTATGCAAGTTGGTCTTTGACCTGCAATAGACTCACAACCCGAACCTAGGGAAAAATACCAAAACAAACCTAAAAAAATCACTCTAGACCTCCTAAAACTAAGATAACACCGTAGAGTCATCCTCTCAATCATTTCAAACATGTCCACAATGATAATTCTCAGTACAGGTTCAAAAATTCAAAATGGACCTGGTTCTAACCTCACTGGAATATGATTTTTCTTTAACTCCATTGATATGATTAGGTGTGTGGAATTATAACTTATCCACCATAACACTTCTAATCTCCAAGAAGTATCTACAAAAATCTCTCATGAACTACATCATTCATCGAAACTTTATTCACAATATAAATTCATATCCCCCACTAGATATGATCATGCAAACACTGCACCCAAACTAAAAAAACTACCCAACACCCTAGACACATCATGATTTAGTTTATCACACAAGTTAGTCATTTACTAAACAATTATTGTATATCCTCATTCCATTCATAGCACTCTACCATGCATGAAATCACTACTTGGTACCTCACTGCACCGAATATCCCCAAAAGGAATGATAGTACAATCACTGCAACACCATCTAATCTACCAACTCCAAAACTTTCCCCAACCTCCATGAAAATGTTGACTTGATATTCCACCAACATCATACACCCAAAGTTGACATTACTGGTCTAAAATAGACCACCACACTCATTAAACTACACCTGAGTGGATCTAAAATATCTGAGCCTCCAAAACACCATCTTGCACTCAAGACTCAACCAAGACATGAAACATTGCTCTATTGCATAGGTTTTCGTACTTCTTATGAGTACTGACACCCACATACCTGGTCCTTTAATTGGTCAATTCTTGTATTCACACTAATAAATCATCGAAAACACTGAACTACTCTATCACCACAATTTGATACTAACATCTAATTCTCTCCCATAGATCAAATATATATATATACATATAGATCATTTGTATATAAGAGACAATGAAAAACCCCTATCATTACCGATCTAGGTCTACCATACACGTTATAATTGATGCTCACCATACACCACCCAAATAGGGGTTGGAATAAAAAAATATCAATAATGGATCCTAATATATAATTTACCATCTCTTTGGTCCTATATAATGGAATCCCCATATCACATGAACAACTGAACACCAATAATTACAAGATCATGTTACTCACATCTTGTAAAAACATCCCCATGGGACTTGCTCCCAGGATTATGAAATGGCAGTTCTCCATGTAATCTCTAACCAAAATTATCAATAGTCCACCATCACCTACTCATTATCGATAGGAATAACCCAAAAACTACCAGCTTTTTCACTACAACATATCTCCCATGTTCCAACCCACTATAGACTCTATCATTATCTACTATAAATTTCACTAAAACACTGGTTCCCAAATTCCATAGACAATTGAAGCACCACTTATGGCATCACTAACCAAGACGATCTACTCAAAACCTTGGCATCACACCAAGTCCATTGATCACCCCACCAGTTCTTGTATCATGCAATAGGCTATATCTAACACCCCCGTGTTATTCAAAGAAAAATAAATATCAAGGGTCAACACCTCTAGATGATACAAGGTGTCTCACACCTTTCCATCCTCATATCATACCCAATTACACTCTAAGAGTGACCATTTTCATGGTCAACAACATTCCTCAACCTATCTCATAGTGGTTAGGAAAGATAAAGAGTCATGGATCTCATCACAATATGTAAGCACCTCACAAGGTATTACACCCCATATAAGTCTCATGGTACAAGACATGTGTCTCTATCAGGCCTAACCACATACAGGCAAGGCATCAAAAGGAATCACTATTCACTGAGAAGGTCATCATGAAAAAACATTAGTAGTGATGTGACCCACATACACACTCTACCTAACCCTAAGAGTTTACAAAATCCATCCATCTACATATCTCATATGCTATAAAAGGTTGATAATGGATACCCAAACAATAATATCACCATCCAAAGGTGAAAATTATATCACATCCATCATGAAAAACCATACACATATCATGGAATACCATCCCCTTAATCGAAATCAAGGGATGATTCTTGAATCCATACCTATAATGGAACTGACAACCATAATGGTTAATTAAAAAAACCAAATAGGTTCACACCCTAGTGTTATCTTGTTGATAAATTGACTCAAATTATCAAGAGTCTCATCCTAATGATCCTAGTCTCTTCATCCTAATCGATAACTGGCTATGAATCATGTGTATGTTAGTCACATCACCACACATATCATTATCTGTGCATCCATATCAATATTCCTCAAGAATCCTTCATACCAATATAATATCTGATCACAGGTCACTCATGTATCATTTGTATCATATATATCATAAAAGGTATCTACCCATGTTTATTATTTAAAATTCATCTACATTCCTGGGTATCGTCCTTATATTGAGATACTTTCACATCATCACAACCCATCTTGGGTATAAGTAGGAAAAAAACCTTTCTATATGGCTAAAACTTGACTTAATATGATTTTAATCCTAAACATGATCACTAAGATCTATAATATACTCTATATATCATATCCCATGAAGGTAAAAACCCACAAAGAAGCACTTATTATTCATTCTCATACATCTAAGTCAACTTATGAACCAATCCTCCATACTAGGTCTTATCAATAGAGGGAATCTATATTCCTAAACCAATCTACCCACTCTAGGGTGCCAATCCTCACTGGGTACCCACATACTAGACTACCCCTCAAGGATCTCTACCACATCCAAGAGCACATCGATAATGCCACCCCTAAGTAATGTGCCCCATCATACCCTCATAGAAAATAATAGGGAAATAACATGAAATATATCCCACTAATCCATACTAAACCTACTATATAAGGGTTTAATATTACTAGGGCATAAACCAAGTCAAATTACCCACTCTTGGGTAAGGTATCAAATTTAGTTTGTATTCACCTCAACAATTACTAAATAATTATAACATAATCAAAATACAAGCACGGTTAAGTATAATGCCACCATTAAGTTATATAGGAAAATTACATATAAGTAGATAAAGGAACTTGAAATAACTGAACCCTATACCATAGACAAGGTGCTCAATCAAAATAAAGAGCACAAATTTTAAACAAATTCTACATGCTAATATGATGTATTAACTCATGTTTCTTTCCACCCAGACCAAGAGAAAAATAAAAAATCAATAATCCTAAAACATCATTCTTGGCATAAAAAAAAACTAAACTGTAATAATGAAAATCAAGAAAAAAAATACTGAATCTTAGCTAACTTAGACTTCATATCATGAAGGCATTGGTTTAGCACAATCATAACATCCATTCCAAGTCCCAACTAGTCCTATATCTATCTACCATATACCAAATAGTAATATAAGGAAAAAATAGGGCTTTGATACTAATTTGATGAATCCCTAATCTAGTTCACCTCCATGACGACCAAATTGGGTTCCACATACCTCAAGCAAAACTCCCTATACACTAGATTCTATCAACTAATGGAGAGGGTCTATGTAATAAGTGGGGAGAATATACCCTCTATGGTAAAAATATACATAAATCATAGTAGAAGTAATATAATTAATATCCATTACCAAGTAAAATAGATAAAAGTATAAATCAAAACTACTTTCCATAAATAAATAAATAGAAACTCCCATGATATAATATAATGAGTAGTAGTAATGTGATATAGTCATACATAAAAGAACAAGATCAACTATGGTCTGGTCATAAATTAAAAGAAAAAAAAAATCCAAAAATCACAAACTAAACTAGTCCTGAGTCCTTTTTTAATATCATCACCCAAATCTAGTCAAGTTCCAAAGTTCAATCATCTAAAGTAGGGCCCTTTCCTTTACCAATGCCTGTAAATAAGAAATATACTTTGGTACTAGGGAACCTGAGGAGGGTGTGAGTGTAACTCAATAGGACACCACCAATGGTATCCTTAAACAATTATAGTATAAGAAAGTGCATGTACATATATTCATAAGTAAAATAACAGGAAATGACAATAATAATAAGTATGTGAAAACCATGGGTACTACAAAACCACCCTAGTGTGACTATACTTGATTTTCCAATGATGAGGTGGTGTCTCTAAACATATCAAATAAACACTAATTGAGAATCATGTCCCAAGTCTCCATTAATGGGAATAATATCCAATCATAGTATAATTATTAGTATATAAAAAACTCATCCAAATGACATAACCAGAAAAATGGGCATAATTCCCTTGTGATGATATAATCATCAATACAAGAACATTACATCTCAATAAAATTGTTACGAATATGGTCATAACATCCCTTAACAAACATATTTAAGTGGGAATCATGTCTTGATTACAATATCAAGTTAGGGCATAAAATCCCTAATAATTATATACAAGTGGGAATCATGTCCTGACTACATCATCAAGATAGGACATAAAGTCCCCAGCCATAGGCATAAAAATGATATGGAAATGTGTCCCTAGTCTTGATATACATCATAAGAGAGGTAATTACTATTAGATTTGGTGGACTAGAACCAACTACTTTCATTAATAAATACCTTATCACATCTTGATTTTTCTTTTGCATAACAATGCATGTGATAATGTTCTAAGGATAACTGTTGCATTAAAGGGTCATAGCGGATCCCTGCTATGATGAGAACCTATAAGTTCCACAACACCGTTCTTGAATATAAATTCTATGGCCAGATGATGTTATTTTAGGGACACAAATAATACATTCCATTAGGGGTGATGACTCATAAAACATTTAGGCACATTCTAATGGTGTGTACCCTTGGTAATATACAGGAGGATATTATGAGAACGAGACTCGCTAGTAGGAAATTCACATTTCATAGTGTCATTGGATGTTCCTATCTGCGGAAATGTGTATTGGTCTTTAGACTTTAAGATTATTATTAATGGGTTTTACAACTCACACACTTAGATGTATTGATGAAAACTGTGATGAAACACTATTCGTAGCGAGGTAGGATATGTTGGGTGAGTCACGAGTGATACTACATTAATAGATAATGTGAGAAAGGATTTGTCCCTTATGTTCCATAATAGAAGTATATATCTCAGGCCATTTGATGGAATTGATATAGCCTAAATAAATCCATGTCCATGGTGAAGAATGGGCAATTTCAATTCTAGAAAGTCAAAGAAAGATTAATCGAGCACATGGGTTGATGGCACTAGCATGAAACCCGCTTAATTCGAGATATCAAGACAAAGGGATTATATTACATGGTAAGTGTTCGTAGGAGGTGACACATCATTGTGGCATTAAATTCTTTCTCTATGGGTGCCTTGGCATGTTTCTAGACGCTAACCTTGGACTTTAGGTAGGCTCCGTCTAATGCCACTGAGAAAGAGGCCTAGAGGGTCACACACTAAGTGTGTCCAAGTATCTCAGTTAAATATCAATTTAACAAGTTAAATAAAGATTATTCCTGATTTTGGTTTAATAATTATTTAAGGATGGATGATCGCATTTATTTTGACATTAGTTATTAGAGAGAATATATTGTGGGAGAATTAATATATTAATTAGTGAGTAATGCAGTGATATTTATTTTATAAATAAATAGCCATTATTCCAGGTCTAATAAATGTGGTGGAGGAAATAAAGAAAAATGAAAAAAAAGTACACGCCGTGTATATTAAATATACATGACGTGTATTTTTTTCTAGGAATTTATGAGAAATAATATTATTTATTTAATTAAATAATATTAGGTGTAATTCATTGGGAGCATGTCAGGTAATAATAATAGTCAACTTTCATTATTAGACATGGGGTATTGTTAAGAATTAAATGAAATGAATAAATGATTTTGGGTAATTAATTCATTTTATTATTCTATGTAATTAAAAATCCCAATTATATATTTCTTATTATCCTAGCCATTTTTTTGTGTGGTTGTGCACAATGGATTTAGAAAAGCTCTCAAGCCAAGGGAGAATTCCTTTTCCACCAAGAACACTCTCAATCTACGAGAGAGAGATCCACCTCCACCGGATCAAGGTGATCGAAGGCGGACATCAAAAGCGAAGGCTCTTCTGCAATAGCACCTATAGATCCCTTTGGAGACGTCCAGAGATATGTGGAGCATGTGTGGATCACCGCTAGAGGAATTCTACACTTAGATTCTACGACACAACAATAGATCACATTGGATCGTGACCGGAAGCATCAACGAAGAAAGAATTCCATAAAGGTAATTCTTGTCAATTAATTAAATTAATTATAACCAACATATGAATATCCTATCTATGGTTCTGGGTATCCCCTCTTTATTTTTCATTCTTCGTTCTATTTCAAAGATCCGATGTTTTGTTATCGTGATGGATCTCAGATTGATCATTGTTAACACTAAAATTAAAGTTGGGTACAACCACCAATGCGCTTCCGCTGAGCCTGGAACCTACAAGTGGTATCAGAGGGGTAATATTTATGGTTATAATTATTTAAGTTTTTCATTGGTGATTTACGTATTAATAATTTAGTTGTTTCAATTCAAGTTAATCGTTATTTAAAATATGAATCTCGAGATCTATTCCTCCTCTCATGTTTCTCGTTCACCTTATAGAAATGATTTTTTATTTTAATTTTGATTAAAATAAAATAGAGGATCTCATCTGGAGGTGAAAAACATTCCTGGCCGTACAAAACTAGAATACACGGCATGTATTTGGAAGTACACGCCCTGTAGTATAGGTTCAATGCATCAGACTGGTCCACTAAATTAGGCTGTGTGTTGGAGTATTCCTGACTCATAAATGACACCGTGTGTTGATCAGGAACAAGTGGCACATGGTTTCCGGATTACATGCTGTGTGGTTCACTGAACACAGCGTGTAGTACCTTCGGGCTAGGGTTGGACCGTGTACCCCGTACATGGCTTTCCTGGATGGAAACCGTGTAACACAGATACTACACAACATGTGTCCCACTGAAAACACCATGTACTCTGAAAATTTCCGAAGTACATCTACACGCCATGTCCCGAGGTGTGTAATTTAGATGGACGGTGAACAAAAGTACATGCTGTGTAGTCGGAACTACACGCCATGTACTCATCCAAATTATGCAGATTTATTAAAATTTTATTATTATATTATACAAACCCTTGAGATGTGTACCATAGTGCAGGCGTAAAGCTGAGGCACAACACATGATAGGTGTTTTATATATATGTGTTTAATTTAACATCTGTGTAATGTTCATTTCTACCCACTGGGTAGTTATGAATGAGAATTCACCGGGTTGCTTCCAAGGTTCAAGTTACGTATAAAGATAATTTTAAATGAATTCATTTGTTTAAAATTATGATGGAAGAGAATCTCAAAGAAATTCAAAAAAGAGTTTAAGATAAAAGGATTGATTAATTAAAGATAATTAATTGATTCAAGCGTGATTTATCTTAAATAATAATGATTAAAGAATTGAATGCTAGTTTTATTTATGTGTAAATATCGTTGCATGTATGGATGATCATGAGCTAGACCAAGACCTTTATATGAAAATGGTTTCTTTTAATTTATTTATTTAAATTAAATTTATTAGCCTGTGAGCCTTATACTAATTAATATGTTGGGCCTGCGCGCCCAAGGTTTATTTTATGAAAAACCCCATTTTACCCCTCACCTGTGTATGTGAAACGCGCGGCATATTATCACCTATCGACCGATCAAGGTTCTGGTGCTCTTCTAATGTGTATAGCAGCACTCGGGTCGAATCCTCAGCGATGGCACTTCGTAATAGTCGATTGTATTTTGATTGGGGGGGTTTGTTTGTAGAGATTAATTGAAATGTTTAATGGATGATGTTTAATTAAACAAGTTGATAAATATTGGGGTGATTTCATCATTAGGGAGTTAAGCATGTGATATCCTTGAGCTTTTATTTATATTGCATTAAATTAACACCCACATCAAAAGTTGATGTTGATTGGAATTACCAAGTGTTAAGCCTTTAATCCAAGCCTTAACTTTACTTAGGGTTCTAATATCAACCAGTTCTTGATTTTGGAAGTGTATTTATGGTTCCAATAATCCATGGAAACCACACTTTGAACATAATATGTCAATAATCCATGACATGTTAAGTCCAACATACACAATGTTAAATTAAAGAATACTCATCGAGCAAAACCTCTCAATCACTTAACATCCCTAAATTATAACTCACCCCAATAATATATTTACTCAGACATTTAAATTATTAGTAATCTGGTCTATTATGTTTAAGGTGATGAATTACAAATAGAAGAAAAATAAAGGGATAAGAAAAGAGTTGTGCACCGAACACACACACGAACGATGATGAGAGTAAAAAAACCCGGACTTTTTATTGAATAATAAAGTAAAATAAGATGATGGGTTTCAGATTGATTTAAACTAAAATAAGGAAATTAATATTTAACTAAAGAAGGTGGATGATAATAATAAATTAAGAAGAAGAAAATTGCATTAAAACAGAATTACAAAGACAAACACTTGCAAAATTACAACGAAGAAAAATGCAAAAGTAAATGAAAACAAAGAGAGTAGGAAGGGATTATCAAGTGAAAAATTGAGTTTTGAAGATCCTAAAAAGCCTTTTTCAGGGCCTTGGTACTACCAATCAATCCTACTTTGCTCTGAAATGCCAACCCCTCTCAAGGAGATAAGGGGAGAGTATTTATAGCCCAAAGAGTGGACTGTTTGCATTCCCAATATGTCCCTCCACTTGCATCGCCAATTTGGCTATTCAGAAAGCCTAATATCCAAATATCTCCTTCTTAAAAGTTGTAGATAATAAAGTTGGACGACTACTGTCAAAATTTGGAGGCATTTGGACAGGTGGATCCAAAGTTATGGCGGTTTTATTAAACAAAGGTAAACTGTCCATTTCTATCCATGCTTTTTCGATGGCCAAAATGTGAATGGATTTTGGAATAGGAATATGAATTAAAATCCGAATGAATTATTAAAAAAAGTAGGCCTCCTATATATCCTATTTTACACTGAAAAATATTAGCTCGATTTGATTCTTAAATCATGAGATATGTCATGGATACTATACTGATTTTATTTCTCGGCCAGAATGGTGGGCTGAACTTCAAAGCTTCATTTGGGCCCCTTGTACTTGGATTTGTGCCTTGAAATTTTTATCCAAGATGAAATGTAGTGTCCAAAGAATTATGGTGGAGAGTTAATGTTTTTGTACTTTTTTATTGATCCCATTAAATCAATCTTCAAGGCTGGTCCAGTTTGTTCAAAGATTCTTTGGTCTTGTTTGTGAGGACCATATGACCTTTCAAATGGCAGAATTGGCTCATGGTACCTTCTAATGAAATGTTTTATATTGAAAGTATAATCCTAAAAAACAATAACCACACAATTTGGATCAGTATAGTGATAGTTATTATTAAAACATTAAACTGAATCAATTGGACTACTTCTAAAAATGCTCAAAAATTATACTTAATATTAAAACATTAATATTTCACACAAATTATGCACATTTCATATAAAATAAGTAAAGAGGGAATATAATAAGTCATGAAAATATTAATAACATCAACTCCACCACACTTAGTTTTGTTCATGTCCTCATGTGCAACAAATATAAAAACATGACCAAATCATTTTTACTCACCAACAGATTTTAAAATTTTGTTTTCTCCAATCAGGGGAGGTTTAGACTATTTCACTCATCCATTTTGAATTCCACCACAAGTTGTTAAAGAAACAATGTTCCAAAACTAATTCATTTTTTTATTCTCAAATTTAGAAATGGAAAATGTGGACACTCAAAACTCACACCTCTCAAGATGATAAAATTCATTTGTGGAGGTTCACTCTTTCACCAACTAAAAGTGAAAATATTAGAGTTTGAAAAGAGCTCTCAGCTTACAATCCCTATCCAAAGTGAACAAGAATCAAGAGGTATTTTTAAGGTGTTTTTCTATGGCTATGGGACGGTAGGAATATAATGTCCAAGAGAGAGAAGAAGAGGGTTAAAATACCAACATAGAAAAAGGAATGCACATTTTTTTGAAATAAAACATGGAAGGAAATGAAAAAATATATTTACAAGGGAATTATTGTGTGAATAAAGACACAATAGAGGAAGAAAATATGAAGGTAATGAGAAGATTGAATATTTACAAAACAAAAAACTTATTATAATAGGAATATAATGCAAGTGTTCTTTTTTTTCTTTTCCTTTTTTTTCTTTGTTTTTTCGAAAGTTGACCTTGAAACAGATCTCACACTCATATCCCAACCCATGTTTGATCTCCTCACGACACTAATTTTAATAGTTATAATAATATCAAAGGTTGAGGAAGAATGATTTTTGACCTACCCAAGACACAACCCATTTTTTTCATTTTTTTTTATTTTTTTTCGATTTTGATTTTTTTTTGAATTTTTTTTGAACACTTTTCAATATAATTTGTACAATACATTCCCAAATCTAACTGAATGAAAACCTCCCCCCACACTAAAATGGATGATTTACCTCAATCATATGATAACACACCGGAAAGTAAGGAAATGATACCAAAAAATGAAATCCATTCCCCACCACACTTAAATTTCAAAAACTTATGCAATGAAAATACATGTTGATATTGGGTGGGATAAGGTATTAGTCTTGTAATGTGGATATCAAATAAAAGGTTTTCATAGGCTTTAAGGGGCTTTCAAAAGGAGGATTAATGTAAGGGAAATGGGAGGCTATTTGGCTATTGTGATTCTCATGTGGTTCAGAAAATGCCTCTATCATATTAATACACACTAAGGTAGGAAATTCAGCTCGAAGGTCCACAAACTCAAGACTCACAAATGGGGGTGAAAAATAAACATTTTGAAAATATGGCCATAGGTGGCCTTGGCATGAAAGCAAATGTTTGTTCACATGGTTGGGGAAAATCATTTTCTAAATAAAAAATTAAGCATTCAAAATGTGTTGGTTTTGACACAAAATTCTTTATCCAAAGTCATAATGAAAATACAAAATTTTTGAGATGAAAACATGTCTGTTAACTCCCCAAAATGGTTGTACAAAATTTCAAAACTCGATGGTGAGTAAGAATGACTTATATTTTTTTTGTATTTTTTAAGTGATTTTTTTTGTTTTTTTTTGTTTTTTAGGTTTTTATTTTTGTAAAGATACACCCACACAAAAGAGAAAGTGAAAAATGAAGGTTTTGATAAAGAAAATGGTAAAAAATTGAAAGATAGAGGAATAAGAAGAAATAGGTAGAGAGAGGAAGAGATAGAGAGAGTTAAAGGGAAAGAGGTGCCCCCTGGTTTGGATTTGGCAGGTCGCCTTCTCCATCTAGTGGTAGGTCAGCTAGTGAAGTTAGGGATCCAGTGGAAGTCAATGTTGATCCAGGATTGTGCATCCTCTCATGGTGATGCTTTAACCGATGTCCATTAACCGTGAATGTCTTTTTGGAAGAGGGGTCTTGGACTTGCACTGCACCAAATGGGTAAACGTTAGTAATAACAAAAGGACCTTCCCAACGAGAATTAAGATTACCTGGGTGAAGCCGAAATCAAGAATTGAAGAGCATTACCTTTTCACCTTCATGAAATACCTTTCTCAGGATGTGTTTATCATGGAGTGCCTTGGATTTTTCTTTGTAGAGATTAGAATTCTCATAAGAATCAAGTCGAAGCTCCTCCAGTTTAGCCAATTGCAACAGTCTTTCTTCACCAGAATTTTCACAATCAAAATTACATGTTTTCACAGCCCAAAAAGACTTATGTTGGATTTTAACTAGTAAGTGACATGCTTTACCAAAAACTAGTCTAAAAGGAGACATCCCAATGGGTGTTTTATAGGAAGTTCGATAAGCCCAAAGGGCTTCACCAAGTCTCTCAGGCCAGTCTTTTCTGATGGGCTTAACAATTCTCTCAAGTACCCTTTTCACTTCTCTATTAGAAAGTTCAGCCATGCCATTTGTTTGAGGGTGATATGAAATTGAAGTTTTATGTACAACCCCATTCTTTTTCAAAAAAGCTTCCATGGTTCTATTACAAAAATGGGTTCCAAAGTCACTGATCAAGGAACGTGGTGTGACAAATCTTTGGAAGATGTGGGTCTTTAGGAACTCACTAATAGTATGAGAATCATCCTTCCTAGTGGTTTTGGCCTCAACCCACCTTGAAACATAATCGACCGCAAGAAGAATGTATGAGAATCCATTGGAAGGGGGAAATGGTCCCATGAAATAGATGCCCCAAACATCGAAGATTTCACAAAAGATTAAAGGCTTTTGGGGAATTTCATTTCTTTTGGAGATTGTGCCGAACTTTTGGCAAGTGGGACATGATTAACAGAACTCATGTGAGTCCTTGAAGAGTGAAGGCCAGAAGAATCTAGAGTCTAGGACCTTTTGGGAGGTCCTTTGTGGTCCAAAGTGGCCACCTCTGGGAAGTGAGTGAAAAAATTCTAAGATGGAAGAATGCTCATTTTCTTCAACACATATCCTAATTACCATGTCAGCCCCAGTTTTCCAAAGTTTATTTTCTTCCCAAAAATAGTATTTTGAATCACTTTTCAACTTCATTTTTTGTTCTTTTGAAAACTTTTCAGGAAATACACCAGAAACCAAATAATTTACAATTGGGGCATACCATGGTAACTTTGGAGTGAGAGATGAAAGGTTCTCAATGGGGAATTTAGGATCAATGATTTCTGAATGAGAAGAATTATAAATTCTACTCAAGTGATCAGCCACAGGGTTTTATTTTACAGGTCTATCTTTGATTTCAAGGTCAAACTCTTGGAGAATTAGGATCCATCTTATTAGCCTCGGTTTGGAATCACTTTTCTTGAGTAAGAACTTTATAGCAGAATAGTCTGTGAAGATTATGATTTTGGCACCTAAGAGATAGGGCCAGAATTTATCTAAGGCAAAAACCACTGATAGAAGTTCCTTTTCAGTCACAGTGTAGTGAGATTGAGTTTCATCCAATGTTTTTGAGGAATAATAGATGACATGAGGAATCTTTTCTCTTCTTTGACTAAGAACAACCCCAACATCTCTATCAGAAGCATCACACATTAACTCAAAGGGTAAGGACCAATCTGGGGGTTGGATTATTGGGGAAGATGTTAGAGCAGTTTTGAGTTCAACAAAGGCTCTCTTGCAAACCTCATCGAAATGGAAAGTGACATAATTTTGGAGAAAATGAGTGAGTGGGAGGGAAATTTTACTGAAGTTATGGATGAATCTCCGACAGAAACCAGCATGACCGAGAAATGAATGGATGTCTCGAACAGAGTTGGGTTCAGGAAGTGATTGGATCACTTCAATTTTGGCAGGATCGACTTCAATACCATCTTTTGAAACTATGTGCCCTAGAATAATCCCATTTTCAACCATGAAGTTACATTTTTCAAAATTTAACACAAGGTTACACTTGACACACTTTTGAAGGACTATAGAGAGTGAATGAAAACAAGATTCAAATGACTCACCATAAATGGTGAAGTCATCCATGAAGACTTCCATGAAGTGTTCAATGAATTCTAAAAAGATACTCATCATACACCTCTGGAATATTGCAGGAGCATTGCAAAGTCCAAAAGGCATTCTTCTATATGCATATGTTCCAAAGGGGCATGTGAAAGTAGTCTTTTATTGGTCCTGAGGTGATATTGGGATTTGAAAATAGCCGGTGTATCCATCAAGAAAGCAATAGTGTGACTTTCCAGCCAATCTTTCTAGCATTTGATCAAGGAATGGAAGAGGGTAGTTATCTTTTCGGGTTTCAACATTCAATTTCCTATAGTATATGCACACATGCCATTTGTTCTTTACTCAAGTTGTGACTACATCTCCATGTTCATTTGTGACAACAGTTATCCCACCCTTCTTAGGTACAACTTGAATTGGACTAACCCATTCACTATCAGAAATTGGGTAGATAATACCATATTGAAGAAGCTTGGTGATCTCTTCCCTAACTACCTCAAGGATGAGTGGATTGAGTCTTCTTTGTGGTTGTCTAATTGGTTTGGATGACTCCTCAAGATGGATGTGATGCATGCAAAGGGCAGGGTTGATTCCTGGTATGTCATCTAGGGTCCAAACTAAGGCCTTTTTGTTTTCCTCTAACACTTGAACAAGTTTTTACTCCTCGTTTTTAGTAAGTGTGGCAGAGATAATGACAGGATATGAGTGATCATGGAAGAGGAATGAATATTTCAGGTGTGCAGGAAGAGGTTTCAGATTAGTCTCATCTTTCACTTTTGGGCTCGACAACTCAGGAATGGATGAAGGGACTTTAGTTGCTTCAGGTTCATTTTCCTTAATACTGTCCAAGGTGGAGCAGTAGAGATCAGAATTGATGTGGAATTCAAGAGATTTTTCAAGTTCCTCTAGATTGTTGGAGTCTATGAATGAGAGGTCCACATCAACATCACCATTTATGACTTGGTTAATCATAGTGTAGATTTCACAAGATCCTTTTTCATTAGAACACGAAGAACACGGTGTATTGGGGTTTGATTGACTCTTAGAAGTGTCCTCATAAGTATGAATTGAGAATGCAGAGTGGTCCTCAAATGGGTATCGCATGGCTTGGAAAATGTCAAACTTGACCAGTTGGTCACCGAATTCCATGGATAAGATTCCTGAATGGACATCAATCTTGGTTCTCGTAGTCATGAGGAATGGTCTTCCTAGAATTAGGGGAGATTGAGAAGAGTTCATCTCACCTTCCATGTCAAGGTCATAGAAATCAGTAGGGAAGATAAGATCATTGACTCGGACAAGGACATCCTCAATTATTCCCTCAGGACTGGCTGTGCTTCGATTGGCTAACTGAATGACAACACCCGTTGGGTGCAAGGGACCTAGAACAAGGTTGGAGAATATGGATTTGGGAATGAAATTAATTGAGGCTCCTAGGTCTATGAGTGCATCATCAAAGTTGGAACTTCCAATTTGGCATGGAACCGTAAAGGTACCTGGAACTTTGCACTTAATGGGTATGGACTGTTGGGTGGAAACATTTTCAAAGGTCCTAAGTTTCCTCTTGTGGGTACAAAACTCCTTGAGAAACTTGGCATACTTAGGAATTTGTTTTATGGCATATAAGAGGGGAATGTTGACTTCAACATGTCTAAACATGTAAAGCATTTCAGGATCAGGTTCAAAGGACTTCCTTGTCTTAGAAACAGCTTGAGGAAAAGGAATTGGGTTACTAAGTGGAATGGAAGGAGGTGATGGAATGGATTCATATTCCTTTTCAATTTTCTTTTTCTTTTCATTTTCTAGGTCAACATTAAAAGGAGGGTTTGAGGATTTATCTTGAGGCATAGCAAGTTGCTTTCTTGATCTAAGTGCAATTGTACTTACATTACCCTTGGGGTTGGGTAATGGTTGAGCTGGGAGTTGGGAAGAATTTGATTGTTGTTGCTGGATCAGGTGGGATGCAAGTTAACCTATTTGAGTTTCAATGTTTTTAAGGCTAGAATGGGTGAAGGAGGAAAGATCTTACACTGCACTTTCCCATGGTTGCTTGGAAGAAGAGGCTTGTCCCTAGTTGGGATTGCCTTGATTTTGGTTCTTGGGAAATCGATTGTATTGGTTTTGGAATTGGGAAGGCTCACTAGGATAATGGAATCCAGGAGGAGGATTTTTCCTTTGAGGTTGAGGAACAAAAGGATAAGGTTAATGGAAGTTACCACCACCATGACCATATTAGAATTGGTTTGGGTTTTGAGGAGGGAATTGAGGGGGGGGGGGTGATATATGGGATTACCATACCTAAGGCCTTGGTTATAGGAAGAATAGAAGGGCTCAGAGTGAGGTTGGTTAAAGTTTCTAACAAACTGACCTGATAGTTGAGGATTGGTGTTCTGCTGAGCATATGCTGCATTGATCTCTATTGGTCCAGATGAATCGGGTTGATCCTCTTGAAGTTGTGGACATGTGTCAGTTGGATGAGATGGAGAGTTGTAGATTCCACAGTTTTTGACAGGTCTAGAAAACATTGATTGCGGAGAAGACGAGGTTGGGGATTTGGTAGCCACAATTAGTTGTCGCACAAGACCTGTAAGTTCACTCATCCACTCGGTCATTTTGTTCAGCTCAATTAATTGATTATCTTGGGTTGTTTGACTTGAGCATGTGCTCGAGTATGAAATTTTTGTGTGTTTGCAGCCATGTTACTTATGATATCTCTTACTACTGCAGGAGTTTTATCAACAAGAGCACCGCCACTTGCGGCATCTATGAGAGTTCTCTCCATATCCAATAACCCCTCATAGAAGTATTGGATCAAGATTTGGTCAGGAATTTGGTGGTGTGGGCATGTTGCAACAAGCTTTTTGAACCTCTCCCAGTACTCATGGAGTGATTCACTTGGGAATTGACGGATACCACTTATTTCCTTTCGGATAGAAGCAGTACAAGAAGCAGGAAAGAATTTCTCTAAGAATAGTCGCTTCATGTAATTACATGTAGTTATGGAACCAAGAGGTAGGTAGTAGAGCCATGACTTAGCAGTGTCAGCTAGGGAAAAAGTGAATGCTCGGAGTTTGATTTGTTCTTCAGAAACCCCATGAGGCTTCATGGTAGAGAACACTACTTGGAACTCTTTAAGGTGAAGATGTGGATCCTCACCGGCTAGCCCGTGAAAATGAGGGAGAAGATGAATCAAACCCGATTTGAGTTATAATTCAGCTTCTATGTTTGGATATTGAATACCAAGAGGTTGGTAATTCATATCAGGGGCAGCGAGTTCTTTTAGGGTTTGTTCCCTAGGATTGGCCATTTCAATTTCAACTGGTTGGATGAGGACTGGTTCTTGAATTATTTGAGTATCTCTTATATTCCTCCTAAGTTGGTGAAGTGTTCGCTCAATTTCAGGGTCAAACAAATCCAAGGTATTGTTTTGGAGGCTATGGGGCATTCAGAGAGATTTTGGAAGAAATAGGAAGACGATTTTTTCTTTGTGTGTTTTTTTCAATTTTTTTTAAAATTGTGTTTTTTTTGGTTTTTTTTACAATAACCAGAAACTAATGACTGCATAAAGTACCATCCCCGGCAACGGATCCATTTGAAATTTGCAGATGATTTTCACCTATTTACCGGTCAAGGTTCCGGTGCTATGCTAATGTGTATAGCAGCACTCGGGTCGAATCCTCGGCGATGATACTTCATAATAGTCAATTGTTTTTAGTTGATTGTATTTTTATTGGGGGGGTTTGTTTGCAGAGCTTAATTGAAATGTTTAATGGATGATGTTTAATTTAACAAGTTGATAAATATTGTGGTGAGTTCATCATTAGGGATTTAAGCATGTGATATCCTTGATCTTTGCTTTATATTGCATTAAATTAACACCCACATCAAAAGTTGATGTTGATTGGAATTCCCAAGTGTTAAGACTTTAATCCAAGCATTAAATTTACTTAGGGTTCTAATATCAATCAATGCTTTATTTTGTAAGTGTATTTATGGTTCCAATAATCCATGGAAACCACACGTTGAACATAATATGTCAATAATCCATGACATGTTAAGTCCAACATACACAATGTTAAATTAAAGAATACTCATTGAGAAAAACCTATCAATCACTTAACATCCCTAAATTATAACTCACAACAATAAGATATTTACTCATACATTTAAATTATTAGTAATCTTGTCTATTATGTTTAAGGTGATGAATTACAAAGCGAAGAAAAAGAAAGGGATAAGAAAAGAGTTGTGCGCCGAACACACACACGAATGATGATGAGAGTAAAAAAACCGGACTTTTTATTGAATAATAAAGTAAAATAAGATGATGGATTTCAGATTTATTTAAACTAAAATAAGAACATTAATATTGAGCTACATATGGTGGATAAGAATAAGAAATTAAGAAGAATAAAATTGCATTAAAACAGAATTACAAAGACAAACACTTGCAAAATTACAACGAAGAAAAATGCAAAAGTAAATGAAAACAAAGAGAGGAGGAAGGGATTATCAAGTGAAAACTTGAGTTTGGAAGATCCTCCCAAGCCTTTTTCAGGGCCTTGGTACTTCCAATCAATCCTCATTTTCTCTGAAATGCCAACCCCTCTCAAGGAGAGAAGGGGAGAGTATTTATAGCCCAAGGAGTGGACTGTTTGCATTTCCAATATTTCCCTCCACTTGCATCGCCAATTTGGATATTCATACAGCTGAATATCCAAATATCTACTTCTTAAAAGTTGTATATAATAAAGTTTTCCTACTACTGTAAAAATTTGGAGGCATTTGGACAAGTGGAGCCAAATGTATGGTGGTTTTATTAAGAAAAGTTAAACTGTCCATTTCTATCCATTATTTTTAGATGGCCAAAATATGAATGGATTTTGGAATAGGAATATGCCTTCAAATCCGAATTAATTATTCAACAAAGTCGGGAACCTATATCTCCTCCTTCACACTGAAAAATATCAGCTCTATTTGATGTATACATCATGAGATATGTCATGAATACTATACTGATTTTATTTCTCTTCCAGAATGGTGGGCTGGACTTCAAAGCTTCATTTGGGCCTTTAAATTTTTATCCTAGATTACATGTAGTGTACCCCGAATTATGGTGGAGAGTTAATGTTTTTGGACTTCTGTATTGAGCCCAGTAAATCAATATTCAAGGCTGGTCTAGTTTGTTCACAGATTCTTTGGTCTTGTTTGTGAGGACCATATGACCCTTCAAATGGAAAACTTGGCTCATGGTACCTTCTAATGAAATGTTTTATATTAAAAGTAGAATCCTAAAAAACAATAACCACACAATTGGGATCAGTATAGTGATAGTTATTATTAAAACATTAAACTGACTCAATTGGACTACTTCTAAAAATGCTCAAAAATTATACTTAATATTAAAACATTAATATTTCACACAAATTATGCAAATTTCATATAAAATAAGTAAAGAGGAAATATAATAAGTAATGAAAATATTAATAACATAAGTATGAGAGAAAATAATATGTAATAGATGGAGCTCCCAAGCCGGTGGAGGCGGCTCAAGTTAGGAGCCAAGCTGAAACCAATCTAAGGAGATATAAAGGTGGACAGGTGGAAAGCTGTAAACACGAACCCAAAAAGTTCAAGGAGTTTCTCCCCTAGGTATTGGGTTAGTTTATCAACCACTAGATAAAATAACCAATAGAACAAGCTCATGATCATACCATTTATTTTATTTTTGTCAGTTTCATGGTTTATTTATTGTGGGTGTGTTGTCACGATCACACAATTAATGAATTAAAAAAACATGCAAGATGGAACTAAAATAAGAACGACTTATGCATAAAATATTATCTTATACATGGTTAATCACTTAATTATATCCCACTTAATATTAACAAGCATGTAATCAAAGATAATAAAATGTAAATTTACGTATAAGGATAAAATCCCTCCAAGAAATATTAAGTCGGTATAACCTTCCATAATCTTGGTTAGAATCGAAGTATTGTTCAAAGTGCTTGACCAACCCTAGTTGGGGTGATTTAAATTATTGGGGAATTATTATTCAAGGTTTTGGGTTGAATTTAATTGGTTCACATCAAGGGTTGATTTCCATATTAGGACTTGGTGTGACCAAGAGGCAAAGGTTGAGGAAATCCAAAAATAAAAGGATTTTAGGATTGGGGAGTCCACTCAGCGGATCAAGGAGCTGCGAGTTAATGCAGTTGGAATTTAGAATGCCTACCTAAAACCCTTAAAGTTTCTTAACCAACCATAGTTGGAGTAATACGATGGGCAATATGGATCCTTGCCACTAGAATATTTAGGCAACATAATATTCCGAAGTCAATGGTGAGGGCTATTGGATTTCGATAAAATAGTGGGATAATAATAAGTATTAATTTATTTATTTGTCTCAATTTTATCATATTAAAGTACTAAAACTTTTCTAATATTAATCTATAGAAATGAAAAAAATGACTTCAAACATATCATTTAGAACCATACTCGAGAAGGAAAACCTTCTCACTGACACCAATTTCCAAGAGTGGTAGAGGCGTTTACGCGTCATCCTTCGCCACGAGAGGAAATTGTATGTGTTGAAAGATCCTATTCCAGTTGTGCCTGGAAAATAGGCCAGTGATGAGGAACTATCTCTCTATATGTAACACATGGATAATGCCATATATTTACAGTGTTTCATGTTGTCGGCCATGTCTAATGAGCTCTTGAAGAAACATGAAAACATGGACGCGTATAGTATGAAGTCTCACCTTAAGGATCTTTATCAAGAGAAGGTGAGATAAGAGAGATATGACATCTCCAATGATTTTTTTACAACTAAGATTAGAGAGTTTTCACTAGTTGGGCCTCATGTAACCAAGATAATTGGCTACATTGAATGCCTGGACATCTTAGGGATTAAGTTCTCGGATGAGTTCCGTACAGATATCATCCTATCATCACTGCCCAAGACCTTCTCTAGATTTATTGTCAACTACAACATGAGAAACAATGAGAAGAGTCTATCAGAACTTCTGACCTTAATTCTCCAGGTAGATAAGGACATGGGGTGTGACAAACCCACAATCCTTATGGTGAATAAGAAAAGGAAGGACAAGGAAAAGGGGACAAAGACTTATAAACGGTCTGAAGCCCCCAAGCGACATCCCTCCAAGAAGGGGAAGATCCAGAGGCAGGGCAAGGAATGGGAGGCAGTATGTTTTTCATGTGTCAAGCAAGGCCACTGGAAGAGGAACTTCACCTAGAAGCGTGGGGATGCTAAAGGTTCATTCGTTATTGAGTGTAATCTTTCCATTTATACACATTAGGTATTAGATACAGCTTGTGGGGCTCACATATGTATTCAAACATAGGAACCAAGTAGATTTAGAAAGATTTCCAGATGAGAGGTGGATCTTTGAGCTGCCAATGGCGCGAGGCTGGCTGTGTTAGCCATTGGCGATTACCACCTATCATTTCCAACTGGGATGATTTTGGTTTTACATAAATGTTATTATACACCTAGTGTTACCAAGAACATAATTTATGTATCTTTTTTAGATATGGATGGATTTATTTTCAAGTTTGGAAATAAGGGTTGTATCTTTTATAAGAACAACATATGTTATGGTATGACACATTTAAAAAATGGTTTGTATGTATTAAATTACAAAAACCAAGTGTTTTCAATCGATAACTAAACAAACTCACATGACTCATACATCACCCAATTGTGGCATCACCATCTCGGTCATGTAAATGAGAAGCGCTTGACAAAGATCTACCTAGATGGCTATTTAGACTCTACTGAGCTAAAACCACTTGATAGATGTCACACTTGTTTACAAGGAAAAATGACCAAGTCACCTTTCGGTGGACAGGGTGAAAGGGCCACATAGCTTCTAGGATTGGTGCACATGGATGTCTGCAGACCATTTCCAGTAGAAGATAGATGTGGATATTGTTACTTCATTACTTTTACTGATGATTTGAGTAAATATGGATATGTCTACTTAATTAGGTATAAGTCAGAAGCCTTAGAGAAATTTAAGGAATTCAAGAATGAAGTATAGAGTCAGCTTGGTAAGAAGATAAAGAATATTTGATCAGATCGAGGTGGAGAATATCTGAACCAAGAGTTCATCGATCTTTTATGGGAGTCTGGGATTCTATCTCAGCTCACTCTTCCTTATACACCACAGTGGAATGGTGTTAGTGAAAGGAGGAACCACACATTGTTGGACATGGTGAGGTTGATGATGAGTCATGCAAATCTTCCATTATCCTTTTGAGGATATGCATTATAGACTGCAACATACACATTAAACCGATTACCAACCAAGGTGGAAAATGGAATTACCTCCGAGTTATGGAATGGAAAGAAACCCCTTTTGTCGCACACATTTGTATGGGGATGAGAGGTATTTGTTAAGGCCTAATCAGGCAAAAAACTAGCTCCTCAAGGCACGAAGTGTATCTTTATAGGATATCCCAAGGAAACGAAAGGATATTACCTATATAACCCTTCAGACAAGAAAGTGACTATCGCCAGACAAGCCGTCTTTCTTGAGAGGGAGCATATCCTCAAAAAGGATAATGGGAGAAATATTGATTTCAATGAAGTTGATGATCAAGATACACATGAGTTGGTACAGGAAAAATTTCCACAGGTCCTTGTAGAAGTGGTTCCAGAAACACAAGTACTGCGTAGGAGCTCAAGAGAGGTAAGGGAACCAGAGAGATTTGGTTTCTTAGTCATTGGGGATGGTGAATCATTATTGTTGGACAATGATGAACCTCTATCCTATAAGTAAGTAGTAGAAAGCTCAGAAGTTGAAATATGTCTAGAAGATATGAATTATGAGATGGATTCCATGTATCAGAACCAAGTTTGGGTTTTGGTCGATGATCCAGTTGATGTAAAGCCTGTTGGATGCAAATGGGTATTCAAGAGAAAACTGGACATGGAAGGTCAATTTAGCACCTATAAAGCAAGGATAGTGGCTAAAGGATTTAGAAAACATCAAGGAATTGACTATGATGAAACCTTATCACCAGTTTCCATGTTTAAATCCATAAGAATCATACTTTCCATAGCAGATTACCATAACTATGAGATTTGGAAAATGGATGTCAAAACAACATTCCTTAATGGGAACCTTCATGAAAATTTCTATATGACACAACCAGAATGGTTTTTGACACTAGTTGAATCCAAACGGGTTTTCAAGTTGAAAAAAATCCATTAATGGATTAAAGAAAGCATCCAGGTCATGGAAAATTCGATTTTATGAAGCCATAAAGGAATTTGGTTTCATAAAGAACTAATGTGAGCAATGTATTTATAAGAGGTTTAATGGGAATGCGATCGTTATCCTAGTATTATATGTTGATGACATATTTCTTGTTGGAAACAATGTACCAGTCTTACAGTCAGTTAAAGACTGGTTGAACAAGTGTTTCTCCATGAAGGACTTTGGTGAAACAACCTACATTCTAGGGATCAAGATCATTCGTGATAGATCCAAGAGGCTTCTTGGACTAAGTTAGGGTATATACATTGACCAGATACTAAAGATATTTAGTATAGAATAATCTAATAGGGTATTTGTTCCAGTTTCACATGGACTATATATTTCTAAGAAAATGTACTCAAACACAAAAAGAGAAAGATAGAATGAGTAAGATCCCATAAGCTTCGACTATAGGATCGATCATGTATGCCATGTTATGTACCAGGCTTGATGTTTCCTATGCACTGAGCATAGTAGGAAAATATCAAGAAGATCCAGGAGAACAACATTGGACTACTTTCAAGACTATCCTTAAGTATCTGAGAAGAACTAAGGATATATTCCTAGTGTATGGAGGAGATGAGGAGCTTGTCATCAGAGGGTATGTTGATGATGGTTTTCAGACAGATCAGAATGATCTAAAGTCGCAATTTGGATATGTTTGCTATCTCAATGGAGGAGCTATGAGCTGGAAGAGTTCAAATCAACTAGTTTTCGTTGATTCTACAGCGGAGTCTGAATATATAGTGGCTTCTAATGAAACCAAGGAAGCCGTTTGGAGTGGCTTCTAATGCAACCAAGGAAGCCGTTTGGATTTTTAACTTTTTCTAGGATCTTGATGTGGTTCCTAACAGTAAATATCCTATTACTTTGTATTGTGATAATACTGCAGCGATGGATCTTTCAAAAGAACCAATGTCACATCAACGGAAAAAGAAAATACTCTGAAAGTATCACCTATTGAGGGATTTATATCAAAGGGGTGAAGTTGCAGTGATCAGAGTGTCCATAGAAGAGAACGTGGTGGACCCCATGACTAAAGGCCTATCTTAGCAGAAGCATGAATATCACGTGAGAGCTGGTGGGTTAAAGGTTGTTAGCAGTTGGCTCTAGTCCAAGTGGGAGTTTGTTGGAGTTGGTGGCCTAGAACCAACTACTTTGTACATTATTCATTAATAAATACCTTATCACATCTTGATTGTTCTTTTTCATGAAAATTCATGTGATAATGTCCTAAGGATAACTGTTGCATTAAAGGGTCACAATGGATCCCTATTATGATGAGAACCCAGAAGTTCCATAACACTGTTCTTGAATATATTTTCTATATCCAGATGATGTTATTTGAGGGACACAAATAATACAGGCCATTAGGGGTGAAGAATCATAAAACTTTGAGGCACCTTCTCATGGTGTGTGCCCTTGGTAATATCCAGAAGGATATTATGAGAACGAGACACACCAGTAGGAAATCCACATTTTATAGTGTCATTGGATGTTCCTATCTTCAGATATGTTTATTGGTCCTTAAAATTTAAGATTATTATTAACAGGTATTACAACTCACGCACTTAGATTTATTGACAAAAAATGTGATGAAACACTATTATCAGTGAGGTAGGATACATTGGGCGTGTCATGAGTGATACTACATTAATAGATAACGTGAGAAAGGATTTGTCCCTTCTGCTTCATAACAGAAGTAGATTTCTTAGGCCCTTTGATGGAATTGATATAGCCTAAATAAATCCATGACCATGGTGACGAATAGGCAAGTTCAATTCTAGAAATTCAAAGAAATAATAATCGAGCACATGGGTTGATGGCACTAGCATGCAACCCGCTTGATTCGAGATATCGATACAAAGAGATTATATTACACAGTAAGCATTTGTAGGAGGTGACACGCCATTTCGGTGTTAACTTCTTTCTTTATGGGTGCCTTGGCGTGTTTCTAGATGATAACCTTGGACTATAGGTAGGCTATATCTCATGCCATTGAGAAAGAGGCCTAGATGTTCACACACTAAGTGTGTCCAAGTATCTCAGTTAAATATTAATTTAACAAGTTAAATAAAGATTATTCCCGATTGTGGTTTAATAATTATTTAAGGATTCATGATCACATTTATTTTGACACTAGTTATTCGAGAAAATATATTGTGGGACAAATAATATATTTATTAGTGAGTAATGCAGTGATATTTATTTTAGAAATAAATATCCATTATTAAAGGTCTAATAAATATGGCAGAGGAAATAAAGAAAAATGGAAAAACAAAAGTACACGCCGTGTATTTTTTTCTGGGAATTTATGAGAAATAATATTATTTATTTAATTAAATAATATTAGGTGTAATTCGTTGGGAATATGTCAGGTAAAAATAATAGTCAACTGTTATTATTAGACATGGGGTATTACTAAGAATTAAATGAAATGAATAATTTCTTTCAGGTAATTAATTCATTTTATTATTCTATGTAATTAAAAATCCCAATTATATATTTCTCATTAGACTAGCCATTTTTTTGCATGGTTGTACACAACAGATTTGGAAAATCTCTCAAGCTAAGAGAGAATTCCTTTTCCACCAAGAACGCTCTCAAGCTACAAGAGAGAGATCCACCTCCACTGGATCAAGGTGATCGAATACGGACATCGCAAGAAAAGGCTCTTCCATGCTAGCACCCAGATATCCCTTCGGTGACATCTAGAAATACGTGGAGCATGTGTGGATCACCGTTAGAGGAATCCTACACTTGGATTCTACGATGCAATGACGGATCACATCAAATCATGACCTGAAACATCAACGAAGAAATAATTCCATCAAGGTAATTCTTGTCAATTAATTAAATTAATTATAACCAACATATGATGATCCTATCTATGGTTCCAGGACTCCCCTCTTTCTTTTTCGTTCTTCGTTCTATTCCAAATATTTGGCATTTTATTATCGTGATGGATCTTGGATTGATCGTTGTTAACGCTTAAATTAAAGTTGGGTACACCCACCAACACGCTTCCAATGCGCCCGAAACCTACAATCAATTCCCATGAGAAACCATTCTCATGAGGGCATCACATCCCACAAGACACCATTCTCATGTGGGAATCAAATTCCCTCCCTTGGAAGAATCACACCATGGGAAATACATCCCACTTATAAGGGTAATAAAAAATACCTAGATATAGTGTCCCACATCAAACATTACCAAGGTCACATGGGCATTATGTTCCAAGTACTAGTGAGTATTATGTCCCCCAGTAATGAGCCTGATATCTTCATCATGATCTCATCATAGAATTTGAATAATTTCTCTCAGTAAGATAATCTCAAGATGTGTGGAATTTAATCCTATACCTTATCCAATAACACAATGGGTATGAAATCCCATGCTATATGTGCGATCATTTTAATTTGGTATGTAATCCCACAATATCATGGAAGATGGGAAGTGGGAATGTCACCCCATGCCATAAGAATATCAAAGTAATCAGGAAACATGTCCCCAACCATAAGCATATCACATAATGGGAACAACTTCCTTGAAAACAATATCATATGTTAAGTGGGGAATGTGTCCCATGAAACACATCACAATATCATATTGGGCATGTCATCCCATGCCCCAAGCATTATTAATACAAGTGGGCATATCATCTCGGGCCATAGGCAATATAAGATTGACTAGTTAGGCCATCTTACACCCGAACAAACATATTAGGCAATGAGAATTTCATCCACCTCATAGTAATAAAAATAAAATTGGCTTAAATCCCATAAATGTCAACACAATAGATAATTTCACAATTAATAGTTTAATTAAATCTATATAGTCAAGGCATAATTAGGAGGAAAAATACATCTAATCAAGGTCCTAGTAATCATAGAACAACTCAAGGGAAGACCCATTAGGTCCTGAGTGTAAAGTAAAAAACACTTTCATTTAAGTCTATGACCTTTGAAGGTCAAGGTATACAAATAAAAGGGTCCATCACGGACCTAGACATCCTTACCCAACTCAAGCAGGTCAAGGGAAAACAATTAAAACTATTTTTAGGTTGATTTCACATGGTGGCGAGACCACATATTAAATGTCACATGAAACAATATATAAACTATAGGGAATAGTTAGGGACCACCTAACTTAATGTGGAATTATCTCATTAAGAGATGCTCAACCACTATCACCTAAGCCTATCCAAGCCCATATCTGACATCAAACACATCCATGAGGACCTAAATCCATCATAAATCATTCCAATTAATTATAAAAATTATAATTAATTATAAAAAATTATAATTAATTAACATAATCAATTCCACAATTAATTCAACTTGGAATAATCAAAGGATAGCTTACCAGATGACATAACAGTGAAAAAAACTCAAGAAACATAGTGGAGATCGCTCTTGGCACACACCCAATACTACCACCTAGGAAAGAAATAACACCCTACACTGATTCATAAATCAATTATATTCCAATTTAATGGAAAAAATAAACAAGGTTAGTAACTTACCTTTAGATAAATTGAATTAAACCTCAATAATTAATCCTCTAGTAATCTACTCTAGTCAAGTAGAACCAATGACCTATCATACCATCCTGATTCCACTATGATTCGATGGAATTGATATAAAATTCCCAATTCTCATCCATAAAAATTAGGGTAAAAGTGGGAATAATTCAAAAGGGAATATGAAGACGATAAAACTACATCAAACTACTAGAGAAACACCTATAAATCCACCCAACACTAAGGTAAAAGAGGTAAAAAGAGAGGAAGATAGAGGTGCGACCTCCCCTGACCAGATGACTAAATCATAAGAACCCCATAAGGGGTTTAAAATATAAACCCAAAAGGAACATTTAATTTAATTAATTTTCTAAAAAACCTTCTACAATATACCTTGTATCATGGACATAATAGTCATGATGCAATACTGTTACTAGGGTCTCCCTTATTTTTTGGCCACACTATACAAGACATAGCACCCTACACAAAAAAAACTAGAAAACCCAACCTCCACTACTGGTGTTGGAGTTGGTGCTCTAGAAATAACTTATATGAAATTTATGATAAATTGTATTCATATATTTTTAATATTAATAAACTTATTCTCACATCATGATTGTTCTTCTATGCAATATAGTATGTGATAATGTGCTAAGATTAGTTGTCTCACTAAAAGGCCATAGCAGTTCCCCACTATAATGGGAACACCTATGTGCTATGAAACTATTCTTGAATATATGTTCTATATCTAGATGAAATCATTTGAGGGACACAAATAATACAAGATAACAGGGGTGGAGACTCATAGGAATTTGAGTCTCCTTCTCATGGTGTACGCCCTTGGTAATATTGAGTAGGATATTATGAGAATGAGACCCACCAGTAGAAAATACACATTTATTTATGTCATTGGATGTCACAATATGTGAGTGTGTGTAATGATACTTATACTTTAATATTATTATTAATGAGTATTACGAGTCACACACTTTCATGTATTTAAGAAAACTGTGATGACATATGTTCACGATGAGGTAGGATACATTTGGTGCATCACGAGTAATATTACATTAATGAATAATGTGAGAAAGTATTTTTCATTTTTTTTTTCTTTAACAAAAGTTGATATCTTAGTACCTTTTATGGAAATGATATAGCCTAAATAAATCCATGACCATGGTGTTCTATAAGCAAGTTCAATTTTTGAGAAGTTAAATAAAGAGACATCGGGAACATATGTTGATGGCACCAACATGCGACTTAATTGATTTGAGATATCGAGATAAAGAGATTATATTACACAGTAAGAATTCATATGAGGTATCATGTCATTATAAAATTAACTAATTTCTATATGGGCACCTTGGAGTGTTTCTAGATGTTAATCTTGTACATTAGGCTGATTTTCCTAATGCCACTGAGAAATAGGCCTAGAGGGTCACACACTATGTGTGTCCAGAATACCAGTTAAATAATATATTATTATTTATTATTTTAAAAGTTGAATAAATATTAATCCCACATGTAGTTTAATAATTATTCATGTATGATTGATCTCATATATTCCATCACTAGTTATTTGAGAGAATATAATGTGAGTGGAATATTTAATAAAAAATAATTTTCTATTTAGTGAATATAATATTTATTTATTTATTAGAGAATAATACAGTGATATTTATTTAATAAATATATAGTCATTATTCAAGACCCTATAAATATTATA
Source organism: Viscum album (assembly GCA_963277665.1). Lineage (NCBI taxonomy): Eukaryota > Viridiplantae > Streptophyta > Magnoliopsida > Santalales > Viscaceae > Viscum > Viscum album. Next base: position 1,796,118,834 of record OY728120.1, read on the forward strand.
GAGGAATGATAGACTGATTTTAATGATTTGATGATAAATAATAAATATTGAATATTATTTGATTAAATAATATTTAATTTAATTCGCAAGTTAAGTGCATGTTGAGAAATAATAATAATAATAATAATATTTGACATGTGGTTCCTCACGGATTAAATAAATAATAAATGGTACTTGTACAATTATTTTATTTTAAACCTAGTGATATATATACCCAATTATATTATTTTCTTATAAAGACAATTCATTTTTTTTGGTTGTGAACAATGGATTTGGAGAATCCTCTCAATCCCTAGAGAGCTCCCTTATCCAAGAACACTCCCAAGTACAGAGATTGATCTTCCTCCACCACCCACTATCAATTCAATAGAGATCAAGGAGAATGATTTGGAAGTGGTTCTCATGGAAATTGAAGGAGGATGACACAAGTGATAAGATCTTACATGATAGCCCCTAAATATTCCTATGGCGATATCCAAAGATTTTTGGAACACATGTGGATCACTGCTAGAGTGAATCTACTCTTGATTCCTATAATGCAACAATGAAATAACACATATCTTTTATCAGATCCATCAATGAAGAAATAATTCCATCAAGGTAATTCTTAATTAATTAAATTTATTATAAATAATATGTTATGACCCTCCCTATGGTTTTGAAGTTATTTCCATTTGTCTATTTTATTTGATTCAATTTCATTGCTCATGACATTTATCTTCGTGTAGAACTTAGATTGATCATAAATCATGAAAAAAGAATATTTGGGCATGACCCATCACACACTTCCACTACACACAGAACCATGAAGTGTTATTAGAGCAGTCACATAATTATTTATAATTATTTAATGATCATTGATTGATTTATGCATTTTTAATTCAGTTTTCAATTCAAGTTCAGTCATTATTTTAATTTGAATGGAGAGATCTTCTTATTCCACCTTCTTTTCTCATAGATCTAATCAATATGATTAATTTTATGAATGAAATAAAATCAAAGAACTCATCCAGAGGTGCCGATCATTATATCCATGAAACACAAGAGTACACATCATGTAAATAGATCTACACACCATGTACCTGTGTTCAATTAATCAGTAATTAATTCAGAAATTAATTCAAACCATTTGTATTGATGACATGTAGTGCATTAATTTCTTACACTATGTGTTGACCAGACCAACCTAGTGCATGGTCATCTATAGTACACATCATTTAGACCACGTACATGGAATGTAGTCCCTTTGAGTCACAAATGGGCCATGTGTTTCATACATGACCTACCTGATTGGTGATCATGTAACTCATATTCCACACACCTTGTAGTCCTCTTTACACACTATGTACTCCATTTTTTGATGCACGATATACACATTGAGTCCCTAGGTGTGGGACTCAGATAGATGATGAGAGACGTACATTTCGTGTATCACCATGTACATTTAATGTACTTATACCAAATTACATAGATTTAAAATTTATTTATTATACCGTGTAAACCTTGAGACATGTACCTGCATTTGGTCATAAATATAGAAAACACCATGTGATTGATTTTAATATATATATGTGTATATATATATATAAATGTTTAATTAATATCTAAGTAATTTTTAGATCTAAATATCATGTATGAGTCATATTACAATTGTCACTCTACATGAATTGAAGCATAACACATGATCAAAAAATCATGAAATTCATGTAATCATTAAGTTGATAGTACAAATCATGAAAGTACATGGTAATTCATGTATGCCATATATCCCAAGAGTAAACTACATACGAGTATAATACATATTGGGTAGAATCATATGGGTATTCACCATGTTTCCTCTAAGTTACATTTATTCACCCAGTTAATTTTAAATAAATTTATTTAATTCATTTAAAATTACGGTGGATGATAATCTCAAGGAAATATAGATCATAAATAAGATAAAATAATTTATTAATTAAAGTTAATAATTAATTAATTAAATATTATTTATCTTAAATAAGAATGATTAATAATTGAATGATAGTTTTATTAAATGCGTAATTCATTACATGCATGTGGAAGATCATGAGCATAGACTAGAACTTTGTATGTGATTGGTTTCATTTAATTTATTATTAAATTAAATTGTTGGACTGCATTACTTCTCTCATCTTATTATATAAGGGACTACATACCCATGGTTTCTTTTATGTAAACCCTTTTTCCCTCACCTACATGTGAATAAAAACATATGTAATGGATGGAGCTCCCAAGCTAGTGGAGGCGGTTCAAGTTTGGAGCCGATGCGAAACCAATCCAAGAGAGATACATAGGTGGAAATGTAGAAAGCTATAACACAAGCCTTAATTGGTTCAAGGTATTTTTCCCCTAGGCCAATGGTTAGTTTATCAACCGCTAGATAAAATAAAAATTAGTAAAATCTCACGATCATACCGCTTTATTATTTTATTTCTATCATGTTGTATTATTATTTCATTATGGATGTTTTGTCATGATCACATGAATTAATGAAATTAACTAGTATACAATATATAACTAAAATAAATTGGATTATGAATAAATATTATCTAATACATGGTTAATCACTTAAGTAAATGAACTTAATATTAATAAGCATGTAATAAAGATAATAATTGGTAGTTTACACATAAAAGGATAAAATTCAACAATAATATATATTAAGTTGGTATAGCCTTCCATTACTTTAGTTAAATTTAACTATAGTTTGAAGTGGTTGACTAGCCAAAGTTGGGGTGCTTTCAATTATCAAGGAATTCTAACTTGATGTTTTGGGTTGACTTAATTTAGTTCAAATCAAGGGTTCACTGTCAAAGTATGAATTGGTGTAATTGAGAGACAAAGAGTTTAGTAAATCCAATTTAAGTATTTTAAGATTGGGGAGTACACTCAAAAAATCAAGGAACATTGAGTTAATGCAGTTGGAATTTGGAATGCCTACCTAAAACCATTCAAGTTACCTGACCAACCAAAGTTGGGGTAATGTGAAGGGGGATATGAATGCTTAACACTTTAATGTCCAAGACATAAGATATTTCAAATCCAATGGTGAGGTATATTGGGTTTCGATAAAATAGTGGGAGATAAATAAATAAATAAATATTTATTTATTTATTTGTCTAAATTTTATCAGATAAAGTAATAAAATATCTTCTCATCTTATTTGTAGAAACAATAATAAAATAACACCAAACATATAATTGTGATCCATACTTGAGAAGTATAACTTTCTCACTAGAAGAAATTTCCAAGAGTGGAAAATACACCTATGTGTTATCCTTCTCCTTTAAAGTAAATTACATGTGTTGGAAGAACCTTTTCCTAAAACGCCTAGAAATGATTCTAGAGATGAAGTGTTAAAACTCTGTGAGAAATATTTTAATGATTTCATAGATGTTTAATGTTTCATGATATCATCCATGTCTAATGAGATTTTAAAGCAACATGAGGACATGGATGAATATAGCATGATGTATCACCTTCTGGATCTCTATCAAGAGAAGGAAAAAAAAGAGAGGTATGAGATCTCTAATGGTTTGTTTGCAGCTAAGCTTGGAGAGTCTATTCCAACTAGGCCTCATATAGCCAAGCTTATTGGATACATTCAATGCTTAAAAATCCTAGGGATTAAATTCCTGGATGAGAGACATATAGATACCATACTTTCATCACTACCCTCTAGTTTTATTGTTAATTACAATATGATAAATAATGAGAAGAGTCATTTAGAACTTATTATCTTGATTCTCCAAGTGGATAAGGACATGGGGAATGATAAACCTATAGTCCTTATAGTGAATAAGAAAATGAAGAGCAAGGAAAAGGGGACCAAGACTCATAAATAGTCTAAATATCCTAATAACCATCCTTTAAAGATGAAGCAGATTTAAATTTAGGGTAATGAAAAGGAGGTGGTATGTTTTTCATGTTTCAAGTTAGGCCATTGGAAGAGGAACTACACCCAGAAGTAAGGGGAAACTAAAGGTATGCTCGTTATCGAGTGCAATCTTTAAATATATACACATTGAGTATTAGATATAGCTTATGAGGCTCACATCTATATTAAAATGTAGGAACTAAGTAAATTCCAAAAGATTGCCATAAGATAGGTGGATCTGAGAGCTGCTAATGGTTCAAGGTTGACTACTCTGTCCATTGGTGACTATCACCTTTCATTTTCAACATGAATTATATTTCTTTTAAAATATAATTATTATGTACCTAAAGTTACCAAGAATAAAATGTCTATATCATGCCTAGATGCATATGGGTTTATTTTTAAGTTTAGAAATAAAAGTTGTTTCTTTAATAAATAAAACATATTTTATGGTATGACACATTTAAATAATGGTATTTATGTATTAAATTATTAAAACCAATTATTTATAATTGATAACGAATCATGTTCACATGACTCATATAATACCCAACTATGACATCACCGTCTTGGTCATGTAAATGAGAAGCATTTGACAAACCTTTATCAAGATGGTCATTTAGACTCTTCTAAGCTAAAACCACTTGAATGATGTCATGATTGTTTACAAGAAAAAATGATCAAAACACAATTTGGTGGATATAGTTAAAGGCCCACAAATATTCTATAATTGGTACCCACTAATGTTTGTGGACCATTTCTAGTAGAATCTAGAGGTGGATATCATTACTTCATAACTTTTATGGATGACTTGAGTAGATATGAATATATCTACTTTATGAGGTATAAGTCTTAGTCCTTTTATAAATTAAAGGAATTCAAGAATAAATTAGAGAATCAACTTGGTAAGAAGATAAATAATCTTTTATTGGATCGAGGTGGTGAATATATTAACCAAGAGTTTATTGAATTTCTATAGGAGTTTGGGATTATATCTCAACTCACTCCACCTTACACACCATAGTAGAATGGTGTTAGTGAAAGGAGGAACCGTACCTTGTTAGACATGGTAAGGTCGATAATGAGTCATGAAGATCTTCCATTATCCTTTTGAGTATATACATTACAAACTGTGGCATACACATTAAACCGAGTACCAAATAAATTGGAAAACAAAATTCCCTTCAATTTATAGAGTGGAAAGAGACCTGTTTATTTTTCATACAATTTTATGGGGTTGAGAGACATTTGTTAAGGCCTTTTTAGGTAACAAACTAGCACCCCAGGGTATAAAGTTTATCTTTATAGGGTATCATAATGAAACAAAGGGCTAATACCTATACAAATCTTTGGACAAGAAAATTACTATTGCCATACAATCCATATTTCTTGAGAAGGAGAAAATCCTAAAAAAGGATAGTGGGAGAAAGATCGACTTTGATAAATTTGATGATCAAGATACATAATAATTGGTACAGGAAAAAGTTCCATAGGTCCCCATGAAAAAAAAAATTCTTGAAACACAAATACTATGTAGGAGAAAAAGAGAGGTAAGAGAACTAGAGAGATATGGTTTTTTAGTCACCAAAGATGGTGAATCATTGTTGGTTGAAAATGATGAACCTATCTCCTATAAAGAGGTAGTAGAGAGATAAAAAGATCCAAGATGTAAAGAATACATTAATTATGAAATGGATTCCATGTATCAAAACCATTTTTGGGGTCTAGTAGATGCACAAGTTGATGTAAAACCCATTGGGTAAAAATGGGTATTCAAGAGAAAAATGGACATAGAAGATAAAGTAAATACCTATAAATAAAGGCTAGTGGATAAAGGGTTTAAATAGTGTCAAGGTATTGATTATAATGATACATTTTTACCATTTTATATGTTTAAATCCATTAGAATATACTTTCTATAGTAGCTTATAGTGACTATGAAATTTTGAAGATGGATGTTAAAACAGATTTCTTGAATGGGAACCTTAAGGAAGATGTCTATATGACATAACAAGAAGGTTTTGTGACTCTAGGCAATGCCAAAAGTATTTTTAAGTCATATAGATCTATTTATGGATTTAATAAAGCATCCAAGTCATGGAACATTCAATTTGATGAATCCATAAAATATTTTTTTCATTAAGAACAAATGTGAGCCATGTTTTTATAAGAGGTTTAGTGGAAATGAATTCATTATCCTAGTAGTATATGTTTATGAAATATTACTTATTGGAAATTAAATACCAATCCCATAGTCTAGTAAGGACTGGTTAAACAAGTGTTTTTTCATGAAGGACTTAGGTGAATCAGCCTATATTCTAGGGATCAAGATCATTCGTGATAGATCTAAGAGGTTGCTTGGAATAAGTCAAAGTACATATGTTGACCAGATACTAAAGATATTTAGTATGGAATAATATAATATGGTATTGGTTCCAATTTCACATGGTTTATATCTTTCTAAGAAAATGTTTCCTCAAAAACAGTATGAGAGAGAGAGAATGAGTAAGATCCCACACACTTCAGTGATAAGATCAATCATGTATACCATGTTACGTACTAGACTTGATGTTACCTATTCATTGAGCATGGTAGGCAGATATCAAGAAATGAGAACAACATTGGTATACTATTAAGGCTATCCTTAAGTATTTGAGAAGAACTAAGGATATGTTTCTGGTGTATGAAGGAGACATGGAGCTGGTCATCTGGGGTTATACTGATGATAGTTTTCAAAAAGATTATAATGATTTGAAGTTACAATCAGGATATGTTTTTTTCTCAATGGATGATATGTGAGCTAGAAGAGTTCAAAGAATCCAATTTTCATTGATTCTATAGTAGAGTCTGAGTATATAGAATCTTCTGATATAGAAAAGGAATCTATTTGGATGTGGAACTTTAACTAAAATCTTGATGTGGTACCTAGAAGTAAAGACCCTATCACATTATATTTTGATAATACTGTAGCAATGGATCTTGAAAAAGAGCCAAGGTCACACCAACAGACAAAGCATATACTCTTGAAGTATCACTTATTGAGGGATTTTTATCAAAGGGGTGAAGTTTCTATAAGCATAGTACCCATGGAAGAGAATGTGGTGGACCCCTTGAATGAATTCTTATATCAGAAGAAGCATGAGTATCACATGGGAGCTAGCGGACTGAAGGTTGTTAGCATTTTAGTCTAGTGAAAGTGGGAGTTTGTTGGAGTTAGTGCCATAAAACCAACTTCTGTGTACTTTATGATAACTTTTATTCAAAGTTTTTGAATATTAATAAAATCCTTATCACATCATGATTGTTCTTATGCATAATATAGTATGTGATGATGCCCTAAGAGTAGATGTCACACTAAAAGGTCATAGCAGTTCCCCTCTATGATGGGAACCTGAAGGTGCTACGACACTATTCTTGGACCGAATGGCCCGAAGGCCTTCTTTTTATTTTATTATAGATAATCCCCCTTTTTAAGGGTAGAAGGGGAACCTGAACATGACCCGTAGGCCCAAGGCACAAGACCTGACATGACCCACAATACATGACCCGAAGTCCCAGAGGCATACCATGCCCATTACATGACCCATAGGCCCATCCCACTAGACTTGCCCCTCCCCAGTGTCTTGCATCATTGATCTCCTTAGCTCCCCACCTTTCATTGCTGATCGGCTAGCATTTCCCCGTACAAAGCTGCACGGTGCCTGGTCCCGATGGCGGCTGCCATACCCTCTCATTCTTCCAATCCGGTTAGCTCTACATCTGGTGGCTGCTACTCCTGTTGCTCTGATCCTCTTCTGGGGCCTGTTCTGTGTGAACTGAGCTACTCTATGGTCTACGTGACCCGAAGTCCCTGTGGCCTAAAGGCCTTTGATGACCCGAAGGCCCTGGAGACCCCTAGGTCCAAACCGGTGGCCCGAAGACCCAAATCGGGTGAATAGTCCGGCTGCTACAGTACCAAGCAGTACCTACTACAGTAACTACTACAATAGATGCTACAGTAATGCTACAGTACCCCCTAAATTTACCTCCACCTGGTTTTGAACCCAGGTCTCTTGGATTCCAAGAAGGAGCCCTTACCACCCAGTTTTGAACCTGGGTCTTTTGGGGACTCATAGGACTTTGAGACACCTTCTCATGGTGTACTCCCTTGGTAATATCTAGTAGGATTTTATGAGATTGATACCCACTAGTAGGAAATCCACATTTATATGTGCCATTGGATGTTCCTATCCGTGGATGTGTGTAATGATACTTAGACTTTAAGATTATTATTAATGAGTATTACAAGTCATGTACTATTATATATTGATGAAAATTGGGATGGAATATGCTCATGGTGAGGTAGGATACAATGGGTGCGCCACGAGTAATATTACATTAATGAATAATATGAGAAAGGATTTTTCCCATCCGTTCTTTAATGAAAGTTGATATCTTAGGCACTTTTATGAAAATGATATATCATAAATAAATCCATGGCCATGGTGTTCTATAATCAATTTCAATTTCTAGGAAGTTAAAGAAAGATGCATCGAGCACATAGGTTGATGGAACCAGCATGCAACCTGCTTGATTTGAGATGTCAAGATAAAAAGATTATATTATATAGTAAGAATTCGTATGAGGTATCACGTTGTTGTGGCATTAAATTATTTTTTATATGGGTGCCTTGGCATGTCGCTAGACACAAACCTTGTACTTTAGGCTGCTTCACCAAATTCAACTGATAAAGAGGCCTAGAGGGTCACACACTAAGTGTATCCAGAATCTCAGTTGAATAATATATTATTATTTATTATTTAATAATTTGAATAAATATTAATCCCATATATGTTTTAATAATTATTCATGTATGCTTGATCACATATATTCCATCACCATATTCTAGAGAATATAATGTGAGTGTAATATTTAATAAATATTTATTTTCTATTTAGTGGATATAATATTTATTTATTTATTGAAGAATAATGCAGTGATATTTATTTAATAAATAAATAGTCATTATTCAAGGTCTGATAAATATTATAAAGGAATGGCAGACCAATTTTAATGATATGATGAGAAATTATAAATATTTAATATTATTTTATTAAATAATATTTAATTTAATTCTCAAGTTAAACACATGTCGATAAATAATAATAATAATAATAATAATATTTGATATGGGGTTTCGTGGGGATTAAATAAATAATAAAGGTCACTTGTGCAATTATTTTATTTTAACCCTAGTGATATATAAACCAAATTATATTATTTTTTTAGAGATATAATTCATTTTTTTGGTTTTGTACAATGGATTTTGAGAATCCTCTCAATCCCTAGAGAGATCCCTTCTCCAAGAATGCTCCCAAGAATAGAGAGTAATATTCCTCCACCACCCACTCTCAAGTAAAGAGAGTTCAAGGAGAATGTTTTTGAAGTGGTTCTCATAGAGATCAAAGTAGGACGACACAAGTGATATAATCTGTCATTCTAGAACTTGAATATTTCTATGAAAAAGTTGAAATATTTGTGGAACACATGTGGATCACTGTTAAAGGGAATATACTCTTGATTCCTACAACTTAATGATACAAAAACGAAGATATTTTGTCAAATCCATCAACAAAAAAATAATTCCATCAAGGTAATTCTTAATTAATTAAATTGATTATAAATAATATGTGATGATCCTCCCTCTGGTTCCAACATGATTTCCATTTTTCTATTTTCTTTGATTCAATTTCATTACTCGTGGTGTTTATCATCATGTAGAAATCAAACTGATCATCGATCATGAAAAAAAAAGTTGGGAATGAATCATCACATGCTTCCGTTGCACTCTAAACCTACACTTGGCCACCCTCATGACATGGAACCTCTTACTATGGATCATTTCCTTGCTTTAGGGAAGAACTTAGAAATCCAATCCTCATTCCTTTATAACATATCCTATACCTTTTTGGCAAAACACACCTCCATTGATCCAAATTAACAATGAAACACCCCTTTTCTAAAACTCACTACATTTACCCTCAAGAAATCCCTCATGGTTAATCCAAAGGGATATAGTGAAAACTACCACCTATAGAGAACATTCAATCCTACACAATTTATAAGGTTTCTCTTACATATCCTTTTCCATGCTAAAAATCCTTACACTATAATGTTGTTCTAAAACATTTATAAAAACTAACGTCACACATGCCTCACCATAGTGTAATGACCTATGAGCATGAAACAACCAATAAATTACATAATATATTAATATTATGATGGTCAATCATTGTGATACAAGTCCCCAGGCTACGATATGGTGTTCGTCTTATAATATATTCTTAGCTTAAACCCATGTTCAAAACCTAAAATTGATCCCTAAAACTATCTCTAGGAATCCTCCACCCAAGATACCACTAAATAACCACCAAACCTGTCATTTCATATGTGTCTATAATTAAAATTCTTGTCTTGAATAAAAAAAATTAAAAATAGACTCATTTTCGACCTCATTGTAACCTGATATTTCTTTGACTTCCTTAACATGCTCTGGTGTGGGGTGTTACAGTTTTATTGATTTATTGTTTTTGAAACCTCTAAATTTATTCCATAAGAATGTGTAGCTTAGAGAGTGTTCACTATGGTGAGTAGCGGTTGAGATAACTGAGGTTGAAATGTGACACTCACTATGGTGTGAGTTTTGTATATATGGATGAAGTCCATACCTTAGAAAATCTAGTTAGCAATGAAAATGTGAGAAATGATAATTTTCTATTTGGTTATATTTGGGGATAACTTAGCACAAGTTATTTTTTTTGGGAATGGGGAGTTTCTATGGATATAAGGGAGAATTATATTTTTTCCCTTTAGATTATAAAATGAATTTTTTTCATCAAGTTATAAATTTATATAGTTTTCAAAGAATCGTGAAAAGGGGGTGTTTTCTAGGATAAAAGTTTTTGTGGAGAAAAAATGTTTCATGAATTATCTATATTTATGCTTTAATGAAGTTTTTTGGTAAATTATGAATTCTTTGTAAATAATGTTTTGGTTTCATAAATTTTGTGATAAATAAATTGTTTTATTTTTAAAACTATTTTTTGATTTATCATGGTTTATTTGTATTTTATAATGATATTTTTATTAGATGGATATGTATTGGAGTCTTAGGGACATCCTACTAAGTTCATAGTCACTCCATAAATGTGTACTCTTATGGTTATATAAACATGTTTTTCCATGATACAGTTAAGGGTAAGACTTCATTATTCATCATGGGAGAGTTTTAGTTTTGCCTTAGAGTTATGGAAGATGATATGGCAGCCCGTGGTTCGAGTATTTTTAGTTTTTTATGTCATTTGTGTATCATTTTTTTATTTAATGGTTTATATTTTTATAAGAAATAATTTTTCCATTTCTCATGCTCATTTTAAATTAGATTTTAATTCAAAGGTTTTTCATAATTTAATACATTGTTTATGGTTACATTATTGAGGGAAAATCATTCCCAAGGTTTGTTTTATCCCTAGTTTCTGGTTGTAATCCTCTAGAAATTGGGTAATGTGCTTGAGACCTTATAGAATTCCCAGCTTAGGACTCAGGACCTGTGCTCTTAGGTTGGGGTGTTATACATGGGATTCATCCTTGTAATTCCAAATTCTATTTAGGAAACCATAGAAAGAGTAAAAATGACCTTATATCATGAACTTATAACACAATAATGGTAAATTATCATATGTGAAAATTTTAAAGAAACCTTTTTATTTGAATGGTGTGTAGAAAATCTATAGAGTCATAAATTTTGAAACATATGCATGAAACCATGGTACTTAGTATACTTTTTTCTGATGTGTTAATCCTAAAAAGTTTAAATAAAGGACATGTGATAAATCTTAATTATTTAGGGAGGAATAAATGTGTCATAATACCCCTTAATCCCATCTAGATCTACATCAGGGGGGATTCAAACTCTCTATGAATGAAGGGAGTCTATTTTTAAACTTCCATCTCAAATCCTTAAATCCACCATGATACCCTTTTCCAATATTGGTAATTTTTTTCTTCATATTAAAACTTAATCATTACTTTTAAACCATATAAATAACCAATTAAAACAATTGTTAATCTAATTAATTCCATCACATACCACAAAGACATCATTAAAAGTATGCCTTCATTGAATCTCCCTAATTTTTATACAATTTACCCTATGATGAGAGTTAAAAATTATTAATTTTAAAATGAAATTATTTGATAATTAACCCCTAAGTAATATAGAACCCAATTAGTTAATTCATTTTAGTTACTTTCGTGAAATCTGGACTTTATTTGATGAATGGATTAAATCATGATTTTTAGTGGTTTTATACATATTTAGATTAATTTAAGAATCTATAAATTAATTTGGTTCTGGTTTTAATTTTTTTAGCGTATTTTTATTCTTTTCTTAAGTTATTTAAATCAATTTTTAATCAATTGAACACAACCTACATTGATTTTATTTTTCTTAATGTGCATATAGAGGCTGGAATTTAGAAAAGTTTTTCTAGTTCACATGTGACGAAGGCCCTGTGTATGTGTCATTTTATTCTCATCATAGATTTCCTTTTCTTATAATAGGTGTGACCATTCCCTATATAATTTTGAATAACCCCAATGTAAGTTTCATCACCCCAGTAAAGGTGTCATCTAGAGTTAATTTATGTGTCATCTAAGTTGCTGCACCTGAATATGTGTGATCCAACACTTACTAAAATTTATAAATATAATTGACTATAGGGATTAAAATCTAAAATACCCAAAATAGTAAAGTTCAAACTAAAATCAATTCCCATACCCAATATTTTTACAAATCAGGGAGATCACTGATAGACAAATAACATAGTGATCATCAAGCTGAAAATGATGAAGGAGATTGTGGGAGAATATCATGGAAGAGATGAAAGATTCGAGGGCCCAAATAAATCCATCAAAACAATCAAACTATTTAATACCACTTTCTTGAGGTATTTCTATGTTCTTTTATATTGTTTTAATTTTTTAGTGCTTTTATTTAAGTTTAGGAAGGGTTATAGTGGATTAAGTGGAGTTTGGGTGTTTTTAGGAGAACTATGGGTAGTGAAATGCCTGTAGTGGTCAACGTTTTTCACCAGGAGTTCCCCTATGGGAATCAAGGAGGTCCAACACGCTGTAGTGTTGGGCATGGTGGCCCTATGGTTGAGTGATCCAATGGTGGCATTAGAGCTATAGAAAATAGCCTATGATACCTCACCATGTTGTGGTTGGTCTCATGTGGGTGCCATCCAAAAAAGAATAGGAAAATGCACCATGAAATGTTCTAAGTAATGGTGATGGTTAAAGTAGACTTGTGTGGTCTAATAAAAATGGAATGGGTGGATGCAACACACCATGGTCTAGGGTGTGGTTCTATTCATTGGGGTTTTTGAAATGACTGATCTGATTTCTTATTTTTTGTGGAAATCATGTGACTCTATGGGGAACCACATGAGATTATTTTGGGGGATTTTATTAATTTGTTTTTAATTGGTTATTTTATAGAAAAATATTATTTTATTCTCTCTTGATTTAGGGGCTTTCAAAGATAGTACATTCATATGTGTCTCTGGATGAGCTCTTGTATAACCAAGTTCTTCCTCTTGGTTTTTCCATGAAACCAGACTCAAGGTATGTGGATTTTATCTCTCTCTCTATCTATTTCTCTCTATAATTTCTCTAATTAATTGGAGTATTGGATTTTTAAATTATGTTCTTGTTATTTTTGATGTAAAAAATTATTGATTTTTTTATAAAACCTTATATTTTTTATGGATTGAAATTATGAAATCAGGTATTTCTCCCACAATATGCTTAATATAATGATAAAAAAATTTTGTTTTTCAAAAGAATATTTGGTCATGATAATTTTTAATACACATGGGTTTCATTTGTTCATATTATAGTGTATGAGTTCTGGATTGGATATTCCATATAGACACATTTTTTTTATACATATTGTTTAAATGAAATTTTGATAAAAAAATATTTGATGCTCTTTATTCCAATTTTTATATAAAATTGTGAGCTCACTTGTTCTTGTCAAAGTGGTGTGTGAGAGAAGTCTTGGGGATTTCATAATAAGTTGATATACTTACCCATTATATATAAACCTTATTGTACATGAAAATAATGTTTATCATGATATAGGTAATGGGAAGATCTCATACTTCACAAGTGATGTAACACAATGTTGTATTCATGGTTGATGGAGACAAATCCTGGGATCTGGTTGAGTCTTGGTGTCATGAGAGTAACACCTTAGTACCTTGAGTCTTGTTTTTATTTGGATTTGTGCTTTCCTATTTTGTATCATATTATACTACTACTCTAATATTGATTGGTTATTTTGGTTATTGAGTTGTTTTTGGTTTACCTTCCTGAAACATATTGTGTCTTGTCATTATTTGCACTATTTTATTTTTAGGTTGTGTTGTGTATATAAGGAAAAATCCCCTACTATGTTTTGGTAAATCCCATAAAATTTATTTCTATACTTTTTATCCTAGGGATGTCACCTAAGGTTAGTGCCATTTTGGTCCAGCCCAGTCCGATGGGTTATGCTTGATATGTTACAAATGATATCAGTTTGGTATAATACATCATTTGGGATGATATTTATGGATATAATATATATTAGAACATTAAATTTATAGCATAAAAATATGTATCTAATATTTTTATGCTGAACTTTAAGTTACCAGGGTGGTTTGGGTATGAAATTTTTTATTAATAACTTCTAGACCTATCATCATCTCATCGTTGTTGGTTTAGATTATTGGAATTGTGTATCATGGATTAATAAAGATTCTTACCACTATGATTACATCATTCTTGTGATATTTTTTTGGTTATTCATTGGTAAATGATGACCTGATAACTTTGATTTCTAGAAATAGTTGGATATTCATTGGATAAAATTGAGAGTTTCTAAGAAATGATTTCCACAACACGGTAAATACTTCTTGTATTTGTGTTGTGTGCTTATCCTTTTTATCATTGAGTTTTTTATATTCATTACTTGTATTTTAAAGATTATCGGAACATGAAATTAATGTGGAATGGGAACATAAATTGGTAATTTTTTTTCTATATGTAATTAATTAAATGGTAATTAGAATCTATGATATTTTAATACAATGTTAACAATTCTAGAATAAATACTTTAATACATAGTTTCATGTTTACTATATTTTTACTTAATGATTGTTTTCATGTGAATACTATAGAATACCCTTTCACATTATTGATTTCATTTTGTTTATCAAAACATTTTATGATTTTCATGACATGCCATGTGTTAATTTAAATTTAATGATTTTAAAATTTGGTACAAATTGATTATTATTAGATAGAGATCATGTTATAAATTTGAGTTATCAGTACCTTATTTAATTCTATGACATGTTAAAAAGTATATCATGTGTTATTCTATGTTATGTACATAGTTTGAGAAGCATGTTTAGTATAATGAGTAGAATATAATGTAAAATTGTGAATATATAAAAATATATAGTTAGCTATAATGTTTGAAATATTTTGTGATTCTTATGATTTTTAGGTTATTAGTCACGAAAGAATGTTGAAATTTTTGATATATCAATTTCAGTTTAATTTCTTCATTAATTGAGCATGCTTATTTAGTGACAAAATTTCTTCACTAAAATGTTTAAACTTGGAATTTAATGGCATGAAACATGGTAGTAGAATATATGTCTCATAGAATTATCTTCTTCATAGTTGGAAATAATTTTACATGGTTAATATTTTTTTCACATGAAGTAATTGTTCTTTTATTAAAATTGTTTATTGATCATGAGTTGATAAGAAATTTATTAACATTTTCATGTATATGAAATGATTAGTGCATATTGATCAAGTGTTTCTTCTTTATAGTTGCATGATTTGGTTCTTGGTGTTTATGTGATCTATTTTGATTATCTATGTTTTGATGAAAAAGAGATATTCAAATTAAATAATTTCCTTAATATATTTTTTTACAAATGATTTCTATATTTAACATGGGTTTTTCAAAAAAATTCATGCACGTTTTAGGATAATTTATATATGTATTGGTTTCAAAAGGATACTTAAAGAACCTTATTAATTTTTTTATTTAAATGGAACTTGTTGGAAAATAATTCTTGAAAAGAAACCTCTTATTGTTTTGAAATATAAAATTTTATACTTTTTAGTAAGTTTTGTTTACATATGTGGAATTTATTCATGGATATTTTAAATAGATATTATAAAAAGTATTTATAAATGATTATATTAGATTTAAAACTCTAAAAAGGATTAAAAAAATTTATTTAACTACATTTTTTTAAAGAAAAATGTTTTTTGGGAACTATTTCATTATTTTTGGAACTTGAAAAATTTTCATGTTCCTTTTGGGGATGTTATAACATTGTCAATTAGTGGGTGTAAATCTCATGATTTCTTTCTATAATGGTCTATATGGAAGTAATTTACTTAGAAATGATACTGCTAGATACTACCTTAGTGGATCTATGATACTGACTATGTTTTCTAAACTTGTTACGATTGTTGTTCTTGTCATGTTGTTTGTGTTTTTATAATTATATATTTTATATGTTTATTTTCATGATTGTGCTTGTATATTTATTTTAATTTTTTCTTGTTATGATTGATTGTCCTTATATTTATTGTGAAAGTTGTCGTTATTTATCTATGATATATGTAATTCATGGAAGGGAAATAATTTTTTTGGGAATTATGTCTCATGGTGTCCATGGGTCGGGTTGGGTCGGGTTCGACAATTTTTTTGACCCGACCCAAGCAAAAGTGTTCGGGTCGGGTCGGGTCGGGTCAATGATGTTTTTAAGTTCAGACCCGACCCGACCCGACCCGTATCAGATCGGGTTGGGTCGGGTTGGGTCTAACGGGTTATGAAAAAAAAATCAGTCGTTGCGCCTCCGGATAAAAAAATATCCCACGCCTGCACAGCGCCTTCCTCCCACTTCATCTTCCTCACCACGCCACGAATTCCCCGTTGCCCAATGACGAATCGACCCTCCAGCTCGCCCTGAAGGTGCATCCTCCTCCTCCCTCACGGTGGCTGTCGGATCTCAGATTTGGCTTGGCGGATCTTCAGCGAGGGCACAAATTCTTCTGCAAGGTGGTTGCGCTCGATCTTCGGTCAACCATGGCAGATTTGTCTTAGGGTTAAGAGAAAAGGGGCGGTCGTGGATCGTCTTCAGTGGTGGAGGTCGGCGAATGACACAGTGAGGGGGCGGAGGTGTGGATGTTCATCCTCGAATCGGGCACGCTTCAATGGGCAATTTGGGGGGTTGGATTTGGGTTCACCAGCGGCAGTGAGCTTCATCGGGCACATGGTGGCCGATGAAGGTGGTTTCAATCGGTGTTCTTCACCAGTGGATCTCGGTGGCCCGCGGTGGGTTCAGGAAGTGCCGCTCGGTCCCGGCTCGGCGAGATTTGTTTTATTAACATGTTTGGGATTTTCAGTGGTGTTCACGGAGGTCAACGTCACTGCCGCTTGGTTTCTGGATGCTGCAGGTGAGGCCTACAGAGAAGGACGTGGTGGCTGTGATCTTCATCACGAAGCTCCACCACTGGCTATTAAGATCCGTAGATGTTCCCTCCCCCCAGTCAGAGTTTCGGGAATAGTTCACCCGACGCTGTATCAACTCCACGATGTTCGGCTAGTTGGAGGTGAGGCGGCTAGCAGTTGGGGTGTTGTCAGAGAATGCGGCAGAAGAGATGTTTGCAGCAAGATGTTAGTCGTCGTGAACTTCATCACGCAGGGGATGACGCATGGGGTAGTAGTCGGGTTCATTGGGTCGGGTCGGTTAATTTTTATTCCAACCCGTGACCCGACCCAACCCGACCACGGGTCGACCCGATAGAACCCGACCCGTGCATATAGATTTTTGAACCCGACCCAACCTGACCCAACCCGACCGGGTCGGTTCGGGTTGGTCGGGTCGGGTCGGGTCTGGACACCCCTAGGATACGCATCAAGAAATCTTATGGGTAGTGGTATATTCTTGGATCTAGATAGGTAACCATGCTTAATTACCATTTAAATGGTTAAGTTTGGGTGGAAGTATCTACCTTAGAAGTTTATTTGATGTAATATCAGGAATGACATGATCCATAGAATTTGATGTCATATTGATTGATATTCCTGGCGATTCACTCCTATATTTTATGAAGGATTGGTTTATATTTTCAATGAAGTTACGAAATGGATCATGAAGGAGTACCCAAGACATGTTGGAACTATATATTTTCCATTTTAAACCAATATAGGTTGTTTATATAGGTTAGGTGTGGGTCTTTGAGAGTATTTTAGGATGGGTAAGGTCCTTTTATTTTTTATGGGGTAGGTGTATGTGCATGGTCTTTTCCCTGACTTTAAATATGATAAATCCGTTTTCTTAGATACCTCATGGAATTTCACCCTATGTGATTAATGGTTTATTCCAAGTCTGTGTTCATGTCTTCTCATGTTTGGTCTCACCAAGGGATTCTAGTACTAGGTCACATAGTTCATGACTAATTATATAATGGCTATCTTAACTCACAAGTATATGGGTTTCACGTTAGTGAAATATTTGATTAGGAATGATTCATGGGATCAATTGTTGACATGAACATGGGTTATATGGACGAAGATGATGACATGGTTTTCTATCATATTGCTCTCATTTCTCACTTAGGAGACCAAGTCCATGGAAGTTCAATGGTCAAATTTTCATTCTCTTACTATTAAGTTAATACATAGTGGTGGTGAGCCTCTAAGGGGTGGATAAAGGATGAAAATTTTCCTTTTTTTATTGGGATATAATTCTAGCCCCTCCTTATATTAGGAAAATTTCTAGTGGCTTATTCTTTCAGAAATTAGGATGGTACACACGGTATAAAAAATTGAACTTTGATCGGTATACATATTGTGAGTGTTTCTTATACCTTTCTAGTAGTTAGAATTAATTTTCATTGGATTTGGAACAAATTATATTCAAAATAATGATGTAATCGAGGTGGTAGTTGGATAATTATTTGAGTTGGCACTTTTTATTATTATTTGGGGGATAATTTCTATGAAGGTCTGGTAGCGAGGTATGTCCATGAATTTTTAACATTGAATCATGTGGTAATTATCATCATCTTAGATAAATACATATTTTAAATTTTTTGTTTAGTGGTTAATACACTTACCTTTGGGAACTAGGTGATTTATGGGTATAGGATACCACATTCTATTAAAATGGGAATCAAAACTAGTCTTTAGTATAGGAGGAAGTGTGTGATGAATATTGATAGTTCTAAGAAGTATTTATTAACTTTCATAGAGATTTCATAGGTTTATATTAATTCACATATTATTCATATGGAAATAATTTTAGCATCATATAATCTATGGAGATCTTGGGTTTTTTGAGTTGGGTTTTCATTGTTTTCTATTATCATTAGGGAAGTAACTTGTGTTTATCACGCATACTTGTGGTTAGAGATCCATCACATGGGAAAATGATAAAATTTGGTTCTTTGGTATGGGGAACCATTTTATATTAAAAACCATATTAATGAGGTTCTATATTAGATAGCGATTCATTCCCGATTCAATATAGTGCATGTTGTTCTCGTGTATCCTTGTGGTTAGAGTATGAATAGGTCTCTGTTTCATAATTGGTTAGGAAAATGTTTCAAATGTTTCACATGTGTCAGATGTTCCTTTGGATTCTCACAATGCATAGTATCTTTTAATGATCATGATAAAATATTCCTGGTTAATGTATAACTTTGGTACACCTATTGTAGTAGTATTGGTGGGTCTGTTGAGTGGTTTTGGATAGGGATAGATTTATTCTATACCAATGGTTTAATATTTTTTCTAGACACCTCTAATCTCAATATTTTCAAGGATGAAAAGCCTAATGATGGGGAAAATTTAACACCACTGGTTTGAGTTATTTATATGTTAATTTTTTTTGTTTAATATTTTTAGTAGTTTAATTTGGGTTTGTTAAGGGTTGGAAGGGTGCTTGATGTCCTAAGAGGAGTTTGGTCATTTTGAGGAGCACTGAAGGTAGTAAAACACCCATGGTGGTTGGTGTTTTTCAATGAGAGTTACCCTATGTTAAATAAGAATTTCCATCACACCACAGTGTTGGGAGTGGTGGATCTGTGGTAGGTTGAGTCCTAGGTGGAACTGGTTATATGGAAAATGACCCAGGAGGCCTCACCAAGCTATGGTCCAAAGCATGGTGGGTCGAAATAATGAAGGATTTATCCCTTCACCATGGTGGGCTGTTATGGTTGGTATCACATGGGTTCCATCCAAAATGGACTAATAAAATACACCACACCATGGTCTAAGGCATATATCTAGTTGAAGTTTCCTTGTGTGGGCCACTCGAAATGACTTGGGTAGATACACCATACAATTTTCTAGGGTGTGGTGCCAGCCGTTAGAGTTTTTTAAATAAAATATTTAGATACTGAGTTTTGGGGGAAATCACATGCATTGATAGGGAACCATTTAAAATCATTTTGAGGGATTTTATTAATGTTTTTTGACTTGATTATTCTCTAAAAAAACCCTCATTTTTTCTCTCTAGATTTTAATGCTCCCAATCTAAGAACATTTAGAGGTGTTTCAAGATGAGCTATTGTCTAACCAGGTTCTTCCTCTTGGTTTTACCGTGTGATTAGAATTGAGGAAGGTGGTTTCTATTCCTCTCCACTTTATCCTAGAATATGAAGTCTTGTATTTCTAAATTAAATACCTAATTTTTTTTGATAGAAAACCTTAGTGATTTTTTATTGTAAATCCTTCTTTGTTTTATGGATTGAAACTATGAAATATGGGTGTTTCCCATAACATGTTTTATATAATGGTGAAAAGAATTATGATTTTCAAAGGAATTTTTGGGTGTGATAATTTGGAATACACATGGGTTGTGTGTGTTTATATTGCATTATACAAGGTTTTATTGGTTTGGACTTAGCTATCAGTGCTAGTTTGGGGAACACATGGGTACAAAACCAAGTAATGACTTAAGATTGAATGGAAAAGTTTTAAAATCATGAGTTAGTATTGATCAAAGAAAGGTTTGATGAATGAGTGTGTGAGTTTCCATATGGAAGTAATTTTTACACTAATTTTTTAAATTCAATTTTGGTAAAAACTGTTCAGATACTCTTTCTTCCTATTTTTATATAAAACTATGAGCTAAATTGTTCTTATCCTAGTGGTGTGTATAAAAATTCTTGGGGATTTCCTACTAATTTGATATAATCACCCCTACATATAAACCTTGATTCATATGAATACATTGTTTATCATTATATAGGTGAGCATAATATCTTGTACTTCACTAGTGGAGCACTATGACATTGTAGTCACGATTGATAGAGATGAAACCTGGGAGTTGGTCGAGTCCCTATGTCTAGGGTGGTCCCAAATTGGTACCCTGAGTCTTGAATGTATTTGCATTTTTAGTTTCCTATTTTGTATCACATTCTACTGTTACTCTAATATTTATAGGTTATTTTGGTTATTAAGTTACTTTTTTTAATTTCATGCATTATATAGTGTCATGTCATTATTTAAACTATCATATTTGTAGTTTGTGCTATGTATATAAAGGAAAATAACCCCCATATTTGTATATATCCTTTTGAATTTATTTCTATCATTTGGTTTCGTGGGGATGTCACCTAAGGTTAGTGTAATTTTTATCCTTCCCAAGTCAATGGGTCAGGGTCGGGATGTTATAATCTAGAAATGTACTGATAATTTGAGGGATTAGGAGATCAAATATCGCTACATTAAAACTAAAGGAAAAATAAGAGGAAGAATATGATGACTATGAATTTTCCCTTCTCCCATCATATAAATGATTTAGTTCCTACTTATTGTATCTAAGAACTTTTAATGTTTTCTTTATTTCAATTTTAATTCATTTAGTTTACTATTCATGATATTCTCTTATTCCCCTTTTTGTCTACCAATATGAAGTTATGGTGATTCTCAATATCTCATCAATTATGAGAGGATAACATGATAATCACCAATTGGATGAAAATCAGTAAACTAGAGTTCACACACCTTCCTTTGTTTCTTTTTATTTTATTCTAAGGATTTTAGGTGAGGGGTTTATTGATTTATCCAAAAAATTCAGGTAGTGAGGTTGTGTGTAGATGGTTTTAACATACAAATAATAAGATAAAGTGTTAATAATATGAGACAATAAAGGTTCACTAAGTTGAATTCAGGGGTGTCTCTTTTCTCACATTCATTTTGTTCAAAATTGCATTCACTTTTCTATTGTATGATTCAAACCACCTATTTCTTGATTTCCAAACAACATAAAATAAAAAAACATCAAGGAAGTGTTAGGGTAGTGATTCTCAAAGCCCAAATCCTTGAGATATGACCCTAGTAATCCACTAGGATGAATTATATGTTTTTAAAATTATATTTTCCAAGGATCTCACAACATTCCACTCATCAACTTGGAATAGTTTTTGGAGAGTTTTTATGAGATTTCAATTATTTATTTCACATTTTCAATTATTGTTTTCCCTTTAATTTTTTTCATTTATTTTTTATTTTTCTTCTTTAATTATTCACTCAAAATTAGGTAAGAATAATTGAGTGACCATTATACAATAACAGACCACCAATTTTATAATAAAATAAAATGTATTGATAGAATAACTAATGAGGTCATGAAACCACGCCTAACCTACTTATTTTAATCTAATTAATCTCTCTTCCCACATGAGATTGAGGAAGATAATACTCATGGAAAACAACTTGGGAAGACTTCATTACAATAAAATGGGTGGGGTGATACAGTCTACTATACCAATGAAGAATATAAACAACAACATAATATTCCCACACACCATTAGAGAAAATAAAAACCAACACTAGAGGAGATGAAATCAGACCACTTAACTAAAATTTAAAATAACAACAAGGTGAATTATGAGTGATGGAAGAAAATTATTTCTATTATGGATGAAAAATACAATACTTTAAAATATTTTATTAAGTATTTTAATGGTTTGAATCCCACCATATTATAATTTATTGGAAAATTATCACTTATTTATTATATAGGAGTATTTTTGGATTTAGTGAGAAAATAGATTTTAAATTATTTTTAAATTGATTCATTTGATATTTGGAATTATTAGAATAAATACTACACTTAATAATGAATGTTTTGATGGATTTTTTAGGTGGATAAGTTTGATTTATAGAAATAAAAGTAATTATATGAATTTAGTAAGTACTACAGGCAATAAACCATGGATGGAGTTTTGCAAAGTCCTCAAAACTACCACATGTTCATATCAATCGACTACAACTCCCTAATCAACTTCACAATGGAACTTGAAATTTTGTTACTCTTATTCCCTAGAGTCAATCCATCAATTATAAAGAGGATTAAATAAACTTCCCACTAAGTCTGTTATGTGGTATATTTTCAGTCATACGGTTGATCCATCGACAGTAATAAGATATCCATTAATTGTTCCTTACATGCATCGACCACAAGAGGAGATTAGATCAACCATTCTTGAAAATTACATAAATTCATGAAGCAACTGTATGGCCATTCCAATAAATTTTTGAACCATTAAATCGACCAAACACTAAATTTATTGTATGATCACTTTATTTTTATATGATAACTCATCTTTCATGTGGTCACTTGATCCTCCTGGTCAATCTAACACTTTTCCAAAAATATGTTTATGGAAGGTGATGAGTAGGTGGAAAATCATAATTTAGGGGATTCATCCAAAATTAAATCCAAATTCTCAAGCACCATGTCAGCATGAATGCAATCAATAGGATTTTTCCACACGTATCTCAACATGAAAAAAATAATTAAATAAAAAAGAAGGAAGACTAAATATTTCATAGAAGACCTAATATTTTTGGATATTTGAAAATAAAAAAATGAAAGAATTTAATGATTGAAAAAAATTAGAAGATTGAATGAGGTTTGACCAAGCCAAAAGAGAATAAACCTGTGTATCTATAAAAGAATAAGGAGGTAGCTACTAAGAAAGTTAATCGAGGCTGAGTTCACCTGTTAATGTTGTAGAATTTCTAGAGTTATTTTTTTTGATTTAGTTTCATAATGAATTATCTTTCCCTTTTCTTATTTTTTACCCATTTAATAGAGTGGATATTTTCTAATTTATTGGGGAAGGGAATATTTTCCCCCTGTAATTCTTGATTCCCTACCAATCATTGAATAAAACTCTTTTCTAAATAATTAATTTCGGTTCAATGGATGTTTAAAAATTTAAGTACAATTATATTTTATGTTTTTAATTGATTCATTATTTACTACCAAGGTTGGAAATCTTTCATCTCTATCCACCTAACACAGTTTTTCCTAAAGGAATAGTATACATTAAGTGGTGATTGTTAAAAAATAGCTGACATGTGTGTGGTAGTAGTAAGACACTTTTAAATTACCCAGGAACACTAATACCCAATTGGTTAGTACTTAGATAGAATGGGAGTGATTTTATGACTCTCCACTCACACAAGATGGGGGACTAACCAATCAGAAATATTGTGAGGGTAGTGTCCATCATAACTTCCAACTAAGGTTGATTGATAAATCTATCATATATTCTTTCATTTATCAATTAATAAAAGGATTAAAATCCATTTTAAGGAATGTGATGGAATTAAATGAGGAAACCCAACCATGGCTTGATCACCCTTCTCATTAATTATTTTCAAACTCTTGTTTTTGTTTTTATAAATCTAAAAAATAAAAACAATACTTTTTCTTTAATAATAAAGTGATAATAATTTTTTTCACTCCTCTATAGGAGACAAACCTAGGTTTACAATAACACTACATTTATCCTAGGTACAAAAATTCCTTTTTTCCACTCCCCATGGAATGAATGTGTTCAAAACTTAGATATATTACTAGGGAGAATGTGCTATATAAAAAGTACTTTTAACATTTCATGAAACAAAATTCTAATAAACCATTGTTTTATTTTTATCCACAAATTGAAATAACTTTGACTAAATTCAAAAAACATGAATTTAAAAATTGTAATTGAGTGAATTTATTTTAAATATTCAAGAGAAACCTCAATTGTTCACTCTGAGCCTAAATTCATGACTTGAAATCCTAACCATACCCTTAGAGACATGTTTTCACTATAGTTTTATAATGAAAAAAAATAAAATTTATATACCCAAATTGTAAGAAAAATCGAATTGAAAATTAGTGTAATACATGTGTTTACCAAGTTTCATAGTGTTCCAAGGGAAACCCAAACAAACATACACATGAATTTACACATGTCTGGTCTAATCTAAAACCATGAGGAGTGGCTAAGGATGAAACAAAGTGGAGGGAATTTTCCTTCCCATTGGAAGAAGAATCCAAGGAGTGATTATATAGCCTAAAACCAAGATAGATCCATGATTGGGATAATATATATAGATGATTGATGAAAATAATATTCCCCACCTACATGATCACAATAATAAGAAAATAGATTTATTCTATTAGATAATCATCTAGATAGATCCTATATGAGTACCAGGAATGGTTTAAGAAGTCTTGTTATAGTTGCCTGCATCAAGAAGTATAAGAGAACCACTTCCTTATGTTATTTTATCAAGGCCTAATTTATAATTATATAAGTATTTTAGATGAATCATTTGGAGGAGATTTTATTGAAAATTCACCAATATAATCCAACAGCCTGATTGAAAAAATTGCTCATATCTCACAATATTTCAGTATAAGAGGTACTGGTACAAGAGGCATGCATGAGTTAAGAACTTTTGACTCATCTAAATTATTATAATCTAAACATGAATATATAACAATAATTTTGAAATATATTTCTCTAAATTATGTTAGTAAACAATTAAAAATAGTTAAACTATGTGTTTTATGATCATCACCTAATCATTTCATTGATTAGTGTACTGAAGTGTAGGGAATTGAGAATTGTGTATCAGCCTTTCAACCAAGTAAATTTCAAAAACACATTCGATGGAGGGAGTATAACCAAGTCTAGTATGGATTTGGAAACCATAAGAACTAGGATAGATCCCCTTACTAGAACCAGTTTCAACTATATCCCCCATTCTAGTAACAAAACCAACAATACCAACACCCACCACCCTTTTAGAAGACCTATAAACATACCTATAACTAACCCATGTACCAAAAAACCCCCTTTAAGGAATTAGTATCTGTGAAAAAATATCCACCAGTGCACAAACCATAGTATATTAGAAGTAATAACCTAGAGTTTAAATGCTAAGTATTAAAATAGAGGAGTTGGAGAATCAGTCAAACAGTTTTATGGAATTTTTATCCAAAGAATGAGGTAAGAGACTGGATCAAATAGTCCCTAATCCAATAGAAAATGTGAGTATGATAATAGAAATAAGTGGAAAGGAGATTAAACCTAATATCACATTGTATCTATAATAAAACCAAACAAGTAGTTAATAAAAAGGAGTTAAGAGTTCTGAAACTGAACAAGAACAACCCAACCTTGAAGAATAAGATACAGATACAGATAAAAAAAAGAGAAACTAGTTACTAAAGAACCTAGATGGAATTCAAAATAGGGAGAATAAAGTAAGTAATATAGATAAAGAACTAACCAAAGAAATAAGAGACCAATGACATTATGCCAAATATAGTAAAGGGAGAAGAAATATCTCCCACTTCCATTACCATACAGAGTAATTCAATATCAAAATATCCAAGAAAAATAATTCTAAATAGAAATTATAGAAATATTAAAGAAATTTTAGGTTATTATTCCCCTTATAAAAGAACTTAGAAGGATTCAAAAGTATCTAAATTTATTAAGTAACTTTTCACCAAGAAGGGAGTATTTAAGGAAATAAAAGAACAAATTTGTGAAGAAGTGCATCAACCCTAATTAAACTATAATTACCCACAAAATGTCAAGATCTAGGGACATTTTATATGCCTTACACCATTATTTTAATCAATTTTTTAGATGCTTTGTGTGATTTAGGTGCTCTAATAAATGTAATTCGTCACAAAATTTTTACATCCTTATAGATAAGTGACTTGAAGACCACAAGAATGGTGGTATAAATTGTAAACTAATCCACTATATTTTTAGTAAGAGTGTTAGAGGATGTCCTTGTGAATGTCCAAGATATTATCTTCCCAATATGATTTTATGTATTAAAAATTTTGGAATATCAAAACATATCACACTCACCCATCATTTTGGGGAGACCATTATTGAAGACAAACGAGACAATCATTAATGTCCATAAAGGACAAATCACTATGGAATTTGGAAATAACATAATAAATTTCAATATATTTGACTCTATAAAGCACCCTTCAACGAATTAGTCACTCCTTACACTGCCCCACTTTAAAGAGGATGGACTTATTAAAGATTCAGGCATTTTTCATGATATCCTAACCTTAAAGGAATAATTAATGATAGAAAATTACATGGAGGATAATGTTGTACAATATTTTAAAGAATATATTCTCATATTGGAAGATGAAGTAACTTTTGAATAAATTGATGTATCTGGTTATTTATTTAATGATTAAATAGATTATATTTCATCTTGTGTATATAAAATTCAATTAATTGAAATTAGAAACCTTAATGTTATTTTATATTTAGAACAACCCATGAATCTAGATTTAAAACATTTTCCCATGAATTTGAAGTATGTGTACCTAATTAAAGGATAAAAATTAACTGTTATCATTTAAAATAAATTTTCCATAACCTAATAAAATAAATTGATTGGCCTTTTGAAATAAAATGTGCTTTAAATAGGGTAGAGATTAGGTGATCTTCCAGGAATAAATCAAAAAATCTTCTCACACAGAATTTTACTTGTGGGAGACTCTAGTCTTACTAGATAGTTTCAAAGAAGGATAAATATCATAATAATATAGGTATTAAAAAATAGATAGATAATGTGTTGTAAAAAAACATCATTTACCCAATCCATGACTCATAATGGGTCATACAAATCCATGTAGTTCCCAAAAAAATAGATCTGATCATTGGGAGGAATAACTAAAATAAATTAATACCTATGAAAATTCAGAACAGTTGGGGAGTGTGTATGTATTATAGGAAGAAAAAACAAGTCACTAGGAAAGTTCTCCTCCATATATCATTCATTGATCATATGTTGGATATATTGTAAGGGAAAGAAATTTATTGCTTTTTAGATGGGTTTTCGGGATATTTTTAGGTTGCTATCACTCTAGAGGACCAAGAGAAGAAAAACTTCACATGTCCATATGGAACCTATAAATTCAAAAGGATTCCATTAGGGTTATGTAACTCCCCATGTATATTTCATAAGTGTATGGTAATTATATTATTACACTATATTGAAGGATGTCTGGTAGTATTTCTAAATTTTTTTGACTTTTTTTAGAAATTATTTTTATCATTTTTTAAGAAATATAGAAAATTATTGAGAACATGAATTTAAAAATTATTGTTTTAATTTCGGTAAGTTACACTTCATTTTGGAAATATGAATAGTCCCAGGGCATATAATACCAAAAACATATACTATTTTATATAAGTCAAAGATTTAATTGATAAATTCTTTGCCTTACCCAAATTATGTGAAACATGTAAGATATCTTCTAAGGCATGTAAGGTTTTATATGAGGTTTGAAAGGAATTTAATAATATTTTTCTACATATCTCCTATTTACTCTTGAAATATGATATTTTTTATTTTGGTGATAAATTTAGGGAGGTATTTGCTGAACATAAGGGTAGATTAATCACCCCACTGATGATGAAACCACCCAACCAGGAGAACAACTTTGAGATAATCCTTTATGTTTCCAAATAAGCCATGTGAGTAGTTATTTAAAAAATAATTCAAGGTATACCAAAAGTTATTTCTTAAGCCTATAGGACCCTGGATGTTCCCCATATAAATTATACAGCCACTAATAAAAAGTTTATTGTAGTTTTTCCCTTAGATACATTTAGATCTTATTCTTGGAACTAAGGTCACTATATTTTTTTACCATGCAACACTTAGTTACTTGATATAGAAAGATTAATCCAAAACAAGGCTAGTTATATGGATGTTTATATTACAAGAGTTCATTTTAGAGATTAAGGAAAATAAAGGATCTAAAAATTAGGTAGCTGATCACTTGAGAAAATTACCCAACACTATTGAAACAAAATTTCTTGATCAATACCCATTGTATAAACACCTAATAGGAGAATAGTTATATTTTATTGAAGAATAAGTACCTTGATATATAGATATAGTAAATTATTTATCAATTTACTAGGTTCCATCTCATATAAATTCCTACCAATTTAAAAAGCATAAATCTAAATCCATATTTTACATTTTGGAAGACTCATACATGTGGAAAATTTACAAAGATCATGTAATAAGAAGATGTTTATATTTAAGTGAAATTGATTTGAATTTTTAATTTTTTCACACACTATATTTTGTAGGCAACTTTGGATCATAAATAATTTCAAGGAAAGTATTGGAATATAGAATTTTTTAACACAATTGTTTTTAATTTTTTTTGAGAAATTCCATTTTTCAAGAAATATTTAAAATAGATAATAAATTCATCAAAAACCAATCATATTTTTTGAAATTTATGATGTATATGGAATAGAATTTACAGGGCCCTTTCCCATGTATTTTAGTAACTCTTATATTATTCTTACTGTAGCTTATTTTTTCTAAATGAGTGGAATCCAAGGACACTAAAACTTATGATGCCAAGGCCATGTGTTCTTTTGTTAGGTCTAACATATTTTATTGGCTTAGAACACAAACTTCCACCATCAATGAACAAGGAAACCAATTTTTCAATAGAAGTCTGTAGGTTTTTTTAGGAAATATGGGGTGTATCATAATACATATACCCCTTAACATCCATAAAAAATGGGAAAATTGATGTTTCAAATAGAAAAATCAATTGAATTTTAGAGAATCCTATAAAACCAAATTAGAAGGGTGAATAAAAATCTTAGAAGACACTTTATGATCTTATAATACATCTTACAAAAAACCCATATAGATTATCCCTTAGTGATTTATTTGTGGGGGAAATCTATTATTTACTTATAGAACTGGAAGATAAATTATATTAGGATATTAAAGAAGAAAACATAGACATAGATATAGCTAAAAAATAGAGGAAATTATATCTACAAGAGTCATAATAAATTAGGATATAAACCTTACAAAATTTAAAAATATAAAAAGAAAGGATAAGGTCAAATAATGAAAATTTGATTCAATAAAAGGAATTCCATCATGGAGAAAAATTACTATTATTAAACCCAAGGCTAAATTTGGTATCTGGTAAGCTTGATTCCAAATGGGAAGGTGCTTTCATTGCAACAAATGTGTCTAATTTTGGTGTTGTGTAGGTTGTTAAAGAAGGAACCAAACCCTATTCACTATGAATGGGAATATAATGATAAAGTACCATGGGAATATACCCCAAGAACCAATGGAGGAGATCACACTCCTCTAACTTGATTATCATTGAAGACCAACATGTTATACCACTCCTTAAAATTTGATTTGATGCTATGATTCCATTTAAAATATTACTACATGATAAATGAGTTTGAATTCATTGATAAAAATATATCAATTAATCATGGGTGAGGGAACATTTTTAGTTTAGGACTTTTCAAATTTCTATTTTTCAAATTTTTATGTGTTTTTCAAAATTATTGTGTATTTTTCATTTTTTTTTGTTTTTCCCCATTTTTATTAAGTTTTTGAGACTTGTGAGCTTAAATTTAATTCCATTTAAAACTTTAAATCCATGAAAATATTGAGAAAATAATTTTACCTATTAAATAACCTTAGATAAATAATGAAATGATCTTTTTTCCAAATTCTATGAAATGTAATTTCATGCAAGCCCACTAATTTTTTGAAACTCATGCCATGAAATAATAACCTATATTTTTAATCACATACCCAAGAGTCTTATGAATCAATTTTAATATCTTCTTTATAGTTCATATTTATAAATATAACCAATACATTCTTTAATAACTATAAATTTTTGAGTAATCTTGTAAAAACCTTAGATAATTCAAGAACTTTTTTCTTAAATTATTAAGACATTATTTTTTAAAAAACACCTTTTTAAATGAAACCTATTTTCAATACTACGTACACATTAATCCTTTTAGATCTTATAATCCATGAATTACTTTGTTTGGAATCCAAATTACAATAAAAATATCCCTATATACATTGTTATAAAATCTTTTTAAGAATCTATTTGAATTTAGGTGTGGGGAAAAGGAGAAAGTGAGTTGGAGTTTTTTTTAGATTTTTTTAAATTTAAATAATATTTTTATAATTTTTTTTCTATTTTTTTGGGAGAAAAATTATTATGAGAATAATTCAAAAATATTATTGATTTCATCCAAATATAGCTATGAAAGTTCCCCACTTTCATGAATGGAAAATTCCCTCTCTTTCCATAAAAAATATGATTTTGAAAAGAAATTTAGATCCTAATACAAGATGAAACAATGAAACAAAGGGTAAAATGAGGGAATAAATCTACTCATTGATACTAAAATTCCATGGGGAGGGTTATCCATGAATTTGGAGAGGATATTTGCGAACTACTAAAGTTGATTGGAAGTTGAAATATGTTAAATAATTTTCTATGAAGGTTCTAACTAGTAGGATCTGCTTGAGGATAATTATTGAATTGATTAAATAGAGTCCCTAGAACACATCATGAGGAAAGGATAATACTTCCTTATATGGGGAAAGACAAGTCCCACACCTACCATATAAATTATAGAATCTCTCTACACCTTCAAGAGAAGAACCAAAGTAAATGAAAAAAATGTCTGTGAAACTTGATAGAGGAAAAAAAGAAAGTGAATGATATAACTACTTAATTTGGAAAGTGATAAAAATAATCAACCATGAATTAAGTTTTACAAAGTCCTCAACCTACTTCACATTAATTTAAATTGACTATAAGTCCCCAATAAAACACATGATGGAACCTTCCATGTGGTCACTCATAAGCCATGTGGTCGATCCATGGATCACAATGATGAATCAATCAACCACACATTGAGTATTTCATGTAGTAATTTTACAGTCATACAGTCGATCCACTGACCATAAGAAGAGATCCATCGACCATGCCTTCCATGCATCAACTACAATAAGAGATCAAATCAAACATTCCTTAAAATTATACAAAGTCTTGAAATGTCCACATATTATTACGATCAACTGCACAACCATATAATTGATAAAAAAAATGAGTTTTCCATATGGTTACTTGATTTATATATGATCAATCATCTATCATGTAGTCACTTGAGCCTCATGGTTGATCCAACACTTTTATAAAAATCTATTTTGTAACGACCCAAACTTTCATTAATGGAAATCCCTCTTGATCAAATTAAATGTATCTTTATGTACAATGTTTATATAAAATGTCAACTTCTTTGGTTTTATGTTTTTGGGATTTTAAAATACTGTTAAGAATTGTGACCATTTCTAATATAGCTGTTGAACAGTGATCACATGATTAGTATAAATATAGGGCTTTAACAAATCCAATTTACTCAGACAAAGGAAGCGATAGCCTCATCTAGTATACGTGCCCCATACGGAGCCCATTTGTCAGAGCTCAGAAAGGAGGTTGCGTCTTTGGGATTCTCTCTTGACCAATCCCAAGCCGATCTTGAATATGTTAAGCTCGAGCGGGACCTCCTACGAGAGAAATGTAAGTTGATAGAGATTACCACCCGAGCAATGTTATCCGAGCCACCCCAAGAGTCTCTCACCATCGCACACCTTACTCTTCAGTATTATGCGGGTGTTATAAGGGGTTAGGTAAAAATACCCTATTACTATGGTTATGTACATTATTTTTTTATATAATAATGAATATACTTTCATTTTATTATTTTTACCTTGTAAATAGTTTTTAAAGCACAAATAGTATTTTTAGTTAATGTTCAACTAAGAAATATATTTTGATGAATTAATGGATTATTGAATTAAATAACATTTTAATAAAATATTATTATTATTATTAAATTAATTTTTATTAAATATAAATTATCTTATAATTTTATCAATGCAGTTATAATTTTTATTAAGATTTGAAAACCAATTTTGTCAAAACCCATGAATTTTCGATAAATGTCGGTTTTTATTTTAAAAGTGAAAATTAACATATTTAGAAAATTATTCAGATAAAATGAATATTATTTCTGAAATCATGATGTCAAAATTATCCAATAGTGAATTTTTCATAATTTTCTAAGACAGTCAATTTTTTGGGTAAAAATTAAATACCGTATAAATATATAATGTGTTTTATGACATCATAATGACCCAACATTGATGTAATAAAATACTATAAACTTTATTTTCGGAAAATATATGTTTTAAAATTAAAATAATGTGATTTTGGGTTTGTTTGATTTATTTTACAAAGCTTTAGTGGACCCTTCAAGACTTATTAAGCATTTTGTCTTTTTAAATTGTTTTCCTTGGGAGTGTGACTCACCTCCACATAAGCAACCCCATTATTTTAAGAAGTTTGTAATTTGGCCTTATAAAATATTTTTCCACTTTACTTTTCCAAAAACCATGGGCAAAAATCATGAGATGGTTTGTGGTTTGGATTAGTTTAATATGAGGTGTCCCAAACCTAAATAATAAACAATTCCCTCACCTTTCATATATAAACCCACACAAGCTCCCACTTCCTCCTAACTTAAAGCCTTTGGAGTTAATTCAATATATGACCTCCTCTCTCTATAATCCTCCCAAGGTACCCAAATCTCCCAATAATCCTCTCTCAAGCCTCTCTCAAGCCTTTGGAAGCACACTTCCATGTAAGGGTTTTTTCTTCCTTTCTCATTTTTGTCCAATATTCTTTAAATTGTTATGCCCTTTTAATTTCAATTATAAATGTTGGGGTATGGTTTCAAACCTCCCCCATACTTCCCTATTTATGTTTTAATGATGGGAGAACCCTTTATCTCTCATTAAATGCCTCCCATATACACTCTTTATTATGCCGAAATTCCGAAAGGAATTTCTCTCTCCTCATTTACATTCAAGAAATTCTTTTGTATTATGAATATAAATTACATTAAATTTGTTGGGACATGTATCTATATGGACTCCTTACTTTCCATTTCATATAAATATTATGATACACCGATTTATCTCTCATCAACCATTTTTATGAGTTCTTATGTCACGCTGTTATGCTGTCGAAATTGCACTGTGCTTTTCCAAGCCAAAGTCATTGTATGGTGAATACCATGCCCATTTCTCTATCAAGGGTATTCAACTTTATGAAAATTTACTTATTGTTTTTAAAGATATTAATGTATGTATTCCACATTCATTTATCGTGGAATAAAATATTATGTTGAATGATTCAATGTTTTATGATCCATGTGGCACAATTATGCATGAAATGAAATGTTCAAGAAGGGTGCACGCTGATAGCGCTCCAATGCATTGGGT
Organism: Viscum album; assembly: GCA_963277665.1. Classification (NCBI taxonomy): domain Eukaryota; kingdom Viridiplantae; phylum Streptophyta; class Magnoliopsida; order Santalales; family Viscaceae; genus Viscum; species Viscum album. Next base: position 1,796,153,369 of record OY728120.1, read on the forward strand.
AAAGTATAGTATCATGATACATAATGTGAAATGGGTGTTTACTCATGATAATTCAAGTTCAATGAGGGTTTACTCATGCTTCATGTGCAATGAGGGTTTACTCATGCTCCATGTGCAATGATCCTTGGCTCATGCTAATTCCATGTTAACTGTTATTGCCACATTTCCATGTTATGATTATCATGATTTATCATGCCTTTATGTTTATGATTCTCTTGTGATCTATTGATATTAATATTGTCTAACATGTATTTTATTCCCCATGTTATTCCTTGATTATTCCCTTACTGGGCTTTATAGCTCACCCTTTTCTTATGCATGTCCTCAGGTTATCCCATGCAATGATAAGTATGAGGGAAAAGTACGAGGGAATGTAGTGGTCATGTAAAGGAAGTTTTCAATAAATATGTTGTATTTCATGTTTTAAGTTGTTATGTAATTATCCTAAGACCCAAATACATTAGAACTCTCGATCTTCTATGTTGTATCAAGTGAAGTATATGTAATAAATTATGTTTAATTGTGTAATAAAAAGCAGGGTTGTCATAGTTGGTATCAGAGGGAGGTTTAGTTATTTTTGGGATTAGGATTAGAAAACTATAGTAAATCCTTAGAGAAAAGACTAAGTATAATAAAAACATCCCTAATTTTTGGTGAGTATTGAGTAAGTGGTTTATCAAGAAAATACATCCCTGTCTGGATACGAGCAGGTAGAGGCGGCTCTGGCATAAATGTATCCTTGGGGTAAAACCTGAAAACACCACTTTGAGCTAGACTCAAATGGGAACTAGTGAACAACAATAGGACTTGCTACACTCTTAGTTATGAAACTCTTGGGGGATATTATTAGGTAAATTATCAAGCTTAGTATGAACCATTATTAAGGGACAAAACAAATTCCCTAAGAATATATGTTAGAAAGTAGATCATGGATAACATAGATTGAAGCCAATAGATTCATATGTTAAGGAAATAATAGTTATTTATAAGTCATCAGTTTTGTCCTTGGATTACCCTTTACATGTTACCCCTAACTTTCCTTTTATTCCAGCCAATGGACGATAATAGGAGGACTCGGGCTAACAACCGATGTGAAGATCAATGCAATGACCGTACTAATGAGATTCTGAATCCAATGGGAGCGGGAATCGTGAACTTTTTCACACTTCTCTCTCAGATAACTCAAGATTTTAATAGAAACATGGGTTAATAGGAACATTCAAACCCCCCTAAGAAGGAACAAGTCGCTATCAAGAGCTTCATGAGACAAAGTCATCCTACTTTTAATAGATCATTTGATCCCTCAATTGCTGAACAATGGATCAACTCCATTGAAAAGACCTTATCCATACTTCAATGTTATGAACAAGAGAAGGTTCTCCTAGAGGATTATCGTATAGAGGGTGAAGTCGATCAATGGTGGATGTTGATAAAAAACACTAAGCCTGAGGAGGAGATCGAGGTGTTGGAATGGAAGGATTTCTAGAAGATGTTTTTCGATAAATATTTTCCGCACACCCTTCGGATTAAGGTGGAAAGGGACTTCCTTTTTCTAAAGAAAAAAATACGATGAATCTATTGAATCATACAAGGAAAACTTCACAAGGCTTGCATGATACGCTCCTAGCTTTGTCGTTACCCCCGAATGCATGGTTGATTGCTTCTTTGGTGGGCTGAAACCTAACCTGCAGAAGGTGATGGTGATCCATGACTTCAAAAGCTATGAGGAAATTGTCCGATGTGATCTCAAGGTCAAAATGGATATTAGAGAATATCAGGGGTATCATGGGGATAAGAAGCATAAGGTGGACTTCAATGCTGACGGTCTGATGGATAAATCCAACGGTGCTAAGAAGATCCAGCACCCCACTTGCCAAAGGTGTGGAAAGAAGCACCCTAGAAATTGCCTGAAGGGGACAAGGAAATGCTTTAGGTGTGGAAGACAAGGGCACCTGGCTATTAACTGTTGGTAAGAAAGACCCGCAGATGAAACAGAGGATAGGAATGCTCCGTTCAAACCACAATACATGGTTTATTGCTACAACTGTAAATAACTAGGGAATCTTGCAAATTAGTTCCCTAAGACAAGGGTTTTTGGAGGCAACCAAAAACCTCCAAGGCAGCTAGGGTGAGCTTTTTCCATCACTACTACTGAAGTGAACCCCGACAATGAAGTGGTGACAGGTACGCTAGTTATTCATTCAATAATAGAAAACATACTTTTTGATTCAGGTTCTACACATTATTTTATATCTCGAAAGTTTAGTAGAACAATCCCATCACCACCACAAATCATGGAGGTGAAGATGTCGATGAGTACGAAAAATGGGGAAATCATTTCATCCCATGAATATAACTCCTCCCCTGTCATAATCTACAGATTGAACTTCCTAGAGAACCTCATCATACTCCCTCTATTGGAATTTGATGCAATTCTTGGCATGTATTGGATTTCCTTATATAGATCCAACATAAATTTCCATGAGAGGGAAATCAATCTCCATGTGGAGAATGGACCCCCGATTCTTTACAAGTGCAAGGAGGAAGGTGAACCTTCTTTAGCTCCACCATATCAATCATGGATATTACTGCCCTATGAGCACGCGTATTTGGCTCAGATGATTGAGTCTAAGGAGGCAACCATCCTAGAAGACATGCCTATTGTGAGAGAATTCGCTGAAGTGTTTCTTGAGGAATTTTTTGGCCTTCCTCCTAGAAGATATGTTGAATTCTCAATTGATCTTATACCTGGGGAATTTCCAATATCCAAGACTCTGTATTGAATGGATTTTGTGGAGCTTAAGAAACAACTACAGGAGAATCTGGATAAAGGGTATATATTCCCAAGTGCTTCACCATGGGGTGCACCAGTCCTCTTTGTCAAGAAGATGGATGGGTCAATGTGATTTTGCATCGATTATCGTGAGCTTAACAAAATCACGATAAAGAACAAGTATCCTCTCCCACGAATTGATGACTTGTTCGATCAGCTGCGTGGAGCAAAATACTTCTCCAAGGTGGATTTGTGGTCGGGATATTATCAAGTAAGGGTGAATAAGGAAGATATCCCCAAGACTGCTTTTCGTACAAGATACGGGCACAATGAATTCATAGTAATGACTTTCGGACTCACTAATGCTCCATAAATCTTCATAGACTTGATGAATAGAGTGTTTAGAGATTACCTCGACAAATTTGTGGTAGTCTTTATAGATGATATTCTGATATACTCCAAAACCAAGGAGGATCATGAGAAGCATCTAAGAACTGTACTAGAGACCTTGTAGAAGGATAAGCTCTATCAAAAGTACATCAAGTGTGATTTCTAGATGAAGGAGGTTTTATTCTTGGGCCATATCATCACAAGAAATGATATATCTGTGGATCCCTCCAAAACAGATGTAATTGAGGGATTGCTGAGGCCAATATCGGTAATGGATATCCGTAGCTTCTTGGGGTTAGCTGGATATTATCAACAATTTGTGAGAAATTTATCACTATTTTCCAACCCTCTTACCAAGATAACTCGAAAGGGAGTAAAGTTTTTTTGGAGTGATGAATGCGAAGAAAGCTTTAAGGAGTTGAAAAGGAGGCTTATCACTGCACCTGTGCTCACTTTACCCACAAGTGGAGAACTTTTTGTGGAATTCAGTGATGATTCAAAGAAGGTCCTGGGTTGTGTGTTGATGCAAAATGGAAAAGTCATTGCCTATGCTTCAAGGCAATTTAAAGTTCATGAACATAACTATCCAACATATGATCTCGATTTGGATATAGTGATCTTCACTTTGAAAATTAGGCGGCATTATCTCTTTGGGGAGAAGTGTGAAATATATACGGACCAAAAAAGCCTCAAGTATATATTCACACAGAAAGAGTTGAACATTCACCAATGAATATGGTTAGATCTAATCAAAGACTATAACTGCTCAATCCATTACCACCCTGGGAAAGCGAACAAGGTGGAAGATTCCCTAAGTAGAAAGGACCCAGTGATTCTATCATTAATGAGAATTTAAAAGGATCCAATCTTCTTAGATTTGATAAATATGGACATGAGAATCATAAATAAGGGAACATCATCAATCCTTTCACAAATTATTGCTTAACCATCACTTTTGGAAAGGTTAAAGGATGCTCAAAAGGATGATTTGGGAATTCAGGAAAAAGTGGAAGCTATTGGAAAAGGGAAATACTTGTATTTTAATGTTAATGAAGAAGGAATTGTGAGATTTGGGAAAAGACTATATGTTCCATCAAGTCTGGAGCTAAAGAAGGAACTTTTGGATGATGCACATAGTTCAAATTTCTCTATTCACCTAGGAAACACAAAGATGTATCGATATCTCCAAGATCATTATTGGTGGGATAATATGAAGAAAGAGATCACTGAATATACATCAAAGTTCCTGGTGTATCAGCAAGTGAAGGCATAGAGGCAAAATTCTAAGGGGATGATGCAACCATTTCCCATAACAGAATGGAAATGGGAGAACATCAGCATAGACTTTTTCACTGGACTTCTGAAGAAATACAGAGGCAACAATGCAATTTGGGTTATTGTAGATCATCTTAAAAAGGTTACACACTTCATTGCTATTTGGGATGATTTCTAATTGGATCAACTGGCATGAATATATATCAGGGAAGTGGTAAGGCTTCATGGAGTACCACTATCTATTGTGTCCTATTGAGATCCAAGATTCACCTCTATGTTTTGGAAGAGTCTTCAACATGCTCTGAATACTGAACTAAAATTCAGTACGGCCTATCATCCTCAAAGTGATGGCCAATCTAAGTGGACTATCCAAACACTTGAGGATATGTTGAGAGCGTGCTCAATGAACTTTAAAGGAGGATGGGATCAACATCTTCCTCTGGTTGAGTTCTCTTATAATAAAAATTTCCACTCGATCATTCAAATGGTACTATATGAATACCTTTATGGGAAAAAGTATAGAACACTGGCATGTTGGGATGAGGTCGGTGAGCGTAAGTTGCTTGGACCAAAAATGGTCGAAGAAATGGTGGAGAAGGTGAAAATCATTCAGCAACATATCAAGGAAGCCCAAAGTCAACAGAAGAGTTATGCAGATAACCATTGATGAGACCTTGAGTTTAAATTTGGATATATGGTATTTCTATGTATATCTCTATGGAAGAAGGTAATAAGGTTTGGAAATAAAGGGAAGTTAAGTCCAAGGTACATCGGCCCCTTCGAGATTCTTGATCGTGTCGGGGTTGTGACCTATCGACTAGCACTTCCACCTAGAATGGCCAAATTACATGATGTATTTCATGTATCCCTATTAATTAAATATATACCAGACCCTTCACATGTACTCTCTTCAGTGGTGGTACAATTATATGATTATATTTCTTATGAGGAGCAACTAGTGAAGATCTTAGATCGTAGAGAAAAAGTTCTACAAAATAAGACAATTCCCCTCGTCAAGGTGTTGTGGAGAAACCAAAAGTTTGAAGAAGCGATGTGGTAATAAGGGGAAATTATGAAGAAAAGTTACCCACATCTGTTTTAGTGTGGGAAAAGGAAATTTCGAGGGGGAAATTTCTTAAGGGGGGAATATTGTAACGACCCAAACTTTTATTAATGGAAATACCTCTTGATCTAATTAAATGTCTCTTTATGTAAAATGTTTATATAAATTGTCAACTTCTTTGGTTTTATGTTTTTGGATTTTAAAATACTGTTAAGAATTGTGACCATTTCTAATATAGCCATTGAACAGTGATCACATGATTAGTATAAATATAGGGCTTTAACAAATCCAATTTACTCAGACAGAGGAAGTGATGACCTCATCCAGTAGACGTGACCCATAAGAAGCCCATTTTTCAGAGCTCAGAAAGGAGGTTTCCTCTTTGGGCTTCTCTCTTGACCAAGCCCAATCTAAGCTTGAATATGTTAAGCTCGAGCGGGACTGCCTACGAGAGATGTGGAAGTTAATATAGATTACCACCCAAGCAATGTTATCCAAGCCACCCCAAGAGTCTGTCACCATCGCACACCTTACTCTTTGGTCTTATGAGGGTGTTATAAGGGGTTATGTAAAAAGACCCTAGTACTATGGTTATGTACATTATTTTTTTATATAATAATGAATATACTTTCATTTTATTATTATTACCTAGTAAATTGTTTTTAAAGTACAAATAGTATTTTTAGTTAATGTTCAACTAAGAAATCTATTTTGATAAATTAATGGATTTTTGAATTAAATAAACTTTTAATAAAATATTATTATTATTAAATTAATTTTTATTAAATATAAATGATTGTATAATTTTATGAATACAATTTTAATTTTTTTAAGGTGTGAAATCCATTTTTTCCAAAACCCATGAATTTTCGATACATGTCGGTTTTTATTTTAAAAGTAAAAATTAAAATATTTAGAATTTTTTTTAGATAAAATGAATATTATTTCTAGAATTAGGATGTCGAAATTATCCAATGGTGAATTTTTCATAATTTTCTGAGACAGTCAAATTTTTGGGTAAGAATTAAATGCCGTTTAAATATATAATGTGTTTTGTGACATCATAATGACCAAATAGTGTTGTAATAAAATAATATAAACTTTATGTTTGGTCAATATATGTTTTACCATTAAAATAATGCGATTTTGGGTTTGTTTTATTTATTTTAAAAAGATTTAGTGGACCCTTCAAGACTTATTAACCATTTTGTCTTTTTAAATTGTTTTCCTTGAGAGTGTGACTCACCTCCACATAAGCAACCCAATTATTTTAAGAACTTCAGACTTTTTCCTTATAAAATATTTTTTTACTATTAGCTTTTCCAAAAACCATTGGCAAAAACTATGGGCTGGTTTGTGGTTTGGATTAGTTTAATGTGAGGTGTCCCAAACCTGAATAATAAAGAATTCCTTCACCTTTCCTATATAAACCCACCCAAGCTCCCACTTACTCCTCAATAAAATCCTTTAGAGTTCATCTAATATATTCCCTCATCTCTCTAGAATCATTTCAAGGTTCCCCAATCTCCCAATAATCCTCTCTCAAGCCTCTCTCAAGCCTTTGGAAGCACACTTCCAAGTAAGGGTTTTTTGTTCCTTTCTCATTTTTGTCCAATATTATTTAAATTGTTATGCCCTTTTAATTTCAATTATAAATGTTGAGGTATGGTTTAAAACCTCCCCCATACTTACCTATTTATTTTTTAATGATGGTATAACCCTTTATCTCTAATTAAATTCCTCCCATGTACACCCGTTACTATGCCGAAATTCCGAAAGGAATTTCTCTCTCCTCATTTACATTCAAGCAATTGTTTTGTATCATGAATATAAATTCCATTAAATTTGTTGGGAAATGTATCTATATGACCCCATTAATATCCATGTCATTTAAATATGATGATACTCATATTTATCTCTCATCAACCATTTTTATGAGTTCTTATGTCACGCCGTTATGCTGCCGAAATTTCACCGCACTTTTCCAAGCCAAAGTTATTGTGTAGTGAATACCATGCCAATTTCTCCATCAAGGGTATTCAACTTTATGAACATTTAATTATTGTTTAAAGATATTAATGTATGTATTCCACATTATTTTATTGTGGAATAAAATATTATGTTGAATGATTCAATGTTTTATGATCCATGTGGCACACTTATGCATGAAATGAAATGTTTAAGAAGGGTGTGCCCTGATAGAGCTCCAATGCATTGGGTAATTAAAGTGCAATGAGGGTTTACTTGTGCTTCATGTGAAATTAGGGTTTACTTATGCTCAATGTGCAATGAGCCTTGGCTCATGCTAATTCCATGTTAAGTGTTATTGCCACATTTCCATGTTATGATTATCATGATTTATCATGACTTTATGTTTATGCTTATCTTGTGATATATTGATATTCCTATTGTCTAACATGTATTTTATTCCTCATGTTATTACATGATTATTCCCTTACTGGTATTTATAGCTCACCCTTTTCTTATGCGTGTCCTCAGGTTATCCCATGCAATGCTAAGTACGAGGGAATGTAGTGGTCATGTAAAGGATATTTTCAATAAAGATGTTGTATTTCATGTTTTAAGTTGTTATGTAATGATCCTAAGCCCCAAATATACTAGACCTATCGATATTCTATGTTGTATAAATTGAAATTTATGTAATAAATTATGTTTAATTGTGTAATAAAACAGGGTTATCATATATTTATAGAAGGTAATGGGTAGGCTCTAAATCAGACTTTGAGGGACTCATACAAACTTCAATCCAAAGCCTTGGTCACTATGTTAGCAAGTATGAAATCAATAGGAGGATACCACATGGATATCAACATGAAAAAGGTTCCTTCAACACCAAATAAGGAAGTATGTAGATTTCCTAGAAGGCCTAATTGTGCTGGAGATTTTAATATTAGAATAAAAAATAAATAATTAAAATATTCAAAAAGAAGATCGTATAAAGGTTGACCACACTAAAAGAGAAGAAACCCATGCACCTATAAAATAAGGACAAGGCTATTTTTGAGTAATATGCTCAGGACTAAGATTAAGAGTTTATGCTAGAGAATTAATATTGCTGTTTCATTTTATTTTATTGTTTGATTTAGTTTCTTAATTCCTGATGTTTCCCTTTTCTTCTCTATTACCCTTCTAATGTAGGGGTAGTCTTCTGAGTGATCAAGTGAGGGGTATTTTTTCCCTTGTAATTATAGATTCCTTGTATGTTATTGAAAAAAACTATTTTCTAATTAATTTATTTTGATTTAAATAGAAACTTAACACTTTAAATAAAATTATATTTTAGGTTTTAAATTGATTCATTATTTAATTCTAAGGTTAGAAATATTTTATCCTCCTCTGTCTAATTAATTTCATCCTAAAGAAACTGGTTGTGTTAGGTGGTGAGTGTTAAGTAATAGCTGTAATGCGTGTGGTAGTAGTGGGTTACTTTGGAATTATCCAAGAACACCATTACCTAATTGGGTACTTAATAGGTAGAATAGGGGTGATTTACTGAATCTCCACTCACATAGGAAGGTGGAATAAACAATCAGTAACACTATGAGGTAAGTTTCCATCATAACTTACAACCAAGGGTGATTGATAAATCTATTGAGGAGTCTTTAATTTATCAATTAATAAGAGGAGTAAAATCCATTTTAAGTACTATGATAACATTATAATAGGATACCCAGCACTAAATTGATCACCCTTCTCATTAAATATTTTCAAACTATTATTTATATTTATTTCTTTATTTTCAAAAACATAAATAACAAAAATAGTCTGTTTTCTCTAATCAATAAGTGAAAATAGGTTTTTATGAACTCCTCTATAGGATAAAACCCTAGGTTTCTCCTAAAACTAATTTTATATTAGGTATAAAAATTTATTTTTACATTCCCTAAGATTGGATTGTGTTCAATAGAAATCACCCTATAAACATTAATGGAGAAAAGGGAACAATAATAAGAAGATGAACCAAAATAAGAACCTATCCTATACCTAACAAATAAGGAAGAATAACTACTTAAAAATCCTACTCTCCCTCAAATTTTATAGATTTTACTTGAGTAACTCATGGAAGAAAAACTATTATCATCCAAGAAACTCAATGTGGATGAATAAACTCTAAACTCACTTGTTTTTACTTTTTCTAAAATTCATTTGAAATATAACCCCTTTTGTTTTAATGATATAAAATAAACAATTTTGTAATATTACTTGGAAGAGGAATACAAAGAGGAGATGATGGAATTGTAGGAAAAATTGATGCATCTATTGACCTCCCCTAAAAAAACCTTCCTAGAGTCATGTATTAGAGGCCAAATTCTTTAGGATGAGCCACATAAGGGAGTAAAACTGTCCTTTTAATATGTTTTTTAAAACTTTTCATTGCTTGAAATGAAATATAATTCCCTATGTTTTGAATTTACAAGTTTTTCCAAGCATAATTTTTCCATGTTCATTGAAGAGGTCCCTTTGGAATCCACCTTAGATAAAAAATTAGAGTTTTAAATGTAATAAGAGGTTTCCCATCAAGAATAAGAATATATGGATGTATATTTATTTGAAAATATTCTCAATTTAACTAAGGAATAATTTGAATATTAAGATACACTAGTGGATGGATAGGCCAAAAAATCCCTATATCTGGATCATTTTAAAGAAAAAATGCATACAACCAACACATAAAAATAAAAACAAGTCCACCTAATAGGTGATTTATAAACAAGAATAAGTTCCGAGACCTATAGATAAAACAATAACTCCTCAACACTATCATAGAAATCATTTAAAGGAGGATAGAACTACCCACTAGGAGGCCCCTTTCATCTTACCCTCACCCATTTTTTTTATATTTTGGGGTTGGGATCATTTCACTCTATTTATGGAGTTCTTCAAGACCAATGACCACTCATGGACATTAGAAAAAATAAAAAATGTTGGTTTATATTAAAGAAACCAAATACCCCTTTGAATTGGGGTTAATAAATTAAATTTCCTACTAGGGTTAGTAAAAACCTAGTACCTACTTGGGGGCCACACCAAGATTTATTTAATTTCTATTTACCATTTCTAATAACAATTATTATGTTTTAATTCTATTTTCTATAGGTTTTCCAAAGTGGACAATAACCAAAGATATTATCTCAAGATATCTATGAAGTACCTAGAGGAGAGATTAGCTCCAACTTATTATATAAAATAATCATCAGGTTGTTTCTAACCTTTTAAAACTATTTTTTCAATGCATTATTATGATTTTTTTATGAAATTAAATAGGAACTAATAAATAACTATGGGGGAAGGGATTAAAACTTATTTTTAAAGTAGTTAAAAAAATTTTAGGATATGTTTATAGAATATATAAATAAAACACTACTTGTTTTTTTATTTTATGTTTTTAGTGTGTTTTAGGCTAGGAAACTTGAATTTCAAAGTTTTCCTACCTAGTGGAATATTTCATGCTAGATTTGAGGAATCAATGATTCTAAAATTACTAGATTTACATGATTATTGAGTGTTTTTTACTTCTATTTTAATATAAATTATATATTTCAAATAGGAAAAGGAGTTTGATTGAAAAGTTTAGAGTATAATTTAAATTATAACATAAGGAAACTAGATATTTTAACTTTAACCTAGGTAAACTTGGACTTTGTGAAAAATAAAACCCTAGGGAGATAACCCAAGGGATAGTCATATAAGTCCTTCAAAAATAGATTAAAATGGATGATTATGATCCCACAATAAAGTTCTGATATTATTAGGCACTGAGTGTGCGCGTAATAAATGACAATATACATTCAATAAGTGTGTTGCACAAATATAACTGGGAAAAATTACATAATTGCCTAATTATCAAAAAATGAATGAAATAAGTTTAGGGGAATATTTAAACCAAATGAATAAGGGTAAAATTTAATTATAAGAATATCATTTGAGTTGTATCAAGGAAGTGGAAATATTACTTGGGTACAAGAAACCTAGGGGAGAGTGATAATTTAAAGTGCCCATTATTAAAGTTTTAATTATACTAAAATTTAATTTATTTCACTCCTAGAACCAAAATTGAGGCTTGGATTGAAGTGATATAATAGTATTAATTAACATATTAGTTATTAAATTTCAAGTAATAAATGTGTTTGTGCTTTATCTCATTTATGGAATGTGTTTTTAATTAGATTGGATAATCATTTCATTTTGTTTAGTTGAATTCTTTTTATTTCCTAGAAATTAAATAGTATAAGTGTGGGGGAATGATTAGAGATGAATTTTCCAAATTTTAAAATGTTATTCATTGTTAATTAACCCCTAAGTAATCTAGAATTCGTTTAATTAATTTATTTTATTTAATTTTGTGAAATCTATACATTATTTGATGAATGGATTAAATCATGATTTTAGTGATTTTTTTCATATTTATATTAATTAAATAATATATACATTAATTTGGTTCTTATTTTAAATTATTAATTTTTTTTTATTTTATTATTAATTTTTTTAAATAAATTTTAAATAGATTGAAAAAAATTATTCGTTGATTATATTTTTCATGATATGTAGGTAAAGGCTGAAATTTGGAAAAGTCTTTCTAGCATACATGTAATGATGCCCTATATATGTTTCATTCTCTACCCATCGTAGGAATCCCCTGATCAATGTAGGTGTGATCTAGGACAAACGTACATGTTAGGAATGATGACTTAAGTGTTATCTCCCCCACATAGGTGTTATCTAGATCCCAAATCCAACATATATGCCATCTAATCCACTGCACATGTGTATGTGTGATCCCACACATAGTGAAATTTCTAAAGATGATTGACCATTGGGATTAAAATCCAAAATACCCAAAATGGAAAAGGATGACTTAAAATAAATTCACATTCCCACTGTTCTTCCAAATCAAGGATATATCTAATAGAAAAACATCATGGAGATCATTAAGCTAAAGAATAATGAGAAGATAATGGAATGAATATCGAGGAGGATATGGAAGATTTGAGAGTGTAATGACCCAAACTCTTTGAATGATAATTGTTTCCTTAAAATGTGTGTTATACTATTTTGTTCTCAAAAAAAATATATCCCTTTAATAATTAAGTGAGTATAATTGAAATGTGACCATTGGGTTTTGACCCTTATATGACCATTGTTCAATATGACTATCGGAAAATATTACTGTTGGAAACAATACTCTTAATAATAATTTTAACGTTATAATTAATATTATAAATAGAAATGATAATGTTTAATTAATGCAGAAAGAGGAGTCAATGACCTCATCAAGTTGAGTCATGCTGTACGAATTACATTTTTCATAAATTTGGATGGAGTTAGCATCTTTAGTATTTACTCTTTACCAACCACAATCCAAGCTTCAACATGTTAATCTTGAATGAAATTACCTATGGGAGAAGTTCAAGTTAGTGGAGATTACCACTCAGGCGATGTTAGCTGAGCCACCCCATGAGTCTATCACTATCGCACAACTCACTGTTAGGTTATATGTGGGTGTTATAATGGGCTATGTGTCAAGTAATTAGTTAATTATTGTATAATCCCTTTGTATAAATAATTTTTTTCCATCATTTCCATTTTGAGTTTAGTTTTTCTTAAAAGATGTGATGAATTTGATAAATTGATTTTTTGGATAGAAATTGTACTTTTCAAAAATTATATAATTATTATAATAAACTAAGGTATTATTAATAATGTTTATTTTAATGAAATAGTATTATTAAAACACTCTTATCTAAATTTAAATGATAAAATATTTTTTTTCATGTGTCAGAAATTTTACTATGCATTTTCTATCTACTATTATTTTTAATAAATAAGGATTTTTATATTTAAAAGTTATATATCTCATAATTATAGAATTATTATGATAAAATAAAAATAATTTTTTAAATCATCATGTTGAAATTAGGTTAGGGTGAATTTATGAGAATTTTCTAAAATATTTTATTTTTCCAATGAATAGTAAAAATACATTTGAGTTTTTTTGGTATGTTTAATGACATAATAATGATGAAATAAGTAATATAAAATGTTGTTCGAATATTCTGGATTAAAATAATTTATTATTTTTCCTAAGTGTCCAATACCATGATAAAGTCCTTGGTTTTTCAAATATCACTACCGAGGTTTCTAAGGAAATTATTAAACAAATTCCCCACTTTTTCTATAAATACCCACCCATTTATCCATTTAATTTCACCAAAAATTAATCCTACAATAATAAATGGAATTTATACCTTCCAATTAGTCCTCCCAAGGTGTCCTCAAGCCCCCAAGGTTCCAATCTTCTAGTTTTAGGAGTTATTCTTCAAGGTAAGGGAAATATCAACTTTTCTTTCCCTTTAACATTTCCTTTTTTATGTGGTATGTATTTAAAATTTAAATACTATGTTATTATGTACATTTTATTCTAACCCTTTATTGTATTAAGATTATTTTATGAATTTAATACCCTTTTACCCTCTTTTTTTAATGTTTTCTAAAACCATGCTTCATATCCATTATGATGCCGAATTTTCTTCTCAAAATTTCTCTCTTTTTCTCAGGAAATTATCTTATTTTATTTAGTGAATACCCAAACCTCCTTATTTTATAGGGTATTCACCTAGTTTTAAAAATTATATATTTTATTTTGGGATTAAAATACATAAAACCTTCCTTCTTTTTTCATGGGTTAATAATGACATAAAGATCTTGTATTTAAGCATTTTTTTAAAACGTCATGATTTTGTTATGAAACCTATTTCTTTTATTCTATATGGGTTATTTCTGAATTTTTTTATGATATATGTTTATCAAATTAATTAATACATATGAAGGGTTATCCCTAATATATCTCCAATATGTTGGGTAAAAAATTTATCTCTAGATATGACATGTTTTATGATACCTTGGTGAATAACTTTGGTAATTTTTATGACACCTCAGTGATAAATCTCAGTGATATACTTATGAATGACTCAATTAAATGTTTTAGCCACATTTCCAAGTTATGATTAATGTTATTATTATTATTATTATATTCATCTTTCTAATTCCTTTATATATTCTATCAATTTATTATTGATATTCCTCAAGATCATAAGTAAATTAGTTCCCTTGTTTTCCCTTACTAGGCCTTATGATCACCCTTTACTTTGATATATTTCCCCAGGTTATGAGATGCAATAAATATACTTATAATGAACCTTGAATAATATTTTCAATTGGAATAGAATAATGTTTTAAGTTTTCATGTATTATGTACCTTATTTCCAAGAAACTAATCTTTAAAATATACTTTATTTTGTACAATGTAATGAAAAGTTTATGTAATAAAAAGGATGAATTCCATAGTTGATATCAAAGGATGGTTTAGTTATTTGTGTAAATTAGGATTTGAAAACTTTAGGAATAACCATAAGGAAAATCTAAAATATAGGAAAATATCCTGGTATTTTGGTAAAGTATTAAGTATGTGGTTTTCGAAGAAATAAATACCTATTTGGATAACACAAGTGGACATGATTTTGGAGCATATGTACCTAGGGGTAACAACTCTGATAAGGTGGGTCGGGATTGACTCAGCATAACTTGGTACATGACAACATGCCTTATTATGCACTTGGTTTGACACTCCTGGGGGATATTTTTTGTTAATCAAAAGATTTTTATGAACCATTATGAAGTATTTATAGAAAATGTAATTGTTAAAGAATAGAGTATTTAAGTATGATGTTTTAGGACATGAAATTACTTAATAATTGTAATATTATTAAAAGAAACATGTTTCTCACTAAGGTTTTCTTATTTTAGAAAATGGAGGGAAATATATGGAACCATGAAAATGGTGAGTGCAATGGACCAGGCGCCAACAGCCTTCCGAAGGAAGTCGAAATGGAAAAATTCATAATAATGAAGACTCGAGTTATGAATAATTACTAGAATAAAGGTGAGAGACTAGATTCAACTTAAAGATAATAACTTTATATTGAGTCCTTTATACATTAACGATGACCTTTTTTCAGTGGATCTATTGAACCATTAATTGATGGACAATGGATAATCTCTATAGAAAAGATCTTTTCTATAATCTATTGTTTGGAATAAGAGAAAGTTACCCTGGCTATGTACCGCTTAGATTGAGAAGCTGATCAGTGGTAGAAACTAGTTAAAAACATGAATCCAATAAGGGAAATTGAAGCTATGGAGTGGGATGAGTTCAAGGTAACCTTTTTCAAAAAATATTTCCCCTATTTTATGTGAAAAAAATGAAGAAGTAATTCCATGAGCTGAAGCAGAAGGAAAATGAATCTATGGGAAGATATGAGATAAAATTCACACAAATTTCCTATTACACCTCTAGATTTTTCATGGATCCTAATGGAAAGTTGATAGATTTTTTAGTGGACTAATAACCCATCTATGGAAGAATCTATCCAACCAAGACTATGAAAACTATGAGAATATAATGAGCAGTGCTATTAAAGTTAAACTTGAGTTTAGAGAGATGTAGTGGTCCCATAGTTAGAATGAAAAGAAATGACATTTGGATCCAAACTTGTGGAGGAGCTTTGATCAAGGTAAAAGAGAAAAGCAAGTGAAACTTTCCACATGCAACAAATCTAGAAAGAAGCATTCAGGGAACTGCTTTCTCAGGAGTAGGAAATGTTATAAGTGTGGAAGAGATGTCTATATTACTCATAACTTTCATAGTAATGTGAAACCTAAAATTATCAAAACTAATTAAAAAGGGAAGATGGTGCAATCCTAGCCTGAAGTCCAATGCTTAAAGTGTGGACAACTTGTGCACGTTTTCAATCTCTGTCAAAATTATAAGTTAATGGAGGGGAATCACCATCAACCTTATCATACAATAGTATAAAAAATTATTTTAGAAGCCACTAAAATCTATCTCTAAAGTCCTATAGCAGCTACCTAGAATCTTCCAAACAGTGGACGCTTTAGGTCCATCACTATTGGCTATAGTGTCCTCCATTTGGAAGATGCTACAGATGAGGTCTAGATCACCTATAACGACTTCCAAAAGGTGGTTACTATAGATGATCCTGAGTTTGGCTGTAGCGGCCACTATTTGGTGGTTGTAATAGGCTCCTTCGATATTGGATATAGCGACCGCCAAATGGTGATCACTATAGGAAAACTCGGGGATGACCTATAATGGCCGCCATATGGAAGCCTCTATTTTTTTTATTTTATTTTATTATAAATTTCATAAAAACATTAAAAAACACTACTATATTTTAAAAATAAAAAAATATTTCCAAAATATCTAAAACCAAAAGAACATAAATATATTTGTATCATCAAATTCCAAGATCCACATCTATATTCAAATATAACTACATGACAAAATTTAATAAAATTATTAGTTTAGAAAAAAATATTCCACCTAATAATTGAAATGAAATAAAATATTTCAATTAAAGATTAGTACAACAGATAGAAGTTATTTTATTTTGAAAATATATTAATAATTTCTAATCATTTTTTTTAAAATTTTAAACCACTTATTCTATCATTATGAGTATACCACACATCCAATTAATGTGTCGATTTCTCACACATGTCAAAAATAATAAGTCAATTTTCTTGCGATTTCATGTCATTTCAAGGTTGTTTTATATGAATCTAACCATTAAATGCATGTTTTTCTCTTTTATGACACTAAAAGTGTGATTTTCCATCATCTCAGTCAAAAGGAACCTCTGATGGATGTACTATTTGCTCAAACATTTCACAATTCACTCCAGACTTATTGTCGTCTTATTTCATGGAATTTAGAGGTCATTAAACTAGTTTTTACCCCCGAGCACACCTTTTTAAAGGGCGTCTGTAACACCCGAGATTTTTATGAGAAATATTTTGTTTTTATGTTATATAAATCATTAAAGGAATCTTTCACTGCACACAACACTAGCTTGGCTTGCTTTACACGCAATCGCGATCTTCCTTGATAGCTTGCGTCGTACATAATACCGAGTTTCACTAAACAATGATATGCTATTAAAATATTATTAAAACTAACCGTTATGAATAGTAATACCCAATTTTAGAAATTTTTTAAATTTTATTTTTCAAAATGGACTTCATTTTTGGATTCGGAATATTGAAATTATCCTAGGGTAAAATTTTGGTATTTTTCTGAAAACTTTCAATTTTTGATGAATAGTGAAAACACTGGGTTACTATTTAAAAACCGACTTTTTATTTAAATAATTATTTATTTTATTTAAATTTATTTTAGGTCAAAATTGATACATAATACCTATATAAGTTCAATTCAATTCATTGGAGTCATTTTATAATAATTTTAGATATATAAAAATTTTATTGAACTTTTCACCGTCTTTTACCTACCTCCTAGGAGAATTTGAAAAACTTAATTTTACCACTTTTGTGAGTGGAATTTCGAAAATCCGAGAGAAATGGTTAATATCAAGGACTAAAATGTGGTTCAATTAGATGAAAATAATTTTTGGTGAATAGTAACTTTTTACTTTTTTTTACCACGGTTAAAATTAAATAGGGTAATTAAGGGTAAAAATGATATTATTATTACCCTAACACAAGTCCTAATTCTATATTATAAGTGTAATTCGAAAAAAAACAACCTTAGGAATAAAATATGACCATTTAGGCCCACTTGTATTAGATTAGGGCATTTATTATTAATTTATTTAAAGAAGGGTTAAAATAGTTAAAATCAAAGTTTAATAACTAAATCATTTTTAATATAGGGTTATACATAAGATAAATTCGACTATAAATATTCATTAGAAAGATAAAAATATTTCCTACATAATGGTATTTTATTTGTAATTTTTAGATATTAAACGATTTAATTTATTTATGACACAATGATGATGCAGTAATTATCTTATTAATGAAATATTGACATAATTGATGTTATAAATACACAAATAAATGTAATTTGATACTTTTTATGAATTCCAATAATTTTATACTTTAATATTACATGTTAGTATTGATGTAATTAACTTTTTTAGAAATAATATTTCTGTTATGATTTTCAAAAAAATCAATTACCAAATAGTGTCAAAATTGACATAAAATAGTTTTTAAAACAAATATTATATTATTAATTGTTATTAAAACCGAATATGACTTTATAATAAAATAATATTTTTAGTTTTTCCTAAGGTGCCCCTCTCCTCCCTTATAAAATGGCACCTCCTCCCTCTCTTCCTCACACCACTTTGAGCCTTAAATCTCGGCCAAAACCTACCAATTTATCCTCTCCACTTCCCTAGAAACATCATAGAGGTACTGGTATTCTTCAAAGACCATCTTTAGTTCCCTAAGAGGAGGTTAAGAAGAGGCGCTTCAAAGAAGAGGTAATGTCCGTTACCGATTATTTCAACTTTATTTCTTCTTATACTTCTTCTTCTTTAGTTATTTCATTATGAAGTAATAACATAAGTATCACTCATATAAGTATATGTCATTATAAGTATGAAACAACCCTATTTCACCATCTATCCATCCTACGGAAAACGAAATCACCGCGCGTGCGTACATACGAAATACCGTCTCCACACCGTTGTGTAATCTATTTTCCACCACCACCTTACTTGGATGGGTATAATGGTGTAAAGAATAACTATATTTGATTATTGTAAAGTGATATTGATTCTGAAATAGTATACATACACTCCAATACAATTCCACGATCATGGGAATGATATCATCGCTCGTGCTTACGTATGGAATACCGTCTCCACGATGTGATGCGACTCGTTCTACATGATATTCATTGCATAATGATTATATTTAATGAATGAATATGATATATATTACACTAATACCATTCTGTAAATGAGGTATCTATAACCTAAAAATAAGAATAATAATTTATTTGACAAAACACGCATAAGAACAAAAAGTAATAAACACCCCAATAACAAGTAGCAATGAAATATTACTAATAAGAAGCGAAAAATATGACCATATATGATATCATAAAAATAAGTATGATTCTGGAATAAGTAAATGACATTATTTAAATCATTATATAGGAGTTTCATACACTTACGAAGCAAATCAGACCTAAGGTAAGGGAAAATCTCACAATCTCATTTTTATCCGAGAATGTTTATACATCAGAATTTACTAGGGCATATTTATCATCCACATCCATGTTTCCTCAATATGTGATATTATTTCTATCCTCTTACAATTGTTTAAATCCAATTTTACCCTTCGGTGAGTTTTTAATAAAAGATATGAAAGGAATCTTTTGTCGTTTTTCGTATGAGGTACTTTTTGACTTTTCCAGCCAAAGTACGAGAAGAATGTTTTTCTTTAACTTATATGACATGAACCGATTTTTAGAACATTATTTCCATGAATCTTACTTTTCAAGTTTTCAAGTTTATTTTTAATCAACTTCTTTTAGTTTAAAATTATATGACATGTTAATAAAGGAAAATTTTTTTGAAGTAGAAAGGATATTTTCCTCAAGAATGGAGTTTAAGTGTTTTATCAAAATTATTTTCCATCTAAGATAATATAGGGTTCTGTTTCTATCCCTATTTTTACATTGTTTTGATTATGTTATGATGGAACTATTTTTATTATTTCCTTTTATCTTATATGGATTATTATATGATGGCATGATGATTAAGAATCCCATTTTTTTATTACATGGGTTATGATATGATGTATGATTTATGATTTTGTGGCACACATAAGAATGGTATCATTATGAGATGGGTGGGACCTATATCTCCATCCAATGCATTGGGTAAATATTTATATCTCATGAGATAGACATGGCTGGAGTGGCAGGTTAAAACGGTTCAGTGAAACAGGACTGAAACGAGGAGTGAACTCGGTTCAGAAACTGACTTTGTCCGCTAAGATAGTCTTGGCTATGAGTCTTGACTACTAAGAAATGATTCTCTATGATTATGTGTGTATGCCATAAAGTTTCATTTTTTAATTTATGATTATTGGGATTACATTTCACTACTATGATTTATCCCATGTTATGAAATTATGATCTCTTTTGCAGGTTAATATTTCCAAAATGATATGTTCTTATGAATATGATGTGATTGATATTTATTTTGTTTACCCTTACTGAGAATTTGAGCTCACCCTTTTATATTTTTTCTTTTCCCTAGGTCAGGAAGAAGGATATAAGTAAGATATGCCAAAAGGGACTCTAGATATGATAAAATAAAAGGGAGACAATGTAGATGATTTATGAACCAGTTGTTTATGTTTCCCAGTTTCTAAAGACTCTATACCTATACGGTCCTTTCCTGGTTTTGTTATATATTGTAATAAGTGTATTTCAATTATGAAGTAATAACAATGTATGTAAAGTATGGGTTGTTATAGTTGGTATAAGAGGAAAGGTATAGTCAACCTTTGGAAACTAGGATGTGAAAGCCTTAGTAAGAACCCTAAGGATAAGTCTAAGCATAGAACACAATCTTAGTGTTTTAAAAATTTCCATGAACAACCTATGATAAGACCTTAAGTGTGAAATTTTATTCTTGATTATGTTGTTTTCCTATTATAATTAGTGTTGCTCACACTATTCTTCTTGGTTTTAGTCAATGACTGGAACCATAAGGAACTATGTTAATGCGGAATGTGACGGGAAATGCAATGATTGTACCCCTGAGTAAAAAAACGTTATGGGAGCAGGAATGAAAAATATTGTAGCCATGATCACACAACTTTCTCAAGATATGAATCATGCAGGAATTCCAAACGAGCAATAGAAGGAGAAAAATTCTGTTGAATCCTTCATGAGGTAGCATCCACCCTCATTCAGCGGGTCTACTGATCCATTAGTGGCTGAACAATAGATCAGTACCACTGAAAAGATATTTTCAGTTCTTCAATGTTCTGAACATGATAAAGTCATCTTAGCAGTTTATAGTTTGGAAGGTGAAGCTGATCAATGGTGGAATCTTATCAAGAATACGAGGCCAAGAGATGAAATTGAGTCCATGGAATGGGACGAGTTCAAGAACTTATTTTTTAATAAGTACTTCCCCCGTATTCTTTGAAAAAATATGGAGAAGGAGTTTCTTGAACTAAAGCAAAAGGATGATGAATATGTTGGTACCTATGAAGCAAATTTTACAAGACTTGTAAGGTACGCTTCTGGTATTATTATCCAACCTGAGAGTAAGATCGATCGATTCTTAATGGCTTAAAACCAAGTCTTTGAAGGGCATTAGCCATAAGGGACTTCAATAGCTATGAGGAAATTGTTCGATGTGCTCTCAAAGTTGAGATGGAGATTAGAGTAACCCATCAGTCATATGCATTTGATTAGAAGAGGAAAATGGAATTCAAAGGAAAATCTAAAGAGCACACTGAAAAGAAGATGAGTTTTCCCTTATGTTCAAAGTGTGTAAAGAAACATGGAGGGAGTTGTCTTAAAGGGACAAGTAAATGTTTAAAATGTGGAAAGGAAGGTCATCAGACATTTGAATACCGCAATGATGGGAATAAGATGTCTAGTGATGCGAACAAAGAAAATGCTACACAGAGTGCACATCCTACACTTCAATGTTATAAGTGAAAGGAAATGGATCATTATTCCAATCAATGCCCTAATCCAAGGGTTGTTGATGATGATTGACGCCAATAAACACTTAAGGATAAAAAAAAAGGAAAGTCACATGCAATTTCTATCAGCGATGTGGAGTACGATAACGAAGTGGTAAAAGGTACACTTACCATCCACTCTAAAGTAGAAAATGTTTTATTTGACTATAGATCCACCCAATATTTTATTTCTGAAGAATTTTCTAAGGGTATCGCCGTATTATCTCAACAATTAGATGTTGAGTTAGCTGTGACAACCCCTAATGGCACAACAGTCACATCAAAAGTTTATAATTCTTCTCCGATTGAAGTTTATGGGAAAGTGCTTCCTGAAAATCTTGTGATCCTTCCTATAGTGGAATTTGGTGTGATTCTTGGCATGGATTGGATTTCTTTATATGGAGCTCATATCAATTTCTAAATAAGGGAAGTCACATTTAATATTCCAGATCTATCTATGATCGTCTATCGATGCAAGGATGAACATAACCTTCCAGTGGAAATTTCTTCCATCTTATGGGTCTTGATTCCACTAAATGAAGGTTATTTATCTCAAATGGTTGGTGAGAAACTCACGATTAATAATATTCCCATTGTACGAGAGTTTGACAATGTCTTTCTGGAGGAATTTCCGGGTCTTCCACCAAATCGTGAAGTTGATTTTTCAATAGAACTCATACCGGGTGCTTTGTCTATTTCAAAGACACCTTATAGAATGGAACCAATTGAGTTGCATGAATTGAAGAAGCAACTCCAAGAGAATCTTGATAAAGGATTCATACGCCCTAGTGTGTCACCTTGGGGAGCACCTGTTCTGTTTGTTAAGAAGAAAGATGGATGAATGAGACTCTGCATTGATTATCGAGAACTTAACAAGATCACAATCAAGAAAAAATATCATCTCCCACACATTGATGACTTATTTGACCAACTACTTAGAGCTCAATACTTTTACAAGATTGATCTTTGTTCAGGGTATCATCAATTAAGGGTCAAAAGGGAGGATATACCAAAGATGGCTTTCCGTACAAGGTATGGACACTATGAATTTATAGTGATGCCATTTGGTCTTACTAATGACCCTGCTATCTTCATGGATCTGATGAATAGATTCTTTAGAGACTATCTTGATCAGTTTGTGGTAGTCTTCATAGACGATATTCTTTTATATTAAAAGATAAAGGAATAACATGAAGATCACTTGAGAATTATATTGAAGACCCTGAGAAAGGAGAATCTTTATGCCAAATTTACCAAGTGTGAATTTTGGATTCAAAAAGTGGCATTTTTGGGTCACATAATCTCAAAAGAGGGGATATCTGTGGATCCAGAAAAAACAGAGGTTATTGAAAGATGGTCAAGACCAACAACAATAACTGAGATCCGAAGTTTTCTTGGTTTGGATGGATATTATCGACATTTTGTGAAAGATTTTTCATGATTATCTAATCCACTCACCAGGTTTACTCGAAAAGGAGTTAAGTTCACGTGGATGAAGGAATGTGAAGAGAATTTCAAGGAGTTGAAAAGAAGGTTATCCAGTGCACCTGTACTCACACTTCCTTATAGTGTAGAAAGGTTTGTGATCTATAGTGATGCATCCAAGAAGGGATTGGGGTGTGTTCTCATGAAAAATGATATGGTGATAGCTTATGCCTCACGATAGTTGAAAATCCATGAGCAAAATTACACAACTCATGATTTGGAGTTAGCTGCGGTAATCTTTTCATTAAAGATTTGGAGGCATTATCTTTATGGTGAAAGGTGTGATATTTATACTGATCATAAAAATTTAGAGTATATTTTCACACAAAAGGAGCTGAATATGCACCAAAGAAGATGGTTGGAGTTGATTAAGGATTATGACTGCTCAATTCATTACCACACAGGGAAAGAAAACAAGGTGGAAGACGCATTAAGTTGACAAGACCATGCTAGCTTATCCATGATGAGGATCACAAAAGATACTATATTTATGGATTTACAAAAGATGGATCTTGGAATTATAATGGAAGGGAAAAAATCATATCTTTCTCAAATGAATGTTCAACCATCTATACATGTGAAGATTAAAGAGGCACAGAAAGAATATGTAGAGTTACCAAAGAAGGTGAGAAATGTTCCTGAATTCAACCTTGATTGTGATGGAATAATAAGGTTCAGGAATTGGGTTTGTGTTACTCCCATCCCTAAATTAAAGAAGAAGCTGCTGGATGAGGCTCATAGTTCTTCATTCTCTATTCATTCTGGAAGCACGAAGATGTATAGGGACTTGAAAGAATACTTCTGGTGGGATGGCATGAAAAAAGATGTTGCTGAATATGTCTCTCGATGCTTGGTTTTTCAGCAAGTTAAAGATGAGAGACAGAAGTATAAGGGGATGTTACAACCATTACCCATACCTGAATGGAAATGGGAAAACATCACTATGTACTTTGTCACTGGACTTCCTAAAACATCCAAAGGCAATAATGCTA
The DNA here is from genome assembly GCA_963277665.1 of Viscum album. NCBI lineage: Eukaryota > Viridiplantae > Streptophyta > Magnoliopsida > Santalales > Viscaceae > Viscum > Viscum album. The sequence continues at coordinate 1,796,177,973 of OY728120.1, forward strand.
TCTGGGTCATAGTTGATCGTCTTACAAAGTTTGTACACTTCATTGCTATTAGAGAGGATTTCTCTCCGGATCAGCTTGCCAGGATATATGTAAAGGAAGTGGTAAGATTTAATGGAGTACCACTTTATATTATATCTAATCAGGATCCGAGGTTTACCTCAAAGTTTTGGAGAAGTCTTCAGCATACTCTGGATATAGAGTTGAGTTTCAGCACTGCTTATCATCCTCAAACAGACGGTCAGTCTGAGAGAACAATTCAAACTCTAGAAGATATGTTAAGAGCTTGCTCTATGGATTTGAAAGGTGGTTGGGATCAACACCTGCCTTTGGTGGAATTTTCTTATAATAATAGCTTTCACTCCAGTATTCAGATAGATCCTTATGAAGCTCTCTATGGAAAGAAATGCAGGACTCCAACTTGCTAGGATGAAGTTGGGGAAAGAAAGCTATTAGGACCTGATCTTGTTGATGAGATGGTAGAAAAGGTCTGATCTATTCAACAACACATAAGACCAGCTCAGAGTCGACAAAAAAGTTATGCCGACAACTGAAGAAAAGACCTAGAGTTTGAAGTGGGTGATAAAGTGTTCTTACGAATATCTCCTTGGAAGAGAGTAATGATATTTGGAAAGAATGGAAAGATGAGCCTTAGGTATATCAGTCCTTTTGAAATATTGGATCATGTTGGGAAGGTAGCTTACCGATTGGCGCTTCCACCAAATCTCTCTCAAGTTCACGATGTGTTCCATGTATCTCTCATGAGAAAGTACATACCTGATCCTTCACATGTACTTAGCTCATAAGTTGTACCGCTGGAGCAAGATCTTTCTTATGAAGAATAGCCGATAGAGATTATGGATCGTAGTGAAAAAGTCCTACGGAACAAGACCACTCACTTGGTGAAAGTTTTATGGAGGAACCACCAATTAGAAGAAGCTACATGGTATCTTGAGGATATGATGAGGGAAAGGTATCCTCATTTGTTTGTTACAAAGTGACGAATTTTGAGGGCGAAATTCATTTTAAGGGGGGTAGAATGTAACACATGAGATTTTTATGAGAAATATTTTGTTTTTATGTTATATACATCATCAAAGGAATCTTTCACTACACACAACACTAGCTTGGATTTCTTAACACACAATCACGATCTTCCTCGATAGCTTGCGTCGTACGCAATACCGAGTTTCACTAAACAACGATATGCTATTAAAATATTATTAAAATTAGCCGTTATGAATTGTAATACCCACTTTTTGAAATTTTTTAAATTTTATTTTTCAAAATGGACTTCATTTTTGGATTCGGAATATCGAAATTAGCCTAGGGTGAAATTTTGGTATTTTTCTGAAAACTTTCAATTTTTGATGAATAGTGAAAACACTGGGTTACTATTTAAAAACCGACTTTTTATTTAAATAATTATTTATTTTATTTAAATTTATTTTAGGTAAAAATTGATACATAATACCTATATAAGTTCAATGAAATTCATTGGAGTCATTTTATAATAATTTTAGATATATAAAAATTTTATTGAACTTTTCACCGTCTTTTACCCACCTCCTAGGAGAATTTTATAAATTTACATAAAAATTAATTTTACCGCTTTTGTGAGTGGAATTTTAAAAATCTGAGAGAAACAGTTAATATCAAGGACTAAAATTTGGTTCAATTAGATGAAAATAAGTTTTGGTGAATAGTAACTTTTTACTTTTTTTTACCACGGTTAAAAGTAAATAGGGTAATTAAGGGTAAAAATGATATTATTATTACCCTAACACATTTCCTAATTCTATAGGATAAGTTTAATTCGACCAAACACAACCTTAGGAATAAAATATGACCATTTAGGCCCACTTGGATTAGATTAGGACATTTATTATTAATTTATTTAAAGAAGGGTTAAAATAGTTAAAATCAAAGTTTAATAACTAAATAATTTTTAATATAGGGTTATACATAAGATAAATTAAAATATAAATATTCATTAGAAATATAAAAATATTTCCTACATAATGGTATTTTATTTGTAATTTTTATACATTATATAATTTAATTTATTTATGACACAATGATGATGTAGTAATTATCTTATTAATGAAATATTGACATAAGTGATGTTATAAATACCCAAATAAATGTAATTTGAGACTTTTTATGAATTAAAATAATTTTATAGGTTAATATGACATGTTATTATTGATTTAATTAACTTTTTTCGAACTAATATTTCTGTAATGATTTTAAAAAAAATCAATTACCAAATAGTGTCAAAATTGACATAAAATAGTTTTTAAAACAAATATTATATTATTAATTGTTATTTTATTCCTAAAAATATAAGGTTCATAAAAATGAATTATATAAGGTTATATATATTAATAATAAACAACTTGGGGTTCTTTTAGATTGTTATAGTAAGTTTATTAACCTTATAGTGTAAGAAAACAAGAAGACACGGTAAAAGTTAAATTACCTAACTTAAAGTTAAATCTAAATGATAAGGTTAAAATAGAAACCTAAACTTGTCTAAATTTTATTGTATTATAGGATTTCTACCCATCCCCACCGTATCTTCAAAATAAATCAATTTCAAGCTATTAAAAACCAAATATGACTTTATAATAAAATAATATTTTTAGTTTTTCCTAAGGTGCCCCTCTCCTCCCTTATAAAAGGGCACCTACTCCCTCTCTTCATTACATCACTTTGAGCCTTAAATCTTGGACAAACCTTGCCAATTTCTCCTCTCCACTTCCCTAGAAACATCCTAGAGGTCCTGGTATTCTTCAAAGACCATCTTTAGTGCCCTAAGAGGAGGTTAAGAAGAGGTGCTTCAAAGAAGAGGTAATGTCCATTACCGATTCTTTCAACTTTATTTCTTCTTCTACTTATTATTCTTTAGTTGTTTCATTATGAAGTAATAACATCCGTATCACTCATATACTTATATGTTATTATAAGTATGAAACAACCCTATTTCACCATCTATCCATCCTACGGAAAACGAAATCACCGCGCGTGCGTACGTATGGAATACCGCCTCCACACCATGGTGTAATCTATTTTCCACCACCACCTTACTTGGATGGGTATAATGGTGTAAAGAATAAATATATATGATTATTTTAAATTTATATTGATTCTTAAATATTATATATACACTCCAATACAATTCCACGATCATGGGAACGATATCATCGCTCGTGCGTACGTACGGAATACCGTCTCCACGAGTGATGCGACTCGTTCTACATGATCTTCATTGAATAATGACTATATTGAATGAATGAATATGATATATATTACACTAATACCATTATGGAAATGAGGTATCTATAACCTAAAAAGAATAATAAGAATTTATTCGACAAAACACGCATAAGAACAAAAAGTAATAAACACCCGAATAACAAGTAGCAATGAAATATTACTAATAAGAAGCTAAGAATATGACCATATATGATATCATAAAAATAAGTATGATTCTGGAATAAGTCAATGAAATTATTTAAATTATTATATAGGATGTTCGGACACTTACGAAGCAAATCATACCTAAGGTAAGGGAAAATATCACAATCTCATTTTTATTCGAGATTGTTTATACATCATAATTTACTGGGGAATATTTATCATCCACATCCATGTTTCCTAAATATGTAATATTATTTCTATCCTCCTAAAATTTTTTAAATCCAATTTTACCCTTCGGTGAGTTTTTAGTAAAAGATATGAAAGGAATCTTTTGTCGTTTTGCGTACGAGGTACTTTTTGACTTTTCCAGCCAAAGTATGAGAAGAATGTTTTTCTTTAACTTATACGACATGAACGGATTTTTAGAACATTATTTCCATGAATATTCCTTTTTATGTTTTCAAGTTTGTTTCTAATCAACTTCTTTTAGTTTAAAATTATATGACATGTTAAGAAAGGAAAATGTTTTTGAAGTAGAAAGGATATTTTCCTCAAGAATGGAGTTCAAGTGTTTTATCAAAATTATTTTCCATCTAAGATAATATAGGGTTCTGTTTCTATCCCTATTTTTACATTGTTTTGATTATGTTATCATGGAAATATTTTTATGATGTCCTTTTATCTTATATGGATTATGTTATGATGGCATGATGATTAAGAATCCCATTTTTTTTACATGGGTTATGCTATGATATATGATTTATGATTTTGTGGCACACATAATAATGGTATCATTATGAGATGGGTGGGACCTATATCTCCCTCCAATGCATTGGGTAAAGATTTATATGTCATGAGATAGACATGGCTGGAACGGCAGGTTAAACCGGTTCAGTGAAACAGGACTGAAACGAGGAGTGAACTCTGTTCAGAAATGGACTTTGTCCGCTAAGATAGTCTTGGCTATGAGTATTGACTACTAAGAAATGATTCTCTATGATTATGTGTGTATTACACAAAGTTTCATGTTTTAAGTTATGATTATTGGGATTACATTTCACTACTATGATTTATCCCATGTTATTAAATTATGATCTCTTTTGCAGGTTAAGATTTCCAAAATGATATGTTCTTATGAATATGATGTGATTGATATTTCTTTTGTTTACCCTTACTGAGAATTTGAGCTCACCCTTTTGTATGTTTTCTTTTCCCCAGGTCAGGAAGAAGGATATTAAGTAAGATATGCTAAAAGGGACTCTAGATATGATAAAATAAAAGGGAGATAGTGTAGATGATTTATGAATCGGTTGTTTATGTTTCCCAGTTTCTAAAGACTCTATACCTATACGGTCCTTTCCTGGTATTGTTATATTTTGTAATAAGTGTACTTCAATTCTGAAGTAATAACAATGTATGTAAAGTATGGGTCGTTATAGCATCAAATTTTAAAAAACCACATATTCTGTTATTATATATAGACCGCATGTTCGATTAATGTGTTGTCTATTCTTACATGTTAGGAATAATAATAAGATGGTTTTACTATGATTTTGAATCATTCCTAGGTCGTTTGCTATGGAATTGACCATTAAATGCCTGTTTTAGTGTTTTATGAAACTAAAAGTGAATTTTCAGTCCTCCTAACAAAATTATAGCTTGAATTTATGTTCCGTATACTTGAAAATTTTATAATTCACTCAAAAATTGTTGTTGTTTGATTTCACAGAATTCAGAGGTCATTTGGATGATTCAAACCCTCGGGCACACCTTTTTAAATGGCATCAAATATATAAAAATGACATATTTAGTTGTTCCATGGGGACCTCACATATAATTAAAATTACATATACTCTTACACATCCCAAATAATAATAAGATAGTTTCCCTGTGATTTCAAGTCATTCTGATATCATTTTCTATAGATGTGACCATTAAACATGCATTTTGGTGTTTTATGAAACTAAAAGTGCATTTCTAGTCCCCATAGAAAAACTCTTGCTCAGATTGATGTTTCTTATTCTATAAAATTTAAAAATTCACACTACAGTTGTTTTCATCTAATTTCATGTCATTCAGATGCTGTTCGGTTGGTTTTGACCCCCGGACGCACCTTTTTAAAATGTGTCAAATATTTAAAAAGAATAAATTCAGTAGTTCCATGTAGAACATATGTCCGATTGATGCTTTATCTGCTCATACACATCAAAAATAACAATAAGATGGTTTTACTTTGATTTCATGTCATTATGAGGTCTTTTTCTATGAATCTGACCGTTAAACGCCTATTTTGCTGTTTTATGACACTAAAAGTGTGTTTTAAATCATTGCGGTCAAAAGAAACCTCCAATAGACGTACTGTCTACTTGACCATTTCAAAATTCACAACACAGTTTTTGTTGTCATATTTCATAGAATTTAGAGGTCGTTCGACTAGTTTTGAGCACTAGATGTACCTTTTTAAAGGGCATCAAATCTTTAAAAACAACATATTCAGTAGTATCATGTAGACCACATGCCTTATTGGCATTTTGTCTACAATTACATGTAGTGAATAATAATAAGACGATTAACCCATGATTTTAAGTCATTATGAGGATGTTTGGTATGGATCTAACTGTTAAATGTGAGTTTTGGTGTTTTATGACACTAAAAGTGCATTTTTAATCCTCCCAGGAAAACACCAGCTCAGATGAAATTCCATCTACTTGACCATTTCATAATTCACTCCATATTTGTTTTCGTCTAATTTCAAAACATTCAGAGGTCTTTCGGATGGTTTTTACCCTCGGACGCACCTTTTTAAAGGATGCCAAATATTTTAAAACCACATATTTAGTTGTTCAGAGAAGACTGCACGTCTGATTGATGTGTCATCTACTCTTACACATCACGGATAATAATAAGTCAATTTTCCTATGATTGTTTGTCATTCCAAGGTTGTTTTATATATATATGACTATTAAACGCACGTTTTAGTGTTTTATGACACTAAAATTGTGTTTTCTATCATCCTGATCAAACATCACCTCCTATGGATGTACCTTCTACTTAATCATTTCACAATTCACTCCATAGTTGTTTTTATCTGATTTCACAACATTTGGAAGTCGTTTGAATGGTTTTAACCCTTGAATGCACCTTTTTAAAGGCATCAAATCTTTTAAAACCACATATTCTATCGTTCCATTCACAATGCACATCCGGTTGATGTGTCATATACTCTTAGATTCCATGAATAATAATTAGATAATTTTCTTGTGATTTAAATCCATTCTGATGTCTTTAGCTATGGATCTAATCATTAAACACACATTTCAGTGTTTTATGACACTAACAGTGAATTTTCAGACATCTCGAGAAAACTGCACCTTTGATTTACTTTTTGTATACTCGATCATTTCACAATTCACTCTACGATTGTTATCGTATGATTTCATGGTATTCAGATGTTGTTTTGTTGGTTTTAACCCCCGTACACACCTTTTTAAGGATGTAAAACCTTTATAAATCATATATTTTGTAGTTTTGGGAAGACCTCATGTCCTATTAATGTTCCATCTACTTGTACACATCATGCATAATAAGAAGATGTTTTTCATGTGATTTCAAGTCATTATGAGGTCTCTTTATATATATATGAACATTAAATGCATGTTTTAGTGTTTTATAACCCTAAAATTATGTTTTTATTCATCCTGTATAAACAATACCTCTGATTGATGCACCATCTACTTGACCATTTCAAAATTAATTCTACGGTTATTATTGTCTAATTTCACCACATTCAAAGGTTTTTCGGATGCGTAATTTTAAAGGGAGACAAACCTTTAAAAACCATATATTCGATCATTTCAGGTTGACTGCACGTCCAATTGACATTTCATCTACTCTTACACATCATGAATAATAATAATATTGTTATAGTATGGTTTCAAGTCATTATTAGGTTGTTATCTATGTATCTGACCATTAAAAGTGCGTTTTGGTGTTCTATAACACTAAAAATTCATTTTCGGTAATCTCGGTCAAACGAAACCTCCGATTGACATTCTGTATGCTCGACCATTTCACAATTCACTCTAAATTTTTTTCTTCTGATTTAATGGAATTTGGATGTTGTTTGCTCAGTTTTGTACCCCATACGAACCATTTTAAAGGGTGTCAAACCTTTAAAAACCGCATATTCGATATTTCTATCCAAACCACAACTTCGGTTGACATTCCGTCTACTCGTAAATATCATTAATAATTATAAGATTATTTTTTTTATGATTTCAAGTCATTCTGAGGCTATTTTAGATATATCTGTCCATTAAATGATTGTTTTTGTGTTTTATGACACTATAAGAGCATTTTCCATCATCCCATACAAAAAACACCTTTGATTGACATACCGTATACTCAAACATTTTAAAATTCACTCTATAGTTGTTGTTGTTGTTGTCTAATTTCACTGCATTCAAAGGTTTTTTAGTTAGTTTTGACCCCATGTAATTTTAAAGGGCGTCAAACCTTTAAAAACTGAATATTCAGTCATTCTAGGTAGAATGCATGTCTAATTGACATTTCATCTACTAAAAAAAATCATGATTAATAATAGTAAAATTTTCCTATGATTTAAATTCATTTTATGGTCATTATCTATGGATCTGATCGTTAAATGCATGTTTTGGTGTTTTATGACACTAAAAGTGCATTTTTGGTCATCCCAAGAAAACAGAACCTCTGATTGATATTTCGTTTACTAGAACATTTGAAAATTTAGTCTACAATTGTTTTCATCTTATTTCATGACATTTAGATATCGTTCGGTTGGTTTTGACCCTCAAACACACTTTTTTAAAGGGCATCAAACCTTTAAAAATTGTATATTCCGTAGTTCCAGGAAGACCACATGTTCGATTGACATTCCATCTACTCGTACACATCATAAATAATAATAAGATGGTTTTACTATGATTTAAAGTAATTACGAGGTTTATATATATATATGACTGTTAAATGCATGTTTTGGTGTTTTATGACACTAAAAGTCCATTTTCCATCATCATGAACAAACAGTACCTCCGATTGATGTATCGTCTACTAAACCATTTCAAAATTCACTCTATGGTTATGTCATTTAATTCCACTGTATTTGAAGGTCATTCAGTTGGTTTTGACCCCCACATAATTTCAAAGGGCATCAAACCTTTAAAAACTGCATATTCAGTTGTTCTTGGTAGAATGCACATTCGATTGAAGTTTAATCTTCTCTTACACTTCATGAATAATAATAAGATAGTTTTTCTATGATTTCAAGTCATTTTGTGGTCGTTATCTATAGATGTGATCATTAAACACACGTTTTGGTGTTTTATGATAATAAGAGTGTGTTTTCAGTCATCTCAAGACAATGACCCCTTTGATTGACGTTCCATCTACTCTAAAATTTCACAATTCACTCTATAATTTTTTGTGTCTAATTTCACAGCATTTGGATGTTGTTTGGTCGGTTTTGACACCCAGATGCACATTTTTAAAGGGTGTCAAACCTTTAAAAACCACATATTTGGTCATTCAAGGCATAACACACATCCAATTGATGTGTCATCTACTTTTACACATCATGAATAATAATAAAACAAGTTTTCTAGGATTTAAAATCATTCTAATTTCATTTTCTATAAATCAAACCGTTAGGTGCACATTTTGGTGTTTTATGAAACTAAAATCATGTATTCCATCATCCTGAACAAACGACACCTCTGATTGACATACCGTCTACTTAACCATTTTACAATTCAGAATATGGTTGTTGTTATCAGATTTCATAGCATTCAGATGTCATTCATTTGGTTTTGACCTCCTGATACACATTTTTAAAGGGCGTCAAACCTCTAAAAACCATATATTTGATCATTCCAGAAATACCTCTTATCTAATTAATGTGTCGTCTACTTGTACACATCACAAAATTTTATTTTTGACCCCCAGATGCACATTTTGATGTTTTATGACACTAAAATTGCATTTTTGTATCCTTGTACACATACAAAATAATAATTAGATGGTTTTCCTATGACTTCACATCATTCAAGGATTGTTTTATATGGATCTAACCATTAAACATGTGTTATGGTATTTTATGACACTAAATGTGAATTTTTGATCCTCCTAGAAAAATGTTAGCTTATATTGATGTTTTTTCTAATCAAGAATTTGAAAATTCACTCTATGGTTTTTTTTCATTTGATTTCATGACATTCAGATGTTGTTTGGTTGGTTTTTTCCCACAGGCACACCTTTTTAAAGGGCGTTAAACCTTTAAAAACCACATATTTTGTCTTTCTGGGAAAAAAATCATCTGATTGACATGTCGTCTAGTTGTACACATAAAAAATAATAATAATATGGTTTTACTATAATTTTAAGTCATTCTGAGATCATTTTCTATACATCTGACTGATAGATGCACATTTTGGTGTTTTATGACACTAAAATTGCGTTTTCCGTCATATTAGGAAAACAACACCTCTGATTAATGTACCATCTACTTGAAAATTTCATAATCAAGTCAATGGTTGTTATGGTATGATTTAAAAAATTTCCTAGGTCATTCAGTTGGTTTTGAACCCCCACTTGTTGTAAAGGGCATCAAACCTTTAAAAACTATATATTTAGTCATTTCAGATAGACCGCCCATCCAATTGACATGTAATATACTTTTACACATCAATAATAATAATAATACTATTTCCATTTGATTTCAAGTCATTATGAAGTATTTTTCTATATATATGACCATTAAACACATGTTTTGGTGTTTTATGACACTAAAAGTGCGTTTTCCGTCATCCCGAACAAACGGAAACTCCTATTGACGTATCTTCTACTAGACCATTTCACAATTCACTGTATAATTTTTTTCATCTGATTTCATGATAGTCACGAGTCATTTGGTTGGTTTTGACCACCCGTGTATTTTTAAAGGGTGTCAAACCTTTAAAAACCGCATATTCAGTTGTTCTGGGTTAACTGCATATCAAATTGATGTGTCATATCCTCGTACACATAATAAATAATAATACAGATTTAATCTGATTTCAATTCTTTCCAATTTCATTTTCTATGTATATGACCATTAAATGTGCATTTTGGTATTTTATAAAGCTAAATGTGCATTTTCGGTCCTCCTAAGAAAAATCCATCTTGGATTAATGTTCTGTCTACCCAACCATTTTACATTTCACTCTATGGTTATTTTCTTCTAACTTTACAACATTATGATGTCATTAAGTTGTTTTTTACCCCTTTACACACCATTTTAAAGGGTGTCAAACCTTTTAAAACCTCATATTTGGTTGTTTCGGGCAGACCTAACATCCAATTGACATGTTATATACTCATACATGCCAATAATAATAAGATGGGTTTCCTATGATTTCAAGTCATTTTGAGGTATTTTTCTATTAATATTACCTTTAAATGCATGTTTTGATGTTTTATGACTCTAAAAGTGTGTTTTTCCTCATCTTAGGAAAATGACCCCTCCAATTGACATACTATCTTCTCAATCATTTCAAAATTCACTCTACGATTGTTTTTGTCTGATTTCATGACATTCAGATGAAATTTGGTTGGTTTTTACCCCCTCATGTGTTTTTAAATAGCGTCAAACCTTTAAAAACCACATATTTGGCCATTCATGAGAGACCACAAGTTTGATTAACATGTTGTATACTATTAATCATTAAAAATAATAATAAAATGATCTCTCTATAATTTCAATCCATTATGGGGTACATGACACATGGTAGTAGGCCAAAAAAGAATGATGGATATCCATCTTAATATACTCAATAAATAAACACACCGAGAAACACAAAAGGGTTTCTACTAAGCTACAAGATCAGAAAGATCAACAAAATCACATTTATCCTTTAAGGAATGAACAAATCAGAAAGTAGGAACACGGGCCAAGAAGGACACCCTTGTAAATCATAGTAGTCAAACATAATAAAAAAAGTCAGTATTAAATATTTAAAAAATTAAATATAAAATTAAACATGCTAAAAACACATGCATATTATAATATAATTAATTAATAACTTGGTGAATTCAACAGTCAAAATTTTCCACCTTGGAAATTAAACACATAAAAAATATTTCATATACAATAAACAGTTAAAATGAATTTCACATATTTATACCTTGCAAATTAAAACACATAAACCTTCAATGCTATCTACAACAATCCCAAAAAAGTGAATCGATGGCTATAATGTAAAAATTGAAGGGTTTTTATAATCTATGATATATGGATAGTAGATTGGAGTTTTATTATTAGATATTTAAGACCTATGAACTGATAAAAGGCCAATATGTTAGTGTTCTATAGAATGTGACTCCTGTAATATGTGTGGAACAACACTTGGATGAAGCTTCAGGTTAGATGAAGATTAATGTGCAATGAAATCTCATTTATTCTCAATTTTTATTATACATACTTCATGTTCTTGGAAATTGAGCCAAGGATGTTTCATAAAATCATAAAGGGGATTTAAAGTGTTTATAAGTGATTGAGCATGGCTGAATAATTTCAGAAATTTGGATAAGTCTTGAAGCTTACGATTGATCCAGCACATGTTCATTCATACGTTTTATCCTCTATGGCATACATACTAATTTTCAATTATTTTAATTCTTATATAATCTATCAATAGCCAATTTATTTTTTTCCCAAGTATTTTTAGTAGGTGGGAGATGTTTGGATTTTTTAGATAAGTGATTATTAAATTAAAGGAATTATAAAATAAACGATGTTTTATCCTTTGATATTGTAGCACTATTTAGTTCGAGTGGATATGTGTATGAATTGAAATGATGTAATCACTACATAACTAGATATCCAATTCCATATGGAATCTATGTAAAACTAATATAGAAAATTAAAATGAGATATTTCTCCTTGACTAAGAAGCACTATGTTGCAACATTTCTTTATAAGAGTAAATGTGTAAGAGCCCAGGAACATCGTGCTATGGTTATAACCTTCAGACTGAAAAATGGAATGAGATTGATTCATTGGTGAAGAAAATAAGTCGTTAACTGTAACTATAGACACTATCACATCTCAAAATACCCAAAATAATGATTTTAATAAGGATATCATGATAAATTTATCAAATGTCTACACCATAATCCTTGGGGAATCAGAATTTGGAATGATGGAGACAAGCCCTGTGGAACAAAAACTTTGATATTACACTATGAATAATTCCACTAAAGTGGAATATGTAACACCCCAGGTAAATAAGGAATATGACATTTTCATATTTATCCATATTTGAGAATAAAATATTAATATTACTTTAAAGGGGACGCTATGCTCCATGGCGTACCCAACACGCAACAACGAGTTTCTTGGTAATCTTACGTAGCACTCTAATAATAAAATAATATTACTTTAAATGGTAGTTAACATGTAGCCGTTGTAATGGCGGGAATAGATAGAAATAACTAAAATATGATTATATATGTTCCTAAATATTTTTACATTTATACAATAAAAGATAAAGGCTTAAAAGACGGAAAGAATTCAATTTTAGGCGTATATGCCCTAATTTTCACTAAAGGTTCACTTATCACCTTTTGATGGAGAACCGTCATTAAATATAGTTTTGTTCACTCTTAAACATTCTTTTGGACCAAATAAAACTCTTATTAAGAATCGGGACATCAAAATTTACTTTGTGTAAATTTTTGGTATCTTTCCGATAAAGTTCATTTTTTAATGAATAGTGTAAAATGTTGTATTTTAATTCAAAACCACTTTTTAATCTAATTTATTTATATGATTAGATTATATTTTGAATTGGTTTTAAAGTGAAATTAGAAAATATTTTTACCATTAAATCCAATAGTGGTCATTGGAATCAATTTCACTTTGAAATCAGACTTAAACTAGTGTCAATCTTTTGATACTTATTGTTTCATAAAACACGCTATTTGTCATGACAGTGGGAATTAATTATTAAATTAATTAATGTGACTTATATGTTTTGAATTTTGTAAAACGGACTTCATTTTTGAATTCAGAATATCAAATATAGCTTAGGGTGAATTTTTGGGATTTTTCTGAAAAACTTCAATTTTTGATGAATAGTGAAACCACTAAGTGGTACTTATAAAAACTGATTTTCCGTTTAAATGAAATTTTGCCATCATTGTGTTTTGATTTTCAAAAATCCGACATACATGGTTGTCATTAAGAAGTAAAATGTGGTTCAATGAGATTAAAATAATTTTTTGGTGAATAGTAACTTATTAAGTTTTTAATCGCGATTAGTGGTAATTAGTGTAGTTTAAGGTAAAAATAATGCTTTAATAAAATGAGATGAGCTTGACACATGTCTTACCCTCATTGGTTGTATCATGGCCGAACAAGACAAGCCATGGGTCAACTTGGGGACCCCATGGATCCACTTTGGTTGGGAAATGACATAAATAACATTTTATTTAATGTAAAAGTAAAATTGACACAAACATGATATGTTTTACTAAAACAATTTTTAAGTGGGGTTATACAAGTCATATTTTTGATTATAAATATTAATTGGAAAGATAAAAAGATTTCCTACATCATAGTATTTGTTTTATAATTTTTAGACATTAAATAAATTAAATTATTTATGACATAATAATGCTGCAGCGATGACATCATTATTTGACGATTTAAATAAAATGGAAAGATAATGTAAAATATATGAACTACACATGTCCAAAACTTATTGGATGAGTGGATTTAGAAGCCTTATCACCTTATCCACGAATTATATCAATGTGGGACCTTTTGAAACCGAAACACATTTTCAAATAAAGTAATATTTCTTTACTTTCCAAAAGTGCCCCTCCTCTCCTCTTATAAAAGGCCCCCACCTCTACCTCATTTAACACACTCCTAAAGCCTTTGGCTCGGCCAAACCCTGCCCATTTACTCTCTCCACATCCATCTCCTCATCCTAGAGTATTCCCTTTGTGCATAATCCTTTCAAAGGAAGCCTTTAGGCTCAAATCAAAAGGAGTTACACTTTTAAAGGTAATTCATTCTCTCATGTTCATTTGTTTTATTTTGCTTCTCCAACCCCCTAAACTCTTTTTATTTACTTCTTTTGTAACAAAACCAGTATCTTCAATATATTAGGATGTTTTTATAAGATTTATTCTAGCTACACTCTCACAGAACTACATCAAATGGTTAAAGAACATACGGTTTCCGTGGATGGTGAAATTCTGCCTCCCGAAACGATGATTGTTCAATACTCATTTAACACCTTCAAAGGTGTCCATTATGATGTCACTATTTTTATATATGATATATAATATGTTTATGTTTTATTTATTCTTCTGTATTTTTCATTTTTGTCTTACCTTTATGGCTTCCATTATGGGTATACACGATATCTTCATTTAAGGAAGTGCGGACTACCGCCCCCTCAAAGTGATTTGATTCGTTAAATAACATATGTGGGATGTATAAAGGATGGAAATATGATATTATATATGATATTATACTGGAATTATAATATACCTTTATATCATTATTATTCAATTCTATAAAATACGAAATAGAAATGAAAGTAGCGTTCATGCGTACGTACGGCTTACCGTCTCCATGAACGGTGCATTTCATTTCTTACCTCTAAATGATTATGTAATGTTATAAATGCATGAATTTACTGGATATATATGACATATATTATATCTACATAATTAATACAATTCTGGATATAATAAACATTTGGCCACACGAACAACATGTAATTGTAAGAAGTCCACTTTCGACTTAAGAACCAAATATCGGCAAAACAAATATTATTAACTTAAATGATTACATAATGTTTATGACATGGTAATAAGTGGTATAAAAGTAATAATGAAATTGAAAAAGGTTCTTAAGGAATTATAAATTAACTCAAGTTTATTATTCAGGAGATTAAAGAACGATCGAGTCAAGTCGGACCCGAGGTAAGGGATCCTACAACTCTCTTTCTTTTTAAGTACACTCTTTTATGTCATTTATTTTAAGCTCATATTTCTTATGATTGGGATGTTATTTTATATTAAATTTACTGTAATTTTTATTTTCATGTGATGATAGACCCTATTCTCCCTCATCAATCCATTTTGGAAGTTTTGAGTGGCGCCGTTAGGCTGCCGAACTTTCGTAAGAGATCTAACCTCTCTCTTTCTTTTTAAGTACTCTCCTTTATGTCACTTATTTTAAACTCCTCCTTGCAATGTTGGGGGATTTTCTTTTATATTCCACTTGCTGTAAATTATATTGTAATATGATGGGATACTCTATTTGATCTCATCAATCCATATTCGGAAGTTTTATGTGGCGCCGTTAGGCTGCCGAGTTTTCGTAAGGGATTTTTCATCTCACTTTTATTCCTGTGAGATTTATGCTACATTTGCCACAAATTCCATTGAGTGGTGTATGTACTGCCCTTTATTATACTCTTTGTGTAATAAAATTTCGTTTATGAGTATTTACATCAATGACCTATTGTCTTTCTTTCATGGGGTGTATGTTTTGAAAGATACCCTAGTCGGTAAGGGAACCTTTCACCCTCCTCTTTTTTAAAAGACTTCTTTTACTGGGTCTTTTAATTTACATATTTTTATGTTGGGATATGTTCTCATACATCCTTATTGATGTAAATTTTATGTCCAAGTGATGAGATACACTTTTTATCTCTCATCAACTCATTTTGATGTGATGCCGTTAGGCTGTCAAGGGAACTTTTTAACCCAATTTCGATTTCTTTGGGTTCGACTTGTAGTCATTGAATATGTCATCCATTGAATATGTGTGAATGAACTTTTATTGTTTTACACTTAATATCCACTTATATTTGGTGTATATATATTTGTCACACATATTTTTGAGATTTATTTGTCCTTAATTTAAGGATGCCTTCTTTATAAGGGATTTCATCACATTTGACATTTCTATTGAGGGTTCATTGTTGTTATGCACCAATTCACTCTTATATGGTGTATATACTGTCCTTTGGAGTATTATATCATGAATCCTTTTATTCTCATGATATTATAAAGTTCTGACTAAATGTTATTCCTCGATTATTGTATTCAAGTGTCTCTAATTTTGGTAAAACCCCTTTAACCAAAATATCGTTTTAAATGTTTTAATTATTTGTTCTTATTAATATCCATGTTTTCAAAATGGTTTGAAGGATTTATTTATATGGATATTAATGGTTTAAAATGTTAAAAGCTTCAAGGTGGTATGGGACACTTTGATTCAAAAATCTCTTTATTAAATGTTTTAAATGGTTTTGGAAATGGTTTCTTTTTGAATGGATTCATTATTTCAATATCCTAAAATGTTATATTGTGATTGAAATGTGGAAATGTTATGTTTCCTTTATTCATGTTTATGTGATACGATTATGTTATGGTTCTTGGGCATTGTTATGAAGAACGGGTGGTTCCGTGATAAACTAAGGGCGGGTGAGCCCGATATAGCTCTCCAATGCATTGGGTAACGCGAAGGAGTGAAACGTTAAGGTTTCTCCGAAGAGATTTAGGGAATATACTGTGATGGGTATTCCAAACGTAACCAAGAGGGTTACTCCCTACGTAAGAATGTTATGAATGCCTCAAGTTACCTTTATGTCTTATGTTTTCTATGATTTATTCATGATTTGATATGCCTATGTTTTATGGGTAAAGTATGATTTCATTATTATGTATATATGAACTCATGTTTCCTTTCCATATTTTTATAACCCTTACTGAGCTTTTTATGCTCATCCCAAGTTTTTGAAATGCTTTTCACAGGTCAAGGGAAAGGTACATGATGTGACGATAGTGTCAAGGATGTGTCAAGAAAGAATCCGTGTTTTATTTTAAATAGGTTTCCATTGATGGGAAGAATGAATATTGTCTTTTATGTAACCACCTTGTTTAAATGTGGAATGTAATGCAAGTTTCATGATCTAATACTCTAAAACTCTAAACCTGAAAAGATCCTCAATGTGTAATCTTGTAATAACTCAAGTTTAAGTAAGGTTTAAGGCTGGGGCCTTATAGTTGGTATCAAAGGTCTGTTTAGATAACTTTAGAGGTTAGGGTATTCTTTAAGCATAATTGACAATTACCATAATGGTTAGGATTTCAGAAAGAGTCTTAGTTTTAGATAAAGTGAATGAGTAAGTATATCTTGTTGTCTATCTTACTCATTAGTACATGATGGTTTTGTTGATATACTCACACTGACCTTTTTGGTTTTAGTAAATGGCTGGATCTAGCAGGCACCAAAGTAACAGTGGATGTGAAGGAAACTGTGACAGTTTTTTGAGCAAGAAACTGAATGATATGGGAGCTGCAATGAGAACTCTTTTGATTATCCTCAACCAACTATCTGGAGTCATGATTGACCACCTAAACCTTGGAGATTTCTCTAAGGCATCATATATGCAAGAAACAAATCCCTACGGAAGTACAGGTAATAATCATAAAGGTAAGTGTGTTCAAAAACCTATGTGTCAAAGATGTGGAAAGAAACACCTAGGAAAATGTTTCAAAGGGATAGAAATATGCTATAGATGTGGAAATGAAGGTCATAAAGCAAGAACCTTCCATGGAAAAAGGAAGCATCCAGTTGACTCGAGGAAAGGGAAAGAAGTTCTTTCTGAGGGATCAATTGAATGTTTTAAATGTGGTGTGCATGGTCATTATGCAAACACATGTCCTATGAAGAAGTTTCGTGAATGGGGTCACCAAGAGCGTACCAATATTCGTTTACCAATACCTAATGCCATTCCGATTGAGGATGAAGAAACTGACAATGACCAATCAAAGGTATGTACTATTTCATGACTATTGTTTTCTTATTTTGGAATCTTAGGATATGATTCATGATTTTGTTTGTAGGAAAGAGGTATTTCGGAATAAGTTGGAAAGGAATGGATAATGGATCATGAAGAATGTTGAATGAGTAAGATGTCAACATATAAGGGCTTCAAGAGTTAGGGTGAAATTCTTAAGAGTATTAAGTCTCTTTTGATGATGGGGTTACATTAGAAGACTTTTTATATTATGTGTAACCCTGATGTTTAATATAGGCAAATTTTATTCAAGTAATAGTTATCTTTTCTTTTGTGGACATAGTTATAAAGAACCATTTGGGTTTATATGATCCTTACTTTTGAGGTAATTATGGGTTACCATATGTTATGATTGAAGTGAAAGGCATGAGATAAAATTGAGGTTAAATTATGTTATGGTTATTTTTGATGATTTTATCCCTTTTTGGGTAATGATTTGAGAATTATATAGTTTTTGGAAAAAGGACAACATGCAGACCGTGTGACAACTCGTCGCGTCGGACAATGCTGCGGGAATCGAACCCACAACCAAAGTGCGACTGGTATTTATCGCCTACCACTGGACTACGTGAAGTCCCTGGTTAGTTTGAATGATTCTTTTTAGTTATATGATTTTATGAATTAAGAGTAAGTTGATTTTGGAGGATATGTGATTAGGATAATTACTTTTCAATGTGAGACTTTAGGAGCAATTGATGTTGTTTGGAGATAAATGTTACGATTTAACTTGGAAGACTATGTGACTAAATCCTTCAAATATTTGGGTTTCAATCTTATATTGGTTTACTTTGAATAATTTTATGGACAAATTGTTTATCAGATGGTCCTCGTTGAACTTTGGGTTTTGTTGGACAAAATTTGGAGATTAAGAATAGATTTTCTTTTTATAAGGGGTTATCCTTTTCTGGATTATCTGATCTTGTACTAACCTTTTTGGTTTTGGTTTTGGTTAAAGCCTAAATACATGGGATGTATATAGTTCTATTTTGGGGATTATGTGATTCTCTAGAAGTTGATTATAGTACTCTTAATGCAAACAAGTCTCCCTAAATACTCATCTTTTGAAAAAAATATGAGTTTGACTAAGGAATCTAGTAAAAGTTGAAAGTCAACATGATAAGTGATTATGCTTCCTTATGAATAAATTCCTCAATAAAAAGTAACTTAAAACAAAAATGTTGTCTATTAACTTTTCCTACTGGGGAACCCAACACCGTTTAACCCATCACAAGTTTGTGATTTTCTTATTGTTAACTTTCTCCTAAACATGTTTTCTATCACTCTCCATTGGAACATGACCCTATGTTTTCTCCTCCATGTCCATATTTTCATACATAGAATCCTAGTATGGGTTAACTCGGGTGACCTCTGTGCTTATCTTTCTTTATTTTAAAGTGATTGTTTTACCAACTCTTTTTCCGATGTGGGACGTTCAAGGATGTTTCCAAGCGCAATTTTAAAATTGCGAGGATGCAATTCCTAAAAGGGGGGAAGGATGTAACACCCCAGGTAAATAAGGAATATGACATTTTCATATTTATCCATATTTTTGAATAAAATATTAATATGACTTTAAAGGGGACGCTATGCTCGATGGCGCACCCAACACGCAACAACGAGTTTCTTGGTAATCTTACGTAGAACTCTAATAATAAAATAATATTATTTTAAATGGTAGTTAACATGTAGCCGTTGTAATGGCGGGAATGGATAGAAATAACTAAAATATGATTATATATGTTCCTAAATATTTTAACATTTATACAATAAAAGATAAAGTCTTAAAATACAGAAAGAATTCAATTTTAGGCGTATATGCCCTAGTTTTCACTAAAGGTTCACTTATCACCTTTTGATGGAGAACCGTCATTAAATATAGTTTTGTTCAATCTTAAACATTATTTTGGACCAAATAAAACTCTTATTAAGAACCGGGACATCAAAATTTACTTTGTGTAAATTTTTGGTATCTTTCCGATAAAGTTCATTTTTTAATGAATAGTGTAAAATGTTGTATTTTAATTCAAAACCACTTTTTAATCTAATTTATTTATATGATTAGATTATATTTTGAATTGGTTTTAAAGTGAAATTAGAAAATATTTTTACCATTAAATCCAATAGTGGTCGTTGGAATCAATTTCACTTTGAAATCAGACTTAAACTAGTGTCAATCTTTTGATACTTATTGTTTCATAAAACACGCTATTTGTCATGACAACGAGAATTAATTATTAAATTAATTAATGTGACTTATATGTTTTGAATTTTGTAAAACGGACTTCATTTTTGAATTCAGAATATCAAATATAGCTTAGGGTGAATTTTTGGGATTTTTCTGAAAAACTTCAATTTTTGATGAATAGTGAAACCACTAAGTGGTACTTATAAAAACTGATTTTCCGTTTAAATGAAAATTTTCCATCATTGTGTTTTGATTTTCAAAAATCTGACATACATGGTTGTCATTAAGAAGTAAAATGTGGTTCAATGAGATTAAAATAATTTTTTGGTGAATAGTAACTTATTAAGTTTTTAATCGCGATTAGTGGTAATTAGTGTAGTTTAAGGTAAAAATAATGATTTAATAAAATGAGATGAGCTTGACACATGTCTTACCCTAATTGGTTGTATCATGGACGACCAAGACAAGCCATGGGTCAACTTGGGGACCCCATGGATCCACTTTGGTTGGGAAATGACATAAATAACATTTTATTTAATGTAAAAGTAAAATTGACACAAACATGATATGTTTTACTAAAACAATTTTTAAGTGGGGTTATAAAAGTAATCTTTTTGATTATAAATATTCATTGGAAAGATAAAAAGATTTCCTACATCATAGTATTTGTTTTATAATTTTTAGACATTAAATAAATTAAATTATTTATGACATAATAATGATGCAGCGATGACATCATTATTTGACGATTTAAATAAAATGGAAAGATAATGTAAAATATATGAACTAAACATGTCCAAAACTTATTAGATGAGTTGATTTAGAAGACTTATCACCTTATACACGAATTATATCAATGTGGGACCTTTTGAAACCGAAACACATTTTCAAATAAAGTAATATTTCTTTACTTTCCAAAAGTGACCCTCCTCTCCTCTTATAAAAGGCCCCCACCTCTACCTCATTTAACACACTCCTCAATCCTTTGGCTCGGCCAAAACATGCCCATTTACTCTCTCCACATCCCTCTCCTCATCCTAGAGGATTTCCTTTGGGCAGAATCCTTTCAAAGGAAGCCTTTAGGCTCAAATCAAAAGGAGTTACACTTTTAAAGGTAATTCATTCTCTCATGTTCATTTGTTTTATTTTTCTTCTCCAACCCCCTAAACTCTTTTTATTTACTTCTTTTGTAACAAAAACAGTATCTTCAATATATTAGGATGTTGTTATAACATTTATTAGAGCTACACTCTCACACAACTACATCAAATGGTTAAAGAACATACGGTTTCCGTGGATGGCGAAATTCTGCCTCCCGAAACGATGATTGTTCAATACTCATTTAACAACTTCAAAGGTGGCCATTATGATGTCACTATTTTTATATATGATATATAATATGTTTATGTTTTATTTATGCTTCTGTATTTTTCATTTTTGTCTTACCTTTATGGCTTCCATTATGGGTATACGCGATATCTTCATTTAAGGAAGTGCGGACTACCGCCCCCTCAAAGTGATTTGATTCGTTAAATACCATATGTGGGATGTATAAAGGATGGAAATATGATATTATATATTATATTATACTGGAATTATAATATACCTTTATATCATTATTATTCCATTCTATAAAATACAAAATAGAAATGAAAGTAGCGTTCATGCGTACGTACGGCTTACCGTCTCCATGAACGCTGCATTTCATTTCTTACCTCTAAATGATTATGTAATGTTATAAATGCATGCATGTACTGGATATACATGACATATATTATATCTACATAATGAATACAATTCTGGATGTAATAAACATTTGGCCACATGAACAACATGTAATTGTAAGAAGTCCACTTTCGACTTAAGAACCAAATATCGGCAAAACAAATATTATTAACTTAAATGATTACATAATGTTTATGACATGGTAATAAGTGGTATAAAAGTAATAATGAACTTGAAAAAGGTTCTTAAGGAATTAGAAATTAACTCAAGTTTATTATTCAGGAGTTTAAAGAACGATCGAGTCAAGTCGGACCCGAGGTAAGGGATCCTACAACTCTCTTTCTTTTTAAGTACACTCTTTTATGTCATTTATTTTAAGCTCATCTTTCTTATGATTGGGATGTTATTTTATATTACATTTACTGTAATTTTTATGTTCATGTGATGAGAGACCGTATTCTCCCTCATCAATCCATTTTGGAAGTTTTGAGTGGCGCCGTTAGGCTGCCGAACTTTCGTAAGAGATCTAACCTCTCTCTTTCTTTTTTAAGTACTCTCCTTTATGTCACTTCTTTTAAACTCCTCCTTGCAATGTTGGGGGATTTTCTTTTATATTCCACTTGCTGTAAATTCTATTGTAATATTATGTGATACTCTATTTGATCTCATCAATCCATATTCGGAAGTTTTATGTGGCGCCGTTAGGCTGCCGAGTTTTCGTAAGGGATTTTTCATCTCACTTTTATTCCCGTGAGATTTATGCTACATTTGCCACAAATTCCATTGAGTGGTGTATGTACTGCCCATTATTATACTATTTGTGTAATATACTTTCGTTTATGAGTATTTACATCAATGACCTATTGTCTTTCTTTCATGGGGTGTATGTTTTGAAAGATACCCAAGTCGGTAAGGGAACCTTTCACCCTCCTCTTTTTTAAAAGACTTCTTTTACTGGGTATTTTAATTTACATATTTTTATGTTGGGATATGTTCTCATACATCCTTATTGATGTAAATTTTATGTCCAAGTGATGAGATACACTTTTTATCTCTCATCAACTCATTTTGATGTGATGCCGTTAGGCTGTCAAGGGAACTTTTTAACCCAATTTCGATTTCTTTGGGTTCAACTTGTAGTCATTGAATATGTCATCCATTGAATATGTGTGAATGACCTTTTATTGTTTTACACTTAATATCCACTTATATTGTGTGTATATATATTTTTCACACATATTTTTGAGATTTATTTGTCCTTAATTTAAGGATACCTTCTTTATAAGGGATTTCATCACATTTGACATTTCTATTGAGGGTTGATTGTTGTTATGCACCAATTCACTCTTATATGGTGTATATACTGTCCTTTGGAGTATTATATCATGAATCCTTTTATTCTCATGATATTATAAAGTTCTGACTAAATGTTATTCCTCGATTATTGTATTCAAGTGTCTCTAATTTTGGTAAAACCCCTTTAACCAAAATATCGTTTTAAATGTTTTAATTATTTGTTGTTATTAATATACATGTTTTAAAAATGGTTTTAAGGATTTATTTATATGGATATTAATGGTTTAAAATGTTAAAAGCTTCAAGGTGGTATGGGACACTTTGATTCAAAAATCTCTTTATTAAATGTTTTAAATGGTTTTGGAAATGGTTTCTTTTTGAATGGATTCATTATTTCAATATCCTAAAATGTTATATTGTGATTGAAATGTGGAAATGTTATGTTTCCTTTATTCATGTTTATGTGATACGATTATGTTATGGTTCTTGGGCATTTTTATGAAGAACGGGTGGTTCCGTGATAAACTAAGGGCGGGTGAGCCCGATATAGCTCTCCAATGCATTGGGTAACGCGAAGGAGTGAAACGTTAAGGTTTCTCCGAAGAGATTTCGGGAATATACTGTGATGGGTATTCCAAACGTAACCAAGAGGGTTACTCCCTACGTAATAATGTTATGAATGCCTCAAGTTACCTTTATGTCTTATGTTTTCTATGATTTATTCATGATTTGATATGCCTATGTTTTATGGGTAAAGTATGATTTCATTCTTATGTATATATGAACTCATGTTTCCTTTCCATATTTTTATAACCCTTAATTAGCTTTTTATGCTCATCCCAAGTTTTTGAAATGCTTTTCACAGGTCAAGGGAAAGGTACATGATGTGACGATAGTGTCAAGGATGTGTCAAGAAAGAATCCGTGTTTTATTTTAAATAGGTTTCCATTGATGGGAAGAATGAATATTGTCTTTTATGTAACCACCTTGTTTAAATGTGGAATGTAATGCAAGTTTCATGATCTAATTCTCTAAAACTCTAAACCTGAAAAGATCCTCAATGTGTAATCTTGTAATAACTCAAGTTTAAGTAAGGTTTAAGGCTGGGGCCTTATAGAATACATAAGAGATTTTAATTTACATACATCTCATTGAACAACAACCCCTTACATCAAACCATGATGTAGTACAAGGAAAAAATACATTATTCTTATGAATTTCATTAAGAGAAAATACACATTTAATGACTTATAATCTTATATAGATAACATTCATAAGGTTATTCTTACTGAAGAGTGTGTAATTAAAGACTTGAATTCTTGTTAAGTTTTTCCATATACCTTTAATGTTTTCTTGATTTTACCTTGTAATTTAAATTATTTTTTATCTCTTAATACAATATATTCATTCACGATTGATGATCATACTTTTATGAGCGAGTAATCACTTAAGTGATGGAAAATCAATTATAGGAGGATAGTGATTGATTATTAATAGATTGGTTTTCATGTTGATTTAATTTATTAATTCATTATTATATTAGGATTAATATTTTTTACAACATTTTTGTTTTATTAGATAAAAAAAATTAAGGGAGGATACCTAATGTGATAGTAAAGTATGGGACTGTGATATTAGACATTATTTTTCATCTATAATTGATATTGGTACTTAAATAAATTTAGTTTAGTTATATTCCTTCTGCTATTTGGAATTAAAATAAATATTATAGTATTAGATAAAATTGACCAAGTAAAGATAAATTACCTTAATGGATTCTTTCAACAAATCAATTCATTGAATTTCATGAGTTAACAAAAATATAATTTTTGGGAAAATCCTACTTTTAATTTATTCAACCATATATATTTCAATAAAAATGAATTCATTGTTAAATTTCAATTTTTACAATTTTATTTTCAAATTTTTTGTTCTCTATTTGGAAATTTCGAACTGAAAATTATGGAAGACTCGCATGGCTTGGATTTGTGACCCATTCCAAATGGATAAATCACGGAATCCACACTACCATACTAAATTTTAGTAGTTTCAGAAGTATAAATGGAATGAATATTATTTTATAATTTTTTAATCAACTCCCATAGGAAATGATGATACTTAGTGTTGTTTAATCTTTTTAGTATATTTTTTGGTGATAAGATCCACATAACTAAATAAAATTATTAATATTAATTTCTTAGTTCACTTATTTTTAATTTTCTATTTTTTTCAATTTTGTCTTTTATGTGTGTGGGTGTTAATGTTTTTTCTATTGTATGAATAGGTTCATGAACCATACTCCATAGAATATATTTAGAATTTTATATAGAATCATATCTTTATCTTTCATCCCCGATATTGATATCTACATTTTAGCCCTAAAAATTAATGATGGTATACTGAGTACCCTTTGCGGTGAATAAATAGTTGGAAACCTAATTTGATGGATCCAAACAAGTATAATAAGATATGGAATTCATATACTATAGGCTTTTTTAGTTAATGGAATACTACAGGCCTAATGAGACATCTAATTTTGGAATTAATAATGATACCAATGAAGAAAATCATTATAATAGTGGAAAACATCAATAAAGCACATAAAATGTCATAAAAACTTATTAAAATGAAAAATTTAATTAATATGGTAACTGGATTTATTACTCAAGAAGACAACTAATCATTTCAATCACTAAAAGAATTTTAAATTAAGATAAAATTCAGAATAAGAGAAAAAAGGATCACTTTTTTTATTGAATCACATTATGAAAATATAAGTACACACATAAAACTTTTAGATGTTATTACTTTTAAATTACCATTTAATTCAACTTGGCCAACCACTGTTAGTACTATACCATTAAAATACAGACCCCTTAATATCACGAAAAACAACCAAATATGATGATTTTATGTATCTTGATAGGAAATCTAAATTAAATATGTTAGTTTCAATAATTCCACATTCAAAAAGTTGAATGTGGCATTAATGATAAGTGAGATGATTTAGAAGATATACATGAATGGTGATAAATATTTCATTGGAATTTAATTAAATAAAAAACAATATAAATCATAAATTAAACCCACACTCAATGAAACTTATCTACCTATGATGACGAATCATACAAATGTGCTTTTCCCCTTGATGTATTATTTAGACTAAAGTATCTATATTCAAATTTTCCCATTCATCAATATATCCTCATGTTTTATAGTTTTTACTATTCCACACTTCTATTGATCAGCTGGTGGAAAAATAATTACTTCAAATATTCAAATATATAATTAAAATATGAAATTATTTCTTGAAATGTGTTGATATAAAAAAACATTCAAATATACAAAAAAATTAGCAACACTTGTCCCTCATAAAAAAATGAAAGTATTTTGAATTATTATGATGAAACATAAAAAAATATTGATTCATATGAAGAAGATAAATAATAAAGAAAAAAAATTGAAAATAGTCCTCAATATATAAATGTCACTAAATGTGGAGGTTCTTTATACCATTTATCCATAAACAAAAATGCATCATGTCTCATTAATGGGAACAACTCAATGACATATACTAATTAAATGGTGATTTATGGTATACATGTATGAAACATAAACTTGAGTTATAATTGTTTTCTAACTTTTCTAATGTTAATAAAATTCAATAGTTAATATGATTCTTATATTAGATTATTGAAATGCATATTAGTGATAAAATATTTGAAAATAGTGAAGAGGCTATGAATAAAATTACATAAAATTAAAGGAAATAGAAGAATGAAATGTCCTTCAAATAATTCCGAATGATTTGAATTATGAAATATTAAATTTTATTCAATGTTACTTTTTTAGACTACAATTTAGTTAATAGAAGAACTTTTATAGATTTTTATAGACATTCTAGAGCATGTAGTGAAATAAGAAAAGGGTGGAAACATATAAACGTAATACATAACATGTTATGAAATAATATCACAAAATATTCCTTAAATGGATAAGTTAACTAAAAAAAATGACATAGAAAGTTATGAAATAATATCATAAATTTTTTTAAGAGAAATAATGAATAAGTAATTTTAATTAAAGATATAATATGTAAGAAACTTATTGTTTTTATGAAATTAAAACATCACTATAATTTTATATAATGTATGAAGATACATACCTTGTCCTTCCACCAACTTGAATACCCTTTGGAAAATCCTTCTATGTTATAATATCATCTACAGTGTAAACTATTGATGTTTTGCAAGGCCTATCAGAGCCATGGATGTTGCAGATCAATTTTTGCATCTCAAATAAACACATGGATATAGAAGAATAAAAAATTTAAAGGGAATTAATTATTTTAAGTTATTTTTCTTTAAAAAATAAACTTATAACTTCAAAGTAGAAGGAAATACATCATGAATTTTTACTCAGTATAAACCATTCATTACAAAAAAACAACCATAAATTATAAAAAATACCAAGCACCATTGAATAAGCAATGCTAAGGCCCCAAAAAATTTATGATTCCTAATAAGATCCCTCAAAATTTTTAGCACATAAAGATATATATATGTGGTCACATTAGAATACTTAGAAAATTAATAACATTAATAACTCACCACCATCAATTAAAGGAGATGGATGAGAAATGATAAATTAGAATTGGTACCTAAAAAGAAAAGATTACCTAATGTAGGGGCTCCAGGTTGGATTCTCTAGAGAATTATTTTTTGAAATTTTAATTTCGATAAAAAACAAACAAATATGAAAGAGAGATATTATGAAATTTAATTTTATAAAGAGAATAACATAACTAGATTGACGTGATCATTCCTAGGAAAAAAAATAAAATATTACCATGGAAAATATTTTATGTTGAGAGTAGAATAGATGAGAAGAATACATTCCATGGATCTGAATAAGAAATGGAAGAAAACAAATCAGTCATCAAAAGTAAATGAAGTATGATATAAATGGAATTAGGGGAAGGGAGTAATGGGGTAGGGAGTGATGGGGTAGGGTTTGTGGATAGAGGAGGGTCTACGTCTAGGGATCTCAATAGTGGGAGAGAGATAGTGACCTAAACGGGGAATCCACGATAGAGTAGGTTCAATACATAGGGGGGATTCAATGGGGGTGGAAGGAATGGGGGCTCAATGGTGGGGCGAGCAGAGAGGGGGGTGGCAGGATAGGGGCTTGATGATGGGGAGAGGTGGGGTGCCAGGATGGTGGATTAATGATAGGTGAGGGGGATAAATGTTAGGGGGTGTGGCTTGATAGGATTATGGTGGTGGGGATTGATGACAAGAGGTGGAGAAACATGATGATTTGGGAGGGAGTATCGACATGGGAGGGGAGAGTTGACATGGGTGAGGAGAGAGGGGATCGACATTGGGGGCGGGGATTGACAGTAGGATGGGGCTAGAGCTTGATGGTGAGAGGTGGGGAGACCTAGTGTTAGGGGAGGGAGGCTCTATGAGGTGGGGGGGGGTGATGATTCACACTCAAATTTACCCAAGAGATGAAGGTAGAACGATCCTTGTAGTCTAGCTTGGGTTGTTGAATCCACTGAGACCTAAGAAGATACCTAAGATACACAACCTATGAGATGGATTTTTGGATATTAAGTGGAAAACTTTGGGTTGATTTTAAATGGGTTTAAGTGAAAAATAAAAGTCTTAAGTGAATTCAAATTATGATAAGGGTTTATCCTAGGTTATTACAAGGGGTGGCTTGGATGCATTTTTTTTAAATATTTCAATTTCTTATATTTGAGATGGGTTCATTTAAGGAGATAAAAAAAAAATCATCACTTACTAGTTTAATTCCTACACACACAAATAATAATCACCTATAAACTTTAAGGATAAATGTTTTGAGCACTCCAAGGTAAAGGTTCGTATTAGAAATTGAAGTGTGTGACCTTAAATTCAATAAGGATGAAGAGGTTTTAAAATCATCAAAAAAATATCATTTAAAAGAAGTTATTAGTCATTATTGGAGTAAAAAATAACATCCAATACAGCCCCTTTATACTCCCTTGGATCAACTAATAAGTGGGTTATCCCTCCATTTATCCTATGGTTTCATTAGAAGTAGGAAGTACACTCATGAGGGAGGAATTGGAGAAGTAAAAAAACAATGAAATAATGATCACTTCACCATTGTGTGATAATATCAAAAGTTTTGGTGTGAAAAAGTTCACACATTGAACCAACGTTATGAAAGTGATATGAAGAACAATATAATAAGAGGATAAGAATAAATTTTATTAAGAAACTAAAGTTAATTAAACAACTTACTTGTGAAAGACAAACTTGAGACAAAAAATTGTAGCATAACATTACAATGAAAGGAAGATCAAAAGATGATAAACTAATCCACAAACACTTCCTTAAATTTTCATTTCAAGAGTCTTTTATTGAGCTCGCAACATTAAAATGGATCCTACTTGAGTACGGTAGGCCTAGGGTGGTATAAAGTAAGGAAGATGAGACTTTTCCACCCTTGACCTGAAGTTACAGCCAACTTGCATCCAATGGACAGAGGCGCCTAGATGGACTTCTAGATGGACGAATTGGAGTGGTTAATAGAAGAAAAAATTGAATCTAAATATGTATTCTAGCTCGCTATTAAATTTTATCCCAAATGAATTTATGGTTGCCGAGATATGATTAAATTGGTGGGTTGTTTTTCTGTGATGTAGAATCTGGCCCAGAATTTTATCTCTAACTTGGGATGATTGAATCACCACAATTGCGGCTGATTTAGAACTATATCCTGAATAATTATATGTTCTTATATGTGTCTTATATCATCCCATTAAATTTTGTCATCAGTGGGTCTGTATTGTGGTACCCACATTCTCATCTGTGGGATGGTGTCCAATCTGCCTTCTGCAGAATTGTTTCCCTTCATCACCAAATATCCCCATCATCCTTTATGAATAAACCATTGATACATGAATAAAAAATTTTAATATTTAAGTTTATATACATTTATAAAAATATTAAATTAAAATATAGATATTTAAATTCATTAAAATCAGATGAATCATTGGGCCTAAATTGGTGTACATTAGGAATGCAGTGCACAAATCATGAGAATGGATGTTAAAAATTAAAATCCA
This sequence comes from Viscum album, assembly GCA_963277665.1. Classification (NCBI taxonomy): domain Eukaryota; kingdom Viridiplantae; phylum Streptophyta; class Magnoliopsida; order Santalales; family Viscaceae; genus Viscum; species Viscum album. Next base: position 1,796,208,622 of record OY728120.1, read on the forward strand.
TTAACTCAGGACCATAAGATCAAAAATTAACATTTAATACCATTAAAATGTAATTAACATATGTATTTTTATTGGCTAATCACACCCCCCAAATTGAGATTTTCTAGTCCTGAACAAAATATATCTCAACAATATGAAATTTGAATTCCCTTTTCTGAAAACAATTTTAATACAAAATGATCACCAAAAACCATTATACCAAAAAATCATGATACCCATCAAAATATTTTAATACAAGATAGTTTGATAAGAAGATCCCAATCCCAAGCCTATTCCTTTGTTCAAATTCATCGCCATATTTCATCCAATATCAATTTGAGTGATGATGTGTTGTGCATCACATTAGAAATGGGGGTTCATCATTATTCAAGGGGGAAATGATGGAAGAGCTAGGTGGAATAACATTTTAATATTAAGATGAGTATTAAAATTTTCTTATTTTATTTTTTTCAATTTTTCCATGGTAATTGAAATTGCACTGAAAAGAGTCAACCCCTGTAGCGAGACTTTTCTGATGACTCTCAGGCTCAAAGACCTTAGGGAACCAAGTGAAGCCTACATACTCAGGCATCATCTCAAGTTAAATCAGTAAAAAACTGTCAAATTACCACAAGTAGAGATAAAATTAATAACTCTGGGCCAGAAAACTATGGAGTCACGATCCTCAAGTGCCGAAAGCCGCATATTAGGTCATTTCATTGCTCTACATGAAAATTTATTGTTTTTTTGATTTTTTTGAATACTCATATTAAAACTAAAATGATCAAAAAAACTATTATATTTTTTTGGGGGACCCCATGAACTCAAACTAATACCCCAATATCCAAAGGACATGCATTTTGATCTTTTTTTTTCTATTTTGATGAAAATATAAACGATGAAATTTCACATTAGACTACCACACTTTACAAAATCTATGATCATGAAATTATGCATGGATTAAAATTAGAATAAGGGAATGATAAATTATTTGATATTCAGTTTCAAAGTGTCCAATGTGTATTATCATGTTCAAATTTAAATGAATTTTTCCTTCCATTTACACACATTTTTTATCAAATCATTTTTTTTCACACAAAAGAATTTTTTTTATACAAAATAAATTTTTTTATTACATCTCCCCCAACTTAAAATAAATCTGTCCCCAGTGTTTAAAGAAAATATAATTTAGAAGGGGGTAGAGGCAGAGAAGGGGTGTTCAAAAAGGAAATTGAAATATGAGGATCATGGAATGAAGTCACCTGGTGGTTGAAGTTGAAGTTCTTGCTGATCCAATTTAGTCCATTGATATCCATGTCACTTGCAGAGTTCCCTAGTGGAAAAATAGAAAAAATTATAGATATATATTTATTCATATAATAAAAAAATAAGTATATATACAAAAATTATAGAATAAGGAAGAACTATAAGTTGTAGGTCAGTGGTAAGCGTGCACCCCTTTCTCCCTTCGGTCTCAAGTTCGAGTCCCCATGACTTCACCGATTATGACAGTGTTTTTACCACGACCTACGATGAGTCCTTTTTTTTATTTTTTTATTTTTTTATTTTAACCTAAAAACACATAAAAATAAAATGAACTGACGGTACATTGTCTTCTTTTTAAATTTATGGGTAAGGTATTATTCAAGGATCACACCACGTGACATAGATGAATATGGTGCTCCCCTTTCATACCCATCCATACTCATAATAGAAGAATAGGTCAATAGTCTATTTTTTTAAATATCAAAATGATTCATTAATCCTAAAAAATAAATATGATTCAAAAAGATTGGAAACATGGAAACCATGGGTTTTCTCCCATGCAACGATTTTGTTTATTGTTGATAGCTTGACATAGAACCTTAATTATTTAAGTATTTTCCCCATCTAAGGTTGGTTCACACTAGTTTTCATCAACTTCATTTTTTTGGAATGGTTCAATGAATGGTTTGACTCTATGACCATTAACTTTAAAGGTTTGACCATTGGTGGGATCTTGAATTTCTACAGCCCCATGGGGGTACACCTTATGCACTATGTATGGACCTGACCATCTAGACCTCAACTTTCCTGGGTATAAATGAAGTTTAGAACTATACAAAATAATAGGTTTACCCTATACAATGTGTTTGGTTTTAAGATTTTGAGATTGGTAGGCTTATACTTTAGCTTTATTGATCCTTGAATTTTCATAAGACTCCATCCTAAGTTCCTCAAATTCATTGAGATCTAATTTTTTTTTGTTTCATCCAATGAGAGGTCATAATTCATTTTCTTAATTTCCCAAAAGGCCTTATGTTCAATCTCCACTGGAAAATGGAATGATTTACCATAAACCAAACTATATGGGGACATTCCTAAAATGGTTTTATATGCAGTTTGATAGGCCCAAAGAGCATCTAAGAGTTTTCTCGACCAATGTTTCCTAGATGGATTAACAGTTTTCTCAAGAATTTGTTTGATTTCTCGATTGGATTAATCAGCTTGACCATTGGTCTGTGGGTGGTAAGGAGTAGACACTTTGTGAGAAATTCCATACTTGTCTATGAGTTATGAGAATGGAAGATTGCAAAAATGAGTTCCATGATCACTAATGATAGCCCCAGGAATTCCAAATATAGAGAATATATTTTCTTTTATGAATCTAATAACAGTTTGATGATCATTGGATTTTGTGGTAATGGACTCAACCCATTTTGTGACATAATAAATAGCTAAGAGAATTTAAAGATATCCCCTAGAGTTTGAGAAGGGACCCATGAAATAAATTCCCCAACAGTCAAAGATTTCAACCACTAAGATGGGAGTGAGTGGCATTTGATTCATTTTTGTGATGAACCCTACTTGTTGAAACATTGTAAAACTTTGAAAAAATGTGTAGGAGTCCCTTGAGAGGGTGGTCAAAAAGAGACCACACTGAAGAATCTTAGAAGATGTTTTCTTAGAGGAAAAGTGACATCCATATGCCTCACTATGATATAATTTAAGGATAGACTCTTATTAAGATTCTAGGACACACCTCCTAATGACTTGGTCAGGGAAGAACTTATAGAGGTATGAATCATCAAACACATAGTGCCTAACATCAAAAAGGAATTTCCTTCGAGCTTGAGTTCCTAAGAATTTTGGAATGAATCCTCTAACTAAGAAGTTGGCTATGTCGGCATACCAAGGGAAGTCACTCACAGAGTATAGGTGTTCATTAGGGAATGAATTCGACACAGAAAGGTGATTTGAGTTGTATTTGAATTCTATCCTAGAGAGGTGATCAGCTACAACATTTTAAACACCCTTTTTTTCCTTGATTGTGAGGTCAAATTATTGTAAGAGAAGGACCCACCTAATCAGTCTAGCCTTGGCATCTTGTTTTTGGAAAATTTATTTCAGGGATGAATGGTCAGTGAAGACAATAATGGGTGATCCTAAGAGATAAAACCAGAATTTCTCTAAGGAAAAAAAATAATAAGAAATTTTTTCTCAGTGGTGGTGTAGTTTATTTGCACATCATTTAATTATTTTCTTGCATAAGCAACGACACATGGATTTTTCTCACACCGTTGTCCTAAGACTGATCCTACAACGAAGTCACTCGTATCACACATGAGCTCAAAAGGAAGTTTCCAATTTGGAGATTGCATGATAGGTGGAGAGATAATAGCTGACTTGAGTGTTGAGAATGGTTCCTCACAGCTTCCTGTCCATAAAAATAGAGCATCTTTCACTAATAGTGCACAAAGTGGTTGAGAAATAGATATGAAATTCCTAATGAACCTTCTATAGAAACTAGCATGTCCTAATAAAGACCTCACTTCCTTGATATTTTTGGGTGATGGAAGGTGATGAATGATGTCAACCTTGGATTTATCAACTTCAATCCCCCTACCTGAGACCCGATAGCCTAGAACTAGTCCCTCTTTAACCATGAAATGAATTTTTTCCCAATTTAAGACTATATTATTTTCTTCACATCTTGAAAAGACTCTCTTAAAATTCCTCATACATCCCTCAAATGTATCCCCAAACATAGAGAAGTCATCCATGAAGACCTCTAGAAAATCCCCTACCATGTCTGAGAATATTCCCATCATACACCACTGGAAGGTTCCAGGGGAATTTCATAACCCGAAGGGCATGAGTTTGAAAGAAAAGGTACCAAATAGACATGTGGATTTAGTCTTCCCTTGATCCTCTAGGGATAACTCAATTTGATTATACCCGAGTACCCATCTAAGAAACAATAGAAGGCATGACCTATCACTCTCTCAAGGACTTGGTCAATGAATGGTAAGGGGAAATGGTCCTTCTTGGTAAATGAGTTTAGCTTCCTATATTTGATGTATACTCTCCATACACTACTCACACTTGTTGTAAGAATCTCTCCATATTTATTGGTTATCATTGTGATTCCAGCTTTTTTTGGAACCACTTGGATTGGGATCACCCACTCACTCTCAGCTATGGGATAGATGATACCATATTTTAACAATTTTAGAAGTTATTTTATCACCAATTCCATGAGATTAGGATTTATTCTCCATTGAGGTTGAGGAAATGGCTTTGAATCATATTCCAGAACAATCCTATGAGTCTCGATAAGTGGGAAAATCCTAGGAATATCAGACAGGTTCCAACCAATGGATTTATTATGTTTTATAAGGACATCTAGAATAATACTCTCATGATTGGATTTAAGACAAGAAGAAATGACAATAGGATGTGTTTGATTATCTCCTAGGAAGGAATAATTGAGTGCAGCGGGAAGTTCTTTCAATTTAAGATCAGGTTGGTTCTGAATTTTAGCAGAAGATTGGGACATTGGATCAAGATCAAATTTTTTTCCTAGAGTTTTAGATAGTATTGATTCCCCAAATGTAAAAGTTTCATCTATTATATTGGATTGATCAGATTTAGGGAAGAAAGTTGGAGATGTCTCCATGAAAGTGGTTTCCTAAAAGGTTTCAATGATTTTTGGACCTAAGACTTCATCATAAGAGCAATTTGAAAATGATTAAAGCCAAGAAGATAAACTTTATTCATATGAACAAAGGAAATCAATATCATCCCGACTTAAACATCCATCAAATATTCCCTGATGTTCTATGGATTCATTATCAATGCTTCCTATCGTGTTTACTTCATGAATTTCCTCATTATCCCCTATTTATGATCTTTCATTATAGATGTTCAAGTCTAGACTCATGTTTCCAAAGGTGATGGTCATGTTCCCATTTAAAACTCGGATAATAGAGTTTATTGTTGCAAGGAAAGGATGACCAAAGATTATTGGGGTTTGTTTCATATTTCTTAAGTTTGGATGGCTGTCAAGGGCAAAGAAGTCAGCAGGGTAGATTAAGTTTTCAACCTTTACTAGAACGTCCTTTAAAATCCCCCTTTGAACCCTAATTATATGATCAACAAGTTAAAGTGTGAAAAATGTGGGTTGGAGATCTTCTAGGCCTAACTATTAGTACACAACATAGGATATGAGATTGACACTAGCACCTAGGTCACACAAGGCCTTGATAACTTTTCTCTCTCCTAGTTCATCATTGATGTAAGGGAAACTCGAGTCTTTTAACTTAGGGGGAATGGTACCTTGAATGGTGGTACTCACATTAGCAGAAAAAAGGACTTGGTTTTTCTATGAATTTTTTTTAAAAGTGCACAAGTCCTTAAGGTACTTTTATTAGGAAGGTATGGTTTAGATTTTATTGAGAAGGGGAATGTTCAACTTGACTTGTGATAATATTTCCCTCAATGTTTCACTCAATTCAGGCTTGGTTCCCCCCCTCATGCATTGAGGAAATGGTGTAGGTTGTGGGGTTGTTTGTTGAGGAGTTTTTTCTTTCACATTGTTATCAATTTCCTCAGTTTTATATTTTGGTTCATTTGAATTTTCATTAGAGTTTGAAGCTTCACATGGTTTCTGACTTATTTGTTTAGGTTTCTCAATTGATTTCCCACTTCTTAAAATTTCCATAACCTTTAGTTGTTCATGAGTTGTTTGAGTGCAACTTGACGCTCCCCTTACTATTTTTTGTGTAATGGATTGTGTAGGCTTGGGTGCCTTTCCAGTTTTGATGGTTTTAAGTTCTTGTTTTAGGGAAGATACTTCCAAGTTCATTCTTTCCATTTGTTAGCACATTTGTTCTAGTAGGCTTTGGGGAACAGTTTGGGTTGGTTCTTAAGAAGATTGATTTATCCCAGGTGATATTTTAGAGGTGGGATGGTTTGTTGAAAATGGACCAGTGGATGTTGGTATTGGATAGGTTGGGTTTAGAACTGGTTACAGTTTTGGTAGTTCTGATGGGGGTAAGGATTTTGTCCCTGTGGTTGGATAGGTTATTGGTTATCTTTCCAGTAGAAGCCTGGGTGGTCATTATACCTTGGGTTGGATTTGTTTTGGTATTGAGTCCTTTGAAAGATCAAAGCATTTACTTCTAATGGTGGTCCTCCTAAAAGAACATCCTTGATGGGTGGAATGGTTGGGCAGTTTTCTATATTTTGGTCGTGTTTGTCACAAATTGTGCAAATAGGGTCTACAGTTTCGATTTCATGGACTTTCCTAAGGTCTATCCCTTCAACCTTCCTAGAGAGTGCTATGAGTTTATCCCTAAGGCTTCCCTCTTCTCTAAGTGTATGAATCTAGTAGTTCTTTGTGGCTTTTCAGAATAAGGTGAATTTCCCCATATTTGCTTTTGTTCAGCAAGGCTTTCCAGATACTTGTAAGCATCATTTGAGGATTTGTTTTTAAAAGTTCCATTGCACATCATGTCAATGAATTGTTTTTTCCTCGAACCCAAACCTTCATAGAAAATCATCACTTGTTCAGGTATAGAAAAACCATTATGTGGAACCATGTTTAGAGTGTATTTGATCCTCTCCCATGTTTTATAGAATTAATCTTCCTCTTTTTCAAAAAAGTTTCGGATGCTCTTTTTAAGTGAAATTGTTTTGTGGTGGGGAAAGTATTTTTTATAGAATTCTCTTTGTAATTGGTCCCAAGAGTTGATGGATGATGATCTGAATTTTTTTAGCCAATTTTTAACTCGATCCTTTAAATAAAAAGGAAATAACCTCATCTTATCTAATTCTAGTATATTTGGGGGACACATGGTTTCTACAATGTCATTTAACTCCTTAACGTGAAGGTAAGGCATCTCGGACTCCATTCCATGGAATGTGGGAAGGTGGTTTAGGACATGGGTTTTAAATATGTAGTTGGAATCTACTAGGGAATTGTGTCTAATGCATGAAGGGTAATTGTTTCGGGAAGGTGCGAGGTAGTCATTCGTGGTTTGATCGACTACATTTCCCAAGTTTGGGGCTTCATCATTTGGATTTCCATTTTGGTTTCCACTCGGGTTTATGAGTTGGTTTCTTTGAATACCTTCCATTGAAAAGGGATCAATTTTTGACTCTGGTGTATTAAGAAGATTAGGATCTAATGAAAAGAGTTCTCTTGGTGTACTTGACTCCCCTATCCTAGGACTTTCCACCTTAACTAGTCTATTTGAATTATCGCGGGTGTATGAAGACATGCGCCAAAAGGAAAAAAAGAGAGAAAGGGACAAGATAAGAGATATTGGGTGAGAATAGAATAATGGGGGTGAGTAAAGAAGGTTTTGGTCTAAGTTACTTACTTGGTCCCTAGAAACATTGCCAAAATTTTATTCACGCTCAAATTTACCCAAGAGATGAAGGTAGAACAGTCCTTGTAGTCTAGCTTGGGTTGTCGAATCCACTAAGACCTAAGAAGATACATAAGATTCAAAACCTATGAGATGGATTTTTGGATATTAAGTGACCAACTTTGGGTTGATTTTATATTGGTTTAAGTTAACAATAAAAGTATTAAGTGAATTCAAATTATGTGAAGTGTTGATCCTAGGTTATTACAAGGGGTGGATTGGATGCATTCTTTTTTTTTTAAAAAAAAATATTTCAATTTATTATATTTGAGATGGGTTCATTTAAGGAGATAAAAAAATAATCACTTACTGGTTTAATGCCTACACACCCTAATACTAATCACCTATACACTTTATGGATGAAAGTTTTGAGCACTCCAAGGTAAAGGATCGTATTAGCAATTGAAGTGTGTGACCTTAAATTCAATAAGGATGAAGAGGTTTTAAAACCATCAATTAAAAATATCATTTAAAAGAAGTGATTATCCATTAATGGAGTGAGAAATAACATTCAATCCAGACCCTTTCTACTCCCTTGTATCTACCCATAAGTGGGTTATCCCTCCATTGATCCTATGGTTTCAATGGAAGCAGGAAGTAGACTCATGAGTGAGGAATTAGAGAAGTAAAAAAAACAATGAAATAACGATCACTCCACCGTTGTGTGATAATATCACATGGTTTGGTGTGAAAAAGTTCACACCTTGAACCAAATGTATCAAATTGATATTAAGAACAATATAATAAGAGGAGAAGAAGAACTTTTATTTATAAACTAAAGTTAATTGAACAACTTACATGTGGAAGACAAACTTGAGACAAAAAAATCACAACATAAAATTACAATGAAAGGAAGCTCAAAAGATGATAAAATAATCCACCAAAACTGCCTTAAATAGAAATTTCTGGAGGCTTGGGTCGAGATCCCAACAGTAAAAAGGACCCCACTTGAGTATGGTAGGCCTAGGGTGGTGGAAAGTAAGGGAGATGTGACTTTTCCACCCTTAACCCGAAGTTGCAGACAACTTGCATCCACTAGACAGAGGCACCTATATGGTCTTCTAGATGGCCAAATTGGAGTGGGACATATAAGAACAAATTTAATCTCCGTATGTATCCTAGTTCTCTATAAAATTTTATCCCAAATGAATTTTTGGTTATCGAGATATGATTAAATTGGTGGGATGTTTTTTTGGGCCGCTGAATCTGGCCCAGAATTTTATCTCTAACTTGGGCTACCTGAATAACCACAATGGAGACATAATTAGCACTATATCATAAATAATTATATTTTCCTCTATACTTATTATATCATCCTATGAAATTTGGGATTCATTGGGTCTGTATTGTGGGCCCTACATTCTTATATGTGGGATGGTGTCCAATCTGCCTTCTCTAGAATTGTTTCCTTTCATTGCCAAATATCCCCATCATCCTTTATGAATCCTCTATTTATACCTGAATGAAAAATTTTCATATTAAAGTTTAGATAAATTTACCAAAATGTAAAATTAAAATATAGATAATTACATTCCTTAAAATTTGATGAATCATTGGGCCTAAATTTGTGTACATTAGGCATGAAGTGCACAAATGATGAGAATGGATGTTCAAAATTAAAATCCACTAACTCAAGACCATAAGATCAAAAATGAACATTTAATACCATTAAAATTTAATTAACATATGTTTTTCATTGGATAATTAGGTGAGTTGACATGGGTGGGGGAAATGAGGAGGGTGTTTGAAAACCCCAACGATCGCTGTTTTGCAGTCTCCAATGGGGTCAATAGTGACCGCTATTAGGTAGTTTCATAAATATAACCTCCTATAAAGCTCATATTTATACTTTTGATAGGACTAGAGAGAAAGGTAATGATTTTTATATCATTAAAGATGAAGTTGAATATCCAAATGATATGGTGGTAGCTACTCTCATTTTTCTCTCTCAGCTAGAAAGTACTTTGTTTGATTTTGGTTCTATGCATTCCTTTATTTCCTACAAGTTTGAAAATAATATAGAATCAATCACTAAATTGGTAGAAGTATAAATATAACTCAAGACTAATAGAGGGATTATCCAAAATCAAAAGTGTATATAAACTCTAGTATTTACCTTGGAGAGCATAATATAATCACAAATCCAATAGTCATTCCCATGATGGAATTAGACATTATCCTAGGGATGGTCTGGATCTCAATGTATAGTGATATGATCAACTAAATAAGTAAGGAAATATCAGTAGTCTTGAATGGAAAACCTATAGTTGTTTTCAAAGGAGAGATATATCGACCTGAATTTTGTCTAGAAGCACCTCCTGTAGCCTTATTTATGGAAATGAATGGTAAATATGAAGATGTAAATGAAAGTATATGAATATAGAATGTCCCCATCATTTAGAAATACATTTATGTATTTCCTGAGAAGTTACTTGGAACTCCACTATAAAGAGAGGTAGATTTATCCATTGATCTCATTCCTAGTTCCAAGATGATTTCAAAGACCCTATGTAGAATGAAAAATGTGGAGTTAGATGAATTAAATAAGCAGCTCCAAGATCTTTTGGAGAAGGGGTTTATCCAAACAAGTGTGTCTCCTTGGGGAGCACCTATTCTCTTTGTGAAGAATATGTATGGATAAATACAACTATGCATCGATTATAAATAAATTAATGGGATCATAGTGAAGAAAAAGTACCCTCTTCAAATAATTGATGATTTATTTGACTAGCTTCAGGGGGTAAATTATTCTCCAAGATTGATCTTCAATTTAGTTACCATTAATTGAGGGTGAAGAAATAAGATATTCCAAATACCAACTTCTAATCAAGATATGGGCATTATGAGTTTTTTGTTATTCCCTTTAGCTTAAATAATTCTCCTGCTATATTTATGGATTTGATCAATATAGTATTTAAGGACTACCTTGATAAATTTTTGGTAGTTTTTATCGATTATATTGTGATATATTTAAAAAGTATTGAGGATCATTAAGATCATCTAAGGGTTATATTGAAAAATATGAGGAAGGATAGGTTATTTGGAAAGTTCATCAAATGTGAATTTTGGTTACAACAAGTTTCTTTCTTGGGGAACATTTTAACAAATGAAGAAATATTAATTGACCTTGAAAAGATAAAGGTTGTGGAGGAGAGTGAAGAAATTTTCCAAGATATGTAGAAGAGATTGGTTAGTATACCCATATTAACTCTACCCTCTATCGAAGAAGGATTCATTATTTTTAGAAATTCATATATGAAAGGGATTGGGTGCATCCTCATGAAAAATTCCAAGGTGATTGCTTATGCATCTCAAAAATTAAATACTCATGATCAGAACTATCCTATGCATAACCTGGAGCTGGATACATTTGTTTTTTTATGAAGATATGGAGGCACTATCTTTATAGGTAGAAATGTGATATATACACAGACCATTAAAGTTTGAAGTCTATTTTCATGAAAACGGAATTGAACATGAGACAAAGGAGATGGATTTAACTTCTTAAAGACTACGATTGTTCAATTCATTATCATATGAAAAGAGAAAACAAAGTTACTAATGAATTAAGTAGTAAAGAACCTGTTTTGATATAAATGATGAGGATTCAAAGAGATCCTTCAATTAAAGACCTAGTAAAACTAGACATGAGAATCATAAGGTAAGGGAAATAATCAACCCTATCCCAAATGACTTCTCAACCATAATTACTGGATAAGATCAAAAAATCTCAAAGAGAAGATCCTTTGTTATAGAATAAGTTAGAGGCTGTAAATAATGAGAAGTTTCCAGAGTTCAATATTGATCAATAAGGTGTATTAAAATTTCATACAAGGCTATGTGTTCCATCTATTCCAGAAATAAAGAAGGAGATGTTGAATAAAGATCATATCTCTACTTTCTCTATACATCCTAGAATCATGAAAATGTATAGTGACCTTTGTGATCATTATTGGTGGGATAACATCAAAAGGGATATTGTTGAGTAAAATATAAGGTGTCTAGTGTGTCAACAAGTGAAGGCATAGAGAAAACTTCCTAAAGGGTTATTATAATGACTACTCATACTAGTATGGAAGTGGGACAAAATCACTATGGAATTTGTCACGGGTCTCCTGAAAACATCCAAAGGAAAACAATACAATATGGGTTATAGTTAACCATCTCAAAAAGAATGTCCATTTTATCCCTATTCAGGAATATTTCTCTCTTGAACAAATTTCCATGATTTACATAATGTAAAGACCTGGAAATTCCATATATATATATTTTTTTAAATTATTTGTGATTATTATGAGTCTGTGAAAATTAATGATGCTTGATTCTGAGGCCTGGTGTGCCCTGAATTGAATTTTGAACTTTTTTTAAGGTATGCTCAGTAATCGTGCGGGTGGGATTTTCTATCTTTTGAACCGGTGCTCAAATTAAAAACTTGAGGGCACCATTGAATCCACAGTGCTAGGATTTGCTTAAGGGAGGCTTAACTTAGACCGCAGTAGGTAGGGAGAAAAAAGTTAGTTTTATAGATTTTTAAAGAATAATAAAATAACAAAAAATCATTATTTTATTTTTATACCAATGGTTGAGAAGTAGTGGAAATACCACTGAGTTATTAAGAAATTTAATTGATTGACTCTTTGGTTTTGTAACCACACCATTGAGATTAAGAGGTTCATTCATTAATGAACCTCATTGATCTTTAATTGTGTTAATCACCTATCCCCTCTAATTAAATGAGGCTCGGACATGGGTTATTGAAATGTAAGTGAGGAACCTCTGTTTAAGTGTCACTGTGTATTCCACCGATGAAGAATAGAAGCTTGGATGACAATGTTGGAGGAATCGATCCGGGATCGACGAATGCTGGCAGCTTCTTCAAGCATGGATTCTTCTTCCAAAATTGCGACGTCACCTCTAATTCTGAGGTAGGGTTTTTTTTAAATTCAGTTGAATTTGTTTATTTTCTTCATTCTTGAAAAGAATCATGAATTGTAGAAGTATTATAGTTTATCTATATTGAATTAATTGCTACCCACTTGTTATGATGCTAACGCGGATCGCGCGGGCCAAACAAACAAGGCCCAAATCCTCTTCCGCTTCGGTTTTGTCGCGTTATTCATGGGTGAAGTTTTAACTTGAAGGAAACTTGAATCCGAGAGCCACAAAGTGACGAAAACATCCCGAGAGGCTCACAGGTGCATTCAGAAGGGAAAATGGACCACCAGAGCTCACCAGGTGGCCCGCGGAAGTTGCGCTGGCGTGACATCGGTGACCGACGCCGGAGGGCGATGGCGGAGGCCTACCTCAGCCGGCCGCGGTGGTAGCAGGTAGTGGCCGACCACGTTGGCGGAAGGCGGTACACCATCATGCATCATAGTGAGGAGGCCGCGATTTCGATGTCGCAATAGAGGAGAAGGGGACCCGTACCCCGTAGGTCCCGCTGACAAGGGGCAACACCATGTGGTGCCGCCGTTATAGAAAAACCGAACAGACACTTAGTCAATTCGAGAGAGGAAAAGTCCCCATGTGGCCACCAAGATGGGTGACACACCAGCTAGCGGGCCGGACTACCTGGCGGGCCGTGGCCAGTCAAGGTGGGCCGGGCCAGTTTGCGACCCAGTAGGTCGAGCAGCCACGACCTAGCCCACTTAGGCCGACCTAGCTGGTTCAGGCTAGGCTGGGTTTGAATCGGGTCAGACCCCAACTGGGTAGGACTCGGGTCGGGTCGACCCAAAACGGGTTGGGTCAGCCTAGGTGTAACACCCCAAGATTCCACGGTACGCTTCACTTTGAATAATACAGTAGCGTGTGTTTTATATAACTTCGAGTTATAATACACCACAACCAATCAAACTAGTCGGTATGAATAGTAATACCCACTTTTTGAAATTTTATAAATTTTATCTTTAAAAATGGACTTCATTTTTGGATTCATAATATCGAAATTAGCTTAGGGTGAAATTTTGGTGCTTTTTGGATAACTTTCATATTTTGATGAATAGTGAAAATTACTAAATTTTTATTAAAAACAACTTTTTTAATAGAAATAATTAATAGTGATAAATTATGAGTTGAGTGGTTTTAAAGTATATTTAGAATATATTTTTACCATTTAAAACAATTTTGTTCATTGGACATAATTTTATATTTAAACCGGAAATAAACAAGTGTCAATCTTTTGATAGTTATTATCTCTTAAAAACACGCTTTTTGTTTTAACAACGAGAATTAATTTTAAATTAATTTCTGCCACTTTTGTGTTTTGAATTTGGAAAAAATGGACTCCATATTTGGAATCAGGATGTCCAAACTGTGTAAATAGGTAACTTTTATTTTTAGACATTTTGAATAATTACTTCGGTAAATATTTTATTTACCATGGTTAAAGGGTAAATCCGGTAAATAAGGGTAAAAAAATAATATTATAATAATAATAAATTACCCTAAAACGTGTCTTAACCCTATTGGTTGATAAATTTCCGACCATGGTCATCTTTGGGTCGATTTGGAGACCCCATGGATTCACTTGTAAGTGATAATGACACTTTATATTAATTAAGTTAAAGTAAATACAAAAATGACATAAGCCTATATCTTTTAGAAATTTTTTTTACATAGGGTTATATATGTTATATTTTCAACTATAAATATTAATTAGAAATATAAAAAGATTTACTATATAATGGTATTTTATTTATAATTTTTAGACTTTCAATAATTTAATTTATTTATGACACAATGATGATTCAGTAATTACCTTATTAGTGAAATATTAAAATAATTAATATTATAAATACCCAAATAAATATAATTTGAGACTTTTAATGCATTACAAGAATTTTATAAGTTAATATGACATGTTTTAATTTATTTAATTAACTTTTTTCAAAGTAATAATTCTGTTATGATTTTCATAAAAATCATTTACCAAATAGTGTCAAAATTGACATAAAAGAGTTTTTAAAACAAATATTATATTATTAATTGATATTAAATTAATAAAAATCTAATGTTCTGCCAATGGACTTTTATCATGATAGGTGTATCATTAATGGACCACTTGGGGGGTCGCTTGGAGATATATAGTAAGTTTATTAACTATATAATATAAAAATACAAAGTAACATGGTAAGTGTCAAACTAATTAACCAAGAGTTAAAACTAAACGATAAGGTTAATATAATGACCCAAACCTGTATAAAATCTATTGGTTGAAAGGATTTAGACCCCTAACCACCTTAGTCTTTTAATAATCCACTTTGGAGCCATTATAAACTGAATATGAATTTATTATAAATTAATACTTTAAGTTTATCCTAAAGAGCCCGTCCTCTCCCTTATAAAAGGACATCACTTGTAACCAATTCCTAACACCTCTCAAGCCTTTTGGCTCATACAAAATCTGCCCAATTAATCTCCATAAATCACTTTCCTCCTCCTAGAATCCTCACTTTAGGAATAAGGCACTTCAAGAGTCCTTTTTGGTTCAAACTAAAAAGATTTACCAAAATTAAAGGTAACGATTTCTCTTAGCTTCTTTTCTTTTATTTTACTTCTCCAACCCCTAAAATCTTATTATTATTTTCTTTTGTAACAAAACCAGTATCCTAAATACACTAATATAATGTTATTATAAGTATTCGAACCACACTTACATACAACTCCATCTAATGGGTGAAGAACATAATGTTTCTGTGGATGACAACCAAACGCCTCACAAAACAATGATTGTTCAATTATCTCCTACCACCTCTCATGGTGGCCATTATGATGGAACTATAATTAAATATGATATTAATGATATTTATTTTATATATAAGCTTATGTAATTCCATTTTATATCATACCATTATTTGTTTCATGTTATATATATATATATGATAATTTCATTTGAGGAAGTGCGGACTACCGCCCCCTCAAAGTGATATGACTCGTTCATACCATACATGGAACATATAAAGGATGGTGTTAATGAACTTAAGTAACATATATAAGATATTATATTATACTGGAAGAATAATATACCTATGTATCATTTGGTTTTTATTCCTTTTAAAATGAAAAATGAAATGGAAGTAGCGTGCATGCGTACGTACGGACTACCGTCTCCACGAACGCGATGAGATTCATTCCCCATCATATCCATTCAAGAATAATTTTAATTTTATGGATGAAAATAATGTTTAAGGACTTTATATCAGTATGGATATGAATAATATACAACCTATCCATAAAAAACATGACTTATGTAACAAAACATATAAAAGAAAATGAGTAAGTTAACACCTGAAACGATGATAATACTAAGATATTATTTACAAAGAAATGTTAAAAGATCATATATGATATCATATTAATGTATATTATTCTTGTATAATTTAATAACAATGATTTAAATATTATACAGAAGGTTAAACTACACTCTATAAAGGAAAAGTACAAGGTAAGGGGTTTTCATCTCACTCCTTATTCCCGTGAGATTCATGTCATATTGCCACTATTACCTTTTGTGTGGTGTATGTACTTCCCATAATTGTATTATTTGTGTAATACAATTTAATTTATGTGTATTTACATATTCATTGCATGATACTTCTTTCATGGGGTGTATGTTTTGTAAGTTACTAAATTGGTAAGGGTTAATTTCACAATCTCTTTATTATCCGAGGTTGTTTATATGTAATTATCTACTGGGACCTCTTTATCATCCACATCGTTGTTTCTTAAATTTTTTTTCAAAACATTATTACTATTTTACAGAATATGGGTTAAAGTCATTTATACCCTTGTTTGAATTTTTATAAGAAGTTTATAAAGGAATCTTTTTTTCATTTTCCAAACAAGGTCCTTTTTAACCTTTTCGAAAAAATTAAGTTAAGAATGTATTTTTTTAACTTATACGGTAGGTGCGGTTATTTTCTTCCATTATTACACCTTTTATGCTTACCTTACATGATTATAATGATATTTTCAAAATAAAGGTTTTCTTTTATAATTATGTGATTTTTAAATGATTTCAAAAAAGATATATTTTTCTCAAATATATGAAAATCTAGTGCAAATGTATACGTATTTAACGCAAGCTTAAAAATATTTTTAGAAAACCTGACTCTCAAGTGTGGTAGACAGGAAGGGATTGGGCATGAACCCATTGTGGCCTGCAATTAATCGAGCAGTCTCAGAATTAGTTATTTTGTTTTCAGAAGCTTGCATAATGTTTTCAGAAAAACACTAGAGTATATTTGAGCAATTTTAAACATAAGTATCTTCTAAACAAATTGCATCGGTAGGTCTCATGAGACAAATTAGTGTCTTGGGACGAGGCCTTAAAAAAATCTTATTTGTAGTCTTGACACGAGGCCTTGGCTACGTGGTTATGATAGTCTGACATTTTTCATTCCATCGTTATGAAAGTGGTTATTGATATTGCATGTGATTATTCGACTAGTAGAATATCCATGTGAATAAGTAAATGGCATTATTTCATTTTATATTTTCCATATTATGCTGAAGTTCAAGTTTAAAAGGATTTTGTTTTAGTTATACATTGCCTTAAATGTTTATGCTTATTTTTGAAAGTTTCCGCTGTATTGCTTACCTTTACTGAGCGTTTGAGCTCACCCATTTCTATGTTTTATTTTCTCAGTATTCCAAGAAGTGTATTGTGATTGATATGCAGGGTTAACCCAAGGGAATAATGGCATTCATAAAGGATTATTTATGTTGTTTTGTATGTTATAAAGTGTAATGTAACATTCATGCATGTAATCTATTTTCCAAGACTACTAAACCGATTGGTCCTTCAGGACTTGATTCCTTGTAATCATTCCAATTTATTAAAATAATGCACTGACTCTGGGTAACTGGGGTCGGGGCGTTACATTAGGTCTGGTCGAGTCAGGTCAGTCTGACCGGGTCGGACTGGACCCGAACCCTCTTTGGTCCAGATACACTTAAAAGGTCGTATCTCACAAACCAGATGTCCATTTGAAGAACCGTCTGTGGTGATTAAATCCTTGTAATTAGACAGTACTTTTGAGATAATCCAACTGAGTCTTAGAGAAAGTTGAAGTATGGCCCGGTTGGATTGAACCTGAATCCAACCAGGTCCTCGACACTAAAACCCTTATAACTCACAGACCGGGCGTCCGATTGACGCACCGTCTATCGTGTTTGAACCCTTACAACATGGAGGTCCTTTGGGTTAATCATTTTTTATACTTCATGGTAGTTTAGGCACAACCGATATATTTAGGAGTATATACTACAGAACTCAATTGCATCGGTTGTGGGTAATCCTGTGGATGGCTGTCAATTCAAGATCAAACCTATGTGGATCAGCATCATAGAGACCCTGTGTGGATTAGAATCATAGAGACCCTATGTGGATCACCATCATAGAGACCCTATGTGGATTATCATTCTAGATACCCTTTGTGGATCAACATTCTAGCGAACCTGTGTAGATCAACATCATAGCGACCCTGTATGGATCAACATTCTAGCGACCCTATGTAGATCATTAGTGCGTGACTCGATGAGGACCAAACTTTGAGTGACCCATTCTAGATCAGTGACATACTACCCTATGTGGATCGACAATGGAACAACTATTTTGTGGATCAATTGTTGAGACTTCCTAAAAGAATAAAATGATATAGATTAAGACTAATCATATTTATTCTTGAACTCTGAGTTGTATACATGGTTTGAGATGAGTCTTTTGCTTTGTGATTTGTGATTCAGATCATGCTTTGTGGTTTTTATTTTTGGAATTCTGAGAGACCTTCAGGGGTATCAGGGTCCCTACTGGATATTGTTATAATCACCCCTGCAAGGCTTCTGCCGCACCTTGTTGTGTCTTGTGCAGACAATGAGAAGCTTAGTTGATACTTTAGAAGCCAGGACCAGGCGGTACATAGAGGTGACTGGTTGACTTAGAGAGCTGTGGAGATGAGCTATACCTACCCTTCAGGTAGGATCCTTAGTGGATGATCTCAAGAGCTGTTTTCTATTTTCTATTGTTGTTGTATCTTTTCGGTTGGGCTTGTATTCCGACCCCTTTAATTTCAGTACACACTTTTACTAATGCAATTTTTCTTCATGTTTGCATCTTGTAGTGTTCTTGGACTATGTGTTTTTACAGTTTTAAAGGAAATGCCTTCTCATTTTAGGGATATGATTTTCTGGTGCAAGTCACCAAACTCTGGCCTATGGAAGGTGGTCTTGGGGTAGTCACGACCCGGGCCCCAGAGGACGGGTCAGGACAAAGTGGTATTAGAGGAGTCTATTCTACCGAAGAACTAGAACTATTATATTTACAATGAAGAAATAGTGTTAACTGTTTTTTGTGTGGTTTTCAGTTCAGAGAGTCCAATGTTGGTGCGGCGGCTGATGTATCCATACAACAGGACCCTAAATTTTGATTTCCAACTCGGTGCACAAAAAAAAATGATTGTGCATGTTTTGGAAATGTTTTACTTTTAATCTCTTTTATATCAGCTCACCAGGTATAACTTATTGACCATGGAACACCTGTTTCTTTTCAGGATACTACTTTGTAGATATCCAACTAGGATTCCATAGAGAGTTCACGATGATGGCCCACTGAACGATCAAGCTTTTGTGAAAGTCCCTCTTATAGTGACAGCACCTTCGGGGGGTGCACCGACAACACCACCACTTGTTGGGAAGTAGTTTCCACCATCCCCACTAGTGGATGGTGCATGCCGACTAAGCATGTTTCACAAGTTATTGTGATAGATGCCTATGAGGTTTCAAGGTGAGACAAATCCACAAGCAGTTGAGGACTGACTGGAGGTTTTGGAACGAGTTTTCTACCTAGTTGAGACACTAGCAGAGCAGATGGTGATCCTAGCCACTAGACTCTTCCAAGGAACAACATGGAGTGCTCAAGAAAGGGAGGCCTAACAGTAGCCCAGTACTCGGCGAGATTCACTGACCTCTCTCACTACTCCACTGAAATGGTATGAGAATCTTTCTTCAAGGCTTGAACCTTTGAGTAGGATCTATGGCGGGAGATCAGAGAATTGATGATATCACTCAATATCCCGACACATGATGGAGTGCTCTATAAAGCATTAATTGGTAGAGAGCTTCTTAGCTGAGTAGGCACCGACGGTGAGAGCCACCACCGGATGAAAAGTAGCCGAGTCATCTATAGCATGCTGTAAGAAGATGATGCAGAGGTCCAAGTGGTTCATACCTTCCAATGTAAGACCCCAGGACACAGGGTCAGAGGTGAAAATCTTGTGAGGTAGAGGAGGTATTCTAAGTACTAAAGCCTATTATTCTTGCGACAAACAGGGAAACATGGCTTGCGATTGTCTAACTCCCCACCTAGAATATTAGTGGATGACTAAGGGACCGCTGAGGTAGTGTCCGTGATTCAAGGGAGGGGGTTCGCAGGGCGGCATACATGGCAGAGGAGCAGGTCGTGCAGCAAGTGGTGGATGATGGTTTGAGGTTCTACCACCACCACCCCTAGGTGGTCCACCCCAACCACAAAGAGAAGGTGGACAGGGGAGAGATCAACTTTAGGAGAGGGATGCCTATGACCACGGTGCTCCAGAGATGATTAGAGGTACGATATGTGTCTATTCCACCCTAGATGTAGTTCTTATAGACACAATTTCTATTCACTCTTTTATTGCCACAACACCCATTTGGAGCTCCAAGATTCTGATTGATCCGTTGGCTCAATCCTTACAATTAGAGACTCCTAAGGAAGAAGATTAAATGATTACACACTAGTGTAGATAGTGTGAGATCACTTTATGAGGTGAGAGAATTGACTGTAATCTCTCAGTAGTAGCTTCGAGACCTTACGATGTCATCTTGGGTATGGACTGGCTATTTACAGTCTATGCTTAGATCGACTATTTTAGGCGCAAATTGCGGTGTGTCCGCAAGGACGGGACTAGGTTTTCCTTCACCGACGAGAAGGGAACCTTTGAGGCACAATATGGACTTAATCGGAGGAGGGTGTAGATGATCACTCATCAGTGGATAGACTTACCCTCAGAGAAGTTGATGTGAGGAGTCTGAGTTATCTTGTTGTAGTGGACCAGTATACTGATGTCTTTACTGATGATATTTTTGGACTACCTCCTCATAGATAGTTAGACTTCTACATCGACCTATACCCTAGGATGACACCGATATCTACACCAACTTATCAGATGGATCCCCCAGAGCTTCTTGAGTTGCGGGTACTATTGGAGGACCTGCAGGGGATGGGGTTTATAAGGCCCAGTGTTTCTCCATGGGCATCCCTAATTTTGTTCACCAAGAAGGAAGATGGGAGTCTGAGGATTTATGTTGATTATTGGTGCCTTAACCAGGTGACCATGAAGAACAAGTATCCACTCCCAAGGATTGATGATCTCTTAGACTAGCTGAAGGGATAATGGTGGTTTTAGAAGATAGACCTCAGATCAGGCTATCATCAGCTCAGGGTATAGGATGAGGACGTAATGAAGACAACCTTTAGATGTCGGTATGGCCATTATGAGTTCTTGGTGATGCCCTTTGTAATAAAAAACGATCTGACAGTGTCCATGGGACTCATGAATAGGATCATCTAGACATACCTCAATTGATTCATGGTGGTCTTCATTGATGACATCTTGATTTACTCAGTGTCAGAGGAGGAGAACGCCGCATACCTACAAATAGTTATGGATACACTCTGAGAGCAACAAATTTTTGAAAAGATATCAAAGTTCTAGTTCTAGATACAGGAGGTCCACTTCCCATGGAACATTATCTCAGAGGTTGGAGTTGTAGTGGATCAGGTGAAGATAGAGGCAATACTTGCTTGGGAGCCACCTAGGAGTGTGACCGAGGTGCGGAGTTTCCCGGGATTGGCTGGGTACTACCGAATATTCATACCTGACTTTTCTAGGGTTGCGACACACTTTTCATTTTTGAAAAATAAGGGACAACCCTTTGTGTGGACGGAGAGATTCTTTCAGAGTTTTTAGGTGCTAAGGAAGAGGCTGACAAGTGCCCCCATCTTGAGGCTACCAGAAGAGGGCATTGGGTATATAGTCTAATACGATGCATCTGAGATCAGACTAGGTTGTGTCCTAATGTAGGAGTGAGTAGTGATCTCCTACGGTACACGAACAAAGTGGCAAAACGAGTAGAACTACGTTACACATGACCTGGAGTTAGCAGTAGTGGTCTTTTCACTGAAGATGTGGCGACACTAATTGATGGGAAAAAGTTTTACATTCTACTCTGATCATAAGAGTCTTAGGTATATCTTATCATAGAAGGAAATGGACCTGAGAAAATGAAGATGGTTATAGTTCCTCTAGGACTAAGACTTTGAGATAGTCTATACTCTTGGGAAGGGGAATGTGGTAGCAGACGCACTCAGTAGGAGGTCTGGTCTACAGTTGCTGAGTGAGGCGACATAACAGCTAGTTGCGTTGTAGTTATCCTTCATGGATAGTGATAGAGGACCTTACCTCCAGTATATGATAGTTACCCCCACTCCTTCAGCAAGTTAGGGAGTAATAGCTAGGGGATGTAGACTACAAGGCCCGACGTGCTCAGATATCCTGAGGACAATCTCCTGATGGATTTTGTGAAGGTGGGGATCACATCATCCTCTTTAGAGGACACAATATAGTACTAGTGAAACTACGAGAGGAGGTGTTGAGGGAGTTCCATACATCCCCTTTAGTGGTATATAATGGAGTGGAAAAGATGTACCAGGACCTCCAGCGCCAGTACTGGTGGCCAGGGATGAAGAAAGCGGTGGCGGAGTTCGTATCACGATGCCTCACTTATCAGCACGTGAAGGCCAAGAATTAGGTACCAGTAGGCTTAGCTCATTCACTTGAGGTACTAGAGTGGAAGTAGGATGGTATATCCATGGACTTCATGATGAGGATACCATGTATATCCAGGGTCCATGATTCCATCTGGGTGATCATTGAACGACTCACAAAGTTGTCCCACTTCCTTGACATTTGAGAGCAGAGATCAGTAGAGAGCTTGAGACGTCTCAATGTACAAGAGATTGTATGACTTCACAGGTTTCCATCGACAATCATATCAAATCATGATGCTTGTTTTACATCCTGCTTGTGGAAGGGATTACAGGAGGCATTCAGGACCCAGCTATGCTTGAGCACTTCCTTTCATCCTCAGACATATGGTCAGACGGATCGGACCATACAGACACTTGAGTACATGATTCATGCTTGTGTCCTTGATTTTGGTCGTAGTTGGGAGGAACACCTACCACTGGTGGAGTTTGCATACAACAATAGTTATCACTGCACCATAGGCATGACTCAATTTGAGGCCATGTATGGGTGACCTTGCAGATCACCACTATGTTGGACAGACCCATGAGAGTCATCACTTATGGGTCCAAAGTTGGTAAAGGCTACCATGAAGAAGGTGCAGATCATCCATGAGAGGATGAAGACTGCACAGATCCGATAGAAGTCTTATGCCAACAGGAGATGGAGACCCTTGTAGTTTGAGTAGGGATACCATGACTTCCTATGGGTATCACCCCGATGAGGATTACAGAGGTTTGGCTAGGGCGGAAAACATCTCCGAGGTTCATCAGACCTTTCCAGATCCTCAACAGAGTAGGAAAGGTGTCATACCATCTATATCTTCCCTCACAGATGAACCAAGTGCATAATGTTTTCCATGTGTTGTAGCTGAGGAGGTACATTCATGATCCATCACATGTTATTGACTGGGGAGAGCTAGAAATCGATGATGGGGAAACATTTATGGAGTTTGGGTGGAGATAGAGGATCAAAAAGAGTGTGTTCTTCATGGGAAGTTGATTCCTCTAGTGCGGGTTCGTTGGAAGCACGGGAACCTCTAGGAGAGAACCTGGGATTGGGAGGCTCAAATATATACTCAGTACCCCCATTTTTCCACTATATTTTTTATAGATTTCAGGGATGAAAATCCCTAAGGTGGGGAGAATGTAAAGACCTAGAAATTCCATATAATTTTTTTAAATTATTTTGGATTATTATAAGTTTGAAAAAATCAAGGACGCTTGATTCCGAGGCCCGGTGTGCTTGTAAAAGAATTTTGAACTTTTTTAAGGTACGTTCAGTAAACATGCAGACGACATTTACTATCTTTTGAACTGGTGCTCAGATTAAAAATCCAAGGGCACCGTTGAATCTACGCACTGGGATTTGCCTAAGGGAGGCTTAACTTCGACCACAATAGGTCGGGATAAAAATTTAGTTTTATGTTTTTTCAAAGAATAATAAAACAACATAAAATCATTATTTTATTTTTCTACCAATGGTTGAGAAGCAGTGGTGGTACCGCTGAGTTTTTGAGCCATTTAATGGCTTGACTCTTCAATTTTGTAACCACACAGTTGTGATTAAGAGGTTCATTAATTAATGAATCTCATTAATCTCTTGTTGCATTAATCATCCATCCCCTCTATTTAAATGAGGCTCAGGCTTGGGTTATTGACATAGAAGTGAGGAACCTCTGACGAAGTGCCGCGATGTCTTCCATTGACGAAGAACGAAATCTTGGATGAAAACATTGGAGGAATCGATTCGGGATCGACGAACGCTGACAGCTTCTTCAAGCGTGGATTCTTCTTCCACAACCGCGACGTCACCTCCGATTATGAGGTAAGGGTTTTGTTTAAATTCAAGTGATTTTTTTCTTTTCCTTGTTCTTGAAAATAATAATGAATCACAGAAGTATTATAATTTATCTATTTTGAATTAACTGCTACCCTCTTGTTATGATGCTAACATAGATGGTTCGGGCCAAACGAACAAGGCTTAGACCCTCCGCTGCTTTGGTTTTGTCACATTCTTCATGAGAGAAGTTTAATCTTGACAGAAACTTGAATCTGGGATCCATGTAGCGACGACAACATCCTGAGAGGCCCGTAGGTGCATTCGGAAGGGAAAACAGACCACTAGAGCTCACCCGATGGCCCATGGAAGTTCCACCAGCACCAGTGGGAGACGACGACAGCTGGACCTTGGCCTACCACATTGTTGGAAGGTGGTGTGCCGTCACGTGCCGCGGTGAGGAGGCCATGGATTTGAATCCGTGACGGAGGAGAAGGGGACCTGCACCCCATGGGTTCCATTGACAAGGAGGTAGCACCACGTGGAGCCGTCGTTTTAGAAAAACTGAGAGGACCCTTGGTCCGTTTGGGAGGGGAAAAGTCCCCGTGCAGCCACCCAGCTGGGTGCTGCAGCAGCTAGCGGGACGGACCGACTGGTGGGTCATGCCCAGCCGAGACGGGCCAGGCCAGTCCGCGGCCCAACGGGCCAAGCTGCCGGGGCCCATCCCACTCGAGCCGGCCTAGCCAGTTCGGTCTGGGACAAGTCAGACCCGGACAAGGTCAGGTCGACCTAGGTCTGGGCGGGTAGGGTCATTCCGACGGGGTCAGACCAGACCCAGACCCTCTTCGGCCCAAATACGCTTAAAAGGCCATATCTCACAAACTATACGTCTATTTGACAAACTATCTGCAAATATGGAATACTTATAATGAGACATTCCTTTTGAGATACTCCAACATAGTCTGGGTGAAAGTTGTAGTATGTCCAGGTTGGATCAAACCCAAATCCAACTGGACCCTTAACACTAAAACGCTTATAACTCACAGACCGAGCATCCGGTTGATGCACTATCTATCACATTGGAACCCTTAAGACATGGTGGTCCTTTGGGTTACTCCTTTGTTGGAAGTTGTGGTAGTAGAGGCACGAATGATATCTTGAGGAGCAGATACTACTGAACTCAAGCGCACCAGGTGCAGGGAATCTTGTGGCTAGCTGTCAATTAAAGAGCGGCCCTATGTGGATAAGCATCATAGTGGTCCTATGTGGATCATCATCATAGAAAAACTGTGTGGATCAGCATCATAGAGAACCTGTGTGGATCAAAATTCTAGAGACCCTGTCTGGATCAGCATCGTACTGACCCTATGTGAATCAAAATCATAGCGACCCTATGTGGATCATCATTCTAGCGACCCTATGTAGATCAGCAGTGCATGACTTGATGAGGACCAGCTTTTGAGAGGCCCTTCATGGATCAGAGACATATGACCATGTGTGTATCGACAATGGAACAAATCCTTTGTGGATCAGTAGTGGATACTTCCTAACGGAATAAAATGATATAGCTTAAGACTAATCATCTTTATTCCTGAACTCTGAGTTGTATACCTGGTTTGAGTTGAGTCTTTTTCTTTGTTATTTTTGATTAAAATCATGATTTTTAGTTTTCTTTTATGGAATTTTAAGAGACCTTCAGGGGTCTCGGGGTCCCTACTGGGTATTTTTATGCTCACCCCTGCATAGGATTCACCCGCACCTTATTGTGTCTTGTGAAAATGACGAGTAGCTTGGATGAGACTTTAGGATCTAGGACCAGGAGGTACACGGAGGTGACTGGTTGACATGAAGAGCTGTGGAGAAGATCTATACCTACCCTTCAAGTCGTATCCTTGGTGGATGATCTCATGAGATACTTTCTATTTTTTTTCGTAGTTGCAACTTTTCAGTTGGGCTTGTATTCCGACCCCTTTACTTTCAGTACACACTTTTATTAATGTAGTTTTTCTTCGTAGTTTTATCTTGTTGTGTTCTTGGACTGTATGTTCGTACAGGTTTAAAGGAAATGCCTTCCCGTTTTAGGGATATGCCTTTCCGGTGCTAGTCTCCAACCATTGGCTTATGGAAGGTGGGCTTAGGGTAGTCACGGCACAGGCCTCGGGGGACGGGTCGTGACACATAAAGTGGTGAAGTTGCATGGAGTGACACTTTATATCATTTATTATCATGATCCAAGGTTCACTTAAATTTTTTGGAGAAGTATTCAATATGATCTAAGTACAGAATTGAATTTTAGTATGACCTATCACCCCCAAAATGATGGACAATCTGAAAGGACTATTATAACACTCAATGAAATACTGAGAACATGTTCAATGGAATTTAAAGGTGGATGGGATCAACATATATCATTAGTTGAGTTATCTATAACAATAGATTCCATTTGAGTATTCAAATGGAATATTATGAAACTCTATATGGGAAATGATGTAGAACTCCTACTTTTTGGGATGGAGTTGATGAAAGAAAGATTCTTGGGTATGATATTGTGCAAGAGATGAAAGAAATTATTCATTCTATCCAACAACACATAATTTATTATCAGAGTTAGGAGAATATCTATGATGAAAACCATTTAAGGGACTTGAAGTTTGATATTAGAGACAAATTCTTCCTTTGAATTTCACCTTGGAAGAAAGTCATGCGGTTTGGGAAGAAAGGGAAGCTCAACCCTAAGTACATTGCCCCCTATGAAATCCTTGATCACATAGGAGAAGTGGCCTATTGGCTTGAACTTCAACCAAACCTAGATCATATTCATCATGTTTTCCAGATATCTTTCTTAAGGAAGTAAATACTTGACCCTTCACACATACTGAATCTAGAGGTGGTACAACCGGAACATGGCATCTCTTATGAGGAGAAGCCAGTGGAGATCTTAGAATGTAGTGACAAAGTTCTACACAACAAGACTACCCTCCTTGTTAAAGTGTTGTGGAGGAACCAAAAATATGAATAAGTGATGTGGGAACTAGAGGAAACAATAAGGAAAAATTATACTCACATTTTTTCAACTGAGAGAATGATTTGAAATTTCAAGGAAGAAAATTTTTAAGGGGGAAGAATATAATGACCCAAACTTTTTGAATGATAATTGTTTCCTAAAAATGCGTGTTATACTATTTTTACTCAAAAAAACTATATCCATTTAATAATGAAGTGTGTATAATTGACATTTGAGCATTGGGTTTCGACCGTTATATGAATGTTGGTCAATTATGACTGTTGATCAATATGACCATTGGAAAAAATACTCATAATAATAATTTTAACATTATAATTAGTATTATAAATTGAAACGATAATGGTTAATTAATATAGAATGAAGAGGCAATGGCCTCCTCAAAGTCATGTTGTCTGAAACCTATTTTTCAGAACTTGGGAGGGCGGTAGCATCTTTGGGATTCACTCATGACCAAGCCCAATTCTAGCTTCAACATGTTAGGCTTGAATAAAATCACCTATGTGAGAAATTCATGTTAGTGGAGATTACCACTCATGCGATTTTAGCCGAGCTGCCCCATGATTCTATCACTATCGCACACCTCACCCTTAGGTCATATAAGGGTGTTATAATGGGTTATGGGTCAAGTAATTAGTTAATTATTTTATAATTCTTTTGTATAAATAAAAATGTTGTTCCATCAATTTTATTTTGAGTTTAGTTTTTCTTAAAAAATATGATGAATTTGATAAATTAATTTTTTGGATATAAATTATAATTTATAAAAAAAATTATTATAATAACTAAGGTATTATTAATAATGTTTATTTTAATGAAATAGTATTATTAAAACACTCTTATTTAAATTTAAATGATAAAATAATTTTATTTTTTTCAAGAGTCAGAAATTTTACTATGCATTTTACTATGCATTTTTCATCGGCTATTATTTTTAATAAATAATGGTTTTTATATTTAAAAGTTAAATTTATCATACTTATAGAGTTATTATGATAAAATAGACATCAATTTTGAAATAATAAAATCAAAATTAGGGTAGGTTGAATTTATTAAAATTTATGATTTTTTTTGAAAATATTTTGTTTTTTGGTGAATAGTAAAAATACAGTTTGAGTTTTTTAGTATGTTTAATAAATTCATAATGATGAAATAATTAATATAAAATTATACTCGACTCTTGTAGATTAAAATAATTTAATATGTGTCCCAATTGTCCAATACCATGTGAAAATACCATGGTCAATCCCATTTTTTTGCAAATACCACTACCAAGGTGTCTAAGGAAATTATTAAACAAATCCCCTACTTTTTCTATAAATACCCACCCATTTCCCCATTTCCTTTTACTCAAAATTTATCCTCCATGAATATATGGTATTTTTACCTCCCAAGGAGTCCTCACAAGGTTTCATCAAGCCACCAATGTCTCAATCCTCTGATTTTAGGAGTTACTCTTCAAGGTAAGGGAAATCTCAACTATATTTCCTTTCAAGTTTCCTTTTTTACATGGTATATCTTTAAAATTTCAATACTATGTTATTCTATCCATTTTATTATATCCATTTACTATATTAATATTATTTTATGAATTAAATACCCTTTTACCCTATCTTTTTAATGTTTTCTAAAGCCATGTTTCATACCCATTATGCTGCCAAATTTTCTCTCTTTTTCTCAAGAAATTATCTTATTTTATTTTTTGAATAATAAAAACTCTTTATTTTCAAAGTTTATTCACCTAGGTTTCAAAATTATATATTTTATTCTAGTATTAACATACATTAAACCCACCTTCATTTTTTGTGGGTTAAAAATGATATAAATATCTTGTATTTAAGCACTTTTTTAAAACGTCATGATTTTATTATGAAACCCATTTATTTTATTCTCCATAGGTTATTTATGAAATTTTTTATTATAATATATGTGTCTCAAATTAATTATTACATATGAAGGATGCACCCTGATAATGATCCAATTCATTGGGTAAAGAATTTAATCTCTAGAGATGACATGTTTTACGATACCTTGATGAAAAACCTTGGTAATTTTTTGACACCTTAGTGATAAATCTTGGTGATATGCTTATGAATGACTCACTTAAATTTTATATCCACATTTAAAAATTATTATTCATCTTATTATTATTATTATTATATGAATCTTGATCATTCCTTTATTTATTTCCTCAAGTTCTTATTGATACTTCTCAAGATCACAAGTAAACTACTTCCCTTGTTTTCTCTTACTGGGCCTTATGCTCACCCTTTCCTTTGATGTATGTACCTAGGTTATGAGATTCAATAAATTTACTTAGGATGAACCTTGAAGAAGCCTTTAAAGTGGAATATAAGTATGTTTTAAGTTTTCATGTATTATGTACCTTATTTCCAAGAAACTAAACTTTAAATGATCCTCTTTTTTGTACAATGTAATGAAAATTTTATGTAATAAAAAGGCAGGATGCCATAGAGAGCCCAACTGAATACATCATAATCCTCAATCCGTACATGTTCCAATCATCTAAGGGATAAGTATTTCAAATATATCCACACTAAAACTAAATAAAAATAATGAGGAAGAATATGATTCCTATAAGTTTTCCCATTATACCATTCTATAAAGGATTAATCTCCCACTAATTGCAGCTAGAAACTTGTAATTTTTTCTACACTTTAATTGTAAATCATTCTATTTATTGTTTGTTACATTCTATTCTTCACATTTTATTCATGTTTGTACCCACTTTTAAGTCATGGTGACTCTCAATCTCCCATCAATGATGAGAGGCTAACCCAAAGATCACCGGCTGGATGAAAACTAGTGAACTAGAGTTGATGCATGTAATTCCCCACACCAGATCACTCTGATTAGTAGAATGGAAAAACAAACATGTGAACTTAAGCATGATTCCTCTCATTCCAGATGTTTCTGACTAGTAGTGGGGGTTTATAGAAGTATCATGGGGAGTCTATACCCCCTATATCAAAGTGCACAATCACAAAATAAATAACTAAATAACGGAGTATGTAGAAAAAAAATCATGCTATAACAAAATGAAATGCTACACACAAAATCAAATGATCATGATCATATAAATTTAAAGAAACTAAGGCTCCATAAATACCTCATCCTTATATCCTAACCATCTGATATATCTTTCTTAATAAATCAATACTGGTATCAACCCAACTTAAATCTTCCAACAAGCGAAGGCTGTTCGGGTACCCCAGTATAATGGTGGCTCAGACATGGTGTGAGTATACAAATCGATAGGTAACCACTAATGTGGTCCTGTACTATACTAGAAATTTAGTGATATGCACATGGGACATGCTCTAATAAAACAAATAGTTATTGTAAATAAATAAGTAAAACCACCAGAAATACCTTCTTTGGCCTAATGTTGTAATGTATCTATGCATGTCACGATGTCATGCCAACTGGTAACCCAACCGCTCAAAGTCACATATAGATATAAACTAGAACAAGCCCAAAAACCACCATCAATCCTCAGGTTTGTGACTTCATTCAACCATACCTACTTCGGCCAATGCCAAAGTATCTATGATCATGGGCATCACCTCAGGGGAATATCTATCTACTAATTGATAATTCCACACTCACACCTACATCATGATGGGTAATATACTCTTGGGTGTAAACTATAACCCCTTATCCATAACCCCATAGGTTGAACCACATGGTAATACCTAAGTGTTTGTCACATTCAAGTCAATTTTTGATTCATAGGAGGGTGATGCCCTAGGAAATCCTATACATCTTGGTGTGACTAATTCCTAGGAGACCCAAGCAATCAAAAGTAATACCCTACATATATCCCACATTCAATCTTCTGGGCATCCAATATCTCGTAGCTTCTCATCCTATCCATCACTAATACATAAACCAAATCCCAGGGGGTATCCTAGGTATAGATCAAGGTGATATAATAATATCCCTCAGAATATCCAACATCCATGCATGGGGATATATACCCACCTAATGCCTCATAATTCTATTCAAATCCCGGGGGTCCCAGACATTCTCAATGGTCTAATGGTATCTCTATTAAAATTCTTTGATTCCCATGCATTCAAAATGGTCACAATATATGAAATGAATCCCTTCCATCCCATACATTCCTATATGTGTGTAGTCACATATCTTTTATTCTAGATCCTAGATAAAACCAATAAGAATACACTTCTACATCAACCATATAACTGGATACTATCAAAACAAGGAATCCGACCCCAATATACTATGAGACTGGATCCCAGACATCTCAAGCATCCTAGGGTCTCATACATATCAATAGGTGATTCACAGGTAGCCTAAGCATTCAAAATAGTTCCAAGACAAATGATCGATTCCCAGACATCATAGGAAATCACATACAATATCCATAATTAAACAAAATAAAAGGATTTATAAATTCCCATTCCCATCACACTATATATATCTCCTCAGGATCTCATGTTTGGTATGGGTTCTAGGTAACACCTGATACCATCTCTACCCATGGTAACATACATCCGCTTAAGGTTATTTTATATAGGGGAATCCATAAGGGTCCCCTAGATCATCGCTATAATATATAAATCCCACTCAAATGATCGATCAAAACTAGTCTCTTGGACCAACACCTGATGCTAGATAAACATATTGTCCCTAGACACCATCAACATCATCTCATAGCCTCATAGGTCTTAGGGTCACACTACATTGGAAATAGTCTTGAGAGATTGATTAAGGCACATCACTATGTCTAGGGTCACTCTAGACTGGTCAACTCACCCAACCCATGCCTATTCTTCCTAAGGCCTGTCCACTTAGGCTAAATGAAACTCACATTCCCTCACTCAGTCCACTAGGGCCAACCATATCTAGTCTCATCACACCCCCTCTTGGAGGTGTCCATGTCAGACTATCCACCTTGTCCAAGCCTCAAGCATTATCAACCAAGGTATCAAGATAATACACTAAGTCCATGGGAGCCCAGGAACCCTGTCTCTTTATCCTATGGTGCTCATACAAATTTTACTATTTAATATAAATAAAACTATTTAATTTAAATTAAAAAATTTAGTGATAATAGGGACACCATATTATGGGAAATACCACACGCACACATGTATATAAATATCATGCTTAATCCACAGTGATAGTACCAGGACCACCTACCTCAAACCGATGATTTGTAAATAATTTCCTACCCGATAGGTAATGTCTAGGCCTGCCATGGCTTGCACAAACCCATCCATGTCCAAACAGCCATCACCAAAACCTGTGTGGCCTTGACTCAAGTCAACAAGCCACAATTAATTAATTATAATCAAATTATTATTAATTAATAAAATACATTTAATTTTACCCTTGAAAAAAGTTATATTAAATGAAGAAAACTCACCACATCACTGTATTACATGAGAACTAATTCCAAAAACCCACGGGAGGTCCGTAGTTGTATCATCCCAGAAAATTCTAAGAATATTTTACTTTTTTGAACATAATGTTTTTCTTAAATAAGTATTTAATATTATTATGTAATAATATGTTACCTTAAAATTGGTAAAATATTAATTCTATATTAAAATTAACAATGTAACATATGTAAAAAAAATTATTATTTTTATTTTAATTCTTAAGAAATTATATATTTTACTTATATATATATATATATAATAATAAGAGTATATAATAAATAAATATATATATATCCTTTTAATAAAAAATGTTTAAATTAAGGTTAGTTTTTTAGGTGATTTTAAATATATAAGAATATATAAATAAACATAAATAGAAAAATATGTCAACATGTGGTAAACCGAAATAATAACCTTGTATGCATATATACATATATGTATGTTTAATTGATTATAAAATTTAGGGTTATGTTTATAAAAAAATGTTATAAAATTGTGTTTAATATATATATATATATATGTGTGTGTGTGTGTGTGGAGAATATATATATATATATATACTTATATTTGGTGTGTGTGTGTGTGTATACACATGAAACTTTAAGAGGTTAATTATATATATTTTTTGTGTGGAGTGTAAGAAACTAATATATATATATATATATATGTATAAACATTTGAAACATATATACATGTTATATATATAAAAATATATGTTAAAATATATAATATCTATATGTTATATATATAAAAGATAAAGTATATATATATTATATACATATATGGGTTTATATAAATAAATATAAATATATATATATATATATTGACATATATATACTTAGTAATTAAGTAAAGTAATAATAATAAATAAAATATATAAAAGAAATGTGATGCATATGTGCTATGTAAGGTAAGTAAGGGAGAAAAAAACAAATAAATGAGTGATGTGTGTGGCATGAAGATATGTGTGACGTGAGATAAGAGAAAAAAATTAAAAAAAAGGAAAAAAAAACAAAGCAAAAAATATGGTGTATATATTTATAATGCTGATATATATATATATCTATATATGCTAAGTTTTATATGTTATAAATATATACATGTTATAAATATATATAAGTTATAAATGTTATATTAGCCCCACCGTTGGTGGTGGGGTGGTAAGGGTTTGGGGGGATGAGGGGAAGGTTGTGGGGTCAAGTCCCTGGGATAGAAATTTAATGTAATTTTCTTCCATGCGTCGTGTGCCGCTTTCGCGGTTGTACCCAATTTTTTTTATAAATGTTATATTAAAATATATTTTTCATAAATATATGTTATATTATATATATATATGTACACATAGGATAAAAAATGTTCCTTAAGGGTTAAAGAATAAAAAAAGGGAAACTAAAAATAAAATAAATTCATATTTACTTGATGGGAAAACAAAAAGGTAAAACCACTATTTAAAAGTCTTTCCAAATAGAGTTTAATAATAAATAAATAATTTAACAGTTTATTCAATTTTTTTGGCTTATAAATAAAATCCATCACCTTAGGTCCTACAACCAATGAATAATTTCTAGACTTCCTGAAAAAAATATGTGAGTTTCCTTAGATGCAGAGATAATGCGAGGGTGATTTTAGTCTTTAGGAAAGGAGGTTTGGCTTGGTTTCAATAAGAGAGATGTTTGGTTAAGCAGTTTAAGGTAAGAGGTATATTACTTTCAAATTATAATATTATTTATTATGAAAACTTCTAATTTTGTAAGGGGATATATTATTTTTAAATTATAAGATTATTTATTTTTAAAACCACTAATTATGTAAGGGATATTTTATTTTCAAAATTTTATATATTATGTATTGTTTTCAAAACCCCTTTTTATATAAGGGTGATTTGTTTTAAAACATTTTCAATTCATAGTTTTCCAAAACCCCTTTTACGCAAGGGAGTTATTTTTAAAAGGATTATATTTTACAAAAGGTGTTATTTTATAAAAATGAATTTAATTATTTTAAGATTTTGATTTTGAAACTATATATATAAATGTTTTTATATAAGAATATTATTTCAAAAAATTTAATGTGGTTTTAAAATAATAAATCTACCATTTTATGTGAAAATTTTCATTTAAAAATTATAAACATCATGCATGATCATAGCTATAACCATACACTATATTTATTCATGACATTTCATGAATATAAATACAAGCATGTGCATAATAAAAATTATTCCTTTACATGAAATATTTTCAAAGTATTGTTTATAAATTATGGATTTCTCTTAATTTTTGTGAAAAAGGGGGTTTAAATTTTTTTTAGTTAAAGTATATTTGATATAAAATTATTTTATTCTGACAATAATTTATATAGTTTTCAAAAAGATGTTTTTAGAGTAAATTAAATGAAAAAATAAACCCTAATTTTTTTTATAAAACTCATTACTTGGGTATCAAATGAGATTATGATGAATGAGCAGTGAACTCACATCCTCAATTGGACCTTGTCCAAAAAGTGATATAACAAGTGTCTATACAAATTTCTTAAGGGGTTTCAATTATCATTTTATTTCCATTAAAGTTATTATTTTCAAAAAGAAAAGTTTTTAAAACTTAAAGGAGAAACCCATGTATTTTCAGAAGTTATTATATTTTGGAAAATTATTTTCAAAATTATTTTTTCAAAGAAATAATTATTTTCATAGATATTATATTTTGAAAATTCATTTTTGAAATAATGTTTTCAAACCGATAGGTATTTTAAATATATTATATTTTGAAAAAGTTTTTTAAAATAGATAAGCATTTTCAAAGATATTATATTTTGAAAAGAGTTTTAAAAATAATTTTTTAATAGAGATAAGTGTTGTTGAATATTTTTTTTGAAAAAGTGTTTTCAAAATAATTTTTTCAAGGAGTTAAGTATTTTCAAAGATATTATATTTTTATTTTCCAAATAATTTTTTCAAACGAGTTTTTAAATAGTATTTACTAATAAGGATTTTAACTAGTTTTTAAAACCCCTTACATGATAATTTTATGCTCACTCTATGTTTTAAAATGATTTTCATAGGTTTATTAGAAGATCCAAAGAAGATTAGCTTCATTAAGAAGCTAGCGCGAGTGAAGTTAAATTAGCTATTTATTTTTTATTTTTTAAACTTTGTTGTATTGTAATAGTTTTTCATTTTCCTCTAAAACCTAGATCAAAAAATATCCTCATATTTATAATGGATTGTATATTTTTAGTTACTTTTATAAAAAAATACACAATATTACTTTGTACCAGATTTGGCAGGACAGGTCTTGAGTTGCTACACTTGGTATTAGAGGAACTGTTTAAACAACTTTTAAGATTAGAAATTTTCATTTAAGGATAATATAAGAAATAAAAATTTCATTGAGGTTCTAGGTAATTAAATTTTAGTTGAATATTAGGAATATAGAAGTTTTAGTAAACCTAGTTTTCTAAATTTTGAAAATGGAAATTCAAAATATTCCCTAGGTACGAAAAAAGAATTTAGTGGGTGATATTAATTTTAAGGGGGTAGAATGTAACATACCATAAAATTCTAAGCATAGTTTTCTTTTTTTAAAATAATGTTTTTTTCTTAAATAAGTATTTAATGTTATTATGTAGTAATATTTTAACTTAAAATTGGTAAAATATTAATGTGATATTAAAATTAACAATGTAACATATATTAAGAAAAATAATTTTTTCATTTTAATTATTAAGTAATTATGTATATATATATATAATGATAAGAGTATAATATATATATATATATATATATATTATTTTAATAAAAAATGTTTAGTTTATGGTTATTTTAGGTGCTTTTAAATATGTAAGAATGTATAAATAAACATATATAAAAAAATATGTTAATATGCGTAAACTGAAATAATATCATTGTACCTATATATAAATATATGTATGTGTATATATATACATATTTTTAATGGATAATAAAATTTGTGGTTATGTTTATAAAAAAAGTTATAAAATTGTGTTTAATATATATATATAGACACACACACACAGATATATATATCTGCGTAGAATATATATATGCTTATATTTGGTGTATATATAGACACACACACACACATTTAAGAGGTTAATTGTATATATTTGCGGTGCATGAAGTAAGAGATTTAAAAAAATAAATAAAAAATATAAATGAAAAGAATGGTACAGAGTGGTGTGTAGTGTAATGAACCCAAATAAACACACACACACACACACACATACATATAAACATTTGAAACATATATACTTGTTAAATATATAAAAATATATGTTAAAATATATAATATCTATATGTTATTATATATATATGTTATATATATAAAAGTTAAAGTATATACTTGGGTTATATATACATATGGGTCTATATAAATAAATAAATATATATGTACATATATATACTTAGCAATTATGTAATGTAATAATAATAAATAAAATATATAAAATACATGTGATTTGTGTGTGGTGTGTAAGGGAAGTAATAGATAAAAAACAAAAATAATAAGTGATGTGTGTGGTGTGAAGATATGTGTGATGTAAGAGAAGATAAAAAAAGAAAAACAAATAAAAAAAGCAAAAAAAATAGTGTATATATATATAATGTTGATATATATATATATATCTATATATGTTAAATTTTATATTTTATAAATATATATAAGTTATAAATTTTATATTAAAATATATTTTTCATAAATATATATATATTATATATATATGTTATATTTATATATATATACATAAACATGATAAAAAATGTTCCTTAAGGGTTAATGAATAAAAAAAGGGAAAATAAAATAAAAATAAAAACATATTTTCTTGATGGGTAAGAAAAATGGTACAACCACTATTTGGAAGTCTTTCCAAATAGTGTTTAATGATAAATAAATAATTAAATGGTTTATCCAATTTTTGGGGCTTATAAATAGAATCCCTTCCCTTAGGTTTTGTACCAAATGACCCACTTCCAGACTCCTTGAAAAAAACACATGAGTTTCTCTAGATGCGGAGATAGTGTGAAGATGAGTTTATTCTTTGAGGAAGGAGGTTTGACTTTCTTTCAATAGGTGAGATGTTTGGTTAAGCAGTTTAAGGTAAGGGGATATATTATTTTCACACTATAAGATTATTTATTTTTAATACTTATAATAATATAATGGGATTTATTATTTTCAAATTATAATATTATTTATATTTAAAACTTCTAATTAAGGGATATTTTATTTTCAAAATTTTATATATTATTTATTTTTTTCAAATTTTTTTTTATGTAAGGGTGATTTGTTTGATTTTTTTTAATTCATGGTTTCCCAAAACTGTTTTTATATAAGTGAGTTATTTTTAAAAGAATTATTTTTTAAAAAATATATTATTTTATGAAAAGGAATTTTATTATTTTTAAAATCATATTTTGAAACTATATGTATAATTTTTTCATATAAGAAGATTATTTAAAAAATTTTAAAGGTGTTTTGAAATAATATAGAAATCATCATATGTTAAAAATTTCATTTAAAAATTATGAATGTCATGCATGATCATAGCTATGACCATAAAATATATGAGATTTCTTGTATACACATACAAGTATGTACAAAAGAACAATTATTTTTTACATGAATTATATTCAAAGTATTGTTTATAAATTATTAGTTTCTCCAAATTTTTGTGAAAATGGGTGTTTTCAAAAAAAGTGTTTTAGAAAAAGTATATTTGATATAAAATTATTTTATTTTGAGAATAATTTATATAGTTTTCAAAAGGATGTTTTAGTGGAAATTAAATTAGAAAATAAACTCTAACATTTTTTTATAAAACTGAGCACTTGGGTATCAAACAAGATTATAAAGAATAAGGAGTGATCCCATGACCTCAACCAGACCTTGTCAAAAAGTGATACAGAAAGTGGCCATATAAAATTATTAAGGGTTTCCAATTATCATTTTCTTTCTATAAAAGTTATTATTTTGAAAATGTTAAAGGATAAATGCATGAATTTTCAAAAGTTATTATATTTTGGAAAAGTTTTTTCAAAATAATATTCTCAAAGTGATAATTATTTTCAAATATATTATATTTTAAAAAAGTGTTTTCGAAATAATGTTTTCAAATTGATAAGTATTTTAAAAGATATTATATTTTGAAAAAGTGTTTTGGAAATAATGTTTTCAAAGTGGTAAGTATTTTAGAAAATATTATATTTTGGAAAAGTGTTTTCAAAGTGATATGTATTTTAAAATATATTTTATTTTGAAAAGTAGTTTTCAAAATAATGTTTCAAAGATATAAGTATTCTCAAAGATATTATATTTTGAAAAAGTGTTTTCAAAATAATTTTTTGAAAGTGATAATTATTTTAAATGATATTAGATTTTGAAAAATTATTTTCAAAATAATGTTTTCAAATGAGTTTTTAAAAATTATTTACTAAAAAGGTTTTTAAATAATTTTTAAAACCCCTAATGGGTAACTTTATGTTCACATTGTGTTTTAAAATGTTTTTTACAGGTTCAGTAGAAGTTTCAAAGAATATTAGCTTCACTAAGAAGATATAATAAGAGAAGTTAAATAAAATATTTATTTTTAATTGTTAAACTATGATATATTGTAATACTTTTTCATTTTACTCTAAAACCTAGACAAAAAAAGTTCCTCATGCATATAATGGATCGTATATTTTTAGTAACTTTTATAAAAAAATATTCAATATTATTTTGTATCATATATGGAAGCATGGGTCTCAGGTCGCTAAAATAGTGGACCCCTAGCCCCAATCCAGGAAAAATCCCTAACCACCAACACCAATTTCATAATCATTTTAATTTAATTTTAAAGGAAAAACTAATACAAATTCATTACATGACACACCTTTACCTAAACCATTAATAATGATGAGTGGACATTTTCATTGTATGTCCTCTTGCTAGGCTATATGAAATCCTCATAATAAATGGGTGATTTCAGCATTCTCCGGTGAAATCACCATAAAACCTTAAACTGGTGAAGATGAAAATCAAAACAGAATATAGATAAGAAGAGTAGAGTTTGGAGGTAGAGAATATGCCTTAATTAACCAAAGGAAAATCCCAATAACATTACCTTGAATAAAGGGGAAGAGGAGAGGGAGAGGGGAGGAGGACCTCTAGTCATGTGTGCAAGTGGAAGGGGAGAAAGGGGGATTTACCCTTAAGAAAATAAAGGGTGATAATAATTTGCTACTTTAAATAAGAAATATGGTTTAGCTACATGGTTTTCCAAACTGTGTTCCAACTGTACAGCAAGAACTATCTAGGTGGATCCCCCACACAGGGTTGGTCCATACTATTTACCAAACTATGCTCCAACTATGTGGTAGGTACTACCTCAGTCTGCAACTTTCACATGGGTTGTATACAACCATGCACAAAGCATGCGCCGAGCCCTTAGTCCAAATCAAGATGCATGGTTTCCTTTAGAATTTTCATGGTTTCCTTAAATCCATGCTCTAAATTTTATCCAAAACTGTGTGCTATATAAATTGAACAGAAAGCCTCCTCACAATTAGGGTATCACATGGTTTCTCCTAAACTGTGCACCCCAAACCATTATTCCCAGACATAACCCTATGAAACTCCTAAAACTTAACATGAAGCTTTTGAGACTTCCCCGAGAACTTGAGTTACCTTATGATACTCATACCATGTATGAAAAAATAACCTTAATATGTTTGAACTCTAAAAACTCTATTCTGAATATTGGTTCAAAATCTAGTCCATCCACGAATTCAAAAATTCAAATTCTTTATGGAATTTTCACCCCTTGAAAGGCGAATTATCAAAATAATAAAAAAAATTAAGGCCTTGGGGCCATACCGACCGACCTCATTATTTCCTTGATCACTCAACTCACCTCCAGAGCACAGTTCCAATGTAAGGCACTCAAACCATCTAAACATAATCCACCTCTCAATTTGTTAGTGAATGTAACACCCCGATCCCAGAAGCCTAGAGTCGGTGCATTATTATGTATCATTGGCATGATCACAAAATATCAAGTCTCTAAATACCTATTAGTTTAGTAGCCTTGTAAGTACTAGATACTTTCATAAGGTTTACATTTCATCATAAAATGGAAAACTACAACAACATTGTTTCCATAGACAACACTGAGATCCCATAGACTATCCTTCTAGGTCAGTCATAATATACTTCTTTGCATCCTAGGAAAAATAAAACCTAGAAAGGGGTGAGCTCAGATGCTCAGTAAGGATAATGATATAGTGGAAACTTTCATAAATAAGCATAAACATTTAAGGAAATGAATAGAACTAAAACAAAATACTTTTCAACATAAACTCCATCATAATATGGAAAATATAAATCAAAATAATTCCATTTACTTACTCACATGGATATTCTACTAGTCGAATAATCACATGCAATATCAATAGCCACTTTCATAATGATGGAATGCATAATTCTAGACTTTCATAACCAAATAGTCATGGCCTTGTTCCAAGACTACAAATAATATTTTGTCAAGGCCTTATGTCAAGACACCAGTTTGTCTCATGAGACCTACC
Organism: Viscum album; assembly: GCA_963277665.1. NCBI lineage: Eukaryota > Viridiplantae > Streptophyta > Magnoliopsida > Santalales > Viscaceae > Viscum > Viscum album. The sequence continues at coordinate 1,796,249,952 of OY728120.1, forward strand.
GATACATCGAGGAGCTATAGCAGGCTCCACCTGTCACTTACTAAGTCCAATGCATTTCTCATATGAAAATTGTTTAAACATAACATAAACATTCGTATTAATAATAGCATACGAAATGTCAATATTTTATCCATAAACCATGAATGGTATAAAAATAACACATCCATAGTCAAACATATCATAGAACCTTCAATACAATATGGAAGTTTTGTATCATAATAAATCAACTTCAAATAATCTTAAAATCCATCAAATGATGTTGACATAGATGAAATAAAAACCTTTTTAGAGAAATATCTCTTTTTATTTTGAAATCATTTAAGAGTCACATAATTATAAAGAAAAAATTTATTTTCAAAATATTATTATAAGATTGTAAGGGAATCTTATATGATGTTATAACAGAGGAAAATAGCCGCACCCATCGTATAAGTTAAAAAAACATTCTTACCTTAGTTTTTTCGAAAAGTTCATAAAGTACCTTGTTTGGAAAATGACAGAAATATTCCTTTATAAACATCTTATAAAAGTAAAACAATGGTATAAATGACTTTAACCCATAGTATATAAAATATTAAGAATGTTTTGAAATACATTTTTAAGAAACATGGATGTGGATGATAAAGAGGTCCCAATACATAATTACATATAAACAACCTCAGATAATGAAGAGATTGTGAAATTAACCCTTACTTTGTACTTTTCCTTGGTCGAGGGTAGGTTAAACTCCTGTATAATGGTGAAATAATTGTTATTAAATTATACAAGAATCATATACATTAATATGATATCATATATGTTCTTTTAATATTTTTTTGTTAATAATATTTTAGTATTATCGTCGTTTCAGGTGTTAACGAATTCGTTTTCCTTTATATGATTTGTTACATAAGTAATGTTTGTTATGGATAGGATGTATATTATTCATATTCATAATTATAATAAGTCTTTAAACATTATTTTTAATCATCTAATGAAAATTATTCTTGAATGGATACGATGGGGACTGAATCTCATTGCGTTCGTGGGGACGGTAATCCGTACGTACGCACGAGCGACAATATCATTCTTTTGAAATTAAAATAATATATAATTGGATGGTATATAATATATACAGAATCATTATCATGTTATATTTATTATTTACATTAATTAAACATCATTATTATACCCATCCAAAAATAATAATGTATTGAATAACAATTACACCACGACGTGGAGACGGTAAGCCGTACGTACGCACGTATGGTGACATGTCATTCAAAGGATGGATAGAATAATGAATTTGGTTGTACCATAATTATAATAACATTACAATATATAGAAGATACTGAATTTATTATTTTATAATGGAAACAACAAATAAAGAGGAAGTGGAAGAAGAAAGGAACTTGAAAGAGGTGATGAAATGTTTACCTCTTCTTCGGGTTCTTCCTTTTGATTTGATCAAAAGGGATCCTTAGGTTGGATTTATGAATAACAGAATGCCTCTAGGATGAAGGGAGGATAGTTGATAGGGTATTTGGGCAGGGGTTGGCCGATCCAAATGGATTTGAATGTGTGAATTAGAGAGAAGGGGGAGTGCCCTTTTATAAGAGTGGTGAGGGGAACCTTAGGAAAATCTAGAAATATTATTTTATAATAAAATAATTTTCAGTTTATAATGGATCAAAAATGAATTATTTAAAGGATAAGGTGGGGATGGGTCGAAAACCACTCAACCAATAGGTTTTAGACAGGTTTGGATCATTATACTATCTTTATCTTTTATATTTAACTCTTCGTTAAATAGTCTGACATTTACCACGTCTCTTTGTATTTTTATATTATATAGTTAATAAACTTACTATAAACTTCCAACAGAACCCAAAGTTATTAATTAATGATACACCTATCATTATATATGTCTTTTTGATGAACCTTAGATTTTTAGGAATAGAATATCAATTAATAATATAATATTTGTTTTAAAAACTCTTTTATGTTAATTTTAACACTATTTTATATTTTGTTTTTGCTAAATTCATAAAAGCATTATTACTTAGAAAAAAATTAATCTAACTGACCCTAACATGTCATATTAACCTATAAAATCAGTTTAATTCATAAAAAGTCTCAAATTACATTTATTTGGATATTTATAATATCAATTATTTTAATATTTCATTAATTAGGTAATTACTGCATCATCATTGTGTCATAAATAAATTTAGTTATTTAATGTATAAAAATTATAAATAAAATACCATTATGTAGAAAATATTTTTATATTTCTAATGAATATTTATAGTCTAATTTATCTTATGTGTAACCCTATATTAAAAATGGTTCAGTTATTAAACTTTAAAGTTAACACTTTTAACTCTTCTTTGAATTAAATAATAATAAATGTCCTAATCTAATCCAAGTGGACCTAAAGGATCATATTTTATTCATAAGGTTGTTTTTGGTCGAATTACACTTATCCAATAGAATTAAGACATGTGTTAGGGTAATAATAATATCATTTTACCCTTAATTACCCTATTTACTTTTAACCGTGGTAAATAAAAGTAAAAAGTTACTATTCACCAAAAAATATTTCATCTTATTGAACCACATTTTACTTACTGATATCAACCGTGTCCCTTTTATTTTTAAAATTCAAATCACAGAAGCGGTAAAATTAAGTTTTATGTAAATTTTCAAATGCTCCTAGGAGGTGGGTAAAAGACAGTAAAAAGTTCAATAAAATTTTTATATATCTAAAATTATTATAAACTAACTCCAATGAATTAAATTGAACGTATATATGTATTATGTATCTATTTTGACCTACAAAAATTAAATTAAATAAATAATTATTTAAATAAAAATTCGGTTTTAAATTATAACTCAGTGTTTTTCACTATTCATCAGAAATTTAAAGTTTTCAGAAAAATACTAAAAATTCACCCTAAGATAATTTCGATATTCTGAATCCAAAAATGAAGTCCATTCTGAATGATAAAATTTATAAAATTTCAAAAAGTGGGTATTACTATTCATAATGGCTAGTTTGATTGGTTGTGGTGTGTTAGAACTCGAAGTTGCATACAACTCACACTATTGTATTATTCAAAGAGAAGCGTACTGTGGAAGCTTGGAGTGTTACATTCTCCCCTCCTTCAACTAATTTCTTCCTTGAAATTTCTAAAATATTACTGCATAAAAATACTCGGGTGGTTCTTTATCATAAGTTCCTTGGGTTCCCATATTGACTCTTCCATCTTATGGTTTCACCATAGAACTTTTACCAGACGAGTCATCCGGTTTCACAACACTTGTTCTCTTGTATCAATAACCTTGACATGCTCTTCACAATAAGATAGATCGGGTTCCAGTTCTAATTCCTCATTGGTGAGTACATGCGTTGGTTCATGCATGTATTTTATCAACAGTGATACGTGGAACACATCGTAAACTTTGGAGAGACTTGGCGACATTGACAAATGGTAATCTACAACCCCAATTTGTTCTAGAATTTCGAAAGAACCGATGTACCTGGGACTCAATTTTCCCTTCTTACCGAAACGTATAACACCCTTCCATGGAGATACCTTTAAGAAAACATGATCTTCTACCTAAAATCCCAAATCCTTCCTTCAGTTATCGGCGTAGCTCTTCTGCCTACTTTGATATACTTTTATGTGGGTTTGGATTACCTTCACCTTTTCCATCGTTTCCTCCACAAGTTCTGGGCCTATGAGTTTTCTTTCACTAACATCATCCCAACAGGTTGGTGTGAGACATATCTTTCCATATAATGCTTCATATGGCACCATCTGAATACTTGAATGGAAGCTATTGTTATAGGAAAATTATACCAGAGGTAAATATTGATCCCACATACCTTGAAATTCAAGTGATCATGATCTCAACATGTCTTATAAGGTTTGAATAGTCCGTTCTGATTGTCCATCAGTTTGGGGGTGGTAGTCAGTGCTCAAATGAAGTTCAGTATCCAGGGATTTCTGAAGAATTTTCTAGAATCGTGATGTAAAACGTGGATCACTATCAGAAAAAATTGATAGGGGTACTCCATGAAGTCTCACAACTTCATTAATATATATTCTTGCTAGATGTTCAAGTGGTAAATCTTCCCTTATAGCTAGAAAATGTGATAACTTGGTAATATGATCAAAAATAACCCATATTGCATCATTTCTTGAAGGAGTCTTTGGTAAACCCATGAAAAATTTCATCGTGATATCATCCCATTTCTATTAAGGTATGTGAAGAGGTTGCATGACTCCTCCAGGCTGTTGATTTCCAGATTTCACTTGTTGAGAAACCATACATCTTGACACAAAATCAGAAATCTCCCTCTTTATGTTGTCCCATAAAAAATGTTCCTTCAAATCTCTATACGTCTTGGTGCTACCAGGGTGTATAGAGATATTGAACTATGATAATCATCCAACAATTCCATTTTTAGATCACGTATATCGGGAACACAAAATTTCTTCCCAAATTTCAAAATTCCATCTTCATACAAAAAGTCACTCAATCTCCCATCATTCATAGCTTTATTATTATTTTAAAACTCTTTATCATCGGTCTGAGAACCCTTTATCCTTTCTAGTAAATATGGTTTGGCAACCATTTGAAAAAGTTTTGATGTTTCACCTTCCATGGTTATACCCATGTCCAACTTTACTATATCCTTGTATATAGGATCCTTTTCAACTCTCATCTTATTTAGAAATCCATGATCCTTTCTGCTCAAATCATCTGCCACCTTATTTTCCTTCCCTAGGTGATAGTGTATAGTGAAATCATAATATTTGAGTAGTTCAAGCCATCATATTTGCATCATGTTGAGTTCTTTATATGAGAAAATATAATTCAAACTCTTGTGATCGGTATATATCTCACATTTTCACCATAGAGATAGTGTCTCAAAATCTTCAAAGCAAGGATTACAGCTTCTAACTCAATATCATGAGTGGGATAGTTTTTCTCATGAATTTTTAGCTATTGTGATGTATAGGTAATAACCCTATTATTATGCATAAGAACACAACCAAGTCCTTTATTTGAAGAATCACAATAAATAAAAAACCCATCATTCTCAGATGGTAGAGTCAAGATAGAATAATTGACTAATCTTCTCTTCAGTTCTTCAAAACATTCTTCAAACTATTTTTTCCAAACAAATTTAACCCCTTTACGTGTGATCTTTGTTAATGGGTTAGAAAACCGGGAAAAATTCTGGACGAAACGTCAATAATAACCTACTAAACCAATAAAACTACGTACCTTGGTTATAATCGTTGGTGCTAGCCATTCTTGGATTGCCTTGGTCATAGAAGGATCAACAGAGATTACATCCTTAGAGACAATATGGACAAGAAAAGAAATCTCCTAAAGCCAAAATTCACACTTGCTAAACTTCCCATATAATTCATGTCTTTTAAGAGTCTTTAGAATAATACAAAAGTGATTTTCATGATCTTCGTAGCTTTTGGAGTATACCAAGATATCATCAATAAATACCACTAAAAATTCATGAAGATATTCCTTGAAAACTCTATTCATTAGATCCATGAAGACAGAGGGTGCATTAGTTAATCCAAAAGGAATTACTGTAAACTCGTAATACCCGTACCTGGTTCGAAATCCTGTTTTAGGAATGTCTTCCTTCTTCACACACAACTAATGATATCCAGATCGAAGGTCAATCTTTGAAAATTATTGAGCTCCTTGAAGTTGGTCAAGTAAATCATCAATGCGAGGTAGGAGATACTTGTTCTTTATTGTTATATCATTGATCTCCCTGTAGTCAATGCACAACCTCATAGATCCATCTTTCTTCTTAACAAAAAGGATAGGGGATCCCCATGGAGAAACACTAGGGTGAATAAATCCCATATTACTCAATTCCTCTAGTTGTTTCTTTAGTTACACTAATTCCACAATGGCCATTCTATAAGGGGTATTTGATATTGGCCTTGATCTAGGAATTAAATCAATGGAAAACTCAATTTCTCATTCTTGAGGATGTCCAGGTAAATCTTCCGGAAATACATCAACACATTATTTCACAGTAGGTAAATCCTCTATTTGAACATTACTTTCCTCACACACAGTTATTTCTTTCTCTTCCTCCCCAATAATTGAATTTAGTTGAGCTACTTGAGTGGATCTAGATAAAAATTTGGTGGTGATGATTCTTCTCTAAAGATAAGGTGTTCTTTATCATAACCATAAAAAATAGTAACCTCATTTTTCTTACAATAAATTTTTTCATCATGGTATGAAAGCCAATACATACCAAGGATTATATCAAATTAAATCTTGGGTATGACAATGAGATCAACAGATAAAGAAAATTTATATACCCTAATGGGGATTGATTTAAAAAAAATTGTTGCAATGATACTTCCCTTAGGAGTTTTGATTTAAAACCCCCTTATTAAATCAAATTGGAAATATCTAATTTTCTTAGAAAACTGGGAATATATGAAACAATGTGATGATCCATAATCAAATAAAGCATTGACTAAACTTGAGGAAACCATTAAATTACCTGCCACTACATCTTTCGGAGCTTCAACCTCAGCAGTAGTGATAACATAAGCTTGGACTTGATCCCTTGGACTTTTCTAAGGTAAGTTCCCCTAATGGTTAGGACATTAATTTTCATAATTCCCCCTTTCTCTATAATTGTAGCATTCAACATCGACAACCTATTTCTTCCCCTTGCAATCACGATCTTGGTGGCCTTTTTCACCACACTTGTAACAGAATCCCATTCCCTTTAGGAAAGTACCAGGGTGTTTCTTCCCACATTTACTATAGGATGGATACTCAAATTTTCCCATCTTCCCCTTATTTCCATTTCCATAGTGTTCAGAAGATCTCTTCTTCTCTTACTTGACATTAATGTCGTAAGACTTAGAGAATTATCTTTCTGTCTTGATAGCACATGAGACAATATCTTCGTATGACGAGAAGGATTTTGAGACTAATTCTTGATGGATAAATGGTTTTAACCCATCAAATAAATGATCAATATTACTTCTTGTGTTACATATATAATCTGCTGCATGCCTCGTTAACCTTATAAAGTTAGCTTCATACTTTGCGACATTCTCATCCTCCTTTTGCCTGAGACTCAAAAATTGACTTTCTATATCTGCTCGATGGTCATGAGGAAAGTATTTTTCTAAGAAAATTTATTTAAATTCTCTCCATTAAATATTTGATACTTCATCATCTTCCTTTGTGTTTTGAATCAATTACCACCATTGATCAACATCTCCAGTGAGGCGGTAAACTGCCATGACAATTTTTTCCCTTTCGCTACTCCCCAAGGCGTGGAATATTTTCTCTATGGAATTTATCCATTTCTCAGATACTAGTGTATTTGTACCCCCATTGAACGTTGATTTTTTTCCTCATGAAGCAATCTAACATTGATCCTCCATGCTGTGGATTAGTGTGCTCCATACGGGTAAGGTTATTATTCATAACCTGAGTGAGTTGTCCCAGTATAGTGATTAGATGAACATCACCGGTTGCATCACCAGATCCACTATAATTATCTTGAGTAAGAGGGAGATCCCTACATGGAGTGAGTGCATTGATACAGTTTTAATTCCTTCCACTAGGCTCCATTTATAAACAATGGCATAAACTAGATTAGTTTATGAATCAAAATACATAATTCCAAACTTGAAAAACACTTAACATAAATTGAACAGTTTATGGATATAATCCATAATCATAAAAAAAATTCTTTGAGGAAGTATATACTCATAAACCCTTCATAATGGTTTGTAAAGAAAATGAGAATTATCCTAAAAATATCCCCTAGGAGTGTCGTAACCAAGAGTGCAGCAAGGCATGTCGTCGTGCACCAGTTCCCGTTCAAGTCTAGCTCAAAGCAGTGTTTTCGGGTTTTACCCCTAGGTACATCTGTGCCATAGCTACCTCTACCATCTCGCATTCAGACAGGGATGTATTTCTTGGAAAACTCACAAAATATCTAAAATACCAAAATTCTAGGAAGTTCTTCTATACTAATCCTCAAAGTCTATCTTAGGGCTATGTACTCTAATCAGACTTTATCTAAATCTAGTTTCCAAGGTTTGTACTAAAATTCCATTGATAACAACTATAAAACCCTGACCCTAGATGCCCAAAGTTGATGAATTATTATGTATCATTGGCATGATCACAAAATATCAAGTCTCGAAAGACCGATTAGTTTAGTAGCCTTGGAAGTACTAGATACTTTCATAAGGTTTACATTACATCATAAAATGGAAAACTACAACAACATTGTTTCCATAGAAAACTCTGAGATCCCATAGACTATCCCTGTAGGTCAGTCATAATATACTTATTTGCATCCTAGGAAAAATAAAACATAGAAATGGGTGAGCTCAGATGCTTAGTAAGGATAATGATATAGTATAAAATTTAATAAATAAGCATAAACATTTAAGGCAATTTATAGAACTAAAACAAAAGCCTTTTCAGCATAAACTTCATAATAATATGGAAAATATAAATCAAAATAATTCCATTTAATTACTCATATGGATATTCTACTAGTCTAATAATCACATACAATATCAATAGCCACTTTTATAATGATGGAATGCATAATGATAGACTTTCATAACCACATAGTCAAGGACTTGTACCAAGAATACAAATAAGATTTTGTCAAGGCCTTGTGGCAAGACACTAGTTTGTCTCATGAGACATACTGATGCATCGATGAGCTATAGAGGGCTCCACCCATAACTTACTAAGTCCAATGCATTCTTCATATGAAAAGGTTTAAACATAACATAAACATTTGTATTAAGACTATCATAAGAAATGTTAATACTTTATCCATAAACGATGAATGGTATAAAAATAACACATCCATAGTCAAACATGTGACAAAACCTTAAATACAATATGGAAGTTTTATATCATAATAAATCAACTTCAAATAATCTTAAAATCCATCAAAGTATATTGACATAGATGAAATCAAAACCTTTTTAGAGAAATATCACTTTCTATTTTGAAATCATTTAAGAGTCACATAATTATAAAGAAAAAATTTATTTTGAAAATATTATTATAATATTGTAAGGGAAGCTTTGATGATGTTATTACAGAGGAAAATAGCCACACCAGCTATATAAGTTAAAAAAAATTCTTACCTTAATTTTGTTGAAAAGGTCATAATGTATCTTATTTGGAAAATGACGGAAAGATTCATTTATAAAAATATTATAAAATTCAAAAAAGGGTATAAATGACTTTAACCCACAGTCTATAGAATATTAATAATGTTTTTAAATACATTTTTAAGAAACATGGATGTGGATGATAAAGAGGTCCCAGTAGATAATTACATATAAACAACCCTGGATAATGAAGAGATTGTGAAATTAACCCCTACCTTGTACTTTTCCTTGGTTGAGGGTAGGTTAAACTCATTTATAATGGTGAAATAATTGTTATTAAATTATACAATAATCATATACATTAATATTATATCATATACGATCTTTTAATATTTCTTTGTTAATAATATTTTAGCATTATCGTCGTTTTGGGTGTTAACTGATTCGTTTTCCTTTATATGATTTATCACATAAAAAATGTTTGTTATGGATAGGATGTATCTTATTCATATTAATAATTATATTAAGTCTTTAAACATTATTTTTAATCATCTAACTAAAATTAGTCTTGAATTTATACGACGGGGAATGAATATCATCGCGTTCATGGAGACGGTAATCCGTACATACGTACGAGCGACAATGTCATTCTATTGATATTAAAATAATATATAATTGGATTTTATATAATATATAAAGAATAATTATCATGTTATATTTATTATTTACATCAATTACACATCATTATTATACCCATCCAAAAATAATAATGTATTGAATAACAATTACACCACGACGTGGAGACGGTAAGCCGTACGTACGCACTTATGGTGATATGTCATTCAAAGGATGGATAGAATAATGAATTTGGTTGTACCATATTTATAATAACATCACAGTATATAGAATATACTAGAATTATTATTTTAGAATGGAAACAACAAAGAAATAGGAAGTGGAAGAAGAAAGGAACTTGAAAGAGGTGATGAAATATTTACCGTTTCTTCAGGTTCTTCCTTTTTATTTGATCAAAAGGGATCCTTAGGTTGGATTTCTGACTAAAGAAAAGCCTCTAGTATGAAGGGAGGATAGTTGAGAGGGTATTTGGTCAGGGGTTGGCCGAATCCAATGGATTTGAAGGTGTGAATTAGAGATAAGGGGGAGTGCCCTTTTATAATAGGGGTGAGGGGCACCTTAGGAAAAGCTAGAAATATTATTTTATAATACAATAATTTTAGGTTTCTAAGGGCTCAAAAATGAATTATTTAAAGTATAAGGTGGTTATGAGTAAAAAAAACTCAACAAATAGGTTTTAGATAGGTTTGGGTCACTATATTAACTTTATATTTTAGATTTAACTCTTAGTTAAATAGTTTTACATTTACCACATCTCTTTGTATTTTTATATTATATGGTTAATAAACTTACGATAAACTTCCAAGAGAACAAAAAGTGGTTCATTAATGAAACAATTATCCTTATATAAGTCTTTTTTCCTAACCTTAGAATTTTATTAATAGAATATAAATTAATAATATAATATTTGTTTTAAAAAATCTTTTATGTCAATTTTGACACTATTTGTTATTTTATTTCTGCTAAATTTATAAAAGAATTATTACTTCAAAAAAAATTAATCTAACTAACTCTAACATGTCATATTAACCTATAAAATTATTTTAATTCATAAAAAGTCTCAAATTAAATTTATTTGGATATTTATAATATCAATTATTTTAATATTTCATTAATTAGGTAATTACTGCATCATCATTATGTCATAAATAAATTTAATTATTTAATGTATAAAAATTATAAATAAAATACCATTATGTAGGAAATATTTTTATCTTTATAATTAATATTTATAGTCTAATTTATCTTATGTTTAACCCTATATTATAAATGTTTTAGTTATTAAATTTTGATTTTAACTATTTTAACTCTTCTTTAAATAAAATAATAATAAATGTCCTAATCTAATCCATGTGGACCTAAATGATCATATTTTATTCATAAGGTTTTTTTTGGTCGAATTAAACCAATAAAATATAATTAGGACATGTTTTAGGGTAATAATAATATCATTTTTACCCTTAATTACCCTATTTACTTTTAACCGTGGTAAATAAAAGTAAAAAGTTACTATTCACCAAAAATTATTTTCATCTTATTCAACCAAATTTTACTTACTGATATCAACAGAATCTCTTGGTTTTTTGAAATTCAACTCACAGAAGTGGTAAAATTAAGTTTTATGTAAATTTGCAAATCCTCCTAGGAGGTGGGTAAAAGACGGTAAAAAGTTCAATAAACTTTTTATATATCTAAAATTATTATAAACTGAATCCAATGAATTAAATTGAAATTATATAGGTATTATGTATCTATTTTGACCTAAAATAAATTTAAATAAAATAAATAATTATTTAAATAAAAAATAGGTTTTAAACTATAACTTAGTGTTTTTCACTATTCATCAAAAATTGAAAGTTTTCATAAAAATACCAAAAATTCACCCTAAGCTAATTTTGATATTCCGAATCCAAAAATGATGTCCATTCTGAAAGATAAAATTTATAAAATTTCAAAAAGTGTCTATTACTATTCGTAATGGCTAGTTTGATTGGTTGTGGTGTGTTAGAACTCGAAGTTGCATACAACACATGATACTGTATTATTCAAAGAGAAGCTTACCGTGGAAGCTTGGGGTGTTATAGTGAAATACTGAGAAAACTCTTACTCAAGCCCATATATCCCAATACACTAGAGGCATATTTAACTAATTGATCATTAGGAATATGGTTCTCCCTACCATAATTCTTATCTCAAAATGAACAATTCCATACCTTGGTGCTCCCTAACATCGAAGTAGTCCACCCAAACATTACACTCACACCTGATGTGGTTTTTAACTCACTACACTCGATTTTGCATGAAAAATCTAGTAAGACACTAATACCAACTCCCACTTTCTATTTCCAAGCTATGACATATGTCCCTCCACTATTCCAACATAATATAAAAATGATGTATTTTCCTCAAAAAGGTTTGATCAATTCCTAAAACATACCCTCCATATCTAAAATGATGAAAACAATATGGGTTCTATCTCACTACATCCATTTCCACATGATAACATATGTTGAACATTTTCTAGAAGAATTCTCTTGAAAATTCTCAACATCAGCCACTGATGTGCCATCCATTTACCCGATCATGATGCCTTTAGTCTCAAAGGAACCCATAGATCATTTTGATATGTCCATTGAATTATAACCTAAACTTCAAGTGAAATTATCATGGTTGATTACTAAACCATCTAAATCCACAATCATGATCTAACCATGAGTACCGACACATTACCAATCCAAAGAATCCTCAAGTCACTCCCATTTCATCCCAAGCCCAACACCCACACCCATACTATAACCACCATGCTTTTTAATCCACATCCAGCACTCACTGATGAGTCTAAGTAAAATTGAATTCATTGGCATACCAAAATCATGTTTCACCATGACCGTCCACCAACTAGTCACTCATATGGATAAACCTTACAACACGTGGGTCACATTTGATGACTAATGTGATGCTCCCCACCATAGGAGTTTATTTTCCCCAACATCACTAGATCAGATTCCCAAACCCCATAGACTATATCCCATCCAGTGCTGAACACATCATCCAGACATAACCAAACCACTCATACCCAAGCACTAGTAAGAAACAAAAAACTACCACCCATTCTTGACTCATGAAAATATCATCCATGTCAACAACCAAAATCAAATTCCTATCGCGGGTCACACCCTCAAATTGATGATAGAACATTACCTATTATATAGATTCACTTATACCAATCCTTAAGCACAAACTTATCAGGTTTGATCATAATTAAATGTGTGATGATCCTATCAAACCACACTCACCATCCTGTCAATAACTAAGTAAGATAAATTCCTAGATCACCTGTGTCACCACAACCAAGTCACCTCCGGTGTCTCCTATACCATAGAGGTACATTTATCATTTTGTTCACAATTCTTGGGAAACCATGACCACACAATTTCATCAAAACCATCAGTACTCATCTCACAAATAACTACTCATCGGTTTCAAACTCAACAATGCCACACATACCCAGTGTGTTATATCTCTATCTCATTGAAACCTTGGGGTTTTACAGTCTTATTGTAACCAATCATAAAACTCAAATCACAAATCTATGAGCCCCACATCATCGAATCAAGGATCAATACTTGAACCACTAACTATGATCTAGGGAATGTCAGTCTTATCCTTCATGATCAACCTCAACACTCCTCTTTGAAACTAGTAATCTCACATATTACTAACTTAACCACAAAATTAACTACCACCCGACATCATATCCAAACCAAAAAAATATACCCACACTTACACCACACTTATAAATCACTTTACAATTTAATAGGGTTAGGAACTTGAATAGTCTAGCCTTTTGAAACTAGCCTCGATACCAAGGAACTCCATGTGCCTCACATTCTAAGGTTCTAGAACCCAAAGATTTATTCTCATAAAACCTCAAGTCATAACCATTATTATACCATATCCCTAGTAGCACCCCCTATGAATTGTTCTAAAATCAAGGAATTCACCTATGAATTTACATATCTAGGGAACTAACAATCACATGATAACTCCTCCCATAGGTTTCCCTCAGTCATAATAGTCATTTGATTACCAAGGTATGAGTTGAAGCCAAAATTGTCTAGGTCCTCCCAGCTAGCCCATAGACCAAGTCTCTAATAGGGTCATAGCTCATGGGACATCATCCATGATTCTATCTCCAAATATCCCAGGGCATACATCATGCCAAAACCCATCTCTAGAGTTTAATATACATATAACTGACATCATATACTGGACACCATCTTACTAGACATTGATTCTCATCAATAATACAACTAAAATACTACCCTAAAGAGAATAACTACTCTTTAGTCACCAGTTTCAAATCCAACAACATCACCCAGAATGATCCATACCAAGGAAACCACAACCATTGGACTGGTTAAGTAAAATTAAACTACAATCTATATGAGAAAACATCGTATAGGCTGTTACTGCCACTTTAAATAACCAAACATAGGGAACCTAATCTCTCCAAGAATTTTAACATAATACTTCTCATAGGAGGATTTATTCACATCATACTTGCATACCCATTCAGCCGCTATCTCCCTCTAATGATCTGTATCTAGTGAACCACCTTTACACTATTCTGTTAAGTAGAGTGCCATTCCATGCTATACAAGAAAACACCATATAGGTTGTTACCTGAACATTAGGAAACTGAATCTAATAGATAACAATTCACTAGGAGTTTCCTACTAAGGAACCATGTGCCTCACTAACCTACTAGGGTCACCTCATATCCTATACACCAAGGGACATCATCATTGACATGCATCTCACTATATATACACATGAGATTCCATTATAAAGAATACATACACATGTCATTATATCTGAGTAGAATTCCAATAAGTTCTTATATAGGAAAATTTTATATGATAAGTTGCTGATAATTTAAATAATTGAACCTCATTCAATGATAAAATCACAAAGTAGTAGGCCCCTACCTATCATGTGAATCCTATGTGCCTTATATTATGCATGTAAAAATGTATATTGCCTTTATGTTCCAAGATCCAAATCTAGAACTAGTCTCTTTCTAATGAGGCAAGATTCAAAATCCAAGGAAAAAATCATCAACCTCAAAAACCATGAGTAACACAAAAGGTGAAAATCATATCAAATGTGACATCACAAATCCAAAACATCCATCCCATACTTGGTAATATTGGGATTCCTACTGAAAAAGGTGTTCATGACACACCAAGATAGTATCCATACCATTCCCTGACACATTACGATATCTCTTAGTTATCATATCCCAAACACCAAGAAAAAAGTAAAATAGATCTGATATCACTTTGTAATTCCTACCTCATCCCACTTCGATCATTAGCCAAATTAGACTACCATGTGACCTCAACCGCACCTCCCTATATTCCAGATGCTACTGACTAGTAGTGGGGTTCTATATAGGTATTATACGGAGACTATACCCCCTATATCAGAGTGCACAATTATCAAAGAAATAACTAAATATAAGAGCACATAGAAGGCTGGATGAATTCTCACACCCATCACACTATCCATATACCCTTGGACATTCATGTTCAATATAGGTTCTAGGTGACCCCCACTACTACCACTACCCATAGCCACATACACCTACTCAGGGTCATCTCATGGAGGGGAACCCATAAGGGTACCCTAGGTCATTACTACAATGGAGAAATCCCACTCATATACTCAATAAAATGTGGTTACTTAGGAAAACTCGTAACATTTAGTTGACATCCAATCCCTTTGCATCATCAATGTCATATCATTACCTCACATGTCTCATGAAAACATCACACTGGCGATAGTCTCAAGTGATGGATCATGCCCCATATCTATGTCTAGGTTCATTCCATACTATTCAACTTTCCTAACCCATTCCTATTTTTCCTATGACCTATCCACATAGTATAAACACAATTTATAGGTCCTCACCTAACCTACTAGGACTGTCCATTTCTAGTCTCATCACACCCCCTCTTTGAGGTGTCCGAATTTGAGTATCCTCTTTATCTATGCCTCAACTATCAATGACCGAGTCATCAAGATGGTGGACTAGGTCCATGGTGGACTAGAAACCTTGTCCCTTTATCCTTGGGCACTCATATGAATTTTTATTTTTAATTTAAATAAAAATATTTAAATTAAATTAAAAAATTTAGTGATAACATGACCACCGCCTTACATACAAGACCAAATACAAATACATGAATATAAACATCATACATAATCCATAGGGATAGCATTGTTACCACCCAACTCAAATCAAAAGCTTGATAGATGATGTTCAGGCCCACCAAGGCCCAAACATACCTATCCATGGACAAAAATTTGTCACCAAAACCCACGAGGCCCTGGATCAGGTCAACAACCATAATTAATTAATTATAATTTAATTATAATTAATTAATAAATTATAATTAATTCTACAATTTAAAAAAACTTCATAAATTCCAAAAAATCACCACATTACTACACCCCACTAAAACCAAGTCCAACAAACCACAGGAGGTTTGCAGCGAAACCTAGCCCCAATCCGAGCTAAATAACTAACATGAAACAATGATTCTATAACCATTTTAATTTATTTTTAAACAAAAACCTAATAAAAATTTATTTTGTGATGAAACTTTATCATAACCATGAACGACGATGAGAAGACATCATCATAGGATGTCCTCTTGTTAGGATATATTAATGCCTTAGAAAAAAGGGGTAATTTCACCATTCTATGGTGAAATTTCCATAAAAAATAAATATATTAAAATGAAAATCAGAATGGGAGGTAGAAAAGATGAGAGAAGTAATGAGGAGGAGTTTGTACCTTGATTTTCCAAAGAAAATAACCAAGAAAATCACCCCAAATCAAGGGGAATAAGTGAGGAAGAGGGGAATTGGCCATCCGACCATGCATGAAAGAGGAAGGGGAGAAAGGGGGAAGCCCCCTTAAGAAAATTAGAGAGGTGGGTAGAATAATAATTTGTGAAATTTAATGAGTCGTATTGTTTGGATGCATAGTTTTCCAAACCATACACCAACCGTTTGGTAGGGACTATCTAGGTGGAATCCCTTTACATGATTGGTCAGCATGGTTTACCAATACATGCATCAAACTTGCAATAAACACTACCTTGTTATACAATTTTCACAAGGTTTTCTTGTAACCAAGTTTCAACAATGTGCCAAGATCTAAGTCCAAATCAATCCACACAATTCCCCCTATAATCCACATAGCTTCTCAAAATCAAGTTATGACCATTATATAAAACTTTTAGCTCTAGAAACTAAACTAAAAACTTCCTCTTGATCAGGGTGTCACATGGTTTCTCTTAAACCATTCACACCAAACCATAGACCCTATAAAAAACCCTCTGAAACTTACAAAACTTAACCCAAAGATTCTATGACCCGCCTAATAATGTAATATACCTTATAATTCACATTCCATGTCTAAATATATCACCTAAATATTCTTAGACTCTCATAATTATATTCTAAATCTTAGTTCAAAATCTATCCTATCCACCAATTAAAAAATTCAAATTATTTTTAAAATTTTCACAACCATATGAAAACAAGGAATTAAAACACACTTTACTTTATTTATTTATATTTTATTCTAATTATTTTAGGTGAGTGATGGGTTGAGAAGACAATTTTACCTCATGATTATTTCTTTAACATTTACTTTTGTAGTATTGAAAATAATTTCCTCTCCCTATTTTTGGATCACTAATGTATGATTGGGATCAATGGTTTGAGAAGTAGATGGGTTCATGAATTGAACTATTTTAGAAAGTGGTGAGATGATATGTTAATGGTACCTACTTGAGTATGATGTTTACCCACACAAATTAGGTAGTGAGGATGTGTGTAATCAGTTGAAACACATAGAGAATAATAGAGGGTCACGTCTGTGGGAAAGATCTCTAAGTTGAATCAGGGGGAATATCCTTTCTTGTATTCATATTTTTTATATTTAATTTTGTTCCCTATTTTATGATTCATAGCCCAATATTTCATAATTTCAATACAGTATAAAATTAAAAAAAACATTAATAAAATTTTAGGGTAGTAATTCTCTAAGAACAACTCCTTAGAATATGTCTCTGGTCATCCACTAGGATACATTCTAGTTTTTCAAATTATTTTTTTGAGAGCCTTATGGAAGGCTGATTATCACCCTACCAGTGTATGATGCCAATTATATCACAGTTAAACTAGTAGATTATCTGGTTGAATCCAAAAGGACATGCATTTGGGTCATAATTTAATTTAGTTGATTAATTTTTAAAAAATATGGTAAAATATATGTATGTTTTAGTTCACACTAAATAAATTGTAAGTAGTGAAATATTCAACCTAAAATCTAATTAATATCAACATCAAAGGTATTGAATCACTATAGTGAATTTCTATTTAAGAGGGAAATATGTATTTAGTGGAAATTCAAACCTACTAATTAAGAATGATAAATATATGAGTGAAAACCACTAAATTCCTATGAATTTTTCTGATATGTACAAAACATTATAAAGTTAAAGAGAGTCCTTATAAATCTTTATAAAATTCTCAATTGGAGTGATTGAACCTTGTTGCGTGTGAATGAACTATTTATGAGAATACATCCATATTCAAAAACTAGTTGATACTTTTGAGTTTAATGTTGTTTTACAAAATCATAAAAGATGAAATTAAATTCATGTTCATTATACCTATTTTCATTACTAAAAATTAATAAAAAAAGAGATTGAAAATATAATTACATTAAAGAGAAATGAAAAATTGATTTTGAGTGAACACAAAATCAAAAAGAAAGTGGGAATATAAACATAAAAAAATCTTATAAATATTTCCATAAATAGAATAATTTTTATAATTATTCTAGTAAAAAAATCACAAATATGAGAATAAAATTTCTAGATTCATATATATACAAATCATAACTTGTTCTTTAGAATATAAATAATTATTCCAATAACAAAAAACTATACAAAAATAACAACATTCCTAAACAATATTAAGAGAAGAAAAAAATTCATTTTAAATAAAAGTCATAAACATATAAAAAATAGAAGTGGTAACCATTTACTAGGTCAATAAAAACAGTATTGAAAATTAGTAAAATAGACACAGGTGATTTACATGCTTTATTTAATTGACCTATATGCATGGGGTATAATCATAATAATATTTCACTATGAAAAACAAGAAGAAATGTATATGAAATAAAATAAAGAATTAGAATAGACTACAATATCTATCATAGAATTAAGATCACTCTATTATAGGGCATAATAGTAAAGTTGATCCTAAGAATAAAAAGTATTTCTGTGATCGAGATAGACTCATTCATGCACACAACAAAGAACCAGATAACCAACATGTTCAAGAATGAAAAAAATCAATAAAGGAATAAATAAATGGGCTGATACCCCTTTTCTAGGGCTTGGTATCACCTTTATTGGTAAATAAACTTCATACTAGGAATTATTCATCATTGTTTGCAAACCATGTACATAGTTCACCACATAAACCTAGAACGAGCCTCTTCATATACTATAAGTGATTAAAACACCATAAGTTCTCAATCAAAGCTATAAGAACCTACCCTAAGATGATAAAAATACCCTATATTCCTTATAATCTCTTTTTTATTTATTCTTTAATGGGAAAAACACTGAACCAGGGGTTGTTCTCCCTTAATTAACAGATAAACAATAAGAATCAATAGTTTTTCTATCCCTATAATCTCTATCTAGGTGAACTAATGGTAGATTTAGGGGAATAATCACTTAGGTAGAGTGCCCCTAGAGAAAACTTAACTGACTAACCCTAGAAATAAGGAGATTCTTAATGAAATGATAGTGGTAGTTGGTCACATCGCACAAGGGGCACATATATATAGGAGAAAAATTGGATAAATATAAACCATTCCAATTAATAACTCGTACTATAAATATGGCATAAGGTAAATGGGTAGAAGGGGAATAAAAAGATCTAATAAATCCATTCAGATAGAAAACACACCCAAAAAACACATAATGGGTGAATCATAACCACAAAAAGTGGTTAATCAACTTCCTAGGAAATAACTAAGTAAATATCTCAAATTAGAAAGGAAAATAGACAAATGGTGTTGTCACAAACCTCTACCTCCAAGGAAGTCCCTATAATTAGCCACTGAATGAGGATAATATTAATTGTTAATATATATAACATTCATGTTCTTTATTATTCATAAACACCATTTTAGTGCATTTTACACTTTGAACATCATTTCACATTTTTAATGTAAGTCCCTAAAATGAACCATTATATGGTAACTTTTTGAACACCATATAAAATACCCAATGATCTTGATTTTATTTTAATATTTAATCTTAAGGCTTATCAATACATTGGAAAAAATTAATACTTTTGTAGTACTTGAATATTCACATTGAAAGACCACCAAAATGGGCTTTCATATTAATACATTATGGGCAAAGTAAACTGGACAGCGGCCAAATAATGAGACTGTAGAGGCCAAGATCCAATCACAATGATTCTAAAACTTTAACTTAAGATATAATAAATCATTTTTAACATTTAATTATATAGTTACAATAGTTAATTTGAATATTTTAAGGGATTTCTATGCGGACCAATTTGGAGATAAAATTCATGGCCTGATTCTGCGGCTCAGAAAAACAGCCCACCATTTCGATAATATCTCACAAAACAAAATTTATTTTAGGCTGAAAATTTTCAGGTGGTTAGTTTACATCCAGGTATAAATTTTATTATTATATGCAAAACTCTAATTCTTCCATCTAAAAGGTAATTTAGATGTCTCTATTTTGTGGATGCAAGCTGGATTCCACTTTGGGTCAAGAGTGGAAAAGTATAAGTTCCACAAGATTTCCACCACCCTAAGCTTACCATACTAAAGTGGGATGACACTAACTATTGGAGGATCGACCCAATTCTCCCAAAATTCCTATTTAGGACAGTGGTGTTGTGGTATTTAGGGATCTTCGGTGCTTTCTTTCATTGTAATGTTATAATGCATTTTTGTTGTCTCAAGTTTTTCTTTCACATGTAAGTTGTTATAATTCATATTAGTTTCTTAATAAAAGTTATTATTATCCAATTATCCTATTATTATCATATAAATTTTATACTATTGCATCAAGGTGTGAATTTATTAAAAAAAAAACCATGTGAAATTATTCACAAAATGGTGGAGCGATTGTTTTCTTTTTATTGTTTTTTTACTTCTTCAATTCCTCCCTCACGAGTCTGCTTTCTGCTTCCATTGAAACCATAGAATCAATGGAGGGATAAAACACTTATGATTTTATCCAAGGGATTAGAAAGGATCTGGATTTGATGTTATTTCTCACTCCATTAATGTCTAATAACTTCTTTTAATTGATTTTTTTACGATCTTTAAACTCCTTCGTCCTTGTTGAATTTATGGCCACACACTTCAAGTACTAATATGAGATTTTACCATAGAGTGATCAACACCTTGATCCTAAAAGTGTATATGTGATTATTATTAAGGTGTATAAGTATTAAAACAGTATGTTATGATGTTTCTTGATCTTCTTAAATGAACCCATCTCTAATATAAGAATTTGAAATAGTTGAAAAAGGAATGCATCCAATACACCCCATGTGATATCCTTAGATCAAATCATTCTTTTAAATTAAATTCAATTAAGTATCTTAGCATTCAATTAAACCCATATAGTATCAACCCATTTTGTCCACTTTATATCAAAAAACAATCCATATAATGTACGTGTTTTTAGGTTACTTCTTAGGTCTTTGAGGATTCGACAACCCAAGCTAAACTATGAGTGACCGATTTACCCTAAAAACTTGGATAAATTTGGATGTGACCAAACTTTGGTCCCATTAATGGGGACCCAATTAATTCATCTCAATACCCATTCTATTCTCCCTAATTTCTTTTTCCCACCCCAAACTCTCTTATCTTTTCCCTTTCTCAGTTTTTTTCTTTTGGTGCATGTCCGCCTACACCCATGACCAATCAAACCATCTAGTTAGGGTGGATAGTGCTGGGGTTGGGGAGTTAAGTACACCAAGGGAAATATTTCCATTAGATCCTAATCTTCCTAATACTACATATTCAAAAATTGATCCTATTTCAATGGGGGGTCTTCAAAAAAACCAACTCATAAACCCGGGTGGGAACCAAAATAGAAATCCAAATGAGGCAGCCCTAAACTTGGGGAATGCAGCCGATCAAACCATGAATGACTACCTCAAACCTTCCTGGACCAATACACCCTCTTGAATTAGGCATGCTTCACTAGGATAATCCCACTATGTTTCAAACCTCATGTACTAATCCACCCTCCAACCTTCCTTGGGATGGAGTCGAAAACGCCATACCTTCATGTCAAAGAGTTTAATTACATTGTTGAAACCATGTGCCCATCACATCAACTTGAGTCAGCTAATATGAGGCTATTTCCTTTATCAATTAATAATTGAGTAAATAATTAGTTAAAAAATCTGAGACATGCATCAATCCACTCTTAGGACCAATTGAAAAGATAATTATACACAAAATACTTCCCTTATCACAAAACAATTGCACTTAAAAAGAGCATCCAAAACTTTTTTGAAAAAGAAGGGGAGTCATTTTATGAAACATGGTAAAGGTTCAAAGACA
Source organism: Viscum album (assembly GCA_963277665.1). NCBI lineage: Eukaryota > Viridiplantae > Streptophyta > Magnoliopsida > Santalales > Viscaceae > Viscum > Viscum album. The sequence continues at coordinate 1,796,272,479 of OY728120.1, forward strand.
CCCTAAAAATGGTTCCTCACCATGATTTTTCTATTCCTGAACAAGTAAGAATTTTCTATGAAGGGTTGGATCCGGGAAACAAACAATTCGTTAACATGATGTGTAATGGAACTTTCAAAAACAAAGCCCAAATGATGCTTACGAGTATCTAGAAATCCTTTCTGAACAAAATCAAACATGGGAAACATCACCTTAATATGATAAGACACCCACATCTGGTGAAATTAACATAGTTAGGGAGGAGGAAATCCTTAGGGTCAAACTTACTTCACTCACTAGGTAGGTCGAGGAGATCGTTCTTAGGAAGGTCTATGAAATTCAAACTGTTGACCCTATTTGCACAACTTGTGACAAACATGACCAAAAGTCTGACAACTTCCCAACCATCCCTTCCATTAAAGATGTTCTTCTAGGAGGACCACTAGTAGAGGTCAATTCTCTAAACTTTTAGAAACCATAGTACCAAAACACATTAAATCTAAGGTATAATGACCACCCAAGATTCAGCTAGAAAGATAACCAACAACCTAGCCAACCACAAGGACCAAACCCCTACCCTCCACAAAATTTTCAAAACCATAACCATTTCCAACCACAACCAGTCCAATACCAACACACTCCTCTACAATACCAACAACCCATCTAGTAACCCATGCAACAACCAATCCAGCAACCAAAGTATCCTTATAGGATAAACCAACTAGCAGAAGCCCCTAATCAATATTTCCCTCTTCCAATCCTTGAGAAGTTTTGTAAAAAAATGGATAAAATGAACTCAGAATTATGATACCTTAAAAATGAACTAAAAACCATTAAAATTGGGAATTCAAACATGACTACTCAACAAGTACCATCCTCAACTTTAAGGGGAGAATCCAGTTACACACAAACCTCTCATGAATAACTCAAAGCAGTGACTATTTTAAGAAGTGGTAAATCCATTGATAAACATGAAGAAACTATTCTAGAAGCATTAAAATATTCCAAAATAAATGAAAATGATGAAGAACCACCCACATATTCTGAAAAACCCAATTAGAATGTGAAGGAACTACAACTACACCAAACAATCAAACAACCCACTCCTTTCCCTCAACACATGAGAGGAAAAACTAATCCAGAACTGAATAAGAATTTGAGGAATATATTCTCTTAGGTTAAGTTGAACATCCCAGTTCTTGATTCAATCCAAACCATTCTGGACTACTCAAAGTACCTTAAGGACTTGTGCACTTTTAAAAGGAAATTTTCGCATAAAAACCAAGTCCTTTTGGATACTAATGTGAGTACCACCATTAAAGGGACCATTCTTAGAAAGTTAAAAGATCCAGGATGTCCATAAATTAATGTTAATTTAGGAGACAAAAAAGTTGTCAAAGCCTTTTGTGATCTAGGATCCAGTTTGAACCTCATTACTTATGCCATGTATTGTCAGTTAGGGATCAAAGAACTCCAACCCACATCTATCACTCTTGAACTTGTTGATCATAGTGGTCAAGTTCCTAAGGGGATATTAAAGGATGTTTTGGTGAAAGTTGAAAATTTCATTTACCCAGATGACTTCATTGTTTTGACAATCACCAAATATTAGGTCCTAGGGAGAAAACACCAATCATCCTTGGTTGTCCCTTCCTTGCAACAATCAACTCTATTATCCGAGTCCAAAATGGGAACATGACCATCACCTTTGGAAACATGAGTCTAGACTTGAACATATGCAATGAAAACTCTCAAATTAGAGATGATTAAGAGATCCATGAGTTTAATTGGATTGGTAGTGTTGATAGTGAAATCGAGTAATATCAAGGGATTACTGAAGGATGTTTAAGTCAATAAGAGATTGATTTTATTTGTTCACATGAGGGAAATTTGTCTCCTTGGCTTGAATATCTTTCAAATAGCTCTATTGATGATTTTATCAAATCACCAATCAATGATACCATTAGTGAAATCAATAACATTGAGTCCACAAACATTCATGAAACTGATCTGGCTTGATTATTTGATGAAAATTCTGTTCATAAGGAACCAATTCTGTCAAGAAATCTGGAAAAAGAAACCATGTTCAATACAAAGTCCCATCCTTCATTGGAAAGTGATAACCAATCTGATATCTAATTTAAAGTCCTACTTTCATCACTCAGCTATGTGTTCTTAGGGGACAATCGAGCCTTTCCTATTGTCATTTATTCCTCTCTTGAATCCAATCAAGAGATGATGGTTTTGGATGTCCTAAGAAATCATAAGAAAGTAATTGGATGTACCCTTTATGATATTCTTGGAATTATCCCACTCATTAGGAATCATAATATTGTTCTTGAATCTGAATCCAAACCATGTATTTAACCTCAATGAAGACTCAATACAAATCTTATGGTTGTGGTAAGGAAATAACTTCTTAAGTTTTTGAAAGCCAGTATCATCTACCCCATTGCTGAGAGTGAGTGGGTAGGCCCAATTCAAGTTGTACCAAAGAAAGATGGAATCATTGTGATCACCAATGAGGATGGAAAACTTATCCCCACAAGGGTTAGTAGTGGATGAAGAGTCGGTATTGACTATAGGAAGCTCAACTCTTGTACCAAGAAAGACCATTTCACCTTTACCTTTATTGATCAAGTCCTCGTGCGAGTGGCAGGTCATCAATTATATTGCTTCCTAGATGGATTCTTAGGGTATAATAAAATAGAGGTATCCTTAGAGGATTAAGGAAAAACAAACTTCACTTTTCTATTCATCACTTTTCCTTCTAACTCATGCACTTTGGGTTATGTAATTCCCCTGGTAACTTCCAGCGGTGCATGATAGTAATCTCCTCAGACATGGTGGGGGATTGTTTAGAGGTCTTCATGGATGACTTCTCAATCTTTAAGGATAATTTTTAGGGATGAATTTTGAATGTTGAAAGGGTTTTTCCCAGATGTGAGGATAATAATCTCATCTTAAATTGGAAAAAATTCCATTTCATGGTAAAGTAAGGACTTGTTCTAGGCCATCTGGTATCTGATAGAGGGATTGAAGTTGATAAAGCTAAGGTCAACATAATTCATCACCTTCACTCTCGTAAAAATGTTAAGGAAGTGAGGTACGTATTAGGACATTTTGGTTTCTATAGAAGGTTCGTTAGGAATTTTAGCTCTATTTATTGACAACTTTGTGCTCTATTGGTGAAATATGATACATTTTTATGGACATAAATCTATGAGGAATCATTATCAACACTAATTTCAGATCATATTCACCCACCTATCATGAAATCTAAAAATTGGAAACTTCCTTTTGAGATCATGTGCAATGCAAGTGACTTCATTGTAGGAGAAATCTTAGGAAAACTGTGTGAGAAAACTCCATGTGTCATTGCTTATGAAATCAAATATTTAAATGATGTACAAATAAACTACACAACTGCTGATAAAGTATTTCTTGCTGTTGTATTTTTCTTAGAGAAATTCAGGTCCTATCTCTTAGGATCACCTATCATTGTCTTCACTGACCATTCAGCCTTGAAATAACTTTTCTAAAAAAAATATTCCAAGGCTAGATTAATTTGGTGGGTCCTTAGTCTTCAAGAGTTAAATTTAACCATTAAGTATAAAAGGGTATTGAAAATTTTTTAGCTGATCACCTATCTTGGATGGAATTTAAAGACAAATCAAATTACCTTTCTGTGTCTGATTCATTTTCCGATTAGCACCTCTATTCTGTGAGTGATTTCCCATGGTATGCTGACATAGTAAACCATTTGGTTATGGGTGACATTCCAAAATTCCTCGAGACCCAAGTTAAGAAGAAATTCATTTCTAATGTCAAACACTACGTGTTTTATGATCCTTACCTCTTAAAGTTTTTTCCAGATCAAATCATTAAGAGATGTGTTCCTGAGTATGAGAAAGATTCCATTCTAAAATTTTGTCATGGAGAGGTATGCGGAGGCCACTTTTCCACAAATAAAACTATTGCAAAGGTCCTCAAAAGTGGTTTTTACTAGCCTAACCTCACTAATGATTCCTTCTAATTCTGAAAAAGTTGTCATCAATGTCAACAATTAGGATCCATTACTAAAAGGAATAAAATGACCCTTACTCCCATTCTGTTCATTGAAATATTTTATTGTTGGGGAATTGATTTCATGGAACACTTACCAAACTCTAGGGGTTACCTATACATACTCTCAGATACTGATTATGTCTCAAAATGGGTTGAGGCCATTCCCACCAAGTCCAATGATCATCATGTTGTGATCTAATTTCTAAAAGAGCACATATTTTCTTGATTTGGAATTCCTAGGGCTATAATCAGTGATCGGGGAACCCATTTATATAACCTCACATTCTCCTCACTCATGTCTAAGTATGGGATTTCTCATAAAGTTTCCACTTCCTACCATCCTCAAACCAATGGTTATTCTGAGTTAGAAAATAGGGTGATTAAGAAAATTCTTAAAAAAATTATCAATACCTCTAGGAAATATTGGTCTGAGAAACTCTTGGATACCCTTTGGGAATATCATAATGCATTAAAAACCATCCTATTAATGTCACCATATAGGTTGGTTTATGGAAAATCATGTCATTTACCTGTTGAAATTGAGCATAAGGCATTTTGGGCAATCAAAAAAATGAATTTCAACATTTATTTGGCTGAAAAAATGAAATTAGATCTCAATGAACCTGAGGAACTTAGGATGAAGGCTTATAAAAATTCAAGGATAAATAAATCTAGAGTTCAAGCCTAACAATCTAGGAATCTCAAAGTTAAACACTTTGAACTGGGAAAATTCGTGCTCTTGTATAGTTTAAAACTTCATTTAAACCTAGGAATGTCAAGGTCTAGATGGTCAGGTAAATGCATAGTGCATCATGTGTACCCCCATGGGGTAGTAGAGAATTAGGATCCCACAAGTGGTCACATTTTCATGGTCAATGGTCATAGGTTAAAACCATTCATTTAATCATTCTATAAATAGGAAACAGAGGTTGAGTTAACTAATAAAACCTATGAACTAGGAAAAAATTGATAGATTTAGGATCCATGTAGGGATAAAAATGTTAAACAAAAGCGCTGCACAGGAGGAAACCCATGGTTTTCATGATTCCAATCTTTGTGAATCATCTTTATTTTTCAAATAGGATTAATGAATCATTTTGATATTTAAAAAAAATAGACTGTTGAACTATTCTTAAATTATGAGTATGGATGGGTATGAAAGGGGAGCACCATATTCATACATGTAATGTGGTGTGTGTAGATACCCAGATCTTGACGTACATAGACATTACATTACTTTTGTGGAATAATTAATACATAATAAAAACAGACAACAAAGGACCGCAATAGTTTAGTTTCTTTGGAAACTTGAAACATAATATTCTAATCTTGGGGAAAGATCTTCAACATCTCACATAAATATCTTCCCTTATTTTTTCTTACCTAAAACCTTTATTTATATCCTGGGGGAAAAGAAAACATATAAATGGTGAGCTCAAATGCTCAGTAAGGTTAATCATGGAGAAAATAAAACAAACCATATACATTTGAACTTCAAAACATGAACATAATGTTTAAACATCAAAATCTTGAGTTGTGAAATTGATCTTGGAAATACGTAAGGCATAGATCATAAAGGAACATCAATCATGATAAAATAGCATGGTAATAAAACATTTAATTGTTGAAAAACATTAAGTACATGATATGATTTCCATAGTATCCAAGGCATTGCTGCCAAGACCATCTTAGTGGACAAAGTCCCTTACTGAATCGAGTTCACTCCTCATTCCAGTCCTGTATCACTAAACCAGATTAACTTACCATTCTAGCCATGGCTATATCATGAGATATAAATCATTACCCAATGCATTAGAGGGAGATATAGGTACCACCAATCTCATAATGAAATAATTCTTATGTGTGACACAACATCAACATAAATCATTCATCATAACCCAAAGTGATAAAAATGGGTTTCATAAACATCATCCCATCATAACATAATCCATATAAAACAAATGGATATCATTTAATCATAATAAAATTGAAACCATGTAAATCATATAGATATTATACTTGAAACATACACATATAAAATAATGTCATCTTAGATGGAAAATGGTTTTGATAAAACACTTGAAATGAATTCTTGAGGAATATATCCTTTCTTGTTCAAAATCATTTTCTTTTCACAAAATTCCCTGAAATTTTAGAAGAAAAGGATTTTGTTGAAAATAATCATGAAATATTTTGGAGGAATCTTCATGAAAATAAGGCTTTATGAAACCGTAAAAATTCGTTCATGCCGTATAAGTTAAAAAAAAATTCTTCTTGTACTCTTTCCAGAAAAGTCAAAAAGTACCTCATATAGTAAACAAAAGAAATATTCCTTACATACCATGTAGTAAAAGTAAAAAATGGGTAAAAATGACTTTAAACATAAATGAAATAATTTTTAGAAAATAGGTACATGGATGATAAATATAACCCCAGTAAATACTTACGAATAAACAATCTCAGATAAAAATGAGATTTGAAAAATTATCCCTTACCTTAGGTCCGATATGCTTCGTACATATCTGAACCTCCTGTATAATGATTTAAATAATGTCATTGGGTTATTAAAGAATCATATTAATTGTTATGATATCATATATGGTTCACTTATGACTTTATATTACCCTTTCTTTTGTAAATTCCATGTTAAAGCAGCGTTTTGGGTAAAATAGTTTTATTTATCGTACGTGTTTGGACATATTGTTCTTGATATTATTATTACTTATATCATGATTTAATTACTTCCAGAATGTAAATCATGATTTATATACCATATATATTCAGTATATATATATATAATAGATATATAAATGAAATGAAATACACCGTTTATGGAGACGGTAGGCCGTACGTATGCATGAACGCTGTTTTCCTTTCCTTATTGACTTGAATGGAAGTAAGTAGATGAAATATATATATATATATATACATATATATATATATATACATAAATACAGTAGATTTATCATGTCATACATTTCATTATTATTCATTATATATACTTTATAATCATTCTTGAATGGTTAACATGGAGGATGAATCTCATCGCGTCGTGGAGACGGTAATCCGTACGTACACACGATCGATGAAATCATTCCCATAATTATTTAATTGAATTGAAGTGGATGATATAATATCTCAGAATCATTACGATGTTATAATATCTATATATAGTTATTCTTTACACCATTATACCCATCCAATTAAGGTGGTGGTGGAAAAAATAGATTACATCACGGTGTGGAGACGGTATTCCGTACGTACGCACGCGCAGTGATTTCATTTTCCGTAGAATGGATAGAAGGTGAAATGGGGTTGTTTCATATTTATAATAACATATCAGTATATTAGTGATACTTATTTTATTACTTTATAATGAAACAACTAAATAAGAATAAGAAGTTGAAGAAGAAACAAACTTGAAAGAATCGGTAGAAGAGATTACCTCTTCTTCGATGCACCTCTTTCAAGATTCCTCTTAAGGAACTAGAGTTGGTCTTTTGAGGAGATAATAACCTCTATAATGTTTCTATGGAAGTTTATAAGGTAAATGGGAAGGGGTTGGCTGAGAATGAAGGCTCAAAAATGTGTAAAGAGAAGAGGGAGGAGGTTCCCTTTTATAAGGGAGGAGAGGGGCACTTTAGAAAAAACTTAAAATATTATTTTATAATAAAGTCATATTCGGTTTATAATTGCTCCAAAGTGACTTATTTAGAATATAAAGTGGGGATGGGTCTAAATCCTCTCAACCAATAGGTTTTAGACAAGTTTAGGTTACTATTTTCACCTAATCATTTAGATTTAACTCTAAGTTAAATAATTTAACTTTTACCGTGTCTTCTTGTTTTCTTACACTATAGGGTTAATAAACTTATTATGACAAGCCCAAAGAACCCCAAGTGGTTCATTATTAATATATATAACCTTATCTAAGTCATTTTCCCGAACCTTAGATTTTTAGGAATATAATAACAACTAATAATATAATATTTGTTTTAAAAACTATTTTATGTCAATTTTGACACTATTTGGTAATTGATTTTTGTGAAAATCATAACTGCATTATTAGTTCGAAAATATTTAATTAAATCAATACTAAAATGTCATATTAACCTATAAAATTAGTGTAATTCATAAAAAGTCTCAAATTACATTTATTTGGGTATTTATAATATCAATTATGTTAATATTTCATTAATAAGGTAATTATTGCATCATCATTGTGTCATAAATAAATAAAATTATTTAATGTCTAAAGATTATAAATAAAAAACCATCATGTAGGAAATTTTTTATCTTTCTAATTAATATTTATAGTCATATTTATCTTATGTATAACCCTATATTAAAAATGTTTTAGTTATTGAACTTTGATTTTAACTATTTTAACTCTTCTTTAAATAAAATAATAATAAATGTCCTAATCTAATCGAAGTGGGCCTAAAGGGTAATATTTTCTTCCTAAGGTTGTTTTTTGTCGAATTACACTTATCCAATAGAATTAGTACATGTGTTAGGGTAATGATAATATCATTTTTCCCCTTAATTACCCTATTTACTTTTAACCGTGGTAAATAAAAGTAAAAAGTTACTATTCACCAAAAATTATTTTTATCTTATTGAACCACATTTTACTCCTTGATAGTAACTTTTTCTCTCAGATTTTAGAAATTACACTCACATAAGCGGTAAAATTAAGTTTTATGTAAATTTACATATTCTCCTAGGAGGTGGGTAAAAGACGGTGAAAAGTTCAATAAAATTTTTATATATCTAAAATTATTATAAAATGACTCCAATTAATTACATTGAACTTATGTATCAATTTTTACCTAAAATAAATTTAAATAAAATAAATAATTATTTAAATAAAAAGTCGGTTTTTAAATAGTAACCTAGTGTTTTCACTATTCATCAAAAATTGAATTTTTTCAGAAAAATACCAAAAAATCACCCTAGGCTAATTTAGATATTCCAAATCCAAAAATGAAGTCCATTTTGAAAGATAAAATTTATAAAATTTTAAAAAGTGGGTACTACTATTCATAATGACTAGTTCATAATAATATTATAGTAATATCTTGTTTAGTGAAACTCGGTATTGCGTATAACACACGCTATCGAGGAAGGTTGCTCGGGCATGAAACAAAATCCTAGAATAGTGTTTTCATATACTGCAAGATAATACGGTGTTTCTTATAGCGCAAGTTAATCTTGGTGTAGCGTATCAATTAAAAAAAATATTTCTCATAAAATATCAGGGTGTTACATTCTACCCCCCTTAAAATGAATTTCGCCCTCGAAATTCGTCGGGGTTATAAATGGTTTTATACTTGAAAGTTTCTTTCATAGAAACCCACATCGTAAAAAGGAATACTAAAACTTAATTTTTAAAACTAATGTATGAAATGTAAAAGTTACCCAAATTAACTCTTCACTGGGTTTCCACATAGAAGAACATAGGTGAAAATATGGATATGGAAGAGAAATCTAACCATCAAGTTCTGATGGAGAGTGGTAGAGAACATGGCTATGAAAAATCCAAAAATCACAAATCCATAAATTTGTGATGATTTAAGGTACCATTTGATTCATCAAATTTAAGGACACTAGGAAAACATTTTTGGTTTTCAAGAACATTTCCCTAAAGTTAAAGGATTTTTGAATTAAAAGAAATACTTACTTGATTTTGGTATAATCTCACCGTTGTTCGTGCCTTAAACAATTTCCACTTCATCTCTTAAAGAAATAAAGTTGAATTTTTCATTCATGAAGCGTTAGCAGATCATGTGATATAACAGTGGGTCATTCTATCTATCTCAAATAAAAGGTTAGAAAAAGTTATTAAATATACAAAAGTCCATATATGGTGAGATTAATCGTATATGGTTCCTAAAATGGACATATACTTCATATATCATACCAAATAATAAATTGAAACTAATTTATACTAACCAGGGACTTCCTATAGGCTAGAGGTAAGAGATAAAGGCCTGTTGCACTTCAGCTGTGGGTTCGATTCCCGCAACCTTGTCTGACGCGACGGGTTGTCACCCGTCCTGCATGTTGTCCTTTTTTTTTAAAACTACATTTTTATAATATTCCAGAAATAATATAAAAAAATGTTATATCCTTAAACAATATTATCTTATGTCCAACATAATCCATTTCAAATCTTTAGGCTTATCCAAAATACTTCTATCCAAGCTCATAGTATAAAGAAAAAAGTTACTAGAAATGTCATCAACCAAGCATGTGAATACCATCATTTATCCCCCATATATCATAATATATATCTTGTTGGTCATGTTCCAAACATGTGAATACCTTAATCATGTATTATTTTGAAACATGAATTACTATAGAACCTTAGTGAAAACATAAATTCTATCAAAAGTTAACTCTTTCCACATACCAAAATCCCAAAATTTATATATACTCAAACCATGATATCACTTTGTCCTCATATCAATCATGAGCTCATGAATACTATCAAACATATTATTTTCTTCTTATCCCTTCATTATGCGCATATCATCTTATTTTCAAAAATATTTCAATCACTTTTCATGGTTACCAGTACCATAATATTATTGAAAACCATAATAAAAAAATACATAGATATTCCAATATTCCACGATACTATAAATGAGATACCACAACATTATTTTGGAATCCAATTACAAAAACACTTAATCATTCCACCACATCATTGTTATACTCAACATCACCAATAGTGATCACATGTGACTTCCCTTTGTACTTTTCCTTAATAGGTTGTTGATCTCGATCATCATTAACCCTTGGATTAGGGCATTGGTTAGCATAATGACCCATTTCCTTGCACTTGTAGCATTGAAGTGTTGGTGGTGGGTTTTCTGCAGTCTTTTCTCCATTCACACCAATAGCTACCTTTTTCCCATTACATCGGCACTCAGCAGCTTGATGACCTTATTTTCCACACTTGAAACATTTTTGAGTACCTTTTAGACAATCTCCACCATGCTTCTTTCCACACTTTGAGCATAAAGAAACATTCACCTTTTTTTCACCATTGTTTTGATATTTTTCCACAAACTCCATCTTTAATTTCTTGTCAAAACCATGAGATGGATATGTAACACCAACTTCCAGTACTTCATTGATAGCACACCACACAATTTCTTCATAGATACTAAAGTCTCTTATCACCAATGCCCTTCATAGACTTGTTTTAAGACACTGAAGAATTGATCAACTTTACTTTCAGGTTGGATGATAAATCCAGATGCATACCTTGCAAGCCTTGTAAAATTCACTTCGTATATACTAACAGATTCATCATCATTTTTATTAATCTCAAGGAACTCCTTCTATATCTTTGTGCGAAGAATATGAGGGAATTACTTATTGAAAAACAAGTTCTTGAACTCGTTCCATTCCATGGATTCAATTTCATCTTGGGGCCTTATATTCCTAATTAAATTCCACCACTGATCAGCTTCACCTTCTAATCAGTAAACAGCTAAAATGACTTTTTCATGTTCTGAACATAGAGGTATGGAGAATATAATTTCAATGGTACTAATCCATTGTTCAGCAACAAGTGGATCAGAAGACCCATTGAAAGAAGGTGGACGTTGCCTCATGAAGGACTCGATAGAATATTGTTCCCTTCTCTACTCATTTGGAAATCCAGAATGATTCATAGCTTGTGTAAGTATAGCAATAGGATTTTCCACTACATCTCTCATAACACTGGTTTGTTCAGGAGGAAAATCATTGCACCGCCCATTACATTGATCAACACGGTTCCTTTGGGTTCTAGCCATCGTCTAAAAACCAAAAAGAATAGTGTGAGATGAAAAATCATTCTAGGAAAACAACATAATAAAGGGGGAGTACCTTCAATATCTAACATATTAGGTTTAATTATAATATCGTTACCATAATTCTAGGACTATAACCTATACTTATACTTAACCTTAGGGACATCCCTAGACATACCTTAGAAATATCTCTAGGGATCTCACTAAAGTTTTCACATCTTAATTTCCAAAGGTTAACTAAACCTTTCCTCCGATAACAACTGTAGAGACCCAGAGCTTTACGTACATAGAAATTACATTACTTTTTCAGAATACTTAATAAATAACAAAAACAGACACCAAAGGACCGTAATAGTTTAGTGTCTTTGGAAACTTGGAACATAATCTTCTAATCTTTGTGAAAGATATTCAACATCTCCCATAAATATCTTCCCATTTTTTTTCTTACCTAAAACCTTTATTTATATCCTTGGGAAAAGAAAACATATAAAGGGTGAGGTCAAATACTCAGTAAGGGTAATCATGGAGAAAATAAAACAAACCATATACATTTGAACTTCAAAACATGAACATAAAGTTTAAACATCAAAATCATGAGTTGTGAAATAAATCTTGGAAGTACGTAAGGCATAGATCATAAAGGAACATCAATCATGAAAAAATATCATGGTAATAAAACATTTAATTGTGGAAAACCATTAAGTACATGATTTTATTTCCATAGTATCCAAGGCATTGCTTCCAATACCATCTTAGTGGACAAAGTCCCTTACTGAATCGAGTTCACTCCTCGTTCCAGTCCAGTATCACTGAACCAGATTAACTTAACATTCCAGCCATGGATATCTCATGAGATATAAATATTTACCCAATGCATTGGAGGGATATATAGGTCCCACCAATCTCATAATGAAATCATTCTTACGTGTGCCACAACATCAACATAAATCATTCATCATAACCCAAAGAGATAAAAATGGGTTTCATAAACATCATCCCATCATAACATAATCCATATAAAACAAATGGATATAATTTCATCATAAGAAAAGTGAAAACATTTAAATCATAGAGATATTATACTTGAAACATACTCATATGAAATAATGTTATCTTATATGGAAAATGGTTTTGATAAAAGACTTGAAATGAATTCTTGAGGAAAATATTCTTTCTTCTTCAAAATCATTTTCTTTTCACAAAATGCCATGAAATTTTAAAAGAAAAAGGATTTTGTTGAAAATAATCATGAAATATTATGGAGGAAGATTCATGAAAATAAGGCTTTATGAAACTGTAAAAATCCGTTCATGCCGTATAAGTTAAAAACATTCTTCTCGTACTTTTTCCAAAAAAAGTCAAAAAGTACCTCGTATGGTATACAAAATAAATATTCCTTACATACCATGTAGTAAAATTAAAAAATGGTTAAAAAGGACTTTAAACATACATGAAATCATTTTTAGAAAATAGGGACATGGATGATAAATATAACCCCAGTAAATACTTATGAATAAACAATCTTGGATAAAAATGAGATTTGCAAAATTATCCCTTACCTTAGGTCCGATATGCTTCGTACGTATCCGAACCTCCTGTATAATGATTTAAATAATGTCATTGAATTATTAAAGAATTATATTCATTGTTATGATATCATATATGGTTCACTTATGACTTTATATTACCTGTTCCTTTGTAAATTCCATGTTAAAGCAGCCTTTTGAGTAAAATCGTTTTATTTATCGTACGTGTTTGGAAATGTTGTTATTGATATTATTATTACTTATATCATGATTTACTTAATTATAGAATTTAAATTATGATTTATATATCATATATATTCAGTATATATATATATATATAATAGAGAGATAAATGAAATGAAATACACCGTTCATGGAGACGGTAGGCCGTACATACACATGAATGTTGTTTTCCTTTCCCTATGGACTTGAATGGAAGTAAGTATATGACACACATATATATATATATATATATATAAATCCAGTAGCTTTATAATTTCATACATTTCATTATTATTCATTATATATACATTATAATCATTCTTGAATGGTTAACATGGAGGATGAATCTCATCGCGTTGTGGAGACAGTAATCCGTACGTACGCACGAGCGATGATATCGTTCCCATAATTATTGAATTGAATTGTAGTGGATTATATAATATCTTAGAATCATTAAGATGTTATAATAACTATATATAGTTATTCTTTACACCACTATACCCATCCAAGTAAGGTGGTGGTGGAAAAAACAGATTACACCATGGCGTGGAGACGATATTCCGTACGTTCGCATGCGCAGTGATTTCATTTTCCGTAGGATGGATAGAAGGTGAAATGAAGTTGTTTCATATTTATAATAACATATCAGTATATTAGTGATACTTATTTTATTACTTTATAATTAAAAAACTAAATAAGAAGAAGTTGAAGAAGAAAGAAACTTGAAAGAATCGGTAGAAGAGACTACCTCTTCTCCGACGCACCTCTTTTAAGATTCCTATTAAGGCACTAGAGTTGGTCTTTTGAGGATATAATAACCTCTATAATGTTTCTAGGGAAGTTGATAAGTTAAATTTTCAGGGTTTGGCCGAGCATGAAGGCTCAAAATTGTGTAAAGAGAAGAGGGAGGAGGTGCCCTTTTATTAGGGAAGAGAGGGGCACTTTAGGAAAAACATAAAATATTATTTTATAATAAATTCATATTCGGTTTATAATAGCTCCAAAGTGACTTATTTAGAATCTAAAGTGGGGATGGGTCGAAATACTCTCAACCAATAGTTTTTATACAAGTTTAGGTTACTATTTTAAACTAATCATTTAGATTTAACTCTAAGTTAAATAATTTAAATTTTACCGTGTCTTCCTGTTTTCTTACACCATATGGTTAATAAACTTAATATGGAAATAAAAAAGAACCCCAAGTGGTTCATTATTAATATATATAACATTATATAAGTCATTTGGCCTAACCTTATATTTTTAGGAATAGAATAACAACTAATAATATAATATTTTTTTTAAAAACTATTTTATCTCAATTTTGACACTATTTGGTAATTGATTTTTGTGAAAATCATAACTGCATGATTAGTTCGAAAAAAGTTAATTAAATCAATACTAACATGTAATATTAACCTATAAAATTATTTTTATTCATAAAAAGTCTCAAATTACATTTATTTGGGTATTTATAATATCAATTATGTTAATATTTCATTAATAAGGTAATTATTGCATCATCATTGTGTCATAAATAAATTAAATTATATAATGTCTAAAAATTATAAATAAAATACAATTATGTATTAAATCTTTTTATCTTTCTAATGAATATTTATAGTCGAATTTATATTATGTATAACCATATATTAAAAATGTTTTAGTTATTAAACTTTGATTTTAACTATTTTAACTCTTCTTTAAATAAAATAATAATAAATGTCCTAATCTAATCCAAGTGGACCTAAAGGGTAATATTTTCTTCCTAAGGTTGTTTTTTGTCGAATTAAACTTATCCAATAGAATTAGGACATGGGTTAGGGTAATAGTAATATCATTTTTACCCTTAATTACCCTATTTACTTTTAACCGTGATAAATAAAAGTAAAAAGTTACTATTCACCAAAAATTATCTTTATCTTATTGAACCATATTTTACTACTTGATATTAACCATGTCTCTAATATTTTAGAAATTACACTCACAGAAGTGGTAAAATTATGTTTTATGTAAATTTACAAATTCTCCTTGGAGGTGGGTAAAAGACGGTGAAAAGTTCAATAAAATTTTTATACATCTAAAATTATTATAAAATGACTCCAATGAATTACATTGAACTTATATAGGTATTATTTATAAATTTTTACCTAAAATAAATTTAGATAAAATAAATAATTATTTAAATAAAAAGTCGGTTTTTAAATAGTAACCCAGTGTTTTCACTATTCATCAAAAATTGAAAGTTTTCAGAAAAATACCAAAAATTCAGCCTAGGATAATTTAGATATTCCGAATCCAAAAATGAAGTCCATTTTGAAAGATAAAATTTATAAATTTTCAAAAAGTGGGTATTACTATTCATAACGGCTAGTTCATAATAATATTATAGTAATATCTTGTTTAGTGAAACTCGGTATTGCGTATAACACACGCTATCAAGGAAGGTTTCTCTGGCGTACAACATAATCCTAGAATAGTGTTTGCATATACTGCAAGCTAATATAGTGTTGAGTATAGCGCAAGTTAATCTTGGTGTAGCGCATCAATTAAAAAAAATATTTCTCATAAAATATCGAGGTGTTACAGTGTGATCCTTGAGTAATACCTTACCCAAAAATTTAAAAAGAAGACAATGTATCATTAGTTCATTTTATTTTTATGTGTTTTTAGGTTAAAATAAAAATACAAAATAATAATAATAATAATTAATAAAACATTAAGAAGACATGTCTTAGGTCGTGGGGCAAACCCCATCACAACTGGCGAAGATGTGGGGACTCGAACTTGGGACCGAAGGGAGACAGGGGCATGTGCTTACCACTGACCTACAAATTATAGTGCTTCCCTATTCTATAATTTTTGTATATATACTTATATTTTAATTTTTTATTATATGAATAAATAAATAAATATATATATATTATTTGGGTTGTTTGTTTGTTTGTTTTTTCCTTTTTCTACTTGGGAACTCTACAAGTGACATGGATATCAAAGAAATAAATTGGAGCAGAAAGAACTTCAACTTCAACTATTAGGTGAATTCATTCCATGATCCTCATATTTCAAATTCCTTTTAGAACTCCTCTCATCTATCTCTACCCCCTTCTAAATTTTATTTTATTTAAACACTGCAGACAGTGTTATTCTAAGTTGGGGGTGGGGGTGAAAATAATGAAAAAAATTAATTAATTTTGTGTGCATAAAAAAAGCATTGAAGTAAAATTTTATTTAACCTTGAACATGATAATACACATTTCACACTTTCAAACTGAATATCAAATAATTTAGCATGCCCTGATTCTGATTTTAATCCATGTATAATTTTTTGAGCATAGATTTTGGAAAGTGTGTCTGTCTAATGTGAAATTTCATTGTTTATATTTTCATGAAAATAAAAAAATATCACAACACACGTACTTTAGATAGTGGGGTATTAATTTGAGTTCATGGACCCCCAAATAAATAACATAGGTTTAGTGATCATTTTAGTTTTAATATGAGTATTTAATAAAAAAAAATTGCACGTAGAGCAATGAAATGACCTAATACATGGATTTCAGCACTTGAGGATCGTGAATCCATAGTTGTGTGACCCAGATTTAGTAATTTTATCTCTATTTGTGGTAATTTGACTTTGTTTTTGACTGATTTGACTTGGGATGTTGCCTGAGTATGTGGGATTCACTTGGTACCCCAAGGTCTTTGAGCCTGAGAGTCACCGACAAAGTCTCGCTATATGGGTTGACTCTTTTGAGTGCAATTTCAATTACCATGGAAAAATTACATAAAAAAATTTAAGTCTCATATTAATATTGAAATGTGATTCCACCCAACGCTTCCATCATTTTCCCTTGAATAAAGATGAACCCCCCATGTCTATTATGATACACAACACTTCATCATACTTAATTGAAATTGGATGAAATATGATGATGAATTTGAAAATAGGAATGGTCTTGGGATTAGGATATTATTATGAAACTATCATGTATTAAAATATTTTTATGGGTTTCATGATTGTTTAGTATAAGGTTTCTTGGTGATCAATGTGCATTAAAAAGTTTTTGGAAAAGGGAATTTGAATTTCATATGTTTGGGATATATTTTGCTCGGGACTAGAAAAACTCAAGTTAGGGGGTGTGATTAACCACTTAATGAGGCTAATATTCATGTTCTTTATTATTCAAAAACACCATTTTAGTTCATTTTACACTTTGAACATCATTTCACATTATTATTGTAAGTCCTTCTTAAAATACACTATTACATGATAAATTTTTGAACACCATATAAAATACCCAACGATCTTGATTTTATTTTAATATTTAATCTTCAGGTTTCTCATTACGTTGGAAAAAATTAATACTTTTGGAGTACTTGAAGATTCACATTGAGAGACCACCAAAATGGGTTTTCATGGAAACAAATTATGGGCAAAGTAAACTGGACAACATCCCAATAAAGATACTATTGTGAATAGAATCCAATACAAATTATTCTAATAATTTAGTTTATGATATATGAAATAATTTTTAACATTTCATCAAATAGTGATAAGATCTAATTTATATGTTTTAAGGGAGTTCTAGGTGATGCAAGTTGGAGATAAAATTATGGGCCAGATTCTGCAGCCCAGCAAAATAGCACACTATTTCGATAATATCTCACAAAAAAATTACATTTGGGATGAAATTTTATAGGATGTTTGGAGACATATAGAGATCCATTTTCTTCTTCTATGGACTAATCTGATTCAGCCATCTAGAATTCCATTTAGATTCCATTGTTCGGTGGATGCAAGCTAGATTCCACTTCGGGTCAAGAGTGGAAAAGTCTAAGTTCCATAAGATTTCCACCACCATAAGCCTACCATACTCAAGTGAGATGACTTTAACTATTGGATTCTTGACCTAAGGCTCCCAAAATTTCTATTTAAGGTAGTGGTGTTGGAGTATTTAGGGATCTTTGGTGCTTTATTTCATTGTAATGTTATGCTGAATTTTTGTTGTCTCAAGTTTGTATTTCACATGTAAGTTGTTCTAATTCATCTTAGTTTCTTAATAAAAGTTATTCTTATCTTATTATTCTATTAAACTCATATCACATTGATACCGTTTCATCACGGTGTGAATTTATTCACACAAAACCTTGTGAAATTATTCACAAAATGGTGGAGTGATCGTTTTCTTTTTATTGTTTTTTTACTTCTTCAATTCCTCCCTCATGAGTCTACTTTCCACTTCCATTGAAACCATAGCATCAATAGAGGGATAAAACACTTATGGGTTGATACAAGGGAGTATAAAGGGGCTGGATTGGATGTTATTTCTATCTCCATTAATGTCTAATAACTTCTTTTAATTGAGAATTTTGTTTGACGATCTTTAAACTCCTTCATACTTGTTGGATTTAAGGCCACACACTTCAAGTAATAATACGAACTTTTACCATGGAGTGCTCAAAACCTTGATCCTCCAAGTGTATAAGTGATTAGTGTTAAGGTGTGTAGTTATTAAATCAGTAAGTGATGATGTTTCTTGATCTTCTTAAATGAACCCATCTCAAATATAAGAAATTGAAATAGTTTAAAAAGGAATGCATCCAATCCACCCCAAGTGATAACCTAGGATGAAATCATTATTTTAAATGAAATTCACTTAATTATTTTAGCGTTCACTTAAACCCATCTAATATCAACCCATTTTTTCCACTTCATATCCAAAAAAATCTATAGAATGTACGTGTTTATAGTTTACTTCTTAGGTCTCTAAGGATTTGACAACCCAAGCTAAACTACAAGCGACCTATTAACCCTAAAAACTTGGGTAAATTTGGGTGAGACCACCCTCATAGGATGGAAATGAATAAAGGGAGATAATGACCCCCAAGTCCCACCTCTAGTAGGCCTCATTTTGGTGATTAGCACCAAGGGTGGACAAATATCGCAATATGGGAGTCATTACACTTTATAAAGAACAAAATCAGGAGATAAGATGTATCATCAACAAAAACTCCAATACATATATAAAATAGAAACCCAAACCATCCCACATGTATGTATAAATAAAACTTATAAAAATACAATAAATTATCCAAAAGTAAATACCCAAAAGTAAAGATAAAGCATCGACTCAGAAACTATCAAGGATTTGAGATAGTAAGGTCCAACACGATCTGATAAATCCTCATGGAAACCTGAAAACAATTTTATATTAGTTGGGTGTGCATACAAGTACACTCATTAGAAAAATAAAAGTCTCTCATGTACATGTGAAATAATCATACCAATGCACCTGTGAGAAAACAATAGAACCAAACGACATCTAAGCAGGTATATTAACCGTCCTAATCTCACCAAGGCAAAATCACCAAATAAAGCATGTAAAGTAATATAATATAAGGTAAATCACATCAATGATAGGGTACCCCACACCAATTTCCCACTGATTAGCTACTTTTTTCCCAATCTAAAACATCATAGTGAGCCCACCTCTTCTGAATATACCATATCACATCCCCCCCGCACACACCTTGGTTCCAAAACACATCCCACCCACACACCTGGGCCTCAGAACACAACACATCTCCTCTCGAAGAAACCTGGGACGTCACATCACAACTCATCCTAAAGACACCTATGATACCATATCACAACTCATCCTACCTTCACCCACCTAGGACTCACAACACAACACATCTCATCCCAAAGACACCTGGGACACCACATCAAAACTCACCATCTAATGCACTAACAAAACTCTAGTCATCACAGCCTGTGCAATACCTACCTCACCTAGAATATGTAATAGGGAAGAGTGGGTGGCCGTTCATCATCATCCCACTGTGATATTTGGGAAAGATACCCCTCACGTGACGATGTGGGAGTTCGACACATAGTTCTAAATATGGGTGGGGTGAATATAGAAATCACAAGGAAAATACATGTATGTATATGTAATATCAAACAATCAAGCCCAACCCATGGGTTCTCAAACAAGCTAACCAACTCATAACACCATCACCTTTTCTTCCACCTCTAAATGCACAACACCACACAACAAGCCACAAATCCCACTTCACATTTCCAACCAATTCCATTTTGTTAACCCAAAAAACCCAAACCATTACAAAAATTATTAAACAATAATTTATTTATTCCATCACCACCCGAGAAACTATAGGCACAACACATATCAAGAAAAATAGTATCAGTCATTCAAGAGATGAATATCCATGGTAAATTAACATGAAATCACATTAATTAAATTTCATACCATGAAATCTAGATACGAGGTGAATCTTTATACATTTTATCAATGAAGAAGACTTTGGGAAATTACCCATACAAATCACTACTGTCCTTATTAAAACTCATCCTCCCAGACTAACATATCAACATAACCAATCCCTATGCACAACCGTACCCAAAACCACATCACTGAACGTACCAAGGCAAAAAATGTTTTTAGATTTAATAAGGCATCCCTTATTTAATTAAAATTTTTAATTTTTGGTGTTATCACATAAACTATTTGATCCCATGGCATCCATTTATTAGATGAATATACATGGTTAACAAATTTTTATATATAATAATTTAAAAGAAACCAAAAAACATGAATTACACAAACCATCCGGTGTGCAAACAAGGACCCCCAACAACCACGATTTTCAAAGGGTAGTTAACCCATACAAATCACAAAATTAACTGACTGAAAATTAAATTTTTATTATTAAAACAATTTTATATAAAAAGTGAGAAACATCATGAGTTAAATAGAAATTCATCTGACATCAAAACAGATCACAAAATCATTAAAAACTAGTTTGAGTTTACAAGAAGAGATATCCCTATATAAACTCCATTGGAGAGAAGAGACTTTCATTCTTAGGTTATCCTTAATGCGATCTTCAAAAATACAGGCTATTTTTTCCCAAATTTGAGGGTAATCCTCAATTTTTATCATCCTTTCATTGAAACCACATATAAAGATGAGGTATTTCTTATTTATCCACTCACATTTCTATTTATTTGTAACAACTTGAATAATTCTATCATACATCGTGTCAGCTTCCTTTTGTGTGGTGTTAATGTGGAGAGACTCCTCCATCATTTCTTCCTTAGAGTGTATGAAACACTCCCAGGTCATGTCACTATTTTATACCTCCATACCTACTACACACTTTAAGACATAAAGCCCATCCTTAGTGGAAACCACCAAATCTGTGTTGGGAGCAGTAGGAGAGACACCGAAAACCACAAAATTTTTCTTTCATTTGGCTTTGTAATTCCCCAAGTTTAGTAGCCTGGTCACTAGTAGTGTGAATGTCATCCCTATATTCATACCATAACTTCTTGGATGACCTAGTATCCATGGGTTTGGGTAAGTGTGAGTAATATTTATTCCCTTTTGATTTCTTCCCCTTATTCACAATGTAGCTCCCTGAATCCTGGTTTCCCTTCTTCCCCCTCTTTCTCCTAGGGCTGTGAAATCCTCTATCAAGTATTCCCTCAGCACTATAAACTGAGATTAATCTTGATCTCTCATCTCCCAACTTATAATCAAAAGGTTCTTTCCCTTTAGTGTGATTATCCACTATTTGATGCTCCTGAACTAGATCTTCCAATTACAAGCCTTAAAAATTATTAATAATTTTGATAGTTGAGTTGGACCTTTTGGAACTCAACTTGTTCTTCACCATCACCCAATCTCCGTACCCAACCAGTAATCTATGATTTGAATATCTGAGTTCACTACAACCAATTTGATTCTGTTATCTTTCCCCTTGTACCTGAACCATACCATCACCTATTTGAACTAATTATGCATAGGATGTAGGAATGGATGAATTGATACAATTCTTAAAGAAGCCAATATCTTCCCCCTCAATACCCCCAATTCATACCAAAACTACTTTGAAAAACTGGATCCATCCAAATCACATCTCAAACCTTTGAAGATGTCTGCAACTTTCGGGTTTGGATTCAAGGGTTTGTATATTTTTGGATGAGATCAGAATGGGGTACATCCTTATTACCTAGTTGAATAACTCCAGGTGTACCCAAATGGTTTGGCCAAAATGACAGTCGATCAAGCACCTATTTAGGGTCGCTCTATCATGTAGAAACAATATTTCCTAGGTGTTTACATGATGAACATAAATCAATCCAAGACTTGAAAACAACTACTTTTTTGTAGTGTAATACCTCCCCTATAGCAATCCATACCCACTCCACTGGAAGAAGATGAAAGAAAATTCTACCTTGAAGAAGAACGATCAACACTTATTGGTTTCACTAAAAACTAGGGTGGACATGCATTAAGAAATTATTTAGGGAATAAAGAACCAAATACAACAAAAAGTTACTAAAATCCTATGGGAAGAAGGATTCATGGTGTCCTATATCAAGAGAAAGAAATTAGGAAAGAACAAGGGGAAAAATATCTCAGATTTAGGAATATCGAATCTAAGATATGGGATTAGATATAGTTTTGATTTTCCATTAAAGGAGGATCTAGAAAATACACTAGTTTTGACCATTTAAAATCCCTTTAAATATTATATAATTAAATATATAATTTATTGACTTTGAATTGGTCTCAAATC
Source organism: Viscum album (assembly GCA_963277665.1). Classification (NCBI taxonomy): domain Eukaryota; kingdom Viridiplantae; phylum Streptophyta; class Magnoliopsida; order Santalales; family Viscaceae; genus Viscum; species Viscum album. Next base: position 1,796,295,691 of record OY728120.1, read on the forward strand.
CTTTTAAATTTGGAATTAAACCCATTTTACGTCAAAGAAAGATATCAAAAGATAAAAACTGGAAGAACTAGAAACACTTATCATGAGGCACCACCAACGCGATACTTCTAGACGAGGCACCACTAGATGAGGAATCACAAACAAGGAACCACTAGTGAGGCACTTCTAGATGAGGCACCACCCAACGAGGCACCAATAGATGAGGAACCTCCATCGAGCCACTACTAGACAAGGCAGCGCCAGATGAGAAACCGCCAGTGAGGCACCACTAGTGAGGCACTGCTAAGATGAGGCGACACCAGCAAGCCACTACCGGGGTCAAACACTACCAGTGATACACCTCTAGGTGAGACACAACTAGGGTGAGATACTATTAGCGATACACCACCAACACAAGACACCATTGGGAAAACATAGAAAACTGAGAATTTTGAAAAGTGTTGAAATGAGTCACCTTGAACTACCAGGACACCTCAAACACTAGATCTCCCAAAAATTAATGGACTGGAGGGTATGAGACATTATATCAGATACCACTTGAACTATTCTCACCCTCAAGAATTCAAAAATAACCCAAAAGGAAATAGAGGAAGGGTCCAAAAAAACATACATTGAGATGCCTCTCAAAGATATCATCACACTTGAAACACTACTATCAACTAAACACATTAACATGATATGATAGACCACCTTGTGTTGTTTGAATGATGGAGTGTAAATATCTACACCCAAGAACACCTCCTCCGACATCTTCCAACCATGCCTTATCATTATGGTTGTTGACACATTAACCCAAATGACCAGAAAACACACTACAGAACCACAAAAAACCACATCATAATGAACACATGAATCAGGTAATTCTTTCCTCTATGTTAAGATAATATCCTCTCTATGTGTCACTGACTCACCCTCACAGGTTTAATCGCATCACAATTAATGCATCTCGATTAGGAATCAAGTCAACTCCTTTTCATACATCAAGGCTTTATCAGACATCACACCATACACATCACAAACCAAGAGAAAATAGCTCATATCAAAATCAATAAGGTTAAAACATCAAATCATTAAAAAAAAGTGCAAGGAAAAACTCACAAAAACTTTAGGTACTAGGAATGCATCTGCATCTCTCACTCTCAAGTACTCTCCTCATAACCACCATTCCTGCATGACACATGAAACAAAGGAATGGTTCATCCACACAACACCTTATCTCAATGATCCTGGATCTCTATTGGATACTCAAAAAACGTCGCTTCATCCTAGATATCTAACTCCCCCTATCAATGACATGTGAGTCATCATGAAGATACCGATGAAAATGAGATACGTAAATGATGTTGTTGATCCTATCTAACCATGGTGTAAACACCAACTGATACGCCACCTTTCCAACTTTTCCCAACACCTCAAAGGGTCCAACGAACCTTGGGGAAAGCTTAATACCTCTTCCCAACCTCCACTACCCATGTCAAGGGGAAACCTTCAAGAATACATGGTATCTAACCTCGAACTCCAAGGGCCTCCTTCAGTGATTAGCGTAATACTTCTACCAGTCCTGCGCTTATTTCATCCTCTCATAAATAAGAAGAACCTTTTCTATCATGATCTGAACCACATAAAGACCAAGAATAATTGTCTCCCCAACCTCCGTCTAGAACAATGGTGAACGGCATGGTCTTACGTGCAAAGCCTAAAATGGAGACATGTAAACAGAATAGTGATAACTATTATTATAAGAAAAATTTACCAAATATAGGTGTTGTTCCCAAGATACAACAATGTCCAAGATGAATTTCCACAATATATCCTCCAATGTATGGATAACCTATTCTGTCTACCCATTTTTTTGATGGTGGAAGGAAGTGATAAGGCTTAACTAAGTTTCAAAAGAATGCTGCAATCCCCTCCAGACTCGTGAGGTAAACCATGCATCCTGATCTGAGGAAATGGACCTAAGAACTACATGTAACCCCACCTCCTCATCCACATACCTCTTAGCCAAATAATCCACTGCACTTGACTTCTTGATCTCTAATAAGTGGGCCGGTCTCATCAACTGATCCACTATCAACTAGATAGCATCACAACCTCCCTGAGATCTGGGTAACCCTACGATGAAATATATCAAGATTTCATCCCACTTCCACTCAGGAATATCCAAGGAATGTAAAAAACCACCAGGAACATGATACTTGACCTTCACCTACTGGAAAACCAAGCACTTTTCCACAAAACTCTACCACTGCCGATTTCATCCCATGCCACCAAAACTGCATCCTCAAGAATCAGCCACAACATTCCCCTCTACTGAGGTTTTTTAAAACTCAAAATCATAACCATAAAGAAACTCTATACACCTACACTTCCACAATTTCATATCACACTGAGAAAAGATATACTTTAAGCTCTTGTGATCTGTGAAGACCAAAAAGTACTCCCCAATGTGGTAATTCCTCTATAACTTACGAACAAACACAACTACTACTAGATATAGATTATGGGTGGTGTAGTTACTCTTGTGGGGATGTAACTTCCAAGACCCATAAGAGATCACTTTTCATTTCTGTATTATCTTTCATCCCAAGCCCAGATGGGAAGTGTCACAAAACACCTTAAACATCACCCCTTCTTTAGAAAACTAAAGCACTGGAGAACTAAGAAACTTATATTTTAGGAAATTAAATTCTATATGGAACTAATCACTACACATAAAATCTTGTTAATTCCTAGTCAACATTGTAAATGGGGAAAAAAATTGAGAGAAAGCAGGTAAAAACCTCCGATAATAGCCTACAAGACAAAGGAAAATAAGAACCTGTGGCATGTTCTTGGATGCTGCCCAAGAAAAAACTACTTTAACATTCATTGGGTATACTAACACACCCTACCTAGATACCACATACCCAAGGAAATATACCTCTCATGTATAGAAATTACACTTATACAACTTTCCTTAGAGTAGTGGTGTCGAAGAACAAGCAAGACAGTTCTGAGATGCTCAACATGATCCTCCTATGACTTGGAGTAGATCAAGATATCATTAATGAATATGATGAGGAATCAATCCCAAAAATATTAAAACACAGAGTTCATAATATCCATGAACATGGATGGTGAATTTATAACACTGAATGCAATGACTACAAACTCGAAGTGTCTATACCTAAATCTGAAGGCAGTCTTTGGGATATCGCTCTCCTTGACCCTAAAATGGTGATATCCAGACCGTAGATCGATCTTAGAAAAAAACTCACCCCTCTAAGCTGGTAAAAAATATCATCTATCATCGGAAGTGGGTAATGGTTTTTGAATATCACCTGATTCAACCTCCAGTAGTCTATGTACAACATCATAATACCATCTTTATTCTTTGTGAACAACACTGGAGCACCCCACGATGACACACTGGTTCGGATAAAACCTTTATACATCAGATAATCTATCAGAATCCTCAACTATCATAACTCAGAAGGTGCCATTCGATAAGGAGCCATAGAAATTGGAGAAGCAATGTGCTGTAAGTCTATCCTGAAATCAACATCACATTGAGGGGGTGGTATCACAACCTACTTGGGAAAAACATCCAGGAACTCCCCAACGACCATGGGAACCTCCACTATTTTAGAATTCACTACTTCTACTGATATCTCAGACAACAAGGAAGAAAGGGGCTCCATACTCTGACGGCCCACCTGACAACCCTACTTTCCAATGAAAACAACACATTGTCAATACACATATAAAACCATGACTCACCTTTAGAATATATTGATAAAAAAATTATGAAATACAACAAGTCAATGTGAAGGATGATATTGTATGGCTGCATCTATGATTCTTTCTCAAATTTACCCAAGAGAAGAAGGTAGAACGGTCTTTGTAGTTTAGTTTGGTTGTCAAATCCTCAGAGACCTAAGAAGTAACCTATGGACACGTACATTCTATGGACTGTTTTTGGCTATTGAGTGTCCAAATTTGGGTTGATTTTAGATGGGTTTAAGTGAACTCTAAGAGACTTACGTGAATTCAATTTAAAATAGTGAGTTGATCCTAGGTTATCACTTGGGGTGGATTGGAGGCATTTCCTTTTCAATGATTTCAATTTCTTATATTTGAGATGGGTTCATTTAAGAAGAAAAAACAACATCCTCACTTATTGGTTTAATGCCCAAACCCTTTAATACTAATCACCTATACACTTGAAGGATCAATGTTTTGAGCACTTTAAGGTAAAAATTCCTACTATCACTTGAAGTGTGTGGCCTTAAATTCAACAAGGACGATGGAGTTTAAAAATCATCAAATAAAAATATCAATTAAAGAAGTGATTAGACATTAATGGGGTGATAAATAACATCCAATCCATCCCCTTGATACTCACTTGGATCAAACCATAAGTGGGTTATCCATACATTGATGCTATGGTTTCAATGGAAGTGGGAAGTAGACTTATGAGGGAGGAATTGAAGAAGTAAAGAAAACAATAAAAAGAAAATGATCACTCCACCGTTGTGTGAATAATTTCACAAGGTTTAGTGTGAATAAATTCACACCTTGAACCAAAATTATCAAAGTGATATGAAGAAAAATATAATATGAAGAAAATAAGATCTTTTATTAAGAAACTAAAGTTAATTGAACAACTTACATGTGAAAGACAAACTTGAGACAACAAAATCGCAACATAACATTACAATTGAACAAAGAACCAAAATATCCTCAACTCCTCCACCACCAATGCCTTAAATAGGAATTTTTGAAGCCTTTGGTCGATCCTTAAAAAGTAAAAGTCTCCTTAATTAATTTTGGTAGGCCATAGGTGGGTGGAAAGTTGAGGGAGAGTTGATTTTTCCACCCTTGACCCGAGGTGGCATCCAGCTTTCATCCACAGAAAATACGCGCTTGAAATACCTTCTAGATGACAGAATAATAGTAGTCCATAGAAGAAGGAAATGTATAACCAGCGGTCTCCTAACCTCCTGTAAAATTTGGGCCCATTTGGAGTTGTAGATTTGTAGATAAGATTAGATTGGTGGGATGTTTTTCTGGGCCGCAGAATCTGGCCCAGAATTTTATCTCTAACTTGGGACACCTAAATGACCACAATGGAAGCCAAATTAGTATAGTATCCTGAAGAATGATTTGTTAATATATATATATATTATATCATACCACGAAATTTGGGATTTATTGGGTTTGTATGTTGGGCCCCAAATTCTCATCAGTGGGACGGTGTCCAATATGACTTCTCCAGAATCGTTTCCTTTCATCACAAAATATCCCCATCTTATTCCATGAATTATCCATTGATCCATGAATCAAAAATGTTCATATTTAAGTGTAGATCAATTTACCAAAATATAAAATTAAAATATTTATAATTATATTCCTTAAAATCAGATGAATCATTGGGTACTTTAAATGATGTTAAAAAATGTACCACATAATAGTGCATTTTAAGAAAGAATTACAATCATAATGTGAAATGATGTTCAAAGTGTAAAATGAACTAAAATGGTGTTTATGAATAATAAATCACATGAATATTATATATATTAATAATGAATATTATCATCATTTAGTGTCTAATCACACCACCCAACTTGAGTTTTGCTAGTCCCGATCAAAATATATCTCAACAATATGAAATTCAAATTCCCTTTTCCAAAAAAATTTTAATACACAATGATCACAAAAAACTTATATACCAAAAAAATCATGAAACCCATCAAAATATTTTAATACATGATAGTTTCATAAGTAGAACCCAATCCCAAGTCCATTCCTTTGTTCAAATTCATTAATATATTTCATCCAATATCAATTAAGTATGAGGATGTGTTATGTATCACAATAGATATGGGAGTTCATCTTTATTCAAGGGGAAATGATGGAAGTTCTAGGTGGAATCAAATTTCAATATTAAGATGAGTATTCATTTTTTTTATTGTATTATTTTTTTTTGTTTTTGTTTTTTTCAATTTTTCCATGGTAATTGAAGTTGCACTCAAAAGAGTCAACCCCTGTAGCGAGACTTTGCCGATGACTCCCAGTCTTAAAGACCTTAGGGAACCAAGTGAAGCCCACATACTCGGGTATCATCTCGAGTTAAATTAGTCAAAAACAAATTCAAATTACCAAAAATAGAGATAAAATTACTAACTCTGGGCCAGAAAACTATGGAGTCACGATCCCCAAGTGCCAAAAGCCACGCATTAGGTCATTTCATTGCTCCATGTGCAAATGTTTTTTATTTTTTTTTGAATAATCACACTAAACTAAAATTACCACCAAACTGATGATATTTATTCTGGGGACCCCATGAACTCAAACTAATTCCCCACTATCCAAAGGACGTGCATTGTGATCTTTTTTTATTTGGATGAAAATATAAATGATGAAATATCACATTGGACAACCACACTTTCCAAAATCTATGCTCATGAAATTATACAAGGATTAAAATCAGAATCAGGGCATGCTAAATTATTTGATATTCAGTTTCAAATTGTGAAATATGTATTACCATGTTCAAAGTTAAAGGAAATTTTCCTTCCATTTACAATTTTTTTTTCAAATCATTTTTTTTCACAAAATAATTTTTTTTTATTTCATCCCCCCCCAACTTAAAACAACACTGTCCCTAGTGTTTGAAGAAATGAAAATTTAGAAGGATTAGAGGCAGTTAATGGAAGTTCAAAAAGGAAATTGAAAATGAGGATCATGGAATGAAGTCACGTTGTGGTTGAAGTGGAAATTCTTGCGGCTCCCTTTTAATCCTTTGATATCCATGTCACTTGCAGAGTTCCCTAGTAGAAAAAGGAAAAAAAACAAAAAAAACAATATATATATATTTATATAATAAAGAATGTAAAATATAAGTATATATATAAAAATTATAGAATAAGTAATCACAAAAAGCTGTAGGTCAGTGGTAAGCACGCGCCCCTGTCTCCCTTTGGTCCCGAGTCTGATTCCCCGTGGCTTCGCCGGTTGCGACGGGGTTTGACCCACGACCCACGACATGTCCCTTATTATTATTATTATTATATTTTTATTTATATTTTATTTTAACCTAAAAAAAATTAAAATAAAATAAACTGATGATAGATTTTCTTATTTTTAAATTTCTGGGTAAGACATTACTCAAGGATCACACCATGTGAAACAGATGAATATGGTGCTCCCCTTTCATACCAATTAATACTCATAAAATAAGAACAACTCAACAGTCTATTTTTTTAAATATAAAAATGATTAATTAATCCAATTTAAAATATAAATTTTATTAAAACAACAAAATGATTAGAAACTTGGAAACCATGGGTTTCCTCCCATGCAGTGCTTTGTTTAACGTCATTAGCCCGACATGAACCCCCTAACTTACCCAATACCAACTTTAAACATTTTAAGGACCACATGTTTCACCAATTCAATTAGGTTGATATTGATTATATTTTTATAATTTGTTTCATGCACAAACCTATGTTCTAAAATGAGTGGTAAAATCCAAGGAATATCATAAATGGTTGATCCAGTTTCCTCTATATTCTTTCCTAAGACATAAATGATCATTAAAAATTTTTTTGTTTCAAGAGAAGAATGAATTCCAATTTAAAGTTCATGATTATACCTTATAAATTGATTCTTTAGCGGGGAGGGAAGGACAATAATTTTGAGCTCGGGTTGGATAGGGAATTTAAACACAAGCTGATATTTTGAATCCAACTCAGTTTCATTTTCCAAATTTCTCAACAAAATTGGTTCCTTTTGAATAGAAGATTCAACCACCAAATTGGAAAGATCAGTTTTAGGAATGGTTATGGACTCAAATTTTGTGATTTCTCTTAATGGTTCAGTGATTTTTATTTTTGAAAAATCATCAATGGAGTTATATTCATGTGGCTCGATCCATGATGTCAAATTATCCTCTTTTGAATATAAAAAATCAGTTTTCTCTTGATTTAAACACCCATCAACAATTCCTTTATCCTCTTCATCTATCCCAAATCAAAAGGTTGTCACTTTAGTAAATTCATGAGTAGTTTGTGGGAAACTAGACACTTCACATAAGGTTATGAAAGGGGAAGTTGGTGTAGGCATGTGTTCCTCATAAGTTTTAATTCTTTGTAGTTCTAATCTCAAAGATTAAACCTCAAAATTCATTTTCTCCATTTTTTGAAATAGTTTTTCAATTAATGGATGTGGATCAGGATGGATAAGGGGTTGAGACAGATGGTCTATTCTAGGAGGATAACTATGTTGTTATAATTCCATTGGAGGATGTTCAAATTGGATTTGTGGGGATTGAAACTCATTATATTTTGGAATTTTTTGTTGATTATAGGAGTAAAAACATTATGGTTCATTAGGTTGTTGATGATCCCACATGTAGAAATTAGGATGGGAATTGTACATCACACATGGGGTGGAGTGATCAAAGTATGGAGAGGTTCCCCACGTTTGGATTTGTTCAAAAGGGTTTTCCATAGGAATGAAATTGGGGATGATATAAGAGAATTGGGATGAAAAAAAGGATGAAAGTGTCTAAGATAACTTACTTAGGTCTCCGGAAACAATGCTAAAATTTTATTCTCGCACAAATTTACCCAAGAGAAGAAGGTAGAATGGTCTTTGTAGTTTATCTTGGGTTGTCGAATCCTCAGAGACCTAAGAAGTAACCTATGGACACATACATTCTATGGAATATTTTTGACTATTGAGTGGCCAAATTTGGGTTGATTTTATATGGGTTTAAGTGAACTCTAAGAGACTTAAGTGAATTAAATTTAAAAGAGTGAGTTGATTCTAGGTTATCACTTGGGGTGGATTGAACTCATTTCCTTTTCAATGATTTCAATTTCTTATATTTGAGATGAGTTCATTTAAGAAGATAAAACAACATCATCACTTACTGGTTTAATTCCTACACCCTTTAATACTAATCACCTATACACTTGAAGGATCAAAGTTTTGAGCACTTCAAGGTAAAGGTTCGTATTAGCACTTGAAGTGTGTGACCTCAAATTCAACAAGGACGATGGAGTTTAAAAAGCATAAAATAAAAATCTCAATTAAAGAAGTGATTAGACATTAATGGGGTGATAAATAACATCCAATCCAGCCCCTTTATACTCCCTTTGATCAACCCATAATTGGGTTAGCCCTCCATTGATGCTATGGTTTCAATGGAAGCGGGAAGTAGACTCATGAGGGAGGAATTGAAGAAGTAAAGAAAACAATAAAAAGAAAATGATAACTCCACCATTGTGTGAATAATTTCACAAGGTTTAGTGTGAATAAATTCACAACTTGAACCAATAGTATCAAATTTATATGAAGAAAAATATAATAAGAGGAAAAGAAGAGATTTTATTAAGAAACTAAAGTGAATTGAACAACTTACATGTGAAAGACAAACTTGAGACAACAAAATCGCAGCATAACATTACAATTGAACAAAGCACCAAAAGATCATCAACTACTCCACCAACACTACCTTAAATAGGAATTTTTGAAGCCTTGGGTCGAGCCTTAAATAGTCCAAGTCTCCTCAATTAATTTTGGTAGGCCATAGGTGGGTGGAAAGTTGAGGGAGAGTTGATTTTTCCTCCCTTGACCTGAGGTGGCATCCAACTTTCATCCACTAAAATGATGAACTTGTAAGACCTTATAGATTGAAGAATCAGAGTAGGACATAGAATAAGAATATGGATCTCCGGACGTCTCCTAACCTCCTGTAAAATTTGGGCCCATTTGGAGTTTTATATTTCGATATGTGATTATATTAGTGGGATGTTTTTCTGGGCCGCAGAATCCGGCCCAAAATTTTATCTCTAACATGGGACGCCTAAATGACCACAATGGAAGTCGAATTATCACTGGATCCTGAAGAATTATATGTTCCTATATATTTATTATAGTATTCCACGAAATTTGGGCTTCATTGGGTTTGTATGTTGGGCCCCAAATCCTCATCAGTGGGATGGTGTCCAATATGACTTCTCCAGAATGGTTTCCTTTCATCACAAAATATCCCCATATTCGTCCATGAATATTCCATTGATCCCTGAATCAAACATGTTCATATTGAAGTATAGATATATTTCCCAAAATATCAAATTAAAATATGTATAATTAGATTCTTTAAAATCAGATTAATCATTGGGTACTTTAAATGATGTTAAAAAATGTACCACATAATAGTGCATTTTAAGAAAGAATTACAATCATAATGTGAAATGCTGTTCAAAGTGTAAATTGAACTAAAATGGTGTTTATGAATAATAAATCACATGAATATTATATATATTAACAATGAATATTATCCTCATTTAGTGGCTAATCACACCCCCCAACTTGAGTTTTTCTAGTCCCAAGAAAAATATATCTCAACAATATGAAATTAGAATTCCCTTTTCCAAAAACATTTTAATACACAATGATCACCAAAAACTTCTATACCAAAAATCATGAAACCCATCAAAATATTTTAATACATGATAGTTTCATAAGAAGATACCAATCCCAATCCCATTTCTTTGTTCAAATTCATTGCCATACTTCATCCAATATCAATTAAGTATGAGGATGTGTTGTGTATCACAATATATATGGGGGTTCGTCTTTATTCAAGGGGGAAATTATGGAAGCGCTAGGTGAAATCACATTTAAATATTAATATGAGTATTCATATTTTTGTTGTATTATTATTTTTTTGTTTTTTTTTTGCAATTTTTCCATGGTAATTGAAGTTGCACTCAAAAGAGTCAACCCCTGTAGCGAGACTTTGCCGATGAATCCCAGGCTCAAAGACCTTAGGGAACCAAGTGAAGCCCACATACTCGAACATCATCTCTAGCTAACTCAGTCAAAAATAAATTCAAATTACCAAAAATAGAGATAAAATTACTAACTCTGGGCCAGAAAACTATGGAGTCACGATCCCCAAATGTCGAAAGCCACGCATTAGGCCATTTCATTGCTCCACGTACAAATTTTTTTAATTTTTTTTTGAATACTCATATTAAACTAAGATGAACAAAAAACCTATGATATTTATTTGGGGGACCCCATGAACTCAAACTAATACCCCAATATCCAAAGGACGTGCATTGTGATCTTTTTTTTATTTAGATGAAAATATAAACTATGAAATATCACATTGGACAACCACACTTTCCAAAATCTATGCTCGTGAAATTATACAGGGATTACACTCAGAATTAGGGCATGAAAAGTTATTTGATATTCAGTTTCAAAGTGTACAATTTGTATTACCACGTTCAAAGTTAAAGGAATTTTTCCTTCCATTTACAATTTTTTTTCTTCACAAAAGCAATTTTTTTTATTTCATCTCCCCCCAACTTAAAACAACACTATTCCCAGTATTTGAAGAAATGAAAATTTAGAAGGATTAGAGGCAGATAATGGAAGTTCAAAAAGGAAATTGAAAATTAGGATCATGGAATGAAGTCACCTTGTGGTTGAAGTTGAAATTCTTGCTGCTCCCTTTTAATCCTTTGATATCCATGTCACTTGCAGAGTTCCATAGTATAAAAAGAAAAAAAAACAATATATATATATATATATAATAAAGAAAGTAAAATATAAGTATATATATAAAAATTATAGAATAAGGAAGCACAAAAAGCTATAGGCCAGTGGTAAGCGCGTGCCCCTGTCTCCCTTCGGTCCCGGGTTTGATTCCACGCGGCTTCGCCGGTTGCGACAGGGTTTGAACCACGACCCACGATGTGTCCCTTATTATTATTATTATAATATTTTTATTTATTTATTTATTTTTATTTTATTTTAAACTACAAAAAAATTAAAATAAAATAAACGGATGATATATTGTCTTCTTTTTAAATTTCTGGGTAAGGCATTTCTCAAGGATCACACCATGTGACACAGATGAATATGGTGATCCCCTTTCATACCAATCCATACTCATAATAGAAGGACAGGTCAACAATCATTTTTTTTAAATAGAAAAATTATTAATTAATACTATTTAAAATATAAATTTTATTAAAACAACAAAATGATTGGAAACTTGGAAACCATGGGTTACCTCCCATGCAGTGCTTTGTTTAACGTCGTTAGCCCGACATGAACCCCCCAACTTACCCAATACCAACATTCAACATTTTAAGGACCACATGTTTCACTAATTCAACTAGGTTGAGATTGATTCTATTTTTATAATTTGTTTCATGCACAAACCTATGTTCTAAAATGAGTGGTAAAATCCAAGGAATATCATAAATGGTTGATCCAGTTTCCTCTATATTCTTTCCTAAGACATAAATGATCATTCCAAATTTTTTGGTTTCATGAGAATAATGAATTCCAATTTAAATGTCATGATTATACCTTATAAATTGATTCTTTAGCGGGGAGGTAAGAACAATAATTTTGAGCTCGGGTTGGATAGGGAATTTAGACACAAGATGATATTTTGAATCCAACTCAGTTTCATTTTCCAAATTTCTCAACAAAATTGGTTCCTTTTGAAAAGAATATTCAACCACCAAATTTGAAAGATCAGTGTTAGTAATGGGTATGGACTCAAATTTTGTGATTTCTCTTAATGGTTCAGGGATTTTTGTTTTTGAAAAATCATCAATGGAGTTATATTCATGAGGCTCGATCGATGATGTCAAATTATCCTCTTGTGAATATAAAAAATCAGTTTTATCTTGATTTAAACACTCATCAACAATTACTTTATCCTCTTCATCTATCCCACATCTAAAGGTTATCTCTTTAGTAAATTCTTGAGTAGTTTGTGGGAAACTAGACACTTCACATAAGGTTATGAAAGGGGCAGTTGGTGTAGGCATGTGTTCCTCATAAGTTTCAATGCTTTGTAGTTATAATCTCAAAGATGAAACCTCAAAATTCATTTTCTCCATTTTTTGACATAGTGTTTCAAGTAATGGATGTGGATCAGGATGGATAAGGGGTTGAGACAGATGGTCTATTCTAGGAGGATAACTATGTTGTTGGAATTCCATAGGAGGATGTTCAAATTGGATTTGTGGGGATTGAAACTCATTATATTTTGGAATGTTTTATGGATTATAGGAGTAAAAAAATTGTGGTTAATTAGGTTGTTGATGATCCCACATGTAGAAATTCGATTGGTCATTGTACATCGCATATGGGTGGAGTGATCAAAGTATGGAAAGGTTCCCCATGTTTGGATTTGTTTAAAAGGATTTTCCATAGGAATGAAATTGGGGATGATATAAGATAAATGAGATTAAAAAAAGGATGATAGTGTCTAAGATAACTTACTTAGGTCCCTGGAAACGGTGCCAAAATTTGATTCTCGCTCAAATTTACCCAAGAGAAGAAGGTAGAACAGTCTTCGTAGTTTATCTCGGGTTGTCAAATCCTCAGAGACCTAAGAAGTAACCTATGTACACGTATATTCTATGAATTTTTTTGGCTATTGAGTGGCCAAATTTGGGTTGATTTTATATGGGATTAAGTGAACTATAAGAGAATTAAGTGAATTCAATTTAAAAGAGTGAGTTGATCCTAGGTTATCACTTGGGGTGGATTAGACGCATTTCCTTTTCAATGATTTCAATTTCTTATATTTGAGATGGGTTTATTTAAGAAGATAAAACAACATCATCACTTAATGTTTTAATTCCCACACCCTTTAATACTAATCACCTATACACTTGAAGGATAAAATTTTGAGCACTTCAAGGTAAAGGTTCATATTAGCACTTGAGGTGTGTGGCCTTAAATTCAACAAGGACGATGGAGTTTAAAAATCATAAAATAAAAATCTCAATTAAAGAAGTGATTATACATTAATGGGGTGATAAATAATATCCAATATAGCCCCTTGATACTCCCTTGGATCAACCCATAAGTTGGTTATCCCTCCATTGATGATATGGTTTTAATGGAAGCGGGAAGTAGACTCATGAGGGAGGAATTGAAGAAGTAAAGAAAAAAATAAAAAGAAAATGATCACTCCACCATTGTGTGAATAATTTCACAAGGTTTAGTGTGAATAAACTCACACCTTTAAACAAAAATATCAAATTGATATGAAGAAAAATATAATAAGAGGGAAATAAGAGATCTTATTAAGAAACTAAAGTGAATTGAACAACTTACTTGTGAAAGACAAACTTGAGACAACAAAATCGCAGCATAACATTACAATTGAACAAAGCACCAAAATATCCTCTACTACTCCACCACCACTGCCTTAAATAGGTATTTTTGAAGCCTTGGATATATCCTTCAATAGTCCAAGTCTCCTCAATTAATTTTGTTAGGCCATAAGTGAGTGGAAAGTTGAGGGAGAGTTGATTTTTCCACCCTTGACCCGAGGTGGCATCCAGCTTTCATCCACCGAACAGACGCGCTTGTAAGACCTTCTAGATGGCAGAATCAGAGTGGGACATATAATAAAGAAATGGATCCTCGGAAGTCTCCTAACCTTATGTAAATTTTGGGACCATTTGGAGTTTTATATTTGGATATATGATTAGATTAGTGGGATATTTTTCTGGGACGCAGAATCTGTCCCATAATTTTATCTCTAAATTGGGCCGCCTAAATGACCACAATGGATGCCGAATTAGAACTAGATTCTGGAGAATTACTTGTTCCTATATATGTCTTCTAGAATCCCACTAAATTTGGGCTTCATTTGGTTTGTATTTTGGGCCTCAAATTCTCATTAGTGGGATGGTGTCCAATCTGACTTCTCCAGAATTGTTTCCTTTCATCACAAAATATCCCCATCTTCTTCCATGAATTCTCCATTGATCCCTGAATAAAACAGGTTAATATTTAACTGTAGATAAATTTAAAAAATATCAAATTAAAATATGTATAATTATATTCCTTAAAATCATATGAATCATTGGGTACTTTAAATGATGTTAAAAAATGTACCACATAGTAGTGCATTTTAAGAAAGAATTACAATCATAATGTGAAATGATGTTCAAAGTATAAAATGCACTAAAATTGTGTTTATGAATAATAAATAAAATGAATATTATAGATATTAACAATGAATATTATCCTCATTTAGTGGATAATCAATCTATATTAAGAAGAGATCCCCACGAGACTGATTAAATCCCATCATCAGTCTACACCCCCAGAACACATCAAAAAAGTTAGTATGACCTCTGACTAGTGTACAAAACATGAGGGTAATGAGAAGCCTCTATATGTATAGCCATAGATCATGGGATATAGTGGGTGAAACAAAGGATTTCAAAGCTCCTAAATCAAACAAGGCATAATCAAGGTTACTAAATAAACTGATCATACCTATGAAAATCTCTTGCCCTACTAGAAATGTTGCCCCCAATACATGCAACTGAACATGAGAAAATAATCTTACTTTCTACTGGAGACCACCCCCATGAAAATTTCTAGGTTTAGGTCCCTGAATATGAGGAACATATTTATTTCAACCTTTACCCACTCTACCTCCCCTCAGCGAATCAAAAGTTTTCTAACCCTACTACTAAAATAGTCTCACCAGAAACTACTAATGAGGATGTCACTAAACATGTACGCCTTAACCAAATTGATCTCGAGGAAATACTAGGTACTAGATCTGGTGATGACCATGAACCCCACAACCAAAACACACTATCACAAAGATCCTAGGAAAATCACAGAAACCACTAGCACGAGAAGGCTAGAAAGGAAGCAGTGGAGGTTGAATCTCTATTGGTTGAAACCTTGAAGGTCATGGAACCTAAGATCTACCACTAATAACTCTACCTATTAAATAAATATACTAGCTCCCATATTACGTTAGAACTCCTTTTGAGTGCATCCACTCGACCACCTATACCTTCACGGTCGATGAAAGGAACTATACTCGGAACTCATTATGGAATTCAACCCACAATATGTATACCTCCTTCTACTCTCCCAGATATAGAGTCCACCACTAATGTGAAACAATCCACAAATTATTGACTACCAAAGGGACCAAGTACCCCATCATGGCCTGGATAAAACTGAATCTAATATCAAAATCCTCCAACTAGATCTCTATCTCTACATCTAAAACATTTCTCTTGTACTTTCACAAAACCTTCTGTGGGAAAGAACACAACATCCTCTTCCACTAATCATCCTCATGAGCCAGATCAACCCTACGATGATCAAATGGATCATCCTATTGATCCTAAACTACCCTATCCACACGCGAACAATGACCAGGAGCCATAGATGAAAGGAAAACAAATATTTCCTAAGCCCGAGTAGTATGAAAATTTATTAAGATTGATTTTAATTTTTTTTTAATTTTTTTTATCCATTTTAACATTCCCAAACAATCCAATTCAAACAAGAATACAAGTCATTATAATGCATGTACCTTTTCTAGGTTTATACCCTACAATTAGTTCCACCTCACTTAGACGTTCAATAGGCTCAGACTCTATGAACTTGATAATAGGGGGGCCTAAAATCCCATGTCTTAGCCGATCTCCTTAGCCTATGTCATGCACCAAGGTAAACTGGAATTGTTTCCATACCACCGCATGCAATCCTCACTATTCCTAACTCCAAAATTCATCCAATATCTCAATCATAAGCTCTGATACCATTTTTTCATGATCCCATCCCTCCAAGGATGCCCCTCCTAGGCTAGAAATGAACAAAGGGAGATAATGACCCTTGAGTACCACCTCTAGTAGGCCCCAGGTTGGAGACTAGCACCAAGGGTGTACAAATCTCACAATATGGGAGGTGTCACAAACCAAATCTGGTAGCCACCGAAACCAGTTCCAAACCCAGCCCATGAAAATAACCTAAGGGAATTCCTAATCCCCATGAGCAGGAAAAAGTGCTTGTGTATCATAAAACAAGAATTGGGAATGATTTACTCGAGTTTATAAACTTAAAACAAAAAATAAATCCAATAAAATGAATCTGGATTTTTCAAACCAAACAATCTCTTACAAAAATTCAGAACTGAATTAAATAGTTTAAAACAACTCACCAAGACTATAATAAATTTAAAAAACCAAAAGGAAACAGCCCAAGAACCCTCATGGTAAGGGGAACCGCCCCAAGCCATCTCCACAAGACTTCACCACCAAAGACCTTCTAGAAACCCAAACCACTGGCACTAAAAACTATACCCAAACCACGACAACAAAAATAACCAAGTCTAATTACACCCAATGGTGTAAGTATGGTGTGAGGAAATGCCCAGTAGGATACCACCACTAAGAGATTCCATGTGACAAACATTCAAAGATGAAAATCTTGCAAGTTTTAATAAACAAGAAATGCTAGTTACAATTTCTAAAAGATGAAACTTAAAAATTAAAAAACTTTTCAAGTGGGATATCATTAAGAATCAACACATTTAAAAATAATTTCAACACTACTTAATTTTTCACCCAACAATACCGTATGCCGATGGTAAGCACAAAGTAACTAATGATCACAAGCAATAGGAAATAACCCCTAGGTACTAGGTCGTTGTGGGTCCCAGGTACCACATATCTTGGTGAGAGTAACCATCACAATATCCATTATCATGAACGAGCCACTAGTAGGGAACATACCCATAACATAGTGGTCCCCAATCATCATCAGCATAGTTTAGTTAGTATTGTAAGCGTCAATATTGCTACATGAAACTGAGGCCAAACCCAATGGTTTCACTAGCATACTAGTACACATCCACCCACCTAGATACCCGGGTTTCCCCTTGTTCTCAAACAAGTTCAACAAGTTAAGAAATATAATTTACACATGAAAATATTATTTTCATAGAACAAGTTCACCAAAAAGACCACATGTACATCACACAAGTCATAAAATCCACTTTTTCATTCAAATGCATTTTGAAATCATACTCCCACCAAAAATAGCCTACAACATTTTTCAATTTTCTTTAACACTTCCACAAATCCTTTAAAAGATTTAATAAAAACATTACAAGACATTATAAATCACAAAACCACCAAATCAAATATCATATAATAATTCTTTCATAAAAAAAATTCATTTTTCACAACACTCACACAAAACAGCCCACAACTATGTTTCATAGCACTCTTTCCATTTGCTAAAACATTTCATCACTTTATAAAATATTATAAAAAAATAATTGACATCTTAAATAAACAACTTACCTTTAAAAACCAATATTAGGTGAACACACCCACCAAACAGTACATATACACCCTTTTTCCCATTTTTTTAACGAAACGAAACATTCAAAATTTTCATAAAACAAACCCAAGGGGTGTAACTATGCTTCACACATAAATCCCATTTCAAATCCCTCATTAAATTCCAAAATTATACCAATACCAATCAATAACCAAATTGGAATCCCTAACAACATTTATTAAACTACACCCCAAGTGTTATAAAAATACCTTAATTAACACCATAAAAGACACACATGAAAAACACATGTTTTCATAAATCACATCCAAGAAGTACAACATGGTTTTACACCTTGAAACCATTAAAAAAAACCATTTCAAGTCCCAAAAGACACTAAGGAATTATCAAACCAGAATCCTCATCCCCTTTAAACACCAATAAGTCACTTTAATGTGTTATAAAATACACCCAAACATTACCCCAAGAGTCACCCAGGAAAAGCACCCAATTTCAAGCCATAATACAACTATAAAATTAAACGCTTAATAAAATCCATAAAAAACGTTTTTCACACCACAATAATCATATAAGGAACACTAAAAATAGTAAATAAAGCAATCTAACTCATCAAAAATTGCTTACACATGGAACCACCTACCTTTTGAGTCAAAACCCTTGAATCTTGGTGCGAAACCTCAACTACACCTCCGCCGCACCACAAGGAATTGAAAACGAAACCTAAACCATAATATTTCACAAACAATACTCCAAATAAAACCCTAGTTATAAACCTTAACATCTGGAAACTCTATAAATTCATAAAAGAGTAAGGAAACCCTAAGGAGAAGGAAGGAAATGAAGAGAGAAACACTTACCCAAATAAATCTTGAAGAAAACGACCCATATACACTAGTATATAAATTTCAAAACAACCATAAATAAAATTGAGGTTAGAATAAGGATAAGGAGGTCATTTAGGAACTATAATGGGAGAAAAAGAGTAAAAATAGAAGGAGTTATGAAATGATCAATTTACCTCTTCAAATCTGGATGATTGGTAAAATCCAGAGAAGTTTCACCCAAATTCACGATTCAATTGATCTCCAAATTGGGGTACGAGAGAACGGGGGAGTGCCTTGGGTAAGTTGTATTGGGTGAGAGTTAGAATCACCAAAAAAACTTAAAAATTGAATTATATATTAAATAATAAAAAAACATTTAAAGCAGGAAATTGGCTTACGTGCTGGCCCAACACCTTAAAAAACACAAACCCATCATTATTATGGATTCATATTAGGTCCAAATGGATATGGTGGTTTTAATATACCAGGTTATTACAATTAGAAAGTGGAATGGGTATAAAATGTTGAGAAATTATGGAGTTATAAAAGAAACAAAATTTATTTTTAAATATCTAAATGGGCTTACTGTTTGGCCCAAATTTTGAAAACCCACAATTTCCACCAAAATGCATGGAAAACCCCAATAACAAATAAAGGATGGAAATTAAATGAAAATTTACTTTAAAAGAATTCATGGATGTGACAATTATCCCCACCATAAAACTTTCCACCCTCAGAAAGCCACAACAAGGAAAAAAGAAAAAACCAAACCCAACTGATAGACCAGAAATGTACTACTTCACCAAGTTCGGTCCACCACTGAAAGGCCAAAACACATATAGTGATCAATTAAGTAAATAATACTCTCACAAATAAAAAATTACATAAATTTACTAAAATGATCAAAAAAATTCAGACTTTATCCTCAAAAGGAAACTCCTAAAACACTATATGAACAAGACTCAAGTAATCTACCCAAACGAACAACAACAACGAAAAATGTTACACTTACTTTGCTTTAACTAAACCATTGGGAACTCTCCAATCCCAACATTTAACCCAAGAAGATGTTGGTAGTTATATAGCTCCAAAAAAGACTACCTCAAACCAAGCCAAGTCCAAGGACCAATCTGAGTTACTAGTTTGGGGAGACATAAAGGGGTTCCCCACCATAAGAGACAACTTAAATTTTCCTGAAATAGATTCAGGACACTAACAGGGGGAGTCCTGAATGTACTCCTTAGTTCAAGGGGTATACTTCCATTGGACCTTTACAAAATAAATTATATAAGACTCATAGTGGGTCTCCCCACCATAAGAACCAACCATCTTAACTGACTTGCACAGGCTGGTGTAGAAAGACCCCAAAACTTAAAGAGTTGGGATGACCATACGGTTAGTCTGCAGAGTTTGGGAAACCATGCACTAACTGTGTGGATCCTTCTATATACATGGTTTTATAGGGAATGGTCACTACTAACCATGCGAAAACTGAGTGCTCAACCTATCTAGACAAAATTCAATCCTTTATCTAAATACCTAGTAGAAACCAAAGGGAGAAAGTATGAACTCAGGCTACAACATGGAAACGAGGTCCTCCCACCTCTACCACCAAATGAGAACAACTTGAACAAGACGATGACACAAAAGGTTTAAACTCTTCCCATAATTCATACTTAGGATAAGATTTTGTACAAGGGTTTGAATGACCCTGGGATTTCCCCTAACTACATGCCAACTTCTCTCTGAGAGCTATGTCTAGAGCTCAAATGATTGAAGCATCTTCAGCCTCATAGTTAGGATTTGGAAATCACTTGAATATAAATTCTTCTTCCAATGATACAAACAGCTACACCGTAATCCCCGATAATTTTACCAAGACATTACAAATTCCAAACTCACTTTACACTAACCCAACATTTCACTGAAATAAGTTATTAGAAGATTCACACACATCACACCTTGTTTCTTCAGGTGAGAAACAACTAAAGGAAAGGACATATATAAATACCTTCTTCTGAAACATAGGATTTTGACGTTTTTCCAAGGGAGGCATACTCCCAACATAATAGAGACTCTCATAGGATTTCACAAACTTCACCTTTACAGTCAAATGAGCACATGAAATCACATGGCGTAACCAAACATTACCATTACGACTGATAGAAACAATACATGGAACATGACCTGATGCCAAGTCCCTAAACAACACACAAGTCCAGAAAGTGGCCACAATAGCCTCTCATAACAAGATTCTCAAAAATGGTGTTTTAACTTGAAATCCTACTTCAAAGAAACTATGAAGAACCTAGAGGCCCTCTTAGACACCATCGAGACACTCATCCACACTAACAACCCCATACCACTTCCACCTTTGACAAATTAGGAAACTTAAGAAACAAAGGTCTCTTTCAACCTTCCACGAGAACTCTCCCGCTACAAGAGGATCCACAAATCAAATAAATTTATGGGTGTAGACTCAATAAACAAATATCTATAAAATATTCCTTATATTGATCAACTAGAGTATTTTACAATGACGAAACAATCTCGGTTGCACTTCAGTTGTGCATTAACCCTTAATGGGGGCGTACCTTATCCAATGAGAGAAACCAAGGACCCAAACAATCTATTACATTGGTCAAAACATGCCACAAAACCAGATCAAAACACATGAATGGAACCACCATAAAGGTGTACCAGAACATATCTCAGAAGAGACTACCAACCAGTCCTTCTACCCAGCTTACCGACCAAACACAAACCCAAAACATAGTTCAAATATGAGGGGTTCTTGGTCTCAAAACATCCCAAAACATCAACATTTTAAAAAATAAAATATTATAAACCATCCCAAAAAATTCATCAAGACATTATGTTTTTCTTTAAAAATATTTCTTATAAAACAATCAGTTCAACAGTTAGCATATCCACCAATGGTACCCCATTGGCCTCACACATGCATGTTTCTGTGGCACACCGGGCACCCTCCTCATATCCGTCTCAGCACTCATCTATTAATGCCATCAACCATCCATCATACCATATAAACCCATGCATGTGGTCACTCATGGAAATACCAAAGGTTAAAACAATTTTTTTTTCACTTTTCAAAACCAAAACAGTCAACCAACACATCCTTTTTCTTGCTAACCATGAGATCAAAATCCCAATTCACATCTTAAAAAACTTTTCATAAAGACACAACCATTTATATAAGAACTCACTTTAAAGTTATTCACATCAATTTCAAAACATCTCATCCCATTAAAACACCCTTTAATTTTTTAGAAAACTCTATTGGAAACACTTTTTCAAAACCAACTTCAATATATTTTCTGCTTTCAAAACAGGTCTAAGAACACCATTTTCCATTTCAAAACAATTCTGAAAATTCAGTTCCACTATTTCGTAAACCAAACCATTACCTGTTTATTTTAAAATCATTTCACAAAAACTTTATGCTTCTTAAAACCAAGTCACTTTAAAAACAAAGTTCCAAGATTTCAAAACTAAAGAACACAAGACAATGCGAGAGGAAAATAGTTTCAGTGGGTGACTTGGACATATGGTTGGTGGAAATATTCCAATAACTTCACCATCAGAGAGAGTGTTCTAGGGAATATCCCCAGCTTCAAATGGATTTCCAGGCCCTACAAGATCACTGAGGCCATTGACCCAACTCTCTTTTCATTTCCCTTAATCATCATCAAACCAAGAAAACCAAAGGACTTAGATAAATAAAGACTTACCCTAAAAACTTGAATCTCGTCACGAGGTGTGGCGATCAGGAACACTACCAATAATTGGAATACCAAGTCCCAACAATCCTAACTCTAGACTATCCCAACTCTTCCCCAAATAAAATGACCTAAAGAGTTAACCTGAACCTCCTCTGATACCATTTTTCACGAACCAAATCTGGTCACCACTAAAACCAGCACCAAACCCGGCCTATGAAAATCCTAGAAGGGAATTCCTGATCCCCATGGGTGGGAACAAGTTACCATGTATCATAAAATGATAATTGGGAATAATTTACCTGAGTTTATAAACTTAAAACAACAAATGAATCCAATAAAACGATTCTGAATTTTTTAAACCAAACAATCTCTTACAAAAATTCAGAACTAAATTAAATAGTTTAAAAAAACTCTCCAAGACCATAAAAAAGGTACAAAACCAAAAGGAAAAATCCCAGGAACCCTCATTTCAAGGGCCACCGCCCCCAAGCCATCTCCATAAGACTTCACCACCAAGGACCTGCTAGAAACCCGAACCCCTGGCACAAAAAACTGTACCCAACCTGTGACAAAAAAAACCAAAGTATACTTACACCCAAGTGTGTAAGTAAGTTGTGATATAATGACAAGTATGATACCACCACTAAGAGATTATATGTGATAAACATTTAAAGATGAAAATCTTGCAAGTTTTCATAAACAGGAAAAGTTAGTTACAATTTCTAGAAGATGCAACTTAAAAATTAAAACAGTTTTCAAGAGGGATATCATTAAGAATAAAAAATTTTAAAAATAATTTTAACACTACTGAATTTTTCAAAAAACCATACCATATGATGATGGTAATCCCAAAGTAACTAATGAGCACAAGAAGTAGGAAATAACCCCTAGGCACTAGCTCGTTGTGGGTCCTAGGTACCTTGTATCTTGGTGAGAGTAACCATCACAATATAAATTCTTATGCACAAGAAACTAGTAGGGAACATACCCATAACCTAGTGGTCCCTAATCATCATCATCATAGTTAAGTTAGTGTTATAAGCATCAATCTTGCTATGTGAAACTGAGGCCAAACCCCACTGATTCACTAGCATACTAGTACACGTCCACCCACCTAGATACTCAGGTTTCCCGTTGTGCTCAAACAATTTCAACAAGTTAATAAATATACTTTTCACATGAAAATATCATTTAAACATTACATGTTAACCAAAAATCCAACATGTACATCACACAATTCACAAAATCCACCTTTTCATTCAATTGCATTTTGAAATCATACTCACACCAAAAATAGCCCACAAAACTTTTCACATTTCCTTAACTCTTCCAAAAACCATTTAAAAAATTTTATAAAACCATTCCAAGACATTATAACTCACATAAAAGACCACTAAAATATCATATAATGATTCTTTCATCAACAAAATTCATTTTTCACAACACACTCACACAAAACAGCCCACAACCATGTTTCACAGCTCTCTTTCAATTTTCTAAAACATTTCATCACTTTATAAAACATTCTAAAAAAATAATTGACATCTTAAATAACCACCTTACCTTTAAAAAACCTATATTAGGTGAACAAAACCACCAAAAATTACATTTATACCCATTTTCCCACTTTGTTTAACTAAACAAAACATTCACAATTTTCATAAAACAAACCCAAGGGGTGTAACTATGATTTTCACACAAAATCCATTTCAAATCCCTCATTCAATTCCAAAATCATACCAATACCAATCAATAACAGAATTGGAATCCCTAAAAACTTTTATTAAACAACCCCAAGTTTTATAAAAATACCTCAATTAACACCATAAAAGACACACATGAAAAACACACGTTTTCATAAATAACTTCTAAGAAGTACAACATAGTTTTACACCTTGAACCCATTAAAAAAAACCATTTCAAGGACCACATGACACTAAGGAATTATAAAACCAGAATTTTCATCCCCTTTAAACACCAATAAGTCACTTTCATGTGTTATAAAATACACCCAAACATTACCCCAAGAGTTACTCATGAAAAGCACCCAATTTCAAGCCATAATGCAACTATAAAATTAAATGTTTAAGAAAATACATGAAAAACATTTTTCGCACCACAAGAAGAATATGAGGAACATTAAATACAATAAATAAATAAATCTAAATCATCAAAAATTTCTTACACATGGAACCACCTACCTTTTGAGTCAAAACCCTTGAATCTTGATGCGAAACCACAACCGCACATCGCCCGCACCACAAGGAAGTGAAAAAAAACCATAAACCATAATATTTCACCAAATATACCCCAAACCAAATCCTAGTTATGAACCCTAACTTCTAGACACTCTATAAATTCATGAAAGAGGGAGGAAACCCTAAGGAGAAGGAAGGAAATGAAGAGAGAAACACTTACCCATATAAATCTTGAAGAAAACGACCCATATACACCAGTATATGAATTTCCAAACAACCATAAATGAAATTTAGGTTATAATAAGGATGATTGGGTAATGTAGGAACTAGAATGGAAGAAAAAGAGTAAAAATAGAATGATTTATGAAAGGATCAATTTACCTCTTCAAATATGGGATATTTGTGAAATCTAGATACGTTTCACCCAAATTCAAGATTCAATTGAGCTTCAAATTGGGAGAGGAGAGTATGGGGGATCTAATTGGGTAAGTGGTGTTGGTTTAGAGTTGGAATCACAAAAAAAACTTAAAACTTGAATGAGATATTAAATAATTAAAATAAATATTTAAAGCAGAAAATGGGCTTTCGGGCTGGCCCAACACCTTAATAAAAAACTCAAATCCATCATTATTATGGATTAATATGAGTTCCAAATAGATATGGTGGTTTTAATATACTAGGTTATTCCAATTGGGAAGTGGAATGGGTGTAAAATGTTAAAAAATTAGGGAGTTATAAAAGATAAAAAATTTATCTTGAAATCTGGAAATGGGCTCATAGTTTAGCCCAAATTTTGAAAACTCACTATTTCCACCAAAATGCATGGAAACCCCCCATAATAAAGAAAGGATGGAAATTAAATGAAAAATTACTTTAAAATAATTCATGGATGTGACAGGAGAAATTACTCTTTATTAGGAACAAGATCAGGAGATAAGATATATCATCCAAAACAACTCCAAGACATATATAAAAGAGAAATCCAAACCATCCCACATGCATGTATAAATATAACTGATACAAATACAATAAACTCTCCAAAATAAATACCCAAAAGTAAATCTAAAGTAGTGACTCAGAAAATTTTAAGGATCTGAGCTAGTAAGGTCCATCACAGTCCACAATTTTTTCTTGGAAACATGAATTTTTTTATATACATAGGGAGAGCATACAAGTTTACCCATTAGAAAAAACAAAGTCTCTTGTGCACATGTGAAAGAAACATACTAATGGAACTGTGAGAAAATATCAGAACCAAAAAACACCTAAGAATGTATACTAACCATCCCAATATCACCATGACATGCTCACCAAATAATTCACAGCAACTAATATAATATAAGGTAAATAACATCGATGATAGGATACCCCACACCACTTTAACACTGATTTGTTGCTTTTTCCCCAATGAAAAACAACCTAACGATCCCACCTATTCTAAATATACCACGTCACATCCCACCCACACACACCTAGTCCCCACAACACATCCCACCGACACACACCTGGGCCTCACAACATAACACATCTCATCCTGAAGACACTTGGGACATCACATCACAACTCATCCTGAAGACACACGGGATACCACATCACAACTAATCCCTCCCACACACACTTGGCCCACACAACACAATATATATCATCCCAAAGAAACTCTGGAAACCACATCACAACTCACTATCTAATGCACTAACAGACCTCTATCCATTACATCCTATGACATACCTACCTCTCCTGGACGAGGGAACAAAGAAGAGTAGGTGTCCAACCAGCCATCCTTCCACTAGTATGCTTGGGAAAGATACACCCCATGTGATGATATAGGTTCTTAGCACATAGTTCTCAACACGGTTGAGGTGCATATAGAAAACACATGGAAAATAGAAGTATGTATATATTGTATCAAACACTGAAGACCAACCTATGGGTTCTCAAATAAGCTAAAAAACTCACAACACCATCACCTTTGCTGCCAACTCTAAATTCACAACACCACACAATAGGCCAAAAATCCCATTTTACATTTCCAACCAACTCCATTTAAATATTTACATTATGTTAACCCAACCAACCCAAACCATTCCAAACATTACTAATAAATAATTTATTTATTCCATCACAAACCAAAAAACTTTAGGCAAAACACATATCAAGAAACACAGTAGCAGTAATTTAGGAGGTGAAGAGCCCTGATAAATTAATGCGACTTCACATTAATGAAATTTCATAACAAAAACTCTAGATATGGGGTGAATCTTTATACATGTTATCGTTGAAAAAGACTCTGGGAAATTACCCATAAAAATTACTATTATCCTTCTTCAAACTCATCTTCCCAGAATAACATATCAATAGAACCAACCCCATATGAAAAACCATGCCCCCAACCATATCACCAAACATACCAAGTAAAAAATTATTTTTAGATTTAATAAGGCATCCCTTATTTAATTACACTTGTTAATTTAAGGCGTTATCATAGAAACTGTTTGATCATAGGGAATACATTTATTAGCTGAATATTTATGGTTAAACCATTTTTATATATAAGAATTCAACAGAAACCAAAAAACATGCATTCCACAAACCATCCAGTGCATAAACAAGGACCCCCACTGGACATGATTTTTAGTGGGTAGTTATCCCATACAAATCACAATATTAACAATATCAATAACCCAACAAGATCATGCGTCACTTTCCCCATCCCCCTGTATATTTTTTTTAATCCAATTAGATTATATTTATTAATCAAGATTAAACTATATTTACAAGATTAAACATTTATATACCCATCCCATATGATTCAAAATTATTAAAGAAGAAGGAAATTTTACATAGAAGAAGAACAATCAAGACTTCCTAGTTGAACCAAAAACAGGGGTGTACATGCAGTAGGAAATTATCTAGGGAATCATAAACCAACTACAATAACAAGTTACTTGACTCCTACATGGAGAAGTATTTGGGGATTCCTGTGTCAAGATAAATAAATAAGGGAAGAACAAGGGGAAAATATCCCAGCTTTAGGAAGATCAGATCCGAGTCACGAGATTAGATACAATTTTGATTTTCCATTATAGTCAGATCTAGAGAAGACCACACATTTTGACCATTTAAATGCCCCCAAAATCTTATGTAATTAAGGATATAATTTATTGGCTTTTAATCCATCTCAAAGCCTTTTAAATTTTTTATTAAACCCATTTTATGTAAAATAAAGACGTCAAAAGGGAAAAACTAGAAGAACTAGAAACACTGCTCATGAGGGACCACCAGAAAGACACCACCAGAAAAGGAACATCCAGCGAGGAACCACCAGAAGAGGCACCAATAGCAATGCACCACAATAGGAGGCACCATCTGATGAGGCACCACCAACGAGCCATTTCCAGACAAGGTACCTCCAAACGAGTGACTGTTAGCGAGCAACCACCAGTGAGGCACTACCAGGATGAGACACCACTAGTGAGCCATTACCAGGGTAATACACTGCTAGAAATACACCACCAGGGCGATACACCACCAGTAACCCAATGCCAGGGTGATCTACTATCAGCAAGACACCACTATTGCGATACACCTTTGGGAAAATTTGGAATACTGGTAATTTTGTGAAGTGTTGAGATGAGTCACGTTGACTTCTTAGGACACATCAAACACTAGATATAATAAAAAGTAATGAACTAGAGGGTACATTCTATTACAGGTGTGGTCTAACTGAACAATGGAAAATAGTAGGGAAAATGAAAGGAGTCCCATGCAGAAACGGGTATCCCAACACCAATATAATCCCAACATATTAAAAACCATAAATCAAATTAAAAATAAACATAAAAATCATAATGATAATTTAATTTTTATAAATCAGTTAAAATTAATTAACAACTTTAAAAGAATTAAAATTCATAGTTTTACATTTTGTAAATTAAATTTATGAATATATTTAATATAAAATAAATGGTGAAATAAAATTCTACATATCCACACCTTAAAAATTAAAATCCTAAACCTTAAAATGTCTTTTCACCTCCTTAAACCATCAACTCAGGCATAAAACCTAAACAAAATTAATGTATGGTATTTTTCCATGCTCAGTAACACTATCTACCACACTATATAAAATATGTATCAAAGTGACACATGCCTACTCAAATTCGTGGAACATATAATGCTACTACTATCATGTGAAAAATTAATGAAAAATTATAAAAATTGTATAACTAGAAAATAAATTCACTTTTACAAGTCATCCACTGTGATCATTCCATCGATTAACTTCAAAAAACTTCTTTCCAATACCCACACAATAGTAGTGAAGCATAAATATACCTCATCCTCAATAAAATCATGGTAGAATAAAAATTTCTGTTATATTCACCAAGAATATAACTCAATATCAATAAATTAAAATACAAAAACAATAATAAAATAAAAACAAAAAAAATAGAAATAAAACTAATACTAAATTAGATTATCTACTTGAATCCAAAAGGGATGGGTCCAAACATTTCATATCACCAAATTTAAGTTGATACATGTCACATGAACACCAAAAATATCAAGAATTATTTCAATAAAAGTAACCATTGAATATAAAATTAATAAGATCAAATATATCCACATAAGGAGATGAATTCCAAAATCTATTCTAAAAGGAGGGTTCCATAAAAATAGGGCACCACTAGTTACAGACAACCCCAAATTCCTAAGGAAAATATCAAAACCATGAGAATCACCAGTAATGTAAGGATAATAGGATACTAACCAAAAAATTATTTCCTTGATATTTATTCCTAAATACCAGGTTTCTAAGGATTTATTGATACTCATTTAATATATAAAAAGTAATTAGAAATTTCATTTCCCAATATCACCATGCATGAAACCTAAACCATGTATAAATGAAAACAAATATCATGTTATGTAACTTACACCATAGATATTTGATCCTTCATCTTCAATCACATGTTTGATAACGACCACTTAGAGGCATACATCAAACTCCCTCCTCTATGGTGTATCCAAAGGATAAATAAATCTCCCGGTGCTCATTTGGGATCCTACTCAATTCCAATGATATGCTAGTACCTCTCAAAATATAAGGAGAAAGTTGAATAGAGGTTTAAGGTAGAATCCATATATATATATTAGGTAGGATCAGGTTGTCCATATATATTACTGAATATTTTCTTATATTATATTCAAGTATTCTCCCTAAGAATTCATGCATTAACTCATACATTACATAATGTATTAGTTATGCTTAAACTTTTCATGAATTTAACATTAAATGAAACCTTTGATTCTCCCATAGGTTTTATCCCATGAAATTTTTAATTATAAAAATTATGGAATAGAATTAAAAATTATCTATAATTATTTGGTTGCCTTTATCAATTGTATAATGATGAAACAATCATACATTATGATCCACACAATACTATATCACCTAGTTGTACAATATGATAGGCTTAAGTCAGTGACATGAAATATCTATTTCATGCCTTATGATATACCCACATAAATTTCATAAGATATTTCTTGGTTTCTTTTATACCATACCATATAATACACACACACACAAATATATATATATATATATATATATATATTGTATACTATGATATATTCCTATTTACATCACATGTAAATAAGGATTTAGGGGAAATCTCTAACAATCACCCACTTGCATTAAAGCCTAAAAGATTTCATGGAATTTCACCTTATATTATATTATATATAATAAATTTTGAAACTATACCCAAAAATATTTTTGGATATTTTATAATTTTTTTATAAATTTATCATCAATTTCACCATCTAACACATCATATGAAACACCTTGTGAATAAACCACCAAAATTAATTTTGGATAAACATGAAAATACTAAGATCTCTGAGTAAAAATAAATCTTTATGTTTTCAACCACAAAGTTTGATCTCATAGGATATTGTATCATTGAAATGAAATATGAATTCTTAAATTCATAAATATAAGCAATGAGCGACCTCTAGAAAAGCATCAATGCTACTCAAGCTATAAATAGATCTAATGTAATCTCCATCAAACACATGTATATCTATACCTATGTTCACAATTTATACCATATACAAGAATTCATTCTCATATGATCCCTTTATCTAAGACATTGAGTAACCATGGGACACAAAGTATAGAAATCACATATAACTACTCATATATTCTTGATTATCTGATTATTAACTGACCAGGTTGATGAATACATTATACCAAATGATAACATCATATTCCCCTCACCCATATAAATAATCACATAATTTGTCTTTTCTAAGTACATATGTATACTTACTTATTCTATCTCATAAAGGGCCTATATTCCATAATCGTCATATGAGAGAAAAACTTCCATCTTGGTTAACCTCCAACAGACATCATGATCAACAATATACCCAACCACCGCCTGATTAGATAAGATACAAGGCTTTTATAAGAAAGGTATCAAAGTATAAAGGTTCTCATGATAGGTATCTCACAAAACTCAGGTATTGGGGAAATCGAAATATGAATCATACACCATTAGTATAGCGAAGATATAGTGTATGGAACTCTATATGGTATACTTCATGGGTCATTCAGTGCACAAAACGAATTTTTGCCTCATGAGAATATTTAATATCTCAATATTAAACCCTACTAGCACTAAAATTAACATTTAATCATAACCAACAATACTCCATAATGAATCATTTCTTAGGGATAACTCAATGTCACACTTTAAGAGGTCAATTATAATTTCACCTAATGAGTATATGTAGCCAACATGAAATAATGGTAATGAAGATATACAATTTTGTATAACACTATACATTTTATATTCTTAAATTCTTTTAAGAATACTTAAAAATACTATTCATAAGAATATATCCCACAATATCATATATGATAGATTTCTAAATACACTTTTAGGGTTTTTTAAACTCATTAGATCTCTATTTAATTATTTCAACATCTCTATAAGACCATATAATAAAACTCTCCAACTAAACTCTTTAGTGAGTAAATTTATGAAGTAATCCAGTTTGAATAACAATGAGACTTAATAATCATATTTCTAATGTTCAATTCTTTGAACATAGTATTAAAACCCCTTTACTTCACAACATCTTATAATATTAATAACTTTTATTGTATGCTTAGAAATATTTATAAGTTCACCATAATCATAATTATTGGAACCATTTTCATTAAAATTATTCCTTGAAATATTTTGGTAACTAATCTAACTATTTAAATTGATATTTTACTAACAAACCCTAAAAATTTTAGGATATTGGGTGACATTAACTTTATATTTTTATCAGCATAATTCTTTATTTGTACTTGAACTTCTCTAAGTCTAAATATACTCCCAATATCCACTTATAAACTACATTATTTTCAAAATCCAGTTTCAAGAAACATAAAATATTTTATGTAAAGAAATGACACTTATTTGATATTACTGAGAATATTTTAACTAATAAACTATTTATCCATATCAATTATGGTATTATATGTGTTTGGAGAATTTTTCTTAAAAGAATATTTTATACTTTAAAATATGCCACTAATGGGTGGTGGGATCGTATCCCTCATATTTTAATAAAAATTTGGATAAAATATTTTATTCTATATTAAAAAAATTTGTCCATATCTTCCTTTCAAGCATATTATAGAATCTAATGAATCATAAACCATGTTTATTAACACTATCATCTCATATTGTTCATAAAAACTATTTTGTTAACAAAACATTTATATTATGTTTAAGATAAATAAGATGAAACTATATATACTTTACATAGATCTATACAAGTTTAATATATTACCTTACACCCATTCTATGATTTTGAAACACTTTTATTTACCATTTGAATTAAAATTATAATATCTACCAATACTCAATTTGATTTCAATCTTAGGTATATTTTTAATTCTTTTAAAGAATTCATTTGGAATTATAAATATAAGAATTTATTTCCATAAAACTGATAATTTGACATGGAATTTATATAGAGTTTCATAAACCCTTTGAAGTAGATTGGAAAATTTCCATATTATGGAATAATTTCCCCTTCTTCCTAATATCTCCTTTAGGTTTAAATAACCTAGGTTGACTATTGGAAAAATTTAATATCCTCTTCCATTATTTTACCATGTAGTAATGTTTTCACTATACAAGAGCCTATAAATTACATGTCATACTTATCCATCCTAAAAACAATGAGAAATTAGGTTAAAATATTATTTAACTCATTCACATTGTTAAAAGTTTTTCAATGATGATTATAAAATAAATTCTATAGACATATCAAGTCTTAAAGGAAACATATTATCTCTCTATGTTATAAACGTAATCAATCATATTGAATATATAACCAGAGACTAAAGTTCCTTTTTTTATATTTAATATCATGCCTTTAAAACCACAAGTGAATTCATACATTCTTTTCATAAGAATTAGATCTACTTTTTAAACAACATCAATTTTTTTAGTCAGGTTGGAGTTACTATAACAAATAAAATTGTCTTTTTTTCTCAAGAACAACTATTATGTTTTTATACTATTCTACAAAGCTTCTTACATTAAGATTCTCCTTTTTAAAAATTAATCTCAAAGTAAATTTAGATGATGATGAAGCTATTTCTCAATAATATAATCTTTTATCACATGATTATCTTGTTTTATATTCATTTAATAAGTAATTATATTAAATATGATCCTACTAAAATGATAACTCTTTTTTAAAACCAACATATCCACTAATGGGCCATGATCTATATTTCATCATGAATTACACTTGTTAAACACATAAATAAGTCATGGATATATCTAGAAGATAATAATTCCAATCATATCACATAAAAATATTGGATATTTGAGTGGATAACTCTTTACCCAAATATAACATGTGGATTTACTCAAATATATTCCTCTAGTACCCTAACAGTTTGTGTTTCCCAACTAAGTGTAACATAAATAAAATTATAAAAATGAGGCACATAATAGTTAGGTTTACCTCATTAATTTATTTCCACACATAAGAAAACCCATGGGTTCCTAGATTTGGAATGACTTACTTGGTTGGATGGTCGAGGTCTTGATAAGAACTCATTTTTAAATGAGTCTAACACTTAATATTTTAAAATGGTTTAACAACATCATCTTATCTAATGTTATTCCTTTTATTTATGCATTATTATAATGATTTATTTTTGAATCCCTATTCCTTCAACCAAATCAATATGTTTACACCATATTGATGTGTAACTCTTTACATAACCCATAACTTATGCTACTAACCCAAATTAAAATCAAACTATATTCAAAGATATCTAAATGAATCCAATGCACAAGGTACATGAAACTCATTCATTTAAATTATTAGAATCATATAAAACAAATAATCCCCACAGTAGTAAGCTTAGAGTGGAAGATAACCAACCCTAATTTGTCTACACAATACATAAAACTTTAGGCCAGTGACTAGTTCAACCCGAAGTCCCTCTACCCAATTATACTTTACTCAAGAGAGACCAAAATTTCATCATAATTATAATACAACTATAAATTCAAGCTCATAACCCAATACAAGAAAAATTAAATATAGAAGAAAACTAAATCAATTATCATACCCAACATTTAATTCCTTATGTGTATATATGAAAACTTATAGAAGCATTTTAACCCTGTAAACTAAAAAATACAATATTTAATAATATAAAAATTATATCTATGAATAATAAACATGGGAATAAAATAAATAAATAAATAATTTATATATTTATACATGAGATTTTTTTTGAAAAATTAATAAATATGACAATTATAAATATTTTATAATTTTATCCACGCATAATGAACATTTTATAATTAAATAAATATAAACACTCTATATTATATGAACTCCTTAAAGTTATCCTTTTATATGGAATTTACTTTAAATATATGATATCTTAAAATGTAAATATTATATATTTGAACTATTTATATATTATGTAAATGTTTAGAATATAAAATATTTAATAATATTCAAACCTTGATCATATTAATGGTCAAAAATCATTTTGACATGGTTTAAATAATTTATCAAACAAGTTATTTTAATTTTAATAATTTAAATTAATTATTATAAAATATTCATAATATAATATAATATTTTTTATATTTTGACTAATTTTGTAGTTTATAATTTTTTTTAAATTTCCCTTAATATTTCTATATAAACATTTTATATTCAAATTATAAGTCATCCTATATTAGTTGAAAAAGGTATTTTAATATCAATAATAATATTATTGAATATTTATTTAATAAATGTTGCGTAGTCATTTATTGATTAATTATAAACATTTTATAATTAATAAATTTATAAATATTAAATAAATTAAATAAATATACCAAAATACATTTCCCATAATTGATAACTAATTTATAAATTATATAATTCAATTAATAATTGAAAATTTATAAAAATTATAATTTTCAAATATATCGTATTTGACGATAAAACATATATCATAATCAATAATTGATAAGTTACAAAGTTCAAAATTCATTTCGGCACTATTAATTATAATTTATGATAGATAACTTAACTTATGATAGGGTTTTTTAACAATAACACAATGCATAAGGGCCTTCATAAGAATATCCTAGTTATGTAGGCATACCATGCATAACATTAACCTAGTGCTAATAGTGGTATGGGTAACAATAACATAGTGATGTAGAGAAATCATGGCTTATGATTAGCTACTACATAATTGAAACCAGCATCCTAGAAAGTTTTAAAATATGTACTAATATTGCTACTAGGATATGATACTCTACTTTGTGACTTCATTTTAGATCCATCATATGATATGATTGGAAATATCATACACTATGATATGTTAAAAACCAAAGGGACTGAACTATGTATCCAACTATAATATCCCATATCATACGACACAACCCAATTGTATATTAAGATATTTGATATCATATAAAAAACTAAAAAAATATCAATTGTACCTATCATTTATAATATGACTTTAATATGATATACACCATTATTTATTATAAAACATGATTTCATGAATCATGAATCATAGTAATGCTCTGATATAACTATTAGTTTTATAATGATTTAATGATAATCATTAAAAATAGTATAAGTAATTTGAAATCACATTTTCCAAGATTACCTTGAATAAAACCAAAACCATTTTTAAACAAAAATGAAGAACATCCTATGTACCTTACACTGTATATGGATAATCCTTCATTTTCAATCAAATTATTGATAAAGATCACTCAGAGGTAGTAATTATAATCCATTGTCCATAG
Source organism: Viscum album (assembly GCA_963277665.1). Classification (NCBI taxonomy): domain Eukaryota; kingdom Viridiplantae; phylum Streptophyta; class Magnoliopsida; order Santalales; family Viscaceae; genus Viscum; species Viscum album. The sequence goes on from OY728120.1 coordinate 1,796,331,981, forward strand.
TGATCCATGGGATAGATAAATCACCTGATACTCGGGGCTAGACCCTCCTTAATTCCCATGATATTATCATATCTTTCACAATAAAGGGAGAAATAGGAAGTGCGCTCTGAGGGATAATCCATAGAAGGCTTAGGCAAGATTGGATAAACCCCATATCATAGTGAATGCCTTCTTATATATTATTTTGGTATTATACCCACACCATTATTCACTAACTCATATATTACAAAACATATGAGCCCAAACCTAGTTGTTTTGGGTTCTTAGGTGCATCCATTGTGGCTGGGGTTTGATTCCCAACCGTTTCCTGTAGTTTGTCCATTTATTTAGAAGTGTAAATATATAACCTCTATGTGAGAACATGTGGGAGAGATGGAATCATCTTGATTCCATCACATAGGATGAAAACATGGAAAAGGACTTTGGTTTCAACACATGAGAATGACAACATGAGGAAGGGCTGGTGATGCGGGAGTATGGGATAATGTTGGGGTGATACCAACGGTGTGAGTGCATGGGGAATATGTTGGGTCCTGAAAAAAGTGGCACGTACACATAGGGAAGGATATAGGGGTTAAGGGGTGATGCAGTTAGAAATTTGAGACTAGAAACCTCTGATTGTTGGACATAATCTTTATAGAACCCTTATAAAAACCCATACAAATTTGAATAACCATATGATTGACTTACAACATAATTCTCTGGAGATCATAATCATTACCCAATGAATTTAAGTGATATACCAGGATCAACCAATCATAAAAATATAAAAGGGCCATAAAATTAATTAAACACATGAAATATTATGTTTACATCATCAAAAACATAAAAATATCCTTTTTGAATCCATAAGTAAAACATTTTCTGATATTGAATTATCACTTAAAAAATTATTTTTAAACCAAAAAACCAAGAAAAAATGGAAGGAATGGTTTTATTTGAAGAAAAAATAGAATATTGAGAAGTAATAAAACCATTAAATTGGCTATGGTGGTATAAAATCATTTGATTTCATATAAATTAAAATAAAACATTCCTTTTGTGTTTTGTAATGGAAGTTAAAGTGTTCCATTTAAAATAAATAAAAATATTCCTTTTAAAAACCTTTGAAAAAGTAAAAAGAGACATAAAATGGCCTTTATAATTCATTTATGTCCATATATATACATATAAAAATTATTTTTAAGACTATGGACTTGGAAAAAAATAGAATATAAATCTTTAAAACATTTAAAATAAGGTTTTGAAAGTAAACTGTCCCTTTCATCAAGTTTGAATTGTCACATATTTTATTTATCTTACTTAATAATAAAATTATATAAATTATTTACTTTATTAAGAAAAATTTAAAGTTTATTATTCATTTTATTTCATTTATTATCATGTGATATTCTATTACTTAATCATTTAAGTTCATGCGTTACTTTTTTATGATATTAGACTCATACGTCCAAAATGAATTTGGTAAGTTAAATATAGTCAACATGGTCACTATTAAATAATTTAAAGAATATTAATCATGATATGATTATAATTTTTATACATCGATTATACTTTTAAAACCAACCATGAAATCTGGTTATGAAAAAAGAACTACATTACAATTATAGAGATAGTAGGTCGTACGTCCACTCGAGTAACATTTCCATTTTTCAAAGATAATGATTGAAAGTAAATAAGTATTATTTTATATTTAAAAAAGTATCATTATATCATAAATACCATTTTATTTCTTTAAATAAACTTATATATACCATCCGTGTGATTTGTTTATGTAAACTAATCACACCGCTTCATGGAGGTGGTAATCCACACGTACACATGAATGACATTATCATTTTTAAATGAATGGAAGAGTAAGAAAAAGATGATATATCAAATTTTCATAATTATAATAATGTAATTAATAACATATATATACATTAAATAAACCATTACAATCATTAATAAGTGGTGATGATGGAAAATGAATTACATCGGTTCACGAAACGATAGTCCGTCATACACACGAATGACAGTTTCGTTTCCCATTTGATGGAAAAGGTGATAGATATAGGATATTACATTAATATAAAAACATATAAGTGTATGGAATACATTTTTATTATTATTTAATTATTATTTATTAATATTTAATGGAGTTATAATAATAAATAAAATGATAACACTTGGTTAAGAACTATACATCTTCTTTGAAAAACATCCTTTGCTTTACACCTTAAGCCCTCTAGGGTTGGTATTATACCAAAACTAAGACCTTTATAACATGGATATTGAATTTAGTAAGGGATTGTTTTTGGTATTGGGTAAACTAAATTTATCTTATGGTTTTTATAGAAGATGATAGGATGCACCCTTTTATAAGATATGGGAGGGGAACTCTTGGAATTTCTTAAAGTATTAAATTAATATAAATTATTTATCATGGAAAAATGGATCCAAATATAAATAATTTTAAGATAAAATTAGTATAAGTAAAAATAATATCACAAAATAAAAATTGGATAAGTTTATCTTATTATTTCACCCTTATCCTTTTGTTTTAACCCTTGGTTAACCCTTTTGACGATTATCACAATAATACAATTTTTTAATCTTTAAGGGTTAAGATAGTTACCAAAAAAGGAAAATTGAACCAAAAAAGGACCATGGTTTACATTTTAAATAATATCCCAATAAATTGTATTAGTTTAGTATTTTTATGAGTTTTAAATCATTTAATAAAATATTATTTATTATAAAATGCCATTTATGTCATTTTTGGAAATGCATGAAATATTAAAATATAATATGTGTCTAATTGATGTCAAATGGTTCCAAAATGACATGGATTAAAGGATAATAATGATATGTTATTAATATAATCATAAAAAAAATTTATAGGTTTTGAAATCATTTTATACCTTATCTTTTGGATTAACCCATTTGTTACTCAATTTTAACCATAACTATAGTAAGGACTTTTTTAATATTAAAGGGATATAACTTTACTTATAAGGTGAAAATTGGATAAAAAATGGTCAAGGGATGAAATTTTAAAAAATTTAATATCCTAATTTTACTATTTTAATATTTTTAATATTTTTAAATATTTTAATAAAATATTATTTAATATGAAATATCATTAATGTAAATGTTGACACTATTCATTTAATTTGATGTTGAAAAAAACATGATAAAAATGGAATTAAAATATAATACTTTAACACATAAATAAAATTTTATGTTTATATACAAAATTTATGGAATGTAATAATTAATTCAAATTTTATTATGTTTAATATTTTCAGAATCATTATTTTATTATTTTATTAATTGAATAAATACTGTGTTGACGTTGTGTATGCATTTAAGGTAATTATTTCGTCACTAAAAATTAGAAATAAATAATCATGATAAATAAATATCAAATTTATTTAAAATTAAAGTTTATAAATGAACATAAGTTGGTTTTATCTCCATCACAAAATATTATTGATTTTAAAAGCAAGAAAGTGACATTTTTGACTTTATCTTTTACTTAAATATTATAAACATAAAAATCAAAGAAATATGACAAAAAATTTACATGTTTTAGAAAATTGTATGGACATAGAAGAAATAAACTCACCAAATAAAATAAAGTAAGGTTTTAAGATCATTTTATAGTCCTAATCATATTATTTCTAACCTTAATTACTCGATTTACCCTTACAATGGTGATAATTATTTACTATGGTTACTATTCATAATGAATAAAAATAAAAGGGAACTATTTATTGAATTTGGGCCTACTTATTATAAATATTGAATCCATTTTTTTATATTCAATTTATAGAAAATGAATAAATTAATTTAAGATTAAAATGAAATACGCAACAAAAAACACTTTTTCAGATAAACACCTTTTTAAGTATAAAAATGTTTTAATACAAAATTAAACCATAAATATTATCTCAATGAAAATAAATTAATTTTTAATAATATATTAGAACTAATTTTTCTTTTAATACATTTTAAAATATAATGTATTTTTATAAATTATTGAAACAAAATACAATTTTCAATAAAAATTGGTATTTTTCACAATTCACTAGAAAATTAATCATTTTAGAAAAATCCAAAAAATTCACTCTAAGATAATTTTTAAATTATTTTATAAAAAACTATATAATTTTTAAAATATAAAATTTCTAATTTTTTTAATCAATTATAATATTTTTCTCACAAAAAACAATAAAAATCATTTTTAAAGAAAATATATTTTGAAGCATAAAATAACCTTACTAAAAATTGAGTTATTTTTTCCTAATCTTTAATACATAAAATTATATTCAGTAGAATATGCATATATATATTATAATTATTTTATTTATATTCATACCTTCTAATTAAATGACAATGTTATAACAGTCATATTAAAATAATAATATTTCTTAGTTCATTTAATCTTGATGTTGAATGCCGTATACGCTATCGAACATATTGTTATTTTTAAAATATCAGGGTGTTAAATTCTCCCCCTTTAATAAAATTTTTATTCAAAATTTCAAATTTATCTTTCTGATCAAAGTATTGACATTTTACATTACCTTTTTTGAAATCCCACATAATGCAAAGAGTTAATAAAAATTTCATATAAAAATAAAGGGAAGTATGAAGGTCATTTGGAATAGAAAAAACTAGGTTTCCAAATAGAGTAACATTATTGGGAAGTGAAAACATGGAGGTAGATGAAAAATTAAAATATAGAGAATGATGAAGAGTGTCAGATATCATTGTTCACCAGAAATTGAATGATCCTCTAAAAGATGATGACTAAAAAACCATAAACCAAAGAGATTTGAAAAAGACCTCTGATATATTCGAAAAATTAGGTAATAAAATATTTTTTTTGTTTCTAGATCATTTTAATAGAGATAAGGAATTTTTATACTATCTATACTAATAAAATAATGAAATATACTTACTTGAAAAGTTGAATTTCATCTACTAATTAATTTTCACCACATTCTCATATTTTTCTCCAAAATATGAGTATTCAAGATGTATTTTTTACACTCTAAGCACTAAAATAATATTTTAATGGATAAAATAATCCAAAAAGGGATAAAAATATATTATTTCTATCTTTATAAATTTACCAAAATTGAAATTGTTCTCATAAGGTAAGACAATTCCCATAATGAATAAACCTTCATATGATGAAACATGAAATTAATCTCCAAAGCCTCAATAATAACACCCAATTTTCAACTTATATAACTTGATAAATAAATAACCTTAAAATTATTAAAAATATTCCCAACAAAGTTTAAGACCTAAAAATTAGAAGTATTTGATCACAATTTATTCTGAGATTAATTTAACATTTATCTCCAATTAATATTAGTCACTCATAAAGTTATATCCCCATATAATATATTCCCTAGTCATATCATCTCCAAGATATGCTAATAATTTCCATTGAATCACCATAAAGCCACATTAAAATTACATATGATTCTAAAACATAATTTAACCTTTGATCACCAAATAAAATCCCATATTATCCAAAAATATTTCTATTTACCTTATTCATATAAGGTTCCCAAAATAGTGAACTTATTTAGAAATAACAATAACCACTTAATCACTAAATCACTTTTTGATCCCATGTTTATCTAAACAATAAAACATATTTTCCAAAAATAAACTTAATATTTATCTAAAATATCATTTTATAAAAAAATAAATGTCATACTAACTAAGAAATCATGTTGGATAGTGGTGGGAATTTCACCCTTATTTCCATTTGGTTGTGGGTTTAATCCCTGAAGCCTTTCTAGATGCGATGAGTTGTAATTTTACTAAAACTATATTAATATAATTCCCATAACATTCCCAAAATATAATAAACATCCTAAAAAACGTAACAAAATTATTCTCAAATAATTATTCTTGTTAAACCTAAGGGTTATATGTACCTAAACCTAATAAAACATCACCCAAAATATCATTAATCACCTTAAAACAACATCAATCAAAACCTAAATGGGGGTATATATGTATTTTAACTTATTATTAACCTTAAATTTAAACACCCTTTATGATATCCATAACTTTTTAAAACATCATAATATCTAAAAATAGCTAAACAGTTCCTTTGATACGAACTATAAGGACCTAGAGATATGCATTACATAATCTTGAGTTTTAAGTCAATAATTTATTCTCTAACATTTTAGGTTCTTTAAAGTTAATAATTTTAGAGAATTAGGTCATAAATATTAAGTAAAAAACCCATAAAATACATTTTTGTCACTTCCACTTAGTATCCATTTTCCCACAATACAATTTTTTTAAAAAGAAACATGTTTTCTTTTCATGAAAATTCTTTACAATTTTGAATGTGACTTATTATTTATTCCTATTAATCCCTAAAAACTAATGAAAAACATTTAAAAATGTGGGATTACCATAAAAATATTAGTAAGGGACATAAAAGAAAATGAAAGAAACTCGGAAAACCATTAAAAACTAATGAGATCATAAAAGAGAGTTTTCCTTTGACATAATAAAATTTGAGATTGAATAATAATTTAATTATACATGAAATCAACATTACTACCCAAATTTTTTCATGAAAAAATTTATTATAAAACATAAAGTCAAAATCATAATCTTAAGGGTTTCATAGAAAACATGATAACCCATGAAAATGTTTTCTTAAAAACATAATTTTTTACCTTGAAATAGAAAAATATTTCCTTTAAAACAAAATATCATTAGCTTTCCTTTAGAAATCAAAATATTTCCATCAAAACTAACTTTCAGGCATAGAAAAGTCATCTAGGTTACTTGGGACATCATCTTCATAGAACCCTTATAAGAACAATTATAAGAACACTAATAATTGGAATAACCATACTATCAACTTTCAACATAATTCCCTGGAGAACATAATCATTTTTTGAAGTTGATCACTTGGCCCAAAACGACCAAAGCACAATTATTATATAATAGAGAGTTTACAAGAGTCTTAATTACGAGATCATATTACAATATTTTTCATGAAAAGGATGTGAATCAGTAGGGAGGTTTTCAAACTAGGTATTTTCTTGATTTAAACCCATGTTTTCTAGACCATCTGTCACTGTGTTTACTTCTCGATAAACATGTGTGATGATATAGTTGACATTGATAAGAGAATGGGTGTAGTCCATCCAACGAGTAGTAATCATCCTTACAATATGTGTTATGCCATTCCAAATTGCTTACATGATGGTATTAAAATCACTTTTAATCTAGGGATTGTTCAAACCAAGGAGCTTGGATAAGGAAATAACATGTATTAAACTCATCATCTCAACCTCAAGAGAGGTGGCAATGGAACAACTACCCATTAAGCATCCAAGTATCTGACTGAGGTGATTTTTAAAGATATAACTGAAAAATTCAAGGCCGAGATTGAATTTGGAGGCACCATCAATATTAACTTTAATCCATCCAAGAAGAGGATATCTCCAGAACACTTCTAGAGTGTGATGAGGTTGAAAATAATTTCCATTAATCTGAAGAAATCATAGGATTCCAAAGTCATGCATAGTGTTATGGAAATGTTCATTTTGCCTCAAGGAAGATTCCTATATAGAAACAAGGATCTTCATATGACCTGAATTTTGATTGAGTGAGTAATTGTTATGAAAAATAATATTCTGATCATACTGGATCACATGGTGGAGCTCAACAACTACAACTTGAAAAAGGTTCTTAATTTTTTGAGACCTGTCCATTTCTAAACATTTTTTTAGTTCAGTATTAACAGAGTTAAGAATCAACCATATGAAACAAAAGATTTCAAGAATATAGTTCCAAAGATAAGAAGCAGTAACACAAGAAAGAATTAGATGGTTAGAATCTTCTCTGTGTTGATTATAGAGTTTTCATTTCGAACAGAGCTAGATTCTAAAATATTGAAGACAACTCTCTATGGGAACTCTGTTGTGCGTAAGATGCCAGATGAGATTGAATCTTGAAGGTTTTATCCAAGGCTTGTTAAAATGTTTTATCCAACTAAAATCAATTTATGAGTTATAAAAATAATTGTTTTAAAAATTATTTGAGTTAAGAATACCATTATGAGAAGGTTCCCAAATTAAGAAATCATTAGTATTTGATAAAGGGTAGTTTTAAAGAAATTCAGAATAGTTTTAGGAAGATGATCATGTTGGTTGTTCCAGTCCAGTTATCCAACCATAATTTCATTGAGGAATCCCTGTAGACCATCCATCTAGAGTTATTCATAATATTTTAGAAAGATTGTTTGATGGATGGGCAAAGAGATGAGTTAATTAAATTTTAAATCCCCATATTAAGTTTTTTAAGAAATCTATTTTTGAGGAAAGTAATAGTTTCATAAGTATTATAAAGAAGGTTCTTGGTGAGTCTGGCTTGAAGAGATTCATTAAATTACTTAATGTTTTTTATACCGATTCCACATTTTTCAATATGCTTGTAACAAGTTGACCAAAGGATAGTCACAAGTTTTATTTATAAAGTGATACTAGTCCAAATAATTTTTTTTATTTTAATGTTCATTTTTTTTGATAAGACCAACTATCCAGAGTAAACCATCTTGGAAACAATGGTGGATTTGACAAGGCATATCCTGCCTGCCATAGAGATAGATTTACCATTCCAAGAAGAAATATGGTTTAGAACTTGGTCAACTATTATAGAAAAGTGGAAAGATTTGGGTCTGCCCCAGAAATGGGAACAATAAGATATATAAAAGGGATAATACCTTTTTTTATACCCAAGTCACTAATAATGTTACATTTTCTGTTGGGAGGAAAGTTCTTCACAAAGAATATGCATGATTTACTCAAACTATTGGTTTGACCAAAAACTTATTCATAGTGGTAGAGAGATTTTTTGAGGTTTAGAATGATTATTTTATCACCTTGAAGGAAAAGGATGATGTTATCACCATAAAATATATGGGTGGGAGCATTCATGTTCCTAGTGAAATGGATGGGTTTCAGTTTATTCTGGTCCACAAAACGGTTGAGTAGATATCTAAGATAGTATTCTACCATCAAGAATAGAATGTAAGAGAGAGGTTCACCTTTCCTGACACCTTTGGTGAATTTGAAATAGCCCTTGGGAGAACCATTGACCAAAATGGAGATAAACACCAAATTGAACAATGTTTTGATTGTAGTAATAAATAAAATACTAAAACAAAAACCTTGAAGAACATTGAATATAAAGCTCCAGTCTGTGGTATCAAAAGCTTTTTTGATGTCTAGTTTGATAGAAATATTACCACCTATGTTAGCTTTATTCAAGTTATTGACACACTCATAAGAAATATGGATATGGTCTTGAATGGATCTACCATTAATAAAACCAAATTTGTTATAGGAGATGATTTTTTCTGTGATAGTTGAGAGTCTATTAGAAATGATTTTAGTAATTATTTTATAAAGGGAGTTGATAAGAGAAATGGGTCTAAAAAAGTGTATCTCAGAGGAATTTTCCACTTTTGGGATCAAGAAAAGAAACTAAGCATTAAGATAATGAGGAATGACACCATTGGAAAAAAGGATTTGACAAGTTTGCAAACATCGACATGAATCACATCCCAATAATTTTGGAATAAACCATTATTGAAACCATCAGGACCCATAGCACTGTTAGGATTCAAACTAAAGATAGTGTCTTTAATTTCATGATCCAACAGGGTATTGAGAAGGAAAGTGCTATCCTCATTAGTAACAACCATCAGAATGACATCATGAAGGAGGTATTTGTTTTTATCAGGGCCATTGAAGATGGATTCATTGTAAGAGACCATATAATGAGAAATCTAATATTAATTTTCAAGAAGTTTGTCCCTATATTTTAAAAATGTTAGATACCTACAAGACTTCTTGATTATTTGAAGGGAATTATAGAACTTAGTATTTCTGTCACTATCTGACAAACATTTAACTTTAAATGCCCATTTCTTCATGTTTTCTTTAAAATTGAGAAAATAATTGAGTTTAACCGTAAGGTTTATTTCATTAGTCAGATCAATATTGAAATCAAAACTAGTGTTATTGTTTTTTAATTCATTTATTTCTTCCTCAAGAAGAAGAATGGCATTGTTAATTTGTTTGTATTTTGAGCTACAAGAATTTTTGAGAGTATATTTGATGTGTTTTAATTTGAAAGTACATGCAAAGGCATTATTTTTGTTTGACATTGAATACCAATAGTTTTTGATGGTATTAGTGCATTCATAATTATAGAACCACAAGTTGTTAAATATAAAAGGTAATGGGGGTCTCATGCCTTTGGTGGGGACATTGACCAGGATAGGATGAAAGTCAGAGTTTAGCTTGTGAAGGGTGGTGCTAGAGATAGTGTCCCATTTATCTAAAGTAGGAACATTGTTGAAGGATATATCCATAATAGAGGAAACCAATCTATTGTAATGTATTCTATACTAAGTAAATTTCTCACTAGTGAGAAAAATTTCAATTAGATTGTTGTCTTCAATCAAAGCTTCTAATTATCTTGTGGAAATAATAACAAGGCAGGGACCTATTTGTTCTCTTGAGTTGAGTATAGTATTAAAGTCTCTAATAATAAATCAAGGATCATTAATATTGGTGACTAGATATGAAAAGTCATTCCAGAAAGGTCTCCTTTCTTGCTATCTATTCTTAGCATAAACAAAAGATAAGAATAAGTAAGTGTTATTAGTGTTAAATTTTAAGTATTTTTTTTCCAGAAACATTGAAAAAACTAACATTTTATAAATAAGAGTGTAAAAAAATCCATAGAGATTCAACATTGGAGGTATTTTTTATTACACCAATAAAAGAGTAGTTATGCTGGCACAAGTGAAAATGTTTAGCAGAAAAATTGATTTTTAGTTCAGTAATAGCAAACAAAAAAGGATGATGAGTGTTAACCTTCCTTTTTAGAACAATGAACATGTCAGAGTTAGAAATACCCTGACAATTCAAAAAAGAATCTTCATTTAAACCTATGTTTGGAGTTAGAACTCACTTTTTTCTTTTTCCCTAATTTTTTTTAGAAGACCTTTTTACTATTTAGGAATTGTTTCCTTTAGTGGTCTGTTTTTGTATAGTTTTAGATATGCCAGAAGGGCTGTTTTAATTATAAACAATCACCTTAGTAGATTCATTAATTGAGAAGTTTAAAGGTGGATATATGGAATTATTATTACACAGAACCAAAGAATTATCATTTTGGTTAGTAAACATATTTCCACTATGCTCAGAACTAACAATGATATCTATAATTTGAGTACCATCAATAGAAATGCTTTTAGAAAGAAAAGTAGGTGTACCTGAATCCTTTAGATAAGTTGTGACCTATTGTAGGAAATCATAAGAGATTGGAGGATCTTCTTGTGTCTTTTCCACACCAGGATCTTCAGTGTCAATCAAGGAAATCTGGGATTAGATAGTGCCCAAATTAGGTGAAAGGAAATGCATCTTCTCTACAAGATATATAGTATCCTTCAAAAATGATACAACGGTATCATTGTTTTCCTGAATTTTTAAAGGACCCTTTACCAAGGGAAAAGTTACCTCTACTGGTGAAAATTTGGGTTTCAAAGATTTCATGTATTTGGCATCAAATTCCTTAATCTTGTTAGTGGTATGTTCCTAGTAATGAGATAAATTATTTCTAGTAGGCATATTTATATATTTAACAGTGTTATTAGTGATATCTAGTATTTGAGGGATGTTAATAGTATGATTGTGTGTAGGGGGAAAGAACCTAAGCTGGTTTCCTTGTTACTGATTTCCTTCTTCACTTCTATTATATCAATGGAATGAGAGGTGTCTTGGATATTTCCAGTGCCCACATTAAGCTTGTTAGTTGTCTGTGACTCGATATGAGCTTCCTTCTGTCTAGTAGGAAGATTTCCATATTTAACAGAGCTTCTAGTGATATCCAGGATTTGAGGGCTACTAATAGTATGATTGTGAGTAGGGGGAAAATAACCTAAGCTGGTTTCATTGTTACTGGTTTTATACTTCACCCCTATTATATTAGTGGCATGAGAGGTGTCCTAGATCTGTCCAATGCCCATATCCAAAAGAGTTCATACTTACAAATCTTTCTCAATTGTTAACCTAGGGGAATCGTCTTCATGAATAGATGCAGTGCATGTGTTGTGAGAATTTCATTGAAGCTGTTCATGTTGAGACAATTTTTCCTACTTACCTAGAGCAACAGGTGCATTTACTTTCATATAGACAGTTTCCAGAACCAAAGAAGTGGAAACTTCTGTAGATTTTCTTTTGGGGCACATAGATCTTGTGGGAATAGAGCCAGATTCAATACCTTTGATGTAATTAGAGCAAAAAACCAGCTTAGATTAACAATTATTATTTTCTACCTTCTCAAGTTCATGGTTGGAGATCCAAATGGTATCTAAAACCAAAGTCTCTATTTCTTCTAAGAGGGTTTTCTCCTTAGTTGAGGCATCATCCTCTTCAGGTACATATGCCCAGGATATACCTGAATTATCCCATATGTGTGTCAAGTTATGTTGTTTTTTCACCCAGATTTTAGTTTTATTTTTTGAGGTTTCATGTTTGTCCACCATGTGAACCTTATCATTCTTGTTTTTCTTTGTTTCCTTCCATTTATTTTCATTTTTTCTATTTACTTATTTTCTAACCACCCCAAAATTAGAGATTGTGTTTCCAATGATCTTGAAAAGTTCACAAAAGGGAGGTTTTCTCTTATATTATATTCTGATTTCAGTTTTATAATTTTTAGTAGTGAAACTAATAGTATTGGGTAGTTTTTAATCTAAATTAATTTCCACCATCACGCTCTCAAAGAGGACTAATTCAACAATTAAGGTTCTATGATCTATTTTGAGAGGTGATCTGATATAAGAAACAATATCATTTAGTATTTTAGGATGCCAAGAAAACCAATTCAGACCATGAAGTTTAACCCATACTTGTGCCATGGTGTTTCTATGTGTATGCGGGTTAAATTCATAGTCCTAATCAGATAATCTAAGAAATAATGGCCTCAGATTAATTTTTCCAGTTATCTAAACCTTATCAAGATCATCCTGTGTTTTTAAAAGTATGTGATAATAACATTTTCCTATTGGTATCAGTTTCTAGTTATAGATATTCTTGGAATGTGTAATATGCATTTGTAAATCAAGAAAAGGCCATGGATGGTCACCTTTTAGATAGAAGATGTGGAATATGATAGGATATTTTAACATTTTCACATGTTGTTGTAGCGCATCTGGATTTTATTCCATCAAGAAACCACCATCATCGAGCCTCTTGAAGTGAGGGGTGTTTTTTGTGTTATTTTTTATCAGATCTGTACATTTCAGAGCATCTAGTAATGAGATTCCTTGTGATCTACCCACGAGTGAGCGTATTGGATACTTTTCCTCAGGAACTTTATCTTTTTGATATTCCGCAATATAATCTTTCTTATAATGAGATTTATTTGTCTGAAGAGTTATAAAGTGATGAGTTTCACATCTACCATGTGTGATAAATGAAGCCTCCATGGGATAATATCTTGCAGATTCAGGGTAGATAAGCCCAAATCGCTTGAGATTTTAGAGAGAGATGGTCTCCCATCTCTCTACCCCACCACAAAGAACATAATAATTAACCAATGCAATGAAGAGTTATACTGGGATCATATGATCATAAAAAATTCCCAAAGATAATAAAATTCACGAAACACGTGAAATATTGTGTTTCAATTATCAAAATCATAAAAATATCCTTTTTAACCCATAAGTAAAATATTTTTGGATATTGATATATCCATTAAAAAAACCCATTTTCAAAACTAAATACCCAAAAAAGGGAAGGAATTTTTTTATTTGAAGAAAACATAGAATATATTAATGTAATCAAAAAATAAGATAAGAACTATAGTGGTGGAAAATACTTTGATGCCTTATACATTAAAATAGAACATTCCTTTCTTCTTTTATAAAGAAAGTCAAATTGTTCCATATAAAATATGTAAAAATATTTCTTTTAAAAACATCATATACAAATTAAAAAGTGATATAAAATGACCTTTATAATTCAATTATTTCCTTATAAATACATATAAAAATTATTTTAAGAATAAAACCTAGAAGAAAAATATTTTTAATATAAATCTTAAAAACATTTAAAATGTAGATTTTAAAGTTAAGTGTCCCTTACATCGAGTTTGACTCATAAATTATGTTCTCTGTTTTATTGAATAATAAAATTATGTCAATTATTTACTTCATTAAGAATATATTTCATGTTTATTATTAATTTTATGTTATTTATTAACATTTTATATTTAATTACTTAATCATTTAAGTTCATGTCTGACTTTCTGATGATATCCAACTCATATGTCCAAAATGAATTTGGCAAGTTGACTATGTTCCATGAGGTAATTATTCTATAATATATAGAATAATAATCATGAAATAATTATAATTTATATATATAAATTACAATTTTAAAATGAAACATTAAATATGATTATGAAAAATGAACTATGTTACAATCATAGAGACGGAAGACCACATGTATGTATTAGTAACATTTCAATTTTTCAATGATCATGATTGAAAAAAAGATATTATTTTATATTTATAGAATCATAATTCTATCCTAAATAATATATTATTACTTTAAATACACTTATATATATCATATATGTGATGTGGTAATGAAAATGAATCACATCGCTTCGTGGAGGTGGTAATCCATACATACACATAAACGACACAACCATTTTTCAATTAATAGAAAGGAAAGAAAAAGATGGTACATTAACTCTTAATAATGATAATTAAGTCATGAATATAATATATATATATATATATATATATATTAAATCCATCATTATAACCATTTGTATGAGGCAGTGATAGAAAATGGATTAATCGGTTTGTGAGGTGATAGTCTGCCGTACACACAAACGATGATTTTGTTTATCATTTGATGGAAGAGAAGATAGATATAGGGTATAAAAATAACATAAAAACATCTAATTATATGGAAGACACTGTTTTTATTATTTCTAAATGGTTGAATAATATTTTAAGGAGCTACAATAATAAATAAAATGAAAACTCTTGATTAATAACTATACCTCTTCTTTGAAAAACCTCTTTTACATTAGACCTTAAGCCCTATAATGTTGCTATTCTACCCAAAATATGACCTCTATAACATAATTAGAGATGTTGTTAAGATATTTGGGTTGGTATTGTACAAAAAAATGACTCTTTAAGTATGTAGAGAAGAGAATAGGAGGTTTCCTTTTACAAGAGTGAGGAGGGTAATTCTTGGAATTTATTAAAGTATTAAATTAATATAAATTAATTATCGTAGAGAAATAGATAAAAATTAACATAATTATAAGATAATATGAATATGAGTTGAAATTATCTCATCAAATAATAACTGGACATGTTTAATTGTTGTTTTCACCGTTATCTTTTTCGTTTTAACCCTTGGTTAACCCTTTTGATGATTACCGTGATAACAAAATTTTTTACTCTTTAGGGGTTAAGTTAGTTACTAAAAAGGAAAATTGGACTATAAATTGACCATGGTTGATATTTTAAATCATATCTCAATCACTTTGGATAATATTGGTTTCATAGGAATTTTAAATCAATTAATAAAATATTGTTCATTATAAAATACCATTTAAGCCTTTTTAAAAATACATGAAATATTATAATATAATATGTGTATAATTCATGTAAAATGGTTCAAAAATGATATGTATTATAATATAATAATTAAATGGTATTAATATAATCACGAAATTTTTTATAGGTTTTTACATCATTTCACACCTTATCTTTTGGATTAACCCATTGATTAACCAATTTTAACCATAACCGTGGTTATAAATTTTTCAATATTAAAGGGTTATAATTTTACTTTTAAGGTGAAAAGTGTCTCCTAAATAGACATGTGATGAAATTATAGACAATTTATTATCTTAATTTTACTATTTCAAGTTTTTATTTATTTTTAAATAATTTTAAAAAATATTATTTAACATAAAATATCATTAATAACAATTTTGACACTATTCGTTTTATTTGAAACTAAAAACAACATAAAAATAAATTAATTAAAATATAATCCTTTAACACATCCCTAAAATTTTATATTTATCTATTTTTTTTGGAACACAATAATTCATTTAAATTATACTACTTTTATTATTTCTAGAATCTATTATTTTATTTTTCTATTAATTGAAAAAATACTGTGTCGACGTTGTGTAAGCGTTTAAGGTAATTATTTCATCACTAAAAATCATAAATAAATTAACAAGATAAAAAATATTTTATCTTTAAAATTAACATTTATAACATAACATAATTTGTTTTCATCCCTATCATAAAATATTATAGATATTAAAAGTAAGAAAGTGACATTTTTGACTTTTTCTTTTACTTAAATATTATAAAGCTAAAATATAATAAATATAGAACCAAGTTTCCATATTTTATAAAATTTGATGGAAATAGAAAAAATACACACATAAAATATTATAGATACATGTTTTAGGATCATTTTATAGTCCTTTTCATATAATGTTTAACCTTAATTACCCAATTTACCCTTACTATAATGATAATTATTTACTATGGTTACTATTAATAATGACTAAAAATAAAAGGGAAATATTTACCAAATTTAGAGGAAATGATTCTAAATATGGGATCCATATTTAAATATTAAATTTATAGAAGTGTCATAAATTAATTTAATATTACACACACAATGTAACGAAAAATAGTTCTCTAGAAAAATGACTTTTTAAGTATACAAATATTTTAATAACAAATTCAACAATAAAATGGATTAAAATGAAAATAATTAGATTATTAATAAAAAAATAGAAATAATTTTACTTTGAAACCATTTTAAAATAAAATAAAACCTTTTAAATTCTTGAACCAAAATACAGTTAAAAAAAATTGTATTTTTCACCATTCACGGGAAAATCAATATTTTTATAAAAAAAAATTAACTCTAATATAATTTTGACATGATTATTTCAAAAATTATATTCTTTTTATTTAATAAAATTTATAAAATTTATATAAATCAATTATAATATCATCTCACAAAAATAAATAAAAATTACTTTTTGAAGAAAATGCATTTTGAAGCATAAAATAACATTACTGAAAATTGGGTGATTATTTTCTAAGAATTAATCAATAAATTTATATTAAATAAGATCTATATATATATATTTCATAATTTGGTTATTACTATTTATACCCTCTAATTCAATGGCTTGGTTATAATAGTCATATTAAAATAATAATATTTCGTGGTTCGTTTAAGCTTGGTGTTGCATGTCATATATACTATCAAACATAGTCTTATATTTTAAATATTGAGGTGTTACACTTCCAAAAAACTATTAAAAAAACATTTAAATATAGCCTTTGATTCACCTATACATTTCATCTTATTAAACATTTAATGATATCTAATGTGGAAGAGAATCTAAACGTTAAATATTAATATTTGGATAGCTTTATCGATCAAAAGATTATAAAAAAATAATACATTAAAATCTATAAAATACAATATATCCTAGTCATACAATAAAATAGGATTAAACTAATGGCATGAAATATTTATTTCATGACATATGGTATTTTTAAACCAATGGAATAAGATATGCATTTTTTTATTCTTTGTTGTATTGTACTCCATATTTATATATATCATACACTATGATATGTGCTAATTTATAATATATATAAATAAATCTTTATGGAGTATTTATACAACTAATAACTTTTAGATACCATCCACTATAGTTAAAGAGTTCCTATAAGTACTTTCATGAAGTCTGATCATCATAGAACCTATTCCTATGACATTGTTACTCTATACTACCCAAGACCAAATCCTTAATTCTAACATCTAGATCCTAAGAAAAAAAATATCCTCTAATGAAATAAAAACTAGTAAAAAAAATTAGATACAAATACTAGATTAATTATCAAAGGTAGATGAGGAAGTCACTAGAGATCCTAAAAATAATATCTATATTGATCCTGATAACACAGATCCTTCTACAAAAAACTATTTGACCCAATACAACTTAAATTTAACCCATTCATACCCCTAAATCTAATACACACACCCAATTAGTGGCCAATTATATATAAGACCACTTTTAAGGAAGAAAAGCAAGGGGGAGTGATACAAGGACACTATCAATAAAAAAACCAATTTTTTTTAATTAAATCCATAATTAAAAGAGATATTTGAAAATAATAAATAAAAAATGTACAAATAAAATCACTAAAGGCATAATATATTCCAAGTATGTATTTTTTGATAAAAAAATATGCTCAAATAAGATTGATTGGCCATGGATTGTGGATTCACCACAAAAAAGAGAGACATAACCTACAACATAATACATATAATTGTTTTTTTCCTTGATAATTAAAGTAATTTGATAATTAATTTAAATTAAGAATTTAATTTAAATAATTTCTTATTAAATGAAAGTATTTTATTTTTTTGACTAGGAATTAGTTCAATTAATCACTTCTATAATTAATTAAAAAATGTGAGGAGTATAAATGTTAATAAATTTGTATCCTATTTGTTGATGTTGAATATCAAGGGAAAAAAATGAGATTTTGTTCGGTATATGATTTTGATAAATTAATAGTTGAGATTGATCATCCTTTAATGAAGATCACATTAATGATAATCTTAAGGGTATTCATGTTCTTTTGAGAGGTGTTTTTTGAATTTGAAGATATCAGGAATCATGAAGGAATATGACCCAACTATAAATGTTTCCAAGGTCACTATCTAGATTGTTTTTGTGGGAATACCATGAAGTTTTCCTCCATTCATTTATTTAAATCCATGAAGCTAACAAAAATTCTAAGTTATGATTATAGAGGTGTATACTCACATAGGTGATCTGATTATGATTTTAACAACCACAATTCCTAAGATGAAGGATTTTATGGGATATATCAATGCCTAATCATAGAAAAGAAAACATAAAACCCCTTACAAGATCTAATGAGAGTGGAATCAATAAGATGAAATGGAAAACAAAAAAAATGAACATACCTCATTTTCCATGATTTTTATTCTCACTACTAGTGAGTTTTATTTAGGCCCTTTAACAACAAACAACATGCTCCTACATATAAAGGTATCCACCAGTCAATAGAATTAATTAATTCTTTGGATATACCTATTATTCATAATGTTATGCTAGAACCTCCACCTTGAAGTCAAATATAGAGAAGTGAAATATGGAGATATTCAACCAATATAGAAATAACTATAGTCACAATGAATTTAGCTAAAAAATTCCATTAAATAAATATCCAACATAAAATAAATGATCAACATTAAGTTTTAATATTTCACATGTTATGAAACAGAAAAACCATTTGGATTTACACCTCATTGAATAAATGACTTATTAAAACTTAATTTAACATTCTTTTAATATACACATCTTCATATGATGTTTATTAATATAAAATAAATATGATAAGCAAGTTGGAAGAGTTTTTTTGAATGATATCATATTTAATTCTATATGAGAACCATGACGTGGTACAATGAACCATGAGAAGACATAGACCACTTTGTGGTGACTTCGACCATGTCATTTTTTATGATTTTGTGTATAATTTACAACAATATTTTACTTTAAATAAATCTTCAAAAACATTATACCAAACTTCAAAAACTATTTATGAATCTTTCCAAACTCCTTTGAAAAATATTATCATTTATATTCTCTCAAATTTTAGACAAACAATTTGTACGAAAATTAATCATCATTATAAGACCTTACTTGTGACCTTGAGTTCCATTTCATTATTAAAAAAATTATGAATCCCCTAATTAATATTTATAATCAAAGAGCATACTTTTAAAAATTTTCACTAATAATCCGGCTACAAAGGGGCCTGGAATGATCTTGACCAAACACAATCATATCTCTATATGAATATGTCCACCATAATATGTATATTTAAACATCGCATGTATGATTATATAATCCCTTTTTCCAAGAAATCAAGTGAACATAAGACATGGAACTTTTAAATCAAGTACAAACTATCTCTCACATTCATGATTCTTTGAAATAGATTTACCAGTTTGAAGGAATGCATTACATGTTATTATTTTAAGTGGTTGAGCATATCGATTTTCACTCAATTAAACATGATTATGAATTTCATTATGAAGTACCAAAATTAATTTTAGATCTATTGTGGTATTTTTTGTTAATTATTGTTACTAGCACTTTGAAGGAAAGTAAATTTATGATAGAGTTTCTATCATTGAACAAGGAAAGTAGGAAGTATCATATTTTGGAAAAGGAGTTTGGAAGAGATTTATTCTTGGAGAGATACCCCTAAATCAGTCGATTAACATACCGGTCTTTATTATTTACAATTAAAAGTGTTGATGGAATAATTCCAGTGACATCTACAATAGTTTTTCAGAGGTTTACCACTTGGATAGATAAGGAGATTGAAGATATATTTCTTATAGAAGACAATTAGATGAATGGGAGATTAATGTGCTGAGTTTTTAGAGAAGTTAGAGAAGATAATAGTTTGGATATGTTGGTGATGCTGGATTCTAAATCTATCAATTGATAGCTTATGATTCTATTATTTAAATGATTTCAACAGATTCAAAGTTATGGAGAATTCTAGTTGAATAATGAAGAATATATGTATGGTTTTCCACATATGATAAATGATGTATCAGGTGAAGGAACGAATTTTGATGTTTTTTTAAAATCCATCAAAGTGAGTTGAGGAAATTTTTGAGCATTTAAAGAAGGATAATAGAGCTGTACTAAAGTGGACTGAAAATTTGCTAAGTCTTGTATTCATAAGGTCGAGACAAACACTATCATAAGGTGAAAATAAGTCACAATAAGGTTTATATAATGACTGATATATGGTTGAGATAAGTTTTGTATGTCTTCCTAAGGTACCTTCATATGGTACAGACACAAACCTCATAAGGTATAGTCCTAGACTTTCTAAGTTATAATGAAAAACATAAGGTACCCTCAAAAGCTACATATGAACTTTATAAGGTACAATGAACCTTATAATGGAACTTCATAAGGTACATCTAGATAATTTTAAGGTAAAACACTTTTCTAAAATTTGATATTTCTTATGAATCAAAAATGATAATTCTAGAATATTCATTATTATAAAACAATGAAATTAGATGGTGGTAAAGCTATTCTAAAATGTTTGAAACATTATAAAAATGTTAATGATCTAATATGGATAAATGGTAAGATGATATTTATATATTATTTGAAGAAAATCAAAGATGAAATGTTTTTTATAAAATTAAATAAGTTAAAAGGATTTACTTACATATTATCAAATATAGACATGAAGTAAATTTTAATGATGCTGGTGTTGATTTGAAGTAGATTTAAATATCACAAAGTTCTTTGTGGTGCATATTGAGAATGAGAGAATTGAGTTGTGGAGTTCTATTATGTTTATGCTGGAACCTAATTTTTTTACTAAAAGCTCATGGACTCTCACTATCACAATTATAAGATCCAAGACACAACTAAAAGTGCTATATATTTTTAATATAAAAATAAAAAAATCTCATTTTACAAATTTCATTGGAAGATAAGAAGAGAGGAATGTAAGTTCTGCGTACAGAAGAAACAAAAAATGGGTAAGGAAAATTCATATTTTTTTAATAATTTATGAATAAAATGATATGTAAATGATGAATAACATCTTGAACAATGTAATTAAGTCAAGGAATTATTAATTATGGACACTAAAATAAAGAAGGTAGGATCATCACATAAAATTTGTAATTTATTTATAGATATATTTAGAGTTATCTTATCTTTTAATTTTTTCTTAATTGGTGGTTTGGTTGAATACTCTAGTGAGTAATAGGATAAAAGGGTATAACCCCTCTAAAAATAATCTACACATACTCTAAAATCTCATAACCTCCTTTTAGAATCGACATACACTCTCACAGTCAATCCTAATCCCTTGTTTCATCCACCATTGATCATAGAAAGAATATATTCATGGATGAGATATTATTTAAGGTCTCTTAGACCCTTGATAGAGTGGGTTAGGATAGATTCTATTGTTCTTTGGTGAATTATTGAGAGGTTTATATCATGGGTTTGAGATAATTCTCTCTAGGTTTGTTGTATACAACATGTGGCTAACCCTTGAAAGAGATATAACCATTTATTTATAGAGCTAGGTTAGGGTTGGTCATTTACCATAATACCTTATAAAATTTAATATTGCTTAGAAAACTCCATGTATAATAATATTATAAATAATATTATTATTTTCTTTACATGTACAATACCTTCAGATAAAAAAAATATTTTTTAAATAAATAAATCAATATTTGTTTAAATGATATTTAATACAACATTTATATAGGGGATATTAAACTTGGTTCATCTATCCACCTTATTATTTATCAAACCTTGAATAATTACTATTTATGTAATAAATAAATAGTAGTAAATTAATCACCAATAAATATAATTAATGTTACATTCACTAAATCTTGTAAATAAATATTTATTATTATTTAAATCACATATCTATTATTCCAAATAACTTGTGATTAAATATTGATGATCAACCAACCCTAAATAATTATTAAACAAAAAATGAGGAATATTATTTATTCAAACTTATTAAATTCAAAGTAGAATTTAACTGAGATTCTAGATACACTTAGTCTATGACCCTCTAGTACTCTTTCTTAGTGGAATTTCGAAGAACCACCTAAATCTCAATGCTAGAATCTAGAAACAATTCCAAGGAACCCATAGAGAAATAAGTTAATGCATCAATGAAACAAAAACTCATATGAAAACTCACTGTAGAATATAATCCCTTTATCATGATATCTCTAGTCAAATAGGCTGTATGATTGTCATCAACCTAAGTAATCAATGTCTCTTTCTTTGACTTTACAAAAATGAAACTTCCCATAAAACACTATGTCCATGGATTTTTTTACTATTACAATACCATCAAAGGGTTTGAGATATCAAATTATATTAAATAACATAAGGGAAAATCCTCTCTCATATTATTCATTAATGTAGAATAGCTATTTTTCACCCAACATATACCACTTTCTATAAACATATAAAATCATAGTTTTGGTTAGTACAAAAAATTACATGATTCATGAAATTAATTAATAATAATATTAAAGTCAAAGTATCAATAAACACATTCTTATATAAGAATATCCAATGACACATATAAATATGGATTCTCTATTATATGGTCATGTTCTCATAATCTCCTTCTCGAAAGATTACCAAGGGCATACACCATGAGAAAGTTTCACAAAGTCCTATGAATCTCCATATATGATATCCTATATCATTTACATCCTATTAAATTATATGATATAGCTATAGAACATATATTATAGAATACTATCATGGAACTTCTAGGTTCTCATCATAACGAGGAACTGCTATGAATTGTTTTATGAAAATCACTTAGGAAATTTTAACATACTATGTCATGTGTAAGAACAATCATGATATGATAAGAACTTTATTAATATTCAAAAAAATGAATATAGGTAATCATATAGTACATAAATGTTATTTCCAGGGCAGTAAATCCAACAAGTAAGAGTCTCACATCCTATAAAAAATAACTGGAAGTTTTTTAGGTTGATAGAAATGAGAAAATGAAATATAAGAAAATTAAGGGAACTCCTCGAAATGTACATGAGAAAAAATATTTTGGTAAAAATATTAACCAAAAAACATGGGTTCATACCCATATGAAAATGCATGAAAATAGAAATTAGATCATTGGAGGAACTCATATGAAATCCATTTATAAAATAAAAGGATCACCATGTGATTCAAATATATTGTATATATACTAAATATTGAGAGTATTGTGTTGATTGACCTACATATAAAAGGAAAAATAAGAATAGAGAGAAATATTTAAAAAAACCAATGAAGAATCAATATATGGTGGTAAGTATGAAGAACTAAATAAATCTTGAATAAGAGAAGAAACAAGTGTTGCTGATACTTCTCTAAATAATATTCAACATAAATGTATCAAATACAAAGGAAAAAGAAGAATAAGACCTGTATTTTATGTATAGATAAAGTCAAATCAATAAGGATAAGTTGATCAAGGATGATTTGTAGAAGTTCTAAAAATCATCCTTTGAAGGTCGCGATAATTTAAGAATATTGAGGATTTACTGGGTTTGAATATCACAATTTACTTATAATTTTAGAAATCATGTGAACAAAGTCTAAAGAAGATCTATGAAGTATTTTTGTAGATACTGAGTTTCATGAGGATTAACTATTTATTATAAGGCATTCAAAGACTCTGTACTGAGAGGAATGATATTAGATCAAGTTCATATAGTGAAATCTTATTCTTATTAAAGATCTACTTTAAAGGGAATAAAAGGAACACTTGTATATACATGGTGATAAGATGTGGAACATGTGAGAATCTAGTTATAAAATGAAATAATAGTAGGACTCTATGATATTTTTGAGAACAAGGTTGTGTGAATTGAAGTGAGATTTTGGTAGTTATAAACATGGTGAGATGTTTTCTAGGTATGGGATTCACTGAACCCATTATAATACAAGATTTATTATAGTAGATAATACATGATTTGGGGGAATAACTAATCATATCATGGAGTAGGTTTCATGTGAAGGGGTTGATCCTTATAAAAATACCGCACATTTCCCCTTATTTTATGTTCTTTATTTCATGTGGTTGTTTCATATTAGGTAAAGGATAAACCAGATCTATATATAATTTAAAAGGTAACATAGGTTAAAATATTTAAAGCATATAATATTTTAAGAAGTTAAAATATGGTAAAAGTTAGGGACACTTTATTCACCCAATACTTAGGTGTTTATACTCGATCCTAAGGGAAGTTTAAATAGTGATCAAAAGAAAGGTTCCCATTGGTTGGATCTAATTTAATTTTCCTAATAATTTTTATCTAAATTATACGAAGTGCATATTTGAATAGATTTTAGAGGTTCTTAAAGTGAATCATTTTATTCTTATTCCTATTAGTGTTGAATTGGTATTCTCGTCCAAGACATTGAGAAATAAGAAAAATAAATAGGAAAAGAAGTTGAGGAAATTCACAAAGGTTAAGTTGGAAAAAATACTAAAAGAAGGTAGTTATAGTGGTATGAGTTTAGTTAAGTCTTTTGTATCAGATTACTTTGATAAATCAAGATCATTCTATAAAAAATATGAAGAGTATATCAATGATAAACCAATTAGTGAATTTTATAATAAATTAAATTAATATATTGACATGGTTCCCCTAAAATGTATTAAATATATTCATTTACATGTTAAGGAGATACAATATAAAATGTTATAGCTCCAATAAGAAGCTGATTCCATGGAAGATGCACTGGCCAAATAGGTTTTCATATCCAACACTCTTTTAAGACTGGTGAAAGTCAAGGGATAAATACTTTCACTTTTTAATGAATGAATTTATATGAAATATAAATAATTTCAAAGAACATTTTGTGATAAGGATGTGTTTAAAGTGTCATTATTGAAGTAATCCCTACATTAGATAAGTTTCATAAAGTCACAATGAATATCAAGGATTCACAAATGGATGTCAAAGTAAAAATAATGAAATAGATTGAAGATTATCTAATAGAGTCAGAAAAAATGAATGAATTTTAAGTCTAATATATGAATAAATAATTGAAAGAGAGATTGAACTTATTTTTGGTGAAAAAAACTTAGTTTGAAGTTACTTGAATTAGAAGTACAACTCAAAATACTAGAATCTAACCAAACTATATCTTCTAAATAGTATGAGAAAATAGTTGCTACCAATAGTATTTATGAAATAAATCTTTAATATTAGAAGAATAAAAATGGTGGCCAAAAGATCTTAGATTCATCTCAAAATTTATTTACTGTAAGCACATGGAAAATGGTTTCCCACTATCTAGTTAAATCAATCTTGATAGAATCTATCAGAGTAGAAAAAAATTTAAATTACATATAAACATGGAAGTGTAAAATTACTTAAAAACCTACCAATGTATCAAGTGTGTAGTTAAGAAATTCCAATAAGACTATATCCCCAAATAGAGCCCAAAATATTGGGTTTTCCACCCAAAAATAATACAGTTCAAACCTATAAAATTTGTACATAATGTTACTAAAGATAGATGAATAATATTAGTTGGTAAATAATGATTCTATTTGAAGTTTGTACAAAGGGAAAATTAATATTAGAATTATATTTAAACACATGAAAACCAAAAATTATTATAGTAATTGGGATCTAATATGAAAATAAAAACAAACTTTCTAGTCTGAAGTTTGATGCAAAAAATAAGCATAATTTATCTTATAATACTAGGTTTGATTTTCTAGAGAATTGATATGAATATGATAAGATAAATGGTAACTTTATAGAATAATGTTGGTATTTACCAATCCAAAATAACTATTATGTCACTGAAGAAAGAACACCACAACAACAGGTAAAGGGAAAAAAGAAAAACAAGTCTACATTGGGATATAAATCAAAGAAGAAAGCAACTGGGCATATTACTTCCAAGAAAATAAAGAAGATAGTTGATAAAGATTTCACCAAAAATAGAATATTAATCTATTGTTATTGGATATTCCACATCATATACTATTGTAAAATGGGCATGAATCTCAATGAAAAAGGAATTAAGTTTGAACCAATAAGAAAATAGTCAATCTAAGAAAGAGATAACATGGTTAGATTGGTTTCTGACACTACTGATGAAAAGGGATAGGGGATACCTAATAAGGGAAACCATAAAATTAGTTAAGTGGTGAGTGGAAAGTGAAATATAACTAGACAAACTCCTAACAAGTGTATGGTAGTACTACTTGGTCAGATGAAGTTGGAAAAGAACAAGGTAACACACTAGTGGTTTTTAGTGATAAAAGTGTAGCTAGAAAAAAATAATACACATGAAAAAAATATGTGAATGTATTAAAAGAATGTTTAAACATATGGATAGTTAATTTTGAAGAATACAATAGAATGGTGCAAGATAAAAAGAAAGAATATCCCTTTATTTCTATAGAAAAGAAATCTGTTCCAACTATGAATAAACATGAAACAAGAAAGAAAACCATGTTTATTAAAGATATTAAGATCTAGAAACCTGGAGAAAATTATATCATAGAGAGGTATACACACATTATACCTTTAAACAAAGGGGTTAATAGGTTGAGGAATAAGTCTAAGTCCTACTACTACAACTAAAGAGCTGCGGAAGACCTTCCTTATTCCCATATCTTGGTGGATGTACTTTATGAAATGGAATTGAAAGTGAATCATGAAAATTTATATTAAAGGATGTTATGCTTATAAAACTTGGGAAGTTTTCCACCATAGATAAGTTTAAATTATACCCCCTACAAAATATAAATTTGTATCAACCGTGATAAAGTTTGGAGAGAATCCCTTGAGGAGGAGAGATCAAAATAGTTAATCAGCCAAAGTACTACTCATATATATTGAATATATAAATCTAAAAATCCATAATTAAAATATGATGATGAGTTATGATGATCACTTTACCATGTTTACTATTTTTTATAATAAATT
Organism: Viscum album; assembly: GCA_963277665.1. Lineage (NCBI taxonomy): Eukaryota > Viridiplantae > Streptophyta > Magnoliopsida > Santalales > Viscaceae > Viscum > Viscum album. The sequence continues at coordinate 1,796,359,721 of OY728120.1, forward strand.
TTATTTCAAATGGGATTGATTTTTAAACTAAAAATTGGGGAGAACATTCATTCACTTTAATGTTTTATATATGTTTGTTCAAGTGGAGTGCATATTTATAAAAATTGGTGAATTTTTTTTGTACAACCCCAAAGGAGTGAATATTAGTTGGTAACATAATGAGGAATGTACATGGATATTTTTTATGTTTTTTAAATTCACTTTTATTCTATACACTGGGGCAGCCTATGTAAACTTAGAGATGAACTACGTAAGTATCATTTCTATGAAACCTGTGGTGCAATCATTCTATTAATAAAATAAGAATAAAAAATAGGAGAAGAACATTTCAATAAACCCTATAGTTTCAATAAGGGGTTGAAAAACTTTCCTCCTTTTTATATCTTATCAATAATATTGAGTAAAGAAACATTGAATTTTATAGATTAATTGGTATTTACAATAAATCCAAAGGGGTAGATCAATGTATCCAAATTTATTGAAGAGTTGTTTTTTATTTGTTGTAAATTTTTTGACACTATATCATTGAATAAAAGTCAATTTAAGATGATGTTTTTACAAAAAATGAAAATAAGTAGGTATCCTATGTTATAAAAAGAATTTTAAAAGAGATGAATTCCTAGTGAGAATACCCTAAAACAGTCAATTAATGTGATGATATTTATTATTTACAATAACAATTTTTGATGGAATACTTCCAGTTCTATTTTAAATAATTTTTTAGAGGTTAACTAGTTAAATAGATAGGGAGATTGAAGATATATGTTTAATAGTAGACAACTAGAATAATGGGTGATTGAAGTGATGAGTTTTTGGAGAAGTTGGAGAATCTAGTAGTTTAGAGAATTTAGTGATTCTAGCTATTGAATCTTCCAATTTAGAATATGTGAATATGTACTTAAAATGATTATAATATATTTAATTTTTTTGACCAATCTATTTTAACAAGGGAGAAATCATCCATGTTGTACCACACATGATAACTGATGTATCAAGTGAAGGAATTACTTTTAATGTGTTTAAGAAGACATCAAAGCGTGAATAATATTTTTTTTTAACATTTGAAGATGGTTGGAAGAGATGTACTGAAGTGGATAGAAAATTGGATAAGTATAATCTTTCTAAGGTCGAGACAAACAAAGGTATATAAAATTTTCTGTAAGGTTAAGACAACCACTAGATTAAGGTTGAGACAAGTGTTGTATATATTTGTTATGAAACTTTGTAAGATACAAACATAAACTTTATAAGGTAAAAATATAAAATTAATTAGGTACATAAGATATCATAATTTACCCTCATAAGTTACATCTAAAATTCATAAGGTATAATAAACCTTGCTATGGAACTTTATAAGGTATATATAGAGCATTATAAGGTACAAATTTTTTCTATATTTTTTGATTTATGAAGAATATAAATGGATAATTCCATAATATTCATTATTCTAGAGAAATAAAATTAAATAGTTCTTGAGTTATTCTAAAATATTTGAAACATCAAAAAAAACTTTATGATCTAATATGGACAAATTAGATATTGATATTCATGGCCAATTTGAAGAAAAAGAAAGATAAAATGATTTTGAGAAAATTAAAGAAGTATAAAGGAGGTGATTATAGATTTTAAAATATATAGAGAAAGTGAATTGTGATTATTTTAGTTCTAATTTAAATTTAATTTAAATATAATAATGTTTTTTGTAATACATGATGAAAATGAGTTAATTGAGATGTGGGGTTATCAAATGTTTAATTTTGAAGATAGAGGTTTTACTAGAAGTTCAAGGATTCTCACTACTATAATGAGAGGATCTAAGCTAAATTGAAAGTGTTGTATATTTTTAATAAAATAATAATAAAGTTTTTTGGGATTTTAGTAGAAAATAAGAAGAGAGGAAGAGTCTTGAAGCCTATAGAAAATAGTTGAAAGATAAATTGGATAAGAGAAATGAGTAAGTGAAATAAATAAAAATAAAGGTCACTCATAGAAATTTATAGTAGATAACTTATTGTGGAAATAATAATAATATAAAAACATGGGAACACACCCATATTGAAATTCATGAAAATAGAAATGAAATCATGGGAGACACACTTGTACAAACCATTGATAAGAGTGAAGGATCACCATATAATTCAAATGGGGTTTTCTATATTCTATATATAGAGAGTATTATATTGATTGACCTATATAAAAAAGGAAAAATAAGGAGAGATAAAATTGTATGAAAAAACTAAATAAGAATCATGTACTAGTGATAAGAACAAATAACTAAATGTTTATTAAAGAAGAGGATAATAATTTGATATTGATACTATGATGAAAGAGATTCACTATCTGGGTATAAAAGTAAAATGAATAAGAAGAAGAAGACCTGGATTCTTCTATATAGATCCAGTCGAAGTAATGTGATGAAGTTAAGAAAGGATGATGCACAATTCTTCTATAAATCATTGTTTGGTAGTTAAGATACTTGAATGTTATTGTGTATATTCTAGGTATGAGGATCATAGTTGGATCATGAGTTTAGAAAGATAGGTTAATAGAGTCTAAATATGATCTGTGAAACTATTACATTGCAGACACTGAGTTACAAGATGATTAGTTATTTATCATAAGGAATTTGAATAATCTATTATAAGAGGAAGGAGAATCAAAACATGTTTATGCAGTCACATCCTATGCTTATTAGTGAGCTACTTCTAAAGAAATAAAAGGGACACTTGTATATACAGGGTGGTAAGTTATAAAAATAGTGATACTCTTTGTATGAAAGGAAATAAAATTGTGAATTTGTGACATCAATGAGATGCTACTTATGAGAAGTATAGTGTGATTATAGTAGTTTTAAATAGGGTGAGATGCTGTGTAGGTGTGGGATGAAACTTAAACATTTTAATTTATGATTGGTTATAGTGGAGAATATATGATTGGGGAAAATAACCAATCAGAACAAGGAGTAGGTTTCCCATGAATGGGATGAACCTTGTAAATATACTAAATGATTCTACCTACATTATGTTCTGTATTGAATTTGGTTGTTGCATGTTGGTTAAAGGATGAAAAAATATTCATTCATACTCTAACCAGTAACAGAGGTTCATATATTTAAATATTAAAAGATTTTAGGAAGTTAAAATATGATAAATGTTAATAACACATGATTCACCCCCTCTTAGGTTACTATACTCTATCATATGGGAAATTTTTAATTGGTATTAGAGAAAAGTTTCCATTTGGTTAGGTATAAGTTTAATTTCCCATGTATTTTTTTCTAAATTAGATGAAGTACATATTTGAAGTCATTTTAGAAGTTCCTCAAATATAGAATTCTATTCTTATTCTTGTAATTAAATAATTGGAAGTCTTATCCAAGAATAAAAGAAATAAGAAAAAGAAATAGGAAAATAAGATAAGGAAAAACTCAAAGGTGAATAAGGAACAACCATTAGATGAAGGTAGTTAGAGTGGTATATACACAGTTAAATCTTTTGTAATTGATTCATCCAATGAATCAAGTTTATGCTGTGAAGAATATAAAGAGTATGTCAATGATAAATCACTTAGTGACTTTTATACCTAATTAAAGTAATATCTTGACATGGTTACCCTAGATTTTCTTACATACATTCTTTAACATGTTAAGGGATACAAGATAAAAATTTATATCTCACACAAGAAGCTGATTCCATGGAATATGCATTAACAAAATCAATTTATATATCCAACACTCTCTCAAAACTAGTGAAAGATAAGGGATAAAATATTTCAATTTTCAATGAAAAACATTATATTATAGGTGAATAATTTTGAAGAATATTTTTTGAGAAGGATTTATTTAAATATGTAGTAACTTAAGTAATCTATACATTCAAGAAGCTACATAAATTCATAATGAATGTCAAGGATTCATAGCTCAATGTCAAAGAAAAAAGAATTAAATTTTTGAAAATTAAATACTAGAGTTAAATGAAATGAATTAAGTTTAAGTAAAAAAGTTGAATAATGAATGTGAAGACAGATTAAACTCAGTTGTGGTTTAGAAAAACAAACTCAGTTTAAAGTACCTTGAATTATAAGTATAACTGAGAAACTTGGAATCAAACCAAACTAAATCTTCCCAATAGTTTAAGAAAATATTTTCTACCATAAGTATTTCTAAAATAAATCTTAAAAATAAAAATACTTAAAATTATAAGAAAAATATCCTATAATCATATGAATATCCATATACTATAAGCACATGGAAAGGGGTTTCCACTATCTAGTTAAATTAGTGTGCACTGAATCTATTTTATCAGTAACTGCTAGAAAAAATTCAAATTAAATACAAATGTGGAAAAATAAAATACTGATAAACCCACTAATGTATTAAGGGTGGAGGTAAGTACAAGAATATCATATCCTCAATTGGATCCCAAAATTTTGGGGTTTATACCTAAAAATAGAAAGGTTCAAGACCTAGAAAATATGAACAAACTACTGCTACATGAAAGATAAGAAGATTAGTTAGAATATACTAGTTTTGTTTTAAGTTTGGGAATAAGGACACTAAACTTTGTTATAATATTTAAATATATGAAAACCATATAAGACTTGAACTAAGGGTGATCATATATAAAAACAAAAGCAATCCTATTGGTATGAAGTTAGATAAAAAATAAGAATAATATTTCTTGTAAGAATAGGTTTGATTGTATAAATAATTTCTATGAATATTAAAAGAGAGGTAGTTGGAAAAATCATCATTAAATTAATGCCAACGTTTAAAAATTAATTTTTTCCTACTAACTACTATTTGGTGGTTAGTAGGGTCGAACCCAATGGAAGGATAAAGTTGAGTTTGAGTGACCAAAACTTTTCAAAAATAAGATAATTTTGTTAACAATGGGTGTAATTTCATTTTACCCTTTTATTTTTTTTATATTTAGGTGAAGTCAGAATGATGTAAAAATGTTACTTGAATAGAGATAATTGAAAATGAAGAAAATAATAAAAAGTGGTGAGTAGTAGAGAAAATAGAAAATGAGGAAAACAATTCAATGAAAAATACTTAGGAATTATAACACCACTAGTTAAAAGGATGAATTCTTCACTAAGTTTTATTTAAAACACACCTCACAGACTGATTAAATAATCTCCCTCACTAGGATATTTAATAAACAATCAATTTAGTCTTAGAGTTATACACTAATAGAATCAATCAAACTATGATGAATTTTGATAAAGAAATAAATTAAAATAAATCTTGCTGTAAAATGCGAATGTTAATGAAATTAAATCATGGATAAATGTATTCAAGATCAATCTTCTCGATTGATATTGAAGTTTTGAATTTTAAAAAAGTTAAGGTGTGACCAATTTGAATGAGAATTTGAATCCAAATCACCAATTGATTCTGATGTCATAAAAGAGTTGAGTAAAGAATATTGATAAATAAATGAGAAAATTTTTAAATTCTTCAGCTAATAAATTCAACTTAAAATCATATTAAATTCAATGAAGTAGGTATTAAAATTACAAACATAAGTGAAAAAAATAAAAATAGGAAAGAATAAATCTCCCTTAAGAAGAAATTTGTGCTGCTATGCTCCTGTTCTCTAGTTGTGTCCCTCTCCTGCTTCTCTGCTCCTGATGGTTGATGTGTGAAAGGAATGATGAGCCAAATCCCCCTGATCCCCTGTTTGCCTTCAAATTTTAAATTCCTCTATCGTCTACTGATCGTTACCCACTGCCTACTAACCTAAATTTTTATTCGCCAAGTTCACTACACATCTTTCTTCATTTACGACATTGTTCATCACTTGAGCAAATTTATTTTAAATGTTTGCTAGCTGTTCGAAATTGGGAACCTGGATGTAAATCCATGTAAAGTGTGTATCTGCACAGTTTAAAATAGTGTTAATTAATATAGTTTTTTAACGTAATAAAAATATTTAATAAATATTTACTTATTAATTAATTATGACTACAATTATTGGATTAGTAAAAATATAAAAATATAATTTTATAGTTATTAAAATTATTTGTTATTAATTTCTTAATTATTACTTTAATTGATTATTTTAACTATTTTTAAATATTAAATTTCAAAAGGTTTTATATTTATTTATTAGATTAAATTATTTTAATTTTATTTTTAAATATTATTATTATTATTTTACTTTAATTGTTTAATTTTTTATTATTATTATTATTATTATTATTATAGTTTTATTATTTATTTATATTTTGTCTTATTTTTATTATATTTTATTTTTCTTCCCCACTTAATCCACTGGATGCATAAGGGGGGGGGGTCTCATTCCTCATAAAGCTACTCCACTTTCTTATCCTTTTCCACAGATACATGACAATAGTTCTATAGCATCTTGACTTTTTGAATATAAATTTTCATTACTTTTTACAAACATAGGACCTTTAAAGTCTAGTGTCTTGGAAATCAGGAATAAAATACCTGAAAAATTAAAAAATTATTTTTAATCCACTTGAAAATCCTCTTGAAAAGTTAATCCTTTGTACAACTACTGCTTCTCATAACCTGGAGACATACATCAAAGGAAAGGGTGAGCAGAAATCCCAGTAAGGAAAGTAAGGGAATCAGTTTACTTTTGATATCATTAAGAACATAATGAAAAACATAAAGACATGAGCAATGGAAGTAGAGGAATTTAATAATGAAAATAACTTGATCCATAACATGAATATGTGTCTAAAAAAATTTAATTTATACAATCATGAACATATCACCGAGGTTTATCCCCAAGGTTTCTTAAAAATTACAAAGGGTATTCCCCAACGTATCGTGAAACTTGTCATCTCTAGAGATTAAATTCTTTACCCAATGAATTGGAGTGATATCAGGGAGAAAACTTAATAAGTATTTATTTTCATGTGATCCACATATATCACAATCAAACAATTCATAAATAACCCATAGAGAATAAAAGAAATGGGTTTCACTTTCAAAATCATGATGTTTTAAAAGTTCTTAAAAATAAGATCATTATATCATTTATAACCCATGGAAAGGGAGTGAGGGATATATTTATATCAATTCCAGAATAAAATACATCATTTTTGTGTATTTAGGAAAACCCATATAAATGAAATAGTTCTGGGTATTCACATGAATAAAACAAGAGAATTTCTTGAGATAAAGAGAGAGAAATTTTGAGACAAATTTTCTGCAGCATAATGGCTATATTACATGGTTTTAGAAAACAATAAAATAAGAGGGGACAAGGGTATCTTATAAATAAATGAATAATTTTAAAGTATAGGTATAAAATAAAAATAAAATAAGAACATGGTGTGGATATTTGAATGACATACCACATGAAAAAGAAACATGAAAGAAAAGAGAAAATGAGATTTCTTTTATGAAAATTCGGTAGCCTAGAGGCGTCACATAAAAATTAAGAAAATAAATTTATGAGAGTGGAGAGTGTATATAATAATTTTTAAATGAAATGGACAGTAATAAGGATATATAATAACATACCCCCACATAAGAAGATGAAAACCGGAAGACATAACATAAAGGAAGTCATGACTTAAAAGAGGAGGGTGGAATGTTCCCTTACGATGAAGAGTGACTTCGAAAGCTCGAAGGTTGGGACCTTGGGGGATTGAGGGAACCTTGGGAGGACTCCTTGGTAGGTAAAAATACTAGATATTCTTTGAGAAGGATTTTGGAATGAAATGAATGAGGGAATGACTTGATATTTATTGGAAAAGTGAGGGAATATTTAATTAATTTCTAAGGACACCTCATCAGTGGTATTTGAAAAACCATGGGATTTCCCATGATATTTTCACATGGTATTGGCCATTTTGGACACCTCATATCATATCATACTATTCAAAAGTTGAACAGAATGATTAAATCATCATTACATCATTAATGATGTCATTAAACACTCAAAACTCAAAACTGTATTTTTACTGTTCACAGAAAATTCAACTATTTGAGAAAAATACCAAAAATTCACCCTAACCTAATATTGATTCTATGAATTAAAAAATGAACTCCATTTTATGAAAATAATTTTCTAAATATTTTTAATTTAATTTTTAACTAAAATAATTATTTATTAAAAAAACAACTCTAAAACTATAACTTGTTTTTTAACACCTTGAAAAAGTAATCACGGTCCCATAAAATTATTTTATAACCATAAGAAAATAAATTTACAATTTATGATTACATTTTATGTAAATAAATTCTCATTTTAAATTGTTAAATTAATTATAAAATAGTAAATAAAATATTTATGAAATATAAAAATATCAAAACTTATACTATGATTGTTTTTTCACTTTTAAGATGTCTAAATTGTATTTATACATTCATGGGTGAAGTTTCTATTATTTTGGCTGATCAACTATTCATTACTATTCATAAGGGTATGTTACTATTCATACTTTACTATTCACTAAAAATCAAGTTGATCTTATTAGACTCTAAATTTATTACTGATCACAACTGTAGAAGACCATTTTTTGAAATAATTTCACATTATTAATTATTTAAAGTTTACATTAATATTTTAAAATACCATATTTTTCCAAAATTCATTAGTAATATGGAACTATAAATTCATCCTACATTTATCCAGATATTTGAAAATCACCAACTTTTCCATAATAAGAAATAAAAATTTTACTTATACAAAAGGTTTACACAAGTAAATAAGGTCGCGTTACATAGCCCCTTATAACACCTGCATAGGACCTAAGTGTAATGTTTTCAATGCTGATAGAATCTTGGGGTGGCTTGGACAACATTACCTGAGTGGAGATATCAATCATCTTGAAATTCTCCCTTAGGCGATTCTGTTCAAGCTTCACATGTTGAAGCTCAGCTTGGGCTTGGTCCAGAGCAAAGCCTAGAGATGCTACCTCCTTCCCAAGCTCTAATAGATGGGCTTCATACGGCCCAAGTCTACTGGATGAGGCCATCGACTCTTATTTCTATATTAATTAACCAAGATCACTTGTATTTATAAACAATAATTTTAATGTTAAGAGTTTAGTTTCCAATAGTCATATTGACCAATGGTCATATAATAGTCAAAACACAATAGTCTCATTTTATTATACTCACTTCATTAATTAAAGGATATAGTTTTGTTGAGTATAAAAGCGCACACAAATTTAGGAAACAAAATTTTTTCAAATGTTTGGGTTGCTACAAGTTCCTCATCCATTTATAGTGGTAGAGAAACTTTAGAATCAGTTCCACCTCGGCTGTGTATCACTGAATGATGGAGGCTCGCCTATTCCCACAACCACATGATACTAGAAATGATTTCAAACACTGGCGTCAGATCATGACAAATCCTTCTTTATGAAACAACCCTCCTCCATGGAGAATCCTAATCACACATCAGGTTTCCATAACACTAATCCATAGTGGCATTAGATTACTTCAAACGAGTTGGTGGTTAGACCTCCAACAGTGGATGATCCTAGTGTGGTATCTTTTCTCTACTGGTGCTTTGAAATAGAACAACATTCAACAGCTTCTGGTTTCTTCAATGATGGAGTTGACACCAAAGCAGGTCCTATAGAAGGTAAATAAAGGTTTTATGATTGTTGTTTTTCCTATGCTTTGTTTGGTTTGATCTGTGGCAGTGGATGAATTCAGCGGAAGGTCATATTTGTGGCGGTGTATTGATGCTAGTGGAAATTCATAAGCCGGTGGTGACTCGTTGATATTTTACTGTGAATAAAATGGTGTGAAATTAGGTAGAGAAAGTGGTGTGTTGATGATAAGTGCATGACAGTGTCTCAAATCTACCTCTGGTAGTGTATGGATGAGGCAGAGGAGGCAACGGTGTCTCACTGATGGTATGAGAATGTGATAGTGCCTCAATTGTAGTAGTGTGATGAGTTTCTGGTGGTGGTGAAATTAAAGGTTGAGTCATTGGTGGTGTTTTGGTTCAATGAAAAAAAGTGGCGATGTCTCAACAAAGGAATGATGACTCGTTAGAAAGGGGTTGGCAGTGTCTTTCATGCTAAAGGCGAGTGGTGTCTCAGATGTAGAGGAAGCAGAAGTCTGGCGGTGTAAAGTGAAATTTCTTGGTGGTGTATCAGATGTGGTAGAAGAAAAAGAGTGGTGGTGTCTCAATGAGACACCCTTAGGTTCTGACGGTGTGTCGAAATCACCGTTAGGTGGGCCTAAAAAAATTAAAAAGTTTGTGGCATCATTGGAAATTTTCTAATGGTGACTCAACTGGCAGTGGCTTATTTTTTAAACTAAAATCAAAAACAAAAAATGAATTAATAAAAATTAAAACACTTAACTAATTAAAATATCCAAATTAGAAAACTAAAAAAATTAAAACTTAACTTAAATTATAACTAATTGAAATTTACAAGAAGAAAAATTTAAAAAATTAATAATATAATTATAAATTGAATTAAAATATTTAATTTAAAATAATTAAATTAATTAATAAGATAAAATTAATTAAAAAAGTTAAATTATTAAAAGAAATAAAAAATTAAAGTATTAACTATTAAATTAAAGGTAAAGTTAATTAAATTTAAATACTTTGATTAATTTATTAATTAATAAAAAGAAACAACCTAAAATTATTATGACTAGCAGAAAAAAAACTTAAAGAGAAAAAATATAGAACCAGAAATGTAATAAAGTAAAAAATAATAATTTTAAAAGATAAAAATAAAAAATTAATTTTAAAAATTTATTAATTAATGAATTAAATTATAAAATAACAAAAAATTCAATTACTTAACAAAAGGTACAAAATTAATTAATTAAACGATTGAAATGAAAATAAAAAGATGTAGAAAAATCATGAATTTTAAGGTCGCATCAAATTCTCCCAGACTTAAGCATTGATCTTCCTCAATCAATACCATGGTTTATTTTCTATTTGAATAACATAAACATATTTTTATTAAACATCTTAAAATAAAGAATTTTAGGAAGTTTAAAAATAAAATAATCACAAACTGTGAAATTGGATTTTGAAATGAAAATTCAAATGATGTCTTGCCTAAATTCAAATACTCACTAGGTGATCATGAAAGCAAAGAAAAATATACTTATGAGGATTTCATGCCTCATATATGAAGCTACCTACTCACTTAATTCAATTAAAATCCAAGTTCTAAATCTAAGAGTGACAACTGGTTAAAAATAAGTGGAATTAAGAACATAACATAAGGTAACTTATAGTTTGAATTTATACTAGTTTCAAAAACCAAAAAATCAATTTTAAATTAAAAATTTATTTGAATCACTTTATTTGATAAAATTTAAATTATTTTCATATAAATTTATTATCCCCTTGTTCATCTGGTGTTTAAAATTCCCCTCATCTTAATGAACTCGTTTTTGATAACTAAGAACTATTTTTTTTGAATTTTACCCAGCCATATAGTTTGCACATGGAATTGTTCATATTAACTTATTAGAATTGTATAAAGTGCTTACTCACACACACTATTCCTAGTGTCCTGGTAATTCACCATGGGTTCCCAAATGCCCATTTTACTCTAGTTTCAAAAGATTTATATGAATACCATTTAAATTGGCTCACTAAGGTGATTAATTTTTTTAATAAATTAAAAAGTGAATCCCCTAGGATGAAATTAAATCTTCTAGTTTCCTAATTTTATGATCATAACTACACAAATACGTATCCTATATCACTTTCAAAATTAGTTCTAAAAAAGAAAATTCATAAAAGAACTAATAAAATTCACTCAACAATCATTCAACCTAAAAAATTTCAGGATTTAAGTAATTCTTAACTACCAATAAGATATTATTATTTGGAAATATAGAATTTGAAGTATAGTGTGAATCCTAAAGAAACTCAGATTTTGTTAGAAGATTGAAAATTTTAACCATTTTTTTGAAAAAAAATTAAGAGGCGGAGGGATTTGATGGGCTTCCATTAAAACACATAATGGCTCAACATAAGCTGGCCCCTCTCCTATACTTAAAACCCAACATTGTCTCAAAATTAGAATTCAAAGGTGGAGAAGACAAAAAATTAAATTTTAAAGTGCAAAACTGATTTTCAATTCAGTTGATTAATTACATATTAAGGGTAACAATGAAACTCAAAAAGTATGTTTTACACAAAAAATATTTTACAGTCAGATCACATAAATTTTCATTAAGACAGTGAAAATATATTTTTCTATTAATTTAAAAATAATAGAATGTTAATAAATTGAGTGAATTGAAGTGGGTGTCGAAATTTTAACAAATTTATTTCAATTAGACTTTTAATATCACATAAAAAGTGTATGCTAAACACCCAGTGAAGATAATGAAGTTCACTAAAAACAATCTACCATCAATGTGGGTATTCCTACCCCATACTTAATTTCAAACAGTTAATGAATTTAAAAGAAAATAAATAAATATTTTCATCAAACCAACACATATAGTAATGTTTCCTGTAACAAATATTAGTAGTATAGTTTCCAGTAGTAGTAAAACAAAAAGACAGAAATAAATATGAGACGAAAATTTATGCAAAAATGAAAATAATGAACTTCCCTGATTATATTTTATCTGTTTATGCTCCACCAAGGGTTCCTTGGGTCTTGAAGAGTAAAGATAACTCTGATCCTTGGTTAATCCACAACATAAACCCTTTTATTCTCGGAACAAATATCAAGAAGACCAAAAACTTGTATCTAATAGAAGTTGTACAAGAGATAAAGTAAGAAACATTTTATTGAAAACAAAATAAAAACAAAAGTAAAAACAATGACAAACCATGGGTTGACTCAAATTAAACACAAAATTTTAATTCTTCAGTTATAATTTATTAAAAATATATTCTCAAGTATAGTAATGGAAACTAATCCATTTGGTTTCCCATCATAATAAAGTTTGACTCTCTTCCCATTAACAAGAATTGGTTTGTTTTTCTCTCCTACAATTTCAACAACTCCTTTCTTCAGCACTCTAACAATAGTAAAGGGTCCAGACCACTTAGATTTCAGCTTACTAGGAAATATATTAAGTCCAAAATTAAAGATAAAGACTTTCTTTCTAGGTTTAAACTCTCTGTTTTGAATGAAATAATCATGAAATTTTTTGGACCACTCTTTATATATCATAGAGTTATCATATGATTTTCTCCTAATCTCATCTAACTCACTCATATTAAGAAGTCTTCTCTCTCTAACACTCTTAAAATCAAAATTTAAAGCCTTAACTGCCCAATATGACTTGTACTATAACTCCATAGGAAAATGAAATCATTTTAAAAATAAAATCATGATTGGATACATTTCAATTGGAGTTTTTAAAGCTGTTCTATAAGCCCAAAAAGCCTCATATAACTTCTGAGGCCATTCTTTCCTAAAATTTGTGACAGTTTTATCAAGAATCTATTTTATCTCCCTATTAGATATTTCTACCTATCCACTAGATTGTGGATTGTAGGTAGTTCTTGTCCTATCGGTGCATCCATATTTTTCCATTAAAGCCTTAATTTTTTATTTTTTAATGTGGGTTTCATTATCATTGATGAAGGTTCTTAGCACCCCAAATCTAAAAAATATATTCTTTCTAAAAAAAGTTATTACACTACTGGCCAGATTGTTGGGTAGTGATACTACCTCAATCCACTTTGACACATAATCAATAGCCATTAAAATTTACCCATTCCCATGAGATGATGGGAATGGTCCCATAAAGTCTAAGCCCCAAACATAAAAAATATCAACTTCCAAAATACATTTATGAGGTAACTCCTTCTTTCCAACATTTCATAGATTCTATCATTTATCACAACCTACTACATATCTCCTAGAGTCCCTAAATAATGTGTGATGGTAAAATCTATCTTGAATGAATTTTTGAACTATACTCTATCCACCGTGATTTCCTTTCCAAGGCAAGGAGTGACAACTCTCTAGTATCAACAACATATCCTCCTCTAGAATACATCTTCTCAGAATCCCATTATCAAATATACTAAATAGAAATGGATCATCCCAAATATAATAGTTAAGTTTTGAAATGAATTTATTTCTTTGGTTTTTTGATAACTACTTTTTAATGACACTTGCTTGAAAAAAAATGGAAAAGTTTTCAAACCAAACAGAATTCCTAATAAAGACAGTGATAAGATTCTCAATAGGAACGGAAAATATTATCTCCATATGATCTTCAGAGTGGGTATTATGGAGCCCAGAAAGGTGATCTACAACTACATTTTTGGCACCATTTTTATCTCTAATTTCCAAATAAAATTATTTTAATAAAAAAATACACCTAATGAGCCTGGGTTTGTTATATTTCTTAGACATCATATACTTTAAAGTAGAATGATCAATGAAGATAATGACTTTGGAACCTAAGAGTACTGCCTAAATTTATCAAGAGAAAACACAGTAGCTAAAAACTAATTCTCAGTAGTGGTGTAATTTATTTATTCCTCATCTATAATCCTACTAGCATAATAGACCATATGAAACTTCCTATCAATACACTGTACTAAGACTGCTCTAATAGCCATGTCACTTGCATAAAACATTAATTCAAAGGGTAATTTCAAATACGGTGCAGTTATGATAGGTGATAAATCTAGTTTTTATTTAAGTAAATTAAAATATTCTAGATAGTTTTGATCAAAATTTAATGGTTCATCTTTAACCAATAAATAACACAAGTTCTTTGTTATTTTTTAGAAGTCTTTGATAAAACTCGAGTAAAAACTATCATTCTATAAGAAACTGCTAACACCTTTAACATTTTCAGGGGTGGTAGTTTTTGAATAACTTAAAATTTAGTATTATAAACCTCCAAACCCATCTTGGATAACTTAGGTCCCATAAAAATCCCTTCAGTGACTATGAATTGACATTTATCCTAGCTGAGAACAAGGTTGGTCTCTACGAATCTCTCTAAAACCAGTTCTAAATTTTTCAAACAAGTCTAAATTGTGTTACCAAAAATGGATAAGTTATCTATGAATAAATCTATGATCCTATCAACAATTTCAAAAATATATCCATCATACACCTTTGAAAGGTTGCTGGAGCACCACATAAACCAAAGGGAATTCACTGATAAGAAAACATCCCAAAGGGGTGTGTGACGGTAGTTTTCTTCTGATCATCTGGAGCTACTAGAATTTGGTTGTAACTGGAATAACCATAAAAAAATAGAAGAATAAATTCCCAATATGCCTCTAAATCATTTGATCAAGGAAGGTAATTGAAAAATGTTCCTTCCTAGTGGTTGAATTGAGCGTCCTATAGACTATATAGACTCTCTATTTGGTTTCTTTTCTCACTTGAATCTCTTCATTTTTTTCATTGGTTATAACAGTGAAACCAATTTTTTTTAGAAACTACTTGAACCAAACAAAAACAAGTAATATTAGAGATAAAATATATAATACTAGTGTCTATTAGTTTTATTACTTCCTCTCTCACAACCTCTTTCATGTTGGTATTTAGTCTCCATTTACACCCAACTCTTGGTTTGTGATCCATTTCCATAGGGATTTTGTGTATGCATATTAAAGGGATAATCCATTTGATATCATATATGGTCCAACCAATGAAATATTAATATATATTCAAAACACCCAAAAACATTTCCTCTTGGTTATCTTTCAGTTTAGTAGAGATGATAACATGAAGTGTGGAATTGTCACCCAAAAACAAGTATTTCAAGTGTGTTGGGAGCGATTTAAGCTCCAAGGTGGGTGTATTTTAACTTGAAGGAAGAATCTTGGGCCTTGGAGGACCAAGGTATTATACATGTCTCTTATAAGGAGTTTTAAAAGTGGAAATATTTTTAATTTCTTGACCAATTTCCGAATTTCCAGCACTATTGTCCAAAATGGACAGCTCACTGTCCAACGTTTCCAGAGAAGAATTCATGAAATTTAATAAATAAGAAGCATAAATTTGTTTAATAAAATCCCCCTATAATTTATCAAATTTTTTAGAATGTTTATTAATAGTATAAAAAACATCAATTTCCCTTGAGAAGTATTTAAATTCAGAAACCGATGGAAAATCTCCAACAGTAGAAGAAACCAGACTGTTGTCTAGTTTTGGAATTTTTTTGAGATTCTTAGTCTGAGAAGATCCTTTAGAATGTGAATAGTCATTTTAATATTCCTAGTTTATTTCTTCAAAATATTATTTATTTTCATATTCTTCTCGATTTAACTAAATTTTCAGCTTTTAGGTACTCTATTTAGAACAATTTTTAGAAAATGTTGGTCCCTTGATATTTTTAAAGATTTTAAATTCTTCCTATTGTTCCCCAATTTTAAAGATAGGTTTTACCTTATATACATCAATATAAGATCATCTAGTGTCTAAGAAGGGTGTACCCATAATGATGAGAACCTCTTGGTCACACTCCATTTCTAGGGCTAGGAATTTAGTTAGTAGAAATAGCTTCATAATGCCAACTAGTAGGTCATCGATCCTTCCCACAAGATGTCTGAATGAGTGGTCAGATAATTTTAGGATAATAGTGGTGGGTTGAAGATGATCCAATATCAACTATTGAAACAATGATAATGAGATTATATTGATATTATCACCTAAGTCACATAGATAGTTTAGTTAACTACTATTCCCTAGAGTACAGGGAATAAAAAACTACCTGGGTCTTTGAGTTTGGGAGAGATTTTATTTTGAATTACATCACTATAATCTTCAGTGAGAATGTATGAAGTAAATTATTCAAGTGTATTTTTTTGAAATAATTTTTTCAAATATATTTCAGGTAATATGGAATTTGAAGTAAGGCTTGGATGAATGGGATATTCACTTGGAGCTTGGTTAAAAGCCCAAGGAACTGAAGAAGCTCTGACTTATTCTTACTTTTTGGTTTTAAATTTTCTCGGAAAATTATGGGTGCGTAAAAGTTCCTAATTATAGTAGGCATGTCCCATAATTCTTCTACAATTTTCTCCTTGTTTTTATTATTTTTATTTTTATAAAAAATTTCAGCTTGAATTTGAGGTGACAAATTCAGATTATCTTCATATTTATCATTTTTCTCATGATCTCCATATTCAGTGTTAGGAAGATTTTTGTTTCCATATTTATTCAATTTTTCATTTTGTGAATTTTTATAGTCTTTTTCAGGTTCAGTTTGAATTTTAGACCACTTCTTGTGACAAAATACATGACATTCTCCCTAAGGTTGATTTTAGTTGTTCTAGGAAGCCTTCCCCTATCCCTAAATGTCATGTCTCTAACTAGTTGTCCCAATTGAGTTTCCATATTGTGCATTCTAGAATCAGATTGAATTTTATATGAATCATATTGGGATTGTTGTTTATTCTTGAATTTTTTTTCTTGAGAATCTATTCCATTTAATATTTTATCCAATTTAGAAAATATTTGACCCTCAAAATTTACTTTCAAATTAGGAGACTCACCCCTTGGTTGATTTTGAAATTATTTCCTTGGTTGGTTTTGGTAACTAGGGGTAGTGGGTTTCTTTATCACGCCTTTATCTTTCCATGAATAGATAGGGCAGTTCATATATCCTTGGTTATAGTTATTTTTAAATGGATCATATTTGGAAATCATCATAGGACCATAGTTAACAATGTTTGAATTTTATTGTTGGGATGGCATGTCAAAGTTTGGATAGTAGTTTTCAGTGTTCCCAAACATGAAACACTGATAACACTACTCCCTAAGTAAATGGTTTGTATTTTAACATCCAACTTAGTTTATAGAATGTTTTCCATTTTGTTTCTTTAATTTTTAGCATTGGTTTGTTATTTCATCAAGTTGATATTGAGTATGAACTCAGAAAATATTGTAATTTACACTTCTTTTAACTATTTTACTTCTTGAATATTTACGTTGAGATTTCAAAGCAAGTTTGTTGCAAAATTTTCTTTACTCTTCATATATTTTGTCATTGTAATCCCCACTAGTAGACTGGTCAATAAGGTTTTAACCAGAAGAGGAAAGACCTTCATAGAAGGTGTCCATGAGAACATGGGATGTGAGTTGATTATGGGGACATTACCTAATTAGGTCTCTAAATATTTCCCAATCCTCATGAAAGGATTATCCATCCTCTTGGTAAAAACTTTTAATTTTGGTTCTTAATTTACCTTTTAGTATTTGGGGATAAAATTTTAGGAAAATAAAATTATAAACTTGATCCCAATTTTTAAATATGCTCTCATCTAGACTCAAAAACCAATTTTGAGCATTCCCTTTAAGGAAAAAGGGAAATACTCACATTATAAGTTCATTTTTAGTGTGTCAGAAAATTGGATGTTGATTCACTGCGTTATATAAATCTCTAATGAAGGCTAGTGAGTCTTTATAGAGAGACCGGTAAAGGCTGAAAATATTGATAGGTAGGACTATTTTAACTAATAATTCATGGATCTAAGAGAAAATATAATTGAAGAAGGGTTACTTGAATCTTGAGGGTGTTGAAACTCCCTCATCCCAGGCCTCTCCATTTCTTCTAAGAGTTCAGTTTGAAAATTAAGTTGATTTTTTTGCAATAGAAAGAACCCTCTCTTTTAAGTTTTAGATTTCAATTTTGTTTTTCTTTTTGAGATAACTTATGTGTTTTTCAATTTCATGGTATATGGGTTCTAATCTACCAGTACAAGATCTTTTTCTCAAAAAATGAACTTTAGAAAAATAATTTCTGCACAATTCAGTAAAAGGAAGTAATAGTAGAAAAAAACAACAAAATAAAATTGAAAGTAAAAAGAATATAAACCACTGCAAAGATAATAAGAATTGATAGAAATTTTTACAAGTTTTCAATTTTAAGTTTTTTGAGAATTATTTTATTTATTATTTTTTAAAGTATTTTTCCATTTTTGAAAAACTTTGGTCACTTAAAGCCCTACCAAGTAACAATTCCAAATAATTTTTCACAATCTTCAGTGAATTGATTACAAAGATTAAAAATTTATATTTTCCTACTAACTACTGTTTAGTGGTAAGTATGGTCAAACCCAAGGGAAGGATAATGTTGAGTTTTAGTGACCAAAACTTTTTAAAAATAACCCAATGTTGTTAAAAGTGGGTAGATTTTCTTTTTAACTTTTTATTTTTTTTTATATTTATATGATGAAAAAATGATAGAACAATGTTATTTGAATAAAGATAATTGAAAATGAATAAAATATGAACAACCAGTCAGTAGTAAAGAAAATAATAAATGAAGAATGAAATTCAATAAAAAATACTTGGGAATTATAACACCACCGGTTAAAATGATGAATTATTCACTAAGTTTTATTGAAAACAAAACTCAAAGAATGATTAAAGAATCTCCCTCACTAAAATATTGGATCTTGGAGTTCTCTACTCCTAGAATCAATCAAACTATGATGAATTTCGATAAAGAAATAAATTGGAATAAAACTTGTTGTAAAATTCCAATTTTAATGAAATTAAGGTTTGGATAAATTCATTAAATATCAATATTTCCAATTTATCTTGATGTTTTGAATTTGAAAAAAGTTAAGGTGTGGAAAATTTGAATGAGAATAGGAATCAATCTCACCGATCGATTCTGATGTCATAAAAGAGTTGAGTGAAGATGTTTTTGAAATAAACCAAAAGAATTTCAAATTTATAAGATAATAAATTTATCCTAGAATTATATTTAATTCAAAGAAGTTTCTATTATAATTAAAAACATAATGGAAAGAAAGAAAAAAAATGAAATAATAAATATCTCTCAAAAAGATATTCATGCAGCTATGCTTCTGTTCTCCAGTTGTGTTCCTCGCCTACTTATCTACTCTCAACGGTTGATGTGTGAAATGAATAACGAGTCAAATCCCCCGATCCCCTATCTACCTTAAAATTTTAAAGTCCTCTATCTTCTACTGTTTATCACCAATTTCTTAGCATCTTATCTTTGTCTTTTACGAAGTCACTGAAAATCTGTCTTCATTTACTGCATTGTTTGTCAGTTGAGCAAATCCCTTCTATCTATCCACTAGAATTTGGAAATTGTGAACATGGACGTAACTTTGAATAAAGTGAGTATCTACATGGCATAAAATATAGTTAATTAATATTTTTTAACATAATAAAAAGGTTAAATAAATATTTTATTATTTAATTAATTTAGATAACAATTATTATAGATCTCATATTACCATAACTACACGATACCTGTAAGGGTTTCAGATAACAACATCAGTGCACAGTTACTCCTCCTCTACGTCACAACCCTCGTCCATAGTGGATCCCAATCATGGATCAGGTGGACATGATAATAATCCATAGGGGCGTTGAATTCCTTCAAACACGGTGGTGGCTCGGTCTCCAAGAGTGGCAGATTTTCTCTACCAGTGTGGTGAAATCGAATAACAGCCAGGTACTTCGTGTTTCTTCAATAGTGGTGTTGACACCAAAGTAGGTCCAGTGGAATGTAAATCAAGGATTGATGATTGTTTTTTGTCCTCTACTTCGTCTGTTTCAATCTATGGTGGTGGATGAATTCAGTGGATGGTCGGATCTGTGGCAGTGTATTGATGCCAGTGGAAACTCGCAAACTGGTGATGACTTGTGGATGTTTTTATGTGGATCCAAGAGTATGAAATTGGGGGGAGGTAGTGGTGTGTTGAAGATAAGTAGCTAGAGGTGTTTCAAATCTACCTCTGGCGGTGTATGGATGAAGTGGAGGAGGCAGTGACATCTCACTGGCAGTATGAGAATATGGGGGTGCCTCAATTGTAGTAGTGTGATGAGTTTTAGGTGATGGTAGTAGAAAATGTTGAGGCTATGGTGGTGTGTCAGTTTAGGAGAAGAAGAGTGGAGGTGTCTAAGTAAAGGAATAGTGACTCGTGAGGAAGTGGTTTGTGGTGTCTCACATGCAGAAGGTTGGAGGTGTCTCAGATATGGCAGAAGAATAAGTTCAGCGGTGTGAATTTCAATTGCCTGGCGATGTCTCAAATGTGGTGGAAGAAAATGGAGTGGTGGTGTCTCAATGAGAAACTGTTAGGTGCTGGGTGTGTGTTAGACTCACCGTTACCATTGGAAATTTTCCAATTGTGACTCAACTGACCATTGGAAATTTTCCAATTGTGACTCAACTGGCAGTGGCTTATTTTTAAAACTGTAATAAAAAAAATAAATTAATAAAAATGAAAACAATTAACTAATTAAAATATTCAAAAAAAATTAATACTTAACTTAAATTATAACTAACTAAAATTTACAAGAAGAACAATTAAAAAAATTAATAATATAATTATAAATTGAATTAAAATATTAATTTTCAAATAATTAAATTAATTAATGAGATCAAATTAAGTAAAAAGATAAAATTTTAAAATAAATCCAAATTTAGAGATTAAATATTAAATTAAAGATACAATTAATTAAATATAAATACTTTGATTAATTGATTAATAAATAAAAAGAAAAAACCTAAAATTATTATAACAAGCAAAAAACAAACTTAAAGAGAAAAGAAAAGAACCAGAAATGTAATAAAGAGAAATATAATAATTTTAAAGGATAAAAATACAAAATTAATTATAAAAAATATTAATTAATGAATAAAATTATAAAATAACAAAAATGTAATTAATTAACAAAAAGTAAAACATTAATTAATTAAATGATTTAAATTCAAATAAAAAGTTGTGGAAAAATCATGCATTTGAAGGCCACATTAGTATTTACTACATTGAATAATTTTTGTATACACCAATCTAATATAACTCTTATGTCACTAAGAAAAGAAAAGCATAACAGCAGGTAAAGAGAGAAAAGATAAATAGGTATTCCTTGGGATATAAATCAATGAAGAAAGCTACTAAGTATATTACTTTTAAGAATAAAATAATATTATAGATAAGGATGCCACCAAAAATATAAGATTCTTCTATTGTGGTAGGAGAGGCCAAATCATATACCATTATAAGACGAACATGAATCTGAATGGAAAACAGATAAATATAGAACCAATAAGAAAAGTGTCAATCCAAGAAATAGATTTCAAGATTAGATTAGTGGTTGACACTCCTAATGAAGAGGGTGAGAGGATTCCCAAAAAGGGAAACCAATAATTTGGTGAATTAGTGTGTGGAAGTTTCAATCTAGATAGCCACACTCTTACAAAGAGTACGACAACACTACCTAGTCATATAGAGTTGGAAAATTAGAAAGTAAAGAACCTATGGATTTTAGTGTTAAAAGTAGAGATTCTAGAATAGAATCCACACCTAAAAAGAAGTCTGTTCATATAAGAAAATAATTCTTTACTGTATGACTAGATTAGTTGGAATAAACTAAGTGAATGGAGAAACCTAAAAATAATGAATGTGCCTTTATTTTTGGAGAAAAGAAGGCTATTCCAACTATGAGTAAAGATAAAAAAAGAAATAAAACCATTATTCCTAAAGATGTTTAGACCTAAAAACCTAAAGATAGTACTATAATAAAGAGGTATAGGAACTTTATTCCATCAAATAAAGGGGTTTATGGGTTGAATAATAAGTTTTATCCCTTCTTCTATAGCTAAATAATTGATAAAGACACACTTTATTCCCATATCTTAGTGGTTTTGAATTATAAAAGGAAATTAAAGGTGAAACATGAAAGGTGGATGTTGTTGTCTATGATGCTTATAAATCCTAAAAAGTTATCCATCCTGGAGAAGTTAAAATTTCAGTATCCTTATAAAATCTCAATTTTTTCTACCATAATGAATTTTAGAGAGCATCCTGATGGTTCTAGATGCAAATAAATATCTTATTAGACCTATGAAAAACTTGTATTTTGTTAGATTAAAGGGATAAATTTTAATGTAAATTACTTGAACATGATGACTAATGAAAAATTTTCTAAATAATATTGAAAAATGATTTTCCAGAATAAAAAGAGTGGATCATTTCATGTTAATTTATAATTAATGTAAAAAAAGGAAGAAATATTTCATCAGTCTTGAGATCTTTCTTTGTTAATGGTGTTGATCATTTTAACCCAATTAGAGTATCATTTTTTTATAGTGAGTACCCAAAGTAGATCCCATCTAGGAATTATTAGCACATGCTCCTTCGATCTCTGAATAACACTGATGAAACACTAGGTGTTAGCGTGGATGATTGATCATCTTGAATTCCTCAATTTGATCACTTCATAATACATCAGGCTTGAAGGAATATCTCTAATTCTTCTCAGTCCTAAGAGGAAAATGGAAGGAGTGATATGTTGAGAGGAAATTATTTTTCACAATGATTATCCTTTTTTGATTGATATAAAAATATATAAATAGTGTCGAGCCTAGGGTTTAATTCAGTTTAACTTCCCAAAGGCCATTAAATATAAATTAATCCCCAATAAATCCCATGACATGTAAATAATAAGAATAATAAGAATAATATTATTATTTTACTTATGACATGCGAAAACTCACACAATGATAAATATTTATTTTATAGTATGGTAAATAAATATTTATCAAGAGACCTGAAACTCAGTCTATTCAACCCCTCATAATTTATTGAATTCTTGAATAAATATTTAAACAAATATTATCCATACAATAAAATAAATACTCCACTAAATGTTTGGAGAATTAATTTTTTATTAAATATTCACATAATTAAATAAATTATTAATTAATTAATAAATAATTAATTATTAATTAATAAATAATTATTTATTACCTTGCAGAAAACAAGAGATAAATAAATATCATATATTCACATAATTTAAAAAATTACCACATGAATAATTATTTATTTAATGTTTTCAATCGATTAATAAATCTTGAATAAATATTATTTATTTTTTAGGAGAATAAAATTTATTACAATTATTATGTAAATAATATTTAATTGAGAACAACAAAAAAAATTTGTGTGTAATACTCTAGGCCTCTTCATGAGTGGCATTAGGTATACTTTTCTAAAGTCCATGATTATCATCCAGAGATCAGTGAATATACCCACAATGAAAGAAGAAATGTCACAACAGTAACAACCATATATGAGTGATCACTATTTAATATAATCCCTTTTCCATGATATATCATCAGAAAGGTTTCACACTTTTTCAATCAACCTATATACTTGATACGTATTTCTTTGGATATCTAAAATGAACTCTTATATATACTATTTCCATGAAATTTCATGTGATAGTTCCATTTCAATCAAAGGGATAAGATATTGACTTCCATTAAAATGGAAGTGAAAAATATTTCCTTGACTTATTCATTAATAGCATATCATTCACGATGTACTCAACATACACAACTTCACCATGGACATATGATATCACGATTTATGACAATATATCTAAGTACATGAGTCTTGACATGAATTCATAAAAATATTAAAGTTTAAGGATCATTATAAATCTTTTTAGATAGTAACATCCAATTAAACACATATATTGGAATTCCTAATGATGGGTCCATTATCAAAATCTTTCATCTTAGAGATTACTAAGTGAAAACTTCTTGAGGTGAAGCCTCATCTGATTATGAGTACTCATACATGGAAATAAATATACCATGTGGCCCATCCTAGAATGTTATCTAAACATAGAAAAATATTTAAGAATATCATCATTGCATTTCATGGTCTCATCATAGTAGGAAATTCTATGAAATTTTTAATACAAAAAATAATCTATAAAATTATTACATTAAATTCATCTAGAATAATGAATGATATGTAGTAAGATATTTTATTTATATTTACTTCTTTAAATATACATTAAATTTAAAGTAAAAATGGTTGGTTCTAGAACACTTACTCCAACAGACTCCCATTTAGACTAGAGCCTATCCTAATGAATTTTAGTCTACTATATCTCACTTGATTATCATGTTTCTACTAGGTTGAGGATTTAATTAAGGTATTATCCATGTTTTATTCCATGGAAAATCTTCTCATTGCCACAAAACATTTTTGATGAAAAAATCCCTCGAGAGATGATATTTATGAAGTATTTTCTTCATCCACTGATGTGACTTTGGATCCTTTTAAAGAGCCGCCACTACAATATTATCACAATAGAGTGTGATAAAGTCTTTACTAATAGGAACCACATCAATATATTATATAAATCTATGTATCCAAAATGATTCTTTAGCTACCTCAGAAACCACAATGTGCTCATATTCCACTATATAATCAATGACCATGACTTTCTTTGATCTCTTAAAACCCAAATATATAACCTCTATAGAGAGTGAATATATATCCTGACTATAATTTCAGATTATCTTGATCAGTTTTGAAACTAGAATCTGTATATCCCTAGATGACTAGTTCCTCATACCTTCTATAGGACAAGAACATATCCTCAATATTCCTCATATACTTAAGGAAATTATTGATGACCATCTGATGGTAGTTAACTTGGTCAGACTGATATCTTGCCACTACTATTAAGGTGTAGGTGTCATATAGACTTGTATATAACATAACATACTTTATTGACCCAACTTTTGACCCATACAGAATCCTTACTATCCTTTATATATCCTTATGTTTATGAGGACACATATTCTTGGAAAGATGAATGGTATGTGAAACTTGAAACAATTCACTTTTGGATTGGTTCATACTTAATATCTTTAATATATTATTAATGTACATACCTTGACTTAATCCATGAATCCTCTTGGATATATCATGATGGATCTTGATCTCAAGAATATATGATACTTTGCTTAAGTCCTTCATTGAGAACTATATGTTTAACCAATCTTTTATGGACAACAATATTGAAATTTAATTTCTAATAAGTAGTATGTCATTGATATAAAATATTGGTAAACTTACTAAACTCCCACTAAACAGCTTATAGAAACATGGCTCAAATTTATTCTTTATGAAAATAAATTCCATTATATCTTCATCAAATCTAATCTTCCATGACCTTGATGTTCTATTTAATCCATAAATGGCCTTTTCAACTTACATACCTTGTTAGAAGCCTTTGGAGTCACAAAACCTTCTAGTTGTTTCATATAGACATCTTCATGAAGGTACCCATTAAGGAATTCTCTTTTGACATCCATATACTAAATCTCTTGGTCATGGTAATCTACCATGAAAACTATAATTTTGATTGACTTTTACATAGAAACTGGTCAAACAGTTTCATCACAGTAAATTCCTTGATGTTGTTTGAATCCTTTTGTAGCCATTCATACCTTATAGGTGCTGACATGTCCATCCATGACCAGTGTCTTCTTGAATACCGATTTTCAATGAATAGGATTTACATAAAATAGAGGAAATACCAAAATCTAAATATAATTATATTACATGAAATCCATTTTAGAAATCATAGTTTCTTACCTCTTGTAATCTTATGTGCCATTTACTACTTACTTGAAGGCATTATTATATATTATTAATAAGTCACAATCCTTGGTGACTAGAAAACCATATATTTAAAGTTCTCTAAGATCTATGATACTCATACATAGTACTTGTATCTCCAAAACTTCCTCTTCAATAGGGTTTTGTGTAATCTATCCCTATTCCAACTCTTTTGTATCTTGATCCATGACTTTATTGAATATTATCACTATCCTACTATCAATTTCAGAGATATGATCCCCCTCAAGGAAAGAGGGATTTCTATTAATCAAAACCTTCTTATCTGAGGGTTTTATAGGTAATGTCCCCTTGTTTCATTTAGGTGAAATTTTGTCTCTATAAATTGGCTAAAAAAACTTTTCAACCCCACACTCATGATTATGAAAATAGAAGTTTACTTCCTTTCCAAATTTCCCATGGAATACCATTTCTACCATATTTATCACTCAATTTAGAATTTGTGCTTATTTTTTTTAATATTTTTACCCAAAAGGATAATGTAAGACTCACTTGACTCATCATTGATATCATCATGTCCAATAAGGTGCAACTCCCCCTTTAACTTATACCATTCCATTGTAGTGTATAAGGAGGAGTGGGTAGGGATAAAATCCAAAAAACCTATAAATAATCAATAATGTACTGATTAATACATTCTACATCATTATATTATAGGATCTTCTAAATATTTTTACCAAGTTGTTTATCAAATTCATTCTTATAGTCCTTGAATTTGTCAAATGAACATGACTTATAACTTATTAGGTAGACATATTCATCTATACTAAATTCATTAATAAAAGTTATAAGTACACACCCCGAGATTATACTAGAAATGGTCTGAATATATCGGTATAAACCAAATCAAGAATCCATGTGTCCCTTTCACATTTTCTACTAAATAGAGATTTGTTAATTTTTCCTTATAAATATTCATGAAATACACTATGTGGTTTTAGTTCAAATGAATCTAAATATCCATTTTTGATGCAATATAGTCAAATGATTTTATTTTTCACAACCTATATAATTATTCCATAGTTTGGTATGGTATGAGTCATGTGAACTATTTTTGTTATTGATTTCCATTACTTGGTTCATGTAATCTAACACATAAATAATATTATTTAAGTATACCTTACCATAAAAAATGATTTATTTGTAAAATAAGAAATAATTTGTTGTAAATTTTGAAATAATTCTATATATATCAAGTCTAGATATAGAAATAATGTTTTTGGTAACTAACAATACATAATAACAACCTTTTAAAACCAAGATCATTACAGTCGGCAATGTGAGGTGGTAGAGTCTAATAGCCACAATAACAAGTCTGGTTCCATCATATTCTCATAGATCTACCTCAATATGGGAAATATTTTAGAATATATTAGGTTCATGTATATAAATATATATTTTAGCACCAAATTTTGTATCAAATACCCAATTTTTTTAAAATAGATAAAATTCAATTGATAAAAAACGCACTTGAAGATTCCCCTTTCTTATTTGTATTAGTATAGTTTTTCTTCTAGTGTCCCTTGTTTCCACATGAAAAATAGATAATTTTTCATTCCCATACTTTCCCCTTGAACCTAATTTTCATATAAGGGTGTTGTGAATAAACTTTGTACTTGGAGTTATTATTGGATATCTTTTCCCTGAATTTATTTTTATTCACCATAAGACTAGAAGTCTTTTGGTGCTTCATATCCTTATCAACTTGGTGAAGTCTTTTTGTGCTTCATATCCTTATCAACTTGGTGAAGTAGAGTGAGAAGATATAGTAGAGACTTCTCTATGTTGTTCATATTGAAATTTACCACAAAACTGAAGAAGAATAAGTGGAGTGATGAAAGAATGAGACCTGTGCACAATTATTTAGGTAGATTAAAACCTTGAACCTCTAGAATCTCAATATAGACAATGAGTTTAACTATATGAGTTCTAGTTGGTTCACCTTCTCCAATTTTACTAGTGAAGAACCCAAGATATCTCAAATCCTTCATGTCCAACTCTCTCTTAATAAATATCATAGTGATTCTAAAGTATTCTATAATAATCCATGTTCTCACGTGGCTTCATAAGTTTTCTACAAATGGAAGAAAAAATTAATCAATGAAAATATAACACACCATTTAAGTGTTTTTATAGATAGTGAAATCCTAATTACTCACCTCCTTAGCTGGAAAATTAAGGATTGAGTATTCTAGCACATAAGACTTCCGTTCATGGAATAAAACAACCTGTATGCATCTGAACCATTATTTTAAGTTACTTCCATTTAGAAAATTTTTTTTCTCCAAAATAGATCTCAAGGATAATGTGGTTGATGAAATTTTCATTATTATACAACATTATTAAAGCAGGTGATTAGTAATTTACTTGGTTAAAAATTATGTGAGAAATAATAATTTTAATTTCATTAAGACTCTAACTATTTTATGAAGTCTCAATGACCCTCTCCATTAAACTAAGTTTGTACTATTGAGAGGAAATTATAGGGGAAATGATCATTATTTCCATTATTAAAATCCAGATGGAGTCCATGAAAATTATAAGTAAGTATTTAAGTACAGATTATTTCCAAATGAAAACTGGTTCTCCTTGATCTACTAAGTGGACTCCCTGATCTAGGAATATTGACATGGATTTCCTCAATACTTGAATACAAATTTGTATTAGATATTATAAGTCTATTAAACCCAATATAGATTTAATTAATTCAACCCACAATCTTAGTTAATCCATCTTAATAATTAAAAGTTCCCTTGATGGAGGTTGAACCAACAATTTAACTATGGGTTCATCTTAATTTAGATGATGTAAGGTTTAGTTTGACTTAATATTTTATTAAGGGAGTTTACTTATTTTATGTAAAATTTTATTAATTTTTGTTTTAAGCATATTATTAAAATTAATTTTATTTTAATTAAGTGATTAACCATGTACAAATAAAATATTCCAGAATAATATTTTTTATTTTAATTTCTTATTTTTATATCAATCCATTTATTTGTGTGATCACGATCTTGAATCCATAAAATAAATCATGCATCAGAAAAAAATGAATTAATATAATATGGAATTATCATGAGATTTAACTATCAGTTTGTTTATTGAGTGGAAAATAAACAAACCATTGAACCTAGTGGAAAAAATCAATGATCTGGTCTAGGATTGAGTTTAAGCGTTCCACCTCAGTCCTATGTATCTCATAGTTTTTTTCCTCAGATCCATCTTAAATTGACTCCATGTGCCTGGGAGTTCTATCTTTACAATACATTTTCTTCAAAAATTGGTTAAGGGAAATGAAAATAGTGTTTACATAAAAGGAATCATGGATATATAGGACCATACATAGTAAGGAGGGAGATATGACTCATAGAACATTAATTTAATTTAAATAAAATATTATGAAATAATTAAATTTAAATAAACACACACCCAGAGGTCGGTCTAATCTCATGATCATTCACTTTTTCAATGAAAAAACATTTAAAATAACTAGATAACATTCATTTCAATTCAATATTTTATTAAGATAAAATGCATATGTGTTAATATGATTAATTATATAATTAGTTAATTAATTAATTTTATGTTAATCTATATCCAATCTGTCTTGGGGATACCCATACACTATGTTGTTAAATAAATTAAATTAGTTAATTTCATTTAAAACTTAATAAAATAAATACATATCTGGTACTTGGAAGAAACTCAACGTGCACCTATTCAAACTACTCAACATGTATTAAGATTATATACAGTATACTAATACAACATATAGAATACACGATTTATCACATAATTACATGGCATGCATGAGTCAAAAAATGACACATGGAACACCTATTAATTAATATCGCATGTAATTATTTTATGGTTAAAGAGTAGTTGATACATTATAAATATACATGGAATCTAGTTTAGATTATTATGTATAAATTAATTAAAAATGTAATATCATATAAAAGCTATCATATGGAATCTATGAGTTAATAAATGACACAAAAAACACATAATGATGTATTTTATGGAGAAATAAATTAATTTTAATTTTCTATACAAATAATTTCAGTACAAATCATGTACATCCAACTAAAAACCATGTATCTTCCTAACCATATGTCTGTGATACACACCTTGGGATTGGGTGTGTATTTTTACATAGACTTGTGTGGGGTACACAATGTATACAGTTGGTAAACATCATGTAACCTCCTTTTTACATGAATTTTAGTCCTAATATATCTTGTAATTAATACTCAACACATATTTTACTATGAGTTTTCCACCACGAAACTACATAGACTATATGGTGTATAGTCCTACATTCCATGTGCCATCCTATATTGGTCAACACAAAGAGAATTTAATGAACCATGTGTCCTTAATTTCATTATGTGCAGAATTAATTTTCACTATATACTGGTGCAATGAACTGGGATACACGGAATTTACTCTTGCTATATGCCATGCAATTCTGTTTTGTTCAAATAACATTCTAGGAACCCTAAAATGTGTTGTTTAGATGTTCTTGATTAACATTTAATCAGATCTATTTTATATGAGTGAGAAACAAAGGAATGAAGAAGTGATGCCTATAATCAAATTCAATAATGAATTACATGAAATGAAAACTAACTTTAAATGTATATAATGATCAACAATAAGTAAATAATTATAAATTTAATGTGACTGATCTGATACCACTTGATGGTTCTAGATGCAGTAGAAGTTCCTATTGGGCCCATGAAAAACTTTTATTTTTCTTTTTCAGATTCAACTGATCATCCACAATGTACATATCATATACATCATAAACAATGATTTTTTTTCTAAATAATATTGAAAAATGATTTTGAATAAACCAATAGAGATGATATTTTCATGTTAATTTATATTTAATTTAAAACATAATAAGAAATATTACCTCATTTTTTATATCTTTCTTCATTTATGGTGATGATTATTTTAACCCAATTAGTGTATCATCACTAATTCGTGAGGACCCAAAGAAAACCCTATCTAATAGTAATCCACACATGATCATTTGATCTCCGAAAAAAATTGATGAAATGTTAGGTGCTAACATGACCACCTAATCATCTTGAATTGTTTTCTTTGATCACTTAAAATTCCTTTGGTCTTGAAGGAATCTCTCTTGTTCTTCTCAGTATTGAGAGGAAAAGAGGTAGAGAGGGATCTTGAGATGAAATTAATGTAAATAACAATTAATATTTCTTTGGTTGACATAATAGTATATAAATAGAGCTAAGTATAGGGTTTAATTATAATCAATTTCTCAAAGGCCCTTAACTATGAATTAATCCCCAATATACCTCATGTCATGAAAATAATCATAATAATAATATTTTATCTATAGGACCCTGGAACACCCTTATAGTGGAGGGGTGAATCAGGGTGTCAACTTTTCCTTCGAAAAGTGATGGATCTTATTCCTCTATTAGTAGGAACTAGTTAAACCTATCTAATGAGAAAGAGAAGTAAGAAAACAATCACATGAAAAGAGATAACACAACAATTTTACATGTTTTACTAATAAGGGATAGTATAAGAAGAATACATCGGTAGTGTGTTGGTCATACCTAAATCCCCTAATCTTCACTAGTTGTGGAATACATAAGTTTTGACACAATTACTCTATTCGAGGCACATTGCCTTTATAAAATTTTATAGATATAACATTGTGTCCATCAAAACACTTCCATTAACTCCCCATAGATCACTACATTGGGTGAAGTATTACTCATTTTATTGACTTGAAGATCTATTCAATAGGCGACTTCATGCTTTAGGGGAATTATAGTGGAGAAAACAATTTGGTGTTATGACAAAATAGTTAGAACTTATATTGGACATCTTTAAGCATTCCAAAATATGAGAACCCAATTCATGCTTCCTATCTTGTTCACCTGTCAATTAATACGCTCAAAAACTCCATTTTGTTGTGGAGTTCTCATATTAGGAACCTCATGTGGTATTTCATGTTTCTATAAGTAATTTTTAAACTCAAGGGATGTGTATTCCCCTCCATTGTCAGACCACAGAAATTTGATTGTCCATCCAGTATCATTCTCATCTATTTAGAGATATGTTTTCATGCAATCAAGCACTTGTCATTTACTATGTAAAACCATCACAAAACTCATTCTAGTATAATAATCAATTAAAAGAATAAATTAACTTTTACATATGTTCTATAAAAATTTATCAGACCACATACATCTATATGGATGAGATCAAGAAGATTTGATACCCTTTTCTTCTTTGGCTGATATGAACTGCATAAATTTTCCCTTGTATACAAGCATCACAAGTCTTTTCCCATTCGTGATTTAGGTTGGGGATATCCATGACTATCTTTAGATTATATATATTTTTAATGTATTATTAATTAATGTTCCCCAACCTCCAATTATACAAGTTGTTTTCTTCTTCAATAGTTAAGTAGAAAATATTCTCTTTAATATCAACCTGGTATGAGCTTCCATCTGTTATGCAACTTTTCATGAGTGAATTCCCTATATTTCCTTTTATAGTGCACCCCTTTTTATAAAATTTAACTATTAGTCCTGATTCATAGAGTTTTATCACATTATGGAGATCGTGATGCAAACTATCCACGTAATGAAATTTAGTTTTCTCCATCTCTCCATTATCCAATTAAATACTTCCACAACCTTTGATCTTCATGGAACCATAATTATCGAACCTTACTATTTCATCAACCATTTTAGTAAAATTATTTAATAAGACTTCATTTCCCTTTATATGGTATGAGCATCCACTATCAAGAATCCAGGTGCTACTGATATTTGTAGCTTTGAGGGATACTTCCGCAAGGTTGGATTTTTCAATTTTCTTCTTTTCCTTCCATGAAATATTAGATTGAGTGAAGGATAAGGATGGGATTTAAAATATATCATCCATGTGAACTAGTTCATTAAAATAATACTCTTATTCTAGATGAGAAAATATATTTTTAAGAGAAACACTATCTAGTTCACGAGTATTGGTTTGTCTCTAAGTTCTGTATGTAGTGTTCATGCCTTTTCTCTACCTACAATACATAGCTTTATGACCAAAGTTTGAACAATGAAAATAATATCCATAGAAATTATTTCTTATATAGGAAGTAGAATATGAATTAGTTCTCCACTTTTGACTTCCTAACTCTTCCCCATTCAAATAGTTCCTTGCCTCTTCATAGTACGACAAGGTATGGGCCAGATAGACACATAATTTACATTTCATAAGAGAAAATGTCTTCTCACTTATATTCCTCTTCATGTATCCTTAGGAAAATAGTTGGACTAAAAATAATTTCTGGATACTTGTGGATAGTTTTAGTTCTTTTTTCAATTTTATTTGGGGGTTTCTTTTTTAAGACATCATGTGACTTTGTGATATGTCCAACTTTTAGCCTACCTTTATCTTGGTTCATCTTATTTCATGTCTTAGATGTTTTTGTATCACAACCAATTCCACTTTTTTCCTATGTGTGAAGATCTTTGATCATCCAAATCCATATCTTCTCCTTTAGAACCATTATTGGATCTCTCTATCAGCTCAACATCTAAGAATCTTTCAAAATGAATTTTCTTTTTTATTTCCTTTGAATTTGTTTCACTTTCAAGTTTACTAATAAGAGTAAAAGCTTCTTCTTCAAGACCTTCAATAGTCTTGGAATTATCCTTCAGTCTAGATGTAAGTTCATTGATGAACTTTTACTATTATCCAATTATAAGCTTTAGTTCCACTACATCTTCTTTACTTTAAAAGGTTTTTGATAGT
This sequence comes from Viscum album, assembly GCA_963277665.1. Lineage (NCBI taxonomy): Eukaryota > Viridiplantae > Streptophyta > Magnoliopsida > Santalales > Viscaceae > Viscum > Viscum album. The sequence goes on from OY728120.1 coordinate 1,796,393,890, forward strand.
TCTTTCACTACTTCTTCCAGTTGTTCAATTTTAGCTTTAATCCTATCAACATATTCTGATGATTCTTCCACACCTTCTCTCCATTTTGTTTCATCTGTTACTTTGATTTTAAAGCTTACCAAGAGAATCATTAATTCAAAACTTGAGATCATTATAAACAATAAACTAATTATCTCCAGCTTTATCATTGGACGATTCTGAATTCTCAACTGTATCCATCATAGATGTGTGTGTTACAAATTTAAAGTCCTATTCTTCTTCCTCAAATAATTAATTGTCATTATCTTATTATTTATATAAAAAACTCTTGCTCTATACTTTCTTTCCATATTTGAAGTCTCCCTTTTGATAAAACCTTTTTAAGGCTTTTAAAAATTTCCTACTTCACTTTATTTATCATCAAGCTTATTTAAGTACTAAGAGGAAATGTTCTCAACTCTACCACAATGAAAACATGCCAAGGAAATATTTCCTTAAAATATATATTTTACTCTCTAGAATTTATTTTCAAAAAGAGAAATAATCACATATTATTCATTATCTCCGTCAACTATATCTCCATACCCCTCATATTTTTCCATGGCTTCGAAATCCATTTCCTTGATTACTCGAGTCATTGCATATTCAGGTTTGAATCTCATTTAATATGCAACTAGAATGCTTATAATATCATCCAGATAAAGTTTAGAAATATACCTTTCCTCAAGGTATAAAATTTTTGGATTACATAGAGGTGGAATCCTTCTCAAAATTTTCTTCACAATGTAAATGTATTTTATTTCTTCACCAAAGTGTTGAATTTATCCTACAAATTCAGTAATATGATTAAAAAAAGTATCTATATTTTCATCAGGATGCATCTTCAGATCATCAAACCTATTGTGCATGACTTCTAGTTTTTCCTCTTTCATTTTGTTATTTCCTTCATATGTATTCTAGAGTTTTTCCCACATAAAATGTTTAGAAGTACCACTCATCACCTTTAGATAAATTTGATTAGAAAGAGCTGCAGTGAGGGAATTCTGTGCTTTAGCATATGCATCAAGAATTTTCCTATCTTTATCAGTCATAGATATCCTTGTTGGATCAGTGACCTATATTTATTTTTTAGTGGAAAAATGTACTTCCATTTAAAGAGATATTAGATAAGATATCATCATGTTCTTCCAAATATAGAAGTTTCTTCTATAAAATAGAGGTATTACCATGACATTTAACGAGTTATTTATGATATCAAAGAAGGAAAGATTTAACACCAGCAACATGTATGCTATGATACCACTTATAGGATTCCAAAACACCCTGAGAGGGGAGGGGTGAATTAGGGTGTAAAATTTTTCTTCTTAAAGTGATGGATCTTGTTCTCATGTTGTTAGGAACTAGTAAAACCTATCTAATGAGAAAGAGAAGTAAAAAAATAATCACATGAAAATAGACAACACATCAATTTTACTTGGTTCACCACTAAGGGCTAGTCCAAGGATCATAAAATGAAAATGTGTTTGTCATACCTAAATCCACTAATCTACATTAGTTTTTGAATACAGAAGTTTAAAAATAGTCACTATGTGCTAGGAACACCGCCTTTACAATATTTTAGGGACAACACACTACACCCACAAAACACTTTCATCGACTCCCCCTAACTCACTTACTTGGGTGAAGTTTTACCCAGTTTATTGACTTGAAGGTATGTTCAATAGATTAACATTGATTATTTTGTATCTTTCAAGCACAAGAATTTTATTTTACCGTTGTTCTTAATTTATTCACTTGAAATCATTGACCAAACAAACCAGATATATGAAGCCTATTAGAAGCTCGACACTGTACTTGTGCATAAAACCTATTCTTACATGAAAGTTTTGGAAATTTCGTGAAATATTTATTTTTCTCAACCCATATCTTTCACACAATCACACCATGTGGTTCACTTGGTTCAGATTGAATTAAGTATCATCTTTCACGTAATATTTTCTGTGCTTAAATATTACGCACATAAATATTTCACGTGGTAGAGCTACTGAATCTTTGTTGGAAAACAGTTCTGAGTCTTTCATGGGGATGAATTCCTATTTATAGGCCTCGATGACCCTGTGTGTAAGATTCTAATACATCTTCTTCTGTGAGCATAAGATTATCTCTGAGCACACAAAACCATTTTTAACATCGCATTGGGTGCGTAATTGTCTTCCACAAAACCTCATCTTTCACGCACATTTTTAAACTTTTTCATGATCTTTTCCTTTTCCACATTTTGATGTGATGATCCTAAAACATGCCTTGCACACAAGTTTCCAAACCATCTTCAATATTGCGCACAAATTCCTTTTCCAAAAACACTTTTCTCCATTCTCTATTGTTTGGACCCAAAAATTTGGCAAACACTAAGAAATGATGTCACCTTCAAAATTGTTTTCGGCTTGAACCATAAGATCCCTTTACATGAAAGCTCCCTAATCTTCTATATGAGGATTAAAAAAAGAAAAACCATACTCCATTTCTAGCAAAGAATATCCTTGGTTCCAACATTATTTATGACATGTGAAAGCCCACATAATGATAAATATTTATTTGAAAGTAAAGTAAATAAATATTTTTCACTGGACCCAAAACATAGTCTATTCATCATCCTCATTTATTGAATTATAAATAAATATTTAAACAAATATTATTTATTAAATAAAATAAATATTCTAGTGGATAAATATTTATTAAATGTTGAAATAATTAAATAAATTATTTATTAATGAATATATTATTATTTATTACCTTGGGAATAAAAAGGGATAAATTAATATTATATATTCATGTAATTTAAAAAATTACCTCAAGAATAAATATTGATTTAATGTTTGTGGTTAATTAATAAATCTTGAATAAATATTATTTCTCTATATAGAGAATATTATTTATTATGATTGTTAAATAAATAATATTTAACTAAGATTAATGGAAACACTTTCTGTGTGACCCTCTAGGCCTCTTCTTGAGTGGAAATAGGAAGGTTTTCCTAAAGTCCAAGATTTCTATCTAGCAATGGGTAAAGATACCCACAAAGGAAGATGATATATTACAACAACAACAACCACATACAAATGCTCATAATATAATATAATTCCTTTTTCATTATATGTTATTAAACAGGTTCCACACTCATGTCGTCAACCTATATGCTTAATACATCTTTATTTGACTATCTAAAATGAACTTATCTATATACCATGGACATGGAATTTAATGTATTGATTTTATTCCAATCAAAATATTGAGATAATAACTACTTTAAAGATGAAATGGATAGATCCTTCCTTGATTTATTCATTAACAACATATCATTAATAATGCACCCAACATTCCAAATTTTGATGTGAACATATGTCATCATGGTTTATGAAAATACATCTAATTACATGAGTCATGACATTAATTAATAATAATCTTAAAATTTAAGGATCATTTCAAACACTTACGAAAAAGCATATCCAATGGCATGAAAACATGTTGAATTCCTATAGGTTAGTTAATTCTCATAATCTCCCATATTAGAGATTACCAAGTGTGAACTTCATAAGATGAAGTCTCATGTACTCACAACGACTCTCACTTAATAATAAACATACTATATGTCCCCTCATATAATGTTATTTGACCATAGAACAATATTTAAAAATATCATCATAGCATTTCAAGGTTCTCATCATAGTGGGGAGCTACTATGAACTTTTCAATATGATAGATACTATAGGAAATTATTATATTAAAGTCATAAAGAACAATGAATGACATGTAATAATATATTTTATTTATATTTTCTTATTCAAATATACATACAATCTAAAGTAAAAATAGTCATTTATAGAACACCAACTCCAACACATACCTTAAGGGTGAGCTCGCAAAAAGGTGTATCTTCTAGTAAATTACTCATATCTATTCAATATAGAGTGGAAAAACCTATATGAAATATAAATATGAGGTATGGTGATCAATTTCCCATGTTTATTATAATTTATAAAAAATTTTATTTCAAAGGGGAGTGATTGTTAAACTAAAAATTTGGGATAATATACTTGCACTTGAATTGTTTGGTATGTTTGTTCAATCAGAGTAAAGGTTTATAAAAACTATTAAAAATATATTTTTACACCCCCAAATAAGTGGATTTTAGTTAGTATCATAGTGAGAAATGTATATGGAAAACTTTATTCTTTATTAAAACCACTCTTGTTTTCTACACTGAGTTAGACCCCTATAGAATTAGAGTTGACTTATTTAAGGATAATTGTTAATAAACCTTTGTTTCCATACTTATATTAAGATAAGAAGAAGAAAATAGGGGAGAAGAGAATTTCAACCTACCCTATAAATTTAAAAAGGCAGAAAACAACTTTCATCATTTTCATTTCTTGTTAATAAGGGGCAGTGATGAAATGTTGACTTGAGGAGATTAATTGGTATTAATAATAAATCTAAAGGGGGATATTAAAGTACCTAAATAGATTGAATAACTATTACTATTTTTTTTCAATTGATTATAATTTGATATTTTAAATAATGTTAATGTAACCTAGAGTTACTGATATTGAACATGAAAAAGGAAAAGTATCCTATGTTAGAAAAGGAGTTCGGAAGAGATGGATTCTTGTTGAGTAGACTATAAATAAATATATTGATATAATATTATTTATGATTTATAATGAGATAAATTGATATAATTATTTCAGTTATATTTATAATATTTTTAGAGGTTGACCAATTGGATAGATGGGGAGATTAAATATTTTTGTTTTACAGAAGATAATTAGTTGAATGAGAGATTTAAGTGCTATGTTTTTATTGAAGTTTATAAATCCAATAGTTTTGAGATGTTGGAGATGATATTTACTGAATATGTTAGTGGATAGATTTTGAATCCATACTTAAAAGTTTTAGAATAGATTCATTGTTTTTGAGAATGGTATTTGAAAAAAGATTAATGCATCCATGGTTCACCAAACATGCTAACTGATGTATCAGGTGATGGAGTGCCTTTGGATGTGTTTTTGAATCCATTAGAGTGAGTTGAAGAAATTTTTTTAGCATTAAAAGAAGGTTGGAAGAGATTTAAAGAAGTGGATTGAAAAGTATCCAAGTCTTATTTTCATAATTTTTATACAAACACAGTCGTAAGGTATAGAAAGTTTTCCATAAGGTTGATACAAACACTTGTGTTAGGTTGATACAAGTGTTTTATATCTTCAAACAATACCTTTTTAAGGTATAAAAATAAACTTTGTAAGGTTTTTTATAGACTTTATAAGGTTTAATGAACATTATAAGGTACCCTTATAAGGTATATCTGATATTTCTACTGTATAATGAACCTTATGAAGTGGATTTATAAGGTATATCTAGAGCATCATACAGTACACCACTTTTCCAAATTATTATATTTATGAAGAATGGAAATGGAGAATTCTATAATATTCATTAATATAAAGAAATGAAATCAAATGGTTCTTGATCCATTATCAATTTTTTAAGACATCAAAAAAACATTATGATGCAAGATGGAAAACTAAAATTTAATATTCATGGATTATTTGAAGAAAATAAAAGGTGAGATAATTTTGAGAAAATGAAAGAAGCTAAAATGTTGTCCTACCAGACTGAAAAATATTGAAATAAAGTGAATTATGATGATTCAAGTGTTAATTTAATGTGGGTTAAATTTTAAAAAGTTCTTTATGATGCATATTGTGAATTAGAGAATTGATTTTTGGATCTCCATACCTTTTAAGATAGAAGTTGGGTGTTTTAGTAGCTCTTAAGGGACTCTAAATACTACAATGAGAGGAGCCATGACACAATTGAAAGGATGATATATTTTAAATATAGTAATATTAAGGGTTTGTTTTTATATTTTTAAGGAAGATGAAAAGAGAATAATATCCACTAAGATAATAGAAAATAATTGGAATATCTATTAGCTGAGTGAAATGAGAAAGTTAAATAGATGAAAATAAAGGAAACTCTTGGAAATGTATAAGAGATAGCTGAGTGAGGAAAAAATAATAACAAAAAAACTTGGGGAAATACCCATGGGAGATTTCTTCAAAATGGAAATGAAATTATGGGAGACACCCACATATAAACCATTTATAAAAGTGAAGGATAAAAATATGATTCAAATGGGTTTTCTTTATTCTGAATGTAGATAATATTATATTGGTAAAATTATATATAAAATGAAAAATAATTAGAGAGTGAACTATCTATAAAAATTAAGGAAGAAATGAGAGTGGGTGATGGGAAAGAAGAAATATAAAATAAGAGATGAAGTAAGTGCTACTGATATCGAGTTGAATAATATTCACTATCTAGGTATAAAATAAAAAGGAAGAAGAAGAGGCTAACCTGGATTCTGTAATATAGATCTAGTCGAAGTAATAATAGAAATTTGATCAAGGTTGATTTGAAATAGTTATATATATCATCCTTTATAATTTTAGAAACTTAAATAATATTTAGGATCTATTATTTTTGAATACCATAGTTGGATCATGAGTTGAGAAATCTAGGTGGGAAGAGTATGAAGAAGATCTATAAAGCTGTTCTATTGTAGATACTGTGTTGTAGGAGGATCAACTATTTATCAAAAGGAATTTGATACCTCTATAATGAGTGGAAGAAGATTAGATCAATTTGATGTAGTGACATCCTATTCTTATTAGTGATCTACTTCAAAGGGACTAAAAAGAATACTTGTATACACAAAATGGGAAGATATAGAACCAGTGGGAATCTAGATATACATAGAATGCATAGTTTGGATCTATGAAATCAGTGATAAACTATATTTTAAAGTCTTTTGAGATGTTATTATTTGTAAACATGGTGAGATTATATGTAGGTGTGGTATGTACTGAACCCATTGTAACATGAGATCAATTATATTAGATAATCCATGTTAGGGGTGAATAACTAATCATGAAAAGTGTAAGGTTTCCCATGAAGGGGTGGATCCCTGTAAAAATACCTTGTGATGCTCTTTAATTTTTGTTATATATTGAAGTTGGTTGTTACATGTTGGGTAAAGGATAAGAAAATATCCATTCATAATCTAATAGGTAACAATGATTTAGATTTTTAAAGGGTAAACGATAATCTGACCAAAGTCAAGGACACCCAATTCACTCCCTCTCAGGTGTCTGTACTCAATCCCAAGGTGAAATCACACATTAATACAATTAAATTTAGGAAAAATATGTTATAAATATTATAAAATAGAAAAAAACCTCTTTTTTAAAACTCAATAGATAACATGATAAATAACATAACCAACCACCCCTAATTTTATCAACCTCAAATGTGGTGTAATAAGGCTATCAAAGTATAGAGGTTCACATTCCATATATATATTTAATAATTGGTAATGGGGATTAATATTAAGAACACACCCCTAAGTATATCAATGACTACATGGTATTCTATGCAATATACTTCCATGGCTTAGTCTAGATAATAAGCCTCAACTTATTATCTCATGAGTCTACTCTATATCATATAAATTATTTTACTCACACTAATATTAATATATCATCAGAAACCATAAAACTCTATGATGATCATCGATTATGGTCAAATAAAAGTCATACTTTGTGGGGATATTTTAATTCCACTATTCATGTAAAATATGCAATACATGTTAATGAATGATAAATTATGATTTCCTTTATTATAAAATTAAGATATGTTTACATTAAAAAACCATTACATCCTAAATCTTATGTATATAATAATTAGAGGCTTTACATGAACCTTATTCACCTGTTTCATTAATGGATTTGTCAAAGGACTCAATAAAATCTACCACATATCCATTCAATAGGTATTTACACTAATCTTCTTAATTTCTCGAATGGGATGGTACTTTTGATGGATGTGTTTGGTCCTTTGGTGTGAGAGAGGTTCTCCACCTAATAAGTAACTCTATTGTTGTTATAATAAACCTCAATTTCTCCATGAATGCTAAAAAAAACCCCAATTTCAATAATGAAACTTTTTGATCTAAACAGATTCCTTCACAACATCTGATACAACGTTGTACTTTACATCTGTTATTGATTCCACCATGTTGGATTTCTTACAACTCTTCCAACTAATAGCTATACCATTGAGGAAAAACATGAAACCATATGAAGATATCATATCATCCTTTTCAATTTAGAAACTATCATCAATGTAATCATTTACAATGAGATCTTCCTCACCTCTAAATTCCAAGAACATGTCCTTACTTATTCTAAAGTAATTAAGGATATTTTGATATCAATCAAGTGATTCTCACCAGGATTGGATTGGTATCTACTATTTATTCTCAAAGTATATGATACATTGATTTTATTTCACAATACTTCATACATGATAGATCCTATGGTGGATGAATAAGGAATCTTATTCATATTTCTCTTTTCTAACTCTTTAGAAGGATATTGAGTCTTTATAAGATGCTTGTCATGAAATACTGGTAATAACCACTTATTATAGTTATCCATGTTAATCCTCTTTATAAATTTACCAATATATGTATAAATACTCAGTCCAAGTAAACTTTTTGATCTATCTATATTTATCTTCATACTTAGTATATATGATACTTTACCCATGCCTTTAATCGAGAATCACTTCCCCTACCACACCTTTATAGAGTCTAAAGTTGGGATATCATTTTTGATAAGTATTATATCATCACCATACAAAAATAAAAATACCAAAACACTCCCACTAACCTAAATTTATACACACAAATCATCTATGTTATTTTATGAAATAAAACTCTTTGATTGCATCATCAAACTGTATATTCCAAATCCAAGAATATTTCTTCAAACCATAAATGACTCATTAAAACTTTAAAACCTCAAAAATATAATTTGGAACTTAAAAAAAGTTTTTAATATATAATTCACATGTCCTCTACTAAATTTTCATTAGGGAAAATGTTTTTCAAATGCTTTGATATATCTCATAATCATAATGAGTAGGTATGGTAGGGAATATTTGAATGGAATTTATCATCACCACTAGTGAAAAACTATCTTCATATTAAATACCATAAATTATTTTATAACCATTTACTACCAAGATATATTTATAGGTAGAAAATATACCATCCATGTTATTTTTCTTATGGAAAACTCATTTTCACAATATGGGAATTACCCCTTCTGGTGCATCCATCAATCTCCAAATATGGTTAATGTATATGGAGTCCAGCTCAGATATCATTACCTCAAATCATTTATAAGAATAAAAAATATCAATGGTCACTTATAAGGTAGTGGTTTTATCCATATATAAATTTAATTAATCATTATTTTATACAATAAATCCATATGTACTCGGATCCAAATGAATCCCATGATTCCTTCAATGTTTTTGTGTAACTTGAGTCAATTATTCTTCCATAACCCTTTACATAATCGAATAAATTTAATTATTATGAACCATTCTAATTTATTGGATTTGAACTTCTCTAATTTCAACTTACTTCTCACAGAAACCTCTATTTGTATATTTATTATCAAGGAAAATACTATTTTAGACCACAAACACATTGTGTTTAGTTGGATTATAGAAATAATGTCCCTCAGTTTCCTTGGAAAAAACAACCAATAATCATTTTTATAAATTAGAGTCAATTTTCTATGATAATGAACAATGTATGTATACTTCAAAACCAAAAATACTCATAAAATAAAAATATAGACACATCCCAGTCCAAATCTCATATAACATATTTATAACTACTTTAGATGGAATATGGTTAAGTATGAATGCTGTAGTTTACAGATTACATCTCCATAATGATATAATAATTTCACCAAAAAGCATCATTGATCAAAGTATATCCAATAAGGTAATATTATTCCTCTAATATACACCATTCCTCTATGGTGTTGTAGGAGGAGTGAAGTTTCAAAAAATTTCATAATCTATCAAATGACCAATGAATTCCTAGATTAATTATTCACCACCGTGATCTGATATATAATGTCCCATATTTCACATGATCAATATTTTTCTTAATTTTGAGTTTTTGAGTCCCAGAACATCCCTAAGGATAAAACTATAAATTTACCCTATCATATTTCCTAAAAAAAAACTTTCTAATGGTTCCATTGTTCTTGGGGAGTGGCATTTACCCCCATACTGAGAAGGTGGGGAGTTACAGGTGTTGGGTAGCCTTGATAATAATATATTAAATATAATATATATATTTTTTCTATAGGAACTTGTTTTTGATTAAATGACTATATATATTAAATAGAGAATCAGATGGGAAAACTAATTCCATAATTGCATCCAAAATGAGGGTTTTTACCTTAGAAGTAGTTTACTTTTGGTATGTTTTAGAGTACTTGAGTTAGGTCCATAATGGGTGAAATATATTATTTGAATCAATTGTCTTAATTTGAAGGTGAAACCCTAATATACCCCTTTATATGTTCCATTAACCCATTCTTCTAGGGTTATCCACAAAAACCCTATATTTGGAGAGGAAGGGAGAGGAGGACATCATAGAGTAACTGAGAACCATGGAATGCCATCTTCATTAAATCATCAATTAATCTTATATTATACATATTTCTCATCAACTATCAATCCAAATCTAAGGTAGAGATTCTTCCTTGAGTTCATGCCTCATTTCATTACCTATATAATATTCTTATGATCTATTTCCATAATCATTTTGATTATTATGGTCTATTATCTTTTCTTTTGGTTATGATTATTAATTAAAAATAATCCTTCTACCCTTGAAAATTATTCATGTAATGAGTCTTCATGGAGTTTTCCTTGATTTTCTCAATGGTCCTACACTTTTTAGGGGTTTACTTCAAACTGAATGTATTAAAGTGTGATGAAAATTATTATCATGTAGTTTTTATTTTCACCAACCACATTTATTAGTTATAACTTCTTAATGCTATGAACGATCATCATTGAACATCGATTGGGATGGTGGTTTAACTTTTGGGGAACCTAGTGATAATATAGAGATGGCACAGTGTAGCCAGAACACAGTGTTAGTATGGACGATAATAATGGTGTCCAACAATGATATAAAATGGGGTAATAGAAACATGTGAGGTGGATGATTTGGATTTCGAGTTTTATTAATAGAGTGTGTGGTGGAGTGTGCAAGGTGAAGCATGTGGAACAATAGTGAGGTACCCAACCACATTAGTGACCTACGACCCAGGTAGGGACTAATAGAGTGAAGATGATGGAATGATGTAGTATGATGGGGTATGGGGTTTAATGATAGCCTTTTTTACATGGTAATCGGGTGGTCTTATCAGTTATGATCTACCATACTGGCCCATCACAGGGCCAAGGTGTGCTTGACCCATCCACACAGATGGACAAGAAACTGAACTAGGCCAGGTCTATATAAATAAAAGTTAAAGGAAATATTAATGGTGCATGTTGGAACCATGCACCCATCTAGGGTATTCCCATCCCTCTGCAACATGCCACATGACATTCTCATAGGATTCCACATGGACCACACTGCTAGTGTGGGGTGTTTTAACATTTTTTCATTTTTTATTTGTTTTTCGATAATAAATATCCTATATTGAATATTTTCCATATATATCTTAATAACATGGTAGGTTTCTACATAAAGGACTATTTTTGAGGCGAGATAGGTCATTCTAGGATTTATCTCCATAGGGAAGATGATGATTTTTAGTCATGAAAACCAGAGCATTCACTGAGGCTTTAGTACTCTACCTCATCTACTATGTACATATTGGTGAGGTGATGGTCCCATCAGTTTAATAATAGTGTTAGATTATTTCTCAAATCTTCTATGTTCTACTCCTTCCATTAATGTGCTAATCTCATTTTTTGTGCACTATTAGATGAGATGTGAGTCCTTTAACTATGAAGTTAGATCCTCCCCTACTTTCTATGTGATACTTAGGGCATGGGTCTTTTACATTGGATAATTACCCCTTGACCAATCCTTTCCCATAGAGAGGTGAGGCCCCCCAATATAGTTTCTATGAGGTGATGTGGATTTGTTCATAACCTGGGTGGTTATGGTAGTAGAAGTTAGTACTCTCTGACTAAAATCTATCATTGGTCAAGGTGAGAGTTCCCTTATGGGTATCTAGAATGATGAAAATATATTGGTGAACAATAAAGTGGGGTTATTTCCTCTATTTATGTTCTTAATTCACTTAAGATTGGGTTTCCCTTGATAAATTCTTGTGTCTTTATGGAATAAAGGTTGGAAAGATCAGATACTTTAGGACTTGTGACACCTCAAGAACCAAGGTGTTTCCCTTGAGGTGGGATGTACAACTTGACCATCAACTTCAGACAATGTGAGAATTTTAGTACTCCAATAATTCATTATTTATCATAAGGTATTTCATTTTTGGATTAGATTTGAGATGATTGAGATTTCTCTATTTCCTTATGAATTCTAATAGTTGAGAACATTAGGATATTTCCTTGACATACTCTTAAATACCTTCTTATTATAGAGTTTTAGTTGACTATTTTCTTTGTCCTTACATTGAGACTTCATGGAATCCTAATAATAATATTTATAATCACCCATATACAAGACTTATTCCCACATGTGTTGTGTATATGCAGACAACATAGGGTTTATAGGGGGTCTTGGTGGATCTAGAGCTGGTGTGGCTTGTTTAGAGATAACACCATGTGGTGAACTTGGTGGGTGTAATGTTGGCGGAGCTTAGTGGTACCATGTGGTGATTTTAGTAGGTGACATTCATGTTTAGAGCTAGATTGTTGTGAAAACCTATTCATCTCAACTACTTTTGTTGGTTTTTTTAATTTGTGAATTCATTATTACCCTTTTTGAATTATGATTTATTTACTAGTTTTACTTTTTTGATCTTAGAATTTTTTGTATGAATTATATTTAATAGTTAGTCTTATTTACCTTTTATTTATTATTATGTTTGATATGGTGGTGTGCACTATGTATAGGTTTTTTGATAGGGTATTCCATCATATTTGATAATACTTCTTAGTGTTAGTAACAATTCCCTAGCCTATTGTATGTGGGATTAGGGTGTCACACTCAACTTACTTTTATCCAAGAGGGGTCTTAGTGGTTCAAGTCATGTCAGAGTGGTATCAAAGCACCCAAGTCATAAGGATAGAGCTTATAGTTAAAAGTAATGATAGGTTTGGTTTTTGAATTTAGGGAAACAATGTTAAATAGGTATTGAGTTCATTTATATGACCAAGGGAGGCATCATAGTTTTAGAATCTAACATATACTTTCACTAGTAACCTAATGACATAAAATATAACCTGGAGCTCTAATACATTGATTATGGGGTGTAAGGAACTTGGTACATGCCTTATATAGTGTCCAATTATGATATTTCTTGTCCTTCCTATGTCATCTCATCTAGATTTTGTATAAAATATGTGTTGTAATGAACCCATGCTTGCAATTGAGCCTCTTTCCACTGATTAATGAGTGATAAATATTTTTTTGAGACCCGGTTGAGAGAAATTCTTACCCTATGATCTAATTTATTTTCTATCCCCTTGCACTTAGTTTATATATTTATTTTAAAATATATGGTTTTTACACTAGGTTGGATGATAATACCCATATATTGTATATAGTACGTGTGTTATATGTCACAGACCTCATGTATTGTGAGGAAAAACTAATCCTTAGATGACAGAGGTTTGAATAGAGATTGAGACTCATGTTTTTATCTAGTTTGGACTTTCACTAACTAGATGAAAATCCTTTTATTTATTTCACTCTATATTATGGTGATCTATTAGTGTATGAAGTTTTTCTATAACTTAGGACCATATTTCTCTACTATGGTTGGAGTTTGAGCCTTTATTCAAGATAGAGTTTTATCTAAGGATATTGAGACCTCCACGGGGCATCATGATCCTTTTATTGAGTTCCCCATACATATTTTAAGATGTAATTTATTATCTCAGTGGTATGGGAAGAGACTCTGGATGAAGATATATTGTGTTGTGGTTGTGTTTTCATGAAACCCTACCTTACTAGAGACCCTTGGGATAACATTTACAACTGAGTATTCTTAGAAGAGATGAACCCTAGCCTTGGGAGTGGGTTGGTGTTTCACCTAAAGTTATAAAGAGTGGTGTCTAGGATAGACTTTCACATGGGAGGTAACACTAAAATATTAGAAATATCTATTATAGTTCTAGTTTCCTAACAAGAATCTATTTAGTAGAAGTGATGGTGGTGCATGATTAGTCAAAGATAGATAGTGTATTAATCCACTCCCATAATCACAATCCTTGGTTAGTTCCTATCATTCATGGGGTGTTGATAGATGGATTTATTATAATGTGTGTGTGATGGAATAACTATGATTATATGTCAGTGGATGTAGTTTAAAGTATGATTCATATCATATCTTCATGTAACCTTTTACTAAATGGAGCATACATGAGTTAATATTTTTATACCATGTCTAAGAGTAAGATATTCTAGTGGGACCCCTAGCCAGACCTTGGTTAGTTAGAGAAATTCCATTAATGAAGATCTTCTTTCACTCACTCCTTCTAGTGAAGTGAGTTTTTACTTAGTGGAGAAAGAAGTCCTTCAGGGGATTTGTTCATGGTAGTGATGAGATCCAGTGGTACCTATCACAATGTGGATTGGGGGTCAGTGCTAGTAATTCATGGTTATTCATAGTTGTGTAGAAAATATGGGTACCACCATTAGTGGTGGGTGATATCCCCTCATATGTAGCAAGTGGAGAACACCCTCAAGTGGCTGTAGTCAACTAACCATCATGTGGTAAGCATGGATTTATGTGATATGTATTGGGATGATAGTTCAATTTATATGAGCATGAGGGAATTCATAAATACTTTAAAAGGGTGACCTATGGGTTTTCATTTATGGGAGACCAATGTATACATCAGATTTCATTACAAATATAGTGTTTAAGTGTTTTTGGGTTGAGTAATGAACACCCTTGTGGAATTAATGAAACATTGGGACTGAATACTCATAAGTATTTTTTTGGAGTAGTTTATATTACATTTGGATAATTTACCTAGCCTTACTATGAGAGTATAAACTATGTGGTAAAATCTCCTACATTGAGATAAGAATTCATGGAGTAGTATTTTTCTTTATGAAATTGAATCCATAGTGGTTTATGATATCTTAGTAGTGTAACTTGTCAAAACCCATCCCAGAGAGCCCCGTGCTATGACTACCCCAAGTCCACCTCCAATAGTCCAGGGGATGGTGACTAGCACCGAGTAGGCATATCCCACAAATGAGAGGCATTAGCCTGAAGTACCTATACACATGCACATCTACCAGCTACAAAATACTGAAATGTAAAACAACTAAAAGGATGCATGCATGCAACTAAGATCCCACAACTAGAGTACCGTAGTGAAAGAATTGGAAATTAAATAGGGATAGAGTAAAATACCACCATAAAGAAGATTCTATAACACAAGTCCAACCTGTAAGAAAAGGGTACAAATACTTATGTCTGTAGCTGTAGGAACACACCTTAGTCTGTCCATCATCACAAGGCACCGTCTAGTCCCGATCCTCCTATAACTCCATCAAAAGGTTGCTCATCAACATAATACATGACACATGCAAGAAAAGACTGGGTAGGGGTGAGTAGAACAATACTCAGTAGGAAACCTAGAAAACACTAAACATGAAGTACCAAGTAGTCAGCTCAATAAAAGATATAACAATATATTAATAACAGGTTCCAAGAGAGAAAGAGAACAACCAAATATACTTAGGAGAGACTCCAAGCTAGTAGGTGGTCATAAACAACTACTAGCCACATGATTCTGCTCAAAGAACACTTTTTTTTGGTAGAACTCACTCCTCAAGCCATGATATCATCAGAGACACTAGACGAACATGTATAACTCATTTGGGACCCACCTAAAGAGAATGCATTGGTATAAGAATAATATGATACATAGAGAGGGGGTCACACCTAGAACCAATTAAGGGACACTGTAGATCATGTCTAGAACCGCTAGGGGATACCACATACCCAATATGGATCAACCCGCTACATAGGGGATCATGATAAGAACTGACCGGGGTACACCACGAACCCTACTGATGCAGACTGCTAGATGGAGGATCAAAAGATTTCATAGGGAGGTTATAACAATACAAAAAACTTCCCTATGGGTGATAGAGGATCACACTTTATTACCAGGGATGGATACAATACTCTATCTAAGATTTGGCCACTAGAGGGGATTACAATCCAATGATGTAGATGTAATTTCATAATGAACCCTCAAGGAAAGGACCAAGGGAACACTCTAAACGTATACTGTTCTAAAATAAAAACTCACCACTTATGTCAAAATGACCATCTCAAATTTATATTATCAATGACACAAACAACTCATCGATTGGATGCATAGTTTAGGAGTTATGATTTTTTGAACAAAGGGGCCATCGTACCTGCTGGGTCCTCCTAACATATCATCGTGGTAGGTCCACCTACTACTATGGTTGGTCCACCTACCATGTGGACTAGCCACCCATGGACTGAACGTTACAGTTAGTCCACTTTCCATTATTATCCGACCATTGCAGTCGACCGCTGTGGTCAATCGCACGTAGACTGGCCGCACAATCACTGTGTTGTGATAACACCTCATACTGCTCCACCTCGTGGTAAACCCAACCATATGGTCGACCACTATGGTTGACCGCTACGATTGAACACAACTAGGCTTCACACCAGTTTCCTAAAATCCAACCTAGGTCCGGTTTGGGTCCGGCCAAGCCTAGCGGCCCGACTGGACCTACCGACCCAACCCAGCCTGCTAGGCCCAACCCATCTGCTTGACCTGGCCAACATAGCTAGGCCCATTGGCGATGCTCGCTCCACTCTCCACTGCATCCACCTCCATCGGCCCCACTAGTATGCCGCCATAACACCCCATCTCCTTCAATGTTTGAAATAATAAATGACATAGATTTGGGCTCGTCCAATCCTCACCATTTTCGAACAACCCATCCCATCGTCATATATACTTGCAAAATGGATGAAATCTCCATTCTTCATTGTGTTCCAAAGAACATGAAAGAAAATGAATTCAGAGATCATCCATAATCTAAGTCATTCCATCTCCATTAACTCACCTCCATCATTCCATGTTGATCCCAGATCTGTGATATCAGATCATTGATCTACGAATCAGGTGCACAGTGATCGATTGATTGGGATGGGACGAACCCCAAGCCAACGAAGAATTCCCATGGTGAATAATGGAATTAGGGGAGAAAATCATAATAAGTCAATAGGAAGTAACCTTTATTGATGTTCATTTCCATATTGGTTCATTGCTATTAAACATAAAATGAATCCGTCACCAAATTAAACCATAGAAATTTCTCCCGATAAAATACCCTCAAAACAAGACCCATCCGCAATACACACGATCTATGAATCAATATGTTATTCAATTGATTCATGTATATTATAGAAATTAAGAATGAGGAAATTAAAAAATTTAAACACATTCCCCACCTCTAGTTGGATCGATCGTTGACAAAGAATGAATATGCGTCATTGTCGTTCGTCGATCCTTGATCTGTAAAATTTAATTTTACGTCCATTGATTGATCCATGATCGGCTGATGATCACTTGAGTGTATTATCCAAGGTTCTCTATATAATTACTATAACATATCCAAGGTTATGTTCCCAACTATGTATTTCCAAAATAAAAATCTATTTAAAGATTAAAAAATCGCTGCGTCAGCAAAAAAAAATAAAATAATTTTATTAAATAATTTTATTCACTCCCACGCCTGTGATGAATTTTCAAAAATGAACCATGCCAACTAAGGTTATGAAATTCCTAGGGAGAACACCACATTATGAACTAAAATTTAGTCTCATATTTCCAATCTGAGTCCCCATTCATGACTTATCAGGATTAATGTTAAAAATAAAATAATTTTATTTAATAATTTTATTTATAGTTATGTCCTGGGTGACTTTTTCTATAGATGACCCACATTGACAAAAGTTAAATTTCACATAGGTTAAAGTTGCTATTTTGAATTTAATGGTGCCCTCATATTTCTGATCCGGGAAACCTTTTGGGATTTATTACATTTTTTCATAAAAACGGTGCGCATGTGCAATTTAATATTTTAATATTTTTCAAACATTTGTTCTGGGAACAACGGACCTTGGAATTGCACGCTGTCTCAATTCCTGGTCTCTAAAATAATCCATTTAATATTTAAAAATAATACACAGAAAATATAAGACATTAAGTAAAAACAGTGTTATAGTTGATTCTTATAGTATAAAAATCTACATATAGGTGATAGAGGTGGTTCATGAGCAGTTATATTCATAGTTTTGATTCTTCTATGGAGGGAGAGATGTTTCTCAACTTTTATATATGGTGATGGATCTAAAATATTCCCTTGAGTGAGATAGTCCTAGGATGGTGATGTCAACTTAGTGGTCCTCTGTGATTGGATGTTCTTAGTCGATAGACCTGAAGGGTTTTCCTGAAGGTGGGGAGTATGACTCCCACATTCCCAGGTTGATAGTGGTTTTCTTTTAGTGTTTTTATTAAATCTTTGGATAGACATACTAAGTAGAGACCACCCTAATTAAACAAAACAATTAGTGTGGTATTTCCAGCATATCTTTGGGGGTGTACCTGTAACACAAAAACTCATTCTATGTGGTGTATGAATTTAGTTTTATTGGTATATTGTGATTTTAAATTGATCTAGTATAACGGGTGTAATCCTGGGGCTTGTGACCAATAGTGTAGAATCATCTGTATGGTTAGGAACATAAACTTTAGATTATGGTATATTAGGAAACCCAGTGGATAGTGCTGAGATGTTGAGTAGTTTGATTGAGGTTGGATCTTTTCCTGAAGTGCATATCAGTATATTTCATGAAAGAACAATGAAAACACAACCAATCTATCTTCTATAATGGACGAGGATCTATTAGATATTAGGGTGTAGATGTAGTATAAAGGCCCTAGAATTTTTCACAGATTATTACATGATTTTAAGAATAATTATCCATTAAATAGAAGTTATGGATCGTAAAGTATAGTGTATTTTGAAGATTAGGTACATAATTAAATATCATGGAACCAAAATAAAACATCTTTTATTTAATATTACTAATGAGATTCTAAATTCCATTTATCCCTTACATCCATATAGGATAAACTAGGGAAAACATGAATAAAGGGATGATCTAAAATTCCCAATAAGGGTATATACATATGAATAAATCATATCACATGGGTTAGAAGGCATAACATTATGACATAAAATGCACGAAACATGAATAAACATAAGGAATCATAACTTGTATAACCTGGGATCATGTAATAATGGAATCATAGGAACATGGAAACAATATACAACATGAAATAAAATTTAGTCAAGCCTAACTACCAATACAATTGCACATGGAGAAGCATGAGACAAGGCTTACTACCAATACCATTGGACTTGAAGGACCAAGTCCCATAAAGGAATCATGTTTACTCCCGTTCCAAACATGACGTATCTTTAGAATAATACTTATCTAATGCATTGGAGTGATATATGGGAGCACCCATCTCAATATTTTCATGAATATTTGTTCCACATGAACAATCATACATATGTAATAAACATAACGGTTACCCATGAAAAGAAATGGGTATTATAATCATGTCATGGAACATAAAAAATGGGTGTATCATAAAAGTGTCCATGAAATAATGGATTTAAATAATATATGGACATAAATAAGATAAAACAGGCATTTATCATGATAAATTATGTTCAAATGAAGTGAAAACATGTAAAAATAGTATTTAAGAAGATTTATAAATAAGACACTTTAGTGCGGTTTAAGGGAAAATATTAAAGAGACTTTAAAGAGGACAAAGGAATAATATTTTTGCGTAAACCAAAAATGAAAAAAGATAAATTTTCCTGAGAAGATAATTGTTTTTAGAAAATAATGGTGGCTTAAAATAGATTATTGATGGTACTTAAAAATGTGTAAGAAATTGGGAAGTTCCCTTTAACTGGGCTTCCTTGTCAGAAAGAATTGAGATGAGAACCTTTTTAAAACATGTATTTCCCCTTCAAAGAAGGATTAACTGATCTGGATATATGAGTTTGGAACATATAAAAATAATTTATAATAATTATATAAAAATAATTAATAATTAAATTAGGTTAAAGTGAGAGAAAGCGTAACCCGAAGGAAAAATGGAGGTCCGAAAGTGTTATGTACTTGAACTTAATGTCCTAGATAATCAAATTAAATCCATTAAATAATTAATTAATAAAATTTTATCGATGTAATTTATTTATTATGATTTTATTAAGTTCATTTATGGACATTTTTATGATTTATAATATACAATTTTATTATTTTGAGCATTCTTTTAATAAAATGATTCATTTCCTTGGTTTTCAAGATCAGTCCACTTCTATACATGTATAGAAGATCATGTAAAATGAAAATAGTTATCCAAAATTGAAATTATATATTATTAATTATCTTAAAAAATATTAAATGGTCTTATATATTAATTTGTTTCCAGATATGAGGGTGATTCATTAGATAATACGTTAATGATAATCGTTTAGATTATTTTGGCAGTTTTTCGATCATCATAAACTAGTTTTGTTCTATTATATAATATTACGTTAATGTGTTAATTCTAGAAAATAAAATAGGTTATGAAATAAATTTTAAAATATGTTTCAACCATTATAAATATTTTAGGACCATACATTAATGAGATAATGGAAATTGAAAACTTGTAATCCGTGAATGCGATAAATCAACACATCACAAACGATGTTTTCATTTTTAGAACAAAAGGGGAAGAGAAGAGAATTGATGATGGATGTTCCATTAAAACAATAACACTATGGTATATAAAATATATGGGAGTTATCATTCCCCTTTTGGATATGCTGGTGAGGAGAATATAAGAAAATAATAGAGATTAAAAAAATGAAACAAATATGATTTTACCTCTTGAACCTTTGCTCCTTGAGAACCTCCTTTGGACAAATGATTTAGGTATTTTTTTGAGAGAAAAGGATACTATACATGGGGGAGAGGATTGGGAGAGGATTTGGAATAATTTGGAAAATATTTAAGTCTTTGGATGTGTGAGGAGAAGGGGTGGTGAGGGGTGGTATTTATAGGGGAGGTGAGGAGTGTTTTTTGATTATTTTGTTCATTTGTTTATTATTTTGGATAAATACTTTCAATAGTGTGAATTATTATGACTAAGTAAAATAACTAGTGAACTTGAGTTCAAAATAATGGAACTCACATCACCCATACATTATCCATGACTCAATAATTCAGGTATTTAGCTAATACCATAAATTACTGTATTTCACTATTCACTAAAAATTCAACTATTTTAGAAAAATCCCAAAAATTAATCCTAACAATTTTTTGATATTTAGATATAAAAAATGGAATCCATTTTTTGAAAATAATTTTCTAAACACAAGAAATTTAATTTTTAATTAAAATAATCATTTATTTTAAAAATACTGATTTTAAAATTATAACTGATTTTATAACACTTTGAAAAACTAATTAAGGCCTCATAAAACTATATTATAATAAAAAGACAACAAAATATTAATTTATAAATCTTTTTTATGAAATTAAATTTTATTTTAAATAATTATATTAATTATAAAATTATAAATAAACATTTATGTTTCTCAAAAATATCAATACTTAATTTATCATTTTTAAAACATTTATTTACTTATACCGTGATATAAATATATAATATTTTCATTTATAAGATTTCTAAATTTTATTTATACTTTAATAGGTGATGTTACTATTCTATTGGTTGGGTTACTATTCTTAATGCTCACATTACTATTGTAAAGGTCATATTACTATTCCATTGGTTTAGGTTCCTTAATTTTTACAGATACCTCTTATTTCATTAATTCTTAATTTATAATGTTTGTATTGTGTTGTATATGTGATTTTATGTGATTTATACTATATTAAATAATTATAAGAACAAAAATTTCATTGATAATGTTTTGGGTCATTACATTCTCCACCCTTATGAAAATTTTCCCTCGATTTTTTTTAAATTATATGTTGAAAATAGGTGAGGGTACTTCTCCATCATTTCTTCCTCCAATTCCCATGTTTCCCCTTCGTACATATGGTTCTTCCATAGTACTTTGACCAGGTGATTAGTGTTATTGTGTATAACTTTATCTATAAGTTCCAAGATCTTTACTGGATTCTCCTCATAAGAGAGATCATTTTCCAATTATACCACATCTAAATTCAGTACATATGAGGGGTCTGGTATTTATGTTCTTAATAGGGATATCTGGAATACATAGTGTACTTGAGACATGGTAGGTGGATGTGCTAGTCGATAGGTGACAACTTCGACCTGATCAAGAATATCAAAGGGGATGATGTACCTTGGAATTAGCTTTCCTTTCTTCCAAAATCTCATCATCCTATTACATAGAGATTTGTAGAGGAATACCATGTCTCCAACCTTAAACTCTAGGTCCCATCAATGATCGTCTTCATAGCTCTTCTGTCGACTTTGGGCTACCTTGATGTGCTACTAAATGGTTTTCACCTTTTCTAGCATTTCTTTGACCATTTTAGGTCCCAACTGCTTAATTTCACTGAATTCATCCCCACATAGCATTATTCTATATCTTTTACTATAAAGGGATTCATATAGATCCATTTGGAAGCTAAATTGGAAACAATTATTGAAAGAGAACTCAACTAGAGGTAGATGTTAGTGATGTCCTCCCTTCAAGTCCAGAGAAAATTCTATCAACATGTCTTCCAATGTAGGAATAGTATACTCAAATTTTCCATTAGTTTTAGGATGATATGACATACTGAAGTTCCGATCAATATTTAGAGCATGTTGGAGACTTTTCCATAATGTGGAGGTGAATCTTGAATTCTGGTCAGATACAATCGATAGTGACACTCCATGCAGCCTCACCACTTCTCTGATGTATATTAGTGAAAGTTGATTGAGTGATAAGTCCTATGTAATTGTGATAAAGTGATATATATTTATAAGATAACCCATAATGACCCATATAGTATTATTTACTCTAGATATATTTAAAATACTCATGAAAAAGTCCATAGTGATGTTTTCCCTCTTCTATGTTGGTATGGGTAATAGTTGTATCACCCCCTTAGACTTTTTCCTTTCATGCTTCACTTGCTAACATACTAGGCACTTTGATATATATTCAACTATCTCCTTCTTCAAATTGTACCACCAATAGTGCTCTTGGAGATCTCGATACATCTTTGTGCTTCCTTAGTGAATAGAGAAAGTTGAGCTAAATGCATCATTCAAAATCTCTTTATTTATCTATATATTGGATGGTACACATAATCATGACACAAATATTAAGAATCCATAATAATAAATTCTGAACTTTGATGATTTTTCCATTTTGATAACTTCCACCTTTTTCAAAGCTTCTTCATCATTTCTTTGAGAATCCTTTATTTTATCCATAATGGATGGTTGAGAAATAATTTGAGAAAAGATTGATGATGTTCCTTTCTTAATTATTCCTAAGTCCATCCTTAACATGTCTAAGAATATTTTAGCCTTCTCAATTATCATCATTTATAATGTTTCCATATCCTTTCTACATAGAAGATCCACCACTTTTTTTGCTTTTATAGGATGTTAGTGGACTAAGCAGCCATAATACTTGATGATATATAACCATCTTCATTGACCCATATTAATCTAGTTATGTGTGAATATATATTTTAGGATCTTATGATTAGTATATATCTCCCACTTTTCCCCATAGAGAAAATTCCTTCATATTTGTATTGTGAAGATCACATCCGCTAACTCCAGATTATGCGTGGGGTAGTTTTTCTCCTGAATTTTCAACTACCTTGAGGAATAGGCTACCACTTTATCATTTTTCATCAGTACACAGCCTAAGTCCTTCTTTGAAGCATCATTGTATACCAAAAAGAGTTCCCCACATGTCAGTATTGTGAGTATTGGTGAACTGATAAGCCTATTTTTCAACTCTTTAAATTAGTATTAACATAAACTGATCTAGATAAACTTTACTCCCTTCCGATTCAACTTGGTTAGTGGGTTTTAAAATCATGAGATTTTTTTCACAAATAGTCAGTAATACCCAACTAGACCAAGGAGACTACAAATATCTATTAACAATGTTTTCCTAGGATGCTCTTCGATTGCCTTTTTCTTGGAAGGGTCTAAAGATATTCCTTTAATGGTGATAAAATTCCCTAACAACGATACATACTCTATCTAGAAGTCACATTTACTATAATTTTCATAAAGTTTATCCCTTCAATGATTATTCAACACAATATTCAAATGATCCTCATGTTCCTTCTTTCCCTTGGAGTATATCATAATATCATCTTAAAAAACTACCAAAATTTTTTCACGGTAATATCTGAAGACTCTATTCATTAAGTCCATGTAAATTTCTAGAGCATTAGTGAGTCTTAAGATCATCACTATGAACTCATAGTTTCCATACCTTATTCGAACAGAAATATTGAGAATATATTCCCCCCTCAAATTTAATTGGTGATATCCTGACCAAAGGTCCACCATAGAGAATTACTTTTCCCCATATAGTTGGATGAAAAAGTCATTTATCTGTTGTGGTGGATAATTGTTTTTATGGTGATTTTGTTGAGCTCACGATAATTAATGAAGAGGTGCATTGATCCAGACTTCTTATTGATAAAGAGGACTGGAGAAACCCTTGGTGAAGTGCCTGGGCATATAAAACCCTTGTCCAGATTCTCCTTTAACTTATTATTCAATAATTCTAACTCAATGGTGGCAATTCTATAAGGTTTCCATGATTTGGGAAGAGATCTAGGAAAAAGTTCAATTAATAACTAAAACTCTTGGTCAAGAGGAATACTATGAAATTAATCAGGAACACATCAGTGCAGTCCCTCATAATGGGAATATCTATGATAATGATCATCTCCTTTGTCTCAATCATTTTATCTAGATATTAATGCTCATAAGGAAACAATATACACAATTAAGATGATTATTCTGAAGGATATTCTTCCTCTTCCTTAAACTTGTAAAAAATTGGGGATTAGTTCGAGGTTTCAAGATTGATCTCACTTTCCTAACAATAAATGTTAGATTTTTATAAAGATAACCAATCCATTCTCAATATAGAATCAAACTCCACTAAAGGAAGTAAGAAAAGATTAAATGGGAGGTCCAGTCAACAAACATTAACCTTGGAGGAGTTATATAATTTGGATGAAATAATTTCCCTATTTTTTATTATCAAAGATATAGCAACCTTCATATTTTGACGTGGTGTTTGAATAGTTCTACTAAAATTTCAAGATATGAAATAAGGAATAGAACTAGAATCAAATAGTACATTCTCTATTATTGAATGAATAACTAGAATACCTATCACCACATCATTGTTGAGCTCCACCTTAGTAGTAGTGATAATATATTCCCTTCCTTGTTGCCTTGGAGGTTGTTTTTCATTTCCGTAAAACTACCCTGGTCTTAGGGAATTGGCTTGAAAAATTCCAATGTTCCTTGAAGTTAAAACATTTCACTACAATATGAGTATTGATATGAACCTTCCTCTATTCTTCCACATTAGTGGGATTATTCATATCCCTTCGATAGTTACTTTCCGTATTCCCTACTTTTCTACATTTTAAACATCTCCTAGTTATTTATAGATAGTTCCCAATATGATTATTCCCACAATTTTGACATGTGGGATGTTGGATTTTATTTCCATCATGGGATTTATATGTCGATCCTCCCATATTAAACTTTATTTTACTATGTTTATCACTGGTCCCATGAGACCATTGAGATTCTATAATCTCCATATCAACCTTAAGGTCACATTAGAAAAATTCCTCATAATTTTCAAAGTCTCAAATCACCAATGATTTTCATAGACTCAGATTTATTCCACTAAATAAGAAATCCACTTTTCTTTTAGTGTTCATAACAAATCCAGTGGCATATCGTGCAAGCCTTGTGAAATTTTATTCATACTCCATGATAGAATTATCTAAACTTTTCTTCAGTATGAGGAACACCCTTTTCATCTTAAGATAGAGACTTTGAGGAAAATATTTATTGAAAAATATTTTATTGAAATATTCAAATTCCATGGAATCAATTTCATCCTTGGACTTCATGTTCTTGATTGGTTTTCACCATTTATCAACTTACCCATAAAAATTAAATACCGCTAGCACAAATTTCTCTTCTTATGGGAACTAACTGGAGTACAAAGAATATATTCTTAATGGAGTTAATATTTTTTTCTTTTATGAGGGGATTAGAAGATCCATTAAACATGGGAGGCCTTTGTTGCATAAAGGATTCAACTGAAACTTTCTATTTCTTAAGATAAGTATGGTATTCCACATGATTCAAGTTATTATTCATAACTTGATCAAGTTCAACAAGTACTTTCATGAATTTTTGGGTGCCTATTCCCATCATTTTTTTCATTTTATTAGATAAATCATCACATTGCCTATCAAATTGATTTTTGGCATGAGTTATCCTATTTCCAGCCATTAAATAAGAAAAAGAAATTATAATTAGGGGGATTGAATACTTATCTAATAATCACAAAAAAATAAATTTTGAAAATAAAAGGATACAATTTTAAATGGAAAGTATATCCTATCTTGTGATACCCTATGTTTCAATCTAAGCTATCCACAGTGATAGAATTATCCCTAGGGTTCTCACTAAAGTTTTTTAGTCCTAATATCAAAAAAGAACTAGACCATGGTCTGATACCAACCATAATGGACCTATCCCTTTTCACATATTATTACATGATTTTTTTCATAACTATCCATTAAGTACAAGGCAAGGATTATAAATTCTAGTGTCTTTAGAAGATTAGGTACATAATTAAATAGCGTGAAACCAAAGTATATACATATTTTATTTAATATTCATAATGAAATCCTAACTTCCTTTGAGACCTTAAATATTCATAGGATAACCAAGGGAATACATGAAAAAAGGGATGGGATAAAAAGACCAGTAAGGGCATATACATATGAATAAAGCATAACACATAGCTTACGAGGCATAACATGATGATATTAAAAGACATGGAACATGAATAAACATAAGGAATCATAACATTTATAACATGATATAATATAATCATGGAATCATAGGAATGTGGAAAAAATATACAACATGACATAAGTATGAGTCACGACTAACTGACAAGACCATTGCACATGGAGGAGCATGAGTCAAGGCTTACTACCAAGACCATTACACATGGGAGAACAATTCCCATAAAGTAATCAAGTTTACTCTCTATCCCAACATGATATCTCATGAGACAAAACATTACCCAATGCATTGGATCACTATTGGTGTGCACCCATGTTAATATGTTCATGCACATATGTTCCACATGAATAGTCATACATATGGAATATAAGGGTTACTAATGAAAAGAAATGGGTATCATAATCATGTCATGAATTATAAAAAATGGGCATATCATAAAATTTTCCATGAAATAATGGATTTAGATCATACATGGACATTAATAAGGTAAAATAGGCAGAGATAATGATAAATGTGGTTCAACTAAAGTGAAAACATGTAAAATGCATATTTTTTTGTTTAAAAATAGAAATGAAAAAAAGAAATTTTTTCATGATAAAATAATTGTTTTTATAAAAATAATTGTGGATTAAAATAGATTATGTATATTACTTGAAAATGGGTAAGAAATTGGGAAGTTCCCTTTAACTGGCTTGCTTATTGGGAAGAATTGAGATGAGAACCTTTTTAAAACATGTATTTCCCAGTCAAAGAAGGATGTACTAATCTAGATACATTATTTTTGGAACATATAAATATAATGAAGAATAATTATATAAAAATAAATAATAATTACATTGGGTTAAAGAGATAGAAAGTGTAACTCGAAGGAAAAATGGAGGTTCAGAAAGAATCCCTTACCTTATGTCTGAAAGTGTTCTGCACTTGAACATAATGTTCCAGATAATAAAATTAAATTAATTAATTAATTAATTAATTAATAACATTTTATACATGTATTTTATTTAGTATAATTTTATTAAGTTCATTTATATCATATATGATGAGTTATAAGATACAATTTCATCATTCATGAGGTTTTGTTTCCTTGGTTTTCATGATCGGTTCACTTGTATACATGTATAAAAGATCTTGTAAGTTATCTGTAAATGAAATTATATGTTATTAATGAAATTATAGAATATTAAATGGTATTATATATTAATTTATTTCTATATATTAGGGGTATTAATTAGATAATATGTTAATGATGACCGTTTAGATTATTTTAGAGGTTTTTTTGATCATCATGAACTAGTTTTGTTCCGTTGTTTATTATTTTGTAAATATTTTAATTCTAAAGCATAGAATAGGTTATAAAATAAATTTAATTTTTTTTACCATTATAATGGTTTTATTATCATAAATTAAGGTTCTATTTGAAATTTAAAACTCATCATCCTTGAATACGAAAAATCAACATATCACAGAGGTTGTTTTCATTTTTAGAACAAAAGAGGGAGAAAAGAGAATTGATTATGTATGTAACATTAACCTAATAAAATTATATTATATAAAATATCAATGAGTTATCATGTAACTTTGGTATAGGAAGGTGAGGAGATGACAAGAAAAGAAAATAGATTGAAAATAAAAGAAAACGAAAGAGTATTTAACCTCTTGAACTTATCCTTAAGAACCACCTTAGGGAAATCAGGTTTGGTATTTTGTTGATACCAAAGGAACCTAGACATAGAGGAGAGGTTTGGTATAGTATTGGTTATAATTTTGACAAGCTTCAAGGTTTTGGAGGTGTGAGGAGAAGGGGTGGTGATGTGTGGTATTTATAAGTGAGGAGAGGAGTATTTTTTGATTATTTTATTCATTTGTTTATTATGTTGGATCAAGACTATGAATAGTATGGATCCTTTTGACTAATTATAGTAAATAGTGAATTTTATTTCTAAATAATGGTGCTTAAATCATATATACATCATCCATGGCTCAATAAATCATGTATTTATCCTATACCATAAATTATGGTAGTTCACTATTCACAAAAATTCAACTATTTTAGAAAAATCCAAAAAATTCAACCTAAACATTTTTCAATGTGTACGTTTAAAAAATTAACTCAATTTTATGAAAATAAATTTTAAAATATGATACATATATTTTTTTAATTAAAATCATTATTTATTAAAAAAATACCAATTTTAAAATTATAAATGATTTTATAACACTTTGAAAAATTAATTAAGGTCTCATAAACTTATCTTATAATAATAAGAAAAAAAAAATAAATTTATGAATATATTTTATGAAAATAAATTTTATTTTAAATAATTATATTAATTATAAAATTATAAATAAACATTTATGTTTCAGAAAAATATCAATACTTAATTTATAATTTTCGAAACATTTATTTACTTATTACATGATATAAATATATCATATTTTCATTTATAAGATGCCTAAATTTTATTTATACTTTAATAGATGAGGTTACTATTCTATTGGTTGGGTTACTATTCTAATTGGTCATATTACTATTCCAAAGTTCATGTTACTATTCTATTGGGTTAGGTTCCTTAATTTCTATAAATAACTCGTATTTCATCGATTATTCCTTTAAAAAGATTATATTGTGTTTTATATGTGATTTTATGTGATTTATACTATATGAAAAGAGTATAAGAAGGTAAATTTAATTGATAAATTTATGTGTCGTTATATGGAAGATTCCTATATATATTCTTATAGAGGATAGTAAGGAAAACTCATGTTTCTTATATTATTTGGGCTATCAATATTGGTTCCTGTTACTGGCATTGATAAGATTTGGAAAAGATGGTAATGTGGAGTCAGGGGATTATTCCAATGGGAAACCCATTTTGGTTCCAATATAAAGTCTTTTTGATGTTCTCAATGTTGGAGTGTGTCATAGATGAGTTTTTCTCCTGAAAAAACCATATATAATTATTTTTATAGATAGGGGTAAAGACACTACCCATAGAGGTAACATTGTTAACAAATAATTCTAAGATGAGAATCAATGGTTTAGGGATTATATTTTTACCATATGGTAGGGTGACCTTCATATGAGGATAGGTTTTAGATGTAGTGTCTTAGAAAGACTCACATGTGTTGGATTCATGTTTCGATTAAGGTATTGCTTCAAGATGAGTCAGATCTGATCATTTTATTGATGAGTGAAAAAATTTATTTTTTGGGAGGTTTTGTAGAAAGTTCATATATAGTTCAAACCTCAAATGAAAAATTATGTGTGTGAGAAGGTGTATTTTTTCCACACAAAGATATTTATGAGCTTCCTTTTTAAGGAGTCTGGATAATTCTTTTTCAATGATGAAAATAATTTTAGGTGGGGAAGATGCAGTGACACATATTTTTCCTAGTTGATATTTAGATTGATGTTCATTTTATGAGTCCAAGGACATCCCCTATGATAAATAAATAAATTTATTGTATTAGGTGACCTCATAAAAATTTTATGATGGTTATGTTGATCCCAAGGTGTTGTTCTTACCCTTGAGTTGAGCCAATGTAGAGTTTAAGGCATTGTAGAGCCTCAATAATAATATATTAAGTAAAATATATTATTTTTGGCACACATGAAATTTTTTGATGAAAAACCTATATATATATATATATTAAATTGGGTATTGAATAGAGAAATCAATACTATGGTAGCATACAAAATTGGGGTTTTACCCTAGGTGTGGTGTAATTTCAGTTCACATTGGAGTCCCTGATTTCGGGTCATTGTGGGAGAAAAAAATAAATTGAATAAATTGAATTTATTTTTCTAATTCTATGGATAAACTATAATATTCCCATTTATATGAGTCAATAACTCATTTATTTGGGGTTATCTCTATAAAACCTATATTGGGAGAGGAATATAGAGGATGAGATCATGGGGGAACTCGGAACAATAGAATGATTTATTCATCAGATCATCAAAGGATCTTATAGCAGGTATTTTCTTCATCAACAATTGATGAAAATCCAAGTTAAGGATTCTTATTTGTGTTCATGCCTTGATTTTTATGTTTTATTGCTTATGTAATATCCCTATAATTTATTTACATCATTATATTAATATTATAATGGATTTGTTTATGGATATGATTGTTCCTAAAAAATTATCCTTATAACCTTAGGAATTATTCATGGAAATATTATTCCCGATGTTATCCTTGATTTTCACTATATTCCTTACCATTTTTAGGGGTTTCCGTCGAACTAAATGTATTTTGGTGTTACTTGGATGATTATCTAGTCGGTTTTATTTTCACTGGACATTTTTATTTGTTACACCTTTTTTTGTGCGATGAACGATCGCTCTTGACCATTGAATAAGATAATATTTTGAATTTAGAGTCACTTTGTGATGGAATTTAAATGTATAAGGGTGAACATATAAGTATGGAAATTTTATAGTGGTAGTATCATCTACCTCAATGATTGTTGATGATGATGGTGAAGTGAGGAGGCGACACATGTGAGGTGGTTTAGTGGAGATTATGAGGTCGATGATAGAGATTTACAGGTCGATCGACTGAGTGTGATAGGTGGATGAGAGGGCATGGAAGTTTGTATGATAGGGTGAGTTCCTAAGAATAGGGAACCATATTGGTATATGTGACATGATGTATAATGATAAGAGGTGCATCGAGGGTCTTGGTCACATACCCAGTCATTCGACCCGCTTGTGATTGGAAGGAAGCCCGTCTACCACATGGTAAATGTGTAGGCCTCATTGTCTTGGGTCTGCTAGGTTGGGTTGTAAAAGATATCCAACCATCACATTATATCTCAGGACTAGTCATGCACATCCTAGAACATGCCATCTTAGGTGGATCAATCACGTGGCTGATCGGGCAGTTGAACTGGGTCGGGTAAACCCGACCTGACCTTGGGACAAAGTAGGGATGTGTGATGCACATGGTTTCTACATTACTATATGAATATATAAACATGAGGAATGCTGTTCTCATCCAGGGAATTCTTAACTCTCTCCATAATTCATTATTGTGTACTCAGGGACTGCTATGTGGCCTGTATATCTTTTTGGGTTTTTTTTCCATTTTCTCACCATGTGTCAATTTTAGAAAAATAAATAGAATATCATGAGTATTTTTTCCATTTAGATCATAATTAATTTTTATATTTGGTTATAAAATACCATTTGAAAGGAAATATAGATAGTTTTAAGATTTATCTTCATAGGTCTAATGTCTGGGTTCAAGGATGATGATCAGATCATTCACTATAGCTTGAGCACCCCAATTATTTACTACACACTACTAAGAAAGGTGTGGGGTCCCCTGTATTTATGATGGAGTTTATTTACTCTCAAATCTATTATGTGAAAATATTTCCTACTATGTGATACTCTCATCTGCTATGTGATACATGATAAGACATGGGTCCTCTAATTAAGAAGTTTAGACCTCCTCTATTTTTTGTGTGCTACTCAGGGTGTAGGTATTCCACTAGGGTTAGTTACCCACTTGACAAATCCTTCCCCCTCAGTAAGGTGTGAGTCCCCTTATATGGTTTCTATTAGGTGATTTGAATTTTATCATATTATGATTGGTTATGGTGGTAGGGGTTTATACTACCCTGATTGAAATATATCCTTGGTCAAAGTGTAGATTTCCCCATGGGTTTCGAGAATTATAAAATAATATTTTAGAATAGTAAATTGGGGTACTTCCTTGACCAATGTACATACTTTTTAGAGGATAAGTTTTCCTTTGATAAATTTTCATGTATGTGTGGAAGAAAATCTAGGAAAATCAGATACATAGAGACCAGTGACTCCTCAAGCACCCTAAAGATTCATTTGATGTGTGATTTATAGTTGAGTTATTAACATTAGACTACGTGGGATTTTTGGTACTCTAAGAATTCCTAGTTTCTCATGAGATATGACCTTCATGGATTAGATTCATGATAACTGAGATTTATCTATGCCCCTATGAAATCTAGTGGTTGATCATATATTTATCTTTCCTTGACTTAATCCTTACCACCTTTTTTCCATTGCTTGATATAACTACTTTAATTTTACTCTTGATGTGGTTTTAGGGTAACCTATTGAGTATTTTATACTCACCCCACTCGTGTCTTTCTCATCGGATACTTCTAATTGATTCTTCCTCAAATGGAAGAAATCATAAAATATGGAAAAAGAATTGAAATTATGCATAATCAGTGAAGAATGAAGATTTGATGAAATAAATAGGTAATAGACATAAGAGGAGGGTTAGACTTACTCATGATGTCACCTTGAGATAAAAAATACTTGATTCAAACAATAAATAGAGGAGATATGACACTTAGAGAGATAGATAGAACAAAGATAATGGGAGTGGGGTGGTTGATCCAATACAGGATAAAAATGAGGGGAAGGTTCTAATTCTAATTATATTTTATAAAAATTAATTAATTAAATTAAAATTTTCAAAAAAGAACTCAGGTACCTACTGGGTACCCATTGAGCATCCACCGGGTACCTAGTAGCCACTACGTATCTGATATAGTGTCATTAGCCACCCTGTGATCATTAAAGGATACATCCTCACTTATTTCTTCCATTGGGTACCCAATACCTATCTAATGGGTTCCTAGTGGCATTTTTCAAAATTATAGATATCCTGTTCCCATAATCGACTTCTCAGAATAGACCCCAGGACCCAACCAACTCCTCTAACATCCATAATTCATCAAAATACACAAGTTTTTCAAAAAAAATAGATAAAAAATACCTATAAATATATAGGGTTTCACTAGTAGAATAAAGGGATCTGTCTAAGGGACATTCCCATGAACATAACTCAAATGTACATGGATGTAGGTTACATCCATAGACATGTCTCCCATGGTTTATTGATCTGCGACAATATCCCCCATGGTTATTTCCATGGGAATGTCCTATGGCCAGAGCCCATGGCCATATCCCATGGCTATGAAACTATGGAATTTAACCAATATTCTGATATATAACCATGTTTCCAAGGATGTAATGCCCATGGATATAGATATACTATTACCATAGGAGTTGTAACCATTTTTCTAGGTGAGTCCACATGGTACAATATTTCCATGGGACCTATGCTTGAGGTAGTAGGTGGTGGAAGATATAAATATTTATCCTCCAACAAGTTTTAATCATGGAATCCCAAAATTAAAGTCCAATATACTCTAGAAATCCTCCATGTAAACTTTTATGTATATATATATAATAATGTTTAAATACATACACACACATATATATATAATTAATATATTTTTTATATTTTTTAAAAGAAGAATACTTCCATGTGAAAACATCCTATAGCCACAGGCTGCTGATCTTATGGCCATATAGGCTATATTTCCATGGGAGTGACACTCATGGTTATAGTATGGTCCAAATGAAACCCTATTTCTATGGTCACCATTCTCATGACATTATGTGGTTCTATTTGGTAATCTATTTCTGTGGGAGTGCCACCTATTACTATATTTGGGTGCATGAATGACCCTATTTCCATGGGTAGATATGATCATGTCAACAGGGATGGGTAATTCCATGGGCACTTTTACCCATGGTGGTAGGTTCACAGTAGGTGAATCTCCATCCATAGGTTAAGCTTTCAATGGTGGTAGGTGGTTCTATATTTAGTTCAACCACCACAAGACAAATTACCCATGGAGGTATTTTCTTTCCACACCCTTCCTAAAATGAAATTTCTTTCCCATGCCCAACCATGACTATGGGAAGAATGACCCATGGACATAGGGCCTTCTAACATTATTCCCATGCTATTATCATGCTTGAAATTTATTTCACATCCCAACCTACATCCATGGGTGCGATTCCCAGGTAAGTATATCATTTATGGACACATATGACCTTTACCGATGGCCATAGAATGACCTATGACCATGGGAATTCCACTCATGGATATATCCCAATATCAATAGGTGATTTTTCTATTAGTTTCTTAAAACCTCCCAACCATATAATAGATTATCCTTGATATACATCACTAAACCTCATCGATAAATAGCTGTAGCCACTATGCCTGCATTTCAGCATCTTGATCCTAATTCCACTGAGTAAAACTATGTTTCCACTAAATTGATAATATATGGAATGTATATTTTAATGTATCTTATCACTCTAATTCACTATATTAATTGGTCATTACTTTAATGACGAATAATATTACATCTTAATGTCATTGACACTGGTCACATGAGAAGGATTAGGGTGGTATCTTCTGAGATGTGATGAATTAAACACATCATGCATAACACATAAACTCTAATAAAGCGCTAATCACTATGCCACATTACAAAACCTATTGAAAACATTAAAAGGACTTATATATTTAGGCTCTAACTTCCCCTACCTCCAAATATGATGGTTTCCCAAATAAGGAAACACCCATAATAAAACATAATCTTCCACCTCATACTCAAGAGGATAGGCCCCCGTTATACATATGAATGCTTCATAGTTTAGGAATTCTCCATTTTCTTTTGAATCAATCAGATATACTCTAAAATATCTAGAATTATACTTATTCCCAAAAAATCACACTCTTTAGTATTTAGAAAACATATATAAAATTGGCACAACCTTCCATATAAGGAATGAAAAGGATCCACTTAATCGATTCCTAATAATTTTTATTATAGAAAAAATTGGAAATAATTATAAAAAACCACTAGGAACCACCAAAATCTAGTACACACACCCATGAAAGTCCTCCAAAATCATAATAAGACACTTATATTTCCCATCAATCTAAATATGGTATGCTGTTCGCAAATTTACCATAGTATCAAGTGACTCATATAACCCCAACTTGGACCATGATATAAAATTGTATTTTTTATCAAATACAATTCTCATAAGAACCCCATAAAGATACACTATATTTTGGACATATAACAAGCCCAAATCATCAATGTAATATGTATTTTGGACCAATAGGGAATTAATGACCTTCTTTGACTGGTTCATGATGACTCATACTGAGACAAACTTGGTAAACCCATCATGAAGTCCATCACCATGTCATTACACTTCTACTCAAGTGATATTAACAGATAAGGAAGACCTACGAGTCACTGATACTGAGTCTTGACCTACTAATAGGTGAAATAACATGAAATAAACCCTACCATATATTTATTCATCCTAATCCATCAATAATGTCTTTAGATATCATGATACATGTTGATAATTCTGAGTGAACAACCCATATTGAGGTGAACATTCTCATAGGGACTACCAATAAAACCTATCCATAAAGGATCACATAAAAATATAGAGATAAATTAGGTGATAAATCCCCACCATATATATTTTCCCTCATCACTAGATAATTAAAGATATATAACTGACTATCATTTACTCTATCGAGAAATTAAGAGTGAATACTCAGAGATTTCAAGGTTTATCTACCCCAATACTCTTGAACATTGAAGTGCATCTCATTTAATAGGCTCATATACTTCCACTCACTACTAGATTCATATACCATATATACCTGAGTTAAAATACTTAGTTCATTGACCATCATATTCCCCTTTCTAATTGTATATTATATCTCAAAGTCTAAAGATAAAGGGCACTTTACCCATATCCACTACCAAAGGTTCAAGTCATGTAGGGAAAATATATACCTGAAGATTTTGTGGTCATTATAAACCATTAACCTATCACTAAGAAGGAAATGATGCTAATATCTCAGAACACACAATACTAATATTGGATCTAAAAGAAGATTCAAATAATTCCACTCATGTAGCCTCAAATTCCTTAATATATAGGCATCTGTACACCCATCCCACATCAACATGACTCCCAGACCAACCCTTAATGCATAAAGAAAGGTTTACTCCTTACCCAAATCTGGTAAGGTCAAGATTAATGAATATGTTAACCTTCCCTCTATCTCCTAAAAGGCCATCTCATAAAAATATGATAACTCAAACTCCCCCCTTCTTAGTCACTAATAACATCAGTTGTAATACCCAAGAAATTATGGTAATAAATAAAAATATTTTATTACAAAATGGTACATAAAAATTAAAGATATAGATTTATTAATACCACTAAGTTAATAATGTAAAATAGACAAGAATACAAAATGTGAGTATAATGTAAGTGTCTTTTATCTTGTATTCTCCAATAAAAATCATGGATATAATAAGTATATTATAATAGAAAAATATTAAAAGACACAAAATCAACATATTGAACTAACTAAAAATTAGAAGTATTATTTATTAGATTGGTATGAATGAATTCATAAAATTTAAGAGTAAATATGGTTGTTATATGCTTTTTGAGAATTAATACCATTTTCAATATATTCATTATATGGTAACTATTGGAATTAGTGTATAGTAACGGTAATTATAAGTGTTAATTATCATAGAAAGAAGAAGCCATGGAATAAAATGGTAGGAACATCCCTTATGAAGTATATTTTGTTGTGATTGGGAATGAGGTAGCATCACTGGGGATGACCCTTGTACAAGACCAATTAGAACTTCAAAAATTGTGGTTTATGATGAATTTACACTGAGATAAGTCTAGGATACTAGAAATCACCACTAGATTAATAATGGTGCAACCACCCTATGAACATATCACCATTTAAAATCTTACCCTTAGGGATTATACCTTTTTAATAAGGGTTTATAAATTTTGGTGTTAAGTAGCATTAATTTATAAAATGTTTTATTAACGAAATGGTGTTTACTATGACCCCACATTTTTATTAAATTTTTATGAACTTCTTTGGTTTGGATAGGTGGAGTCAAAGAAGAAATGAGTATAAAGATAACAGAACCAAAAATGATTTTAATTTTTTAATTCAGATGCATAATTGGTATTTAAAGAATTTTTTAAAAGTTTTAAAGTATTTTTTTAAAAGTTTTAAAAGATTTTTCTAAGGTGGGTTCTTTGAAGGAATGTTACCAAAGTGATATATTGGGCGTTGGGTGATGGAGATAGCCCAAGTTGTGGAAGAAAGCATCCAATTTAACCCTAGTGGGAATTTTTTCGAATTTTTAGTGGGCTATATAGTGGTTCTACACCACTCTTCCTACCACTAGAAGTATGGATGTAGTCTATTAGAGTTTCAGTGGTGCACTGGGAATTTTGTTAAATAATGGAGGTAAATAAATTTCATATCCATTTTAATACGAAATCCACTCAGGGTTCAGCCTTAGTAGAAAGTGAAAGTAGAGGTGAAACTTACTTCCCCTCCCTCTCTTCCCACCCATTTATCCCCTTCAATCTTAGTGATCTGAGGTTCATTAATCAAATTTTTTAAGGTTGGTTTATCTCCACTAATCCCCATTATTTTTATTCTCTCAACCTATTCAAATTTTAGTGGTTCACCTAGGATTAAAGATATGATTTCACTATAGAATGGTGAAATCATACCTTCATGTTGTGTTTTTGGTGTGGATTGTCTATAGGAGGCTCAGGAGTGGTGAATGTGCATTATAACTTTCAATTTCTTTACTTATATGTAACTAATATAATTATATTTGGGGTTTCCATTAAATTAGGATGAAATAAATCTATAAATTAATGTTGGATGTTAGGTATTTGGTTGATGATAGTCTTGGGGATTTCTTAGGGATGGACCAAACCCTGTTTCTTGAGGTTTTTTCCATAAAAGGTTGTCCAGTGAGCTGTTATTCAGTTATCCCTAATGGTATTAACATTGCTGTAATTTTTTAATTCATTATAATTAATTAAAGTGACGATTCATTATATACAGGTCCTTGTATCTTGGGGATGTTCTAGGCATTTACCACACCCAATTGCATGAGAATTTTTCCATTTAAGGACATATAATGATTTTTTCTTCAGTTATTACTAATGGGTTTCATATTGGTTTAATGTGTTAATTGATTATAAATAATTAAAGTGAAATTTTGTTGAATCTAGGGCCTTTTATTGGTGTTTTATGTCTAGTTGATCATGGATAATGATGGTGACCAAGATTTACTAAGGAAACAAATTTGGGTTTAGGTAGGTATTCCTTGGACATCTTCTAATGGTTTATGAAATTATTATGTGACATGTGATATGTTGTATCACTGCCCATGTATGGTTGAACCTAAACTAAATTGAACTATTTCCCATAACTTACATGAATTTTATAGAATTTTCTTGGGCGATTAAGAACCCTTGGATCAATAATCTTAGATACATATACTCTTGAAGGTAATGGACTTGAACTAAAATGTGATATAAGTGATATGTGAGGAAAATAGGAATATACCTTAGTTAATTGAACATAATGGATCTTGGTTAGGTTACCTTAGTCTCTTATGAGTAAGGAATGAGTTTCATTGGTAATTTTTAGTATATGGGTATTTTATATGAAATATTGGGATACCTTATCACCTCTTAGCTAGTTGATTAGTGTGTAGAGTTAGTGTTTCTCCCTCACTATATCATGGTATATAGGTGGGTATACCTTTGGAATGGTATTATGTATAGGTTGGACATGATAGGACCAACCTAGTGGGACCTTGGAAGTGAGATAGATAACATTACACCCCTTATGTGTTTTACCTAGATCATGTTTTCTAAGTCATTTACTAAAATATAATGTAAGGGTGGATATGTAAAGGAATGTGATGCCCATTTTGTGACTTTTCATGACCCTAGTGTTTAGAAATGGAATAAGGGAATACATAAATAGTGTCCTAATTATGATGTGACCTAGTAGACTTGACATAGATTCCCTAGGATTTTTCCTTAGTAAAGAAGGGTAAAAAAGTGGGGTTTGTATAGAGGAAACCTTATATGGATTTGGGTACTAGAAAAGTGGTTATGTGGTAAGTGAATAACCTAGTGAGAGACCTATATTGTTGGGTGTTGGGACATTTTCAAAGACTTTGGACTCTTGGTACCATTACGTGGTTGTTAACACATTACAAAACTTTTTAATTAAAATATAAATTATGAAATGTGTTTTCTTCTTGATTATTCTTATCTTATTTATTAGTTAAATTTAGGAAGTGAGTTGGGATTCACACCAAAAAAGTATGGATTATGGTGTGGTGATGGTTTGCGATATTGGTTGGGAGAGCATTTAAATCATGGAGATACACGATAAAATGGGATGGATTATGCATTGGGTTGGATGAAATTCCAACCATGGTAATGATAAGATATGGTTTGGGTGAGCATTCCAACCATATATTTGTGGGATATTATGGTATGGATGTTGTGATATGGGTTGGGTGATGATAGAAACCATGGATGTTCTTAACAGAAAAGTTGGGTTTCATTTAAACTATTTGTTGATGGAATTTTGGGTTTGGAATTCATGCCAAAAATGGATGAAATATGACTATGTTTTGATATGTGTTTTGGGTTGGGTGTTCATCCCAACTATAGACTGGGTGAATTGACAATTGAAAGTTGTTTTGATTTGGATGAAAACTCAACCATGGATGGTTTTTAATTTGAACTAATTTATGGTCTTATAGGTTAGACATGATTCATCCTATGGAATTGTGGTATGGAGATGGATGTGTGATATGAGTTATACATGATGCCTCTTATAGAACCATGGTTCAGATTTTGATGTGTGATAGGGGTTGGATGTAATTCATCTTGATGACCATGTAATGTGTATGGTTAGATGTGATGCCTCATGGGGACATTTTGATATAGGTTGGATGTGATTCCTCTTAGATGTGATGTCTGGTTATGATCAGATATTCTATACTATGTGATATAGGTTAGGAAAACCTGCCCATTTTGTATTACTATGACATGTTAAGAGACACCATAACATTGGATGAAGTCAGTATGGTCACTTTTATGTATCTCAGGTTGAACCTATGGTCTTGATGAGTTTTATATGTATAGTTTTTTGAACATTTACTTTTAACATATCACATTGTGAATATAATATTTATATTGGATACGTTGGGTACATCATTAGTGGTAGACTATTGAGTTGTACACACAACCTGATCGAGAATCCTTGAAAATTTAGTACTCAAGAATACCCCATGTTTGAAGGAATAGGTAAGGAAAAGTCCTCACATTGGATGTTCAAGATGTATGAATTAGGTGAAGTCAGGCGATGAGACTGGGTTTGGACTCAAGATTAGGTGGTGGTTATTTTTTGTTTTATTTAATTTGTTCTAGGTTGTATATGATCTACCCAAGATAGACCATGTTGATTTCTTCCTATATCAGGTGAATTTTAGATAGTTTATTTTTCTTATAACATTTGGGTTATTATTTATTAATTTTTGGTGTTTAGATTTTATGGTTACTTTATCCTATTATATCATGATGTTTTATTATATATTTCTACCACTGTGTTTTATGGTTTTCTATACTTGAGAGTATATTCTCCCCATGGTATCTCCATATATCCCTACTGTTATTATGTAACCTATGATATATCAGGAGGAACATGTGAGGTCATGTTTACCTCTAGTCTAGTTACTGTTGAGTGAGCCGGTCAGGATGTTATATAGTGTTATCAAAGAATTTTTTATTCATCTTATTATTTTAGATTTGGCATAATGGATATAAAACCTATAAGAACTTGGGATGGATGTTGTATTTTTACTTGATCAACACATATATGAGCTGAAGTCCAAGTTTAAAGGGAGTTATGAATTATTTTACCACTTTTCAATGTTATAGTTTGGTTGATTATTTCAAAATATGATTATTTTCTTTTTAGTTATGATTTATGGATTTTTATTTCAATCCAGGGTGGAAATAAAGTGGGTGTTCATGTATAATATCATGCACATAGGTTTACATTCCATTTTCATTATTTTATGTGATTTTGAAATTTATTTCTATAAAATAAAATAGGTTTTGATTATTTAAAATTTTAGAAACAACTTATTTGATGTTTTCCAAGATAACTTATTACTGGAATTCTACTTAACAAAATAAGGTGGCTAAGATTTAATCGATATGGATCATTATAGGGTGATGTATTTTATATATTCACATGGATGTTATATTGATACTAAAAGGAGTAGTTTGGTATATAGATGCTTGATGAGGATTAGTGTAATGTCCCGACCCGACTCACCTCTAAGACGGTGGCCGAACTGGTGCATCACATGACCTCAAGAACTTCTCCTCGAATGCCAGAGGCTACCAACTAGCAGCGAGGGACTTTTTGTGTCCAAGGGGGAGAATATTCCCTCAAAGATAATTTGTATTATTACAGAGGAATTAAAAAACAATTAATAATAAATATCATAAGCATATAAATAAATAAACTACAATAGAAGTAATATGGATAATCTAACTAAATAAGAATCAAGTGCAGAATCTCACAAAACAATTTCATGCCATGATGTCTTTCCAAACTAAAAACATGTAAAATATAAACTCAAGCATACTATCAACTAAAAAGAAAAGACACAAAGTTCGATAATTGCATCATGAGAAAGTCGCAGTCCTCTGACTTAGTC
This sequence comes from Viscum album, assembly GCA_963277665.1. Lineage (NCBI taxonomy): Eukaryota > Viridiplantae > Streptophyta > Magnoliopsida > Santalales > Viscaceae > Viscum > Viscum album. The sequence goes on from OY728120.1 coordinate 1,796,436,649, forward strand.
TCCATCCTAAGTAGCAAGAAATAATCAAACATCTGAAACAGCACACTTCCCTTTGTCAATACCTCCAAACATATAATCTACTTGGGTGTAAACGACACCTGAGAAAGGTGTGAGATAAAATCATAGTAGGCTGACACCCAAGGTTTATAAACCTTTCCATTTCATGCAATGATAAAATGAAGTGTTCCATTATATAAAAATTTTAGATAATTAATTAAGTGAAATGGAATAAATAAGTCATCTTGGGTTATAAACGACACCCATGCTAATCACCTGCTTTTGCCTAGGCCGATAGTCTAAAAGGGTACCTTTCAATAGAATGCACATACATGTATATATATAAAACATAGAAATAAACAAGGTAAACAAGAAAGAGGTATACCCCAAGCTTGTTCTTTAACTTGGGGTCTAAGTTAAGTGTCAACTTGGTACACTTCCACATATAAGAAGAATATATCAATTCTCAAGTGACTCAAATGGAAATAATATAAACCTTAAGTGCATAATTATTAAAGTTCAAGTTGAGAGTTTCAGTCCAAGCCCATCCCAAAGGTATCTCTACAGAGCATCTGTCAATTTATTCAATACCACTGAGCACATCCTAGTCAATCTTTCAAAAGACCAAGTATCGCACGAGGAATTGCTTTACCCTGAGTCCGTCCAGATCTCGAAAAAAGGGGTCGAGTGTCATCTGAGGTTGGATTAACCACATTGCCAATGGATCCATCCTGATGGTCCCTTTTGGAATCGTTATCACTCATAAGTATTAGAAAGCCCAGGGAAGTCTCGGTTTGGCAAAGCCAATGACACCACCCTTGGCGCATAACGGTAACCAGTCAGGAATGGAGGGTCTAAGTGTGACCCTTAATACGAGACCCACCTACTTTCCCAACCCTAAATTTAATTAATGTTTTCACATTAGAAGATATAAAATAAACATATGTAATTGAAGATTGAAACTAAATAGGAACACCCGTGCATCACATAGGTCAAATTAACTATTTCAGCATAGAAATATTAACTAGGAAAAGTATCGTATCAACATAAGAAGATAAAATGAAATTTTAAATAAATAAATAAATTAGAAAAAAAACTACCAAAGATCCAATAATTTCAACATTCATAATTAATCTAAATTAATTATCTAAATTAAACATCACATAAATATGCTATGCAACACTTGGAGTTAATTAAATTGAAAACTCAGCTAACAAAAAGTATACCAACCATGTCAGCATGACCAAGGGGTGTTCGACCACATTGAAACAATTCAAACAAATTAATTCATGTTCAATAGGTATGGAACAACTAGGTGAAACAAATAAATTAACGAATTTAGGTGAATTTTCACAAAACCTATAGGCACCGACTAACGACACAACGATGTGTTTTTATAAATCACAACCAAACAGAGGGAAAGAAAGTAGATGCCCAAAATTATGGTCGCAGATGATCCTATGATCTACGGTAGGCTTTGATTTGGCCTAAAATGGAAGAAAACGACTGATTTTAGAAAAACCCCAAAATAGGGTAAAATCCTTCCTCGATGAACTGCGCAAAGGATAGAGAAGAAGATTGTGCAATTCTTGGTGCGTGGGATGAGCCTTACTGAGAGGTTCAGAATGCACCTTATGATGAAGAAAAAAGATGATGAACAGAGGCGCAACTATCTTCCTAAGGGAGGAGAAAGTTGTGCACACCACCTAGGGAGGAGGGGTGCCCCACGCATAGGAGGGGAGTAGAGGAAGAAAAGAAGGAAAGAAAAAGGAAGAAAAGAAAGAAAAAAAGGAATAAGGGAAAAAGGAAAATAAAATAGAATAAAAATAAAAATAAAAGGGAAGGGAAGGAAAATAAAAATAAAAATAATAAAAATGGTTAGACCCATTTTTAATTATTTTACTATTTTCCCCATTCTTTCTTTTAAATGTTATTATTTATTTTCATTCCTTTTCCATTTCATTTAATTTATTTAAAATCTATTCAATTATTTTTAATTATTTTTAACCCGAACGCTGCACTAGGGTGCGACGTAAAAACTTCACATAAAATCCAAGAAATTATTTAATTAATTTAATAGCTTCCTGGGACCCGCAACAGGGTGCACAAATGTATGCCTTGGGTTGCTTTAAGAATTTAGACAACAAAAACATTAAAGATCCACAAGTTAATTTAAGTAGATATGTTAAAATAATTAAAAATTATTATTATTTAATATAACTCATGAATGACACCATTAATAATTTAAAAATGACAACCATTAAAAAAAGGATAACGATCATTAAATAAATATTGATTGTGCATTTGTATTTAATTGTAACCATTAATAATATCATATTTATTACATTGCTCGATTACTATTTACACCGCGACACAATTTATTAATTGTGAAAGCATGATTTTATTTTTTTATTATCAAAAAAAATAATATTATTATTAATAAAATTATTATTATTATTTCTAATTTTCCAAAAAAATTATTTAACCCAAAAAAATTATCTTCGGGTGCGATATGACCAAACGTCTGACGCTTGCAAAGGTTATACCCTGTATAGGGTAAACCCTACATCTTAGAACTATTGGTGGTCTCATATTTCCCATTAGATGCACCGTTTGTGAGAAAATAATTATTTATTATATAAAAAACAGAATAATTAATTAATTAAAAATAATGATGGAATTATCATGTGCGAGGGTTCCAAACACCCAATGCGAATCAACAATATACCCTATCTAGAGTACAACCAGCGTTCTAGACCTGATGATGGTCTTAGATTTTTCATAAAACACACCATTTGAGAGAAAATAATTATTTTTTATATAAAAAATGGAATAATTAATTAATTAAAAATAAATATGGTATTTTCATGTACGAGGGTGCCAAACACCTGATGCGAATCAAGGTTATACCCTGACTAGGGTAAAAATGACATTCCAGACCTAACAGTGGTCTCATATTTCTCATATGACACACCGTTTGAGAGTTATTTCATTTTTTTGAAAATAAACAAACACAAATATGAATAAAATAAACTTAATATTTTTATTCTATCAACGCTGTAATGTCAACTATCAGAAACAATAGTTCTGATGCTCGGTTTTAAAACCGACCTACCCAGATAACAGATTTTTTTTATTTCCTGTGCTTTTTCATCTAGTTCAAAACATGTAACGTTACGATTAATACCCTATTATGGGTAGTTTTCTTTGGTATGGGATGCTCAATGTTTCTGAGAACCTTAAATTGGGTGAATTGACTTCTGAGTGGTCTTATGGTATTTTATATAAGAGTTTGGATGTTTCTTCATGCACTATGACCTATTGGGATATAGTTTATAGTGTTGGTTTGAGAGCCTAATAAAATTAGGATGTGACTCAATGTATTTGTGAGTCAAGAGTAATTGAAAAATAATAGTGTCTGTTATTACTTGAAATAGGTTGTGAATTATGAGGACAACCTAGGAGAGATGGGTTAACCCAAACATGGGAATGCCTTTAGTATTGGAAACCATGGGTTTATGATTTATGATAATGGATTAGTTCAAGAGATGTGTGATTTATTATAAGATATTTTCATATGAGGGGTGGCTTAATTATGTCTTGGAGATGAAGACATGATTGATACTTCATACGAGGGATGGGTTTGGAATTCCTGAGAGTCATGATCAATATTTTTTTTCACATGATACTTGGAATAATGGAATAATACTCATGTTAGTTTAATCCATGTTATGTAGTAGGGTGGTACTAGGGTGTATGCCTACCCAGTATGAGATGGGAGTACCAATGAGGGACGTTGAGCACTGATGTGAGAAATTTAAGTCAGATACTCTCATATCCTGTGTTAAGGGAACAAGTTTGTTTAAACCAAGGGGTATGTGGGTTGGTATGACCCAATATTAGTCTTAGTGAAGTATGGTTTGAGATATTTTAGATAAATTTAACCTTAGAGTACATATAATAAATTTCTATTGATGGATTCTTGGAAATATTTGTGATAAGGAGATTTATTTATGAAGGGAACATGACTCCAGGGGTGAGATAATGATGGAAAATGGAAATCCCAATTGGTTTCAAATGAAACCTTCCTTGCATGTGTGTTAGGACATTTTGGGATACTCATGTTCATTACCTTAATGTCCATTTAGGGGTAGTACCTTGAGGGGTTTCTAGGTTTTATGGTGTGGTATAGAACTCCATAGTTCCCTAACTACTTGGAGGAAAGTCATAGAATTTTTGTGTGACATAGTGTAAGAACATGCGTTTATAGAGATTAGATATTAGGTGATAGTGAAAAGTTTTTGAGGAACTATATATTATTTGAGGAATGTAAAATTGTGTTGAGAGTGTGTCCACACCAAAATATCTATTTACTATGATATTGGTGAAACCACTAGAATTATGATCATTGAACCACTAAAAGTTCATGTTTAGATTGGCACCATTGAAAATTGAACCTCTAAAGCTTCACCTCCCCTTAACTAGGTGTACCAGAAGTAAAAATTCAAGGCACTCTATTCACCACACAAATTAAATATCATGTATAACTTAGTATAAATTTTCAAACATATAAAGAAATTGAAATTCAAGAAATGGAAGTACATGAAACAAAAGTATATAAATTAGTAAATGAAAATGATAGATTAATGTACTTTGGATAAGTCTTACCATATGCATAAGAGGATCCAATATGACTTTATTATATTATCAAGAGTATAAAGATTATAATGAAATGATAAATCCATCAGTAATAATTCATTATAAAGTGATTAACTCATTGTAATACTTATGATTCATGATGTGCTTTTTATATGCTCAGTTCATGATGAGGGTTTATTGCTCCACACTTCTTCCTTTAGTCTCTACTCCCCTTTATAGGAAACTCATCCAATTGTACAACTCCCACTGCCTTCCCACATTCATGGAGAGCCTCCACATAGAATTTCACTATTGAGTTCTAGTAAAACTATTAACCTCAACTATTTTACTTAGTAAAATTCTAGTTTCTTCATTTTAGATAATTGATTATAGAGATTTTTCAAATATTATAGACCATTGAGAATAAAATAAAACATATGAACTTTTTATGTTCCTACTTCGATTGGTTGAACTGGTGTTGTCTAGACAACAAGCCTTGGCACCTGTCATTGACCAAAATTCTAATAATTTTTTTTCATTGCATGAACTTCTAGTGTAATAAAATTAGGGTTCTCATACCAATAATCTCCCATATGAAGACTTGTCTAATGGATATCACTAAGGAAACATCATCCAACAAACATCCTTCCTTCCCTTCTTCGATAGTATATAGCCTTCATCCACCTTATTCCTTCACCCAAGCCCCACTATGGAATGATACTATGGAATAAATTCTTGAGATAAAGTATTAGTGGACATGTCCACAATATTTTGGTTATCGGTGATCTTATGGAGATCTGAAAATTTCTCTTCCAGCATATTTCTAATGAAGTGGTACTTCAGGTTGATGTGATTTTTACTTGAATGGAATACTAGATTTTTATCCAATTGAATTTAACTTTGGTTGTCACATAAAATAATCCATCATTTCAAACTTCATCCCAATTCCTTCAGCAATTTCTTCAACAAAACCATCTCCTTCCCAATTTTTGTTCCTACTACATACTCTACTTCGGTTTTACTTAATTTAACAATATTTTTTTTGTTATGAAATCCAATATATTTATATTCCTCCATATGTAAAAATAAATACTATTATGATGTTATAAATATATTAATCTATATAAAATTAAACATCAACAAATCCTTATATTGGGTCTTACTTCCTAGAGAAAACACCCTAATTTTCTTTTCCTTTCAAATACTGAAGGGTCCACTTAACGAATTACCAATGTTCCTTTCCAGGGTTATATAAAAATATGTTAAGAAATCCCAATGAAAATAGTATACCTAGGGGAGTAAAACTAATTACATACATTATAATTAAGAAAATTGAAGAATAAATTACTTTACCCATGTATTGACACTCATCTTTCATTACTGGTAATTTTACCTTGGATAATTTAAATCATCTAGAAAGAGGTGTAGTGACAGGTTTTAATTCATACATAACAAAACTTTAAATTATTTTTTAGATACACTCCTGATATAGAACCAAATTTCAAATATTTATATCTATTTCTATCCTCATATATAATATCTTCTTGGCCTAGGTAAGATCTTTATCCTCAAAACTTCTGGGCAACTTATTCTGAAATTTCATAATCTTTTGAGAATCTAGTCTAACAAGAATCATGTTATCAATATAAAATTAATAAATGATTAAGGTACTATTATTCCATGGATTCTAATAATAGTAATGGTTGAAATTAAATCTATTGAACACTTCCTATGACATAAATCAATCAAATTTATGACTCTATTGATGTGGTGCTTGCTTTAATCTATATAAGATTTTATTCAATCTACATAACAAACTATGGTCCCCAACTTCCAGAAAACTTATTTGTTGATTTATTTAGATTTGTTCCTATAACTCAAAATAAAGGAAATTTTTATTAACATCCATCTACTCCTTGTATATATCTTCTGATGTAACTATACTTAGCACTATTCATATGGTATAATATTAAACTACCGGTGAGAAGATTTATAGGAAATAAAATCCTTCCTTTTTTTGAAACCCTTTAACTACTAATAATGATTTATATCTTTTCATCCCATCATAATATTCCTTAATATAGTAAAACCACTTATTTTCAAGTTCCTTTTTACCTTCCATAATTTCAACCATATCCCAAGTTCTGTTGAACTTCAATGAATTCATCTCTTCATCCATGGATATATTTTATTTCTTAGAGTCACTAAGAGAATATTCTTCCCCCATATTTTTATTATATATTACATCTATTAGTAGTATAAATTCCATATCATCCCCATATCTTTGAACTGGTCTTATGATTCTAGTTGATCTTCTAAACTGAATCAGTTGAACTACATTTCTTGAATCTACTCTTTATATAGTTACTTGAATTTATGGTACCTGAACATTCATGGAACTTAATTATGGTGATCCCACTCAAGATTAAACCACCCTTTAACTTCTTGGTGTTTCTAATATTCTTAAACCTAGACATCTAACACCTTTAAAATCCACATATAAATTATCCAATTTTTGTGATTTACTAGTAATCTAATTAACTAAAAATTTATTAGTTACTTATACTTTATCTTCTTGCTCCACTAAATTTTGAACCATGCCAAGATTTATTTAATTGAATACAATATCTATACTTCTGATGGTTTTTTACTTTCACCTTCCCACAATCTATATCCAATTTTTTTATCCCCACAACCAGGGAAAACAAATTTTGGGTTTTGATTCAAGTTTTCCATATCCTTAGAATTTAGATGTATATATTCTAAATTACCAAAAACTTTAAGATATTGAACTTATAGTCATTTTAGAAACCATAAATTCTTTGGAAGTTCCTACTCCATCGACTATGTTAGAATTTTGTTGGTGAGATAAACTACAATGTTGAGTTACTATGCCCAAATTTCCTTAGGTATTCCTACTTGAAATCTTGTACTCCTATATTTACTCCATTTTTCTATGGATTTCTAAGAAATATATCCTCATGAATTATTACTTTATTTTGGAAAAAGTTCTAGAAATTTCACCCAGTTTACTCATCACTGTTTTTCATTGAATTCAATTCAAATTCCTACCAGTCTCCATTTCTTCAAATGCTTTCCACTGAGTAAAAACATAAAATTCATTAGACTTATGTTTTAAGAAGTAAATTCATAATTTACTTATATAATCATCAATAAAAGTAATAAATTAAAGGAAAACACCATATAAGTTCCTAGTCATGATAGTTGTATCACTAAGAGGTGGAGGGGGTGAATCAGTGATACTTTTTCTTTTATGTTTCCTTGAAGAAACCCTTTCCTCTTATTAAAAATTTCAATTCCTACTAAAAAAAATCAAACACACATCCACAAGATTGTAAGAACTTACAAGGTTCAATATTCAATATGAATAGTTGTGTCCTTTATATGGTTTGGAGATAATCCAATAACAAACAATACACTAGGAAATATTCTTGGATTACAATGATTTGGATATTCCCTTCACTAGTGTAGCACTTTTACGACAATCCAATAGTGTGTGTGCTCCCTCTTATCACAAATAGTGTCATAAAAAGTTTGTGAAACAATGCATGTTACTTATTCTTCTTTCCAATTTTCATAAATGTATTATTTATAAAACAATTATTCAATTTATTACCCAAAAGATGGTAATAACCTCTTGGACTTTGTAATGAAAAATCTGTCTAATTTCCCAATCCAATCAACCCACTCTGATTCTTCAGATCTAATATTCAAATCCAATTTCCCAATCCAATATATGTAACTATTTTAGAATGCGATTGAGACAATTCAGAATACTTTCTTCCTCAATCTAGAAATCCCAATATAGAAATCCCAGATCTTATTATCTAGTTAGATACAATGACTAGATGAATATGATGACAACAAAAATACAGTAAAAAACTGAATGTGATGACCACTAAATACGAAGATCAACTAAATATGATGATCATCTGAATAAAGTTGCAATCTTGTCTCCTCTCCTTTCACTTCTCTCCATAAAAAATTGTTAAAAAAGATAAATATGGAAAAATTCATATCTCCCTAGAAAGTGAGAGATGCTGTCTCTTATATGAAAAGTACATCTAGGTGACCCAATGATGGTTTTGGTGGGAATCCTGAAAATTTTCCCGCTCACCCAAATTACCCCAAATCTTGATTTCCCTTGAATTTCAGGTAAATATTGACCTTTTAAACTCTTCTCAAATATTTTCAAAACTTCATCTCTTCTTTAAACGTCATATCTTCTTCAGACATTCTTTTTCAATTTCCAGTCCATATCTAATTTCTCAACCAATTTTCTCAATCCTATTTTCTTAATCCAATTTCTTCATTATGATGCTCCAAACTTGTTAAAAATATCAATGAAGAGATGGAAATATTTACATAACTTAGTATGATTTCATTTATCCACTCTAATATCTAAATACGATGCTCTTCTTGACAACACAAAAACAATCTTCTTCATCTCTTCTCTAGAACTACTTCTACCTTTTCACTTATTCTATTGACCCACTTGAACAAAAAAAAGAAATTAAAACCATTTTAAATGGTTGAGTACATTTTTGATCAAATTATTTTCTTTTCTTTGCGTTCATCAGTCTTAAAAAATTCTTCCACTACTTACGATGAGATATTGAGTCCGATTAGAAACTTATTTCTATTTTAAATAAAATTCTAATTTAGAACTTATTTCTATTTTCCCATCAATTCCATTCTCAAAAGATTTGTTTCTTTTGGATTTTGGTATGTATGAAGACCAGTACCTTCTCTTTTTCACAATTTCCACAAACATTCTCAGAATTTATGAATCTGATAAACCTAAAAAACTTTATTCTTTCAAAAAAATCAGCATGCATCATGAGTTCTTTCATGCCTTTGAATACGATTATGATCAGATTCTAAAATTCCAGACTTTCCAAGGAAATTGTTTTAACTTCCCTTTCCTTCATCAATAACTTTTGTTCCAATTCAACCCAAATATGATTATCTAGAGTAAAATTTATTGCACCCTATTCTCTTCCATCCAGATCTGATCAATCTGAATCCAATTGAAACCATCTCTTTCACTACCTGTTTCTTTTATCAATCTTTCATCACAAGTTCTACCACTTACTTATGATATGTAAGAACTCCAAGATTAGAAAATAATTGTTACAATTATTTCATTATAGTTATGCAGACTTTGATTCTCCATCAATATGATCACTTCATCCATACTAGATCTTGAGTGAATCCGATGACCATTTACTTCCATCAATATTCATACTCAATACGATCAACCTTTTCATCTCAGATTCAGTAAGAATCCAATGAGAATTTCTTCCTACCAGGTTCACCTGAATATGACGGGCCATATCAAGCTTGTGAGTCCAATTCTCGAAATATGATGTCCAATAAAAATTTCACCAAATGCAATGTGAGGTGATTTTTTTTCCTCTATTCTTAAATTTCATTAATAATAAAAGAAAAAAGTTGAAAAAAATCACCTTCCTCATCAGCTTGGTATTAATAATCTCTCCCTTTGGATTTTTTTGTCAAACAAGATTAAAAAATTACTAAAATTTGTATCCTTAATAAATGGATTACTTATCAATAATTCTAAGCCTACGTGAGCTAACTCATGGAAAGAAATAAGAATTGTTGACAACAAAACCAGGCTGTCCAAAAGTAGTAATTATGAAAACATTCATCATATTACTCAGCTTTTCTTCCTCATATATTCAACTATCCTAGAATACATTTTAAATTGTTTCTATAAACACTCCAATAAATAGTTATAATAGTTCACACACATACAATGTTGAATTCACAACTTACCCACAACTCCCCCTTTTTACATGCATCAATTGGATAGATTTACGAAACAATTATCCCCCTTGACAATACTATCAAAATGTAAGATGAGATAGGGGACATGTACACATACCTTAACCTTGATGATAAAGAGGTTGGATTCCCATGTTCAAACTGAATTTAGAAAATAATTCATTTGGTAAAGGTTTTGTGTATGTGTCAATAACTTGTTCCGATGTTGGAGCACTCTTAAATCTTACACATAAGGTAACAACATAAGAAATGTCAGGTCTTGAGGTAGTAAAATAAAAAAACTTCTAATAAAATTACAAAATTCTTTCTGATCAAGTTCTTTTACTTCTCTATATTTACATAAATTTGTTCCCAATGAAATTGGTGTGGAAATGGGTTTTGAGTTTTCCATGTCGAACTTCTTGAGAAGTTCCTTAGCTTACTTTTTTTGAGAAATAAAAATGTATTTTTCATTTTACAATATTTTTAACCTAAGAAATTATTTCATTTAACCCATCATATAAATCTCAAATAACTTTTTCATTTATTTAGAAAATATTTCACAAGTTCTTTTTTCATTCCCAACAATGGTAATGTCATCATCATAAACAATTATGATAATGGAATACTCTTGACTTTATTTGATGTAAAGATTGTTGTTAAATATTTCTTTATTAAAACACATCTTTCTCAAGAATGTATCGAATTTGGAATACCATTCCCTTAGAGCTTCTTTTATCCCATACAAGGCCTTCTGCAATATAAAAACACAACTCTCATATTTCCCAACAACAAAGCCACAAGGTTGTTAAATGTAAACTTCCTCGTCAAGGTCACCATTCAATAATGTAGATTTAATATCCATTTTAAGGATATTATAACCTCATTGTACAAAAATATCAAGAAATATATGGATTGATTCTAAAATTTCCATAGTAGAAAAAGTTTCATCAAAATCAATACCCTCTATTTTTGAATACCCTTTGCAAACCAATCTTACCATGTTTCTTATCACTTCACCTTATTCATTCATCATATTTCTAAAAACCCACCTTATACAAATAATGTTTTTGTTTTATAGATTGGGTATGAGTTCCCATTTATCATTCTTTTCAATATGATCCATCTCTTAATTCATGGCATTAACCCATTCCGGATACTCAAAATATTTTTTCACATACATGACTCCACTTTTGAATACAAAGAGTATGTGTAATGACATTTTTTGTTCTTCTTGTTTGAACCTTATGATGTTGATCACCAATAATGTTCTAAGTTTACAATTTTTTTCTCAGCCTAGGATGAGATTTTTGAGTATCTCTCTCAACACAAGAAATAAATAAGTCTGATTGTTTAGCTTGAGTAGGATTATAATGGTCTGTATCCTTATCAAAATTGTTTTCAAAATAATATTACTCAACTTTCTCATATGCTTGAGTATATTTACCTTCCTATCCCTTTTCAATTACTTTAAAATTAGATGAATAAAAAATTCTTCCTATTTTTTTTAACATCTGTATCCTCTTCCTTCTGAAGCATATCCAAGAAAAATTCCATCTTCTCAAACTTTCCAAAGTTTCCATATTTATTCTTTATAATAAATGGACTCCCAAAAACTATTAAGTGTTTCAAACATGTATTTTTTTCATAAAACAATTCATATGGAGTCATATATGAATCAATCCTATAGAAACATCAGTTTTTAATGTAAACAGTAGTACTTAGAGATTGCGTCCAAAAGTAATGAGAAAGGTCATGTTCAAGTAACATGGTTCTTCCCATTTCCAAAAAAAATCTATTCTTTCTTTTAGAAACCCATTTTTTTGAGTAGTGTATAAGAAACTATACTCATGTTGAATTATATTATTTTCAATATATATTTCAAATTATTCACTTTTGTATTCACCAACATTGTCTATTCTCAACTTCTTCATTGAATAATCACATTCTTTCTCAGCTTTCATTCTGAAACTTTTAATCATTTTCCAAGCATCTGATTTATGTTTCATATATATAACAAAATTAATTTTAGTAAAATGATCAGTGAAAGTGATGAAATAATTATCTCCATTCATTTATTTTTTTTCTCATTGGCCCACATATATCAGAATGAATCAGCTCGTATGGTTGTCTTGACCAAATCTAAACTTTCTTATGCACTGATTTGGTAATCTTTTCTTTTTGAAAAATAGTGAAACACCAATATCTTATTCTTGTAAAATTAGGAATGTCTGGGACACTATTTCTTTTAAATAACTTTATCAGGTTCCTTTGACCCATGTTTCCTATCCTTTTATACCACAATTGATTATCTTCCACCATACTCATGTAATAATAGTTTTGTATTTCACCACCCTAAAACAATTTTCCTTCTATACATTGGAATCTTGTAACAATATTTCCATATTCCTCAATTTTTACAACAAACCCATATTTTCTAAAGATAAATTTGTCACCCTCATCAAGAAATTATGAAACAATTATAAAATTGTGTTTCATCCAATCAAAAAATAATTTTTTCTTCGATTTCATATTTTCTTTCCCAATGATGGATGATCCAACACCTTTTATTTTCAAGGATTCATCATTGAAAAATGTCACTATTCCTTATTTGAAGTCTTTCAAATTGATTAAAAATTTAAAATCTCCTTTAATATGAGAAGAACACACACTATCTAGAATAGAAGGTTGTTCAAATTTTGTAGCTTTCAATGTAGTTTCAACAATAATATTTTTCCTCTTACATTTACTTATTTACCTTAGACTATTGAGAATTGTTATTGAAATTTTGTTGTACTGGTAAAAAAACAAGAAATCTTTTTACAAGATATCCAATTTGTTCACACCTTTCAAAAATAGTTTCCAGGGGTTGGAACCTATTTTCAATATTTTCTCCAAAATTTTCAGGATTCTTTAAAACAACCTTATCATAATTATTTATTTTAGGAGATTTAATAAAACTCAACCATTGACTTTAATAAACCATAGAATAATAGTAAATTTTTTTGTTCAACCAATACATATTTTACACATGTGAAAATCCAGAAAAATAGCAGGAGTTTATATAGAAAGATTATTTTCCTCTAAAACATCCATACTGACTGGAATTGTGAATAGATTTCTCAGCAACCTTCTTGTCAAAATTTCTCTTATCAATCAAATTATTCTTTTTCTTTTTAACCTTAATAGAATCTGAAGTATTTGAAACTATTATGGATCTAAATAAAACATTTTCAAACTCAGGGTATTTTGAAACTTCTGAATTCTTCACCTTTTCAATCTTAGCCACGTACATAACTTTCCCAGATTTATTATTCTAAATACAATCCCATACTTCTTCTTAACCCTTTAAGGTAACTTTTTTTGATCCTTATTATGTTTCTCAATATGATAACTCTCACCAAATTTAGTGATATAGTTTTTTAAACATGAACCTTTCTCTTCAGATTTAGAAAATTTTTGTTGGATAAGTTCCAACTCTTCCTCCTTTTCCTTTTTCTTCACCTATAGATGATCATTAAGCTTCTTTTCTTCCTCAATATATTTCTTCAGATGATCAATTTCTTTTTCTAGATTCATTTTCTCATCAGTAATAAATTCTTTATTTCTTTTTGAGTAACATTCATCTTCCAACGTTTTGTTTTTCTTTTCAAGACTTCTAATCTTCCTTAGACATTCTTTTAACTCTTATTTCTAGTGAAATTCAACTTTAGTTTTTTCTTCTTATTCTTCTTCTTCAGAAATACTGCTTCCAAATTCTTCATCATTCACCGTTGAAAATAAATGTATTCTCAACACCATTCTCAATATAATTTTAATATTCATAATCAATCCCTTCTTCTTCTTCTTTATCATCATCATCTTTAGATAAGAAACTTCTTCTTTTTGATTTGAATAATTTCCTATCGTTTTATTTATATTCTTGTTTCTTCTATGATTTTCATGGATTTAATTCTTCTTCATCACTATCCTCTTATTTCTCTCTTCAAGTCTAATTATCAACAAATTTTCCAATGGATCCACATTAAAAACATTTCAAGGTAAATTTCCCTTTTTATTTCCCTGTACCTCTTTTAAAATTTTTACAAAACAATGATAAAATATCATCAATATTTTTACATACCTCATTTTCAGAATAAGAATAATTAGCTTCATCTTTAATAATAATATTCTTTTAATTCTATTTCTTAGCACCCATGAAATAAATTTCTCTATGATATATTTTTTGAATTTCATAGATTTTTCCCTTCTCATTTAATAAATGATAAGTGTGCTATGTAAATCATAGAGAGACAATGTTTTAGGATCTATGCCTTACAATAAATAAACTTTCAGATCAAACTTACTTGGAATGATTATAAAAATATTTTAAACAACTATATAATCATCTAACTTTTCACCAAAACATCTGATAGTGATAACAATTTCATTAAACATGGTAAAAAAGTCCCCCAAAAATTCGTATCCACCCATATTCAAATCTTCATACTTCAATCTACAGAATCACAACTTTTCCTTATTTAATTTTTTATTTGCTTCACATACGATTTTAAATTTTTCAAATATACCTTTGGAAGCAGAAAAACCTTTCAACCTTAAGAATTAACTTTTATAAACTAATGATAATAAAGAATTCTTGTACCGTCCATCATTATCAATATTCTTCTTATCAATATATATAAGAAGAAATTTATCATCAATAGGAGAAATCCATCTCTTATAGCTTCAAGAACATCATAAATGATAGACATAAGATAAAGAAACATTCTATATTTCTAGATATGATAATTATTTCTATAAAAAATCAGAATAACTTTACTCTCTACACAATTAAAATTCTCCACCAAATTCTCTTCAAAAATTCATCAAAGAATAAGTCAAGGGAACCTATGGCTCTGATACCACTTGTAAGTGCCTCGTCCATATAGTTGTATCACTGAGAGGGTGAGGGGTTGAATAAGTGATAATTTTTTTATGTTTCCTTGAAACAACATTTTCCTCCTGCTAAATATTTCAATCCCTTCTGAAAAAAAATTAAAACTCACATTTATAGGAACACAATAATTTACAAGGTTCACTATTAAATACTAATATATACATCCTTGTAATGGTTTGGAGATAATACAAAACCACAAAATCCACTAGAAAATTGTCCTTGGATTACAAAGAGTAGGATATTCCCTTTGTAATGTCCTAGTTCTGGGTGCTTCCCAAAGGATCCCTGTACCCGGTTGGTCACATGGCCTCAAGTGAATTTCCCCGAACACTAGAGGCTGCTGACTAGAAGTGAGGGCCTTGGGTGTGATAGTGGGGAAACTATTCCATCATTGGCAGAGCATGAACAATGTAATAACAAATAATAAACAGTAGCAGAAAAAAAATACCATACAATAAGTAAACAACATAATAATGAAATTAAATAACAACTGGAGCACATATATAAATGATTCATGCCACATATGTCTAGGAAAGAATCCAAACGAGACAATATGTTAGAAATAAAACTGAACCAAAGTACAAAGAAAACTAAAAAACTCCATAAGCATCGCAAGCCTAAGATTGGTCCTATTATATCCAGCTCCAACCATCCAATCATGTACCTGAGGAAGAAGGGTGCTTGATTTCCCTTATCTACCCCTACAACCATATAATCTCTTTAGGTCCAAAAACATGACCCAAATATGGTGTGAGACAAAACCGAGTAGGCAACCACCACAGGGTCTATTCCTAACTGTCAGTGAATATATATAGAAAGTAATAATGGGAATTTGAAAAAAAACTAGGAGTATACAAAAGTAAACAATCCTACAGTTTCCATTTACATTCATTATCATTTAATGTTCATCATTTAATCAAGTAAGTATCACAATAGGTATCTCAGAAGACTACCTCACAAGTCTGAATCCAAGCTTGTGCTTTGTCTTGGAAGACACATCTAAAACATTCAATATTTATGTTAACCCTCTGGGTAGCTCACACAGTCTAACCCCTTTGTCCAAGTAATGAAATAAAATGGAAAAAACACTATGAGGAATCACTCACCATAAATTCCCCCTATAGTCTTTCCACAACAACTACATACTCTCTGGGGAATCACTCAATGTCAATTCCCCATGTGGTCTTATAATGTAAACTATAGACACTCTGAGGTAGAACTCACCCTAAATCCCCCCCTGTGGTCTCGTAGTGTGAGATATAACATACACTCTGAGGAATCACTCAACATCAATTCCATCTGTGGTCTAACTGCACCAGGTTCTCACAGCCCTGTGCAATTCAATGATGCATATATGATATCAAGAAGCCCAAATTAATCTCAACTAATACATTTATAAACAATTCCAATTCATATCACAATAATTTAAAAATCATAAAAAGGAAATTAGTTCCATCCTATCAAGAAAGGCAAGGAAACATGGTCGGCCTCATAGGCAACCTAGACCAAACGACCCTAAAAATTAAAACAAGGAAACACACCCATGGGGTGTTCCTTAAACATAAAATTTCACATAATACCACAACAAAAAACCCTTAATCCAATAATAAATATAAGGAAGATAAAACAGGTTTTATTTTCCTTAACCTGAAATACCTGAAATATGGGTAATTGGAACTTTGGCATATAAACTCAAATACAAACAACGAAAGGCAACAAACCACATACCTTGACATTGTACAAAGAAAACTCTAAAATGTAAACCCTTGAATCACCTTAGCACTTTTTAGATAAAAAAAGGTCAAAAATGTTCAACCTTGAATAACTCATGAAAGAAGTGGAATCAAGAGGAGAGGCTCTAAAATAATGAATAATGCACAGAGGTGCTTCCAACGTAACTGGCGGTGTTTGATTCAGAGAACAGATGAAGAATCAGTGGTTCAGAGAGGAATTAGAGATTCTATACGCTCCTTTGTGAGGAACAACTAGAAGAAGATGAATATGAGGGTTATACATGACCCCAGTCCAATTTAGAAATTAAAAGAAAAATTACATGGCATGCACTGTTAATGAACATGCCATTTATTTTCCTCAACCGACCCACAACATTAGTGATCTTCTACATCAACCCACAAGGCCATGTCTCGGCTATTACACACTGAAGACGTGGCTGTATGCGGTAACTGGGTACACAAAATGTACTCAGAATACACAACGTGTAATTATAAAACTTCCAAATTCTACCATTTTTCTAAAAAAGACCCAAAATCAAGAACCTTAAATGAAATAAAGATCTGAGTTCTTACAAACATCCCCCTTAAAGAAATTCATCCCCAAATATCCCTAACAAGGCGGAGAAGAAGAATCCTAGAATAGCTCCGATAATTGTGATTGCAAATTGGTCTCCCTTTCCTAAGTCTCGTCCGACACTCGGCTGTGATGCCACAACACCTGTACCATAGGAACATACCAGCCATGAAGAACCTTCGCGCTGTGATAAAAAATCAAGATAGGATGCTCCTTGAACAATACATCCACCTCCAACTCAACCTCCTTAGGTTTAAAAACATGAGATGTGTCTGAGAAGTAATACAGTAGTTGATAAACATTGAAGACGTCGTGCATAGACCGATACCTCTAAGGTAACTAAAACTGATAGGAAATTGGACCAACTCTCTCCAAAATCTCAAACTATCCAACGTATCTTAGTGAAGTCTTTCCCTGTCTACTAATCCTCATGTGTCCCAACCTCAATGTGACATGTAAGAAAACCCAATCTCCAATCTTGAACTCTAGAGGTCATCTCCATCGACCAGCATAAGACTTATATCGTGACTATTCAATGGTAATCCTCTTCCAAATCAACTCCACCTAATCTGTGGTCTCCTGGACAAGATGAGGTCCCAGCATAACTGCCTCTCCTGTCTCCATCCAACATAGGGGTGATTGACATGACCTACCGTACAAAGCCTCATAAGGTTCCATATGAATAGTTTCTTGAAAACTATTATTAGAGGAAAACTCCACCAGATGTATGTGCTTCTCCTAAGAACCTACAAAATCTTGGACGCATGCTCAAAGCATGTCCTCCAGCACCTAAATCATGCTCTCTAATTAGCCTTCTATCTGAGGATGATAAGCTATACTCAAAATCACTTGTGTACCCAAAACCTTATGTATCCCTTTCTAGAAATGCGAAGTAAAGAATGCATCCATGTCTAAAATGATAGAGTGCAGAACCCCATGCAAAAATACAATCTCTCAGATGTACAAAATTCTAATATGATCAACACCGAAGGTCTCCGTGATTGGTAAAAAGTGTACAAACTTCGTGAGTCTGTCAATGACAACCCAAACTGCATCATTATCCCAATGAAAACTCGGTAAACCTATCCCTAAATCCATCGCAACATCATTCCACTTTCACTTAGGAATGGGTAACTATTGTAGAAGCTTAGTTGGTCACTGGTGCTCTGACTTCACCTGCTGGTAGGTGGAACATCTCCTAACAAAACCAGCTATGTCCCTCTTCATACATGGCCACCAATAGTAACTATGAAAATCTTGATATATCTTGGTGACAACTGGATGAAATTCCCAAGATGAAGTATGAAAGTCTCGTATTAGCTCCTCACGTATGTCTGCTGACACCCATACGCATCCATGAAAGCACAAGACCTCATCCTCACCTATGGTCCACCTAGGAGTAGGGTTCTCTCCTCACACACCCTCCCATAGAACTAGGCCTTCAGAATCTAAGAGCCACATCATTCGCACTCAGTCAAGTAGAGTAGAGGTAATAGCTAAAGAAGAAAGAAACTTCTACCCCTATATGTCATGAACCTCCAAATGAATTTCATAGAACAAAGCCATGAGCTTCAAATCACTATTGGATTCCTGAAATGCCTGTATCTGAGTCCTCCTACTCAACGCATCAGCCACTGTGTGGCCTTTCCCAGACATGTAGGCAAGATCAAAGTCAAAGGACTGAAGGTACTCAACCTACCTTCACTGTATGAAATTCAGGTGAGACTGTGTAAATATATACTTGAGAATTTCTTGTTCAGTGAACCCCACAAAATTCTCTCCCATAAGGTAATGTCTCCAACAACTAATGGCATGAACAACTGTAGCCAACTCGAGATCATACATCAGGTAATTCCTCTCATGTGGCCTCAAATTCCAAGGCCTGTACACAATGACTCCTTCCACCTACATAAGAACTGATCCCATCTTGATACCTGATGCATCATAGTAAATAGTGTAACTCTTTCCCAACTCTAGAAAAACTAGTATCGGTGTTGATGTAAACCATCCCTTCATCTCCTGAAAGGCTGACTCACAAGAATCTGAACACGATTACTTCACACCCTTCTTATTCAGGCCCGTCAATGGTGCTAATAACCATGAAACATCCTATATAAACATATCTAGTAACCAACCAACCCAAAAAAGGTCCACACCTCAATGAAATTATTTGGATTCTCCCAGGAAACTACTGATCTCACTTTTTCTGGGTTTACTGATACTCTTGTCTCTAAGATAACATGACCCAGGAAGTGAATCTGGTCCATCCAAAAGTGGAATTTTGAGAGCTTAGCATATAATTGATGCTCTCTCAGTGTACTAAAAATGATCTCAAGATGGATAGAATAACTGTGTCGAGTATGATAGTACATAAAGATATCTTCCATGAAAACCACCACAAAGGAGTCCAAGTTAAAATGGAACACTCAGTTCATCATTTCCATAAAAAATTCCACCACATTCATGAGACCAAATGACATAACCACATAATCGTATAGACCATACCAACTCTGAAAGGATGTAAGAGGTATATCTGATATTCTAACATGCAAATGATGATAACCGGATCCCAATTAAATCTTTGAGAACACTCAGGATCCTAAAAGTTGATCAAAGAGATCATCAATCCTTGTTAAGGGATATCGGTTCTTAACAGTCAATTGGTTCAGCTTTTGATAATCCATGCAAATTCTAAGGGTACTATCCACATTCTTTGAAAACAGGATAGGTGAACCCCAAAGAGATGTATTGGGTTATATGAAACTGTTTTCATTTAACTCCTACAATTACTTCTTGAGCTCTTGAAACTTTAGTGTTGCCATACTGTAAGGAGGAATAGACATTGGTGGTTCCCCTTGAACAAGTTCAATAGAAAATCCTACTTATTGCTCTAGAGACAAACCTAAAAATTCATCTGGAAAGACAACCCTGAAAGGATCAACCACTGGAGGAAAGTCCATATGTGAAGTCCCCTAGTCATCAAGATACAGACTAGCAATAAGGGATGTAACACATCTCAACCCATGATGCTCGAGTCTGGCTCTACTTGCCTGAACATTCCATTCTCCCTTATGTAGAAATAATCTACCCTATGGTGATGTAAAACTCACCCTATGGTGATAGAAATCAAAAAAAACCTATAAGGGAACTAAACAGTCCATTCTGAGAATGACGTCATAGCCTGTCATCTCTAAGACATAAAGGTCCCATAAGAGGTGACACCCACAAACCTCAAGAGGGAACTCCTTACACTAACGTACACTAGCCATTATAGTCCCCAACAGAGTTTCCAATGTCATGATATTGGCATAAGTAAAGATACAGAGCCCAAGGCTCTCCACAATAGGCATAAGTATAATGCTATAGAAAGAGCCTATATTGAAAATAAAAGAAGCTAAAACTGGGGCAACCAAAATCTTACCTCCAACCATAGAGGGTCTAGGATCTTGATCCTAGTAGATCAGCTCCAGTGCAAAATCCAGACCTGCACCACATCCTTGTGAATTTATTTGAGATCCCTAAGATGATCCACCCTACGACTATCGAAAAACCTATGTTTGACCACTGTGTCCATGAACACCACCTCAGCTTGAATGGCCTTAAAAAATCCATTCCCAAGTTTGATGTGGGACTGGTGGTCTTGCTCTAGTATGAGGAGTCGAAACAGATCCTCCCTCACTATCTTCTGGAAGGTGGGAATTTTATAAATGCTAAATATGTCCCATCATGCTACAATATTGGCACTCAACTAGTTCTCTCGGGCATTGAGGTTTCTTATATTCACCCTTCCTGCAGTAGTAGCACACCAGCTAGCTACCTAAAGGGAAATCCCACCTACTCAGATCTCCACACATAGACTCCCTATGACACTTCCTGCTATCAGTCAGAAGGGTACCAACTCTAGATGTTAAACCGCCATGGACCACAACTCCATAATACCTCAGGTTGCACTCGGTGATCAGTTCCCGGTTGACTATAGATGATATGGAAGTCAACTTGAAGATGTTCACCTTAGATCAGATGTCATGCCTGAGACCATCCTCGAACTTTCTCGATAGAAATAACTCATCACTCCATAGAATGGGTGTAAAGCACAAAAGATCTATAATGTGAGAAGAATACTCCATGAATAAGAGATTACCCTACTCTAAACTCATGAACTCTGAGGGTGGGTCGACCCACAAAGTATCTGGGTATAAGTAGTCATAGAAGGTCCACTGGAACTCATCCCAAGCCATAACCTGCTGGTGTCCCACCTGTGATATCACATCCCACCATCTCTTTGTGGAATCCTAAAGCATATATGTCACGAGCTTCACCCTCTTCTCAATAGGTGTCTTCAGATGCTCGAATATATACAACATGAATTTAACCATGACTATGCAGTTTAAGGTCCTCCATCCCCTGAGAAAGTGGGAGGATGCTGTTGCTAAAAAACCCATGTCAACTCTACCATAGACGGGGCATGATGCAATTCTCCCTAGAATATATGCATCATCCTCATGAATCCTTCTCGAAACTATGCATTGAAACCTATATCTGGAATGATATCTTGTGAAATGAAGGGAATGATGGGAGGATCTGCTGGTAGTCCTTGGTCTACCGTTTTTAGTGTCTAATCATCACCCCAAACTTGGCGTACATCTAGAGGACGTCTATGTGGAATGACTCTGCAAGGTCAAGTTCACACCTCAACACAATATTAAAGAAATATAAACTTATAAGTGAAAAACAGAACAAATAAGGAAAATCATTCAAGTTTTTCAAAATAGGGTTACATGGAATGTGTGCACTCTATACAGTGTGTTCCCTTAATCCTTTACATGGGCATGTACTTCTTCCAACCCTGGTCGTGTAACACCCCATACACACAGTGTGTTATCCTTGAGACACGATGTGTACTTGAATGTTCCCTCCTACCCAAGTACTTCCTCATAGATAGAAATACACGGTTCTCTTAAAGAAAAACTACATGCGGCGTACATGCTAAAAACAATGTATACTCGAAGGATTTCACCAACCCATGTCATTAGTCACATGACTGGATACACGGATAACCAAAACACATCATGTATTCCTAGTACATGGTGTGTTCAATAAAATATTTCCAACCCATGTCTCTACCCATACAGTTGGTAACATGATAAATGGATACATGGTGTGTAGAGAAATTACACGATGTGTACATAAGAAAAACATTTTCTTCCCAAACAAAAGGATATATGGAATGTATTCATCATCACATGCCGTGTATTCTGGGTTTTTTCAGATAGTAAGCCTCAAAAAATACTCTATAACCCCATAAAAACAATAAAACAAGCATTAAAGTGCTAAATTATGATCCATGGGGCCCATACTCCCCATGAATCAAATCTTGGAATCATATTAATGTATATCACAAAGTATAACAGTGCAATCAATCACACGATCCACCAAATTCTAATCCATGAGGGTCTATAACACCTCAAGGACCAAAGTTTGGCACCTATTCAAATGAAACTTTAAATTTTTCAATACCCTATCCAAATAGTAGGTATTCTATAATGGCATCTATCACAACAACATGCATATCTAGCATAACATATATCACAACAGTATGAAATCAGTAATTCATCCAAAATGGCATGACAAAATGCTTGACATGTGATCTCTAGCAAGTTCCTATATGAAGCCTGAGATGGAATACTATCTTTTAATTGGGTTTTAACCGATATAAAACCTCAATGATATAAATCATAACAACAAAAATCATGTGAATCACCCAACAATAAAATCAAATCAACCGTAACAATTGAAAAACTAGAAAAATTGCAACAATTGAGGTAAATTGTCTTTTCCATGTACACAGTTTAGCTACTTATGGGAAAAAAATATTACCAACTACCCACTCCTTCATATCCATGTCTATAGGGTACAAACAATAACACACAGTAGAAAAGAACCCCCTTTGAATCCACTTTTTAATGTACCGGTTTTGGGTGCCACCCAAATGTGCCCCGTACCCGGTTGGTCACATGTCCTCAAGCACATTTCCCCGAATGACAAAGGCTGCCGACTAGCAGTGATGGCCTTTGGTGCGATAGTGGGAAAACTATGCCACCATTGGCTGAGAACACACAATGGAATAACAAATAATAAATAGTAGCAGAAGCAAAATACCATAAAAAAAGTATACAATGGAAGAGTAAAAGTAAATAACAACTGGAGCCCATATATAAATGATGCATGTCACATATGTCTAGGGAAGCAACCAAACAAGACAATATGATGGAAATAAAACTGAACTAAAGTATAATAAAAACTAGAAAACTCCCGCAGCACCGCAAGACTGAGCTTTTTCCTATGCTCTCCAGCTCCAACCAGCCAATCATGTACCTAAGGAAGATGGGTTCTTGCCCTTATCTACACCTACAACCATATAATCTATTGGGTCAAAAAACATGACCCAAATAGGGTGTGAGACAAATCCCAATAGGCAACTACAACAAGATATGTGCCTAACTATCAGTGAGTATATATAGAAGGTAATAATAGAAATGCATCAAAGAACTAGGAGTACACAAAAGTAAACAATCCTACAATTTCCATTTACATTAATTAGCATTTATTATTCGTTATTTAATCAATAAATTATCACAACTGGTATCTCAAAAGAATACCTAACAAGACCAAATCCAAGCTTGTGCTTTGTCTTGGAAGAAACATCTCAAACATTCAATATTTATTTTAACCCCCTAGGTAGCTCACACAGTCTAACCCCTCTGGCCAAGTAATGCAATAAAATGGAAAAGACACTCTGAGGAAGCACTCACTCTCAATTCCCCCTATAGTTGTTCCACAAAAACTACAGAATATCTGGGGAAGTAATAAACTTCAATTCCCAATGTGGTCTCATAACGTCAAATGTAGACACTCTATGGGAACACTAACTGTCAATCCCCCCTGTGGTCTCGTAACGTGAAATATAACAGACACTCCGAGGAAGCACTCAACGTCAATTACCCCTATGGTCTAACTACACCAGGTTCTCATAGCCCTGTGTAATTCAATCGTGCATATACGATATCAAGAAGCCCAAATTAATCTCAACTAATACATGGATAAACAATTCCAATGCATATCACAAGAATTTAACAAGAAGCAAAAGGCAACCAGTTCCGTCTTATCAAGTAAGGCAAGGAAATGAGGTCTGCCTCATAGGAAATCTGGACGAAATGTCCCTAAAAATTAAAACAAGGAAACTCACCCATGGGGTGTTCCTTAAACATTCAATTTCACATAATACCACAACAAAAAACCCTTAATCCAATAATCTATCTATGGTATATAAAATGGGGGTTAACTTCCTTAACCTGAAATACCCAAAACATGGATAATATGAAATTTGGCATATAAACTCAAAGAAAAATAAACTAATGGAAACACGCCACCTACCTTGATGTTGTACGAAGAACAATCTCAAATGTCAACCCTTGAATCGGCCTAGAACATCATATATATACAAAAAGGTAAATAAAGTTAAACCTTGAATAACTCACAAAAGAAGAGGAATCAGGAGGAGAGGCTCTTGAAGAAGGAAGAACTCACTAAGGTGATTCCAACGCAACTGATGATATTTGATTCAGAGACCATATGATGGATCAGTGGCTTAAAGATGAATTAGAGATTTTGTATGCTCCTTCGTGAGGCACAACAAGAAGAAGACGAATATGAGGTTTAAACGCAACCCCGGTCCGATTAGTCAATTAAATGAAAAATTACCCAGCATGTACTATTAATGAACATGCTGTGTATTTTCCTGAACTAGTCCTTGACATTAGCGGTCTGCAATGTCACCCAACATGGCCATGACTCAGTCGTTACATGCCCAAGACGGGGCTATACGCGGTAACTAGGTACACAACGTTTACTCAGAAGTACACGACATGTACATATAAAATTTCCAAATTCTCCCCCTTTTCTAAAAAACACCTGAAATCAAGATCCATACTTGAAATAAAGATCCTAGTTCTTACTCCCTTTCACTCATATAGAACTTTGAAGACAATCCAATAGAGCATGTCCCCCCCTGATCACAAATACGATAATACAAAGTTTTTTTAACAATACATGTTACCTATGCTTCATCTTAACTTTCATAATTGTATTATTTTGAAAAAAATTATTCATTTTATTACCCAGAAGATAGTAAGAACCTCTTGGACTTCGTAATGAAAACTCATTCTGATTTTCCAATCCAATCAGCCTACTCTGATTCTTCATATCCGATCTTAAAATATGATTACCCAATCCAATAGATATAATAATGTTTGAATACAATCAATAAATTTCATAATACTTTCTTCCTAATTCCAAAAATACCAATACAGAAATCCCAAATATGATTATCTAGCCAGATATGATGACCGACCAAATATGATGACAAACAGAATATGGAAAAAAACTGGATTTGATGACCACTAAATATGGTGAGCAGCTGAATACAATGATCAACTAAATAATTTTGTGATCTTTTCTCTTATCCTTTCAATTATCTTCATCTAAACTTCTTCAATAAAGATCAATTTAGAAAACTTATTCTCTCCCTAGAAATTTGGATCTTCTCTCTCTTCCGTGAATAATACATCCATCACCAGAGAAAGTACAAAGTACCTTTTCCTTTTATAGGTGACCAAAGGATGGTTTTGGAAAGAATCCCAAAAACTTTCTTGCTCACCAAAATTACCACAAATCTCTATTTACCTTGAATTTAGGGTAAATATCGGCATGGTCAAATCTCCTTGAATCTTCTTGAATCTTCATCTCTTCTTCAAACATCATCTCTTCTTTAGAATTTCTTTTTCAATTTCTAGTCCGGATCCAATTTCTCAAACTGATTTTTTCAATACAATTTTATCAATTTGATTTCTTTATTACTATGATCTAAACTAGTTGAGCATATCAATGATGAGATGGACTTGTTTTAATACCTCATTATAATTTCATTTCTCCACTCTGATTGCTAAATACAATGATTTTATGGAAAACATATCAAAAATCTTTTTCATCTCTACTACCAAACTACTTCAACTTATTCACTTCATCTCTTGAAACAATTGAATAAACAAATCGATTCAACCCCTTTGAAATGGTTTAATTTTTTTTATAAAATTATTTTATTTAATTTTCATTCATCAATCTCAAAAAATTCTTCCTCTGATTACGATGGCATACCGATTCTGATCAGCAGCTTCTTTCTCTTCTGAATATGATTCCATTTGAGATCTTCTTTCTCTTTTCCCATAAATTATATTTTCTCAAGATTTGTTTCTTTTGGATTTTGGTCTGAATTAAAACCAGTACCAATGGTTTTTCATATTTTCAAAAAAAATTCTTATATTTTATGAATCCGATAAACCTAAAAAACTTTATTCTTTCACAAAATTCATCTTGCATCATGAATTTGAATATGATGATGATCAGATTCTACAATGGATGACTTTATAAGGAATGTATTGTAACTTTCCTTTCCTTCATCAATAATTTTCTTTCCAATTCGTCCTGAATATGATTGTCTATAATACAATTTCCCGCATCATATTCTCTTCCATCCAGATCCGATCAATCTGAATACAATTGACACCAGCTATTTCACCCCTTTCTTTTATCAATATTGCATCACCAGTTTTACCACTTATTTATGATTTATAAGAACTATAAGATCAGAACAGCACCGCCACAATTGTTTTATCATAGTCATGAAAACTCTGATTCTCCATCAATATGATCACTTCATCCATACCAAACCCAGAGTGAATTCGATGACCATTTAATTCTAGCATGATTCTTCCTCAATACGATCAACCATTTCATATGAGATTCAATGTGAATCCGATGAAAATATCTTCTAGACAACTTGAACTGAATATGAGGGGCCTTATCAATATTGTGATTCTGATTCTATGAATATGATGTCCAGTTCGAATTTCACCAAATAAAAAGAGTGGTGATTTTTTTTCCTTTCATCTTAAACTTATTTGACAAAAAGGCAACACTTGAAAACAATAACCTTCCTCATTATGTTGGTATTAAAACAATATAGTATCAAACATGGAAAGGTCCCCAAACATATGAGTGTACAAGATCTAGCTTCCAATTCTTAGGTTTCCAAATATCTAAGTTAAAATAATCTTTTTTCCTTCCCAACACACAACTTTCAAACTTTTCAATTTCATTGCAATAAATATTTAGTATTCCTTTATCCTTTAAAACTTTCATGTTCTTCCTATTGAAGTAATCAAACCCACAGTTCCAAAATTCTAAATCATTAGAAGTTATAATTCTAGAAACTAAATTCACATATGAAATTATAATCATGTAAAGGGTCCCATTCTTTACTCCTTATGAAAATATCATTGATCCTTGAGTAACTTTTTATACTCCAATTTAAAAAATAGTCTCAAAGTCTACTTCATTATGTTTCCCAACGGAAATAATATTTCTCTAAAGGATAGAGATGATATTTACTTCCATTAAATTCAATAATCCTATATTATTCATTTGGATATTGACCTATCCTTTTATAATAACTTTCTGGGCTTTACCATATACCATATGGACTTTCCCAAACTTCCTATATATGTAATTTACAATACATATTTGATCACTAGTTGAATGATAAGATTCTCATGATTAAAGAACCCAATCTTCTACTAGAGTATTCACACTCAATAAATAGCCTCTGGTATCTTCCTTTGTGTTAATATAATCCGAAATATCAGATGTTTATGGGTTTTTAGTGTTCTCCCTGTGAGTTTTTTAATCCTTATTTATTTTTAATTTCTTCCCAAACCTTTAACATATTGGACTTGGAATGACTGATTTATTTCAATTACTTTCATGAGACTTTTCTTTCAATGGTTTCTTCCAATATACTTTCTTCTAATGGGGTGACTATCCCCTTCTATCAACATTATGTGTGCTACTAGTTAGTACCTGAACTCACCTTCCCCAAATTTTATTTATTCAAGATAGATTCTGGATATCATCAAACACCATATTTTTCTTTCTATTGGAGTTACTATCTGCAGTAACCATGAAATTCCAACACTATGGAAGTGATGGAAATAGTAGCAACACCAATATATCATTATAAAAATTTATCTTTATCGATTGGAGTAGGATATATATCATATTAATGTAATTCACATGATTTTACATTGTTCATCCTTATGAAAAACTTAATCCGAAAAACCATCAAAACATGAAAACTTTGTTAGGGGTAATTGATTTTTCATACATTTTCACCAATGTCTTCATAAGATCCATTTTAGTTTTCTTCTCTTGAATGTTGAAAGTAACATTTTGTTCCAAAGCCATCCTTACCAAGGCCAACAACATTCTTTCCAACTATTCCAATTCATCTTTCTCCATTAACACTAGATTCACCCCAGACACTAAAAAATATAATTCTTTTTGAATCAAATGATCTCCAATCTAAATTATTTAATAATCCAAATATTAATCAATTCAATTTGTCGATCCAGATATTCCCTTCATATAATTCTATTCCTAAGATGCTATCGACAAAATTAAACTTGAGTACTAAACTTTTTCCTTTGATAACACTTATTGGTACAATTACCACACCAAAAAACCAATCTCCATACCACTGATAAAACCATCAGAATTATGATCATCAAACCACTAGAAGTTCTTTTTCAGATCAGTCTAGTGAAAAATAAAACCTCTAAATCTTCAATTCTCCTTGAATACGTGTAATAAAAGTAGGAAGTCAAGGAACCCTACCCAACACACAAACATGACATTTCATGAACTTTATAAGAGACATAAAAACATGTAAAGCAAAAAAATTCAATAAACATAAGTACATGAAACATAAGTATATAAAGTAGTATACTGACACAAGAGAATAACATTGTTCAGATAAGTTGTCCTATGTGTATAAGAGGAATCACTGTGACTTTATTTTATTATCATAATTATATAGTTTAAAATTCACTAATAATTATGTTAGTTATAATTTATAATAGAGTGATTAATATATTTTAATACTTCTGATTCACTGTGTACTTTTCATGGGAACTATTCATGATTTGGGTGTACTATTTCACCCTTTTAACTTTTTCCCTACTTCCTTTTTTGGGAAACTCAACTAGTTTTACTGGTTGAACCACCTTCTTGAATTCCTAGAGATCCTCTATATGTAATGTCACTATTGATTTCCAGTAACACTATTAAACTCAATTTCTTTCCCTATAAAACTTCTAGAGACTTCATTAGAGAGAAATCATTCTAGAGATTTCACCAACATTATATAAATTTTACTATATATTATAAGAACTAAACTTATTATTGTCTTGCTTCCATTGGTTGAATTTCCATTGAGTACACACCAATACTATCCACTTTCAACTAATCGAAATTCTAGTGAATGTTTTTTTGGTATATAAACTTTCAATTCTCTAACATTAAGAATCACTTCTTAATAAAAGGGTGTTTTCCCTTAATGTTATATCATGTGTTGATCAGATTAGGGGATTAACTCATTCCTTTCATGTGGTATAGGGAATTTTTTTTATTATTACATAGTATAATATAGTAATTAACCTAGGTAGTCTCTCGAAGAGGATTACACAAAAAAACAGGTTTGTAACTTTTTATTGATTTTCATAATATTGAATTATTGGTTTGAAAAATTGAATACATAAAGTAGTTTAAATTGATTGATTAAAATTATGGAAGTTGTGATCATAGTGGGTTGGGTAGGAACTTAATCAATGTTATCATGATTTAAAATTCATTCCCTATTTCCCTCTTCTAAACTGGTAAGAGGGACAGTTCTCTTTCGATTCCTCTCTATCCCCCGACAAATGGGATTGTGAGGGTATCCAAAATGAAATATAAATCATTTTACCCTCTTTCCTATGTGTATGGAATTATAACAAGTTATTTTGATAAATCAGCGCAATTCCCAATTGGGAATTGTTATTCCTTAATTAACAATAGTCTCCATCACAATTCCTCACATGTGTTGGTGATCGTCAAACACTCCCCACCAAAACCTAATCTGTTATATAGAGAACAAATAAGAATTGGGTAGAAGGAGATTTTGGGTCCTTGAACAAGAAAAATCGAAATAAATAATCTAACCCTAACACAGTTACATTAGGTGTTAAAAACTTAATTAATAATTAATACCAGAAAGAAAATAAAAATAAAGGATATAATTCCTTTAGGGCACAAAACTCAAAAAATGCTCAAAGGTAAAACCTTCCCCTTTACAGATCACTCAAAAGAACTAACCCTCTCTAGACAGGGAAGTCGAGTTGATTATGGATAGAGGAGACCTCCTACAATAAATAAAATAAAAGAAAAGGAAATCTGGGAAATAAATCTACACTAGGTCGTCATCCAAAGCTTCCCTCACTAATTGATAGTCTTCAATTTTCTACTAGCCTCTTATTTATAGGAATGGAAGAGGATTTAGGGTGTCCAAATGGTTAATTAATGGGTATCCCCTCATAATGGGTCATTACGGGGCATATTTATTAATTTTACATTAAAATTCCATCATAAATAATTGTTTTTGGTTTCTATCATAGAATTTACACATCATGTAGTAGGTTTACACTACATGTAATGTACAAGGCAATGAGTTTTATCCTCACTGTGTAATTCTTCATGTCCTATAAATATATCAAATTAAACATTTTGTAAATGAATTACACAACATGTAATTTATATTTCCAGTAGGTTTCACCCATTTTTATTATGGTTCCTCATTTATGAGATTTGAGTTTGGTCCATTACTATGTTGAATCTTTAATAAATCTTCAAAAATATGATTTCGTTCTGTGCTACTTTATGGAATTCCATAAAGTTTTTTCAACTTGAATTGTTCATATTTTTTTGTTATTTATTTTCAAAATATGTATCTTGTAATAAAATATAAAAACAATCAAATTTTGGAAATTTTAATCAATTAATTTATACAAACGGTCCATTTTATATCCAAAAATACATGCATAAAATGGTTTTTCTAGGGCTACTATATGAGATGGTCAACTTTGATTAACCTTAATAACTAGTGCATTAGGTTAAGACTAGAGTTTAAAATGAGATATATATTGTTCAATAATGTAATGAATGAAGGTTCATAATGAGCATGGGTAATATAGGTGGAAAAATCAGGTGAGTGATGATCTGTGACCTATTTATGAGTTTTATATATGATGTATCGATAACTAAGTCTTGTAAAATACATAGGGACTAAGTTTATTAACATTATGGATAAGAAATTTAGGAGTTACATGGATTTGATGAGTTGGGAACTAGATAGATTATGAGTCTCTAGCAAGAATTGGAGTTGAAAATGTATTTGAATTGGAGAGTCGTGTGTTAATAACAAAGGTCATAGAAATTGATTTATATCCATTGATACTAGGTGTAAAATGAAAAATTATCATTTTTGGAAGAAGTTTCATGGGGTTTCATGGTATCATCGGACCCTTGAGTGAGGATCAAGATGTAAGATTATTTGAGAAATATGAGCAACGATCATGCATGTGAGTATTTGACTAATGATGGGTATTAGGTAGGATTGTTCTTATTGATTGATGATAAGGTAAATCCTATGGTGGAGATCACACCATCAATTAATAGGTGTGTGGATTTCATTTTAGGAGGATTTTGGTAAACACCAAGGGTGGTTTTTGGGTTAACCTAATCAGAGGGATAGTAATGGCTTTCCATTAGTACTTCAATGTAAGTGGTTGGGTTGTGATAAGTAACTATGAAATTACTAGGTATGGATATTTGGTTTTGATATGGATAATGGGTTAACATGTTTTTTAATCTACCATAGTGGTGTGTTCAAATACAATCTAGTAGAACAACTAGGTTCGAGTTTTGGAAATGAACTGATTGTGTAACCAAGTTTGTGGAGCTCCAGAACTTTTAGGGAAGTACACTAGTTAGTGTGATGGAGAAAGTCTTCATATTATGAGTATAGTCTTGAGGATAAGTCTATAATTATTTGTAATAATTGTTCTGAAGTTACAATCCAATGATGATGATGGTATATTGTATTTGTTGTAAAGAGTTCATTAAAAAGTCAATGTGTATGTTGAAGGAGATGAAGTTTCCTATGGGTGATCAAGAGGAATAAGATTCATAGGTACATAATATGAAATGATAACCTATTAGGAGTAGGAACACTTATATATGGGGGATGATATGTAAGTAAATACTACAAATAGATATAGGATGAATTCATGGAATTAATATTATCAATAAGTATCCATTTACAATAGACATTTGAAGAACTGATCTTCATTGTTTTTATGAATAGTATTGATGAAGAACTATCAAGAATATATGGAGTTGAATAAGTAAGTTCCAAAATATGGATTGATTGAAAACCCTAATGAAGATTTGAAAAAATATATTAAATCTATTAAGGAATATAATATCTAAGGTAAATATTTCATAAGAAAAACAATGAAGTTAAAGAATCCATGATGATCAGAATGATAAATCATATTAAAGAATAGATAAATTTCTTATGATTATTTCCTAAGGAATACAAAGTGATTTTCTTACATAATTATGATAAAGGAATTAAGTGAACCTCCATTAGGAGACACATTAAATATAATATATTGAATGATATTTTGTGTAATTTCCTATATAGTATATTTAGAAACCCAAATTACTGAAGTGTTTGGATGTCTGAAAGGAGATTACAGAATGAGATTCTAGAAGTATTTTTATGAGATAAATGATACAGAATCATAGTATTGAAAGTATCTAGAATCACGAGATAATAAACCCAAACCATTGAAGTTTTTATATTACCCAATTCAGATGATTCTACACCATTAATTCATTAAAAGAACATCACTTTGGAAAAATAAAAAAATGATAAAAGATGAGTTGAGTTTAAAAAAGACTACTCTATGAAATTTGAGGAGGAATATAAAGTATCATGGAGTTTTAGAGTTACCAGAATATTGAACATAAACATAAAAAATAATAAAGCACCAAAAGAATCAAGAGGTTACTAAGAATAGTCTTGAGCTATGGATGATCAGAATATGAAAGGAAAACTATGAGTGGAACTGAAGTTCAAATCACTAAATTTCAATATAGTTTGTTATAATGATAAAATTTGGTTGATATAAATCTAAAGTATAATAGGTAATGAAATTATAAGTGAATGATATAGAGTAAGGAGCCATGGAAGCCAAGATTAGTGGAAATAGTAATATCAGAATTTTGAGGCTGATGTTGAGTTGATTAGAAGAAGAATGTTTAATACAATTTTAAACTAAATGAAGGTTAATTGGATGGTTTATATTGAAAGTACATTGATCACGATGAATAATGTTTGAATCCCTAAAAGATATATAAGATTTAGTTGAGGAAAAGGTAGAACTAAAAAAATGATTTACTTCTTTGGAAGAACATTGACCAGAATATTCTAGAAAAAATCTACATTATTGTAAAGTAATACATCCTAATGATGCTGATCTAGAAATTCAAAGTTAAATATTTATATAAGGAAAGTTCATGATAAAATCTAAGGTACGTGAAAGAGTTTAAGAATGTTAACACCATGTTTTGTGGGAGTTCTAAAAAAGTAAAATCCTAATATCATTAAAAGAATTTAAAGGTGGTCAATTCAAGAGTTGAAATAATGGGAATTTTAAATTGAATCCCTTGAATTACCCATATATATTATAGGATGTTTTCCTATACAAAGGGGAGATAAAACTTGAGTTAATTGTGAAAAATAAGAAATGTATAGGGAGCTGTAGATTATGAAAGAGAGAAAGCATTTGAAAAACCCCTTCCAACATATGATCAAAATGGTAAAAGTTTGAGAAGATTATAAATTGATGTTTTGAACTATTGATTCAGTTATTTGGATATAGAATAATGGAAGGGGTAAAGCTATTTCGATGTTAATTGTATACTTTTAGAAGTTACAGATGTCAAAGTATAAGGTATTGTGATCTATAGAAAAATATTCTACCTGAAGGAGGATATAATGACATGAATGTGATGTAAACCATAATATCAAGAGGTAGTCAAACTTTTTTCCATGAGGAATATTGAGAATAAATTTTTAATATTGGTGTTTCTAGTATAAATAACACCATCATTCCTGCTAGGAGTTATAAGGAGCTTTTTAAAAGATAGATCAATTATGAAATGTAGTATAATGACCCTTATCTTACATAATATAGTGAATAATTTGGCTTTAGGGTTGTTTGATACCACACTAATTGTAATATATGATGGATATTTTAGTGGGAAATCCATGACTTGAACATAGACAACACGATAAGTAGTAGGTTCTCACATTGAGTCCAAACATTGTAAAAATACAAATGTGTTATTTACTTTACATTATCTATATAACATAAGATAAAAGTGATGAGAGAAGATTTCAAAATATCCATACATCCTAACTAATAATATAGGTTTTATAAACTTAATATAAGGAAGAATTTTAGTTGACCTAAATTAATAAAAGTTGGTCACCCCAATTCACCCCCTCTTAAGGTGACTACACAATCCTCTAGGAATATCAATTAGCATTAGAGGGAAAGTTACCACTATTTGGATCTATAATTCTATTCATAGTTTTTTGTAACTATCTTACATGAAGTTTATATTTCTAGAATATAATTAAGTTAATCCTGAGTTGAAAAAATGGAATTTAACCATGGTTATAGAAACATTGAAGTTTCAACTAAAACCATAAAGATCTGGAAGAAGAAGGAAGCTCATAAGTAGTGGAAATTATCCTCTCAAAATCAATAGAATGAGGATCCACCACAACTAAAAGTTAAAGGGTGTTGTAATAATTCATGAAAATCAGATAAAAATAATCCTACAGAAGATTCTTTTTGAAACTATGAGAAGTATGAGTCTGTTGAGTATATATATGTTTTTTACTTAGAAATCAAGTATTACATGAAAAGTTTCCTTGTTGAAGGTATCAAATATATACATTAATTTATTAAGAGATTATATAAATAAAAATCATTGATGGAATCATAACATTATGAGACAAAGAATACATTTTATGGGATGTTTTAAAAGCATAATACTCTAATAGAACTTGTAGAAGCTATGGAATAATCACTAATATTTTACAATAAAAAATTAATCCCTGGAGAAAAATAATTTA
Source organism: Viscum album (assembly GCA_963277665.1). NCBI lineage: Eukaryota > Viridiplantae > Streptophyta > Magnoliopsida > Santalales > Viscaceae > Viscum > Viscum album. Next base: position 1,796,472,537 of record OY728120.1, read on the forward strand.
AAAAGATTGATTGTGAGAAAGATATTGGGTTGAATTTTTTTTCAAAATTATTCCATTTATCAAAAGAAATTATGAATATCAAGAATTATCAGATGGAGATCAAATCTAGAAGAATTAAAGAGATTGATAATTATTTACAAAAATCAATAAAGATTCATGAATAAAAGTTTAAGAAGGTAAAAGTAGATTGTGAATAGAAATAAAAGTTCCTTATAGATTATAATAACACTTTAAATTTAAAATTTATTGAGTTGGAAATAATATTTAAATACTTGGAAAATGATCATGTTGAATCCTCGCATAAAGATAACAAAAGAGACACCACTAAAATTATTAAATATAATATTATTTTCAGAAATACTCAGTCTAATGGATGAAAGAACATGACATCATTAGAAGTTTTATATTCTGATTATTTTAAGAGAAAGGAAATCCAACATCCTCTTTAATCTTTATTAATTAATTTCCATACTTTGAATAGTGTAAGTTACAGTTCTAGATGAATATGGGTGAAGAAAAGTGAGAAACCCACCTCTTATATGAAGGTGGATATAATAAATGAAAAATGAATGATGTCCCATAAATATGTGTGGGAAACAAGTTAATATATAGAAGAAATAAATTTTAAAATAAGTCCACACTAGCCAAAATACAACACAATGGAAAAAGCCAAAGCATATTAGTAATTTTTTGTATTGTGGAAAGTTTAGAAAAATGGTCATAAAATATTAGAATGATATGACATAGTATTTTAAATAAATAATTCAATCACTAAGGGGGATAAAAATGAAAAACTCATCTAAGTGTAGCCAACCCTCATAAAAAATAAAATTATGCTGACATCAAACAGATTTGTGTATCTTGAAAATCTTGGTAAAAGTTGTTGAAGAAGTGGTCATGGAGATGAAGAGTGCTAGTTTACTTACACTAAGAAAAAATATTTTATATTAATAGAAGGAGGATAAAAAATCCAATGGTGAAATGAAAGGAAGGTAGATTGTAAGTCTACCTTAAGGTGAAAATAATCTGAAGCTGCAAGGAATGTTGCACCCAAGAAGAATGTTTCAAAATATTTCATTCATAATAGAAAATCATACTATTATGGAAGAAAAGGTCACTTAATTGATAGTTTTATAGTCACTATGAATATTAAAGTTTAAAAAAGTAAGCTCAAGAAAAAAATTCAATTAATCTGAGAAAGAAATACACATATTGGAATTGTGGAAGACATATGATATGAATAATATGAATTTCACCAAAAGTTACCTATGAAGAGTAACTTATTAGAAGAGAAGAAGTTATGTATAAGATTTATGTTATCTGACCAAACCATTTAAAATTTTACAAAATTAATACCAAGGTAACATAATTTTTTAAATAAAAATATAAACTATTCAAAAGATAAAAAAGTTGATGTGAAAGAAAATTTTAAATAGAAGATGAAGGAGAAAAATGTTTTGAAGGATTGTTTGAATGCATGTCCAAAATCGTTGGAGGAAGTATAAAAGTTATAATATAAATAAAAAAAGAATGTATGCACCTTTTTACCTAAAGATAGAAATAATTCTATACAAAAAGTAAATAATAAAATAATGGTGAAGAAATCCATGAATTCCATGAAGACAAGTGCTTGGAAAACCAAGGGAAAAATACTAAATAAAAAAATGATCTAAAGTAAAGGAGCTTTGAGGTTGAGAAATAATTTTTATCCCTATTTCTCTATCTGATGAAAAAATAAAATTACACATTATTTCCTCAATTTTTTGTGGAGAGATTCCATTGAAAATGTAATTTAAGGTGATGTAATTCAGGGGGATCACTGAAGTAGAGATGAAACCAGTTATTCTAGAATCTTTATAAGTCATAGTTAAAGGTCATATTATGGACAAACAAAATTTGTAGACATCATATGCTGAATATCAATTGGAATAAATATTGATTTTACCATAGTCACAAGATCCAAATGACGGTGATGTTAAATATACCAAATATTTATATAAATGAAGATTCTATCATATATATGGTACACTATTTATACTCTCCAACCCTCATAAAAAAATTTATGTTTTAATGAAAATGGGGAATACTATTTTTTATGAAAAAGTAAAAATTATCTTGAAACCAATGAGAAACTTGTTTTTCATGCTTTTTTTTTGTTAAGATTAATATAAGAAATAATTTTAATGAACATATGATGAACTTAACAATAAAAGAATATTTTAAAAAGTTGGCATCACATGTTAAATTTTTGTGGTCTGTTTTAATTTCTAGGTTAGTCACTCTTGTTTTCTATATCAAGAATAGCTCATGTATACTTATAGTTGGTTGATTTAAATATTATTTCTTTATGAAAAATGATGTTATCATTCTCTCAATAATTTCAAGGTTTATATTAAGTTGAATGGAATAAAAATGGATAAGAATAAAAGGTGTCTATAAAATTCATCCCTCTCCCTAAGATGTAAATAATGTGAATTTTAATTCAATTCGTTAAGGGGAGAAAATATTATTGAAAAAAACCTCAATTAAATATCTTAGAAGAATAATACAAAATAGAATTTGAATTTATTCTCTATAAGTGGGAGAAATACCAATGAATTCAGTATTTTTATGGGTATTGAAAACAAATCCAAAGGGTTAGATTGAAGTTCCCATTGGATGATGATGATGATATCTTGTATTTTATCCCTATAGTTTGTGGAAATGTTAATGAGTAAGTTGAAGGAGACAAATATGCCTATGGATTATCTAGAGGAAAAAGATTCATAAGTACATACATCAAAAGGAGAAACCATCATGAGTCGGAACACCTATAGATAGAGAAATAAATGTAAGTAAATTCTAATAACAAATATTAGAGGGGTTCATGAAAATAATATTATTTAAAAGTAGCAATTTAAATCAGAATTTTTTAGAACTGATCTTTATTGGATTTATGACTAGTTCTGAAGAAGGACTGTCAGCAAAATTTGGAGTTGAAGAAGTAAGTTACAGTATATGGGGATATTAAAGACCCTAAAAAATATTCAGAAGTATATATAAAGATCTATATAATAATGTAAGCCTGAACGTAAATATTTCATAAGAAAAAAAGAAAAGTTGAAGAAACTAGGATGATTAGATGGAAAAATAATATTGATGAATTGATAGAGTCCCTATGATTTATTCATGAGGAAGGAAAAGAGAGTTTCTTCCATAATTATGGAAAATTCATGAAGTGAAGTACCACCAAAACATATAATGAACATAATATACTAAATGATATTTGAAATACTATGATGTAAACTATACTGAGAAACATGAACTACTAATGTGTTGGGAACCTGAAAAGAGATTCCATACGGAGATACTAAAAATTGTTTTATGAGATAAACATTATGGTGGTGTAAAGTTCAAAGTCTTTTAAATAATGAGCTAAGAAACCTGAAACACTGGAGGTTTATGAAGAACCAAGTTAGATAATTCTACACTATTCCTTCATTAGAAGAAAATCACTTTGGAAGAAGATCAATAGTCATCCAAATTGATTTGAATTTTCCAAATCCTACTCACCAGAATATGAGGATGAATTTAAATAATCACAATGTTTTAAAGTTATTGGATGATAGAGAATTTTTAGAAGAAATAGTAAATAATTGAAAGAATAAGGAGGTTCCTGATAAGAGTCCTAATATAAAAATGATCAGAATATGAAAGATGAACTCCGAGGGGGACTAAAGGTCAAAGAATTAGAATTAAATAAATTTAGTTTTTCTGATAAATTTTCATTAATAAAAATATGAATTATTATAGGTAATGAAATTATAAGTGACTGATATAAAATATGAAGGTGAGGAATCCAATTTAATTAGAATTATTAATATTTAAATCTAGTGTCTGAATTTTAGTTGATAAGAAGAATAAGAAGAAAACTGAGTTCAAATTAAATGAAGTTGCATAAATTTGAGTCTATTGGAAGAACATGGTTCATGTTGGAGAATGTTAAAAGCACTAAATGTTGTAGAATACCTAGTTGAGGAAAAGGAAGAACCAGAATGATCCTATTTACTTATATAAAAGAACATTTAATAGAAGGTTTGAACATTGTTGATTCCAATTTTTATAGTAACTTTAATGAATTAAAATACAGATATCTTCAAAGGATTTTAAATGCAGTTAACATAAGAGTTTAGATAGAAGGAATTTCAAATTGATGATTATGTGTTCCCCACATCTATCATAGGAATATTTCCTATATAAATAGGATAAATATACATGAGTTACTTACTAAATATAATAATAATAGAGAGATCTACTAATTATCAAAGAGTATAAGAATTTGACCAATCATTTCCATCAGAATATTAGGTGGTCCAATGTTTTAGAAGACCAAAACTTAATGTCTTGAAGTAATGAGTGAGTTATATGGATCAAGAAGAATAGAAGGAGAAATTAGATATTGATTTCAAGCATCAAATTACAAAAGTTACATATATTGAAGTATAAGGAATTAATATCTCCAAAATATCATTCATTTAGAAGGAGTATAGGATGATGTACATGTAATGTATAATGAAAGATTAAGTGGTAGTTGAAGTTACATCCATGAATAAGTTCAATAAGAACATTTGAAGTTTTTTAGTTCAATTATAAATAATTCAATCATTCCTACCAAGTAGAAGAAGAATATTTTTTAAAGATATATCTGTTGTGGGATACAATATATAGACCCTTAACATTCATAATATAGTGAAGCATATGGATTAAGAGTGATTCCTTCCCACACCACTTGTAATTTATGATGGATATATCAGTGGAAAATTCATGACTTGATGGGAGTTGATATGGTAAGGATTAAGTTCTCATCACGAGGTTGAACCTTGTAAAATACCTATGTTTAGTTTAAATTACATTATCAACATTGTATGAAGTAAATTTGGTGAGGATGAATTTATAAAGATCCATAAATCCTAATTTATAATAGAGGTTTAATATACATAATATAATCAATAATTTCAGTTAAACTTAATTGGAAAAATTAGGTCACCCTAGATTCACCCCCTCTCAGTGTGACTTTATGATACTCTAGGAATATCAGGTTGGTTGATGCTTGGGTACAATATAGAGTGAGTGATGGACATATATAGACCAGTGAAAAAAATGATTGTGGATTCTACCAATGAATTCAAAATTCATGATTGTCTTCAGGAGTGGGGAATAATCATGGAATTAGTGGAATTATTTGATGTTGTGATGTGCAAGACAACATGTTTTCCATAATGGTTAATGAGGTGGGTTAATAAATTGTGTTTTTTATATGGAAACTATCACAATAGTTCAAATGAAAATAAAAAAATTTCATTTAGGGACCGAGTAACATTATGATCAGCTGTGGTGAGAGGATACCGGGGTTTTTCACAGTGGCACTAGTTCAGGTGTAGGTTCAACATGGCCATAACCAGTGAAAGGCATAGAATTGGACCAAGAATTAAGGGTTTAATTACTAGGATGGTTCCCAAGGGATTCATGTAGAGAATTCTCATGGATAATAAGTGTTATGGTGGGGATGTTGTAATTAATCACTTTATTTCAATTCAGTGGAGTCATAGAAGAATGGGGTTCTAAATAGGGAGGAACTAGAAATGGTATGTATTTTTGTATCAGATCAAAAATTATCATTTAAAGACAGTATTTAAAAGTTTAAAAGGATGTTTATGAGGTGGGTTCTCAGAAGGAACAGTCTTGAAGTGAAATATCATGTGTTAAGGGATGTAGGTGGACTGGTTGGTGGTAGATTGAATCCATCAAAACCCAAGTGCCAGTCCAAAAGGGTTTTTATAGGCTATTCTGTGGTTATGTAACAACTTTCTACCACTAAAAGTTCGACGGAAGTCTATCAGAGTTCTGATGACATTATGGGATGTTTTTTAAATGGGAATAAAATTTAATTTTTTCCCATTTTAATAGGAATCCCCCTCAGGATTCCCCTTTAGTGTCTAGTGTATGGAGATGAAATTATGACCCCCTCCCTCTATCCCTTCCCATTTCTCCCCTTCAACTTGGGTGGTATGAGGTTTGTTTGACATACTGATTTGAGGTAGGTTGATCTCCTCTTCCCCCCTTTTTTATTCTTCTCTCCTCATCCTTTGATTTAGGAAATTTAATTTAAATATTGGAGATATGATTTCACCAGAGAAGGTTAAAATTGACCTGTCATGTTTGGGATTTTATCTTTATATCTAGAGGATGATTGAGAAAGGTAAATACATAAAATTTCCCAATATTTCATTACTGGTAGGTCACTAAAAAAATGGTTTTATTTTTTTCATTAAATTATGATTATATTGATCTATAAATCAATATTTGATGTTAGGTAATTAGTTTCTGATAGTCTAAGAGATGTACCAAGGAGGGACCACATCCTATTACTTGAGATTTTTTTTATAGAATTATATCTGATGAGATATTATTTTTTTATGATTAATGGGATTAATATTGGTTTAATGTGTTAATTGATTATAATTGTTTTATAATTAATTTAAGTGGAGATTCATTGGATATAGGGCCTTATATTGGTGGAAGGTGACTAGTTGAGCTTGTTAGATGATGGTGGTTGAATTTTGATAATGTAATAACTTTAGTTTGAGGTAGGTGGTCTATGAAAATATCCCTGTGGTTTATGAAATGATTATAAGAAATGTGGTATAAGGTATTACCACTCATGTACAGTTGAACCAAAACTAAAATGAATTGCATCCCATGACTCATATGAACTGGGTATATGTGTCTATAACCCTAATAGAACCATAATTACTGATCTTGGATGCCACAGACACCAAAGATCATGGGATTTACCTAAATTGTGAGATAGGTGATATATGACCCTAATAGGGATATAACCTTAGTGAATTTAAGATAATGTTTGTTGGATAAGTGACCTTAGTCTCCTCCAAGGAGGGGATGTGTTTGATAGGGAATGTTTGGTTAAGGGAGTTGTATGGGACATTGGGATATCTTATAGCCTATTGTCTAGTTTATTAGTGTGTGGGGTGAGGGTTCCTCTATAATTATCACATGATATATAGGTAAGTATACCTTTTTAATAGACTTATGTATAAGTTGTTCATGATAGGATCAATTTAGTGGGACTTTGGAAGTGAGATGGATGATATACCAAAACTTATGTGTTTTACCTCTATCATATTATCCAGGAGATTCATTATAATATGACATGAGGGTGCCTATAAAGAGGGAGATAATTCCCATTGATTAATGGGTCTTGATCCTAGCTTTTAAAAATAGAATAAGGGAACCCATGATGGGTGACCCAATTATGATGTGACCCAGTGGACCTAGCGTCAATTCCTTATGATGTATCATTTTTAAAGGTGGGTAGCAATATGGGGCTAGTAAGTTAGTATCCTTAGATTAATTTGGGAATGATAAAATAGGTTATGTGTGTATTAATTGACCTAGTATGTATTGTGAGTTGGGATAGTTTCTACCCTTTTGACCCTTGGTACCATTATGTCGTTGTTAACTTGTCCTGAAGATTTAAAGTTAAAATAAAATTTATAACTATGTTTTTTCTTGATTGTGCTCAACTTATTGATTATTTAGAATAAATTTTGTGGCTTGGGACTTATAAAAAATGAATATGGATTATGGTATTGTGATGGTTTGTGATATAGTTTGGGATAGCAAGTCAACCATAAATATTTTTGATGATACGGGATGTATTAAGCTATGGGTTAGATGATATGCCAATAATGGGAAGGTTTTGAAATGGGTTAGGGTAGAATTCAAACCATGTATGTGTATGATATTATGAGATATATGTTTTTATATGGTTTAAGAAATCATGCCCAGTATGGATGTTCTTAAATGACCAGTTAGGTTTCATGCCATTTTTCCCTAATGGATGTTTAAGTAGGTCATTCACACCAACAGTGGATTATATATGACTATGGTTTGATGTATGTTTTGGGTTGGGAATTCATGCCATCCATGGACTATTGGTTACTTGGGAGATGATGTGTGTTTCATGTTGGATGACATGACAACCATACAAATTTTGTGAGATGAGTTGATTTGAGATCTTATGGGTTAGATGTGATGTCTTTTTAGGAATTGTTGTATGCAATAGGAAGTGTGATATGGGTTGGATGTGATGCCACCCAAATAGATGTGGTAAAAAGTTGTATGCATGATACATGTTAGATTTAATGCCTCCCAATGACCATATGATGTGGTGGGTAGGATATTATTCCTCGTGTGGACTTTGTGACGCAGGTTAGATGTGATGCCTCATAGGGACAATGAATGGTTATTATCAAAGATGGTATGCTATGTGATATAGCTCCTGAAATTATTCTAATTTGATATTATTGTGACATGTTTAGAGATAAAATAAAACGGATTGAATTAGGAATCCTCTATCATATCCTAACCTTTCCCTTCTTATTTTATTTATATATTAATTTTTATTCTTATCGTAGAGTTTTTTTAAAAGTGGGTTCCCTAGACCCAAATTGAATTGTAATTTTTGATTACCATATCATGTATATAGTGAGTTATAAATTATATATTCTTATCATAATAGTGTTTATGTTTCTATATATACTATTTATATGAACATGTTTTTAGATTAATCATAGTATCAGAAGGTTATAATAGTTATCAGGCTATAATGAGAACATATAGATACCATGGAAATTATCTTAAACACATGTCCTATGGTCTAGACACATCATGCCAAATAGAAATAGATGATGTGTGATTATTAGGTGGTTGGGGATCATAAGAATTGGGACTTCTTCTCATGAAATTCACACATGATGATCTTGAGTAGACGAGATCATGAGAACTGAACAATCAATAGGAAAACCACATGTTTAAGGTTTCATTGGTAGTTTCTATCTACGAACATATGTAATGGTTTCCTAACTTTAGATTATTATTAGTGTATACTATTTTATAAAATAATTTGATATAAGGAAAAACCATATGATTTATATTGTGGTGAGTTATCATGCATTGGGTGTGTCATTAGTGGTATGGAATTTATTGAATAATCAAGATATAATTTATCACTTCTGAAGGGAGTTATATCTTGGTCCTAGTTGATCAGGATGACAATACCATCACTAAATCTATGGCCTTGGTAGAAGAAGGTAAGTCTCTCCAGTTAGTCCAATGAATAATAAAATAAGAAATGATGATGACACAAAGTGTGTGTCCTTATTTATTAAATATCTCAATACAAATAGATTATTTTACACAATGTGTGTTTGCAGGAAAGTTTATCATTTATATGTCTTTTACTTATCTCCTTAGGGATGTTGATGGGTTTATAGACTCCAATCATGGGATATGAGTGGTATTAACTGCTATTTAGATAAGGGACTAGAGGTTTACATAATAAGTGTATTTAAGAGTGTTTATTATTTTTATGAATATGATTTTGGGACTTGGTGGGACCCACCACTCGGGTTCAGGGATGTACGAGAATATACTATCACTAATAATAAATAAATTCATAATATTTGAGTTAGAATAATTATTATAAAATTTATATATTAATGTATTCACATGATTTTAACTGAATACATGGGAAAAATATTTAACGAACAAATATTATTTTAATATTCAAGGTTCATTTAATATTTATGAGAATGATGAGTCAAGTTAATAACTCGGTTTCATCACATAATATATTTTATTATATTACAATAAAGTAATAAATATATAAATGATATTTATGTCTCATTATTAGTCATAAAATGTTGTTTATAGATTATTTAGTGGGTAATGCATATCCTAGGGAGGGGGAGAAATTTTTAGGTATTTTATACATCGCTATATAAGTGGGAGGAGGATATCATTAGTGGTACTATTCACATCATGAATTTGATAGTATCATGGTCTTCTCTCCCACATACTATAGATAGAAGCAATTGGTCCAATCAATTTATCCAAATTATTCTTCACATATCAATGTATCAGTGTTACAATGATCATCAATACATTGATGGTATATTTTTATCTCTATTCTAGAACCCTTATTTTGATTATTCACATTCCTTTAAACTTAAAAATCATGTGTGTATGATATAGAGGTATCTTTAATTGGTTTTTTAAGCAACATTCACCAACAATGATTAGTTGCTTCATTTGCCTTCAAATCGATTGAGGTAAATTTTAATGCATAAATTATTCATGAGGGATCTTCAACTATCAAACCAGAGCCCACATTATAGGATAAGATGTAGTTAAATCAAATAGGGATGAAAAATTTTAAATCCTTAACCCATTTTCTTCCGCTACACACCCCAATACCTTCAATTAGTATCAAATTGATCCCATGAAATTTTCAAGCTAAGAAAAATTATGTTTTCATTAAATTAATGAAGAGGGCATAGTTCCAATCCCCACACCATAAATGGTAATCCAATATAAAATTATATTGATGATATATGGCCATTTAAAGATTAAAAATTAGATCAAAACCATTTGTGTGGGTTAAAAAATGAAGAACACAAACACATAAACACATATATTTGTGTGTGTGGGTGTATGTTTTTAGGGAGAAGTGATTTATGGTATTTTTTAAGATTTATATCCAAGTTTTCAATTGGAATAGTTTTTTTTTCTTGGTGGGTCATTCCACTATTTTTGGAATTTACTTTTTTAATTAATTTTTTAAAAATATTAATGAGATAGGCTTTGTAATTCTTTAAAAAAGGGTAAAAAAATAAAACCTATGGCTGAAGGGGTCACATGGGTCAAGTAATAGTGAAAATAATAAATAAAAAGGGGATAAGGGTGGGCACAATTGGAATAGTTTTTTTTTGTCTTGGTGGGTCATTCCACTATTTTTGGAATTTACTTTTTTTAATTAATTTTTTAAAAATATTAATGAGATAGGCTTTGTAATGCTTTAAAAAAGGGTAAAAAAATAAAACCTATGGCTGAAGGGGTCACATGGGTCAAGTAATAGTGAAAATAAAAAATAAAAAGTGGATAAGGGTGGGCACTATTGCAGGAACCATAGAAGAAAACAATTTTTTTTTTAATTTGGGGCAGTTGCACCACTACCCGTCTCCATTGAACCTGCCACATGACCACCTAGACTAAACCTCACCGTATGCCTTCACATAGCACAACTAAATGTTGGATTCCCTTCTACTACGTTCACTATGTAAGCCACTTTCTAAACTACCCTACCACCATAACACCTTCTTCTTACAACCCCGACCCCCTCAACACTCTCGCCATGTTGCAGGCCTTCACATCATTGGCCTCTTCTACTTAGATTCCTACTGCCAACACCCTTTGATCACCTCTAACCTCCCATCATACAACCCTTCTAGTCACCTACCATGCTCAAATTCCCACCACACCGACCTCCCACCATGTTCCTTCGCTATAGGCTCCCACCACATAGCCAACCCCACCACTAGCTAGCCCCACTTCCCATGCACTACTAACTAGACCCCCAATCAGCTTTTGTACCTCTTACACATGCAATCTCATAGGGAAACCTCTTCCATCTGACCCATGATTAAGATGGGTCAGCCCAACCTTCCTGGAATAATCATGGAAAAAATACCAAAACCCCTTTTAAGGGGTTTTTGGGATAACCAATGGTCTGTAAAAAAAATAAAAAATTTCAAAAAATTGATTTAATTTCTTTAGAATATAATTATATTTAATTTGGGGTTTTGAGACATCAAATTTTTAATTAAAATTAGGTTAAATTATATTAATTAAAACTTCCCTCGACATAAATTTATCCAAAATTTAATTTTTATTATGCATTAGATTTATGTGTTGAATGATATTGAGTAGTGACTGTCCAATATATTTCTAGGTTTAATTAATTAATTAATTATTTCATACAGTTGATATTTGTAGTAATTAATTAATTAAATAGATGATTTTTTCATCTTATGTCTTCCTCATTATATGTATAAGAGCCTATGTTTCCACAAGAGATGTATTTCATGTTTATTATGAATTATTGAGACCCCCTCACCCACATGAAAGTATTTATGTATTATGAGGAAGAAGATTGAGGACATGTATTTCACTGATATGATCCAATATTTCATAAAAGATGTAGATATATTGGATCAGGGTGTGAGCTATCATACGAGTCTTACAAAACTCATGTATTTTACACCCAATGTCATGGCCGATTCATTGATCATAAATGGATCAAGAAATACCAAATTACTAAGATAAGTAACACTATTTATTTATTTTATGAATAATTTTTTATAATTATGAAAGTGAACGTGATCAAATAAAGTAATAAACAAAATTCATATATTAAAAAAATTTAGACATGGTGAATATTTTCTATTTACTTCATGGTCAAGTTGTGAGTTTGACCAAATAATATGTGTATATCTGGTAGAAAATTATTTCATTCTTCTAGAAATAATAGAAAAACTACAATAAATATTAAGTCATAACACCTTATATATTTTTAATTTGAAGAAAAATGGTTGTATGAGGTGATTTTCAGCCATAGTTGAGGGTGCCTCATTCTACTATGTTGTTCTTATGAGAGCGATGGGTAGAATTAGCTAAATATTTTTGAAAAAAAGTATCCATAGATATATTGTTGAATATTTATATTCAATTTTCTGAGTAAATCAAGTTTATTATTTCTAGAAGCTGAGACTTCACTCAACAATTTAAGGAGTCACGAGTTAATTGGTTCGATAGTCAAACGCCAACCTTGAAACACTTTGAATAGTGGAATAACCATATAATAAGATATAAGGATATTTTTTAGGGATTATTTACACTATAATACTTATGAGACTTGGTATTTTGAATCTAGTAGTGTGGGATACTAGGTTTAGATAAAATTGTGGGAGACATTTAATGATTTAATTGTTAATGTCTACTTAGTAATAAATATAAAGTACTTATCTACTAATATTTTATTTGATTGAATAATGGAAATAATACCACAAGTAAACAATGATTATTATTAGACATATAACATTTCTTCATCAACATAAATTTCCAAGAGTATTACATGAACCTATGAAAAGTACTGCGATATATGAAATTCAATGCGCTAGAGTCCCCACTACCTGCTAAGACACCCTAGGAAGTGAGGGCGTGAAATATGCTTTCATGAGGCACATCTATGAAGAATTTAAAGTTTTAATCCTAATTATATAATAAATTTCAATGTGTTTTTGAAAAAACATCTTGACATGGATTATTTCACATGTTTTCTCATCTCTAAGAAGATTATGAGGAGAAATTGAGGTGAGATGTGAATGAGAGGATGACTACACTGAATACATGTAAATTAGAATATGTATCATGATCTTTCAATAAATAAAATTATTATGTCCTTATCAAGGACTTACTCTAGTTTAATTTAAGATTATAAAATGAAAAATATGGGTAAAACACCTCATTACCTTTTGGGTACGGTTTTACAATCAAATCAAGATTTAAAGAAAGTTTAATCTTTAGTTTTTTATGGTGAAATAGATAAATCAAAAAGAAAAAATTCCGATGAAAAGTGTGATTCCAAAAGAAAATTTGCAACATCATTCAAATAAAATATTTAAGGAATTATATATGTGGTTATTTTTTTACAGGTCATGAGATAAGTGTATGGAAGATAAAATGCAATGAATCATCGTAGAAGAAAACATAGGCTTCAACTAAATCACAGTCATCATTATTTGTGAGGTTTCTATTATAATTATTGGGTATTAAATATGGTATGCCTATCACATATATTTATTTAATTATAGTAACCAAGTAAGTATATAAATGTTACAAGAATTATGATAAATTCACAAAGAAGATGAGAAAGGGTGATTCCTAAGTCAAAAAATGAGAAGTAAAAAACTTTTAATTTACAAGTTTAATTCTTCTAGTTGAACTTTTGTTAATTATTACCAAAAATCTCACATGTCCATTGGAACCAAGGATAAATTATTCTATGAAGGAATGAATGTTATTTATGGTGTATAATACTCAACCAATAGTTCAGTAATACATGAATCATTGGTAACACATGATGAATATAAAATATAAGACTTTATACACAGTTGTGGAAAGATAATTATTTTTATATTAAAAATATTTAGTTATAAAGGATATACCTAGTATGGTTTTTAGACTCTTTAGAGTTAATGACATTAGGTATTATCGACACACATAATTATTTTGTTTTAGATAAATAAACATTTAGAAATAATGGTAACACACAAAGCATTTTGAGTTAGTTTATATAGAGAGCATGGAATCTTCCAAGGTTAAGTTAGTGGTAAATATACATCATAATATTAATTTATGTGTTTTAAGGAATATAAAAGTGAAGTAAAATATATTAATGGTTAGAATATATGAGTTGATTCAGGCCTGTGTGCTAAAGAATATATTGACCAAGCATTCATTGATTAAGAAATTTAGAGTGTATTTATTACTAAACTAACATTTCATTATACATATCAATGTTATGATGTTATTAAGGAATATAAATGATGAGTATAATAGGAAAAAATTGATTAATAAAATGTAGTGTAGAGTAATTCCAAAATGGGAAATTCTATATACACATAAGAATTACAATGTAAGTAAAAGGTGAATCAATGATAAGTTTCATATTAATTATATATAATTTCATTATATTTCAAGAAATGATTCAAAAATAGTGGAGTTATCATATAACTATATGAACAATAATAAAAAATGGATATCATTTGAGTTATAATATGAAATAAATCCATCATGTCTTAATAACATGTGTCTAGATACAAAGTGTTTGTTTAAGATATAAAAAAAATTTAGAAAGAAAAACAAAATTTACATCAAAAGAAATTATACTAATGGTTTATAAGAATATTATAGAAATCCCTGAGATAGAAAATTAGAGTCAAGTGATAGATTATATTTCTATAATAGGGTGAATATCTCTATTTGAGATTATGGGAGAATGATTGACTTGGGTTAGGTCAAGGATAAATATGCACAACTAGTTGGTATGAGAAGAAGTTCCATAAGAGCTTGTGGAAAAAGAATTTTCCACATAAACACACTATATAGAAAGTATAAAACCATATTAATAGGTTAAAATTCAAAATAGTAGGTGATATATTACTCGATAAGAATAATGGATCCTACAAAAAAGTAGTAAACAAAAATTATTTAAGATTGATAATTATAATTCAATATTGGTTTAAATATACCAAATTATAGGTTATTAGTATTTTTAATGTTTCAAATATTGATACTATGGTGTTATTAAAGAGAAAAAATACATGGATGTTCAAGTTCATACCAAAGAGGTATGATAGATAGCTGAGAGGTTTAAAAATAAATTTCTAGACATATTCTATGATATAAACTTTGCAAAAATTATTATTCCCAATCCATTATAATTTTATTTGTCATAGATACTATATATTATCATTTTATTTGAAATTAGTTGTCAATATAAACTTTATTGGATAATTTCTATATGATTCTACCAGAAATATTTGAAGCCTCCATTGAATTCCAATAAGGGTTCAAAGTTACTAAAATACTATTTTGGATCTATATAAGAAATATGATTATCGAATATTCATTTGGAATAAATTTTTTCTATGTTTCTAAAATAGGTTAGTGAGAGTGCCACAATTTTATAAATTAAATATTTTTATCACATATAGAAAATGATTTTTTAGTCTTATAGTTAGTTAATACTAGAATGAAAGTAACTCTCTAAATATTTAATCAAAGTATCAACCAAAGTTCTAGGGAATGAGATCTAATAATGCATATTTAATGGGTTTCTTATACCATGTCAAAGTACATATGTTGATAAGGTATTGAAAAATATAAGTTGGAACAATTGGAGAGAGAATTATTTCCAATGTCACACGGAATGAATCTCTCTAAAAAGACTTGAATGACACATCAGAGGATATTAATGTGGTGAGTATAATTACATATGTTTCTACTATGGATAAATAAAATATTCCATGGTTTTTAATAAAAAAATATATTTCCAATACATAATTTATGGTTGGATAATATTAGTAAAAATCAGGAGAACTGCATTGGATGTAGTTAGAAATATCCAATTTTACTTGAGAGAGTATATTGGATATGTTCCAGGTACATGGAGAGGAAGGGAAACTAGTCATAAAGGGGAAAAATAGTTTTTATTTGTATAAATATAATTTAATATCACATTTAGACTAAAGTAATGATCAAGATAACCTCACTAAATCTAGTTGTATCTATATATACAAATACTGAGTACATTTCTAATTTTGATGTACTTGAAGAAAAAGTATAAAAAATGTACAATAATTTTTTTCCATTTCTTAGAACTGAAACTAGTAAATAATTTTGTTTTTAAAAATATAAATTATGTTAATCCCGATATAGGTACTAAAGAATATGTGAAGTTATAACATTGGGAAAAAATAATATACCAAAAGATATTATCTCTTGAGGATTCTAACTTAAGGAGTTGAAGTATGTAATGAAATGACTTTTTATGAAGGTATGCATCATTTTTATTACATTAATTCCTTGGTTTTGAACTAATATGAATTTACAGTAATGCTATGGAGGAATAGAGGATATCAAGGGCTTGTTAGGATCGTAGATCCCCACATTTTGGAAAACAGCTGGGCCACACTGTTAGTAGAAACCATGTATCCTAGGAGACATGGTTTGAGTAAAACATGTGGGGTGGTCTAGTGCACTATCTAGGGCCACATGGTTTGATGAAAATATGAGGCCCATACTACATGCCTACGAAATTTCTATAGACATTTCAATATAGGGTAAATTCATGGTTGGTGCACTGTTTTTCCAACTGTGAGCTAAGAACATGTGTGTGTGTGTGTGGGGGGGGGGGTCTTAAGGTAGTGCTAGGAATATGGTTTGGCCAACTGAAAAGACAAATCATGTGACCCCCATTTAATTTGGGTAAAATTAAAATTTACCTTAAAGTATTTAAATGTTTAAACCCATCTTCCCTTTTATTTTCTCCTGCAACAGCCACCCCTTTCTCTCATTGAAGATTCCTCTCAATCCTTGGATCTAGTAATTGATTCTGTATTCACCATCCAAAAACCAAAGAAAGAGTCATTCATATCATTGGATAAACATCAGTGAGTTATATATTAATCTTTCACCTTTTGTTGTTTCTCTTCTCCTTGATGGAGTTATTTTGGTTCATACTCTTATACCCTATTTTCAGGTTGTTCATCAGTTCTTTCATTTTATTCTAATTTGGATTGAATCAAAGGATGATAATGGATGATTACTCCTTAAAATTCTTAATGTAGGTTTTTATATACCTTTTTTTCTTATATTTTAGTTTTTTATACCTTATTTATATTGTTCCACACACCAAACTTTATGGGGTTTTCTTCCTAAATTAATAAACCTTTGAGTTAAATGTTAAATTATTGTTTAGAATATGTCGTGGAACCTGTATATTAGGTTGGTGGTTATTGAACTTAACCCAAACCACACATGGGGTGTGTTATGATCTTTGTACATGATAATGCCACCCTCGGTTTGAGTTGAGTATTTCTTCTTATGGGGAATTAAACATGGTAATGCAAGGGATTATTAAAGGTCGTAAAAACCTTACGAAACCTTATCATTTATATATGAAAGGTATTAAATAGGTAATTTTTTTGATTTCATATTATTGTGAATGTATTATTGAAATTATTAATGAAATGTTTTATATAATGGTGAATGATTTAGTTATGATGATAATGGGGTTTTTGGTATGGCACTAATGACCAACATGGATGTCATAGACATTTCTACTCCATAGTTCTAGCTTGATTAGAAGCCTTGGACATTTTTACTCTTTGGATCCAGTTTAAATAACTTTTTATAATGCCTTGGAAATTTCTACTCCTTGGATATGGTTTTATTGACTTATTAGGTTGCATTGGAAATTTTTAATCCTTGGATCTGATGACCTATTAGGATCCCTTGGACATTTCTACTCTTTGAATCTAAACCACTAGGATTCCATGGACATTTCTACTCTATGTATCCAGATTACTTGGATGCCATGAATTTTTCTACTCCTTTGATCATGGACATGCTTTTCTGATACTTGATTACATAATTTAGGCCATTGTTGATGCTTACCATGCATTACAGTTAGGACATATGATATGGTTTATTGATTATAGTGAGACTTGATAGATTGTACAATATCACTTTCATTATTACTACTTGTACTCCTATTATATCTTCACACTACTTCAACTTATATACATAGACTAGAATATTTATAGACACCAACGATGGTGGCCTACTGAGTGTTATCTCACACCCTGTTCGGGTCACTAGGACAGAACTCATGGATATAGGTAGGGATAGAGGGAAGTGCCCTCTTGAAAGTACTTGGTTGATTATTAAATTTGAGAAGTGGAGCAGAGTACCTAGCTATAGCTCGTGATTCTATCTGGAGGAAGTTTAATTTGGTATTTTTGTGATTTTGATATATTTATTGTACTGGATGACAATTTCCATATATTTCTTATCTTTTTTATAGATCTATTAAATACACATAATTTTTTATATAATGCTACATATGTCATTGATTATTATTACTGATGTTTGGATGATTTATCTTATATTTTTGGTTTATATTGTTCTACTAATTTTTATTTATTTATGGTACCACTGTGTTACTACGATTATGAGGTTATATCCTCCCCACCATACCATCATAGACCCTCGCTGCTAGTCGACAACCTCTAGCGTACATGGAGGTGGGATTAAGGCCTTATGACCCACCGGACTAAGGCACCATTTAGTGGATTCCAGGCCATGATGTTACAATGTTGCATCATAGGGTTTATTTTATTTTTTCTTATCATTTGGGAATATTATAAAGGATATTGGGAATGTGTCATAGTTTGGTAATGATATCTTCATGGGATTAACCAACCCATATATAAGGAAAAGCAAAATTTATAGGGATGAGATATTTTGTTTTGGTTTATGCATGTTATAGTTGATTTGAATCCAGGGTTTGGTGACACACTTGATGTTTTATGTTTCTTATGATTATATATTTTTAAAATTTTCATGGTATGGTATGAAATATTACATCATTCATCATCACATGAACTTTAGGACTTATATGTCATGTATTATTCCATGCCATGTTTACTTACTGCATGCATTCCTAATTGCATGATATATGTTTTATGTTCGTTGAGTGATATATTGTTATTTGACTAATGTTTAATATAAGGACTTTATAAATAATAGTTTTTGACTATATGGATTCCACATTTCAATTTATAATATGTACGGTCCATTATAAATTAGAAGTGGTGATCTATATAGTTCAACCTTTTCAAGGGAATTTCTATATAAATGATAATTAATTTAAATGAAGTTGAATTATAAAAATAATTGGTCACCATTAAATTTGGATTCAAATTTCAATTTAAATGATGTTTTCCTCCATAAATTTCAATTGACACTCTGTATACCAGAACCTTGAACTTTTAGTAGAGAACTTGATCGTGACTAAACCTTAGTAGTGGGAAATAATATGTTTCTCTTAATTATCTAATGATATATACAATGATCATAAATAGATTTATGACCAGGAAGAGGAGTGTGACTTGTGTTTAAGAAGCCATGTGCCTATGCCACTTGTATATCTGTGATCCTGTTGATACCAAATATTGTATGAGGCATGTGCTTGACATTTGTAGAGATATTCCCCTACGATGGACTCTAATTTTGTGCCATAAGGGTGGAAAAGACCATACTATAGAGGTGGTGGGCCTTGGGCCACCCATAGAACCTCCTATAGTTCCACTTATGGAACCACCTGTTATTCCTGGTATTGGTGATGATTACTAGTTCAAATAGGTTTTCCTACGATTTATGCAGACTATTTAGGGATCCCCACAACCAAACCCAACTATGGTAGATTTGACGCGTGAGTTTCAACAATAGAATCCACTTAGGTTTTCAGGTTATAGTGGACCACATGATATAGATTCAAGGATAGAGGCCACAATATTTATTTTTGAGTAAGTTGAGAGACATCTTGAGAGGAGAGTAAAGATCACAATATATATTTTACAAGATTCATCAAAGAGATGTTGGGACATTATTACTCAAATGGATCATCATCCACTAGTACAAAAACTCTTTTTAACGTCTCCTTTTTCTTAACGGTATTTAGAACCAATGTGAAAATATATAAAAATTTATTTCTCAGGAATTTCTTATATAACAGATGTTAAAATACATTTTCACTAATTTTCACATCGGTTATATAATAACCTATGTGAAAAATCAATTTTATGGACCTTTTCACGTCAGTTCTAAATAAAAAATGTGAAAAAACAAACATAATGACTTTTTCACATTAGTTATTTCATAAAATATGTGGAAAATGTTTTAAAACATGTAGCTTATTTTACAATATTTTATTTTATTGGTCTAAGAACTCAAGTGGTGTTACAGATCAAAATTTATGGAAATCAGAAGTTGATCATCTCTAAACGATGTCTTAGTGAAGTCCAACTTTCGATGGCCATAACATTTGATCCGTAACTCCATTTTACCAATACGACCAATAAAATCAAAGCTTGAAAAATTATAATATATTCTTATAAAAAATTTTCAGATCATTTTTTTAAAAATGATGTGAAAAATTTCCTATAACATCGGGTTTTTTTTAAAAACCAATGTGAAAAGTTAGTGTTTCACATCGATTATTATAAAACCGATGTGATAAGTTAGTTTTTCATGTGAATTATTATAAAAATGATGTTAATTTTTTTCTAAAACATGTATTTAATTTCAAAATATTCTATTTTACTGGTCTGGGAGTTCAAATGGAGTTACATATCAAAAGTTATGGAAATCAGAAGTTGATCATCTCTAACGGATGTCTTAGAGAAGTCCAACTTCTGATGTCCATAAATTTTTTTTTTCTGTAACACCTTTTCACATACATTACTAGTAAAATAAAATCTTGGGAAATTAAATACATTTTTATAAAAAAATTTAATGTCTGCTTTTTAAAATCGACATGAAAAATACTCTTTAATGTTGGTATTTTTCAAAAACTGACATGAAAAGTTAGTGTTTCATGTCAGTTATTGAAAAAGAACATGAAAATTTAGTTTTTCATGTCAGTTATTATCAAAAAGTTGTGAAAAATGTTTTAAAAATTTATTTTATTTCCCAAGCTTCAATTTGACTATTCTTTGAGCTCAAATGGGGTTACAGATCAAAATTTATGGCAATCAGAAATTGAGCATCTCTAAAAGATGTCTTAGAGAAGTCCAACTTCTAATAACCATAAATTTTGATCCTTAACTTCATTTGAGATCCAAGAATAGAAAAATATAATATTAGGAGATGAAATAATTTTTTTAAACATTTTTCACATTAGTTATTTTAAAACCAATGTGAAAAAATCCCTTTAATGTTGATAATTTTCAAAAACCGAGGTGAATAGTTAGTGTTTCATATCAGTTATTATAAAACCAACATGAAAATTTATTTTTTAACATTAGATATTATAAAACCAACATTAAAATTATTTAAAACATGTATTTCATTTCACAATATTCAATTTTACTGGTATTGGACCGCAAATGGAGTTATATATCAAAAGTTATGGCAATCAGAAGTTGATCATCTCTAAACGACGTCTTAGAGAAGCCCAAATTATGATGGACATAACTTTTGATCCATAACTTTGTTTGACCTCCACAACTAGTAAAATTGAATATTAATAATTGAAATAAATTTTAATAAACATTTTTTACATTAACTTTTTTTATAACCGACATAAAAAATTCCATTTAACATCAGTTTTTTTAAAACTCACATTAAAAGATAGTGTTTCACATTAGTTATTATAAAAACAATGTGAAAAGTTAGTTTTTCATGTTGGTTATATGATAAAAAACCTGAAAAATGAAAACATTTACATCTTTTCATGATATTTATCATAAAACTGACATCAAAGATAATTTTAATATCCTGCCAATGCGTGATTTCAATTTTTTACAACACTACATCGAAATTTTTAATTGCCACCTAAAATTTATAATACCATGTTTTCTTTTACCATATCATTTATATGTATTCATTATAAAAATAGATTAATTTAATGATCAATTATTTCAACCATCATCATTCCATCGACTCAACTTGTTTTATCTTCATCATGAATCCACAATTTTTTCTTTTCACAATCTCATCAAGGTATTTGTAGTTTTTTCCCTGATTTATATTTTTTTATTATTAGCATTTTCTTTTACCATATCATTTTTACGATTTAATTATAAATATATATTAATTTAACAATCAATTCTTTTGACCATCATCATTCCACTGACTCGTATCATTTGCTCTTTATTGTGAATCCACAATTTTTTCTTTCCATGATCTCTTCAAGGTATTTGTAATTATTTTTCCATTATTTATGTTTTTTATTATTAGTTTTCTTAATTGATATACCATTTATTGATTATTCATTTATTATAATGAAGAATAATTCTTCGTATCATGGTAAAAATACAAATATTCCTTTGGATTCTAAAATTACTTCTAAGACTAAGCTTTGGTTGGCTCATTCGATCATTCCTTGAAAAAAATATCCAACTTATGACGGTCATAACTCTTGATCCATAACTCTATTTGAGCACTATGACCAGTCAAATCAAATATTATGAAATTATCTACAATTTGGTAATCCTTTTTCATGTTTAAAAAAAAACCAAAATGAAAAATAAAATTTTAAAGTTGGTTTTTCAAAAACGAACATTATAAAGGAATTTTAACGCCGGTTTTCAAAAAACCGACGTGAAAATATATTTTTAACATAATGTTTTGTAAAATTGATGGGATTTCACTAATTTTTTTTTAAAAATGAAATGAAAAATAATAAAAAAACATTTTTAATGTTTTTATTAAAAATAACGTTAAAAACAAATTTATAATGTCACTTTCAAAGATGTCAAATTAGGAACCAATGTTAAAAATCTAAAAAAACTAACGTAAAAAAGTATTGTTGTACTCGTGATCAAGATATGGCCTGGATGTATTTCTAGATGGAATTATATTATTTTTTATCCGAATATGTTGAGGGATGATAGTTCTAGAGTGTCTATACACTTGGAGTAGAGAACATTGTTAGTCATGGACTATTTTTTCCGTTTTATAAAGATACATTATTTCAAACCTATTCTATTAGGTGAAGAGTTTTATTAAGCTAGGTGATTTGTGGATGGCCTCAGGTATGCAATCTGATCATGGGTGAATGTATTTCATATTGGAACTATAATTGAAGCAGTAAATTAGTTTCTTATTATTGAGCATAACCTAAGGGAATATGGGGGCATAAAGAAGGGAAGTTCAGCTTCTCGACCCAATAGTGAAATATCAAGTGGTAGGAAGAGGTTCTTTGAGACCTCTCATGAGGGGAATACCAACCAAAGAATGAGTTTTGGTAGTTCTGTTTTTTTTCACTAGTGTGGGAGGAAGATCCACATGAGTATCCAATGTGATAAAAAATCAGTTGAGTGATGAGACTATGACAATATGGGCTATCTATAACAGTTTTGTAGGAGCTTACCTCTATAATATATTGAAAGAGGGTCAACACTGACTCAACATTCAGGAGTTGGATCTTCTTTTCAGGAAGAGAGCTCGATTGAGGTTGGCCAATCAGTCCATTGTAGTAGTCATTTATCATATATTTAGATTATAGGTTATTAGTCATAACAAAGTGGTTCTACTTAGGTCAGTTATATTTTTTATCATGGTTGTGGTTTTGGACATATTTATGACAGTTTAGAGAGTACCCCTCTGAGATAGGTGGGTGTCAATTCGTATGGGACCTATTTTTTTCTCAAGATGATAGGATTCAATCAGAGAGTGCATGAGAGTGCAGAGAGGGATCCTTTTGATATGTGGGTGTCACTTTGTATGGGACCTCTTTGTCCTTGAGATGACAGGATTTGATATCAATCTCAGGATGGACTAGTTGGTTCCCTATCATGATTACATTGACTATTATCACTAAAGGGTGACTTTCACATCACCTAAGGGAAGGTTTTTTATTCACAAGGGTGAATGGGATGACCAAGAGAGAAGATATATACCCAATCATCATAGGTTGGGTGGGATGAAAATCCATAATGCATGCTTATATATGGATGATCAAGGAACACATCAGGTAGATTTCTTTCTAGTGGTGGATTGGTTCATGGAAATTTTCCAAGATGAATTTTCAGGACTACCTCTAGAGAGATATGTAGATTTTTCCTTGAAGATTGTTTCTAGAGCTTCATCGATATCCATTCCTCCTTATAGTATGGATACTATTGAGTTGTAAGAGCTCAAGAGGGAGCTATAGAAGTTTTAAGAAAAGGGGTTTATACGACCCAATACTTCTTCATGGGTTTCACTAGTACTTTTTTCTAAGATGGAATAAGAAACCATTCATTTATATGTGGATTATCAAAAATTTAACTAGTTGATAGTTAAGAACTTTTATCCTTTTCCCTGAATAGATTATCTCTTCAACCAAATTTGAGGAGATAACATTTTGTTAAATATTGATATGAGATTGAGTTATCTTTAGGTGTGTGTTAGCCTATTAGAAATACCAAATATATAATTTCATAGTATATATAACTTGTATGAGTATTTGGTCATGCTATTCGGTCTCACAAACACATTAATCGTTTTCATGGAAATGTTGAACCGGGTTTTCCATCGCTTTTACGATTTGATTATGGTGGTATTCATGGAATATATCTTGGTGTATTCTCACACTCAACCTGACTATGAAAAACACCTTGAGATCATATTGGATAGACTGATAGAGATTCATTCATATTCTAAGCTCACAAAGTGATACTTTTTAATGGAGAAAATTCACTTTATGGGTAATATTATCTCTGATATAAGAGTATTAGTTGACCTAGGGAAGGTGAGAGAAATAGTTTTCTAGGATCAACCTAAGAACGTATTTTATATATATATTTACAGGTGATATCTGTTTATTACTTGTGCTTTATTCAAGAATTATAATCCCTAGAAACACCTCTTATGGTCTTGAATAAGAAGGGTGTGAAGTTCATATGGTTTGAATCATGTGAGAAAGGCTTTCAAAAAATAAAATGGAGACCGAATTTAGCACTGATCCAGATTCTGTTAGATCTAAGAAGAAGCTATATAATCTATTATAATGAATCAGGTATCAATATAGGATTATTTTTGATGTAGGAGGAGTGAGTCATGTCTTACGAGCCTTGTTAGTTGAAGACACACGAGAGGAACTACCCAACAACTGATCTTGAGTTATCCACTATTGTTTATGCCTTGTGCTGTTAGAGGAATTACTTACTAGGAGAGTGTTTTTTGGTGTAAATGGACCAAAAAAACATTAATTACATATTTCCATAGTGTGAATTTAAGTTTTGAAAATGAATATGGTTTGAGTATCTATACTCCTTCAAAATAAAACATTCATATATGACTAGAAAAGGGAACACAGTTTCCAATTCACTGAGCAAGAGGGCTCAAGAATAGATAGTTTATAAAGAATATAGTGAGTTCTAGTTTGTGGCCTTATTTTCTGAGATGCACTTTGAAGTGAAAGATAGCCACAACCTGTTTTTTTCTCATCCTAAGTGGCGAATTCTACTCTTCTGGATAGGGTGAGGATAAGTGAGAATCAGGTTCTAAGGTCTTGGTACTACGAGAGAGCATGGAAGGTGAGGAACCATCACCTAGTTGTACTATTGGTGAGGATGAAATTCTATGCATACAAGGGTGTTTCTGGGTTCTAGAAGACATTCAAGAGGATTTGATGTGGGAATTTCATGACTCATCTTGGGGAGTACATACGAGTATCACTAAGATGTTTCAATACTTATTCTTCTAGTATTAATAGCCTGTATTGAAATGAGAGATAACCTACATTATTAATCAGTGTTCCACTTATCTATAGGTGAAGACAGAACATCAGGAACTTGCATGAATCTTATATCTATTTTCTATTCCTGAGTGTTAATGGGACAATTTCACAATATATTTCATTGCAGGTTTTCTTAGATCACCTCGAGGTAATGATATAATTTAGGTAGTTATTGTTCAGTTGATAAAGGTCACCCACTTATTACCTATTCGAGAGGCCCTCTTAGTGGATGATCTAGGTAGGCTATACATAATGGAGATCATATAATTTCACAGATCTCCACATTCTATTATATCTGATTGGTATTATTCTTTGACATCATTGTTCTTGTAGGTGCTACTGAGGGACTTGGGAAATAGGTGGTTCTAATCATGTCCTATCACCCTCAGACCGATGGTCAGGCATAGCATATGATTTAAATGGATCCTTACAAGGCCTTATATAGTAGGCCATTTTGATCACATATATACTGGTTGGAGGTTGGAGAGATTGAACTTCTTGGAACACATCTCATTCAAGAAACTACAGAGAAGGTGATGCTAATAAATAAGTGGATGATGGCCAATCAGTCTAAAAATCATCCATATAAAAACCACATTTAACAACCTCTATTTTTATGTGGGGAGTCTGGTTTTGTTATGGGTTTCTGCTATATTGGGGCATAAATGGAATCATTAACAAGGGAAGATATCACCTCATTACATTGGGGCCTTCAAGATTCTGGATAGAGTTGGGTCAGTATCCTATCAATTGTTGTTACCTCAAAGGCACTAGTCCATTCATGAAATCTTCCATGCATCACATATTTATTGATATCATTCTAATACATCACATATTCTTCATCCCAAGGAGTATGAGTTGGAGGTAGATGCGTCTTTTGAGGATCATCCTATCCATATTGTTGATTAAAGTATAAAGGATCTCTGAGGTAGGTTAGTTCCTTTAGTGTGTTGCTATGGTAGCATGACTGAGTATAGGATGAGACCTGGGAGTGAGAAACTAATATATGAGCTTTGTGGCCATAGAATTTCTTAGATGTTTCCTTAATACCCTCAGAATACCAACTCAGGGATAAGTTTTTGTATGAACGGGATGTTGTAATAACTTAAATTTTTAAAAAGGTATTGGGATTATTTTCCAGTTGAATTCCTTAGTTTGGACATAATATTAATGCATAGTAAGAATATTGAGGAAAAAATGGATTTCATGGATTGTTCAGAGCTCAGAGCCCCACTATTATGAAAACAAATATGCAACATGGTTAGTAGAAATCGTTCTTCTTAGGATGTATTGTTTGAGTAAACCATGTGGGGTAGTCAAGTGCACTATATTGGTCCACATGACTTGATGAAATTGTGTGGCCTAGGCCACATTTCCATGTGACTGATATAGAAATTTTAACAAAGAGAAAACACACCATCGACACATATTTTGTCTAATCATGTTCCCCAAACATGCAAGGGGGTCTTGAGGTAATACTGGCCATATGGTTGGTGCCCAGTTTGGTCAACCGTGTGGCCAAACCATTTTACACCCCTTTAAGTTGGGTAAAGTAATTTTTTTCCCTTAAGTACTTTAAATATTTAAACCCCAATTCCTTTTTATTTTCTCCAGTAGTGACCACCCCTTTCTATCATTGAATCTCACTCTCAAGACTTTGATCTTGGATTTGATCCCATTTCACCATCATTATTCTGAATCAAGATCCATTCCCCTTGTCCGATAGTCACTGATGAGTTCTCCATTCCCCTTTTAACTTTATATGTTTCTCTTTTCATTGATAGATTTATTTTGGTGCAGGATCTTATCCACTATTTTTATGGCAACCATTTTTTCTTTGATTTTACTTTGATATGGGTTGAATCAGATGCTGAGACTAGATGAGTAATCATTGAGAGGCTTAAGGTAGCTTGTCTATAAATTTTCCCTTAAAGTATGGATGTTTACTCCTTATTTCCATTGTGATGCACACTGGACATTCAAGGCATTGTTTCCTAAATTAATAAAACATTGATTTAAATGTTAAAAAAAATGTTTAAGACATGAAATGCCACCTATATATTAGGTTGTAGGTTTTTGAACTCAACCTAAACCACCCATGGGATGATTTCTTCTCTTTGTACATGATTATCTCACTTTCGAGGTGAGTTGAGTTAGCTGTTCTTATGGGGAATTAAATGTGATAATGAAATATATCGTTAAAGGTCGTAAACACCTTATAACAGCTTTCCATTTGTATATGAAAGGTATTAAATGGTTAATCCCTTAGCATGAATATATTTATGATGAGATTAGTGAAATTATTAATTAAATGGTTTATGTATGGTGAATGATTTATTTATGATGATAATGGGGTTTGTGGTATGGAACCAATGACCCCATGTATACCATGGAAATTTATAATCCATGAGTCTAGTTTTATTAGGATACCTACTCCTTGGATCTGGTTTACTTGAATTCTTAGGATGCCTTGGACATTTCTACTCCTTGGATCTGGTTTACTCAACCTATTGGGAATCCTTAAAAATTTATACTCCTTGGACTAAATGACCTATTAATATGCCTTTATCATTTCTAATACTTGGAGCTGAGCCACTAAAATTCCATGGACATTTATACTCCATGGATAGAGATTACTTGGATGCCTTGGACTTTTCTATTACATAGATCATGGACATGTTTGTATGATACTTGATTACATGGAGTAGGCTATTTATGATTCTTACCATTATTTACAATTATCCCCTATGCTATGGTTACCTAATCACAGAGAGACTTAATAGACCAGAGATTACCACATTCATTTTTTTACTTGTACTACTATTATATCTGTACACTACTTCAGCTTATATTCAAAGACTAGATTTATTATAGACACCATTAGTGGTGGAATGAAAATTTTATATCACACACTAATCATTCCTCTATTGGGGTAGTTGGGCTGACTTCAGAGATGTTGGTAGGGACAAGGGAAAGTGAATTATTGACAATCCATGATTGAATATTACATAGGTGTAGGGGAGAATAGGTCCAGGATACATCCCATGATTCTATGTTGAGATGGTTTATTTTGGATTTTTTTTTCATTTTGATAAATGTATTATACTGGATGCATGTTTCGATGTATAAAATGTCTTTTTATAGCTCCATGATATGAACATAAAATTTTATACAATGTTTCCTTTAACTTGGATTATTATTACTGATGTATGGATAATTTATCCTCTATTGTTTCTTTGTATTATTCTTATAATTTATATTTATTTATAGTACTAATGTGGTTCCCTAATTATGAGTTTATAGTCTCCCCATAGTTCCATCATATACCCTCACTTCTAGTCGGAAACCTCTGACATACAAGGAGGTGTGCTTGAGGTCTTGGGACCCACCAGATCAAGGCATGGTTTAGTGGATTCCATTTCATGATATTATAAATTCACAAATAGTAATGTTAAAACATATCAGGGATATAGGAGACCCAATGAATAAATCCAAACATAGAATAATCATGATATTATCATGTGAGAGCTAAAAATGATAGTTAAAAAGCTAGATCTAGTGTAAGTGGGAGTGTTGTAAATGTGGGTACCCTAAACCCTACTTAAATAGTAATTTTCAAATACCATATCATGTATATAGTGAGTTATACATGATGTATTATTATGATAATAAAATTGATATTTCTATGTCAAATATTTATGTGGAAATTTCCTTAGACTAATTATCATATTAAAAGGTTATACTGGTTCCCATTCTATAATGAGAACCTAGAAATACCATGAAAACAAGATTAAACATATGTACTATGGTCCAAAAAACATTATTATGACTAGACATAGATGATTTTTGACTATTAGGTGCTGAGGGATCATAAGCATTGAGACTTATTCTCATGAATTTTTTAATCAGTGGTCTAGAATAGATGATATCACGAGGATTGAACCACCAATAGGAACACCACATCTTTTAATTGTCATTTGTAGTTCCTATCTTTAAAAATGTGTAAAGGTCTCATAATAAGATATTATTATCAGTGAATATCATTTGATCACATAATTTGATGCAAGTAAGAAGATATGAAATTTATGTCATGGTATTTTATATTTTATTGGGTGAAACATTGTTGGTATGGAATTGATTGAATAATCAGGATAGAATTTTCCGCTTCCAAAAGGAAGTGATATCTTGGGCCTTAGTTGATCAGAAAGGTTATACCTTAACTAAATCCATGGACATGGTAGAATAAGGTAAGCCTAATTAGTTAGGTTAAAAAACAATTAATAAATAAAGGTTGTTGAGACAAAGTTTTCACCCTTATTTATGATATATTCTTAGATAAAGATATAATACTACACAGAGTGTGTTCATAAGAATTGTTTTCATTTCTATGAATTTTCATTATCTCTTTAGGGGACTTGATGAGTTTTTGGACTCCATCCTAGTCTATGAATGGTATTCACTACTATTGAGAAAAGACCCTATAGTGTCACACTCTAAGAACATTCAAAAGTATGGACTATTATAATGAATTAGAGTTTAGAAAATGGTGGGATCCACCTTTGGGGTATGGGGATGTTTGGGAATATAAGATCACCAAGAATGAATAAATTTACATTATTTTAGTTTATAATAATTGGTATTTAATTTATTTATTAATTTATTCACAAGATTTAAGTGAATACATGGGAAATTATTTAATGAATGAATATTATTTCAATATTCAAGGTTTGTTTAATATTTTTTAGAATGATGAGTCAAGTTAATGACTTGATTTTATAAAATAATATATTTATTTAAATTACAAGAAAGTTATAAAGATATAAATTATATTTATATTTCAGTATAATAGTTATAAGATGTAGTATATATCTTATTTAGTAGGTAATGCATATCCAGGGGTCGAGGATCCATTTATGGGTATTTTGTACGATGCTATATATATTAGTGGTGGATCTCCTGTAGGGTACTTTAACAATAAGAATTTGAGATTCTCTCACTCTTCTGTCTTGTATCCTAGTGAGAGAAGAATCTAATCCAAGCAATTGATCCAAGTGCTTCTTCACAGATCAAAGGATCGACGTTGTGGTGATCAAAATGACATTGGAGACATCATTGGATCCCTATGACAGTACCCAAATTTCAATGATTTATATTCCCATAATCTTTTACAGCTTGTGTGGATGATCTAGAGAGATCTAGATTTGGTTTCATAGAGAAATGGTCACCAGTTATAAGAAGTTATTGAATGTGCCTTCAAATTGATCAAGGTAATTTTTTGATTTATTATTCATACCAAAAATCATTACTTGGGATCCTATAATTTCATATCGAGATGTAAATCACAGGATATACCATATATACATTGATCAAAAATTAAATATTTCAAATCCTCGACCCATCTACTTCCACTGTGCACCCTATTACCTTCAGTTTTAGGTATGTTCCTTTTTAAAATTTTAGAAAATCAAATAAATATTTCTGGTGCATTATTAGCATACAGTTTGGAGAATCCTTAAAAAAACATGTGATAGGGTCTATAGTTTTTAGTAGAGGCTTATGCATTATTGGATTATGGTTTGTCTAACTATGCATAAGAACCATGTAAAATATACTAGGTGTCTCCAGTGAGGGGCATGTAGTTGGTGTATGGTTTGGAAAACCATGAAATCTACCCAGGTCTTCAAAAATAATAAATTCCTAAATTACCCCATCAAAATAATACCCCAAATGGGGTGTACACATTATTTTTTCCTCATCCTCTTACTATGGACTAGTGTTGGAAAACCCAAGATAGGATTTAGTTCTAATATATCATGGTTTTAATTTTTAGGGTGTGCTATATCTTCCTCGTTCCTTTCTCTCATAATATTAGATTCTTCCATATCATTTTTTCTTGACCTATGTAGGTGTTTTCATGATTTTTTATTTTTATTAGAAATCCATGATATGCTTGGGTTTTAATAAACTATTTTATTTAAAAATTAAGAATTAAATTTTTCTATTTGAATTCCTAATAGGTTTTTTATAAGGGGATAGGTATTTAGAAGTATAATTTTAACCTTTAAATAGGTTTAGTTGGTAAATTTCCTGGGGTTTTAGAGGTTTTTCATTATAATTTCATTTTATTGTACTTTAATATGTGTTTGGAGTTTTACCCTAGTTATTTATTTATTATAAAAGTTTTGTTTGTTATTTAATTGTTTAATGATGTTGTTCCATTTTTTTAGATAGTTTCTATAAGCTTTGTTAATTTTAAAGAGAGGGGTCTTCCTTGATTTCAACGATGCCTTCAAATGTCGCTTGATTTTAAAATCAATTTCTAAACAAGGTATATATTTATATGAAAACACACACACACACACACACACATATATATATACATATATATGTGTAGCTATTATTTTAGAATCCAAATGCTTTTTTGGAACCTGGAAAGGTAATTTTAAAATTATATCAATTTGGAAATTAATTTTCAAAGGTGGTTTTGAAAACATATTATAAGATTTAAAATTCAAGGCCCATTGAAACTTTATATAAATGTTTTTTCCTTAGAACAATATACACCCCTAGCTAAAGACCCATAGACCTATGCTAAAATGATTTGGTTAATTTAATTTGTTAATTATTTACATTTATATGAATTGGAATGGGGGATTTAGTTATTAAAGTGTGAGAGGGTGGGTTGAGGTTGTTGAGAGCATTAATCACCTTGTACATTTTTACTCATGTGAATATGATATGGAAAAAATTATTCCTTTTCCTTTATTACTACCATCATAGAGATCCTAGGAATTATAGTGAGGGGTTAAGATATAGTTTCTATACTTTTCTTGATTAGATAGACTTGTATCCCCTAGTTGTGTTTTACAAACCCTAATAGGGGAGATCCACTATTGAGGATGTTTAGAGAAATTTGAGTGGGATTTTTTATAAATGTCATCATTTAGGATGATATATGGTTCCAAATGAGTACATATAGGATCATATCACTATATATTTAAGAGTTTCCTTTTATATTGTATAATCTAAATCTTTCTCATTTACTACATTATGGTTTTAGTTTCATTTCAAATTTTTATTATGACTCTAATATACTTTCATTGCCATGAATTTTATCTTTATTTTCTTTGTTTTATTATTGTATTCATATATGATTCATTTATTTTGGTTTAGTTATTTATTTTATTTTCTAGTTTTATTAGTTATCTAAGGTTTCTTTTGATTATGCTTTGTGTATTTTCCTGATTAGCTTTAAGGAAATGGTTTTTAGAGGGGATTTCAAATGAATTTTTAAAATGGAATATTGAAAATAATTTTTAATGTTTCTTAAAATTATTATTGATTTTAAAAGAGTATTAAAAAATATTTATGATTTATCCTTATAAAAATGATAATTTTTTAAAAAAATATTTATTTAAAACTAATGTTTCTAGAAAATTTTGAAAATGGAAATGCATATAATATTTAGTGAAATACTATTGGTTAATTATGAAAACACCCTACTTGAACCACTAAATTTATATAAACCAAGTGGCACTTTTTTATGTTCAGGTTTAGGTTCTCATGTATCTCATTATAATTTACTTATCCATATTGGTTTCTCTCAGAGAAAATAGTGTCTAAGGATAGATGGGGAATTTGAGTCTCATTGGGATAGTGTCAGGTATTTCTTGTTTCCAATTTTTATCATGTATATATCATCCAAGTTGAACTCCTTTTTATTTTGAATTATGTTATTTTGTTTTATTTATTTTGATTTGGATTATGTTCTATGGTAATGAAATTATCATTTGTTCTTATTTGGTATTTTACTTCATTTTTTATCAAAATATAATGTATATGTGCACCATTTAGAAATCTCTATTTAATTCCATTGGGTGTTAAATATTATTTATTTATGTTAAATCATTCCCAACGAGTTACTCTTAATTCTATAGAACCTGTTTCTATAATAAGGGGACAAGGAATACTCTTTGGGAATTTCCATGAGTTGTGTTGGGTTCCAAGGTCAGTGGTGAACTAGACAGTTTCATAATAAAATGGAATCAGAGTTCCCTTGTTATTTGAGAAGTCCTTTAGATGGGATATTGGGTTGTCAAAATTCAGGGGGTAGGTCATGAGTAGGTTCTTGATCACCCATAATTTTATAGAACTTAATTTACCATGTTATGTTTCATTGTGAGTATTTAATTTCATGTTTCCTCATCTATTTCTAATTTATTTTGATTTAAATTGATGAAATATTAAATTTTATTGGATATATATGGATTTTTTATAGATTTTTAGGATTTTCGTGAAATAATGAGATTAAAAGTAGGGGAAATGATTATCTCAAATAGTTTGGTAAATATACAGAGCTCATACACATTCCTCTAAGAAGTTCTTACTAATAGTTTCATGGTACACCAAACCATGTGGCCAAACAATGTAAAAATACTAAATCATTTTTTGAATCCATTTATTTTTAATTTATTTTGGGAATGTTTTATTATTGTTTGAGATGGATTATAGATATTTTTGTGGTGGGGAGATTCTATTAGGTTGGATTTTATCAATACTTTTCAGTGGATAGTTAGATTTAAAAGGGTAATGAATTTGTTTTGAAAATATTTAATGAAGTATTCTAAATATGTTTTTTAAAATAATTTGGATATTTTATATTATAAAATGAACTTAGAAATAAATTTGCGATTAAAATAATGTTTTAAGTAAAATAAAATGATTTTGAAAATGATTAACAGAAGTGTATTCATATTTTATTTAAATTAGTTCCATTAAAAGGGATGGTTTCAATTTTACTATTTGGGTTATTTTGTTTAATGTGAGTTGAAATTTATATGTATTGATTGAGTCATATATTTTTATTTTTTATTTAGGGCATAAATCCTAGAAAAGTCCCAAGGGATTATATGAAAGTATTATCATAGATTGTTCCTCGGATTAATGTCTCTTAGGGCTCAAATATATTCTTTCCAATTATGGAACCTACTCAAACTCTAGATAACTTATGGAGTATTAAATTTAATGAAAACTCAAGAAGCCTCATGGGTTAAATCTTTATTTGACTTATTTGAATGAATCAGTCTAGAATGATGGAGGACCTTTGTTCAACTTCAACCATAGGATGATATTTCTTAGTAATTATTTAATGCCACATTCATACATAGGTACTTTTATAATAAGGTGAAAGTGGATAGAGATATATAGATAATGAACCTCTAGTAAGGTGATAAAATGATGAAGGAATATATTTCACATTTTAATCATTTGACACCTTTTCCTCTTGAGTTGGTGTCTGAGGACTCATTGAAGGTTCCTTTTTTTGTGAAGGTTTTGCATCCAAACCTTAGTTCTATAATTACTCTTTTTAATCCCATTTTTTTGAGAATGTTTTCAATAAGTATATGGTGGTAGAGTTGATCACTGTGAGCCATATTAGTAGGGGTGTTGACCCTATTTTTTGGAAACAGTGAAGGTTCAACATCTTGTGAGAATTAAATAAAGGTTAAACAAGAGTTATCAAGTCATGATGACTTTGATGGATCTTCTTATCCCCCTTAATTCCACTAGTAATGAAGATATATCTAGTGTTCCATATGTGTGGCTATCTTGGGAATTATAATCCCTCCTTCTCAAGATTCTAGAAGGCCTTCTATAACTATGGTCATCTGGTCTATCTTCATAAGTTTTGTATGTTCAAACATCAGTGGAAAAAAGAATCATTATATTAGATTGAATATTTGTATTAATCCAATAGTTATTTCACAGGTACCCCCTTTTCCTCCCATATTTCATTGAGTTTACCTAGTTTCTTGATATATGTTTTTCCTTTGGTTTATTGAACCCTTGTTCTATTTTGGATAAATTTTTATGAATTTTAATGGAATTATGGATGTGGTGTCAGGATTAGTGATTAGTTTATAGTTACCCCTAGTGTAAAGGGATATGTAGTGATTTGGGTTTACTTATCTAGGACCATTAGTTTCATTTGACCCACCATGGAAAAAGTAATCCTTTTATAGTGGGGATACTTGTTAAAAATACTGGTACAATTATTCTTTCTTTCAGAGTTACCATCCTTGTGTTCTGGTTCATTTATGTTTTTTTAACGGGTATTCTTATGAATTTGGTGTTGGTATTGTTTTATAGGTTTTTTGGTTCCAAGTGAATTACAGGCTTTATAGGTGGGTTAGTTTGTTCCTCTTAGGTTGAGTCCCTTTCCAATCCTTCTTTTTTTTGGTGACATTATAGGGGTATAAAGTGTTTTTGTGGAGATAATTTTCATATTCAAACCTTTTTTCTTATTATTTTTTTATTTACTAGTTTGTATTCTTTACCTTGAGTTTCAAGTTCTTTAATTTTTAAAATTTTAGACAATAAGTTTTTTTCCTAGGGCACAATTAGGGAAAATAGTGTAAAAAACAAATGATAAAGTCTATAGTTTTTAAAAAATGGGTCTGTAGAGTTGGTGCATAGTTTATCCAACCTTACATCCAAACTATAGGGAATATTCCAGTTGTGTCCAATGAGGGGTACATGGTTAGAACATGATTTTATATACAAGTTGAAAACCTTGAAATTTACCTAGGTCATTAAAAATTTGAAATTCTTAAAACAAACTCATCAAATTAAGGACCCAAATGGGGTATCATACTCCCCGACTTACATGAATCTTCTTGGTAGATTCCTAAGGATATTTTAATTTTCCTCCCCCCTCTATTTTCCCCCTTTATTCGATTATTGGAAATTTCTTCAAGGTTTAGCCTCTTTTCTCCATTATTTCTTCTTTCTTCCCCATTTCTTCCTTCTCCTATTATTATAGGTTGGTGTTGGATGAACCCTATATGGTTTTTTGGTTCCAATGTAATTTTTTTTTATTTTTTAGGGTGTTTAGAATCATCTTTGTACCTTTCTATCCTCATATTAAATGTTTATGAATCATCTATTCTTGACCTAGGTAGGTGTTTCCATGATTTTATATTTTTCTTAGAAATCCATGCTATGATTAGGTTTTAATAAACAATTTTCTTTAAGAATTAAATATTTATTTTTGTTATTTTGAATGCCTAATAGGTTTTTACAATGGTTTGGGTATTTAGAAAGAATATTTAAACATTTAAATTAGTTTATTTGGGAAATTTCATGGGTTTTGAGAGGTTGTTTATTGGATCTTCATTTTAATAGAATTTAATGGGTGTTTGGAGTTATTTACTTGCTATTTATTTATTATATATGTATAGTTTTTTTTAAATTTTTTAATGATGATGTTCCCTATTTTTTATGGTTCTATAATCCTTTTTTGTTTTAAAGAGTTTTTTTATTGAATTTCAAAGGTTTTTTAAAATGTCAATTATTTTCAAAATTGAATTCCATAAAAGGTATATATATTTAAACATAAACACATATATACAACTATTATTTTAGTAACAGTAGGGATGTTTTTAACATGGAAGGTTAATTTCAAAATTATAATGATTTATAAATGGATTTTCAAATTATATATTTAAAATATATTATTTGATTCAAAATCCAAGGTTTGATTAGCCTTTTACATGAATAGTTTATTCCTAGAATAAACCACACCCATAGATAGAGCCCCATGGACCTATTTTGAAGTGATTTTTTTGATTCAATGTAATTATTTTTTCAATTTATGTGAGTTGGAATGGGTGATTATGTTAGAATGGTGGGTGAGGGTGTGTTGAGGTTTACACAGACATCAACCTCCTTGTATTTTATTACTAGTGTGTGTCTGATATGGCATAAATACTTCCTCACCCTCTATTATTAGTATCATGGGGATAAAAGGAATCATACTGAGGGATTGAGATATCGTTTCTATACTTGTCCTAATAAGAAGGACTTGTATCCTCTACTTTTGTGTTACAAACCCTATAAGGGGAGTGAAACTGGTGAGGTTGGTTAGAGAAATCCAAGTGGAATTTGACCAGTAATGCCACCATTTAGGATGATATATGGTTACACCTAAGTAAATCTAGGATCATATTATTGTATGTTTAGGATTTTCCTTTTATTATATATAATCGACATATTTACCATTTACTACGTTATGGTTTTAGTTCTTTTTTCATCTATATTATGAATGATATACTTATCTTATATTGTATTTTAGATTTATTTATTTTGTTTTATTACTATGTTTATATCTAATTAGTTATTATAGATTATTTTTTCATTTTATTTTATGGTTATGTTAGCTATACAATTCTTCCTTTGATTATTAATTGAGTAATTACTTGAGTAGATTTAAGGAAATAGTTTTTAGAGGGGATTTTAAAGCCATGTTTTAAAAAGAAAATTTAACATATTTTTTAATGTTTCTTAATGATATTTCAGATTTTAAAAGATCATTTAAAATTTTTTATGAGTTATCCATATCAAGATAATAAAATATTTATTTTAAAGTAATATATTCCAAACGAGTGTTTCTAGATTATTTTGAAAAATTAAATTAATATACTCTTTGGTGAAATCCTACTTGGTTATTATATTCACACCCTATTTCACCACTCAGTGTTTATAGGAAAAGTTTCTATTTTGAAGGTTTAGGTTCAGGTTATCAAGGAGATACTTCTTGTGGACTTCTCCATATTAATTTATCTTGGAGTGGTTATAAGTGTGTATGGTGAATTAGAGTTATATGGAGATTATTTTGGTTATTAATGGTTTCCATTTTGTATTATGGATGTATCATCCAAGTTTACCTCCTTTTTATTTTGGATTATATTGGTTTTTTATTTATTATGAGCTGGACGGTTTTTTATGGTCCTAAATAATTTTATTTTTTATTATTTGGTGCTATTTACTTCTTTTTTCAGGTATATAAAATGTATAGAAACATGAAGATAGATTCTCAGTGCAATTATACTTTGTGTAAAATATTTTTTATTTAGGTGAAATTGTTCTTAATGAGTTAATTTGAATTCCCTAGAACTTGTTACCAATGTAGGGGTATGAAGAATTACCTTCATGAATTTCCATAGGCTGAATTTGGTTATCGTTTCAGGAGTGGTCTAGGATGGTTTGTGACATAGTCAATCCTATGTGGCTTGAGAAACACCTGGGGTCATTATGGTTTTTATATTTATAGTTTTTTTATTCATTTACTATGAGAAAATAAAATTGTGATTGCATTGTATATATTAGATATGTTAGAGATACCATTGGTGGTGTCCTATCGATTTGTACTCACACCCTAATAGGGAGGCCCTAAACTTTGGTACCTGAGTAAACCTCATTTTTTATGCACGAGTAAGGATGAGGCCTAACGTTAGATGGTCGATCTTGATTGCTTGGGTGGTACCATGAGATGGGACTGGTTTAGTACATGGGACATTGTGGTGGTTATATTTAGTTTTGTTTTCTTTTGTCTGGGTTTTATATAATCTATCCAAGTAAGATATTTTTTTATATTTATTGGCATCATGTTACTTTTATATAGTTCAATATGTTCTAGCATGTGGGTTATTATTTAGTACTTTTGGGTGTTTAGTTGCGATGTATCATTTATCATATATGTTGTAATGATTGATTGTATACTACTAATGTTATGTTTTATAGTTTTATACACCCAAATATATTTTCTTGTCACCATATCACCATAGACCCTCTCTTCTAGTAGGTAGCCTCAGGTGTATTGGGAGTGATTCCCTAGGTTTGGTGGCATACCAAACTAGTTACTCCTGATTGAGTTGAGTTGGGATGTTACAAAATACATCACCAATATATTTATGTTAAAATATATATAATTATATGATTTATTTTATATAATGGATTAAATAATTAGAATAAATACATCAAAATAAGATAAGGGTTAAAATTTTATAATTTTTAGTAAAATGGTAAAGTATGGTAAAAATGGTGAAATGCAGTAAATATGACATTATATATATGTCAAAATTAATAAATTCATCCAAGATAGTTCTATTTTACACTTTTTTTCACTAATAATTATATTTTATCATTAAGGGAGGAAATGAGTCACTATAGGAGGGTATTTGAGCACTTAAGATAATGGAAAAAATAATATATTCAACACTTTAATCCATGAAATTCCACTCACCACACCTATAAATACCCACACCTATTACCATTTTTCCCATAATAAATTCGAATTTATCTCTTCATATCTCTCTAAATTATCCACTACCATATCTCTCACTTCAATCTTAAAGATATTGGTTATATTTAGGGGTCGACTCTAGGCTTAGAAGCTCAACACGTGCAATGGTCCTTTTCTCTCACTTTTACAAGTCCTATTTACATTTCCAGTGTAGTATCCCTGTCAATTTACAATTTATTTTTCCAATATTATTTTAATATCACTATAAATACTATCCATATAATACCTTATTCATGTGATAC
Organism: Viscum album; assembly: GCA_963277665.1. Classification (NCBI taxonomy): domain Eukaryota; kingdom Viridiplantae; phylum Streptophyta; class Magnoliopsida; order Santalales; family Viscaceae; genus Viscum; species Viscum album. The sequence goes on from OY728120.1 coordinate 1,796,512,897, forward strand.
CCCAATTTAGTCATTTTTTAATTCATTCATAAGCTGTTGTAATTCTAAAATTCTCCTAAGAGGTGTAAAACTCAATATTCTACCATAATAACATATATCTATATTTGTAATATATTTTTTATATTACAAACACTTAATTTCCAATAGGGTAACTTGTTTATGAAATGTAGATGACAATACAACTGGTGGGTCTTCTATCGGGTCCCTAGTGGATTAATCTCAATTTGGGCATAAGTTCATCTTTTCCATCAAAGCATACCAACATGGATATTTCGCCTTAAGAAAATTTTATATCCGTAATATATATCAAATATATGTGATTACATAATACAGATTTTATAGGGGATTTATCCATAATTTCTTTATCATCCTACCATTTCAAATTCATGTATACATTTGACTAAACTCATTGGTCATCTTAATATTTATATGTACACGATAACTATATTTCCATATTATTCACTAGATAAGGGTACTTATTTTAAAATTGGGAATACCTAATTATTCCTTATATTATTCAAGTTAATTCACCTAAAAAACCTTATTAATTCATTTATTGGGGAAATCTATTGACATGTCTATATAAGAATTTTTTTATAGGGGAAAATCTTGTAAGATAATATTTATTAAGAAAATATTCTATGTATTTATGAGTTGTTTATTATTGGAAATTATTCTATATATTTCCTATTATCTTTAGTATATTATGGAACACATTGGATTTTTTTGTGACAATTGGGAGATAGAATTATATATCCCCTCATTTTAATTGTAGGACTCATGAGACAACTATGATAAGGTAATGTGTGCATCCTTACCCATTATGTTTGATGTCTTGGAATAATGCCTCAAAAATTTGTTTATGATGGTTTATATTATGAATTACCATCATTACCATCATTATGAGATCATTTAATTTTGTCTGTATGGTTATTTATTTCCTTTTACATCCATGGATTATTTTATGCTTATGTATTCATTGATATGATGTCATTTTTTATCTATTCCTGATATATTTCTTATGAAATTATTAAATCATTTTAGATTTTACTATTTGATATCCCTTACTAAACATCTGATCTCACATTTCTATTTTGGTTCCCATTGCCCTAGGCACTGGAGTGGAATATTATGTATCATTTGATGAATGGATAACATTATGGAAAAATTATTGTACTCAAATGTATTAATATGTGATGCTGTAATATAATGTTTTGTATAAAGTCACTAAAGGACTAATAAACCTTGAGATTGGGTATATAATATCATGTAATATGATTACCATGTAATAAAGAACCCAACATCTCTAGGTGACCAAGGAAAAGACTATTATAACTGATATTATAGAAAGGTTTAGTAGAAACCTTAATAGGTGAACATTAGTAGAGAATAAATATTTTACCTCTAGAAAATTATATTGATAGGTATCCAATGCATATGACAATATTTTAGGAAAACATGATCTGTAATTCATGTTTTGTAAACTATTAGTTTATAATAATATTAATTAATACATTCCATTTGTTAGGTAATAATGTCTAATTGAAGAAATTGAAACCAAGGAAACAATTGGGGACACTATTGCGATTGTATGAAGAATTTGGATAACGGAGTTAACATGGGTTTTGAACAAATTATTAATATTATTGGGAAATTAATATATTTTAGGAAAAATAAACATTCCGTCATGGAGAAACCATTTTCCCTTGAAAAAGGATCAACGATTTTAAATCTTTTAAAAGAAAATTACCTTCATCATTCAATGGATATACTAATTTAATGATGGAAGATAAATGGATAAAGTCTTGAGAAAAAATGTTTATAACATTTGGGTTTACTAATAAATCAAGAGTTATTATGGTTTTATGTCATTTAAGGGGAGATACAGACCAATAGACGATAATGATTCAAAATACAGAAAAGGCGAGGGAGACATAAAAATAGAGTTAAATGAATTTATATTGATTTTTCTGGTAATATATTTTTCTTTGGGAGAAACATGAAAATATGGAAAGAAAATTCATGAATTTATGACTAATGTAAGAAGAGACAATAGGTGAGTATGGGTCCAATTTGAAAATGTTAGATAGGTATTCTTTGGATTATTTATGTAATAAAAAAAGTAAGATTGATCATTTAATTAATGAGTTAATGAGTTCCTTTAAATATATTTAGTCACCCAATATTTTTAAATATATTATGATATAGTGATGACTATTATCAAGAATGGGGAGTAGTTTTCAAAATCATTCATTTATAATGGTAAATATAAGAAGAAGAGGATGACGATTCCTTATGTGGGAATAAGTACTATAAAGTAAAATAAGGAAATTATGGAGTTCCCTACATGTGATAAATGTGGGTATAAACCCATAGAGGTTTACTTTAGGGTATTTTCTATATGATTTAAATTTAGTTAGAAAGGCCATCAAGTTCATTAGTTAAATGGAAAGATATAAGTAACCAACATAAAATGTTTTAATTGTAAGGATATTGGACATTATTCTAATAAATTCCCCAAATGGTAATGAAATACACCCCAAAAGTTGTTCATGGAGAAAGGATAATGTTTTACAATAATAATAGACAATGTTTAAGCTCTAGATGATGTGATAACAAGTAATTTGACTATACTCTCAAAGTTATCAAACAAATTATTTTATTATATATATATATATAATGTAGAGACCCGAAGCTTGACGTACATTGACATTACATTACTTTTGCGGAATACTTAGTACATAAGATGAACACACACACAAGGACCGTAATAGTTTAGTGTCTTTGGAAACTCGGAATATAATCTTCTAATCATGGTGAAAGATCTTCAACATCTCCCATAAAGATCTTCTTTTTTTTATACCTAAAACCTTTCTTTATATCACGGGGAAAAGAAAACATAAAAGGGTGAGCTCAAATGCTCATTAAGGGTAAACAAAATAAATATCAATCACATCATATTCATAAGAACATAACATTTTGGAAGTCTTAACCTGCAAAAGAGATCATAATATTATAACATGGGATAAATCATAGTAGTGAAGTGTAATCCCAATAATCATAACTTAAAACATGAAACTTTGTGGCATACACACATAATCATAGAGAATCATTTCTTATTAGTCAAGACTCATTTCCAAGACTATCTTAGTGGACAAAGTCCCTTTCTGAACCGAGTTCACTCCTCGTTTCAGTCCTGTTTCACTGAACTGGTATAACCTACCATTCCAGCCATGTCTATCTCATGAGATATAAAATCTTTAACCAATGCATTGGTGGGAGATATAGGTCCCACCCATCTCATAATGATACCATTCTTATGTGTTCCACAAAATCATAAACCATACATCATAGCATAACCCATGTAATAAAAATGGGAATCTTAAACATCGGGACATCATAAAACAATTCATATAAGATAAAGGAATTCATAAAAATAATTCCATCACAACATAATCAAATCAATTTAATAATAGGGATAGAAACATAACCCTTTATTATCTTTGATGGAAAATAATTTTTGATAAAACACTTGAACTCCATTCTTGAGGAAAATATCCTTTCTACTTCAAAAAAACTTTTCCTTTCTTAACATGTCATAAAATTCTAAACTAAAAGATTTTGATTAAAAATAAACTTGAAAACTTGTAAAGGAAGATTCTTGGAAATACTGTTATAAAAATCCATTCATGCCGTATAAGTTAAAAAAATATTATTCTCGTACTTTTGTCGGAAAAGTCAAAAAGTACCTCGTACGAAAAACGACAAAAGATTCCCTTCATATCTTTTACTAAAAACTCAAAGAAGGGTAAAATTGGATTTAAAAAATTTTAGGTGGATTGAAATAAAATTACATATTGAGGAAACATGGATGTGGATGATAAAATACACCCCTGTAAATTTCAAAGTATAAACAATCTCCGATAAAAATGAGATTGTGATATTTCCCTTACCTTAGGTCCAATTTGCTTCATAAGTGTCCGAACCTCCTGTATAATGATTTAAATAATGTAATTGACTTATTCCAGAATCATACTCATTGTTATGATATCATATATGGTTCACTTATGACTTTATATTACCCGTTCTTTTGTAAATTCCATGTTAAAGAGCGTTTTGGGTAAAATCGTTTCATTTGTCGTCCGTGTTTTGACTTGAAATTATTCATATGATTACTTAGATCATGATTACATAATTCTAGAATATAAAACATGATTTATATATAACATATATTAAGAATATAGATATATATAATAGATCAGTAAATGGAAAGAAATACACCATTCATGGAGACGGTAGGCCGTACGTACGCATGAACGCTGTTATCATTTCCTTATTGAGTTGAATGGAATTAAGTAGATGACATACATATATATACACATAAATCCAGTATCATTATTATGTCATATATTTCATTATTACTTATTATATATACTTTATAATCATTCATGAATGGTTAACGTGGAGAAAGAATCTCATCGCGTCGTGGAGACGGTAGTCCGTACGTATGCACGAGCGATGATATCGTTCTCATGATCATGGAATTGTATTGGAGTGTATGTATACTATTTCATAATAAATATCACTTTACAATAATCATATGTAGTTATTATGTACACCATTATACCCATCCAAGTAAGGTGGTGGTGGAAAATAGATTACACCACGGCATGGAGACGGTATTCCGTACGTACGCACGCGCGGTGATTTCGTTTTCCGTAGGATGGATAGATGGTGAAATAGGTTTGTTTCATACTTATAATAACATATAATTATATGAGTGATACTGATGTTATTACTTCATAATGAAACAAATGAAGAAGAAGAAGTGGAAGAAGAAATAAAGATGAAAGAATCGGTAACAGACATTACCTCTTCTTTGAAGTGCTTCTTTGAGACCTCCTTTTAGGGCACTAAAATAGGTATTTGAAGAATACCATAACCTCTAGGATGTTTCTAGAGAAGTGGAGAGGAGAAATTGTCAGGGATTGGCCGAGCTTGAAGGCTCAAAGTGGTGTGAGGAAGAGGGGGAGGAGGTGCCCTTTTATAAGGGAGGAGAGGGGTACCTTCGGAAAAACTCAAAATATTATTTTATTATAAAGTCAAGTTCGGTTTTAAATAGTTCCAAATTGATTTATTTCGAAGATAAGGTGGGTATGGGTCGAAATATTCTCATCCAATAGAATTTATACAAGTTTTGGTTCCTATTTTAAACTTATCATTTAGATTTGACATTAAGTTAATTAATTTTACTTTTACCGTGTCTTCTTGTGTTCTTACACTATAAGGTTAATAAACTTACTATAACAATCCAAAAGAACCCCAAGTTGTTTATTATTAATATATATAACCTTATCTAAGTCATTTTGCCGAACCTTAGATTTTGAGGAATAAAATAACAATTAATAACATAATATTTTTTTAAAAACTATTTTATGTCAATTTTGACACTATTTAGTAATTGATTTTTGTGAAAATCATAACAGAATGATTAGTTCTAAAAAATTTAATTAAATCAATACTAACATGTCATATTAACCTATAAAATTATTTTAGTTCATTAAAAGTCTCAAATTACACTTTTTGGGTATTTATAATATCAATTATTCTAATTTTTTCACTATTATGGTAATTACTGCATCATCATTATGTCATAAATAAATTAAATTATTTAATGTATAAAAATTATAAATAAAATATCATTATGTAGAAAATATCATTAGATTTCTAATGAATACTTACAATCGTATTTATATTTTGTATAACCCTATATTAAAAATGTTTTAGTAAATAAACTTTGATTTTAACTCTTTTAACTCTTCTTTGAATTAAATAATAATAAATGTCCTAATCTAATCCAAATGGGCCTAAATGGTCATATTTTATTCCTAAGGTTGTTTTTGGTCGAATTACACTTATCCAATAGAATTAGGACATGTGTTAGGGTAATAATAATATAATTTTTATCCTTAATTACCCTATTTACTTTTAACCGTGGTAAAAAAAGTAAAAAGTTACTATTCACCAAAAATTATTTTCATCTCATTGAACCAAATTTTACTTACTGACATCAACCGTGTCTCTCGGATTTTTGAAATTTCATTCACCGAAGCGGTAAAATTAAGTTTTTTGAAAAATTCATTTTTTTAACTACCACTTAGTGGTTTCACTATTCATCAAAAAATGAAAGTTTCTAGAAAAATACCCAAAATTAGGCCTAAGCTATATTTGATATTATGAACTCAAAAATAATTTCTATTTTACCATGTTCAAAACATATCATTTGCATTAATTAATTTAAAAATTAATTCCCGTCGTCAAAACAAATAGCGTGTTCTTAAGAGATAATAACTATCAAAAGATTGACACTTGTTTATGTCTGGTTTAAATGTGAAATTACATCAAATAACCAACATTGTATTAAATTGTAATTATATATTCTAAATATACTTTAAAACCACTCAAATTAATAATTTATCACTATTAATTATTACGATTAAAAAGGTTGTTTTTAATTAAAATTTAGTAATATTCACTATTCATCAGAAAATGAAAGTTAGCCGAAAAGTACCAAAATTTCACCCTAAGCTAATTTCGATATTCTGAATCCAAAAATAAAGACCATTTTGGAAAATAAAATTTACAAAATTTTAAAAAGTGGTTATTACTATTCATAAAGGCTAGTTTTAATAATATTTTAATAGCATATTGTTGTTTAGTGAAACTCGTTATTGCGTACTACACATGCTATCGAGGAAGGTCGTGATTGCGTGTAATGCAAGGCAAGTCAAGGATGTGTGTTGTGAAAGCTCCTTTTGGTGTAGCGTACAACACAATACATTAATGAAATTAAAAAGAATATTTTTCATAAAATCTTGGGGTGTTACATTCTACCCCCCTTAAAATGAATTTCGCCCTCGAAATTCGTCGGGGTTATAAATGGTTTACTATTCGAAATTTTCTTTAATAGAAACCCACATCGTAAAAAGGAATTCCAAAACCAATATTTAAAAACAAAAGTATGAAATGTAACGGTTACCCAAATAAACTAATCACTGGGTTTCCACATAGGTGAAAATATGGATATGGAAGAGAAATCTAACCATCATGTTCTGATGGAGAGTGGTATAGAACATGGCTATAGAAAATACAGCAATCACAAAGCCATAAATTTGTGATGATCTAAGGTACCATATGATTTATCAGATATAAGAGCACTAGGACAACATTTTTGGTTTTCAAGATCATTTCCCTAAAGTTTATGAAATTGGAATTAGAAGAAATACTTTCATGATTTTGGTATAGTCTCACCGTTTGTCATTCTTTGGACAATTTCCACTTCATCTCTTAAAGAAATGAAGTTGAATTTGTCATTCGTGATGTGTTAGCAGATCATGTGATAGAATGATGGGTCATTCCATCTGTCTCAAACAAAAGGTTAGAAAAGTTATCAAAAAATACATAAGTCCATCTATAGTGAGATTAATCATATATGGTTCCTAAAATGGACGTATACTTCATATATCATACTGCTTAATATAATAAAACTAGTTTCTACTAAACATGGACTTCCTGTAGGCCAATGGTAGGCGACAAAGGCCAGTCGCACTTCGGTTGTGGGTTTGATTCCCACAGCCTTGTTCGACGCGATGAGCTGTCGCCCGTCCTGCAGGTTGTCCTTTTTCTAAAGCTATATTATTATAAAATCCCATCAACAATATCAAAAAAGTTTTATCCTTAAACAATACTAACTTATGTCCAACATAATCCATTCCAATCTTTAGGCTTATCTAGAATACTTCGGTCCAAGCTCATAGTATAAAGAAAATGATCATGTGAATGCCACCATTTATCCCCCATATATCATAAGATATATCTTGTTGGTCAAATTACAAACATGTGAATACCTTAATCATGTATTCTCTTGAAGAATGAATACCCATTGAAACTTAGTGAAATCAAGAATGTAGTCAAAAGTTAACTCTTTCGATATACCAAAATCCAAAAATTCTATATACTCAAACCACGATATAAACTTCTCCTTATATCAGTCATGAGCTCATGAATACTATCAAAAATTTAATTTTTTCCTTATCCCTTCATTATGCGCATATCATCTACATTCCAAAAATATCTGAATAAACTTTCATGGATTCTGGTACCATTAATCATACACTTTCAAAACTCAAGGAAAGACAATAATGTAACAATCCTTAGATGTATCTTTATTCTATAGTACCATGAGATTACTTATACAACATTACACATGATAAACATGTAATCATTCCACTACATTCTTAAACCATTGACCACGCTTCAACAATTCTTTCATCTCACATATCATTTTTAGTCTCTTCATCATCATCAAAATAAATACTAACCGTACGACCATACTGATTCTCTTCATGAGAATTTCCCTTAGGGAATTGGTTTGCATAATGCCCGCACATTCCACATTTAAAACATTTAACCATTGTTGATGTCGTAGCAATACCATTATCCTCATCCCTGGTGTTAACTGAACCTTTTCCTTTGCACTTACTGGATTTGTGTCCTCCTTTTCTACACCCAAAGCATCTTCCAGTTCCTTTGAAACATTTTCCTTGATGCCTCTTCCCACATGATTTACATAGGGGAAATTGATCTTTCTTTCCTCTATGATCATCATGAAACTCCATCTTTCTCTTATTATCCGAGTCAAGAAACTTAACAAATTTTACATTATTGATCATATTATGAGATTGCTGATTCGGCATAATAATGATGTTTGGACTTCCAAATCCCATTTCATTTGGTTTCTCATGAATAATTTCATTCCATTGTCCATCATATCCTCCATTATCGTGAATCATCTTGTTTCCAGCCATTTTCTAAAACCCAAAAAGAATAGTGTGAGAGGAAAAAATCATAATAAAGGGGGAGTAACTTCAATATCTAAAATTTTTGGTTTAATCTAATATCGTTAACATAGTTCTAGGACTATATCCTATACGTATACTTATCCTTAGGGACATCCCTAGACATACCTTAGGAATATCACTAGGGATCTCACTAACGTTTTCGCATCCTAGTTTCCAAAGGTTGACTAAAATTTTCCTCTAATACCAACTGTAGAGACCCGAAGACTGACGTACATTGACATTACATTACTTTTTCATAATACTTAGTACATAACAAAAACACACACACAAGGACCGTAATAGTTTAGTATCTTTGGAAACTCGGAATATAATCTTCTAATCATGGTGAAAGATTTTCAACATCTCCCATAAAGATCTTCTTTTTTTTATATACCTAAAACCTTTCTTTATATCCTGGGTAAAAGAAAACATAAAAGGGTGAGCTCAAATGCTCATTAAGGGTAAAAAAAAAAGAAATATCAATCACATCATATTTATAAGAACATAACATTTTGGAAGTCTTAACCTGCAAAATAGATCATAATATCATAACATGGGATAAATCATAGTAGTGAAGTGTAATCCCAATAATCATAACATAAAACATTAAACTTTGTTGCATACACACATAATCATATAGAATCATTTCTTATTAGTCAAGACTCATTTCCAAGACTATCTTAGTGGAAAAAGTCCCTTTTTGAACTGAGTTCACTCCTCGTTTCAGTCCTGTTTCACAGAACTGGTATAACCTACCATTCCAGCCATGTCTATCTCATGAGATATAAAATCTTTACCCAATTCATTGGAGGGAGATATAGGTCCCACCCATCTCATAATGATACCATTCTTATGTGTGCCACAAAATCATAAACCATACATCATAGCATAACCCATGTAATAAAAATGGGAATCATAAAACAATTCATATAAGATAAAGGAATTCATAAAAATAATTCCATCACAACATAATCAAATCAATGTAATAATAGGGATAGAAACAAAACCCTTTATTATATTAGATGAAAAATAATTTTGATAAAACACTTGAACTCCATTCTTGAGGAAAATATCCTTTCTACTTCAAAAACACTTTTCCTTTCTTCACATGTCATAAAATTCTAAACTAAAAGAAATTTATTAAAAATAAACTTGAAAAATTTTAAAGGAAGATTCTTGGAAATATTGTTATAAAAATCCATTCATTCCGTATAAGTTAAAAAAACATTCTTCTCGTACTTTTGTCGGAAAAGTCAAAAAGTACCTCGTACGAAAAACGACAAAAGACTCCTTTCATATCTTTTACTAAAAATTCACCGAAGGGTAAAATTGGATTTAAAAAATTATAGGTGGATTGAAATAATATTAAATATTGAGGAAACATGGATGTGGATGATAAAATACACCCTAGTAAATTTCAAAGTATAAACAATCTCGGATAAAAATGAGATTGTGATATTTCCCTTACCTTAGGTCTGATTTGCTTCGTAAGTGTCCGAACCTCCTGTATAATGATTTAAATAATGTCATTGACTTATTACAGAATCATACTCATTGTTATGATATCATATATGGTTCACTTATGACTTTATATTACCCGTTCTTTTGTAAATTCCTTATTAAAGAGCGTTTTGGGTAAAATCGTTTCATTTGTCGTCCGTGTTTTGACTTGTAATTATTCATATGATTTCTTAGATCATGATTACTTAATTCCAGAATATAAAACAGGATTTATATATAACATATATTAAGAATAAACATATATATAATGGGTCAGTAAATGGAAAGAAATACACCGTTCATGGAGATGGTAGGCCGTACGTACACATGAACGCTGTTTTCGTTTCCTTATTGAGTTGAATGGAATTAAGTAGATGAAATAAATATATATACACAAAAATCCAGTATCATTATTATGTCATATATTTCATGATTACTTATTAAATATACTTTATAATCATTCATTAATGGTTAACGTGGAGAATGAATCTCATCGCGTCATGGAGACGGTAGTCTGTACGTACGCATGAGCGATGATATCGTTCTCATGATCGTGGAATTGTATTGGAGTATATGTATACTATTTCAGAATCAATATCACTTTAAAATAATCATATATAGTTATTATGTACACCATTATACCCATCCAAGTAAGGTGGTGGCGGAAAATAGATTACACCACGGCGTGGAGACGGTATTCCGTACGTACGCACGCGCGGTGATTTCGTTTTCCGTATGATGGATAGATGGTGAAATAGGGTTGTTTCATACTTATAATAAAATATCATTATATGAGTGATACTGATGTTATTACTTCATAATGAAACAACTTAAGAAGAATAAGTGGAAGAAGAAATAAAGATGAAAGAATCGGTAACGGACATTACCTCTTCTTTGAAGTGCTTCTTTGAGACCTCCTTTTAGGGCACTAAAATAGGTCTTTGAAGAAGACAAGAACCTCTAGGATGTTTCTAGGGAAGTGTAAAGGAGTAATTGGCAGGGGTTGGATGAGCTTTAAGGCACAAAGTGGTGTGAGGAAGAGGGCGATGAGGTGCCCTTTTATAAGGGAGGAGAGGGGTACCTTTGGAAAAACTAAAAGTATTATTTTATTATAATGTAAAGTTCGGTTTTAAATAGCTCCAAATTGATTTATTTCGAAGATAAGGTGGGGATGGGTCGAAATACTCTCATCAAATAGAATTTATACAAGTTTTGGTTCCTATTTTAACCTTATCATTTAGATTTGACATTAAGTTAAATAATTTTACTTTTACCGTGTCTTCTTATGTTCTTACACTATAAGGTTAATAAACTTACTATAACAATCCAAAAGAACCCCAAGTTGTTTATTATTAATATATAAAACCTAATGTAAGTCATTTTGACGAACCTTAGATTTTTAGGAATAAAATAACAATTAATAATATAATATTTGTTTTAAAAACTATTTTATGTCAATTTTGACACTATTTAGTAAATGATTTTTGTGAAAATTATAACAGAATGATTAGTTCGAACAAAGTTAATTAAATAAATATTAAAATGACATATTAACCTATAAAATTAGTGTAATTCATAAAAAGTCTCAAATTACACTTATTTGGGTATTTATAATATCAATTATTCTAATTGTTTCACTATTATGGTAATTACTGCATCATCATTGTGTCATAAATAAATTAAATTATTTAAAGTCTAAAAACTATAAATAAAATATCATTATGTAGGAAATATTATTATCTTTCTAATGAATATTTAAAATAGTATTTATATTATGTATAACCCTATATTAAAAATGTTTTAGTAAATAAACTTTGATTTTAACTCTTTTAACTCCTCTTTGAATTAAATAATAATAAATGTCCTAATCTAATACAAGTGGGCCTAAATGGTCATATTTTATTCCTAAGGTTGTTTTGGTCAAATTACACTTATCTAATAGAATTAGAACATGTGTTAGGGTAATAATAATATCATTTTTACCCATAATTACCCTATTTACTTTTAACCGTGGTAAAAAAAAGTAAAAAGTTACTATTCACCAAAAATTATTTTCATCTCATTGAACCACATTTTACTTACTGACATCAACCATGTTTCTCGGATTTTTGAAATTCCATTCACAGAAGCGGTAAAATTAAGTTTTATGAAAAATTCATTTTTTTTAACTACAACTTAGTGGTTTCACTATTCATCAAAAAATGAAAGTTTCCAGAAAAATACCAAAAATTTGGACTAAGATATATTTGATATTATGAACTCAAAAATGATGTCTATTTTACCATGTTCAAAACATATCAGTTTCATTAATTAATTTAAAAATTAATTCTCGTCGTCAAAACAAATAGCGTGTTCTTAAGAGATAATAACTATCAAAAGATTGACCCTTTTTTATGTCTGGTTTAAATGTGAAATTACATCCAATGACCAACATTGTATTAAATTGTAAAAATATATTCTAAATATACTTTAAAACCACTGAAATTAATAATTTATCACTATTAATTATTTCTATTAAAAAGATTGTTTTTAATTAAAATTTAGTAATTTTCACTATTCATCAGAAAATGAAAGTTAGCCGAAAAGTACCAAAATTTCACCCTAAGCTAATTTCGATATTCTGAATCCAAAAATGAAGACCATTTTGAAAAATAAAATTTACAAAATTTCAAAAAGTTTTTATTACTATTCATAACGACTAGTTTTAATAATATTTTAATAGCATATTGTTGTTTAGTGAAACTCGTTATTGCGTACTACACACGCTATCGGGGAAGGTCGTGATTGCGTGTAATGCAAGTGAAGTCAAGGATGCGTGTTGTGCAAGCTCCTTTTGGTGTAGCGTACAACACAAGACATTAATGAAATTAAAAAGAATATTTTTCATAAAATCTTGGGGTGTTACATATACACTCTTTTATATCATGCATTTTTTTTAATAAATATCCAATCACCCTTGATACACTAACATATTATCCATCAGTTGGAACACCAAGTTGTACTTTGATTACAATGAATATATATCAAGTATTTTAAATTATAATTCATGGGGCTTCTCTAGTTTCAAATCAATCATCAATACTACAGTGTATTCTTATGTTATTTTGGGGATGTACTAGCTCCCAAATTATAAAGCTACAATTTATTATAGAGAGAATGAAGACAAAATTTTTGCAGTGAGTATGGAATTACATATTTTTTAGGGGAGATTTCATTACGCAAATATTTTCAGGATCCTCCCCCAATAAATTATCCTAATTAAATACTTGGTTATGAATTATATGATATAAAATATATTAAGGTGAGTAAGGTTCAGATCATAGAATATGTACCCATTTTGTAAGAATACATTGATGTGTTTTTTGAAAAATTTCCTAGATTTCCCCCTAAAAAAGAGGTTTAATTCTCTATTGATCTGATCCCAAATAAAAACCCAATATTTAATCCACCATATAGAATGGATCTAGTGGATTTAGTTGAGTTAAAGAGTTATGTGATAGGGGTTTCATTCATACAAGAGTTTCACCATGGTGAGAACCTATTATATTTGTGAAGACAATGGATGGTTCAAAAAGGTTATATATTGGTTATAATAAACTAAATGAAATTACTGCAAATAAAAAGTATCAATTTATAAGTATTTATGAACTCTTTTATTAGATTAAATGGGATCAATTCTTCTCAAATATTGATATTTATTCCAATTAACATCAGTTAAATGTTAAGAATGGTGATATATAAAATGAATCTTTTCATATGAGGTATGATCATTATGAGTTCATAGAAATGCCTTTTAGGTTAACAAACACACCTTCTCTATTTATAGATGTGATGAATAGAGCAATAAAGTATTATATTAATATGTTAATGGTGATATTTATTGATGATATTCTTATATAATCTATGATTTATGAAAAGACCAAATACTATTTTCAAATTTTTCTTATGATTTTGAGGAAAAAAGAGTTATATGGGAAATTTAGTAAATGTGAATTTTTTGATTTAAAAAATTTATTTAGTTGACAATATTTTAGAAAAGTATGGTATATTTATTTTAACTTATAAAATAAATGTTGTCAAGGAATAGACAAGACCTAATAACATAACTGAAATACGTAGTTTTCTTGGTTTAGCTGGATACTATCAGTGGTTTTTCAAAAATTTCAATTGATTAGCTAATATGTTAACAAAATTAACATGTAAGGGTGGTCAAATTCATATGGAAAAAATAATGTGAAGTCAAATTTTATGAATTGAAGATGATATTGATAAATTAAACTTTATTAACTCTACTAGAAGGTTATTTTTTTATGGTAATGCATTAAGGAAAGGTCATGGATTGATTCTGATGAAAAATTATAGACTATTGTCTAATGTATCTCAAAACCCTATGAGATTAATTATACAACTCATTATTTAGAGTTAGTAATGATTATTTTTTTACTAAATGTATCGATTAATTATATCCATGGAAATAAATTTTATATATACATCGACCATAAAATTTTTAAATTTATATTTACTCAAAAATATCTTTACATGATGCAATGAAAATGGTTATAAAAACTCAAGGATTATGACTCTACTATACATTATTGTATTAGGAAAGAAAATATTGTAACCAATGCATTAAGTATAAAACACCATGGTATCCTATCCATGATTGGTATAAAGAATGATATAATTCTTAGGGATTTAGTAATAATGAACTTATGTATTATAATGGAATAATAAACATCATAATTATTCCATGTAATTACTCAAATTTCTTTATTGGAACAGATTAAGAATGCTCAAATTGATGATGAAGCACTACAAAGGAAGATATAAGATGTGAGAAATGGATTTTTTTAGAGATTTAACATTATTGAATATAAAGTATCAAGATTTGATAAGAGTATATGTGTTACATAAATTCTAAAGTTCAATAATTATTTATGGGATGAGGCTCATCTACCAAACCTCTCTATACATCATAGAATCACTGAAATGTATAGAGATATCCGAGAGAACTTTATATTCGAAATATAATGTGTGAGGTTATAGATTATACTATAAGATGATTAATATTACAATAAGTGAAGTATTAAATAAATTTTACCAAATGAGTTATAAAACCGTTACCCATACTAGAGTAGAATTGGGATAATATTACTATGGATTTCATCACTGGGCTACCTAAGACATCCTGAGTCATTAGTGATCAAATAAAAAATTATTCCCATTTCCTAGTAATTGAAGAAAATTTTCTTATAGATCATCTTCCTAGGTTGTATATAAATGATGTTTTGAGAGTCCATGGTATTCCCTTATTAATAGTTTCTAATTGTGATACAGGACACACATAAAAATTTGGGAGGGTTCCTCATAAATATTTAAATATTGAGGTTAATATTAGTACAATCTATCATCCTCTAACATATTTATAGTCTTAAAATACTATCCAAACATTATAGGACATGTTAAGATCATAATAACATAGCTTATAAGTAAGTTGGGATCAATATTTAACTCTAGTGGAGTTTTCATACAATAAAAATTACCACTAAAACATTCAAATGGCCCTATATGAGTCCTTGTGCAGAAAGGAATGTTAGACTCTGACTATTTGGGATGAAGTTACATAAAGGATTTTATTAGGTATATAACATGAGTAAGAGACATCAAAGAAGGTAAAATCTATTTAGAAGTATATCAAGGTAACCCAAAGAGGAATAAAAGTTTAAGATAACTACAATAGGAAGGATTCTAAATTTTAAATAGGGGACTAAGTCTTTCGAAAGATTTCTCTATGGAAGGAGGTTATGAGATTTGTAAACAAAGGGAAGATAATTTCATTGTATATTGGTCCATTTTAAATGTTGGAATGGAAATAAGTCATGGAATATAATTTAAAAATGCCACAATACCATTTTTAAGATCACAATATATTTTATATATCACTTTTAATGAAGTATATGCTGGACCCTTCATGTGTACTTAAGGTTGATCATGTACATTTAGAGCCTGAATTGTTATATCCTGATGATCTGATTCAGATTCCTAATATAAGAGAGTATGTTCTATGATATCAGACAAATCTATTAGTGATGTTCTTTTGGAGGAATCACTAGTTATAGGATGTGATAATAAAGACTCATTTACATTTTTTTATTGATTGAATTATAATTTCTTGGATGAAATTATTATAAGGGGAAAATATAATACCCGAGAAATTTAAGTAATAAATAAACATAGTTTTTACAAAATGATCCATTACAAATCAGATATATAGATTTATTATGACTACTATAACTAGGAATGTATAATAGAAAAAAATAAATAGTGAGAGTATAATATATATTTATCATGGATCATATTCTATAATAAACATCACAACTATAACAAGTACATTTTATAAAAAAAAATATGCATGCCAAGGAATTAATATATTAAACTAAATAAAATTGAGAAGAAATAATTTTCGGATTGGTATAGAGGAATTTATAGGATATATAAAAAAATATAGATGTTATATGATTATTGGCCATTACGACTATTGGTGATATAGAATTTATAAAGTAACCTTTGGAATTAGTGTATATTAAGGCTAATGATGAGAGTTAATTATTTTATAATAGAGAAAAAATAGACTTAATCAGTGATAGAATCTCTTATGAAGCATATTTATTAGATGTTGGTAATAAGGTATCCTCATCAGGGTTCTCCTTTGACCAAACCTATCTAGAACTTTAACAATTGAGGTTTGTGTAGAATCATCTACCAAAGAAGTTCAATATTGTGTAAATCACTACTAGATCAATGTTGTTTGAATCACCCCATGAAAGTACCACCACTGAACACTTTACCATTAAGTATTCTGATGGTTTAATAAAGATTTATTTATATAGGGGATAAGTAATATCAATGTGTAAATTATTTTAGTAATGAAATAATGTTTACTGTGATACCATATTTTTATTAATTTAAACACCCTTATTTAAAAGTTAAAATATACATAATTATAGGATAATTTTTTTAAAATGTATTTTATATTTTTAATCATGATGTTTATGTGGAAAATTTTGGAAAAAAATAGTAAAACATTGTAAAAAATAGTGAAATACGGTGTGATAGAGAAAATATGAAATCATATATATATAAGAATAACTATAATATTCCAAGGTAGTACTATTAGGATAATATTTTCACTAAAGAATAGAATAGATCATTAAGGGAGGTAATATGGAACCATGGGGTGTAGTAGAGAACATAAGATAACAGAAAAATAAAATAATTAATACTTAATTGAAGAAAATTCAA
Organism: Viscum album; assembly: GCA_963277665.1. Classification (NCBI taxonomy): domain Eukaryota; kingdom Viridiplantae; phylum Streptophyta; class Magnoliopsida; order Santalales; family Viscaceae; genus Viscum; species Viscum album. Next base: position 1,796,530,599 of record OY728120.1, read on the forward strand.
CCCACAACACCTATAAATACCCAACATATTTTAATTTCTCCCAAAAAATTTGAAGTTATCTCTTCATATTTCATTCAAGGAGTCTCTTCCATAAATATCAATCCAATATTTAAAAGTTTTTTTGGTTCTATGTTTTGGATCTAGACTAAGAATCTTAAGAGAGGTAAGATCCTTTTTTATCTATATATTTTGTTCCTATTTATGTTTGCATCATTTCATCCTTTTTAATTTCAAATTTCTTATTTCAATATTGTTGTAATATAATTTTTTGTAGTATCCTTATGATATCATTTTCATGTGAGATACCATTTATGTGATACCCTTGGTTTGAGGCACACCTTTGTTTTGTGTGGTTTCTTTTATATTGAGAGTGTTTTGTTTATCTTTACAGAAAGGTTCAAAGGAAGAAATATCTTAGAAGCTAAAATCTAGACATAGGAGTCGATTCATACCTTGAATGGTTATTCATGAAGTGAATTGTTTATTGGAAGATTCCATGAATATCATTTAGGGCATGAATGGTTAGGGGAAATGTGATAATGTTGTATAGTATTATTCATGATGTGAATTGGTTTATAGGATTTTATGTTGTGATGATATTTTTAGTATACATGGGAAATAAAATATTCTGGATATGAATCCATAATTCATTTCCTAAATTGGTTAGTGTCTAATATATTTATTTAATTTCTACTCCCTATGATCCTCAATATCCCCTCTCCCATTTCTATTGAATCCAGGGCTCTCTTATGGATATTGTAGACAATTTATATGATCTGGAGGCTAAAATCAATATAAGTTAAAGCATCAACCTTGGAAATCATAGGATTCATAAAGGATCTAAATAAAAATTCTGAATATACCATTAATGGTTGGTGAATTTCCCAGCTCTCTCCACTTTTTCTGTAGAACTTGATGGATAATATTTTTAAATGATTTTCTTGTGTTTTCTTTAAAAATATTTGATTCATTTTTATTGGAAAAAAATATTTGGTTATTAGTTTATAAATTTTGAATCATAGATGACATGCATGATATGTTTGTGATTTTTTTGTCAAAATGAATTTTTTCTGTTTTTAAAGTAAAATATTTATTTGTGGTCATGGTATACTTAGTTGGTATGTGTTAAAACTCACATTGATGGTGCCTTTTTGGGTACAGACTTGGTGCCTATATTGATGGGTCACACTGGTAAATGGATAGATGAATAATTGTTATTGTAGGGATAGATTTTTCTACTCATGATTTATAACTTTTCAATGGTTGGATGCATAAATTGGGTGTGTTGGGTGGGGAAGGATATTCAATGTAGAATATTTTTTTTTGCATTTGTAAAACATAGAATTATTAAACTGCTTGTTTTCTCTCCTCATGTTTTACATAAAACTATTATATAATTTTTTCTTATCTTAATAACATACATGGAAAATATCAATGTTTTTCTAGAGATTTTTCATACTCACCCTTGCATATTCACTTTGATGCGTATATAAATATTTTTATCCGTGATACTAGAATGGGATAAGTGTTTTACTTTTCTAGTGGAGTATTATGAGTGTATAGGTAGGTTGGATAAGAGTTGGAGCATAGAAATTTCTTTGAAATGGAGTCATCATGGTGGAACTTTGGTTCCTTAGAGTCTTTCATGTTTTGAAGATTTCAGACTATATTTAGGTATTTCTTTTCTGCTGTCACTTAGAATATTTTTTATGTAATATTATGTAAATTATTTTTGTTTCAAGTCATATACCATATTATGTCATGTTATAGTGTTTGTTTCAAGTTTTATTCTTGAGGGAAAATCATTCCCCATGGTATGGTAAATCCCATGAAATTTATTTACAACCTTTGATGTCTTGGGGAAATAAAATAATGTTAGTAACACCCCTACCTCTTCCTAAGCTAATGGGATGTGGTGGGATGTTACATGTTGTATTAGTTTGGTTGATCTAATAGTTGGGATAGTACAAAATAGATAGGATGTATTGTGATATGAAATGTATAGAATAAAAATACATAACTAACCATTCTATATTGAACATCAAGTTACCAGGGTGGTTTGGGTGTAAGAGATGATATTAAATACCTATATTAATTTCATCAACTCATCATCATGGATTTAATCGATGAGTCTAGAGTATCAAGCATTAACTAGGAGACTTACCATTAGGACTGCTTTATCCATGTTTTTTTATTACTGCTTGGAATCTATTATGATATTGTTTTTTTATTATAATGACTTTGGTTTTTTGGATTTAGTACTTTGAATATTTCTGTATATAAAAATGGATTTTTCAATGGAGTTCGCAGAGTGTTTGGGTGTCTCGGGACCTAATAATTAATATATTAAAAATATTAATATATTTTAATGAAAGTTTAAGAATCATTTTGATTTAAATATTTTTCCCATTTTTTGGGACCTCATATGAGAATTCCAAGATCATGGTTGATTTTAGAACACATGGTATACCCTAGGTGTGACATAAAGTTGGTCAACATTATATGTTCTGTGGGATGTGACAGTTGATTTTTGAGTTTAATAAAATAAATTATTTATTAATTTATTTTAAATAAATAACTATAAACCTAAATTATTCAATAAATATGATATTTTGGAATATCTCTAAGGTTAGACACATAACCCTGAGAAGATTTGAGAGGAGGAGGGTTCTTCATTTGCATTGAAAACCCAAGGACACAAAACAATGATCATACCAAGGTGAATTGGGAGGCATAAAAAATGTTGAAGGCCTTATTAATCACTGGAGAACACACTTTTCACTAAAAATTGATCTATAATCGAGTTAGGGCTAGTTATTTATGGGTTCCACCCTTTCAATTTGATAAGCATGGATTTTTTATCTACTTTATCTTGATCTATGATTTCTATTCATCATAAGAGGGAAAATGAAAATTGAATTATTTAAATCAGTTTATATTTTTTATTCCATGACATCACCCTTGATACGATATTATATGATCATTTGATAGTATTTCATCAGCCAATGGTTCTCATCACCTTTTTTTGTGTGATTTTACCCCATTTATTCTCTATGTTCTTTGATTTTGGACCATAGTGATGCAATTCAACATTTTCAGGGTGAGTTTGATCATGATTGAATCCCTAGATTCATGGTTTTTTGATGAACAATAGAAGGATTCATGATTTAGGGATGGATAATGATGGTATCATAGTGTTTAGGTGATGGATATAGGTTTCAGGACTCTAAATGAAAGTTGACATTTGATGGACTCCCTCACAAGTGATCAAATTTCGATTTTCAGCCACCATAGGCTAGGAATTTATGGCTAGAGAAATCTTCCTTTGATTTTAAGTAGTAAAATGGTGTGATTTTATTGTGATGAAAATTATAGAAACCAAGTGGAGACCAGGATTCACTGTCTTTGAAAAAATCAACTACACAACATGTATTCGAGAAAAAAACAATCCATGTAGTACCCCAACTATGGTGGCTAGGGTTTTAGGTGAAGATAATGATCACACACCATGTTTGAATCCTAAATTCCATGTTACCATATATTGGAAGCTCCACATGTACTCCAGGAGTAAATTTCCATAGACATAAATAGACACACAAGAATGAATGAGAGTATACGAGAATGGAACTATACTCATACACAACCATATACACACAGGCATGGCTCGAAGTACACGGGCATGGCTAGTTGCACATGGTCATGGGGTAGGAGGACATGAGATGGACCTTGGTGGATATGGTTCATCCCATGTTGTAGGAAATTGACTCCCAATTAGTTTCTAGGAAAAAATAGACCCAAACGACGAGGTGATGTCACACACCATGTGACCCCACATACACACCATATAATTTTCCAAGGAAATTCTTCCTTATATATCTCCTTCTTGAGGACTCATATTTTGACCCCATGAATAGCCTATCTTGATTTTTTCTAAGTAGAACTTGATGGCGACATTAATTATGATGTATGAGATATGATGTGAGGTGTTTCAAGTGTGATACTTATTCAAGAGATGTTTGAATGATGGATATTATTGGGAAGGATCATTAAAGATATTCCAGGGTTAGTATTCTACTGTCACACTATGGAACATTCCCCATATACTATTTACATAGGTAGATTTAATACCCCTATACTATATAAGGGAATATTTCCTCTATATATGATGTGATACTCCCCCATCTTCAAGCTCAAGAGGGGACATGGTCCTCTATTAGAGTTGTGGATCCCTCGGTTATGGAGCGTAGTGGTGAGGTACATGCCTCTTCACATAAATTCTTACGTGGTTATGAATGATGCTAGGAATTAGATATGGACTTTTGGAGATGCATAAATTCTTATTTTACATAGTCGGGCTATGAAATGGAGACCCCCTTCTTCTTTTAGTAAGGTTTCATTATGATCATATAATTTGGGTTATGATTTACCTCTTACTATTGGTTGTGCTAATATCTGTTGTATCTTTTTATTGAACCCATTGAGGTTTTTGAGGAATCCGAATGGGTATGTATATAATCAAAACTACATGAAATTTTCCCACATGTGTTGTGTATTATGGAGATGACATAAGTATATGTGGTGACATTTTAGGAGATCAGTGATACTTGGGTGCATTGAACGTGTACGGTAGCCAGGCTTGGAGATCAAGAGTTGATATCTCTTCAGATTTATTTTCCTTTTAGTTTTTGTTAGGCCGGGACTTAATTTATGGTTAGGAATGTATTTTTAACCTTTACTCTCTGGTTTATATTTTCATAATCTGATGTATTCTCTAGAGGTTTTTTCATGCATGGTTATAATCTAGATGGTTCAGTATTTTATTTTTCATATTAAATTTTTCATGGAGATGGATGAGTGTGTGCATAAAGGTACATTAGGGTAAGGCCTACCATTTTAGTTTATGCCTTTTAATTTTTTTTCACCATCCCCTAGACTATTAGAGGCAGTCATGGGTCTTTCAAACCCAACATTTCACTATCTAGGCATGCCTCAGTTGGTTAGGTTGTGACATAGTTGTATTAGAGGGGTTTTTCCTCGGGTCATTATTGGAGTTGGACCCATGGAAAGGATTGCTCAGTAATTTATGGAAATGGTATCACTGTGTCTCAAGTGTAAATTTTAAACTAGGGAAGATAATGTTTATGTGGTGGATGACATATCCATTCACCAAGACTTTTACTACCTACTTTTCAACATTTAATAATGAGAGATCATTTATTGGGAATCAATGATACATGCATCATATAGGATCGAGTTATTTTAATTTACTTCTCGAGTCATATCTCTATAAATATTTTTCCATATAACCAAGGTATATATTATTCTCTTTTGAAGATTCCTCCGTGAAGATATCCATCCAGGTTACCAATATAAGATCATGACAATGATTAGTTGAGTGATGAATCCTCTGTTCAAGGGCTATCTCCTGAGGTGTTTCCTCCAGGTAGGAAGAGAACTGTGCCACCACCTATCGAGTAGTTGATAATCCTATTACGGTAAGGTGGTGATTCAAGTAGTCATAGTGAATAATGAAAGTTACAGTATTATATACCACTGAGGTTTCATGTTAATCATGACCCACTGACAGTGAAATATTGGCTTGATTTGGTGGTATGAGTCTTTAAGATTTTTTGGACCCAGACTGATTAGATGGTTATGCTTATATCTAGATTTATCCATCGATAAGTAGGGTGATGGTGGATTTTGATCACTCAGACCCATGATTGAAGTATACTATCATGATCAAACATCCATTAGCTATCTTGAGATGAGTATTTACCTTCATGCATGCATTATGTGTGGATTTCGGAGATTCTTGAGTTGTAGTAGGGTGATGTAACAGTTTCTAAGTACACTGTGAGGTTCACTAACCTCGCACATTACTCTCTCAATTTGGTATGCGATGGATTATTTAGGGTGTGTAAGTTTGACTAGGGACACCACATAGACATTTTTGATAACATATTCCCCTTGTGATTTCTTATTTATACTGGAGTGTTAGAGTAGGCCCTAACTACCAATAGTTTCCTATAAGAGGGAAGTTGGGTGGATGGGACCTATGGTGGACATCATGTTGCTTAGTCATTTGAATTAGCTAAAAGGCACCATACATCAAGGTCATGAAATATGAGGCATATTCATACCCTGACTCAGACATGTGGATCTGAGGATTAGGGATTGAGAAGAGGATTCATTCAGACAGAAGAAGGAATATTCTATGTTTCTGATAGGAGGGGTCACATGGAACAAGATTTCTTGAACTATCATGAAAATTAGGATAGGAAAATAGTGGATGAGCCACCAAGGTAGAGGCAGCATGATGATCAAGGATCTCCTAGGTAGGATTAGTGAATCCCTCAAGGAGGATGTGATGATAGAGGATAAGCAGGATCTTTGTAGCGAGAATTTACTGGTAGAGGGTGATTCTCTGAGGTAATTCTGTTGTACCTCTCGTACCCCTCGTGGTTTAATTTTCATGATCACAATCACTCTCTTATTTATCTAATCTGGTTTTAAGTGTTTTTGGATGATAGGCATGATTTCAGGTTGCCAAGGAATTGGGCCAAGAAATCCAGAAGGCAAAAGTGGACTGGTTTTCAGTCCACCGGCCAACCGGTGGATGACCACCGGCCAGCCGATGGAGTCTTGACAGAAGGCATCCTTTCTGTCCAGACCACCGGCCAACCGGTGTCCCATCACCAGCCAGCCGGTGGAACCCAGACAGAAGGGTCAGCTACTGTCTCCTCACCGGCCAACCGGTGGCCTCCTCACCGGCCAGCCGGTGGCGCCTGGGCAGAAGGACCTCCATTTTCCAAAGCACCGGTCAACCGGTGGCCAAGCACCGGTCAGCCGGTGGAGCCAGTCAAACTAGCCGTTGGGCTTTGACCAGACTTTCTCACTTGACCCCCAACGGCTCTGAAGGCCTCTCCAACGGCTCCGAAGACCCCCAAAGGCCATTTGAGGGTTCCCCCTCTATAAATAAAGGACTAGGAAGCCCCGTAACGTACGGTAGCCCACAGGAACATTTTTCCATTATTTGGCGAACCTCCGGTGCATTCCTTCAAAGATCCCCATTTTCTCCAACTCATTTCCACATCCAAGGAGCACCACCATAGAAGCTTGGGAGCGCTCTTCATCAACTCCAATCAATCCATTGGCGCCCAAGACTTCTCCACATTACAGTTTTTCATTATTTATCTTTTTGAGCATCAATTTGGGTTTGTGCCTACAAACCCCTCTTTCTCTCATCCTCTCTTTGTTTGGGTTTTCACACCACCTTCAAGGTGTGAAGAGGTTAGTCTAGCCTTCCCTTTAAAAGGCTTGAGTCAAAGGTGAGCTAGCCTTCACCTGTAAGAAGGCTAGTGGGTTCTTTCTTAACCATTAAAAGAAAGCTGTAATAGGTTCTAGACTACCTTAAAGTCTAGTGGGTTTCTTGCTACAACCATTGAAAACAGGAGGTAGTAAATCTCTCAACGGTTGAGTTGGGAGCAGAGACGTAGGCTTTGGTTTAAGCCGAACTCCGTTATCAAGTGTTGTGTCTTGCCTCTTTCATTTCCGCTGCACCTTTTACTTTGATTTTAAATTGTTAATTATTTTTTAAAAGGCAATTCACCCCCCCCCCCTCTTGCCATCACTCTCCGCCCAACAATTGGTATCAGAAGGAAAGTTTGAGTAATACCCTAACCGGTTTCAAATTCAAGATCCATTGTGATGGCTTCATCTTCTTTCGCCCCCGAAGGTTATTATTTGGGTCGTGCTCCATTCTTTGATGGAACCGACTATACTTATTGGAAAACCCGCATGACCAATTTTCTTAGAAGTATAGGTTATCCTATTTATAAAATTGTCATGCATGGTTATTCTCTCTCTTCTCCCGATGAATCCAAATGGACCCAAGCCGATATTAAAAATTTCGAGCTTGATGGCAAAGTCATGAACGCTCTACATTGCGGCCTTGATCGTAATGAATTCAATCGAGTTTCCACATGCACTTCATCTCATGAAATCTGGAAACTTTTGGAGGTGACCCATGAGGGGACCAACAAAGTCAAAGATACTCGATTGGATATGTACCGTCAATATTTTGAGTCTTTTACCATGCATCCATCTGAAAATATTACTGAAATGTTTACTCGTTTTACTGACATTTGCAATGGAAGAAAATCTCTTGGAGATGATGTTTCTGCAGAAATGATGGTCAAGAAGATCCTTTGGATCTTACCAAGTTCATGGGCACCGAAAGTCACAGCAATCCAAGAAGCAAAAGACATCAAGAACATGACGGTCGAAGAGCTCATCGGATCCCTCATGACCTACGAGATCACCATGAGGAGGCAAGCTGAAAAGGAAGGCAATCTCATCAAAGTTCCAAAGAACATCGCCTTCAAAGTTCAAAAAGAAGAAAGCTCCTCCTCCTCATCTTCTTCCTCTTCAAGCGGCGATTCAGAAATGGAGAATCTTGCCCGCAAAATGCACAAATTCATGAAGAAGCACAAAAAGAAGAAATCCCGCAAGGCTCAACCCAACGAAAAATCCGAGCCCGAGGTAACATGTTACGGGTGTGGCAAGAAAGGCCATTACAAGCCCGATTGTCCACTCAACAAGAAAAAGGCCAAGCAAAAGGAAAAGAAGAAGGCATTCAAGGCCACATGGAGTGATAGCTCCACATCCTCCTCCTCCTCCTCCTCCTCAAGTGACAACGGTAAAAAATGCCTAATGGCATTTCATGAGGTAACCTCTTCCGACTCCTCATCCTCTAGTTCTTCAAATTCTTTTAATCATTTATCTTACGAGGATCTCCAACATTCAAGAGATCAATTGGAGGAAGGTTTTCACGAACTTTCTTCCAAATTTGTTGCTTTAAAAAAGAATTTCAAAAAACTTTCTTCTGAAAAGGAACAACTTCTCAAAGAAAAGGAGGACTTGTCCCTCAAGGTCCAAAACCATCTCGATGTTGATTCTATGGAATCAAAAATCAAGGATTTAAGGGAATCCCTAGCTAAGTTCACCGAAGGTGAACATAACCTTTCGAATCTCCTTGGTTCCCAATGCATATCTAGAACCACCCAAGGGCTTGGCAATTCCAAGCAAGCTTCCTCTTCCCATGCTCCTACTAATTTTGTAAGGGGGAGCTCCCAATATAAATTTTGCAACTATTGTAAAAAACCCGGGCACTTAATTTATGAGTGCGATTTCAAAAATGCCCGGTATGGAAGGCCCAAAACCATTTTCTTTAATGATGAATTTCATAGGAGAAGACCCGCCAGTAGACAAGTATGGATTGAAAAATCCATTTTAGTGAGTCTCACCAGACCAAAATTTGTCTCGGTTCTAAAAACCTCTCCCCAATGATTTGTTGTTTTTATTTAGGGGGAGTTAGGATCTTTTAAGCCTTTTTTGCTTTTTATTCAAATCTTTCATTCAAAACTTTCAATTCAAATCTTTCATTCAAAACTTTCAATTCAAAACTTTCAATTCAAAACTTTCAATTGAAAACTTTCAATTCAAAACTTTCAATTCAAATTTCAAAAATTTCAATTGGTTTAAAATCTCTATCTTGTTTTTCAATCCTTTCCCTCAATCAAGTTTTATGCCACGTGCTATTTTGATAATCACAAAGGGGGAGAAATTCTTGGTTGATTGGGGGAAAAATATTTCTCTCATGCTTTGCTTTATCCTTTAAAGCATGCCTTTCATTTCAGTCTTTTACATTGCTTGTTTTGGTGATTGTGATCATCAAAATAGGGGGAGATTGTTGTACCTCTCATACCCCTCATGGTTTAATTTTCATGATCACAATCACTCTCTTATTTATCTAAACTGGTTTTAAGTGTTTTTGGATGATAGGAATGATTTCAGGTTGCCAAGGAATTGGGCCAAGAAATCCAGAAGGCAAAAGTGGACTGATTTTCAGTCCACCGGCCAACCGGTGGATGACCACCGGCCAGCCGATGAAGTCTTGACAGAAGGCATCCTTTCTGTCCAGACCACCGGCCAACCGGTGTCCCATCACCGGCCAGCCGGTGGAACCCAGACAGAAGGGTCAGCTACTGTCTCCTCACCGGCCAGCCGGTGGCGCCTGGGCAGAAGGACCTCCATTTTCCAAAGCACCGGCCAACCGGTGGCCAAGCACCGGTCAGCCGGTGGAGCCAGTCAAACTAGCCATTGGGCTTTGACCAGACTTGCCCACTTGACCACCAACGGCTCTGAAGGCCTCTCCAACGGCTCCGAAGACCCCCAAAGGCCATTAGAGGGTTCCCCCTCTATAAATAAAGGACTAGGAAGCCCCGGTAACATACGGTAGCCCACGGGAACATTTTTCCATTATTTGGAGAACCTCCGGTGCATTCCTTCAAAGATCCCCATTTGCTCCAACTCATTTCCACATCAAAGGAGCACCACCATAGAAGCTTGGGAGCGCTCTTCATCAACTCTAATCAATCCATTGGCGCCCAAGACTTCTCCACATTACGATTTTTCATTATTTATCTTTTTGAGCATCAATTTGGGTTTGTGCCTACAAACCCCTCTTTCTCTCATCCTCTCTTTGTTTGGGTTTTCACACCACCTTCAAGGTGTGAAGAGGTTAGTCAAGCCTTCCCTTTAAAAGGCTTGAGTCATAGGTGAGCTAGCCTTCACCTGTAAGAAGGCTAGTGGGTTCTTGCTTAACCATTAAAAGCAAACTGTAATAGGTTCTAGACTACCTTAAAGTCTAGTGGGTTTCTTGCTAAAACCATTGAAAAGCAAGCGGTAGTAAATCTCTCAACGGTTGAGTTGGGAGCGGAGACGTAGGCTTTGGTTTATGCCGAACTCTGTTATCAAGTGTTGTGTCTTGCCTCTTTCATTTCCTCTGCACCTTTTACTTTGATTTTAAATTGTTAATTATTTTTTAAAAGGAAATTCACCCCCCCTCTTGCCATCACTCTCCGCCCAACAAATTCCACCTCCACCACTAAGTGGACCATGATAGGATTAGAGAGTTGGTATTTGAGGACTTGGGAATCTACATGAAATGGAGGGATATGACCATGAATATTATAGGAAGATTCTAGGTACAATCTATGTCTTTTTTACTCTTGGTTCAGTATTAGTAGACACATACATGATTAATTCCTTTTTCTTTGCATCCCTCATGTGAAATATATAGATTCTCATTGAGACCTTATCCCATCAAATTATTCTTGAGGTTCCAACTGGGTGAGATTATTTGATATTTCTTATCTTCTAGAAGTGAAATTTAGATTGCATTGGGGAGAGTTTCTTATGGGACCTCTTGGTCATCATGATGAAACCTTATAACACCATCTTGGTTATGGAATGGTTTTCCATGGTTCATACCTAGATCAAATATCCTCACAACTGAGGTATATTCCTTTAAATATTTGGGATAAGTTTCTTATTTGTGGGTGAGAAAGATCTCATGGCCTAGTGAATGGGCCTTGTGAGTAGGATGGTGAAACCCATCACCCATTAGTTGGAAAGTCTATCCCTTAGTGCAGTGGGATATTTTGGAATTTGGATTCATTTAATAGTGGAGGATTATATGTATGTCTTCTATAAGGATGTATCAATCCTACCTCCAAGGTGTGATATTGACTTATGAATCATCTTTCACCCTGATATCACATTAATATCTTCTATGGCATATCAGATGGCCCATTCTGAGCTCCAGGAGCTGAGGGTGCAGTTTGAGGACCTTTGAGACAAGGGTTAAATCATACCCAATGTGCCCCCTTAGGTATCTCTAGTTTTGTTCCTAAAAAATTAAGATGGTATCTTGATGATTTTTTTGAATTATCATCACCTTAATCTATTAATGATTAAGAAAAATTACCCCTTTTTATTGATAGATGACCTCTTCAACCAGTAGATAGGTGTGAGTTAGTTCTCAAATATTGATCTTAGAGATGACTACCACTATTTGAGGTTTTTCAAGGATTATAATATGAATAAAACATTTATATGTTTCTATGGACACTATGATTTCATGGTGATTCCATTTGGTTTGAAGAATTCTACCACTATGTTATGGATCTTATGAATTGTATCTTCTAGCTATACTTCAACAAGTTTGTGGTTGTATTAATTGATGACATAGTCATGTACTCTATCTTTGAAAAGGAGCATGAAAATCATTTGAGGATAGTCCTATAATTACTCAAGGAGCACTATCTTTATACTAATCTCTTGAAGTTCTAGTTTTGGATCCCTGAAGTTTACTTTTTGGGGCCTGTAATTTTTGGGCATGGGTTAACTATGGACTATGTGAAGATTGATGTCATTCTTTCTTGGGATCTACCCAAGAGAATAATGGTTGTGTGGATTTTTATTATATTGGAGTGGAACCACAAGAGGTTTTTGGAAGAATTATCTAAGTTAAAGGCTCCTTGGAATTCCATGACATGAAATGGGTTTCCATTTACCTAGATAGATCCATGTAAGAGAACCTTCAAGGAGTTGAGGATGATGTCGACTAGTGATCTTGTGTTACTACTACTAGAGGAGGGTATTGAGTACATATTGTTTTGAAATAACCTTGGAGTTTGGATTAGTATCATGTTTATGTAGAGGTTGGTAGTGATTTATCATGGGTCTAGGAAATTGAGACCCTATGAGAAAAACTACATGACTCATGATCTAGAGTTGGGAGTGGTAGTCTTATCTCTGACAATGTTGACGAACTATCTTATAGGAAATGATTCTTCTATTTACTCATACCACCACAGTCTAATTTATATATTCATGTAGAGAGGTTTTAACCCAATGAAGAGGTATTTGTTAGAGTTCATATAGGAATATTACTTTGATATAGTCTATACCCCTAGGAAGTGAAACACGGTGGAATATTCCATTAGCTGGAAGTCCCGTTCTCTCTTGATGGAGGAGACATTTAAGCAGTTGGATTCATTGAATCTAACCCTATTAAAGGAGAGGGGTGAAATTTTAATTCACTTTATGGTGGTGACTTTTCCATTTCTTCAGCATGTGGGAGATGATCAATTGGGAGACATAAAATTTTAGTTTCTACATGGCCATATCTCCTTAGGAGATGAACCATATAGATTTTATGAATGATGGGATATTTTCATCCTTTTTCAGGTATGGACGATGGTTCAAATCATGTTGTGTGAGGAGGTGATGGAGGAGTTTTACACTTCACCCTTATATATATATATCATTGTGTAAAATATGTATAAGGACCTTTAGATATAGTTTTGGTGGGTTGGAATGAGGTGGGGCATCAACGAGTTTGTCTATTGGTGTCTCACATGCCTATTGGTAAAGGATGAGCACTAGGTCTTGAAAAGGTTTACACTAACTATATAGATCTCAAAGTAGAAATGGGATAGCATATACATGGAATTTTTGATGCATATTCTATGTTTATAGAGATTCCATGATTCTATGTAGGTGATTTTTGACCAACTTATCACGTTGGAACACTTTCTAGACATTAGCAATACGATCTTAGTTGAGATTTTGGGGTAGTTGTATGCGAGGGAGATCATTTGGATTCATGGGGTAACCTCAATAATCATCTCTGGACATGATGCTCAGTTACATCACGGTTGTGGAGGGGCCTTAATTAGGTATTCAAGACCCATTTGAGAATTAGCATTGTGTTTCACCTCCAGACAAATGGGAAAACTGAGTAAACTATGCAGGTGTTGGAGGATATGATGAGAGATTGCGTGTTGGACTTTGACCGAAGTTGGGAGGATCACCTTCCATTGATATAGTTTTCTTTTAGTAACAATTATAACTCTACAATTAACATGAAACCTTTCAATGTCTTATATGGGAGACCCATCATGTCAACCTTATACTAGACTAATATTGACGACATATATCTTGATGGGATAGATATGGTGTAGGAGATGACGTAGAAGTTTCAGGTGATTTGAAAGCACATGTGGAAATCCTAGATCAGAAAAAAAAATATTACATAGATCAAAGACATTAGACCTTGGAGTTCAATTAGGTAGAACATATTTTCCTAAGATTCTACTCATGATAAGGATTATAGATATTTGGTTGAGGAAGAAAACTATCCCTGAGGTCTATTGGGCCATTTGAGATCCTATAGACAGTTGGTGAGGTTTCTTAGCACTTTTCATTTTACCCATAGGTGGATCGAGTGCATGATGTCTTCTATGTGTTATTTTTGAGGAGATATGTTCATGAACCTATGTACATTATTGAATGGGGTTATCTAGACATCAAGGATGGATCCACCTTTATGAAGTAGTCAGTGGTGATTGAGTATCGGTAAGAGAGGATCCTGCATGGATGGAACATCCATTTGGTTAGTGTGCTTTGGTGGCACAGAAGCATACAATAGAGATCATGGGAGTGTGAGAGTCAAAATAAAATTCAGTACCCCCACCTTTATATTTATATTGTGCTTTTCAGGGAAAATGACCTTGAATAAGGAGGAATGTAATGAATCTAGTTTTGTGTATTTTATCCTTTTAATATATATATATATATATATATATATATATTTGAAGAGTCGGCATTGTGTTTGGGTGTCTCTTGACATCAGAATTTATATATCAAATATATTAATAGATTTTAATGCACACAAGCACATCATTTTAGTTTAAATGCTATTCCTTTTGTATGGGATCTCATATGGGAAATCCAAGACCATGGTTGATTATGGAACAGATGGTTTAACCTAGGAACAACATAAAGTTGGTCAGTATAGAACATTCTGTGAAAGGTGACTGTTGGCGGGTGTGTTTAAGAAAATAAATAAACAATTTAGTTTTATTAAACAAACCTCAACCTCAATCCCAATATAAATATGTGACTATGTAAATTCTTCAGGTTTCTCTATATACTACTGTGAGGAATTAAGAGGAGGAGATTTATTCATTTGAATTGACAACACCAAGGTTGAAGATACAGGATCGGACCAATAGTGAATCGAGAGGTCAGAAGCAAACATATCAGACCTTCTTCATCAGTTTAAAATTGACTCTTCACCAATTATTGATATATAAGTAAGGAATGGATCGTTATTTTTAGGTTTCTCCCATTCAATTTGATAAGAATTTATTTTTTATCTACTTTATATTGATCTATGATTTTTATTAATCATATAATACCGAATAAAAATTCAATTGTTTAAATAAGTTTATATATTTTCCCATAATATCAACCTTGATCCCAAAATTTATGATCATTGCCCGGGTTTTCATCTACAAATGACACTCATCACATTTTTCATCTTCTTTTACCCAATTATTTTTTGCATTATTCATTGTTAGAAAATGGGGTTGCAGTTTCATATTTATGAGGCAGGTTAAAGCATGATCAAACCCCAAGATTTATGGTGTTTTCATGAAAAAATGAATGGGTTAATGATTTAATGATGAATTTTGATTGTATTATGGGTTTCAGGTGATGGATATGTGTTTTAGGACCCAAAATGATGGAAACATTGTGACATATTCTTATGTAGTGATCATATTCTGATTTCTAGACACTGGAAGACAAAATCAATGGGAGGAGTTGTTTTAATTTAATTTTAGGTGGTCAAAAATCATGATTTCTAGTAGGTGGGTGGATCAGTATTCCATGTGAAAACCACACTTTACTTCCTGTGAAGAAACCTAACTATATGGTGTTTTTTCTGGAAGAACACATTCCATTTAGTACCCCTGCTACATTGTCTAGGGTTTTGGGGGAAGATAAGGATCACACACAATGTATGGATGCTACACACTATGTAACCATATGATGGTGGAAAAATGTGTACTCTATGAGTACTCATGAATGGATATTTCTAGACACATGAGAATGAATAGGAGTACATGAAAACCAAATAATAATTGAGAATGACCATATGAACATGATCAGATCTCTAAGAATAGGGGCATGACTAGATGTACATAGTCATGGGCTGGGAGGACACGACCAGGCCTCACATGGATGAGAAACGATGTTCAACACCAGAACATTCTATGTCATATGAAATGGCTTCACAATACATTTATATGGGAGAAAATGACTAGTATATGAGGATAGGTCACACACCATGCGGCCCCATGAACACTCCATTTACTTCCACCAGGAATTTGTACCTTTCATATCACCTTCTTTGGGACTCAGATTTTGGCATCTGAGTAGCCTATCCTAAATATCCTTCCACATATAATGAAATGTTACCATTCATTGAGGAATATTAGATATTATGTGATGTGTTTCGACCATGACACTTCTTTAGGTGACACTTGATCAATGTAAGTGATCTGGAGGAATCATCAAAAAGATTCCATGGTTTGTACTCCCATATCATACCAGGTTGTGGGTCCCCTATAATATTTTCATATGTTCATTTAGTACTCCCCCATACTACAGAAGGGTGTGGTTCCTCTATTTATGGTGTTTTAATCTCCCATAGTCAATCTCTGGTGGGGATTAGGTCCTCCATTGGAGTTATAACTCCCCCATATTTGGAGCGCAATGCTAAGGTGCAAGAGCATCCACATAGATTCTTGTGAGGTTACGAATGGTGATGGGATTAAAAGATGGAACATTATATCTATATAAAGACTCATTTTACTTAGCTAGTCCATGAGATAAATATCCCCTTTCTCTCTTGGTTGGGTTTATTTATAAGAATATATGCTGGGTTAACCCTTCCCTCTTACTATGGTATGAGCTGATATCAATTGTATATTTCTATTTATGCATTCACGATTTTGGGATATCCTAATGGGTATGTATATACTCACCTTTCATATTATTTGTCTACATAGATCATGTATTATGCATAGGATAGGCAGATCAATAGTTAAATTGAGGGAACTTAGTGATACATGGGTGCATTGACAGTGTACGAAATTTGAACATAGAGATAAATAGTTGGGATTTATTAAGCTTTCTTTTTTCTTATAGTTTTTTTATATTGGTTCTTTATTTTTTTGGGTGTGTGTTTTCCTCGTTTATTCTCTTGTATATATTAGCATACTCTGATGTATTCTCTAGAGGTTTTTGAATGCATGGTTATAATCTAAATATTGGAGTCTTTTATTATTCCTATACAATTTTTCATGGATATAGATGTGTGTATGAATAAAAGTGTATTAGGAGAATGAATACAATTTTAGTTTATGCCTCCCAACTCTTTTTTCCATCCTCTATCATATTAGATGTGGTCTTGGGGCATCACACCAAACTTTCCCCTGACCAAGAGGGCCCTAGTGGGTTGGGTCATGAAAACTATGATTTAAAATATCCTATTACTTAAATAAACTATCATTTAGAGACTAATTGGTAAATGTTTTATGATTTATAGTAAAATGGAACTAGTTATAAGAGTTAAAAATCATCCAAAAGAACCCGATGAAAATGTGGTAACCATGAGTGAAAAAAAACTTGTACAAAGCATTGTATAAGAAATTCATGTGCTGGAAAAAGAAAACAAAAATGAGTAATAACACCATTGGAATCATAATACATTTTTTTAGAGACAAAATCTATTGATTTTCAGGTTTATTTAGGAATAGAACAAGAAATATCACAACTTTATTATATGAACACATTTTTTTATTTTCTTAGAACGCTAAATGATACCAAAGTTAAGATAAAAGTATACACGCTGGAGGATATAACAAAAAAATGGTGGGATTTATTCATATATGTAACACCTTGATATTTTATATTATATTTATCTTTAAATAATTTATTTTTTAGATATCTTTCATTACACGCGCACCAAATTTAAACAAACAGTGATATATTATTAAAATATTATGTGATGGTTATCACCTAGCCATTAGATTGGATGGTATGAATAGTACTAACTAAATAATTAAATTTTCTTCGTTTAAAAATGTATAAATAAATTTATTGGTTACCAATTTATTAGAAATAAAAATAAAATCACTTGAAAGTAAAAGATATATTTTTTCTAGAAATTTTTTTATGTGTAAAAACCTATTTTACCATAATAAATTAAATAAATCACATTTGGTGAATGGTTTTAATGAAATTTATATATTATAAATTTAATAATTTTTTAATATTCATCTAATATTTTTTAGTCATGGAATAAGAATAAAATCTAGTCTAATGCTTTAAAATGTATTTTTATAAAAATTCATTTTTCATAATGTGTTTCACACGAATTTTAAAACAATTTCTTTCCACTTATAGGTATCGAATTTGATAAAATGTGTTCTATATCTGTAATAATAATGTTATTTTTCTAAATTGGCCCATTTTATTTTTGGTCAATATGAATAGTAACCGAGGCAAAATTTATCACCTTGGTAAAGGTTAATTGGGTTGATATTGGTTAAAAATAAGTGATAAGGCCATACCTTTTTATATTAATTATTATCGGATGAAGGTAATTTTACCCTTATAACTTTAGTCTCTAAATTTATTTTTTTAATTGAAACTTTTCCCTAAAACTGACCAATATAAAATTTAAAGTAAAAAAGTTACAAAATTCCACTCCCTTAGTTTTAAATAAATCTTATGTGTATAAATTGGGAAAAAAGATATTTATGAATGAATAAAAATTTCTATATTGATAATAATGAAATTATATTAATGATATAATTTATTTCTAATTTTTCATAACTATATAATATATTTAAATGCTTATGCGATGTTAATACAATATTTCATCAATGGATAAAAAACATAATAACTGATTTGAAAAATATTGAATTTATTATAGATTGGATGATTTTTAGTTTTACAATAATTTTTAGGATAATTATAAAATATTTTAGATGTGTGAAAGTATTTTATTTTAATTCCAATATTTTATTATTTTCTTTTAAGTCATATCAAATAAATAGTTCCTAAATTAGAAACAATGATATTTTATAAAAGAAATATTTTATTAAATTATATAAAAATTATAAAAATATTTAAATATGAAAATTTAGATAAGATATGGTATAACATTTCATTCATTTACCATTTTTATTTCATTTTTAACAACTTTTCATGATAATGATTTTAATATATTTTAATATTTTATGAAATTCCAAGAGTGCCCCTCCCCTCAATTATTAAGGGCACCCCTCATTTATTTTATTCACACCTATTTAAGAATTATATATCAACAAGACTATAAAATTTTCTCTTATAAACCCCTCCTAGACACATTATAGAGGTTCTGGTCCTCCCAAAAGATCAACCCTATATCACTTAAGAGGAAATCTAAAGGAGTTGTTTCATAGAAGAAATAATTGTATTAACCGATCACTTATTTTAAAATTATTATTTTACCACATATAAATATGTTATATTCTTAATAAAATATTCAATTTAGTATAAAAAATATTCTAAAATATTATTTTGATTATTAAACCACCTTTATTCACAGTCTTTCAATCAAATAAGAAGTGAATGTATTGCTCATGCTTACATACGACTTACCATCTCCACATAGTGATACAATTAATTTTCCATTTCCATAATTTACAAGTGGTTATTAGGAAGGGTTTAATGTTTATATATTCTATTTATGACACAATTATTCTTATATAATAATAATATCATATGTACCTTATTTCCTTCCAAACCGTTGGAAAATGATAACATTGTTCGTGCATACATGTGGATTACAACCTCTAAGAAGCGATGTATTTTTTTCATTTATTTTTTACTTGTATGGTAATAAGGATATATTTAATGAAAATATAGGATATATATAATATAATAATTATTTTATAATTTTTATTTATTATTTAACTTTTTCTCATTCTATATTTCAAAAAATTAAAATAGCGTTCATGAGTACGTATGACCTACCATCAAAAGGAGTAATGATTTTAATAATGAATTTTTAATGAATGGGTGATAAATGGTTATAATTAAATCATATTTAGTATGATATATATTATTATGGTTGTGGAAAATATTTATAATAAATATATATTAATTATAATATAGTTTTGAACACGTATATAGGAATTAAAACCTGAGGTAAGGGACTTATGTTTCAATCCTATTTTGATCAGGAATGTTTATTATTGAATTTATATTAAGGAAATTATATGATAATAATTGATTAATAACATTAATTCTTATTATAATCCAGTTATTTATGTATTTCCTCGACCCCAGTTTGCCCAGAGCTAGTGAATTCTTTTAATACATTGGCATGATTACAAGGAATCAAGTCCCGAAGTACCGATCAATTTAACCATATTGGAAAATAGATTACATACATGAAATTTACATTATAATTTCTAACATAAAATAAAATATAGATAATAATTTTAGAATTAAATTATTATCAAACATTAAACCTGAATATAAATCATAATAAACTTATTGGAATCCTAGGAATGTAAATCTTAAGAAAGGGGTGAGCTCAGATGCTTAATAAGGATAAATAATATAACGGAAGCTATCATAAATAATCATGAAATTTTATGGAAATGTATTAAATTGAAAAAAAATCCCTTTAAAAATAAACTTCAACATAATATGGAAAATATAAATCAAATAATTCCATTTAATTATTCACATGGATATTCTACTAGTCGAATAATCAAATGTAACATTAATAACTAATCTCATAATGATTGAATGCGTATTGCTAGACATCTTAACCACAAATTCAAGGCCTCATGCCAAGAACCTAAATATAAATTTTGTCAAGGACTTGTTACAAGATACTATTTTGTCTCATGAAACCTACCGATGCATCAAGGGGCTATAGCGGGCCCCACCCATCACTTACTAAATCCAATTCATTCCTCATATGAAAAGGGTGAAACATAACATAATCATTCGTATTAAAATTAGCATACGAAATGTCAATACCTTAATCATAAATCTTGAATGGTATAAAAATAGAACATCCACAGTTAAACATATCATAACTCAATCAATAAAATATGTAATATTTTATTATAATAAATCAACCTCAATCAAGAATAATATCCAGTAAAGGATGTTGACATAGTTGAAAATGATCAATAAAACTCATTGAGAGAAATATCCTTTTTTCATGAAATCATTTAAAAGTCACATAATATATCAAAGAATAAATTTAAGATATATTATTGAATCAAAGTTTCCCATACCACTTTGAAACTTTTTAAAGAAACTATCATTTTAAAACAATCATGTCCATATAAATAAATCCGTAATATCATTTTAAAAGCATGGGAATTAATTAAATAGATTTAGAAAAATAAATATTTAAAATATTTAAAATGATGATATAGTTAAAGATAACCTTCCATAAAACCTTTAAATATTCATTTTGAAAACATTTTTATAAATATGGATATGGATGATAAATATGTCCCAATAAATACTTACACATAAACAATCTGTGATAAAAATTAAATTGAGGAATTAGCCCATACCTTGTACTTTTATTTAGTCTAGGGTATGTTTTACCTCCTTTATAATTACTATATAATGTTATTAAATTATACCAAAATCATATTAATATTTATGATATCATATATGATTCATTTATGACTTTATACTACCCATTTAATAATAATTTCCACGTTAATGTAACATTTCAGGTAATAATCGCTCTCTTTATTGTACATGTTTTAACTTATTATTATTGATCATATCAATTAGATCATGATTTACATACTTAAATAATATTAAACATGATTTATATATCATATATATTCATAATATAAATATTTATAATAGTTATATATATGAAATGGATACACCGTTCATGGAGATGGTAGTCCGTACATACACATGAACGTTGTTTCCGTTTTCTATCATATAGTATGAAAGTAAGTAAAAAAATATATTTATCTACATAAATATATATTATTATAGTATAAATATTATTTTATATATCTCATAATTAATCAATATATATATTTTATAAAAATTCTTGAATGGTGACTGTTGAAGATGAATCTCATCGTGTCGTGGATACGGTAAGTCGTGCGTACGCACGAGCGGCAATATCATTATATTGATGGTGAAAAAGTGTTTAATTTCATGTTATATTATATATGAAAAATAATTACCATTTTATATTCTTTATTTATATTAATTATAATCATTATTATACCCATCTAAATAACGTACTATTGAATAACAAACTACACCATGATGTGGAGACGGTAAGCTGTACGCAAGCACGCATGGTGACTTTGTCATTCATAAGAAGGATAGAATAATGAATATGGTTGTAACATTTTTCCAATAATATCTAATAATGTATAATTTACTGTATATATTATTTTAGTATGGTAAAAACAACGAAAGATGAAGTAGAAGAAGAAAATAACTTTGAAAGAGGTGATAAAATAATTATCTCTTTTTCAGGTGTTTTATATTGATTTGAACAAAAAGGATCCATAGGTTGGCTTTTTTCTCATTGTAAGGACTCTATTTTTAAGTGAGGGAAGTTGGGAGGAGACTTGGTTAGTTTTGGTCCAAGCCAAATGTATTGGGATTTGTGAATTTAAGAGAAGGAGAATTACCCTTTTATAACATAGGTGAGGGGCACTTTAGGAAAATTTTGAAATATTAATTTATTATAAAATTAATTTTAGGTTTCTAATATCTCCAAATAGATTTATTTTGAGGATAATGTGGGTATGGGTCCAAATACTCTCATTAAATAGGTTTTGATATGTTTAGTCCACCATATTAACCTTATCTTTTAGACTTAACCCTTAGTTAAATAGTTTAACTCTTACAATGTCTTCTTTTATTTTTATACAACATGGTTAATATAGTTACTATAAAATTAAAAGATAACCTAAAGTGGTTAATTAATCACATATATAAAATTATCTAAGTTATTTGTCCAAATAGTATATTTTTAGAACTATTATATAATTTAATAAAATAGTATCTCTTTTAAAAACTCATTTATGTCAATTTTGACACTATTTAGTATTTGTTTTTTTGTTAAAGTCATTACAACTTGATTACTTAGAACAAAATAGATTGAATCAACTCTAACACATCATATTCACATATAAAATTCTTGAATGACATCAAAAGATTCAATTTAAATTTATTTTAATATTTATAATATTATTTATTTTAATCTTTTATTAATAAGGTAATTACTACATCATCATTATGTCATAAATAATTAAATTATTTAATATATAAAAATTATCAATAAAATAACATGATTTAAGAAATATTTTTATATTTATAATGAATACTTATAGTCAAATTTATCTTATGTATAACTCTATATTAAAAATGGTTTTGTTATTAAAATTTGAATTTAATACTTTTAACTCTTCTTTAAATAAAATATAATAAATGTCCTAATTTAACCCAAAAGGATAAAAAAGGATATTATTTTTTACTAAGGTTAATTTTGGTAGAAAATAACTTATCAAATATAATTCATACATGTTTTGGGGTAATTTTTTTATTATAATATTATTTTTACCTTTAATTACCCTATTAACTTTTAACCACGAGAATTAAAATTCAATAGATACTATTCACCCAAAATTATTTTCATTCTATTGAACCACATTTTACTTACTAATGAAATCCTTGTCTATTAAATTTTTTAATTTCAATTCAGAGAAGTTGTGAAATTATGTTTTATGAAAATTTGCAAATGTTCCTAGAAGGTGGGTAAAAGACATTATAAAGTTCAATAAAATTTTATATATCTAATATTATTATAAAATTACTCAAATTAATTACAATGGACTAATATATGTATTATGTATCAATTTTTTACTTTAATATAAATTTTAATTAAAAATAATTATTTAAATGAAAAAGTTTATTTTTATATACTATGGAGTATTTTTCACTACTCATCAAAAATTGAATGTTTTCAAAAAAATACCAAAAATTCACCCTAATATAATTTTGATATTCTTAATTCAAAAACGAAGTTTATTTTACAAAATTAAAATTTTAGTATTGTCTAAAATTAATTTTTTTATTGGTCACAAAAGGACATAAGCAGTAGTTCTTTTAAGAAAATAGTTTTTCTAAATATATAAATATTAAAACAAAACTTATAAATTTCATTATAAATATGTTTTATTTATGTGAAAATATTATAAAAAACATTTAAAATTTATTTTTTACTATTCATATTACAATATTTAATTGATAAATAAATATATTTTCTAAATAATTATAATACTAATGTGTTGCTTCACAGAAACTCAATATTGAATATAATGCTAGACAAGTCGATGTTGTGGAAAATATAATCTATTAAATTAATTTAAAGAGATAACATACTATGAAATATTGGGTTGTTAGAATTTAGGAATAATAAATGTTATACTTTCATTTCTGTCTCTTTAAATACTCATGAGACCGGATGTACATTTTTATGAAAACCAACTATGTTTTACAATTTGGTAGGGGGCCCTTTTCTTCCATATCCTTATTTTTATAAAATGTTTTCAATAATATTATTAATATTATCCTATTATAATTTTGAGATATTTTTAACCCATGATTTAATTTTTACAAAATGTTTTAAAAGTAATCTTCTTCTCATTTCCTGAATGAGGTACTTTTTGAATTTTTACTAAAAATTTGAAAGGATTGTTTTATTTTAACTTATATGACATGAATGGAATTTACTAAAATCATGAAAAATAAATATTATGAATCTTAATATACAAGTTTATAAGGTTATTTTAAATGAAAATTAATATTTTTATTCTAAAAATGATTTTCAAAGTGGAAAGGTTATTTTCCTCCAGAACTATTTCAATGATATTTTAAATAAATTTTCATATATGATAGCATCCTTTGATGATAATTATTATTTAATGGGGATATGAACCAATAATAACATTATTAATATTTATATGGATCATTTATTTTTATTTTTATGATATTTTGAGGATACCCATTTCTTTTCTATGGGTTATTCTATAATGAATTCAAAAAATGTTTATGAAACTCATTTTCCTTTCATGGGTTATGATGAGATGATGTGATGGATTTTTTATGATCTTGTGGAACACATATGTATGGTTTTAATTATGTTATGAGTGGTCAAATTATAAACCATTTATGGTCGTTATGTTTTAACCAAGGAAAGGGGTTACATTATAACGAAGGATGATGGTTATGTTATAACCAAGGGTGATGGTTATGTTATAACCAAGGGTGATGGTTATGTTATAACCAAGGATAGGTGGGCCTAAAATTATATATCCCTACAAAGAATTGGGTAATTATTGATATCTCATGAGATAAACAAGACTATGATGTGAAGTGAACCCAGTTCAATAAGGGGAATTTTCCACTATGATAGACTTGGGAGTGAACGATAACTATGATGATGGAGTGGAGAGTGAGCCCAATCCACTAAGATAGTCATGGAAATTTTCCTTGACAACTAAGGAAATTATTTTTATTGATTATTACACAATTCCATGAATTATGAAAATTTTATTTTCTCTTGGATCATGTTTTTTGATTCCTTCATGATTTATATCTTTTGAACTACCAAGATCTATGCCATGAATCATGATTATGATCTTTGATATACATGCTATGATTTTCAGTTTTTACTCTCATGTTTTAATACCCGTGTAATCATTTTGTGATTAATTGATCATTGATATCTCCCTTATTTACCCTTACCGAGAATCTAATATCTCACTTTATTATGTTTAATTTCACTTGGTAATGATGAAAAGTAGTAAGTATGATATGTCTAATAAGGGAGATAGTTACAAATAACTTAATGGGAGATACTTATGAACTATTTTTTTTATGTTTCCATGTTTCCAAATATATTATACCTATATGATTATATAATGGATCATAATGTTATATAATGAATATTCATCTAAAAAGATGTAATATCTATGTATGAAATGTATGGGTCACTATGGTTGGTATTAGAGAAAGGTTTAGTTAACCTTTGGAAACTATGATGAGAAAACACAAGTGAGAACCCTAAGGATATGTCTAAGTATAAGATAAAATCATAATATTTTATAAATGACCCTAGATAACCTATCTTAAACCTATTATATCCTAGATTAAGAAGAAGGTTTTAGGATTTATAAAACCTATGAATTATTTATCATGATTATATAATTGATTTATCCGATTAAGGATGTTTTATGGCCATGCAATCTATTTTAGTTTTAATATGGATTTGAAGATAGAATGATGAAGCTAAGGTGGTAGTATGTATGATAAAATATTTAAGTACCCTATTTTAGATTAGTTATATATTTTTTTATATTAGTAAATGTATCATGAAATTCTAGTTTATATCCTCAATGATTAGATATTGAGTTTGTAGTGAAAATTTTTTATGTTACAATGGTCGGATATCAAGTCTATAGTTCTTCTATGGTTGAAGTTTTTGGTAAAGCTAATCTTGATAATATTTCGATTCTTTATTTATTTGATTTTAATGTGATTATAATCATGTATTGGGTTTATTTATCTGAATCCTATATTAATTATTGAGGAATGAAAGTCACATTTTATATCATAAATGAACCCATACTCATTTATCAAGGTGAGGATGAATAAAAACTTCCACTGGAAATTACTTCTATCTAGTAGGTATTAATTACTACACATAAAGTCTATTTATCATAGATAGCTGGAGAGAAACTCATTATCGAATATATTCTATTTATTCATGAGTATGTTGATGTATTTCTAGAATAATTTCCAAGAATTCTTATAAATCATGAATGTGAGTTTTCAATAGAACTCATACTTGGTGCCACAAAAATTTCATAGAGTCTATATAGAACAAACCTTATTGAGTTGTAGGAATCGAGGAAGAAAATCATGGAGAATACTGTGAAGGGATTCATTCATCCAAGTGCATCACTATGGGGTGTGCATGTTGTTTTTGTATGAATAAAGATGAAGCAATTCAACTATACATTGATTTTTGAGAACTTAATAAGGTCACTATCAAGAAAAAGTATCCTTCACCCTATATTTATGACTTTTTTGATCAACTATGTAGAGATCAATAATTTTATAGGAATGAACTTTGTTATGGATATCATCAATTGAGGGTATAAAAGTATGATATACACAAGATAACTTTCCATACAAAGTATGAACACTATGAATTTATAGTGATTCCATTTGGTCTTACTAATTCCCCACTAACATCAAAGATTTAATGAATAGAGTATTTATAGATTACCTTGATTAGTTTGTTATAGTATTTATAGATGATATTATTATATATTAAATGAGAAAGAAAGAGAATAATGATCACTTAATGATTGTGATAAAGACATCGAGGAAGAAAAATCAGTATGAAATATTTACCAAGTGTGAAATTTGCCTTCAAAAAGGTTCATTACTGGGTTATATAATCTCAAGTGAGGGTATATCAATAGATCTTTCAAAGATAGAAGGTATTGAATGTTGGCCCAAACCAACCACTGTGACTAAAATATGTATTTTTGTTTTGGTAAGATATTATCAAATTTTTTTTTCTATATTATCTAATCTACTCAACAAACTAACTAAAAAGGTATTCAAGTTCTTATGTACTGATGAATGTGAAGAAAACATCCAGGAACTGAAGACAAGGTTAATCAGTGCAACTGTCCTTATATTACGTTATGGTAGATAACGGTTTTTAATCTATAGTAATTCATCAAATAATGGTTTGGGATTCATTCTCATTTAGAATTATATGGTAATATATTGTGCCTCACACCAATTTAAGGTCCATGAGTAAAATTACCCAACTCGTGATTTGGAGTTAGCCAAGGAAAGTTTTTCATTAAAGATGTGGTGGAATTATCTTTTTGGAAAATAGTGTGATATATATACCAATATTAAAAGTTTAAAGTATATATTAAAATAGAAACATTCGAATAAGCTCTAGAGAAGATGGTTAGAGTTGATTATAGATAATGAATCCAGAATAGATTACCACCCTGGGAAAGAAAACAAGGTGGTAGATGCATTGAGTCAAAAGGATCCGGATAACTTATATTTGTTAAGGATCCTGAATGTTTTGATATTTTTTGATTTTAAAAGGATGAATATGGAAATATTAAATGAAGGTGGAACATATTATCTTTATTAAACGAGTTTTTATAAATCTATCCAAGTAAAGATTAAAGAGTCATAAAAGAAAGACGTGGAACTCTAAAAGATGGTGAGAAATGTTCCTAAGTTTATCCTTGATTGTGATGGAATTATAAGGTTCAGAAAATATGTATATTTCCATTATATTCTATATTTTAAGGATATGTTATAGAAATATCATATTTATATATTCGATTTTATCCCAGAAGTTCAAAAATTTATAATGATTTGAAATATTATTTATTATAGGACGAAATGAAGAGAGATATTATAGAGTATGTTTCTCAATTCTTTGTATGATAGAAAGTTAATTCTAAGATAAAAAAGTCCAGTGGAATGTTAAAAAAATTACTCATACTAGAATGGAAATGGGATAACATAACCATGTATTTCTTCATTGGGCTCCCCAAATCACCTAAAGGATACAATACTATATGGGTTGTAGTCGATCACCTAAAAAAGTTAACACACTTTATTTCTATTAGAGAATATTTTTTCACTTGACCAGATTACTTAGTTTCACTTCAAGGAAGTCGTAAGATTTCATGGGGGTAACACTCTTAATCATATCTAATCGGGATCCAATGTTTACCTCAAAGTTCTAGATAAGCCTTCAACGAGATTTAGATATAGAGTTAAATTTCAGTACAGATTATCATCTTTATACAAATATTAATTCTATGAGAATAAATCAAATTTGATAGGATATTATAAGGTCTTTTTCTATATATTTCAAAGGTGTATGGGATAAAAAAATTCATCTAGTCAAGTTTACTTATAACAATATATTCCACTTGATAATTAAAATGGATCCTTATGAATACCTATATAGAAGTGAGTGTAGAACTACAAAATGACGGGATGAATTCGGAGAGAGAAATATATTGAGACATAATATAGCTAAGGAAATGGTATAGAAGGTTATTTCTACTCAGTAGCACATAAGGGCCACACAAAGTCAATAAAAAATTTATGTTGGAAATCATCAGTGTGATCTAGAATTTGATGTCGGTGAGAAGGTTTTTCTACAAATATATATTTGAATGAAGGTTATGATATTCTAAAATAAGGTAAAGATAATCCATATATATATTGTTCCCTTCAAAATTCTCGATCGTATCAGTACATTATCTTATCATTTTCACTTCCACAGAATATTTCATATGTCAATGACATGTTCCATATTTCTCTTATGAGGATGTACATACCTAATCCTTCTCATGAAATAAAATAATAGGTTATACCACTATAAAAATATCTCTCTAATGGGGAAAAATTATTTAAGATTTAGGATCATATAGAGAATGTGCTATGAAACAAGACCACTCACATGGTCAAAGTTTTGTGGAAAACTCATAAAATTAAGGAAGCTATGTGGGAACACAAGGATGTGATGATGTAGAAGTATCCCCATTTTTTGTATCAAAATGATAATTTTTGAGGGAGAAATTAATTTTAATGGGGGTATAGTGTAATACCATGAGATTTTATAATATATTTCTCTTTAATTTTTTTTTGATATCTTATATTACCCGTAAGAAAATATTTATATGAATCGTGATATGCTTTTAAAATATTATGGGGAAGTTATCACCTATATTTTGGATCAGAGGGAATGAATAGTAAAAAATAAATTAGGAAAACTTTAGGGTTTATAAATGTATAAGTAAACTCATTGGTTACTATTTTATTATAAATAAAAATAAAACCATTTGAAAGTAAAAGTGTTATTTTTCTAGAAAACTCTTATTATGAGCAAAAAAACACATTATATTAATAAATTAAATAAATAATTTTGATGAATGATTTTAATGAAATTTATATATTAATAATTCAATCAAATGTTTTAACATTCATCTAATATATATATATTTTCTAGTCATTGTATGAGAATAAATTCCAATTTAGTGCTTAAAAATTCATTTTTCTAAAAATAAGGTTTTCATCCTATGTTTCAAGCTTATTTTAAAATAAAATTATTCCACAAAGAGGTATTGAATTTTATAAGATTTATTCCATATTTTTAATCATGAGTTTCAAATTTGTTTAATATCCCCCTTTTATTTTTAGTTAATATGAATAGTAACCATGGAAAAAGTTATCACCTCAGTAAAGGGTAATTGGGTTTATCTTGCTTAAAACTAAGTGACAAGGATTTAATTTTCCATATTAATTATTATTAGATGAACATTATAAAATAATTATCCCATTATCCTAGAAATTTATTTCTATAATGGGAAATTTTCCATGAAAATGACCAATATTATATTTAAAGCAAAGAAAGTTTTAAAATATCACTCTCTTTGTTTTAAATATATACTATGTTTCCACATAGGGATAAAATAAAGTTATGAATTAACAAAAATATATATTTTTATCATAATGAAATTAATTTCATGAGATAAATTTATTTATAATTTCTATAAATGATATAATTACCTTGAATTCTTATGAAATGCCAATGTAGTATTTCATCAAGTAATAAAAAAATATAATAAATGATTTTAAAAATATTAAAATTAAAAAATATTGGGTGATTTATAGTGATAGGTGATTTTTTTTGGAACAGTTTTAAATATTTTATAGATTTTAAAGGATTTTATTCTAATTATACTTTTTTATTATTTTGTTTTAAGTTAAATTAACTGAATATTGTCTAAATTGAAAATAATTATATTTTATGAAAGTAATATATTACCAAATTACTTAAAAATGATAAAAATATTATAATAAGACAAGTAGGATAATAAATTGTCTAAAATTTAAAAAAAATTCTATTTAAATTCCATTTGGAACCATTTTTATTTATAATGATTTTAATATATTTTAATCTGATAAGAAATTCTAAGAGTGCCCCTCCCTTTAATTACAAAAGGGGACCCATAATTTTTGTTCTTCACACCAATTTTAGCCTTATATATTGATAAAACTATACTAATTTATCCTATCCAATACTATATCCAAATTTTATAGGTGTTATTATTCGTAAGAGACTAACCCTAAGTCCAATAAGAGGATATGTAAAGGAGTTATTTCAAAGAAAAGGTAATCGCCTTAACCCATCACTTTATTTGTAATTATTATTATACATCCTCTAAATCATCTATATCTTTCATAAAATAGTAACTTAATTATTTTAAATATACCAATTATTTTTATGATTATAAATTAACCATTATTAAAACTCTTTTCAACAAATGATAAGTGAAATAATCTCTAATGTGTATGTACGACTTATCGTCTCCACATAACTATAAAATTAATTTTCCATCACCATCATTCATAGGTGGTTATTATGATGAGTTTAATTTTTATATATTATATTTATGAAATAATTATTATTATATAAAAATAATATCATATATACCTTATTACCTTCCAAACTATTACAAAATGATAAAATCATCCATGCGAACGTGTGGACTACCACCTCCATGAAGCGATGCGATTTGTTTTTAATTTTTATACTTGTATTGTAATAAGGATAGAATTAATTAATATATATGATATATATGGTAAAATAATTATTATTAAAAGGGGATTTATTATTTACCTTACTTTCCTTCCATCATTTTAAAAATGGAAACAACGTCCATGCGTATGTATGGCTTACCATCTTCATGAATAGTGTAATTCATTTTTTCTGTAACTATATTTTATGAAGGATTATAAATATATATATGATGTGTATATATGATATTTATATCATTATTAAAATCATGGATGTTATGGAACCATTATCAAAGTATAAGAATGGAAACTACCAAACCAAAACATACATGAAAAATGAAGCAATTATCACCAGGAGTAGTGTTTTTAATAAATAATTATTAATTAATAGGTGATAAAAGGTTATAAATAAATCATATATAGTATGATATATATGATTATGGTTATATAATATAGGTATAATAAATATATATTTATTATATATGAGGTTAGAACACGTATAAAGGAAGTCATACCTGAGGTAAGGGATTTATGTTTCAATCCTATATCGATCAGGGTTGTTTATGATTGATTTTACATGGAAGAAATTATATAAAATAAAAATAATTAATACCTTTAATTTATCTTCTAATATATTTTTTTATGATTAATAAATTTTTTCCTTTCATTTCCTAATCTTCAAATACTAAAGACACCGAACAAACATTTTTAAGAAAAACCAACTATGTTTTTACTATTCAATCGGGAACATTTTTCATCCATATCCATGTTTTTCTAAAATGTTTTCAATGTTTTTAATATTATTATATTATTTTTAAATATAATTTTACCATTATTTATTTTTTATAGAATTTTTTATAATGAATCTTACTGACTCTTTCTGATTGAATATCTTTTTGATTTTTAACCAAAAAAGTGAAACAAATGTTTTCTTTTTTACTTATACAGCATGAAAAAAATTTATCTCCTTCAAGAATACTCAATGTTTTGATGATTAATTTAAAATTTCTCTATGTTATTTTAAAATAAAATGAATGTTTTTATTTTAAAAGTTATTTTAAAAGTGGAAAGTTTGTTTTACTCATGAATTATTTTCATGATCTTGTAAAGAAATTATCATATTTGATAAAATAATTGGGTGTTAATTATGATTTAATAGGGATATGATCCTATTTTATGATTATTTGTCTTTATCTAGATGGTTAATGATTATTTTGATGAGATTTGTATTAAACCCATTTATTTTATATGGTGTATGATATTATTAATTGATGAAATGTTTATGTAACCCACTTTCTTTTCATGGGTCATGATGTGATGATATGATGGATGTTTTATGATATTGTGTTAAACATATATATGGTTTTTATTATTTGAGTTATGGTTATGTTATAAAATATGTATGATGGTTATTTAATAACCAAGGACAACATTTACAATATATCCAAGGATGGTGGTTATTTTATAACCATGGACAATGCTTAAGTTATAACCAAGGATGAATGGGACCATAATTATATTTGCTCTAATGTATTGGGTAATTATTGATATATCATGATATAAAAAAGAATAGAATGGGGAGTGAACCCATTTTAATGTGGAAATTTTTTCAATGTGATCATATTTGGAGAAAACCTTGATTATTATGATAAATTGGGAGTGAACCCAATCTACTATAATAGCCTTAGAAATGACCCTTGAATATTATGGAAATGATATTATATGATTATTCCATAATTCAATGTTTTATGAAAATTTTATTATCTCATTTTTCATGTTATTTGATTCCTTTACAATTTATATCATATGAACTATCAAACTCTACTCTATGAAACAACATTATGATATTTGAAATATTGGATATGGTTTTAAAATATTATTCTCAGGTTCTCATAACCTTAGGCTAATGAAATTTTTAAGTGATCATTAGAACCTCCCTTATTTACCCTTACCATCAATCTGATCTCACCCTTTCTTCCTTTCCACAGGTTTAATGAAAGGTATTAAGTATGATATGTCTAAGAAGGGTTATAGTTACAAAGATATTTATAGGATATTCTTATAAACCAATTGTTTATGTGTACATGTTTGAAGGATACTATAAATATATGATTATAGCATGGATCATAATGTTATGTAATGAATATTCATTTAATAATATGCAATATATATGTATTAAATGTATGGGTCGCTATTGTTTAAACTACAACTGATCAAGACCTTACTTGGATTGTATTTGAGGAATTATTTAATGAATAATTGTTTCCTCATACATTAAAGGTATAAAAAATTATGAAATTATTTAGTTTCATGAAAGAAAACCTATCTCGAGTGGAGTGTGAAACTATGTTTGTGAACTTAAATTAGTTTTCACTAGAAGTAACTGCTAGATGGTCCTTGGAGATGCATATATTTCAGGTGAGAGTATGACTAGACAATCTCTATAATACCATCATGGTATGTATTAATGATTACATATAAATGGTGAATAGAGGACCAGTGGTGGAATGATTGATCATTGGGAGTTCATTGGGAGGTAGCACCATTTTTTACATAGGCACATATGGGAACTCCAATTCTAGAAAATTGAAGAAGACTGAGACCTATTCCCATGGAAGGATGGTATGAAAGAATCAGTCAATGGGATTGCTTTATTTTCCTCTTTGTCACAATAATAAGCTAGGATATTTCAAATGAGTCTCATTAAACAATGTAAAGAAAGATTTTACAATAGTATAATGATAAATTTACTGATGTGGTCTGATGAGACACCTTTTGGTCACCTATTTAGAGATTATTAGAAAATAAATTCACGAAGATCAGGACCTTTAGAATTAATGATTGGAATTTTATCTAATTAATTGGAAGAAATAAACATGGTGAAGATTGAATTAATTACAATTATAGAATTTCCTTCCATCGTATATTGGTATCCAAATGCATTTACAAAAAATTTCTCTAGGTTTCCACTTGAAATGGATGTGGAATTATTTATTGATCTGCTTCTAGGGGAGAATCCAATTTCACTTATATCCTAAAGAACAACACTAAAAGAATTGCCTGAACTAAAGGTTTAGCTAGAGGATTTGGAAAGAAAAATATTTATTAGACAAAGTATATTTCCTTTGTATGATCTAGTACTATATATAAATGAGGAAGATGGTTCTCTTTGACATTTTTCTTGATTATTCTAAACTAAATCGGGCTATGATCAAGAATTCATACCCACTTCCTTGAATTTATGATATTTTTTATGAACTGAAGGAAGCCACGTAACAACACAATGTTTTATCAATAGAAATTTTCCACTTCTAATTATGTCATGAAATTACAACATAATGAACTAATATGTACTATGTGACCTTTAAACATAATGTTGTCACTTCTCTATTTTTAATTTTTAAAAAAGTGAAATGTACGGTTGCGTTCGGTAAGATATTTAGAGTCTGATAAGACAAAATTAATTTTTGATGAATAGTTACATAAACATATGAAGAGTACCATACCATTATAAGTAGTGATGAATATTAATGAATATAAAATCAGCTAAAAAATAGAAACTTCACACATGAATGTATAAATACAATTTAGAGATCTAATAATTGAAAAAACGATCATAGTATAAGTAATAGTATTTTTTTCATGTCATTAATATTTTAATTAAAATTTTATGATTAAATTAGTAATTTAAAATGAAAATTTATTTTCATAAAATGTAATCATATATTTTTAATTTATTTTCTCATGGTTTTATGATAATTTTTTGGGAACTTTACTAATTTCTCAAGGTGTTATAACATGAGTTATAATTTGAAAGTTTTTTTTGTAATAAATTATGATTTTATTTAAAAATAAAATTAAAAATGTTTAGAAAATTAATTTCAAAAAATTAATTTCATTTTTAAATTCTACACGTCAAAAAATGGTTCGGGTGAATTTTTTGGATTTTTTCTAAAATACTTGAATTTTTTATGAATAGTAAAAATACGATTTTGAGTTTTTGGTATGTTTAATGACATCATAATGATGTATTAATTAATATAAAATGATGTTATACTTTTTTATTGTAAAATATGATATGAGGTTTCCCATGCGGCTAATACCATGGTCGAATACCATAGGAAAGCCCATGGTTTCTCAAAAACCACTAATGAGGTGTCCTTTGAAATTAATTAAAAAACTCCCCCTATTTAGTACAAATACCAACTATTTACTTTGTTTCCTTTAGTTAAAAACTCATAATATTAGAATATTTTGTAGTTTTACCTCCCTATGAGTCCACCCAAGGTTTTATTAAGCCACAAAGTTCCGAACCTTCATGTTTTAGGAGTTACTCTACAAGGTAAGGGAGTCTGCCTCCCTTCTCTTTTTCAAGCTATCATTTTATCTTATTATTTTTAATTTCAATTGGATTATGTTGGGATATATAATTTAATATCCACCTTGATTTCCATATTACGTAAAAATTATGATAGACCCATTTTTTATGTCATCAAAATATTTTATGAAATTTTAAACGACGTCGTTAGGCTGCCGAATTTTCGTAAGGGATCTCGTAACTTTTCTTTTATTTTTAAGTTATTTTCATTTCTTTTTATTTCCTCAAATTATTTCATCCAAATGTTGCAAGGACTCCAGTAACTTATATGTACTAGAATGTTTTCATGATAAAAGAATAATTATTCATCATCTCTCCTTTACCTTTCTTTTATACTAAAAATGAAAACATTACTGGACATGTGCTAATTTACCAAATTCAAGGACGATGGGTTTTCAATTTCTATTACCGTCTTCAATTATTGTCATGAAACCATTATTATGGTTGAACTAAAGTATAATATATTTATTATATATCATCTACATTTTTGGAATCTTTTTTTGTACACATGGTCTTTATTTACAAAGAAAAATCAGTTTGTTGTGTTTAAAAACCTCTAAATAACCCAAACAGTTATCAGTAAATAATTTATATAATTATTCATCTTCATGAAAAGTAACAAAATGAAATTTACCACCATGTATCCTTTTTTATTTTCACTAATAAAATATAAGTTCAATTCTAGATAGCCACTTTCATCATACATGTGTTTCCGAACATGATTATAAGTGAACTGATCATTAAAACCAATGAAACAGGTGGACCCAAACAATGAAATTTAACCTCATAACCAGTGAAAAAGGTATGAATGAACCTAAAAAAGTTATAATAAATCATTTTAATGTAAAATTGGTTATGTAATTATTAATAAATGAACCTAATTTGATTATTCATTTCATTAAGATCAAACAGATATCACCGTCAGACTTAAGGTAAGGGATCCTCTCTTTCTCACATTTATTCAAGAATAACCTCTATGTTATTCCCTTTTACGTAAAATTAGTAATTATGGGTTATGATTTAGAACCATACACATAATACCCTAATGATTTATAAAATATTATAAATCCCTTTATCTCTCTCACTAAGACCTCCTAAGTACACCCAATACTATGACGATATTTCATAAGGTATTCTACCCGAACCACCTTTATTACTTCATGTTTCTCTATATTTCGTTTTTCCCAAATGAAGTTTTCCTTTATTTTTATGTAAAACTTCTACATACTATTTATATGGTCAAAAGACATGTTTTAGGATC
Source organism: Viscum album (assembly GCA_963277665.1). Taxonomy (NCBI): domain Eukaryota; kingdom Viridiplantae; phylum Streptophyta; class Magnoliopsida; order Santalales; family Viscaceae; genus Viscum; species Viscum album. Next base: position 1,796,567,714 of record OY728120.1, read on the forward strand.
CATCCCTCATACTCTTTTTGGGATATACATGCTTTTAAGTGATTCCCTCCTTGATACTTCCCAATAAGCAAATTCATTTTAAGGGAACTTCCCAAATTTTTACCCAATTTCAAGTTCACTATAACATTTGTTTTAATACTCCATTGTTTTTATAAAATTATTCTTTTTATTAATATATACTTCTTATTTCACGTCTTGTTTTATTTAAAATATTATTCCCTTTTTGATTTTAAAAGCTCTTTTGTATTTTCCTTGAAGCCACATTAAATGTTTTAATACTAAGAATTTCATAAATAATATTGTTACATGTTGTCACTTATGTTTGAAATCACTTAACATGATATATTAACATTTTAACTTATTAATGTCCATGTATTTTTTAATTCCCTTCTCTCATGGAAACTTTTATGATACACCCATTCATTATGATTTATGACATGAATGTGATACTCATTTCTCTCCGTGGGTTCCCTTATGTTTATGTATGATTTATTAAGTATGATTATTTATATGGAAATAATATTCATGAACATGTTAATATGGATGCTCCCAGATAGCGCTCCAATTCATTGGGTAAGGTTTAGTCTAATGAGAAGTTATGTGCAATGGTCTTGGTGGTTAGCCTTGACTCATGCTACCATGTGCAATGGTCTAGGTGGTTAACCTTGACTTGTGATCCTCTATGTGCAACAAGCCTGGACTCATTCTAAAGTCATGATTTATTTTTCTACCACATTACTGTCAATTCATGTTTATATGTTATGATTATATATTCCATTTTATATTATTATATCATGTTCTCTAAACCTTGTGATAAATCCTTATTCTTATGTTTATTTCATTACTGGGATTTTAGCTCATACCTTCGTACATGTCATCTCTAGGGTACCCTATGAAGATGTAAGGGCTCAAATGAAGTTAAGATATATTTATGAAGATTAAATAAAGATGTGTTTTTATTCCCATGTTTTCAGTTTTATATACCTAGTCTTCCAAGACACTAGACTTTACGATCCTTGACTTGTACTCTGATGTATAGGTATGCTTCAAATAATGTAATGTTATATGAAAAATGATAGGTTCACTATAGTTGGTATCATAGGATGGTCTTGTTGTTATTTTGAGATTAGGAATAGATAAATTTAGTAAAAAACTTATGGATGAGACTAAGTATAAGAAAACAAACCTAAATTTTCGTAAGTATAGTGTAAGTGGTTTATCAAGAAAATACATCCATATCTGGATACAAATAGGTAGATGTAGATCTAACACATATGTATCTAAGGGTAAAACTCAAAAACACTTCTTTGAACTAGAATTGAATGGGAACTGGTGCATGAAAATGGGCCTTGCTGCACTCTTGGTTTGACACTCCCAGGGGAAATGCTTTGATAAATTCATGAGCTTGGTACAAATAATTACTAAGGGAATGAAAAAACCCCTGATAAGAATATAAGTTAATAAATAGATCAAGGATAACCTAGATTTAAACATAGGGAATCATAAGTTAGGATATACTTCTACTTTAAAATTTTATCCTCTTATATTCAAAGTTTCCATTTTATGTTTAATGTCTATGTATTCAAGACCTCTAATTATAATTTCTTTTTCGTAGATAATTGCAGGAAATAGAAGAACATGTGCTAACAATCAATATGAAAGGGAATGTGAAGATTTCCCAAATGATATGCCTGATATGATGGGAATGGGTGCTCAAAACTTCATGATATTACTTTATATGCTGGATCAAGTTATTAATAATAACTTGAATCATGTTAAAGACTCTCCTTCTCCAAGTAAAGAGTAAGTTTCCATTGAATACTTAATTCAGAAATGGCATCCAATGTTTAGTGGATCATGTGAATCCCTCCTCACAGAATAGTGGATTAACTCCATTGAAAAGATAATCTCTGTCCTCTAGTGCTCAGAAGAAGAGAAAGTCATATTGGTGGATTGACATTTTAATGGGGAAGCTGATCAGTGGTGGACACTGATCAAGAATACGAAGCCCCAAGAGAAAATTGATTCTATGTATTGGGAGGAATTCAAGAGAATGTTTTCAATAAATATTTTCCATAAACCCTCCATCTCAATATAGAAAGAGAGTTCATCAGACTCAATTAGAAGGAATATGAGTCCATCGGGACGTATGAAGAAAAATTTACAAGGCTTGCAAGATAAGGCTCAGACTTTTTCATAAACACTGAAAGAAAGGTAGATCACTTCTTTAGCAGACTAAAGTCGAGTATAAATAAAGTTTTGGAAATTAGAGACTTCGACATATATGAAGATATTTTACATTGTGACCTTAAGGTTGAAATTGATATTGGAAAATCCCAGTGGTATCATGGTTCTAGAGACTGAAAGTGGAAAATAGAATCCAATGTGGGTGGTTTCGCAAATAAATTCCATGATAGAAAGAAGCCTGATCATCCCACGTGTAAAAATTGTGGGAAGAAGAATCCTAGTAACCATCCAAAGGGAACAAAGAATTTCTTCAGATATGGAAAGATGATACATCTTTCTAAAAATTGATTAAGGGATATGAAAAATCCCACTAATGTGGAATAATAAAGGACGGTTCAGATAAACGCTCAGTTAGTGGTGTAGTGTTACAACTGCAAGGAACATGGTCATTATGCGAACAATTTCCCTAATCTAAGGGTTGTTAGAGGAAATAAATAGAAACCTACAAGGAAACAAGGAAGGGATTATGCTATCACTACTGATGAGGTGGAGATGGAAAATGATGTGGTCAAAGGTACAATAGTTATTTATTCAAGAATAGAAAACATACTATTTGATTCTCGTTCTACACATTCTTTCGTATCTTGCAAGTTTAGTAGAACTATTCAGAAAACACCTCAAAATTTGGAGGATAAGTTATCTGTGAGAATATTAAATGAGGTAATTATTGCATCCATGGTTTATAAGTCCTATTTGGTTAATGTTTGTGGACAGAACCTCCCAGAAAATCTTTTCATACTTCCTTTAGTGGAGTTCAATGTTATCATGGGCATGTATTGACTATCTTTATACAAATCCAACATCATCTTCCAGGAAAAGTAGATCGCTCTTCACATCCTAAAGCATCCTCTAATTCTATAGAAGTGTAATAAGGGAGATGAATCTTATTTAAAATCAGTGTCTCATATGTGGATATTAATTCCTTATAAGCAAGAATGTCTAGCTCAAATTATTGAGACAAAGGAGAGAATCACGCTTGAAGACATGACCATCACGAGGGATTACAATGAAGTATTCCCTAAAGAGTTTCCTGATCTTCATCCTGATCGAGAGGTTGAATTCTCAATTCAAATTATTCGTGGATCTCTTTATATATCATATAAACCTTATAGAATGTCCACCATAGATCTAGAGGAGCTGAAGACTCTGTTACAATAGAATATATAGAAGGATTTTATATTCCCGAGTGCTTCACCATGGGGTGTGCAAGTAATCTTCATCAAGAAAAAGGATGGATTGATGTGCCTCTGCATTGATTATCATGAGATAAATAAAATAATTATAAAGACAAGTATCCCATTCCACAGATAGATGACTTGTTTGAACAGATTTGTGGGACCAATTATTTTTCTAAGGTGGAACTTCATTCAGGATATCACCAATTAAAGGTGAGGAATGTAGATATTACCAAGACTTCCTTTAGAATGAGGTATGTACACTATGATTTCATAGTGATGCCCTTTGTACTTACTAATTCTCAAGTAATTTTCATCGATTTAATGAATAGATTCTTTAGAAATTACCTTGACATATTTGTGGTAGAATTTTTTGACAGTATTATGATATACTCCATGTGTAAGGAGGAACATGAGGATCATTTGAATATTGTGTTAAAGACTTTTCAAAGGGATATGTTGTATGAAATGTAAAGTAAATGTGAGTTTTGGATGGAGAAAATATCATTATTGGGACATGTTATCACCAGAAAAGGGATATCAATGGACCCTTCCATGACAAAGGCAATTGTAGAGTGGCCTAGGCCAATATATATAATAGAGATATATTGTTTTCTGGGTCTATCCAGGTATTATTGATGATTTGTGAAGAAATTTTCATGATTTTCAAATCCAATGATCCAGCTGAAACATAAGGGAGTAAATTTTTTCTGGACTCAGGAATGTGAAGAATATTTTAAGGAGTTGAAAAAGAGGTTAATCACTGTACTAGTACTCACACTCCTAGAAAGCGAAGAACTCTTTTTGGTGTATTGTTATGCTTCAAAGAAGTTATTAAGATGTGTGCTGATGAAAAATGATAAATTGATAGACTACTCCTCCTGGTTGCTAAAAATACTTGAACAAAAATATCCTATGCATTATCTAGAGTTAGTGGATGTGATATTTTCATTAAAAATCTGGCGTCATTATCCTTATGGGGATAGGTGTGAGATATATACTTATCACAAGAGTCTCAAATATATATTAACATAAAAATATCCCAATATGCAAAAGCGATGATGGATAGAACTCATCAAAGATTATGTATGCTCAATCCACTACCATCCTGGTAAGGAAAACAAGGTTGAAGATGCTCCAAGAAGAAAGGATCCTGCATTTTTATCAATGATGAGAATTGAAAAGGATCCAATATTCTTATATTTATAAATGATATACATGGGAATCATTAAGGGGGGAACATAATCAATCCTTTCTCAAATGATTGCTCCACCATCACTCATGGAGAAAATAAAGGATGCTCAAAGAAAAGATGTGGAAATTCAAAGAAGGTTGGATGAAATTATAAATGGGGAATCCTATGAGTTCATGATTTATGAGGAAGGAGTTGTAATATTTGGGTCACGATTATGTGTACTATACGATCCAAAAATAAAGATGGAGCTTCTGAATGATTCACATACCTCAACATTTTCTATCCACCCAGGGAGCACAAATATGTATCGAGATCTCTGAGAAAACATTTTGTGGGACAATATGAATAAGGAGATTATTGAATATACATCAAAGTGTTTGGTATGTACACAAGTGAAGGCTAAGATATAAAAGTATAAGGGGATGATGCAACCACCACACAAACCAACATAGAAGTGGGAGAACATCACCATGGACTTTGTCACTGGATTTCCAAGGACATCTAGAGGAAACAATGCTATATGGGTCATTGTGGATCATCTTACAAAGACAACTTACTTTATCACAATTCAAGAGGACTCATCATTAGATAAAATTTCACATATATATATCAAATAGGTGGTAAGGATTCCTAGAGTTCCACTATCTATTATATCTGAAATAGATTTGAGATTCACCTCAATGTTTTGGGAAATTCTCCAACTTTCTCTAAGAACTGATCTGAACTTCAGTACAACCTATCATCCTCAAACTGATGGTCAATCAGAGTAAACTATTTATACACTGGAATATATGTTGAGATAAAGTTATATGGACTTCAAAGGGGGATGAGACCAACATCTTACACTGGTTGAATTCTCCTACAACAACAGTTTCCACTTGAGCATCCGAATGGCACCATACGAAGTCCTTTATGGGAAAAGGTGAAGAACACCGGTGTGTTGGGATGAAGCCAGTGCGAATAAGCTTCTAGGAAATGAAATGGTCGAAGAAATGGTGGATAAGGTGAAAACTATTCAACATCACATCAAGGCAGCCCAAAGTCGACATAATATTTATGCATACAATCATCGACGAGACCTTGAGTTCAAAGTTGGAGACATGTTATTTCTCCACATATCTCCATGGAAGAAGGTCATCAGATTTGGTAAGAAAGGAAAGCTAAGTCCTAGGTACATCATCCCCTTTGAGATTTTTGATCATGTTTGGGCTGTGGCCTATTGAGTAACACTTCCACATACCATGTCCAAAGTACACTATGTCTTTTATGTATCCCTCTTAAGGAAGTACATACCAGACCCTTTACATGTACTCTCTTTAGAGGTGGTATATTTGGAGAATGATATTTCTTGTGAGGAGTATCCAGTGAAGATCTAGGATCGTATAAATAAAGTTATATGTAACAAGACTACTCACCTAATAAAAGTACTGTGGTAGAACCATATGTACGAAGAGGAAACATGGGAACTAGAGGAGGAAATGAAGGAAAAGTACCTGCACCTGTTTATGGATTAGAATGTAAAAAAATAAATTTCATGGTAAAATTTTCATAAGGGGGAATAATGTAATAAACCAAGGTTTTATAAATGGAAATTTTACTCTTATAATTTTTTCAAAAAATTAAAACATAATGAAATACTAATTACTATGTGACCTTTAAACATAATATTGTCACTTCTGTGTTTTGAATATTGAAAAACTGACAAGCACGATTGCCTTTGGTAAGATATTTAGAGTCTAATAAGAAATACATAAGTTTTTATGAATAGTAATATAACCTTATGAATAGTAACATATCCTTATGAATAGTGATGAATAGTAATTAATATAAAATCGTTCAAAAAAATTGAAACTTCGCACATGAATGTATAAATACAATTTAGACATTTTATAAGTGAAAAACGATCATAGTATAAGTATTGGTATTTTTTCATGTAATAAATATTTTAATTAAAATTTTACGATTAATTAAATAATTTAAAATGGAAATGTATTTTCATAAAATTCAATCATAAATTGTTACTTTATTGTATTATGGTTGTAAGATAATTTTATGGGACCTTTATAAATTTCTCAAGGTGTTATAAAACGAGTTATAATTTTATGGTTATTTTTTTTGGAATAAATTATGATTTTATATAAAAATTAAATTTAAAAAGTTTATAAAATTAATTTCAAAAAATGGATTTTATTTTTTAATTCTAAATGTCAAAAAATGGTTGGTGTGAATTTTGTGGATTTTTCTAAAATACTTTAATTTTTCATTAATAGTAAAAATATAGTTTTGAGTTTTTCGTATGTTTAATGACATCATAATGATGTAATAATTAATATAAAATTATGGTTAACTTGTGTATAGTGAAATATGATATGAGATATCCAATGATCCTAATACCATGGGAAAGCTCATGTTTTTTCAAGAACCACTAATGATGTGTCCTTTGAAATTAATTAAAAAACTCCCCCTCATTTACTATAAATACCCACTCTTTCCTTCATTTAATTTCAATCCAAACTCAGAATCCTCAGTGATATGATAGTTTTTTCTCCATAGGAGTCCTCCCAAGGAGTACTTAAGCCACCAAGGTCCCATCCTTCATGTTTTAGGAGTTACTCTACAAGGTAAGGGAGTCTACCTCCCCTCTATTTTTCAAGCTTTCATTTCAAGTAATTCTTTTCAATTTCAAGTGGATTATGTTGGGATATATCATTTCATATCCCCCTTAATGTCTATATTATGTAATAATTATTAGATACCCATTTTTTCTCTCATCAAAATATTTTATGAAATTTTTTGTGATGTCGTTAGGCTACCGAATTTTCCTAAGCGATCACTCAAATTTTCTTTTATTTTCAAGTTCATTTATTTTTTTCTTTCCACACCTCCTTTTATCCAAACGTTGTGATAACTCCAATAACTTACATGTAACAGAATTCTTTCATGATAAAAGAATAATTCTTCATCATCTCTCCTTTCCCTTTCTTTTATAATAAAAATGAAAACACTATTTGAGATGTGCTAATTTACCACATTCAATGATGATGGGTTTTTAATTTCTGTTACTGTCTTCAATAATGGTAATGAAAACTTTGTTATAGTTTAACCAGACTATAATATATGTATTGTGTCTCATATATGGTTTTATAATATTTTTTTTTCACATGGTTTTTATTTATAAAGAAAAACAAGTTTGTTGTGTTCAAAAACCGCCAAATAACCCAAACGGTTATCGGTAAATAATTTATATAATTATTCATCTTCATTCCAAGTAACCAAATAGAATTTTAAACCATTTAACCAATTTTAGTTTCACTAATAAAATATAACTTAAATTCTGTATAGCCACTTTTGTCATAATTGTGTATCTGAACATGAATTTAAGTGAACCGATCATTAAAGCTTAGGAAATAGACAGACCCAAACAATGAAATTTAACCTCATAACCAATGAAAAAGGTTTTGAATGAACTTAAAAAGGTTATAATAAATAATTTATGTGTAAAATATGTTATTTAATTATTAATAAATGAACCTAATTTGATTATTCATGTCATTAAGATCATGAAAATATCACCATCAGACTTAAGGTAAGGGTTCCTCTCTTTCTCAAATTTCTTCAAGAATCTTCTCAATGTCATTTCCTTTTACGTATAATTACTTATGATGGGGTATCATTTATAACTATCCCCATAATACACTCATTATGTATAAAATATGATAAATCCCTTTATCTCTCATTATGACCTCCTAAGTACACCCGATACCATGCTGATATTCCATAAGGGATTCTACCTGAACTGCCTTTATTCCTTCAGGCTGCTCTATCTTTATTTTTACCCAAATGAAGTTTTCCATTATTTTTATGTACAAATTCTAAATACTTTTTATATGATCCAAAATCATGTTTCAATATCCATACCTCATTCTATTTTTTGGGATATACATGATTTTAAGTGATTCCCTCCTCGATACTTCCCAATAGGCAAACTCATTTTAAGGGAACTTCCCAAATATTTACCCAATTCTAAGTGCACTCTACCATTTGTTTTTATCCGATTTTTTTATGAAATCATTATTTATATTATGAAAACCTTCTTGTTTCACTTTTGATTTTATATCAAAGATTATTCCCTTTTCTATTTTAAATTCTCTTTAGTATTTTCCTTAAAACTGGGCTAAAATTTTTTAATACTAAGAATTTACTAAATACACTTATTATATGTTGTCACTTTTATTTGAAATCACTTACCATTCTATAGGCCTATTTTATCTTATTAATTTCCTTTAATGTTTTAATTCCCTTCTATCAAGGGAACTTTTACGATATACCCATTTATTATGCTTTATGACATGAATGTGATACTCATTTCTCTCCATGGGTTCTATTATGTTTACGTATGATTGAATAGGTATGATTATTTATGTGTAAATATTATTCATGAACATGTTAATATGGGTGATCCTAGACATCTCCCTAATTCCTTGGGTAATGTTTTGTGTCATGAGATGTTATGTGCAACAGTCTCGGCGGTTATCCTTGAATCGTGCTACCACGTGCAATGGTATTGGTGGTTAACCATGAATTGTGCTCCTATATGTGAAACGAGCCTTAAATAATGCTAAAGTAATGATTTATGTTGGTACCATATTACTATAAATTCATGCTTATATGATTCCATGTTTATATGTTATGATTATATATTCCATTTTATATCATTATGTCATGATCTCAAATCCTTGTGCTAAATATTTATTCTCATGTTTATTTCCTTACGGGGGTTTTAGATCATCCTTTAGTTCATGTGATCCCTAGGGTTCCCTATTCATATGTAAGGGATCAAATTTAGTTAGGATCTCTTTATGATGATTAAATAAAGAACTGTTTTTTTAGTCCCATGTTTTCAGTTTTATGTACCATGTTTTCCAAGGCACTTGACTTTACGATCCTTGGCTTGTACTCTAATGTGTAGTTATTCTTCAAATCATGTAATGTTATATATAAAATTCTAGGGTTGCTATAATTCAAATTTTTCTCCAAAATTTATTTGTGATCATGGTATCATCAACTTCGAGTCTAGAGTGAGGAAATTATGAAAACAAATTTTAGAAGACACTATGGTCATTATGTATACCTTATTAAGCCCTTTGGTCTTACGAATTAACTAGAAGAGTTCATGTAATTGATGAATCATATCTTTTATAGGTATCTTGACTCCTTTATTTTTTTATTTGTTAAAGAAATTCTATTCTATTCTAGGGATAAAGGTGATCATGAAATAATATTAGATACCTTTTTGAGAACCTTGCGGTAACACTAAATCTATAATAAACTCTCTAAGTGTGAATTTTGGATACAATAAGTTCAATTTATTAGTCATGTCATATTTGAAAAAGGTGTATTGGTAGATCATATAAATATAGGAATTTTTGTCTATTTCTAATCACCAATGAATTTTTTTTGATATATGAATCATTCTGGGATCGATAGATTACTATCACCATTTTATGCATGATTTTCACACAACACTTCACCTATGACAAGATTTATAAGGAAAGGAAGTCCATTATGATGGATAAATTACTATTATATTTCCTTTCTAAAGTTTAATGATTTTTTCACTTTGGAATCTATCCTAATCTCTCCAGAACTAGGTGAAAGATATGTGGTCTTCTATGAAGATTCTAGTTCTGGGATTATATATATACTCATGCAAGGAGATAATGTTGTATCATATGTATCATGAAGGTTATGAGAACAAGGAAATAATTACCAAATTCCTTATCATGAATTAACTACGATGTTCCATGCATTAAAAACATGGAATCATTATATTTTTGATATGATGTTCACTATGTTCAATGACCATAAACGTCTAAAACAATCCTTTTTAGAAATAAATTCAATCCTTAAACAAAAAATATGGATATAGTGTATCCAAACGTTTGGATTTGACTTGATATATACACTAGGAAAATGGAATTCTATGGATAATGATTTAAGCTAGAAATCATATAACTAATGGGATAGATAAGCTCATGATAAATGGTAATTGATGAAATTATTTTCTAATATGAACCTAGATTTCACTGAATGGAATAAAGTAAAATCCATATTCTTAGTGACTCTTATTCAAGATCTAGTTGAGTAGGTCAAAAATGATCAAGGATTCATTCCCTATATTCTTACCATAAGGACAAAACTTATTGGTGGTGAAAACATTGGTAGTTTGAAAATATTTTGGAAATACATGATTCTTTTTCAAGATCAAATAGTGGATATACTAACCTATTAAGAACTTGTTATATCATTTGATCACCATTCTAAATGGGAAATTCATCCAATCATCCAAAATATATAAAAGGTGATGATAACCTATTTTTAGTGGCTAGGTATGAAAAGAATATGGGATGACAATGTTATGAAATACCTTAACTATCAATATGTTGAGGTATAGTATCAATTATTGGCCCGATTATTTCAATCATTACCTATATCGGTTTGGAAGTGGGAATAGACTACCATATAATTTTTCACTAGTTTTACAAGAATAATTCTGAAGAATGATTCTGTATGGTTGATTCTGGAACAACTCACAAAGTCATCCCATGTAATTATAATGCAAGAATATAATATGGTGGAAAATTAGAAATGTAGTACATCTTAGAAGTGGTAAAATTTAATGGAGTACCGGTTTTGATTATCTTAGAAAAGGATCCAAGATCTACTTTATAGTTTTTTTAATCCTTGCAAAAATCTCTTGGAACGAAATTGAAAATGGGCATGACATATCATACTCAGATGGATGGCTAGTCTGAATGTACAATTCTAAATTTGGAATACATTCTCTAGTCTTGTGTTATGGATTTTGATGGATCATGGGTGGATAATTTATCCTTAATGGAGTTCTCATATGATAAATCTCATCAAGATATGATACATATTGTACTATTTGAGGCATTGTGTGACCTCTGATTTTAATCTCCACTTTGATGGTAGAAACCAAAGAAACTTCCCTAATCATACATAGCCTTGTTAATGTGATCACTGAGATGATTCACATGTCATTAAGTGAATAGAAATTGCTCAGATCTACCCAAAATCTTATGCTGACCATCATCATCAACCATTATATTTTGTAGTGGGGGACCATGTTTGTTTTGAAAGTATCTCCAAGACTCAAGCATCATCATCTGGGTAAGAAAAGTAAGTTGGATCCTCAGTATGATGGACCAATTTAAATCTTGAAACAAATTGGTGATGTTTCTTATTGGATTACTCTACCGCCTCAATTCTATTTGGTTCATAGTTTGTTCCATGTATCATAATTAAAGAAGTATCATTCGAGTCTTGATCATTTGATCATTTTGGATCATTTAAATATTTAACGCAATGTGACATTTTTTCACATCACAATTCATATTATGGATAGGAATGATGAGGTCTTGTATGGTAGATATATATCATTGTTGTGAGTTTTTTGGAAACATAGTTGATACAAGAGGAGACTTGGGAACGAGAAAAAATTATTTAATAGAAGTGTCCATGTCTTTTCAAAATAATTATTAGACTGATTCTTTATAAGTATGGAATGCCTAATTGTGGGGAAAATGTGATACCCCCAGTTTGAGGTATTCCCTTTTTTTACATGGTTACTTTTATTTTGGGATTGTTTGGGTTAATTTTTCAGAAAGGATCTGAGGGGGAAATAGATTGAAAGATATAAATTTTCTACAGGATCTAGTTCATTCCATGAATGGTTATTCAAAAAGTGATTGGTTTCTGGGTAGATTTTATGAATCTCATTTTGGGAGATAATTTTTCTAGGAATATCTAATCATGTCATGAATTTGTATTAATGACATGAACTAGTTTTCCATATTTTTAGTTAAGTCGAATGGTTTTTTGGAATATATAGGAACTAAAAGATTCATTAAGTGAATCTATAATTCATTTCATGAATGGGGTCATGTATTTTATATTTGTTTAATTTACATGCCCTAAAATATTCATTAACCTCTCTCCCATTTCTTTAAAACACATGGCTCTATTAGGGTGATTTTTGAGTATCTCTTTGATTCTAAGGACCACAAAAAATCTTTAGTATTTGAACCTTCAAAATTAAAGGATTCATAACTTATTGGAAAAGGAATCATTAATTAATTTTTTGAGGTCTGACAATTCCCTCCCTCTCTAATTTTTCCATATTACTTGAAGAATTATATTTATAAATGATTTTCTATTATTTTCTTTGAAAATAATAGATGTGCTCTTATTAGAGACACCCATTTAGTTATTGGTTTTTTAATTTTAAATCATGGATGAATCCCATGAGGTGTTTATTAAATGTTTTTAAAAGGTGTTTTTGGTTTTTAAGAAACATTTTTATTTTTTGACTTGGAATACTTATTTGGTGTGTGTTCATAATTTTATTGATGGTGCCTTGTTTCATATATACTTAGGGCCAGTGTCAATAGGGAACATTATTAAATGAATAAGTGATGAATTGGTATAGGAAGGACATGATTTTATGCTCAGGAGTTAGGAATATTCAAAGGTTGGATGCATGCATTAGGTGTGTGAGTGGAGGACAAAGGACTTGAAAAATTAAATTGAATTGTTTTGATGCTTCTGTAAAACTATGGATTTTTAAAGAATGTATTTTATCTCATCCTATTTTATATAAAACTGGTAGATAACTTGTTCTTGTCTTAGTGGAATTATTGGGAAGTATCAGGGTTTTCCTATTGAGTTTTTTTAATATTCCCATGTATATTCACTTTGGTGTGTATGCATATACCAGTTTCTATGATACCATAAAGGGATAGGTTTCGTAATTTTGTAGTGGAGTACCATGAGGATACAACTAGGTTGGATAAGAGTTAGATAACAGAGGTTTATTTTATGTGGATTCATTATGGTGCCACTTTACCACTTGGGAGTCTTTCACATTTTGATTTTTAGAACATTTTTATGTTTTTATTTTCCACCATCACTCTGATTATCTTTTAGGTTATATTATGTGAGTTATTTTGGTTTCATTTCATGCATGATATTATTTACTATCATAGTGTTTGGTGAAGGTTGTATTCTTGAGTGAAAATTGTAAAGACCTGGAAATCCGGTGGGAATTCTTTTCTTAAATACATGGGAATTTTACGAGTATGTGGTTTCTGATGGAGCCTGATTCCGAGACCCGGTGTGCCCAGAATCAATTTCTGATGTTTTTTTCAGGTACGTTCAGAAAATGTACATGCAGGATTTCATATATTTTGAACCGGTGCTCGGAATTGAAATCCGAGGACACCGATGAACTCGCAACACTGATATTTGCTTAAGGAGACCTTTACCGCAGTTGTGTTTTGTTGAGAGCGGAAGTTAATTTTGGGGGTTTTCTAAATAATTTAAATAAAAATATGACTAACATATTTTTATATAGGTGGTGGTTAATTTATCCAAAGGGAAGTTGGAGGTGGGGCCCACCCACACATAACCTCCCATGGGAGGATATTATGTGGTGGGTCCCACATGAGATCAATCCCCTTAAACCCCCCTTTTGAACCCCTTGAGCTCCCCATTAATAGGGGAAACTCTTGGACTTCCCCTTAATGGTGCCAACACAATTAATTAATGACTTAATTAATTAATTAGAGTATTTGAATTATTTTGAATTCATTATGCCAACATTAAAATAAGTGAACTTATTCTTTTATTTTGGGGATGGAATAATCGTTGGAGAGATTGGGAGAACTCTTGGAAGAACACCATCCTATCGACGAAGAACGCTTCTCGTCTCCGAAGAACGTGAAGCAACATCTTTTACCTTCTTCAACTGGAGAAAGGAAGGAAAGAACCACCACCCACGAAGTTCATCGAGGGCATCGTCACGACTCGTCTAAACTGAGCTCTACCTCCTCTGACGTTGATGGAACAATGTCCGTCTTCCGCGATGTCCATCTTCCAAGACTCGTCAACGTACAACGAAAAATACGAGGTTGGGGGAAACTGAATTGTTTTTACGTATGAGTTATACTCTTCTTTCCTCATCGTGTGTTATGCTCTTGATGTTGAATGTTAGGAACATAACAAGGAGGGTTCGGACCACACGAACATGGTACGACCCTCCCCCCTTTTTTGTTATTGTTCTCATTGTCTTGATGTTGGAGGTGGAGTTGAAAGGGCGCGATGATGTCGCACCACGCCAAAGAAGAACTGCGGTGGACGAAAGGGGGCTATAGCCATGCGGGCTGCGGTAGACGGAAGAGGCAGTGAATGCGGTGGTAGCGGCAGCCACGCGGTGGCCGCGTGGAGGGACCGGCGGCCACTCGGCCCACCTGGTCTGTGGGAAAAGCGGCTGACCGATACGACTGGTCCGAATATAGAAGTTGCGGTGCACGAAGGAGCTATGTGGAGGGAGACTACAGCCTGCATCCACGGGCTGCTTGGCTAGAAGAACCAGCTGGCCGCTTGCCGACCGGGCTGGAGAACCGCGACGCCCGCAAGATCCACGTGGAGTAGGATGCAGCCCACGTCCGTCGGCCGCTCAGCTAGGCGAACCGGCTGGCCGCATGCTGGCCAGGCTGGAGAACTGCGGTGCCCGCAGGCATCGTGTGGGAAGAACTACGGCCCGCAGTGCATACCGCGTGCACCGGGACGAACTGGCCAACTACTTCCGGCTGGGAAAAGGAGGAGGCGGCGCCGCTTGGTGCCTTCGGGTGAACCGGACCAGCCCTCAATGTGGTCCGGGCCGACCCCCAGCTGGGTCAGACCCGCCAAGTCGGGTCGGGCCGACCCGCCAACCCACTGGGCTTGACAGGTCGGGCCTATCTTCGCTTAAATGCGAATTGCTTCTAGACCGTGCGTCCGATCGACACGCCGTCTGCGGCACTAGGACCCTTGTGACGAAGTTGTCATTTTGGAATAAACAAAGTGAGCTTTGGAAAAATTTGGAAAATGTCCAGGTAGGATCGAACGTAAAATCCAACCGGGCTTCTGGAACAGAAATACCAATAACTCTCAGACCGGGCGTCCGATTGACGCGCCATCTGTTGCGTTGGGTTCCTTTTGATGAGACGGAACTCTGGGACACATAATCTCAGATCTTTGTGAAAGTTGATGTATCTAATCTTGAATAGAGGAGCGGACCCTCCCGGAATTGAGCGTGCTGTGCGCGGGAACCCTAGGGCAGGCTGCGACTAAGATGTACCAGAATCCTCCGTGGGTTAGACAGTGATGACTACTGTACTGGAATCCTCTGTGGGTTCGACAGTGATGACTATTGTACTAGGATCCTCCGTGGGTCCGACTGTTTTGACTTCTGTTCCTGTATCCTGTGTGCGTCCGACAGAAAAGCTGGTCATGTATCCTGTGTGGGTCTGACAGCTTGGCTGGTCCCGTATCCTGTGTGGGCCCGACAGCTTAGATGAATCAGTGACTACATCTGATCATCTCTATCACTATATGAAAGATGTATAACTGTGTGAGCTGAGTCTTGACTTTCAATAATTTATCTTCGAGGTGATGGAATTTACTTCCTGTGTAGACTGGGTTGTGCTTGGGATCGAGAGTTGGAGCCGAACTGTGATTGATAACTTAGGTATATGTATGGGCATATAACAAAGTAGGGTTGTTTTATACTTTGTGATTGTATATTTATTATGGTGTTTATCCTTCATGGATTCTGGGAGAACTTCAAGTGTCTTGGGGTCCCTACTGAGTATCCTTATACTCACCCCTCCACGGGCCATGCCCGCACTTCGTTGTGTTGGTTGTAGACGATATACATCACTGATCGAGGTAGAGAGTTGTAGAGCTGGATGGTACCTGGAGGTGGACCGCATGGCGAGACGTACATAGAGGAGATAGATGGACCTAGGGTGCTGATAAGGCCATCTTTACCAACCTTTTAGGTGGGATTCCCAGATTATGACTCAGTAGTTGCTGTTTTACCTTTCTGCAGTTGTACTAGTTTTACAGTTGTTTGTACTTTACTGTTTGGCTTGTATTTTCAACCTCATTCCTTTAAGAACTTTCTTTTGTATATAGTTTTACATAGTGTTTACTTCCAGTTGCATACTATATTGTTTTTTTTTACTTTTTAAAGTTAACACCTTCCTTTTTTATTGGGATTACGCCTTTGGTGCCTGTCGCCAGCCCCTGGGCTATGGAAGGCGGGCTTGGGGTAGTCACGACACGGGCCCCGAGGACATGTTGTGAAAAAAATCATCCCCATTTTTTGGTAAATATATTGTCATTTATTTCCAGCCTTTAGTTTCTTAGTAACATCACATATGTTTTGTAACAAACCTGCCTCTTCCTAAGCCAATATTTTTGGGTGGGATGTTAAAGTTTCACTCACTTTATACTCTACTAATAAGATGTTATAATGTAAAATTTCTCCTAAGATATATAAAAATATATATATTACTATCATAAAAAAGTCCTATATATTCCATATATTTATTTCATTATGGATACATTATTTCTAAGAATAAACCTCACGTACGTAAGGATTATGTATATGTATTTGGTGGAATCTTTATTGGGTCCTGCGAGTGGGTTAAAATTAATTTTAGAAAAATTTCAACTTTTACATAAATGCATATAGACCTATAGTTTCTCCTTAAAGAAATTATATATCCTTAATGAATATCAAATATGAGTGATTACATACACCTAATTTTATATGGGATTTATTGATAATTTATTTGGACTCCTGTCACTTCCAACTCATGTATACATTTTGAATAATCTCATTGATCATATTAATCTTTATATGTAACCAATGACTACAACACTATATTCTTCACTTGATAAGGGGAATTATTTTGACACCAAGAATCCCTAAATATTTCTTAAATGATTCATGGTAATTTAACTAGATATTATCATTAATTCATTTATCTAAAAAATATATTGACTTTCCCATATAATAATTTGATATGTAAAAAAATCTTTTAAGATAATTATCATTGAGAAACCATGCCATGTATTTATGAGTTGTTCCCTATTGATCATTATACCATGTTTAAACTTTTATTTTTAGTATATGATGGAATACACTGGAATTTATGTGGTTGGTGGGACCTAGAATTTTATAGTCCCTTAGTGCAGTGTTAGTCCTCATGATACAACTAAGATAAGGTAATGGGTGTGTATTTACCCTTTATATATGAAGTCTTGTCACAAGGATTCAATAATATATTTACGATAACAGTAATTAAACATTCTCATCATTTCCATTATTATGAGATCATTTAATTTTATCCTTATGATAATTTATTTTCTTTTTCATTCATGGACTATGTTATTCTTATGTATTAATTTATATTACATCTTTTTTTATATATTCTAAATATAGTTATTATTCCATAATTACACCATGTTACCTTTCAATGTACATTATCCATTATTGAGCATATAATATCACAATTTTCTTTTGTTTCCCATTACATCAAAAAAATAAGAGGATTAGTATTTATGATTGGATATATAGATTACATTTAAGAATAATTATTTTCATACAAATGACATAATATGTGATGTTTTAATGTAATATTATGTATCTTGTATCATAAAGACTTCTAAGATTTTATTTCGGGTATGTAATCTCATGTAATCAGATTACTATATAATAAATAATCCACTAAATCATGGTGATTGGGGTCAGGGGAATTATTGAATTCTTAAAATAATATCATGTAGTAGATTAAAGATCCCATGAAAATTTGAATCTAAAATAAAATCTTAATCCACTCTTGAGAAAACATAACCTCAACATTCTTAGAGTTTACTGAAATGCCTACCTCTAATATCACATTCTCTAAAAAGAGTACCCCACTAACCTGAAATTGACACTTTGAGAGATTGGCATAAAAGTGATTCTCTCAGAATATACCAATAATGACCTGCAAATTCTAATCATGTTACTCTCATGATTGGGAGTATACTAGGATATCATCAAAAAAGGACATCAAAAATAAATCCACGTAAGGATGGAAGGCCCAATTCACTCAAGATATAAAAATATTCAACACATTCATCAATATGAATGGAATCATATAATACTCATACAAGCCTAAAATTCTATAGAAAGTATTATGGGAAATATCATAAGGCCTCACTCAAAATTGATGATAACTAGACCTCAATTAAATACTATTGAACCACTTGGATCCTCTTAACTATCCAAATAGGTAATAAATGTGAGGGAGAGGATACTGACTGTTGAAATTCACTTTGTTCAACCATTGATAGACCACACATAAGCACAAAGTATTATTTTATTTATTTGTGAACAAAATAGGATCACCCCAAGGGGATTTTACTAGGTAAATAATTCCCTTAACCTCTAAATCAAATAACCAAGTCTTTAACTCTATAAGATTATAAGGAGTCATCTTATAAAGAGGAATGAATATGGGTTCTATACCTAGAATAAGATCAATCATAAACTCTATCTAAATATTAGGTTGAAACTATTCCTCTAGAAATACATATTTGAACTAGTCAAAAACAAGATGAAATATTAGTTGTCTTGTATCCTCATCATCCAGAACAATACTGGAAAATTGCACTAGAAACATTCTGAGATTCCAATGGTTAGGTCCCTAATAAACTGCATATAAATCCTACCCACCTATAAGGGTATTACAATCATCCATAGAAAACATGTAAGATAAATTCTAGATTTAATGGTAAATTTTCACTCGATACCAAGTCAACTAATCCATACATAAGACCATATTGAATATTATCATATATAAAAAAAGAAACTCTAGAGATGTTGATATCCATTAATCAAGAGGGTACACTTAGAAATTCTTTGAATACCCTAAGATCCCACCACTAAGGGAATATTGATAGAATCATTCTATAAGGTACTCTATATCTATCCCCAAATACTCAGTTAACTAGGTGGATATAATTTTTTTAATAACTTGTGTTAGGAAAAAATGATGCAAGAGCGGATTTTACTAATATTGTACCATGAATTGTCAATGGTCCCACATCATAACCAACATGTGTTGTCTTGAGGACATGAAGTTGGACTACCATTGATCCTTTGACCTAGTCTCTAAAAACCAAAATACCATAAATATTACTATTTTACTACCTATTTTAACCCTGATAACAACAACTACCTCCTTTCTGTGATTATCGTGAAGAACCCCAAATACCACTATATGACAAAGCACCTAATACTGTTAGTGACCCTCAACCCTAACCTTCACAAAAACCATTAAAAGGTTGACAATATATCAAAAAATCAAAGTTAATTCACTCTCTTCCCACAATAATGATACTCTAATAGCATTCAATGTAACTATAGATGAGTGTGCTTCAATCTTTCACATTTATAATGTACTAGAAAATTCCTCCTACACTAGGAAAAATAAGAGCCATGATCCTGACTAGACTTCCCATATCCACCTCAATAAAAATCACTAAAAAACTGTTTCTAAGAAACATAAATATCCCCTCATAGGCCTGGGATAAGAAATATACTGATCATAAGGTCTATAATTGACTAGGTTACTTATCAAATCTTAGTATCTTAAGGAAGAAATGCTCTAATAAAAATGTTTGAAGTTACTTTTAGGATAAATCCATATACTGATCTGCTTAGAATATGACGTATCACTAGTGCATCAATGGTCCCCAAATAATTACACTACAAGAATCAATCACCTCTCATGGGGTGTCACATGATGGTCAATTATTGTCTTCATAGACTTGACCCAAAACATTATCTCCTATGGTCCACCTAATCTAGAAAATATAGGTGTATATTTCAATTAAAACACTCTAGTCTTATTTTATATGTAAGGATCACCTCTTATAGATCTAAACCCCATATATAGAATCATTTCAAATATTCACTCATGGAGATGTTGATCAATAGGATTTACATAAACAATTGGGGGCATCATCTAAATAACAAATGGGGAATTCTCATCCACACCCTCTTGGATCTCAACATGTGGTTATAATAGTGGAATTTCATTACAATTACAAATGAATGACTCAAAATAAAATTTATAGAAATTATTGATATAATAGATATGATAAGTAGTAATAAAAATATTATCCCACTATGCTATATATAAACCCCGCCTCTAATGGTCTCACATAAGTTAATCATGTATGAAAAAAATATTTTATTTAAAAACATTATTTTTATTTTATAATATATATTTTTATTTAAAATAATAATTTCTCATATTTGGAGAATGAAATATAATGAAATTTATTATATATATATATAATAAAATAACATTCATGAATTTGTTATTAATTAGTTATCAATAAAAATAAAATCATTCAACGTTAAAAACAATCATTTTCAATGAATTTTTTATGTGTGTAATGAATTTTTATCCTAATAAATTATGTTAATCATGACCAAATAAATATTTTATAAAAAATAAAATAAATTAACATTCATATAATATTTGTTAAATTGAATTTTATAAAAATAAATTCATCTTATGACTAAAAAATCATTTTTTTGAATTTTTTTATGCATTATGTGTTCTTGTATAAAAATTATTTTTTAGCACCATTATAAATTTAATAAAATAAAATAGATTTCATATTTAGAATCAGAATTTACAAATAAGTTAAAGAGTTGAATTTTATTTTTAGGCATTAAAATATTTTTTCGAGGTAAAAATTTAATTATCAAGGTAAAGGTAAAATGAGGTAAATGTGTTTAACTAAGTTGAAAAGACCTAAATTATCATGTTATATTATCTATAAATGAGTGGATGATGGGATTATGGACCTCCCCATATCATATATTTATATATTGATTTTTTTCTTTAAATAAACTTTCCATTTAAAATGAAAACCATATTCATTAAGGAATGTGTATTTATAGAAATTCCACTCAAAATTAACTTATTAAAGGACTCCACCTCTAACCCTACCAAAAAAATTGACTATAGTTCTCTCTTTAATCCCAAAAAAAATTACTCTGTTAAATACTTCTTATTTGTTGGGTTAAATATTTTCCCAAAGAAGGTGTCCTAAGTCATTCATTCTGATGGGTCCTATTTTGAGAAGGTTCGAGTTCATTAAAGTAATTATTTGGTTCTTATCCATATTTTTACATTACTTTCTCATATAAAATCTTTATAAATCTCACTCAAAACTCTAATTATGTTATATTAACATCATTATGATTCTATGATACAATATAACTATTATATAATTCTAAAATCTTAATCATTCATCAGTATAACATGCACTTGTTTGGGCCAGTTCAACCACCAACATGAACGATGATATAACAACATCACCATTTTTATCATTAATAAGTTTCTAGACCTAAATATTGGTGATATATGATGTTAAATAGTAATTTATACCATCAATATGATTATGTATGGATGAGAAAATGGATGGTCATTATAAATTAACTTGTTGTTATCAATAAATTTCACAAAACATGCTCATTAGGGAATCCATTCCCTTGAGCCATACACATACCTTCAATCAAATGAAAATGGTGTAACTCCCTTGTTTTTATGGGAATTTTTTTTCTAAAGAGTAACTTAGAATTTTTCTTTGGTGGAGGGGTTGGTTTTTGAACTTGGATTCAGGAGGAAAATTTGATGTTTGTAATAAAATAAATATGTGTAATTACACATATAATAAAGCTTCAAGGGTTGACAGATGAGTAATATGAGGGAACTAGGATCTCATGGGAAGAGCTAAGGATACAACATAATAATGCAAGTACACCAACTAGATGATCTCCATGGAAGTATGCGGGGATGGATTCTAGGATCATCAATTGGATGATGTACATTGCCTGGGCCTATAGCTAGCCCCCATTTTTTTAAATGGGGGGAATAATGTATTTTCACTCCACAAACCACACCTAGTTTTCCTCCACATTTATACAACAACAATTATTTAACCCTTTTTTCTTCCTCCCCTTATTATTGATAGATCACCTTTGGTCTTGGTCTAAACCATGTGTTGTATGATATTTTAAAGAGTTAGAGGTAAATTTATGAAACATATTCCCTCTATTTTAGTTTTCTTTTATTTTTAAATAGTGTTCAATTAATTTTAACTGAAATTCCATATTTTGAAGAAATTTTTATGGTTTACCATATTCTTAAAAATCATTCTAAACCAAAAAGTGATGCTCTATGATTAGGGATTCTCTAGGAATGAGGTAAGTGATCCCCAAGACTAACCCATAGCCCTTATATATTCACAACTGATGTAGTTGATCATCAATATCATCCTTGTTGCATGTTGTCCTAATCTTTAAAATTATGTTTTTTCAATGGTTTATTAGTTTAATAAATTATTTTAACTTACATTAACCATAGAAATATTATTGTCCCTTGAGATATATCCTTGGATAGGTTTGACCATGGATGGGATTGTGGTGAGAATTTTTTTTATTTACATTTAATAGAAAAAATCATAATCTAGATAGATGGACCTAAAATGGAATATCCTAACCAATTATAGTCGAGAATGGGTTGGACTTTGAATTGGACCTATTGGATTGAAATAATTGAATTTTAAAATGGATTTGACATTTTAAATGATAATAATTGAATGAAAAGTGTTGATTTTAAAGTGGAAGAGTTGTGCTCTAAATGGATTCTTGAAAAAGAATATGGGGTTTATAGAATGACCATGAAATAAAGTAAAATGAAAAAATGTGGGTATGAACTGGATGTTGAATGCAATAATGTGAGTTGTTAAATTTTTATTTGAGATTAATTTTTAAATAACAATATTTGTTAAATATATTTCTAGTAAGAAAACTATAAATCATTTTACTTTAAAACTAATTGATGGAACCCTATTTAATCAAGAACATAGAAAATTATAAGGACCATATGAAATAAAATGTGTGATTAATTGATGTTATGGTCTTAGTAATGGTGATTGATATGGTTTTTTTGTTTGATAGAATAGTCCATAAAGGGGTCCAAGATGGATTTTTTCTTAAATGATGAATTTATTGATAGAAAAGGCTTGTTTGGTAAATAAATATTGGTTATTTTATTTTTTTATTATGTATATTATTTTTATTTCTAGAATTCCTTAGGTTCCATCCCCTGGATTTAGTTATAGACATGTAATGTTTGTAATACACCGAGTGATCATGGATTCTATTAGGGTACTCTCTTGAATTCCATGGAAGGATTCATTATTGAATTAAAGGATGGATAAAACTATAGAATACCATGATCTACCATGGTTTCCTCACTAGTTCATCATTATTAATTCCCTGGGTAAGTCCCCCTTGGATCAAGGTGATTTCATAAATATATCGAATTCAATGAATTAATTCTACGGATTACCTCAGGGTACCCTTGTGAACATCTGTGGGATGAGCTCCCAAAATATCACTTGATTATACAATATGGAATTCCATGTGTGTTGACATAGATTCCTATCAATCTAGACACTCTAAATTCCATGATTATATTAAGAATAATTACATGGATTATTTCCATTGAATATGGATGACTTGGTTATAAGGGAATGTTCAATACAACCCATGTAAATTCTCTAATGATTTCATGAATATGGTTTCATTGGTGATATACCATGGAACTAGTTATATTGTATTATATACCATAAATAGAGACACAACAACACTAGCCTAAGTGGGTAGGTATAACCTCAGGTGTCACCCAGGATCCTAGGTTTGGTGGCAGTGTTTTTTAATTATTGGTTTAGTAATTTATTTGTTTATGTGTCAAAATAACTTGTATCAATATCAACCATTCATGCACTTCATATATATACCATATATTTTAGTGGAACAATTATTTGTGGCCTAATAAGTTTTAATCTAACCCTACTCAAGCCTCCATGGAACTTGGGTACCTATGCAGAAGTCTATCAGTTTTAAGGTTACCCGTTTAGTGTAAGGGTCTGTTACTTGATGTTTTTCGTAGATTTTATGGAGAGGAGTATGGATGATGGGACTAGGTAGGACTCCAGACTAGTTTGGGAAGAGTTCATAGTTTCCATTTACTTTTTGGTATTTTTATTTTTTCCATGTATATGATTTGGTATGGGGATCTTGGTATTGTATGAAATACCTATTAATTTTAAATTATGTGATGTTTTACTTATTTATTAGCACTTTCCATTATTATCTTCAATGTTTATTTTGACTATTTTTTATTGTTATTATTTCTACTACTATAGATACTCTAATCAGAGGGTATTGTCTCCCCATGGTATCCTCATATGCCCTCACTCCTAGTTGGCAGCCTCTTGCGTATGAGGATGAACACCTGAGGCCATGTGGAACACCTGATTGAAGCACTAGTTCAGTGGCTTCTAGGGAAGGGTGTTAAAAAATGGTATTAAAGAATATTTTTTTTACTATTTGGGAATATTAGATGGGTCATAAATAATGTGTTAGATCATAGTAATGAGTTCATGTCTGGGAGTGATCAACCCATGCGTGGGAGAAAACCCAAGTTTTTAGGGATTGGAATTTTTTCTTGGAATTCAATTGTTACAATTTTATTTTATTTTAAACTTTTGTGATACACTTGGTTTATGATGTTGTTATTTATGGGATCTTTTCTCTTAGACCAGTATGGAAATAGAGGGTGTGTGTGTTCATTCATCATGAAACGAACATAGGATTTGTGTATCAATTTTATGTTTCATATAATTGATTTATTTGTATCTTAATATTTATATTGGAGTTTGTTTTTAATTCTCAGATTTATCTTTCTATAGTTTATGATTGTTTATATGTAAACTACGGGTTAGTGATTCAAAGTGTTTCAAGTGTTTTATGTGGTGTTTTTTCATATAATACTATGGTAGAATCTTACATGACCAATCCTTGGGATGATTCATTGATATATAGATAGATATAAATGGATATATTATGTTATTTATTTAATAAGGTGATAGTAATCATGTTATAATTTATTTTCCTTTATATCTTGTGAATGGAACCCTATTTAATCTATCCTTGAGAATTGGTGGAAAATATTGATGAACCTTGGAGTGATAGAATATAAATTGTGGAATTAATGAAATGTCAATCCTATTAAAATGTGAACTCTATGAATTAAAGGGTTACATAAATGTAAACCTTATGGTAAATTATGGTTGGGTTAAATAAAATATTATTATGAAACTTATTAGGTGTTTTCTCTCATAACTTTTGAATGGAATTATATCTAAAAAACCATAGCATGTGAAATTTGTGAAATGATGAAGGTTAATCCATGTAGATTTGTAAATTAGTGAACAATAAATGGATGAGGTGTCTTAAACGCATGGTTTTCTTGTATTGACCTAATGTATTGGTATTTGGGTCTTCTAAGTGTTCCTAAGATATGAGGTTTTAGTGTTATATGTTGAGAGAGACCCCAATGGTGTGACCTGGTAAATGAGGCATCAATACTAGTGCAGGTAGTATGGATATATTAATATCATGGGGTTATGGAACCTTGATGATGTGTAGTTGTGTATTGAAAACCTTGTAACTAATTCCATACATAAGATTTGGTAGGATAGGTTTGGTTTTCTCTGTTGTGTGAGGCTTTGAGTAAGATGTTTAGAATTTTGGATGTCCGATGAGCTTGATATGGGAATAGTGGGTTGTTTACCATTTCCCATAAACTATATGATATTTTACCTTGGTTTATGGACTATGTGGGAGGACATAGTGACCTTTCGAATATGACTTGGGTTTTTTAGTGAGGTGAGGCAATTTGGATGCTTTGGATTATATGATCAATGCATGTTCAGTGTTATCTAGTTTTTAGAGTGATGATTAAGAACATGTACTGATAGTTCCTTATATCTTGGATTATTTTGGATGATATAGTCATTTGGATGCCGGAATTTGGTAGTTTTGTACAGGATTTTGATGCTCCATGAAATTTAGGTAAGAACCATGGGTTTTGGAAATTAATCATAGGGTGATGGGTGGTCCTTCATTTGGACTTGATATATATAAGGTGTCAGACATATTGTACGAGAGTGTCTAGGATGCTTATGGTTAGTGGAAGTGACATGATGAAAGATTTTTCTTTTACCTTATTGGGAACATGAGCCTAAAATCAGTGATGCTCTACTCACAGGATGTTGAATCAAGTTCTATAAATGGGTCACTGTTGAGTATGTGACCATTGGGTCTTTGTGACATTGGAATGTGTGAGAATGATAACCTAATGTATAGATAGAGTCTAGGTGGTATACTTATTTATTGTATATGTTCATATGATGTAATACAAGATGTGTAGAATAGACACAATGGCACCTTGTATGGTTTTAAATGTCAAATCACTTGGGGTGTCATTTCTCGGTGTCAAAGTTGGGGGTATATGGAAGGATCGATCGAGTGCATGGACCTGTTGAGTAAGAGATACACATCTAATGAATTAGTGTGAGTAGGGATAGATTCTTGATTTTTTTAACGATTCTAGTTGTAGGGAAGTAATGTATTGGACCTTGGAATAAGTGAAGTTCCCTGTTTTGAATAGGAGTACCAAGGGAAATCCTGGTTCAGTAAGGTTGGAATACACATGAATTTGGTCAGCAGTTTAGGCCCAAGATTCTAGATTGGATGTGATATTAATCATGGGATCGTGATTTAGGTTTCATGATTGGTTGGTGTAGGAGTGTGTAGACATTTTTATTCAAGGTATTATGGAAGTTTAAACTAATTAGCTAGTGCCTCCCATTTTTTGTTTCAATGATAAGACATGTGAAAAATGAGGGGTGATGACCTCAAGGATACGTCTCAGGCATATATTCCCAAGATTTTAATGGAAAAGAAAAAGTCACATGGTTGATAGGGGAATAAATAGTTTGGATTAGCGTGATGTGATAGGGTTAATCAAAAAGATCAATCCTAAAAAGGTTTTGAACCGACAATGGGTATGCCATAGAAAGAATGTGATGGGTGTGTTGATATAGGGACACATTGGATTTAGAGATTGATGAGTGGAGTATGGAAATATAGTTTTTTGGAATTACCCATAATGTTTTGGAGGTGTGACCATCCCTTGAAAGGTAATGGACAATGTTTGAATATCGCAGTAGTGCTTAGGTGTGAGTTTGTTTGTCTTTATATGGACACTATGTTTATTAATGAATGAGATGTTGGATGCTAAGGTTGGAGTGTTTAACCAATGGAATAAAAAAATTTACCTCCAATGGTGGGAATTTATATGTCATTGATGGGTTTTTGACCCTCGTACGATAAGGGTTGTTGATGTGTGGGACCAGTCATTAGTTGGTCATGACTATGATTACCAATATTTTTATACACATTATTTCATGATTTATTACATAACATTACAAATTATACAATCCAAGAATATTTTGAAGAATAGTGTATTTTGGAAAATAGGTATATAAGATAAAAAAAATGAGTACAACATCCTTATTTAAAGACTACTTACAATATTCTTATATTCCATGGATCTTCTAAAACTACACGGGATATCCTGGGGACATATAAAAGAAAGGGGGAGATATAAAACCCAGTAAGGGAGTAAACCAAGAATAACACATGGTAAATTAGTACATTTGAACCAATAAATATATCAAAGTAACATAAAAGTGGCGAGAAACATAATCTTAAACAATGAATAATGATGTAACATGATAACATAAAGGTAAGATGGGAATGTGGTGACAATATTAAACATGAAATCATAAACATAGGTCATGGATAACTTCTAATACATCATAATATGGGGGATAAAGTCCTATAATGTATTAGGTATACTATCTAATATTATACAAGATGTCTCATGAGACTAAAACATTTCCCAATTCATTTGATCATTATCTCAGTGCACCCATCATCTTAATTTCATGCACATGCATAAGTGTGCCATGTAGATCATAAAAGATAAAGATTCCTCTCATAAATTCTAAAAAATCAAGGATTGTGGGTTATATACATATAATTATTTTATAATTCATGGATAGGTACATATATGTGAATACTCTTTAGTGTAAATAAGTATTGGTATTCACAATAAAAATGTATGGCATGAAAAAAATCACAGGACAATTTATACCTAACCGGGGTACCTAAAGTTATTAAATGTGCTTAATGAAACTAAAAGGGTTATATCAGAACTTTAAAATAATAGTATAAGTGATAGAGAAGTGTTGAATCATATCCCAACTTGAAAAATTTGAAAAAATGGTATAAGATAAAGGAGGTTCTTGAATAAAGATGGGAAGGAGAGGATCCCTTACCTTGAGAGGTTGTTTCCAACAGTAAGGGAGGAGCTTCTTAAGAGCTTGGGGACACCCTGGGAGTGATATAAATATGTTTTAAAAGAGTAATTTTGTTATAAAATGGTTTTTATTAAAGAGAAATGAGATTTTTGGTGGGTTTATAAAGAAAAAGGATGAAAGTTCTTTAATAATTTCCAAACATATGTTTTGGACTCTATATGATAAAGTAATACAAATCAAAAACCATACCATGGTTTTTCCTTTTTTCTCATCCAGATCAGAGTCTTTTTGAATTATTTTACATTTATGAGAACCTATATCATTAAAATAACCCACGTAGTAATGTTTAAATGAGTCATGTTTAGAAATAATTGATTTTAAACTTCAAAACATAATATATGTTTTGGAGGATTCATTAAGGGTTTATAAAATTAACCAAATAAACTAAAAAAATAAATTATTTTAATTGGTAAAATTTTATTTGGTCATTTATACCGTTTATAGAATATATTACATCTTTTTTGTGTTAATATGATGTCAAAATATATACTTTATATTTATACCGTATTTAATTTTTACCTGAAAATTCAGTTGTATCAAAAAATTATGAAAGAATAACCATTGTATAATTTCAATTTTATTACTAAAAAAATAATATTAATTTTATAAAAATAATTATATAAATAAGATAATTATTAATTATAAATAAAAATACATATTTATTTGAAACCCATTGGTTTTTGAAAATAACTATTTTCTGGCCCGTATAAAAATTATATTTGACCGCATAAAATTATATTATCATTTATATTAATTTTTTTTGATACAAATACTTTATTAAAATTAAAATTTATTTTAAATATTATTAATTTAATCAAAAATATTATCCTGATTAAAAATATATTTTTACCAAAAAATACACTTTGTTTTTCATCATATTAGAATCTAATATTTATCAAAATCATTATTTAATTATTTAAAATATAATATTAAAATAGAGTAAATGTAATTATTATTTAATAAAAATAAAATACATAAATACACACTTTTAGGGTTTAGATACATATCCATTTATTACACCAGAGAATTCCCTAAGGCAGATGTATGCAATGGTGAGATTTTCTTAGGGTGGTTAAGAATATATATTTTGGGATGTGAAGTTGATGAGATTGAAATTATCTCATAAAAAATTTAATTCAAGATTTATTTATAGAATATCATCTTTTTCATGATCATGGGTAAATACTAGTGATGTTATCTCCCTCTAAATATCTCATAAATTGGCTACATAGTGTATGCCCTTACTGTTTGAGGCCATCACTTCTCTCAACTAAATCAATTAGACTTTATCATAAACCTTAAAATACAACTATTAATTGTAATTTTAATGTGACTATATTATCAATGGTTATGATGCATAATGTTATTATAAATTTGATAAACCACATAACTATTCAATATAGCCAAAGTAGTCGATGTTTTTTCGTATAACATCATTACTTAATAATTCATTTGTTTATTTAAAAAGTGGGAATTTCATTTATAAATGTTTGGATCATTATATTATTCACCTCTTAAGAAATTTTAGCTTAGTTTTTTTTATTTTACACAATAAAATAGATTAGGGTACTTCTGTTTCATCGCCTCTTCTGATCCCCATTTCACTTCCTCAAACTTGTGGTTTCTCTATAACACTTTGACCAGGTGTGTTCTCTTGTTTCATATAACTTTGTCTATATAATCTTAGATCTTCACCGGATTCTCCTCATTTGAAATATAATTATTAAATGGTTCCACCATTGTATTCAGTACATGTGAGGGTTCAGGTATGTTCTTCCTCAATAGGGATACATCGAACATATCATGTATTTGAGAAAGTTTATGTGGGAGTTCTAGTCGATAGTCCACTGCTTCAATGTGATGACGTATCTCAATGTGGTTTATTTATATAGGGATAATCTTTACCTTCTTCCAAATTATCACGACTTTATTCCCTAGAGATATATGAAGGAACACTTTACCTCCTACCTTAAAATCCATGTCTCATTGATGATTGTCTACATAGATTTTATTTCAAATTTTGTGGATTTTATAGGACACTAAATGGTTTGAACCTTCTATATCATCTCTTGTATAAGATCACATCCCACTAGCATCCACTCTCCAACTTCATCCCAGCATGTTAGATTCGAACACCTCTTCCCAGAAAAATCCTCATCAGTTTTCATTTGAAAGGTAGAATAGAAACTGTTTTTATATGAGAACTACACTAGGGGAAGGTGTTTGTCCAAACATCCTTGGAAATTCATTGAACATGATATCGGAATACCATTCAGAGTTTTAAAGGTCCTTTCACACTGATCATCTTTTTGAGGAAAATAATAAGTACTAAAGCTCAGTTCTGTATCCAATTCATTCTAAAGGATACTATAAAAGCTCTAGATAAATCTCATATAATGATTATATACAATAGATAGTGGAACTCTATGAAGTCTTACCACTTCTCTAATGTATATCTTGGTGAGTTGGTCAAGATAGAAACATTTGATGATAGAGAGGAAATTTTCTAACTTGGTAGGGTGATTGACTACCAATAGATGGCGCTATTGCCTTTAGGTTCCCTAGGGAGTCCTATGATGAAATCCATGGTTATGTTTCCCCATTTCCATACTGGTATAAGTAATATTTTCATCACAGACATATTATTCTGTCATTTCACCATGACTTATTGGAATAAAAATCAAACAGATACAAACTTTTTAATCTCCCTCTTTATGTTATCCCAATAGAAGTTTTGATTCGAATACCTATACATCATAGTGCGTCATAGATGAATATATTAGAATGATCTATGGGAATTATCTAGAAGTTACCTCTTCAGTTTTGGTTTTAATGGGAAAGATATTCAGGTTCTAAAACTTATAACTCCATCTTTAGAAAAGTTAAACTATGAAATATTAACTACCTTCTTCTATAGGACCTCTTCATCTTTTATAGGCCTCATTGACCCTTTCAAGAATGGATGATTGAGAAGTTATTTAAGGAAGGTTGGATTGATATACTTTTATTATCCCATATCCATTATTTTATTTTTTTAATATGATTGTATCCCTTGAAATCCTCATCATGGATAAAGTTGGGGGACCATTTCTACTCATAGCATATACCACTTTGTTTTCTTTCCTAGGATGGTAATGAATTGAACAATCATAATACGCTATCATCTCTAACCACCTATATTGGTATGTATTAATATCTATTTTCATGAATATATACTTGATACTTTTATGGTTAATATATATGATAATCTTGTCCCCAAAAATATAATTCCACAAAATATTTAATTAAAATATCACCACTTCCAATTTTAGAACATGTGTTGGTTACTTCTACTCATGCATCTTTAGTTGGCATGAGGCATATGGTATTACTTTTTCATCTTTCACGAGTAAAAAACCTAATATTATTTTGGAGACATAATTATATATCATAAATCTATCCCCACTAGTGGATAACGTGAGCATAGGTTCAGTGATAATCCATTTATTCATCTCTTTAAAACATTCCTCACATTATTTATTCCAAATCAACTTTAACCACTTCTGAGTTATCTTAGTTAGTATTCTTTAAAATCATGATTAGTTTACCAAAAATCAAAGATAGTACCCATCCAATCCATGGAAACTATATATATATATGTCACCGAGTTTTGTTTTTTCCATCCTTAAATTTCTTATACTTTTGAAGGATCCCCAAATATCATTTTACTAGTGATAACATGTCCCAAAAAATTTAATTTCTCAAACTATAAATCACATTTAATATAATTTTCATACAAATTATCTTTTTAAATGGTCTCCAATATAGTATTCAAATTATACTCATGGTCCTCCTTGATTTTATAGTAGATGAGAATACCATCTATAAAGAGTATAAAAATTTTATCAAGGTAATCTATAAATAATGTATTCATCAAGACCATGAAGATTACTGGAGAGTTAGTGGGTCCAAATGGAATAACTATGATATTGTAGTACTAGTACCTTGAATGAAAATTATTCATGGGTATATCTTCCTTCATAACCTTTACCTGATAATATTATGATTGAATATCCACCTTAGAAAAATGATAGGATCCAAATATTTGATTGAACAAGTAATAAATCTATGGTATACTTGTTCTTTATCTTCATCTTTTTGAGATCATGATAATCAATGAAGAAGTGTCTTGAACCATCATTATTCTTAATGAATAGGATTGGTTCACTCCATTGTGAAGAACTTGTGAATATAAACCCTTTATTTAGATTATCATATAATTTTTCTTAAGATCATAAAGATCAACAATGGACATTCTTTATAGAGTCTTAGATATTGGAAAATAAATGGGTATGAGATAGATTGAGAAGTCAATATCATGACTAGGAGTAATATTGGGGAATTCTTCAGGGAATAGATGAGTGAATTCCCTTATAATGGACATGTCATCAAGGATTATATTTTCATTAGTCTCAAACATTTTTTCTAGATGTGATTGCTTGTAAGTAATTATTATCAATGCTTGAGATGTTTGTACAAATGATTATTCATCCTCATCCTTTAACTTATATCTAATCAGAGGGAGATTCATTATACTGAGGGTGATTTTCTTCTCTTGGAAATTTATATTGGATCTACATAAAGAAACCAATATATTGACACAATTACATCAAATTAAACTAAATAAATTGTCAAAATTTTATAGAGAATTTTATAAAACAAATATTGATAGTGGAGGAGTTATATACTTAGGAGAAAATAATTTCCCCATTTATAGTTTTCATTGATAGATATACTTCCATGATTTATGGTCGTTTTTGAATAGTTATACTAAACTTTCATGATATTAACGAATTTTTACAACTTTATTAAAAATGTATTTTCTATATCATAGAATGAATAACTAGAGTACATGTCACCAAATCATTATTATTATCCACCTAAGTAGGTGTGATGGAATAATATTTCCATTACATACTTGGAGGTTGTTGGTGTTGATTGTCTCAAAACCCTTGTATTATATCTTTGGATTGCATAATTATCATATTACTTACAATTAAAACATTGTACTTTTAGATAAGATCTAACTGGTTAATTCATTTTTCCATCATATTGGTTGGTTTACCCCATCATCAATCACTAGATAAGTGATCTTCCTTCCCACACCTAAAGTATTTACTCATCCCATTTAGAAAATTTAAATGATACTTACTCCCACTGTAACGCCCCGACCCCAGCTACCCAGAGTCGGTGCATTATTTACATAACATTGGCATGATCACAAGAAAGATCAAATCTCGAAAGACCGATTGGTTTAGTAGCCTTGGAAACACTAGATATAATCATAAATTTTTACATTACATTTCAAAGTGAAAAACTACTACAATAACAAAGTCTTCATATCCACACTATTAACCCCTCATAATATCCCTGCAAGTCATTCATAATTTACTTCTTCACTTCCTGGGAAAAATAAAACATAGAAAAGGGGTGAGCTCAAATGCCCAGTAAGGATAACAATATAGCGAAAACTTTCATAAATAAGAATAAACATTTAAGGCAATGTATAACTAAAACAAAAGCCATTTAAATACGAACTTTCAACATGGTATGGCATAAATAAAATGAAATAATGCCATTTACTTATTCACATGGATATTCTACTAAATGAATAATCACATGAAAAAATCAATAACCACTTTCATAATGTTGGAATGCATAATGTCAAACATTAATTTCATTGTCTAGGCCTCATCCCAAGACCTAGGGGTTACTTCTAACCGGAACCCAACCCGGAGTGCCTCTAATAACCGGACACCAACCCGGAGTGCCTCTAATAACCGGACACCAACCCGGAGTGCCTCTAATAACCGGACACCAACCCGGAGGGCATACTTTTACCAGTCCCTAACCTGGAGGGCTTACTTTAACCAGTCCCCAACCTGGAGGGCTTACTTTTACCGGTCCCCAACCCGGAACATACTTGTTTAGCACATTCATCTGAAGAAAAGTTTGAAATATAACATAAACATTCGGATTAAAACTAGCATACGAAATGTCAATAGTTTCACCATAAACTATGAATGGTATAAAATAGCACATCCACAGTCAAACATATCACAAAACCTTCAATACAATATAGAAGTTTTGTATTATAATAAATCAACTTCAAATAAGCGTAAAATCCATTAAAGGATGTTGACATAGATGAAATCAAAACACTTTTTAAAGAAGTATCTCTTTCTATTTTTGAAATCATTTAAGATCCATATAAAATAAAACATTTTCTTGAAAATATTCTTGTAAGCTTTTAAGGAAAGCTTTGACGATTTTATAACGGCGGAAAATAACCACACCCGCCGTATAAGTAAAAAAAACATTCTTATCTCAATTCTGTCGAAAAGGTTAAAAAGGACCTTGTTTTGAAAACGACGGAAAGATTCCTTTATAAACCTCTTATAAAAAGTCAATCAAGGGTATAAATGACTTTAACCCATATTCTTGTAAATAGTAAAAATGTTTTGAAATACATTTCGAAGAAACATGGATGTGGATGATAAAGAGATCCCAGTAGATTATTACGTATAATACAACCTCAGATAATGAAGAGATTGTGAAATAACCCTTACCTTGTACTTTTACTTGGTTGGGGTAGGTTAACCTCCTGTATAATGGTGAAATAATTGTTATTAAATTATACAAGAATCATATACATTAATATGATATCATATATGATCTTTTAATATTGATTTGATAATAATATCTTAGTATTATCATTATATCGGGTGTTAACTTACTTGTTGTCTTTTATATGTTTTGTTACGTAAGAAATGTTTGTAAAGGATAGGTTGTATATTATTCATATCCAGAATGATATGAAGTCCTTAAACATCATTTTTAAATCATCAAATGATAATTATACTTGAATGGATACGATGGAGAATGAATCTCATCGCGTTCGTGGAGACGGTAGTCCGTACGTACGCACGAGCGACAATATCATTCTTTTGATATTAAAATAATATATAAATGGATGGTATATCATATATACAGAATCATTAACATGTTATATTTATTATTTATATGAGTTACACATCATTATTATACCCATAATAATATATTGAATAACAATTACACCACGACGTGGAGACGGTAAGCCGTACGTACACACGTATGGTGACATGTTATTCAAAGGGTGGATAGAATACTGAATATGGTTGTACCATATTTATAATAACATCACAGTATATGTAAGATACTGGAGTTATTATTTTAGAATGGTAAGAACAAAGAAAGAGGAAGTGGAAGAAGAAAGGAACTTAGAAAAGGGTGGTGAAATCATTACCTCTTCTTCGGGTTCTTCCTTTTGATTTGATCAAAAGGGCTCCTTAGGTTGGCTTTCTGATCAAAATAATGCCTCTAGGTTGTAGTGAGGGATGTTGGGAGAGTATTTGGGCAGAGTTTGGCCGAACCAAAAGGCTTTGAAGGTGTGAAGAAATGGGAAGGAGGAGTGCCCTTTTATAAGAGGGGTGAGGGGCACCTTTGGAAAAGCTAGAAATATTAATTTATAATAAATTAATATTCGGTTTCCAATGGCTCCAAAGTTGACTATTCAAAGGCTAAGGTGGGGATAGGTCGAAAACCACTCAACCAATAGAATTTAGACAGGTTTGGGTACTTATATTAACCTTATCTTTAAGTATTAACTCTAAGTTAATTAGTTTCACTTTTACAATGTCTCTTTGTATTTTTATATAATATGGTTAATAAACTTACTATATACATCCAAGAGACCCCCAAGTGGTCCATTAATGATGAACCTATCATGATATAAGTCTCTTGGCCGAACCTTAGATTTTTATGAATTTAATATCAATTAATAATATAATATTTGTTTTAAGAACTCTTTTATGTCAATTTTGACACTATTCAATAGTTGATTTTTTTGAAACTCATAACAGATTGATTACTTCGAAAAAATTAAATTAAATCAATCCTAATATATCATATTATCCTAGAAAATTAGTTTAATTCATTAAAAGTTTCATATTATATTTTTTTGGGTATTTATAATATCAATTATTTTAATTTTTCACTATTATAGTAATTACTGCATCATCATTGTGTCATAAATAAAATAAATTATTTAATGTCTAAAAATTATAAATAAAATATCATTATGTAGGAAATCTTTTTATATTTCTAATGAATATTTATAATCTAAAATCCAACTTATATAACCCTATGTAACAATTGTTTTGCTAAAAGAAATATGCTTGTGTCATTTTTGTATTCATTTTAACTTAATTAAAATAAAGTGTCATTATCACTTACAAGTGGATCCATGGGGTCCCAAAATTGACACAAAGATGCCCATGGTCGACCATGTATCAACCAATAGGGTTAAGACACGTTTTATGGTAATTTAGTATTATTATAATATTATTTGTTTAACCCTTATTTACCGGATTTACCCTTAACCATGGTAAATAAAATATTTACCGCAGTAATTATTCAAAATGTCTAAAAATAAAAGTTACCTATTTACACAATTTGAACATCCTGATTCCAAATATGGAATCCATTTTCCTAAATTCAAAACACAGAAGTGGCAGAAATTAATTTAAAATTAATTCCCGCTGTCAAAACAAAAAGCGTGTTTTTAAGAGATAATAACTATCAAAAGATTGACACTCGTTTATGTTCGGTTTAATTGTAAAATTATGTCCAATGACCAAAATTATATTAAATGGTAAAAATATATTCTAAATATACTTTAAAACCACTCAAATTCATAATTTATCACTATTAATTATTTTGATTAAAAAAGTTGTTTTTAATTAAAATTTAGTAATTTTCACTATTCATCAAAATATGAAAGTTATCCGAAAAGTACCAAAATTTCACCTTAGGCTAAATTCGATATTACAAATCCAAAAATGAAGTCCATTTTGAAATATAAAATATATATATTTTCAAAAAGTAGGTATTACTATTTATAACGGCTAGTTTGATTGGTTATGGTGTGTTAGAACTCGGTGTTGCGTACAACACACGCTATCACATTATTCAAAGGGAAACGTACCGTGGAAGCTTGGGGTGTTTCATTTTAAATTTTTGATGTCCCCATTTAGTCAAAAAGTTTAAAATATTGTATTTAAAAAGGTTTCACTATTAGAATTTGATAAAAGTGAAATACTGAAAATGAATCTGTTCTTGCATTATGACTAAGAAACTCATAATAGGGATTCTAAAATTATAAGGATTATATAAAGTTCAAAATGTAGTTAATACTATTCATGACCTCTTTTAATGGTGTGATTGAACTCGGTGTTGCGTGTAGTGCAAGTTATTGAATTATTTTTAAGAAATAACACACTCTGAAATCCTGGGGTGTTACATTCTCCCCTCCTTCAATAAATTGCGTCCTCGCAATTTGAAATTGTTCTTCGAAGATAAAAGGTTGAAAGTAGAAAATATATTTGTGGGAAAACCCACATTGGAAATTGGGTTACTAAAATTTAGTCTTAATATGAGGAAAAGAGAAATTAAAGGGTCACCACCAAATTATGATCTTGATTAGGAGAACATTGGTGGCAATTAGAGACATATAATCGGAGGAAAACGTAAATATTTATAGGTAGTGATTGAGGTCATCAATCACAAACAAGTGTATAATTGAGGTCCTTAAACTCATCAATCTATGATGATTTGAAGTACCATCGGTTCAACAAAATATAGGGTATTGGGATAACACATTTTTGACGTTTCAAAATATCTTAGTTGAAATCCCACATCGAAAAATGAATTAAAGAGGCCTCTATTTAAAATAAAGAGTCGAAAGTATGAAGATTACCGAAAATAACACATACTAGGGTTCCATGTAAGAAAATATGGATATGGAAGAAAAATCTAGCCATCAATTATCTGATGGAGAGTGGTAGAGAACATGGCTATGAAAAGGCCAACAATCCCAAAGCCATAAATTTGTGATGATTTAAGGTACCATCTAGGACAACATTTTTGTTCTAAGTTTCTATTATTAATGTTGAGGAATTTATTTATGAGATTGGATAAGATAATAAGGAGATATACTTAGTTTATAATTAGAGTTTTATCCATTAATAAATTTCTACCAAAACTCATCATTCACTCGTAAAAAAAATTCTATTTATACTATTCATAGAGGGTTCCAAAATAAACGAATTTATAATTCATCTACCAGATCTTTTAAAAAACTACTTTATTTAATCCAGGACATCTCGTGGGATAGTGGTAGGTGATACACCCTTGTCACCCTTTGGTTGCGGGTTCAAGTCTCGCAGCCTTGCCGGACGCGACGGGTTGCCGCCCGACCTCCGGGTTGTCCTTTTATGGCAATCCAAAATAATCCAAACTAGAACTATCCAAAATACTTCTGTCCAAACTCACAGTCCAACATTCATAAGGAAGGTAAACATAATATAGATCCTTTTTACCCCGTAATAGCATATGAATACCTTCATCATGTATTACCATATTCCTTATTGATTACATTCATGCTCCCTTATTCCATATAGAATGCTGGATATACTTCATTAATCCAAAAATGTTTTAAACCCCAACAATGATGGAATATACAAATCATTAATCAGTTCCAAGGTAGTCAAGAATATCCAATATAATTTATCCAAAACAATCACATATTATTCCAAAATCACTACCTCAGTATCAGAACTATATTATGGTTTATCATTCTCTCAACCATATATTTTCCAAAAATCTATCCTGCTAATGAGTCACTTTTCTTTGTTCCACACAATCTCAAGTCCTTAATGAAATAGTACTGCAGTACAATCCTTATATACTCCATAATTATTATAACAAGTACATTGTTGATACAAAGCTCAATTGACATAATCAACATAAGAACTCTAATCATTCCTCTTCATCTGTGGTAGTATCATAATTTGATTATTATCCAATAACATCATTTGCGGCATAGTCTGATGACTGGGACATAGGTTCGCGTAGTGTCCAAACTCCTTGCAAATGAAGCATTGTACATTTAAAACCATTTTCTTACCCTTGCAGTCACGTACTTTGTGCCCTTTTCCTCCACACTTATAACAAACTCCCATTCCTTTCAGGCAAGTTCCAGGGTGTTTCTTTCCACAGTTACCACATATGGGAAAATTCTTCTTTTCCCTCTTCCCTTTATCCATCTTTCTCTCTTCCATCCTTTTCTTCTCTTGCTTCCCTTCAAAGCCATAGGACTCAGTAAACTCTTTACATATCTTATCAACACATGATATTATTTCTTCATATGATGATAATACATGGGAGACTATTTCTCTTATAAATTCTATCTTAAGACCATGAAAGATATGATCCTTCCTTCTCTTTGAATCATGTGTATTTCTGGAGTTCTCATTCCTTCTACTGGGCGCCATTTCTATACCATGGCATAAACTAGATCAGTTTATGAATCAAAACACATAATCCCATACTTATAAAACACTTAACATAAATTGAACTATTTATGGATATAATCCATAATCATAAAAATGTTTTCTTTGAGAAAGTATATACTCATAAACCCTTCATAATGATTTGTAAAGATAGTGAGAGTTATCCTAAGCATATCCCCCGGGAGTGTCGTAACCAAGAGTGCAGCAAGGCCCGTTGTCGTGCACCAGTTCCCGTTCGAGTCTAGCTCAAAGCGGTGTTTTCGGGTTTTACCCCTAGGTACATCTGTGCCAGAGCCGCCTCTACCTGCTCGTATCCAGACAGGGATGTATTGCTCGGAAAACTCACAAAATCTCTACAATACCAAAATTCTAGGAAGTTCTTCTACACTAATCCTCAAAGTTCATCTTAGGTCTATGTGCTCTAATCAGAGTTTATCTAAATCTAGCTTCCAAGGTTTGTACTAAACTTCCTCTGATACCAACTGTAACGCCCCGACCCCAGCTACCTAGAGTCGGTGCATTACTTCGTAACATTGGCATGATCACAAGAAAGATCAAATCTCGAAAGACCGATTGGTTTAGTAGCCTTGGAAAATGCCAGATATATTCATAAGTTTTACATTACATTATAAAATGAAAAACTAATACAACAACATAATGTCTCAATAGACCACACCATTAACCCCTCATAATATCCCTGCAAGTCATTCATAATTTACTTCTTCACTTCCTGGGAAAAATAAAACATAGAAAAGGGGTGAGCTCAAATGCCCAGTAAGGATAACAATATAGCGAAAACTTTCATAAATAAGAATAAACATTTAAGGCAATGTATAACTAAAACAAAAGCCATTTAAATACGAACTTTCAACATGGTATGGCATAAATAAAATGAAATAATGCCATTTACTTATTCACATGGATATTCTACTAAATGAATAATCACATGCAAAAATCAATAACCACTTTCATAATGTTGGAATGCATAATGTCAAACATTAATTTCATTGTCTAGGCCTCATCCCAAGACCTAGGGGTTACTTCTAACCGGAACCCAACCCGGAGTGCCTCTAATAACCGGACACCAACCCGGAGTGCCTCTAATAACCGGACACCAACCCGGAGTGCCTCTAATAACCGGACACCAACCCGGAGGGCATACTTTTACCAGTCCCTAACCTGGAGGGCTTACTTTAACCAGTCCCCAACCTGGAGGGCTTACTTTTACCGGTCCCCAACCCGGAACATACTTGTTTAGCACATTCATCTGAAGAAAAGTTTGAAATATAACATAAACATTCGGATTAAAACTAGCATACGAAATGTCAATAGTTTCACCATAAACTATGAATGGTATAAAATAGCACATCCACAGTCAAACATATCACAAAACCTTCAATACAATATAGAAGTTTTGTATTATAATAAATAACTTCAAATAAGCGTAAAATCCATTAAAGGATGTTGACATAGATGAAATCAAAACACTTTTTAAAGAAGTATCTCTTTCTATTTTTGAAATCATTTAAGATCCATATAAAATAAAACATTTTCTTGAAAATATTCTTGTAAGCTTTTAAGGAAAGCTTTGACGATTTTATAACGGCGGAAAATAACCACACCCGCCGTATAAGTAAAAAAAAACATTCTTATCTCAATTCTGTCGAAAAGGTTAAAAAGGACCTTGTTTTGAAAACGACGGAAAGATTCCTTTATAAACCTCTTATAAAAAGTCAAACAAGGGTATAAATGACTTTAACCCATATTCTTGTAAATAGTAAAAATGTTTTGAAATACATTTCGAAGAAACATGGATGTGGATGATAAAGAGATCCCAGTAGATTATTACGTATAATACAACCTCGGATAATGAAGAGATTGTGAAATAACCCTTACCTTGTACTTTTACTTGGTTGGGGTAGGTTAACCTCCTGTATAATGGTGAAATAATTGTTATTAAATTATACAAGAATCATATACATTAATATGATATCATATATGATCTTTTAATATTGATTTGATAATAATATCTTAGTATTATCATTATATCGGGTGTTAACTTACTTGTTGTCTTTTATATGTTTTGTTACGTAAGAAATGTTTGTAAAGGATAGGTTGTATATTATTCATATCCAGAATGATATGAAGTCCTTAAACATCATTTTTAAATCATCAAATGATAATTATACTTGAATGGATACGATGGAGAATGAATCTCATCGCGTTCGTGGAGACGGTAGTCCGTACGTACGCACGAGCGACAATATCATTCTTTTGATATTAAAATAATATATAAATGGATGGTATATCATATATACAGAATCATTAACATGTTATATTTATTATTTATATGAGTTACACATCATTATTATACCCATAATAATATATTGAATAACAATTACACCACGACGTGGAGACGGTAAGCCGTACGTACACACGTATGGTGACATGTTATTCAAAGGGTGGATAGAATACTGAATATGGTTGTACCATATTTATAATAACATCACAGTATATGTAAGATACTGGAGTTATTATTTTAGAATGGTAAGAACAAAGAAAGAGGAAGTGGAAGAAGAAAGGAACTTAGAAAAGGGTGGTGAAATCATTACCTCTTCTTCGGGTTCTTCCTTTTGATTTGATCAAAAGGGCTCCTTAGGTTGGCTTTCTGATCAAAATAATGCCTCTAGGTTGTAGTGAGGGATGTTGGGAGAGTATTTGGGCAGAGTTTGGCCGAACCAAAAGGCTTTGAAGGTGTGAAGAAATGGGAAGGAGGAGTGCCCTTTTATAAGAGGGGTGAGGGGCACCTTTGGAAAAGCTAGAAATATTAATTTATAATAAATTCATATTCGGTTTCCAATGGCTCCAAAGTTGACTATTCAAAGGCTAAGGTGGGGATAGGTCGAAAACCACTCAACCAATAGAATTTAGACAGGTTTG
Source organism: Viscum album (assembly GCA_963277665.1). Lineage (NCBI taxonomy): Eukaryota > Viridiplantae > Streptophyta > Magnoliopsida > Santalales > Viscaceae > Viscum > Viscum album. The sequence goes on from OY728120.1 coordinate 1,796,610,982, forward strand.
GGTACTTATATTAACCTTATCTTTAAGTATTAACTCTAAGTTAATTAGTTTCACTTTTACAATGTCTCTTTGTATTTTTATATAATATGGTTAATAAACTTACTATATACATCCAAGAGACCCCCAAGTGGTCCATTAATGATGAACCTATCATGATATAAGTCTCTTGGCCGAACCTTAGATTTTTATGAATTTAATATCAATTAATAATATAATATTTGTTTTAAGAACTCTTTTATGTCAATTTTGACACTATTCAATAGTTGATTTTTTTGAAACTCATAACAGATTTATTACTTCGAAAAAATTAAATTAAATCAATCCTAATATATCATATTATCCTAGAAAATTAGTTTAATTCATTAAAAGTTTCATATTATATTTTTTTGGGTATTTATAATATCAATTATTTTAATTTTTCACTATTATAGTAATTACTGCATCATCATTGTGTCATAAATAAAATAAATTATTTAATGTCTAAAAATTATAAATAAAATATCATTATGTAGGAAATCTTTTTATATTTCTAATGAATATTTATAATCTAAAATCCAACTTATATAACCCTATGTAACAATTGTTTTGCTAAAAGAAATATGCTTGTGTCATTTTTGTATTCATTTTAACTTAATTAAAATAAAGTGTCATTATCACTTACAAGTGGATCCATGGGGTCCCAAAATTGACACAAAGATGCCCATGGTCGACCATGTATCAACCAATAGGGTTAAGACACGTTTTATGGTAATTTAGTATTATTATAATATTATTTGTTTAACCCTTATTTACCGGATTTACCCTTAACCATGGTAAATAAAATATTTACCGCAGTAATTATTCAAAATGTCTAAAAATAAAAGTTACCTATTTACACAATTTGAACATCCTGATTCCAAATATGGAATCCATTTTCCTAAATTCAAAACACAGAAGTGGCAGAAATTAATTTAAAATTAATTCCCGCTGTCAAAACAAAAAGCGTGTTTTTAAGAGATAATAACTATCAAAAGATTGACACTCGTTTATGTTCGGTTTAATTGTAAAATTATGTCCAATGACCAAAATTATATTAAATGGTAAAAATATATTCTAAATATACTTTAAAACCACTCAAATTCATAATTTATCACTATTAATTATTTTGATTAAAAAAGTTGTTTTTAATTAAAATTTAGTAATTTTCACTATTCATCAAAATATGAAAGTTATCCGAAAAGTACCAAAATTTCACCTTAGGCTAAATTCGATATTCCGAATCCAAAAATGAAGTCCATTTTGAAATATAAAATATATATATTTTCAAAAAGTAGGTATTACTATTTATAACGGCTAGTTTGATTGGTTATGGTGTGTTAGAACTCGGTGTTGCGTACAACACACGCTATCACATTATTCAAAGGGAAACGTACCGTGGAAGCTTGGGGTGTTTCATTTTAAATTTTTGATGTCCCCATTTAGTCAAAAAGTTTAAAATATTGTATTTAAAAAGGTTTCACTATTAGAATTTGATAAAAGTGAAATACTGAAAATGAATCTGTTCTTGCATTATGACTAAGAAACTCATAATAGGGATTCTAAAATTATAAGGATTATATAAAGTTCAAAATGTAGTTAATACTATTCATGACCTCTTTTAATGGTGTGATTGAACTCGGTGTTGCGTGTAGTGCAAGTTATTGAATTATTTTTAAGAAATAACACACTCTGAAATCCTGGGGTGTTACATTCTCCCCTCCTTCAATAAATTGCGTCCTCGCAATTTGAAATTGTTCTTCGAAGATAAAAGGTTGAAAGTAGAAAATATATTTGTGGGAAAACCCACATTGGAAATTGGGTTACTAAAATTTAGTCTTAATATGAGGAAAAGAGAAATTAAAGGGTCACCACCAAATTATGATCTTGATTAGGAGAACATTGGTGGCAATTAGAGACATATAATCGGAGGAAAACGTAAATATTTATAGGTAGTGATTGAGGTCATCAATCACAAACAAGTGTATAATTGAGGTCCTTAAACTCATCAATCTATGATGATTTGAAGTACCATCGGTTCAACAAAATATAGGGTATTGGGATAACACATTTTTGACGTTTCAAAATATCTTAGTTGAAATCCCACATCGAAAAATGAATTAAAGAGGCCTCTATTTAAAATAAAGAGTCGAAAGTATGAAGATTACCGAAAATAACACATACTAGGGTTCCATGTAAGAAAATATGGATATGGAAGAAAAATCTAGCCATCAATTATCTGATGGAGAGTGGTAGAGAACATGGCTATGAAAAGGCCAACAATCCCAAAGCCATAAATTTGTGATGATTTAAGGTACCATCTAGGACAACATTTTTGTTCTAAGTTTCTATTATTAATGTTGAGGAATTTATTTATGAGATTGGATAAGATAATAAGGAGATATACTTAGTTTATAATTAGAGTTTTATCCATTAATAAATTTCTACCAAAACTCATCATTCACTCGTAAAAAAAATTCTATTTATACTATTCATAGAGGGTTCCAAAATAAACGAATTTATAATTCATCTACCAGATCTTTTAAAAAACTACTTTATTTAATCCAGGACATCTCGTGGGATAGTGGTAGGTGATACACCCTTGTCACCCTTTGGTTGCGGGTTCAAGTCTCGCAGCCTTACCGGACGCGACGGGTTGCCGCCCGACCTCCGGGTTGTCCTTTTATGGCAATCCAAAATAATCCAAACTAGAACTATCCAAAATACTTCTGTCCAAACTCACAGTCCAACATTCATAAGGAAGGTAAACATAATATAGATCCTTTTTACCCCGTAATAGCATATGAATACCTTCATCATGTATTACCATATTCCTTATTGATTACATTCATGCTCCCTTATTCCATATAGAATGCTGGATATACTTCATTAATCCAAAAATGTTTTAAACCCCAACAATGATGGAATATACAAATCATTAATCAGTTCCAAGGTAGTCAAGAATATCCAATATAATTTATCCAAAACAATCACATATTATTCCAAAATCACTACCTCAGTATCAGAACTATATTATGGTTTATCATTCTCTCAACCATATATTTTCCAAAAATCTATCCTGCTAATGAGTCACTTTTCTTTGTTCCACACAATCTCAAGTCCTTAATGAAATAGTACTGCAGTACAATCCTTATATACTCCATAATTATTATAACAAGTACATTGTTGATACAAAGCTCAATTGACATAATCAACATAAGAACTCTAATCATTCCTCTTCATCTGTGGTAGTATCATAATTTGATTATTATCCAATAACATCATTTGCGGCATAGTCTGATGACTGGGACATAGGTTCGCGTAGTGTCCAAACTCCTTGCAAATGAAGCATTGTACATTTAAAACCATTTTCTTACCCTTGCAGTCACGTACTTTGTGCCCTTTTCCTCCACACTTATAACAAACTCCCATTCCTTTCAGGCAAGTTCCAGGGTGTTTCTTTCCACAGTTACCACATATGGGAAAATTCTTCTTTTCCCTCTTCCCTTTATCCATCTTTCTCTCTTCCATCCTTTTCTTCTCTTGCTTCCCTTCAAAGCCATAGGACTCAGTAAACTCTTTACATATCTTATCAACACATGATATTATTTCTTCATATGATGATAATACATGGGAGACTATTTCTCTTATAAATTCTATCTTAAGACCATGAAAGATATGATCCTTCCTTCTCTTTGAATCATGTGTATTTCTGGAGTTCTCATTCCTTCTACTGGGCGCCATTTCTATACCATGGCATAAACTAGATCAGTTTATGAATCAAAACACATAATCCCATACTTATAAAACACTTAACATAAATTGAACTATTTATGGATATAATCCATAATCATAAAAATGTTTTCTTTGAGAAAGTATATACTCATAAACCCTTCATAATGATTTGTAAAGATAGTGAGAGTTATCCTAAGCATATCCCCCGGGAGTGTCGTAACCAAGAGTGCAGCAAGGCCCGTTGTCGTGCACCAGTTCCCGTTCGAGTCTAGCTCAAAGCGGTGTTTTCGGGTTTTACCCCTAGGTACATCTGTGCCAGAGCCGCCTCTACCTGCTCGTATCCAGACAGGGATGTATTGCTCGGAAAACTCACAAAATCTCTACAATACCAAAATTCTAGGAAGTTCTTCTACACTAATCCTCAAAGTTCATCTTAGGTCTATGTGCTCTAATCAGAGTTTATCTAAATCTAGCTTCCAAGGTTTGTACTAAACTTCCTCTGATACCAACTGTAACGCCCCGACCCCAGCTACCTAGAGTCGGTGCATTACTTCGTAACATTGGCATGATCACAAGAAAGATCAAATCTCGAAAGACCGATTGGTTTAGTAGCCTTGGAAAATGCCAGATATATTCATAAGTTTTACATTACATTATAAAATGAAAAACTAATACAACAACATAATGTCTCAATAGACCACACCATTAACCCCTCATAATATCCCTGCAAGTCATTCATAATTTACTTCTTCACTTCCTGGGAAAAATAAAACATAGAAAAGGGGTGAGCTCAAATGCCCAGTAAGGATAACAATATAGCGAAAACTTTCATAAATAAGAATAAACATTTAAGGCAATGTATAACTAAAACAAAAGCCATTTAAATACGAACTTTCAACATGGTATGGCATAAATAAAATGAAATAATGCCATTTACTTATTCACATGGATATTCTACTAAATGAATAATCACATGCAAAAATCAATAACCACTTTCATAATGTTGGAATGCATAATGTCAAACATTAATTTCATTGTCTAGGCCTCATCCCAAGACCTAGGGGTTACTTCTAACCGGAACCCAACCCGGAGTGCCTCTAATAACCGGACACCAACCCGGAGTGCCTCTAATAACCGGACACCAACCCGGAGTGCCTCTAATAACCGGACACCAACCCGGAGGGCATACTTTTACCAGTCCCTAACCTGGAGGGCTTACTTTAACCAGTCCCCAACCTGGAGGGCTTACTTTTACCGGTCCCCAACCCGGAACATACTTGTTTAGCACATTCATCTGAAGAAAAGTTTGAAATATAACATAAACATTCGGATTAAAACTAGCATACGAAATGTCAATAGTTTCACCATAAACTATGAATGGTATAAAATAGCACATCCACAGTCAAACATATCACAAAACCTTCAATACAATATAGAAGTTTTGTATTATAATAAATCAACTTCAAATAAGCGTAAAATCCATTAAAGGATGTTGACATAGATGAAATCAAAACACTTTTTAAAGAAGTATCTCTTTCTATTTTTGAAATCATTTAAGATCCATATAAAATAAAACATTTTCTTGAAAATATTCTTGTAAGCTTTTAAGGAAAGCTTTGACGATTTTATAACGGCGGAAAATAACCACACCCGCCGTATAAGTAAAAAAAACATTCTTATCTCAATTCTGTCGAAAAGGTTAAAAAGGACCTTGTTTTGAAAACGACGGAAAGATTCCTTTATAAACCTCTTATAAAAAGTCAAACAAGGGTATAAATGACTTTAACCCATATTCTTGTAAATAGTAAAAATGTTTTGAAATACATTTCGAAGAAACATGGATGTGGATGATAAAGAGATCCCAGTAGATTATTACGTATAATACAACCTCGGATAATGAAGAGATTGTGAAATAACCCTTACCTTGTACTTTTACTTGGTTGGGGTAGGTTAACCTCCTGTATAATGGTGAAATAATTGTTATTAAATTATACAAGAATCATATACATTAATATGATATCATATATGATCTTTTAATATTGATTTGATAATAATATCTTAGTATTATCATTATATCGGGTGTTAACTTACTTGTTGTCTTTTATATGTTTTGTTACGTAAGAAATGTTTGTAAAGGATAGGTTGTATATTATTCATATCCAGAATGATATGAAGTCCTTAAACATCATTTTTAAATCATCAAATGATAATTATACTTGAATGGATACGATGGAGAATGAATCTCATCGCGTTCGTGGAGACGGTAGTCCGTACGTACGCACGAGCGACAATATCATTCTTTTGATATTAAAATAATATATAAATGGATGGTATATCATATATACAGAATCATTAACATGTTATATTTATTATTTATATGAGTTACACATCATTATTATACCCATAATAATATATTGAATAACAATTACACCACGACGTGGAGACGGTAAGCCGTACGTACACACGTATGGTGACATGTTATTCAAAGGGTGGATAGAATACTGAATATGGTTGTACCATATTTATAATAACATCACAGTATATGTAAGATACTGGAGTTATTATTTTAGAATGGTAAGAACAAAGAAAGAGGAAGTGGAAGAAGAAAGGAACTTAGAAAAGGGTGGTGAAATCATTACCTCTTCTTCGGGTTCTTCCTTTTGATTTGATCAAAAGGGCTCCTTAGGTTGGCTTTCTGATCAAAATAATGCCTCTAGGTTGTAGTGAGGGATGTTGGGAGAGTATTTGGGCAGAGTTTGGCCGAACCAAAAGGCTTTGAAGGTGTGAAGAAATGGGAAGGAGGAGTGCCCTTTTATAAGAGGGGTGAGGGGCACCTTTGGAAAAGCTAGAAATATTAATTTATAATAAATTCATATTCGGTTTCCAATGGCTCCAAAGTTGACTATTCAAAGGCTAAGGTGGGGATAGGTCGAAAACCACTCAACCAATAGAATTTAGACAGGTTTGGGTACTTATATTAACCTTATCTTTAAGTATTAACTCTAAGTTAATTAGTTTCACTTTTACAATGTCTCTTTGTATTTTTATATAATATGGTTAATAAACTTACTATATACATCCAAGAGACCCCCAAGTGGTCCATTAATGATGAACCTATCATGATATAAGTCTCTTGGCCGAACCTTAGATTTTTATGAATTTAATATCAATTAATAATATAATATTTGTTTTAAGAACTCTTTTATGTCAATTTTGACACTATTCAATAGTTGATTTTTTTGAAACTCATAACAGATTTATTACTTCGAAAAAATTAAATTAAATCAATCCTAATATATCATATTATCCTAGAAAATTAGTTTAATTCATTAAAAGTTTCATATTATATTTTTTTGGGTATTTATAATATCAATTATTTTAATTTTTCACTATTATAGTAATTACTGCATCATCATTGTGTCATAAATAAAATAAATTATTTAATGTCTAAAAATTATAAATAAAATATCATTATGTAGGAAATCTTTTTATATTTCTAATGAATATTTATAATCTAAAATCCAACTTATATAACCCTATGTAACAATTGTTTTGCTAAAAGAAATATGCTTGTGTCATTTTTGTATTCATTTTAACTTAATTAAAATAAAGTGTCATTATCACTTACAAGTGGATCCATGGGGTCCCAAAATTGACACAAAGATGCCCATGGTCGACCATGTATCAACCAATAGGGTTAAGACACGTTTTATGGTAATTTAGTATTATTATAATATTATTTGTTTAACCCTTATTTACCGGATTTACCCTTAACCATGGTAAATAAAATATTTACCGCAGTAATTATTCAAAATGTCTAAAAATAAAAGTTACCTATTTACACAATTTGAACATCCTGATTCCAAATATGGAATCCATTTTCCTAAATTCAAAACACAGAAGTGGCAGAAATTAATTTAAAATTAATTCCCGCTGTCAAAACAAAAAGCGTGTTTTTAAGAGATAATAACTATCAAAAGATTGACACTCGTTTATGTTCGGTTTAATTGTAAAATTATGTCCAATGACCAAAATTATATTAAATGGTAAAAATATATTCTAAATATACTTTAAAACCACTCAAATTCATAATTTATCACTATTAATTATTTTGATTAAAAAAGTTGTTTTTAATTAAAATTTAGTAATTTTCACTATTCATCAAAATATGAAAGTTATCCGAAAAGTACCAAAATTTCACCTTAGGCTAAATTCGATATTCCGAATCCAAAAATGAAGTCCATTTTGAAATATAAAATATATATATTTTCAAAAAGTAGGTATTACTATTTATAACGGCTAGTTTGATTGGTTATGGTGTGTTAGAACTCGGTGTTGCGTACAACACACGCTATCACATTATTCAAAGGGAAACGTACCGTGGAAGCTTGGGGTGTTTCATTTTAAATTTTTGATGTCCCCATTTAGTCAAAAAGTTTAAAATATTGTATTTAAAAAGGTTTCACTATTAGAATTTGATAAAAGTGAAATACTGAAAATGAATCTGTTCTTGCATTATGACTAAGAAACTCATAATAGGGATTCTAAAATTATAAGGATTATATAAAGTTCAAAATGTAGTTAATACTATTCATGACCTCTTTTAATGGTGTGATTGAACTCGGTGTTGCGTGTAGTGCAAGTTATTGAATTATTTTTAAGAAATAACACACTCTGAAATCCTGGGGTGTTACACCCACTCATTTGAAAAGTGGAATGTTGGAATTTATTATAGTAATTATATTTATCCACCGTAAAACCAAAATTAAATTCCATTATACACTTATTTTCCCTAGGAGAACCTTGATATTCACTGAACTCCATTTTGACTTTGAGGGCACATAAAAAAATTTCCTTATATTTTTCATAGTCCGGAATGGAAATGGATTTTAGTAGACTCAGATTCATCTAAAAAAATAAGAAGTTAAATTTAATTTTGTGGGGAAATGACAAAGTCATAAGTGAATCATGAATGTCTTTTGAAGTTTTCCTCATATTTCCCATTGGATTCATCATCATTTTAATTGAGGTTAAAAAGTAACTATGTATTTTTATTCAATGAGTGTGAGGAAAAGATGTTTTGAAAAAAAAATTACGATATTCCTTCCACTCAATAACTTTGATCTCTCCCTAAGGATTCATATTTTTTTTACCAATTTTCACAATTTATTGGATTCTCCATCCATATGATAAACAGCTAGAATGACCTTCTCTTCTTCAGAGCATTAAAGAATAGAGAATATCATTTCAATAGAGTTTATCCATTTCCCTAGGATTAAGGGATCAATAAATCCATTGGAAGTCAGAGGCCATTGTCACATAAGAGTCTCAATTGAAACTTTATCTTTATTCAAGGCATTTGGTTGTTCCTCATGATTTATGATTTGGTTCAAAACTTGAGTCAATTGAGAAAGTGTTTTCATTAATTTCAAAGTTCCTACTCCTATCAGGCGGGGCATCTTGTTTAGAAATTCATCACATTGACCCTCACATTGGTTTTTGACTCAATTAATCCTATTTCTATCAATTGACTAGAATCAATAAAAAGTAGGGATTATAATTGTTTTTGAATTATCAAACACATAAATGGTAAACCATGAATATTAAAGGGATAAGTGATAAATTTTATATATTCCTTAACCTTTAAATTTATATATTTCAATATATGTTATTGATGATTTGTTTCCTAACATAAAATCTTATTTTCATTTTTGTTCCCATTATAATGTTCCATTATGAGATTTTGAATTTACCCAATAATATCCCCCAAGAGTGTCAAACTAGTTGTGTAGGAAGTCACATTATTGTTCACCAAGTAATGATCGAGTCCTTCTCAATGATCACTTTTCCGGGTTATTACCCCTATGTACATTTAATACAGATCCATATCAAGTTATAGTAACCAGGAAGAGATGAATTATCTTGGAAACCACTTAATATATAATTTTTTTTAAAAAATATGCATGTTTTCCTATGTTCAGTATTATACCAAAGTATTTTAATAGATTTTTATAATCCTAATCATAAAAATAAATATACTTATCTCTAATAACAACTTTGAAAAATAATAATTTAATACACTTTATTTCACGATTTATTACATAAAATTATACATAATAAAATAAAAAAAATGCTTTGAGTCATATTATAATTGTTAAGTTAGGTATATAACATAACAACCTAAAAATGAGTATAAAAATTATTTTAAAACTTTATAGCATGAACTTATATTCTATTGATCTTCTAAAACTCTACAGGATAAAATAGGTACATTCATAAAAAAGGGGTGATCTATAAAGCTCAGTAAGGGAATAAACCAAGTATAGAATAATTTAATGTTGTACAAGTGATAAAAGAGTAATATAAAGGAAACTTAATAGGGGTTAGAATCATACTCTTGAATAATGTGGCTTGATATAACATGACAACATAAAGGCAATATGGGAATATGTTGAAAACATTAAACATGAAATCATAAAAATAAATTAATGATAACCACCAAGACATCATAACAAGGTGGAAAAATAACTTGATGGATTAGTTTTACTCCCTAATGTCATACATGGAATCTCATGAGACTAAATCATTACCTAATTCATTGGAGCGCTATCTAGGCACACCCATTATTTTCATATCATGTACATGGTTTTGTGTTCCATATGAATCATACAACATAAATATGTATTTGATAAATTAGAATACCATGATAAAGGAGTGTGGTTTATATCAATTAAATTACATAACATATAAAGGATATGAACATATTTGTGAATACACTTTAGTGGAAATACTGATGGGTATTCACTACAAAAATGTTTGGCATAAACAAATCATAGGATAATTATGGTAGCCTAATGGGGGTATGTAAAGGTTCATGGAAGTGATTAATGAGAGTGAAAGGGGTATCTTATCTCTTTTATATCATAAGGGAAGTAGGAAGGGAGTTTCAAATCTTATTCCAACATTAAAAATTTGAAAAACATTGCATAATATAAAGGAGGTGCTTGAATAAATAGGAGAAGGAGATGATACCATACCTTGAGAGGGTGCTTCAAAAAGATTTGGAGGAGCTTGTTAAGAGCTTGGGGAAACCATGGGAGAGATATAGAGAGGTAATTTTATATTAACATCATGATACAATTGTTTTTATTCAAGATTAATGGTAGGTTTGTTGGGTTTATATTGAAAATGGAGGTGAGTTATATTTAAATTTCAAAACATATGTTTTGAACTCTATACAATAATATAATAAAAAATAAAAAATATCCTATGGTTTTTTGCCCATAGTTTCTACCAAAGTGGAGTTTTTTTAATTATTTTACACGTTTGATAACTGATAAAATTAAAATAATACCATTGTTGATGTTTAAGTGAGAATTGTTTACAAAGAATTTATTTTAAAACCACGAAATATAATATAGGTTTTGGAGGATTGATTAAGGATTTATAAAATTAATATAATAACATAAAAAATAATTTATTTTAAATGATTAATATAGTTTTGGTCGTCGATGAATTTTATGGAATATATTACATCAATTTTTGGTTATTATGATTTCATGATAAAAACTAGATATTTATATAGTATTTAATTTTTACCCGAAAATTCAATTGTCACATAAAATTATGAAAAAATCACCCTTGGATAATTTTGATGTATTGATTTCAAAAATAATATTTATTTTATCAAAAAATTCTATAAATATTATAATTTAAACTTCTAAATAAAATACCCATTTATTGAAAAATATAAGTTTTTTTACTATAAAATTTTACGGCCCTTATAAAAAATACATTTGACTTCATAAAATTATATTATCATTTCTATTTAATAAATATTATTTAATAATAATAATTTATTAAAACATAATTTATTTTAAAAATTCTAAAATTCATCAAAAATAGTGCCTTGATTGAAGATATATATTTTCCAAAAAATACACTTTATGTTTCATCATATCAGAATCAAATTTTTATCAAACTCATTATTTATTCATTTAAAAAGTAACATTATAAAGGAATAAATATAATCAGAATATAATTAAAATGAAATATTATAATTTATATAATTATTTTCAAGATACATGTCCCTTTATTACACTAGAGAATTACTTATGGGTAAGTTGTGTGATAGTGATATTTTCTTGGGGTTGTTCAGCATACACGGTTTGGTCCATGATCTCGATAAGCTTGAAATTATCCCATAAATGGTATTTTTATGATTTAGTTTTCGAATCAGGGATTGTGATTCATGAAGGGAAAATCCCAATGAGGTTATCTCCATCAGGAGCTCTGATAAATTGGATTTATAGGGTATGACCCTACTGGTCAAGGCCATCCATTATTTCATCTGTATAAATTGTACTTTATTGTAACCCTTAATATACTAAGCATTATGTTCACAGAAAAATGCATATATTATTAATGGATATGATTCCTAATGGTCTTTTAAATTTGACAGACCATTTAACCATTCAAAATATCTAAATTAGTTCATGTTTTTATATAAATTCATGACTTAATAATGAATTTATTTATTCAAAAAGATAGAATTTCATTTATAAGAGTTTGTCTCATTACAATTGTAGCAATGGATTCTAGTGTATGTGTGATTTTGATATAATATGGATTCAATTTAAGATTCCAAGGGATAATTTCTATATGATTCTGGTGGGAATCTAAGTGGTTGTCTTAGACTAAGGATGAATGGTGTGATCCAATCGTGGTTCGACATGGTGGATTGTTGGTTCTCAGGTGAGATCACGGTGTGTAGTGTAAGTAGTTTGGGATTCGACCATGGAATTACACTTGTGATCAATGTTAGACCTTGTATTGTGGTTTTAATAATTGTAAGATTCCTACAGTGATCAATTCATCATGTTTGGTATTTAATGGTGTGATGGTGGAAGAAAGTGAGCATCCTAGAAATAGTTCATTTGGAGTAGGTCTTACTATTTTCCTTTTATGTATTTGGATGTGATGAAGGCTTGAATATTTTTGTTTCGGATTTATAAATGAAGTAGATAATTTTCATTAGAAAAGATTTCTCATGGGTGATCAAGTGAGGTTCTTGGGAGAGAATATTGGATGTGCTATTATACATAAGAATGGTGTTTTCGTAATCAATTCTATTAGTTGTAGGAACTATGTATAAGATATTTCTTTCATAATCTAACTCCTATGGTTTGATGAACCATAGGATTGATGATTATTTGTATGGAAACTCGTTCATGATTTAGAATATTCAAGCCTATACAAGTGTTGTCTTAGTGTTTTGGAATGGAATAAATTTATTTTCTCAAGTTTTAATAAATACTACCCCTAGTTTTTGCGAGATTCACTTTGGATGTATGTTAGGGAATTTGAGAATGGAACAAATTCCTTTGGAATCAAATTGAAAACTTAAATAGATTATGTGATGCATTTTTATGGACACTAGGACTTATTGGAGACGATAAATGAAATAGAGTGTATTCTATAATTCCCTTTTCTGTACGATCATTTGATGTTTGGTAAGGAACTTGGAATTTTGGTTTTGCAGAGGGGAAGGTTTATGAACCGAGATTAGGGAAGAAAATTAAAAGGTTGTAATGCCTTATATGTGTGTAATTACATGTGTAATAAATATCTAAATGTGTCTAAAGAAATCATGTGAGTGAACCAAGAGCTTCGTACTAGATATGGAATATGTACTAAATATTTACAAAAGTATTTATGTGCTTTGAAAATACATTTTCCTCAAAAAATGTTTTGTATTGATTTTTGTGTACAAGTAAAAAATATAATTTTTAAAATGTTCAAAAAATTTATTTGAAAATATAAAATTAATTCATTAAATCTATATTTCAAAATTATATTGGAGTGAGTTTTTGAAAACATTCTATAGAGATTAATTTTTTGATGAATAATAAAGAAATAATGATTTTCATTAAAAACTGTCTTAGTTATTCAAAGAATATAAAAGACAAATTTTATTTTAATATGGTTTTAAAATTTAAATTATTTAAATTATATATTTATTAATCCAATTTAGGTCATTATAATCAATCTCATATTTCATTTTTTAAAAAAACTTATTAAAATTTTGTATATTTTCTCTTTGGAAAACATCTTTTTTGTCATGTCTATAGGTTTAGTTTTAAATTAAATTTTTCACATTCTGGGAATTTTATTTGTAAAAATATATTCTATATTTGACATAGAAATAATTAATATTATATAATTATTTAAACTTATTTTTTTTACCATAATTAATAGTAAAAATAGAAAAAATTAATTATCAAAAATAAGGTTAAAATGGGTTTACTAGGGGATTAAAAATCAAATATAAGGGGTAAAATGTATAAAAACTAGTAGAAATACCATTCCATGGAAATATTTATAACTTATAACCAATAAGGTTCGTTAATGAAACATTTTGGATCATTTTTAATGTGAAAAACATGGATACACTTTATTCTTTTCAGAAATTCCATGTGTGTCCTCTCCCCCAGTTATAAATTGCCACCTTTTCTCCTATTCTATTTACACTTCCAAAACCCTTTTTTGGCTAATAACTACCCAAATATATTAAATAATTCCATATAAACATACTGGATAACTTTTCTATATTATAAACCCATATTCAAAATCCTTTAGTTATAAACCTAAAGAGGTTCTCTAAAGATGAGGTAAAATTCTTAAACTTGTGTTTTTGTTTTGTTTCTTCTTCCACCTCCTTACAATACTAATAGAGAATGATGATTTAATTACATAATTATATCCCATATAATTGTTCTTTATTATGTTAATTTTATGATATACATCCATCTCATATTCTATCATATGGTAAATGAAACTATCGATCATGTGCACGGTGGACTACTGTCTCGCGAACTGATGTAGTTTTCTTCTATCCCCACATCTCATGGACGAATATAATTATGTATTTAACATTTTTATATGACATTTGTGGCATAATAATACTTATTTAATCAAAATATCACATATACATTCAAACTTTTTATTTCATTGGAATACGATAACCCCGGTCATGTTTACGGTGGACTACCGCCTAGTGAAGTGATGCGATTCATTGGCACTTTACATGAAATATAATAATGATAGGTTAATTAAAATATGTGATATATATAACATAAAAATGTTTTTATAAAGGTAATATATTATTTACCATTATTTCATTTCATCTATCGAGAAAATTGAAATAGTGATCATGCATACGTATGGCCCAACATCTTCGTGAATGGTGTAATTCATTTTATATCTCTAAATTTGATGGATTCCTCTAAATACCTAATATATATATATATATATATTATTTATATCAAGGGTTAAATTATGTAGATTATGGAATCATGATCATATAAATAAGCAATAATAGTCAACCAAAACACACATAAATGTGAATCGATTATTACCCAAAACATGATTTTGACATTGAATTTATAATAAATAGGTAATAAAAGGTCCTATGTAAATCATATATGAAATGATAAATATTATTATGGTTATTTAATAGATTTATAATACACATATATTCATTTTACATGATTTTTTACCATGTAAAAAAGGATTTCAGTACTTAAGTTAAGTGGTTTTGCCTCAAATTTTCTTCTTTGAGACATATGTTATGTTATGCACATATCTTATTTTATGAGGATTATATACAACCTCTTTAAAATTTTATATCTGCAATATAATTTTATTAATGATATATAAGGTTTTATTTTATTCTATTCTTTAATGGGGCTTATGATTCCAAAGTTACCAAAGTGGTAAGGGCTTGATGTTTCAATCTCATTGTTTATCGATATTATTTATGATTATGATTTTGATAATGAAATATTATGATAAATATCTCAAGAAACTAATTAATTTTATTCTAATTTGGTTATTTTCATAGGATACAAGTTTTCCCTTCATTTTCTTCCCTTAAACTATTAAATAGACCAAAATAATTTTTAATAATAATATTTTTTATTTCTCTCTTCGATTGAGAACCCTTTTTCTTCCATATGAATATTTTTTAAATATTTCCAAAAATGATTTAACATTATCCAACTGATTTATTAAAGAAATTATTACCCATTTTTTAATTTTTAAAAAATATTTTAATAACAATCTCAATTTTTTTCCCTAATAAGGGTTGTTTGTATTTTACTAAGAATGTGAAAGGATTATTTTTTTTTCATGTACAACATGAATTAAATTACATGAATTATTACCCATTTTTTAATTTTTAAAAATTATTTTTCCATCTAAAATAAAATCCCTTGATGTTGCATAATATTTTCTGGGGATATGATCCAATTGTACCATCCTTTTTCTTTCTCCATATGGTTTATGATTATGATAAAGATATGAATATAAAACTTTATACTTTTCCATAGGTTGTTCTGTGATGAATTGATGACATGATTTTGAAACCCATTTCCTTTCTATGAGTTATGCTATGATGAAATGTTTATGAAACCAATTTCATTTCTATTGGTTATGGTACGATGAAATGTTTATGAAACCCATTTCATTTCTATTTTTTATGATATGATAAATGTATTATCATCTTGTGGTACGTAAATTTATGGATTACATGAAACGTGGGACCTATATATCCCTCTGATACATTGGGTAAATCTTTATATCCCAAGGTATATCAATGGGAAACAAGTCGATGGGAATTATCCA
Source organism: Viscum album (assembly GCA_963277665.1). NCBI lineage: Eukaryota > Viridiplantae > Streptophyta > Magnoliopsida > Santalales > Viscaceae > Viscum > Viscum album. The sequence continues at coordinate 1,796,627,416 of OY728120.1, forward strand.
TAATGTGAATCATACTGATGGGATTGATCCACATTGAAAAATAGGTGGTGAGGCATGATCTAATATGTTTGGTGGTCTTGGTTTAAAACCTTGATGAATGAAATGGTTTCTATACCTATGTTGGTGCCATACTTTTATGAAATGATATTATGTTTCATGAATTTATTTATTTCACACTCTTATGAATCATGTATTTTAGAATGATAATTCTTTATGACCCGAATCATGTTTATAATATAGTATAGGTTGCATATGAACTCTGTAAGTTATGTTTGTGATATCAAATCCTTATTCTTATCCTATGATTTCATATGATCATAGAATTATATCTTCTATTTTTTCCCTTGGGGAGCGTCTGATCTCAACCTTTCTTATGTTTGCTTTTCTCAGGAAATGAAGAATGGTTTTGAGTAGGGTATGTTTATAAAGTGTAAAAAAGGGTAAGATATTTATGGGAGATGTTAGATATATTTTATTAAATTATAATATTGTGTACCTAGTATCTAAATAAAAAAATATTTATTATTATTGGGTTTATATTTTTGAAATGTATTGAATGTTCATCTTAAAATATTTAATATTTATGTATGAAAAACCTAGTTGATTATAGTTGGTATCAGATGGTAGGTTTGGTTAACCCTTGGAAACAAGGACGAGAAAACATTAGTGAGAACCCATGGGATGATCCTAAGTATAAGATAACATTATAAAGTTTTGGTAATGAATATATTATGTGTTTTACCTTGAAAAAAATCAATTTCTGGATACTACATGTGGATATGGTTCTGAAATATATGTACCTAGTGGTAATAACATTGAAAATTTTGTGTCAGGGATTAACTATATAATCACCTGGTATATGATAATAGGCCTTACATCACACTTTTTTGACACTCTTAGGGGATATGATTTGTTTAATTCACATTTACGTTTTGAACCATTATAATGTATTTGAAGAAATGTTTTTCATGGATGGTAGAAGTAGAAATTATGTTTTTGTATATTTAATATATGGTTTCTTGATTTGATATCCTATAAATGAATATTTATGACTAAGTATTTTCCCACTATGAGTAGTGGTTCTAACACTATGTTTATTGGTTTTAGTCGAGTGATAAAATCTAACGAAACTATTATATTGTTGAGTGTGATGTAAAATACAATGAATTTCCACTGGAGAAACCAAATTATATGGGATATGGGATGTAAAACATCTTTACTATGCTCAAAAATTTTCTCGAGTCATGAATCATACGGAGATTCCAAATTATAAAAGTAGGTAATTTTTTTAAAATCCTTCATGCGATAGAATCCACCCACTTTTAACGGGTATTATGATACATTAGTGATTGATCAGTGGATCAACATCATTTAGAATATATTTTTTATTTTCCATTTATTAGAACATGAAAAGGTTGTCCTACCTATTTATCATTTGGATCATGAAGTGGATAAAAGGTGGAACCTTATTAATAAAATGATGCAACATAAATAAATTAACTCTATGAAATGGGATGAGATTAAGGGGATATTTATTAGTAAGTACTTCCCTTATGTTCTATATAAAAAGATAGAGAAGTAATTCCTTGAGCATATAAAAAAGGAGGATGAATCTATTGGTACCAATGAGGCTAACTCGACAATGCTTTCAAGGTATTCCTCTGGTCTAATTATCATCCATGAAACAAAAATTGTTCAATTATTTAGTTGATTAAAACCATGTATATAAAAGGAATTAGACATAAGAGACTTTAATATCTATAAATAAACTTTCTGATGTACACCCAAGGCAGAAATGGAAATTTTATATTTACACCATTCCCATGGTTTCAATAATAAAATGAAGATCGAGTCTCACGAAAACTCAAATAAGTCACATGTCGGAAAGAAATTTCATCCATGTACATGATAGTAATATGGGAATAAACATTAAGGGAATTGTTTGAATGGAACTAGGAGGTGCTTTAAATGTGGAAGGCTGGGTCATAAAGCCCTTGATTTTCAAAATGTTGTGAATGGGTTGGATAATGAAATGGAATAGAATAGGGCACCAACTAATGAAATGACCACTTTCCAATGCTTTAATATAACGATTGTAGGAATTATTCCAACAAGTGTATGAATCTGAGGGTTTTTTATGATCAGTATTAACAGACTCCAAAGACCAAAGATAAAGGGAAATCTCATGTGATCATGACTTCCACAGTGGGTTATGAGAATAACATAATGAAATTTACATGTATCATCCACTCTAGAATAGATATTTTCTTATTTTATTTTAGATTTATAAAATATTTTATATCTAAATAATTTTTAGTGGGTATTGAATTACCATCTAAATGATTAGATGTTGAGTTTGTAGTAAAAACTCCTAATGGTATGATAGTCAGTTCATAAGTCTATAGTTACTCTCTAATTGAAGTTATTGGTAATGTACTTCCTAAAAATCTTGTGATTCTTCCTTTATTTTAATTTTATGTAAATATGGGAATGTATTTTATTTCATTATATGGAGAACATATCAATTGGTGAGTAAGGGAAGTCATATTTCATATTCCAAATGAACCCATTATCATTAATCAGTGCAAGGGTGAATAAAAAATGCTAATGGGAATTAAATCTACGTAGTGGATATTAATTCCTTTCCCCGAGGGCTACTTGTCTTAGATGGTTAGGTTGAACTCGACATAAAATAAATTCTTATTTTTTGGGAGTTTTTTGGGTCTTTCTAGAAGAGTATCCCAGTCTTCCCCCAAATCATGATGTTGAGTTCTCAATAGAACCCATAACTGATATTGTGACCATTTTAAATACTCTATATAGAATGTCCTCGATTGAGTTTCAAGAATTTAATAAGAAACTCAAAGTGAATCTTTATGAAGCTTTTATATTAGCTTGTGTGTCACCATGGGGTGCACCTATTATATTTTTTAAGAAAAAATATGTATTGATGTGGATCTGTATTGATTACCAAGAACTGAACAATATCACAATCAAGGAAATATATCTTATACCCCATATTGGTGACTTTTTTGATCAACTACATGGAGATCATTAAATTTCCAAGATTTTAATTAATTTTGGATATCATCATTTGAGGTTCAAGAATGAGGATATACCCAAGACAGCTTTCCATACATGGTATGAATACTATGCATACATATTGATTCCATTTAGTCTTACTAATTTACCCACTATATTCATGGATTTAATGAATAAATTCTTTAGATATTACATTGATAATTTTTTGGTAGTATATATAAATGATATTACTATAAATTCAATGATAAAGGAAGATAATGAAAACCACTTTATAATTTTACTAAAGAATTAAGGAAGTAAAACCGTAAGAAAAATATGAAAACATTGAATTTTAGCAGCAAAAGTTTTCATTTTGGGGTCATATAATATCAAGAGAGTGTATATATATGGATCCATCAATTAAGGAAGCTATTAGAAATTTTCCTAGACAAACCATGGTAACTAAGATCCAAATTGTTCTTGGTTTTTATTGATATAATCAATGTTTTATGGATAATTGATCATGAATATCTAATACACTCACTAAGTTAATTTGAAAGGGAGCCAAGTTCCTCTAGGAGGATGAATGTGATGAAATTTTGAAGGAACTAAACAGAATATTAGTCAATGAACTAGTTCTTACATTAACCTAGAGTGTAGGAGGGTTTGTAATATATAGTGATTCATCCATGAAAGGATTGGTATGTGTTTTCTTGTAGGAGGACATGGTTATAGTTTATTCCTCATGACAGTTGAGGGTCCATGAGAAAAATTTCCAAACTCATGATTTTGAGTTATCTGTGGTAACTTTTTCTGTTAATATATAGATTCAATAAACTTATGGAGGAAAATGTAATATATATATATATATATATATCAAAAAATATTAAAATATATATTCACACATAAGGATTTGAACATTTTCCAGAGAAGTTGGTTAGAGCTAATTGAATATTATAACTGCTTAATATATTACCACCCTGGGAAAGTGAAAAAAGATGAAAATGATTTAAGTTAAAAGTATCATGCTAGATTATCAATTATGAGGATCATAAAAGATATAATATTTATAGAATTATAAAGGGTGGATCAAAAAATTATAAATTAAGGGGATAAATATTATATTTCTCAAATGATTGTTCAACCATCTAACCAGGTGAAGATTAAATAGGAAGAGATGGATGATGTGGAGCAGTAGAAGATGGTAAGAAATTTTATAAAATTAGACCTAGATTATTATGGAATGATATGGTTTAGGAACCATGTATGGGTTTCATATAGACCTCATTTTAAGAAAGATATATTAGAAGAGGTTAATAGTTATTCATTATATATTCATCATAGAAGTAAAAAATATTTATAGATATTTCTAAGGGATTTTCTAGTGGGATGAAATGAAGAGTTGTATTTTGGAGGTTTTAGATTGGTGTTGTCGAAAATTTAAGTTTTATAGACAAAATTATAAGGGGAAATTACAATTATTACCCATACCAGAATGGAAATGGAAAAACATCACCATGGATTTGGTTGTTGGACTCCCCAAAAAATCTAATGGGAATAATTCTATATGGGTTGTAGTCAATTTTCTTAGCAAGTCATCGCGATTCATTGATATTAGAGAATATTTATATCTAGATCATATTTTCAGAATATACATTAAGTAAGAGGGAAGGTTTCATAGAGCACCAAATTCTATTATATCTGATCAAAATTCGAGGTTCACCTCAATGTTCTAGTGAATTCTTTAACAAGATCTTGATATAGAGTTCCATTTTGGCACTGTATATCATCCTCATATAGATGGTTAGTATGATAGAATAATTAAAACACTAGAGGATATGTTAATATTTTTTTCTATAGATTTTAGAGGTGGTTAGGATCAATACCTTCCTCTATTTAAGTTTTCATACAACAATAGATTTCACTTGAGAATTCAGATGGATCCTTATGAAACCCTCTATAAAAAGAAGTATAGAAGACCAATGCACTATTATAAAGTTTGAGAAATAAAGATATTGGGATTATAGTTGGATAATGAAATTTAAGAGAAGGTTAGATGTATTCAACAACACAAAATGTTAGAAAAAATTCCATAGAAAAGTAATGATAATAATCACCCATGTGATCATGAATTTGTAGTTTATGACATGGTGTTTCTAAGAATCTCTCCCTGAAAAAGGTCATGAGATTTTGAAATATGAGTAAAATAATCCCTAGGTATATCTGTCCCTTTAAAATTATTGATCGTATTGGGATGGTATCTAATCGGTTGGAACTTCCACCGAAACTCTATCAAGTCCATGATGTGTCCCATCTATCTCTTCTGAGTAAGTATAATCATTACCCTTAACTTTTTATGAACTCACATATCATACCACTAGATAATTATATTTATTATAAGGATCAATTAGTGAAGATTTTGGATTACAGAGAGAAATCACTAAGAGAAAAGACCACTCACATGCTCAATGTTTTGAGGTGAAACCAATAGTGTGAGGAAGATATGTGGGAACCTAAAGATGTAATGAGGCAGAAGTATCATCAATTGTTTATAAAAAACTGATGGAACTTTTATGGAAAAATAATTATAAGGGGGGAATAATTTAACAACCTGATATTTTATTAAATATTTTTTTCAAATAAATTTACTTTCATTGATATCTTGCACTACACGCGACACAAAGTTTTAACAAACCATGATATACAATTAATATTATTATTTAAACTTGGTCGTTATAACCTAGTAATTAAATTAAGAAGTGTGAATAGGAATATCCAATATTTTTAGAAAATTAACTATAAATTTTTTAGATAAATAAATTATATTTATAAATATGTAATTAATTTTTAGTAAAGTCTTTATGTGAATCGAAAATACCTTCTTCTCAAAATATGATTTGTATTTATTTTTGTGAACAAATAATAAAATTATTTTTTCACTCATTTAGAAAATATATTTAAAAAAAATTATTATCGAAATATTTATGTAAAAGTCATATTTGACTAAATTTTTGAGAATTTTCTCCTATGGTAAATTTTTCAATGAATGGTAAAAAATATTGATTTTCATTAAAACCCACCTTTTCATTCCAAGCATATAAAATATAACTTTTATATAAATTTCGATATAAAATATAAATTATAAAAATTAGATATTTATTAATCAAATTTAGTTAATTGGAACCAATTTTATATTGAAATTTTATATAATAACTTTTAAAACATTTTAAGTTTTTCTCTTTGGAAAACCTCTTTTTCATCACGTTTGCGGATTTAATTTTAAATTAAAATTTTCCGCTTATGATAATTGGATTTAGAAAAATGGATTCCATATTTCGAATAATTATAATTAATATTATATAATGAGTTCAACTTATTTTATATCATAATTAATATTAAATTCATTAAAAATTGGTTACTGCAATTAAGGATAAAACGTGTTTACTTGGGGGTTAAACTATTAAGTTGAGGGGTAAAATGACCTAGAAACTTTCAAAAATCCAATTTTATGGCCATATTTATACACTATAACCTATAATGTTCTATTATTAACCATTTTGGACCCCTTTTCTATTTATCATGAAACTCTCTTCATGTTTTGTTCGACAATTTGATTATGGGCGTTTTAATGGTTGCAAAAACATTCATGCCGGGTGCACCATTTTCGAACATCTTCAAAAAGTTTTTTTTGTGGAGCCTAAAACACCCAACGGGTCCCTTATTCTAGATTTTTTATGAACCTTCTTTCTAAAGGAAAGATATTTTTAGGAAATTCTCCCAAAATTATTAAGGACTCACACTAGTTAAGAGGATGGTAGGTCGGGCTCATCACACCCTTTTGGGGGGAATTATTGGATACATTGGGACTCTCTTAAAGATTTAAGATATATTCAGGAATCTTTTATTAATCCCCAATTATTAAATGGGTCTCCCTTGAATTAAAAATCAATTATTATCATGTATTAACACTATAATCATATGTATGTCTCTGAGATTATTCATTAATAAATACATTTTTATGTGTCGGAGGTTCTCTATCAATGGTACCCTTTTTTGAATTAGTTAGAGGTTATTTGGTAATTTATTATTATGATTCCTATTTCATGCAAAAGAGTAGGGTGCTCTAGACTTTATCTTCATCTAGGGAGATGATAGTTTTTTGATGTTGGGATTGGTCCCATGATATAGACTTTATATATATCCTTTTTAAATAAATTATAACCCATGTAGTTTGGTTCCACTTATTAAGACACATCATACCTTTTAATTTCATGTGACGAGAACCAAACTATACAGTTTAACATCGTGTGGGAAGGACTTCAAGGAGAAAGGTTCCTAGTCAAAGGATAGTGTGTGATATGTATAATAGTAGTCCAAGGATCCTGAAAGGGCTGTGGTCACCTAGGTTGGTCATGACACAACTAGGAATGTGTCCTATATATAATTTGGGTTGATTTTGGGGTTCTGGGTTTGGACCTCAAGGAGGCTTCCTACGTATACCATTTAGACAGGATTCAAAGACCATGTAGTTCGAATGGTGTTTTGGATCCATGCCTAAGGAGTTTCTTTGAAGTTTTATCTCATAGTTCATGTATCCCATTGGCAAGGATATATGTCTTTGAGGATCTACATCCATGGAGGCCCCTAAATGAACGTGATAGGAAGATCCAGAAAAGGATTCTCTACTGAAATATTTTTCTAATCATAAATATTTCATGATCATCACTAACCTATAAGCCCAAATGATTCATGATTTGTGTGAGAAATAAGAAGAACTAATAATATTTGAACAACCTCATAGTCATTCATCTAATTGTGGATAATACAAGGTAAACGAGATATAGAAATTGAATTAAGGTGCCCATCCCCTCTCTTGTTTTCATAACATGGGAAGATGAAGGGGTTGGGGATGTGAACTACAATATTAATGGATAATATATTTCTCTAGTTGGGATTCCCTACATTTGGTTTTAGATAATAGTGGAGGATATTCCACTAACCCAAAGGGAAAACCAAGCGTGGACCTCCTACTATTGGAAACAGTAGGTCCATGATCATTGAGATGATAAAGGGAGGGAGAATATATAACCCTTGTTTCATATAGATGATAAGAGAAGGATAAGCACACATACATTTTATTGGAGACTAGGAAGTCCCTAGCACTATAACTAGGGTTTGGGTTCTTGTTACCAAAGGTATGCATAACTGCACACTCCCTTAAGGACCCACCCATTGGGTAGGACAAGCCTGGGACACTTCTTACTGAAGGAACACATAACCAAATGGTAGACATGTTGGTGTGTATTTATCCATGATTTTAAAAGTATTGAGGATTCATTGATAGATTTATATTGGTCTCCCTTTGATATAAGTCCCATGAAAAGAGGTTCCTTGGTATTGGTGGAAGGAAGTGAAGGCTAAAAATAAGGCCAATGCAGGTGATGTCTGGGCAAGTTGAAGGTGGATTGCACATGTGAAGACTAGGAAAGAAAAAGCGGTATCAAATATGGAATATGCGGGTGATCTGATAAGATCCCTAGTTTATGGAAAACCTAGGAAATCACTTAGGAGAGGCCTCTCTTTAGGAACTAAGTGTCTCCTCATGTGTCTTTGGATGAATGGGTCTTAGGTCCTAATCTTGAGAAACTGACTTCACCCTAGTGTGTTTATCTTAAAGAAGGTCGTAAACATAGGTAATATTATGTTTATAACACAAAGAGAAATTTAATCCTACTAAACCTCTTAATTAACTCTTCTTTATAGGCTTATAACTTTACCTCGGAGTTTTTGAATGCTTGGGTGATGGACTAGGGTGAGTAGAGCTTCAGAGATTCTCCTAGTTTTTGTTGTTGTTTAAATGAAGAGTCCCAAGGTCCTATTTATAGTAAATTTTGGTGCTGTGGGTGAAATAGGAAGTTCACATAGCTTCTTCAAACTATTCAATGCCTAGTTATGGTTTTTGAAATTCTCTATGGAATGCTTGTTTGTACTTTTGTGGTGCCACTAACACACAGTTTGGACCTTCATGGTAATGGTAATTTGGGCCATGCGTGATGTGTCTTCAACAAGGAGAATGAAACTTAGTATTCTTCACATATTCTTTCCTTGAAGTATTTTCATTTTAACTTCTTTATTAATGATAAAAAAGGGTCTCAAAAAAATCCCCCTAGGATTCGATCTGATTGGAAGAAGAGGGTTTGATATTAAGGCAGTGGAAAACTATGTTGATTGATCCTTCATTCGTCAACCTTTATGAATCTATTAACCTTTATGAAGTATTGAAAACAAATTGTGACTTAAATACCACATGAAGTATAACTGAAATGGAAAGTCATGCAGGTGAGTTGTTCAATTCAACCACGTAGGGGTTTCATGTGCATATCCCTCATAGGGGTCTACATGTCTATAAATAGAGTTGAGGGCCTCATCAGTTCTTCCATCCATTGTAATTTTTTTTTGTCTTCAACACTTTAGTGATCCTTTTGTGCTAGTTCATTTTTTGAAGCTCCATTTTCATAGACCTGATAAGCAATTATCTATGCAACACAATAACTTGGGTGAGTTCTCTATGTGAGTTCACTTGAGTGAGTGACTATGTCAAGGTCACCTGAGCAAGTGATCTATATGAGGTCACTTGAGTGAGTTACCTGCATGAGTCCCTGACTTTTCCAAATTTCTAAATTTCTGAATTTTATTTATAAACCAAGATTTATCCCTAATTAAATCTTGGAGCATACTTTCCTATTCCTAATGGATAATCATACGACTAATGTTTCTAACAAAAAATCCAATAATCATATCAAGGATATGGTTGAGGCTGTCATGCCTAATTATTACCAGACATGTGTCACTAATATTCTATATTTAGAAAATCAGATAAAGAAGCATCACTATGAATATCGAGATAGTAACTATTTCCACTCTATTGTAATAAAAATAAGAAGGGTGTTTTCATCCCAAAGTTGAGGAATTATGGCATGCTTTCCTAGTTCCAAGAGTACAATAACTATTCCATTATCAATATATCAGTCTCATATATCTGCATCAATTCAGGGACCTCATCTATGGCATGTGTCATGCATCACAACAATTGTACATCAAATTTAAAGCCTCATACCACCTGAGTTAATGATTCATTGATACTCATCTAACATCCATGATTCCAAGATATATTAATCGAAAGGCATGAAGGAATTTTGGGACCCCCTTCCAAGATGGTGTGTTATACCCGAGTGGATGTTGGTGTAATTGTTGTGCAAGAAATGTTATAATTTCATGACTGAGATGAAAGCGTTCGAAATTTATGAGACTATTTGGGTGTCCCATCCATATGTATACAAGAATCTAGATATCATTCCCAAAATACTCATAAAATAGAGCCCACAAACCAATTCCTTCAATCTGATTCATGGAGAAGATTTCATCAGTCTATGGGATGTCAAAATGTTCTCCATAGCTCCCATCCTAAAAGAGATGTAAGATGAATTTAACCCACCAAAAGTAAACTAGAAATATATAGAAAGGAAACCTAATATATACTACAAACTATTGAAGATAGATCTGGATATCAAGAATGAATAACCACACCTAAGGGGTGAAATTAATTTTGAAGCATGGATGAATGTTTTTTAGAGCCATAGGGGGAGGGGCCCAAGTGAAAATTTCCCATGAGATGTCTCTCAATGGAATAGTGAGGAATTCCCAATAAATTATGGCCAACATTGGATAATGGATAGAGAAATCGGTGGGGGAACACAATAAAATTATGATTAACTTTCAAAATGAATCTCTTAGGGTTCTCAGAAATGTGGATAAATATCTACATGCTTCCATTCCATAACTAAAATGGTGGTGTGAGTTCAGAAACATTCATTATAGTATCCAAGCTTGGAGTGGGGAATCTATAAGGTTGGAATCCCCAATCATGAAAAAGATCCATCAATGACTATTTCATGTTCACATAGGGAAGACCCCCTTCAAAATTGTGTAGACAATCCATTTATTGTGGGGATTTATTACAAATCATTTAATTTCTTACTCTGTGTTGATAAGAATCAATGTTCATAGGGGCCAATTTGAAATGTTTTTTCCGGTTGTTTCTAGCATCCATACCATGTACCTAGAGCACAAAAGTGCCTTAATGAGATTGAAATTTCATAGGAAATTCAATTTATTTAGATACAGGGATCCAACCACTAGGAAATTCACTGACAATAGAAAATATAGTGATGAGATGAGGCCAAATATGATCACTTTTAAGTATGGAGTGCTAGAATCCTGACAACTCGAGATTCTCATATCCAGGGAGGTGACTCGATAGTTAATTAATATGCACCCAGTGAGTGTGTCCACAGGAGTTAACCTTCTGGTATTTTGAGTCTTTTATTTCATTTTATAGCCAAGGGGTTTTGGAAAAGGTTGTTCCCCAAGTTAGATCAATAATAACTGATGGTAAATGGAATCATGGTAGAAAGACACAACCCATTCTAGGGAGTGATATTAAAGAGGCCCGAATATGTCCCAAACAACCTCATTCATATTTTAGTCCACCATTCATGGTCAAAAGGGATACTTCAACTGATATTGGGCCTATATGTTCTATCCAACATTGCCAAAAATAAATCTAGGCACTAGTTTCCCACCCTCTAACAACGGAAGAGAGAGTGGGAAATCCCATGAAATCATGGAGTTCCATGTCTACTTTGTAACAGTATAGAACACCTTCAGATTTTGTGTATCCAAAGATAGTTTAAACATCGAAAATAAATCCCTCTGATTCCAATGAATTTTGGTCACTCCTTCTTGTCAGGTTGTGAATTACCTAGATTGGGGCTGTTTGAGCCCCATCCAACCTCCACTTTTATGCTGACCCTATCAAGGAAAGAATATATATTTGGGAGTTGTAGATACTCATTTACTCCATCGATGATCAAATCCTAGATACAAAGTAGGTAAAAAACATTATTGAATGGAGGGCCACTAGAGGGGTTGATGAAATGTCTATTGATTAATGGGATGACTTCTTGAACACTCAGGATGTAATTTTTCTATTATTTTGATTTCCACATTCATCCTGATCTTCTTTATTATAAAAATGTTTTCATTACTAAGGAATGTGTGAGTTTCATTTGTAGTGGGTAGAGTAGGAATTGGGTCAGATCACATCACTACGGTATGGACCAATAGGCTCCCTTGTGGGAGATGAGGAATCGTCTCCTAAATCGGGGGAGCTATCCTCCATCCACAGGATGATAGAGGAGGATATGGTGGGAGAGTTCTCTCAACTTCCACCTCTAATACTTACATTTGAATAGGATAGAGCCATCCTTCCTCTATTGAAAGTGAAGTAATGACATAGAGTGATGTTCTTGGACCAACACAAAATTAGTTAGGGTGAGTTCTCATGACACTGCTTATTATTGATTTTTCCTAAATAAATGACTTATTATTCCCATTGGTTGTAGGTTATGCTCTTCTATCCTCTCTCAAGTGTCTTAGAGATGACCCCAAAGGACTAAGGAGGAAATCCTGGACAAGTCATAGGTTCCTGCTGGTGAATCTATTCCCTCAACATGTGTAGTATAAAAGGATTAGGATATATCTACTCATATCACTATGGAGAGGGTAGATAATCCTGGTAATTACAAATACACACCATAAGGTTTCATGTGTAAATTACTATCTTTTGTTCCTTATGGTATTTTAAATCAACAGAATACACTGGAGGACACCTATGAATACCATTTATAGACTTTTCATCACTCTAGAAGGGTCTGGAATGGATCTTAGAGCATCTGATGAAGTTGCTGGTGCTCATGTTGATCCAGAGGGGAATAAGATGGTTGGGCCCGCAGAAGGGTTGATGGACACTATTTATGACACATCCAATTTGGGTGATGATCCCAACATCTTATAGACCTTTATTAGCGAGGGTGATATGAGATTCAATTCCCAATATAATGAAATAATGGACACACTAAATCCAAATAATGATAGAATAGGCTCTCTTGATGATTTTGTAGTCTTTAATATGGAATTTTATGGATGAAGTTTTCTATTTCTTGCATTTTCAAACACATTTGATCTTATTTTACTTAATTTATAACATGAGAGCTCAACATTTAGAGCATTGTTTGCATAAAAGTTTTTATAGGTAATTCATGATTAGGGAATTGAGGTCCATCCCACTCCTTCTACTAAGGGAAAAATGGAAGAGGGTCCTGAAGTGGGATATTCTTGAGATATTTTAATTTTTGGCCTTGATAAAACTCAGGGGAATGTTCCTCAGTAGAAAATTCCAGCCCAAAGTGTTGGGAATGAGGATGCTAAAGATAGATTTGACCAAGAAAACAATCCATATTTGGGTGAGTCCTATAAAATGACATGATACCCATTTTTTATTTTTCATCTCAAAAATATCGATAACTAATTTAATTCATCATTCAACAACAACAGTTTCAGTAGCTGAACCCAAAGGGGAGGTCTCTGCTCAAAATCAATTAACTACATAGGGATGGGATGACATCGCTCAAGGAATGAAAATTAATTCCACTTCCATAAGATATCTAATTCCAAAGTATACCCCTCCCCTTATGACTATATCCAAGCTGAGCCAAGAATCCTGCAATACTCTCCGATCATTTTTAGCACATATAGAAGGATATCTGGGAGATAGTTTTAAGGAAACCACTTATAGATTTACCTTCTGGAATTCCAAAACTCTCAAACATGTTTGGAATATTGGGTTATGGTGGGTTTGACTACCATATGGTTTACCCTATTGTGAATGAAATAATTTCTTATTGAGAGTAAGAGCTTGAGTCATAAAAAGACCTTATCAATTCCAGAATTCTCATCAAAACCAATGACCTTCGAGCTGCACTATTTATGGAATAGCTCAATAATTCCATGAAATTGATGAAGTGAAGGAAGTTTTTTGATGAGAAAGATGATCAAATATCACTCCTCCAACAAGATATGGATGCTTCCACATGGGATCTCGCACAAATTCATCATCTACTGGATGGAGTACAAGATAATGGGGAAACTATCTTTATGACCATAACTATGTAAATCTATATGGATGAGGAGAATAAGGTTATTTAACTGGTCGAGATTTGAAATGTTGTTATTGGGGCCCAATAGATCCTTCAATAACTGGGTATTTATGTTGATGGTATTTTGTATAACATAGAAAACATAATCTAATTTTTTAGATTTTCTTCATATTTTACTCCATACATGAAAATTATTTTTTTCCAATTCATCTCTATATTCATCCATGTTTTCCTCTATAATTATAACATAAAAATGAAGCTAGTTTTTATACCAAAACATCCCTTCATCAATGACCTGTAATTATAATAATAGCATTGTGGAGTTTCTCTAATTATTTTCTAGGTCTTTTGACCTAGAGAGTGTGGTTAAACTATTATTAGGGGTATATAATAGATCATACAAATATTTTTTCCTTTATGTATTTGTCATAGTTTTTTCCAAAGTAAAATATAAAGAATAGTTAGAAATCGAGACATGGATTTTTCCTAGGCCATAATTTGTGGCTTTTCATCATAATAAGTTTTTTCCCTTTTTCTTTCATTGCTATATTTTCTCCTAAACCATATGGAGTGAAGGTCTAGAGAGATAAGACTCAACATTTACCTAGTGTTACCTTTTAAGGGGTTTCAACAATATGAGTATTATGTCTCTTTTGGGGATAGTTTATATTCTTGAATGCTGGCCTAACATGACTGGTGTTTTAGGTTGAAAATCTTTGACTAGGAGTTATGGAATGTGATCCTAGAAGTTCTTGCTAACTACGAATGTTCCAACATTATTTAGATACCTAAAGGGTAATTTTGAGTCATGATTTTGGGATTTATGGATATGAAACATGATGTGAGGTAATCATACATGGAAATACCATGGTCTATATTTGAAAAGAAAATTTTGTAATGATGTTGTCATTAGGGATTATAGAGATAAAAGAGTTATCTCTTAAGGATGGATGTGCCTCTTGTTTACATGCCATTTTGGTGGGAGACTTATGCAAATGAAATTTATGAGTACAAATGCATAGTCAAAAAACAAAATTCTCTAAATGATAGTCTCTTTTGGTGGGAAAATTATACAAATCCAACTAGGATGTGCTACTTCATAGTCTGAAAAAGGCGTCTTCAAGAATCCGACAATACCTTACTAATGGTCAATTAGTTTGTTAAGATATAGATTTCTCAATACCATGAATGGTTGTTTTTCAAGGGATGTATTCTGATAATGAAGAGAGAATCTATATTGGAATTGGGCAGGAATGTGAAACCACTCTTATATGAATTTGGGTTGTGTAAAGGTGGGTATATTCTATTAGATGGCCAACATTGGGGGGGGGAAAGTCCCTCCCAAAAAAGGGATGAATCATTGTATTATTTAATGCTGTGTGGCGCATACATAGACCATGCAGTTTAATGGCTTACATAAAGGATGTTAAGGGATATGGTTTAAGGTAATTTATCTTTAATTGATATATTAATGATTTTCACTTTCATGGTAATATATCCAAGAAAGTTCCACCATCTTCAAGCTTAAAAGGGAAGGGTTTGTAGGCTATAATTTGGTGGTTTATGGATCCAAAAAGTGATATGGGAGAGAAATGGTGGTTGGTCTTACATATATATAAGAGGTCTCTCATAAGGAAGAATGTACCATAGGTTTATAGGACCTTTTAGTTGGATACATTTGTAAAGGAAACTATAGTGTATTTCTGCATAGTAAAATAGTGTAATCATCTGGATGACAGACTATTTTGGGTGGGAGACTTATGAAAAGCCAACTGAGGCATATTACGGAATATTCATAAGTAGGATTTCTTAGGAATCCAACTTCCTATCACCAATGTATAGGTAAAGATTATAGAGAGGCATATTTTCCTAAACACAATGTTTAGCCTATAAAAGGGAAGTTACTGAATATGAAACAATAATTTAATATCAAAATTACCAAATAATGGGGGGAATTTTTTTACCTATGTTGGTCTGACCCATACGTAAGATGGGGGGATTTTTTTTAAATTATGGTTGGCCCAAAAACATAGGATTCAAGAATCACTATGTACCTTATCAAAGAGAGAATCAAGACACACAGAGTTCTATAAGATATTATCTACACTTATTGAATCCATATTTGGATAAGGAGATTTTGTTTTTTAAATACAGGATCATGAACATGGTGAGAACCCTTATTAGATCCTCTTATTCAAATTTAATTCATTCATAGGGGAGTGGGTGAGTTTCCAATTTTGTAGCTATACTAAGATATAGGATCTAGAGATCACTATATATCTCATAAAAGCAAAAATCAATCCACATATAGTTCTAGAACGTACTTCATACAAGAAATTTCAATCATGCAATTTAATATCTAGAGGTAAGTATGTCTAGTGTTCCTTCTATAGTCATTCATTTTGGACCATGATGAATATGATGTGAACTGATATTCCTTGATCATGTTGGGAACCCTTCACCAAAACTCATAATCTCACAGGAGCTATTCTGAATGTGAGAAATAATGAGTGGAAAAGGTTTATTCCACAACACAATGTAGATAAAAATGAAGGAAAATGGAATTTCATTTTTTTGATAATTAGACTAGGAAATAGGATTTTGGGATCTCTACATATCTCATAAAATTGAGAATCAAGTTGTTAATAGTTCTTAAAAATTTTATAGTTTAGTTTCATGTATTGAGGACATTAACAATATATTTTTACATCATGTGTTAAGGATGAGGATTACCTAACATAGAAAATAATTCATGAAGCCTTATGAGCATTATCTAGGTATTTATGAAATAATCCCCTGAGAGGCATCCATTATTTTTGATATGAGGATTCCATAGTTAGTTTCATAGTGCATCATATGATTGGTGCACAGTGTAAGACTAAGTTTCAACATCATGTACTGAAGATTTTATCATACAGTTTAGTGTTATTTTACTAGGATGAAATAGTTTATTGTAGTTTTAGGTTATATGGGTATGACCATATGTCATGGAAACAATGATGGATATGAGGCTTAATAAACCAAGGATGTCCCGACATACTTATAATGTTATGAAGGAAATTGTAAACCATGTTCGTGGGGATTATGAAATCAAGAGAAATGGTATGGGATAAGAACATAAGGAATGAACATGGATCAATGTTTAAAAGTAGAGTTCCCATCATAATGTTGTTGGGGGTTTGTGAATATAGAAGAGGTCTCTCATGGTGATGAATGTTCCTTGGATTGAGAGGCACTTTTGTGGGTGGATTATGTAAAGACTACTGGGTAATGTTTCTAAATAGTCAAAAAATGACCCCCTCTAACTAATAGGTCCATTTCATGGGTGAGTTATGAAAATCCATCTAGGTTGTGTTAATACATAGTTAGAAAAAAATGCGTACTTAGGAATCTGACATCCTCTCACTAATGGATGAGGAATTATTATAGAGATCTGAGATTTCCAAATAAAAATAGTATGGTGGGAAAAAGTAATATGTACAGGAAAAATGGAATAATTTTTTACCATCATTTTCCATGGAGTAAGAATTACATTTCTTGTATTTTGTTTATATGTGGGAGACGAATATTTTGGTTTCTATGATGGGATCCTAAATGAGTAGACTTGGATTAGGGTCTCCTATATAGATATCTATATATCTGAAGGAGATTGGACATATATTTTTTCATTGTGTCTGGGAATAGGACATAGTTCATGGGAATAACTATGTATCTCATTTGAGGAGATAATCAATCCACAAAAACTTCTTATAAGGATCCCTATACAAGTCTAACACATACACAATAAGGGAGAATTTTCATGTTGTGGATAGACCGAGGTTTTGAAATCCTGATGTCACTACAGATAATGTGATGGAATGAATAAATCCACACATAGTTTCTATAATCATAGGTTTGGTGGGAGACCAGTACCAAATATTATGATCCGCTCAAGTATGGACCAAGATGTAATGAAATTTTATGTTTTGAAACAAGGACATGAACCATGAAGTTTTAAATCATGTAGTGAGGAAATTTACCTATAGTTTAATATCTTGTTATTAGGATGTTTGGCTATATAGTTTAAAGTCTTATAGCTCTGACTATGATGTTATGCAGTTTAACATCATACAATGATGAAGTTGGTGTCCTGCATTTTATCATGTTGCAACATGGACAAGTGTGTTTTTATCAAAAAAAATATTTATTGATAAATATTACATTGGTTGGGGCCATAATGATCTATACATCTATTTATATCTAGGAATAAGCTCCATTAAATAGGACCTTTTATATGCAATATGAACCCTCCCACTTTGGATCAATCATTGGAGGCTTCTTCCCTAGTATCATCAAATTCCTAAGTAAAAGTACATGTTCTCTTTGGAGGATTCAGAGGAGGTAGATTTTCTTATTAAAATCTCATGCTATCTAATTTTGATGGACCTCCAAGTGATGAAAGGTATGTAGTCTTCTCTCATCAAATCACTTTAATTAATCCATCTATATTTTGAACTACTTATCAATGTATAATTGATCATAGATGGAAATATAAATTGAGGTAAATTAGACTTAAATGGGTAGAAATATTTCTGTCCTTCATACAAGTAAATATGGGGATGCCCATATGGTGGTATGATTCATAGTCTAGTAGGCCACAAGACATAAAATCTCCCTTCAGGCCAAAAAAATTATATTTATCCCCCATATTCTGGATTATATTTTATAGGGTCCTATTTAAGGCCTCTACCTATCCATTAGCCACTACATGATAGCGAGACAAATGATTAGATTTGATATTATACTCCTGATATAGCTTCTCTAACTCAACAGAATAATGATTAGTGTCATTTTCCAAAAATAATTATTTGAGGGACACCAAATATTTTAATTATTTCATCTTTAATGAAGCTGAAAATGATTTTGGTCTCTACTTATTTGAGGGGTACTACCTCACCCTATTTGGAAAAGAAGTCAGTAGCATTTATGATATATTTGAACTACTTCATCATAGACAAAGGATATGACCATGAAATATTCATTACACATATGGAAAATATCAAGGAGTATTTGGATATTTGTAAAACATTAAGGGTTAGCGGATGAAGTTGGCATGCACTTGGAAAGAATGACACTTCTTAGTGAACTTTTTGAAATATTTCATCATTGAATCCCAGAAATATCTCAGTATTTAGATTTGATTGGAAAGCTTAAACCCTAATGGGTGGGAATAGATGGGTCTTATATGTACTTCATTCATGATAGTAGTGGTATCTTATCTATAAATTTGTTTTATAAGGACTCCATAAAACTTCATTTACGGAGGACATTTTGGTTATTTGGGTCATCATAAAGAGTAAAGTTAGTCACTCTTCATTAGATTTTCACTTTTCTGGCTCTGTTCGATAAGATTGCTCTATTTTAGAGGAAGTACACAATGGTTATCATTAAAATGGTCATATAACGATATGTTTTGGGGATGGGACTAACCTCATTGAATTCCTCCATGCTAAAAAAAATGCATGGCTATTTGGTGGTGTGAAATGATAATGTCTATTTCATCTGGGTTTGGATCTTACAAAGTCATGGCTACATTTTCAGATGCATTGGACTAGGAATTCAATGATCATGGGATGTGATTCAATTTTGGATCCAAGGGGAACTATCTCATTTGAACTCATACATAATGAAGTAGTGGGATTAGCTCTTCCTTTCAAATATAATAATAATAATTGATCTTCTTGATTACCAACTCTGAATCACCTTTCACCTTTAAAAAATACACTAAAATTTAAAGGGATAGTTATATCCCTGTAATGAGGGTTTGATATTCTACCTCATTTTTCATACAACCTTTTGACAACAAGATGAAGTAAGGAATGATTTACTTTTCTAGAGAGATGAAAAAAACTCTGAATATAACTTTATTGATCTTGGGTTCTTCCATTATCTCTCCTATTGGGATTTATGAGGCATCATTGAAAAATATTTCCCATACATGGGGGCACTCTTGAATAGAGAATATCTCTTAATTGGTCAATTTGGGTTTAAATAGAATTTTTTCTGAAGATGGATGTTCTGAAAGGAAATATTCCAAATCTTTCCCTTTTACAACTTTTGGAGGCACCAACTGAATGAAAAATTCTACAGGATAACCACCCATGATGTCAAATCTATATTAAACATAGTATGTCTATGGATATATTTGAGAATATTGTTGTGATAGACCAAATATATCTCATGATGATTCATGTTGTTCCCTAGTTTCTAAACTTTTAATATTCATGCCTTGTATCACTTCTCAATATCTGAATAATAAGTCTCTACATCGACCATGGTTTGAATGAGATAATAAAGTTTTTTTTTCATTATCAGTTTTATTCTATTGTTTAAGGAAAGAACCCGACGATTGTTCTAGGGATGTTACATATAAAATTATTATTTTTACCTCAATAGGTTTCATTAACATTGGTGTTCTCCATAGATATTTTCTGAGGCTTTCAAATGCTTCCTAAAATTCATCGGTCCACTGATATGTTACACCCTTTTCAATCAAATTGGGGAAGGGAAAACACTATCTTGTGAGGTTGGATATAATGAATTGAATGTAGTAAAGGTTACCTTATTAATCCCTAAACAATTTAATTTTATGATGAAGTGGAATATTGATGATATCCTTTGTCTTCCCTTGGTTGATATTGATGTCACGATGGCATATGATGAAGCCTAGAAATTTCCATAAGGTGACCCCCCCTAAAAAATTAGGGGGTTCATATTTAGCCTATGATGTCACTATTTTTTGAAGATTGTCTTGAGATTAACTAGTTGGTTAGAATAGTGTCAAGGAATAACCACCATGTTTTCATCATAGAATTCGACAAACCTTCCTATGAAGGGTTTGAAGATGCGAGGCATGACACATTGATATGTAGCACCTACATTATATAATCCAAAGGGAATTAACCAATAAAAAAATACTCCCTAATGGGATATGAATGTGGTGGATTAATCATCCTCTTTAGCCATTCATAATTGATTTTAACCTTAATATCCATCAATAAAGGATAGGGTCCAATATTCGGTCATTACGTCAATTAATATCTCTTTGATTGGGACTAGAAAATCATCTTTCAAACAGTGTCGATGTAGGTCTCTAAAGTCAATGAAAACCCTTATTTTCCTATTATTTTTTTCACCAAGACTATATTGGATATTCATATTGGATACTAGAGTTACTAAATATAATTTTCCATAATAATCTTGTCAAATTTAGCATTAAATTTTTAGGAATGAGTCTGGTCTTTCCTTATGAATTCTTGTTTGTATCCCTGGTGGATTTCTAGTAAGCCTAGGTGGTAACTTTGGATCAAGGCCTAGAATCTTTGTGAAAATATAGGAGAACACATCCTAGTGATTCTTTATAAAGGAGGTATATTCCCCAGTTATTCAGAATACATTTTTACACTAATAAAAGTGGGTTGTGGATCCACCATTGCACCCATGTCTATTTCTCTGAGTTCATCAATGGTGGTAGAGACACCATCCTAGAACACTAGAGGGGTTTACCTAAGGTCCACCTCCTCTTCCAATTCCCCCTCTTCCTATTCATCATTGATCTTAGGGGAAGTAGGTAATTAAATAATTTCTCTAGATTTAGGATTGAATACAACATTTTATTACATCGAGAAGAAGAAGTTAATTCCTCTAACTCATATGATGATGTGGAATCTCTTTGAATCTCCAAAGGGGATGGATTGAGGTATAGAGAAGGAGTATCTTCATCCTCTATTAGTCGCATGAAAAACCTATTCTAAATTAGCCAAGGAGTTAGGAATTTTCTAAATCCCAAGGAATGAAATGAGAGAATTTTCGTAAAATCTTTTACCACTGTTGGAGAGTTAGTGACCTTTTCAGCACTATTAGGCCTAGTTTACGTAACTGATATCATGATGTATTTTGAATATACACCTAGATTTGGGAACATTAATCTGATATGATTTATAGGTAGCACATATTCTTCACTGAGATATTTGAAGGTATTACATGTGGTTATTTACAAACCATTCAGGGCCATGAACTAGGAAACACCATTGGTCATGGGTTCTTTCCCATCCCTCTAATTGAATCATGCATCAATGTAATGAGTTTAATTGGATTAGAATGAGGATTTATCACTGTACAATGTCATAATTTTACCATTAATGTAATATTTTAGGCATTGTTGGTATAAAAAAGGTATCATCACATTCTATTGAAACCAAGGCCTTCAGTGCATAAGTTTGAAAGTCGTATCTTGCTGAACAACAATAAATTTTGAGTCATATATGAGGTCCCAAAACTGATCACTGAGCTTGATTCTTCCAGGAAGATTTTTGTTTTCATTTTTATAACCCTGTAGCATTGGAGAATAAGGGGAAAATTGGGTTTTTTATCATATTTAGTGAAGAATTCGAACTAAAATGTGGTTTCCCCATGATCTGTTTTTAATGAAATCACATCAAATATCAACATCATTTATTTTTCCATATATATAAATGTGTCTGATGTGTCCCTATATAATGGAATCTTTGTCCTGCTTAGTGAAAGAGGTTATTGTGTAGAATTTAGCAGGATCTATATCTGAATGATATAATTCAGTCATGGGAACATCAACATCAAATTCTTAAGTGATTATAAAATCCTCTATGAGAACTTCCTAGAGGAATTTTGATAGACTTAGAGCATCTAGAATTGACAACATAGACGGTACTAGGGCCAATTTCTTCAAAATGTTATATTTATTTTCCAAAGTCTTGTGTTTCCTAGGGTGAGGATTATCCCTCATAGGCAATTTAGAAGGTAAATAAATTGACAAAGGTAGATCATCCCTTAGAATATAAGTTGAAGGCACTCTTATCCATGGTGGGTTAGGTTGACTAGGTCTGCATGTGCATGGAGGTAGATTTGGAGACGATATCCCCTCTAGTCTAAATTCCAGGAAGACGAGATAGGGTGACTCTAGGAATGTGTGGGGGAACATTCTCATTATGTTGAGCTCTTTGGAGAGATCTATCATGATTTTTGGTAGTATAGATGGTGCGAGTAGGGATATGGACAGAGTATTGACTTTTGTTGTGACCTTATCTTCCCTTATAGACTCTTCCCCTAATTCCCCAATCAGATATGAGGAACACTGGTTCATGGCCATATTCATTATTGGAGAAGGGATCCATTAGGTCAATGACATTAATGGAACTAAATATAAATTCTTCTTTTGATGATTATTCCATCTGACATGTTAACCCTTATGGTACCATTTGGCAGGGCGGCACCCATTGTACCATTTGGTGGGGTGGCACCCGTGCTTCTACGATAGAATGCATGAAGTATAATGGATTCTGATAAAACTATGGGATTGGAATAGGTTCATCTTCCTATATTTTTTTCACACTCCTTTGGTCATTTTGGTGTTTAGAAACCAACTTTTTGAGGACTACGATGTCCATGGATTCATCCATGCCACAATAAAAGACGATGAGGGCATAATTGGTTACTTCAACTATGCTCGAAGGATATCATGAGTCCTATTGATCAACATTATAATCATTCAGTCATTGAAAATCTACGTATCTTTGTTATTAACTTCTTTTCATCCACCTTATTCCTCTATTTTGCAAGTAGATACACATAAATACTAAAAATTTGTGTTTATCTATCGCTAAACTTTATCAACGCTCGCTAAAATCACAGATAAAGGCCCCCTTTATCAGTGATAGAAAAAAGCACTGATATTGGACCCCTTTATCAGTGCCAGTAAAAAAGAACTGATAAAGTGTGTCTTTTATCGGCGCTATTAAAAAAGCACTGATAATCCCCCTATCAATGCATTTTTACAAGTGATAATAAAGGTTCCCTTTATTAGGATTTTTTTTATAGTGCTAATAAAGTGTGGAATTTATCAATACTAATATAAAAGTTCAAATAAATGGGTTTCATTATCTGCACTGATAAATTCCCACTTTATTAGTGCTCGAAAAAATCACTAATAAAGGGTAAATTCCATTAAAAAAATTAAATCCGTAAAAATAATATATTAGTATATATATATATATAATTTTATTGAATATGATTTATATAAGGCTAAACATGCATTTACACATAATATATAATATATTTAGTCAAAATGAATCATAAAATAATAATAAAAATATTAAGTAATAATTTACTAATTATTATTCAGAAATATCCATTTAATAACAATTGGATGAAATAAAAATTAAATAAACTAATGGACAGTAAAAGATAAGTTGAAAATATGACTTGAAATTTAAACGGACATAATTTTTGGTCTAGGTGTCCATTTGGTATATATAACATATCAAATTGAATCATTTTAAGAGATCTATTTCATGGTGATATGGGAACCCTAATCAATGTTTTAGTGGAAAAAAGGGCCAATAAGGTCTCATGAATTGTGTTTCTAGTTGGGATGCACTATTTTTTAATATTTGATATTCTTTCAGCTCTATTTAAGTGAGTCTTATTTCCCATTATCACTGGGAACTAAATTTATTCTCAGATATTACATTCATATAGATATTGTTGTTTTAAAATTTATCATTTTTTATAATGTAGTATTATTTATAATTAAATATATGCATATTTTCTTATATTTACCAATAATGAATAAATTGATAAAAATATATATCAAAACATATTTACATAAATTTGTATTTTTTAATATATAAACCAAATATAAATATGTATTTATTATTCGTTATATTTAAAATATAAAATTATCCATTTTATTTTCCTTAAATATACATATGTGTTTAATAATAAATAGAT
Source organism: Viscum album (assembly GCA_963277665.1). Lineage (NCBI taxonomy): Eukaryota > Viridiplantae > Streptophyta > Magnoliopsida > Santalales > Viscaceae > Viscum > Viscum album. The sequence continues at coordinate 1,796,652,300 of OY728120.1, forward strand.
ACATATATTCTAATATATGTAAATGAATATTAATATATAACATATTTAAATAAATATAAGTATATATATATCTCAAACATTAAAAACCTATATTTTATAAATTTATTTAAAAATAATTATATAAATATATGAATAAAAAATATAAATGGACACAAACACACACAAATATATAAATATAAATTCACATATCCTAAAATATATAATAAAGAAAATTTGGTGCAGTGCTAAAGGCATTAAAATTGAAAAATAGGGTCCATGGATCAAATCCAGACATTCATATGAGGTGAATATGATGAAGTGTAAGAGAAAGTGCTAATAAATGGGATTTCTAAGCACTAATAAAGATAGATAGTGGATGAGGTAGCACTAGTGGGGGTGTCCTGGAGTGGGGAAAGTGCTGAGAAAGGTGTGGAAAGTTCTAAAAAAAGGGGCTACAAAAATTAAGTTTTTTTAAAATTTTATCATCTCTCTAAAAAAATTATGAAAAGGCCCCCTTTATTAGTGATTTATTTAGGCACTGATAAGGACCCCCCCCCCCCTATCAGAGTTTTTTATAGTGCTTATAAAGGGGGAATTTATCAGAGTATTTTTAGAACTTATACAGACCCCCTTTATCAGTGCAAAAATAAAGTAGATAATTTCCCTCTTTAGGATCACTAAAAAACCACTGATAAAGGACCCCTTTATCAGTGTTTTTTTCCCTGATAAAGATGGGCCATTAATAACACTTATATTAACTACGATTTTTTTATGGCTGTTAAAGCCAATTTTTAGCACTGTTAAAAGCCCAACCCAAGGTAGTGCATGCTACCTATGTGGGTGGATTATCCAACATTACCTATATAGAGTCCACCATTTTTTAGGATTTAATTGAAAAACAATCATTCCTAGATAGTGAACCACAATATTAAGTGGAAGGAGAAATATTTTAGGAGATTTTTGTGACCATCCTGATCATGGATCTTGGGCTTTGGCAGCTTGAGCAAGTTGTTTTCCAAGGTCGCAATGATGGAGCCAGTAAATTGATCATCTCCAAACAAATAAACCTTATTTTTATCTCCTCAAACTAGTTTCTCCATTATTCCCTTCACTCATCTGAATGAGATTATCAGGAAGGGGTGACACACAATATGTTGCTGGCTTTGGAGTTGTGACAATTGCATGGGATATCTTAAGCGCAACTCCTACAACCTCCTTTTTCCCTATTCTATTCCCATGATCTGATAGAAATTACTCAATACTTTTCCTTTGTTTGTAAGATTGAATCATCCATTTTTTTGAGAAACTATAGAAAGATATGAAAACCCTCCTATATATTTCACTAGGATGAGTGGCATGTAAAACTCATCATAGAGATTCTATATACTGATAGATAAAAAATATTCAGGAGAAAGTTGTAGGTTTAGGTATTAATTAAACCCCTTAAATCAAGTAATTATATTAAATAACTTCAAATTATAGTTATTTTTTATGATTGAGATGTCAAGGATTTTTTCCTTCTATACGGTTAAGATGAATTTAATGAGAAACTCCTCATGGAGATCATTCCATCCCATAGTGGACTGATCCAGAAAATAGGTGTACCATACAAAGGATGGACCTTGAAATATTTATATCAAGTATTTTAGTTTCAATGCTTCTTTTAGTGCATGCGTCACCATCATGGGATCATAATGGGACAAAAAATGCGTCAAATAATACTCCAGATCCCTCAATCCATTAAAAATTGGAAATGTAGGGTTCCAAAAATTTAGTGGTGGAGGGGTTGGATCCACCCATTTAGGGTAAATCATATTTTAGTTTCACTAACTCATTCCATTATTTCTTATCTACCAATAAATATTTCAATTAATCAATAGTGTTATTAATGCCTTGAGGAATGTCAGGTTGAACATGGGCTTGAGACCTTGTGGGATGTATGGTTGAACGGGGGGTTAAGTAGGGGCATCAATAGGTATAGCCATATGTGGAAGCTCTATTTGTACCAATGGTGGGTGGCCTGGATGGGCTGGTCCATGAGGGTGTTTTTACCCAGTAATGGCTATATAACCAAAGGAGGTAACTCCTAAAATCTCATTGTTGTGGGGTCTAGATAATTTTTTTGGTCCTTCACATTAAACATATATTGTAGTTCTAATTCAATTACTAGGGTTAACATTCTTTATTGAGGTAAATCAGTTGGGAGTGAATGTTGAGGCTCTTCCTGCAGAAAAAACATGGTAAGAATGTTCCCTTTGAGTAATTATTCATTGATTATTCTCAACTATTTTATCTCTACCTTCTACTGGGATAATATTTCCTTGAGTATGAGGGGTTTAACCTCTTTGGGTGGTGGGTGATGCACAACCTTACCCTTAATATTTTATTTGGGGGATGCTCACTGAGGAGGCAGTGATGGAGTTGTTGAAGGAATCCCCAAATTCAGAGAAAGCATCTTGTTCTAGGTATGCACACCTCCTTAAATAATTTTTTTGTGGACCATATTATAATAGGAAACTTCCTTCTCTTGGTCCTCTATATTGGCCTTTTGTTCTATAGTCTCTTCTAGGGTGGTGTTAACCATGTTCACTAATTCGTAATGCATTATAGGCATTTAATCATCCTTCTTAAGAGACTACGTATATTTTCACCCACTATGAGGGATCTTCCTATCCCATAGTTAACCTCTTGGAACTATTTAGTGGATGGTTATCTAAAATTAATATCTAGAAAAATTTAACATTATTGTTCTAAGAGAGGACACCAGATCATGTTATGGGAAGAACTGGGAGGATCCATATTTCAGTATTTACACTTATTAGGAGAATAATAATTTCTATTGGTACGGAGGATATTTGGGTAAAAATACATCATCCCTATGGTCTGTGGATATTAAAATTCCATTTCCATAACCTTTTGAGTTTGCTTTTTTTTATCTCAAAGGTTGTCTAAAAAAAACCCTGGCCCTACGGGCTAGGGTTGCTCTATGATTTTTTGTCTACTCCTACAACTAGTTTCTTTATTTTAAGGATATGTGTTTGAAAAAGGGTTGGGAACATTAAATGGTTTTCACTGGAAGCACCTACCTTTGTAGACATTATTTACATTGGAAATATCAGATTATTAACTTCCCTTAAGCAGAAAACATTAATGATATTTTTAGACACTTGATGCTAGAGTATTTCGATGGCTCACTCTCTTATATACTTTCATCTATGAGAGTCAGTCAGGGTTGGTTTTTTCAAAGTGTACCATCTATTGTTAATAGAGTCCATTTATTGAAGTCTTCCTGTGGCTATGAAATTTCATGATGTCACCATTGGTGGGATTTTCTTATTGGTGAGCGTGATGAAATGAAAAAATCATTGTTCACCCCATCCTCTAAAATTAACACTTGATGGGGAATCTATGATCACCTGATGCAATTCTTCAAACATATCAAGACATGCATGCTAAAGATCTCCCTTCTATTTTCCCAAAATTTTATATCACGTAGCGAGGAGAGTTGTCTAGTTGATTTGGTAGTGTATCCCATATATTTCCTTGAAATGGCATTAATATTCATATTAAGGTTATACTTTTGATCTTAAATGATGAATAGTGTTCCATATATTGAGGAATATATTGTGAAAAAAATCTTCCTACAACAACTCTAGAACTCTCTATTGGGGAGTGGATAAAGTCCAGAACATGACTGATATTTTAAATTCAGCCAGCTATCTCCTCATATTAAACTTTTCTTCTTCATATTTTGTTAGAGGATCCTCAACCTGGTACTACAGAAGTGGATGCTTCCCTGTATATTTTTTATAAATAATAACATTGGTAGGGACTTCCTCAATCATATTGGAATGTACGAGATCCAAGGGCGGTTCAGAGTGTGACCATTACCTTGGGATTTCTTTCAACATATAATGTGGTCACTTTTAAATGACAAGGAATCACACATGACTGACCTCATTTTCCCACGTGCCTCATTATAGGAGTTCTTTCTCAACATTAAATTGGAAAGGGGGGGGGAACTTATTGTTAAATTGAAATTTCACTGGTGGGAGGACCTTTACAGTGACTATTTTCATTAGGAGGACTACCATCACAGCTTGACGTCCAACTGTGAGGAGAGTTCCTACAACATATACCATAGAAAGAAACATTAGGGTGGATGATAATGAGGGGAGGAACTTGTTGCTTTTTGATCTTCTAGTCATTCAGAGGGATACCATGGAGCTCATTAAAATCTGGTATCTTTAGATTGATCATATTATTGACATGAAGTAATCCTTCACAATAATATTTCTATGGAGAAACTATTGAATTACTGCTAATATCCCTTTAATTTGGAAATGGTGGAATATGATCTTGAGCCTCCATATATAAACATATAAGGGATTCAAGAAATATAACATTAAGTAGAGTGGGATCGTAGATAGGATCTTCATTTTCTAGTCACCTTTGGTGAGGATTTTTTTGGATTCCTTCTTGTGGATGACAAGGGCCTCTTACTGGGGATAACAGTTTTCACATAAAAAGATTTTTTAATTAGCACCCATGTATCTTGTAGAATTTACTGATAGGATTCTATAATTTTGGCAAAGGTTTGTGCATGCCTTGGAATAGCCATTATGATATGTCCATTACCTCTAATTACAAATGGGGTATAGACATGAACCAATTATTCGTATATTATGGGGGAATTCAGCCCACGACCCTCCTATATGGGAAAAGAGGTGTGTGTCTGCCCCATAGAGACCCTTCCATTTTTTTTGAGTCTCTCTAATTGTGATGATGGAGTTGAGTGTCCTCCCCAATACCTCTACCACTTCTGTTATTATATCCTGTTAGGTTTCTAGGATCTAGGGATGAATTTGTGTCTTCCCTTGCACTGATTTTAGGATTTTTTGGTAACTTCAGTGGATGGAATGGAGATATATTCTCATTATTTGGAAACATTAGGGGTGTGTGACTCATTTTATCCTCCATTTCTTATTATTTTATACGAATATTACTCAAATGCAGAGCCAGTAATATGGGTCTACCTCCGGTTTGTTGTCGGTACTTTCCATCTTGTTTCTCCAACACTGCCAAGTTTGGATGACATGATTGATATATGTGGGAAGGTGTGTGTGCCTACTCATGGATTTCCACTGCATTTGTTTTGATAGATTGGTTGTTAGACATGCATTTTTTTCTTCTCATATTTTTCCACCGAATTTGACTAGTGATCTTTTCGGGATACTATTGAACTGCACTGGCAGACTTGGGTGGGTGAAAGGAACTTTCGTGGGTGCTTAAAAATGATATGTGATTTTTTGGGTACTTGGGTGTAGTAGAGTGGCTGACCAAGGTCGCCTGTCAAAGGAAGAAGTAAATTGAAACAAATTCATAAAGGCATTATAAAAATAAAAAAAAGAGAAGAAAAAAACTAAGTTAAATGATGGGGTTTTTTTATCATTTATAAATCTATAAGAAGTTTTCTAAAAGAATATTTCATTTCATTTTGTTTTTTTTTTGAAATGTCATTCAATTAAAAAGATATAACAAGAAGAGGTTTTTTTAGAAAATATTTTAAAAGGCGTAACCGATCTAACTCTACCACTTCATTAACATATTAATCATTATCATTTAAATTAATATAAATTTAATTATTATACCCTAATTTGTTTACCATTTAACCCTACAAAATTTTACTTAACCACAATGATGAAATTACTTAAAACCTAGGCTAGCTTCGGAGCATGCAATCATAGAACCCTTCTTTCATTGATGTTATAATGTTAAATTATGATCAATGGTTAATTAGAGAACATATAATTTCTATAAATGATGATTAATTGAGTTTATTAAATATATTTTAACTATAAAATTTATGCCGTGTGTTCTGGTATTACCGATTAAGTTCACGTTCTCACAATTTACACAAAATCTCAACCTCGTGTGTTCTTGTGTTAATTGTTCAATTGCTTACCCAGTTTCTTCTAATACAAAAACTCAATTAATGAATCATATTAATTGAATTATATTATCTCATTTACTCAAAATAAATTAATTAATAAGGTAGTAGGTAGATCGATTACTAAAAAGAACTACTCTTCTATGGGCGATGTAGTCATAGTAGAAACGTTTTGCATGTGCAAATATTTAGAAAGTGTAAAACCCAATATCGTTTCTACTTTTGACTATAGAGAAACTATGAAGATTAAATAAGAATATAATTGAAAAAAACAGAAGAAAAGAGAGAAAAATAAGAGTAACAGAAAATTTAATTATATTAATGAAAACATTACAACATGAATAAGAAGAAGAAGGCTTCGATGAGGGGATGCTTTATTCAAGATAAAAACCACTTAAAATGGTTGGATAATTGGAGTGAAACCAATTATCCTCTTCCTTAAATATCATAATGCACGTCCAAACCCTAAAAAATGATAAAAACACCAATTTATATAGTAGTGGGGAGGCTAGGTTCAAAGTGGTTTCAATTGTGAATGGAGAACCTCAGAAAAATATTTTTTACCAAATTAAACCGCCCATTTTTTCACTAAAACTCGTGAATAATATGTCCTTATATAATGATAATTCGTTTGAAAATGTTTCCTAGAGACTCTCTCAAAATTTAGGCCTAATTCAAGCATGAATGAAGAAGTTATGACCCAAATATAGAACCCATGTCCAATCTGTCTCGTCTAGCCCAACATTGAATTCATGGCCCCTTTTCACCAATGAATTGCATGATTTAACTCCAATTTGATCAATGAAAGTTGTAGAAACATATGTTAAGAACACATTTAAAAAATATTAAGTTCAAATAATTCAAATTAAATTATTTATGTTCGAAATACTACAGTGATTTTTTAAAGGGTAAAACTAGAATTTTCTTCAAATTTTCAAATGAATGATCTAATCCGAAATATTCCATAAATGAACATAGTTACTATAATGTGAGTAAATTATATCATTTATTATCAATAAAATATTCAATAAAATTGTGTTTTATCAACTCTCCCACACTTACCCTTTTACACTCCCAGGAGAAACCTCATATCATGTATTCCGATAAATTGTTAGAAGTGAACAACAATATCAAATCAAAACAAATTTTAAAATATATATCATTGAGATACAACAATTCCACACCAAGAAAAAAGTTATAATTACTCATAAAAAAACTATTATTTCAAGTTCTCCATTTATATCATTCAATATATTTTCACTTCATTTATCCTCCCATGCACAAAAAACACTTACCTTGCTCGAATTTTCCCTTATCACACAATTGTCAACTTTTCAGAAAAGTATTTCTCATCCGAACTCATAAAAGGGTCACCAGAGGATTGATAAATTCTTATATCACAACCCAATGTGAGATAAGGACATATTTTTATCATGAGGACTTTCCAGGGTTGTTTTGTGGCTTTCGGTTGGTAGGATTTAGATGTGAAAAAATTTGAGGCTGAATGAGGGGTTCTTGACTCTTTTTGAATAAATATTGAATTAATCTAATTTTCACATAAATATGGTATCCTCCTCAATCTCATTTTCATCAATTCATGTTCATCATTTTGAATAATAAAATAATTTTCACACCATTCATCATTTAGACATCAAAAATGTCAATCTTCTGAAACATGATTGTCTTGAAAGCTCTAGATAGGCACACATTTCTTCCTCTATTAGAATCTCCAGAAAGGCACAACTTCCCTTATCATGAAATCTGTAAAAAAGGAACAAATTACAATATAATTATTTTATTCTGAAATAAACACATCTCTTAAAAATTTAATTTTCCACCCAAAGTATCATAGAATGTGGTAGCACAACACAAGACAGCTTCCGCCACACTTAAGTTCAACTAGATTATGAAATTTCACTTCAAGAGTTGGTTGGATAGGGAAAATTGGCATGTAATGTGGCTAACCTGATAGGTTGTTCATGGATTCTAAGGTCTAAAGAGATTAAATGTTCAAGGTAGGACATTATAAAAAAGGATTTTTTGAAATAGGGGCTTTAATACCAAAAAATGCCTCAATAATTTGAAACACAAGTACCTCAAACCCACATGTTTTGATAAGAATAAATCAAATTCTAGTTAAATCAATCATGGTTTGGTTATCTCAAGAAATGAGGTAAATGTAAATAATATGAAAATAATGGTTTAGAAGCCTCACAGGAAAGTGATTTCAAATATAAAGGCAGTGAGATGTGGCATGAGATTCAAAATTTAGACTACTTCTCATGAAATTACTAAACATTTGAACTTGAAACAATGTTATTTTCAGTATTCATTTAATCTTGGTTTCATAGGAAAAATTGTTTCACTTATTGATATGAATTTCAAAATGGTGATGAGAATTATTTCATCTAAAAAGTTTCAAAAACACACAAAAATTTGAAAAATAAACACACAAAATTTGAAAAAACACACATTTTTTTAAATCATTGAAAAAAAGGAAAACAATTGAAATTACAAAACTAAAAGGTTCCCTCCCCCACAATTAAAATATTGAATTGTTTTCAAGGTCAACCCATGAGATGATATATGCACATGAAATGTATAATTTTAAATACGAAAAAGAAAAAAGAAGTGAAAGGGTTAGGAATAACCTGATATTCTTAAGTGATGATTGGGCCATGCAGTGTGATGAAATCCACCACATCAGTTGTAAGTACCTCAATTAATTTCTTCAAATGTTTCCCATTGAATGTAATGATCATTCTAGCATCCTCTTGTGTGATATCCACTACACCATAAGAAAAAAATAGTCACAAAATAAGGACCTAACCATCTGGAATGAAACTTTCCAGGCATCAGCTTCAGATGTGAACTATAGAGAATGACTTTCTCTCTAACATGAAACTCCCTTTATTGGATCATTCTTGTTGAAATAGTGGGTGCCCTAGATCCAACTATGTAGTACTTTTGATTATAGTATCATGTGTATATTTAGATATTCATGATGATATCTTACCATTATAGTGAAAAATTTTCTGCGTCCACTATAATAATGGTAATGTCCAAAGGTTAATTGTCATGTCAAGAGGTTATAGAAGATCCTAGGCTATAATGAGAACCTCGAGATATAATGACATTGATCTTAAATATATGTTCTATAGTCTAGATACATCTTACTGACTAGACACAGTAGATGTATGACTATCAGGTGCTGGGGGCTCATAATCATTGAGACTTCTTCTCATGATTTTTGCACTTGGTGATCTATAGTAGTGAGATCATGAGGACAGACCCGTCAATTAGAACACCACATGTTTTGGGTGTCATTGGTTGTCCCTATCTACAGACATCTGTATTGGTCTCCTTACATGAGACCATTACCAATGTATATCATTTAATTACGTACTTTGATTCAAGGAAAAAACCATGGCAGTAATGTCGCGGTGAGATAGTTTGTGTCGGGTGTGTAGTTAGTGGTATAACATTGGTTGAATGGTCAAAAAAGGATTTTTCGCTTCCATGTTTAGGAAGTTGTATATCTCAGGCATGGATAATCAGGATGGTGTCTCCTTCATAAGTCTTTGGCCAAAGCAGTAGAAAGGAAAATCTGTCCGGGTAGATCAACAAATAATAAAGCAACATAAGGATGATGACACAAGAGTGCGTCAAGCTTTATGAGATATTTAATGACAAAGATATTACAGTACACCTTTAGTGTTCATAGGTTGGTATTCGTTGCAATGACTATCCTTATCTCTTTAGGGGCCATGATGGGTTGCTATACCCCACTCTTGGTCTATGGATTTTATTCACTACTATTAAAATAAGGGCCTAGAGGGTCACACACAATAGAGTATTCAAGAATCCGACCTATTCAGTTGAATAGGTATATGGACATAGTGGGCCCCGCCATGGGGTCCGAGCATTGTCCAAGTTGTCTATCACCAAAAGAATTGAATAAATTCATTAATATTCAAGTTATGAATATTTGGGATTGAATTTATTTAATGTATTTACGAGTTTAGTATATACGATAAAATATTAATCGATGGAATATTATTTTAATATTCAAGGTTTGTTTAATATTAATCCGGACAGCGAGTCGAGTTAAATGGCTCAGTTTTATCACGTAATATATATTATATATATATATTACAAGTATGTGATAATATATTAAATAATATTGGCGCAGTTTAGTCCATCGAAATTATTTATTTAGAGAACGTTGATATTAACGGGGGCTGGGGAATCCTACCGTGTATTTATCAATGTCTCTATAAATAAGAGAGGAGGCTCTCTCTCTTGGGTGTGAAATTCACTATTCATTATTTTACATGGAATGAAAGTTGAGAACCTCTCTCTCCTCCCTCTCTCTAGAGAGAGAAGCTCTCGATCCGATCTCGGATCGAGTTTCTCCTCATGCATTGAAAGGTCGAAGATGCAGTGATCTTCAGAACGTCGAATATATCGTCGGATCGTCGCGCTAGCACCCAGAGTTTGACAATCAGCGTTCCTATGGATTTAAGAAGCGTGTGTGGATGATCTAGAGGGATACTGCTATTGATCCTTCATGGAATGATCACCAGTGACAAGTTGCGGTTGAGAACGACTTTAGATCTGAAACGGGTAAGTTTTCATTTTTAATTTTTTGCTCTTTACAATCTATGCGAGATCCTCGGACCTTTCTAGGGCTCGGATCGTCGGCGAGGACAAGTTCCATCGTCTCACTGATGAAAATTTTAAAATCCAGGCCCACCGACATCCACTGCGGGCCCCGGATACCTAACAGTGGTATCAGAGGGAGTCACGTAGATTTTCTAAGCCAGATAGAATTAATTTGCATAAAATTAAGTAGAGGATTTAAAATTGGTCACAACCGTTCAAACCGTGATTCAATCAAATTTCGAACGACTAAGATATGGTCATTCGAAATTTTCAGAATGGATCGTGTTTTCATTTTTGAACAATGGTATTTATATTTTAATATAATTATAATTATTATAATTTATATTAGTCTTATAAAAATATAATTATAATAATATAATTATAATAATAAGATTATAATATCAATAAAATTATTATATTAAAATAATATGTTATTGTTATTATATCTAAAGGCTAAAATATCCTTTAGAAAAACTTAAAAAAAGGGGGAGTTGACTTGACCTGCTTGTCAAGTCTATAAAAAAATGAAATGGATGGGCGGTGGAAGAAGTAGAAGAAAAAAATAAATAAAAGATAAAAAAGGGGGCTGCACGTGGAAACAGAAAGCAAAAAAAACGGGGGGGGGGGGGGGAAGCCGCGACAAGCCTGGCTATGGCGCATCTTCTCCCTCGGGATGCCGCATAGGGGGGCCACCTCCCCCCATGCTGGTTCCGCTTTCTCCCACAGCGCCGCAGGGCACCTCACCTCCTCCCTCGGGATGCCGCAACGGGCGCCGCCTGCTCCAGCCGTCGTGCATGCCTGCAACGACCCGACACCGGCCCATTGCCCCACCTCCTGTCCGCCACTCGGGCCGCCCTGTCCAAAACAGCCCCAGATGTCCCCTTGCAATGCCGATCTTCCAACAGGCCTCCCTGACCATCCTGATGAATGCCGCATGCCCCTCGTTCCCCTACCCTACAGGTGTCATCTCAGCCACTGCGAACAGCCGGCCTCCCGCTAGTCGGCCACCCTCCGCGGCTGCAACTCCAGCCGCCGGCCACCCTGCTCCTCCGCAGTGCCTCACTAAGACAGCCGCCGCCCATCCTCTAGCACGCCGACAGCCAGTGCCCGCTGCCGTGGGTCCAAGCAGGCTGGTCTCCGTCTCTACTCCTGAGGACCGCAGGTAGTGCGCCAGCCCGCTTATGGAGAGGGATCCGAGCATAGTAGGTACACCTGGCCTGATTTATTTTGACACACCCTGAAACAGGTCTGGCCGGGTTTGTCTGGTCATGTACGGACATAACAAACCTGCCCGGTCCATGAGAAGCCAACGACATGCTTTGCCCGACCTGTTACCGGTTTGCGCAGGTTTAGCGCAACCTGCAACAGATCAAAATAATGTTTTGGGGGTTGGGTTAATTAATTAATTTAATTAATTAATTTAATTTAATTTAATTAATTAATATATTAATTAAGGTTTAAAAATGTTAAATTTTAATACACGATGTTAAAATTAATTTAATTTTAAGTATTAAAATTAAGTTAATTACATGACTAATAATTAATTAAATTATTTGAATTTATCAATTCATTTAATTAAATTAAATTTAATAACCCTCGTAATTATTTATGCATTTTAATGTTTAATCGCGCTGTAGTTACCCGTCTACTGGTCTTGAGCACCGAACCTTGAATTCCTGCTTTTAATTATTTATTTAATTAATTATTTAAACTGCGTGCGATGTTTGTAAATTAATTTAAAGACGGTCTGCACATCGTCTATTTTCTGGTTAAAATGTATAAGGACATGCGTGTCCAATTGATTTGATGAACATTTATACCCGAGTTCCCCTCACCTGCGAGCGAGTATCTTTGTACTTCGAACGAAGATGACGAGCGACGTAGACCCCGCTAAGATGAGGCGGTGTACAACGGTGCAAGACAACACGTGGATTCCACCAAGATGAGGTGGTACTCCAAGACGTGACATCGACCCCACCAAGACATGGTGATACTACAGGAGACCATAAAACATACAAGATAAGGTGGAAGCTGCATTTTGAGTCAAGCTTCGACTCAGGTATGATGCCCCTTAGGTCGTTTAGATGCTCAAGACCAGTTGGGTAGTAGTTTTACCTTTATGAATTTATTTATTATTTTATTCATTTTAAAACAGCGGGAAAATACATAAAATAATAGATAATAAAATGTATAAAGAAGCGGCGTGTGTGTTTTTCTATTAAAGTTCGGTTGTGAGCGTGACAACATAGATGAACCAGTTTAATAGTAATAGATCACATTCATCGAGAGAGAAAACCAATAAAACCCTCAAAGAAAATACTAAGTCACAAACAGCCTTCCATCATTCATGTTTGAACAAAACCGGGTCTTTGAGGTGCCGATTCATGCCTTAGCTGAGGGTGCCTCTTACTACCGGGGAGTTCTTATTTGTGTGGTGGGTCGACTTAACTAAAATTGCATCAAAGATATAAACTTATCCAGTTTGTTTTAAATTTAAAGGCAAGCATTGAGTTAATCATTAAATGATTTTTGAAGCTGGGACTTCACTCAACAGATCAAGGAACTGCATGATAATGCGGTTGGCCAGCCAAAATCCTACCTTGGACCCTCTGAGTAGTGGAGCAGCCATAACTTGTAGACTATGAGGGAGGTTCAGGGATCCTTTCCACTAGAATAGTCAAGAGTATTCCGATTCTAGTACAAAGGGTTCCTAGAATTCGAAAAATTAGTGGGAGTCATTTAATGATTAAATAATCAGTAATGTCACATTAGGTAATTACATAAAAGTACTATCTTCTAAAGTATATTTGTAGATAATGGCAAGCAATACCAAAATAAAACTGCGATAAACAATGGAAAACGTTTATGTCCAAACAAGAACGAAATTCCAAGTGTAGTATAGGCGCTTGTGCACCTTACTACTATAATGGAAATTCAAGGTGCTTGTGACCAAACCTATTAAGACACCTCAGGAAGCGAGGGTGTAAAATTTCTTTCAGGAGACCCATGAATAAAGCATATGATGGTTCTGTCATAATGATATCATCAAATTCTGATGTTAGTTGTCGTCGCTACATCAAGACTTGGATTATGATCACATGTAGTCTCATCTCCAAGATCCTTTCGAGGAGAAAGTGAAGCAAGATTTGAATGTGATGACTGCACTCGGATTGTGTAATGTGAAATACGGTTCCCAATATTTCATGACATCCCATTCTTATACCTTTTACACCCAATTAATCTAGTTTAATTTAAAGGTAAAAATGAACCATATAGAGTAAGCTCTTCATTACCATTATGGTAACATTTTCCAAATAAGAATATTGGAGAAAATGCCATCTTTTATTCTTATGGAGAACAAATTAAATGACAAGGAGAAAATGCTTATGGAAAGTTATGCCAAAGATACCTTCATCATGTATTTCAATGAAAAGTGGTTGGTTATTTAACAAGAGGTTATTTGCATCACATAAATTCATGGAATTTTTAAAACTTAAATACAAGAAGAAAGTAGTCGCTTCTCGTTCGGTTTATATTCATCAAATAAAAGTATTGTTTTCTATTATACTTCTTGGGTATTAACATACAATATAATTCTCATATATATGTATTGAAATACAATAACCAAGTAAGTTGAGAAAAATTACTATATGTAAAGTGTCTTCTTTAAGAAGATGAGAAATGGTGATTCCTAAGTCAGCGAGGAGAAACACATAACTTCTAATTGCCAAGTGATTGATTCAAATTGAACAAGTTGTGAAGTATAACCAAAAAAATTTATCTCATGTGCCCATTTGGACATTATGAGACATTATTCCATGGTTTGGAATGAATGTAGTTTGTCGTAACATACTCAAATAATAGTTCACTGCAATTTGAATCAACTGTAATACATGATTAATATAAAATGTAAGACCTACCCAATTGTGGCAATGTGATTCTTTGTCATGTAAAACTAGAATCGGATGTCAACTATGTATCCAGTATGGTATTTAGGCTTGGCACAGCTAAACACCTATGGTATTATTGACACCCTTAGTTTAGAAAAAGAAACATTTAAAAATAAAGGTATTCCACAAAGCTTTCCGAGGTTAGTTCAACAAGACAATGTGAACTATTCCAAAGAAAGAAAGAGGTAAAGATACTTCATAAGTTTCTTTTAAGTCATTAAGGAATAGTGAAGTATATGTTTGGTCAGAAGATATGAGTTGATTTGGATCGGCAGACCGAAGAATATCTTGACCAAGCAATCATCGATCATGATAATGTAGTGTGGAGTAATTCCTAAACGCATATTACCTTATCTGCATCACCATATTGATGTTCATAAGGAGGATCAATGATGAGTCTTACATATTAACATTGGTCAACAAACATGTAGCGTGGAGAAATTCCAAAACGCATATGTTGTACATCTTAGTTATGATGTAAGTTGTATCCATGTTACAACCAGTAGAAACTTCCATTATATTTCATGATGTGCTTTGCAAATAATGACTTAAAACGATAACCAATATGCTAACTAAAATGAAAAATGGATATCATACGAGTCATAGTATGATGGAAAATCAAATATTTCATAGGACGTGTTTAGATGCAAAGAGTTTGTTAGGATTTAAACAAACCTACATCAAGTTAAACACGTTGTGCATCTAAGTTAATTATCCTAACAATTTCTTAAGATATTACCTAAATCCCTAAGATATAAAATATGTATTCAAGTGTTAGACTGCATTTCTATACAAGGGTGGCCATCTCTTTTAGATATAGTGGGACCTGAATTGACTTGGACTTAGTCAATGCTCGAGATGCACAAATGGTTGGTATAGGGAACAAGTTCCACAAGTACGTGTAGAATAGGAATGTTCCAGAGACACATACTGCGTAGGAAGAATGAAAGCATGGTTATGGTTTTATATTCACCATAGTCAGTGATATATTATTCATTGAGAATAATAAATCCTACAAGTAAGTAGTATATGGAAACAAGCTAAGATTAACAAGATCAATTAGAATTCGATAATGGATTCCTTATATCAAATTGCAACGAGGCTTATAAATTGAATATTGCAGTGGGTATTCAAATGAAATGATACATGGATGGTACAAGTATGGTAACAATAAGGCTCGATTGGTTATACCAAGTTAGTATTCCTAAATATATTAGAATTTTACTTGTCATAGCCAAACTTTTAAGATCCTTTTATTGGTCATTGGATGTCAGGATCATTTTCCATGGAAGGTGTCTATACGACGCAACCTGAAAGAGATGATGACATCCGATGATTCCAATAAAGGTTGCAAGTTACTGAAATCCAGTTCTGGAATAAAGTGAGAAAAAAGATCTTAGAGCATTCATTTTAAATGAATCTTTTCCTTGTTTCTACCAAAGGTTAGTGGGAGCGCCAATGTTTTCCAAATGAAATATGTTCGACAACATATGGAAAACAGATTTTGATCTTACGGTTAGATAAGATTAGGTTAAAAGAAATTCTCTAATGACTGAATTCACGTAGAAACCTAAGTTCTAGGTAACTGGATCCACTGAGGTAGATCCAAAGGTTGCTTGGTCCTAGTCAATCGTACAAATAGTGACATTGTATTGGAAAATACAAGTTGGAACAATTCATGTTCAGAATTGTTGCCTATGTCACATGGATTAATCTCTCCAGGTTAACATGTTCGGAGCATGTGTAGAGATTAATGTTGTGATTTCATACCATATGCTTTAGAAATGAAAAAATCACATATTACATAATATGTACAATAATTGATACTGCCAGGATATAATTTATTATAGGAAGATATCAATTATTTCCAGGAACACTGCAATTGATGCAGTCAGAACTATCATCTTGTACTTTGGTAAGTACAAATGATATGTACCTGGAATATGGAGAGGAAGGTATAATAGTTGTGGTGGGACACATACTAGTAGTCCTTATATAAAATTAATCTAGTATCGTAGTTAGGAAAAGGAGATGAGCGAGTCAAGCTCATAAAAGATCGTGGTATCCATACCTACAAATACTGAGTACGTTGCAGCTTCTAAGGAAGCTAAGAAGTAGTTATCAATCACAAAGATTTATTCCAGTTCTTGGATTCACACCTAGTAAAAAAAGTATTATGATATTCTTTCTATCCAAATTTTCATGTTATGACAATGGACAAAAGTAATATACTCGGGAACACCTTATCTTGAGAAGTTTTACTCAAGTCGATGAGGTCGCATATAGCAGATATGCCATGCGGCGAAAACGTGGCAGGCCCAGTAGTTAAATCCATTACTCAGCAGAAGCATGATATTTATCATGTAAGTAGCTAACAAGTTTAGTTAGAAAGTTGGCTCTAGTGCAAGTGGGAGTGTTGAAATAGTGGGTGCCCTAGACCCAACTATGCAGTACTTTTGATTACCATATCATGTGTACAGTTAGATATGCATGATGATATCTTACCATTATAGTGTAGACTTTGCTGCGTCCACTATAATAATGGTAATGTCCAAGGTTAATTTTTGTGTCAAGAGGTTATAGAAGATCCCATGCTATAATGAGAACCACTAGATATAATGAAATTGATCTTAAATATATGTTCTATAGTCTAGATACATCTTACTGACTGGACTCCATAGATGTCTGACTTTCAGGTGTTGGGGGATCATAATCATTGAGACTTATTCTCATGAAGTTCTCACTTGGTGATCTCTAGTAGTGAGATTATGAGGACAAACCCGTCAATAGGAACACCACATGTTTTGGGTGTCATTGGTTGTTCCTATCTACTGACATGTGTATTGGTGTCCTGACATTAGACCATTACTAATGTATATCATTTAATTACATACTTTGATGCAGCGGGAAAACCATGGAAGTAATGTCGTGGAGAGGTAGTTTGTGTCGGGTGCGTAGTTAGTGGTATAACGTTGGTTGAATGGTCAAGAAAGGATTTGTCACATCCAAGTTTAATAAGTTGTATATCTCAAGCCTGGTTAATCAGGATGGGGCCACCTTCGTAAGTCTTTGGCCAAAGTAGTAGAAAGGAAAACCCATCTAGGTAGATAAAAAAATAATATAGCAAGATAAGGACAATGATAGAAGAGTGTGTCCTGCTTTATGAGATATTTAATGACAAAGAGATTATAGTACACAGTCAGTGTTCATAGGTTGGTAGTCATTACAATGACTATCGTTATCTCTTTAGGGGCCATGACGGGTTTCTAGAACCCGCTCTTGGTCTATGGATTTTATTCACTACTATTGAGATAAGGGCTTAAAGGGTCACACACAATAGTGTATTCAATAATCCTCCCTATTCAGTTGAATAGGAATATGGACATAATGAGCCCCACCATAGGGTACGAGCGTTGTCCAAGTTATCGATCACCAAAAGAATTAAATAAATTCATTAATATTCAAGTTACGAATATTTGCGATTGGATTTATTTAATGTATTTACGAGTTTAGTAAATATGATAAAATATTAATTGAATGAATATTATTTTAATATTCATGGTTCGTTTAATATTAAGAGGGACAGCGAGTCGAGTTAAATGGATCAGTTTTATCATGTAATGTAATATATATATATATTACAAGTATGTGATAAAGTATTAAATAATATTGGCATAGTTTAGTCCATATAAATTAGTTATTTAGAGAACGTTGATATTAATGGGGGTCGGGGAACCCTACTGGGTATTTATCAATGTCTCTATAAAAAAGAGAGGATGTTCTATCTCTTGGGTGAGCAATTAACTATTCATTCTTTTGCATGGAATGAAAGTTGAGAGCCTCTCTCTCCTCCCGCTCTCTAGAGAGAGAAGCTCTCGATCTGAGCTCAAATTGGGTTTCTCCTCACGCATCGTAAGATTGAATATGCAGTGATCGTCGGAATGTCTAATATATCATCAGATCGCCGCGCTAGCACCTGTAGTTCG
Source organism: Viscum album (assembly GCA_963277665.1). Classification (NCBI taxonomy): domain Eukaryota; kingdom Viridiplantae; phylum Streptophyta; class Magnoliopsida; order Santalales; family Viscaceae; genus Viscum; species Viscum album. The sequence continues at coordinate 1,796,670,830 of OY728120.1, forward strand.
ACGATCGGCGTTCCTGCAGATTTCTGAAGCGTGTGTGGATGATCTAGAAAGATCCTTCTATGGATCCTTCGTGAAACGATCACTGGCGACAAGTTGCGGTCAACAACGGCTTCATATCTGAAACGGGTAAGTTTTCTTTTTAATTTCATGCTCTTTACAATCTACACGAGATCCTCGGACCTCTTCGGGGCTCGGATCGTCGACAATGACAAGTTCCTTCATCTCGCCGACAAAAATTTTAAAATCTCCGTCCCACTGGCATCCGCTGCGGGCCCCGGATACCTAACAATTCTATAATGAGATGCGTTTTATCTTTCCTTGTAGAGCCGTGAGTTCTCATATGAAGACAATAGAGTCTCCTTAATCTCTTGAACTTGCAACTTCCTTTGGATTCCAGCTTGTTCCAAATCCATGTTTCATTTCTTTGTAGCCCAATAAGCCCGATAGTCAACTTCCAAGGGGAGATGGCATGATTTCCCAAAAACAATCCCAAATGGGGACATACCAATGGGTGTTTTGTATGTTGTCCTATAAGCCTAAAGCACATCATCCAAGAGCTTGCTCCATTATTTCCTATTTGGCTGCATAGTTTTCTCCAAGATTTGTTTCAACTCCCTATTTGAAACCTTTGTCTGGCCATTTGTTTGAGGGTGGTATGGTGTTGATGTGTTGTGTGTCATCCCATACTTCAGAAGAATGGAATCCAAATTCTGATTGCAAATGTGTGTCCCTTGGTCACTAATGATGGCCTTCGGTACTCCAAACCTGCAAGAAATCTAGGCTTTGACAAAGTCCACAACAACATGAGAATCATTAGTCCTGCTGGCCTTAGCCTCCACCCATTTTCTCACATAATCAAAAGAAACCAAAATATACAAAAAACCAAATGAACATGGAATGGCCCGTAAAATCGATGCCCCATACATAAAAAATCTCACAAAATAGTATTGGTTTTTGGGGGATCTCATATATCCTAGAAATATTCCCAATGTGTTGGCAATGGGAGTATGAATTACAAAACCCATGGGCATCTTGGAATAAGATAAGAAAATGTAATCCAGAGTCTAATAATTTCCAAGATATCCATTGGGGTCCAAAGTTTCCACCACAAGCAAGTGTATGAGATAATTTTAGAATAGACTCAATCTCATGATCACAAACACACCTCCTAATAACATGATCACTACACATGTGCTAGATGTAGGGATCTCCCCAAACATAAAATCTAGACTCCCTATTTATCTTTTAGACTTAATGTTTTTTTAAATTTTTAAGAATTTCATATGCAATAAGGTAGTTAACTAAATCAGTATACCAAGGATGTGTACCTGAGATGGAATAAAGATGCTCATCAGGGAAAGTGTCCCGAAGTGGTACCTATTCCAACATGTTATCCTATAACGTGTGATTAAGCCTACTAATGTGGTCCAAAACTAGGTTTTATGACCCCTTATTTTCCTTTATCTTAATAAAAAATTCTTGAATAAGGATCATCCATCAGATAAGTCTGGGCTTTGTGTCTGGATTCTTCAAGAGGCACCTCAGAGCTACATGGTATGAAAAAACAACTACTTTAGAGCCCAATAAATATAAAATAAATTTATCTAAAAAAATATGACATTAAGAAACTCCTTTTATGTGGTTTTTTTGTTTGATTGGGATGAATATAGTGTCCTAGATGCATATTCAATCACATGTGAATGTCCCTCCACCATTTGAGATAAGATAGCTCCAACTATGAAGTTGGAGGCATCACACATAATCTTAAAAGGAATCTCCCATCGTGGGGGCTATATGATCAATGGAGTGGTTAGAAACTTCTTTATCTCAAAAAAGGAAGCCCTGCAAGAATCATCAAACACAGAATCAGAATCCTTTTGAAGTAATCATGACATAGGAAGAGGAATCTTACTAAAATCTTTGATGATGCACTGATAAAACTCTGTATTCTCCAGGAAAGATATAACATCACACAAATATGAAGGATATGGTGAGGATTAAATAATATCTACCTTAGATATATCAACCTCTATCCCATGTTTTGACACTACATTCCCTAAGACAATTCCATTCTCTACCACGAAAGACACTTTCCAAAGTTCAAGACTAGATTCTTCTCAATACAACGATTGAAAACATTTCCAAAAATACATAGACATTCATCAAATGAGGATATATACACTGTAAAATCATCCATAAATACCTCTATTCAGGTCTCAATAAAATCAGAAAAAATACTCACCTTGCATCTTAGGAAGGTACCTATGGAATTGCAAAGTCCAAATGGAATCCTTTGATAGGAAAATGTACTGAATGGACAAGTGAATGTTGTATTATCCTGATCCTCTAGAGAAATAAGAACCTGAAAATATCTAGAAAATCCAACCAAGAAACAATAGTATGTTTTCCCAGCAAGTCTCTCAAGCATCTGATCGATAAGGGAGGGGAAAATGGCCCTTGTGAGTAGATTTATTTAGTTTCCTATAATCAATACACACACACGAACTATTTTTCACCCTCATTGGAACTAGCTCATATTTCTCATTTTTTACAACTGTAACACCACTTTTCTTAGGAAAACATGAATAGGACTTACCAAATGAGAATCTAAAATGAGAAATATTATACATTCCTGAAGAAAATTTTCATCTTCTTTTTTAAGAACTTCCAAAATAGTTGGATTCAGTCTCGGTTGTGGCTACCTAACTGGTTTAGCCCCATACTTCAAAAGAATCCTATGCATGAAAATGGAGGGGATAATACCTAATATGTCAGCCAAGGTCAACCCAATTATCTTAATATTCTACCTCAAATGATTCAAAACTTTTTGTTCATGTTCAAAAGGGAGATTGTTAGCAATGATAACAAGTAATTTCTCACCACTTAACAAGTATTAGTATTTGAGATTATGTGGAAATGTATTGAGTTCCATTGTAGGGGGGTGGTGTATGGATGGAGAAATTGAAGGAACTGAAATATTTGAACAAAGAGCATCAGTATCAAAATATAAATCATCACAATCATAGAATAAAACATCAAATCCATCAGAATACTCAATATCCATGTCAAAATCAGAGTTCACTTGATCAAAATCAGAATATGAATCCATTTCAAAATAAAATATAAGAGATTCTTGTTCATTAGAAACAGGTTTGGAAGTGCTCTTAGACATGAAAAAAGAACCAATGCTCATAATATCCCTAATCATAGGACAATAAAATTATATTGGGTTTTTATTTTGTGGTTCAAAATGGGAGATAACAAATGTAGAATGGTCCTTTAAGGTGTACTTCATGGAGTCCATAACATTAAATATCACAACTTCATCCGAAAACTCCATGGAAAGTGTACCCTAATTGACATTTATGATTGTTTTTATAGTTTGAGGAGGGTTCTACCTAAGATAATGGTATCATGAGAACTTACCTAACCGTCCTCCATGTTAAGAATGTAGAAATCTACTGGAAAGATCACTTCTCTTACCTGGAAAAGTACATCCTCAAGGACTCCCGCTGGATATTCTATAACTCTATTTTCTAACTGCACCACTACTCTTATTGGTTTCAACTAACCAATATGTAAAGAAGAGAATACATAGGGAGGAATCACATTTATGGAAGCTCTCAAATCACAAATAGCATCATAAAAGTGAAACACCCCTATGCTGCATGGGATAGTGAATGTTCTGGGATCCTTACACTTTGTTGGAATTACATGATTTTGTGTAATGAGTGCTGACACATTCCTTCCAAGATTAATCCTCTCATTCCCCTTGAGTCCTATTCTATTAGTACAATGTTATTTTAGGAATTTGGCATACCTTGGTATTTTCTTAATGGCCTCAATAAGGGGGATGTTTATCTGCACATGCTTGAATGTGTCCAAAACCTCCTTTTTTATTGCCTCCTCAACCATCTTCTTGGTTTGAAAAACCCTATTTAGAAAGGTAAGGCATTTAGGAGGAGCATCATCAATCCTTTTCTTACCTTTATAATTCTCCTTTGGTTTCTCTTCAGCTGGTCTTGAATAGAGCTTCTCTGGAGTTGAGGTGAATCCCAGTGGAATGATATGTGCAGATGTATCAGTTGTTTTCTTCCCACTTCTCAATGAGATGGCACTGACAGTACCCTTCGGATTTGGAGTAAGTTGGGAATAAAGATTTCCAGAGTTCTTACTTACCAGTTCATTTAGGGCAGTGGCAATTTGGCTCATTTGTGTCTTCAAATCCCTTAGCTCTGATCCTTGACTCTTTAGCTCATTTTTTTGATTAAGAAAAAATTATTCAAAAGGTCATCGGTGTTAGAATATACCTTTGTATGATAATTCCATCATTGTTGAATTTTTGATTATTGAGCTTTAAATCTCCTTTGGGGTTGTTGGAAACCTTGTTGGTAAGGTGGAGGCTGATGGAAGTTTTGTTGATAGGGGGGGATTTTTTATTGTCCAGAGCCATACCTCATGTCTGGTTGATCCTTCCACCCTTTGTTGTATACTACTGAAAAGGAATAAAACTTATTTTGGGGATTTGGCTATTGTTGTTGTTGATATGGTCTCCCAAGGAATACCGCTACAGAATCCTCTGACTCTTATAACTTGAGGAAACATTCAGTTGGGTGGTCTGTTTTAGTGAAAATGCCACACAACCTTATAGGAGTGGGATGGGATGTTTTTTTAGAAAATTAAATCTGCCTCATCATAGTGGTCAATTATTCTAACTTAGTACCAATTAAATGACTTTCAAGAGAAGAAGGACTTACCTAATGTACTCCTCTGACATACGGTGTACCTCGATTACCAAATTGTTGAGAGTTTTGGGCCATTTGGTCAATCAATGCATGTGTAGATACTGGTGTCTTGTCCCCCAATTCTCATCTAGCCACAACATCCACATGATTCTCTCCATAGGTGTGAGTCCTTCATAGAAGTATTGGATGAGGAGTTTCTCACTGATTTGGTGATGTGGGAAGCTTGTGCAAAACTTATTGAATCTCTCCTAGTAGTCATACATTGAATCTCATTGGGATTTATTGATTCTAAAGATCTCTATTCATATGGATGTGGTCCTTGATGCTGGAAAAAATATCTATAGGAAAAGGTGTTTCAAATCATTCCAACAAGTTACATCTTTAGGTTGTAAATAATAAATCTAGTCCTTTTCCACTCCATCAAGTTAAAATGGGAATGCTCTTATTTTTATTTGATCTTTAGAAAAATTTCTTAGTTTTATGGTTGATAAAACCACATTAAATTCTTTTAAATATTTATTTATATCCTTAGCAAATAATCTGGGAAATTTGGGAAGAAGGTGAATTAAACCAGATTTCAGTTCAAAGTCTGATTCGAGATTTGGTTATGCAATACAATTTGGTTGCTAATTAATATCAAGTGAAACCAATTCCTGAATAGTTCTATTAATTTAATATCCATTATTTTCAGCCATTGGTTCTTGTTTTATTGTTGAATTTTAATTTCTTCCAATTTCAATGTTCTTAGAGTGGAGGAATTCTACAACTGGTCGAATGTTGAAACTTCACGTAGACTGAGAATGTTTGATTCGTGCCCTAAGGCTATGTTCAATCTCAGGGTCAAGATCTAAGAGATATCCGGTATTAGTTGGTGTCATAAATCAAATAAAAATTAAAAGAAGGAAATTGTCCCATAGTAAAATAAAAATGAGAATTTTTAGTCGATGGTCCAAAAAGAATAAGAAGAAAATAAAAGAAGACGAAAAAATTCAGATTGGGTAAAGAAGGAAGAAAGAAGATAAGAAGAGAATGAAATATAAAATAAAATAAATACTTCATAATAGGTCGAAATGATTACATTCCTCGTTGTAAATGGCTACAATTTTAAAGGTGTTGTCTAGATCTCTTTCAAACGATATGTGATTTTTTGGGTACTTGGTTGCAGTAGAGTGGCTGACCAAGGTCGTCTCTCAAAGGAGGAAGAAAATTAAAACAAATTCTTAAAGGTATTCTAAAAATAAAATAAAATATAATAAAAAAACTAAGTTAGAGTTTTTGGGGTTGTTTATTTTTTATAAAACTAGAATAATTTTTCTGGAAAAAGATTGCATTTTTTTGTTTTTAATTTTGAAATGACATTCGATTAAAAAGACACAATAAGAAGATGTTTTCTAGAAATCATTTTACAAGGCATAATCAATCTAACTCCACCACTTCATTTAATTATTAATCATTTTAATTTAAATTAACATCCACTTAATTATTATCCCCTAATTTTTTAGCCCTTGAACCCTACGAGAGTTAACTTAACCACAAAGATGAAATTACTTAAACCTTAGGCTAGCTTTGGAAGACGCAATCGCAACACCCTGCTTTGATTGATGTTATAAGATTAGATTATGCTCATTGGGTAATTAGAAAACATACCCGTTCTATAAATGAGTATTAATTGAGTTTAGGAACTATATTTTAACTCTACAAACTTATCCCGTGTAGTCTTATATTACCGATTAAGTTCATGCTCTCACAATTTACACAAAATCTCAACCTCGCATGTTTTTGTGTTAATTTTTCAATTTCTTACTTAGTTTCTTATAATAAAAAAACTAAATTAATGAATAATATTAAGTGATTTAAATTATATCATTTATTCAAAATAAATTAATTGATAATTTAATAGGTAGATCGATTACTAAAAAGAACTACTCTTCTATGGGCAGTGTAGTCATCGTAGAAACTTTTGGCTATAGAAATGTTTAGAAAGGGTCAAACCCAATCTCATTTATACTCTTGATTCCAGCCCAACTAGGAAGATTATATAAGAATATAATTGAAAAAATCAGTAGATAACAGAAGAAAAATAATATTAACAAAGAATTTTATTATACAAATGAAAAAATTAGAACATGAAGAAGAAGAGGAAGGCTTCGATGAGGGGATCCTTACTTCAAGAGCTACCCCTATTATAGTGGTTGGATAATTTGACTGAAACCAATTATCCTCTTTATTAAATATTCAAATTTACATCCCAAACCCACAAAATTATAAAAACACTAATTTATAGAGTGGTGGGGAGGCTAGGTTCAAAGTGGTTTCAAGTGTGAATAGGGAATCTCAGCCAAATATTTTATGCCAACTTTCACCACTCATTTGACCACCAAAATGGATGAATCGGCTATTCTTCCAGAAGTATTATTTTAGAGAAAATAATTCTTCAATATTCTCTAAAAATTTGTGTCTAATCCAAGAAATTATGAATAAGTTATGGCCCAAATATAGAACCCATGTCCAATCTGGTTGGTCCAGCCTAACTTTGAATACAAGGACCATTTTCACCGACCTAGTGCATGATTTTGCAATAATGTACTAAGTGAAAGTTGTAGAAAATTATTTTAGAAACTCATTTACAAAATATTAAGTAAAATTAAATCAAATAAAATTATTTATATTCGAAATACTGCAGTGAACTTTTAAAGGGTAATACTGGAATTTTCATCAAATTTTCAAATGAATGATCTGATCCCAAATATTCCATAAATGAACATAGTTACCATAATGTGAGGAAATTATATCATTTATTATCAATAAAATATTCATTAAAATTGTGTTTTATTATTGGGGTTGGTAGTTTTTTCTTCTTGCTCACAATTTTCTGATGAATTTGATTAGAGGACTTCTTGAGAGGAAATAGAGGTTATCCCTACTCCTTATTTTCTATTCACTTACCTAGGTTGACTGTGTTGTGTTATTGGGTCTGAGTGACCAATGTCGTACTTCCAAGGACAACACCCCCATTATGTTGAGGGCTTCTCACCATGCGATGCAGGTGGCGGGGGTTGATTGCAAGAGCCCATTGGAGGGACCAATGTACTATCTACATGAGGCCATTAGTGGACTCTTGATCTTCCTTCCAAAGATAATTGAGGATCATATTTCTACCTTCTAGGTATAGGTTCCCGAAATATTTTGATACATATATTGTTGTCATCTACATATGGGGTGACGACTATCATTTATTGGATGGATTGTAGGGCTTCATAAGCTAGAGGGACTATCTACCAGCCTCTTGGGTTGGGATGATACCATTTATGTTTCACTCCATTACCAGTTCATTTCAAACCCATTGTTGGAGATTCCTAATTGGATATGGTGTCCTCTATTTAGTTAAGGACCCATCTCATGTAGGGTCTGGAACATATGTATGTGGTAACAAGTATGCCACTATTTGGATCACAAGGAGATATAATTGAAATTGACTAAAATATATTTTAGAATAACAAAAAATAAAACCTTTTAAAACCATAATATTAATAAAAAAACACATGAATAATATATTTCCATGTTTTTTCCCTTTCATTTTGAGCATGAAATGGGCCTTACATGTGGGGGACACCATCATGTTGATTAAGGATTCGTGTTGGGTTCACCATTTTTATTTCTGATGAAAATGTTTACATGTTTTGTTCAATGGGTTTGATTGTGGGGGTTTAAATGGTTTCTAAATCATTCATGTAAGGTTCACTATTTTTTAATGTCTTCCAATGGGTTTTTTATGTAGAGCTAGAAACACCCAATGGTTCTATTATTTGATATTTTTTTTACGAACATGCCTTCTAAAGGCAATCGGTTATTGGGAAATGGTCTAACAATGTAAGTCCCTAATTAACAATCAATTATTAGCATGTATGAATGTTAGAATCATCAATATGTATATATGGTTATAAATTAATGGATACATCTATGTGTATATAAGATTCTCCATCAATGCTACCATTTTTAACATATTTGAGATTCTTTGATCATTTATTATTACAAAGACAGTTTCAAGCCATACAATGGGCACTCTAAAATTCATCATCATCTAGGGAAACATAAGTTGTTTTGATGTTAGGATAAGGCCCATGATATGGGATTCATATATATCCTTGTGAAAGGAATTAATGACAATTTAGTTTAGATCCACTTAATAGGACACATAATACCTTTTAAGGTCATGTGAAGAAGACCAAACCATGCAGTTTATCATCGTGTCGAAATGAAATCTAGGCGAAAGATTCATAGTAAAAGGATGGTGTGGGGATTATGTCGAAGCATCCCAAATAACCTTGAAGGGATGTCATATCCCATGTTTTTCATGACCCTATAAATAATTTTACTCAAAGAGAATTAGTTTTGACGTAGGAGTGTTGGGTTTGGACCCTAAGGAAGCTTCCTACGTATCCCATTTGTATGGGAATAAAAACCCACTTAGTTTGAATCATGTTAAGGATGCATGCCTATGGAGGTCCTCTAAAGGTTTATATCATAGGGGACGTTACCTTTGATATGGATACATATATATAAGTACCTATTCCATTAGAGACCCTTTGAATAAATGAGGAGGATAATCCAAAAAGGGATTCTCTTCTAAGACATTCATATGGTTGTGAGGATGTTATTATCATCACTAACCTCTAAGACCATGTTATTCATGATTGATGTGAGAAAAAATAAGATTCATAAGATATTTAAAACCAAAAAATCTTTTATCCAGTAGTGGATGAGGTCGGGATGGTGGAAGAGAGGAATGGTATTGAGGTACCCACCACCTATCTGGTTTTCAAAACCTAGAAAGATGAAACGAGGATGGATGTGACCTCCAGCAAGAAAGTAAATGGGCTTATTTCAAGAGGGATTCCTATATCCTAATTTCAGATAATATATGAGGATACTCCACTAATCCTAAATGGTAAAATAAATTTGGATCCCCCTCTACTATCTAAAATGTATGGTCCCTGGTCTTAGAAATGAGAAGGGGAGGTCTAAGCCCTAACCCCTATGTCCTAGATACGATGATGGAAGGACATTGACCTAGAATTAATATTTGAGTCTAGTAAGTACCTAGAAATATCCCTAGTGTTAGGATACATGTTAAAAAAGGTATTTGTAACTGCAAACCCCCCAAGTACCCTACTCATCATGTAGTATGAGTGTGGGACAACTTTTAACGAAGGAATGCTTGACTGAATGGGAGATATGTTGGTTTGTCTTTAACCATGGGTTTTCAAGTACAGAGGATTTGGTGCATGATTTTTTTTGATCTCAATCATTTGTAAGTCCCAAGTAATGATGTTTTCTACCTTCTATATCATGATGAGATGGATTAAAATGAGGCTTGCATAGGTGATTTTTTGGAAAGTTGAAGGTTGCTTGTGCAGGTGAAGGCTAGGTGAGATGATGGGGTACTGCATAGGTAAAAACCTGGGAATGTTGATAAGATACCTAGGTGATGTAAAAACTAGGGAACAATTCATGGGTGAGGCCTCTCTCTATGTCCCAATGGGTCTCCTCAGGTGTCTCTAGACGAATGGCGCTTAGGTCCTAGGCTTGACAAGGGAAATTCTCCCTAGTGTGTATGGATTAGGGGAGGTGGTTCACATAGGTTATCTTGTGTTTATAACACTAAGGGAACTTTAATACTTTTACCCTTATTAATTATCTATTTATTATAGGCTTATAAATCTACAAGAAAGTTTATAAAGGCCTGAGAGAAGTACTAGGGTGAACATAGAATTGGGGATTCTCTGGGTTTTTCTAGTTGTTTAAATGAGGATTCATAAGGTATTATTTATAGGAAAATTTGGGCCCTTGTGTGGAAGTGGAGGTTTGAAAAATTTCGTCACACTGGTCAGTGGGTAGGTATGGTCTTTGCAATTATCCTGGGCATTCCTATTTTGACTTTTTTGCTGCCGCTGGAAAGCAATCTAGACTTGCATAATGACGGTAATTTGGTCCTTGTGCGATGTGACTTCAGCAAAGCATGTGACCCCTTTAACTCCTCAACTCTCCTTTACTTGAAGTATTTCCATTTTTAACTTCTCTTTTTTTATGAAAAAATGGTTTCAACAATTTCATTTAAAAAATTTGGGCACACATTATTCTTTTCAAAAAAATATGTGTGTCCTCTCCCCCACTTTTAAAAGGACACCCCTATCCTCTCTTATTCACACTAAAAAAACCATTTAGTTTGGCCAATTACAACCAAAATATCTTCCCAACTTTTTTGTCCTCATTTTCGATGAATTTTCATTATTATAAACCCCTCCTAGGAAGGCATTAAGAATAATCCTAAGTTGGTTCTATGAAGAACTGGTAAAATCATTATACTTGTATTTTTGTATTATTTATTCCTCCACCTCAATAAAATCCTGTTAAACCATGATGATATAAAAATATCATTATATCCAATATATTGATATTTTATTATATTTATTTATTTATTGGTATCCGTCTCCTCTTCCATCATGTCAGAAACGAAACTATCTATCGTGTGTATGGTGGACTACCGCCTCACGAACCGATTAGTTCGTTTCCCATAAACACCTCTCAAGGATGGATATAATGATGGATTTGACATATTTATATTATATTTATGAAATAATAATAATTATAGAATCATAATATCACATATATATTTTAGTTTAAATTTCATTAGAATACGATAATTCCACTCATGTGTGTGGAGGAATATCACCTCACAAAGTGACGTGATTCGTTCACGATTTATAAGGAATATAATAAGGATATTTTTAATTCAAAATTTGATATATATTAAATAAAAATTATTACTTAATTTTAATATATTATTTACCTTTATTTCATTTCATCTGTCGATAAAATGGAAATAACATCCATGTGTATGTACGACCTACCGTCTACATGAATTATGTAATTCATTTTCCATATCTAGATTTAAGGGATTATTATAAATACAAAAATAATTAATATACATTATATTTACATAATATAATACATTATAGATATTATTGAACCATGATAATATAAAAAAATCTAAACCAAAACATATGTAAAAAAATGAAGCAGTTATTACCTGAAACGTGATTTTAACAAGGAATTGTTAATAAACAGGTAATAAATGGTCAAAAGTTAATTACATATGGTGTGATAAATATTATTATGGTTATTTAATATATTTATAGTTAACTTATATTCATTATAAATTAGGTTTTAATGTGTATGAATAAATATTATACTTAGGTTATGGGATTTGTTTTCTCAATTTTCCTTCTTTGAGACATATGTTATGTTATACACCTATCTTATTTTACGAGGTGTATATATTTCCAATTTGACATGATATATCATGAATATAATTTTATTTATTATATTTAAGGAATCATTTTATTTTATGATTTAGTGGATCTTATGATAGAAAAGTTACCAAAGTGGTAAGGGTTCGATGTTACAATATCATTGTTTTTTGGGATTGTTTATCATTAGGATTTCAATGATGAAATATTATATTCTATATATCAAGAAACTCATTTATTTTATTCCCTTATTTTTATTGCTGGAGGATACATTCTTCCCTTTCAATGTCCTCTCTTAAAGTATCAAAGAGACTAAAATAATGTGTTTCTTAAAACTCGTATTTATTTCTCTCTTAGGTCAAAAATTCTTTTTCTTTCATATCCATGTTTTTCTTAATATTTTTTTAAAATGTTTTAACATTATTAAAAGAATTTGTTAAATAAATTATTGCCCATTTTATGATTTTTTTTAAAATTAAAATGGATCTTAAAGTCAATTTCAATACAAGGAATGTTTGGATTTTATTAAAAACATGAAATTAATCGTTGATTTTAAATTTATGGTATGAATAGAATTTCTCAGCATCATGACCACTAAATTTTTTAAATAATTATTTATAAATTTTCAAGGATATTTTCAAAGAAAATTCATTATATAATATTTTATAGATTTCATTTTTTGAAAATATAATTTTCAAATAAAGGTAAGTTTCCTTAAGAAATGTTATATGTCATATTTCAAAATCATTTTCCATCTAAGTTTAAATCCTTTAATATTACCTATGTTCTAGTTGGGATATGATCCAATTGTACCATTCTTATTATTTTTATAGATGATTTATGATTATGATGAAGAGATTTTTATGAAACTCATTACTTTTCTATGGGGTTTTCTATGATGGACGATGAGATGATTATGAAACTCATTCCCTTTATATTGGTTATGCTATGACGAAATTTTTATGAAACCCATTTCATTTATATAGATTATACTATAATGAAATTTTTATAAAACCCATTTTCTTTATATGGTTTAAGATATTAAAAATGTTTTATGATCTTTTAGAATACAAATGTATGGATTATGTGATGGGTGATACCTATATCTCCCTCCAATGCATTGGGTAAAGATTTATATCTCATGAGATAAGAATGGGAAAAAGTAGAAAAGATTGATCCAAAATGTGAAACAATTTTATGGGCTTGATACATAATAGAAAACATGTGATGAAACCTAGTCAACTATGTTTGATGGTATTATTAGTTAACCTTTACCAATGAAATGGTTTCTATACCTATGTAGGTTCCACAATTTTAGGAGATGAGATTAAGGTTCATGAATTATGATAAGTTCACACTCTTATAAATCATGTCCATTAGAATGATAATGATTTAATCCATGTCTCAGGTTTATGATATTTTAAAGATTGGGTATGCACTTTTTAAGTTATTTTCATGATATTACAACCTTATTATTATATTATTCTTTCATATGATCATATAAGTATATCTACCATGTTTAGACTTATTGAGCATTTTAACTCTCATTTTACTATGTTTTCTTTCCACAAGTTATGGAGAGAGGTTTTAAGTATGGTTTCTTTTTAAATAGTACAAAAGGGGAAGTTATTTATAGGAGATATTGAATCTCTTTTATTAATTAAGAATATTGTGTACCTAATCTCCAAAGACACCAAACCATTATGGTCCTTGGGCATATATTTCTGAATTATATTGAATATTAATCTAAAAAAATTTGATATTTATTTATGAAAATCCTGGGTAATTATATTGGTAGTCCCAAGATGCACAAACCAACATGATCAATGTCCACTAACCATCAATTCATGCCTTAGATATATGGGAACAACCTTCCTACCATGGAAACAAAAATCACCCATTGGAAACTGAGACTGACCACTCAAGGGCTCCCCACCATTTATGATGATACCAAATCATTAGAAATTGATGTTTTAAACCTTATCGAGTTAAACCACTAATAAAATAAAAATTCTAGATTCATCGAGGCTAAGAACAATTATCCACTAGCCTCTTCCATTCCATATCCCATCTCATCAAACAAACTCATACGAAACCACTAATCTACCAATTCCTTCAAGGCTTCAATTGGTAATTTCATTACAAATGTATCAGCAAACACATTCCACTTCCTATGAGTATGGTTTCCAAACCACATGACTTTTTGAATAGTGTTATCAATTAGATAAAGTGGAGAATCAGTTTGATAGTGCAGTGAGGGCCACACAAGCATCATAAAGTGGAAATCATGAAAGAGATATTTTTGTACTAACACCTATCATTTGATCCTCCCCCACATTCATATGTGGGATGAAGGGTGATATTCCATGATGTATCACACTAGAATGATGCAGCTACTCACACTATAATAAAATATCCATTTAGTGGTGGTTTAAACCACTTAAAAATGGTTCTGCAATAGTTTCAAAAAATAGACACTAATGTTGGTGTCGGCATCAAACATGCAGTGGTTCCTTCCATTTAGCGGTGGTTTCTGGTAAGTGTTGTAAGAATTGTATTTAGTGGTCACTTTATTCACTTTGAAAGTGGTTTTCAGGCCAAACAGATGATGAGGATTTAGTGGCAGTTAAAACCTCCACTAAATCCTAAAGTGTTATTTTACCAAAAAACACTACTAAATTGGAGAAAACCATAGCTAACTAATAGTATGGAATATTTAGTGGTGGTTTTAACCACTTCAAAAAAACACCATAATATAGTGGCGGTTTAAACTAAAGTGAAAAAAAATTCCATATTTAGCTGTGGTTTAAACCACCTCTATATGATGATTTACAAAAAAATCCAACTGCAAAATCTGCAGCCCCAAAACAACCATGAAAAAAAACAAAGCACAGACCAGAACATTCCACCATACAGTTATACCAAAATGTACATATATTATAATTATAGTACACATAAATCAATATCATAATTATATAACAAATGAAACAAAACATATAGACATATTTTTATACAAAACATACATAGGTCACCCATTATCCCATTCCAATCTAACATATAAGAAAGAGACAAAAAATATAAACATTTGACCTACTAAAATCCCTAATACTTATTACCCTACATCCAAATACCTATCAATATTCTCTATTACAATTCACTACACATTATATGATATGAATTGAAAAAATAAAAATAAGGTACGAATACACACCAGGGTTCCTGTGCAGGGTGTGAGGGAACATCGAAGTTGGGTCTTAGAGAGTTTCTCTACTACACACCATCATACACATGTATGGACAAGGTAAAAATAAAAAGATCACATAAGATCCTGAATGTAACTTTATAACTTGGATACCATTAGTCTATTTTCATGGGGTCATTATGTGCTAACTGGGACACTATTATAACTTATCGTACTTACATTGATTTTATGCCAAAATATCATCATCCCCTCACCTCATGCCATCGTACTCATAACCCAGTGTATACATAATGAATCAGGGTAGGCATCATCTTAGTCTTTAACTCACTACCCAAAAAATCATGCTAAAATCTTACATCTGAATCCTAACCCACTACCTCATAAATCTAGGTAGTGTCCATCATCCATGAATCTCCTCTCACCCGGCATGGTCCACTATCATAACCCATTATTTGTAACACCCTATGTTTTTCTAGAAATAAATTGAAATGCATGAAACTTGGTTTTAAGTAGATATTTATATCATTACTTTAAATATATATTTTCCACTTCTATGTTTTGAATTTCAAAAAATGTTCATCTACAATTGTGTTCGGTAAGTTATTTGGAGTATCATGGAACAAACTTGATTTTTAGGGAATAGTAACAGACCCTTGTGTATAGTAATGTGAATAGTAATATGAACCCAATGAATAGTAAATTTTATTATTATTTTATTTTATTAAGGATTTAAGATAATGACATCTTGGTTAATTTTTCAATGTGATATAAAAGCAGTTATAGATTTAAAATTGTTGATTTTTGAATAAAGTATGATTTTATTTAAAAAATAAATTAATAATATTTAGAAAATTATATTCAAAAAATTGTGTTCATTTTTTAATTCTACGCATAGAAAAATGGTAAGGGTGAATTTTTGGGAATTCTTTGAAATTATAGAATTTTTTATGAATAGTGAAATACGGTAAAATACCGTATATTCAAATTATCAATTAAATGAACTATTTATGACACCATAAGTGATGTAAAACCATTTAGTTTGAACTAAAATTCCATTATTAATATTTTGGGTAACATGAATTAAGACTATTCATAGTCTTGAGCAAAAATATTCTAATTACGATTAAAATAATGAAAAATATATCCTCTCCTACACTATAAATACCACCCACATTACCCTCTTCCTCCTACACCTCTCAAGCCTTGAGCCTTACCTATTTTATTTCCAATACTCATCCTAGGTCTCTTCCCCTCTTCCTAGAGTTTTTGGTCTCACAAAAAGGCCAAAACCAAAGGCCTTTAGGAGGATCTCAAGGAGAAGAGATCAAGAGGCAAACATCCTCTTTTGTTTTATTTGTTTTCTTTCATTTTATGTAATTATTTTTAATTTCATTTTTCTTATATTTGGATGTTTCATTCCATATCCCCATTAATTCCCATATTATGTAAGAATTATGATATACCTCTTTTCTCTCATAAAAATATTTTATGAAATTTTAAACGACGTCTTAGTCTGCCGAATTTTCATATGGGATTTCTCAACTTTTATCTTATTTTGAGATTTCTTTATTTTATTTTCCTTACTCACCTACCTTAATCCAAGTGGCATGAATGATCCAATATCTTACATATTCTTTATTTCATCATTTTTATGGGATAATAACCATTATATTCCTTCCCCTCTCCCACTTATTCAAGAAATTAAAACACGATCCGTGATGTGTCGATTTACCGACATCATGGAAGATGTGATTTCAATTTCATTTACATTCTTCAATAATGGTCATGAAACAATTTTTATGGTTGAACCAGAATATAATTTATGTATTATAACTTATATAAGGTTCTAGAATCATTTTTCACACATGTTATTAATTTATGAAACAAAATGAGATCTTTACGATTGAAGAATCTCCAAAATAACCTAAACAGATATCAATAATGTTTTAAATCATGAATCATCATCATGTCAGAATTCAAAATGATAAATGGAATAATTTAGGGTTCTGTAAATATTTAAATACCACTCCATTCTAATTCTAGTTTTTCACTTCCAATCAATAAGAACATCTATTAGGAACCGATCATGGAAAACATGTTAAGAACACACCCAAAACAATGTAAGGAACCAAATACTAACAGTTAAAGGGTGAAATTATGTAATGAAATGATCATATAAGGTGTTATAAAGATAAATATGTTTATGTAATATATTAATAACAATCTTTTGACAATTATACTGGAGGCTTGAAACACTTATTAAATAAGAAAAACCTGAGTTAAGGGAATTCTTAACCCGATTTCCATTCTTTAGGTTAACCTTCTACATTGTAATATATGTTATATTAAAACTGTTTTTATGATTTTTTTTGTTTATATTATGTTAATTTATGTGTAATTATAGTCTATATACGTATTCCAGCTACACTATTAAGTCTCTTTTCAATTGTATAATACTCATAAGTGGCTTTTCTTTTAAAACCCTCTATTAAAATTCTGTTTTAAAAAATTCAAAAAAATATTTTTTTGAAATTATTAATGTTTTATAATTATGTTATGGTTATTTGGAATTGTTTATGATTAAAATTGGGACCTATATTTCCTTCCAATTCATTGGGTATGTGTAATTTTGTTGTCGGTCATATGGTTACTCCAAGTGTAACTATGATGGTTACACAAATTGTAAGGTAGTCGTGAGGGTTACAAATTACAAGGTAGCTGAGATGGTTACAAGATTATGTAAGTAATGACCCAAGATAACTTTATGGTTTTATTTATGTTCTTATGTTTTTTGGAATCTTGTGTAAATCTCATGTTTCAAAATGTAAGTATCTATGAGTGACAAGTATGTATTTTGAAAATGTTTTCATATGTTACAAGGATTCATGGACTAATGTGTTCTTTCATTCTTTTAATATCCCTTACTGACATTTTTGTTCTCATACCATGTTTCTGAATGATTTTCATAGGTTATAAGGATGTGTAAGATAAATAAGTAAGACATGTTATAATTTTCAAAAAAATCATGTTTTATTTGAAAAGTTTTCTATTTTGGATGAAATGAGAATTGTTTTGTGGTATCCAGTCTATAATAATTTCTAATGTCATTAATGTGTTATGTAACTTTTCTCTAAATATCTAAACTTGAAAATATCCTCATTGTGAATAGAATTCATTTTTTGACTAAATTCAAGATTATGTAATGTAATAAGGCCAAGTCCTTATAATTGGTATCAGAGTATAGTTTATATAACATTAGGGGTTAGGATGATGTTAATATATTACCATAAATGTTTTTACTATATGGTCAATTTTAAATGATATAGAATTTAAATATTACCATGTTTCTTCGAATAAGATATGTTTGTTCAAAATGGTTTTCCACATAATAAACAAGGATGCTGAATATGAGAGGCACCAACAGAATGACATCTTTTCGAATCTGTAGCCCATAATGGTAGGGATTGGAACTGAGCAGTTTGTGATAGTAATGGATAAGCTAAATCATGAAGTAAATGGTGGTGGAATCCATGTAAGAGAATAACCATAGTTACCACAACAAAACATGAAAATAGTGGAACATTTAATGAGACAACACTCTCCTACTTTCAATGGATCTTCTGAACCAGTAGTAGATGAAGGATGGATCAATTCCCTTGAAAATGTATTCAATGTTATGGGATGTTCAGATAATCAAAAGGTAAGTCTTTCGATTTATTTTTTTGAAGGTGAAGTTGATCAGTGGTGGTTAATGTTAAAGAATATCAGGTATAGAGAGGATATTTATTCCTTAGAGTGGGATTAATTTAAAAGTAGTTTGGTGGAAAAATATTTTACTAAGGGCGTGCGACTTAGGATGGAGAAGAAATTCCTTGAATTAAAGAAAAAGGTGGAAATTTTCAGTGGTTGTGTATGATGAATACTTTACCTGACTGGCGAGGTATGCTACAAATCATATTCTGAATCTTGATAGAAAAATCAACCTCTTTTACTCAGGACTCCAACCAAGGTATCGAAGGGCATTGGACTTCTGTGAATTCAAAAGTTATGGGAAACTTATCTGATGTGATGAGAGGGTAGAGATGGAGTTTTCTAATTATCACGTAAACTTTGAAAACAAGGACAAGAAGGGGACCAGATGGAAAGCGATGGGTAAGAATCAACCAAAGAAATATGATTGTAAGAAAATATAGTTTCTAGTTTGTGAAAAGTGTGGAATGAATCACCTTGGGGAATGTATTACAAAAAATAGGAAGTGTTTTTGATGTGGTAAGTTTAGATATATGGAACAAGATTGTAATGAAAATGATCCTAAGACTAATGCAGATAATAAAACTGTAAAGTGTTTTAAACGTGGTGAGATGGGTCATTATGAAAATGCCTTCCCAAAGTGAGATCTGAATGATTAAAAGAAGATAGAATATATGTATAAAGGCGTAGTTAGAACCTTTGTGACTACATCAGTAGATGATGATCCATACAATGAATTTTTAATAGGTACTATGTTTTTTACTCAGATTTTTCTAATGTTTTGTTCGATACGGGGTCTACACATTCTTTCATTTCTGAGGAATTTTCTGGTAAATTGGAAAAATCACCTCAACAAATGAGATTGAAACTTGTTGTTAAAACAACAAGGGGAAATATTATAGAAAATATGAATTATAAGAATCTTTATATTGTGGTCTGTGGAAATACTTTACTTGCAAACCTTGTTTTTTTCCTTAGTCGAGTTTGATGTTATTATGGGAATGGATTGGATTTATGTTTATCATTATAAGATTGACTGTATAGCTGAATAAGTTGTTTTCTATAAAGTGTTTCAATTTGTGTATAAGAATGAACCCATACAATTGATAATATATCAGGAAGATGAGAAAATATCGAAAGATGGAAATGACATTTATCTTTCTCATATTGTTGAAAACAATGGAACTATTCAGATTAATGATGTGCTAGTGGTAAATGAATACCATGATGTTTTTCCTGATGAGTTACCTAGTGTCATACCAGATCTGGAAGTAAAATTCACAATTGAATTAGTTTCTAATGGTAATCCAATTTCAAAACCCCCATATCGTATTTCTCAAATAGAACTTCTTGAATTGAAAAATTAGTTGCAGGATTTTCTTGATAAAGGCATCATTCGTCCTAGCACTTCATCACGAGGATCTCCTATTTTTTTATTAAAAAGAAAGATGGTTCCATGAGACTTTTCATTGATTATAGATATTTGAATAACATCACTATTAAAAAACTCATCCTTTACCTCACATCTATGACTTTTTTGATCATCTGTAGGGAGCTCAGTACTTTTCCAAAATTGAATTGAGATCCGGATACCATCATCTGAAGGTGAAGGAGGATGACATCCCAAAAATATCCTTTCTTACTATATATGGGCATTATGAATTTGTTTTTATTCCATTTGGGTTAAATAATTCACCTACTGTATTCATGTATCTTATAAATATAATATTTCATGAGTTCTTGGATATATTTGTGGTTATGTTTATTGATGACATTATGGTATTTTCTAAGAGAAAAAAAGAGCATGAAAAATATCTAAGGGTTGTTTTAAAAACTGTAAAGAAAAATGAACTATATTGAAAATTTAGCAAGTGTGATTTTTGGTTACAAAAGATATATTTTCTTGGGAACATTGTAAATAAGAATGGAATAATAGTTGATCCTTTTAAAACAAGAGTGGTTGATGAATGGCCAAGACCCACAAATATTACAGAGATTTGAAGTTTTATTGCATTACTAGGTTATTACCGACGGTTTGTTAAAAACTTTTCACGGTTATCTAGACTGCTAACTAAGTTAATGCGAAAAGGGGTTAAATTTATTTGGATAGAGGAATGCGATGTTTGTTTTCAGGAACTGAAGAAGAGATTGGTGAATGCTCTAATTTTGGCCTTGCCTTCCCGAAATGGTGAGTTTTTCATCTACAGTGTTTCTATTTAAAGAGACTTGGTTTTTTTATGCATAATGACCATGTAATTTCTTATGCTTAAATATAACTTAAATGTCATGAGTTAAATTATACCACACATGATTTGGAATTTGAAGCTATGGTTTTTTACTTTAAAATTTGGAGGCATCATTCATACGGAGCCAAATGTCAAATATATACTGACCATAAAAGCCTGAAGTATATATTCACTCAGAAAGAATTAAACGTGAGGTAGAGAAGATGTCCTGAACTGATAAAGGGTTATGATTTCATGATCAATTACCATCCGGGAAAAGCAAACAAAGTGGAGTATGCCTTGAGTCAAAAACATCATGCATCATAAACCATGTTATGTTCAGAAAATGATCCCTTGATTAGTGATTTGATGAATTTTGGCTTAGAAGTTGTTAGTGTAGGGAATACATCTGTTTTGTTTCAGGTTTTAGTGCAGTAATCATTATCATGTATAATTAAGCGAGCACCGAATGAAGACCACGAGCTATAGAAAAAGGTAGAATTGGTTTAAATGGAAAGCTGCCAGAATTTAACGTTGATAAAGATTATGTTTTAAGATTTGGAAAAAGGTTGTGTGTTCCTTGTCATTCCCAGTTGAAGAATGATTTTTTTTGTAAATCTCATAGTTCTCCATTTTTAGGTCATCTTAGAAGCACATATATTTACAAAGACCTTTGGGATTGTTATTGGTAGGATGGAATGAAAAGGAATACTACAGAATTTACTGTGAAATGTTTTACATGACAATAGGTTAAAGCATAATGGAAGTTACTAAAGGGGATGCTTCAACATTTTCCAGTGCCAGAGTGGAAATGGGATAATGTATCCATGTAATTTTTGGTGGGACTACCTATGTTATCTCTAGGTAACAATTAAATTTGGGTTGTTGTTGATCAACTGACAAAATATGCACATTTTTTTTCTATTTGAGATACAATGTCTTTGGATCAGATTTATCGAATGTACCTCAAAGAGATTGTGGGGTTACATGGAGTTCCTCTTGCCACTGTATCTGACTAGGATCCAAGGTTCACTTATAACTTTTGGAAGGGAATCCAGAAGTCATTGGGAAAATAATTAAATTTTAGAACAACTTTTCATCCTCAATCAGATGAGTGATTATAACGAATAAATCAAGACTCATTTGAGTGCAGTGTAAAGCCTAAAATTGTGAAGAACTTTTGAAAAATTTTGACCATTTTTTGACAAAATGTTTAAAAAGCAGTGGGAATTGATGGGCATTACAATTAAACACAGTTTAGCACAATCAATAATTGACCCCCTCCCCCACACTTAAATCCCAACTTTGTCCCCAAAGTTGACTTCTAAATATGGAAGAAAACAATTAAGCAATTATAGTTCAAAACAGATTTTCAATTTAGTAGATTAATGAGATGTATAAAGGGTCCCAATGAATTTCAAAATAGTGTTGTTTGCCACAATGAATAAATAATCAGCAGGTTAATTTCAGACACACACATGCTTTAACATTCAGTCCAGTGACAAAGATTTTCATTAAAGCACAAAAGAAGTATATAATGTGTAAATGTGCAATTAACTGGGTGTAAGCATTTTAAACAATAAGTTCAATAATATATTCAATATAGTAGACAAAGTTCATGCCAAACACCTCAACGAAACAAGCAGATTCAAATGACCAGCATGTACTCCCCCCCACAATTAGTTTCATGCAGTGAAAACGTTTTTTTTTTCACAATATAATTCAGTTTTTTTAAGCAAGGAGGCTCATGCAGATTTTTAATTCATTAGCTACAAGACATGCAGCAGAATTTTTATAATACAAGCATAATTTTAAGCAAGTAAAATTCTATTTACAAAAACAGGAGAAGAAAAATAAGTGCAACAAGTTGAAGTACTTCCCTGACTAAGCTCTTGTCCAAAAATGACCATGGGAATTCCACTCCTTAGATGACAGAAGAAGCATTCCTAAAACACAGAGTATATAGATCAGGAACAATTATCCAGCAAAAACAGAGCATATATAAGCAAACAAAGCAACACTTTATTCAAAGTAAAATAAGAACAGAACAAAATTAAAAACAAAGAAAGAGCATGGGTTGACTCCCATGAAGCACTGAATTTTATGTCGTCAGTTAGAATTTATTTAATTACAATTTTTATTTATTAACAAAACAAAAACCATGGGTTGCCTCCCATGAAGCGCTAGGTTTAAAGTCCCCAGCCAGACTCACCTAGCAACTAACCATAGTCAGTAGGTGGATTTGGTTTCCTTAATAGGAACCACCACATGTGTTTGGCCCATTTATTTTTAACAGAACAGTGAAAATTGTGGGCTTCAAGACTCAATACAACAACAACTAAATTATCATAGCCTAAAATAATCCCTAAGTATCACCCTTTAACAATAATGGGTATAGTGCTGTCCACTTCCAGAATTGTTTCAAAGTTATCAAGATTTGAGTTCACATGAAGGGAAAACATAGTACTAGGTGCTTCAAAGGGTATGGAATTATTTTCATGGCTTTCTCTCTCAACTTCAATGCTCATAGGTTCAAATACAAGGGTGCTTGTGGGTGAATACTGAATAGTAGGTTCAAAAGGGGATTCAATAAAGTTCTGAATAGAATCATGAGCATTGGAACTCAAGTCTAATTCCCCCTCTGGACTACTATCAGTATCATGAAAAAGCTTAGAACCCTTCACAGGTGAGGATGGAAGTGAAAAACAAGAAAGAGAATTTATTTTATCACTAAGTGGTTCATCTCTAACAATGTTATAAATCTCTTCCAAAAGATCCTCATCTTTTAACTCACATTGAACATCTACTACTTCTATCAAATCAGTTCTGCAACCATCATATAATGTGCGTTCAACTTCTCTTTTAAGTTCAAGTTCAAAAGGCTCACTTTCTAAAACCATGTCATTTGAGTGTTGCAATTCAATTTCAGTAGAAGAATTGTACAATTCAGTTTCAATAAATTCACTTTCCAAAATGTTCATGTTATGAAAATTCTCCTCAAGTTGATCAACACTGATTTCTATTTCATTGCACACTGATTCAGAAAAGTGATTAATACGAGAATAAGGAAATGAAAACTCATCAATTAGTCTTTCTTCAAATATTATTCCCACATTCTCATCGTCAAGCATCGTTTCAGAATTAGCTGGGTTTACAGTTTCAAAACATGGAAGAGAAGTTTTCAGTTGAGGTTCAAAAAATTTAGATTCTATGTTATCCAACTTAAGGTTATCTTCCAAAGTGTTCCCAATTTCAATTTTAGGCTCATTGTTCAGAATTTCAGAAAGATTGGGTGAAGAGTTTTTAACATTCAAGTTTCTAGTTTCAAGTATATCTTCAACCCGAGTGACTTCATTCTCAAAGCTTCTAAAACAATGATTTTTCTCAAGTGTAGGAATTATGAAAAGAACTGGGCTATCTTTTTCAATCTGTTTCAATTCATCTTCAAAATTGTCCAACTCGATTCCATTAAAGTTCTTTATTGGATTTTCAATGTTTTGTTCTTTATTTAGAGAGTTGGTTATTTCCAGATTTAGTTCAACAGAGACAGATTTTTCAAAGTGAATGGGTTCTTGTCCAGTTTCATTATCACATTCTTCTTCCACTTGATTTTCAAATCTTTTGTAAAAATTTTCTTTTACCTTTTCTTCAAATACTTCTTGTTCTTTAACCCTTTGTTGCAATTCCAAGATCATGGAATCTATTCTTTTCATTCTTTGATCTCGCTCTTGAGAATCTCTAAGTTGAATCTCATGGGTTTGAGTTAACCAATTATTAATTTGTTCCACCCTAGCATCTAGTTTGGAATCAATTAATTCAATTTTAGCTAGGGTGATAGGACTAAACTCACATTGTTCATTTTCATCAGTGTAAACATCTTGTTGTGGCTGGTTATAGACACACTGCCAAGCAGTATGTCCATAATCACCACAACAAACACAGTTAGGTCCCGGTTGATTCCTTTTCTGTTTAACATCCATTTTTAATTCAAAATTTAATGAGCTTAAACACACAACAGTTCTCTATGAAGCATATTTTTCTTTTCAAAACAACAAAAGTACCAGATATAGTTCAAAGTAGTTTTTTTTAATCAGTTTTTTTTGTGTTTTTTTATGTTTTTTTTAAACCCTAGAATCTCGGTGCGTGCCTTCCCCAGCAATGGTGCCAAATTTTGAAGTGACCGGAGGTCGTCACGGCCCTCAAAATTACATTTATTACTCCTACACTAGCATAGTGGTGCAGGGTCGAACCACAGAGAAGGCAGACGAAAATTCTAAGGTTTTAAAACTAAAACCTCACTATTGTCAGTAGTGAGGGATGCATCATTTTACTTTTTATAATTTTTTTTTATTTTACTGATTATATAGAAATAGGATGACAAACTAGATTTTCTAACAAAGAAACTAAAGCTATACTAAGTACTGTCAAACTAAGAGTAATACAGTATACTAATATAAAGCAGCAAGACAAGGAAGTGAGATCAACAAAGTACTCAGGAATTCTAAACAACTAGTTCGAATGGATGTTCTCTCCACAGCTTACAATCGAATCACACTTCTAGAAAATCTGAAGAATTTCCCTCGCCAGGAAAATCAACAGGCAGATGACTAAGTCTTGGAGTTTGCCACACCAAAACTCAACCAAACTGCAAAGTAGTTTTAAAAGGTAACTTTTGG
Organism: Viscum album; assembly: GCA_963277665.1. Classification (NCBI taxonomy): domain Eukaryota; kingdom Viridiplantae; phylum Streptophyta; class Magnoliopsida; order Santalales; family Viscaceae; genus Viscum; species Viscum album. Next base: position 1,796,696,738 of record OY728120.1, read on the forward strand.
AAATAAACTCACCATAAATCTCCAAAGTTAATGATATTTAAGTTCTGAAAAAAAGCATTCAAAAACAACCTCGCCAGTTGAAATTGAATAATGAAATTGAAAATATTGAAGTGTGAATGATCAAAGATTAAAAACAGAATCAATCTCGCCAACTGATTCTAATTTCATAAAAAGATAAGCATATGAAGATTTAAAAAAAATCATAACCAGAAGGTTTTAAAACTTCCGAGTTTAGAAAGTTCAATCCATGATCATATTTATTCAAGAAGTGTAAGACAACCAAGAACAGAGTACAAAAAAAAGGACAGAGGGAAGATGTACTCCCCAAGTAATGCTCTGAACTCGGGCTCCTTGGTCTCCTGCTCGTTTCCAGTGCTGCTCCCGGGAGTCTCTGCTCTCGAATTGGTGTTGTCGTGGATTGTCAAATGAGAGTCCCCCAAAAATTCTGCTGCTGCTCTGCTTTAACTACCATCTGTCAGCTGCTGCATGTCACCGCTCAATCTCCGCCGACCTCAAAAGTTCTTTACCCATGTACTGCAAAATGTGCATTTTTTCGCGACCGGCACGTCGCGCAAGAATTACTCACATAACTAACTCCGGGTGAGTTAGTTAAGTGAATCTGGACATAATCCTGAATCTTGAATGAACCTGCGAGGTTAGAATAGAAGAATAAATAAATAAATACCCGAAGAAAGACAAATAGTTATTTTTAGAGTTGAGTATTAAATTACTCATTGAAAGTTAGTCATAAGTTAATTGTTAATAATTATTCACTTTTCATTCATTTATAAAATTATCCATTAAATAATACTATGGTAAAACATAATTTATTAAAAAGTTATTAATTTAACTAAGTTTATAAAATATTTACTAAGTTATTAATTTTATCCATTTTTAAACTAAGTTATTAAATAATAAGAACATAAATAAATAAATAGATTAGTTTATATTGTATTAAAATTTTAATTATTATTATTAAAGAAATTAAAAGGTTAGGTTAATTAATTAGTTAGATAATTTTAATTAATAATTAAAAATTAATACTTAGGCTTCAAGTGTTGTTTTTTTTAAATTAAAATTTATGTTTTATAATTTATTAATTATATATTTTTACTAAAGTGTATTAGTTTATTAATTTAATTTAATCTTCAATTTATCAATTTAATAAAATTATAAACATTTTAAATTTATTACCTTAATAAATTTTAATATTTAATTGACTAAGTTAAAGTAACTTTTATATAAAGTTAACTTACTTTAACTTTACTTTTAACTTTTGCTTTTCTTTTTGTGTTTAACTTTTTTTACTTTACTTTTCCTTTTGACTTATCTTTTGTTATTATATTTTTATGTTTTATTATTATTATGTATTATTATTATTTTAAATCCTCTCTTCTCCTCCCCCAATTCCGGTGCACAAGGGGAGGGTTTGTCTTCTTCGGCGCAGCTCCACAGCGCAGCGGTGGCTTCAGCAGATGGCACAACAGCGGATTCCTCTTCTCCCACGGCAGCGCAACATCGGCTTCTCGACTTCTCACACGGCTTATCCAGCTTCCCTCAGCTCCAGCACGGTACGGCGTGATTGCATCCTGCTCCGCAGCAGCGGTGCGCCTTCAGCAGGTCCAACATAGCCCTCAACTCCTGCAAGATCCCGGCGGTACATCCCTCCTGCTCCGCAGCGCAGCGGCTCGACTCCTCCCCCAGCAAACCCACAGCGGAGCCCTCCTCTCCATCCATGGCGTCTCTCCCTCTTCTCCACAATCGGCCTCAGCTGGTTCGTCTTCCTCCAGATAAAGGTGGTTCGGGACTCCAGCAGCAGCAAGTAGCGACTTCAGCTCCTCAAAACGACAGATAGCAGTGACTTCTCCCGACGGCGGACAGTAGCAACAGCCACAAAAAACCTATGGGAACAAGATGATTCTGGATCCAGCTTGAGGCGCATCACAACCCTCATGCAAATTCCACTCGCAGCGGCTACAAACACCATTACACAAAGCAGTGCAGCGTTGAGTGCGAGGAATGTATCGGTAGCTGGGCTACCGATAAAAGGAAATTATCAGTTATGTGCAACTAATGATAGAGGGGAAAGCAGTAATTGTGAGGCTATCGGTAGCTCACCTACCGATAGAATAATAATAAAACAAAACAAACAAACAAACAGTGTGGTTAATCAGTGAGGTGCGTGAGCTACCGATGATCGGTAGCTGAAGCTACCGATAAAAAAAACAGTTACCGATAGCATTATGCCGTTAGAAAAACTATCGGTGATCTTAAAAAAAATAAAATTGAACATAAATTAAAAACTAAACCGAAAGAAAATAAAAACAATTTATTATAAAAACCTAAATCTAAACACCATTAATTTAAAAAAAAAATTTTATTAAATGTTAAAACATTAATATAATTAATTGAAAACACTTAAATTATAAACTAAATAATTAATAAACTAAAATTATAAAATACTTAAATCAAAATAACTAAACACGCTAATTAAAGAGTAGCAGCACAAAATGAAAATTAGCATTGGCGACCCAATATGTCACCATAAGAGCTAGTTTAAATCACCGGTAGACTAAAACCTTTATAAAATGGATTAAAAATTAATCTGCATACATAAAATAATAAAGTCAATGTTTAAAAACTGTTAATTAATTAATTAATTAACATATTGAACTAATAAAATTAAGGGAGAACCAATTTATTTAATTTAAAAGAAACAAATTATTTACTTAAATGACTAGCGGGTGGTTCAACACATAAAATAACTTTTCAACCCTATTCTAATGTAACTAAATTAAAAGACTAATTATAAAAACAAAGTCTAAGTTAATTAATTAGAATTATGTTGATTAAATAATTGGTTAAATAGAAATTGACTATTATAAAGTTAAGCAGAATTAAATTAACCTAACTAAAAACTCACCGTTGCTTATAAAATTAAATCACTTACTGGTAGAAATCAAAGTCTACCGATAAGATATGAAAAAGAGCTACCAGTAGAGAAAAAGGACCCCTGCTATCGGTAGCTCAGCTACCGATAGTCTGGCAAGTCACGACAAGTTTTATATAACATTAAAAATAAAAATTAAATTAATTAAAAAACTCAATGATTAATAAAAATAATAAGTTAAATAAAATAAACAAATAAAGATTTGACTAAACAAATTGAATATTAGTGATATTAAAAACACGTCAAGAATAAATCAATTATTTTAAGGTCCAAAATTACATAAAATGTTATAAAAAGTGAATAATTGTCAAATTTATTTATAAAAATACAAAAGTGAATTTATTTATTAAAAAGTGTTAAATTAATTAAATAAATTGTATAAAATGTAATAAAAAGATGTGGCAAACTGAGTAAAAATAAGGCCACATCAACAAACAATTCAGACATTGAGGATATGATTCGATCTTGTTCAATGGACTACTAGGGAAGTTGGGATCATCATTTTTCGACAGTTGAGTTTTATTATAATAATAAAAAATTTCATTCTAGTATACAGATGACACCTTTTGAGGTATTGTATAGAAAGTGGTGTCAGACTCTAGTGTTTTGGGATTAATTCGGTGAAAGGATGTTGATGAGGCTGAAATTTGTAGAGTAAGTGGTTGAGAAAGTGATGATGATCAAGCAGCACATGAGGACAACTCAGAGTATGCAGAAACGTTATGTAGATAACAGAATGAAATACATCTCTTTCAAGGTAGGTGACCATATTTTCCTTAAAATATATCCATGAAAATGTGTGATCAATTTTGGTAAGAAAGGGAAGATAATTTCGTGGTTCATCGGTCCTTTCGAAATCCTAGAGAATGTTGGACCAGTTGCATATTTAGTTGCTTTTCCTCAGAGTTTGTCTTAGTTACATAATGATTTTCATGTTTCGATGTGGAGAAAGTATGTTCCATATTCAACTCTTGTTTTAAGCATAGAAGTATTTCATCCGGAAGATAACCTTTCATATGAAGAGAAACTAATTCAGATTCATGATCTAAGGGAACAAGTATTGAGGAATAAGTTAATCCACTAGGTAAAGGTTTTGTGGAGAAACCACATGGTTGAAGAAGCAATATGGGAGTCTGAAAATTCTATAAGGTAGAGGTACCCTCACTTCTTTAATAGGTAAATAAAATTGCGAGGATGCAATTTCTAGAAGGTGGGGATAATGTAACACCCCAAGGATTTCTGAAAATAAATCAGAATGAATGAAACATTGTTTTAAGTAGATATTTATAACACGGATTTAATCATAATTTTTTCACTTCTAGGATTTCAATTTTGAAAAAATTCTACAATTGTGTTCGGTAAGTTATTTAGGGTCTAATGGAACCAACATAATTTTTGGTTAATAGTAACATACCCTTATGAATAGTAATATTACCCTAATGAATAGTAAATTTTATTTTTATTTTATTTTCTTAAGGATTTATGATAATGACATATTGGTTAATTTTTCAATGTGATATAAAAGCAGTTATACATTTAAAATTGTTAATTTTTGAATAAAGTATGATTTTATTTAAAAATTAAATTAATAATATTAAGAAAATTATTTTCCAGAAAATGGAGTTCATTTTTAAATTCTATAATTCGAAAAATGGTAAGAGTGATTTTTTGGGAATTTTCTGAAATTCTAGAATTTTTGATGAATAGTGAAATACGATAAAATATCGTATATTCAAATTATCAATTAAATGCACTATTTATGACATCATAAGTGACGTAATACCTCTTTCTTTAAACTCACATTCCATTATTACTATTTTGGGTCACATGAATTAATACTATTTCTAGTCTTCATCAAAAATATTACAATAATTATTAAAATAATGAAAAATACCTCCTCTCTTACACTATAAATACCACCTTCATTCCCCTCTTCCTCCCAAAACACTCAAGCCTTGAGCCTTACCCATGTTCTTACCAATACTCTTCCCAAGGATCTTCCCCTATTTGTAGAGTTACTAGTCTCACCAAAAGGCCAAAATCAATGTACTTAAAGAGGATCTCAAAGAGAAAAGATCAAGAGGTAAACATCCTCTTTTGTTTTCTTTGTTTTCTTTCATTTTATGTTATTATTTTTAATTTCATTTAGATTATGTTGGGATATGTCATTAAAGATCCCCATTATATCCTATATTATGTAATAATTATGAGAGAACCCTTTTCTGTCATCAAAATATTTTATGAAATTTTAAGTGATGCCGTTAGGCTGCCGAATTTTCATAATGAATTTATCAACTTTTCTTTTATTTCGAGATTCCTTTATTTTATTTTCCTTCCTCACCTCCCTTAATCCAAGAGGTATGAATGATCCAGTATCTTACATATTCTTTATTTCAACATTTTTATGGAATACTCACCATTATATTTCTCTTCCTCTCCCACTTATTCCAGAAATTAAAACACCATCTGTGATGTGCGATTTACCGACATCGTGGATGATGTGATTTCAATTTCATTTAATTTCTTCAAAACTAGTCATGAAACCATTTTTATTGTTTAAAAAGATTATAATTTCTGTATTATATTTTATATAATGTTATTTAATCTTTTTTCCCACATGTTATTAATTTATGAAACAAAATGATAACTTTACGATCAAAGAATCTCCAAAATAACCTAAAAAATATCAATAAAGTTTTAACTCAAGAATCATCCTAATGTCAGAATTCAAAACGATAAATGGTATAATTTATGGTTATTTAAATATTCAAATACGACTCTATTACAATTATGGAGTTTCACTTCCAATCGACAAGAACATCCATCATGAACCAATCATGGAAAACATGTTAGGAACGCACCCAAAACAATGCAAGGAACAAAATACTAATAATTAAAGGGTGAAATTATGTAATAAAATGATCATATAAAGTGTTATAAAGTTTAATATTTTTATTTAAGATATTAATAACTCTCTTTTAACAATTATACAAGAGGTTTGAAACAAGTTTGATGTATAAAAACCCCGAGGTAAGGGAATTTGTAACCTGATTTTCATTCTTTGGGTTAACCTTCTACATCATTATTTATGTGCTATTAAAATTGTTTTTCTGATGGGTTTTGTTTATATTATGTTAAATTATGTGTAATTATGCTGTATATACATATTCCATCCACACTATTAAGCCTCTTTTAAATTGTATGATATTTATAAGTGGATTTTCTTTTAAAATCCTCTTTTAAAATTCTGTTGAACAAAATTCAAAAGTAATGATTTTTAAGAAATTATTAATGTTGTATGATTATGTTATGATTTTTGGGAATTGTTTATTATTAATTTTGGGACCTATATTTCCCTAAAATGCATTGTGTATGTTTATGTTGGAGTTCATTTGTACGGTTACTCCAAGTGTAACTGCGATGGTTATAGAAATTGTAAGGTAGTCGTGATGGTTACAAATTATAAGGTAGACGAGAGGGTTAAAAGATTATGCAAGTAATGACTCAAGATACCTTTATGGTTTTATTTATGTTCTTATATTTCAAGGGAATATTTTTGAAATCTCATGTTTCACAAAGTATGTAAATATGGGTGAAAGGTATGTCTTTTGAAAATGTTTTCATGCATTACAAGAATTCATGGAATAATGTGTTCTTTCATTTTTTTTATATCCCTTACTAAGATTTTTGTGATCAACCCAAAATTTTAAATTATTTTCACAGGTTTTAAGTATGTGTAAGAAAAAAAAGGAATCAATGCTAAATGTGAAAAGAATTGTCAAAGAAATCATGTCTTATTTGAAAACTTTTTATATCTTGGAAGAAATGAGTATTATTTTTGTGGTATCCACTCTGTAATAATATGTAATGTCATGAATTTGTTATGTCCCTTTTCTATAAATATCTAAACTTGAAAATATCCTAAATGTGAAAGGAAGTCATTTTTTGAAAAAATTCAAGATTATGTAATGTAATAAGAAATGTTCCTTGTAATATTACTCAAGGAATGTTGTAATATCCCAAAGAAAGAATACTCAGGGCATAATACTACATAATAATCATAAGAAATCCATCAAACCCTAGTATTTTAGGTATATCCACCTCACTCATAGCGATGCCAATCCTTAATATCATCTCCCCTAAACAACCCTTCGTTTATTTCAAAAATAAAAACAGTTTATTACATAAAACCTTCACTTGATACAACATATAAGATCGATAGGTCTTGTTTCTTTAGGGCTTAGGAATATTACATAACAACTTAAAATATAAAACACAACATCTTAGTGAAAAAACTCTTTACATGACCACTACATTCCCTCATACTTAGCATTGCATTGGATAACCTGGGGACATGAATAAGAAAAGGGTGAGCTATAAATCCCAGTAACGAAATAAACAAAGCATAAAAAAAATATTAAAATACATGTTAGCCAACAGGAATATCAATGGATTTCAATATAAACATAAACATAATGTAAGGATAATGCATGATAATCATAACATGGAGATGTGGAAACAACACTTAACATGGAATTAGCATGATCCAAGGATCATTGCACACGGATCATGAGTAAACCATAATTACACATGAAGTAGGAGTAAACCCTCATTTCACTTGAATAAGCATTATTCAACACTCATTTCACATGATGTATCATGATACTATACTTTACCCAATGCATTGGAGTGCTATTAGAGTGCACCCTTCTTAAACATTTCATTTCATGCATAAGTGTGCCACATGAATCATATAACTTGGAATCAATCAACATCATAAGTTATTACACGATTAAGGAATTTGGAATAAATACATGAATGCACCATTCAATATTTATTTGTAAATAAAGTTTAATACCCTTGATAGAGGCATGGGTATGGTAGTCACTACACAATGATCTTGGCTTGGAAAAACGCGGTGCAATTTTGGAAGCATAACCACATGACATAAGAATTCAAAAAAGGGTTGATGAGATAAAAATGGGTGTCTAATCATATGTAGATGAAATGGATAGTGATTGGGGGTCATATAGATACGTGTTCCAAATAATTTGATGTAATTTAGATATATAATACAAAACAATTGCTTGAATGTAAATGAGGAGAGAGAAAATCCTTACGGAATTCCGGCATGGTAACCGGTATGAATAGAAGGAATTGATGAGAGATAAATGGGTCTATAATCATTAAAAAATAAATCGGAGAGTATAGGGGAAGTGAAAAATCATACCCCAATATTTATAATTTAAAATAAAAGGGCATAACAATATAAGGAAACTTGGACTTAAATAAGGAAAGTGAGAATCCCTTACTTGGAAGTGTGATCACAAAGGCTTGGGAGGGGATTGAGAGAGGATTATTGGGAGATTTGGGTTCCTTTTGATGATTATAGAGTGGGGAGGGAAGAGGTTTGACGAACTCTAAATGCTTTCAGTTAAGAGGAAGTGGGAGCTTGGGTGGGTTTATATAGGAAAGGAGAGGGGATTATTCATTATTTAGGTTTGGGATACCTCACCTTAATCTAATAAAAATAACAAATCAACCCATGGTTTTTGAAAAAGGGGAGTGAAAAAAATAATTTATAAGGCCAATGGACTAGCGTCTTAAAATAATAGGGTTGCTTATGTGGAGGCGAGTCACACTCTCATGGAAATCAATTTAAAAGGTTAAAATGTTTTATAAGTCTTGAAGGGTCCACTAAATCTTTTTGAAATAAATAAAACAAACCTAAAATCACATTATTTTAATTTTAAAACACATATTGGCCTAAAATAATGTTTATATTATTTTATTACATCACTATTGGGGCATTATGATGTCATAAAATACATTATATATTTAATCGGTATTTAATTTTTGCCAAACAATTCGACCGTCTCAGAAAGTTATGAAACATTCACCATTGGAAAATTTCAATACCCTAATTCCAAAAATAATATTCATTTTATCCAAATAATTTTCTAAATATGTGAATTTTCACTTTTAAAATAAAAACAGATATTTATCGAAAATTCATAGGTTTTGACAAAAACAGCTTTCAAATGTTAATAAAAATTACAATTTCATTCAAAAAATTGTAAGATCATTTATATTTAATAAAAATTAATTTAATAATAATAATATAAATTTATTAAAATAAAATTTAATTCAAAAATCCATTAATTCACCAAAATAGATTTATTAGTTTAATATTAACTAAAAATACTATTTGTGCTTTAAAAACAGTTTACAAAGTAACAATAATAAAATGAATGTATATTATATACAAAGATATTGCAGATAATAATAGTTCTATGGTATTGTTACATAACCCCTTATGAAACCCACATAATACTGAAGGGTAAGGAGTGTGATGCTGACATACTCTTGGGGTGGCTTAGATAACATCGCTTGAGTGGTAATATAAATCAACTTCCACTTCTCCCACATGCAGTTCCGCTCAAGATTAACATATTCAAGCTTAGCTTGGGCTTGGTCAAGAGAAAATATTAATGACGCCACCTCCATTCTGATCTATGAAAAATGGGCTTTGTAAGAGGTAAGCCTACTGGATGAGGCCATCAATTCCATTGTCTGAGTAAATTGGATTTGTTTAAGCCCAATATTAATACTAATCATGTGATCACTATTCAACAGCTATATTAGAAACGGGCACATTTCTTAACATAATTTTAAAATACAAAACATAAAACCAAATAAGTGCATATTTTTTACATAACCATAAGAATACATTTAAATATACCAAGGGGAATTTTCATTAATGAATTTTTTTGTCATTATAATATTCCCCCCTTAAGAAAATTTTCCCTTGAAATTTCCTTTTCTCACACTAAAATAGATGTGTGTAACTTTTCTTCATCACTTCCTCCAATTCCCACATCAATTCTTTAAACTTGTGGTTGATGAGGGGCATTGTCTTATTTTGTAGAACATCTTCCCTATGATCAAATATCTTCACTGGTTTCTCCTCGTAATAAAGATCATCCTCTAGTTGTACTACCTTTGAAGAGAGTACATGTGAAGGGTCCAGTATGTACTTTATTAAGAGGGATACATGAAAGAAATCATTTACTTTGGACAAGGTATGTGGAAGTTCTAGTCAATAGGCCATAACCTCGACATGATCAAGAATCTAGAAGGGGATCATGTACCTAGGACCTAACTTAACCTTCTTTCCAAACCTCATGACCTTATTCCATCGAGATATGTGCATAAATACCATATATCCAACTTTGAACTCAAGGTCTCATCGACAATTATCCACACAACTCTTCTATCAACTTTGGGCTTCCATGATATGATGCTGAATGGGTTTCACCTTCTCCACCATTTCTTCGACCATTTCATGTCCTAGAAGGTTACGATCACTGAAATCATCCCAAAACAGCAGTATTCTACACCTTTTTCCATAAAGTACTTCATAAGGTTCCATTCGGATGCTCGAGTGGAAAATGTTACTGTAAGAGAACTCAACCAGAGGAAGATGTTGATCCCATCCTCCTTTAATGTCCATTGAGAATGCTCTCAACATGTCCTTAAGTGTTTGGATAGTCTGCTCAGATTGGCCATCAGTTTGAAGATGATAAGTTGTATTAAAGTTCATCTCAGTATCTAGAGCATGTTGAAGACTCTTCTAAAACATAGAGGTGAATCATTGATCTTGATCGGATACAATCTATAGTGGTACCCCACTAAACCTTACCACACCTATGATGTATATCCCTGTAAGTTGATCCAATGAAAAATACTCCCAAATTGAAATGAAGTGTGAATTTTTTTTAAGATAATCCACAACAACCAAGATTGCATTGTTGCCTTTGGATTTCTTCGGATGTTTGGTGACAAAGTCCATGGTGATGTTCTCCCATTTCCATACTGGTAGGGGCAATGGTTATATCATCCCCTTAGACTTATGCCTCTTTGCCTTCACTTGTTGACACACTAGGAACTTTGATGTATACTCTGCGATCTCCTTCTTTATATTATCCCACCAATAATGCTCTCACATATCTCGATACATATTTTTGTTTCCTGGGTGAATAGAGAAATTTAATCAATGTGCATAATCCAAAAGTTCCTTATTCAGCTCCAGACATGATGGAACACATAGTCTTTTCCCAAATCTCACAATTCCTTCTTCATTAGCATTGAACTCTAAGGATTTCTATTTTTAGATAACTTCCACTTTATTCTGAATTTCCACATCATCCTTTGGAGCATCCTTTCACTTTTCCAAAAGAGACAGTTGACCAATCATTTGTGAAAGGATTGATGATGTTACCTTATTTATGATTCCCATGTCCATCCTCATAAAATCTAAGAAGATTGGATCCTTCTCTATTATCATCAATGATAGAATTTATGGATCCTTTCTACTTAAATAATCTGACACCTTGTTCGCTTTCCCAGGGTGGTAATGGATTGAGCAGTTATAGTCTTTGATCAGATCTAACCATCTTCATTGGCACATGTTCAAATATTTCTGTGTGAATATATAATTGAGGCTTTTATGGTCTGTATATATTTCAATATTATCCCCAAAGAGATAATTCCACCAAAATTCTAAAGAAAATATCACTTAATCCAACTCTATATCATGTGTTGGATAATTATGCTCATGAAATTTCAGTTTCCTTTAAGTATAGGCAATGACTTTGTCATTCTGCATCAACACACAACCCAGTCCCTTCTTCGAAGCATCAATGAATACCACAAAAAGTTCTCCACTTGTGGGTAATGTGATCACAAGCACAGTGATAAGCCTCTTTTTTTAACTCCTTGTAGCTTTATTCACCTTCATCACTCTAAGAAAACCTTACTCCCTTATGAGTTAGCTTGGTATGAGGGTTGGACAATCATTAGAAATTTCTCATAGATCGTTGATAATTTCCAGATAACTCCAAGAAGCTACGGATATCTGTTACCGATGTTGGCCTCGACCATCCCTCTATTGTAGTTGTCTTCTAGGGATCCATAGATATCCCATTTGTTGCGATGATATGGCCCATGTATGAAACCTCCTTCAACCAGAACTCACACTTGATGTACTTTGCATAGGAGCTTCTCCTTTCTCAAGGTTTCCAGTACATTTCTTAGATTCTCCTCATGATCCTCCTTGGTTTTGTAGTATATTAGAATATCATATATGAGGACTACAAAAATTTGTTGAGGTAATCTCTAAAGACTCTATTCATCAATTCCATTAATATTGATGGAGCATTAGTGAGTCTAAATGGAATTACTATTTATTCACAGCGCCCATATCTTGTACGAAAAGTAGTATTGGGGAAATCTTCCTTATTCACCGTTAATTGAAAATATCATGACCGCAAATCTACCATGGAAAATTATTGTAAGCCACACATATAATTGAACAAGTCATCAATTCAAGGAAGATGATACTTGTTCTTTATCATGATTTTGTTGAGCTCACAATAATCAATGAAAGGCATATTAACCCATCCTTATTCTTGAAGAAGAGGACTAGTGCACCCTATAGGGAAGCACTTGGGACTATAAACCCTTTATACATATTCTCGTGTAGTTGTTTCTTCAGCTCCTCAAGCTTTACAACACCCATTCTATACGGAGTATTGGATATTGGAAATTCCCCAGGTATAAGGTCAATTGAGAATTTAACATCTCTCCAAGGAGGGATACCAAGCAATTACTTGGGAAACACTTCAACAAATTCCTTCACAATTCGCATGTATTTAAGGATGGTTGCTTCATTGGAATCAATCATCTGATCCAGACATGGATGCTCATAGGGTAGTAATATCTATGCTTAAGATGATGTAACTAAAGAAGATTCATCCTTCTCCTTACACTTGTACATAATCGAGGGTTAATTCTCCACATGGAGAGTGATTTCCCTCTCACGGAAATTTATGTTGGATCTATATAAAGAAATCCTATCCATTCCAAGAATTTCATGAAATTCCACTAGAGGGAGTATGAAGAGGTTTGCTGGGAAGTTCATTCCAAATATTGTGACCCGGGAGGAGTTATATTCATGGAATGCAATGATTTCCCCATTTCCCGTACTCACCGACATGTTCACTTACATGATTTTTAGAGGTGTTGGGATTGTTCAACTAAACTTTAAGGATATAAAATAATGTGTAGAACATGAATTGAAAAGTTCATTTTCTATCCTTGAATGAAAAACTAGCGTACCTATCACCACTTTGTTTTCGGGGTTCACTTAAGAGGTAGTGATGGAAAAGCTCTCCCTTTATACCTTGGAGGTTGTTGGTTGCCTATGAAAACCCTTGGATAAGGGCAATGATTTGAAATATGCCCTTGTTATTTACTATTGAATCAATGAACAATACATTTAGAGTCGAACAGAGCATTCCTCTCCTCTGTCGTAGCCATGGGTTTTTCTTGTCGGCAGTTAACATATAGGTGTTCTTCTCTTATACACCTAAAGCATTTCCTAGTACCCTTAATGAAATTTATGGGGTACTTCTTTCCTCAACTTTGGAAAGTGGGGTGCTGGATCTTCTAAGAACCATTGGATTTATCCATAGGACCACCCGAATTGAAGTCCACCTTATGATTCTTATCTCCATGATACCCCGGAGATTCACCGATCTCCATTTAGACCATAAGGGAACATTGGAAAATTTCCTCATAGATTCCAAGGTCATAGATCTCCAGGGAATTCCATAAGCTAGGTTTCAACCCACCAAAGAAGCAGTTAACCTTGTATTCAGTAGTAACGACAAAGCTAGAAGTGTAGGACCCCGGGACACCCTGAGAGGGGAGGGGTGAATCAGGGTGGAAACTTTTTCTTCTTAAAGTTGTGGATCTTGTTCCCACATTGGTAGGAACTACTTAAACCTGTATGATGGATATGAACAGGAATTAAACATTCACAAGCAGAGAGATGACACAGCTATTTTTACTTGGTTCACCACTAAGGGCTACGTCCAAGGAGCATACGCCGACAGGTTGTCGGTCGTACCTAAGTCCACTATGCTTCACTAGCTGCGGATTACAAGTGTTCGGGTACAGACACTCTGTCCCTGGCTCACTGCCTTTACAATTGTTCAGGGATAGCTCACTGCGTCCCTCAGGTCACTCCCGTTGACTCCCCCTGGCTCACTGCCATTGGTGAAGTCCCACTCAGTTTATAGACGTAAAGGTCTCTTCAATAGGTGTGCATTGAAGTTCTTCGTCTCCTGTTCAGCATGAGACATTGCTTGCATCAGGATTCAGATTTGATGCTCCTTTTAGTTCAATCCTTCTTCTTTAGTGCAATGAATGAATGCACTAGATCCCCTTGTCTTCGTTTGCCTGAATCACAATCACTGATGTGATTGCTTACTTAATGAAGCTCAGCTTACTCGGTGTTGTCAGAATCAGTTGTCCATGTATGCATGAGATCATGCATGTATCATTTAGATTTCTTCTTCACTCTCGCTTTGCACCGAAAGTATCAGGCTATCATCAGTTCTTGTGCAGCTCCAGAAAGGCGGGCGTGCTTCAACAGTGTCTGGGTCTCCTTTTCAAGCCCGGCGCGCAAGTCTCCCGGCGGCGCGCAAGTCTCAGGCGCGCAAGTCTAACCTGGCGCGCAAGTGTCTCCAAAGCACTTGCACGACTCTGCCTTCTTGAACTTCAAACCTGCGCGACTCACTTCCTTCCTTGCCCAAATCACCTAGGGCTCTCAACCATCAGTTGGCGCGCAACCTCTACTTGCGCGACCAAACTGCCACTTGCGCGGCTCAGTCACCTGCGCGACGAGAGCTCGAACAATCTCAAAGTCTTGAGCTCCGTGCGTAATGAGGAGGGGTGGTCCAGTATTTATAGGCAAACTGGACCCCCTGCGCGGCGGTGCGCAAGTCATCCATCGGCGCGCAAGTCTTGTCTCCAGTAACCTATGTCGCGCAGCTCACTTGCGCGACCAAACCAACACTTGCGCGACCTTCTTTCCTTAGCCAAATTTTGATGTTCTGATCCTCAAAAACATATGGCGCGCAAGTCTTTTATCCTCCAAGAGTATGGCGCGCAAGTCCCTTTTCCAAAATCACTATTCTTCATCTGTTGATTTTGAGGCCCTGAAATTTGGCAAACACTGGAAAACAGCGCCACCTTGTATCTGCTCTTTTTGTACCGCCTCCAGATCATCCATTCCTCTGTCGATGTTCTTGAATCAAACATAGATCATTGACCACAACTCTTGAACTCGACATGTCACCATGGAATCTCCTTTGTCAACAAATTTGTATGTCGTTTATTTGCTTTGTCGACAAGCACGATCACCTCAACAACACTTCTTCTTGGTGATCTGTATCCTTCAGCAACTCTTTTGCTTTTATCACAAACTCCACCATTGTGATATGTATTCTTTGAAGGAACATCTTTAGTACCATCATCTTCTATGACAGTGTGATGCGCATGGCCATTTCATAAGTCAACTCATTGGCACATTGCCTCCTTCATCAACCGTTATGATCATCTTCATGCAAACCATGTGATTCAATCCATCAAAAAGTCTCTAGCATGGTTCTCACGCAATCATGAGTGATTTCAAAACCCATTGTTCTTATGCAATAATGAGGAATTGCATGGTCTTCATCAAAGCCCATGGTTCTTATGCAATAAGGAGGAATTGCATGGTCTTTATCCAAAAACACCATCCTGCTTTAATCATCCTTGGATGGATTACTCCTCACATTCTTCATTGTTGTAAACAATGTATCACCTTTGACACATGTTCTTTGAACTTACGATCAGCACAACAATCGTCTGAATCACTACTCCTCTACTTCATTGGAGTACTTCATGATCTCCTTCATTGTGAGCTTCCATTCCTCCATTTTATTAGAGTACTTCTTGATCTCTTTCATTTTGATATTCCATTGACAACTATTGACAACAAATACAATCCTGTACACAAAGTGGTTCCAACAATCTCCCCCTTTGTATTTTTTTGTCAATACCTTATACATCTTCTGAAATGAATTGGTCAATGTCAAAATGAGAATCTTCTATTCAATCAACTTTTCTTTTCAAACGTTCATTTCACTTTCTCTCCCCCTTATTGACAAGAAATACAAAGCACATAGTAGGGAGGGTATCAATCCACACTTAAGCAATGTTTCATTAATCATTTCACTCTAAGTCTACTTGAGCAATGCTCGATGTAGAAAACAAGAGGATTTGATTAAGTCAACAAGGCTGTCCATTATCCACAGATCATGATACCAACATGAGATGATAACTCATCTATCTTGTCTTCAAGGTTTTACCACTTTAATTCCAGGTAGAAGAAGATCAACTATGATAGAGAATAATCAACCTGAAACTCCTGCACTCACTTCAGCAAATAGATCAAAAACATTCAAGTGCAATTGGCAGGATAAGTGACCTCGGGGCACTTCCATTCTCTTTATGTCACTGATCAATTCAGTTACTCCCCCTTTGTAAAATAATATTTGATCTGAGAAACCAAGGGATAGAGATTGAGAAATGACATACCTTCTCCATTGGTGTGTTCTTCAAGAAATTCACAGAATAATTGCTTTTGAGTCCACCTGGAGTTGATATTGATTGAAACAGTGATCATGGAAGCTTCTTAATTTTTCTCCCCCTCAAGGGAAACACTCCTCATCATCTTCATCAAGAGTGATCCTTCGTCATCATAATCCTTGAATATCAATTGAAGAGTCCACTAAGGATGGAAACTTCTTCAGCTTCGCTATCAAGAGTTGACAGCATTCACTACTTCTCAGGTTCTCCCCCTGAGAGTATGCTTCACCTTCAATTCCCTGCATTGTTAGCACAAATACAATACACAAATGATTACGGGAATAAGGTGGATCCTCCTTGCTTCATCAACATGAGTTGCAAGGTTGAGATGCTTTTCTCAACCATGTTCCTCTGTTTACTCCTGTCTTCATGCCTGCTCCTCTGATCATATGTTCTGACATCTGTTGGTGTGGCATGGCTCTCTTCACACTCTCTTCTACTTTGTGTGAGGAATTGTTCTGCTTAGCAGCCAACATGTAAGATAACATATTACTCCTCTTAATGACTGCTTCTTGCTCTGGTATTAAGGTTAGGCAACCTTTTGCAACATGACCAGATTTATTACATCTCTCACACAAAACTTCTTTGACACGTGCATTTCTATTTGTTTGCAATCTCTCCTGCACTGTGTCTTCATCATGTGAAAGTTTCCCTTTTCCTTTGTCACCATCCTTGGCCTTTTCAGCTTCAAGTTTCCTCATTCTTTTCAAATATTCTGGCCAGATGACCAATATGTCATTGGGAA
This sequence comes from Viscum album, assembly GCA_963277665.1. NCBI lineage: Eukaryota > Viridiplantae > Streptophyta > Magnoliopsida > Santalales > Viscaceae > Viscum > Viscum album. Next base: position 1,796,713,972 of record OY728120.1, read on the forward strand.
CTTTTGCAGCTGGTTTCGGTCTCCCACATGGGTTCTTCTGAGTTTCATCCCACTTAGTGTTTCGTTTGGATGAATGACCCTTAAATTGCACGGATCTAAAATCCTGGGTCTTCTCAGCTTCCCTACTTGAGATCTTCTTGGGGAAATGTGTGTTCGCCACATTCTTCTTATTACATCCCAAGGTACTTTCATCATACTTAGACGGAATAAGAGGTCTTCTGTTCTTATCAGCTCTGGATATCTGTTGACCAGGGCATGCACCATTCTTGTGACCACTGCCGTTGCATACATCACAGATGTTATCAAGAATTCCAAATCTATTTGCGGTGAACAGATGCTTCTATATCTGCTGATGTTGCTTCTTCTTCTCTGGGTTCCTTCCCTTTGATATAGGCTTTCCCTGTGCTTTTCCATGAAAGGGATTATAAAAACAATCTAGTGCACAGTGCCCAAATCTGTTGCAGCACCAACATTGACCCACAAATCTTTTCTTCTTTGCATCTTCTGTATTAAGTTTTTGGGCCATCTTCTTAATCTTTTGTGCTCTGTTTGAGGAGCCAGCTTCCTCCTTTTTCTTCTCATCCACCCTAGTCATGGTGGTAGGTTTCTTCTTCTCACCTTTCCTCATCCATACTTGTTTAGATCTTTTCTTCCCACCTACACTGATTGTACGAGTATATTTAGAAATATGAGTACAAGATGGATTGGATGGTACCTTCACTTTCTCAGTTGCTTGTGATAGATCAAAGAGTGAAGTCATGATCTTCTTATCACATGTTGGAGGTCTTTTGACTATAGAATCCTCCAGTGAGCATTGAGTACCAGCAGCAACTGATTCTTGATGTGGATAATCAAGAGTGGTCATAATCTTCTTGTCACATGTTGGAGGCATTTCAGCCTTAGACTCCTCCAACGAACATTGAGTGCAAGCATCAATCATTTCATTCTTTTGTGAAGTCTCAATATGTGTGTTCTCAATCTTGGTCAATTGAGCTTCCAATTTTTGACCCAGAATATTGAGGATGATCTTCTGATCTTCAATCGTGATCATCTTCTCTTCACAAGTCTTCTTCAACCATTCAACCTCATCTTCATGCATCTTAACTTTGTTTTGTAACAAAGAGTCAAGTTCCCTGAATTTAATGGAAGTTTCTTCCAAACAAAAATTCTTGATTTCATTGCTCTTCTTCAGCTCAACTTCAAGTGCATGGACCCTTTCTCTTAGAGTCTTATTGACTGCCTCGTTTTCTTCAAAGACTTTCACCTGTTTGGTGAGCTTCATGTTTTCCATAACTTTTCTTTCCAAACCGTCTTCCATATTGTCAGCTTCCCTTTCTAATCGATTTATCTCAACCTTCATAGATTGGAATAGGCTACAAATAATAGCAACCCTTTCTTCGGGAATATTATGCAGATATGTTCTGAGTTTTTCCTGAAAGCTTGAACTAGGGGTATCATCCTTTCCTCTGGATGAGTTCTGAGCCACCTGCTTGATACCTTCCATGCCTAATGTTTCTTCATTATTGGAATGGCATGGAGAACAGGACACTCCATCTTCTTTGGATGTGGGGGACTTCTTCATCATCTTCTTCTCTTTCTTTTTCCTATTTGTCAAAGTCTTAGTGGATACAGATTTCTGCTCAGAAATGACTGCGTCATTATCAAGACTGCTCTTCATTGTTGACTCTAGGAAAGAAACTCAAATCCTCTTCTCAATAGAATTACTGGAGAATATCCAACATACGTCAACCTCCCTCTGATACCACTTGTAGGACCCCGGGACACCCTGAGAGGGGAGGGGTGAATCAGGGTGGCAACTTTTTCTTCTTAAAGTTGTGGATCTTGTTCCCACGTTGGTAGGAACTACTTAAACCTGTATGATGGATATGAACAGGAATTAAACATTCACATGCAGAGAGATGACACAGCTATTTTTACTTGGTTCACCACTAAGGGCTACGTCCAAGGAGCATACGCCGACAGGTTGTCGGTCGTACCTAAGTCCACTATGCTTCACTAGCTGCGGATTACAAGTGTTCGGGTACAGACACTCTGTCCCAGGCTCACTGCCTTTACAATTGTTCAGGGATAGCTCACTGCGTCCCTCGGGTCACTCCCGTTGACTCCCCCTGGCTCACTGCCGTTGGTGAAGTCCCACTCAGTTTATAGACGTAAAGGTCTCTTCAATAGGTGTGCATTGAAGTTCTTCGTCTCCTGTTCAGCATGAGACATTGCTTGCATCAGGATTTAGATTTTATGCTCCTTTTAGTTCAATCATTCTTCTTTAGTGCAATGAATGAATTCACTAGATCCCCTTGTCTTCGTTTGCCTGAATCACAATCACTGATGTGATTGCTTACTTAATGAAGCTCAGCTTACTCGGTGTTTTCAGAATCAGTTGTCCATGTATGCATGAGATCATGCATGTATCATTTAGATTTCTTCTTCAATCTCGCTTTGCACCGAAAGTATCAGGCTATCATCAGTTCTTGTGCAGCTCCAGAAAGGCGGGCGTGCTTCAACAGTGTCTGGGTCTCCTTTTCAAGCCCGGCGCGCAAGTCTCCCAGCGGCGCGCAAGTCTCAGGCGCGCAAGTCTAACCTGGCGCGCAAGTGTCTCCAAAGCACTTGCGCGACTCTGCCTTCTTGAACTTCAAACCTGCGCGACTCACTTCCTTCCTTGCCCAAATCACCTAGGGCTCTCAACCATCAGTTGGCGCGCAACCTCTACTTGCGCGACCAAACTGCCACTTGTGCGGCTCAGTCACCTGCGCGACGAGAGCTCGAACAATCTCAAAGTCTTGAGCTCCGTGCGTAATGAGGAGGGGTGGTCCAATATTTATAGGCAAACTGGACCCCCTGCGCGGCGGCGCGCAAGTCATCCATCGGCGCACAAGTCTTGTCTCCAGTAACCTATGTCGCGCAGCTCACTTGCGCGACCAAACCAACACTTGCGCGACCTTCTTTCCTTAGCCAAATTTTGATGTTCTGATCCTCAAAAACATATGGCGCGCAAGTCTTTTATCCTCCAAGAGTATGGCGCGAAAGTCCCTTTTCCAAAATCACTATTCTTCATCTGTTGATTTTGAGGCCCTGAAATTTGGCAAACACTGGAAAACAGCGCCACCTTGTATCTGCTCTTTTTGTACCGCCTCCAGATCATCCATTCCTCTGTCGATGTTCATGAATCAAACATAGATCATTGACCACAACTCTTGAACTCGACATGTCACCATGGAATCTCCTTTGTCAACAAATTTGTATGTCGTTTATTTTCTTTGTCGACAAGCACGATCACCTCAACAACACTTCTTCTTGGTGATCTGTATCCTTCAGCAACTCTTTTGCTTTTATCACAAACTCCACCATTGTGATATGTATTCTTTGAAGGAACATCTTTAGTACCATCATCTTCTATGACAGTGTGATGCGCATGGCCATTTCATAAGTCAACTCATTGGCACATTGCCTCCTTCATCAACCGTTATGATCATCTTCATGCAAACCATGTGATTCAATCCATCAAAAAGTCTCTAGCATGGTTCTCACGCAATCATGAGTGATTGCAAAACCCATTGTTCTTATGCAATAATGAGGAATTGTATGGTCTTCATCAAAGCCCATGGTTCTTATGCAGTAAGGAGGAATTTCATGGTCTTCATCCAAAAACACCATCCTGCTTTAATCATCCTTGGATGGATTACTCCTCACATTATTCATTGTTGTAAACAATGTATCACCTTTGACACATGTTCTTTGAACTTACGATCAGCACAACAATCGTCTGAATCACTACTCCTCTACTTCATTGGAGTACTTCATGATCTCCTTCATTGTGAGCTTCCATTCCTCCATTTTATTGGAGTACTTCTTGATCTCTTTCATTTTGATATTCCATTGACAACTATTGACAACAAATACAATCCTGTACACAAAGTGGTTCCAACAAGAAGTGTATCGTACAATCCTTGTGAAGTTTCCCTCGTACGCTCTGACGAATTCATCGTCTTTTTTCCTGAGGGTAAGGAAGTCCCTTTCAATCTTATGCTGGAGGGTGCATGAAAAATATTTATCAAAAAACATCTTCCAGAAATCCTTCCATTATAATGCCTCAATATCCTCCTTAGGCTTTGTATTTTTGATCAATGTCCACTGTTGATCAGCTTCACCCTCCATATGATAAGCATCAATGAGAAACTTCTCTTTTTCAGAACATTAAAGTATGGAGAAGATAGTTTCAATGGAGTTGATCCATTGTTCGATGATTGATGGATTAGATGATCCATTAAAAGTATTAGGTCTTTTTCATAGAAATCTCTCGACAGTGACATGTTATTTCTTAGGGGGGTTTAACGTTCCTCTTGACCCATGTTTCTATTCAATGCTTGAGTTAACTCAGAGAGTATTGTGACAAAGTTAGTGACTCCCACTCCCATTGGATTGGGTATCTCATTAGAACATTCATCGCATTGATCTTCATATAGGTTGTTAGCCTGAGTCCTCCTTTTACCGGCCATTTTATGGAATAAAAGGAAATTTAGGGGTAACACATAATGGGTAATTCAAAGAAAAAAACTGATGAATTATAAATTACATTTATTTCCTTAAGTTATGAATCTATAATCTTCAATCTATGTTATCTATGATCTACTTTATAACATGTATTATAAGAGGAATTTTTTTAAATTCCCTTAATAATGGTTCATACTAAGATTGTTAATTTACCAAAGAATATCCCTCAGGAGTGTCATAACCAAGAGTGAATCTAGACCCATTGTTGTGTACCAGGATTCCTCGGGCCAAGCCAAAAACTTTTTATCAGATTTCTCACTCCTAGGTACATCTCTTCTAGAGCCACCTATACCTGTTCGTATCCAGACATGGATGTATTTTCTCGATAAATCACTTACTCAATACTCACTAAAACTTATGGATGTTTTTCTATACATAGTCTAGTATATAAGGCTTCACTAGGGGTTTTTAATCCTAATCCCAAAAATAACTAACCCTATCCTCTGATACCTACTATAACGACCATGATTTTATTTCACACTTAAACATAGTTTATTACATAAAAACATCACTTGATACAACATAGAAGATTTAGAGTTATAATGGATTTGGGGATTGGGAACATTACATAACAACTTAAAACATAAAATGCAACATCTTATTGAAAACTTCCTTTACATGACCACTACATTCCCTCATACTTAGCATTGAACTGGATAACCTGAGGACATGCATAAGAAAAGGGTGAGCCATAAAGCCCAGTAAGGGAATAAACGAAGAATTACATGAATATTAGAATACATTTTAGAAAATAGGCATATCAATGGAGCACAAGAGAAACATAAACATTAAGGCATGATAAGTCATGATATTCATAACATGGAGATGTGGCAACAACACTTAACATGGAATTAGCATGAGCGAAGACTCATTACACATGGAGCATGAGTAAACCCTAATTGCACATGAAGCATGATTAAACCCTCATTTAAATTAAATTATCATGATTAAACACTCATTTTACATGATTTATCATGATAATATACTTTACCCAATGCATTGGAGTGATATTAGGGCACACCCTTCTTAAACATTTCATTTCATGCATAAGTGTGCCACATGGATCATATAACATGGAATCAATCAACATCATAAGTTGTTCCACGATTAAGGATTATGGAATAAATACATTAAAGTACAATTAAATATATATATATGTGCATAATGGTGAATACCCTTGATAGAGGCATCAGTATGGTATTCACTACACAATGATCTTGTCTTGAAAAAATGCAGTACAATTTCGGCAGCATAGCAGCGTGACATAAGAATTTAAAAAAATGGTTGATGAGAGACAAATGGGTGTCTCATCATATGTATATGAAATGGACAGTAAGTGGAGTCATATAGATACATGTATCAATAAATTTAATGTAATTTAGATATGTAATACAAAATAATTTCTTGGATGTAAATGAGGAGAGAGAAATTCCTTACAGAATTTCTACATGGTAACAGGTATACATAGAAGGCATAGATGAGAGATAAAGGGGTATCCCATCATTCAAAAATGAAGAGGAAAGTATAAGGGGGTTATAAATTATAACCAAAAATTTATAATTGAAAATTAAATGGAATTACAATATAAGGAAACTAGGACATAAATAAGGAAAGTGAGAATCCCTTACTTGGAAGTGTGATCCCAAAGGCTTGGGAGGGGCCTGAGAGAGGCTTCTTGGGAGCATAGGGAACCTTTGGAGGATTCTATATAGATGAGAGAATTTTTTCGAATAACTCAAAAGGAATTATTTAAAGAGTAAGTGAGATCTTGGGTGGTTTTATATAGGAAAGAAGAGGGAATTCTTTATTATTTAGGTTTGGGACACCTCACATTAATCTAATAAAAACCACAAACCAGCCCATGGCTTTTTCCCATGGTTTTTTCCAAAGGGGAGTGGAAAAATATATTTTAAAAGGCCAATGTCTTAACATTTTAAAATAATAGGGTTGCTTATGTGGAGGTGAGTCACACTCTCAAGGAAATCAATTCAAAAAGCTAAAATGTTTTAAAAGTATTGAAGGGTGCACTAAAGCTTTCTAAATTAAATCAAAAAAACCTAGAATAAAATTATCTTAATGGTAAAACATATATTGGTCCAAATAATGTTTATATTATTTTATTACATCATTATTGGGTCATTATGATGTCATAAAACACATTATATATTTAATCAGTGTTTAATTATTAACCAAAAAATTCAACTGTCTTAGAAAATTATGAAAAATTCACCGTTGGATAATTTTGATGTCCTGATTCCAAAAATAATATTCATTTTATCCAAATAATTTTATAAATATGTGAATTTTTTACTTTTAAAGAAACCTACATTTATCGAAAATTCATGGGTTTTTACAAAAATAGCTTTCAAACCTTAATAAAAATTACAATTGCATTCCTAAAACTATACGATCATTTATATTTAATAAAAATTAATTTAATAATAATAATAATAATTTATTAAAATAATATTTAATTCAAAAATCCATTAATTCATCAAAATAGATTTCTTATTTTAATATTAACTAAAAATACTATTTTCGCTTTAAAAACTATTTACAAAGTAACAATAATAAAATGAATGTATATTATATACAAAAATAATGCACATAATAATAGTGATAAGGTATTATTACATAACCCCTTATAACACCTGTATATGATCGAAGGGTAAGGTGTGTGATGGTGAAATACTCATGGGGTGACTTGGATAATATCGCTCGAGTGGTAATCTCTATAAACTTCCACTTCGCCCATAGGTGGTTCCGCTTAAGCTTAACATATTAAATCTTAGATTGGGCTTGATCAAGAGAAAATCCCAATGACGCCACCTCTTTTATGATCTCTGACAAATGGGATTCATAAGGGGTAAGTCTATTGGATGAGGTCATTGCTTCCTTTATTTGAGTAAATTGGATTTGTTAAACCCCTATATTTATACTAATCATGTGATCATTGTTTAATGACTATATTAGAAACTATCACAATTCATAACGGTATTTTAAAATAAAAAATATAAAACCAAATAAGTGAATATGTTTTACATAACCATGAGAATACATTTAAGTAGACCAATATAAATTTTCATTAATTAGTTTTTAGGTTGTTACATCCCCCACTAGGTGTATCGCCTACCATAAGAATAAAAAATCACACACATGAAATAAAAAATATGGCATGAAAATAATCACATATCTCACAAAAAAATACCATGGTACTATTTTATTGAGACCCTTCCCTTCATGTCAAATCATGTCTTTCCTGTCAGGGCACCGACTAGATCCCCAATACCCATTATGATCTAATCTCATTGATACGATCTCATCCATATTGTAATCGTTCGAAACATTACCCACAATCTCCCCAAACCCAAACCTCATGTCCTAGTCTAACTATTAAAAACAATTATCTCTCATATTCATAATACCCAAGTATCTTCCCAACATATCAAGCTCTATACCCCTTGGAAACATGATTCCATGTATCGGAAAACTCCCATGACCTACACCTGGGATCCATTTCCCATATTTTAAGGAATATATTTAATCCTTCCACCTAGTTAGAACCCTTCTATATTACATATAATCTCATCACAAAGGACTCATCCCACTCATAGTGCTCATTAAGTCTTAACCCCCACTTATGAGGGTGTTTCTCAAGAATCCTTATCCATATGGTCATCTCATATATTTTTTCACGGATCTTAATCCTCTCAAACATATCATAATATCCTTATGGAAACCAACAAAAGGATACCCACATCAATTCTTATATTCATATGATAGCTGAAATCTCTTTTCAACTTACATAGTACCCACTAACCGTGGGGGCATGGTCACTATACAATTATAATTACCAATAGTGCTAAATAGAACTTATTCTAAGCTTAAGAGGCCTAGAAAAACCATATATATTTCTCAATTTTTTTCTTAGGCCACATTCATCTAAACATTCCAATACAACATGAATGAAAAAATTAATCATATATAAACAATTATATTAATTTACACAAACCAAAACATTCCACTGTACAATTATTCCAAAAAACACGATACAAATGGTTTCAACCTCTTCAAACATGGAAAATCATAAAAATGTCATGTGAATACTCTTTGCCACAAAGTTTACATGAAAAAACCATCTCTTTCCATATTATTATAAGAGATCAAAGAGACCACTAATAACTTCCTGATGATGAACTCTTCTTATCACCATCTCCATCTTCATCTCTACTTCCTGGTACCAGCACCTACAAGATAATTATATTGAAAATTAAATAGTGTTGTATATTTATATTTAAAAATAGAACCAATAATTATTTTTGAATTAAATGATTTTTAAGTTGTATGAATTACCTAATCACCACTTGTAATTGATGTAATATCACCAAGGAAAAATCTGTTCATCATCTGATATTAATCAACTAGCACTTTCTACAAAGCAGATATCTGAGCCCCTTATTCTTGAATTGTTCTTTTCATAGAAAAAAGTTCTCTTTAAGCATATTGGGGTAGGGAGTGACTAAAACTAGGAGTAGATGTAGCTGCAATCCCCAATGGACTGCTAAAGATCTCAGATGGTAATGGTCCTAACCTCATCCCACACATTCGACCATGTTTCTCCTTCCCAAGGACTTTATAAATTGGTTTATCCTGGGAGAGTGAGGACTGCATAGGATTTTCATCCCATAGATCTTTAATTTTTAACTATAAATAAAATATTAGTCATATTTTAATCAATATATACTAACATAGTGACAACTAATAATATGTTATTATAATGAAAAATTAATTCATACCCCAACTTCATTGGCAGGCTCATTAACATAACTCCCATCAGATTTTTTATGAACATCCAAACAATGTTATTTTTGGGAGACTTGGTTCCCTAAATTCTTTTAATGCATTAAAAAAAGATAAATAATCAATTTAAAATATGGAATAGATAATATTTTCTTATAAAAATTTAAACAAATTGAAAAGATTACCAGACTCTATCGGTTTATGTAAAAAATATTTGACCCTGCAGTGTGAGGGATGATTTTCATGGCTCAACTTGATGCATTATTCCTTGAAACATCTTAAAATAAATAAATGTACTTTAATACTGATGTATGAAATGTCATATTATTTTCATATACATGTATAATTAAAAAATGATATTAATATAATAATATATATTTAAATACCACATGATTCTCATCACAATGGTTATCCACAAATACTTTACATTGCCCTCTTGGTACCCCATTGGGTACCTTATCATATAGTTTTTTGGTGCTCAATGAAATATCGTTGAATTAATTCCATAATCTCCTATTAAAGTATTTCCACTTCTTACCCAAATTTTTCAATGTCCAATTTCATGCTATAAGATCAGCAATGAGAAAGTGGAAAAACATATATAAAAAGAGATTAATTTTGAAAATATTTGAATGAAATAACTTAATGACATTAAATTACACCATAATGTCTTAAAATTAACTTTATATATGAATTACGAACTTAATTTTTTCAAGATAAAGGCATAAGCCTCTAATCAGCATATGTAATCAGAAGGGTAACCAGATTTGCTGCTAGATAGCCTAGAATCTAGGAAAATAATCCTACGAATTCATTTGTTGGGACCCCATAATAGTAAAATGGGACAAAGATATTTATTCTATTCAATTACAAATATCTATACATTTCATATTTTTCTTCATAGTAGCATTGTTTCCATATTTTATGAAAAATAATTTAGTAGTATTTAAAATGTTAAATAACTTCTTTCATAATAAAAATTTTACCTATAACTGTCACACTCCAATATCCCCATGAAGAATTTGGAGTGGTGACTAGATCCCTCACCACTGAGGATACTAAATGGGGATGCATTGGATGAGTTCCTGATGGGACACAAATGGAGGGTGTGGGTGAAGGTGTGTGTGTGGGGGGGGTGATCAGATTATATCTCAGATTCTATAAGGAGGGATGCTAATGGATCATCATCTATTGGTATGGTCTAGGGAACTTCTATAAAGACTTGATATTTTCCATGTATTTTTTTAATTATATGGAATTATTACGAGTCTGCAAAAACTAACGACATGTGATTATGAGGCCCGGTGTGCCTGAAATGAATTTATGAACTTTTTTTAGGTACGTTTAGTAAACGCGTGAGAGGAATTTTGTAACTTGTCAACCGGTGATCAGAATTAAAATCTGAGGACACCATTGACCTTGCAATGCCGATATTCACTTAAGGAGACCTTCACCTAGACTGCAATAGGTCAAGGGTGGGAGTTAGTTTTTCAGATTATTGTGTAAGAAGAAAAATAAAATAAATAACATTTTATTTTTCTTTTTTGAAACCTCCATTTTGAATCTTGGTGGTGGGGACCACCTGAACCCCCCTTTATTGTGAAGAAACCCTTGGTTTTTCCCAAATTTAATGAGCCAACATTAATTGATTTAATTTACTTAACTTAATTAATATTGGCTCCTTACCTATCTTGGTGGAGATCGTTGGCGAAAGGGGGAGGAGGATTTCTCCGGAGAATTCTTAAAGTAAAAACATCCTCCAACAAACAACATCATCCGGATCAAGAAAGTGGACGATGCTTGAGCTCGGATCGGGAGCGTGTTGCGGGAGAAACGAACATCAGCCTCTTCATCGTCTTCCTCACGTCGTCTCTAAAGAATGAATGAGGTTGGGGGTTTATTTTGAAATATGATAATTATATTTTTGTTTATTCTTCATATTCTTGATTCTCAATGACGATGGCCAAACAAACACGGCCATCAATATGCTAAAATACCATGATTTTTTCTATTTGTTTTTTCATGTGTTCTTCGTTCGTTCTTCAACAAGAAATAATTAAGCGTGCTAAAACCAATTATTTTTATTGAGACTGACATATGGACATAGAGATCTCAACCCAAGGATCGTGAATATGTGGTCTTCATATTTTTCAGGCTTAGAATGAATCTGTGGTGACACGTAGAATAGGAGAGAGACCGAAAACCGGCCAGTCTTGTTTCGAGCAGGCAGCGCACCCAGAGGGCGTCCGACACCCGTTCAACTGTGGTTTTGAGGATACGGAACACTCAGAGGATGGCCGACACCCGGCTGACCACGTGCAGGCAGGGGGGGTGCATTTCCGCACCACCGGTAGAGGAAGAGGCTGTGACTATCGAGCCGTAATGGGACACCAGGGCAGCCGGAAACCGGCCTACCGCGGTAGGATAGCAGTGCCATCTCATTGCTGGAAGAAGGAAGCCAGTCAAAACTGCCAGCCAGCTATGTCACGCCGAGCGGGACCGCTCCTGTGGGTCCCACATTCCAGTAGGAGGTGCCACATGGCACCGCTGGGTTGGCCAAGCCGAACGGTCTGTTGGACCATTTGGAAGACCAGGGTTGCCTCTCCCAGGTGCAGCTTGGGCGGGCCCCAACATGGCGGACCGCACCAATCCGGGTGGACCAAACCTAGGTGGGAGGACCACACCAAGCCGATCGGGCCACACAGAGCGGGCCATGCCCAACAGGCCGTGCTCGGTGGGCCACTTTGACCGGGCCACACCTAGCGGGCCGCGCCCAGTGGGTCGGGCCACCCCCTTTGTGGGCCAGACCAGACCATGGACCAGCGAGCCGAGCCCACCATGGCCCAGCCTATCCGAGCTAGACCCGGACCGGGTGGGGAAACCCGAGCCGGGTCGGGTCAGGCCCGGCCGAGTCGAACAGGACACAGGCCCATCTGGAACAAGATACCCCTTTTTTCCATATCTTGAGAACCTGGCATCCGTTTGAAAAACCATATGTGGCACTAGATTCCTTGGATCAAGAAGGTCCTTGTGGTATAATTCACTTGAATTTTGGATAAATTTGGAGTATGGCCGGGTTGGATCTAACCTGAATCCAACCAGACCGTTAGAGTGGAAACACTAATAACTTACAGACAGGGCGTTCGAATGACTCGTCGTCAGTTTCTTGAGACCCTTATGACGTGTCCTTCCTTTAAGATACTTCTTTGTGGTACTTAGTGGAAGTTGAAGTATGAAACGAGGGCTTGAGGAGTGGATTCTCCTGGAATCTAGTGCACTTAGTGTGGGAACCTTGTGGATGGTTGTACCTGAGGAGTATTCCAATCCAGTGTGGGTCATCTTCGGATCCTGTGTGGGTCTGTATCTTTAGATCCTATGTGGGTCATCTGCAGATCATGTGTGGGATATCTCTAGAACCTATGTGGGTCATCTTTAGATCCTGTGTGGGTCATATTCAATCCAGTCTGTGTCAACATCAAAGATTCTCGACGAAGTAAGTTGATCGAGAAAAACAACTAATCATCTATACTTCTGTACTTAAGTTATACCTCATGTGAGTTGAGTCTTTACATTTGTGGTACACTTCTGTGTGGTGATACCCTTGTGGTATTCTTCTGTGTGGATTTACCTTTGTGGTACTTACCTTTTTGGTGATACCTTTGTGGTATTCTTTTGTTTGGTATTACCGTTGTGGTGTTACCTTCATGGTTTTCCTTCCTTTGTAGAACAGTTGTGATCTTGGATAAAGAGTTGGACTTTGTGTTTCCTCCTGAATGAGATGGGTATACTTCATAACTTAGGTATATGTATGGGAATATACCTAACTAGGTTTGACTATTGTTTTCATGCTTTGTGGTCATGGTATTTCTTTGTGGATTATCCTTTGTCGATTCTGAGAGACCTTCGGAGGGTCTCAGGGTCCCTACTGAGTATTGTTATACTCACCCCTGCATGGGCTACACCTACACCTTATTGTGTCTTATAAAAATTACGAACAACACTGATTGAGGTCGAGGGTTCCAGGATATGAGGCTACTCAAAGGTGGACCTTAGACACGGTGTATCACAGAGACGACCATTCGAGAGCTGTACTTACCCTTCAGGTAGTATCCTTGATGGATGTTCACATGAGCTTTTTTTAGTTTTAATTGTAATTTCTAGTTGGGGTTGTATTCTGGACCTTTCACTTACTATACTCACCCTGATTACTATATAGTTTACTTTTTTCTAGTATCTTACTGTGTTCTTGGTTTGTGTGAGTTTATAGGTTAATAGGCAATTCTTTCATGGTTTTAGGAATATGCCTTTCTAGTGCTTGTCTCCAGCCCCTAGCCTATGGAAGGAGGTCTTGGGGTAGTCATGGCACGGGCCCCGGGGGATGGGTTGTGACAAATTGGTACTAGAGGAGTCGATTCAACAACAGAACTTGGACTATAATCTTTTGTCAATAGTGTTAAGTGTTAGGAGTGTGGTTATTAGTTTGAGGAATCTAGTGTTGGTGTGGTGGCTAACTTATCCATTCACCAGTACCCTGACTTCTAATTTCCGACGCAGTGCATGAAAACAATGATTGCGTGTGTGTTTTTGAAAATTTTTATTTGTGATATCATTAAGTCAGCTCACTAGGTGTAACTTATTGACCATGGAACACATGTTTCTTTCTAGGATGCCTTCATAAAGACAGCTAGCCAGGGTTCCAAGTAGAGTACACGATGACAGACCACCGAGCGACAAGGCTTAAGTGCAGGGCCCCCTTTGGGCAATTGTACCATCGAGTGGTGTACCAACAGTATCACTACCCATTGGGTAGCCGATTCCACCAGCCCTAGCAGTAGAGGGTGCACGCCGCTTGAGCGCGTTGCACATGTTCCAGTGCCAGAGGCTACTGAGGTTTCGATGAGAGATGAATCCACAGGTGGCTAAGGACTGGCTGGAGGTCGTGGTTAGGGTTTTTCAGCTGGTAGGAACACTAGCTGATCTCATGGTGATCCTTTCTGCCAGTATTCTTTAGGAACCAGTAGGAAGGTGGTGGAACTTGATGCTCCTGGTTCATGATGAGGTGAATCTCATCTAGGCAGATGTTGAGAGCCTTTTCAGGGTAGAGTTCATTCCAGCGACCTTATGCTCTGTGTGTATAGTGGAGATCCTCCATCTGCTGCAGGGAAGAATGAATGTGGATCAGTATTCAGTGAGGTTCACTGAACTCTCATGCTACTCCACTGTCATGGTTCATGACCCTTTCTTCAGGGACCGAACCTTCAAGGATGGGATCAGATGATAAATTAGAGCTTCAATGATTTCTCTCAGCATCCCGACATAGGCATGGGTGTTAGAGAGAGTACTCTTAGTGGAGAGTTTCCTTACTGAGTAGTCATCGGCAGCGAGACCCACCACCAGACGTTATGTAGCAGAGTCATCTACAGCTGGCCATAGATAGATGAAACAGAGGTCCAAGAGGACCAGACCTCTAGTTGTATGACCACAGGATACATGGTTGGTTGTGCGTGGTTCTTGAGACAGAGTTGGAAAAGCAAGGAGTAGGTAGTGTTACTCGTGCTATAGGTAGGGTCACATGTCTTGCGACCGCCCAAACCACCGTATAGATGACCATCAGACAGTTGAAGGACTGTCTAGGCTGAGGTGGATATTTGATTAAGGAGGTCCACAGGAAGCAGGCAGACATGGCATAGGTTATGGCCGTGCAGCAGGCGGTGGGCGGAAAATCGAGGTTCTACCGCCACCACCTCCGGGTGGTCCACCCCGACCATAGGGAGCTTGTAGACATAGACGAGCTCAGCTCCAGGCAGCTGAGGCCTATAACCACGGTGCTCTAGAGATTATTAGAGGTACGATCTGTATCTACTCCACCTTAGTTGTAGTACTTATAGACATAGGTTCCAGTCACTCTTTGATTTTCACGACCCTCGTTCGGATCTCGGAGATTTCAATTGAGCTATTGGCTCGATCCTTCAGGCTAGAGACTCCTACGAGAGTGGGTTCGATCATTACACATTGGTGCCGATAGTGTGATCTTACTTAAGGAGGCAAGAGCTTTGGCTAGGATATTCTAGTAGCGATATCGAGGCCTTACGATGTCATCTTGGGTGTGGATTGGTTATCTACAGTCTATGCTCAGATCGAATGTATTAGTGGAAAAGTGTGGTGTGTCCACATAGATGGGACCAGGTTTTCTTTTATAGGAGAGAATGAATCCTTTGCAGAATAGGATGGACTTACCCAGAAGAGGGTGAAGCCGATCACACATCAGTTGGCTAGCCTTACCCTCAAATGAGTCGATGTTGAGAGTCTGAGCTATCCTGTAGCAGTGGACCCGTACGATGATGTTTTTCTTAATGATGTTATGAGTCTACCCCCTCGTAGATAGGTTGAATTTTATTTCGAATTATACCTCAAGAAAACACCAATATCTACCCCAGTATATCATATGTCTCTTGTGGAGCTTCAAGAGCTACGAGTACAACTGGGGGACTTGCAACGGAAGGGGTTCATTCAGACCAGTGTTTCTCATTGGACAACCCTGATTTTGTTTTCCAAGGAGGATATTAGTTTGAGACTCTATGTGGACTATCGGCACCTGAACCATGTGACCATGAATAAAATGTACCCACCACCAAGGATTCATGATATTTTTGGTCAACTGAAGGAAGGATGATGGTTTTTGAAGATAGACCTTAGATAAGGCTATCACCAGCTTAGGGTATGAGACGAGGATGTGCAGAAGACGACCTTCAGATGCTGGTATGGACATTATGTGTTCTTGGTTATGCCATTTGGCTTGACCAACACCCTAGTAGTGTTCATCGGACTCATGAAAAGGATCATCCAGCCATACCTCAATCGCTTTGTGGTAGTCTTCATCAACAGAATCCTAATATACTCAGCTATGGAGGAGGAGCATTCCTATCATCTCCAGATAGTTTTGGACACACTCTGAGAGCACTATCTTTATGGTAAGATCTCTAAGTTCCAGTTCTGGATCCGAGAGGTTCACTTTCTGGGTCATGTCATCTCAGAGGCTAGAGTTGTGGTGGATTTAGCAAAGATAGAGGTTGTGCATGCTTGGGAGCTACCAAGGAGTGAGACGGAGGTGCGGAGTTTCCTAGGTCCATCCGGTTACTACAAGAGGTTTGTGCCTAACTTTTATAGAGTCACAACACCCTTATCAGCGTTGACGAAGAAGGTGCAACCCTTCATGTGGTTGGAGAAATGCCAGCGATGTTTCTAGAAGCTGAGGTAGAGACTTACTGCCGCTATCTTGAGGTTACCAGAGGAGGGTATTGGGTACATAGTCTACTATGACACATCAGGGACTAGACTTGGATGTTTCAAGATGTTGGAGAAAGCAATGATCATATATGGTTCTCAACATCTGAGACAAAAAGAGCAGAACTACACTACCCAATATCTGGTTTTAGCAGCAGTGTTATTCTCCTTGAAGATGTGGCGGCATTACTTGATGGGTGAATGTTTTACAGTCTACTCTGATCACAAAATTCTCAGGTATATCTTCTCTCAGCAGGACCTAAACTTGAGACATCGGTGTTGAATTGAGTTCCACTAGGACTATGACTTCGAGATAGTCTATACTCTTGGATAGAGGAACGTTGTAGCAGATGCACTCAGTAGGAGATCTGGTATACAGTTGCTGAGTGAGGTGATAGAGTAGCTAGCCGCTTTGCGGATATCCTACTTGGATCGAGATGGAGCAGCTTACCTTCGGCCTCTAAAAGTCTCTCCCCCACTCCTTCAGCGAGTCAGGGAGGTACAACATGGGAACACTAACTGCAAGGCTTGACATGCTCAAATATCCACAGGATAAGCACCTAATGGATTTTTTGAAGGTGGGGATAATGTCATCATTTTTAGAGGATGTACTATGATACTAGTGGTGCTACGTGAGGAACTGTTGAGGGAATTCCATAGGTACCCTCTAGCGGTACATCCAGGAGTGGCAAAGACGTACCAAGACCTCTAGCATCAGCACTGGTGGCCAAGAATGAAGAAATCCGTGGTAGAGTTTCTCTCTCGATGCCTCACTTGTCAGTAAGTGAAGGCAGAGCATCAGGTTCCAGCAAGCTTAGTTCAGCCACTAGAGCTGCCAATGTGGAAGTGTGATGGAATTTCCATGGACTTTGTGATAGGTCTTCCATGTACGTCCAAGGGTTATGATTCTATCTAGATGATAGTTGACCAACTCACCAAGTTATCCCACTTCCTACCTATTAGAGAGTGGGGATCGGTAGAGAGCATGAGATGCCTCTACATACAGAAGATTTTGCGGCTTCAAGGGGTTTGATCTATGATTGCCTCCGATCGCAGTGCTTGTTTTACTTCCTTCTTGTGGAAGGGGTTGCATGAGGCATTCGGGACACAACTTTGGTTAAGAACTACCTTCCATCCTCAGACATATGTCCAAACAAAGTAGACCATTTAGACCCTTGAGGACATGTTGCATGCTTGAATCCTTGATTTTGGTCGTTGTTGGGAGGATCACTTTCCATTTGTGTAGTTCGCATACAACAACAGTTATCACTCATCTATCAGTATGGAACCATTCGAGGCATTATATGGACGAACTTGTAGATAAACTCTATGCTGGACTGACCCAGGGGAGTTAGCATTGATGGTACCAGAGATGGTACAAGCTACCACAGAGAAGTTGCAGGTTATCTAGGAGTAGATGAAGACTGCATAGAGTAGGCGGAAGACTTATGCTGATAGGAGACATACACCTCTATAGATTGAGGATGATGAGCATGTCTTTATATGGGACTCACCTTGACAAGGTCTTCAGATATTTGGCCTTGGTGGAAAGTTATCTCTGAGGTTCATCGGACCCTTCTATGTCCTCAGAAGAGTTGGAGAGGTGGCATACCGTCGAGCTCTTCCCCCTCATTTGCACCAGGTGCACGATGTTTTCCATATATCCCAACTAAGGAGATACACACATGATCCTTACCACATCATTTACTGGGGTGAGTTGGACATCGATGATGGGGAATCGTTTTTAGAGGTTTAAGTGGAGATTGAGGATCGACATGAGAGAGTTTTTTGTGGGCGATCAATACCTCATGAGCACATTCGTTGGAAGCACATTAACCACTAGAAGAACACATGCGAGCGGGAGTCTCATATTCAAGATCAGTACGCCCACTTGTTTCCCTATTTTGTGTTGTGGATTTCGAGGATGAAAATCCTTGAGGTGGGGAGAATGTAAAGACCTAAGATTTTCCATGTAATATTTTTAATTATATAGAATTATTACGAGTCTATGAAAATTAACGGCACGTGATTCCGAGTCCCAGTGTTCCCGAAAATAATTTCTAAACGTTTTTTTTGTTACATTCAGTAAACATGTGATAGGTGTTTTGTATCTTTTGAAACATTGCTCGGAATTGAAATTAAAGGACACCGTTGAACTCGGAACACTGATATTATCTTAAGGAGACCCTCACCTTGACCACAGTAGGTCGAGGGTGGGAGTTATTTTTTCAGATTTTCGTGGGAGAAGAAAAATAAAATAAATAACTTTTTATTGTTCATTCTTGAAAACTCCATTTTGAATCTTAGTGGTGGGGGCCACCCAAACTCCCCTTTAATGTAAGAAAACCCTTGGGTTTTCCCCAATTTAATAAGCCAAAATTAATTGATTTAATTTACTAAACATAATTAATATTGGCTCCTCACATCTAGTGGGGGAGATCATTGGCGAAAGGGAGAGGAGGATTTTTCTGGAGAATTCTCAAAGTAAGAACATCCTCCAATGAAGAACATCCTTCAGATCAAGAACAAGGATAACGCTCAAGCTCGGATCGGGAGTGTGTTGCGGGAGAGATGAACATCAGCATCTTGATCTTCTTCCTCATGCCATCTCCAAAGAACGAATGAGGTAGGGGGTTTATTTTGAAATATGATAATTATATTTTTGTTGATTCTTCATATTCTTGATTCTCAACGATGATTACCAAAAAAACACGGTCATCGATCCGCCAAAATACCATTATATTTTCTATTTGTTCTTTGTGTATTCGTCATGCGTTCTAGAATGCTAATTAATAGAGCATGCTGAAAACACAATGTTTTGTTGATCTAGACATATGGACGCAGATATCTCAACCCAAGGATTGTGAATATGTTGTCGTCATATTTTTCAGGCTTAGAATGAAGTTGCGGTGACCTGTCGAAGAGGAGGGCGGCCGGAAACCGGCTGGCTGTGGTTCGAGCAGGCGGCACACCCCGAGGGTGGACGACACCCGACCTGATGCGGTTTTGAGGAGACGACGAACCTGGAGGGCGGCCGACACTTGGTCAGCCA
Organism: Viscum album; assembly: GCA_963277665.1. Classification (NCBI taxonomy): domain Eukaryota; kingdom Viridiplantae; phylum Streptophyta; class Magnoliopsida; order Santalales; family Viscaceae; genus Viscum; species Viscum album. The sequence continues at coordinate 1,796,733,677 of OY728120.1, forward strand.
TGTGGAGGAAGGTCAGCGCGTTTCCATGCTGGCGACAGAGGAGGAGGTCACGACTATCGAGTAGTGAAGGTGCACCAGGGCGGTTGGAAACCATCCGGCTATAGGAGGGCAGTGGCACCATCATGCCATTGGAGGAAGGGAGCTGGCCGGAACTTCCGGTCAGCTGTGTTACAATGAGCGGGACCACTTCGGTGGGTCCCACATGCCAGCAGGCGGTGGTGGGTTGTCCAAGAAGAATGGTCGGTTGGACCCTTCGTAATACCAAGGGGTTCCACCACCTGATGCAGCTATGGTGGGCCTCGCCACAGCAGACCACACCCATCTAGGTGGACCGCACCCAGCCAGTCAGACCACACCTAGCCGAGCAGGCCGTAACGAGTGGGCCACGTCGAGCTGGCTGCCTTGTGCAGGCTGGGCCGTCCTTTTTGTGGGCCGGACGGATTGCGGCCTAGCGGGCCAGTCTTGCAATGACCTCGCCCATCCGGGCTAGACCCAGACCGGGTTGGGTTGACTCAAACTAGGTCGGTTCGGCCTAGGTCGGGTTGGGATGGGTCTATCTGACTGGGTTGTACCAGACCCAGGACCATCTGGACCCAGATACGCCTTTTAGGCCATATCTTGAGAACCATGCATCCTTTTGATGAAACATATATGTCACTAGAATACTGGGATCGAGGCGGTCCTTTTGGTATAATCCAAAAGAGTTTTGGATAAAGGTGGAGTACGTCCGAGTTGGATTGAACTCGAATCCAACCGGGACCTCTGAACAGGAACACTAATAACTTACAGAACGGGCATCTGAATGACTCGCCATCAGTTGCGTTGAGACCCTTATGACATGAAGGTCCTTTGAGATACTTCTTCATGGGACTTCATGGCAGTTAAAGTATAGATCGATGGCTTGAGTAGCGGATCCTCTCGGAATCTAGCGCACTTAGTGCGGGAACCCTGTGGCTGGCTGTACTTGAGGAGTCTTCAGATCCTGTATGGGTCATCTTTGAATCCTGTGTGGGTCAAAATTTGCAGATCCTATGTGAGTCATCTTCAGATCCTATGTGGGTCATCTGTAGATCATGTGTGGGACATCTTTAGATCCTGTATGGGTCTTCTTAGATCCTATTTGGGTTAACAATAGAGCTTCTCGACGAAGTAAGATGATCTAGAAATACATATAATCATCTATAATTCTGTACTGAAGTTATACCTGGGGAGAGACGAGTCTTTACCTTTGTGGTAAACTTCTGTGTGGTGATACCATTGTGGTATTCTTATATGTGGATTTACATTTGTGGTACATACCTTCGTGGTGATACCTTCTTGGTATTCTTCTGTGTGGAATTACCTTTCTCGTGCTTACCATTGTGGTGTCACCTTCATGGTTTTCCTTCCTTCGTGGAACAGTTGTGCTTTTGGCTAAACATTTGGACCTTGTGTTTCCTCATGAATGAGATGGGTATATTTGATAACTTATGTATATGTTTTGGCATATAACTAAGTAGGGTTGACTGTTGTTTTGGTGCTTTGTGATCATGGTATTGCTTTGTGGATTATCCTTTGTGGATTCCGAGAGACCTTCGGGGGGTCTCTACTATGTATTGTTATACTCACCCCTACATGGGCTACGCCTGCACCATGTTGTGTCTTGTGAAGATGATGAAAAATGCTGAATGAGGTTGAGGGTACCAGGATAGGAGGCTGCTCATAGGTAGACCTTAGAAGAGGCGAATTACAGAGACGACCGTTCAAGGGATGTACCTACCCTTCAGGTAAGATCCATAACGGGTGTTTATAGGATTTATTTTCAGTTTTACTTGTACTTTCCAGTTGGGCTTGTATTCTGGCCCTTTTACTTACTATACTCAACTTGATTACTATATAGCTTACTTGGTGCGGGTATCTTGCTGTGTGTTTGGTTTGTGTGAGTTTACAGGTTACTAGGCAATGCCTTCCCAGTTTTAGGGATATGCCTTTCCAGTGCTAGTCGCAAACCCCTGGCCTATAGAAGGTGGGCTTGGGGTAGTCACGACATGGGACCCAGGGTAGAGGTCGTGACAACGTTGACTGAGAGTCAACTTGCATCAGTATAACTATCCCCTCATGGAATTCCAATCATTTAATCAAATAAAATTAACTTCAGAAAATATATTTCAAAAAATTCATGTATAAAAAAATTAAAACTGACTACAGATGCCCCATACTAAAAAACAAAAAATATATAACTATAATAATTAATGACTACACAAATGACATAAGTGGTTGATACATGAATGGATTACTACACATACAATCATTTCCTCCTTCAATAATGTCGTTTTACTACTCTATCATTACATCATCTACTTTATCCAGCCTTGTAAGACTAATATTTTCAATATAATAATGGAAAAATAAGTTCTCTTATTTATTTTTATGGTATTATATATCGTAGGTCAAATATTCCACTTCAACACCCATATCATACAAGTCTCTTTGTTTTACATGAGAAACTACACTCCACCCTTCAACCATGATTTCTTCCACATAATATACAATTTTTTATTTCAATGATAAGGTATAAAAATCCTGTAATTCATGGTCACCAGCATCCATCATATGAGATAATTTCACAAAATTAAATTTTATGGAGTATCTTTTAACACCTATGATAATATCGACCCTATTACATTTGAATAAAACAATTGAAAAATGTCTATAGTAGTTTAATTCGATAATATCGGTGATCTTTCTATTGTATTCCACTTTATAAAACATAAATATACTAATATTCTATGTTTTCAAACCCCCTTCCAGATCGACTGTTTGAAATATAAATCCATTCACATTGTAGGCATCAAACTTTCTAGCCTTTTTTAGATTAACTTGAGCAAGAAACTTCAAATATTATAACAAATCATCTCATGAATCAGTATTCATGATATAATAAAAGTAATATACATTATTATATATACAAATTACATGTGTCAAATTAATATCCATATTGATTGAAACATTTATTATATTACATGTCGTGAAAACCATTCCAAAAGATCCTTATTAACATATTTTTCTATGTCATTCTCATTTCATGTTTGGCCTCTCATTATTATCTTTTTTTGTATCCCAAAATCTTTAATAAATGGACATTAATTTCATAATTTAGCATCACATATCTATGTGCTTGTAATAATTCCAATTCTATCAGTGTAACACTTGAGATCCTCCCAACTAATCTACCAATAATAGAAATGATCTTTGATTTCCCATGTAGTTGAGATTGAGTCATTGTTTCCCCAACACATCCAACTTGATTAAATCTTGTCTCAATATCATACATGTATCTAGAAAAAAAGGTAAGACACTCCTCTACCAAATACCCATTAGAAATAGAGCCTTCATGTTGAGATTTTCTTTTCATGTATGATTTCAATTTCACAAGATATTTTTGGAATAAAATAAAAAGACATAATTTTGTATTTAACAAAGTGTCCAGAATTGTTTACTTAAATGAAAAACATATAAATAAAGTTCCTCTAAATAGGACACATCCATTGATGATTTATGAGGCCTCCTAATTTAGCATCCTAAACCAAATTCATTGTTAAATGCATCAGGAAAGTAAAAAAATATATAGGAAATATCATCTCCACTTCATAAATTGTTAATTCAAATATCTCTTGAAGGCTGTCAAGATCAAATGGTTGTAGAGTTTTCTAACATAGTTGTTTGAAGAATGTGGAAATTTTGAGTACAATAGTAGTTACCTTTTTAGGTAATAATGTATGCAATGAAAATGTTAGTAATGGTGGTAAAAAAATTATGTGAATCATGACTTTTAAATCCATTTAACATACAATGCATTAAGTCAACACACCTTGATATGTTACTTGAATAACCATCAGATACCTTCACATGTTTTAAAATTAGAATGAATGTATCATTATCCCTACTTTTTAGTGTAAAAATTGTTGAATCATACCTTCCATTATCATCTAGCTTGAGATTACACTTTATGTTAATTATGTATAACACTTCCCAAGAATTGAGATGGTCCTTTGATTTTCTATGATAATTAAGTAGTGTGAAGATCTAATTTTCACAAAAATTATTCTTAATATGCATAAAATCAAGATTATGCTGCAACAAATTAATGGATGTTTACATAATATACTTTTTTCTTCCATTATTTCATTTCAATTTCACATGACGATGCACTTTGAACTCATTTCCCACTATCATTAAAATGTCTAACCTTCCCAATTTTTTTTAAAAATTTTCTAGTTCTACCAATATTTCAGAACCTATTAACAACTTTTGAGGTTGTCTATGATCAAAAGAACCATTGAATTTCGAATTGTTCAGCCAAAATATATGAGATGCATTGAGAAATATTTAATTACACAAGAAGCACCGATTTTTACTATAATTTAGTCATTTGGGATCCAAATCAAAGTTATAAATAGGACAATACAAATATGTGTATGTGTTCGAACAAACTAAAGTTCCAAGTCCGGGGAAGTAACTATGGTCCACACTATAGAAGATTTCATTTTGGAAATTTTTTTAGAAGATGCATCATATGTCTCAACACCGTTTCTCCGAAACTCTTGTAATTCTTAAATTAGAGGCTGCAAGTACACATTTATATAATTTATAGATTTTTTTCCTAAAATAATCATTGAAATGATAAAATACATTTGTTGCATACACATCCATGGAGGCAGATTGTAAGGGATCAAAACAACCAGTTAAATGCTATAACTTGTGTTGAATGTACCAAATGGGCTGAATCCATTGGCAAACAATATCAATTGAACATTCCTAGGATAAAATGATAAATATGGATGTAATGAATCAAATTTTTTCCATGATTTTTAATATCTTGTATGACAAATTAACCCATCGTTGTTATTATCTATAGAATGCCACTTCATGTGATTGGTGGTTTTAGATGACATGAATAATATTTACAATTAATGATTTAAAGGAATGTAACACAAAACCTTTGCAGACATGTTCCTTTTCTTCTCCTTTATGGTAGTATGTTGATTTAGATGTTAAACATCACCCATTGACTACCATCTATAAGAAGAGAATTTTTTGTAATCCTATCTACTTGAATCCTCTCCCCAATAAAGCATACAATAATAGGGAATAACATTTTGTAACATAAATGACATATTTTAAAAGTATTTTTCATGTAATTTATATTATTTCGTTGTTATAGGGGTTTCTAATGCATTTTTTGAGGAAATGGTGGGTTATAAAAATTTGGGCCCAACCGTGAGCCCATTTCCAGATTTAAAAAAATTGTTTCTGTTGAAAAATCTTTTTTTTCAACATATTTCATCCATTAAACTTCCTCATTGTCCTCCCCTGAAATATTAAAACGACCATATCATTCTAAACCCCTTATAAATCCATAATCATGGTGGATTTGGTGATTTATTCAGCCTTTGGGCCAACCCATGAGCCCATTTCCAATTTGAAAAAACTATTTCTTTCATATCTAATTCAATGTTTATTGTTTCTTAGTTATTCCACCTCTCACCCTAGACAAACAGCCCTAGGAACATCCCCATGTTCTTTTATCCCTCTTTGGAGCTCATCTTCATTTCAGATTATGGAAAAATTTATCAGGATTTCTTAAATCATCCATATTTGAAAAGGTAATTTGTTTCTTCCATAACTCCTTTATTTTTTACTCTTTCTCTCCAATTTCAATTTACACTTGACCTCCTCTGCCATATTCAAAACTCCATATCAGTTTTGGATACTTGGATATTTACCAATTAGTGTATTTGAGAAGATTTATTTAATATCTCTCAAGTAAGTGGGTTTTCTTCCTTCCTCCTCCCAGTTTCTTATGTTTTATTCAATTTTTCTTGAATTTCCTAATGTAAAGAAAGTAGGTCTTAGAACATGGGTTTGATATTGGGTTTCGTGGTCTAATCTTGTGGTTCTAGGTTTTATTTAACACCCTTTTGGTGTGGTGGTGGTGCTGTTGAACTTTCGCAAAAGGATTCAGTTTTTTTGACACTTGCGGTAGGTGATTTCATGTGTAAGTACTACTAAATGAGTTATCCTTACTTTATTTATATTTTTATAATACCCATCCTTCATTTTTATCACTACAAAAAAAATTTGGTGGCATTTTTTAAACCATTTACTTTTAAATGCCATTTTTTTGTGAAAATATATGTTTTACATGTGTGTTCCATTTAGTACCACTTGGGGGTATTTTATAATTCATAAAAGGGTTTTGATAAAAAAAATTATGCTTCCAATTATTGTTTGGGTTAATATTGGTCAGAATTTGGTTTTCAAAGAGGGATTTTAGATGAATTTTATGTGCAAAGTTTGGTTAAATTCCTTCAAATTGTTTTATGGAAATTCTAAGTGGTTTGTTGAGTTTAATACAGGGTGAAAAGAATGGGTAGCTAATATTTTTAATGCATGTGTCCAGAACTGAGGTTTTTATATGAAAATGTATTTTTGTAACATGTGGAAATTATTTGAGCACAAAGGGGGATTCCCTGATACCTAGGTGGGGGGACGTGTACTAGTACACTAGTGATCCAGAGTAGTTTTCCCCTTTTCACATAACAAGTTGGACATTAAGAAAACTAACAAAACTATAATTATGATGATCGGAGACCACTAGGTTATGGGTATGTTCCATACTAGTGGATCGTGCCCGATAATGGATATAGTTATGGTTACTTTAAACCGAGATATGAGGTACATGGGGACCAAATCTAAATAGTGGCTTGGGGTCTTCCCGATATTAGTGGTCATTGACTATTTGGTATTTATCATTCTATTATGGTGTTTTTGTCTGTAAAATTCATCATCAAACATGTTTCATTGAATGGTGTTCACTATTTGAAATTTCCCTTTGAAAAATATTTACTTTCAAAAGTTTCGTTATTTAGAAATTATTACCAACATTTCTTGTCTATTTAAACTTGAATGCATTTTATCTTATACTGATTACTATATGAAATTTTTTGGGTGATATACTCTTGGGATTAGGATCACACCATAATTACACCCCTTGTGTGTAAGTAGACTTGATCATGTTTGACACAGGTAAAGGCAAGGCCATGGAGGGTGGTAGTTCGGGTTGTTAGATTCCTTATATGGTGCGGTGTTGTGGAGACAGCTCATGGGTGATGAACCCTTGTCTTTTGGTGTTCCTTGAGTTGTTTTTATGATAATTTTATATATATTTGGACCTCTTGTGTCATTATTAAGAACATGTTTTTAGTTATGAATTTTATTTAAGGCTTTTTTGGTTTGTAATTCTTAGATTCAATTTAATGATTTTTTTGGTTATTTTATGTATCCATACTTGGGTAAATCATTCCCAAACCAATATTTATGATACTTGGGCACTCATTCCATCCCATGGAGATAAGGGAAACCAGTCTTGACTTTCCACGGACTGGTTTGGGTGCTGGTTTTAATAGCAACCAGGTTTGGTTTGTGACAAAATGATATCAAAGGGAGGTTAATTTTTTGGGGTTATTTTATTATTTAGGGATGATATGGGCTAAATAAGAGCTAGTACTATTGGGGATCTGAGTTTTGGTTGTGATTATGGTGACTACCTAGAACATCTCATTATATTCCTCGAGTCACCATGGGACATTGGAATTATTTTTTTGACTTCACTTCTAGGTGAGATGTGTGGGTTACAGACTAGATGTGGACAAAGGGTGAGGGTGAATTAGTTGTTTATTTTATTTTTGTAATGTGTTTTGATTATTTATATTTGATGTTGTTGATGAAAATATTCATAACCTTTCAACTGAATTTTTCTCTTGTGACTATTACCTTTTGTAGAAACATGCCTCCCTGAAGAGCTCACACACACCCACATGAGGAAGTCAGAGATAGTTCTTCCACTCTGCTTGATCAGATACTAGTAGAGGTTGTGGTTTGGGATTTACAAGACCCATTATAGGGAATGACTCATATTCCAGCTCCTGTTATAGAATATGAGACCATTCCTAGGAAGTAAAAAGCCAAGCAGTTTCTAAAAAACAAGCCTCTTAAATTCTGAGGTTGAATTGAACCGCAGGAAGTAGAGGAGTGGCTCCAAAAGATAAAGCACATGTTTGAGTTCCTAGAAACACTTGATGAGGTCAGGTTGAAATGTTACTCTTTACTATTAGAGGGTCCTAGTTTAATATGGTGGGAATCAATTCTTCAAGATGGGAAGAATGAGCAAATGAGTTGGAAGGACTTCAAGGTTATCTACAATGACCAGTACTGTCCAGGATTTTTGGCATATGCTTGATCTCTAGATTTATGGAAATTTTTCAGGGGGATATTTCAATAATGGAGTATTAAAATCTTTTTTTTGAGTTGGTCCTTATTCTCATGAAATGGTATCCAATGAGAAGATGAAGGTCCAGAAGTTCGAGAGGGGTTTGCAGCTTGAGATCTATTCCCAGGTCTTCCTGTTCAAGATGAAAACCTATTCTAAAGTTGTAGATAGAGAATTATTGGTGGAGATAGACCAAAAGGGGAGGTATAGTTTCTTTGGGATAATATCAGAATTTGGAAGTGGTAGTTATTCTGAGGGGAAAAGGAAGCTAGGGGAGCTTGGGAAGAAGAGAGGTGACAACTCATAACAACCTTCCAAGAAGTTTTCTTCAGTGGATTCAAATGTGAGGTCCATTGTGTGCCACCGGTGTGGGAGGCCAGGGCACATCCAAAAAGAATTCACATATCCTCTGAATCCCTATTATCAGGTTGAAGGTATGGGAGACTTGCAGTGCTTTTGTAGGATGGCATGTCCACTCCAAAGTGGGGCATGATCAGTGGCTTCTAGGGGAGTTCCAGCTCAGTCAAAGCCATCAAGGACAGGGGATCATGGTTTGGTGGCCATACCGGGAAGGCCGGATCATCTTCTAGGTAGAGCCAGTTTAGGGTAGATCCACAAGATATAGGTCTTTTTTAGGAATATTCTTGGCATCTTCACATAGTGGATCAGGCAGTTGCGGGATTAGAGGTGGGAACATCGACAGTTCAAGGTATAGTTTTGAATGAATATTCTATAATTACTTCTCTATTTGATATTGGTGCCTCTATTTCATCCATCTAGACCTGTTTTTTTGAACATGATGAATTTTCCTATAGAGATTTTTTCTTTTGTGATTATGTTGGTGATGTCATTTGGAAAGAAGAAGGTGCATGGTCCCATGTGCCCACCATGTTCACTTTCTGTGTTAGGGGGTGAGATGGAGTGGGAGTTCTTGGTCTTAGATATGTATCTATTTGATGTGATATTTTGAATGTATTGGATATTACACTTTCAAGAAAACATAGATTTCTATAGGGGATATGTTAGTTTCACGGAACCCGATGGGAGTCGTCAGGTTTTCCATGGGGATTGTGATCCTTGATCAGGTTACGCAGGACTTCCAATCCTATGATTGGGGAATCTTGTCATCTAATTATCAACACTCATGCTAGAGGACAATGGTGATGCTCCTAAATGTGTATTACCTCATGTAGTGGATGAGTTCTTGGATATATTCCCATATGATTTTTTGGGATTACCCCCAGAGTGGTATGTGGAGTTATTGATCGATTTGGAAATAGGAACACGACCGATATCTCTTACCTCATAACATATGGAACCCACAGAATTGAGGGAATTAAATATTCAGATGGACAATTTATAGTCCAAAGGATTCATTCTCCCAAGATTCTCTCCTTGGGATGATCCTATTCTCTTTGTGAAGAAGGCCGAAGGGTCCCTCTGGTTTTGTATTTGTTACCATAAGATGAACAAGGTAACCATAAATAACAAATATCCTTTTCCCAGAATAGATGACAATATTGATCAGTTAAAGGGGGAAAATTGATTTTCTAAAATAAATTTTTATTTGGGATACAATCAACTCAGGGTGAAAGAGTCAGATATCATAAATACAGCCTTCCAAAGCAGATACGACCAATTTGAGTAATTGAAATTCCCTTCATATTGACCAATGCTCTAGTGGTATTTATGACACTCATGAATAGGGTGTTCCACCAATATATAAACTATTTTGTTGTGGTATTCCAGGATGAAATCCTGGTTTACACTAGATTTTAGGAATAGAATAAGAATCATATGTGGATCATGTTGGGAACTTTTTGGGATCACCACATTTATGAAATTTTGTCTAAGTGCATCTTTTGGATTAAAGATTTGAAGTTTCTATGTCATGTGATCTTTGATCAGAGAGTTTTGGTGGATCCTAGGAAGATAGGTGCAATGATTTCATGGGAGTATCTAAATAATGTGTTTGAGATCAAAAGTTTCCTTAGATTGGTAGGATACTACAGATGGTTTGTTTGAGATTTCTCTCAGCTTTCTTCTCCCATGACTGTGCTCACCTGAAAAGGGGTGAAGTTTGTTTGGGGTCCAGAATGGCAGGCATCCTTCGAGGAGCTGAAGCAACGATTGACCACCACCCCCATGTTGATCTTGCCATAATATGGAAAGGGATATGTGGTGTATTTTTATGATTCAGGTATGGGTCTCAGGTGTTTTATTATGCAGGATGATCATGTGGTGGTGTATGGATCCTACAAACTCTGAAAACACGAAATGAATTACCTGACCCATGACTTGGAGCTAGCAGCTTTGAATCATGCTTTGAAAACATGGCTTCACTACTTAATTGGCCATAAGTTTTTGGTATATTCTGTTCACAAAATCTTTACCACCATCTTCTATCAGAAGGATCTCAATCCGAGGCAGCGCCACTGGATTGAGTACTTGCAGGGGTTTGACTTTGACATTGTATAATTCCCAGGCAAGAGAAATGTGGTGAAATATTATTTGTGTAGAAAAGTAATAGTGAAATCCTTGAGGAAGTCCAACGATGAGTGGAATCTGATGGAGCTCTTTAATAAGATGCATGTGGAGACCATGGAGCACAACAGTGGTGTGTTCTTGGTGAGCATTCAGTTGACTCCTTCTCTCTTAGAGTGGATTCAATGAGAACAACCTAGTGATGAGCCTTTTCAATGGTTGAGGTTGTTTCTTCATGGAGGGGGTATTTCTTCTGATTGGTTGTCATATCCCAAGGTCATATTGTGTTTCAAGGGCCTATTAGTAGTTCTGTTGTCTCTGTGGAAGTCAATGATGGAGGATATCCACCAGTCGGAGTGAGTTGTCTATCCTGGTGCCACAAAGATGTACTAGGATGTGTGTCAGTAGTTCTTGTATCTTGGTATGAGACATGACATAGATGACGTATTGTTAAGAAACTACATATGTCAGTAGGATAAAGAGGATCACCAAAGTCACTCCAACTTGATCCAATAATTACCCATTTCTACTTGGAAGTGGAAAGAGGTCTCCATGGACTTCATTATTGGCTTGCTTCGTACACCCCAAGGTAATAATTCCATATCGGTAGTAATTGATCACCTGACCAAATTATCTTACATAATTCTGATCAAGGATATAACTAAAGTGGATGATTTTGGCCATTTGTATCTTGAAGAGGTGGTAAGTCTTTATGGTGTTCCATCATCAGTTTTCTTAGATAGATACCCCTACTTCACTTCCCGTTTTTGGGAAGGACTTCAGAAGACCTTGGGGTTGCAGATTAAGATGCCCACGACATACCATCCTGAAACTGATTTAAAACAGAGTGGGGGAATTAGATACTAGATTAAATGCTCTGTTCATGTGTTTTGGACTTTTGAGGTTCTTTGGATAGCTATATGGGATTTCGTGAATTTTCCTATAATAACAGTTACCAATCCTCGATTTGAATGGATTCTTTTGAGGCGCTCTATAGTTAAACTTGTCGGTCCCCCTATGTTGGGATGAGATAGGTGATACTTCACTATTGTGATTTATCCTTGTTCAAGAGACATCTATGAAGGTAAAGTTGATCAAGTAGTGATTATTGACATCTCAGAGTCTCAATAAATCTTATGCAGACTAGAGGTGTCGAAACCTATAGTTTTCTTTGGGTGACCAGGTATTCTTGAAAGAGGCCCCTGGTTTGGGCCATCATCATTTGGGAAAGCAAGGTAAGTTGACGTTGCAGAATGTCAGGCCATTTGAAATCACCAATAATATTGGAAAGGTGGCATATAGGTTGGATTTTCCTTCTTAGTTGGCATCCATTCGTGACGTCTTCCATGTATCCCGGTTGAAAAAGTACTACACCGAACCATCCCAGGTGCTGAATTGGAAGGAGTTGGATATAGATCTTGGTTTTATTTTTTATGAGTGGTCAATTTGACTAGTTGATTCCAAAATAAAGTGATTCATGGAAATTATCTTCCACTGGGTTGGGCCCTTTGGCAGTATGAGAACGATGTCCACAAAACTTGGGAGCATATTTTTGTGGGTTTAGAAAGAGTGCCCATTCTTGTTTTCTGATAAATATTCGGGTTGAAATTTTAGGGAGGGAAGTCTTTAATGGTGGGGATAATTGTCACATACATGAATCTTTTTATATTTATTTTTCATTTAATTTATATTCTTGCATTCTTGGGGGGGTTTACCATGCATTTTTGGATGAAATGGTGGGTTTTCAAAACATGGGCCTAACTGTGATCCCATTTCCAAATTTAAAAACAAATTTTGTTTCATTCATAAGTCCCTTTTCCAACATTTTTCATCCATTACACTTCCTAATTGGTCTCCAATGACCTAATAAAACCACTGTATCCATTTTTACCCCTTAGTAATCAATAATCACGGATGATTTGGGTGATTTATTCAGGCATTGGGCCAACCCGTGAGCCCATTTCCTATTTAAAAAAACTTTCTTTCATATATCATACACTTTTTAATGTTTTTTGGTGATTCCACATCCCCACCAATCCTAACAGCTATTGGCGCACCTCAATGTTTGTTTATACCTCTTTGGAGCTCATCTTCATCTCATATTAGGGAAAAGTATCTCAGGATTTCTCAAATTGTTCATATTTGAGAAGGTAATTTATTTCATTCATAACTCCTACATTTTTTTACTTTTCCTTCAATTTTAGTTCTCACTTGACCTCCCTAGCCTTATTCAGACCTCCATATCCATTTTGTCTTCTTGGAGAATCGCCTATTAGTGTATTTGGGGAGATTTATTCAAGATATCTCAAGTAAGTGGGTTTCCTTCCTTCCTCCTCCCATTTTCTTAGGGTTTCTTCCATTTTTTCAAAAAGTTCCTAATGTAAAAAAATTAGGTCTTAAAAACTAGTGTTTCATATTGGGTTTCTCAGTCTAATGTTGTGGTTTTGGGTTTGATTTAACACCCTTGTGGTGTGGAGGTGGTGCAGTTGAACTTTGACAGATGGATTTAGTGTTTTTGAAACTTTTGGTAGGTAATTTTTTGTTTAAGAACTTCTAGATAATTTATCCATGCTTGATTTATATTTTTATAATAATCCTACTTCATTGTGCTTTTTGCAAAATTTATTTTTGGTGGCATTTGTTAAAAAATTGATTTTTAAATGACATTTTTTAAATGGGTGTTTAACATGTGTGTTCCATGTAATACCATTTGGGGATGTTTTATAATTCCTGGAAGGGTTTTATTAACATTTTCTTCTACTTCCAATTTTTGTTTGGGGTAATATTGGGGGGAATTGGGTTTTCAAAGAGGGATTTTAGTTTATTTTTATGTGAACTTTTGGTTAAATTCCATGAATTGTTTTATGGAAATTCTAAGTGGTTTATTGAGTTATATAAAGGGTAAAAAGAATTTTTAGATACTATTTTGAATGTTTGTGACCAGAAATGATGTTTTTTATATTCAAATGGATATTTGTAACATGTGTAAATTGTTTGATCACAAAGAGGGTATCTTGGGTACCTAGGTGGGGAGATGTGTACTAGTATGCTAGTGATCCGGAGTGGTTTTATCCCTATTTTACTTTGAAAGTTTGACATTGAAAACACTAAAAATACTATACTGATGATGATTGAGGACCTATAGGTTATAGGTATGGTCCATACTAGTGAATCATGCTTGAGAACAGATATGGTTATGGTTAGTTTACACTGATATGAAAGGTACATGGGGTCCAAAACTAACGAGCGACTAGGGGTGTTCCTGATATTAGTGCTCATTGACTATTTGGTATTTATCATTGTATTATGGTGTGTTTGGATGGAAAATTAAGAATCATACATATTTTATTAAAAGGTTTTCACTCTTTGAATTTTTCCCTTTGATAACTATTTACTTTTAAAAGTTTTTTTCTTTAGAAATTATTACAACCATTTATTGTTTATTAAAACTTGAATGCTTTTTTATCTTGTATTTATTACTATATGGAATATTTTGGGTGATATACTATTGGGATTAGGATCACACCATATTTAAAACCCTAGTCCATAAGTATACTTGATCATGTTTGATATAGGTAAAGGAAAGGCCTTGGGTGGTGGTGGTTTATGTTGTTAGATTCCTTCCATGGTGCAGTGTTGTGGGGTCGACTCGGGGATGATGACCCCTTGTCTTATGGTGTACCTTGATCTATTTTATGCTACTTTTATATATATTTGGACCTCTTCTGAAATGTAAAAGACCATTTTTTTCATTCTTAATATTATTTAAGGTCTGTTTGGTTGGTAATTTTTAGATTCTATTTATTGATTGTTTTTTGTTGTTTTATGTATCTATACCTGGGTAAATCATTCCCAAACAAATATTTATGATGCCTAGGAACTTGTGCCAGCCCATGGGGATAAGTAACACCCTTTGGGACATGAAAAAAGATGGGATAGGTACTGGTCTTAATAGATACCATATTTGGTTCATGACACATATATTTTTGTATAATTCAGACCAAGGTTGTTAACAAATTTTTTAATATCATAAAAAGGATTAGAGATATTTTCTTCAAGAAATGAATCATGCAAAAATTCCAATATCATGGAAATCGCCTTATTTGTAATTCCATATAGGAATTTCATATGGTACAACTTCAGTGTAAAATAATGTTTTGAATATTTCAAACATCCACTATACAACTATTAATTTCCATCATCAACTAAACCATGAAACACATTTTTCTACTCAGTGAAGTTTCTTAATAAATTAGTCTACACAAAATCGATTGGAGGATCTAATAATATGTTACAATCTTGATTTGGTTTTCCTATAGTGTCAAAAACTTCAATTGTCATGTTTTTATTTATAACACCCTAAACAGGTTGTTCAAATATGTTTTGATGTTGATGTTGGTTTCATTTAATGTTTAATTCATCATTTATAAGGTTTTTATTTAGATTTTCCATTTTCCATGATGTTGGGTGCTCATTCTATCGATTTAAATTAGTGCTCAAACTTTATCCAATTTTTGATTCTCCATGCCAAATCCATCAAAAATATTGAGCAGGAAATTTCTTCAATATAAAGTGTTCATAAACTTCATATCTCTTCAACCATATTCTAAACTTACATTTAGTACATGGACATATTATTCTCTAGTCAAATTATCTATTGGGAATTGTAAAATCATAAAACTCCTCCAAACTCTTAGCATATTGAGATGTGTTCCTCATTAATTTGATCCATCTTTTTGTCCATATCATAATGTGCCTACACTTTATTAAAAAAATTTAAAACACATAAGTATTACTAAGCAGGAAAATAGATAGATGGAAGTGAAAAAACCCAAGTTGTTATAAGAAGAGTCATATAACTACTAAAAAATTCCAAGTAAAAAAATGAAATCAATCATGGATATTATTATGTACAATAATAGAAAAAGAAAAATCATACATTAATTTATTTTAAATAAGAATCATGGAAGAAACACCTAATGGTCACTATGTCTAGGTGAACCTGGTAATTTTCAATCACTATAGTAGTGTATTTAGAGTTCTAACACATATCTAGCTAATGGGGGTGGAACATAATGATTCAGTAGCATTGCTAGTGGTGATCTAAGATATTCTACTTATGTACGTCACATTATATTTTTCCTTATTTACATATGGTAAATATCAAACCAATTGTAGTATTTTTAAAATTTCATAAAATATACACTATATTCCAAGAGAGAGTATTTTAAGATGTTTTATTTGAATTGAAGAATTTGATACTCCCTTCTAATTTTTATGTATTAATCATAGAGGAGGATATGAACTATGATTATTCACCTATCATCTTAGATAAACTATAATGAGACAAGATTTTCATATATAGACATTACATTTCTTTTACAAAATACTTAATACATGACAAAAACCAACACCCAAGACCTTATTTGTTTAGTGTCTTTGGAAACATGGAACATAATATTCTAACTGGGTGAAATATATTCAACATATCCTATAAAGATATTCCCCTTTCATTTTCCTACCTAAAACCTTTCCCTATATCCTGGGGAAAATAAAACATAAAAGGTTGAGCTAAAATACCTAATAAAGATAAAAATTGAGAATAGAAAACAAACAATAAACATAAGAATATAAAAACATGAACATAAAGTTTAAATATCAAAATCATGAGTCATGAAATAAATATTTGCAGTTCGTAAGGCATAGATCATAAAAGAACATTAACCATAAAATAGAATTTTCATAAAACATGGAATTGTGGAAAATAAATAAGCACATAATATGATTTCCATAGTATCCAAGACATTTCTGTCAAGACCATCATAGTGGAAAAAGTCCATTACTGAACTAGGTTTACTTGTCGTTCCATCCATGAATTACTGAAGTGGACATACTTTCCCTTCCATCCCAATATTACTTAACTAGATTTACTTTCCATTCCAATAAGGTATATCTCATGATATATAAATCATTAATATATGAATTTTATGGAGATATAGGTCCCACCCATCTCACAATGAAATCATTCTTACATGTGCCATAAAAACAAAAACCATTCATTATATCATAACCTAAGGAAAAAAGATGGGTTTCTTAAAAATCATTCCAAAATAATCCATATAAAATAAATGGATTTAAAAAAAATAATTCCAAAATAAACATAATAAAATCAAATTAACAATATTTATAGAAACATAAACCTATGTTATCCTAGATGGAAAATAATTTTTACAAAACAGTTGACCTTAATTCATGAGGAAAATATCATTTCTTCTTCAAAAAAATTTTCATTTCTGAAAATGCCACTCAATTTTAAAAGAAAATAATTTATTTGAAAAAAAAAATTTAAACTGTATAGAGGAAGCTTCATAGAAAGAAGGAATTATGAATATTTAAAAATCCATTCATTTCGTATAAGTTAAAAAAACATTCCTCTAGTACACTTTCCCGAAAAGTCAAAAAGTACATCATATGGAAAATGGAAGAAAGATTCCTTCCATACCATTGATCAAAAATTTACCAATGGGTAAAATTAAATTTAAAAAATAGTATAATAATAAAAATAATATTATATATTCAGGAAACACGGATTTGAAGGATAAATATACCCCAGTAAATACTTACGAATAAACAATCTCAGATAATAATGAGATTCCAAAATTATCCCTTAAATTGTACTTTTAGTTAGTCAAGGGTGTGGTAACATCCATTAAAATGGTTAAATCATGTTACTAAATTATAACAGGACAATATCCATATTTATGATATCATATATGATCCTATTATATCATTTTGTTAATAGTATTTCAATATTACAATTATTTCGGGTGTTAACTGCTTCATTTTTTCATTCCTATTTTTCTATATAAGTCATGTTTGTTATGAATAGGATATATTTTATTCAATAAATTATGTTAATTATTATTATTTTCACTCATCATGTAAATTTTATAATCATTCTTGAATTTGTAACGTGGAGAAAGAATCTCACCGCATCATGGAGATAGAAGGTCGTTCGTACGCACGAGCGACAATATAATTCTCTTGATGGTTAAATGGTATGTAATTGGATGGTATATTAATTATAAAGAATAATTATCATGTTATACTAATTATTTAAATTCATTATACTCATATTTATACCTATCCTAATAAAGTATTTTTTAATAACAAATTACACCATGGTGTGGAGACGGTAAGTCGTACGTATGCACCCATGGTGATATTCTTATCCGTATGATGGATAAAAGGGGGTGTAATGTTATAAAATAATTATAATAACATATCAGAATGTATAATATAATTGGATTATTACTTTATTATGGGATCAAAAAATAAATATTGAGTAGAATAATAAAAGAAAATGAATTTAATTGGTAAAGAAATTACCTTTTCTTCTTTGGACTTCCTTTCGATCTCTTCTCAGGGACACTAGGGGTGGAATTTTTGGAAAACCATGACCTCCAGAAGTTAAATAAGAATTATTATAGGAGAATTGTTTTGGTTTTGGTCAAGATATAAGGATCAAGGAGGTGTGAGGAAATGTGGGAGGAGATTCCTTTTTATAAGAGATAAGAGGGGCACTTTAGGAAACTCTCAAAATATAAAAATATAACAATGCAATTCTAGATCTAAATAATTTAAAAATGCCTATAAATGAAATTTATAATAAATTTTATACCATATATTATAAAATTGTTATTATTTAATAATTTTGTGATTTTTAAATAATTTAATAATAAAATAATTGAATAAAGAATTATTATTTCCAAATTTAATACTATTTATTTAATTTGAATTAAAATAAAATAATACAATGTGGGAATTAAAATATAATGCTTTAACACATCTATAATACATATTATAGATCTTATAAATTTTTTATACACATTAAATAATAAAAAATATAACTAATTAATATTATTAAAATCATTTATTCTATTTTTATTTTAAATGAATAAATATTGTTTTAGAATTGAAGAGAATTTTAAGGTAATTATATAACTTATAAAAATTACAAATAGATTTATATAATGAAAATGGTTTCATTTATATCAATATAGACATTTAATTTCGTTAATATATTTATTTTGGTCCTTTGTGGACAGATAAAAGATATTAAAATACAAGATATTGATATTTTGTAACTATCTTTTATTTAAATAATATATAATTTATTTTCATGTACAATTGTCCATTAAACAACTCAAAATCGATCATATTGTGATAATTGTTAAATATTATGCATCAAATAATTTTTTTGGACATGTTTTAGTTTTATTTTAAAACTTATAATTTTGATTTACTCTTAGTTAATTCATTTAACTCATACCATGACAACATGTATTTTTATTTAATAAGGGTTAATATATTCACTACAAAATTCCATAGGAGCTATAAATGGAGTATTGTTGATATATTTAACTTTATACTAATTATTTGACCTAATTTTATATTTTTATTATTTTTATATAATTTAATAAAAAATTATTTATTTAAAATATCAATAGTGTCAATTTGAAACTATTCATCAGTTGACTTTTTAGAAATAGCATAATATAGAGACATGTTCGAAAAAAATCCTTTAAACCATAAATAACACATCAAATTCATCCATAAAATTTGTTTATGACATTAATTCACTCAAATTATATTTATTTTAATATTTTTAATATCATTTATTTGATATTTCGATAAATATAATAATTTTTGTATCACTATTGAGTCATCATTAATGATAATTAATTAATCTCTAAAAAATATATAATCAATATCTATGATGTAGGTAATTATATTATATTTCTAAAGACTACCTATAATCTATTTTATTCCCTAGAAATCACTAAATTAAAATTTATATACTTATATAAAATGAGAGTGTGACATTTTGTCACATTCATTAATTTTTTTTATATTTATGTCATATTTATTGGAATGTGGCCATAAGTGATTCCATTTAGAACCATATATGATAAGGGTCGAATTTACTCAACCAATAGTATTTTGAGAGGTGTTAAGTTAATTTTATAATATTATTTTTACCTTTCATTACTCGATTTACCTTTGACTGTGGTAAATAAAAATTACCATAGTTACTATTCCTATTTTGAAAAAATAAAAGGGAACTATTTAGATAATTTGGAAATTATGATTCCAAATATGGAATCTATTTTTTCTAAATTCTAAAAAAATAAGTTTTAGTAATTAATTTAAAATTAATCCTTTTGTCGGAATGAAAAAATAGGTTTTTGTTTAAAAGTTAAAACATTGCAAAATATTGAAATGTTTTTACATATGAATTCAATGTAAAATTGATGAAAATGACCTAAATTGTATTAAATTAAAAAATATATTCTATTTATACATTTAAACCATTCAATAATATAATTTAACCATATAAATTATTTCAATGAAAAAAGTTGTTTTCAATTAAAATTTATCATATTTTTACTATTCATCAAAATTTGAAAATTAACAAAAAAATGTCAAAAACTCATCCAAAGTAAAATTTTATATCCCAATTCCAATTAATGAGTTTATTTTGTCAAATTGTACTTATAAAAGTGTCAAAACTAGATTTAAAATGGGACTGCCATCAAAAGGGGGCAAAACTGCATTTTTTGAAAAAAATTATTTTATTTGAAAAATTGAATTTGTTATTATATTAATTTCTATAAAATACATAAGATGAATTTTAATGTTTTATAGAATTCAAAATTTGTTTAATAATATTCATAAAATCTATTTTATCTCCCATTAATAATATTTGGAAAATATATCGTTGTTTAGTGAAACTCTGTATTTTGTACAACGCAAGCTATCCAAGAAGGTCACTCTTGTGTGTAACACAAGAGAAGTATAATGTTATGTATAATGAAATATAATACGGTGTTTCATATAGTGAAAAATAATCTTGGTTTATTATACAATATAAGACATCAAAGAAATTAAAAATAATAGATATCATAAAATCTCTAGGTGTCACATTCTAGCCCCCTTAAAAGGAATTTCACCCTTGAAATTCGTTTGGGTTATAAATAGTTTAATACTTTAAAGTTTCTTTCATGGAAAACCACATCGTAAAAATCAATACTAAAACATTATTTTAAAAAAGAATGTTAGAAACATAATGGTTACCCAAATTAACTCTTAACTAGGTTTCCACGTAGGATAAATTAGGTGAGAATTGAAAACATAGATATGGAAGAGAAATATAACCATCATGTTCTGATGGATTTTCATAGAGAATAGGGTTTGGAGAAATTTAACTACTATAAATCCATAAATATGTGATAATTTAAGTGACCATCTAATTCATCGGATAAGAAGGTACTAGGATAAAATTTTTGGTTTCAATATCCTTTTCATAACGTTGATGATTTGTTTATCATTAGGAGAAATAATTGATTGATTTTAGTACAATCTCACTGCTGGTTGTTCCCTAAATGATTTCCACTTCATCTCTTATTTAAATATATGAATTTGAAATTTTCATTCTTGATGTGTTAGAAGATCATGCGATAGAATGATAGTTCATTCCATCTATCTCAAAAAAATGTAAGAACATGTTATCAAATATGCATAAGTCCACCTTTAGTGAGATAATACATTAATATAACAAAATTAAATATGAATATAACTTATATTATCCATAAATGGGTAAAATTACAATCCTTTCAAAAATAGAAAATATAAAACTTTAGAAAGTGGTGAATGAAATCGACTTAACATTTTTCTCCCATATCTCATTTGGGAGTTCTTGTTTGTGATATTCCAAACATATTAATACCTTAATCACTTATTCTCTTGAAACATGACAATAACATGAATTACCATATAACCCTAGTGAAAAAATGAATTCTATCAAAACTAACTATTTCCACGCACAACAAATACCAAAATTTTATATACTCAAACCATGATATCGCTTTGTCCCTTTATCATTCATGATCTCATTAATACTATCAAACATATCATTATCTCCTTATCCCTTCATTATGTTCATATCACCTGCTTTCCAAAAATATTTTAATCACTTTTCATGGTTACCAGCACTATATACTTATGGAAAACCACAATGGACCAACACATAGATATTGCAGTATTCCATAATATTATAAAAGAGATTCAACAACACTATTTTGGAATCCCGTTACATAAACAATTAATCATTAGGACACTTTTTTGTCATAATCAACATCACTAGTAGTGATTTCAT
Source organism: Viscum album (assembly GCA_963277665.1). NCBI lineage: Eukaryota > Viridiplantae > Streptophyta > Magnoliopsida > Santalales > Viscaceae > Viscum > Viscum album. The sequence continues at coordinate 1,796,755,690 of OY728120.1, forward strand.
GTGATTTTCCCTTGTCCTTGGCCTTAAGTGGTTTTTGACATCGATAATCATTCATAACTCTTCGATTTTTGCATTGGTTAGCGTAATGCCCCATTTCCTTGCACTTGTAACCCTGATTTGTGGGAGGTGTAATCTTTTGAGATTTCAATTTATTCCCATTATGTGGGTATTAAAATGCCCGATGACCTTCTTTCCCACACTTAATACATTTATCAGTACACTTAAGATATTTTTCTCCATATTTCTTTCTATACTTTATGCATAAAGAAAATCTAATATTATTGTCTCTATAATTTTTATAGTTTCCTCTGAATTATATCCTTCTCTTCTTATCATAACTAAGAGATTGATGAGAAATTGAAATCTACCTTTTTTTAAGAAGAATAAAAGGAAGGTACAGACTAAAAATATGTTTTTAAACTCATCCCAATCCATAGAGTCAATTTTATCTTGTTTCATCATATTATTAATAAAGTTCCACTACATATTCAATTGGACTTCCAATAAATAAGTGCCCAACTTAACCTTTTCACATTATGAACAATAGAAAATGAAAAATATATTTTCAATGGTAAAATTACATTTATCTAAAGATATTGGATTGGTCATTCCACTAAAATAAGGTGTATGTTTCCTTAAGAAATATTCATGAGAATGTTGTTCCCACCTTTGTTCATTTAGAAGCCTAATAATATTTGTGGTCATAGAAACAAGATTATTTATTTGAGATACCATAACATTTATTTTTTCAAGAGGATAATCATTGAATTTACATTATTATCCAGCATTAACATGGTTCCATTGGGGTATATCCATTGTCTAAAACCCAAAAAGAATAGTGTGAGTGGAAACAATCATACCAGGGAAACCACATAATCAAGGGGGAGTACATTCAATATCTAATAACTTAGGTTTAATACTAGGTTATTCATGATCATTAACATAATTCTATGAAGGTAACCTATTGGTATAATTACCTATAGGCTCATCCCTATACATACTGATAAAACACTATTTTATTGAATATTTTATTGATAATAAATGATATAATTTCCTCACATTGTGTTAAATATGTTTAATTAGAAAGTATTTGGGATTAGATCATTCATTTGAATATTTGATGAAAATTCCAGTTTTACCCTTTATAGTTCACTGTAGTATTTCCAAGATAACTATTTTTATATTTATTATTTGAATTTTAAAGTTTGTAAAAGTTTTACTAACTTAATTATCTACAACTTTCATTCAGGACACTAGAGCTAACGAGTTCATTTGGTTGTTGAAATGGGTCCATGTAGTCAAAGTTGGGCTGGGCTCGCCATAATGGAGAAGCTTCTGTATTTCGGCCATACCTCCTTCATATGGGCCTATATTGAGCCCATATTTGGAGAGGAGATAGAGGACCCATATCCTCACATTTGATCCGTCTGGAATGCCGGACAATTCATGCGTGTTGGTGGTCAAATGGGCCGCTAAAGTTGGCATAAAATATTTGGCCGAATTTCCACATTCACACTTGAAACCACTTGTAACCTCTCCTCCCCTCCCCTCTATAAATTGGAGTTTTTATCATTTTGAGGGGTTGGGACGTGCATTGGGAGATTGTAGGCAGAGGAGAATTTGTTTCACCCAAATTCTCCAACCATTGTAAGAGGGGTAACTCTTGAAGCAAGGATCCCCTCATCGAAGCCTCCTTCTCTTCTTCATTTTGTAATGTTTTCATTTGTGTAATAAACTTCATTTTTCTTCTTTTATTTCTTCTCTTACCTTATGTTTTGTTTAAATTTCTACTTCTCTTAATCTTCCTCTTTGGGTTGGAATCAAGAGTGGAGACAAGATTGGGTTATACCCTTTCAATCCTTTGCTTATGCAAATCGTCTCCACGATGACTACACCGCCCATGGAAGAGTAGTTCTTTTTAGTAATCGGTCGAACTCTCACCTTCTTCATTAATTTATTTTGAATCAATGATCTAATGTAATTCACTAAACATGATCCATTAATTGAGTTTTTAATTTAAATGAAACTAAGCAAGCAATTGAATAGTTAACACAAAACACGTGAGGTCGGGAATTGTGTGAACTGTGAGAGCTCAACCTTAACCGGTAATTCAAAACCACAGGAGATCAATTTGTATAGTTCAAATATAATCCCTAAACTCAATTAATCCTAATTTCTAGAGTGGTTATGTGCCTTAATTTACCACTGACCATAAGCTAATCTTAGAACATCAATCAAAGCAGGGTGCTGCGATTGCATGTTCCAAAGTTAGCCTAGGGTTAAATTCACATCATCTTCGTGGTAAAGTTAATTCTTGTAGGGTTCGCGATTTAAAAAATTAAGGTATCATAATTAAGTGAATATAAATTTAAATGATAATGATTAATAAATTATTGAAGAGGTAGAGTTAGATCGATTATGCCTTTTAAAATAGATTTCTAAAACAACATCTTCTCGTTGTGTCATTCAAATCGAAACTTCATTTCAAAATTAAAAACAAAAAAATGCAATCATCTTCGAGCAAACTTCTTCTAGATTTATAAACTATAAAAAACCACCCCATACTTTCAAGTAGTGTTTTTATTCCCTTTTGTTTTGTTTTTTTAGAATACCTCTAATAAGTTTTTAAATTCACTTCCTCTTTTGAGAGACGACCTTGGTTAGCCACTATGCTGCACCTAAGTACCCCAAATCACACTAATCATTTGAGGGTGCCCACGACAGCGCTCTATCAAATTGGAGCCGTTTCCAGGGATTCAAGTAATTATTTAAACCAATTAGAGGTATTTATTTTATTTTACATTTTATTCTCTTCCTCTCTTCTTTCTTCCTTCTGTACCCAATCTGATTTTTCTTCCTCTTCTTTTATTTTCTTCTACTTCTTTTTGGACCATCAACTCAAACTTCTCATTTTTATTTTACTATGGTCCACTTTCTTTCTTTTCATTTTTATTTGATCTATGACACGAACTAATCCTGAAGATCTCTTAGATCTTGACCCTGAGATTGAACGTAGCCTTAGGGCTCGAATCAGAAATTATCAGTCTACGGGAAGTTTCAATATTCAACCAGTTGGTGAATTACTCTCTTTTGGAAACATTGAAATTGGAAGCAATTCAAATTCAAACATAAAAGAGGAACCAATGGCTGGAAACAATGGAAATGAACTTAATAGAACCATTCGAGAATTGGCTGCACCTGATGTTAACTATCAACCAAATTGTATTGCATACCCAAATCACGAATCGGACTTTGAACTAAAATCTGGGTTAATTCACTTACTTCCAAAGTTTCATGGCCTCTCTGGTGAGGATCCTAATAAACATTTGAAAGAATTTAATGTGGTTTGCTCAACCCTTAAACCAAGAAATGTTTCTGAAGATCAAATCAAATTAAGAGCATTCCCATTCTCACTTGATGGAGCTACAAAAGACTGGATGTATTATTTACAACCCGAAGATGTAACTTGTTGGAACGATTTGAAACGTCTTTTCTTGCAGAGATTTTTTCCAGCATCAAGGAACACTTCCATTCGTAAGGAGATATCAGGGATCAAGCAAGCACAAGGGGAGTCAATGTATGAGTATTGCGAGAGATTCAGGAAGTTGTGCGCAAGATGTCCGCATCACCAAATCAGTAAGCAACTACTCATCCAGTACTTCTATGAAGGACTCACACCCATGGAGAGGAGCATGGTGGATGCTGCAGCTGGAGGATCATTGGTGGACAAGACACCAGTAGCTGCACGAGCATTGATCGACAAAATGTCTCAAAACTCCCAACAATTCGGTGATAGAGGTACACCACATGTTCGAGGAGTACATCAAGTAAGTCCTTCTTCTCTTGAAAGTCATTTGATTGATACTAAGTTATAATAATTGACAACTATGGTGAGGCAGATTGCATTGGATCAAATGACATCCCAACCCCCTCCTTCAAGGCCATGTGGCATTTGCACTGAGACAAGCCACCCAACTGACTGTTGCCCACAACTACAAGAGACAGAAGATTGTGCAGCAGTGGTCCCTGGGAGACCATTTCAGCAGCAACAACAACAACCATATCCCCAAAAGAAGTTTGATACAGTATACAACCAAGGGTGGAATGATCAGTCAGACATGAGGTATGGCTCTGGACAACAACAAAGGCCCCCTTTTCAACCAAACTTCCAGCAGCCTCCACCTTACCAACAGGGTTTCCAACATACCCAAAGGAGATTCGAACCTCAAACATCAACGAGTCAGAAAAAAGTGAATATCCAACACAAGGTAGACTCTAACACTAATGATCTTTTGAAACAAATTGTTCCTAATCAACAGAATGAGCTGAAGAGTCATGGTTTGGAGCTGATAGAGTTGAAGACTCAAATGAGTCAGATTACCACCACCCTCCATGAACTTGTGGGTAAGAATTCTAGAAATCTACCTTCCCAACCCACTCCAAATCCAAAGGGGAATATTAGTGCCATCACATTGAGAAGTGGGAAGTAAATGAATGATATATTTGGACCTACCATTCCATCGGGATTAACCTCTACTCTAGTGAAGCCGCATTCCATACCAACTGATGAGAAATCCAAGGAGAAAGATAAAGGTAAGAAAAAGATTGATGATGTACCTCTTAAACCCCTTCCTTTTCCAAACAGGGTTGTTCAAACCAAGTAGATGGCTGAAGAAGCAATGAAAAAGGAGGTTTTGGACACATTCAAGCATGTGGAGATCAACATTCCTCTACTTGAAGCCATTAAGAAAATTCCAAGGTATGCGAAATTCTTAAAAGAACATTGTACCAATCGAAGAGGGCTCAAGGGAAATGAGAGGATCAACCTTGTAAGGAATGTCTCAGAACTCATTACACCAACTCTAGCAATGCCAACAAAGTGCAAGGATCCCGGGACATTCACCATCCCATGTACCATAGGGGAGTTTCACTTCTCTGATGCTCTTTGTGATTTAGGAGCTTCAATAAATGTGATGCCTCACTCTTTATTCTCTTCCTTGCAGGTTGGTGAGTTGAAGACAACAAGAGTAGTGGTGCAATTGGAAAATAGAGCTACGACATATCCAGTGGGAGTTCTTGAGGATGTACTTGTTCGAGTAAGAGACATGATCTTTCTAGCAGACTTCTATATGCTTAACATGGAGGATGATCAGGTAAGTTCTCATGCCCCCATTATCTTAGGTAGACCCTTCCTCAAAACTGCAAAAACTATCATAAATGTCAATGAGGGTACACTTTCCATGGAGTTTGGAGATGAAGTTGTGATATTTAATGTTATGGATTCCATGAAGTACCCCTTAGAGGACCATTATGCTTTTATTATCTCCCATTTTGAACCACCAAGTAAAAAAATCATGGAATTGGATTGTCCAATGCTTAGGGAGATTATGAGTATTGGTTTTATTTTGATGTCTAAGAATACTTCTACACCCATTTTTAAGGAACAAGACTCTCTAAGATTTGATTTTGAAATGGAATCATATTCTGATTTTGATCATGTAAACTCTGATTATGACATGGCTATTGAGTATGCTGATGGATTTGGTGCTTTATTCTCTGATTGTGATGATTTTTATTCTAATACTGATGTTCATTGTGCAGATATGTTTGTTGCATCAATTTCTACATCCATACATCACCCACCTACATTAGAACTCAAGCCATTACCCCCAAATCTCAAATATGCATACCTGCTCAGTGGTGATAGATTACCTGTCATAATTGCTAACAATATCTCTTTTGAACATAAAGAAAAACTTTTGAATCTTTTGAGAGATAACATTAGGGCAATTGGTTAGACATTGGCAGACATATCAGGTATTATCCCCTTCATTTTCATGCATAGGATTCTCTTGGAGGATGGGGCTAAACCGGTGAGACAACCACAAAGGAGACTTAATCCCATCCTCCTAGAAGTTGTTAAGAAAGAAGTTGAAAAATTACTTGAGGCGGGTATCATTTACCCTATTTATGACTCACAATGGGTTAGCCCTGTTCAGGTTGTACCAAAGAAAACTGGTTTCACTGTTTTAAAAAATGAAAATGATGACTTAGTTCCTGTGAGAGTACAAAATAGTTGGTGAGTGTGTATCGATTATAGGAAACTAAATCAATCCACTCGTAAGGACCATTTCCCACTTCCATTCATTGACCAGATGCTTGAGAGACTAGCTGGGAAGACACACTATTGTTTCTTGGATGGATTTTCTGGCTATTTTCAGGTTCCCATTGCAGCAGAGGACCAGGAGAAGACAAAATTCACTAGCCCATTCGGTACCTTTGCTTACCGAAGGATGCCATTTGGACTTTGCAATGCCCCAGGTACCTTCCAGAGATGCATGGTGAGTATTTTCTCAGATTTCATTGAGACCTGCATGGAGGTATTTATGGATGATTTTACAGTTTATGGGTCCTCATTTGATGAATGTCTCTCTAGTTTGGGTGATGTGTTGCATCATTGTATTGAGAAGAATCTGGTCTTAAATTTTGAAAAATGTCATTTCATGGTCGAAAAGAGAATTGTCTTAGGTCATATAGTCTCACAACATGGCATTGAAGTTGATAAATCTAAGGTAGACATTATTTCATCCCTTCCATATCCTACATGTGTGCGTGATGTTCGATCATTCCTTGGGCATGCTGGATTTTATTGACACTTCATCAGAGATTTCAGTAAGATCGCTCTACCCTTATCTCGATTGCTTCAAAAAGATATTGACTTCAATTTTGATGATTCATGCAGGGTATCATTTGATGAGCTGAAGAAGTGTCTGACCACTCCACCAATCATACAGCCCCCACGGTGGGACCTTCCATTTGAGCTTATGTGTGACACCTCCAACTTCGTGGTTGGAGCTGTCTTATCTCAGAGGGTGGAGGGACGTTCACATGTGATCGCTTATGCATCGAGGACACTGGATTCAGCCCAATCAAACTACACAACCATGGAAAAGGAGTTTCTTGCTGTCATATTTGCTTTAGATAAATTCCGTTCATATTTATTGGGCTCTAAAGTAGTTGTTTTTTCTAACCATGCAGCTTTGAGGTACCTCCTGAAGAAGCCAAATGCAAAGCCATGACTTATCCGTTGGATGCTCCTTCTTCAAGAGTTTGACATCGAGATAAAGGACAAAAAGGGGTCAGAAAACATGGTGGAGGACCACATGAGTAGGCTTACTCACACACTAGACGATGACACCTTGGATCAGGTACCACTTCGATACACTTTCCCTGATGAGAATCTCTACACCATCTCAGGTACGCATCCTTGGTATGCTGATTTAGTTAACTACCTTGTTGCTTCTGAAATCCCTGCAAATTTAAAGAAACATCAAGTCCAAAAATTAAAGAGTGAGTCAAGGTTTTATGTTTGGGATGATCCATACTTATGGCGCATGTGTAGTGATCAAGTCATTAGGATGTGTGTTCCCGATCATGAGTTTGAGTCTGTTTTGCATTTCTGTCATACACTTGCTTGTGGTGGACACTTTGGACCCCAACGGACATCTAGGAAGGTTTTGGACTCTGGATTATATTGGCCTTGATTATTCCATGATGCCCATGTGTTTTTTAAGTCATGATCTCATTGCCAACACACTGGGATCATTTCTATGAGACATGAGATGCCCCAACAACCCATACTATTCTGTGAGATTTTTGATGTATGGGGCATTGATTTTATGGGTCTTTTTTCCAAGTTCATTTGTATTTTTGTATATTTTGGTTGCTGTTGATTATGTGAGTAAATGGGTGGAGGCCAAGGCCACCAGGACTGACGATTCTCGTTTTGTAGTGGATTTTGTCAAGGCTCAAATTTTCTGTTGGTTTGGAGTACCAAAGGCCATCATCAGTGACCAAGGGACACACTTTTGCAATAGGAATTTTGCTCCCCTCCTTTTAAAGTATGGGGTGACACACAAAACATCAACACCATACCACCCCCAAACAAATGGCCAGGCTGAGGTTTCAAATCGTGAGTTGAAACAAATCTTGGAGAAAACCGTGCAGCCAAATAGGAAGGATTGGAGCAAGCACTTGGATGATGCATTGTGGGCTTATAGAACAGCATACAAGACCCCCATTGGTATGTCCCCATTTCGGATTTTTTTTGGGAAATAATGTCATCTCCCAGTGGAAGTCGAGCATCAGGCTTTTGGGATATAAAGAAATGCAACATGGATTTGGCCCAAGCTGGAATCCAAAGGAAGCTGCAAATTCAAGAGTTTGAGGAGATTAGATTATCATCATATGAGAACTCAAGGCTCTACAAGGAAAGATCAAAAGCAGCTCATGACAAAATGATCCAACAAAAGGAGTTTCATGTTAGAGAGAAAGTCCTTCTCTACAGTTCACGACTGAAGCTGATGCCTGGTAAGTTGCCTTCCAGATGGTTAGGTCCTTATGTTGTGACTAATGTTTTTCCTTATGGTGCAGTGTAGATCACACAAGAGGACACTGGAAGGAGCTTTACAATAAATGGGCAATGTTTTAAGAGATACATTGAGGGACGTCCTACTGATGCAGTGGATTTTATCACACTACATGACCCCATCATCACTTGAGCACATCAGGCTGTTCCTAACCCTTTCACTTTTATATTATTTGTCATATTTAAAAATTTTGCATTTCATGTGCATATATCATCTCATAGGTTCACATTGAGGACAATGCAATATTTTAAGTGTGGGGGAGGGAAACTTTTAGTTTAGTAATTTCAATTGCTTTCCTGTTAAAAAAAAACAACAAAAAAAATTGTGTTTTTCAAATTTTGTGTTTTTATTTTTCAATTTTCTTTGTGTTTTTGAAATTTTTGAGCTAAAATGATTCTCATCACCATTTTTAAATCCATATCAATAAGTGAAACAATTTACCCCTTGAAACAAAGCATAAATGAATGCTGAAATGACTTTGTTTCAAGTTCAAATATTTAGTAATTTCCTGAAAGTACGCTGAATTTTGAATCCCATGCCAATCTCACTGTCTTTATATTTGAAATCACTTTCCTGTGAGGATTCTAAACCATTATTTTCATATTCTTTACATTCACCTCACTTCTTGAGAGAACCAAACCATAATTTATTTAACCATAATTTGATCTATTCCTGTCAAAACATGAGGGTTTGAGGTAATTATGTTTAAATGATTGAGGCATTTGTTTGGTATTAAAGCCCCTATTTCAAAGAATCCTTTTTTTATAATGGCCTACCTTGAATATTTAATCCTTGTAGCCCTTAGAATCCATGCACATCCTGTTAGGTTAAGCCACATTACAAGACAATTTTCCCTATCCAACCAACTCTTGAAGTGAAATTGCATAATCTAGTTGAGCTTAAGTGTGGGGGAAGCTGTCTTGTGTTGTGCCACCACATTATGTGATACTTTGGGTGGAAAATTAAATTCTGAAGAGATGTGTTTGCTGCTAAAGAAAGTCATTATATTGAAAGCTATGCCTTTTCTGGAGCTTTCATGACAAGTGAAGCTGTGCCTTTTCTGGAGCTTCTAATTGAGGTGGAAAGTTGTGCCCATCTGGAGCTTTCAAGAAAATAATGTTTGAGAAGATTGACATTTTTTATGCTGAAATGATGAATGGTGTAAACCTTTCATGACATTTCATGATGATGGAGCAGAATTGATACTATGGGAATTGAAGAGAAGACCATATTTAAGTGAAAATTAGATTAATGCAATTTTGCTTCAAAAGAGTCAAGCCCTCCTCATTCAGCCTCAGAGTTTTTCACATCTTAATCCTACCAACCGAAAGCCACAGAACAACCCTAAAAAGTCCTCATGATAAACATATGTCCTTGACTCACATCGGGTAGTGATGTATGAATCTATCAAGCCTATGGGGACCCTTGTATGAGTTTGGATGAGAAAGACATTGCAAAAAAATTGATATTTTAGTGATTAGAGAAAATTCAAGCGAGGTAAGTGTTTTGTGCATGGGAGGATAAATGAAGTGGAAATATATTGAATGATATAAATGGAGAACTTGAAATAACGTTTTTAATTAGGCATGATATCTTTTTATTCTTGGTGGGAAATTGATTGATCTCAAGTATATGTGTTTTAAAATTGGGTTTGATTTGATATTGATGTTTACTAGACATGAGGTTTTACCCAGGAGTGCAAAAGGGTAACTGTGGGGGAGTTGATAAAACACTATTTTATTGAATATTTTCTTGATAATAAATGATATAATTTCCTCACATGGTGTTAAATATGTTTAATTAGAATGTATTTGGGATTAGATCATTCATTTGAATATTTGATGAAAATTCCAGTTTTACCCTTTATAGTTCATTGTAGTCTTTCGAAGATAACTATTTTTATATTTATTATTTGAATTCTAAATTTTGTAACAGTGTTCCTAACGTAATTATCTACAACCTTTATTCAGGACACTAGATCTAAAGAGTTCATTTGGTTGTTGAAATTGGTCCATGTAGTCAAAGTTGGGATGGGCTCTCCAGAATGGAGAAGCTTCTATATTTCGGCCATAACTCCTTCATATGGGAATTTATTGAGACCAAATTTGGAGAGGAGATAGAGGACCCATATCCTCAGATTTGATCCTTCTGGAAGGCCGTCCAATTCACGCGTTTTTGTGGTCAAAGGGGCGGTTAAAGTTGGAATAAAATATTTGGCCGAATTTACACATTGACACTTGAAACCACTTGTAACCTCTCCTCCCCTCCCCTCTATAAATTAGAGTTTTTCTCATTTGGAGGGGTTGGTACTTGCATTGGGATATTGGAGTAAGAGGATAATTTGTTTCACCCAAATTCTCCAACCATTGTAAGAGGGTTAGCTCTTGAAGCAAGGATCCCCTCATCGAAGTCTCCTTCTCTTCTTCATTTTGTAATGTTTTCATTAGTGTAATAAACTTCATTGTTCTTCTTTTATTTCTTCTATTTCCTTCTGTTTTGTTTAAATTTATTCTTCTCTTAATCTTCCTCTTTGAGTTGGAATCAAGATTGGAGACAAGATTGGGTTATACCCTTTCAATCCTTTGCTTATGCAAATCATCTCCACGATGACTACACCACCCATGGAAGAGTAGTTATTTTTAGTAATCGGTCGACCTCTCACCTTCTTGATTCATTTATTTTGAATCAATGTTCTAATGTAATTCACTAAACATGATCCATTAATTGAGTTTTTAATTTAAATGAAACTAAGCAAGCAATTTAATAGTTAACACAAATCACGCGATGTCGGGAATTGTGTGAACTGTGAGAGCGCAACCTTAACCGGTAATTCAAAACCACACGAGATCAATTTGCAGAGTTAAAATATAATCCCTAAACTAAATTAATCCTCATTTCCAGAGTGGTTATGTGCCTCAATTTACCACTGACCATAAGCTAATCTTAGAACATCAATCAAACCAGGGTGCTGCGATTGCATGTTCCGAAGTTAGCCTAGGGTTAAATTCACATCATCTTCGTGGTAATGTTAATTCTCGTAGGGTTCAGGATTTAAAAAATTAAGGGATCATAATTAAGTGAATATAAATTTAAATGATAATGATTAATAAATTATTGAATAGGTAGAGTTATATCGATTATGCCTTTTAAAATAGATTTCTAAAAAAACATCTTCTTGTTGTGTCATTCTAATCGAAACTTCATTTCAAAATTAAAAACAAAAATAAATGCAATCTTCTTCCAGCAAAATTCTTCTAGATTTATAAACTATAAAAAACCACCCCCATACTTTCAAGTAGTGTTTATATTCCCTTTTATTTTGTTTTTTTAGAATACCTCTAATAAGTTGTTAAATTCACTTCCTCCTTTGAGAGACGACCTTGGTCAGCCACTCTGCTGCACCTAAGTACCCCAAATCACACTATTCATTTGAGGGAGCCCACGACAGCGCTCTATCACAGACTATAGAAATATCTATAGGGTTCTCACTAAAGTTTTTGCATCTTACTTTGCAAAGGTTAACTAAACCCTCACTCTGATACCAACTATAATGTCCCAAGATTGACGTACATAGACATTAACTTTCATTTTTAGAATAATTAATACCTGACACAAAACAACACCCAAGACTATATTATTTTAGTGCCTTTTGAATATTGAAACATAATCTTCTAACTTGGTGATAGATCTTCAACATCTCCCATAAGGACATTCCCCTTTTGATTTCCTACCTAAAACCATACCTTATATCCTAGGGAAAATAAATGATAAAAAGGGTAAGCTAAAATTCTTAGTAAGGTCAAAAAGTGAGAAGATAAATCAAACCATAAACATAATAATGTAAAAAAATGAACATAAACTTAAAATATAAAAATCATGAGTCATGAAATAAATCTTTTTAGTTCGTAAGGCATAAATCATAAGGGAAAATTAACCATAAGATAACATTGGAATAAAACATGGGATTGCGGAAAATAAATAAGTACATAATATTATTTCTATAGTATCTAGGGAATTAATTCCAAGACCATTATAGTAGAAAAAGTCCATTACTAAATTGGGTTTACTTGTCATCCCATCCAATAATTACTGAACCAGATTTACTTATTGTTCTAGCCCAATATTACTAAACCAGATTTACTATTCATTCCATTAACGTGTATCTCATGATATAAAAATCTTTACCCAAGGAATTTTAGGGAGATATAGGTCTCACCCATATCATAATGAAATTATTCTTACATGTTCCCCAAAAACATAAACCATTCACCATAGCATAATCCAAGGAACAAAAATGGGTTTCTTAAACATCATTCCATCATAATCCATATAAAATAAATGGATTTCATAAAAATAATTACATCATAAAAAAATAAAATCAAAGTAATAATATTTATATAAACATAAACCTTTGTCATATTAGATAGAAAATTATTTTGATAAAACACTTGAACTTAATTCCTAAGGAAAATATATTTTCTTCTTCAAAAAAGTTTTATTTTCTCAAAATGCTGACTAATTTTAAAAGAAAATAATTTAGTTGAAAATACACTTTAAAAAATATAGAGGAAGATTCATGTAAATAATTTGTTATGAAGATGTACAATTTTTTCATTATATATAAGTTAAAAAAATACATTCTTCCCGTACACTTTCTGGAAAAGAAAAAATGTACCTCGTTTGGAAAATGAAAGAAATATTCCTTCCATACTGTTTAATAAAAATTTCCCAATGAGTAAAATTCACTTTAAAAAAAGTATATGAATATAAATAATAATATATATTTAGGAAACACGGATTTTAATGATTAATATACCCCAATAAATACTTACGAATAAACAATCTCAGATAATAATGAGATTGAAAAATCATCCCTTACTTTGTACTTTTTGTTAGACGACGGTGTGGTCACCTAATATATAATGGTTAAATAATGTTATTAAATTATTCAAGGACCATATCCATATTTATGACATCATATATGATACTATTATATCATTTTTTAATAGTATTTCTATATTATAATTATTTTGAGTTTTAAGTGATTCATTTTCCCATTCATGTTTTTTCTTGTAAGTCATGTTTTTTATGCATAAGATGTATTTTATTCATGAAATTATGGTCAAAATTATTATTTTCACTAATATTTGAAATTTTATAATCATTCATTAATTTTTAATGTGGATAATAAATCTCACCGCATCGTGGATACGGTAGGCCGTACGTACGCACAAGCGACAGTATCATTCTCTTGATTGTTAAATTGTATGTAATTGGATGGAATATTAATTATATAGAATCGTTATCATGTTATATTAATTAATTAAATCTATTATACTCATCCTAATAAATTATTTTTTAATATTAAATTATACCACAACGTGGAGACGGTAAGTCGTACGTATGCACGCATGGTGATACTGTTATTCGTAGGATGGATAACATGAGGTATAAATATATACCCTAATTATAATAACATATAATAATTTTTAATATACTATAATTATTACTTTATTATAAAATCAACCTAGAAATATAGAGTATAATAAGAAAATAAATTGAATTGAAATGGTAAAGCAATTACCTCTTCTTCATTGGACTTCCTTTGGATATCTTCTTAGGGACACTAGGGGTGGAATTTTTGGAAAACCAGGACCTCCAATAGTTAACTAATAATTATTATAGGAGAAATGGTGAGGGGTTGATATATCAATAAGTCTCAATGAGGTGTGAGGAAATGTGGTAGGATATTCCTTTTTATAAGAGAGGAGAGGGGCACTTTAGGAAACTCTCAAAATATTAAAATATAACTAGAAAATTCTATATCTAAATAATTAAAAATGGCCTATAAATGAAACTTATAATAAATTTTAGATCATATATTATCCCCTTGTGATCATTTAACATTTTTGTTATTTTTAAATAATTTAATAATAAATTAATACAACAAGATATTATTATTTCAAAATGTAATACTATTCATTTAATTTGACTGAAAATACAATAATACGAAGCAGGAATTATAATATAACTCTTCCAGACATCTATAATATATCTTTTAGATCATTGAAAATTTTTGGACACATTAACTAATCCAAAGTATAACTAAATTAATATTATTAAAATCATTTATTCTACATTTATGTTAATTGAATAAATATTGTTTTAGAATTGAAGAGAATTTTAAGGTAATTATATAACTTCTCAAAAATAAAAAAAATTTATATTGTGAAAATGGATTCATTTATATCAATATATACACTTATATTCGTTCATAGCTTGATTTTGGATCTATATGGACACATAAAAGATATTAAAATACAATATAGTGATATTTTGTAATTATCTTTGATTTAAATAATATATAATTTATTTTCATGTTCAAGTGTCCATTAAACAACTCCAAATAGGCCATATTGTGATAATTATTGAATATTATTCATCGAATAATTTTTTTGAAACGTTTTAGTTTTATTTTAAACTTTTAAATGTTGATTTAACCGTAATTAATTAATTTAACTCTTAGCATGGAAAGATATCTTTTTATTTGCTAAGGGTTAATATAGTCACTAAAAAATTCCAAAATAATTATAAATGGACTATTGGTGACATATTTAACTTCATACCAATCATTTGACTGAATTTATATTTTTATTAATTTTATATAATTTAATAAAATATTATTAGTTTAAAACATCAATAGTGTTAATTTTGAAACTATTCATTAGTTGACTTTTTAGAAATATCATAACATAAAGATATGTTCGAAAAAACTATTTTAAATAATAAATAAAATTTCAAAGTAATCTATAAAATTATTGTATGAAATTAATCCACTCAAAATATATTTATTTTAAAATTTTTAATATCATTTATTTGATATTTCTATTAATAAAATAATTTCTGCATCACTATTGAGTCATCACTAATTATAATTATTTAATCTCAAAAAATTATAAATAACTTTCTCTGATTTAGGAAATTCTATTATATTTACATAGACTATATATAGTCCATTTTATTCATTTTTAATCCCTATATTAATATTAATATACTTATATAAAATGAGTGTGTGACATTTTTTCAGATTCATTAGTTTTTTTATATTCATGTAATATTTATGGGAAAGTGGCCGTTAAGTGATTCAATTTCAAACCATAGATGATAGGGGTCAAATTTATTTATCCAATTTTATTTTTATAGGTACTATGGTAATTTTATAATATTATTTTCACCTTTAATTACACAATTGACCTTTAAATATGGTAAATAAAAATTACAGTAGTTACTATTCATATTATGAAAAAATAAAAGGGAACTATTTATATAATTTAGAATTTCTGATTCCAAAAATGTAATCCATTTTTCTAAATTCAAAACATATAAGTTTTATTAATTAATTTAAAATTAATCTCTTTTTCTGAATGAAAAAATTGGTTTTTGTTTAAAAGTTAAAAGATTGCAAAAGATTCAAATGTTTTTACATATTAATTCAATGCAAAATTTATAATAGTGACATAAATTGTATTAAATTATAAAAATATATTATATTTATACTTTAAAAAAATTCAATAATATAATATAACCATATAAATTATTTCAATGAAAAAAGTTGTTTTCAATTAATATTTAGCAAATTTTTAATATTTATCAAAATATGAAAGTTATCAGAAAAATAAAAAAAATCATCCTAAGTAAAATTTTATATCTCGATTCCAAATAAGAATTTTATTTTGTCAATTTTAATTTATAAAAGTGTCAAAAAAATAAATTTAAAATGGGTACCCCATCAAAAGGCAACAAAACTGCATTTTTTGAAAAAAATTGTTTTATCTAAAAAATTGAATTTGTTATCATATAATGTTCTATAAAATACATAGGAATAATTTTAATGTTATATAAAATTAAAATTTTGGTTAATAATATTCCAAACATATAATTTATATCTCATTAATAATATTTTAATAATATATCATTGTTTAGTGAAACTTGGTATTGTGTACAAAACAAGCTATCAAAGAAGGTCTCTCTTGTGTGTAACATAAGAAAATTATAGTGTTTCATATAATCCAAGCTAATACGGTGTTGGGTATACTACAAACTAATTTCGGTGTAGCATACAATACAATACATCATTGAAATTAAAAATAATATATATCATAAAATCTTGGGGTGCCACATTCTACCCCCTTAAAATGAATTGTTTCCTTGAAATTCATCAGGGTTATAAATGGGTTAATACTTTAAGGTTTCTTTCATGGAAACCCATAGAATAGAAAGGAATACTAAAACTTCATTTTAAAAAAGAATGGTAAAAACATTATATTTACCCAAATTAACTCCTCATTGGGTTTTCATATAGAAGAACATAGGTGAGAAGTGAAAACATGGATATGGAAGAGAAATATAACCATCAAGTTTTGATGTATAGTGTTATAGAATAATGTTTGGAGAAATTTTACTACCAGAAATCTATAAATCTGTGATGATTCAAGGGACCATCTGATTCATCAGATAAAAAGGTACTAGGATAATATTTTTTGTTTTAAGATCTTTGTCCTAAAGTTGATGTTTTTTTTGCATAAGGAGAAACACTTACTTGATTTTAGTACAATCTAACCATTGGTCATTCCCTAAACAATTTTCACTTAATATCTTTTTTAAGGAGATGAATTGGAATTTTTCATTCTTGAAGTGTTAGCAGATCATGCGATAGAACAATAGGTTATTCCGTCAGTCTCATCAAAAAATGTTAGAAAATGTTTTCAAATATGCATAAGTCCAAAAATAGTGAGATAATATATAAATAGAATTAAAATCAACCAGAACGTAACTTATAATATCCATAAATGGGTAACATTAAAATCCATCCAAAAACAAGAAATATAAAACTATAGAAAGAGGTGAACTAAATCAACTTAACATTCGTCTCCCATATATAATTTGGAAGTTCTTGGATTTCATATTCCAAAAATGTGAATACCTTAATCAAGTATTCTCTTGAAACATGCTTATAACATGTATTTCTATAGAACCTTAGTAAAAACATACATTCTATCAAAATTAACTCCTTACACACAACAAAAATACAAAAAATTCTATATCCTCAAACCATGATATCACTTTGTCCTTTTGTCATCCATGATCTCATTAATACTATTAATTTTCTCATTATCTCTTAATCCCATCATTTTGTGAATATCTTATGATTTCTAAAAATATTTTAATCTATTTTCATGGTTACCAGTACCATATACTTATGTAAAGACACAATGGACCAATACATAGATGATAGGGGTCAAATTTATTTATCCAATTTTATTTTTATAGGTTCTATGGTAATTTTATAATATTATTTTCACCTTTAATTACCCAATTGACCTTTAAATATGGTAAATAAAAATTACCGTAGTTACTATTAATATTATGAAAAAATAAAAGGGAACTAGTTACATAATTTAGAAATTATGATTCCAAAAATGTAATCCATTTTTCTAAATTCAAAACATATAAGTTTCATTAATTAATTTAAAATTAATCTCTTTGTCTGAATGAAAAAATTGGTTTTTGTTTAAAAGTTAAAACATTGAAAAAGATTCAAATGTTTTTACATATTAATTCAATGTAAAATTTATAATAGTGACATAAATTGTATTAAATTATAAAAATATATTATATTTATACTTTAAAACAATTCAATAATATAATATAACAATATAAATTATTTCAATGAAAACAGTTGTTTTCAATTAATATTTAGCAAATTTTTAATATTTATCAAAATATGAAAGTTATCAGAAAAATAAAAAAAATCATCCTAAGTAAAATTTTATATCTCAATTCCAAATAAGAATTTTATTTTGTCAATTTGAATTTATAAAAGTGTCAAAAAAATAAATTTAAAATGGGTACCCCATCAAAAGGCAACAAAACTGCATTTTTTGAAAAAAATTGTTTTATCTAAAAAATTGAATTTGTTATCATATAATGTTCTATAAAATACATAGGAATAATTTTAATGTTATATAAAATTAAAATTTTGGTTAATAATATTCCAAACATCTAATTTATATCTCATTAATAATATTTTAATAATATATCATTGTTTAGTGAAACTTGGTATTGCGTACAAAACAAGCTATCAAAGAAGGTCTCTCTTGTGTGTAACACAAGAAAATTATAGTGTTTCATATACTCCAAGCTAATACGGTGTTGGGTATACTACAAACTAATTTTGGTGTAGCATACAATACAATACATCATTGAAATTAAAAATAATATATATCATAAAATCTTGGTGTGCCATATTCTACCCCCCGTAAAATGAATTGTTTCCACGAAATTCATCAGGGTTACAAATGGTTTAATACTTTAAAGTTTCTTTCATGGAAACCCATAGAATAGAAAGGAATACTAAAACTTCATTTTAAAAAAGAAAGTTAAAAACATTATATTTACCCAAATTAACTCCTCATTGGGTTTTCACATAGAAGAACATAGGTGAGAAGTGAAAACATGGATATGGAAGAGAAATATAACCATCACGTTTTGATGCATAGTGTTAGAGAATAATGTTTGGAGAAATTTAACTACCAGAAATCTATAAATCTGTGATGATTTAAGGGACCATCTGATTCATCAGATAAAAAGGTACTAGGATAATATTTTTTGTTTTAAGATCTTTTTCTTAAAGTAGATGTTTTTTTGCATAAGGAGAAACACTTACTTGATTTTAGTACAATATAACCATTGGTCATTCCCTAAACAATTTTCACTTAATCTCTTTTTTAAGGAAATGAATTGGAATTTTTCATTATTGAAGTGTTAGCAGATCATGCGATAGAACAATAGGTTATTCCATCTGTCTCAACAAAAAATGTTTGAAAATGTTTTCAAATATGCATAAGTCCAAAAATAGTGAGATAATATATAAATATAATAAAAATCAACCAGAACGTAACTTATAATATCCATAAATTGGTAACATTAAAATCCATCCAAAAACAAAAAATATAAAACTATAGAAAGAGGTGAACTAAATCAACTTATCATTTGTCTCCCATATATAATTTGGAAGTTCTTGGATTTCATATTCCAAAAATGTGAATGCCTTAGTCATGTATTCTCTTGAAACATGCTTATAACATGTATTTCTATAGAACCTCAGTAAAAACATACATTCTATCAAAATTAACTCCTTACACACAACAAAAATAAAAAAAATTCTATATACTCAAACCATGATATCACTTTGTCCTTTTGTCATCCATGATCTCATTAATACTATTAATTTTCTCATTATCTCTTAATCCCATCATTTTGTGCATATCTTATGATTTCTAAAAACATTTTAATCTCTTATCATGGTTACTAGTACCATATACTTATGGAAAGACACAATGGACCAATACATAGATGATAGGGGTCAAATTTATTTATCCAATTTTATTTTTATAGGTTCTATGGTAATTTTATAATATTATTTTCACCTTTAATTACCCAATTGACCTTTAAATATAGTAAATAAAAATTACCGTAGTTACTATTCATAATATGAAAAAATAAAAGGGAACTATTTACATAATTTAGAATTTCTGATTCCAAAAATGTAATCCATTTTTCTAAATTAAAAACATATAAGTTTCATTAATTAATTTAAAATTAATCTCTTTGTCTGAATGAAAAAATTGGTTTTTGTTTAAAAGTTAAAACATTGCAAAAGATTCAAATGTTTTTACATATTAATTCAATGTAAAATTTATAATAGTGACATAAATTGTATTAAATTATAAAAATATATTATATTTATACTTTAAAAAAATTCAATAATATAATATAACCATATAAATTATTTCAATGAAAAAAGTTGTTTTCAATTAATATTTAGCAAATTTTTAATATTTATCAAAATATGAAAGTTATCAGAAAAATAAAAAAAATCATCCTAAGTAAATTTTTTTATCTCGATTCCAAATAAGAATTTTATTTTTTCAATATGAATTTATAAAAGTGTCAAAAAAATAAATTTTAAATGGGTACCCCATCAAAAGGCAACAAAACTGCATTTTTTGAAAAAAATTGTTTTATCTAAAAAATTGAATTTGTTATCATATAATTTTCTATAAAATACATAGGAATAATTTTAATGTTATATAAAATTAAAATTTTGGTTAATAATATTCCAAACATCTAATTTATATCTCATTAATAATACTTTAATAATATATCATTATTTAGTGAAACTTGGTATTGCGTACAAAACAAGCTATCAAAGAAGGTATCTCTTGTGTGTAACACAAGAAAATTATAGTGTTTCATATAATCCAAGCTAATACGGTGTTGGGTATACTACAAACTAATTTCAGTGTAGCATACTATAAAATACATCATTGAAATTAAAAATAATATATATCATAAAATCGTGGGGTGCCACATTCTACCCCCCTTAGAATGAATTGTTTCCACAAAATTCATCAGGGTTATAAATGGTTTAATACTTTAAAGTTTCTTTCATGGAAACCCATAGAATAGAAAGTAATACTAAAACTTCATTTTAAAAAAGAATGTTAAAAACATTATATTTACCCAAATTAACTCCTCATTGGGTTTTCACATAGAAGAACATAGGTGAGAAGTGAAAACATGGATATGGAAGAGAAATATAACCATCAAGTTTTGATGTATAGTGTTAGAGAATAATGTTTTGAGAAATTTAACTACCAGAAATCTATAAATCTCTGATGATTTAAGGGACCATCTAATTCATCAGAAAAAAAGGTACTAGGATAATATTTTTTGTTTTAAGATATTTTTCCTAAAGTTGATGTTTTTTTTGCATAAGGAGAAACACTTACTTGATTTTAGTACAATCTAACCATTGGTCATTCCCTAAAAATTTTTCACTTAATCTATTTTTTAAGGAAATGAATTGGAATTTTTCATTCTTGAAGTGTTAGCAGATCATGTGATAAAACAATAGGTTATTCCGTCTGTCTCATCAAAAAATGTTAGAAAATGTTTTCAAATATGCATAAGTCCAAAAATAGTGAGATAATATATAAATACAATAAAAATCAACCAGAACGTAACTTATAATATCCATAAATGGGTAACATTAAAATCCATCCAAAAACAAGAAATATAAAACTATAGATAGAGGTGAACTAAATCAACTTAACATTAGTATCCCATATATAATTTGGAAGTTCTTGGATTTCATATTCCAAAAATGTGAATACCTTAATCAAGTATTCTCTTGAAACATGCTTATAACATGTATTTCTATAGAACCTCAGTAAAAACATACATTCTATCAAAATTAAATCCTTACACACAACAAAAATACAAAAAATTCTATATACTCAAACCATGATATCACTTTTTCCTTTGGTCATCCATGGTCTCATTAATACTATTAATTTTCTCATTATCTCTTAACCCCATCATTTTGTGCATATCTTATGATTTCTAAAAATATTTTAATCTCTTTTCATGGTTACCAGTACCATATACTTATGGAAAGACACAATGGACCAATACATAGATGATAGGGGTCAAATTTATTTATCGAATTTTATTTTTATAGGTTCTATTGTAATTTTATAATATTATTTTCACCTTTAATTGCCCAATTGACCTTTAAATATGGTAAATAAAAATTACCGTAGTTACTATTCATATTATGAAAAAAATAAAAGGGAACTATTTACATAATTTAGAATTTCTGATTCCAAAAATGTAATCCATTTTTCTAAATTCAAAACATATAAGTTTCATTAATTAATTTAAAATTAATCTCTTTGTCTGAATGAAAAAATTGGTTTTTGTTTAAAAGTTAAAACATTGCAAAAGATTCAAATGTTTTTACATATTCATTCAATGTAAAATTTATAATAGTGACATAAATTGTAATAAATTATAAAAATATATTATATTTATACTTTAAAACAATTCAATAATATAATATAACCATATAAATTATTTCAATGAAAAAAGTTGTTTTCAATTAATATTTAGCAAATTTTTAATATTTATCAAAATATGAAAGTTATCAGAAAAATAAAAAAACTCATCCTAAGTAAAATTTTATATCTCTATTCCAAATAAAAAATTTATTTTGTCAATTTGAATTTATAAAAGTGTCAAAAAAATAAATTTAAAATGGGTACCCCATCAAAAGGCAACAAAACTGCATTTTTTGAAAAAAATTGTTTTATCTAAAAAATTGAATTTGTTATCATATAATGTTCTATAAAATACATAGGAATAATTTTAATGTTATATAAAATTAAAATTTTGGTTAATAATATTCCAAACATCTAATTTATATCTCATTAATAATATTTCAATAATATATCATTGTTTAGTGAAACATGGTATTGCGTACAAAACAACCTATCAAAGAAGGTCTCTCTTCTGTGTAACACAAGAAAATTATAGTGTTTCATATACTCCAAGCTAATACGGTGTTGGTTATAGTACAAACTAATTTCATTGTAGCATACAATACAATACATCATTGAAATTAAAAATAATATATATCATAAAATCTTGGGGTGCCACATTCTACCCCCCTTAAAAGGAATTTTTTCCTCGAAATTCATCTGGGTTATAAATGGTTTAATACTTTAAAGTTTCTTTCATGGAAACCCATAGAATAGAAAGGAATACTAAAACTTCATTTTAAAAAAGAAAGTTAAAAACATTATATTTACCCAAATTAACTCCTCATTGGATTTTCGCATAGAAGAACATAGGTGAGAAGTGAAAACATGGATATGGAAGAGAAATATAACCATCAAATTTTGATGTATAGTGTTAGAGAATAATGTTTGGAGAAATTTAACTACCAGAAATCTATAAATCTGTGATGATTTAAGGGACCATCTGATTCATCAGATAAAAAGGTACAAGGATAATATTTTTTGTTTTAAGATCTTTTTCCTAAAGTTGATGTTTTTTTGCATAAGGAGAAACACTTACTTGATTTTAGTACAATCTAACCATTGGTCATTCCCTAAACAATTTTCAATTAATCTTTTTTTAAGGAAATGAATTGGAATTTTTCATTCTTGAAGTGTTAGCAGATCATGCGATAGAACAATAGGTTATTCCGTTTGTCTCATCAAAAAATGTTAGAAAATGTTTTCAAATATGCATAAGTCCAAAAATAGTGAGATAATATATAAATATAATAAAAATCAACCAGAACGTAACTTATAATATCCATAAATGGGTAACATTAAAATCCATCCAAAAACAAGAAATATAAAACTATAGAAATAGGTGAACTAAATCAACTTAACATTTGTCTCCCATATATAATTTGGAAGTTCTTGGATTTCATATTCCAAAAATGTGAATACCTTAATCAAGTATAATCTTGAAACATGCTTATAACATGTATTTCTATAGAACCTCAGTAAAAACATACATTCTATCAAAATTAACTCCTTACACACAACAAAAATACAAAAAAATTCTATATACTCAAACCATGATATCACTTTGTCCTTTTGTCATCCATGATCTCATTAATACTATTAATTTTCTCATTATCTCTTAATCCCATCATTTTGTGCATATCTTATGATTTCTAAAAATATTTTAATCTCTTTTCATGGTTACCAGTACCATATACTTATGGAAAGACACAATGGACCAATACATAGATGATAGGGGTCAAATTTATTTATCTAATTTTATTTTTATAGGTTCTATGGTAATTTTATAATAATATTTTCACCTTTAATTACCCAATTGACCTTTAAATATGGTAAATAAAAATTACCGTAGTTACTATTCATATTATGAAAAAATAAAGGGGAACTATTTACATAATTTAGAATTTCTGATTCCAAAAATGTAATCCATTTTTCTAAATTCAAACCATATAAGTTTCATTAATTAATTTAAAATTAATCTCTTTGTCTGAATGAAAAAATTGGTTTTTGATTAAAAGTTAAAACATTGCAAAAGATTCAAATGTTTTTACATATTAATTCAATGTAAAATTTATAATAGTGACATAAATTGTATTAAATTATAAAAATATATTATATTTATACTTTAAAACAATTCAATAATATAATATAATCATATAAATTATTTCAATGAAACAAGTTGTTTTCAATTAATATTTAGCAAATTTTTAATATTTATCAAAATATGAAAGTTATCAGAAAAATAAAAAAAATCATCCTAAGTAAAATTTTATATCTCAATTCCAAATAATAATTTTATTTTGTCAATTTTAATTTATAAAAGTGTCAAAAAAATAAATTTAAAATGGGTACCCCATCAAAAGGCAACAAAACTGCATTTTTTGAAAAAAATTGTTTTATCTAAAAAATTGAATTTGTTATCATATAATGTTCTATAAAATACATAGGAATAATTTTAATGTTACATAAAATTAAAATTTTGGTTAATAATATTCCAAAAATCTAATTTATATCTCATTAATAATATTTTAATAATATATCATTGTTTAGTGAAACTTGGTATTGCGTACAAAACAAGCTATCAAAGAAGGTCTCTCTTGTGTTTAACACAAGAAAATTATAGTGTTTCATATAATCCAAGGTAATACGGTGTTGGGTATACTACAAACTAATTTCGGTGTAGCATACAATACAATACATCATTGAAATTAAAAATAATATATATCATAAAATCTTGGGGCGACACATTCTACCCCCCTTAAAATGAATTGTTTCCTCGAAATTAACCAGGGTTATAAATGGTTTAATACTTTAAAGTTTCTTTCATGGAAACCCATAGAATAGAAAGGAATACTAAAACTTCATTTTAAAAAAGAAATTTAAAAACATTATATTTACCCAAATTAACTCTTCATTGGGTTTTCACATAGAAGAACATAGGTGAGAAGTGAAAACATGGATATGGAAGAGAAATATAACCATCAAGTTTTGATGTATAGTGTTAGAGAATAATGTTTGGAGAAATTTAACTACCAGAAATCTATAAATCTGTGATGATTTAAGGGACCATCTGATTCATAAGATAAAAAGGTACTAGGATAATATTTTTTGTTTTAAGATCTTTTTCCTAAAGTTGATGTTTTTTTGCATAAGGAGAAACACTTACTTGATTTTAGTACAATCTACCCATTGGTCATTCCCTAAACAATTTTCACTTAATCTCTTTTTTAAGGAAATGAATTGGAATTTTTCATTCTTGAAGTGTTAGAAGATCATGCGATAGAACAATAGGTTATTCCGTCTGTCTCATCAAAAAATGTTAGAAAATGTTTTCAAATATGCATAAGTCCAAAAATAGTGAGATAATATATAAATATAATAAAAATCAACCAGAACGTAACTTATAATATCCATTAATGGGTAACATTAAAACCCATCCAAAAACAAGAAATATAAAACTATAGAAAGAGGTGAACTAAATCAACTTAACATTTGCCTCCCATATATAATTTGGAAGTTCTTGGATTTCATATTCCAAAAATGTGAATACCTTAATCAAGTATTCTCTTGAAACATGCTTATAACATGTATTTCTATAGAACCTCAGTAAAAACATACATTCTATCAAAATTAACTCCTTACACACAACAAAAATACAAAAAATTCTATATACTCAAACCATGATATCACTTTGTCCTTTTGTCATCCATGATCTCATTAATACTATTAATTTTCTCATTATCTGTTAATCCCATCATTTTGTGCATATCTTATGATTTCTAAAAATATTTTAATCTCTTTTCATGGTTACCAGTACCATATACTTATGGAAAGACACAATGGACCAATACATAGATTTTCCAATATTCCATAATACTATAAAAGATATTCAACAACACTATTTTTTAATCGCATTACTTAAACACTTAATCATTAATTATCATTACCAGAATTCTAGTTTATTCATGATCATTACCATAATTCTAGGACAATAACCTAAATTTAGTCTTACCCATAATTACATCCCTAGAAATACCTTAGAAATATCTCTAGGGATCTCACTAAAGTTTTCGCGTCATAGTTTCCAAAGGTTAACTAAACCTTCACTCTAATACCAAATATAACTTCACAATTTTGACATACATGGACATGAAATTTATTTTTTGGAATACTTAATACATATGTCAAACTGAAACCCAAGACTATATTATTTTAGTGTCTTTGGAAACTTGGAACATAATATTCTAACGTGGTTAAAGATCTTCAACATCTCCCATAAGGATCTTCCCTTTTCATTTTCCTACCTAAAACCTTTTCTTATATCCTGGGGAAAAGAAAACATAAAAAGGGTGAGAAAAATTTTTTAGTATGGGTATTCATTGAGAACATAAAACAAAACATAAACATAATAATTTAAAATTCTGAACATAAAGTTTAAATATCAAAATCACGGGTCCTGAAATTAATCTTGGCAGTTCAAAAGGCATAGATCATAAAGGAACATTAACCATAAAATACCATTGGCATGAAACATGGTATTGTGGAAAAAATAAGAACATAATTTGATTTCCATATTATCCAATACATTTCTTCCAATATCACCATAGTATACAAATTCCATTATTGAACCGAGTTTACATTTCATTCCAGCCATGAATTACTGAACTGGATTTACATGCCATTCTAGCCCTGTATTACTGAACCAGATTTACATGTCATTCAATTCGTGTCTACATCATGAGATATAAATCATTTACTAATGAATTGAATGGATATATAGTTCTCACTAATATCATAATTAAACCATTCTTACATGGGCCACAGAAACATAAACCATTCATCATACCATAACCCATGTAACAAAAAACGGGTTTTTGAAACATCATTCTATCATAATTCATATAAAATAAATGGATTTAATTAAAATAATTCCATTATAAAAATAATAAAATCAATGTAATAATAGCTATATAAAAATAAACATATGTTATACTAGATGTAAAATCATTTTCATAAAACACTTGAACTTAATTTCAAGAAGAAAATATCCTTTCTTGTTCAAAAAAGTTTTCTTTTATCAAAATACCGCAAAAAATTTAAAATAAAATAATTTAGTTGAAAATAAACTTTAAACATCATAGAATAAAATTCATGTAAATAAGGTTTAATGGAAATTTAAAAATACATTCATTCAGTATAAGTTAAAAACCACATTCTTCTCGTACTCTTGTCAGGAAAGTCAAAAAGTATCTCATATGGAAAATGAAAGAAATATTCCTTCCATACCATTTAATAAAAATTTACCAATGGGAAAAATTAAATTTAAAAAATTTTATAACAATAGAAATAATATTATATATTTAAGAAACTTGTATGTGAATCATAAATATACCCCAGTAAATACTTACTAATAAATAATCTCATATAATAATGAGATTGCAAAATTATCCCTTACCATGTACTTTTCATTAGTTGAGGGTGTGGTAACTGCCTATATAATGGTTATATAATGTAATTAAATTATAATAAGAACATATACATATTTTTTTATGTCATATATGATCCTATTAAATCATTTTGTTTATAGTATTTTAATATTAACATTATTTTGAGTGTTAACTGCTTCATTTTTCCATTCCTGTTTTGATGTGTAATTCATCTTTGTTATGTATAGGATGTATTTTATACATGAAATTATGTACATAAATATTATTTTCACTCATAATATAAATTTTATAATAATTCTTGAATTGTTAACGTGGGGAACGAATCTCACCACATTGTGGAGATGGTAGGTCGTACGTAGGGACGAGCTACGATGTTATTCTCTGGATTGTTTAACGGTATGTAATTAGATGGTATATTAATTATAATGAATAATTATCATGTTATATTAATTATTTAAAACCATTATACTCATCATTATACTCATCCTAATAAAGTATTTTTGAATAAAAAATTACACAATGGCGTGGAGACGGTAAGTTGTACGCACACACGCTTGGTGATATTTTTTTCGTAGGATGGATAAAAGAGCGTATAAAGTTTTCGCATAATTATAATATCAAATATTAATGTATAATATACTGGAATTATTACTTTATTTATCAATAAACATAGAAAGAGAGTGTATAAGAAGAAAGGAAATTTATTTGAATTGGTAAAGTAATTGCCTCTTCTTTGTTGGATTTCCTTTGGATCTCCTCTTAAAGAACCTAGGGGTGGAGTTTTTGGAAGAACAGGACCAGAAAAAGTTAACTAATATTGTTTATAGGAGCATTGGGTAGGTTTTGGTAAAGTTATAAGGTTCAAGGAGGTGTGATAAAATGTGGGAGGAGATGCCTTTTTATAAGAGGGCAGAGGGGTACTTTAGCTAACTCTCAAAATATTAAATTTTAACAAGACTATTCTAGCTCTAAATAATTATAAATGGCCCATAACTGAAATTTATAATAAATTTTAAAACATATATTATCCCCTTGTAATTATTTAACTTTTATTTGAGTTTTAAATGTTGTAATAATAAATTAATTCAATTAGATATTATTATTTCCAAATTTAATACAATTAATTTAATTTGACTTAAAATATAATAAGACAAAGTGATAATTAAAATATAATTCTTTCCCACATATTTAATATATCTTATTGATCTTAGAAATTTTTTATACACATTAACCAATATAAAATATTACTAAATTAATATTATTAAAATCATTTATTCTATTTTTATGTTAATTGAATAAATATTGTTTTAGAATTGAAGATACTTTTAAGGTAATTATAAAACATATAAAAATTAAAAATAAATTTATATAATGAAAATGGTTTCATTTATATCAAAATATACATTTATATTCATTTATGTCTTGATTTTGTCCCTATTTGGAAACATAAAAGATATTAAAATACAAGATTGTGATATTTTGTAACTATCTTTGATTTAAATAATATATAATTTATTTTCATGTACAAGTGTCCATTAATAAACTAAAAATATATCATATTGTGATATTTATTGAATATTATTCAACTATTAATTTTTTTACATGTTTTGATTTTATTATAAACCTTATAATTTTGATTTAACCTTAATTAATTCATTTAACTCTTACCATGGGAACATGTATTTTTATTTACTAAGGGTTAATATAGTCACTATAAAATTCCAAAGGAACCATAAATATATCATTTCTGACAAATTAAAATTCAACCCAATTATTTTTCCAAATAATATATTTTTATGAATTTTATATAATTTAATAAAGTATTATTTAATTAAAATATCAGGTGTCAATTTTGACACTATTCATTGTTAAATTTTTATAAATATCATAACATAGAGATATATTCTAAAAAGACACTTTTAAACCATAAATAACATGTCAAATTCATCCATAAAATTAGTGTATGACATTAATTCATTCAAATTATATTTATTTTAATATTTATAATATAATTTATTTGATATTTCCGTTAATAAAATAATTTATCTA
This sequence comes from Viscum album, assembly GCA_963277665.1. Classification (NCBI taxonomy): domain Eukaryota; kingdom Viridiplantae; phylum Streptophyta; class Magnoliopsida; order Santalales; family Viscaceae; genus Viscum; species Viscum album. Next base: position 1,796,785,558 of record OY728120.1, read on the forward strand.
TCACTATTTAGTCATCATTAATGATAATTATTTAATCTCTAAAAGTTATAAATAAATTTCTATGATGTATGTAATTCTATAATATTTCTAGATACTACCTATAGTTTTTTTATTCCCTATTAATCCCCAAATTAAAATTAATATACTTATATAAAGTGAGAGTGTGACATTTTGTCACATTCATTAATTATTTTTATATTCATGTCATATTTATGAGAAAGTGCCCATTAAGTGATTAAATTTAGAACCATAGATGATTAGGGTCGAATTTATTCATCCAATAAGATTTTTAAAGGTGTCAAGATAATTTTATAATATTATTTTTACCTTTAATTACCTAATTTAACTTTAACTATGGTAAAAAAAGTTATTGCAATTAAAATTTCTATTATGAAAAAATAAAAACGAACTATTTACATAATGTTGAAATTTTTATTCCAAATATGGAATCCATTTTTCTAAATTCAAAACATAGAAGTTTTAGTAATTAATTTAATATTAATCTCATTGTTGGAATGAAAATAATGGGTTGTTTTAAAGTTAAAACATTACAAAAGATTGAAATGAATTTACATATGAATTCAATGTAAAATTAATTACAATTTCATGCATTATATTAAATTATAAAAATATATTTTATTTATACTTTAAAACCATTAAATAATATAATTAAAACATATAAATTATTTCAATGAAAAATGTTGTTTTCAATTAAAATTAAGCATATTTTTATATTCATCAAAATAAGAAAGTTATAAAAAAATATAAAAAATTCATCAAAAGTAAAATTTTATATCCCGATGCGAAAAAATATTTTGTCAAATTCAACTTATAAAAGTATCAAAAACTAGATTTTAAATGGGTGCTCTATCAAAATGTGGCAACATCACATTTTTTTGAAAAAACATTCTTTATCTGAAAAATTGAATTTTTTCTTATATCGAGTTCTATAAAATACATAATATAAATTTTAATGTTATATAAAACTCAAAATGTGGCTGATACTATTCATAACATCTAGTTTATATCCCATTAATAATATTTTAATAATATATCATTGTTTAGTGAAACCTGATATTTCATACAACACAAGCTATCAAAAAAGGTTTCTCTTGTGTGTAACACTATCCAAGTACAGTGTTGCGTATACTGCAAGATAATAGAGTGTTTTGTATAGTGGGAACTAATCTTGGAGTATCATGCAATAGAAGACTTCAACTAAATTAAAAAGAATATATATCATAAAATCTTAGGGTCTCACATAAACCTTTACTAGAAATATAAAATGAAATCATAAATTTCCATGAAGGTACTTTAATAATGGGGTTTGTTTAAAATATTTTCTACGTTAATATTTTTGAGTCCATCATGTACCCATAATAAGAGAAATTAATTTTTTACATTGTCACATTCTGATGAGTATAATCTAGGTGAATAAAGTTGTTTGAGATAATAACTTTTTGATTTGGGAAACAAATCAAGATATGAAAATTAGATAAGAAAACAATCAGTAAAAACATAAATATTATATCCAACCATATGATGAGGAATGAAATTTTTATTTATTTTAGGGATATTCCTATTTATTCAATGAAAAAGTGTTTGATACTTTATCACTTTTATAGGAACTGTAAACCATTGAGTTAAGTAACCAAAATCTATTTTTATCTTTCTTCCAAACTCTAGATATAGAATTAATACCCTTACCTACTAATTTAACATATTTATATCTAATAGAGAGAAACAGTAAACTAGTGATAATTCCAATAAAATTGTCTCTTAAAAAAATAAAAATTTTGATAGATATTTTGAGAGAAAACAAACAAGTTATAGGATAGAATTAAGGAGACATTCCAAGAATGTAGTGTAAGGGTTCCTAATATAAGTGTAATAATAAAGAAACTAGCCTCTACTAGAGTAGATTCATATTTTGTGGAATTACTAAATAAACTATCGAGTGATATTGTTAACTGCATTCCATATAATTATTTAATAACCATCAGAAATATAATGACTGTGAAATAAATAACTGAATAATACTAACACTATGCCTCTATAACACATCGAGGGTAACTTTAGATTTCCAAAGGATGGTGTAAATACAAGGGATTGGGAAATAAATATTTAAGATATGTATTTAACTCTTTTTAGTGTTAACTAAAATATTATAGGTTCATGAAAAAATTTCAGCATGACCTTTTCAGAAGTAAAAATTACTCACACATATAACCTAGTCGTCGGAAATGGTATAGTTCTATCTGGGAAACTGGGGTGATAATAAATGAAAATAACTATATGAACCTGAAATTACACATGATCACAATCCAAAATATCCATATATTCTATAAAGTTCATGAAATTAGGAAATGACCAACTTATACAGAAGTTATAAAAAACCAAACACATACTAAGTATCAAAAATAGAGGTTTAATGAGTGGTATATCTTGAATAAAAACATGTAGAAAACCCCTTCATGTCTTCCCCACTCATAAATTAAATAGTAAAAATGATCCAAATAGTTTTCAAGACTCCTAATGGAACTAAATATTTTTATTTTATTCAATACAATTAATTAGATCACGTACAAGAAGTTTTACATGCATCCTAAGTGAGACACATGTAAGGTGTGAGCATAACATACTCAATAAGTGATCACCTCCCCATCCCCAATAGTATTTCATAAGAAAAATTGTATGAAAAAATAATAAAAATATATAGGAATAACATTCTATAATGTGGTGATAAAAGGTGATAAAATTCGGCAAGGATGTATTTTCAGGGAGCCCATCAAATATCTAGTAATGGCTATCGGGTACCTGATGGAGGCTACTAGGTACCCGATGACATCAACCTAGCTATTACAAAATTAATATTTAAGGTGGTAAAAGATCATTGAACATATATTTTTTCAACTTAAAGACCCCCAAAGGATTCTAGACCATTACAAAAAAAATTTGACCCTATAAATAGAGACATTGGGTGGCCTTGGTAATCTATGAAAACTTACTTGCTCATCTAATATCCAATACTAACATGGAAAATTTAACAATTTCCATTAAATATATTCTTTTTAAATACCTTTTATCCTTATAGAGTATATTCCAAAATTTTAATATATAATAAATATCTTATATTATTCTCATTATCTCTTAGAATTTTTCATATTATTTTTTGAAATAGACACCATGCTATAAAGAAAGTTCTTCTAAAAAACCACCTTAACTCCCTATTTCTTATATATTTTGTTCTCACTACCATTAAAGTTTGGGGACCTTAGTTCTCTTGAAATTAAATTAATATGTAACGGGATTATTCTTCTCAAGGTTTCTAGAATTCTCATTAATGATCTAGTGACTCTTTTTATTTACGGTCTCTAACTATAACTTAAAAATAAAGGGATAGTTTTGGTATCATTATTAATGTTAAATATAAGTAACTAATGACTTAAATCCTCTGGTGATTGAGGTTTTAGTTATAGGGGAACCTTTAGATAAATTTACAAACTTCATTACCAAATATCTTATCTCATTTACTTCCCAAAATTTCATTTATTTATCACCTTATTTTATTTGTTTTATCAATTTGTTTAATCCATTAGTTAATCACTTAATTGTTTTTATATTAAAATTACTTAATAATTTTTATATTCAAATCACTTATTCGTTTTTATTTTCAAATGTATTACTCCTTTTAAATTTATATTTTTTTATTATTTCAATTTTAATTTTGTTTCCCTTTTAACACTAATTCTTTTATTTTTGTTTCTTTAAATTTTTAATAGGTAATCTTTACCACCGTTTTCTATTTTACCCTAATCCAAACTAAATTTGGTATCAAATGGATTTTGAGTTCCCTTATTTTTTATTTTCAAATTCTGTTAAAGTTTATTTTAATTTTTCAAAACCATTAACCAGGTTTTCAAATAAATATTTATATTTTAAATAGATTTCAGAAGCACCCAAGGAAATTGGGAAGGAAAATCCTTGCGTCATAATTATGGTTATTTGAAAACTCAGATATATACGTTTCATATATCTAATGTATATTCTGTTTATAAAATTTTAATACATGTTTATTCTCCTATAACTGAAATAGAAGATAATTAGAACCTAGATGACAATTATTCTTTTTGAAGTAGATAATAAAGTTGATAATAACTTGAATTTTGGTTTTGATTCAAATTAATTTAATATAATTTATGTATGATAATTATATAATTAAATTTGTAAACTTTTAGAATGAACTAATCAATAAACTAAACAACTCACAAATACGTGTTACGATATGTTTATAAAATACATTTAAAATTTCTCTATGAATCATTGTGGATATATCATTGAAATGTTTACTCGATTTTATATTTTTTATATATGATACAATACATTGGTGATTATATTTCTATATAAAATTTAATCAAGAATATACTTTGGGTATTACCAAGTAATTGGAATCCTAAAGATACCACGATCAAAGATGCAAACTATTTGAAAGACATAACTACCGAGGAACTCATTTGACCTCTCATAAAATATAAGATTACTATGGGAAGGATATCCAAAATATAATCTAAGGAGGTAAAAGAATCTAAAAATATTATCTATTTAAATCCTATCAATAATGAATCCTTTGAAAGATAATATGAAACTGCTCAAATTTCTAAAAGGGAAATAAAGTACATGGACAAGAAAAAATTTACCTAATGCTTCAAAGAGTAAAATCAAGATATGTAAGTCACTTTTTTTGGTTTCAAAAAGAGGTTCCACATCAAGGACAGTTTTACTTTGAACAAAAATCAAAAAAATAAGAATTAAGGTAAGAAATATCTAAATGTGTGAAATTGGAGTACAAAAAAATATTGAATTTCAATATATGAATCAAGTGATTAAATCCTCAAGTCATTAATGGAAATTATTGAGGTATGTGAGAAAATAAATTCCATATATTATAATTCTTATTTTTATTCCTCATCCACATATTATTTGGGCTATTAATATCTTATTTTTCAAGAAATCAAATTCAAGATGGTTTTTATGATCATCCTTCTAATTTAAAAGATCTTTAAATGAAACAAAATATTATTATTTCTGAAAAAGTTCAAATATTGAAATAAAAATAACATTTGATTTTAAGAATAAAATAAAATAATTCTGAAGATGTATAATTTAAAATTTATGATCTCAACACTATATTCCTAATTTTAGTGAACCTTAAAAAATTAAAATAAGATTTTGGGTTCTCAACAACCTATTAATAACATTTATAGTTTTAGTTTGTCAAAATAATATTGTTTTCCCATAAAGTATAAAAATTCTAATTTTTTCATGATAATTTATTAAAATAAAATTTTTTAATAATTGAGAAAAATATGGTCCTCTCATTAATTACTAAAATTTTAAAAATGGAAGATATGGTTGATAAAAAATCATTAATCTCTCTTCTCACATTTCAAATGAAAAAATTGTTTCAAAAAAGATTTTAACTTTTCTTTATCTAACTTAAGTGGTCCCATGATATGGGTACCAAAAGTTATAGTATCTTAATCTTTTATATAAAAATAGAAAAACTTGAGAAGCTATATGGTATATAAAAAACGGGTTCTTGACTAAAATTTGTAGTGATCAATCTGAATTTAATCATCTCAATGATTTTGATGGAGGAACTTTCACATTTAGAGATGATTCGAAAGGTAAAACTACTAGAATAAGTATGATCCATTTTTCTAAAACTTATTTAATTAAATAATTTCTATTATTTAAAGACTTTATTCATAAATTTTTAATAATTATTAAATTATTTTATAGTGGCTTCAAAATTAATTTTAAAATGATTTTTAATGTTTTTTAATTACAAAGGGAAGCTTTTATTTACTGCATCTAAATTTCAAAAAGTTTATAATATTTATTTAAAATATCTCCTTAGGGAAAATTTTGAGTGTTTAAGTGTATATGATAATAATTCTTGGAAATGGAAATGATGCATAGGCAATCTTAATATTAACTTTCTTATTAATATCAACCATTACCGACTAGTATGAGATATACTAAAATTTTATTTTAAATATAACTTAGTTTTTTGACCTTCCAACTTGGAAACCAACATAAATATCATTCCCTATATAGAAACATTATTTCATATTCTAAAGACTTAGAACTAGTCCACCTTTAACTTTTTCGACTAACTCAAGTCTCTGGTATAAGAGGTAAAAATTAAACGTTTGTGATTATTGATTAATTTTATAGATTTAAAAGGGTTTTATTCATTCCTCATAAAAATGAGGCTTGTAATGTCTTTATCAAATTTTCAAGGAATGTCAAAAATGAAAAAATGACACACTCTTTTCCCTTAAAAGTGAATATGGTATAGAATCTGATAACAAATTCTTTGATGAGTTTTGTGCTTTTCAAGGTTATCACCACCCATTTTATAACCATATGAAACCTAAACAAAATGGGGGTATTAAAAACATAATAGGACCCTCCAAAAAATTCATAGGAATCTCTTAAATGAGTTTTCTATTCCTCAATTAGTTTGGTATGAGGTGGTTAAACCCACATGATTTATCCTTAATCATTTCATCATAAGGTTAATCTTTGGAAAAGCCCCTTAGGAAATTTGGAATGAAAAAATTCCAAATGTTGTCTTCTTTAGAGTCTTTAGTTATTAATGATTTATCCTTAATACCAACAATAATCTAGTAAATTCAACTCTAAATCTAATGAAGGAATATTCATTAGGAACTGAAACTCAAGTAAATTATTTTGTGTCTTTAATAAGAGGACTAAGACCCTATAAGAGTCAATACACATCCATTTTGATCAGAATATTCCTAAGTCACACCAATAATGATGATGTTTAATGACCTAATTTAACCCTTCCTAAACCTCAATATTATAAAATAATTGAGGACGCTCTGGAATCCCTATATTATTTTATACCCATGTATTGGATTCAATCCAAATGATATCCTCTTGAGAATGTTATCAGGTATTTATAATCTTAAACTCATAATAGATTATTGGTATTAAATGTGGTTAATCATCAATATTTTCTCTCTCACCATAAACATCATTTCATTGATGAAGCTATTATTGATGCTAATTGGATATTTCCATGAAAAAGTAGTTGAAACAATTTTAAAGTAACAGTGTTTAGACTCTTGTGGATCATCTTAATAATTATCCTATTATTTTCAACAAGTTGTCCTTTTGAAACAAACTCGGTGAATAAGGAAATGTTATTCATAATTTTTTTTTAATTCTTTAAAAAATAAATAACCAAGAATAATGTATTGGTTATGGTAAAACATATTCACATATATCATAAATTTAATCTATTAGAATATATTTTTAATTTTCACTTATTTTAGTTTTTTTAAAATCATGTAAAATGTGCTTTTCTAAAATGTTTTATTTCTGAAAATTTTATGCTGGAACACACTCCCATTTTTCAAAATCCTAAATTCACAAACTCTATTTTTAGGATAACGAAAGATCTAATCAATTTAAATTAATTCCATTAGGATTGGTATGACAAGTTAAACACATTTTTTAATCAAATGGTTTGAAAATAGACAAATTGTATTACAACATTTTTCTCAAAAAATTTCAAATAATTTAAGAATCATTCAAATTTATGTCGATGGTACTAGTTTTATCTAAATAAAAGAAATTATTTACAAATTTTAATATAATTTAATGAATAAGGAGTTTGAAATTAGTTTCATTTGATAATTGAAATTATTATTGGTTTTAAAATTTCATAAAATTCAAATGGAACCTCTTTAAACCAAAGTAAGTATTCAAATTAACTTATATAGAATTTTAGCATGGAATAAGATAATGGAATTATAATTCCCATGAATACAAATAATAAGTGAAAATTGGATGAAGCTAGTCAATCTACCAATAAAAATATTTATGGAAGTATTATTTTAAGTCTCCTTAATCTTATTGTAACCCATACAGACATCACGATTAGTGTATTCCTCTGTAACTATTTTCAATACAATATAATAGAATCAAATTAAAAATACCTCAAAATAATTTTTTCTTGGTTTTAAAGTAACTAAAAAACATGGATTATTTTATCCTATAGAAAACTATTTTTATGTTAATTTCTTTTCTGATGAATATTATTTAGGATTCCAACTAGATAAAAAAAGTAAGAGTTAAACTTATCATCTACCAGGATATCTCTCATCTCTTAGAGTAGTTAGAATTAAAATTCAATTTTATGTTTCTATAGGTGAAGTGAAATAAATATCCTTGAGGATTTGTTTCACCCATTTTATATATAGGAAACACACTATTAAATAATTTGGGCTAACATACTCTCCCATCCCTATCAGGTGTGACAACACTAGTGTGATCAATTTTCTTATAAACCCATTAAACACTCTCTCACTAATAACATTAACTTGAGACACAATTTTTTATGGTATTTATTTTAAAGAAGTGATGTCATTATTTACATTTTGTCACCCGCCTTTAAATTTGTAATGACTTCTCTAAATACCATCCTCATGATTATTTTGAATTCATCAAAGGGATGTTTAGTATGATTAGCTTGTGATACTTATCACTATAACATGGAAATATTAAGGACATTATATAATTATTTTTTTTTCATTATGGATTTCAAATTATATATATTTCTTAAAAAATTGTCATAATTTCATAAAACCAAAGTGAGTATGATACTTAAAACGAAACATATATTTCTAGATACAGACAAGTAGATGAGGTTCTGGCATAAATGCAATGAGAGTTTTTTCCATAAAACAGTTGATTGGGTTTTTAATCCTTTCTCCATACTGGGCATGATGATTTGGCCTTTTCTGCACACATGTTTTGAAAATCCTAGAGAATTTTCTATGGTTTATTAATAAAATATTCAAAAATATAATGATGGAATGATTTTTTAAAATATTTTCTAAGTATTTTATTTATTTATTTTCATATAATATTTATGAATCCATTAAATCTCCCAATCCATTATTTAAGGGGGTTTTAATCCTGTTAACATTGAATTGATCATACTATAGAAAATTTCTTTCTAAAATTCAATTTTAAAAAAATAAAATTTTAATTTTTTTTAGGTTTTTTCAGAAATATTTTTAACTATTTTTATTTATTAATGAGTTTAATCATAAAATATATATTTTTTGTTTTATATTCATATTTTTTTAAAATATATTTTTTCTAAATTTTATGTTTTTCAAAATTTTCAAAAAATTATTTTTATCTTTTTCAAAATATCATTAATGATAATAAATATAGATTTAAAATATTTCTCTTAAACCTATTTTAACTATTTTTTAATCTCAAATTTGAAAGGTTTTTCCATTTATCCCATAGGGGAAAATGATTTTATATGTGTTATGTTTATGAATGTTATGTTGTGAAAAAATGGGAGATAATTTTATTATATTTGGTGGAGAAGTTTCTTTGTTTTCAATGGATAAGAAAATCTTGGTATCACGGTAATTATTTCTTGTTATCTTATTAAATTATTGTTTTTAAATTATTATTCAAGTGTTTATGATCAAAAAAATGTCAAATATTATTGTTCTTCTCACTAGTTTTTTATTTTAATTATCACTATCACTCTTAAAGTGTTTAATTATTTCACTTAGGTGATATGAATCTAGTTTGATGAAATCTAGTTAGAACCCTTTGAAGGACCCTTAAATGTTTTAATGGATGTTTTGAATCCTTAGATTAAAATTTTAAGATATATATAAGATTATTGAAGTATGTGGAGAAGTCACTTTATGAAGCTAGATGCTACATGGAACACTGGTTAGCCTGTGTAGTTCCACCGACCAACTGATGGCATTCACAAGACATCCCTTAGCTAGTAGGATCCCAACAGACACCTAGTAGAAGAGAGCCATATTGTTAGTGCTAAAGGAATGTGTACATTTAAACTATATTATTACACCATCCATATAGTGGATGTTCATCGGAAATTAAGTCGTAATGACCCATGCTTTTAAATAGCATGATAATCTGAAGGAATTTGAATTTTTTATTACTGGATGGGATGTTTTACAAACTAAGCTTCTGAATGGAATTCCGAGAGTTGAATCACCAGAAGGTGTTGTTTCTGGATGAGGTTCAAGGCCTAGGAGGGAGGGTTCACCACGTTTTCCATCATGTTTCAGTAGAAATGAGGCTCAGGAAACCCAATTGGGGGGGGGGTCTGCACATGGTGTATGGTTTGTACAAAACTATGCAACCTTGATAGATTATGTCCAACCTTGATTGAAGGTGTAGATGTGACCCACATATGCTATTTTTGGTTAGTCCAAAACCTGAAACTATCTCACATTTGTAGTTACAATTAGGAAGTACCTAAGAACTATTCACCACACAGTTTTTTCAAAGTTAGGAAAACCATGCAGGACAAACCGTATGAGGTTATTTTTTGAAGAAGAGGCCATCACGCGGTTTGTACATGGTTGTCTAATAATGAAGTTCAAATCGTGAAGTATGTTTTTAATGGAATTAAATAATAATAATAATATAAATAAACCTAAAACCCTAGCTCACCCCATTTCCCCCATTCACTCACATGCCACCCCCTGGAGCCCTAGGAATGCACATGGCCCCCTCTCTCAGCTCTGCTTGGTTCTTTGTTTTTTCAACCAGATCACTTCCCGAATTATCTTTGATCCTTCTAGGTAAGATAATTATCTCCCTCCTACTCCAATGTTTTCTTTTTTCCCTCCCTCCATAACCTGGTGATGTTCAACCAAACCCTAGGTTTTAGGTTGATCTGATTCTTGGTTTTCTTCCAATGTTAGGGCATGATGTGTATAACTTGGGACTCTTTTATGCATGTTTTAGAATCATCCACAAAAATAGAAGTGGTTAATAGAATTTTTGTCCACTATTCATCATTATTGTGTAGGTTTTCTTCCATACTTCTTTATCACTCAATTTCTATGTGGGGATTTTGTAGTTTCTGAGTTACTGATTATTTTCATTAAGTGCGTCAGGACTTTCTGTTTGGTTTAAATTCATCATAGTCAAAGTCAACTTACTACATATTCAAAGGTAGTTATATATATATATATTTTAAATAAATATATGTATGTTCCCCCATTATATATATATATATATATTCACCCATGGTAGTGAATATATATGTATGGCGCTAGGTGTGCTTACTTATATATATGAAAAATGTATACTGGTGTAAGTGGTGATGGGTTTATGATTATAAGATATATTTAAGGATCCCCTAGTGCATATTCATAGCCATGAAAATATACACATAGGGGCTAGGTTTACTTATGTATATGCGAAGGTAAATATGCTTGGAGGCAGGTAGTAGCAGCTTCGAGTAGTCACCTCTTAAATCGTTAAGTTCCACGTGTTAGAATTGGTTCTCTAACATTGAGGTAGGATCCCTATACTTTTCCCCATTTAAAATTAATAATGTTTTAATTTATGGACTTTCACACATTCCATTAATTTAATAAATGATATTTTATTTTTAGAATAAACGTTTCATTATGAATAATTAATTTCTGAAGGAAAAATTTCAATATTTTTTAATAAAACCCTTATGTTGAGGTGAACTATCTTCTAAACTAAAAGTAGTGATAGTGACTTTAATCATGATTGGCCTTTATTAATGATATAATTTGAAACTACACTCTTTTTATGTAAATTTTTATTTGAATCACTACACATTGTATGTTTCTAAGTTGGCCACATTGATTTAGAGGAATAATGTACCAAGCTCCTCCTAGGGGATTGGTTTGCATTGTGCATGGGATTACTCATGTATGTAATTTCCCAACTTTCCTGGACACATTCTAAGTAAATAACTTGACCTGGTTTAATGAATTTTCATATTTTGATAGATTAAATGACATTCTATTAATTAATTTTTTTTCTTTATCTTAAATGATATTTAATGTTTTGATTCATGAATGGGTCTCTCCTTCTTGATTTATTATAAATGCCTTTCTTGTTTAGTTCTTTTTCATTATTGTAAAGGGTGAATCTAAGGATTTTGACTTAAGGACCCATTAGATGGACTCTTATTATTTCTATCATAATTTCTATAGTTAGTAGATAAGATATAAATGATACCATATATACATGGGATGAGATTACCATGCGTTATTGTTATTACATCTAGATGACTGACACTAGTTCCCAAGAGGAGACTTCTTGGATTGCCTCGATGGGATGAGTTCATTTTACCATGACATAAGAGATACTCGGGCCCCTGCATATGATACTAGGTATAGACTCAGAGGTTGGTTTATACTATTTCTCAAACAATTAAATAGTGATACTTGGAACTTCATACTTGGGTCACCTTGGATGGGCTCCATGGAATTGGTCTTTTGTGGAGCCCTTCGAGTGAAACTTGGAAAGTCTATTCAGATGGGTAGGGACAAGCTCAAATTGCCTTGAAGTGATTTATAAATACATTGATAATAATGTTTGCAAAAGATATTATGTTTATTAAAATGAGAATTTTCCTGTTGGCTGTTGATATAGTAGGAACATTTCCTCCAAGACCAATCACAAGCTTGGGTACAGTCCAGCCTATGGAAATTTATCTTAATCACTTTACCAATGTAGGTGCTCTGAGTTCAGACACATCAAGTTAGGCTAAATCAAGTAATAGGATGGGTTTCTAAGTGAAACCCAAACCAATGCTTTAAATTAATTAGTTATTACTATCCTTTATTTACTTATTGTGAAATAATGATTAATTAAATTACATGAAATAATTTGGGTTAGACATCATGGGTTCCGACCTACTGAGATTTTATCTCACACCATGCTTGGGTACCATTGTTATCCAAGTATACTTTTTATCTATAGGTATTAATTTAGGGAATAATTCAACATACAATGTTTGTTTTACTTATTAGGATGGAGTTGGGGTAGAGGAATGAGTTAGTTCTTGAGTTGCTCCAGGATCTAGTCGTTAGGTAGTTATTATTTTATTACATTGCATTTCTATTTGAATTTTTAGTTTTTATACTTGTAGTTTTCATACATGAATTGTTGTATTATGGAATTGAACACTTTTATTTAGTTATTATAAATTCTTCCACCGCTTAAAATTTATTATTCTTATTTTCATTATGATTTACACTTTTTACACCGTTGTGTGACTCTAACCTTGAGGTTGTAGTATCCCCATTGTACCACCAGTAGACCCTCACTGTTAGTTATAATTATATGGAATATAAGGAGGTGCAGCTCAACCCATGGGGCTACCAATCTCAATATTATTCCATAGTTAGTTCAGCAGAGACGTTACAAAGTGATATAAATGCCCATTTTTCATATGTCTTACTATTTTGGGTTTGTAGGTAGGAGAATAGGAATGTGTCAACACTTGGTAAATGACCATTTTTGGGATTGATCACCCCACCTATATGAATATAACCATGTTTTTAGGGTTGTTATTTTTGTTCATGTTGTTCAATATTATAGTTTATATTATTTCACCTTGAGTGAATGGAGTACTTTATATTTCTTATTGATTTATGAATTTATAGTATTTTTTCCTTGGACCAAAATGATAAGGAGGAAGCATTACATGCATCATTATAGTCACATACGAATTCACATTCAATTAATATGCCATTATATATAGTTTTCATTGTTAAAATATTTTGAAACTTATTGACGTGCCTTTGAATTCCTATTGTTATCCATGCATAAATTATTATGACTCATGATTATTTCACATGTGTGACTTATTACCATGTTTAGGTGATTATTTAGTGTGCTTATTTTCAATGTTCCATGCTTCTAAATTTTCTTATCATGTTATGAAATATGTTTGTCTTGGTTTAACAGGATTAAATGTCCAATTTATATAGTTTATGGGTGCCCTATGAATTGGTAACTAATAACCCATATGATAGAACCATTATTGATGTGTTTTAGATACATAATGATTTTTTTATAAGTGGTAAAACTATTAAATTTCCTTTTATTTTGGAATAAAATGGTTGTGATTAGATGGGGCTACCTACAACTTGTAATGTTTATGGGTGATTTATAATTTTAAGGGTGGTCACCCATAAAACCAAACCATCTATTATTAGAATTGTACATAGAAATTATAGTAAATATAAAGGTTTCTCAAATTTGACCTTAGAAGTTTTGGATACTGTAATAAGGCTTTCACATTCTTCTTAGTCTTATGAACTGTATGTAAATTTTTTAATGTACAACTAGAGCTAATTAGGTCATTTGGGGCATGTTGTTAATGAAATGAACCAACTAAGGGTGTTTTTTAAATATAAATGTATAAAATTTATAGGTTTATTTTAATTTAACCCTAAATGGATCAACGAGAACTTAGTCAGTTTCCTTTCTCATTTAAATTCCATGTTACAAACCCCATGGGGGTAAGTATGCTATATGAAGGTGGTGTTTAAAGTATCCACTTTTCAGTGGATTTTTCTATAAAATATTCCCCTTAATTAATAAAATACCTCTTAATATTCTTGAGCTATTTTTGTGTGAGGATTTATAATTAAATGATGATATTTAAATGGGTTTATGTGATATCATGGCCCAATTATATTTTTTTCCTTGAATACTAATTCATAAGAAGGTTGTTTAAAATACCTTTCTTATTTTTCTATGCATATAGTGTTTGATTTTATTTAAAAAAAACGTTAAAACATTTAAAGAATCCTTAAGTTTTGGCTTGATGCCTTTAATTGAATCCTTAAGAGGTGTTCTAGGCCTTAACCATCATTTAATTGTAGTTTGAGTTTTTTATTAGGTTTTTCCTTGTAAAAGAACTCAAGTATTTTTGTAGGTTTCATCCTTCATAGGTCTGAATCTAAACGATAGGCCTTCAAGCCTAGCGACCCTTCTTAGTAGTGACATTATTTTGTGTCAATTATTTTTTACTTTGGTAAAGGGATAGCCATTTTAAGTATTTACCTCATACTCTTTAAATATTTTTCTAGTTTCTTGTGTGAAATACCTCTAGTGTGGTACTATTTGGGGGCCATATCCCATGTAGGACACTTAATTTTAGAAATGATACCTTGTTTTGATGGGTGATCGTGTATTATTTAACCTTTTATCTATGTGTGAAAATTATGAAATGATCAGTTCCCGTGCGATAGAAATTCTAAGGGAATGGTCGCCCATTTAATAGGTCATGTGACCCATCATTATTCCCCTTTTAGTGTTGGATGACTTGGGAGGCCATCATCATGATCTAAAATCATACGAGTAATAAAAATATTGGCTTAATCCTCTATGTGGGCCATCATATACTTGAATACATATGGCCGATAATCCTATGGATAACATCAAGGATATTTCTTTTTACCTTTAAAATATTATGGTAGTGTGTGTCACTATATGTGGTACCTATCATCGTGTTAAAGGTTACATTGAACTGTTTTATTTTAGTTTTAATCATTTAATATGGATTTGTTATGCTTTAAAAACTGGCCAAAACTAGAGTTGAGTGACCTGGGAATTGATAAAGGTATTTTCTCATAACAATGTTTGGGATGATTTTTTAAAGAGAATCATGTATTTGAACCACTTAATAGTTTTTTTGTCTTTGACGCCTAATACGTTGACTTGTGGGAATGTAACTCAGAGGAGAATCACATGACCTTATTAGTGTGAATCTAACATAGTGCCCTTGAGCGGCTATTTTTATTTTTTTCTCATGTTAAATACTAGTTTTAGAGTGATGGATATCTCAATGTCATACTGTTAGTGGATGATGGGATGCGTTCCATGAAATGAGATTCTTATCATTCTTAAATATTACTTCATAGGACATTCCAAAGGTTGGGAGCGTCTCATCGATTCTGGTTTAATGTGGTTGAACAAGTAGAAGAAGAAAAACCTAGAGGACCATTTCAAAATATTATGACACACTATTAATGCCTTTTGAATAGTTATATTTCATTTATGTCTGTGATTGATAGAAATAATGATGATGTTTCCTTTGTTTATGCGTGTAACTTGTGAAGATTTCATTGGTTAGGAGTGGGCCATGATGGTTGCACTTAGGTGACAATGGGATACCTCAAATGGTGAAGGTATCATGGTAAAGTTTATGATGCGTTGACCAGCAAAGCTGGTCCTTTCATGAAGAGGTAGACCATTACTAGTTTGACTATTCGTACATTTAATGGTTGTGTAGGGTTGGATGGAAATCATATCAAGCACTTTTCCCTCTTGGTAACGGTAGTGTCTTGGGTCCTCTTTGGAAATAATTAACACCCTCTTAGTGTACTCTCAGTTTATGGATGGATATGTTCCCTATCTTGGTATCATATAGGTACCCTAAGAGAGAATTGGTATTACACCACACTAATGTTTTAAAATGCTATTGTGTTTATTTGGGTGATTGTTATTAGATTTTTACTTTGGAAGTAGGGTTTTCATTAAAGTCTTGGTTAGTCCTGAGTGATACGTAGGTTCCCTTGTATGAAGGCCTTGGATGGACTCATGGACTCTAGTTTTATACCTTTTGACTTGAATGCCTAGAATTTTCTTCTTTGGGTTCAGTCAATACTCTTTAGGTAGGACTTTTGGCTTGTACCAAGACCTCACTCAGAAGTGCTGAATGTTGTTTCCCTTGGATGATCTCATTGGATTAAAGTTTTGGATTTTGAGGTTACCGTAGTTTTCAGTCGGGCTTAGAAAGTTTAATTTTTTCATGATGATCCAAATGTGCTAGATCATGGACAGTTTCTATGATAGTGTTGATGCTTGATAGCTTATGTGTCCTTTTTCTTAGAGACGTTGTCGAAAGCTGGTTATGAGCTTCATTGAGTGTGATTTGAGAAAATCCGTAGACAACCACTTTGTTTTAAAGGCTCAGAGTTCATATTTTTGAATACACTAGCCATCTAAGATATTAATTTTGAAAGTGTTCATCTAATAGTGTCTTGATCTATCCTCCTCTAGTTTCATTTAAAAGAGGCCATTTTGGAATCGACCCTTCGATCGGTTCTTGTCCGGGTACCATCTTATGAGCATCATTGGAATGATACTAGCACATGTTGAAAGACAATGTCTATAGTGCGGATACCATGGTTTGGAGTTGGCCTTTGATTCAAGAACCTTTGGTGATGTGCTATAGGCCAGTTGGATAAGGAGATGATTTGGAGATCATGTATCATGTTTTACCAGCTCAGATAAGATCAATCTCAATGCATTGGTTGGAGTTAGGCTATTGTTTTAAGTTTCTACGACTTATGTGTTGTCTGTTAAGGTGATTCTTTAAGATTAGTTGGGAATTTAGAAATGAAATGTGATTATTTGAATGATACTTCACAAACCTTGTAGGTTGGGTTATGTTTTCGTTATTCCCAAAGGATTCCTGAGGATGAGAAGTTCTATGGTGGGGAGGTTGTAATCTACTATACTGTTGAGACGAATGTAAATATGAAGGAATTTGAATTTATCATTCCTGGGGTGGGCCATTTTACCAAACAGAACTTTAGAATCGAATTATTAGAGTATTAGTACTTTAAGGTGTTGTTTTTGGATGTTGATCAAGGACCGATGGGTTCCTCGGGTGTTCCATCATGTTTAGGGAGAACCGAGGCCCAAAAAGACCATTTTTGGAGGATCTGCACTAGGTGAACAATTTTTCTAAAGCTGTGTGACCCCAAAAAATGTTGTCTGACCTTGATCAGAGGGGAAATTTTTCACCACATGGTATGAAAATGGTATACCAAATAGTGCTCTTAGACCACATGGATGTTTCCAATTAGGTAGTACCTAAAAACTACTCACCGCACAGTTTTCACACAGTTTGGAAAATCCTGTAGGGAAAATGGTGTGAGGTGATTTTCCTAAGTAGAGGCTACTGCATGGTTGGCGTACATTTTGACTAATTGCAAAGATCATACGATGTCATATTTTTTCAAATTAATTAAATAATTAAAATTGAAATTAAAATAAAATAAAACTAAAATTTTAACTCACCCCCTTTCCCCCATTCACTTACAAAAAACCCTCTCCTTGTATACCAAGGGGCATGAACAACCCCCACTCTTTGCTCTATTTGGTACTTTTTTTTTCTACAGGATATCTTCACAATTTCTCTTCTAGCCTTCAGGGTAAGACCCCTGGCTCCCTCCCCTTACATTGCTTAGCTATAGTTTCCTCTCTATAACACCCAGTATTGTTCGTATGAACCTTAGGGTTTATGTTGACCCAATTCTTGGTTTTCTTCTAATGTTAGGGCATGCAATGCATCTCCCAAGACCCCTTTGTGCATGTTTCAGCATCCGCTGCCAAAGAAAAATCAGTTTCTAGCATTTCACTCCACCCATCATTGGTTTTGGGTAGGTTTTCCTCTATCCTTATTTATTGCTAAATTTTTATTTAGGGATTTTGTAGTTTTTAGGTTATTAGTAATTTTATTTAAGTGAATTGGATTTTCTTTGCGGTTTCGAGTCACTAAAGTCAAGGGAGACTTACAACACATGCATAGGTAGCTATATATATATATATATCTATGTTCCCTTATTATATTTATTTTCAACCATGTAAGTGAATATATATATGTATGGGGATAAGTGTTCTTACATATATATTTGAAAAATGTATACGGGTGTAAGTGGAGATGGGTATATGTATATAATCTATATGTAAGGTTACCCTTTTATATATTCATGGACATGTCAATTTATACATAGGGGATATGTGTCCTTATGTATATGAGAATTTTCATATGTTTGGAGGTGGGTAACATCAGCTTCAAGTTACCTTCGCTTAAAGAGTCAAGTGCCAAGTGTTTAACTTGGTTCTCTTCCTTTGAGGTATGACCCCTCTCTTTTTTCCCTTATAATATTTAGAATGTTTTAATTGATCACCTTTTGTAGTTTCATTTCATTTAATTATTTTTTCTATTTTTAGAATAAATGTTTCAATATTCTTAATGATTTTTAAGTAATAATGTTATGATTTTATAATAAAACCCCTCTCTTAAGGTGCGATGTCTTGTAAACTAAAATTACTGATAGGGATTTGAATCATTCTCGACCTTTATTAATGATATAAGGTGAAACTTCCATCTTTTCATGTTATTGTTTATTTCAATCACTACCCATTTTATGTGCATCACTTGGCTGGTTGGATTTAGAGGACTAATGGACCAAGCCCTTCCTAAGGGAATAGTTTTCATTGTGTATGGGATAACCCAAGTTGGTAATTCACCAGCTGACCTGGATACCTTCTAAGTGCCTCCTTATACCTTGTATAAGGAATTTACATGTATTTAGAGATTAAATTTTTTGTCATTAAAAAAAGGATTTTCTTTATCTTAAATGACATTAAATTTTTGGCTTCATGAATTGGTTACTCCTACTTGATTTGTTATACTTGCCTTGCTTGTTTAGTCCTTTTTCCTTATTTCTAAGGGTGAATAAATGGGTTCTAAATTAATTACCCCTTGTAAAGACTCTTTTTATTCCTTCCTTAATTTATATCCTTAATTGACATAATATTAATTATACCATCTATTCCTGGGGTGGGTTTTCTAGGCATTATTGATATTACCTCCAAACGGGTGACACACATTCACTAGGGGCCCCTTAGTGGGTCTCGATGGAATGAGATGGTTTCAATATTACACAAGAGATACTCAAGCCCCTAATTGAGATTACAGGTATGAAATCTCAGGTTAGTTTAATATATTTATCACACCATGCGAGAGTGATATGTGGGAATTCATACTTAGGGAACTTTGGACGGACTCCTTGGCATTGGTATTTTTCTGATCTCTTTGAGCGATACTTGGAAAGTCTCTCTAGATTTTCATGGATCAGGTCAAGGTGTCTTTTTGTGCATTATAAAGAAATGGATAAAAAAAATCATAAGAAATTAACTGTTTTGAAATGAGAATTTTCATGTTGGTTTTATAAAACATAGTAGTGTTTCCCCCGATCCCAATGATTTTAATTAATTATTTTTTAATGTTATGAATTTACTTACATAATTAAATTATATGAAATGGTTTGGGCTAGACACCGTGGGTGCTGGCCTATTAATATTTTTTCTCACACCCTTCTCAAGTACCATTGGTACTAAAGTGGACATTATGTCTGTAGGTATTTATTGAGGGAAGTGGCCAATCTCTAATTTTTGTTTTACATACTAGGATATAGGTGGGGTAGAGGAATGAGCAGGTTATTGAGATGCTCATGAAGATATTAATTGGGTTGCAATTATTTTATTAAATAGTATTGAAATTTTTAATTTTATTACTTATACTTTTAGATGGAATACATGCATTATTGTATGGTGGAACTAGATACATTTACATAGTTATTGTATATTCTTCTCCCACTTATCATTTATTATTCCTACTTCTGTTGTGATTTATACTTGTTACACCGTTATGAAACTCAAACCTTGAGGGTATAGTCTCCCACCATACCACCAATAAACCCTCACTGCTAGTCAAAAACCATTAGCATATGTGGATGAGATCTTGAGGCCATGTGGAGACCGATCCAGCTACTATTTAATTGTCATTTGGTCCAGGAAGTTACACATTTGGTAGTAGTTATCAATTAGGTACTTCTAATGATTCATCCATCTACAGGGTGGAGGCTACTGTGTACCATGTGGTGTCGACCCAACTTTTTAGGGACTAGAATTTATGGTCATAAAAGTTCATTGAACTTGGTAATATTCAACTAAAATACCCCTAATGGATTCTAGATCATTACTATATATATTGTACCCTAAAAATATAGAGATTGGGTTCCCTTGAAAATATACAAAAACTCACTTTGTCATCTAATCACCAATGCTAATGTGATCAATTTCCAAATTTCTGTCAAAGATATCTCTTTATATATACTCATTCTACTTTTAGAATGTGTGACAAAAAAATAATATCAAATAAGTATCTTATATTTTTATCATTCTCTCCTCATGGTAATCATATTCTTTTAGATAATAGAAACCAAATTACATTACGATTTATTCCTAGAAATATCCTTACCTACCTATTTCTTTTATTATTGGTTCTCACTATTATTAAAGTATGGTACATTGGTTTTATTTTTATTTTGTTAATAAGGAAAGGTACTATTCTTATTGATAATTCTATTTTTCTCGTTAAATAGATAGTGTTTATAGTATTTCTGGTTTTTTTTTACCTTAAAATCATGGGATGGTTTTGGTTTCTTGGACTATATTGAATTTGAAGGGAATAATACATTAAATCTTCAAGAAATTGATGAGGTAGATAGAGGGGTGTTTTTAGATCCATTTTCAAACCTCCTTAAATTTTTTGGCCTCATTTTTTTTCAATTTTATTTATTTGTCACTTTTTTTCATTAATTTATTCAATATGTTTAATCCATCAATTAATCACTTAATAAATTTTATATTGGAATTACTTATTCATTTTTATATTCAAATCAATCAATCAATTTTATGTTAAAATTGATTAATCATTTTAAATATATCTTTGGTTTATTTTTACTAATTTATTATTACATCACTTTAAAAATCAATTATTTTATTTTATTTTATTTTATTTTTTAATGGGAAATTCACCCCACCCACTCTTCCCATTTTAACATACTCTGAACTACAATATGTACTACCCAAGATGGTATTTTTCAATATTAAATGATTTACTTCTAGGTATCTAAAGAACCATATGATTTCAAGATTTAAAAGTTTTTGATTTAAAAAATTAAAAAATTCATAAGGGTTCATAATCTCAATATTTTTTTATTTAGTTTTTTTTGATGTTATGTACTTATTTATATTTATTAGGTGTATATACTGATACTTTAAAATTTTATATCATGAATCTTTCTTAATTCCTGGTATTTAATGTTATAATTCATATTATTTCATCAATGGGGATTTTATTTGAATGTTAATGTTATCCTAACTAGGTTAAATACCCTAAGTGAATGGGGTGAATCAGGGTATGATAGGTTAAAATAACTACCACTTTGGGTCTTGTTTTGTTGTCAAACAAATCATTATTCTCTCTATTTGTTATAATAATGTATGAAAAGAAATGAAATCATTCATGAGAAACAAAAAACTTTACATGGTTCACCCTTAGTGGGCTAGGTCCAAGGATCATATAATGAAAATGTGCCGATGTACAAAATCCACTAAGGCTCATTGGAAAAATAAGTTTCAAGCTAGATAGATTCTATATACTAGATCACTACCATTACAATTTTTGGAGAAGACTCACTATCCTCATGGTTTACAACCAATCACAACTTGAAACATCACCACTCTCTAAACTTAAGTGTTCTCACTACTCCTAGAGAATATTATCCTATTGTTTTGAATCACCTTAGAATTGTTTCACACATATATGAGTGTTACATGATGTACTTTTTTCACCCAGTAGATGAAATCCACTTATTTTCATACTCTTTGATTGTGGAAATTACATTAGTGAAATGTTTTAGTACCTTCACGAACTTCCTTATAGCCTTAATGAACCATCTTTAAATATACAAGACTGCTTTGTATTTTATAGTGTGAGTGCTTCTTAGATTACCATTTCATTGTGGACTGCCTCTGCTTTGTGTCCCCTCTATTTTGAGCCATTGAACCCCGAAAATTTCTTTCATGAACTTTATCCTTCATGGAATTTCTCTCCTCTGAAACTATTCTACTCTGTAGAATCCTCCGTCATGAACTACATTATACTTTCCCAAATTCTTTAACTGACTATTTATCTAATGAAGTTCACTCATCCTAAGGATTTTATTAGGGTCCTCTATATAGAAAAAATAAATCCCCCAAAAACCGCTAATAAAGAATTCCAAAACCCTTGATGCGTTACAACCTACACCAGAAACTTGCTTTGTGTTCCACATAACACTTTTATACTTTATAGTAGCTGATGTATTCCATAAATTAAAACCCTTTGAAAAAACCTTAAATCACTACCTCTAGATGCAAAAAAATATCCTCCCACAAAAACATTCCTCCCATGAATGATTAGCCTCCCGTGAACTGATTTTACTATGTGGTTTGTGTAGCGTGCATTATGGTTCTCATACATCCTTTGTGGTCTTAATAATGCAGTTGTGATACTATGCGGTTTATGAAATCCATGCTTCATAGTTGGTGAAATTCAATCCTTGAAATACTTTGTGGAAAACCATCATTTTCCATAAAACAAACTCCCGATTTTGAGATCCAAGATTTACTCTACACACACTCTAAGATCACATGAACCATTATTAGAAGGAGAAACAAGAGTAGCATGAAAATTTATTCAATGAATCAATTGATTAAAAAACCAAAACACTTATTCAATAATGAATATAATATGTTGTGATATATAGCCTCTGATTGATCACCTTTAGCATCATTATATTTAAAACTAGGCCTACTCAGCTTCTCCCCATATTATCTTCCCCATATCTTAATTGAGAAATTTTATCTCCCTTTATAGCCACAACTTCACCCCCTTTATCAATAAACCCAAAGGCCACTCATTTTTTCTTTGCAATAGGGTAAAGAACCCAAATCAACACTTTTGGGAAAAACACATCATACCTCAAGGATAGGGGGTCTCACATCCAAAATTTTTCATGTTTAGGGAGTCTAATAGACTCCATTACGTAGTCAATTATGTCAAAATGTTGATTTGGGTAAGAACATTGTCAGAATGTATGCAACTTGTAGTAATATAAGAACGTACTCAAACTTCACAAGCTCTTGCTCCACATTCTCCTTGATAAAATGATACTTAATCTCAATGTTTTTTGTCCTTGATTTATGGAATGATTATTTCCTAATATTTATAGAACATGAATTTTCATAATGGATTCCGATTGGAGACTTCACTAGAACTCCCATATCATCAACATGCTACTTCAACCAAAATAGTTGTGTACAAGCTTGATTGGATATGATATATTCATCTTTTATAGTGCTTAGTGAAATGAAATATTGGTTTATTATTATCAATTAAATACAAAATCTTCGATGATGGAATGTACAAAAAGAATTTTATTTTAATTATCCACTAAACAGGCCCAATCTGCATCTTTATACCACAATAACTCTTACTAATATTTTTTATTATATAGAAAACTGAAATCCACTATTCCCTTGATATAACAAATTATTATTTTCACTAAAATCAAGTGGGTTTCCATGGGATTACATTGATATATTTCTATTTGGAATGTGGAAAAAAAATATCAGGTCTTATCACTATCAAACACGTTAGACTTCTAATTATTTTCCTATATTCTTTGACATTAACTACATTGCCTTCATCATCCCAAAATAGTTTCATGTGGGAAACCACCAGAGTCATTATATCCATGGAATTATCCACTCAAAATCTTATCATGAACTTCTTCACATATTTAGGAGATAAATTAATGTTTCATTCTTTCCTTATGTCAACTATAAACCAATGAAAATTACCATTAACCAATCATAGACATTTCAAACTAACTTTTCATGAATTCTATGTAATTTTTTCACTAATCCTCATATGATCCACTAAATATTATTTCATTTTCATACACCAGCACCATAATCATTTTATTACTACCATTTTTTACATATATATTGTAATCAAATCCACCGTGATGAAAACCAAACTTCTACAAAAACTAATAGAACCTTGAATACCACACTCTTGGTGTTTGATTCAACCCATATAGTACCTTTATCTACTGATGAACTCTTTTATCGTATTTATGAATGAGAAAAACATATGGATTCTCAATATAAACTTTTTCTTTTAGAATACCATTCTGAAATTATAACTTGACATATATCTAGAAAAAATTTATCCTTCTTTTCACTATTATGGACAGGACTAATATAATTGTCTCTACCCTTGAAAAATGAGAAAATGTTTCATCGATATTGATACAATATACCTAGGTGTACCCTTTTCATACTAGTCATGCTTTGGTTCGAATCACTGCACCATATTCATTCATATTGTTGTAAAAGACCCATTTATTCCCGATGACATTTTAATTTATTGTCCTTGAAACAATCTCCCATGTATGATTAATATAAATTTTGTCAAGATCACTATTCATGGACTAAATCTAGTTTTTATCTCCAGATTCTTCTTCAAAACATTTAGGCTCTACCAATGATAAGAATTATTCTTTCTATAGATTCTTCTTCTTCCTTGCCTTCATAGGTACTGTCTGATCACCAATTATATTCTGCCTATAAATTTCATATATTATCTTTGGTATTTTTGCAGATACTGGTTTGTGCTCATTATTTACATTATCCGAATATTCTTTTAAATTATCATCGGAAACTTGAACATCCTCTAAGATTCATATCTCTTCACCACTATCATCCAGATACGGATCATGTATTTTTTAAATATTCTTCTCTATCTCTAATATAGTTATATAATTTATTTCAACTACCTTTCCCATCCTCTTATTGAAACATTTATATTATTTTATTTTTAATGAGTAAGAATGGAATATCACTTTATCTTCTTTAGATTCAAACATTCTTTATTTCCCTTTATTTAGAATTAAACACTTACTTCTGAAGACATAAAAGTACTTAAACACTGGATTCCTTCCATAACATAGCTCATACAGATTCTTCTCTTCTTTCAGACATAATAACACTCTATTTTATTTGTAGTCTGATTTCATCACTGCTTCCTTCCAAATCCTATCTGGATGGTATTTCTCAATGATCTTTTTTAGAGATGTTTTTGATAATTAATTTTCTTCTCTCAACTACTCCATTTTTCTGTGGAGTTATTACTTCTTAAAATTGGTTCTTTATCCCCTTTCTCTCAAGATAATCCTCTACTAGGATATTTTTTATCTACGCTCTAGCATTTATTCAGCTCATATTTATTCTTTGACCAAGTTTCTTTCCACTTACCTTTGGTAAGTTGTTATGAAACTAAATACCTCATATTTGTGAGTGATGACTGAAACCCATGCCATTATTCTAAAATTATCAAACAAGAGAAAATAATATATCCTCCCATCAATAGATCTTGGTGAAATATTTATGCACACATCAATATGATCCAAATCAATAACTTTTTTAACAATTTACCTTTATCCTTGTTTATATTTTGAATGATTTTCCATTGTTGGCAAGCATCACAGAAATGGGTACAATCATGTGAAAACCTAGTGAGGTATTGAGCAGTATCACATTTCACTATATCTTCCAATGATGTTTGGAGCAAATGACCAAGACATTTATACCATAACCTATTTTCTTATTCCTTGAAAAAAGAACATTTCATTTCCCCAACTTACTAGTTATATATTCCCCTTCATATACTTTCCCTAAAAAACAAATGCACCATATTTTACCTTAATGATATATAATTTCATTAAAAATATTATGGAATGTACAGAATCTCACTTTTTTACTTACACTTATCAAGTTGTGAATGATACCTTCAACAACCAAGAAATATTCACACCTCATGTATTTTCCTCCAAACCTGTGTTTTCTTGAGCCAATAGTTTTTAGTTCTTTTTTGACAACCTGACCTATCAAGGACTGACCCGTGACAAACCCAATCCCACCTCAAATAGGTTAGGGTCTAGAAAATAGGTAATAGTAGTTATATCCCACAAACAGGAGGCATTAACCTAATGCACCTGTACACATGCACAATTCTCCAAGACTATATAATTATAAAATTAAAAACAACATAAAAATGAATTTATACATCTAATATCCTAGAATGGAGTACAATAGTAAAGTATAGAAAGTGGAAAAAGGGTCCAAATACAAACCCAACCGAAAATTGTTCAGAGTTCTACCTGCTCCAAGGGTGAGGAATAAGTGAAATGAAATCTCCTATTAAACACCTCAGTCTGAAAAGATCTATCTATAATCCACTTTCTCTTTGTCCTCTAAGGACACTGTCAAAAGGGACATCATCTACATAATGCATGACATGTGTGAGAAAAGCTCATACAGGGGTGAGTATAAAAATACTCAATAGGCACATAAAAAAACCTAAACATGAATCACCAAGTATAGTTAGCTCAATGAAAGATATAAAAATAAATATATTATAGATCATAAAAACCTATATATACTCAATAATGACAACAAACCACCAGGTAGTCATAAAAAACTACTAGCCACATGATTTTGTTCAAAGTAGAATTTTTTCTGGGAGAACTCAGTGCACAAGCCATGCTACCATCAGAGACACTCTATAAAGAGTTCTAGGTCATTGGGATCCAGCTATGAAAGATAACTTGTCTAAGGGGAATATAATAAACATACATGGGATCATGCCTTGAACCCCTGCGGTGTACCACAAGCTTAATCTGAATCAAACCGCTATATAGGGGGATCATACGTCACTGATTCTACAAACCATACCAATATGGTGTGAAAGATGGAGGATCAATGCCCTACCAAAGAATTTCATGCTAATTACATAAAAACCCCATCTAGGGAAATAAAGATGATAGATTATCACACTCCAGTCTCACCAATAGACACCACAACTATATTTAAAACTCAACCTATAGAGGGGATCACAATCCTATGATGATGATATAATGTCACATTGTACCCTTAAGGGAAAGGAACAAGTGAACTCACTCGACTTATACTGGTACAAAATAAGAAAATAAAGAGCCTCAAGAAACTTTTAAGAGGATATATGTCATGTCTATGGGGTAGAAAGAGTTCCCAACTATCCCCTTGACTACTAGTGTAGAAGAGCCTCAATCAACATGTAGTATCCATATACACTACATGTAGAAGGACCAAATGGAATTTAGAGACATGTGGAATCCTTCCAGTCTCTCATGACCATGTCCATGTAAAAGTACACAACATGCAGTTTCCTGATGCACCACTACATGGGTAATACCATGTACACCTGGATAATTAATGTCTGTGTGGGAGTACATGTCATGCTCATGAATGAGTACTCCAACCCATGTATTTATACCCACAAAGGTAAATGTCCAGACAAATGGGAAGGAAAACACACCGTGTGACAGGGTTCATGTGTCTTGTGATCCTTAACTTGGTTGAAAACACTAACTCCACATCTAGGGGCCCCACATACCATTTAATTCTAGATTACATGCCACAAGAATCATTATTTTCTAGAATTGTAAGTTCTTCCTCCATGTTCCTCCTCCACTGCACCATCCTCTAATTTGGCTGTGCTTAGCTGGAAAACTCTAGGAATCACTTTTTTTCGAGCCTTTTCATCAAAAATAATCAAGATCCAACTATAGATCTAATAGAATGAAGGATCTAAGAATCGTTCATTGTCACACTCCAAAAATGCTGATGAACATGAAATCACTTATCAACCATCATATGATTCATTACCTCAATCACCATCAGACCTCCATTACATCTTTCCAGTCCCAGATCTAGGATATCAGATTGTTTCAATAGGAAATGGGTGTACAAAGGTCAATCGATCGGGATTCATCTAACTGCTGGCAAAAAAATTGATAGGGGTGAATTTCATAATCAAATGAGAAAAGAACAAGAAAAAACGAGAAGAACAAACCTGGATAAATTTTTGTGTTTATCTCGATTCATTTTTCCAAGACAAAAATAAATAAATCATTTGATAACCATGATTAATTATTCCAAAATTACACTAAAATAATAAAATTTGACAAATATGCATGATCCATGGATTAGTCTATTGGTCGATTGATCAACATTCATTTTAGAAATCAAAAATGGGGAAGATTCCACATTAAAAAACATCATACTTTTATCAGGAAAAATATGCTCACATGATATTTAAATATTTATTATATTTTAAATATTTGTTTTGGGAACAACATGCCTCATTGTTTCACATTGTCTGAGCACCTGGTCTAAAAAATATTCAATATAATATCCAAAAATAATACATGTAAAATCTAGGATGTTACAGTTTCCCCACCTTAGGTATTTTATTCCCGAAAAGAGAAAAACATACTCAAAAGGATAAGGGTATTGGGCTCGCATATGGGTCTCATACTCCTAGGTGCTTTCCTAAAGGTTCTCATACTGCCAAAAGACAGGCACAAGGGGAATTGAGTGACCATAAAGGATCCTATTCTGCCGATCCTCAACCTCCTACATGTACTCTACAATGGTAGCTACATCCCTGATGTCCAGATCACCCAGGTGATAACATGTGATGGTTCATACAAGTACTTCCTCAGCTACAACTTAGGGAAGACGTCATGTACCCATTCCAACTATGGTGGTAGTGCTAAAAGGTACGCCACCTCACCTCTCTTTAAAGTATCAGAAAAGGACCAATGAATCTCAGAGATAAATTTATACCATATTAAAATCTCCTTAGTTCACATCGAGGTGAGATCCTCAAGAACACATGGTCTCCTTACACGAACTCTAGAGGTATCTATAGTTTGTACGCATAAGACATATGCGTGCATTGTGTCATCCTCATCTACTCCTGGATGATTTTCACCTTCTCTATAGTAACATTCACGAGCTCCAAGCCCATGACTTCTAACTCACCTAGATCAGTCCAACAATGTGTTGAACTATAGGGTTTCCCATACAAATCCTTTAACGGTCCCACACCAATGGTTTAATGTTATCTATTTTTGTACACAAACTCCACAAAGGGTAGGGTATCCTCTTAACTTTTACCAAAGTTCAAAATTCATGCATGCAACATGTCCTCCAAGACCTAAATGGTCTGCTCTATTTGAATTTCAGTTTGGTGTTGAAACGCTATTCTCAAACATAACTGAGTCCCAAAAACCTCCTACAATCCCTTCCAAAACTTTGATGTGAAGAAATAATCATGTTCTAAAATGATTTTTGATGGAAATCAATGGAGTTGAACTATCTCATGTATGTTTAGGCATCCCAATATCTCTAATGAACCCTGCTCTAGAATAAGTAGGAAGTGGCTAAAATTGGGGATTCGGTCTATGATTACCCAAAAGGAATCATGTCCTATATATTTATGTGGTAAACTAGTCACAATGTAAATGGATATTCCATCATAATTCCACTTTACCACCTCAAGAGGTTGTGCTAAACCCATTGGAACTTAGTGCTCAACCTTCACTCACTGGAAAGTAAGGTATCGAGGGAAAAACATTGCAACTCAATTCTTCATCCCTAGAAACCAAAATTAATGACATAGGTCCCAGTATATATTTTTTAAAATTGGACATACCATCAAATGATATGAACGAAACTCTCTTAGAACATCTTACTGCAACATCATTAGTACCACTATACATCCTTTGAAAAGAATATCATGATACCCCCCTTTAGGAAATCCATCGGAATCATGTCCCATTGATATCTGAGTGTGTAGGGTCTCACAGTCAGTAACCCCAAGTTGTTCCTCCCTTACTTGCTGTAAGATATGAGGGTTGAAAACCATCGACTGGAGATTTGATGGTCCATATCCATCTACAAGGGATAACTAAAATTAGGTTAACTGCTCTAATGCCTCAACTAACAACTGAGAACAAGACCTCCTTCAGAGAGAATATTCCACCATATTACCCTTCTCAAAAGTATAGATAATCATAGATTCATTGTACTGGAAGAACTCTAGCCATCACCTCTGTCTGAAATTATGATCCTTAGGAGAGAAGATATACTTTAGACTATTGTGATTAGAATATATGATAAATCACTCACCCATCAGGTAGTGTTGCCAAATATTCAAATATAATACAAGCACTACCAAATCAAGTTCATGGTTCATGTATTTCTTCTCATTTGGTCTCAACTGGTGTGAATAAAGGATATCACCACTTTCCTATACATTAAAACACAACCAAGTCTAATACCTAATGCACTGCATAATACAATATACTCAACACACTCATATTGAAATATCAATATGGGTGTCCTCTTCAAACTCTTCCTCAACTATTGAAAATTCTTCTCGAACGTTTTTCCTCACAAAAAAGGTATCCTCTTTTGGGTTAGATTTTTCATGGGTGTTGATATCTTGGAGAAATTAGTAATTAATTTCATGTAACATCCTTCCAACCTAAGGAAGATTTGCACTTCCTTCATGGTCTTCAGTGACTCCAAAGACAGAGATTCATTGACCTTTTATGGGTCCACTTCCACTCCATCCACTGAGATAACATGTCCCAGAATATGGATCTACTAAATCCAGATCTGGAACTTTGAGAGCTTTTTGAAAAGACGGTGCTCTTAGTGTGTTTACAAGACTATCTTAATGTGTCTCACGTGATCCTCCTCAGAGGCTGAGTACAAAGGATATCATTTACATAGAATAACACCAACCATTATAAGTAAGGTTGAATGATCTGGTTCATGAGTCCCATGAACAGTGATGAGGCGTTCGTCATACCAAATGTAATCGATAAGTATTAAAAGTGACCACAACGACATCAGAATTCCATCTATGGTATATCCTCATCTTGTACTCATAGATGGAGATAACCTGACATGGGATCATCCTTAGAGAACCATAATTCACCTATAAACTAATTAAATAAGTCATACATACTTATTAGTGGATACTTGTTCTTCACGGTCAACTGATTTAAGCATTGATAATCTACACACAACCATAATCTTCTATCCAACTTCTTGGAAAACAACACCTGGGATGCCTAGGGGGTAACACTTGGTCTCACAAATCCCATCTCCTACAATTCCTCCACTTCATCCTCATCACTCGAAGTTATGTGGAGACAACCAGTTTTTTGTCATAGATATCAGTTCAATCATAGGATGCAAGTCAATGTATAAGTCTAACTCTTAGTGGGGAGGTAAACATGGAACATCTTTAGGGAATACGTCGTTGTCGTCCACCACCACCATAGAAAAATGATATCCCAAAGCATCCAATACTCCTTGTTTCATAAAATACAATTGGAGAGTAATTAGCTGAACTCTCCTATCCTTGAGCTTATCCTACTATGCAAAGGATTCCTTTTCACTCACAATGGAAAACCTCATTGTGTCACTGTGGACACACCGCATCCTCCACCTAAAATAATCCATCAAGGAATGACCTAAGGATATATACACCATACCTAATATGACATTTTAAGGCCTTATTTCTTCTACAAATAGATCCCATAGAAAAGTCTCACCTCCAAGTATATTGTTTCACTGTCAAAAAATGTTCTCAATCATTGAGTCGCCGCCTCTCAGAGTCTCCAACCACAAGGGTCGACCCAATGGCTCAATTAGAACCTATAAGTCTCAAACTAGAGAAGTGAAAATAAAATAACGACTAGAAAATATGGCTATTAGTACATAATCTAAATTAGAGAATACATAGATCATACCTCGTATCATCCCTGGAGCCTCAGGGCCATAGGTCGAAAAAATTATGCAACTGGTCTCATCCTTTCCCACCGACTCCCTAAGCCTGATGTGAGCCGCCTAGAGGTGGTGGTGGTAATAGATCAAACCCCCAAAAACCTCATTATTCCATGTCTGGTTCCCTATAGAAAATCCTACTTCTACCTCTACCTTTATCTTAGTGGTTTTTCGACTATCTCACAATCAGATACACGACAGGTCAGAAAATCCCATGACAAATGTCTCTGATCATCACAAGAGAAATAATTCCTTTATCTTGGTGTATTTGAGACACCCTAAGATCCCTGCACAGCTGACCCTTATTCCTAGGATCACCTCCTAAAACGTCTAACACACTTGGATCCCTATAAATTCTTTCAAATGCCTAATGTAGATGTCTCAGCTACCAAGTTCCCACTGTTAGGTCCCACTACTTGCGTCCTTTCTTCATGAAAACTCTCCACTAACATGGCCCTCTCAATCACCCCCACAGAGGTTGAAATTTTAAGGGATAACAATGAATTCATGATATCTCGACGCAATCGCTCCTCAAAAGTTTAAGCCCTGAAGAACTGGTCTCATATCATATCTAAGGAGTAACCCGAGAGATCAGTGAATGTCGCTAAGTACTCCTCCATGTTCATACTAACCTGCTACATATACACAAGCTCATTTATGTGCACCGATAATAACATGGCTAAGTAGAACTCATCCCCGAAGAGGCTCTCAATGTATGTCTAGGAGAGAGTTGTCTTTTCTTGTGACTATGTCACCAGGCTCCACCAT
The DNA here is from genome assembly GCA_963277665.1 of Viscum album. Classification (NCBI taxonomy): domain Eukaryota; kingdom Viridiplantae; phylum Streptophyta; class Magnoliopsida; order Santalales; family Viscaceae; genus Viscum; species Viscum album. The sequence continues at coordinate 1,796,818,654 of OY728120.1, forward strand.
TTCCCAACAGATCCCTATAGAAGACTAATTGTGGGGACATCCATCTGGTCTTCATGTGTCCTCAAATGGTTGAAAATGTGAGTGAATACCTCTAGCTAGTACTCATACAACTAGGGGAATATCTCACCTCAAACATGGAAGGTATCCACCTCTAAAACTCATGCAATGAACTCAACCTATTTGCATCCTTAGCAGGTACTGTATGTGCTAACAGCTACTCAATGGGTAGTTGTATAATTGGTAAAACACGTAAAGGGGAAATATTTGGTACAATACCTCCACCGATGCCTCAAAACCAGGAGAATAATCCTCATGATCATAAGGTGGAATCCTAGATGATTGCCTGTATGGTGGTATCTTGAAATTAAACAATATGTACCATGGTCAAAGAGTATATCTGGGGAGATGACTCAAGAAGGACATGGAAAACCCAACCATTCCTATATGATACATGTACCCAAAATTTTCCCTACAACCAATTTTCTCATTCACCATGTCGAAAAGCATAGGATTAGATTCTTGGTGAAGGGATACATCAGTCACCGCCTCAACACTAGAGTCCCTAGCCTGAAAGATAAACTTGAAAAACTAAAACCTTTTCCCCTAATACTATATTTTTTAATCCAGTCCTAAGGTAGAAACAACCTTCTTTGATACCACTCCTTAATGACCTTACCTACTAAGGATATACCCAGGACTACCCCAAGCCTTCCTCCAATAGGCCAATGGATAGAAACCATAACTGAGTAGTTATATTCCAAAAATGGGAGGTATTATCCTAAATAACTTATACACATGCACATATATCTAATACACATGATGCTGAAACATAAAGCAACTAAAAAAAATGCATGTGTACATCTAAGATTCCACAAAAGAGTACGAAAGTATAGTATTAAAAGTGGAAAAAGGAGCCAAATAAAATTCCAACTAAAAATATTAAAGAGTCTAACCTTATGAAAGGGAGAGGACTAAGTCAAATGTATGCTCATAGTAAAGGGCCTTCGTCTGCATAAGGCATGACACGTGCATGAAAAGTCCATACATAGTGAGTATAAAAATACTTTGTAAGACACCCAGAAAACAGTAAACATGATGTACCATATATAGTAATCTCAACAAATTATATAAAAAATGTATAATATATCATAAAAACCTAGATATACTTTGGAAAGATAGCACACCACCATGTGGTCATAAGAAACAACTAGCCACATGATTCTGTTTGAAGTTACACTTCTTCCTTGAGAACTCAATCGATGAGCCATGATACTATCAGAGACACTTGATGAAGAGGTTTCAGTTATTGGACCCTACCCAAGAAAGATCACTCGTCTAAGGGGACCATGATACAAATATAGGGGGTCATTCCTAGAACAACTGTGGGATACCACAAACCCAGTATGGATCAATCCTTCGCATAGGGTAATGTACATCAACAATTCCTCAAAACCTACCAATAATCCTTTTATATGGAGAATCAAAGCCCTACTTAAGATTTTTATGCTGATTAAAAAAACCAACCTAGAGAAACCAATATGATAGAGGATCGCACTCAAATGTCATGGAGGGACACCAAAACTATATCTAATACTTTACCTCTAGAGGGGATCATGATACTATGATGATGATGTAATGTCACACTATACCCTTGAGGGAAAGGACCAAGGGAATGATCTCACCTTTTACCATTCCATACTAAGAAAATGAAGTGCCTAAAGCACTCCTGAAGGGTGTACACGACGTATCCTAGGGGGTACACAGTGTTTCTAGCAATCCCCTTGACTGCTTGTGTGGAAGAGACTCACATGAATTGTAGTCTCTATTTACACAGCATGTATAAGGAGTACACAACATGTAGAGACACCCAATATCCTGACCATGTTTCCTATCCATGGCTATGTACAAGTAAAAGGCATGCAGTTTCCCATGTACTCTACCCTTGTACCGCTACATGGGTAAGCTCGTGTATACCTAGCCAAGCTATTTCCATGTGGGAGTACATGGTGTGCTCGTGATCGAGTACTCTAACCCGTGTATGTGTTCTCCCTAAGGTACATATCGTGTCACCTAGGAAGGGACACTTTTTGTGTAAAAGAGTTCACATGCCATGTGATCCTTATCTTTGGCCAAAACCCTAGCGCTACAACAATGGGCCCCACATTCCTTGTCATCTTGGATTACATGATGTTTAGATCATGATTTTCCACAATCAAAGGTTCTTCCTCTACACAACTCCTCCACTGTTAAAGCCTCTAATCTGGCCATGACTTGCCAGAAAACTCCAAGAATCACTTCTTCCAAGACATTCCATTGACAATCCTCAAGCATTGGATGTTTGAGAAATTAATCTAAGCAATTTTCTTTATTTCACAAAAAAGAACTATAAAGAACGTGAAATCAGTTATAAAAAATTATCTAATTCATCACCACATACACCCTCACATCATTCTATGACTAGATCTATGATATCATATCATTGATCCAAGAAACTAGCATGAAGAAATCGATCAATTAGGATTCATAGAACCCTAGTAAGAACGATGAATACCTTTAGTGAATCATAAAATTGGGGGAGAAAATCACAATAATAAATGAGAGGAATATACATTGATCGATGTTCATGGCAATATAGATTCATTTCCATAAAATAAATAATGAATAGATTGATAACTATAATAGATTCCTCCAAAATAAAAAAAATGATCCCAGGAATGATCCACGGATCTAGTCATTGGTCAGTTCATCTGTGTTCGTCATAGGAATCATGAACGGGGAAGAATCCACATAAAACAAAAATATTAATTTCATAAGAAAATTGCATGTGCATGCTACTTAAATATTTAATATATTTAAAATTTTTTTTCTGGGAACACTGGGCCTTATAATAACATGTTTTCTTAGTTCCTGGTCTAAAAAATAATATATATAATATTCAAAAATCATAAATGGAAAATCTGAGACATTACAGGTTCACCAGTATGAAAAATTATAGTACCTTCTTTTTCATATCTGATTCCTACCACAAGTTCCTTATTTTATGTCATATGTGAGGTGTATCCACTATCAATTATCCATATTCCAGTGTTATCAGATTCTTTGAAATTAATATCTTCTACCACTTCCTATTCATTTATCTTTTTTTATCCATATTTTTTCATTCATTACAAATATGGATTGATAATATTGAACTTCATTTAGTTAGGATGTATCTAATTCATCTTGTAGATATAAAAATCAAATTTTCATGTTCAGATCATTTCATGATACATTTAGATTCTAATTATAAAAATATTCAGTCTGCTTTGGCACATTCCTCTACACTATTAACGAGCAATATTTTTCCATGTGTCTGAATCATCCACACCCAAAAAAGTGACCATAAAATGATATCTTGGAATATTTATTATAGTATAGTTTCCTATTTTGGTCTTGTTACTTTTTATACAACTTTTATATGGAACAAAAATTGTGTGACTATCCCATATTTACACAACAAAATCCTCTAGTTTTGGGTGTATTCCGGTGTGTCACTATAAGACTACTAGTTTTCGCTTGGGTTCTATGAATTTTATGATTCTAATTCATACTCAAATCAATCATAAATATTAGGAAGGATTATTGTGGTCTGAATTCAACCATTATTTCCTTTTGTTTTTTGATCAAGACCCATTCCATCTATAACATTCAGATCTATTGTTTTCTTCTCCCAATATTCCATTGTCTGTTTCACTAAAGGGTTGAACACTAATTTAAAATTTTTTACTACCTTTGCGACCTAATTTTATAGAGTCAACAATTTCTCCTAATATTTCACTTTAATTCACAAGATGACAACGTACTCCTCAATATTTTTGATGACCGTGTATTTATCTTTCGATGTATTATTCAAACTATTGATCACCCTTTTATGTTCTTCAACTTTGAGCTTATACTCACTGGTCATTTCTATGTTCTCTAGCTTTGAAGACTTAAACTTTTCAATTTCATATATTATCTCAAAATTAAATTCTTCTTTCTCCTTCATAAAGAGTTTTTCATCATGAACCACCATGTTGTATTTATTTATTTTAGATCTAAAAACATTTATCTCTTCATGTGAAGCTTCTATGTCAACATGATTTTCAACTCTTCCTTCGAATTCTCCTTCATCATTGTCACCTTCTTCCCTTGTTTTGAATTTATTACAATTTCCACCATAGCATTTTATTCATGATCATTGTATTCCTCCAAATATTCTTCCTCAGATTCTTTTGAACTGTCAACTTCTTTTGAAAGAATACTATCCTTTTTGAAGAATTTTTTCTCCAAAAGATTCTTACCCTTCACATAGGATGAATACTTCTTCCTGGAAATTATGACTTTATCCTCAAAATCATCTTGAAACTTCGTAGGGTACCTCACTAAAAGATTCAAAACCTTTACACATTTAAAGCATTGAAGTGGGAGTTTCCCTTTGATCTTTCCTTTTCCTCCTTGTAAATTTGATGAAAGGAATTACATAAATTCATCTATCTCTTCTTCTCCTTACCCATATTCAATAGTGAGCATCTTTATGGACTTGAATTCCACTTCTTTTTAATTTCCTATTTCCATAGACTCATTATCACCATTTCTAATCTTGTATGCAATAATACTACTATAAAATCTATCCAATGTCATCTCCTTTGAATATTTATGTTCAAATACAGAAACATTCTGATTGAACCAAGGTGGAATTCTTATCAATATGTGATTGAAAATCTTTACATATTCAATAATTTATATGATACCAAACCTGGTCAAATAATGTATCAATATAATAATTTGGATAAATTTTGAGATCGTCATTCTTGTTCTATAGAACCTACAATTTTCCTTCTTTGAATTTTGATTTTCCCTCATAAATATTATAAATATTTCCCACATATAATGTGATGAATTACACAATATCATATTTGTATATATTTAATTAGATTTAGATCCCACTAAATAATTGATTCCTACTACATCAGCATCAAATTCCCTTTATTCAGCTTATGATAATGAAATACTATCAATATTGGCCGAAACTCCATTCATCACTATTGTAAATACATCCACTTCAAATGATCATAAGTAGTATCGCATTAGATTGTTCTATAATTGAAGTTTATTTTCCGTTGAAGATTAGAATCCCTTTATGATTGAAAACCTCCATTTATTTTATTGACAGAGAACCACTTTCTTTAAACCTGTAGCACTGATATAAATTATTATCCAAACTAGGTTGAATACCCTAGGGGTGGGTGAATTAGGGTATTATAGATTAAAACAAAAACACCTTTTGATCTTGTTTCATTGTTAAACAAAATATTCTTCTCTCCCTTTCTCATAAAAATTTATTAAAATAAATGAAAGCTTGCATGAGACACAAAATTTTTTACTTGGTTCACCCTCACTGGGATACATCTATAGAACATAAAACTAAAATGTGCTGATGTAACAAATTCACTAAGGCTCACAACTAAAATATGTTTCTGTCTAGATCGCTTATATGCATATGCTCACTACCTTTACAATGTTTGGAGTGGACTCCCTGTACCTTATGGTTTACAACCAATAACAATTTGAAATCCAACTACTCTCTCAACTGAAGTGTTCTCAATGCTCATCCAGAAGAATCTCATGTTGTTCAGAATCACCTCATAATTTTTTCACATATATATATGAGTGCTTCATGATGTCTTGTTTTTACCCAATCGGTGAAATCTACTTTCCCACATACTATTGGTTTTTCATAATTTCTTTTGTAAACAATTTTAGTACCTTCATAAACTTCTTTGAACACTCCATGAACTATATTACATCCTCTATAAACTTTTTTGTACCACGTGGTTCAAGTTTTTCACACACCACACTTTCTTTGCAGATTACCTCTACTTCATGGCCCCTCATTTTTGAGCCACTGCACCCTGTAAACTTCTTCCATGGACTATCTCATTATTATAATTTATCCCTTGTGAAACTCTTCCCCTTTATGGAATCCTCCCTCATGAACTACTTCGTAAACACTCAAATTCCCCAAGATATGATTTATTAAATGAAATCTTCTCATCCTAGGGTCCTTTCTATTAGAAAATAAATCTAAAAAACCCTATAACCATTAACAGCCATTACTCTAATGTATTATAGACTTCACTGAAAACTAGTTATGAATTATGCATATCACATTTATACTTTATGGTGGATGGTATATTCCAAAAGTGAAAACCATTTGAGGATAGCATAAATCACTGCCTCTATCTACAAACGATGATACCCCCATGAACAACATGACTTCCGTGAATGACGAGCCTCCCATGAACTGATTTTAATATACAGTTTGGGTATCATTCTTTATGGATCAAATACATATTTTATAGTATGAATAATATATCTTCACTACTATGTGGTTCTATAAATTAATTCTTCATGTTCTGTGAAGTGCAATTCATGAACAATTTTTTAGAAAACCTTACTTTTTCATAAAATAATCCCCCGATTTTGAGGCCCCAAATTTTGGAAAACATTGGGAAACTATGACACCTTAAACATATACTTCAAAAACACCATTCTTCTTGAAACATAGTCATATGAATTTTTCAACAAACAAAATCATCCCAAAAACTCTAAGATGGAACCTTGAAGGATTTTTTCCCAATAGTTAACAAAGTCGAAAGGCTTTACCATCTCAAATTGTCTTCTTTGGGACTTATGTCATGTTATACACCTATATTTTTATATGACATGTATCTAATACCAATTTGATATATTTTGTCATAATAATCTGTATTTTCCTGTTATTTAATATTTCACATGACATTATTTCATTCATAGGGGTCATGAATCAAATGTTACCAAAGCAGTATGAGTTTTTTTGTTACAATCCCATTTTTATTACGATTTTTTAAGGTTAAATTATAAAATGATGAAATTATATGATCTTTCTATAAAAATATTTCTTTTTAATATTCTCATGTTAGTTTTAGAGATTAAATTTTTTCTTTAATTTTCTACACTTTATGTACTCAAAAGACCAAAATAATAGTTTTTAGGGAAACCGAATTGATTTCACTCTTTGGTAATGGATGTTTTCTTCAATGTACATATTTTCATTTAAAAAATTTCAATAATGTATTTATTATTCTAAAAATATTTATTAGATTCATTTTCAAACTTATTTTCATTTTTATTTGGAATTTAAAATGAATATTCTTGTTGTTCCCTGAATGAGGTACTTTTGAATTTTTACCAAAATTGTGAATAGACTTTTTTTAACATACACCAAATGAACATATTTCCCCACTATTATGAATGACTTTTCCTTGAAGATTAATTTTTAATTTTTCTTAGTTCTTTTCAAATAAAATATTTTTCATGATATCATGGATTTTTTTTATTTTACATAAGTTATTTCAAAATTAAAAGGGAACTTCATTCAAGAAATGTTCTAGTGAAATTTTCATGGTATTTATCATCTATAAAAACATTCATTGATGTTTCTTGTGATTTACTATGGATATTATATAACATTACCATATTTATTCATTATCTATATTGTTTATTTTTATTATTATGACATTTTTATAAAACCCATTTTCTTCCCATGGGTTATGCCTTGATGTAATGATAAATGTTTTCATGATCTTTAGAATACAAATAAATTAATTATGAATATGTGATAGGTTGTTAATTTATAAAAAAAAGATGTTTGGATATATTATAAACCAATGATGGGTGTGTATTATATATACCTCTAATGAAATGATCAATTATGAAGGATTAGCGAAAATTATAAGAGATGATGGTGTTAAGAAACTCCTAAGAGATAATGATGTTAATCGGATAGAAGTTACTCCTAAAATAATGTTTTAAATAGTTAGGTTGGAATTTAAATTATGGTAATTTGTAAACAATAATATTATTAGGAGTGAACCTTGAACAAGAATGTAATTTTATATACTTATTTTAATAACACAAGCTTCTATCTTATGCTTATGGTATGTTTTCATGGATTATGATTGATTATTGATGATTCTGAACTATTATGTATTATGTATTTTGATTGATAACCCTTATTTCATAATTCATAATTAAATATCATTATATTATTTCATACAATTATTTTAGGTTTTGATCATGTTTTCATACCATTATTTTTTTCTTATTCTCACTTATGATCATTGATTGAAATCTAATATGATTACCCTCACTAAGCATCTGATCTCACCCATTCTTTTGTTTCCTTTTCCAATGTTATAAAGAAATTTTTTAGGTATGATATAACTAAGAATGGTTCTTTTGTGATGAAATTAATTTCAAATAGTGTAGATATTTTTTTTTCTGGTTGTTTGTGTATCCATCTTTCCAAATACACTAAAACTTTATGGTTTTTTCATGGATCGTATTTGTATATAATGAATATTAAACTAATAAGATTTAGTATTTATGAATGAAAATTAATGTTTTCTATAATAAACTCTAGTATGGATGGATTTATTCATGATATTGTGAAATACAATAATAAAATCCTTACTAAATGGGTCAAAATCAATGGATAGGAAAGATGAATAGGAAATGTAAGGAAATTTAATTAAGTTACATTGAATCACTAAACCAAAAACCAATTAGGACACATAGATCAAATAGTGAGGGGAGGAAAATGATAAGATGGTGGATCTTCCCCCTATGTACTAAATCCACATAAAGAAGAACGTAAAGTGGGATGTTTAAAATAGGAAAAGTATATTAATAAAAAAACATAATTTAAAAAACAAAACTAAGTACCCCTAGGAACATCATGGCTCTATATTGGTTACCCTATGACTCATTTGGGACCTGGTAAAAATTTAGTAGACTCCCAGTTCCACTATACCTGGTATATAATAAATTACTACATCTACCACTCAAAAAACATTCATCAAGTAGACTCCAAAATACCATTTCTGTGATTTTTACACGTTTCCCCCAATCCAAACACACACTTTGTACTCCAAAAAAAAACATAAGTATCAATCACATTGTCAATAAAAATCAAAAAATTTAAATGAACCCATATTTTTCCTATATAATTTGTAAATTTAAATTAATAATTATATTTTAATAATCCTATAGGGTGTTACTCCTTATTCAGAAAATTAAATGGGAAAATATATTGAAAAGAGTACAATATTATCAAACCTACATTTTCAAATCAGGATAGTTATTGAAGTATTCAAAACATAGTTTTATAAAATATTTTTTAGAATCTTTAGTTGGTAATAATTTTTGGAATAAATATATAAGATTATCTCATGGTCTCATTTATTATATATCAATAAAACCATTCTTTTTTAAACTCATGAGTTAAAAATAAATTTCTATTGATATATTTAATGTTATCACCTTTGATATATTTTTAATTTAATTTTTTCATATAACTAATATTATATTAATTTGACGTAGAGAATATCATTATCCCAGATCAATCCACAATTGATTATGATATGATAAATAAATAAAATCAACCAAACACTTTATCTATTTGTCTATTGAATTTCAACCAACTCAATATGATTAAAGTAAGTCCCATAAATGGTTTGTTTTATAGAAAATATTAGATTTCATTTCTACCAAATGTGTATAAATATACACATTTAGATATATTTTTATATATATTAAAAAAATATTCAACATAAATATAATTAACTAATTGGGTTTTTAATTTTTTAAAAAAATTATCATCAATAAACATGTACTTAAATGTTTCTAAAAATGTATTTGATATTATTAAAATGTTTTAATGTAGGATAAAAATTAATCATGGAAAATTCATTAATAAAAATGAATTATTTGGTATCATATTATTTTTTATGCATATTAGTGATCCTATAACACTAATGTATGATACTTCAGGGACAAGAAGTTCATTATTATCTATCCATGAAAAAAAAATATCATTATTATGAATCCGGGATTGTCTGAAAATCAGTGTATATAATGGATATTATTGTTCTATATAAATGTTTTGGATAAATTTTACATTGTATCCCTTAATTCATAAATAAGTATTCCATCATCTAGATACTAAATTTAAAATTCAAAAAAAAATCTATCTTTTTAAATAATATAATTTAAATTAACTTATTTAAATATTATATTACCATATAAACCTTATTGAGAGTACCAAAAATATTCAAATCATGAACATATACCGTAATGATGAAAAATCCATAATCATTACTCTACAGGTTACATGTTCATTATTTTAATTTTACTTTCATAAAAATACAGATTTTTAATCAATATGTTTAATAAATTTTTGGGAAAGAGTATTTGACCCAAAAACCCCGCATTTATCAGGTAAGTATAATTAAAGTTGGATTATATATTTTTATTTATCCCAATATGGCATATCTCATAGTATTTATCCATTAAATTGGGTTCTTAGTCATCATGAAGAATATCGATCACCACATTATATGAAATTGTGTCTCTGAAAATGATCCTCATATGGTTCCCATATTTTTTTGTGATAATAAAATTTATATAAAATTTATCCTTATCATGATAATTTAATTTAGGTATACTATTCTACCAAAAAGGACGGGATAAAGAAATTCTAATTTTATCAAGTTTTATTTTTTCTCAATCATATGGATTAATTTTCCTTCTAATGCATATATTTTTTATATTTTGAATCAATTGGCCTCCCATATTTTAAGTATTTGTTATAAGCATTATTGATAGCACTATTGTTTTGGATATATGTACTAATGAAAAAATAATAATGTTGTGGGAGACATAATATCATAGATTGTGTTATTTCATGGTTAGTGATACTAAAACATAGTGTATAAGGTGAATGATATATGATATATGTTTTTACAATATTCCTAAAACGATTTTCATTTTTTTGGATTTTTCCATATCATTTAATGATTTTTAGATATGTTATTTTTTATCTTAGGAGAACAAATAACATAAATAAATAACGATCCATTGTAATTATTACAATGGGGGGACAAAAAGTTGACCATTGTTTAACATATGAGATGAATGGACTTCAATAGGATCCTTAATTTAATGAAGTATTTATATATAATATTGTTCAGGGACCAAATTTTTAGTGACTAGAGATTACTCTCATAAAAAAATAATCAATACCATGATCTTCTCTTCATTTAAATTCAAGGTGGAGGTTATAACACACATTGAAGGGGAAGGTACCCCACTAAATAAATTCATCATCATGTTTCAGTTGATGGATACATTTATAGGGAAAATTACTTTGATTTCTGCAATGGTATCTCAACCAAAATCATTATTAGAGAATGTTCAACATAAATAACGAGGTATGTTTTTATTTATTTTTTCTATTTTATTTCATTTTAAAATTTACTCTTGATAATTATATCCTATAAGGGTTTTGTATCTTCCTTCAATGGTATTTCGGAATAGGGTGTCCAATAAAACCCATTAGTGGTATCAAATTTAGATCTAGTGAAGAATTGATAAGATAAAAATTGGAAAATGACGATTATATTAAAATTGTTTTAGAACCATGATCATGGTTGTAACACCCTAATATTTTAAAATAACACTATGTTCGATAGAAAAAACGACATGTAACACTAAGCCTAAACAAAACACAAAATATTATTATTCAAATATGACCATTATAAACTACCCATTAAATTAAGGGGTATGAATAGTATTATGAAAATTATGAAATTTATATAAATGAACTTCTAAATACAAATTAATTTGATGATTCTTAGTAAATTAATACTCAATTTTTATTAATTTTATTTTATGCTTCAGAAATATGTTTTCTTCAGAAATTTTTTTTATTGATTTTTTAGGAAAATATTATAATTAATTTATGGAAATTATATAAATTTTATTTTATAATAATAATAATATTTTTGTTATCATTATGTCAAAATTATTTTGTTGTGAAATTTTTGGATTTTTCAGAAAAGATTTATTTACCAGCGAATAGTGAAAAATATCGATGTTTAATAAAAACTGTATTCTTGTTTCAAATATTTAAAAAGTTCCATTTTGTTTTATAATGAAATAAATTAAAATTAATTTTCTTATATTATTAATAATCCAATTAAGTTCATTGTAATAAATTTTAGGATTTAATTTGGTATAAAAATATTTTTATACATAAAAATATGGTTTTCTAAAAAACTGTATTTCACTGCATTTTTCATTTTGATTTGAAATTTATTACTTATAATTATATGAATAAAGTTTTGAAAAATTAATTACAAATTTTTAACCAATAGTTTCATGTTTTTAAAATTTTCACTTTTATTTTTGGCCATTATGAATAGTTTCCTTAGTAAATAATTATAACCACGGTTATGGTAAGTAACGTAATTAAAATTAAAAATAATATGATAAGAACTAGAGAATAACCACAAAAAATTTCTAAATTTCATTTTATTAACCAATTTTATCCATAATAATCCAATATTCTAATATAATATCTTTTTTATAATTTTTTTATGATTTCAACCTTTATATTAATTTATTTAAAGAAAAGTTAAAATTGTCATTCTTTTTGTTTTATTATCTTATAATTTCTAAAATTAGGATAAAAAGAGGCTATATTTTTTATAAATAGTTATATTAAGTGTAAATAAATTTTTTAATATGTTAATTTATTTCAAATTTTTATTGATGAAATAATTACATTAAATCCTTACGCAACACCAACAATCCATTTATTCAATTAAAAGTTAATAAAATAAATGATTTTATAAATATAAAAAGTTATATAATTTGAATGAATTAATGTTTCACATGAATTATGTAGATATATATATTACATATTAATGTTGTTTTAAAGTATTTTATTTTAATCCCCCATTGATTTGATGAATTTAATGTCATATTAAATAAATTTTGTAAAAAATGACATTATTAATATTTTATAATATGTAATATTTTATTAAATGATTTAAAATTAATTAAAATAATAAATGTTTCCAAAATTAATCTTATTTGGTATAAAAAATCATCTATGTTCTATTTTTTGGTCTTTTTCCTTTTTGGAAACATTCTTAACCCTTAAAGGGTATACAATTTTAATATTATGGTAATTGTCAAAAGGGTTAACAAAGGGTGAAAATATTAGGAGAAGGGTGAAAACATAATTTAAACATGTATAAATTTTATTTTATGAGTTAATTTTGATACATAATCATCATATATTCTAAATATTTTAGTTTGGATCTATTTTTTAATAAAAATTTATTTATATTAATTTAATATATTCAGAATTTTAAAAAGTGCCCCTCCCCTCTCTTATAAAAGGGAACCCCTATTTTATTATCTACTAACTTAAAGATCCATTTAGTTAATCAAATACATTCCCAAATAACATCATAACATCCCTCCCCACATCCAAGTGGTCTTATTCGTGGAAGAATATTAATTTAAGAGGGATTTAGGTGTAAAGAAAAGGGGGTTGTCCAAAGAAGTGGTGTAGTTCTTAAGTGAAAATTTTCATTTTGTTTCATATTATACCTCCTTCAAATATTCTACATACATTATGAGATAATAAAATAAATATATTACATAAAATTTGATGTTGTTATTTTATTTTTATAATCTATATCCATATCCTCTTCCATCATATGAGAATCAAAATGGTCGTTTGTGTAAAGGACATACCACCATCTTATGAGACAACATGATTCATTTTTAATCAAAACCTCTCAAAGATAGTTATAATGAAAGATTTAATATTTATATATTATATTAATTAAATTTTTATCATTTTTGAATTATAATATATCATCTATTTTAATACCATTCGATCCATCAAAAAATGATAATTTCATTCATGGTTATGTGTGGACTACCATCTCTATGAAGTGATGTGATACATTTTCCATCACCACATAACATGTATGATATATATAAGTGTATTTAAATGAAAAATATAATATTTATGGTATAATTATCATTATTTAAAGATAAATAATAACTTAATTTCTTTCTATGACAATCTTTGAAAAATGGAAACAATATTAATGTGTACATACGTCTTACCATCACCATGGTTGTAACGTAGTTCAATTTTTATAACCAAATTAAATGGTTGGTTTTAAAAGTATTATTGATATAAAAAATGATAATTTTTTTTATTATTCTATATATGATGTAATAATTACCTATTTGATCATAGTCAAATTACCAAAATCATTTTGTATATATAGACCGAATATCGTCAAAACATCCGATGTGAACTTAATTGTTAAGTAAATAAATATAACATGGTACTAAATAAAATAAAATAAATAATAAAATTAAAAAATAATTCTTAGGAATGTAAATAATTATCATAATATTATTAGTTAAGAAGATAAATAATATAAATGATGAGTTAGACTCGTGATAGGGGTTTCTCATCTCACTCTTACTTCTATGAGACATTTTCAATATTCAACAATTATTAATTTTATTTGTGGTATATAATTCCCATTTAAAATGTTATATAATCAATATTTTTATATTAATGTTATTTAAATATTTAATTTATTTTATTTCTTTCATGGTGATTATGATTCAAAAGTTACCAAACTGGTATGATTTTATTTCACAATATCATCATTTTTCAGGATTTTTTATGTTAAATAATCCTATAGGGTAAATTCTCATATCTTTATGTATTAAACCATATATATATATACTTTAACTATGGTTATTTAGAGAAATTACATGTTTTAATTTCATTATACACTCTTTAAGTACTAAAGATACTAAAAATATTTTAATGGAAAACCCTCTTTGTTTTTCTACCCGGTTATGAATTTTTTTATTCTGTACCCATATTTTTCTTAAAATGATTTAAATAATATTTTTAATATTCTAAAATTATTTTTAAATACATTTTTACTCAATTTTGAATGTTTACAAAAAGTTTTAAATAGAATCTTCTTGTCATTTCCAAAATAAGGATTATTTTAAATCTTCACCGAAAATGTGAAAGGAATACTTTCTTTAATAAACTCAACATGTGGATAATTTCCCCAAATAAGGAACACTGAATGATTTGAATATTTCTTCAAAATTTTAAAAGGTTAATTTCAAAAACAAATCCCTAATATTGAATAAACTTATATTTTTTAAATGTTATTTTTAAATTAAAACAAGTATTTTAACTAATAATGTATTAATGTTCTTTTATGGTATTTATATTCATCAACTAAAATGACCCTTTATTTTCATTATAATCCTCTAGTTATATTTTTTAATTATAATATAATTATATTTCCTTGGATGTTTTATGATCAATTTTATTGGGGAAATATTAAAATTTCATATGCTAGTTTTTTAATACAAATATTTATATTGATTATGTATTGAATTATTATTCTCCCTATTTGTAGGATGAATGAATTAGAATTACAAAGTAGTGGTAGGGGATCTCTATAGACCATATATGTATCATTAGTTCTCATGAGACCAACTATATTAGGTATTTGGAAAATAAATGTAACACCCCGAGATTTTATGAAAAATATTATTTTTAATTTCATTAATGTCTTGTGTTGTACACTACAAGGAGCATGCACAACATGCATCCCTGACTTGCCTTGCATTACACGCAATCACGATCTTCCTCGATAGCATGTGTAGTACGCAATACCGAGTTTCACTAAATGAGATATTATTATAATATTATTATGAACTAGCCATTATGAATAGTAATAACCAATTTTTGAAATTTTGTAAATTTTATTTTTCAAAATGGACTTCATTTTTGGATTCAGAATATCGAAATTAGCTTAGGTTGAAATTTTGGAACATTTCAGATAACTTTCATATTCTGATGAATAGTGAAAATTAATAAATTTTAATTAAAAACAACTTTTTTAATCAAAATAATTAATAGTGATAAATTATTTATTTGAGTGGTTTTAAAGTATAATTAGAATATATTTTTACAATTTAATACAATGTTGTTCATTGGATTTAATTTCACATTTAAACCAGACATAAACAAGTGTCAATCTTTTGATTGTAATTATCTCTTAAAAACACGCTATTTGTTTTGACGACAAGAATTAATTTTTAAATTAGTTAATGTAACTGATACGTTTTGAATTTGGTAAAATAAACATCATTTTTGAATTCATAATATCAAATATAGCTTAGGCCTAATTTTTGGTATTTTTCTGGAAACTTTTATTTTTTGATGAATAGTGAAACCAATAAGTGGTAGTTAAAAAACTGAATTTTTTCATAAAACATAATTTTACCACTTCTGTGATTGAAATTTCAAAAATCTGAGAGACACGGTTGATTTCAGTAAGTAAATGTGGTTCAATGAGATGAAAATAATTTTTGGTGAATAGTAACTTTTTATTTTTTTCCCACGGTTAAAAGTAAATAGGGTAATTAAGGGTAAAAATGATATTATTATTACACTAACACATGTCCTAATTCTATTGGATAAGTATAATTAGACCAAAAACAACCTTAGGAAAAAAAATATGACCACTTAGGTCCACATGGATTAGATTAGGACATTTATTATTAATTTATTTAAAGAAGGGTTAAAATAGTTAAAATCAATGTTTAATAAGTAAATAATTTTTAATATAGGGTTATACATAAGATAGATTCAACTATAAATATTCATTAGAAAGCTAAACAGATTTTATACATAATGATATTTTATTTTTAATTTTTACACTTTATATAAGTTAATTTATTTATGACACAAAGATGATGTAATAATTATCTTATTAATGAAATATTGACATAATTGATGTTATAAATACCCAAATAAATGTAATTTGAGACTTTTTATGAATTAAAATAATTTTATAGGTTAATATGACATGTTAGTATTGATTTAATTAACTTTTTTCGAGCTCATCATTCTTTTATGAGTTTCACAAAAATCAATTACTAAATAGTGTCAAAATTGACATAAAATAGTTTTTAAAACAAATATTATATTATTAATTGTTATTTTATTCCTAAAAATCTAAGGTTCGTCCAAATGTCTTAGATAAGGTTATATATATTAATAATAAACAACTTGGGGTTCTTTTGGCTTGTTATAGTAATTTTATTAACCTTATAGTGTAAGAACACAAAAAGACACGGTAAAAGTAAAATTATCTAACTTAAAGTTAAATATAAATGATAAGGTTAAATTAGGAACCTAAACTTTTATAAATTCGTTTTGATGAGAGAATTTAGACCCATCCCCACCTTATCTTAGAAATTAATCAATTTGGATCTATTTAAAACAGAATTTGGCTTTATAATAAAATAATATTTTTTGTTATTCCAAAGGTGCCCCACTCCTCCATTATAAAAGGGCACCTCCGCCCTCTCTTCCTCACACCACTTTGAGCCTTCAAACTCGGCCAAACCCTGCCCAATTATCTTTTAAACTTCCCTAGAAACATCCTAGAGGTCCTGGTCTTCTTCAAAGACCAATTTTAGTGCCCTAAGTGGAAGAATCAAAGAGGTATTTCAAAGAAGAGGTAATGTCTGTTACTGATTCTTTCAACTTTATTTCTTCTTCCACTTCTTATTATTAGGTTGCTTCATTATGAAGTAATAAAATCAGTATTGTTGCACCCCTCTCTCTTGGATTTTAATGATCACAATCACTCTAATTGTATTCTAACTTGTTTTCAAGTGTTTTTGATGATAGGAAATAGGGTGCCTAGAAGCTGGCCCAAGAAGAATTCAAAATGGACTGTTTAAGTCCACCGGCCAGCCGGTGTGAGACCACCGGCCAGCCGGTAAGGGCACCGGCTCGCCGGATCCAGCCCATCGGCCAGCCGTTGGACCAGGCAGAAGTCCTTGCCCTCTGCCAGGTGCCACCGGTCAGCCGATGTCTGGCCACCGGCCAACCGGTGGGTCCAGACAGAATGGCATACCTTCTGTCCAGACCACCGGCCAGCCGGTGCCTGACCATCGGCCAGCCGGTGGAACCCAGACAGAATAGCATGCTTCTGTCCTGACCACCGGACAGCCGGTGGCTCAGCACCGGTCAGCCGGTGGAGCCAGACAGAAATCCCTTGCTTCTGTCTGGTGCACCGGCCAGCCGGTGGATCAGCACCGGCCAGCCGGTGTGCTCAGTCAAACTAGCCGTTAGGCTTTGACCAGGCTGGCCCACTTGATCCCCAACGGCTCCGAAAGCCCTCCAACGGCTATTTTGAAGTATTTGGGAGTATTTCTCCTATAAATAGACGTCCATGGATGCCGGGAACACAACCGATAATATACCGAAGCATACCAAAGCTATTTTGATCATTTGAGGCTCCTACGACAATTCTCAAAGGCTACTTGAGATCCAATTGCCATCCTTGAAGCTTGGGCTGCCTCTACATCAACTACACTCACCTCTTGGCGCTAAAAGCTTCCTCTAGTTTGTTCTAAATTATTTAATTCAATTGTTTAGTTCTTAATTGGGTTTGTATTAAAACAAACCACCCTTTTTCTTCCTTCTTTCAATTTGGGTTTCTTGCTACAACCAAAATAAAAAAGCAAGCTGTAAGAAGGTGATCTAGCCTACCTTAAAACGGCTAGTGGGTTTCTTGCTATAACCATTAAAAAGCAAGCGGTCGTATAAATCTCCCAACGGTTGAGTTGGGAGCGGAGACGTAGGCTTGAGTTTAAAGCCGAACTCCGTTATCAATTGTGTCTTTCCATTTTACTTTCCGCTGCATTTAAATTTGTTTTTAATTGTTAATTAATTTTAAAAAGGCAATTCACCCCCCCTCTTGCCATCACCTCCGACCCAACATTTGGTATCAGAGGGAGCGTTTGTGTAATACCTTAACTGGTTACAAACGAAAAATCCATAGTGATGGCTTCTTTCTCACAAGCACCCGAAGGGTATTCCATGACTCGGGCTCCATACTTCGATGGAACCGATTACACATATTGGAAAACACGAATGATTACTTTTCTTAGAAGCATTGGCTATCCTATATATAGAATTGTTATGCAAGGCTACACTCTTTCTAGTAAGGATGAATCTAAATGGACCCCTGAAGACATTTCCAATTTTGAGCTTGATGGCAAAGCCATGAATGCTCTTCATTGTGGGTTAGACCGTAATGAGTTTAATCGTATTTCTACTTGCACCACCTCACACGAAATTTGGAAACTTTTGGAAGTGACCCATGAGGGCACTAACAAAGTCAAAGACAGTAGGTTAGATATGTAGCGTCAAGACTTTGAGAGTTTCACAATGCACCCACACGAGTCAATCACCGAAATGTTTACTCGTTTTACTGATGTTTGCAATGGGAGAAAGTCCCTTGGTGATGATGTTTCAGCAGAAACAATGGTCAAGAAAATTCTTTGGGTCCTACCAAGCTCTTGGGAACCAAAGGTGACGGCAATCCAAGAAGCGAAAGATGTCAAGAAGATGCCGGTTGAAGAACTCATAGGGTCACTCATGACTTATGAGATTACCATGAAGAGGCAAGCCGATAAAGAAGGAAAGATCTTCAAGGAGAAAAAGAACATAGCTTTCAAGGCAAAGGAAGAAATCTCCTCTGATGATAGTGAATCCGAGATGGCTCAACTAGCAAGGAAAATGAGCAAATTCATGAAGAAAAAGAAGAAATTTCAAAAGGCACGAAAGGAAGAGCCAAAGGCGGAGAAAGAAATCACTTGCTTTGAATGTGGAAAGAAAGGCCACATCAAACCGGAGTGCCTCATTTTCAAGAAAAGGTTAAAAGAAAAGAAAAACAAGAAGGCCTTCAAAGCATCAACATGGAGTGCAAGTGATGACTCCATGTCTTCAAGCGACTCAAGCGATGAAGGTGGAAAATGCCTAATGGCATTTGATGAGGTATCCTCTTCTCACTCTTCTTCTCACTCTTCTTCCTCATCTTCTTCTTTTGATAATGATATGTCTTATGAAGAACTCCAAAATGCAAGAGATCAATTAGAGGAAGGTTTTCACGAACTTACCTCTAAATTTTTGACCCTGAAGAAGAAAAACAAAACTCTTATTTCCGAAAAAGACAAACTTCTCAAAGAGAATGAGGAGCTTTCCCTTAAAGTCAAAAATATTCCAAATGTAGATTCTTTAAATTCTACCATTAAGGATTTGAAGGAATCTCTTGCCAAGTTCACCCAAGGTGAACAAAACTTAACTAAATTGCTAGGTTCTCAGCGTTCGGCTAGAACCACACATGGACTTGGCTATAACAAGCAATCCACTTTTTCTAGGGCACCCACTACTTTTGTAAGGGGGAGCTCTCAATACAAATTTTGTAATTATTGTAAAAAGACCGGTCACATGATTTATGAATGTGATTGTAAAAATGCTAGGTATGGAAGACCCAAATCCATTACCTACTCGGATGAGTATCATAGAAGGAATCCCTCTAGAACATTATGGGTTCAAAAGTCTCTTTTTGCTAATCTTTCCGGACCCAAACTTATATGGGTACCAAAATCTCTTCTTTCTTGATTTTGTAGGATAAACGCCAAAAGAGTAGGACCTCTAAAGGCTCGTGGTATCTCGACAGCGGTTGCTCAAGGCACATGTGTGGCGATCCCTCCGAGTTCAATTCACTTGAAGAATTCGATGGAGGATATGTCACCTTTGGGGATAACTCAAAAAGCAAGATCGTCGGAATAGGTACCATTGGTTTTGGTAGCTCCTCTTTTATTAAAGATGTTTTATTAGTTAAAGGTTTAAAGCATAATTTAATTAGCATTAGTCAACTTTGTGATAGTGGTTTTTCAGTCAATTTTCAAAATGATTTATGCAATGTGTTTGATTTTCAAAACAAGTTGATATTTTCTGCTTCCCGTTTTCAAAATGTTTACATTATTGATTTAAAATCTCTAGCTAGCCAAAATGTTAAATGTTTAAGTGCTCTTGACAATGAGTCTTGGCTTTGGCATAGAAGATTGGGGCATTGTAGCTCTCATTCACTTCTAAAGCTTAATAAGAACAAGCTCATTCGTGAACTTCCTAAACTTAAATTTAAGAAAGATTTGATTTGTGAACCATGCCAACTTGGTAAGCAACACAAGTCTTCTTTCAAATCTAAGAAGGAAGTGTCCACCTCAAAATCTCTTGAACTCCTTCATCTTGATCTTTTTGGTCCTACTCCCGTAGCAAGCTTAGGTGGAAAATCCTATACCTTAGTTATTGTTTATGACTTTTCTCGTTTTACTTGGGTTTTCTTTTTAGCCCATAAGAATGATGCTTGTAAAACCTTTTTGAAATTCTCTAGGAAAGTAGAAAACGAAAAAGGATATAAAATCATATCTCTTCGTAGTGATCATGGTGGTGAATTCGAGAACAAAGAATTCGATGAATTGTGTTCCTCTCAAGGATACAATCACACCTTCTCTGCCCCTAGGACTCCTCAACAAAATGGAGTGGTTGAAAGGAGAAACCGAACTCTCCAAGAAATCGCTCGAACCCTCCTTAGTGAATTCGACCTCCCTCAATATTTTTGGGCCGAGGCGGTAAACACTGCTTGTTATACTATTAATAGAGTCCTTGTAAGACCCCTTCTTAAGAAAACCCCCTATGAACTTTGGAAAGCCAAATTGCCCAAAGTTGGTTATTTTAAAGTGTTTGGGTGTAAATGCTTTATCCTTAACACAAAAGATAACCTAGGGAAATTTGATGCCAAATCCGATGAAGGTATTTTTCTTGGGTACTCCAACTCAAGCAAAGACTATCGTGTCTTCAACAAACATTCAAAAACCATCGAAGAATCATCTCATGTCAAATTTGATGAAACTCTTCCAAAACCTCACCCGGTCATTGAGGATGTTGAAGATAAGCTTGATAAGCTTCATTTGAATGATTCCTCTTCTCCTCCCAAGGAGGATGACCATCAAGAACCCTCTTCACCTTCTTCGCCTTCCACCTTGCCTAAGATTTGGAAACCTTCTAGAGACCATCCTTTAGAAAATGTCATAGGTGACCTTCAAGCCAGTACTCGAACTAGAAGATCTATCCTCAATGAAGTTGAACATCAAGCCTTCATTTCTCACCTAGAACCTCAAACCGTTAATGATGCCATTAATGATGAGAATTGGGTTCTTGCAATGCAAGAGGAACTAAATCAATTCTCTCGAAATAATGTTTGGACTCTTTGTGAAAGACCCAATGATCATCCTATTATTGGCACTAAATGGGTTTTTAGGAACAAACTTGATGATCAAGGAAACATAACCCGGAACAAGGATCGCCTAGTAGCTAAGGGCTATAATCAAGAAGAAGGAATCGATTATGGTGAAACCTTTTCCCCCGTTGCTAGGTTAGAATCCATTAGGATCTTGTTGGCATTCGCCGCCCACTTAAATTTTAAGCTTTTTCAAATGGATGTTAAAAGTGCTTTTTTAAATGGTTTTATTTCTGAAAAAATCTTTGTTGAACAACCTCCCGGTTTTGAAGATCCAAAATTTACAAATCATGTTTTTAAGTTAACCAAGGATCTTTATGGCTTAAAGCAAGCCCCTCGGGCTTGGTATGAGCGGTTAACAAAATTTCTTTTAGAAAATTATTTTAAAATGGGTCAAGCCGATTGTACCCTCTTTTTAAAACACACTTCAAAAGATCTTTTAATAGTCCAAATTTATGTTGATGATGTTATCTTTGGTTCTACCAAAGAATCTCTTTGTACTGATTTTTCAGATTTAATGAGAAAAGAATTTGAAATGAGTTTTATGGGAGAATTGAAATTTTTTCTTGGTTTTCAAATCTTTCAAAATTCAAAATGTATTTCTCTAAGCCAAAGAAAATACACAAACGAGCTTCTAAGTCGTTTTGGTATGGATCAAGTAAAGGAAATTAGTACACCCATGAGTACTTCATGTAAGCTTACGTTAGACGAAGCCGGGAAACCGGTGGATAACAAGCTCTATAGGAGTATGATCGGGAGTCTACTTTACCTAACTGCGACCCGTCCTGACATCATGTTTAGTGTTTGCCTTTGTGCTCGTTTTCAAGCCAATACTAAAGAATCCCATCTTAAATCGGTCAAAATAATTTTTATGTATTTAAAAGGATCCAAAAATCTTGGTTTATTTTATCCCTCAAATACTTCTTTTGAACTATCTACTTATTCGGATGCTGATTTTGGCGGATGTTAATTAGATCGTAAGAGTACTAGTGGAACCTGTCATCTGCTAGGCACGTCCCTTGTTTCGTGGAGTAGCAAGAAGCAAAATTGTGTTGCTCTTTCTACTGCCGAGGCCGAGTATGTAGCCGCTGGTAATTGTTGTGCCCAAATTATTTGGATGCAACACACTCTCTTGGATTATGGTCTTTCCTATGATCATGTCCCTATTCGGTGTGACAACACTAGTGCCATTAGTATCTCTAAGAATCCAATACAACATTCTAGGACAAAGCACATAGACTTAAGGCATCATTTCCTTCGTGACCATTTTCAAAAAGGAGATATCACTTTGGACTTCATTCCTACTGATTTCCAATTAGCTGATATTTTTACCAAACCGCTCCCGGTTGACCGTTTTGATTTTATTAAAGGGGAGTTAGGAATGATTCGTCAATGAGCACTATTAAATATTTGACTTTCTTGGCTTGCTTATATTTTATTAGAATTTTTTAAAAACACCTTTTTTTTAAATTCTGTTTTTTTTTCTTTTGTGAATTTCAATACCACTGGTCAACCGGTGGTACATCACCGGTTAACCGGTGGTGTCGGGTTTTGCTTTTTGGGCCGGCCGGGGAAAGGGTTAAAAATTAATTTAAACCCTTCCCCTCATATTTCTATCTCTCCCTCTCGTGCGCCTCATCTAGCCAGCCTCTCCCTCCTTGCCCTAGCCTTCTTCCTCCTCCTTTCTCTCTCAAAATCCTTCTTCTCTTAATCTCTTTCTTCATTTTCTCCCTTTTGCCATCATGGGACCTCGCTCTACACACAAAGGTAAGGGAATCGCTCAAGAAGCTCCTCCTCCTCCTTCAATCCCTCAACTTCCGGACATATGGCATGACAAAGTCATTTTGCCCGGTAGAGTTATTGACTATCCTTGGCTTTCTTCTGCTCGTCTCGAGCTTTTTTCAATTATTGAGTATCAACATTGGCATTCATTTTTTGAGCCACCCGAAAAGGATGTCATTTATCCTCTTCTGGTCAAAGAGTTCTATGCTCATTTGACGTGGTCCGTTTCTGATGACATTGATACCATCTCCTCCACTGCTCTTGGGCAACCCATCACTTTCACTTCGGTGGAAATTGCCCGGATGCTGGGAGTTCCTCATGTTGGACCTCATGCTTTTGCTCAGGGGGAGTTTCCTCGGGACTCTGAATTTGATCTTACTGTCGCTCTTGAGCATCTCACAGGGCAGCCCTCAAATCCCATTGTCAAGCTCTCCCAGCTCTCTCCTAACCATCGTATTATTGAGCGCCTCATTCAAACTTCCCCTGCGCCCCGTATCGGGGATCATGATAATGTCAAATTCATTGATATTTATCTTCTCTCTTTTATCACCAGAGGCATTCACTTCAATTTGGTACGGTTTCTGTTCCGGGCCATGACTTATGTGGCTGAGCACCCGCGCCGGTCCAAAACTCTACCCTACGGACGCCTCTTGACTAAAATCTTTTCCTTTCTTGATGTACCTCTTCATGCTACTTCCTTCGAGCAGCCAACGAAGGATAGCATAGTGAATTTTATGATGGTGCAACGAATGAACATCCGTTGGCACCCTTGGCGTCAGGAGTGGATTGTCGACAAGGACGGTCTTCTCAAGGCCTACTCTCCTCAGACTCATTCCCATCCTCCTGCCCATGCCATGCCTCCTGCTATTGCCGCTGCCTATCCTCTTTCAGAAAGTGAGGATAGTGATGATGATGAAGAGGAAGGAAGTGGTGACAGCGAAGGTGAGGCTGATGCTGCTGCTGATGAGGAGGCTGGAGAGGGTGATGATGCACCTGAGCCTGCTGAGGCTGTGCCCCCTCCTGTTGATGCTGGTGGCTTGCCGGTGACGGCTGAACAGTTCCTACGCTTCCAGGATCAGATTGAGACCCGGTTGGACTTGCAGTTTTCTTACTTCAGCTCTCAGTTTGATCAGCTCCACTCTCGGATCGATTCTCTCGATCGTCGCTTCGAGGCGGCCCAGGCTCCTCCGGCTCCTCCGACCTTCCGGCGTCGTCGTCACTCTCGGCCCTCGAGGAGTGAATAGAGCCGTTTATGTTTTTTTGACTTGTCTTTGTATTTTGAATTTTCTATGTAACGGTTAGTCTTTTATAAAATTCAAGTTATCATTTCTTTCATCCTTTTTGTCATTGCTTATTTGTGTTTTTCTAATTTTTCTTTCGTACTTTTCCTCCTATTTTGATAATCCCAAAGGGGGAGAAAACCTCTCTATTACATAGTTATTTATTAAAATGCTCTTTTTACAAGTTCCATTTTAAGTTATTGATGTCATCAAAATCTGTTTTAAATGGTTAAGTTATTGTTTTCAATAGATTTCTTTAAAAAATGGCATTTGGTTACAATTTCAAAAAATGACCCTTTCTCAGTATTTCAATGCTTTCAAGATCATTATATTTGGCATGTCTCTATGTTTTCCAAGTTCAAATTGTTTATTTAAGTTTTCAATTGACATACCCTTTTTTAAAGCTTTCATACCTTTTTTTAGCCTTCTCTTTTGTGATTGTGATCATCAAAATAGGGGGAGATTGTTGCACCCCTCTCTCTTGGATTTTAATGATCACAATCACTCTAATTGTATTCTAACTTGTTTTCAAGTGTTTTTGATGATAGGAAATAGGGTGCCTAGAAGCTGGCCCAAGAAGAATTCAAAATGGACTGTTTAAGTCCACCGGCCTGCCGGTGTGAGACCACCGGCCAGCCGATAAGGGCACCGGCCAGCCGGATCCAGCCCATCGGCCAGCCGGTGGACCAGGCAGAAGGCCTTGCCCTCTGCCAGGTGCCACCGGTCAGCCGGTGTCTGGCCACCGGCCAACCGGTGGGTCCAGACAGAATGGCATACCTTCTGTCCAGACCACCGGCCAGCCGGTGCCTGACCACCGGCCAGCCGGTGGAACCCAGACAGAATAGCATGCTTCTGTCTAGACCACCGGCCCGCCGGTGGCTCAGCACCGGTCAGCCGGTGGATCCAGACAGAAATCCCTTGCTTCTGTCTGGTGCACCGGCCAGCCGGTGGATCAGCACCGGCCATCTAGTGTGCTCAGTCAAACTAGCCGTTAGGCTTTGACCAGGCTGGCCCACTTGATCCCCAACGGCTCCGAAAGCCCTCCAACGGCTATTTTGAAGTATTTGGGGGTATTTCTCCTATAAATAGACGTCCATGGATGCCGGGAACACAAACGATAATATACCGAAGCATACCAAAGCTATTTTGATCATTTGAGGCTCCTACGACAATTCTCAAAGGCTACTTGAGATCTAATTGCCATCCTTGAAGCTTGGGCTGCCTCTACATCAACTACACTCACCTCTTGGCGCTCAAAGCTTCCTCTAGTTTGTTCTAAATTATTTACTTCAATTGTTTAGTTCTTAATTGGGTTTGTATTAAAACAAACCACCCTTTTTCTTCCTTCTTTCAATTTGGGTTTCTTGCTACAACCAAAATAAAAAAGAAAGCTGTAAGAAGGTGATCTAGCCTACCTTAAAACGGCTAGTGGGTTTCTTGCTATAACCATTAAAAAGAAAGCGGTCGTATAAATCTCCCAATGGTTGAGTTGGGAGCGGAGACGTAGGCTTGAGTTTAAAGCCGAACTCCGTTATCAATTGTGTCTTTCCATTTTACTTTCCGCTGCATTTAAATTTGTTTTAAATTGTTAATTAATTTTAAAAAGGCAATTCACCCCCCCTCTTGCCATCACCTCCGACCCAACAAGTATCACTCATATACTTATATGTTATTATATGTATGAAACAACCCTATTTCACAATCTATCCATCCTACGGAAAATGAAATCACCGCGCGTGCGTACGTACGGAATACTGTCTCCACGCCGTGGTGTAATCTATTTTCCACCACCACCTTACTTGGATGGGTATAATGGTGTACATAATAACTATATATTATTGTTGTAAAGTGATATTGATTATTAAATAGTATACATACACTCCAATACAATCCCACAATCATGATAACGATATCATCTCTCATGCGTACGTACGGACTACCGTCTCCACGACGCGATGAGATTTATTCTCCACGTTAACCATTCATGAATGATTATAAATTATATATAATAAGTAATCATGAAATATATGAAATAATAATGATATTGGATTTATGTGTATATATATGTATTTCATCTACTTAATTCCATTCAACTCAATAAGGAAACGAAAATAGCATTCATGCGTACGTATGACCTACCGTCTCCATGAACGGTGTGTTTCTTTCCATTTATTGATCTATTATATATATGTATATTCTGAATATATATTATATATAAATCATGTTTTAAATTCTAGAATTAAGTAATCATGATCTAAGTAATCATATGAATAATTACAAGACAAAACATGGACGGCAAATGAAATGATTTTATCCAAAATGCTCTTTAACATGGAATTTACAAAAGAACGAGTAAAATAAAGTCATAAGTGAACCATATATGATATCATAAAAAAAGTATGATTCTGGAATAGGTCAATAACATTATTTAAATCATTATACAAGAGGTTTGTATACTTACAAAGAAAATCGGACCTAAGGTAAGGGATAATTGTGCAAATCTCATTTTTATCTGAGATTGCTTATTTATAAGTATTTACTGGGGATATTGCTATCATCCATGTCCATGTTTTATAAAAGTTTATTCATGTTTTTTTAATTTCATTTTTACCGTTTTTGACTTTTACCCCATGGTATGGAAAGAATCTTTCTTTTATTTACCCTACAAGGTACTTTTTGACTTTTTCGAAAAAAGTACGAGAAGAATGTTTTTTAACTTATACGGCATGAAAGGATTTTTACGGTTTTATAAAGACTTATTTTCATGAAGCTTCATCCAAAATATTTCATAAATATTTTCAAAAAAATCCTTTTCTTTTAAAATTAAATAGAATTTTGTGAAAGGAAAATGATTTTCAAGATGAAAGGATATTTTCCTCAAGAATTCATTTCAAGTGCTTTATCAAAACCATTTTCCATCTAAGATGACATTATTTCATATGTGTATGTTTCAAGTATCATGTCTCTATGGTTTACATGGTTTCACTTTTCTTATTATGAAATGATATCCATTTCTTTTATATGGATTATGTGATGATGGGATGATGTTTATGAAACCCATTTTATTTATTGGGTTATTAAGAATGATGTATGTTTATTTTGTGGCACAAGTAAGAATGATTTCATTATGAGATGGGTGGGACCTATATCTCCCTCCAATGCATTGGGTAAAGATTTTATATCTCATGAGATAGACATGGATGGAATGGTAAGTTAATCTGGTTCAGTGTTACAGGACTGAAACGAGGAGTGAACTCGATTCAGAAAGGGACTTTGTCCACCAAGATGATCTTGGAAGCGATTCCTTGGCTACTATGGAAATCATGACATGTGCTGAATGGTTTCCACAATTACATGTTTTATTCCCATACTTTTTTATCATTCTTAATGTTTCTTTATGATCTATGCCTTACGTACTTCCATGTTTTATGTCATTGCTCAAGCTATTGAAGTTTAAACATTATGTTCATGTTTTTAAGTTCAAATGTATATGGTATGTTTTATTTTATCCATGCTTACCCTTACTGAGCATTTGAGCTCACCCTTTTTGTGTTTTCTTTTCCCCAGGACATAAAGAAAGGTTTTAGGTAAGAAAAAAAGGGAAGATCTTTATGGGAGATGTTGAAGATCTTTCACCACGATTAGAAGATTACATTCCATGTTTCCAAAGACACTAAACATTCACGGTCCTTGTGTGTGTGTTTTTGTTATGTACTAAGTATTCTGCAAAACTAATGTAATGTCCATGTACGTCAATCTTCGGGTCTCTACAATTGGTATCATAGGAAAGGTTTACTCAACCTTTGGAAACTAGGATGCGAAAACGTTAGTGAGATCCCTAGAGATATTTCTAAGGTATGTCTAGGGATGTCCCTAAGGATAAGTATAAGTTTAGGTTATTTTACTAGAATTACGGTAACCCAAGAAGTTAGATATTGAACTTACTCCCCCTTTATTATATTGTTTTCCCTAGCATGATTTTTGCCTCTCACACTATTCTTTTTGGGTTTTAGACAATGGCTGGAACCTGAAGGAACCGTGTTGATCAATGTAATGGACAATGCAATGATTGTCCTCATGAACAAACAAATGTTATGGGAGATGGAGTGAAAAATCTTATTTCTATACTTACAAAAGCTATGAATAATTCTGGGCTTCCAAATGAGCAGAGAAGGCAACAATATTCTATTGAGTCCTTCATGAGGCAACGCCCACCTTCTTTCAGTGGGTCTTCTGATCCACTTGTTGCTGAACAATGGATCATTACAACTGAAAATATATTTTCAATTCTTAAATGTTCTGAACATGATAAAGTCATCTTAGTAGTATATCATTAGGAAGGTGAAGCTGATCAATGGTGGAATCTTATCAAGAATACGAGGCCAAGAGATGAAATTGAGTCCATGGAATGGGACGAGTTCAAGAACTTATTTTTCAAAAAGTACTTCCCTCGTATTCTTCGAGCAAAGATGGGGAAAGAGTTTCTTGAACTAAAGAAAAAGGATGATGAATCTGTTGGTATATACGAAGCGAATTTTACAAGGCTTGCAAGGTATGCATCTGGATTTATCATCCAACCTGAAAGTAAAGTTGATCGATTCATCAGTGGCTTAAAACCAAATCTTCGAAGGGAATTAGCTATAAGAGACTTCAGTAGCTATGAAGAAATTGTGCGTTGTGCTATCAAGGTAGAAATAGAATTTGGTGTTACTTATCCATCTCATAGTTTTGAAAAGAAACGAAAGATGGAGTTCAAGGATAAATCTCAGAATAATGGTGAAAAGAAGATGAATGTTTCCTTATGCTCAAAGTGTAGAAAGAAGCATGGTGGAGATTGTCTTAAAGGGAATAGAAAATGTTTTATGTAAAACCCAAGACTTTTATGTTATATAAATCATCAAAGGAATCTTTTTCTACACACAACACTTGCTTGGATTGCTTTACACGAAATCACGACCTTCCTCGATAGCTTGCGTCGTACGCAATACCGAGTTTCACTAAACAATGATATGATATTAAAATATTATTAAAACTAGCCGTTATGAATAGTAATAACCACTTTTTGAAATTTTATAAATTTTATTTTTCAAAATGGACTTCATTTTTAGTTTCGGAATATCGAAATTAGCCTAGGGTGAAATTTTGGTATTTTTCTGAAAACTTTCAATTTTTGATGAATAGTGAAACCACTAAGTAGTCGTTAAAAAAACTGATTTTTTCATAAAACTTAATTTTACCGCTTCTGTGAGTGGAATTTCAAAAATCTGAGAGACACAGTTGATGTTAGTAAGTAAAATGTGGTTCAATGAGATAAAAATATTTTTTTTGGTGAAGAGTAACTTTTTACTTTTTTTTACCACGGTTAAAAGTAAATAGGGTAATTAAGGGTAGAAATGATATTATTATTATCCTAAAACATGTCCTAATTCTATTGTACAAGTGTAATTCGACCAAAAACAACCTTAGGAATAAAATATGACTATTTAGGCCCACTTGGATTAGATTAGGACATTTATTATTAATTTATTTAAAGAAGGGATAAAATAGTTAAAATCAAAGTTTAATAACTAAATCATTTTTAATATAAGGTTATACATAAGATAAATTAGACTATAAATATTCATTATAAAGATAAAATGATTCCCTACATAATGATATTTTATTTTTAATTTTTAGATATTAAATAATTTAATTTATTTATGACACAATGATGATGCAGTAATTACCATAATAGTGAAAAATTAGAATAATTGATATTATAAATACCTAAATAAGTCTAATTTGAGACTTTTTTTGAATTAAACTAATTTTCTAGGTTAATATGACATGTTAGGATTGATTTAATTAACTTTGGTCGAAGTAATCATTCTGTTATGAGTTTCAAAAAAATCAACTATTGAATAGTGTCAAAATTGACATAAAATAGTTTTTAAAACAAATATTATATTATTAATTGTTATTTTATTCCTAAAAATCTAAGGTTCGGCCAAATGACTTAGATAAGATTATATATATTAATAAAACACAACTTGGGGTCACTTGGATGTATATGGTAAGTTTATTAACTATATAATATAAAAATACAAAGTGACATGGTAAATGTCAATCTAATTAACTAAGAGTTAAAACTAAAAGATAAGGTTAATATAATGACCTAAACTTGTCTAAATTATATTGGATGAGAGGATTTCGACCCATCCCCACCTTATCTTCGAAATATCTCAATTTGGAGCTATTTAAAACCGAACTTGACTTTATAATAAAATAATATTTTTAGTTATTCCAAAGGTGCCCCTCTCCTACCTTATAAAAGGGAACCTCCTCCCACTCTTCCTCACACCACTTTGAGCCTTCAAGCTCGGCCAACCCCTACTAATTTCTTCTCTCCACTTCCCTAGAAACATCCTAGAGGTTCTGGTCTTCTTCAAAGACCTATTTTAGTGCCCTAAAAGGAGGTCTCAAAGAAGCACTTCAAAGAAGAGGTAATGCCCGTTACCGATTCTTTCATCTTTATTTCTTCTTCCACCTATTCTTCTTTAGTTGTTTCATTATGAAGTAATAACATCAGTATCACTAATATAATTATATGTTATTATAAGTATGAAACAACCCTATTTCACCATCTATCCATCCTACGGAAAAAGAAATCACCGTGCGTGCGTACGTACGAAATACCATCTCCACGCCGTGGTGTAATCTATTTTCCACCACCACATTACTTGGATGGGTATAATGGTGTAAATAATGACTATATATGACTATTATAAAGTTATATTGATTCTGAAATAGTATAAATACACTCCAATACAATTCCACGATCATAGAAACGATATCATCACTCGTGCGTACATACGGAATACCGTCTCCACGATGTGATGTGACTCGTTCTACATGATCTTCATTTCATAATGATTTTATAAATGAATTGAATGAATGAATATGATATATATTACACTAATACCATTCTAGAAATGAGTTATCTATAACCTAAAGAGAAGAATTAGAATTTATTCGACAAAACACGCATAAGAACAAAAAGTATTAAACACCCGAATAACAAGTAGTAATGAAATATTACTAATAATAAGCTAAGAATATGACCATATATGATATCATAAAAATAAGTATGATTCTGTAACAATTAAATAACATTATTTAAATCATTATACAGGAGGTTCGGACACGTACAAAGCATATCAAACCAAAAGTAAGGGAAATATCACAATCTCCTTTTTATCCGAGATTGTTTATACTTTGGTATTTACTGGGGTGTATTTTATCATCCACATAAATGTTTCATCAATATGTAATATTATTTCCATCCACCTAAAATTGTTTAAATCCAATTTTACCTTTCGGTGAGTTTTTACTAAAGGATATGAAAGAAATCTTTTGTTGTTTTTCGTACGAGGTACTTTTTGACTTTTCCGACAAAGGTACGAGAAGAATGTTTTTTTAACTTATACGGCACGAATGGATTTTTAAAACATTATTTCCAAGAAGCTTACTTTACAAGTTTTCAAGTTTATTTTTAACTTCTTTTAGTTTAAAATTGTATGACATGTTAAGAAAGGAAAATGTTTTTGAAATAGAAAGGATATTTTCCTCAAGAATGGAGTTCAAGTGTTTTATCAAAATTATTTTCCATCTAAGATAAAAAAGGGTTCTGTTTCTATCCCTATTTATACATTTATTTGATTATGTTGTGATGGAAATATTTTTATGAATTCTTTTATCTCATATGAATTGTTTGATCATGTCACGATGTTTAAGATTCCCATTTTTATTACATGGGTTATGCAAAGATGTATCATTTATGATTTTGTGGAACACATAAGAATGGTATCATTATGAGATGGGTGGGACCTATATCTCCCTCCAATGGATTGGGTAAAGATTTTATATCTCATGAGATAGACATGGCTGAAATGGTAGGTTATACCGGTTCAGTGAAACAGGAATGAAACGAGGGTGACTCGGTTCAGAAATGGACTTAGTCCACTAAGATAGTCTTGGAAATGAGTCTTGACTAATAATAAATGATTCTCTATGATTATGTGTGTATGGAACAATGTTTCATGTTTTAAGTTATGATTATTGGGATTACATTTCACTTCTATGATTTATCCCATGTTATGATATTATGATCTCTTTTGCAGGTTAAGATTTCCAAAATTTATGTTCTTATGTATATGATGTGATTGATATTTCTTTTATTTACCTTTACTGAGCATTTGAGCTCACCCTTTTGTATGTTTTATTTCCCCAGGTCAGGAAGAAGGTTATTATGTAGAATATGACAAAAAGGGAATCTAGATATGATGAAATAATTGGGAGGCAAAGTAGATGCTTTATGAACCAGTTGTTTATGTTTCCCTGTTTCTAAAGACACTATACCTATACGGTCCTTTCTTGGTTTTGTTATATGTTGTAATAAGTGTGCTTCAATTCTGATGTAATAACAATGTATGTAAAGTATGGATCGTTATAGTTGGTATTAGAGGAAAGGTATAGTCAACCTTTGGAAACTAGGATGTGAAAGCCTTAGTAAGAACCCTAAGGATAAATCTAAAAATAGAAAACAATATTAGTGTTTTAGAAATGTCCCTGAATAACCTAGGATAAGACCTTAAGTGTGAAATTTTATTCTTGATTATGTGGTTTTCCTATTATAATTAGTGTCGCTCACACTATTCTTCTTGGTTTTAGTCAATGTCTGGAACCCGAAGGAACCGTGTTAATGCGGAATGCGACGGGAAATGCAATGATTGTCCCCCTGAGCAACCAAACGTTATGGGAGCTAGAATGAAAAATCTTGTAGCCATGATCACACAACTTTATCAAGTTATGAATCATGCAGGACTTCCAAACGATCAAAGGAAGGAGCAACATTCTGTTGAATCCTTCATGAGACAGTGTCTACCTTCATTCAGTGGGTCTACTGATACATTAGTTTCTGAATAATGGATTAGTACCACTGAAAAGATATTTTCAGTTCTTCAATGTTCTGAGCATGACAAAGTCATCTTATCAGTGTGTCGTTTGGAAGGTGATTCTGATTAATGGTGGAATCTTATTAAGAATACGAGGAAAAGAGATGAAATTGATTCCATGGAATGGGACGAGTTCAAGAACTTATTTTTCAATAAGTACTTCCATCGTATTCTCCGAACAAAGATGGAGAAAGAGTTTCTTGAACTGAAGCAAAAGGATGATGAATCTGTTGGTACCTATGAAGAAAATTTTACAAGACTTGCAAGGTACTCTTCTGGTATTATTATCCAACCTGAGAGTAAGATCGATCAATTCTTTAGTTGCTTAAAACCAAGTCTTCGAAGGGCCTTAACCATAAGGGACTTCAATAGCTACGAGGAAATCGTTCGATGTGCTCTCAAAGTTGAGATGGAGATTGGAGTAACCCATCAGTCATATGGGTTTGATAAGAAGAGGAAAATGGAATTCAAAGGAAAATCTAAAGAGCACACTGAAAAGAAGATTTGCTTTCCCTTATGCACAAATTGTGGAAAGAAACATGGAGAGAGTTGTCTTAAAGGGACAAGTAAATGTTTCAAATGTGGAAAGGAAGGTCATCGGGCATTTGAATGCCACAATGATGGGAAGAAGATGTCTAATGATGAAAACAAAGGAAGGGATACACAGAATGAACCGACTACACTTCAATGTTTCAAGTGCAAGGAGATGGGACATTATTCCAATAAATTCCCTAATACAAGGGTTGATGATGATGGTCAACGTCAACAAACTCTTAAGGCTAAACACAAAGGAAAGTTACTTGCAATTTCTGTCAGCAATGTGGAGTACGATAACGATGTGGTGAAAGGTACACTTACTGTAACAGCCCAAGATTTTATAAAAAAATATTCTTTTTAATTTTATTAATGTCTTGTGTTGTACGCTACACCAAAAGGAGCTTGCACAACACACATCCTTGACTTGTCTTGCATTACACGCAATCGCGACCTTCCTCGATAGCGTGTGTAGTACGCAATACCGAGTTTCACTAAACAACGATATGCTATAAAAATATTATTAAAACTAGCCGTTATGAATAGTAATAACCACTTTTTGAAATCCAGTAAATCTTATTTTTCAAAATGAACTTTATTTTTGGATTCGGAGTATCGAATTTAGCCTAAGGTGAAATTTTGGTACTTTTCGGATAACTTTCATATTCTGATGAATAGTGAAAATTACTAAATTATAATTAAAAACAACTTTTTTAATCGAAATAATTAATAGTGATAAATCATTAATTTGAGTGGTTTTAAAGTATATTTAGAATATATTTTTACAATTTAATACAATGTTGGTCATTGGATGTAATTTCACATTTAAACTAGACATAAACAAGTGTCAATCTTTTGATAGATATTGTTTCTTAAAAACACGCTATTTGTTTTAACAGCGGGATTTAATTATAAAATTAATTAATGCAACTTTTATGTTATGAATTTGGTAAAATAGACTTCATTTTTGAATTCGGAATATGAAATATAGCTTGGGATGAAATTTTGGCATTGTTCTGAAAAACATCAATTTTTGATGAATAGTGAAACCACTAAGTGGTAGGTTAAAAACTGAATTTTGCATAAAACTTAATTTTACCGCTTCTATGAATGGAATTTCGAAAATACGAGAGACACGGTTAATATCAAGGACTAAAATGTGGTTCAATGAGATGAAAATAATTTTTGGTGAATAGTAACTTTTTACTTTTTTTTACCGCGGTTAATAGTAAATAGGGTAACTAAGGGTAAATATGATATTAATATTACCCTAACACATGTCCTAATTCTATTGGACAAGTGTAATTCGACCAAAAACAAACTTAGGAATAAAATATGACCATTTAGGCCCACTTGGATTAGATTAGGACATTTATTATTAATTTATTTAAAGAAGGGTTAAAATAGTTAAAATCAAAGTTTAATAAGTAAATCATTTTTAATATGGGGTTATACATAAGATAAATTAGACTATAAATATTCATTAGAAAGCTAAAAAGATTTCCTACATGATGGTATTTTATTTGTAATTTTTAGACATCAAATAATATAATTTATTTATGACACAAAGATGATGCAGTAATTATCTTATTAATGAAATATTGACATAATTGATAATATAAATACCAAAATAAATGTAATTTAAGCCTTTTTATGAATTACACTAATTTTCTAGGTTACTATGATATATTAGTGAGGATTTAATCAACTTGGTTCGAACATATAATTCTGTTATGACTTTCACAAAAATCATATATCAAATAGTGTCAAAATTGACACAAAATAGTTTTTAAATCAAATATTATATTACTAATTGTTATTTTATTCCTAAAAATCTAAGGTTCGGCCAAATAACTTAGATAAGGATATATGTATTAATAATATACAATTTGGGGTTCGTTTGGCATGTTATAGTAAGTTTATTAACCATATAGTGAAAGAAAACAAAAAGACACGGTAAAAGTTAAATTATTTAACTTAGAGTTAAATCTAATTGATAAGGTTAAAATAAAACCCCAAACTTGTCTAAATCCTATTGGTTGATAGGATTTCGACCCATCCCCACTTTAGCTTCGAAATAAGACCCTTTGGAACCATTATAAACCGATTTTGACTTTAATATAAAATAATATTTTGAGATATTCCTAAGGTGCCCCTCTCCTCCCCTATAAAAGGACACCTCCTCCCCCTCCTCCTCACACCAATTTGAGCACTCAAGCTCGGCCAACCCCTGCCAATTTCTCCTCTCCACTTCCCTAGAAACATCCTAGAGGTTCTGGTCGTCTTCAAAGACCAATTTTAGTGCCCTAAGAGGAGGTCTCAAAGAGGCACTTCAAAGAAGAGGTAATTACCGTTACCAATTCTTTCATCTTTATTTCTTCTTCCACTTCTTCTTCTTAGGTTGTTTCATTATGAAGTAATAACATCAGTATCACTCATATACTGATATGTTATTATAAGTATGAAACAACCCTATTTCACCATCTATCCATCCTACGGAAAAAGAAATCACCGCGCGTGCGTACGTACGGAATACCGTCTCCACGCCGTGGTGTAATCTATTTTCCACCACCACCTTACATGGATGGGTATAATGGTGTAAAGAATAATTATACATAGTTATTAAAACATCATATTTATTCTGATATATTGTATAATCCACTCCAATTCAATTCAATATTTATAGAAATGATATCATCGCTCGTGCGTACGTACGGACTACCGTCTCCACGACGCGATGAGATTCATTCTCCATGTTAACCATTTAAGAATGATTATAATGTATATATAAGAAATAATAATGAAATATATGACATTATAAAGCTACTGGATTTATATATATATATACATATGTATGTCATCTACTTACTTCCATTTCAAGACAATAAGGAAAGGAAAACAGCGTTCATGCGTACGTACGGACTACCGTCTCCATGAACAGTGTTTTTCATTTTATTTATCTACCTATTATATATATATATATACTGAATATATATGATATATAAATCATATTTTATATTCTGGAAGTAAGTAAATCATGATATAAGTAATAATGATGTCAAGAACAACAAGTCAAAACACCTACGATAAATGAAACGATTTTACCCAAAACGCTTCTTTAACATGGAGTTTACAAAAGAACGGTTAATATAATGTCATAAGTGAACCATATATGATATCATAACAATGAGTATGATTCTGTAATAAGTAAATAACATGATTTAAATCATTATACAGGAGGTTCGGACACTTACAAAGCAAGTCAGACCTAAGGTAAGGGAAATTTCACAATCTCATTTTTATCCGAGATTGTTTATTCGTATGTATTTACTGGGGTGTATTTTATCATCCACATCCATGTTCCCTCAATATGTAATATTATTTCCATCCACCTACAATTGTTTAAATCCAATTTTACCCTTCTATGAGTTTTTAGTAAAGGATATGAAAGGAATCTTTTGTCGTTTTTCATACGAGGTACTTTTTTTGACTTTTCCGACAAAAGTACGAGAAGAATGTTTTTTTTAACTTATACGGCAAGAATGGATTTTTAAAACAGTATTTCCAATAATCTTCCTCTATAAGTTTTCAAGTTTATTTTTAATCAACTTATTTTATTTTAAAGTTTTATGACATGTTATGAAAGGAAAAATGTTTTTTAAGAAGAAAGGATATTTTCCTCAAGAATGGAGTTCAAGTGTTTTATCAAA
Organism: Viscum album; assembly: GCA_963277665.1. Classification (NCBI taxonomy): domain Eukaryota; kingdom Viridiplantae; phylum Streptophyta; class Magnoliopsida; order Santalales; family Viscaceae; genus Viscum; species Viscum album. The sequence goes on from OY728120.1 coordinate 1,796,857,098, forward strand.
AATTATTTTCCATCTAAGATAATAAAGGGTTCTGTTTTTATCCCTATTATTACATTTATTTGACTATGTTGTGATGGAATTATGTTTATGAATTCCTTTATCTTATATGAATGGTTTTATGATGTCATGTTGTTTAAGAATCCCATTTTTATTACATGGGTTATGCAATGATGTATGATTTATGATTTTGTGGCACACATAAGAAAGGATTCATTAAGAGATGGGTGGGACCTATATCTCCCTCCAATGCATTGGGTAAAGATTTCATATCTCATGAGATAGACATGGCTGGAATGGTAGGTTATACCGGTTCAGTGAAACAGGACTGAAACGAGGATTACTCGATTCAGAAAGGGACTTTGTCCACTAAGATAGTCTTGGCAATGAGCCTTGACTAACAAGAAATGATTCTCTATGATTATGTGTGTATGCCACAATGAGTAATGTTTTAAGTAAGGGATTCATTTTCACTTCTATGATTTATTCCATGTTAAGATATTATGATCTTTTTTGCAGGTTTTGATTTTCATAAAGATATGATATGATTTTTATTTCCTTTATTTGCCCTTGCTGAGCATTTGAGCTCACCCTTTTATGTTTTCTTTTCCCCAGGATATAAAGAAAGGTTTTTAGGTAAAAAAAGGGGAAGATCTTTATGGGAGATATTGAAGATCTTTCACCACGATTAGAAGATTACGTTCCGGGTTTCCAAAGACACTAAACTATTACGATCCTTGTGTGTGTGTTTTTGTTATGTACTAAGTATTCCGCAAAAGTAATGTAATGTCCATGTACGTCAAGATACGGGTCTCTACAGTTGGTATCAGAGGAAAGGTTTAGTCAACCTTTGGAAACTAGGATGCGAAATCGTTAGTGAGATCCCTAGAGATATTTCTAAGGTATGTCTAGGGATGTCCCTAGGGATAAGTATACGTATAGGTTATAGTAATAGAATTACGCTAACGATCATAGAATTAAACCTAAGATGTTGGATATTGAAGGTACTCCCCCTTTATTATGTTGTTTTCCCTAGCATGATTTTTGCCTCTCACACTATTCTTTATGGGTTTTAGACGATGGCTGGAACCCGAAGGAACCGTGTTGATCAATGCAATGGACAATGCAACGATTGCCCTCCTGAACAAACAAATGTTATGGGAGATGGAGTGCAAAATCTTATTGCTGTACTTACACAAGCTATGAATCATTCTGGACTTCCAAATGAGCAGAGAAGGGAACAATATTCTATTGAGTCCTTCATGAGGCAACGTCCACCTTCTTTCAGTGGGTCTACTGATCCATTAGTTGCTGAACAATGGATTAGTACTACTGAAAAGATATTTTCAGTTCTTCAATGTTATGAACATGATAAAGTCATCTTAGCAGTATATCGTTTGGAAGGTGAAGCTGATCAATGGTGGAATCTTATCAAGAATACAAGGCCAAGAGATGAAATTGAGTCCATGGAATGGGACGAGTTCAAGAACTTGTTTTTCAGTAAGTACTTCCCTCGTATTTTTCGAACAAAGATGGAGAAAGAGTTTCTTGAACTGAAGCAAAGGGATGATGAATCTGTTGGTACCTATGAAGCAAATTTTACAAGACTTGCAAGGTATGCTTCTGGAATTATCATCCAACCTGAAAGTAAAGTTGATCGATTTTTCAGTGGCTTAAAACCAAGTCTTCGAAGGGCATTAGCTATAAGAGACTTCAGTAGCTATGAAGAAATTGTGCGTTGTGCTATCAAGGTAGAAATGGAAGTTGGTGTTACATATCCATCTCATGGTTTTGACAAGAAACGAAAGATGGAGTTCAAGGAGAAATCCCAGAATAATGGTGAAAAGAAGATGAATGTTTCCTTATGCACAAAGTGTGGAAAGAAGCATGGTGTAGATTGTCTTAAAGGGACTAGAAAATGTTTTAAGTGTGGAAAAGAAGGTCATCGAGCAGCTGAGTGTCGAAGTAATGGAAAAAGGTTTTCTAATGATGTGAATAAAGCAAACACTGCAGAGAACGCACTACCAACACTTCAATGCTTCAAGTGCAAAGAAATGGGGCATTATGCTAATAATTGCCCTAATCCAAGGGTTAGTGATGATCAACATGAGCAACCACTTAAGGCAAAGGACAAAGGGAAGTCACATGCGATCACTATTGGCGATGTTGAATATGACAATGATGTGGTGGAATGATTAAGTGTTTATGTAATGGGATTCCAAAATAATGTTTTATCATGGAGTATTGGAATATTTATGTGTTGGTCTAATGTGGTATTCAAAGTGATTGAGATATTATGCGCATAATGAAGGGAAAATGAGAAAATTAATTGTTTAACAGTATTCATGAGCTCATGATTGATATAAGGACTAAGTGATATCATGGTTTGAGTATATAGAATTTTGGGGATTTTGGTATGTGGAAAGTGTTAACTTTTAACTGCACTCATGTTTTCACTAAGGTATTCAAGAGAATACGCGATTAAGGACTTTGAATGTTTGGAATGTGACCAACAAGACATATCTTATGATATGTGGGGATCAACGACAGTATTAAATCTCTGGTAATCGTTGTCACTATATTATGAGAGTGGACTGCAGTATTATGTATAAGCCTAAAGATTAGACTGGATTATGTTGGACAGAAGTTAGTATTGTTTAAGGATAGAAGATTTTCGATATTATTGATGGGATGTTATAGTAACGTAGTTTTAGAAAAAGGACAACCTGCAGGACGGGCGACAGCCCATCGCTTCGGACAAGGCTGTAGGAATCGAACCCACAACCGAAGTGCGACTGGCCTTTATCGCCTACCACTGACCTACAGGAAGTCCCTGTTTAGTAGAAACTAGTTTTATTATATTAAGCAGTATGATATATGAAGTATAAGCCCATTTTAGGAACCATATATGATTAATCCCACTATAGATCGACTTATGTATATAAATTTTGCTAACCTTTTGAGACAGATGGAATGACCCGTCATTCTATCACATGATCTGCTAACACTTCACGAATAACAAATTCAACTTCATTTATTTAAGAGATGAAGTGGAAATTGTTCAAGGCATGAACAACAGTAAGATTGTACCAAAATAAAGAAAGTATTTATTCTAATTCAAATTTTCAACTTTAGTGAAATGATCTTGAAAACCAAAAATGTTGTCCTAGTGATCTTATATCCGATGAATCAGATGGTACCCTAGATCATCACAAATTTATGGATTTGTGATTACTGGATTTTCCATAGCCATGTTCTCTACCACTCTCCATCAGAACATGATGGTTAGATTTCTCTTCCATATCCATATTTTCACCTATGTGGAAACCCAGTGATTAGTTTATTTGGGTAATCGTTACATTTCATACTTTAGTTTTTAAAGCCAAGTTTTGGTATTCCCTTTTACGATGTGGGTTTCTATTAAAGAAACTTTCAAATAGTAAACCATTTATAACCCCGACGAATTTCGAGGGCGAAATTCATTTTAAGGGGGGTAGAATGTAACAGCCCAAGATTTTATAAAAAAATATTCTTTTTAATTTTATTAATGTCTTGTGTTGTACGCTACACCAAAAGGAGCTTGCACAACACACATCCTTGACTTGTCTTGCATTACACGCAATCGCGACCTTCCTCGATAGCGTGTGTAGTACGCAATACCGAGTTTCACTAAACAACGATATGCTATAAAAATATTATTAAAACTAGCCGTTATGAATAGTAATAACCACTTTTTGAAATCCAGTAAATCTTATTTTTCAAAATTAACTTTATTTTTGGATTCGGAGTATCGAATTTAGCCTAAGGTGAAATTTTGGTACTTTTCGGATAACTTTCATATTCTGATGAATAGTGAAAATTACTAAATTATAATTAAAAACAACTTTTTTAATCGAAATAATTAATAGTGATAAATCATTAATTTGAGTGGTTTTAAAGTATATTTAGAATATATTTTTACAATTTAATACAATGTTGGTCATTGGATGTAATTTCACATTTAAACTAGACATAAACAAGTGTCAATCTTTTGATAGATATTGTTTCTTAAAAACACGCTATTTGTTTTAACAGCGGGATTTAATTATAAAATTAATTAATGCAACTTTTATGTTATGAATTTGGTAAAATAGACTTCATTTTTGAATTCGGAATATGAAATATAGCTTGGGATGAAATTTTGGCATTGTTCTGAAAAACATCAATTTTTGATGAATAGTGAAACCACTAAGTGGTAGGTTAAAAACTGAATTTTGCATAAAACTTAATTTTACCGCTTCTATGAATGGAATTTCGAAAATCCGAGAGACACGGTTAATATCAAGGACTAAAATGTGGTTCAATGAGATGAAAATAATTTTTGGTGAATAGTAACTTTTTACTTTTTTTTACCGCGGTTAATAGTAAATAGGGTAACTAAGGGTAAATATGATATTAATATTACCCTAACACATGTCCTAATTCTATTGGACAAGTGTAATTCGACCAAAAACAAACTTAGGAATAAAATATGACCATTTAGGCCCACTTGGATTAGATTAGGACATTTATTATTAATTTATTTAAAGAAGGGTTAAAATAGTTAAAATCAAAGTTTAATAAGTAAATCATTTTTAATATGGGGTTATACATAAGATAAATTAGACTATAAATATTCATTAGAAAGATAAAAAGATTTCCTACATGATGGTATTTTATTTGTAATTTTTAGACATCAAATAATATAATTTATTTATGACACAAAGATGATGCAGTAATTATCTTATTAATGAAATATTGACATAATTGATAATATAAATACCAAAATAAATGTAATTTAAGACTTTTTATGAATTACACTAATTTTCTAGGTTACTATGATATATTAGTGAGGATTTAATCAACTTGGTTCGAACATATAATTCTGTTATGACTTTCACAAAAATCATATATCAAATAGTGTCAAAATTGACACAAAATAGTTTTTAAATCAAATATTATATTACTAATTGTTATTTTATTCCTAAAAATCTAAGGTTCGGCCAAATAACTTAGATAAGGATATATGTATTAATAATATACAATTTGGGGTTCGTTTGGCATGTTATAGTAAGTTTATTAACCATATAGTGAAAGAAAACAAAAAGACACGGTAAAAGTTAAATTATTTAACTTAGAGTTAAATCTAATTGATAAGGTTAAAATAAAACCCCAAACTTGTCTAAATCCTATTGTTTGATAGGATTTCGACCCATCCCCACTTTAGCTTCGAAATAAGACCCTTTGGAACCATTATAAACCGATTTTGACTTTAATATAAAATAATATTTTGAGATATTCCTAAGGTGCCCCTCTCCTCCCCTATAAAAGGACACCTCCTCCCCCTCCTCCTCACACCAATTTGAGCACTCAAGCTCGGCCAACCCCTGCCAATTTCTCCTCTCCACTTCCCTAGAAACATCCTAGAGGTTCTGGTCTTCTTCAAAGACCAATTTTAGTGCCCTAAGAGGAGGTCTCAAAGAGGCACTTCAAAGAAGAGGTAATTACCGTTACCAATTCTTTCATCTTTATTTCTTCTTCCACTTCTTCTTCTTAGGTTGTTTCATTATGAAGTAATAACATCAGTATCACTCATATACTGATATGTTATTATAAGTATGAAACAACCCTATTTCACCATCTATCCATCCTACGGAAAAAGAAATCACCGCGCGTGCGTACGTACGGAATACCGTCTCCACGCCGTGGTGTAATCTATTTTCCACCACCACCTTACATGGATGGGTATAATGGTGTAAAGAATAATTATACATAGTTATTACAACATCATATTTATTCTGATATATTGTATAATCCACTCCAATTCAATTCAATATTTATAGAAATGATATCATCGCTCGTGCGTACGTACGGACTACCGTCTCCACGACGCGATGAGATTCATTCTCCATGTTAACCATTTAAGAATGATTATAATGTATATATAAGAAATAATAATGAAATATATGACATTATAAAGCTACTGGATTTATATATATATATACATATGTATGTCATCTACTTACTTCCATTTCAAGACAATAAGGAAAGGAAAACAGCGTTCATGCGTACGTACGGACTACCGTCTCCATGAACGGTGTTTTTCATTTTATTTATCTACCTATTATATATATATATATACTGAATATATATGATATATAAATCATATTTTATATTCTGGAAGTAAGTAAATCATGATATAAGTAATAATGATGTCAATAACAACAAGTCAAAACACCTACGATAAATGAAACGATTTTACCCAAAACGCTTCTTTAACATGGAGTTTACAAAAGAACGGTTAATATAATGTCATAAGTGAACCATATATGATATCATAACAATGAGTATGATTCTGTAATAAGTAAATAACATGATTTAAATCATTATACAGGAGGTTCGGACACTTACAAAGCAAGTCGGACCTAAGGTAAGGGAAATTTCACAATCTCATTTTTATCCGAGATTGTTTATTCGTATGTATTTACTGGGGTGTATTTTATCATCCACATCCATGTTCCCTCAATATGTAATATTATTTCCATCCACCTACAATTGTTTAAATCCAATTTTACCCTTCTATGAGTTTTTAGTAAAGGATATGAAAGGAATCTTTTGTCGTTTTTCATACGAGGTACTTTTTTTGACTTTTCCGACAAAAGTACGAGAAGAATGTTTTTTTAACTTATACGGCAAGAATGGATTTTTAAAACAGTATTTCCAATAATCTTCCTCTATAAGTTTTCAAGTTTATTTTTAATCAACTTATTTTATTTTAAAGTTTTATGACATGTTATGAAAGGAAAAATGTTTTTTAAGAAGAAAGGATATTTTCCTCAAGAATGGAGTTCAAGTGTTTTATCAAAAATTATTTTCCATCTAAGATAATAAAGGGTTCTGTTTTTATCCCTATTATTACATTTATTTGACTATGTTGTGATGGAATTATGTTTATGAATTCCTTTATCTTATATGAATGGTTTTATGATGTCATGTTGTTTAAGAATCCCATTTTTATTACATGGGTTATGCAATGATGTATGATTTATGATTTTGTGGCACACATAAGAAAGGATTCATTAAGAGATGGGTGGGACCTATATCTCCCTCCAATGCATTGGGTAAAGATTTCATATCTCATGAGATAGACATGGCTGGAATGGTAGGTTATACCGGTTCAGTGAAACAGGACTGAAACGAGGATTACTCGATTCAGAAAGGGACTTTGTCCACTAAGATAGTCTTGGCAATGAGCCTTGACTAACAAGAAATGATTATCTATGATTATGTGTGTATGCCACAATGAGTAATGTTTTAAGTAAGGGATTCATTTTCACTTCTATGATTTATTCCATGTTAAGATATTATGATCTTTTTTGCAGGTTTTGATTTTCATAAAGATATGATATGATTTTTATTTCCTTTATTTGCCCTTGCTGAGCATTTGAGCTCACCCTTTTATGTTTTCTTTTCCCCAGGATATAAAGAAAGGTTTTTAGGTAAAAAAGGGGAAGATCTTTATGGGAGATATTGAAGATCTTTCACCACGATTAGAAGATTACGTTCCGAGTTTCCAAAGACACTAAACTATTACGATCCTTGTGTGTGTGTTTTTGTTATGTACTAAGTATTCCGCAAAAGTAATGTAATGTCCATGTACGTCAAGATACGGGTCTCTACACTTACCATCCACTCTAAAGTTGAAAATGTTTTATTTGATTCTGGATCCACCAACTCCTTTATTTCTGAAGAATTTTCTAAGGGTATCACTACATTACCTCAACAATTAGATGTTGAGTTAGCTGTGACAACACCTAATGGAACAACAGTCGCATCAAAAGTTTATAATTCTTCACCGATTGAAGTTTGTGGGAAAGTGCTTCCTGCAAATCCTGTGATCCTTCCTATAGTGGAATTTTATGTGATTCTTGGCATGGATTGGATTTCTCTACATGGAGATCATATCAATTTCCAAAGAAGGGAAGTCACATTTCATATTCCAGATCAATCTATGATCGTCTATCGATGCAAGGATGAACATAACCTTCTAGTGGAAATTTATTCCATTTTATGGGTATTGATACCACTAAATGAAGGTTATTTATCTCAAATGGTTGGTGAGAAACTCACGATTAAGAATATTTCCATTGTACGGGAGTTTGATGATGTCTTTCCTGAGGAATTACCGGGTCTTCCACCGAATCGTGAAGTTGAGTTTTCAATAGAACTCGTACCGGGTGATTTGCCTATTTTAAGGACTTCTTATAGAATGGCCCCAATTGAGTTGCAGGAATTGAAGAAGCAACTCCAAGAGAATCTTGATAAGGGGTTCATACTCCCTAGTGCGTCACCTTGGGGAGCAGCTGTTCTGTTTGTTATGAAGAAAGATGGATCAATGAGACTCTGCATTGATTATCAAGAACTTAACAAGATCACTATCAAGAACAAATATCCTCTCCCGCGCATAGATGACCTATTTGACCAACTACGAGGATCTCAATACATTTCCAAGATTGATCTTCGTTCAGGGTATCATCAATTAAGGGTCAAAATGGAATATATACAAAAGACGACTTTCCGTACAAGGTATGGACACTATGAATTTATAGTGATGCCAATTGGTCTTACTAATGCCCCTGCTATCTTGATGGATCTGATGAATAGAGTATTTAGAGACTATCTTGATCAGTTTGTGGTAGTCTTTATAGACGATATTCTTGTCTATTCAAAGAGCAAGGAAGAACATGAAGATCACTTGAGAATTATATTGAAGACCCTGAGAAAGGAGAAGCGTTATGCCAAATTTACCAAGTGTGAATTTTGGCTTCAAAAAGTTGCATTTTTGGGTCACATAATCTCAAAAGAGGGGATATCTGTGGATCCAGCAAAAACAGAGGTTATCGAAAGATGGTCGAGACCAACAACAGTAACTGAGATCCGAAGTTTTCTTGGTTTGGATGGATATTATCGACGGTTTGTGAAAGATTTTTCACGATTATCTAATCCACTCACCAAGTTGACTCGGAAAGGAGTTATGTTTGTTTGGATGGAGGAATGTGAAGAGAATTTAAAGGAGTTGAAAAGAAGGTTATCCAGTGCACCTGTTCTCACACTGCCTTGTAGTGGAGAAAGGTTTGTGATCTACAGTGATGCATCCAAGAAGGGATTGGGGTGTGTTCTTATGAAAAATGATATGGTGATAGCTTATGCCTCACGACAGTTGAAAATACATGAGAAAAATTACCCAACTCGTGATTTGGAGTTAGCTGCCGTAATCTTTGCATTAAAGATTTGGAGGCATTAACTTTATGGTGAAAGGTGTGATATTTATACTGATCATAAAAGTTTAAAGTATATTTTCACACAAAAGGAGCTGAATATGAGCCAAAGAAGATGGTTAGATCTAATTAAGGATTACGACTGCTCAATCCATTACCACCCTAGGAAAGAAAACAAGGTGGCAGATGCATTAAGTCGACAAGACCATGCCAGTTTATCCATGATGAGGATCACAAAAGATCCAATATTTATGGATTTACAAAGAATGGATCTTGGAATTATAATGGAAGGGGAAAAATCATATCTTTCTCAAATGAATGTTCAACCATCTATACATGCGAAGATTAAAGAGGCACAGAAAGAAGATGTCGAGTTACAAAAGAAGGTGAGAAATGTTCCTGAATTCAACCTTGATTGTGATGGGATAATAAAGTTCAAGAATCGGGTTTGTGTTCCTCACATCCCCGAATTAAAGAAGGAGCCGCTGGATGAGGCTCATAGTTCTTAATTCTCTATTCATCCTGGAAGCACGAAGATGTATAGGGACCTGAAAGAGTACTTCTGGTGGGATGGCATGAAAAGAGATGTTGCTGAATATGTCTCTCGATGCTTGGTTTGTCAACAAGTTAAAGCTGATAGATAGAAGTCTAAGGGGATGTTACAAACATTACCCATACCCGAATGGAAATGGGAAAACATCACTATGGACTTTGTCACAGGACTTCCTAAAACATCCAAAGGAAATAATGCTAGCTGGGTCATAGTTGATCGTCTTACAAAGTCTGCACACTTCATTGCTATTAGAGATGATTTATATCTGGATCAGCTTGCCAGGATATATGTAAAGGAAGTGGTAAGATTGCAAGGAGTACCACTTTCTATTATATATGATCGGGATCCAAGATTTACCTCGAAGTTCTGGAGAAGTATTCAGCATACTCTAGATACAGAGTTGAGTTTCAGCCCTGCTTATCATCCTCAGACAGACGGTTAGTCTGAGAGAACAATTCGAACTCTAGAAGATATGTTGAGAGCTTGCTCTATGGATTTCAAAGGTGGTTGGGATCAACACCTACCTTTGGTGGAATTTTCTTATAATAATAGCTTTCACACCAGTATTCAGATGGCTCCTTATGAAGCTCTTGTTGGACAGAGAGAAGGGAAGATGTGATGGCAAGAGGGGGGTGAATTTCCTTTTAAAAAATAATTAACAATTTAAAATCAAAGTAAAAGTGCAGCGGAAATAAAAGAGGCAAGACACGCAACTTGATAAAGGAGTTCGGCTTAAACCCAAGCCTACGTCTCCGCTCCCAACTCAACCGTTGAGAGATTTACTACCGCTTTCTTCTTAATGGTTTTAGCAAGAAACCCACTAGACTTTAAGGTTAGTCTAGAACCTATTACAGCTTGCTTTTAATGGTTGAGCAAGAACCCACTTACTTTTAATGGTTGAGCAGGAACCCACTAGCCTTCTTACAGGTGAAGGCTAGCTCAGCTTTGATTCAAGCCTTTTAAAAGGAAAGGCTTGACTAACTTCTTCACACCTTGAAGGTGATGTGAAAACCCAAAAAGAGAGGATGAGAGAAAGAGATGGGGGTTTGTAGGCACAAACCCAAAATGATGCTCAAAATAAATAAAACAATAAAAACCGTAATGGGGAGAAGCCCTGGGCGCCAAAGGATTGATGGAGTTGATGAAGAGCGCTCCCAAGCTTCTATGGTGGTGCTCCTTGGATGTGGAATTGAGTTGGAGCAAGTGGGGTTCCTTGAAGCAATCCGCTGGAGGTTCGCCAAATGATGTAAAATGTGTCCCGTGGGCTTTCGTTAGTTTCCGGGGCTTCCTAGTCCTTTATTTATAGAGGGGGAACCCTCAAATGGCCTTTGGGAGGCTTCAGAGCCATTGGAGAGGCCTTCGGAGCCGTTGGGAGACAAGTGGACAGGTCTGGTCAAAGCCCAACGGCTAGTTTGACTGGCTCGACCGGCTGACCGGTACAGAGCCACTGGTTGGCCGGTGTGTGCAAAAAAGAAAGGCCTTCTGACCAGGTTCCACCGGCTGGCCGGTGCTGAGGCCACTGGTTGGCCGGTGCTGAGACAGTAGCTCAGCCTTCTATCTGGGTGCCACCGGTCGGCCGGTGAGGAGGCCACCGGTTGGCCGGTGCGAAGGCAGTGGGTGTCCCTTTTGCCCAGGGTCCTACCGGCGGGCCGGTGGTCTTCCACCGGTTGGCCGGTAGGACTGAAATCAGTCCACTTTGGCTTTTCTTGGCCCAATTCCTTGGCAACCTTTTTCCTATCAACAAAAACACTTAAAACAAGATTAGATAAATAATAGAGTGATTGTGATCATGAAAATTAAACCACAAGGGGTACGAGAGGTACAACAATCTCCCCCTATTTTGATGATCACAATCACCAAAACAAACAATGTAAAAATGAAATGAAAGTCATGCTTTAAATTGTTTACTTTTCAATTTATCCTTTAAAGCATGAGAGAAGATTTCTCCCCTAATCAACCAAGAATTTCTCCCCCTTTGTGATTATCAAAATAGTACAGGGCATAAAACTTGATTGAGGGAAAAGTTTGAAAAACAAGATAGAGATTTTAAAACCAATAGAAATTTTTGAAATTTTGAAATAAATGTTTTGAATTGAAAGTTTTTGAATTGAAAAACTCAAAAAGGTTAAAACGATCCTAACTCCCCCAAAATAAAAACAACAAATCACCGGGGAGATGTTTTTGAAACCGAGACAAATTTTGGCCCGGAGAGACTCGCTAAAAGGGATTTTTCAATCCATACTTGTCTAGTGGCGGGTCTTCTCCTATAAAATTCATCATTTAAGAAAATGGTTTTGGGCCTACCATACCGGGCATTTTTTCAATCACATTCATAAATTAAGTGCCCGGGTTTTTTACAATAATTGCAAAATTTAAATTGGGAGCTCCCCCTTACAAAAATAGTTGGAGAAAGGGAAGAGGAAGCTTTCTTGGAATAGCCAAGCCCTTGGGTGGTCCTAGATACGCGTTGGGAACCTAACAATTTGGTCAAATTTTGTTCACCTTGGGTGAACTTGGCAGGAGATTCCCTTAAATCCTTGATTGTTGATTCCATAGAATCAACATCGGGAAGGTTTTGGATTTTGAGGGACAAATCCTCCATTTCTTTGAGAAGTTGTTCCTTTTCGGAAGAAAGTTTTTTGAAATTATTTTTTAAAGCAACAAATTTGAAAGAAAGTTCGTGAAAACCTTCCTCCAATTGATCTCTTGCATGTTGGAGATCCTCATAAGACAAATGATTAGAAGAATTAGAAGAACTAGAGGATGAGGAGTCGGAAGATGTTACCTCATGAAATGCCATTAGGCATTTTTTACCGTTGTCACTTGAGGAGGAGGAGGAGTCGGATGTGGATCTATCACTCCATGTGGCCTTGAATGCCTTCTTCTTTTCCTTTTGCATGGCCTTTGTCTTGCGGGATGGGCAATCGGGCTTGTCATCGCCTTTAGTGCCCTCATGGGTTACTTCTAAAAGTTTCCAAATGTCATAAGAAGATGAGCAAGTAGAAATACGATTAAATTCATTATGGTATAGTCCACAATGAAGAGCATTCATGGCTTTGCCATCAAGCTCAAAATTTGCAATGTCTTCGGGGGTCCATTTGGACTCATCCTTGTTAGATAAAGAAAAGCCTTGCATAACAATTCTATATATAGGATAGCCAATACTTTTAAGGAATGTGGTCATGCGGGTTTTCCAATAAGTATAGTCAGTTCCATCAAAAAATGGAGCACGACCCAAAGAATAGCCTTCAGGGGCGAAAGAGGTTGAAGCCATCACAATGGATCTTAAATTAGAAACCGGTGAAGGTATTACTCAAATTTTTCCTTTGATACCAATTGTTGGACGGAGAGAAGGGAAGAAGTGATGGCAAGAGGGGGGGTGAATTGCCTTTCAAAAAATAATTAACAATTTAAAATCAAAGTAAAAGTGCAGCGGAAATAAAGGAGGCAAGACACGCAACTTGATAACGGAGTTCGGCTTAAACCCAAGCCTACGTCTCCGCTCCCAACTCAACCGTTGAGAGATTTACTACCGCTTGCTTTTTAATGGTTTTAGCAAGAAACCCACTAGACATTAAGGTTAGTCTAGAACCTATTACAGCTTGCTTTTAATGGTTGAGCAAGAACCCACTTACTTTTAATGGTTGAGAAAGAACCCACTAGCCTTCTTACAGGTGAAGGCTAGCTCACCTTTGATTCAAGCCTTTTAAAAGGAAAGGCTTGACTAACCTCTTCACACCTTGAAGGTGATGTGAAAACCCAAAAAGAGAGGATGAGAGAAAGAGATGGGGGTTTGTAGGCACAAACCCAAAATGATGCTCAAAATAAATAAAACAATAAAAACTGTAATAGGGAGAAGCCTTGGGCGCCAATGGATTGATGGAGTTGATGAAGAGCGCTCCCATGCTTCTATGGTGGTGCTCCTTGGATGTGGAATTGAGTTGGAGTAAGTGGGGTTCCTTGAAGCAATCCGCCGGAGGTTCTCCAAATGATGTAAAATGTGTCCCGTGGGCTTCCGTTAGTTTCCGGGGCTTCCTAGTCCTTTATTTATAGAGGGGGAACCCTCAAATGGCCTTTGGGAGGCTTCGGAGCCGTTGGGAGGCAAGTGGACAGGTCTGGTCAAAGCCCAACGGCTAGTTTGACTGGCTCCACCGGCTGACCGGTACAGAGCCACCGGTTGGCCGGTGTGTGCAAAAAAGAAAGGCCTTCTGCCCAGGTTCCACCGACTGGCCGGTGCTGAGGCCACCGGTTGGACGGTGCTGAGACAGTAGCTCAGCCTTCTGTCTGGGTGCCACCGGTCGGCCGGTGAGGAGGCCACCGGTTGGCCGGTGCGAAGGCAGTGGGTGTCCCTTCTGCCCATGGTCCTACCGGCTGGCCGGTGGTCTTCCACCGGTTGGCCGGTAGGACTGAAATCAGTCCACTTTGGCTTCTCTTGGCCCAATTCCTTGGAAACCTTTTTCCTATCAACAAAAACACTTAAAACAAGATTAGATAAATAAGAGAGTGATTGTGATCATGAAAATTAAACCACGAGGGGTACGAGAGGTACAACAGCTCTCTATGGAAAGAAATGCAGGACTCCAACTTGCTGGGATGATGTTGGGGAAAGAAAGCTATTAGGACCTGATCTCGTTGATGAAATGGCAGAAAAGGTCAGATCTATTCAACAACACATAAGAGCAGCTCAGAGTCGACAGAAAAGTTATTCCAACAACCGAAGAAAAGACCTAGAGTTTGAAGTTGGTGATAAAGTGTTCTTACAAATATCTCCCTCGAAGAGGGTTATGAGATTTGGAAAGAAGGGGAAGTTGAGCCCTAGATATATAGGTCCTTTCGAAATACTGGATCGTGTTGGGAAGGTAGCTTACCGATTGGCGCTTCCACCGAATCTCTCTCAAGTTCACAATGTGTTCCATGAATCTCTCATGAGAAAGTACATACCTGATCCTTAACATGTACTCAGCTCAGAAGTTGTACCGCTGGGGCAAGATATTTCTTATGAAGAACAACCGATAGAGATTCTGGATCGTAGAGAAACAGTCCTACGAAGCAAGACCACTCGATTGGTGAAAGTTTTATGGAGGAACCACCAATTAAACGAATCTACATGGGAGCTTGAGGATATGATGAGGGATAGGTATCCTCATCTGTTTGTTATAATGTGACGAATTTTGAGGGCGGAATTCATTTTAAGGGGGGTAGAATGTAACACCCGAGACTTTTATGTTATATAAATCATCAAAGGAATCTTTTTCTACACACAACACTTCTTTGGCTTTCTTTACACGAAATCACGACCTTCCTCGATAGCTTGCATCGTACGCAATACTGAGTTTCACTAAACAATGATATGCTATTAAAATATTATTAAAACTAGCCGTTATGAATAGTTATAACCACTTTTTGAAATTTTATAAATTTTATTTTTCAAAATGGACTTCATTTTTGGTTTTGGAATATCGAAATTAGCCTAGGGTGAAATTTTGGTATTTTTCTGAAAACATTCAATTTTTGATGAATAGTGAAACCACTAAGTGGTCGTTAAAAAAACTGAATTTTTCAAAAAACCAAATTTTACCGCTTCTGTGAGTGGAATTTGAAAAATCCGGGAGACACGGTTGATTCCAGTAAATAAAATGTGGTTCAATGAGATGAAAATATTTTTTTGGTGAATAGTAACTTTTTACTTTTTTTACCACGGTTAAAAGTAAATAGGGTAATTAAGGGTAAAAATGATATTATTATTACCCTAACACATGTCATAATTCTATTGGACAAGTTTAATTAGACCAAAAAAAACTTAGGAATAAAATATGACCATTTAGGCCCACTTGGATTAGATTAGGACATTTATTATTAATTTATTTAAAGAAGGGTTAAAATATTTAAAATCAAAGTTTAATAACTAAATCATTTTTAATATAAGGTTATACATAAGATAAATTCGACTATAAATATTCATTAGAAAGCTAAAACTATTCCCTACATAATTATATTTTATTTATAATTTTTAGACATTAAATAATTTAATTTATTTATGACACAATGATGATGCAGTAATTACCATAAAAGTGAAAAATTAGAATAATTGATATAATAAATACCTAAATAAGTATAATTTGAGACTTTTTATGAATTAAACTAATTTTCTAGGTTAATATGACATGTTAGGATTGATTTAATTAACTTTTGTCGAAGTAATCATTCTGTTATGAGTTTCAAAAAAATCAACTATTGAATAGTGTCAAAATTGACATAAAATAGTTTTTAAAACAAATATTATATTATTAATTGTTATTTTATTCCTAAAAATATAAGGTTCGGAAAAATGACTTATATAAGGTTATATATATTAATAAAACACAACTTGGGGGTCTGTTGGATGTATATGGTAAGTTTATTAACTATATAATATAAAAATACAATGTGACATGGTAAATGTCAATCTAATTAACTAAGTGTTAAAACTAAAAGATAAGGTTAATATAATGACCTAAACTAGTCTAAATTCTATTGGATGAGAGGATTTCGACCCATACCCACCTTATCTTAGAAATAACTCAATTTGGAGCTATTTAAAACCGAACATGACTTTATAATAAAATAATATTTTTTTGTTATTCCAAAGGTGCCCCTCTCCTCCCTTATAAAAGGGCACCACCTCCCCCTCTTCCTCACACCACTTTGAGCCTTCAATATCGGCCAACCATCTGCCAATTTAATCTCTCAACTTCCCTAGAAACATTCTAGAGGTTCTGGTCTTCTTCAACGACCTATTTTAGTGCCCTAAAAGGAGGTCTCAAAGAAGCACTTCAAAGAAGAGGTAATGCCCGTTACCGATTCTTTCATCTTTATTTCTTCTTCCACTTATTCTTCTTTAGTTGTTTCATTATGAAGTAATAACATCAGTATCACTCATATACTGATATGTTATTATAATTATGAAACAACCCTATTTCACCATCTATCCATCCTATGGAAAAAGAAATCACCGCGCGTGCGTACGTACAGAATACCGTCTCCACGCCGTGGTGTAATCTATTTTCCACCACCAGCTTACTTGGATGGGTATAATGGTGTAAATAATGACTATATATGACTATTATAAAGTGATATTGATTCTAAAATAGTATACATACACTCCAATACAATTCCACGATCATAGGAACGATATCATCACTCGTGCGTACGTACAGAATACCGTCTCCACGATGTGATGCGACTCGTTCTACATGATCTTCATTTCATAATGATTATATAAATGAATTGAATGAATTAATATGATATATTTTACTCTGATACCATTCTGGAAGTGAGTTATCTATAACCTAAAGATAATAATAAGAATTTATTCGACAAAACACGCATAAGAACAAAAAGTAATAAACACCCGAATAACAAGTAGTAATGAAATATTACTAATAATAAGCTAAGAATATGACCATATATGATATCATAAAAATAAGTAGGATTCTTTAATAAGTAAATAACATTATTTAAATCATTATACAGGAGGTTCGGACACGTACAAAGCATATCGAACCAAAGGTAAGGGAAATATCACAATCTCATTTTTATCTGAGATTGTTTATACTTTGGTATTTACTGGGGTGTATTTTATCATCCACATCCATGTTTCATCAATATGTAATATTATTTCCATCCACCTACAATTCTTTAAATCCAATTTTACCCTTATATGAGTTTTTAGTAAAGGATATGAAAGAAATCTTTTTTCGTTTTTCGTACGAGGTACTTTTTGACTTTTCCGACAAAGGTACTAGAAGAATGTTTTTTTAACTTATATGGAATGAATGGATTTTTAAAACATTATTTCCAAGAAGATTACTTTACAAGTTTTCAAGTTTATTTTTAACTTCTTTTAGTTTAAAATTGTATGACATGTTAATAAAGGAAAATGTTTTTGATGTAGAAATGATATTTTCCTCAAGAATGGAGTTCAAGTGTTTTATCAAAATTATTTTCCATATAAGATAATAAAGGGTTATGTTTCTATCCCTATTTATACATTGATTTGATTATGTTGTGATGGAATTATTTTTATGAATTCCTTTATCTTATATGAATTGTTTGATGATGTCACGATGTTTAAGATTCCCATTTTTATTACATGGGTTATGCAATGATGTATGATTTAAGATTTTGTGGCACACATAAGAATGGTATCATTGTGAGATGGGTGGGACCTATATCTCCCTCCAATTAATTGGGTAAAGATTTTATATCTCATGAGATAGACATGGCTGAAATGGTAGGTTATACTGGTTCAGTGAAACAGGACTGAAACGAGGGTAACTCGGTTCAGAAATGGACTTTGTCCACCAAGATAGTCTTGGTAATGAGTCTTGACTAATAAGAAATGATTATCTATGATTATGTTTGTATTCCACAAAGTTTTATGTTTTAAGTTATGATTATTGAGATTACATTTCACTTCTATGATTTATCCCATGTTATGATATTATGAACTCTTTTGCAGGTTAAGATTTCCAAAAGTTATGTTCTTATGTATATGATCTGATTGATATTTCTTTTGTTTACCTTTACTGAGCATTTGAGCTCACCCTTTTGTATGTTTTATTTCCCCAAGTCAGGAAGAATTTTATTAAGTAGAATATGCCAAAAAGGGACTCTAGATATGATGAAATAAATGGGAGGCAAAGTAGATTTTTTATGAACCAGTTGTTTATGTTTCCTAGTTTCTAAAGACACTATACCTATATAGTCCTTTCTTGGTTTTGTTATATGTTGTAATAAGTGTGCTTCAATTCTGAAGTAATAACAATGTATGTAGAGTATGGGTCGTTATAGTTGGTATCAGAGGAAAGGTATAGTCAACCTTTGGAAACTAGGATGCGAAAGCCTTAGTAAGAACCCTAAGGATAAGTCTAAGCATAGAACACAATCTTAGTGTTTTAGAAATGGACATGAATAACCTAGGATAAGGCCTTAAGTGTGAAATTTTATTCTTGATTATGTGGTTTTACTATTATAATTAGTGTTTCTCACACTATTCTTCTTGTTTTAGTCAATGGCCGGAACCCGAAGGAACCGTGTTAATGCAGAATGCAACAGGCAATGCAATGATTGTCCCCCTGAGCAACCAAACGTTATTGGAGCTAGAATGAAAAATCTTGTATCCATGCTCACACAACTTTCTCAAGATATGAATCATGCAGGACTTCCAAACAATCAAAGGAAGGAGCAACATTCTGTTGAATCCTTCATGAGATAGTGTCCACCATCATTCAGCGGGTCTACTGATCCATTAGTTGCTGAACAATGGATTAGTACTATCGAAAAGATATTTTCAGTTCTTCAATGTTCTGAGCATGATAAAGTCATCTTAGCAGTGTATCGTTTGGAAGGTGATTCTGATCAATGGTGGAATCTTATTAAGAATACGAGGCAAAGGGATTAAATTGAGTCCATGGAATGAGACGAGTTCAATAACTTATTTTTCAATAAGTACTTCCCTCGTATTCTTCGAACAAAGATGGAGAAAGAGTGTCTTGAACTAAAGAAAAAGGATGATGAATCTGTTGGTACCTATGAAGCAAATTTTACAAGACTTGCAAGGTACGCTTCTGGTATTATTAATCAACCTGAGGGTAAGATCGATTGATTCTTTAGTGGCTTAAAACCAAGTCTTCGAAGGGCCTTAACCATAAGGGACTTAAATAGCTACGAGGAAATTGTTCGATGTGCTCTCAAAGTTGAGATGGAGATTGGAGTAACCCATCAGTCATATGGGTTTGATAAGAAGAGGAAAATGGAATTCAAAGGAAAATCTAAAGAGCACACTGAAAAGAAGATGAGCTTTCCCTTATGCACAAACTATGGAAAGAAACATGGAGAGAGTTGTCTTAAAGGGACAAGTAAATGATTCAAATGTGGAAAGGAAGGTCATCGGGCATTTGAATGCTGCGATGATGGGAAGAAGATTTCTAATGATGCAAACAAAGGAAGGGATACACAGAATGAGCCTACTACACTTCAATGTTTCAAGTGCAAGGAGATGGGACATTATGCCAATAAATGCCCTAATCCAAGGGTTGATGATGATGGTCGATGTCAAAAAACTCTTAAGGCTAAATACAAAGGAAAGTCACTTGAAATTTCTATCATCAATGTGGAGTAATATAAAGATGTGGTGAGAGGTACACATACCATCCACTCTAAAGAAGAAAATGTTTTATTTGATTCTAGATCCACCCACTCCTTTATTTCTGAAGACTTTTCTGAGGGTATTACTGTATTACCTCAACAATTAGATTTTGAGTTAGCTGTGACAACACCTAATGGCACAACAGTCGCATCAAAAGTTTATAATTCTTCTCCGATTGAAGTTTGTGGGAAAGTGCTTCCTGTAAATCTTGTGATCCTTCCTATAGTGGAATTTGATGTGATTCTTACCATGGATTGGCTTTCTCTACATGGAGCTCATATCAATTGCCAAAGAAGGGAAGTCACATTTCATATTCCAGATCAATCTATGATCGTCTATCGATGCAAGGATGAACATAACCTTCCAGTGGAAATTTCTTCCATTTTATGGGTATTGATTCCACTAAATGAAGGTTATTTATCTCAAATGGTTGGTGAGAAACTCACGATTAAGAATATGCCCATTGTACGGGAGTTTGATGATGTCTTTCCTGAGGAATTATCGGGTCTTCCACCGAATCGTGAAGTTCAGTTTTCAATAGAACTCGTACCGGGTGCTTTGCCTATTTCAAGGACTCCTTATAGAATGGCCCCAATTGAGTTGCAGGAATTGAAGAAGTAACTCCAAGAGAATCTTGATAAGGGGTTCATACGCCCTAGTGCGTCACCTTGGGGAGCACCTTTTCAGTTTGTTAAGAAGAAAGATGGATCAATGAGACTCTACATTGATTATCATGAACATAACAAGATCACTATCAAGAACAAATATCCTCTCCCGCGCATTGATGACCTATATGACCAACTACGCGGAGCTCAATACTTTTCCAAGATTGATCTTCATTCAGGGTATCATCAATTAAGGGAAAAAGGGAGGATATACCAAAGATGGTTTTCCGTACAAGGTATTGACACTATGAATTTATAGTGATTCCATTTGGTCTTACTAATGCCCCTGCTATCTTCATGGATCTGATGAATAGAGTCTTTAGAGACTATCTTGATCAGTTTGTGGTAGTCATTATAGACGATATTGTTGTCTATTCAATGAGTAAGGAAGAACATGAAGATCACTTGATAATTATATTGATGACCCTAAGAAAGGAGAAGCGTTATTCCAAATTTACCATGTGTGAATTTTGGCTTCAAAAAGTTGCATTTTTGGGTCACATAATCTCAAAAGAGGGGATATCTGTGGATCTAGAAAAAACAGAGGTTATTGAAAGATGGTTGAGACCAACAACAGTAATCGAGATCTGATGTTTTCTTGGTTTGGCTGGATATTATCGAAGTTTTGTGAAAGATTTATCACGATTATCTAATCCACTCACCAAGTTGTCTTAGAAATGAGTTAAGTTTGTTTGGACGGAGGAATGTGAAGAGAATTTCAAGGAGATGAAAAGAAGGTTATCCAGTGCACCTGTTCTCACACTACCTTGTAGTTGAGAAAGGTTTGTGATATACGGTGATGCATCCAAGAAGGGAATGGGGTGTGTTCTTATGCAAAATGATATGGTGATAGATTATGCCTCACGACAGTTGAAAATACATGAGTAAAATTACCCAACTCATGATTTGGAGTTAGCTGCGGTAATCATTGCATTAAAGATTTGGAGGCATTACCTTTATGGTGAAAGGTGTGATATTTATACTGATCATAAAAGTTTAAAGTATATTTTCACACAAAAGGAGCTGAATACGCGCCAACGAAGATGGTTAGAGCTGATTAAGGATTACGACTGCTCAATCCATTACCACCCTGGGAAAGCAAACAAGGTGGCAGATGCATTAAGTCGACAAGACAATGCCAGTTTATCTATGTTGAGGATCACAAAAGATCCAATATTTATGGATTTACAAAGAATGGATCTTGGAATTATAATGGAAGGGGAAAAATCATATCTTTTTCAAATGAATGTTCAACCATATATACATGTGAAGATTAAATAGGCACAGAAAAAAGATGTCGAGTTACAAAAGAAGGTGAGAAATTTTCCTGAATTCAACCTTGATTGTGATGGGATAATAAAGTTCAAGAATCGGGTTTGTGTTCCTCCCATCCCCGAATTAAAGAAGGAGCTGCTGGATGAGGCTCATAGTTCTTCATTATCTATTCATCCTGGAAGCACGAAGATGTATAGGGACCTGAAAGAGTACTTCTGGTGGGATGGCATGAAAAGAGATGTTGCTGAATATGTCTTCGATGCTTGGTTTGTCAACAAGTTAAAGCTGAGAGACAGAAGTCTATGGGGATGTTACAACCATTTCCCATACCCGAATGGAAATGGGAAAACATCACTATGGACTTTGTCACATGACTTTCTAAAACATCCAAAGGCAATAATTCTATCTGGGTCATAGTTGATCATCTTACAAAGTCTGCACACTTCATTGCTATTAGAGAGGATTTCTCTCTGGATCAGATTGCCAGGATATATGTAAAGGAAGTGGTAAGATTTCATGGAGTACCACTTTCTATTATATCTGATCGGGATCTGAGATTTACCTCGAAGTTCTGGCGAAGTCTTCAGCATACTCTGGATACAGAGTTGAGTTTCAGCACTGCTTATCATCCTCAGACAGACGGTCAGTCTGAGAGAACAATTCAAACTCTAGAAGATATGTTGAGAGCTTTCTGTATGGATTTCAAAGGTGGTTGGGATCAACACCTACCTTTGGTGGAATTTTCTTATAATAATAGCTTTCACACCAGTATTCATATGACTCCTTATGAAGCTCTCTATGGAAAGAAATACAGGACTCCAACTTGCTGGGATGAAGTTGGGGAAAGAAAGCTATTAGGACCTGATCTCGTTGATGAAATGGCAGAAAAGGTCAGATCTATTCAACAACACATAAGAGCAGCTCAGATTCGACAGAAAAGTTATGCCGATAACCGAAGAAAAGACCTAGAGTTTGAAGTGGGTGATAAAGTGTTCTTACGAATATCTCCCTGGAAGAGGGTTATGAGATTTGGAAATAAGGGGAAGTTGAGCCCTAGATATATCGGTCCTTTCGAAATACTGGATCGTTTTGGGAAGGTAGCTTACCGATTGGCGCTTCCACCGAATCTCTCTCAAGTTCACGATGTGTTCCATGAATATCTCCTGAGAAAGTACATACCTGATCCTTCACATGTACTCAGCTCAGAAGTTGTACCGCTGGAGCAAGATCTTTCTTATGATGAACAACCGATAGAGATTCTGGATCGTAGCGAAAAATTACTACAAAGCAAGACCACTCGATTAGTGAAAGTTTTATGGAGGAACCACCAATTAGAAGAATCTACATGGGAGCTTGAGGATACGATGAGGGAGAGGTATCCTCATCTGTTTGTTACAATGTGACGAATTTCGAGGGTGAAATTCATTTTAAGGGGGGTAGAATGTAACACCTGAGAATTTTATGTTATATAAATCATCAAAGGAATCTTTTTCTACACACAACACTTGCTTGCCCTGCTTTACATGAAATCACGACCTTCCTCGATAGCTTGCGTCGTACGCAATACCGAGTTTCACTAAACAATGATATGCTATTAAAATATTATTAAAACTAGCCGTTATGAATAGTAATAACCACTTTTTGAAATTTTATAAATTTTATTTTTCAAAATGGACTTCATTTTTGGTTTCGGAATATCGAAATTAGCCTAGGGTGAAATTTTGGTATTTTTCTGAAAACATTCAATTTTTGATAAATAGTGAAACCACTAAGTGGTCGTTAAAAAAATTGAATTTTTCATAAAACTTAATTTTACCCCTTCTGTGAGTGGAATTTAGAAAATCCGAGAGACACGATTGATGTCAGTAAGTAAAATGTGGTTCAATGAGATGAAAATAATTTTTTGGTGAATAGTAACTTTTTACTTTTTTTACCACGGTTAAAAGTAAATAGGGTAATTAAGGGTAAAAATGATATTATTATTACCCTAACACATGTCATAATTTTATTGGACAAGTTTAATTCGACCAAAAACATCTTTAGGAATAAAATATGACCATTTAGGCCCACTTGGATTAGATTAGGACATTTATTATTAATTTATTTAAAGAAGGGTTAAAATAGTTAAAATCAAAGTTAAATAACTAAATCATTTTTAATATAAGGTTATAAATATGATAAATTCGACTATAAATATTAATTAGAAAGATAACAAGATTACCTACATTATGATATTTTATTTGTAATTTTTAGACATTAAATAATTTAATTTATTTATGACACAATGATGATGTAGTAATTACCATAATAGTAAAAAATTAGAATAATTGATATTTTAAATACCTAAATAAGTATAATTTGAGACTTTTTATGCATTAAAATAATTATCTAGGTTACTATGACATGTTAGGATGGATTTAATTAACTTTGGTTGAAGTAATCATTCTGTTATGAGTTTCAAAAAAATCAACTATTTAATAGTGTCAAAATTGACATAAAATAGTTTTTGAAACAAATATTATATTATTAATTGTTATTTTATTCCTAAAAATCTAAGGTTCAGCAAAATGACTTAGATAAGGTTATATATATTAATAAAACACAACTTGGGGGTCGATTGGATGTATATGAAAAGTTTATTAACTATATAATATAAAAATACAAAGTGACATGGTAAATGTCAATCTAATTAACTAAGAGTTAAAACTAAAAGATAAGGTTAATATAATGACCTAAACATGTCTAAATTCTATTGGATGAGAGGATTTCGACCCATTCCCACCTTATCTTATAAATAACTAAATTTGGATCTATTTAAAACCGAACTTGACTTTATAATAAAATAATATTTTTAGTTATTCCAAAGGTGCCCCTCTCCTCCCTTATAAAAGGGCACCTCCTCCCCCTCTTCCTCACACCACTTTGAGCCTTAAAGCTCGGCCAACCCCTTCCAATTTCTTCTCTACACTTCCCAAGAAACATCCTAGAGGTTCTGGTCTTCTTCGAAGACCTATTTTAGTGCCCTAAAAGGGGGTCTCAAAGAAGCACTTCAAAGAATAGGTAATGTCCTTTACCGATTCTTTCATCTTTATTTCTTCTTCCACTTCTTCTTCTTTAGTTGTTTCATTATGAAGTAATAAAATCAGTATCACTCATATACTGATATTTTATTATAAGTATGAAACAACCCTATTTCACCATATATCCATCCTACGGAAAAAGAAATCACCGCGCGTGCGTACGTATGGAATACCATCTCCATGCCGTGGTGTAATCTATTTTCCACCACCACCTTACTTGGATGGGTATAATGGTGTAAATAATGACTATATATGACTATTATAAATTGATATTGATTCTGAAATAGTATACATACACTCCAATACAATTCCACGATCATAGGAATGATATCATCACTCGTGTGTACGTACGGAATACCGTCTCCACGATGTGATGCGACTCGTTATACATGATCTTCATTTCATAATGATTATATAAATGAATTGATTGAATGAATATGATATATATTACACTAAAACCATTATGGAAATGAGGTGTCCATAACCTAAATAGAAGAATAAGAATTTATTCGACAAAACACGCATAAGAACAAAAAGTAATAAACACCCGAATAGTAAGTAGTAATGAAATATTACTAATAATAAGCTAAGAATATGACCATATATGATATCATAAAAATAAGTATGATTCTGTAATAAGTCAATAACATTATTTAAATCATTATACAGGAGGTTTGGACACGTACAAAGCATATCAGACCAAAGGTAAGGGAAATATCACAATCTCATTTTTATTCGAGATTGTTTATACTTTGGTATTTACTGGGGTGTATTTTATCATCCACATACATGTTTCATCAGTATTTAATATTATTTCCATCCACCTACAATTGTTTAAATCCAATTTTACCCTTCGATGAGTTTTTAGTAAAGGATATGAAAGAAATCTTTTGTCGTTTTTCGTACGAGGTACTTTTTGACTTTTCCGACAAAGGAACGAGAATAATGTTTTTTTTAACTTATACAGCATGAATGGATTTTTAAAACATTATTTCCAAGAAGCTTACATTAAAAGTTTTCATGTTTATTTTTAACTTATTTTAGTTTAAAATTGTATGACATGTTAAGAAGGGAAAATGGTTTTGAAGTAGAAAGGATATTTTCCTCAAGAATGGAGTTCAAGTGTTTTATCAAAATTATTTTCCATCTAAGATAATAAAGGGTTCTGTTTCTATCCCTATTTATACATTGATTTGATTATGTTGTGATGGAATTATTTTTATGAATTCCTTTATCTTATATGAATTGTTTGATGATGTCACGATGTTTAAGATTCCCATTTTTATTACATGGGTTATGAAATGATGTATGATTTAAGATTTTGTGGCACAAATAAGAATGGTATCATTATGAGATGGGTGGGACCTATATCACCCTCTAATGCATTGGGTAAAGATTTTATATCTCATGAGATAGACATGGCTGAAATGGTAGGTTATACCGGTTCAGTGAAACAGGACTGAAACGAGGGTGACTTGGTTCAGAAATGGACTTTGTCCACTAAGATAGTCTTGGCAATGAGTCTTGACTAATAAGAAATGATTCTTTATGATTATGTGTGTATGACACAAAGTTTCATGTTTTATGTTATGATTATTGGGATTACATTTCACTTCTATGATTTATCCCATGTTATGATATTATGATCTCTTTTGCAGGTTAAGATTTCCAAAAGTTATGTTCTTATGTATATGATGTGATTGATATTTCTTTTGTTTACCCTTACTAAGAATTTGAGCTCACCCTTTTGTATGTTTTATTTCCCCAGGTCAGGAAGAAGGTTATTAAGTAGAATATGCCAAAAAGGGACTCTAGATATAATGAAATAAATGGGAGGCAAAGTAGATGCTTTATGAACCAGTTGTTTATGTTTCCTAGTTTCTAAAGACACTATACCTATACAGTCCTTTATTGGTTTTGTTATATGTTGTAATACATGTTCTTTAATTCTGAAGTAATAACAATGTATGTAAAGTATGGGTCGTTATATTTTAAGTGTGGAAAAGAAGGTCATCGAGCAGCTGAGTGTCGAAGTAATGGAAAAAGGGTTTCTAATGATGTGAATAAAGAAAAGACTTCAGAGAACGCACCACCAACACTTCAATGCTTAATGTGTAAAGAAATGGGGCATTATGATAATAAATTCCCTAATCCAAGGGTTAGTGATGATCGACTGGAGCAACCACTTAATGCAAAGGACAAAGGGAAGTCACATGCGATCACTATTGGAAATGTTGAATATGACAACAATGTGGTGGAATGATTAAGTGTTTATGTAATGGGATTCCAAAATAATGTTGTATATAGTATCGTGGAATATTGGAATATTTATGTATTGGTCTATTGTGGTTTTCAATGGTACCAGTAACCATAAAAATGTGATTGAGATATTTTTGGAAAAAAAGATGATATGCATATAATGAAAGGAAAACGAGAAAATGAAATGTTTGACCGTATTCATGATCTCATGACTGATATAAGGAGAAGGTTGTATCATGGTTTGAGTATATATAATTTTTGGATTTTGGTATGTGGAAAGAGTTAACTTTTGACTGCATTCATGTTTTCACTATGGTTCAATTAATTGGTATTAATTCTTCAAGAGAATACATGATTAAGGTATTGACATATTTGTAAATTGACCAACAAGATATATCTTATGATATATTGGGGATAAATGATGGAATTCACGTGATTGTTAAGTGAAATTTCATGTAATCATTTTCTTTATACTATAAGATTGGACCGTAGTATTTTAGATAAGCCTAAAGATTGGAATGGATTATGTTGGAAATAAGTTAGTATTGTTTAAGGATAGAAATATTTTCGATATTATTGATGGGATGTTATAGTAATGTAGTTTTAGAAAAAGGACAACCTGCAGGACTAGAAACAACCCATCGCGTCGGACAAGGCTGTGGGAATCGAACCCAGAACCGAACTGCGACTGGCCTTTATCGCCAACCACTGGCCTACAAGAAGTCCATGTTTAGCAAAAACTAGTTTTATTATATTAAGAATTATAATATAAGAAGTATAAGTCCATTTTAGGAACCATATATGATTAATCTCACTATAGATGGACTTATGTATTTTTTGATAACTTTTCAAACCTTTTGTTTGAGACAGATGGAATGACCCATCATTCTATCACATGATCTGCTAACACATCACGAATTACAAATTCAACTTCATTTCATTAAGAGATGAATTGGAAATTGTCCAAAGAATGACCAACGGCGAGACTATACCAAAATAACGAAAGTATTTCTTCTAATTCCAATTTCATCAACTTTCGGGAAATGATCTTGAAAACCAAAAATGTTATCTTAGTGCTCTTATATCTGATGAATCAGATGATACCTTCGATCGTCACAAATTTATGGCTTTGTGATTGATGGCTTTTCCATAGCCATGTTCTCTACCACTCTCCATCAGAACATGATGGTTAGATTTCTCTTCCATATCTATATTTTCACCTATGTGGAAACCCGGTGATTAGTTTATTTGGGTAACCGTTACATTTCATACTGTTGTTTTTAAAGATTGGTTTTGGTATTCCTTTTTACGATGTGGGTTTCTATTAGAGAAACTTACTAATAGTAAACTATTAATAACCCCGACGAATTTCGAGGGCGAAATTCATTTTAAGGGGGGTAGAATGTAACACCCCAAGATTTTATGAAAAATATTCTTTTTAATTTCATTAATGTCTTGTGTTGTACACTACAAGGATATTTCACAACACGCATCCTTGACTTTCCTTGCATTACACGCAATCGCGATCTTACTCGATAGTGTGTATAGTACGCAATACCGAGTTTCACTAAATGAGATATTATTATAATATTATTATGAACTGGCCGTTATGAATAGTAATAACCAATTTTTGAAATTTTGTAAATTTTATTTTTCAAAATGGACTTCATTTTTGGATTCAGAATATCGAAATTAGCTTAGGTTGAATTTTTTGTACTTTTCAGATAACTTTCATATTCTGATGAATAGTGAAGATTACTAAATTTTAATTAAAAACAACTTTTTTAATTGAAATAATTAATAGTGATAAATTATTTATTTGAGTTGTTTTAAAGTATATTTAGAATATATTTTTACAATTAAATACAATGTTGTTCATTGGATGTAATTTCACATTTAAACCAAACATAAACAAGTCTCAATCTTTTGATTGATATTATCTCTTAAAAAAACGCTCTCTATTTTGACGACGAGAATTAATTTTTAAATTAGTTAATGTAATTGATACATTTTGAATTTGGTAAAATAAACATCATTTTTGAATTCATAATATCAAATATATCTTAGGCCTAATTTTTGGTATTTTTCTGGAAACTTTCATTTTTTGATGAATAGTGAAACCACTAAGTGGTAGTTAAAAAACTAAATTTTTTCATAAAACATAATTTTACCGCTTCTATGATTGGAATTTCAAAAATCCGAGAGACACGATTGATGTCAGTAAGTAAAATGTGGTTCAATGAGATGAAAATAATTTTTGGTGAATAGTAACTTTTTACTTTTTTTTACCACGGTTAAAAGTAAATAGGGTAATTAAGGGTAAAAATGATATTATTATTACCCTAACACATGTCCTAATTCTATTGGATAAGTGTAATTCTACCAAAAACAACCTTACGAATAACATATGACCACTTAGGCCAACATGGATTAGATTAGGACATTTATTTTTAATTTATTTAAAGAAGGGTTAAAATAGTTAAAATCAAAGTTTAATAAGTAAATCATTTTTAATATAGGGTTATACATAAGATAAATTATACTATAAATATTAATTAGAAATATAAACATATTTCATACATAATGATATTTTATTTTTAATATTTAGACTTTATATAAGTTAATTTATTTATGACACAAAGATGATGTAGTAATTATCTTATTAATGAAATATTGACATAATTGATGTTATAAATACCCAAATAAATGTAATTTGAGACTTTTTATGAATTAAACTAATTTTATAGGTTAATATGACATGTTAGTATTTATTTAATTAACTTTTTTTCGAACTAATCATTCTGTTATGAGCTTTACAAAAATCAATTACTAAATAGTGTGAAAATTGACATAAAATAGTTTTTAAAACAAATATTATATTATTAATTGTTATTTTATTCCAAAAAATTTAAGGTTCTTCCAAATGAATTATATAAGGTTATATATATTAATAATAAACAACTTGGGGTTCTTTTGGCTTGTTATAGTAAGTTTATTAACCTTATAGTGTAAGAACACAAAAAGACACGGTAAAAGTAAAATTATATAACTTAAAGTTAAAAATAAATGATAAGGTTAAAATAGGAACCTAAACGTGTATAAATTAGATTGGATGAGATCATTTCGACCCATCCCCACCTTAGCTTCGAAATAAATCAATTTGGAGCTATTTCAAATCGAATTTGGCTTTATAATAAAATAATATTTTTAGTTATTCCAAAGGTGCCCCTCTCCTCCCTTATAAAAGGGCACCTCCTCCCTCTCTTCCTCACACCACTTTGAGCCTTCAAGCTCGGCCAAACCCTGCCCAATTATCTTCTCAACTTCCCTAGAAACATCCTAGAGGTCCTGGTCTTCTTCAAAGCCCAATTTTAGTGCCCTAAGTGGAGGACTCAAAGATGCGTTTCAAAGAAGAGGTAATGTCCGTTACCGATTCTTTCAACTTTATTTCTTGTTCCACTTCTTCTTATTAGGTTGTTTCATTATGATGTAATAACATCAGTATCACTCATATACTGATATGTTATTATAAGTATGAAACAGCCCTATTTCACCATCTATCCATCCTACAGAAAATGAAATCATCGCGCGTGCGTACGTACGGAATACCGTCTCCACGCCGTGGTGTAATCTATTTTCCACCACCACCTTACTTGGATGGGTATAATGGTGTAAATAATAACTATATATTATTATTTTAAAGTGATATTGATTCTTAAATAGTATACATACACTCCAATACAATCCCATGATCATGAGAACGATATCATCGCTCATGCGTACGTACGGACTACCGTCTTCACGACGCGATGAGATTCATTCTCCACGTTAACCATTCACGAATGATTATAAAGTATATATAATAAGCAATAATGAAATATATGACATAATAATGATAATGGATTTATGTGTATATATATTTATTTCATCTACTTAATTCCATTCAACTCAATAAGGAAATGAAAACATCGTTCATGCGTACGTACGACCTACCGTCTCCATGAATGGTGTATTTATTTCCATTTATTGATATATTTTATATATGTATATTCTGAATATATATTATATATAAATCATGTTTTATATTCTGGAATTAAGTAATCATGATCTAAGTAATCATATGAATAATTAAAAGTCAAAACACGGACGCCAAATGAAACGATTTTATCCAAAACACTCTTTAACATGGAATTTATAAAAGAACGAGTAAAATAAAGACATAAGTGAACCATATATGATATCATAAAAATAATTATGATTCTGGAATAAGTCAATAACATTATTTAAATCATTATACAGGATGTTCGGACACTTACAAAGAAAATCGGACCTAAGGTAATGGATAATTGTGCAAATCTCATTTTTATCCGAGATTGTTTATTCATAAGTATTTACTGGGGATATTTCTATCATCCATGTCCATGTTTTATAAAAGTGTATTCATGTATTTTTAATGTCCTTTTTACCGTTTTTGACTTTTACCCCATGGTATGGAAGGAATCTTTCTTTTATTTACCCTATAAGGTACTTTTTGACTTTTCCGACAAAAGTACGAGAAGAATGTTTTTTAACTTATACGACGTGAAAGGATTTTTACGGTTTTATAAATCCTTATTTTCATGAAGCTTCCTCAAAAATATTTCATGAATATTTTCAACAAAATCCTTTTTTTTAAATTAAATGGCATTTTGTGAAAGGAAAATGATTTTCAAAATGAAAGGATATTTTCCTCAAGAATTCATTTCATGTGCTTTATCAAAACCATTTTCCATCTAAGATGAAGTTATTTTATATGTGTATGTTTCAAGTATCATGTCCCTATGATTTACATGGTTTCACTTTTCTTATTATGAAATTATATCAATTTCATTTATATGTATTATGTGATGATGAGATGATGTTTATGAAACCCATTTTATTTATTGGGTTATTACGAATGATGTATGTTTATTTTGTGGCACAAGTAAGAATGATTTCATTATGAGATTGGTGGGACATATATCTCCATCCAACGCATTGGGTAAAGATTTTACATCTCATTAGATATACATGGTTGGAACGTTAAGTTAATCCGGTTTAGTGTTACAGGACTGAAACGAGGAGTGAACTCGATTCAGAAAGGGACTTTGTCCACCAAGATGGTCTTGGCAGCAATGCCTTGGCTACTATGGAAATCATGACATGTTCTGAATGGTTTCCACAATTACATGTTTTATTCCCATTCTATTTTATCATTATTAATGTTTCTTTATGATCTATGCATTACGTACTTCCATGTTTTATGTCATTGCTCAAGCTTTTGATGTTTAAACATTATGTTCATGTTTTTAAGTTCAAATGTATATGGTATGTTTTATTTTATCCATGCTTACCCTTAATCAGCATTTGAGCTCACCCTTTTTATGTTTTCTTTTCCCCAGGACATAAAGAAAGGTTTTAGGTAAGAAAAAAAGGGAAGATCTTTACAGGAGATGTTGAAGATCTTTCACCACAATTAGAAGATTACGTTCCATGTTTCCAAAGACACTAAACTATTACGGTCCTAGTGTGTGTGTTTTTGTTATGTACTAAGTATTCCGCAATAGTAATGTAATGTCCATGTACGTCAAACTTCGGGTCTCTACAATAAATTACCTATTTATTTAAAATAACTTGACATGATATCTTGATGGTATGTTTTAGATGTCTTAGCATGCAGCCTCAACAATAAGGTTTAGATAGAAAAAATTATGAATTCTATCATTATGAAATCAGTTATTAACGTCCATGTTATTATTTTATTAGTTATGATATACCTGGAGACATTTTATGCTCATGTGATTTTTTATATGGAAATATTTGATCAGTATTTATTCAGGCGATAATATTTTTCATACTCATGTTATTGATCAAATAACATGTGTTTTCTATTATTTACCTTTCCATATTGATTATTCCATATTTACTCATGATATATTTTTATGTACTGAACCCTTAATGTTCATAATTTCCCACGATTATTTTATTACATTTCTTAAGGATATGAATAAGGAATATTTAAATGAATTCAAGGATGTAGATTAGTATATTTACCTATGTTATATATTTTATGTTTACAAATGTAATGTGAGATTCAAGTGTGTATCTAGTTTACCCAGAATAATAAACTAATAATTTAATTATGATATGACCATTTTTTATATTTCCAATGTAATTTAGTAACCACTATCTCTAGGTTACTGGGTTTAGGGTTGTTACCATTGGTATCTGAGAAAGTTTAGTAGAAACTTTGGGAAATTTATTTTAAAAACATATATTAGTTAAAATAATTCTATGAATTACTTTGAGGATAAGTTTAAGTATAGGATAACATCATAATGTTTTTTATAGGAATATATTAGTTAGTTTTCCTAGAAATACATCCCTTTATATATACTATAAGTGGAAACGAATTTGGAATAAAATCATCTAGGAGTAATATCACCAAAAACAGTTAGTTAAGTACATATCGACCCTCATTCTGGTGCATGGTGAGTGTTCTCTTACTATTAACCTTATTTAAAACTCTTACAAGATATTATCAGGTTAAATCAATTTTTCATTAAGTACCATTATGAAGGATTTGAATAGATAATGACTAAGGTTTACTTAGGTTAAACATATGTTTTCATAGAAAAAAAGTAGGTTTCATGATTTATACACCCTATGATTGATATTTCATGATTTCATACTATGATTATTGTTGCTCATACAATGAATTTTTGTTTTAGATAATGGATGGAACTAGAAGGAACAAGGTTAACATAGAATGTGATGCATAATGTGCAGATTATGTGCAACTAGATGTGATAATTATTATATTTAATGTTACTTTAATTATAACTAATAAGTCGTCATGAAATATATTTAACAACTTGAATCATAACTAAATTTTAGACTCACCAAAGAAGATAAATATAGGGTTCTCTAAGGGAAAAATTAGTGGAGATCATGGATGAAAGAAGGTACACTTTCCTTCGTGTAAAAAATGTTGAAAGGGATAACATGGAGAATGTATTAAAGGAATGGGAAACTATTTTATGTGAGGAAGAGAAGGTTTTGAATAAATGAAATTTTGAGGAAAATGAATAGTATGATGGAATAGAATAAATTAAATCCTAAATGACCATTTTTAGTTCAATTTCTAATGTCTGGGGAATATGAGAATTATCCAAGCCAATGACCTAATCCATGGGTTAAATCATAATCCAAAGAATGATCTATACTATGGAAATCATTGATGTTTAAGGATTAACATGTTTATGTATTTTTATTTGGGAATTATGTTGTATAATTATTATATAAATTCTATTTTAAATATAGTAATAATGAACCATCGAAGGATTGTTCCAAAATAAATTTTCTTCTCATATTTTAAAACATATGATGAATGGTATAAATAAACAAGAAAAGTGATTCAATGATAAGGTGACATTTTTGGAAAATACATGATTGATGAAAAAATACACCTTAATATGTATTTTATGTTATGATAAAACAAAAGTTTATTAGGATGATAAATCTAAGTCTGATCATAACTTTAAAGGAATATACACCACCTTTTAAGTTTTATATGATAGGATTTTAACATGCTTAAGTATATTTCGGGATACATTTTATTCATGAATATGTTTTAGTTAAAATATTTTTTTGGGGAATAATGATTTTATATTTTTGGACATAAGTTTTATATTATTTATAACCTATAGAGTTAATATGATTTTTTAGGATTGATGTATTTATAGCTTATTGAGATAAAAGAGTTAGTACGTATTGGGAATAGATCAGAAAACCTCAGTGGTTATTAAAATGTAATTTGATGATTCATTTATTTTTTTATAATATTTATCATATTCTAGGTAACATTATAGTTTTAGAAAGTTGATAAAATATAGTCTTTGTAACAACTCATCACATCTATAAAGGCCGCATGGCTTGAACCCACAACCGAAGGTTGATAAGGGGGAAACACTAACCAATTTCCTATATGATGTCATAGTGAGTATGAATTTTTTTTTTGCAAAAATTATTTGATAGATAAATATTAAGATGATTTGGGGAAGAATATTATAAAAGAAAATCATTATCAATTATTGATATTTTTAGGTGATTAATGAAATTTCATGATACATTTTATTGGGTTAAGGTGTATATAACCATTAGGTTTTACAAAAAGGATTATTTGGAAACAATTATATTAAAATTTGGGAGGTATTATATAATGATTATGAGATAGACTTTGAGGTTAAAATATTATTTAATGTTATGTTTATTAATATTATTTGAGATTTAGTGCTATTTATTTTTGAAATAATATAAGTTGAACCTTTGGTGTTATTGAAGAAATTTTTAAGTAAAATGTATTATTTATTCATATGAAGGATTATAAAATTTGGGTATTATCTTACCTTGTGATAACCATTTATATTTTGGTTAATGTATAAAGATAAGTGGAATATATTGTTACTATTTTTTGGATTATGTGATCTATTAGAAGTTGATTTTAGTGTTTTATGAATAAAAAAAATCATCTTGAATACTCATCATTTGGATAAAAATATGATATTGTAGTGGAAATTGATTAAAGGATGAAATTATACTTGTCACATAAGTATATTTTTTTATGTTATTAGTCTATATAGTAAAGAAAATTGTTCAAATATAGGAAAATGATCTTGAAATAATTTTTTTATCTTATTTCCTTTATTTCTGATAAATCAATGTTATTTTTTCACACAAATTTTGTTTATGTTTTTGTGGTCTCTAACATTTTCATGATCATTCAGTTTATTGTGATTAATTATCTCTTCCACTCTCAATAATTATTTAGACATTTTTTCTATGTCCATATTTTCAATTCCCACTAATGTTATTCTATTTAGAAACCATGTTTTGTGTTATTCTAGATAACAAATTTTGTAAAGACCTAAACCCCAATAGTCCAGAGATGGGTCCTTACATGATTACATTGTTACTATGAATAAGATTCCATATCCCAAAGGACTGGATATTTTAGTTGATTTTGAAGACCAGATACATTCATAATATTTCCAATATAACTCGAAATAAATTACAACATAGAATCCTCATTGAAAATGAAAAAACCCCTAGATAATCCCTAAAATTGGTTCATACAATATATCATCACATCCTAGAGAAAAATAAAAAATAATAAAGGGGTGAGCTCATATGCTTAGTAAGGGTATGTGTTCCTGTATAAGCTATCATAAACATAAATAATAATGCCTGGTGAATAACCTACACCACATGCCATTAAAACATAATCTTTAGCATAATTAGGTTGGAATAAAAGCTGAATAAATAATTCCATAAATAATCACATGAGAAAGAAACTTAACCATAGACATTATGCTACTCAAAATAATCACATTTATTTTTAGTTACTAATATTATTATAAGGCAATCCACAATTCTGTACATCTAAAAGATACCATTGATGACATTTCCAAGACATCTGAAAATAAATGATTAAGGCCTTAGACAAATCTGCATTCGAAAATAAATGGGCATGTCCTCAAAAAGGATCATATCTATTTTGTCTCATGAGACCTACTAATGCATCAAGAGGCTATAGTGGGTCCCTACCACCACTTAATATGTAAAATAAATTCCTCATATGAATGTGGTGAAACATAAAAAACATATACATATGAAATGTTAAAAAAATTCCCAAATCAATAAACATAATCAATAACCATTCCAGGAAATTTAGTGAATGGTATCCAAATAACACATCCACAGTGAAACTGATCATAACCCATTTAGTAAAATATAGATGATTATAATATAAAATATCAATCATAATTAAGAATAATATTCAATAGAGGGGGTTTAAATAGATGAAAACACCCTAATAAAATCATTGAGTAATTCTTGAGAGAAATACCTTTTTTACAATTAAAAGAAGAGTTATTTTGAAAAAAATCATTGTATTTTTAATAAAATAATATTTTAACATGAACATACTAGAAAATAAAAGGTAAGTTAAATGAAATTATATTTTATGAAGAAATTTTTTTCAACTAAAGAGAAAACATTTAAAAATATAACTTAAGAGACATTATAAATGAGCCTCTTTAGTGTGGTTTAAGGGAAAATACTAAAGGGTCTTTAAAACAACAAAATCTGTGATTTTTTTATAAAACCAGAAATGAAAAATGATATTTTTTTATTATAAAATGAATGGTTTTATAAAAATAATGGTGGATTAAAAAATATTGTGGAGTGTATTTGACATGGGTAAGAAATTGGGAAGTTCCCTTAAATTAGGATTTCTTATCGAAAAGAATTGAGTAGGTAACCTTATGAAATCCCTTATTTCATACCAAATAAGTATGAAATGATATCTATAATTGAATTTGGAACATATACACGAAATTTATAAGAACTAACCAAAAATAATGAATAATTAAATAGGGGTAAATAGAGAGAAAGTGTAACCCAAATGTAAAATGGAGGTTTGAGAAGAAAATGTTACCTTAGGTTCAAAATTATTCGGAGCTTGTAATAAACATTATGGATAATGAAATTAAATTCATTAATAATTTAATTAAAAACCAATTCAACATGTATTTGATATATTATAATTTTATTATGTTCATTTATTATCTCTTTGATGAGTTATAAGATTTAATTTCATCATTCAGGAGTGCTCTTTTCCCTAGTTTTCGTGATTGGTTCACTTGTATATATGTATGAAAGATCATTTAAAATGGTAATTTTTATCTAAAATTGAAATTATATGTTATAAATAAAAATAAAAAATATTAAATGGTTATATATGTCATTTGGTTATTTGGTATGAGTATGAATCATTAGATAAGACGTCAATGGTAATCATTTAGACTATTTTGGTGGGCTTTTTTGATCATCAAAAATTAGTTTTGTATCATTAATTAATATTATGTATATATACTGGTTCCAAATCATTAAATAATATTTAATGAATATATTATAATTTGTTTAACCATAACAATGGATTTATGACCATCCTTGATGGTGTAACTGAAAAATGAAAACAGGTCATCCACGAAGATGGTAAATCCGCACCTCACGGATGATGTTTTCATTTTTAGAATAAAAGGAAGAGGATTATAGACATGATGGTTTATTTTCCATTTACATAATAAAATTATAGTATATATAATATACTGGAATTATCAAGTATTTTTGGATAGATTAGGTGAGGATAGTATATGAAAAGGAAAGAATGTGAAAAGAAAATACAGCGAAAGAGGATTTTACCTCTTGAATTCTTCTCCTTGAGAATCTCCTTTAAGAAAATGTTTTTGGTATATTGTTGAGACCAGAATGTACAAGGAATGTGGGAGAGTATTAGTAATAGTACTGGATAGAAATTGGACAAGATTCAAGGAATATAAAGTTTGTGGATAAGGGGTGGTAATAGGGGGTATTTATATTGGAGGAGATGTGTGTTTTTTGATTATATAATTCATTTTTTATAATTTTGGATCAAGACTATGAATAGATTCAATATAATCACCAAATATATTAAAATAATGAATAATAATTTGAAATTATGGGATTTAATTAGCCATAAAATATCACTGACTCAATAATTCTTGTATTTAGCTAATATAGTAAATTAGCGTATTTCACTATTTGAAAAAATCAACTATTTTAGAAAAATCCTAAAAATTAATCCTAAATTTTTTTTATGTGTATAATTCAAAAATTAAAAAAAAATTATGAGATTAATTTTTTAAATATGATAATTTTAATTTCTAAATAAAATAATCATTTATTTAAAAATTACTGATTTTAAAATTATAACTAATTTTAGGAGACTTTGAAAAATTAATTAAGGTCTCATAAAATTACCGTATAATCATAAGAAAACAAAATATTAATCTATGATTCTATTTTATGAAAATATATTTTATTTTAAATCATTATGTTGATTTGAAAGTTGTAAATAAACATTTATGTTTCATAAAAAGCAAACACTTAATTTATCATTTTTTATACATTTATTTACTTATTCCATTATATAAATATACCATATTTTCAATAATAAGATACATAAATTTTATTTATAATTCAATAGGTTAATTTACTATTATATGGGTCATATTATTATTCTTAATGGTTATATTCAGTTCCAACAGTCATTCTTAATAGTATATTAATGTTTTGGACTCAGTGTCGTGTGAATCATAAACTATTGAAGATATTAAATTTTAAAGGATGAATACCATAAAATATTGGGGTGTTACATTCTCCCCTCATTCAAAAAAAGTTCATCCTCAAAATTTACAGAAAGTAAACCCATAAAAAGATTTATGTAGTTGTCCATCATAAATTCCTTGGATTCCCATGTCGCCTCTTTAATTTTATGATTTTTTCAAATTACCTTAACCATATGAGTTTTATGATTCCTTAACATGTAATCTTTAGTGTCCAAAATTAGGATACGAACTTCACAGTAAGATAAATCAGGTTCCAATTCTATTCTATTAGAAGTGAGGACATGAGTTGGCTCTGACATGTACTTCTTCAACAAAGATATGTGGAATACATTATGTAGTTTTGAAAGTCTCAGTGGCATCAACAAACAAAAATCCACAGCTCCAATTATCTCTTGAATTTCAAAAGTTCCAATGTACCTAGGTCTTACTTTACCATTATTTCCAAATATTATAACACCCTTTCATTGATATTATTTCAAGAAAATACGATCTCCCACATGAAATCCCAAATCCTTCATATATTATCAGTATAGATATTTTTCATACTTTGAACTACTTCGATACGTGATTGAATAGTCTTTACATTTTCTATTGTTTACTCTACAATTTATGGGCCTACAAGATTCCCTTCACTAAATTCATCCAAATAAGTTGGTGTACAACATCTCTATTTATAGAATTCTTCATATGGTTCCATTTGAATACTTGAATGGAAACTATTATTGTAGAAAAACTATAAAAAAAGTAAATACTGATCCCATATACCTTAAAAGTCAAGTGAACATGATCTAAACATATATTACAATGTTTCTATTGTACTTTCAGGCCTTCCATCAGTTTTTGGGTGATAAGTTGTACTCAAATAAATATTAGTTTCTAATGATTTCTGAATACTTTTCCAGAATTTTGATTTAAATTGTGGGTCATGATAAAAAAACAATTGAAATAGTTGATCTATGATTTCTTAAAACATTATTAAAATAGACTTGTGCAAGGAATTCCAGTGGAAAATCCTCCCTTATATCATGGAAATGTGCATATTTGGTTTGTCGATAAACAATTACCCATATTAGATCATTATTTCTTGGAGTTTTTTCTAATATAGTGACAAAATCCATAGTTATTTCATCCTATTTACATGTAGGAATCGGTATAGGTTGCATGACTCCTATTTCTTTTTGTCTTTAATCCTTCACCTATTGATTGTTTTAACATCTTGATACATAATCATCAATTTCCTACTTTATATTATCCTTCCATAAATGTTTCTTCAAATCTCTATACATTTTAGTGCTACTAGGGTATATAGATAAATTTAAGCTATGGGAATCTTCCAATAATTCTCTTTTTAGATTGGGTATAGAGGGAACATAAAGCCTTTTCCCAAATTTCATAATTCTATCATTATACATGAAGTCTTCCGGCATCCCAACATTCATAGATTTGTTTTTCATTTGAAAATTCTCATCATCATACTGTGAAATTTTAATCCTTTCTAATAATGATGGTTCAGAAACCAATTGAAAAAGTAGTGATGTTTAACCTTCCCTGATAATTCTCATATCCATATTTTCTAGATCCATGTATAAAGTATCCTTATCAATCCTCATTTTTTTCATAACTTCATGATCATTGCTACTCAATGCATCTTCTACCAAATTCACCTTCCCTAGGTTGTGGTGTATAAAACAATAATAATTCTTGAGTATATCGATCCATTGCCTTTTCTTCATGTTGATTTTTTCTATGAGAAGAAATATTTCAATATCTTGTGATATATATTTATCTCACATTTTTAACCACAGAGATAGTGTCTCCATATGTTTAGATGAAATATTATGGTCGCCAAATCAAGATCATGAGTTGGATAATCCTGCTCATGAGTTTTTTCCTATTTAGATGCATAAGCAATAACTTTATCATTCTTCAAAAGTATAAAACAAAGTTCTTTATTTGATGCATCACTATAAATCAAAAATTCACTATTTCCCAATGAAAAATCATGATCAGATAATTCACTAATCTCCTATTCAAATCTTAAAAATTTTCATCACAATAATTTGTCAATATGAAAATAACCCCTTTTCAACTATGATTTGTTAAGGTGTTAGATAATTGGGAAATTTTTTTAATGATACACTAATACTAAAAAACTAAAACAAGGAAACTACATACCTCAGTTATGTTCCTTGGTGTATGCCATTCCTAAAAGTCCTTTATCTTCACATTATCAACTAAGATTCCGTCCTTAGAGATAATATATACAAGAAAAGAAACTGTTTGAAGCCATAATTCACACATGATAATCTTCCCATATAACTGTTTTCTTTTAAGAGACTCCATAACAATTATAAAGTGGTTCTCATAGTCCTCATATCATTTAGAGTATATCAAGATATAATAAATAAATACCACCAAAAAATTCAAGATATTCCATGAAAACTCTGTTCATTAGGTCCATAAAAATAGAGGGTGATTTTTTTAGTCCAAATGGAATTACAATAAACTCATAATGTACAAAAATACTTTGAAATGCTATAATTAAAATATCTTCCTTGCTCACATAAAATTTATGATATCCATATCTAAGGTCAATCTTCAAAAAAAATTATGCTTTCTAAAGTAAATCAAATAAATCATCAATATGGGGAAGAGGATACTTGTTCTTTATTGTAATAGAAGGGATTTCTATATAGTCGATGCACAGTCTCGTGGATCC
Source organism: Viscum album (assembly GCA_963277665.1). Classification (NCBI taxonomy): domain Eukaryota; kingdom Viridiplantae; phylum Streptophyta; class Magnoliopsida; order Santalales; family Viscaceae; genus Viscum; species Viscum album. Next base: position 1,796,899,379 of record OY728120.1, read on the forward strand.
ATTTTTCTTCTTGACAAAGAGAATATGGGCTCCCCAAGGAGAAACACTATGTTGAATAAATCCAATATTACTAAAATCATCTATTTGTTTCTTTAGATCCACCAATTACATATTGTGCATTCTATAAGGATTATTTGATATTTTCCTTGCATCAGTGATTAAATCAACAAAAAACTCAAGTTTCTCTCTGGAGTATGTCTAGGTAAATCCTTGATAAATACATCAATGTATTCATATACAATAGGTAAGTCCTCAATTTTAATATTTTGTTTCCTCATCCATATATGTTGTTTTCTATTCTTCCCCAATAATTTCATTTAGAAGGGATACTAGAGGTGGATCTAGATATGACTCAAATGATGAAATATCCTCTATTATGATAATAAATTCCATAACTTTATCTCCATTACAAATTTTCTTCTCTTTGCTATAAATGTTTCATTATATTTAGAAATCAGGACCATACCAAGGATTATATAAAAATAAACCATAGTTATCATGATAAAATCGACAATTAGAGAACATTTATGTGTCATAATAGTAACTACTCAAAAAATCATTATTACAATAAGTTTTCCACTAGGAGTGTTTACTGAAAACTCCATTATTAAGGTGAAGTTGAAATATCTTATTTTTATAGAAAATTGCTATGAGATAAAGGAATATAATGATAAGAAATCAAATAAGGATTTAAATAAATTTGAGGTGATGATTAAATAATATTCAACCATATCATTAAAAACCTCAACCTCATCTATTGTGATTTCATATGCTTATCCTTTTTACCAAAGCCTTTTTTTGAGGAAATTTTCCTTGACACTTAGGAAAATTATTTTCATAGTGTCACAACTCGATACAATTATAGCATTGAAAATTGGAAAATTATTTATTTCCCTTGAAATCATAATCATTATTTCATTTCTCACCACATTTGTAGAAATCTTCTTCTCCTTTTAAGAAAGCATTTGGGTGTTTCTTTTAACAAGTATCATATTTTGTAAAATTCCTTTTTTATTCTTATCATTATCTATTTTTTCTATGATAACCTATAATTATCTGGTTTCCCTTAAAATCATAAGTCTTAAATAATTATTTCTATTTCTTGATAGCATATGAAACTATTTATTCATATGAAGAAAAATTTTAGGATACTAGTACCCTTTGAAGGAATGGTTTTAACCCATCAAAGAATTGATCAATTTTTATCTTTCGATTATGTATGTAATTCATAGAATGCCTTAATAACCTTGTAATGTTTTATTCATACATGGAAATGATTTCATCCACTTTCTATCATAGATTCAAGAATTTTCTCACAAATGTTGCTCACTGTTACCTAGGGAAATATTTTTATAAGAAAATATCCATAATATCCTACCATTCCATATTTTCAATTTCTTCCCCCTCATTTTTGTTTTGGTTTAATGATCACCATTGATATGGATCTTCGGATAAAAGATAAAATTCCATGACAACCTTATCCCTTTCGTTACTTTGAAAATTCAAAAATATATTCTCTAAAATACTTATCCACTGCTCAGCTATATATGGGTTTTCAGTCCCATTGAATGATGGGGGTTGTTATCTCATGAAGAGGTCTAACATTGTTCCTTGAAGTTATGGATCGAGATTCTCCATATGAGGTCTATTATTATTCATAACCTGATTCAGCTCTACCAGTATAGTTATAAGTCTTTCATCACCATTTTCATATTATGTTTCAACTTCATTATCTTACATGAGAGGGGAATCCATACCTGAAATACATGTATTGATATGTTTTCCATTCCTTCAACTAAGAACTATTTTTAAACAATGTAATACACTAAATAATGTTATAAATCATAATTCATAAATTAGAAATCGAAAAGTACTCAACATAAATTAGAAATTTATACATAGAAAACCCCATAAGAATAAACATGATTTCTTTGGGGATATATTTAATTTTAAACAATTCATAATGGTTTGTAAAGAAAATGTGAATTATCCAAACATATCCCCTGAGATTACCTAACTAGATGGGTAGTAAGGAAAATTTTCATATAATAGGTTATGTCGAGTCAGGCCTAACACACATTATTCGAGCTGTTAAACCTAGCCACATATATAAATGAACCACATTCAAATGTTGTGTCCAAATAGCGATGTATTTCTAGGAAGAACCACATAATCTCTACCCTACCAAAATTTTGGGATGTTCTTCAAAGATTATCCTCAATATAAATCTTAGGGTTATTTTCCCTAATATACATTTTCTATATCTAGTTTCCAAGGTTTCCACTAAACTCAAAATGATACCAAATATTAATACCCCAATCCCAGAAGCCCAGAGCCAGTTCCTTACTTTATTGCATTGGTACAATGAACAAGAAATCATATCCCAAAGGGCCGAGTAGTTTAGTAGATTTATAAAACCATATATATACATAAGCTTTACAATACAACTTGAAATGAAATACAACATAGAAACTCCATTATAATTTCCAAAAAAACCCCTAGATCATCCCTGAAAGTTATTCATAAAATAAATCTTCCCATCCTGGGGAAAAATAAAACATGATAAAGGGGATAACTCAGATGATCAGTAAGGGAAAGTGATGCGATGGAATATATCATAAACATAGAAAATAAGTAAATGTAAATAACTTAAACCACATTCTATTAAAACATAATATTGATTATAATATGACAGGAAGAAAATATGAATAAATAATTCCATAAATAATCACATGGTAAAGAAACTTATCCATGGATATTATACCTATTGAAATAATAACACAGATTTTTAGTTACTAATATCTTAATGAGGGAATGGATAACTCTAGTCAATTGAAACATACCATTTAGGATTTGACTAAGGAATATGAAAATAAATGGTTAAGGCCCCCAAAAAATACATGTTTGAAAATTAATGGGAAAGGACTTTGCCACATCCATATCTGTTTTGTCTCATGAGACCTGCTGATGCATGGATGGGATATAGTAGGGTCCACCCACCACTTTTTAAGTTTAATGAATTACTTAAGTTAATGGTGTGAGACGTTAACAACATATACATATGAAATGTAAAAAACTTTCCCTACTCATTAAATATAATCACTATCCATTCTGGGTAATTTAGTGAATGGTATCAAGATATCACATCCACTGTCAATCTGATCATAAACCATTTAGTAAAATATAATTGACCAACTCATAATATATCAATCACAATTAATCATATGATTCAACAAAGGGTGTTAAAATAGATGAAAATGCCCTAATAAAAAAACCCTAATAAATTGTTCTTTGGTCTTTTGGCCAAGGCACCACTTTTGGCTAAAGACTATGAGTAGTTTTAGAATTATCACTAAATATATTAAAATAATTGATGGGAGTTCGAGATTATGGTATTTAATTATCAATAAATCATCCATAACTCAATAATTCTTGTATTTAGATGATATCATAAATTATAGTATTTCATTATTCACATAAAATTCAACTATTTTAGAAAAATCCAAAAAATCCATCCTAATTTTTTAGACATGTAGAATTAAATAATTAATTTCATTTAATGAAAATAATTTTCTAAATATGATCAATTTAATTTTCTAAAAAAAATCATAATTTATTCAAAAATATTGATTTTAAAATTATAATTTATTTTATGACACTTTGAAAAATTATTTAAGGTCTAATAAAACTATATTCTAATTATAAAACAAAAATATATTAATTTATGAGTCTATTTTATGAATATATATTTTCTTTTAAAAAATTATATTGATTATAAAATTGTAAATAAACATTTCTGTTTTACAAAAATACCATAACATAATTTATCATGTGTTAAACATTTATTTACTTATTCTATTATATAAATATACCATATTTTTATTTATACGATTCCCAAATATTATTTATACTTTAATAGGTGAATTTACTATTATATTTTTCATATTAATATTCGTAATTTTTATATTACTATTCGAATGGTCATTCTTAATAGTATATTATAGTTCAAAACTTAGTGTTGTGTGAAGCATAAACTATCAAAGACATTAAATATTAAAGGAGGAATACCATAAAATATTTGGGTGCTACAATTTTATTTACCAATCCCTCTTTACAAGAGGTAGTTGTATTAACCCTTCTTTTGATGTGGGTTTTCCAACAAGAAATTGTCAATTGTAAAACACTTTATTACCAATAATAAATTAATATTTAAAGGATGTAATTTATTTAAGGGGGATAATTTAACCCCTAAATATTTTAAAAGATCACTGTGTTTGATAACATAGATGACATGGAAAACTGTGCCGAAATGAATGAATAAAAGTATTATTATTCAAATATGACTATTATTACATATCCATTGAATTAGAGGGTATAAAAACTATTAACTAAAATATATATATAAATGACATACTAAATAACAATTCATCTATTAATTATTATTTAATAAGTTCCCAATTTTCAATAAATTCATTTTATGCTTCAGAAATATGTTTCAATAAAAAATTATTTTTATTGAATTTTATGAGAAAATATTACAATTAATTTATAGAACATTTTTAAATTATATTGTATAAAAATAATATCATTTTTTAATAATATAAATATCATATTAGGGTTAAATTATTGTATTTCTCTTGAATGATTGATTTTCCATTGAATAGAGAAAAATACCAGTTTTTATTAAAAACTATATTTTTTATTCAAGGAATTAACAAGTTAAATACTATTATAAAAGGATTTAAAAATAAAATTAGTTATATTATATTATTAACAATCTAATTAATTTAATTATAATCAGCCTTATGATTTAATATGATATAAATATATTTTTATAAATAAAAAGTCATTTTTTCTAAAAAACTATCTTCTATTGCGCTCTCCATTTTGATTTTAAATTAATTACATCAACTTATATAAATTTAATCTTGATAGATAGATTCAATATTTGGAATAATTTTCTCTATTTTTTTAATTAGGCCCATTTTATTTTTGGTCATTATTATTAGTAATCATAGTAAATAATTGTCACCACTGTAAGGGTAAATTAGGTAAATAAAAATAAAAATAATATGACAAGGACTAGGAAATGACCCTAAAATATTAATTAATTTTATTTGATGAACCCATTTCATCCATAATCATCCAATATTGTAATATATAATAATTTTTCATTTTTTTGTGATCTTTACCTTTATATTATTTTGTTTAAAGAAATGACAAAAGTATCATCTCTTAATTTTATAATCTTTAATTTTTTTTAAAAAATGATAACAAGAGGATATATTTTATTATGAATATTTATTTATAAGATAACTAATTTTTATCATGTTAATTTTTTTTTAAATTTTAGTGATGAAATAACCACCTTAATATCTTACACAACACCAAAACAATATTTAATTAATAAATAAAAAAATAAAATAAAAGATCTTATAAATAAAAAAAGTGATATAATTCTAATTAATTAACCTAAACAAAACTTTTATAGATCTATATGATATTTTATGGAAATTTTAAATTATTATATTTTAATTCTCCCTTTTTCATGATGTATTTAAAGTCATATTAAATTAATATTGTCAACAACGACATTAATAATATTTTATAATAAGTAATATTTCATTAAATGATTTAAAAATATTAAAAATCAAAAATTTAGAAATCATAATGGTACACAATTTAAAACATCATCCATGGTCCATTTTTTGGTTAATTTTTTTATTTTATGGTAACATTCTAAACCCTTACAGTGTATAATGTTTTAATACTATAGTAATAGTTAAAGGGGTTAATCGAGGGTTAAAACAGAAGTTAAGGTTGAAAAAATTACTTATATGTGAAATTTTTTTGTATAAGTGTATTTCAAACCACAATAATCCTAATTTTTAAATTTATCATTTTGGATCCATTTATCAATGACGATTAATTTATATTAATTTAATATTTAATGAAATTCTAAATGTGTCCCTCCCCTATCCAGTAAAAGGGAACCCCCTATCCACTTCTATCATAAATTAAAGTGATTTTTTTCATAAAATACATAAAAAAATCCCATCCTAACATTCATACCCACATTCTGGAGGCCTTATTTTTTGTATAATACCAATATTAGAGGGATTAATGTTTAAAGCAACGAAGGTTTTCTGAAAAAGGGGTATAGTTGTTAAAATAGGGTTTTATTTTGTTTCATATTCTACCTCATTAAAAAATTATCCAATTTTAATGAGTTAAAAACATAAATATCTTAAATATACTAGTATTTTATTATGCTAATGACATAACCTATATCTATATTCTCTTTCATCAAATAGGAAAAGAAATTGTTTTTTGTGTGTATGGAAGACTACAGCCTCACAAACAGCTCTGATTTGGTTTCCATCACCACCTAAAAAAGGTTTATAATGATAGATTTAATATTTATTTGTCATATTCATGAAATTTTTAATTTTTTAAATGATTATATATAATCTAATTTCTCACCTTTCCACCCATTGAAAAATGAAATCTTCATTCGTGCTTATGTGTGCACTACAACATCCACAAAGCAATGTGATTCATCTTCCATCACAAAATCAAATTGAAGATATATATAAGTTTATTTAAAATAATAATATTTATTTTATGACATAAATATAATTTTGGGAAGGTAAAATAATACCTATGTTATTTCCATAAAGATCATTTTAAAATGGAAATGTTACTGATGCATACGTAGGGTTTATCATATCCATGATTGTAACATAGTTTATTTTTCCTAACCATATTTCATGGATGGATTCAAAAGTATAATTTATGTATAAAAAATATAATTATTTCCTGATTATTATTCTGGAGATAATGGAATAATGACCTATTTTACTATGGTTAACTTACCATAGTCATTTTGGATATATGAACCAAATATCATCAAAATGTCTGACATGAACTTAAATGATTAAGTAAATAAATATAACATGGTAATATAAAAATAAAAGGAATAATAAACTTGAAAAGTCTATGAATAAGAAAATAATTAATATATATTTATTATTCAGGAATATAATGATCGTACGTGACAATTCCTACTTGAGTTAAGGGTTTCTCATCTCACTCTTACTCTTGTGAGATATATTCTTTATTTACCACTTATTTATTTTGTGTGGTGTCTATACTTCCCCTTTCATATTTTATATCATGAATATATTAATATTCCTGGTATTTAAGGTTTTTTAAGTTATTTATTTCATAGGGATTATGATTCAAAATTTATCAAACTGGAAATGATTTATTTCACAATCTCATCATTATTAAGGATCATTTATGTTAAAGTCTCTACCAAGGAAAATTATTTTATATTTATATATTAAACACAATATGTTTAATTAAACTATGGTTATTAATATAAATTATATATTTTCCTTTAATTTTTATCTTGTTAAGTACTCAAGATACTGAAATGAAAAATTTAAGTAAAAATGAATTTGTTTTTCTACTCAGTTTGGAATATTTTTCTTTCATGTAAATATTTTACTTAAATTTTTTTAAAGAAAATGTTTATTATTATGAAATTTTTTGTTAAATAAATTTTACCCAATTTTTAATTTTTAAAAAATTGTTTACAAGGAAACTTATTTTTATTTTATGAATAAGGTACTCTTTCACTTTTTACCAAAAATGTAAATGAAATCATTATTTTAACATACTCAACATGAATAAAATTTTCCACTTTTATAACCCCTCAATGTTTTGAATTTTTATTTATAAGTTCACATGGTTATTTTAAAATAATATGATTTTTCTAATATCCAGGAAATTTTTTTGTTTTCAAAAGTTATTTTCAAATTAAAAAATATACTTCCACAAGAATTTTTTAATGAATTATTTATGGTATTTATATTCACCTACAATAATAAGCCTTTATTTTTATTATACACTAATGGCGATATGATGTAATGATACAATAATTATTCTTTATTTGGATGGTTTATGATTAATTTGGGTGAGGAAATGTTAAAATTTTGTGTTTTAATTTTTCAATATGAATTCTTATGTTGATTTTGTATTGAATCATTTTTCCCATATTTCATATGATGAATGCATTGGACTTATTATTTTATTGAAGGGGCTTTATATATACACTAAATTGATCAGTAAGTATCATGAGACAAACTAATTAGGTGTTTGGACGAGGCTTTAACATTGATGTTAGATGTTTTAGTGTGAGTCCTTGAAGGTATGTTTTATATGCCTTCGAATGAGATCTCGAGGGTATGTTTTAGATGTTTAAAATTATGAATTACATCATTATGAAATTATTTATTAATTTCCATGTGATTATTTGATTAGTAATTATATCCCTAGATATGTTTTAAGATCATTTGATTAGTTATATTTTATTACTTGATCATCATTTATTCCTGCAATATTAATATTCATACTCAAGTAATTTATTAAATCAAATGTGTGTTAAGTTATTTATATTTCCATGTTGATTTAAAATTATTTACTCCTAATATCTTCCATTTTATGTAACCCTTACTGATCATCATATCCCACACTTATTTTTTTTCCAGGATATGAAGTATGAATATTTCAATGAATTCAATGGTGGAAAATATTTACATTAACTTTGTTATGTGTTTTATGTTTACAAACATAATGTGAGATTCATTTATAAATCCAGTTTACAGAAAATAATATACTATTTTGTCTATTGGGATTCAATTTCTTGTATCTAGTTCCATTGTAATAATGTCGCCCCTAGATCTGGGTTGTTGGGTTTGGGGTTGTTATAATGGCTTATGAAAAGTTTTATGAAAATGGCATGGTATTGAAAAAACATTCTGTTTTTTATTATAAAAATATAAATCATTATAAAATATATATTTTCATATTTTAGTTTAAAAAATGTCCATTGTTTATGAAAATTATATTTCTTGTAGGGAAAACCATGATGTAGAAATGTTTAATAATTCATGGTTTAAGGTATGGGTTTTGAATAAAATATATTATTCTTTACAAATATGGTGTGATTCAAGGGATGTCCTTTAAAGTGATTTTTTATATGATATGCATTATAAAGATGAACCACATCATGTTTCTTAGTTTTGGTTTTAATAAATATTTAAATAAAAATTATCAAAAACCATCATTGGTGTCGGCCCATATATAGTGATTTTAATCATTATAATTGTCTTAACATATTATATCTCATGTTAAATATTTTATTTATTTATTTATTTATTTATGAAATAAATATTTAATATTCGTGTATATAAAATGTTTATATTATGAATGTCACCATGCATTCGAAAGGCGATGCATCAGTTCATGGAAGTGACATTGTTAGAGTGACCACAAAAGAGGGATGAGTGTACATGCACCCATAATCAAACATATATTTTCCTTCCAAGGAAGGATGGATGGGTACCCATCCATGTGGTTTTATGCATTGTGTTTCTATCAGATTATAGAGACCATCATGTTGATGATGGACTGAGGTCCTCACGAGCATCAATGAGTGTCCAGATTGAAATATAGATTGGTGTGATATAACCTATCATTCAGTCCTACCCCACATGAAAATGCGAGATAGAGGGGTTGTCTTCCATGTTGTGTCACACATGCATGATAAAACACTCAGCAAGGAGGGTGATGTAGAATCTTTTATTATAAGCACATATACAGTAGCTCTGGAAGAGGGGACATTTGACTGGTTCTTTCCATGAAGCATTCTTCCTCTTAGGCTTTCAGGTCATCTCTTTAGGAGTGGTGTCATTTGGGACTTTGCGTTACTGGGTCCTTTGTACCTTGTTTGGGCCTTCTAGCCATGTTTTCTCTAGCCTTTGTGCCTTTGTTCCTATAATCCATGTATTGGGTTCCCTCTTTTCGCAGTTTAAAATAAGATTTCCTTTTTTATTTTAATAATAGATTTCTAGGACCTTAAACATTTTAAAACACAATTAATATATCTTATTAATTATTAATATCACTTGATTAAGAATATTTTGTAATTAATAATATATTAATTAATATTTGACCATTAATATTAAAAATATGTGATATATAATTAATTTAAAAATATATATTAATATAAACATGTAAATATAGGGTTTAAACTTATAAATAAATTTAAATATATACATATATATAAGTATAATAACATATATAAATACCTAAAAATATACAATTAGATATAAATATATATGATAATTTAAATAAGTACATACATATAAATTTAAATATATAGATATATATATTTTTTCATATATACATATATAATATTATAATTATTTAATTATAAAAGGTTACATATATATTTAATTATATATTTAACTATATATGTGTGAATGTTTGTAAATTGAATTATATATAAATATATAATTATATAATTATATATATTATATTATATATATATGTATATAATTAAACATATTTATATATAATTAAACATATTTATGTATATTTATGTATATTTATATATAATTATAGTTATTTATATAAATATGTATATATTTATACATATTTATATGTATTTATAATAATATGTGTTGATATATATATATATAAGGAAATTTATATATTTATGTATATATTAATCGATATTTATTTATAGTTATATATATTTAAGTATGTTTATAAATATATTTAGATATACATGCATCCATACGTACATAAATCAATAAACACATACATCTCTCTATCTCAACCTATATATATAATTAAAAGTATATATATACACATAAATAAATACATATACACAAATACATATAAATATAAATATCTTTATATATAAGTATATCTTTTTATAATTGAATGAAATATATTTATTTATATATAGTTATATAGTTATATATATATATAATTATTTTTTATTTAAATAAATATTAATTTTTATATGTATTTATATGTTTATTATATATATTTATAATTATATGTAATCATATATATTTATTTACATATATTAAACATTATATATATATAAGAATATTAAATTCTGTTTAATTAATATTTGGAGGGCATGATGGAGTGATAAAATCTTTATAGAATATCCAAGAGGTAAGAGGTTTAAATCATATCCTAGTTATATTTATAATTCATTTCGCTGGGTGGGTCGAAGAAGGTGGGTCATTCGGTCTAGAATAGATAATAAAAATTAAAAATAATATTTTTAAAAAATAAATATTGAATTATAAAAAGCTATAAAATAGCATTTAAATATAGAAATCAATGTGAAAAATCAATCTTTATTTGATTACCAACATGTCTATCTATGAAAATTTCAAGATAAAGTTTTGAATCATTTAGTGGTGGTTTAAATTTCCACTAAAAGATATATTTTTTTTATTGTGTGATAGTAACACTCTAAGTGAAATAAATGATTTAGTTACATTAAAAAAATAAATGATTTACAATTTTAATTTTAAATTTATTAACAAAGGTTGATTATGAAAATCATATATTTGGTGTTAGAGTTGTATTGGAATATAGTATGTCTTGAGCATTGTTCTATGAGAAAGGAGTATTTGGTTTAGACTTAACAACATGGATTATTTAAACTACAACAAATTAGTGTTTATCCAAGACTGACCTTTATAAGAATTAAAAAACCTTGATAGTGGTGGAAATTTTAATATCAATAACTAAAAGTACTGGTAAAGGTAACCATATCCTCTCAAAAATTATACCGATTAAAGGTGATCCATTTTCAACACTTTTAATGGTGCTAAATATTTCACTTCATCAGTGCTTTAGTTAGTATAGTTAAAACGATCCTCTTTAATAATGAAAAAATAGCTAATGAAGGGCACCGTGAATAATTTAATTCTGATATATCGATTTATATATTTTTAAATATGATTTATATAATATTAGGTACATATATTTATTTAAATATAATATATATATAGATATAGACATATATATTATAAAATATAACATATAATATATTACATCCACCCCCAAAAAATATGGAAACAAAAATAAATGCTCTCCATAACATAAACCTAGGCAAGCCAACCCCCTAGTCTGTATATGCATATATTTATTTACATATGATTTACATAAAAATAAGTACAAATAGTTATAAAATTATGATTTATATAATTATATTATAATAGAAAACTTATTATAAATCTAATTTTCTTAATTTTATATATAAAAATCATCAAATTTGTATTAATTAATAAATTTTTTATAATATTTTTATATTAAAATTAAAAAATGTATCTGTAAATATGATATATCAAAATTTTATTTCAATAATTTTATAAATATATAAATGAATATGTATTTATTTAATTTCATTTATAATATATGTAAATGAATATATATATATATACATAAAATATAATTTATATATACAAATTTACATATTTTAAAATATGATTTATTTAATAAAAAATATATATACTTTTATACATTCTTTTATATTTATTTATAATTATATACATAAATGTAATCACAAATACACAAATACACACACACAGACAGATGTATATATATGAGTGTGTGTATATTAAAATACAGTGATATGAACTATATAATATATATATGTAAATATATTAAATTTATTATTCATATTTCAATTTATATATTTATATTCATATTAAATAAATTAAAATATAAACATATATCTGTATTTATGTGTTTGAATGTGAATTCATGTGGATGTATATGTATGTATATATGTTTGTGTATGTATGAATATATTTGTGTATGTAGGTGTATGTATTGGTATGTGTATAAGTTCATATATATGTGAATGTATGCATATGTATGTGTTATGTATATATGTATGTGATGTTTATATGCATGTGTATGTTTATGTGTATGTAGATAAACATATGTGTTGTTTATGTGTGTGTTTATGTGTGTGTGTGCATGAATATATTTGTATATGCGTTTATATATATATGTGAATGTATTCATGTTTATGCATGTGTATGTGTATGTGAATGCTTATGTAGTATGTGGGTGGTTGTGTAGTCTGTTTATGTTTATGTAGTATGTGTATATATGTATATTAATTTCTATGCGTGTGTATGTAATTATATGAACTTGTATGTATTTGTATGTTTATGTGTGTGTTCATGCATATATGTCTATACGCTTTTATATGTATGTTTCTGTATATATATACATGTGTATGTGTATGTGTACTCATGGTGTCTCTTGATGGGAATGCACAATATTGAATGCTTAATTTCACCTCACCTAGAAAAGCTATTGTGCAAGATTTCTAGTCTTTAGACCAAGCCACCCATAGTGATCATCCCCCTCCTGATATGGACTCTAATATGGATCTTCAAAGCTTGAATGGTAAGCCTACTAAATCTATAGAACTTTTGGCTACCCCAGGTGGTAATGCACATTAGAGCACATAGGTTGAATCCCCCTCATCTGGAAAATATGAAATGAAGAACTAGAAACCTACAGGCTGAGACATTCCTACTAAATTGGAAAATCATTCCTCCATGCCCCACTCTAAGGAAACTAGAAAAAGTTCTCCCTATGGGAAATCCCACTGAACAGGTTCGATCCACAATAAATTCACCCCCTAACTGGTGAATTATGGGATGATGATGCTGAGGAATCTCACCTTCATATTCATAACTATATTGTGACCAGTCCAGTTGATGAGAGTGGTAAATAAGTATAAGTTGAATCAAATATGAAAATAATAAGAAATTCAAGGTCCTAACAAAGAAGGACCAGATAAACATGAAATCTAAGGGAGGGACTTAGAAAAGATACATGGTTTCCAAACAACTAATATCCTATACTAGGAATATCAAGGGATTAAAAATCCCCCCATGGTCACAACCCTCTGACATTTTACTGTGACGTACAAACCCCCTAAATTGGTATTTATGATCTAAAAATGTTGTTTGAAATGTGTAGGGCTTCCAATTGGGATTCCCATGGGCACAAATTTGACTCTCATAATTCTCATAATAATGAAATGGATCATATTTGTATCCTTAACCATAATTGTATCAGTACCCTCACACATATTAATTGATCCCAGAGCATCTTAGTGTCATTCTTAATGTAAGGATCCTCTCTCATCGACTACCTCATTTATGAATCCATATCATATATTACGATAATTCCTCTATGGTGGTATTTAGGAATAGTTATTGTTGATATGAATAAAAAATGGATTATTCTTGGGAATTTCAATACAGTCTTGATACCTAAAGAGAAAATAATATCCAACTTTAACAAGTTATCCACATATGAGTTGTCACTATGAATAAATCAATGTAATCTTTTGTGGGTCCCCATTGATGGATCTAATTTCACCTAGAGAATATACAACTTAAATAATCAACATGCGAGAATGTTAGATAGATGTATGATACATGTTGATGATAGAGGTTCTGCCACTATGATCTCTAGATTTACCCTCCCCAAGTATCATTCAATCCATAACCCCATAATTATTTAAATTTATATAGAGATGTAAAGGAAAACCCATCTACCATTAAAATTTAATAATTTATGGATGGTTATCCTAGGATTTGGGGAAAAGGTAATAGAGGCATCATTAATGGGATAATCTAGAAACTCCCTGTGTGTGCTTGTGAATACATTGAAAAACCCTATGTATTTCCTAGGGAGTGGAGAAAAAAGAAATTTTTCTAGATTGATGATGATATTAAAGCTAATGGAAATCCATTTTCATGTTTCCAAGTTTCAAATCAAATCCAAGATTCCCCTTCTAGGGATGAATTATAATCCCTATCAATGCATGATTATATCCTAGAAATTAAATAGTGGCTATCTAGAAACCAATTAGATTTCATATAGTTATAGGATGATGATAGAAATTAAAAATAATTCCAATACATGAATAAAGAAAATATGGTTAGGGGAGGATTAAATTCTATCAGTATTAATGTCCAACTTTCACCTATAAAAATGAAATATCCAATGTAGTGGTGGATTACTTTTAAAGGATATTCTCTAATGATGTAATAAATATCCAACACATGATGGTTGACAACTTATCACCATGAATTTAGTATCATAAAGATCATATCCTTGTCTTGGATCCTTCTGAATAAGAAGTTGAAGCATCCATTTTCACACTCAACACTGATAGTGTAGCTGGTCTTGATGGGTTCACCAACAAATAATTCATGTTATATTAAGGCATAATTAAAAAAGAGGTGATGAATTTTGTGAGATAAATGTATAATCATGAATACATTTTATATGGACTCAACTCTAAATTCATTTCACTTATACCCAAAAAGTAGAATTCCTTAGATATTAGGGATTATAGGCTGGTTTAAACAGGGAACACAATTCCTAAAAACATTTCAAAAATAATTGAGGAAAGAATGGGGAGCTAGGTTAAGGACATCATCACCCCAAATCAGTTTGGGTTTTTACATGACAGGAGAATTAAAAAATGGATCTTCACCACCTCAGATAGTTTTATCCTAATGTTTAGGGAAAATGTTGGAATTTTACCCTCAAAATTAACATTGACATATATTTTTAAACCCATTAACAGGGCCTCACCATGGACTTACTAAATAAATTTGGATTCACTAATTCTTTTATTAGACTTATCATAACCACTCTTATATCTAAAAGATTATTAACTCTCATTATTGGATCCATGAGAGGATTCCTCCAATGCTCAAGGGGGGTCATGAAATGTGATCCTATATCATGAATTCCTTCTTCCATGTTTTAATACTAATTTAGAAGATTCATTAATAAAATTTTCAATATAGGTATTTATAGTTGGATCATTGTGGGTAGAGGTATGTTCACACAATCTCACCTTCTTTACATTGATTATATTTTACACCTTGGACGGGATTCTATGAAAACATTATCTAATATTAAATTTATTTTTTAATATTTTGAAGAAGTACAAGGAAAAGAAATTAACTAGAAAAAATCGTTCATTGTGTTGAAAAAAGGTATCTTAGTGGTAGGGAAAACCTGATTTATAGGTTCCTTAGAGTGAATAGGGGGGTATTCCCTTCACCCACCTTGGGGTACTACTTTTCTAGGGAAAAGTTATAAGTTGCTACCTTGAGGAAATTTTGGCAACAATTGTTAATGAATTAAATAGGTGGTAAGGTAATTAAATGTATCAATATGGGATAGTGTGTTTGGTTAACTCAGTTATTACCTCTAAATTCAACTATTCCTTCTCTCTATATAGATGGCTTAGAAGCATCATTAAGAGTCTACAAGTCATGATAAAGAAATTTATCTAGAATTTATTTATACATGAGAGGAAATTCGTAATTGTGTAATGGAATGATTATATAAAACCTATTGATATGGGGGTCTGTGGAATCAATTATCACAAAATATTCAATAATTTTCTTATTAGATAATTCACAATGAACATTTTGTGCTCTAATAGTTCTACTACAGAGTTTCTTCCGGTTCCCAAAAAATATTTCATCTGGATATTCTAATTATCATTCCTCATCGATATGTCCTACCATAATACACTCTTTCAATGATATCTTATAAAACTCTAAATGGCTAGTTTACATGAAATCTAATCTTAAATTCTTGACCACCCATTGGTTTTATAATCCCCTAGATGATATAATGGATGCTCCTCCCAAAAGGAGGCACTATTTCATTACTGGGTTCATCTCTAGTAGAACTAGCCATGATGTGGTGGTCCCTTCTCACATATCCCTTGATCTATAGAGGAATCTCTATATAGATAGGGACACCATTATTTGGACTCCAAACACTAATGATCAATTCACCACTAAATAATTCTATAAATGACATTGAGAAAGAAATTAATTCCCCCATTAATTTATATGAAAATTGGAAAATCTATTCATCCATCCCTTAGGAAAAATGTTTATCTATAAAATATGGAGTGTAAGTCTAGCCATACCGGATCATATTCAATGCTTCACGATCCAGTTGGTATCAACATGCCATCTCTATATAACATAGGTGCAGAACAATGATAATTTATTGAGAATTTTTTTTAAACTTCTAGGATATTGGATTTAGTATAGGAACTATTATTCACTATCTTCAACATTTACTGTCATCTAGAGGATTAGTTTATTTCCACCACAGTGGCTTCCAGATGAGAAAATGTTTGTAACCTTGTAATTTCTTTGAAAACCGAGTTTTTTTATAAGGTATAGATCCTTTATTCTTATTATAACTCATTTTTATTTAATGTGTATTCCTAATGATTTCATAGTTGTTTTGGGGATTTCAAAGGCCTGTTTAGATCTTGATTCCTTGGTTGGTGGAAAATTGAACTTGGATGCACAGTTAGTAGAAACCATGTGATCCAGTATGTACTTTTTCCCCTAACTATGTCAAGAATTTTGGAGGGGTAAGTAGGGTGCATGATTTTACTTGATTTATTAACAAGGGCCACATTCCCATGAAGAGAGTCTATATTTTTTTATAAAATTTAAGAAGCATGGTTGGTTTATGGTTTCTCAAACCATTTGGTCAAACTGTGCAAGGTTCTACCTTGAGGTAGTGTCATATGCACAATTAGATCATGGATTGGCCAACCCTATCTCCAAACCACATACCCCTTAAAAATTTAGAAAAATTACCATTTTCTCTTAAATATTTATATATTTACCTCCACCACTTGTTTCTTTTTCCAATGGTTGAGAGCTCCATCTCTTCTCAGGTTGAGCTACTTCAAATCTCTAACCTAGGTTATTCGATATCTCTACCATCCAGACTTTGATTCTTCCTCTTTGGGTATCATTGGATATCCATCAATGAGTAATCTATTACTTTTGTGAATTTATATGTTTGTGTTTCTGTCAATGGAGTTGTTGAGGTCTAGGTTATTATTCCCTATTTTTAGGGTGTTAATCTGTTCTTCCATTTTCAACAAATCCAGGACAAAATAAGAGATGATACTGGATGATAAGAATACTACTAGATCGGGGTAGGTGGTCTAGTATTTATTCCTTAAGATTCATGATGTTATATAACATGAGTTATATTCCACATTCAATATTCTCCACGTGTTTCTCTAAATTACACCTAAATCAAATTAGATTTAATGCCAATGATAGAAGTGATATACTGGTCCCTTATTCAGATAAGGTTATGTTCCTTCATCTATTTCCACCCTTATAAATTTTTTTGTGGGTTTTTCTTGAAAATATTAAATGCTTAAATTACTAAAACATCTTATAAATGGTTTTGCCATGACTCATAAGGGACATATTTATAATGATTTGAAATGATCATGAGTGGTATGGCCACATTACTTGACTAAATGGAACAATGGTTATAACCTTTTTATAATGAAAGTCAATAATCATGAATTTTGTTTTACTATTAATAAAATAGTGAATTATAATGGGAATGATGGCCCTTTATAATTATGGTAAATTTTAATTTTTAACCTTTTTCAAGTTATATATATATATGGGCATGGAGACCCAATACTGTGATAATGTACATGGAATCCCTATAATTTGAATCTAGGAATGGTTTTCTTATACTTCAATAATATGAATGGAATCCTTATACCATGATATTGGGAATTACATCCCTATAATGTGATATTGGGAATAACATCCCTATACTATGATACTAGGCATGAAATCCATATAATATGATACTGGGCATAGAATCCCTATACTATGATACTCGGCATAGAGTCCCTATAATTTTATACTACACCTGGTGTCCCTTACTACTATGATTCCATTGAAGGATTCTCTTTATACAATGATACCATGAATGGTTTCCATTAATTATTTGATATTGGGTTTTGCGACCCTTGGTAAATTGTTTAGAGATATTCTAGCACGAGTTGAAGTAGGTAGTATCAGTCTAGTTTCCTCTGGGAACTATAACTGACCCATTTAAATTCATTATTACCACTTTTCATTGTTATATCTACACACAACCATGTTTTGTTCATGTATTGGATATTTATATACTCCTTTGGTGGTGGCCTACTAAGTATGTCTCACACCATATCCAGGTTGCTCATGGAACCCGATATGGATATATGATTGTAGGCGTTGATAAGGGAAAGCATCCTCTTATGGACGTGTGACTTTTTCATGTCCTGGGATGAAATCTTGATAAAATATGACTGAGATGGAGCTTAATATTATTGGTTCGATTTTTTCATTTTTATTAATTTTTCATACCATGTATTTTATTGACTTCCTACTTCCATGAATACATGGTTTCCCTGTTTTGTAGATACATTACATCATCATATTTTGATTATGATAGAGTTTACTGTTGTTGAATATTATTTAGTTATTGGATATTATTACCGTTCTTCTTCTATGTTGAATTACTAGTCATGTTTTTATAATTTCTATTTCAGTTGTGCTTTATATTTACATATTTTTCAACTATTTATATGTTATTATATATCTTTTGTTCTCCACTCGAACATGATGAAAAAATATCCCTAGAAAAAACACCCTTAGATCTTACTGTTAGTTGGCCGCCTCTGGCATATGGTGAGGCGTGGTTGAGTCCATGTGGCCAACACAGATCAGGGTACCTCTAAGTCGAACTCAGGTCTAGGATGTCACAAAGTATTATCTAATAGTTTCTTCTCTTGCCTTTCTATTTTTAGACAATATAAAAGATATTAGGAATGCTTTGGAAGTTGTCTATAATTTGTTCTTGGGCGTAGAAAAACCACGTTTGGGGTAAATACCAAGTTTCATGAAATATGAATTTTTGTTCTTTTTTTTTCCTATTACAGTTTACATGATACCACAATTTGGTGTTTAACATGCTATGAGATGGTTATTATTATTATTATGATTGATGATTTCATTTTATCCTTTCCCTGATAAGTTCAGGGAAAGGAATTTTTGATCATTCATCATTTTAGGCACCATGTAGGAAATTCACATTCTATTCCATATATTAGCATTGTGTTGTTTTTATTTCTTATGATTTCAATTAGTGATTAACTATTTTAAATATAATTGTTATCGTACAATGATTATTTTAAGAAATAAAGAAACATAGTTAGCACTTAGAGTTCCTACCATTTCCTAAACAATGTTTTTCAATTTAGGATATAGAAGAAAACCTATGAAGTCAACTATGAAATGTTGAGTCATTGACCATTGATCACAAGGACTAGAATATGTTATGGTACATGTTAATTAGATGACACATTTCAGTTCCCAAGGTGTATTTATACTTATGGATTGGAATTTTTTAATTAATTGGTTCAACCATTTAAAGATAATTATGTTATAATAATAATTTTAAAATGAAATTGAAGCACAAAAAATAGCTTTACAAATTCCCAGCCTTAGTAGTGGTAGTAGGTAGTGTATCTTGTGTTCTATAAAAATGCTTTGGTCACGCAGACCTAACTATTTGAGATAGAATAGGGGTAATAATATTACATAGGAAGGAGTTTAACTATCATATTTGTGTATCTTTTATTTAATAACTATTAAATAATATCTTATCCATATGTTTGGAAATTTTAGAGAAATTCCACCCCAACGTCCTCTGATAGTATGCTAGGAGGGTGGTGATGACCATGATCAAGAGGTGCTGGGCCTTAATCCACTAGTGATACAACTAATTTTTCCTTCTATGAAACCTCTTATTTTTTCTAAGAGGAGTGATGATTCCCAGTTTTGAAGATATTTTATTTGGATGATGAAAACATAATAGGGACCTCCATGCTCTTCCCTTACACGGGAGAGCTTACTAGGGAGTTCCAACTATGGAATCTACTCAATTATTTGAGGTATGGTGCACCATGGGATATATATAAATAGATAGATATGGTTATGTATATATTATAGAATCTCAAGACACATTTCTATAGGAGAGTTAATCTCTCTACTTATATAATTTTTGGATTTTCCATATGTGGGTGGGATATCCTGAACTCGGCAGGTTAGTATCGGGAAGTGATTTGGAGGGATTTCAATTTGATCTTCCATGATTATTTCTTTCCACAGACCCCAAGGAATGATCATTATAGTGAATTCATGAAACTATAGTTGGGTTATATGATATTTATGGACTAATCATCTCATTTTACATATATTTGGTCATTTTCACACTTCTATACTACGGATGATCCAGCAAAAGGGAGACGATTTGATGATGGAATAAGGAATCCTATTTTTTCACTGGTTGACCACCATATCTGATATAGTGAACTAGGACCATATCACCAATAATAACCAAAGGGAAGAAGATGTAGTGATTTGGGGTGTTTTTTAACCTAGAAGGGAAGTGGTTGGAAGCGATGCTTTGAGACTATGTGTGTGAGCAGGGAAAGCCAATTGGAAACCGTAAAAAGTGACATGGGTTTTTATTAGTGTGGGGATATTGGGAATAAGGGGCCATATAGTGACCCAAGACTTTTACATATAACATTTTAGTATTTTAATCATAATTAAACATTATAGCACAAGCCAATTAACATTAAGTTGGGTGTCTTCGAAGACTAGGTACATGAAACATAAAACAAGGGGATAAAAAAAATTCTTTATCTAATCTTCATAAAAAGGTCCTAACTTACTCTAAGCCCTTAAATTTGTATAGGGTGCCCTAGGGAACACATATACAAAGGGATGAGCTAAAAATCCTAGTAAAGGAATGAACATAAGGATACATCATAAACACAAGAGTTAAGAGGCATGACATAATGATATCCAAAGCATGGAAAATATGAAATGATATCATATAAGAATGGGATAATATAAACATTGAATCACATAAATGTGGAATAATCATAAAACATTTATTTAGTACAGGTCAAGGCTAACCGCCAATCCAGTTTCCCATTTTAGTAGGGGACAAGGCTAACTGCCAATCCCGTTTCACATTGCATCTCATGAGACTTAACTTTACCCAATTCATTAGAGATCTATATAGGTGTACCCATCTCAACATTTTCATGAGTATTCTTTCCACAAAAATACTCTTACCACATAAATATTCTTTCCACATAAATAATCATACATAATCAACCATTCATAAACACAAGGGTACTGATGGAAATAATTGGGTACCACAAACATGACATAAATCATAACCAATGGACGTATCATTGAAGTTTTCATTAAAAAATGATTAGAACATACATGTAAGTTCATAGGGAAAATAGGAATATAACATGTTTAGTGGTGTCAAATATAAGGGATAACTTATATGAAATGTATTTGAGTAACATTAGCATTAAAACATTTTTGTGCGGTTTTAAGGAAAATGCTATAGAACTTTTAAAATAGAATATGGAACAATATTTTATATAAAATAAGAATTGAAACAAGAAGGTTTAAATAAAAAAAGACTTTTTTTTAAACGTAATGGTTGCTTAAAATAGAGGATAGAGTGCACTTGAAATTGGGTAAAAATTTGGGAATTTCCCATAAAAGAGGTTTTCTTATTAGAAAGTTCAAAAGAGGGAATCCTTTAAAAACATGTATACCCCCAGAAGAGAGTGATGAAAGGGTATTCATACATGAATTTTTTAAAACTAAACATCATTTAGAATATGTACATAAATATATAAGATAACTCCACTTTGATATAAAGAAAGATAAGGAAACCCGAATGAACAAAAAAAGTTTGGGTAGAATTTGTTACGATTTATTGGCATGGTGTCAGGTGTACCTAATAGGGCTTGATGAGAGAGAAAATGGGTTTCTCACCACATATAAATCCTGATGGAAGTATGGGGGAGGTGTGAAAATAAACTCCATCATTTTCTATTACACATAAAAAGGAATATAATAGAGGACAATATTGATTAAGAGTGAAATAGAGAGGATCTATTACCTTAATTCTATTAGTGTTCTCCAATTGTTTTTAAAGACCTGAATAAACAAATTAGGTTTATTAATTAATAATTAAAGAAATACTTTAATATTTAATTGGTTTATTATAATCATTTTATGTTCATTTAAAACCATTTTTATTGGTTATGAGATTCAATTTCATTGTTTGAGTTCGTTTGTTTACTCGGTTTTAATGACCGGTTAACTTATATTCATGTCTGGATAAACATGTAAGATGAAATTGGTTATATATAATTGAAGTTATATTCTATTAGTGCACATCTAGTAAATTAAATGGGTTTAAATTTAATTTGGTTACTTATAGTGAAGTCCGATTATTATAAAAAAATATAGTGACAACCGTTTTTATTAATTAGTGGGTTTGATTACAGAGAACAAATTTTGATTTATACCATTTTTTCAAAAGGATTAAATAACCAGAAATAGAGTATATTAAATATATAATAATTTGGTTCAACCATAACATAAAGGTTTTCGTGAACATAATTAAATATAATAATAGAAATTGATAAACGGTTGTCCTTGAATGGGATAAATTATCACATCTCAAATGGTGCTTTCATTTATTTCAAATAAAAGGTTGGGAAATGTGAGAAGACAATGTAATATCCCATTAGCATGAAAAAATTATAGTACATGTATGTTATGAGAGTTATCATAATATTTGGGTGAAGGGAGGTGAGGAAAGAAACAAAAATAAAAGAACTTAAAAGAAATGAAGGAATTGGAAAGAGGAATTTACCTCTTGAGACTTCCTCCTTTGAGAACCTCTTAACGGGAGAGGTTTTGGTATTTTAAAGAGGATGGGAGATTTTGGAAGTGGGGGAGGATATTGGGGATATATTTGAGCAGAATATTGGCAAGGAACATGTCTTGAGAGGAGTGGAGATAAGAGGGAGTGAAGGGGGGTTTTATAGTCGATGAGAGGAGGGTTTTCATAATTTTTTAATAATTAGTTTATTATTTCATCACAGGACAAGGAATAGTACGTATTCCATGAAAAACTAGTAATAAATTCATCTTAATTCGAACCAATTGGTCTTACAATAGTAGATAATCATCAATGACTCAATAAATCCATTATTTAGCATTTATCGTAAATTATTGAATTTACTTTTCATAAAAAAATCATGTATTTCAGAAAAATATCAAAAATTCACCCTAACCATTTTTCTATGTGTAGAATCCAAAAATGAAATCCATTTTTCAAAAATAATTTTCTAAATATAATTATTTTAATATTTAATTAAAATCATAATTTATTATCAAAAACTAGTTTTAGAACATTCATTTACTTATTCTAAAATATAGGTATATCGTACTTTTAACTTGAATATTATTTATATATCATCATAGGTAAGGTTTACATTGATTAGGTTATATCACTATTCAAAATGGTATGTTAATATTTATAAGGGTAGGATACTATTCACTAAAAAAATAAGTTTTTCTTATCTGACTCCAAATAACTTACTGACTGCTACCATGTATGTCAGATTTTCAAAATTCCAAACACAAAAGTGAAAAACTTATGTTTAATGGTCAATTAGCACTTATAAGTTCATTATGTTTTGTTTTCATGTGATTTTATGCCATATTTCTCAAAAAGGAATTTCCTTGGAAAAAATTGGGTCATTAAATTCTTTCCCCCTTAAGAAATTTCACCCTCAAAATCTCATTTTACATTCTATCAAAAAAAAAGGTTGGGGTACTTTTCTTTCATTGCTTCCTCCAATTACCATGTTTCCTCTTCACACTTATGGTTTCTCTATAATACATTTACCATATGAGTAGTCTTGTTTCGTAGAACATTTTCTCTATGATCCAAGATCTTCACTGGATGCTCCTCATAGGAAAGATCATCCTCCAACTGTACCACCTATGAAGAGAGTACATGTGAATGGTATGGTTTGTACTTCCTTAAGAGGGATACATGAAATACATCATATACTTTCAACATGGTATGTGGATGTTCAAGTTGATAGGCCACAAATCCGACTCGATCAAGGATCTCGAAGGGGCCGATGTACCTAGGACTTAACTTCCCTTTCTTTCCAAATCTCATGACCTTCTTCCATGGAGATATGTTTAGAAATACCATGTCCATGAGTTTGAACTCATGGTATTGTCGAAAGTTATCTTCATAACTCTCCTATCAACTTTGGGCTGCCTTGATATGTTGCTGAATGGTTTTCACATTCTCCACCATTTCTTTGACCATTTCTGGTCCTAGCATATTATGGTCACCGACTTCATCCCAATACGTAGGTGTTCTGCACCTTTTCCCATAAAGGGATTCATATGTTTCCATTCAGATGATCAAGTGGAAACTGTTGTTGTAGAATAATTCAACTAGTAGAAGATGTTGGTCCCAACCTCCATTGAATTCCATAGAAAATTCTCTCAACATGTATTCCAGTTTCTGAATATTTCACTCAGATTGGCCATCAGTTTGAGGATGATAGGATGTACTGAAGTCTAGTTCAGTGATCAGAGCATGCTGGAGAATTTTCCAAAACTTTGAAATGAGTCTCATATCATGATCAAGTACAATAGATAGTGGTACTCCATGTATCCTTACCACTTTATTGATGTAAATCCATGCAAGTTGATCCCATGGGAAGTAATCTCAAACCGTGATAAAGTGAGCTATCTTTGTAAGACGATCCACAACGACCCATATTGCACTATTTCCTCTGGAAGTCATTGGAAGTCCAGTGACAAAGTCCATGGTAATTTTCTCCCACTTCCATGCTGGAATCGGTAGTGGTTTCATCATCCCCTTAGACTTTTTCTTCTCAACCTTCACTTGCTGACATACCAGGCACTTTGATGTATATTCAGCAATCTACCTTTTTATATTGCCCCACCAAAAGTTTTCCAAAAGATCTCGATGCATCTTTGTGCTCCCTGGGTTGATAGAGAAGGTTGAGCTATGTGCATCACTCAAAAGAAATTTCTTTATCTCTAGATCAGATGGTACACATAATAGTGACCCAAATTTTACAACTACTTCCTCATCAATTTTGAAATTTAAGGATTTCCATTTTTTAACATCTTCCACCCTTTTCAGAAGTTCCACATCCTTTATTTGAGCAACATATATTCTCTCCTAGAGGGATGGTTGAGCAATAATTTGAGAAAGGGTTGATTATTTTCCTCCCTTAATGATTCCCATGTCCATCCTTTGTAAATCTAAGAATATCGTATCCTTTTCAATTCCCATAATTAATAAATGTGCATGATATTTTCTACTTAGAGCATCTTCCACCTTGTCTGCCTTACCAGGATGGTAGTGGATTAACTAGTCATAATCCTTGAAGAGCTCTATCAATCTTCACTGGCACATATTAAGCTCTTTCTTTGTGAATATATATTTGGGACTCTTGTGGTTAGTATATATTACACATTTCTCCCCATGGAGATAATGACGCCAGATTTTCAATGAAAATATCACTACTGCCAACACCAGATCATGCGTGAGATAGTTTTTCTCATGGACTTTCTGCTTCCTTGAGGTGTAGGCTATCACTTTATCATTTTTCATTATCACACATCCTAATCCATTATTATAAGCATCACTATACACCACAAAGAGTTCTCCACTTATAGGGAGTGTGAGTATTGGAGTAGTGATAAGCCTCTTTTTCAAATCCTTGAATTAGACTTCACATTCCTGTGTCCAGACAAACTTTACTCCCTTCTATGTCATCTTGGTCATTGCGATTGAAAATTGTGAAAATTTCTACGAAAATCGTTGATAATAGATAGTTAAACCCAAGAATTTTCAGAACTTCATTACAGATGTTTGTCTAGGCCACTCTTCAATTGCATTTGTCTTGGAAGGGACCATGGATATCCCTTTGCTGGTGATAACATGCCCCAATAATGATACTTACTCCATCCAAAAAATTCATTTACTATAATTTTCATACAACTTCTCCCCTCTCAAAGTCATTAACATAGTATTCAAATGCTCCTCATGTTCCTCCTTACTCTTGGAGTATATTAGAATATCATCAATAAAGACTACCACAAATTTATCAAGCTAATCTCTAAAGACTATGTTCATTAAATCCATGAACATTTCTCAAGAATTAGTGAGTCTGAAGGGAATCACTATGAACTCATAGTTTCCATACCTCGTTGAAAAGGTAGTCTTCAGAATATCTTCCTATCTAACCTTTAATTGGTGATATCACGACTGAAGGTCCACATTAGATAAATAACTAGCCCCACGAAGCTGATCGAACTAGTCATCTATCCCTGGTAGGGGATAATTTTTATTTATCATGATTTTATTGAGGTCTTGATAATCAATGCAGAGGTGTATTAATCTATCATTCTTCTTTGACAAAGAGGATCGGTGCACCCCACGGTGAAGCACTCAGGCATATAAAACCCTTCTCCATATTTTCTTGTAACTGATTCTTCAGCTCTTCCAGCTCTATGGTGGCCATTCTGTAAGGTGACATTGAGATAGGTAGAGATACAAGGATAAGTTAAATTCAGAACTCATCCTCTCAGTCAAGAGGAAGACTAGTAAACTCTTTAGGGAATACATGAGGGTAATCACCCACGATGAGTATGTCTTCAAGTATGATTCTCTTCTTTGTCTCAATCATTTGAGCTAAATATGATTTCTCATAAGGCATCAATATCCACACTTGAGATGATTATTTGAAATAAGATTCATCTTCTTCCTTACACTTGTAAATAATTGGAGGATTATTTGGGATTTGAAGAGTGATCTCCCTTTCCCGAATGTTGATTTTGGTTTCGTATAAAGGCATTCAATCCATGCCCAAGATAGCGTCGAACTCCACTAAAGGAAGTATGAAGATATTTTATGGGAGGTTTAGTACACAAACATTAACTAGGGAGGAGTTATAAACCATGGAAGCAATGATTTCCCCATTTTCTGTTCTTACAGATAACTTTTCCTCTAAATTTTGAGGTGGTATTTGAATAGTTATACTATACTTTCAAGATATGAACAAATTCCTAGAACCAGAATCAAATATTACATTCACTATTCATGAATGAAAAAATAGAATACCTGTAACCACATCATTTTCCAGGTCCACCTTAGTATTAGTGATATAATAACCTCTTCCTTGTTTACTTGGAGGTTGTTTTTGATTTCATCTGATAGCCCTCAGCTTAGAGCAATTTTTCGCATAATTACCATGCTCCATGTAGTTCTAACACTGCATTATAGGCTGAGTGGTGACTTGAACCTTCCTTTATTCTTCCACATTGGTGGGATTCTTCATATCCCGGTGGTAGTTCTTGGCCAGATGACTAAACATTGCACATTTGAAACAATTCTTGGATCTCTTTAGACAGTTACCAGGGTGCTTCTTCCCAAAATTTTTGCAAGGGGAAAAGTTAGGCTTCTTTCCATCATGGGATTTGTTTGATGAACAACCCATGTTGTTCTCAATTTTACACTTATTGACACTTGTCCCACAAGACAACTGAGAGTATTCAATATTCATTTAAACCATTAGGGAACAAAGAATAATATCCTCATAACAGTCAAAGTTTCAAATTACCAAATCTTTTTGTAGACCCGACTTTAGTCTGCTAAAGAAGTGATCCACCTTGCTTTCAGTGTTCATGACAAAGCCAGAGGTGTACCTTGGAAACCTTGTAAAGTCTTCTTCATACACCCCAATGGACTCATCTTCCTTCTTCTTGATTCTGAGGAACTATCTTTCCATCTTGAGATAGGGAGTTCAAGGAAAATATTTGTTGAAAACATCCTCTTGAATTCCTCCCAATCCATGGAATAAATTTCCAATTGGTACTTTTTATACTTGATCAATTTCTACCACTGATCATCTTTCCATCAAAATGATAGAATGCTAATAGAACCTTCTCTTATTCTGAGCACTGGAGGATATAGAATATATTTTCAAAGGAGTTAATCCATTATTCCACGAGACAGGGATCAAAAGATCTGATAAACATGGGAGGCTACTGTCGCATGAAGGATTCTACAATAACTTTCTCTTTCCTTGGAAGAGGGCATTCCTCATGATTCAAGTTATTATTAATAACTCGAGCTAGATGAGAAAGTACTGTTATGAAGTTTTGATCACCCACTCCTGTCATATCAGGAATATCATTAGAGTAATATTCACATTTCCTATCACATGGGTTGTTGGAATTTGTTCTTTTATTTTCTTCCATTAACTAAGAAAAATAACCTATAATTAGAGGTCTTGAATTCTTAGCTGTTGAGCATAAAAAGAAAACTTTGAATATAAAAGGATAAACTTAAAAAGAAGAAGTATATCATAACTTTCCATTTATTAGGTTTAAATCTAGGTTATCCTTGATCTATTTATTAACATAAATTCTTATGTGATTTTTTCCCTTAATAATGGTTTGTACTAAGCTTATGAATCTACCAAAGCAAATCCCCTGGGAGTGTCGTAACCAAGAGTTCAACTAGGCCCATTTTTGTGTACCAGGATACCCTAGGTAAAGCTTGAAACTCCTTGTTAGAGTTTTTAATCCTAGGTACATCTATTCCAGAGATGACTCTACCTACTCATTTCTTGACCGAGATTTATTTTCTTGATAAATCACTTACTCAATAATATCCTAAATTTAGGCATGTTTTCTTATACGTAGCCTCATCCTTAAGGTACTCACTAGGGTGATCTATTCCTAATCTCCAAATATAACTAGACCATCCTATGATACCAACTATAGTGACCCAATCCTTTTAAATATAACATTTCATGATTTTAATCATAATTAATCATCACAGTATAAGCCAAGTATCATTAAGTCTATTGTCTTCAAAGACTATGTACATGAAACATAAAACAAGGGGATGAAAAACAATTTATTTAATATCCATAAAGATCTCCTAACTTCCTTTGAGCCCTTACATCTACATAGGGTACCCTGGGGAACACATGAACAAAGGTATGATCTAAAAATCCTATTGAAGTAATGAACATAAGGATACATCTTAAGAACAAGAGTTAGGAGACATGACATAATGATATCCAAACCATGGAACATATGAAATAATATCGTATAAGCACGTGATAATATAAACATGGAATCATATAAATGTGGCTGAATCATAAAACATTTCACTAGTATAGGTCAAGGATAACTAATAATCCTGTTTCCCATTTTAGCATGGGTTAAGGCTAACTGCCAATCCCGTTTCACATCTCATCCCGTGAGACTTAACATTACCAAATGTATTAGAGCGCTATCTAGATGAAACCATATCACAATTTTCAAAAATATTCGTTCCATATAAATATTTTTACCACATAAATATTATTTCCACATAAATAATCATACATGATCAACCATACATAAAAAAAAGTGTACCCATGGAAAGAATTGGGTACCACAAACAAGACATAAATAATAACCAATGGCTGTATCATGAAAGTGTCCATGAAAGAAAAGGAATAGAACAAAAATGGACATTCATAGGGTAAAATATACATTTAACTTGGTAATTGGTGTCGAACATAAGGGACAACATATATGAAATGTATTTTGAGTAACATTAGCATTAAAGTTTTTTTTCGGTTTTAAGGAAAATGATATAGAGATTTTAAAATAGAATAGAAAAAAATATTTTATATAAAACCAGAATTGAACCAAAAAGGTTTCCAAAATAAAAATAATGATTTTATAAAGCTAATTTTGGCTTATAATAGAGGATATATTTAACTTGAAATCAGCTAAAATTTGGGGATGTTCCCTTAAAAGAGATTTTCTTATTGGAACGTTCTAAAGAGGGAATATTTTAAAAACATGTATATCCCCAAAAAAGATTGATGAAAGGGTCTTCATAGATGAATTTTTTAAAAAGAAACTGAATTAGGAATATTTACATAAATAGATAAGATAACTCCACTTTGATATAAAGAAAGATAAGGAAACCCGAAATAATAAAAAGGGTTCGGGTAGAATTCATTACGGTTTATTAGCATGGTGTCGGGTGTACCTAAGAGGGATTTATGAGGGATAAAATGGGTTTATCAACACTTATAAATCATGATGGAAGTATGGGGAGGTGATAAAATATACCTAATCATTTTCTATTACACATAAAAAGGCATAGCAAAGATTACAGTCTTGATTAAGAGTGAAATAGAGAGGATCCCTTACCTTAATCCTGTTGATGTTCTCCACTTCCTATTAAAGAACTGAACAAACAAATTGGGTTTATTAATGAATTATTCAATAAATTCTTATATATTTAATTGGTTCAGTATAATCATTTTATGTTCACTTATAACCATTTTGATTGGTTATGAGATTCAATTTTATTGTTCTGGCTCTTTTGTTTTCTCGATTTTAATGATCGGTTCACTTATATTCATGTCTGGATAAACATGTAATTTTAAAGATGTTTTATGGAATTGAAGTTATATTCTATTTTTTCACATATAAGAGATTAAATGGTTTTAAATTTAATTTGGTTACATAGAGCGAAGTCAAATTATTATATAAAAACATAGTGACAACTGTTTTTGTTAATCGGTGGGTTTGATTACAAAGAATGCGTTTTGATTTATACCATTTGTACAAAAGGATTACAGAAACAAAAATAAGATATATTAAATTTATAATAATATGTCTCAATCGTAACACAATTTTTTTCATGACCATAATTAAACATAATAATAGAAACTGATAAATCGTTGTCCTTGAATGGGCTAAATTTGGACATCTCAAACAGTGCTTTCATTTCTTTCAAGTAAAAGGTGGGGAAAGGAAAGAAGATAATGATATATCCCATTAGCATAAAAACCTTCTAGTACATGTATGTTACTATATTTATCATAATTTTTGGGTTAAGGGAGGTGAGGAAATATTCAAAAAGAAAAGAACTTAAAAACAAATGAAGGAATTGTAAAGAGGAATTGACCTCTTGAGACTTCCTCCATTGAGAACCACTTAAGGGGATAGGTTTTGGTATTTTCAAGAGTTTGGGATCTTTTTGACGTGGGGTAGTATATTAGGGAGATATTTGGGTAGAATATTGGCAAGTAACAAGGCTTGAGAGGAGTGGAGAGAGGAGGTAGTGATGGGGGGGGGGTTGTAGTGGCGGAGGGGAGGGTTTTCCTAATTTTTTTAATCATTACTTTATTATTTCTTCACAAGATAAGGAATGGTAAGTATTACATGAACAAGAATAGTAATAAATTTATGTTACTTAGAACCAATTGGTGTTACAACAACATATCATCATAAATTACTCAATAAATCCATTATTTAGCATTTATCGTAACTTATCACATTTTACTATTCATAAAAATTTCATGTATTTCAGAAAAATCTTAAAAATTCACCCTAACCATTTTTCAATGTGTAGAATCCAAAAATGAAATCCATTTTTCAAAAATAATTTTCTAAATATGATTATTTTAATATTTAATATATTTTATAATTTATTGTGAAAAACCAGTTTCAAAACATTCATTTACTTATTCAAAAATATAGGTATATCGTACTTTCAACTTGAATATTATTTATATATCATCATAGGTAAGGTTACTATTAATTATTTTATATCAATATTCATAAGGGTATGTTAATATTTATAAGGGTAGGTTACTATTCACCAAAACCATAATTTTTCCCTATCTAACTCCAAATAACTTACGGATTGCAACCGTGTATGTCGGATTTTCAAAATTCCAAACAATGAAGTGACACAATTATGTTTAAAGGTCACTTAGCACTTAGTAGTTCATTATGGTGTGTTTTCATGTGATCTTATGACATATTTATAAGAAAGGAATTTTCTTTTGAAAAACATTGTGTCGTAATAGGCCCCCAGTTTCCTAGAGACCATATCAAGTACTGAGGATGTGGAAGATTGGGGAATATATAGTGTTTCTATATGTCCTTAATATCTTTTTATAGTGGGAGTGGATCCATGCTTGCTCCACCATTAGGAATAGGATTAGTAACACCTTGATAGGTAGGTAGTTGGAGTACTACTGGCAATACAGGTAGATGCAGAGGTCGTGGTTGGAGTAGGAGTACTTCAAATATACATCACCAATAGAGAGAACCTTTTCTAGGTTTTTAAGGAAAACACATTGCTAATAATCAATCCACATAAATTCAGTATAGCCTATACCAGATGACTAGGGTTTCAAACCATCTACAGTTCAAGGTACTATTCTAGTATCCTTTACTTTCTTTTCTTCCCTATTTAATAGAGGTGCATCACATTTCTTCATATTTTTCCGATTTTAGAGATCTTGAGGATCGATGTTCACATCTAAAGTGGTGTTATGATGTTGGATTCAACTTTGGGTATAGGTTCAAAGGGTATACACTAGTGCAAGGACTGCCCCCTGAGGAAGGCATATGTCATTTCTTATGGGACCTATTCATCCTTGAGATGACTGGATTTGAATTCATTATTAGAATGGAATGGTTGGTTACATATCATTCCTATGTTTGTTACTATCATTGGGGGGTCGTTTACATCACCCAACGGTGGTACTTATATTCATAGATTTTATTATAGTGAAAATCTGATGGATAGTAATAACTGAAAACTGAATGAAGGAAATGCTTAAGTATTGGACTTCACATATCAGGCAAATGAAACACTACCATTAAGACCTTTCACATGATTCTTTATGTATGTAGGTAGAAACCCATCTGATTCTTCTTGAAAACAAACACAAATTGTTTTTCACAAACTCATTTATCTCATGAGACTTTCCAATGAATCTAGGGGATATATAATGCTAGGCCCCACCAGTCATTTCAAGTTCAAATCATTGTTCATAAATTGATTTAATTTAAAAACAATATGCCCTATAAAAATATCCTCATTGAGTATAGAATATAAATTAATAAATATTTCCCCAGTTAAAATAACATTCCAAGTAATCACTATATGGAAAAATAGTATACAACTTAGACAATAATCATATTCATGATACAATAAATTTGGATTTTTAATGAAATATTAAATAATTTATGATCATAAATAAGAGGGTCATTATATAAACCATGTAAAATAAAATTGGTTCATTACATTAAAAACACGCCTCAACGAAAGGGAATTGAGATGAACTCCCATACAAGGATGATATCATTAATCAAATGAATGGATTATTCACATTGACATTAAATACAATTAAAAAAAGTGAAAAAATAAGATAATATTAAAAAATTTATTTTACAAATAATATTATCATAACATAATCAATGAAATAGAAATTTAACCCAATGAATGAAAATTGAGTTAAGAAACCCCTTACCACTTTGTAATCAGTCGAATCGTATCCCCTATAAAATAAATGATCATCAAATGAAATATTTAATAACATTAATATAAAGAGATTCATGAATTGATATATTAAATGAAAGTATGTATACCACACATATGAACTAAGGGTTGAATAAAGAATATATCACATAGATGTAAAAGTGACATGAGAAAACCGTTATATGGAGTATTTTGTCAAACTGTATGCCCTATAAAATTAATGATTATAAAATGAATCATTGAAAACCATTAAGATAAAAAGATTAATTATATCATATAAAAAATGGTAGTATATATACACCACAGATAATAAATAATTGGTGAATAATGAATATCTCATAGAAATAAAAGTGAGATGATTAAAAAATTACCTTATGTTCAAAATAATTCTTCATTTGTAATTAATTTCATGAATAAATAAAATTATATTCATTAATTAATTAATAAAAAACTTATTAAAAATAAATTTTATTTATTATAATTTTATTAAGTTCATTTATGGATATTTTAAAGAGTTATAATTTTTAATTTTGTTGTTCTTGGGGTGTTAGTTTCCTGGTTTCATGGTTGGTTCCCTTATGTATAATTATGAGAGTAATTATCAAATGGAAGAAAAACTCCATAAGTGGAATGAAATGATATTACTATAATTATGGGATTCTAAATGGTTTCATATATCTTTTTATTATATCATATTGGGATGATTCATTATAAAAAACGTGAATGAGAAACATTTAGTTTATTTTAGCAATTTTTCGATCATCATGAACTAGTTTTGTTTTGTTATTTAATTATATATATATATATGTGTGTGTTATATAACATAAAAAATGTAATTTATATATTATAATTTTTTTTAAATAATAATTCTTTTATTACCAGCCTTGATGGTGGTAAAGGAAAATGAAAACTCATCGTTCACGAAGGCTATGAGTCGACACAACACAAATGATGTTTTCAATTTTAAAATAAAAGTATAAGAGGAGAGATTTTAGGATGGATATTATTTTATAAAAATTAAATTAAATTTTATATAAGAAACTTGAGTTAATATTCCACTTTGGATAGGGTAGGTGAGGAGTGGATAATAATTTAAATTAAATTAAAAGATAATGAAGGGGTATTTTACCTCTTGAATATTGCCTCCCTAAGAACCTCCTTATGAACATAGAATTGGGATTTTGATAAGAACACAAGGTCTTGGATATGGGGGAGAGGATTGGTAATGGAATTGGGAATAATTGATAAAATATTAAAGTCTTATATGGTGTGAGGAGAAGGGGTGGTATTTATAGGAGAGGAGAGGGGTGTTTTAGATTATTTTATTAATTTGTTTAGTATCTTGGATCAAGATTGTCAATAGTGTTTATTATTATGTATAGATATAGTAAATAGTGAATCTTAGTTAGAAATAATCAGTTCTTATATATGTAATGACTCAAAAAATCAAGTATTTAACTTATAAATTTAAATGTCGTAAATTACCATATTTCATTATCCACAAAAAACTCATCTATTTCAGAGAAAAACAAAAAATTTACCCTAACCATTTTTCGATGTTAAAATTTTCAAAAATGGTATCCATTTCAAGAAAATAATTTTATAAATATAATAAATTTAATTTCTAATTATAATCATCATTTATCCAAAAAATACAAATTTTAATATTACTACTGATTTTATGACATAATAAAAATTAATTATGGTCTCATAAAATTATCTTATAATTATAAAACAATAAAATATTAAATCATGAATCTAATTTATGAAAATAAATTTTCTTTTAAATAATTATTTTAATTATAAAATTATAAATAAACATTTATAATCTACAAAAATACCAACACTTAATTTATCATTTTTAAAACATTTATTTACTTATTCAATGATATAAATATTTCATATTTTCAATTATGAGATATCAAAAAATTATTTATACTTTCATAGGTGAGGTTAATCCTCAATTTCCACATAACTATTCCTAATAGTCACATTACTATCCCAATAGTAATGTTAATATTTAATAGTATATCATAGTTTTTTAAGCTTAGTGTCACGTGAAATGTAAGGTATTGAATAAATTTTTTTAAGAAGACACATACCATAAAATCCTAGTTTGTTATATTATTACCTCCTTTTAAAAAAAATTCCTAGAATTTTTTCAGGAATATTTAATTCTAAATAGTTTTGGGTGGTTCTTCTTCATAAAATCCTCTGGCTTCCATGTTGCTTCATTAATTTTATGATTTTTTCAAAGAAGTTTTACCAGTCGAGTGGTCCGATTTCTCCATATTTGTTCTCCAGTGTTAGGAATATCTATAGGCTCTTCATATTAAGAAAAATCAGGTTCTAATTATATTTATTCATAGTTTATTACATGCATTGGGTCTAGAATTTAGTTCTTTAAGAATGATATGTATAACACATCATGAACTTTGGAGATACTTGTTGGGATTACTAATCAGTAATCTACAACTCTATTTATTTCTAGAATTTAAAATGGTTTGATATACATGGGGATCTATTTCCCTTTCTTACCAAATATTGTGGCACTCTTCAATGGGGATAGTTTCATAAAAACATGAACTCCTACATAAAATTACAAATCCATTCCCAGGTTATCATCATAAATCTTTTTCTTACTTTGAGTTTCATTAATATAAGACCGAATATTCTTTAACTTTATCATTGTCTTCTGGGCCTATATTTTTCCTCTCACTAACTTCATCCCAACATGTTGAAGTATGACATCTGTTTCCATATAATGCTTCATATG
Source organism: Viscum album (assembly GCA_963277665.1). Taxonomy (NCBI): domain Eukaryota; kingdom Viridiplantae; phylum Streptophyta; class Magnoliopsida; order Santalales; family Viscaceae; genus Viscum; species Viscum album. Next base: position 1,796,936,247 of record OY728120.1, read on the forward strand.
GCACCATTGGAAAACTAAAACAGAAGTAAATCTTATAGGAAAACTCTACCAAAGGTAAATAATGATCACACATACCTTGAAAGTCAAGTGAGACTGATCTAAACATGTCTTCCCTTTTTTGAATAGTCCATTTATATTTTCCATTGGTTTGAGGGTGATAACATGTACCCAAATAAATCTCAATATCCAAAGCCTTATGAAGACTCTTCCAAAATTTCAATGTAAAACAAGGATCTCAATCAGACATAATTGATAGAGGTGCACCATTTAGTCTTCAAATATTATTAATATAGTGTCTTCTTATGTGTTCAAGAGGTAAATATTATCTTATAGTAAGAAACTGATCCAATTTGTTAAGGTCATCAACAATAAACCACATCATATCATTCTTTTTCGGGGTATTTGTTAATCTAATGATGAAGTCCATAATAATGTCATCCCATTTCTATATACTAATAGGCAGTGGTTACATGAATCCTCTAGGATTTTGTCTCTATGACTTCATTTTTTTGGTAGACTAGACATGTTGACACATATTTATCAATTTCCTACTTCATATTATCCCACTAAAATTTTCCTTCAGATCCCTATACACCTTTGTACTACGAGAGTGTATAGAGAAATTTGACCTATAAGAATAATCCAATAGATACCTTTTTAGAACAAGTATTTATGGAACACATAACCTTTTTCCAAATTTTATATATCAATCCTCATACATGAAGTTTTCCAATTTTCCATCCCTAACATTATTAATTTTCTTTTGAAAATTATCATCCTAAAATTAATAACTTTTTTATCTTATTCAGTAAAGATGGATTAACAGTCATTTGAAAAAGGAATGGTGTTTATCCTTATTTAATAATTCCCATATCCATCTTTACTAAATCCATGAACATGGGATCTCTCTCAATCTTCATTTGGGTCATAAATCCGTGATAGTTTCTACTTAATGCATCAAATAACTTATTTTCCTTCCCTGGGAAATAGTGTATTGAGAAATCATAGTCTTTGAGTAAATCAAGCCATCAACTTTTCCTCATATTGAGTTATTTCAATGTAAATATGTATTTAAAACTCCAATGATTAATATATATCTCATATCGTTCACCATAGAGATAGTGTATCCATATATTAAAAGAAATTCTTGTGGCTACAGACTCAAGAACACGAGTTGGATAATTTTTTTCATGAATAATCAACTACCTTAATGCATATGAAATTTTTTTGTCATTTTGTATAAGAACACAACACAATTCTTTCCTTGATGAAACAATATATATAGAAAACCCACAATTTCTTAAAGTTAGAGTAAAAATTAGTGAAATTACAAATATTCTCTTCAATTTTTCAAAAAAAAATCTACAAATTCTTTTTTCTTTATGAATTGATCCCATTTACCTGTGATCTTGGTTAAAGGGTTATCTGATTTGAAATTTTTTTGAACAAACCCATAATAGTAACCTACTAAAAAAATGAAACTATGTACCTCAATTACGATTGTTGGATTAGGCCATTCTTGAATTTCCTTTGTCTTTACAAGATCAAATGATATTTCATCCTTAAGGAAAATATGGCCCCAAATGAAATTTCCTAAAGATAAAATTCACACTTTCTAAATTTACCATATAACTATCTTTTTCTAAGAGTCTTAGAAATAATATTCAAGTGATTATCATGGTCTTAAAAGGTTTTAGAATACAATAGAATGTCATCAATGAAAACTACAAATAAAGTTTCATGATATTATTTGAATAATCTGTTCATTAGATCCATAAAAATTGAGGATTTATTAGTCAATCCAAATAGAATTATTTTAAACTCATAATGTCCATAACTCTTTGGGAAATTTGTCTTCAGAATATATTCCTTCATTTCTTGGAAATGATGATACCGAAAATGAAGGAAAATCCTTGAAAAATATTGATCTTAATGAATTTGATTAAATAAATCATCAATGTGAGATAGAGGATACTTGTTTTTTAGTTTAATAGCAATGATTTATTTATTTTCAATACATAACCTCATGGATCCATATTTCTCTTAACAAAGAGAATAATTTCTACCCTAGGAGAAACACTAGGGTGAATAAATTACTTATTACTAAAATCATCTATTTGTTTCAACAACTCCAAAAACTCCACATTTTTTCATTCTATAAGGTGTATTTGATATTATTCTTGCATTAGGGATTAAATCAATGGTATACTTAACTTCATTCTCTAGGGGGTGTCCATGTTATTTCATAAGAAATACATCAATGTATTCCTGTAAAAATGGTACATCTTTAATTTGAAGACTAATTTCCTCATTTGAAGAAGTTTTTTTTTCTCTTCCACCCTAATAATTTGATTTGGTAGAGCTACTCAAGGTGGATGTATATAAGAATCCCATGATTAGGTTTTAGATCTAAAGATATGGAATTTTATATCCTCCTCACAAAAGAGAATTTACTTCCTATTTGAATAAATATTTGAATCATATTTTGAAAGTCGGTACATAATTATAATTATATCAAATTCAACCACATGTATGATGATAAGGTTCAAAAATAAAGCTTCTTTATGTTTCATAATGGGGAATTCCTGGAATATTTTTTTACAATGGGACTTCCCATATGAGTTTTGACTAACAAATCAATTATTAAATAAAAATTGAATTGTCTATTTTTTTAGGAAAACTATGTCGATATTAAAGAGTGAGATGATCCAAAATAGAATAAAACATTTTATAAATTTGAAGACATGATTAATGTACCCACCACCACATAATTGATTACTTTTACTACAATTGTGGTGATCACATAAGCTTAGCCATATCCCCTTGGACTCTTATATGGTATATTCCCCTGAAACACATCACATTGATTTGAATAATTCCTTGTTTCTTTATAGATGAAGAATTTAATATCATTGATTTGTTTACCCTTGTATTCATTATCTCTATTTCCCTTTTCCCCACACTTATAAAAAACTCAAATTCCTTTCCTGAATTTTACAGGATGATTCTTTCCACAATTTTCACATAATGGGAATTTATTTGATCCCCTATTATTATTTTATGATTTATCCTTTTCATGGTTATCAGAAGACCACTTATTCTATAAATTTGCATTTAACTTATATGATCAAGAAATTTACTCCTCTGTTTTCATGGATCTTAATACTATTTCATCATATGATGAAAATGTTTGAGAAGACACTTCCCTTTAGAGACTTGGATTAAGAACATAGAATAAATGATAAATCTTGTCTTTTGAGTCATGTATCTAATATATATAATATGTATCTTGTCTTGTGAAGGTAACCTCATACACTACAACACTTTGTTCTTCCTTTTTCTTTAAGCTATATAATTTTCTATTAATTTAACTTTGTTTTTCATGAGGGAAATAATTTTTAAATATTGTTTCTTTAAAATTTCTATAATACATGTCTTCTATTTCATCTTCCTAATTAGTATTCTAGATCAATGACCACCATTGATAAAAATTTCCCTTGATTCAATATACCTCTAGTATTACCTTTTCACTTTCATCACATCCCAATTTCATAAATATATTTTCAAGGGACTTGATCTATAGCTAAGCTAATACTGGATTTGTATCCCCACTAAAATATGGGGTCTTTTTTCCCATGAAATGACCATACATAGGTGTAGTATTTTTATTAGTCCTTACATGAGTACTTTCTTAATATGGTCATGATCTACTCAGCTCCAACACCAACTGTATTGAATCTCTAAATGGGTAAATCCCTATATTGTTTGTGGGTATTGATTTTTTTTTCTTCCATTAGTTTCCATCACTAAATAATGGCACACACATTGAGTTATCTCATAATCATCATGACTATTGAGCCAAAAAATCACTATAATGAATTATTATAATTATCATGTTTATTTAACATCTAATTACTATGGTTTCTACTAAGCCTACTCTAATACCAATTGTAACAACTCTAACCCCAGTATACCAAAGATAGTGGTTATTTTTTTATAATGTAATTTTTACAAGATATCACACCACCAATGATTGACCAGTTTAGTATTTTTGAAGAACTATATGCTTATATGGTTACCATTTTATATTTTTAATTAAATAGAGAACATAACAAAATAAAATAAACTACTTCCTTGATAATTATTCAAGGATTTAATCTTCATTACATGTGAAAGGGGAAAAAATAAAATGGTGAGCCAAAATTATTAGTAAGGGTTAAATATAGTAGAAACATGAATAAAAAATAAGTTAAACATAATAAATAAGGCATTTTTTCAAGGTTAATAATAGAAAACCACATCTCATTGAATAAATAAACTGAGAATGAAAATGCATCCCTAGATTTTATTATATTAAAAATATCATAGATAGTAATAACTCAATAATGAATGAAGTAAATGATTAATTGCTAGATGTAATGTATTTGGAACATGAACAACTACTATAAACACTATTCACAATACATTTTATGTATATTGGTAGAAATATATCATATTACTCTTGTAATCAAATGAAAATGGTTTATCACTAAATAATTTGTCTCATGTGACCTATTGATGCTTCAAAGGGATATATAATGTCAGGAACCACCCTTCACGTCATATAAAAAATCATTCTTCATACATATTTTTAATTTAATAATAATATTCCTCATCAAAATATCCATATTAAGTAGAGGATATATATTTATCAATATTTTCCTAGTTAAAATAATATTCATATTAAACACTGTATGTAAAAATGTTATAGAGCATAGAAAATAATCATATCCAAGAGAAAATAAATATTTATATTTAACAAATTCTTCAATTTTTTATGATAAAAAATATACGGGTTAGTATATACACCCTGTGAAATAAAATAATTTCATAACATCCAAAATATTCCTCAATGAATGGGAATTGAGACAAAGTCCCATACAAGGATCGTATCATTAATAAAATGAATTTATTATGTGTATTCACGATAAATCCACGTAAAAAAGTGGAATTAAAACATATTATAATCAAAATCCAATGTACACATAACCTTATAATGAAATAATCAATGAAATAGAATTTTAACCCAATGAATGTAAATTGAGATAAGAAATATGTTACCACTTTATAATCAATCGAATCGTATGCCCCATAAAATTAATGATCTTAAAAGGAAACATTGAATGCAATATATATAAATACACTCATTATAAGATATATTAAAATTAAATATTGCAACCACACACAGTAAATAAGGATTTAATATGGAATAGATCTCACAGAAGTGAAAGTTAGATGACAAAACACTTACCAGTAGTTATCAGTAAAACTTTATGCACCATAAAATTAATAATTATAAAATGAGAAATTTAATACCATTAATATAAATAGATTCATAATATAATATATCAAAATATTGTATATATACAACATATATAATAATTAGTAGTGAATAAGGCATATCTCACAAAAATAAAAGTAAGATGATAAAAACCATACCTTATGTACGAAAGCGTTCTGTACTTGTACTTAATATCCTAGATAATAAAATTAGATTCATTAATCACTTAATTAAGAACCTATTAAAAATATATTTTATTTATGGTAATTTTATTATAGTCATTTATGGACATTTTTCTTGAGTTATAATGTTTAATTTTGTTGTTCCGAGAGCATTTGTTTCATGGTTTTATTATCGGTTACCTTATGTATAATTATGGGAGTTCTTGTAAAATGGAAGAAAAAAAAATCATAAGTGGAATGAAATTATATTAATATAACTCTTGGACCTTAAATGGTCTCATGTATCATTTTTATATGGTATGAGGATGATCCATTAGATTAAAGTTTAATGATAATTTTTTAGATCGTTTTGGTGCTTTTTAGATCAACATGAACTAGTTTTGTTTTTTTATTTAATATCATATCATATATATATATATATATTAGTTAAAAGACAAAAATGTTATAATTTAAATATTATAATTTTATTTTTCCATAATAATGGTTTTATGAGCTTCCTTTAAGGGGGAAAAGGTGAACAGAAACTCATCATTCATGAAGGCGGTGAATCGACACATCATAGATGATGTTTTAATTTTTAAAATAATAGGATAAGGGAAGAGATTTGATGATGGATATTCTATTTGAAAAATTAAATTACTGTTAATATATGATATTTGAGTTACCATACAGCTTTGGATATTTGATATTAGGATAGGATAAGATGATAAAAAAATAAAAGAGAAAGAATGAGAATTTAACCTCTTCAATATTGCCTCCATGAGAACCTCCTTAAAGAACATGGAATGTCTTTTGGTAATTCCAGAATGTCTTGGTTCTGTGGAATATTAATGGGAAGGAAATAGAGAATAAAATATAAAATATTTAAGTATTATATGCTGTGAGGAGAATGTGTGATGAGTGGGGGTATTTATATTGGATGAGAGGGGCGTTTTCTGATTATTTTATTAATTTGTTTATTATTTTAGCTCAAGACTATAAAGTGTATTGATTATTGTAAATAAAATAGTTAAAAGTGAATGTGAGATCAAAATTATGGGTTCTAATATAATAAATAAATAAATAATTCATAGATTAAAATTATAATTTTAAATACAGTAAATTACTGTATTTCACTATCTACCAAAAATTCAACTGTTTCATAAAAATATAAAAACCAGACCCTAAACATTTTTCAATATTTATATTTCAAAAATGGACCCCATTTTATGATAATAATTTTATAAATATTATAAATTTAATTTCTAATTAAAATCATCATTTATTTAAAAAAGTATACATTTTAATATTATAACTGGTTTTACGACACTTTGAAAAATTAATTTCGGTCTCATAAAATTATATTATAATTGTAATACAAAAAAATATTAATTCATGAAACTATTTTATGAGAATAAATTATATTTTAAATTATTATATTAATTTCAAAATTGAAAATAAAAATTTATGTTCCACAAAAATATCAACATTTAATTTATCAATTGAAAAATATTTATTTACTTATTCCCTGATATAAATATATCATATTTTTATTTATGGGATAACTAAATTTTCTTTGTGATTTAATAGAAAAGTTTATTATTATTATGGACACATCACTATTGGTAATATTCAAATTATTATTCCAATTTTCATGTAAATATTTAATAGTATATCACGGTTCGTTTAGGCTCAGTGTCAATGTATGCTTGTAATGTCCCAAACGTTCATTAATGAAAATTCTTCTTGATCTAATTAAATATCTTATTATGGTTATATAAAATGCTAACTTCATTGTTTTTAGGTTTATATATTTTAAAATACTTTTAAAAATTGTTTTCATTGCTAATATAGTCGTTGAACATTGGTCACATGATTAGTATAAATATAGGGCTTTAAAAAATCCAATTTACTCAGACAAAGGAAGTGATGGACTAATCCAGTAGACTTTCCTTGTACGAAGCCCATTTTTCCGAGCATAAAAAAGAGGTTGCGTCATTGGGTTTTGATTTTTACCAAGTTCAAGCTGAGCATGAACATGTTAAGCTTGAGCGGAATCGACTACGGGATAACTGGAAGTTAATAGAGGTTACCACACAAGCGATGTTATCTATGCTACCCCAAGAGTCTGTCACGATCACACACCTTACCCTTCAGTATTATGTGGGTGTTATAAGGTGTTATGTAACAAGAACCTAGCACTATGACTATGTACATTATTTTTGTATAAAGAATGTGCATTCATTTTATTATTGTTACAATCTAAATAGTTTTTAAAGCAAAAATAGTATTTTTAGTCAATATTCAACTAAGTAATATATTTTTATGAATTAATGTATTTTTAAATTAAATAATAATTTAATAAATTATTATTATTATTATTAAATTACTTTATATTATATATAAATTATCCTATAATTTTATGAATGTAATTGTAATTTTTATTAAGGTTTGAAAACTATATTTGTCAAGCCCCATAAATTTCTTAATATTGTTATGTCATTTTACTTTCAATTATAAATTTTGGGTTATGACTTCTCACCTACCCTATAATTTCCTATTCATGCTTGAATAATGATATATCCCCTTTCTCTCTCATTAATTCCTTCCATGTATACTTGTTACCGTGCTGAAATTCTGTATGGAATTTCTCTCTCCTCATTTACATTCAAGTAATTATTTTGTATAATGAGTTTAAATTCCATTTCAATTGTTGGGACATGTATCTATATGACCCAATTACTATCCATTTCTTGTACATATTATTATACACCCCTTTATCTCTCATCAACCATTTTTTATGAACTCTTATGTCACACCATTATGCTGCCGAAATTGCACCTTGATTTTCCAATCCAAAGTCATTATGTAGTAAATACCATTCCCATTTCCCTTACAAGGGTATTCACCTTTATGCACATTTAATTATTGTTTAAAGAGTTTCATGAATGAATTCCACCATCCTTTATCACGGAATAAATTATTTTTCTTAATTAATCCATGTTTTATGATCCATGTGGCACACTTATACATGAAATGAAATGTTTAAGAATGGTGCGCCCTAATAGCGCTCCAATGCATTGGGTAAAGTATAGTAACATGATAAGTCATGTGAAATGGGTGTTTACTCATGATAATTCAAGTGTAATGAGGGTTTAATAATTCTTCATGTGCAATGAGCGTTTACTCATGCTCCATGTGCAATGAGCCTTGGGTCAGGATAATTACAAGTTAAGTATTGTTGCCACATTTCCATGTTATGATTATCATGATTTATCATGCCTTTAAATTCATATTTCTCTTGTGATCCATTCATATCATTATTGTATAACAGTTATTCTATTCCTCATTTTATTATATGTTTATTCCCTTTTTGGGCTCTACAACTCACCCTTTTTTATGCATGTCCCCAGGTAATCCCATTCAATGCTATGTACGAAGGAATGTAGTGGTCATGTAAAGGATGTTTTTAATAAAGATATTGTATTTAATTTTTTACGTTTTTATGTAATGATCTTAATCCATAAAGACAATATACCTCTTGATCTTCCATGTTGTATCAAGTGAAGGTTTTCTCTAATAAATCATGTTTTAGTGTGTAATAATGAATAGGGTAGTCATAATGCTGTTGAATAATTTTTTAAGAAGATATACACTATAAAATCATAGGGTGTTATAAGGTCTATAATTACATAGGAGTAGCCAAAGAAAAATTTTGATTTCTAGAGTTTCTTTGGGATAGATGGTTATTACTGTTGTTTTATGTAGGACTTATAATGCTTAATATTAACTCTTATGGGCTTGACTAACAATGGTGAGAATTATATATGGTTAGAATCCTATGGGATATCCTTTTAAGAGTTTAATGGGAGATTGACTTTAGAACCAATCTTGATTCTATCAAATTAATTTAGAATTAATAAAATATATTACGATGCACAAGATATCAGGTTACGATCCATTTCGATGTAGAATGATCAAGCCTTTGCATATGGGTCATGGCAGTAAAGGCCTAATGAGATGAATTACCTAACACACAATATCGATTTGGAAGATATTGTAAATGCCTTGTATTTTTGAATGAATTACCTGATGGGAGAGAACATTGTGTTGTTTATAGAACAAAAAAGCCTCACGTATATTTTCAAATAGCCAGACTTGAATTTTAGGTAGTGAAGATGGGTTGAATATTTATAGTTTTTTGACTTCAAGCTTTCCTATATGCATTGGAAGGGAAATGATGTTGTCGATGTTCTAAGAAGGAGAACTCAGACATACGTTGTTCAGGAGGCTAGTAGAAAATTTATTCTTATGGATATATTTTTTGATATGCATAGTGAGGTGTGGGATTGTCTTGAATATCCTGATGGATTGGTCCTATGGGATGAAATTTCTAGCGAGGAACCACATAGTGATTGGACTATCCATGATGATGAAATAATACATATACATGGGATTATATGGGTTCCCATTGATATGAGATAATAGCTGATGTTTGGGTCACATGCTACACTGAGGATAATTCACTCGGGTTTCTCTAAGAAGTATCATGATATGCGTTGACAATATTGGTGTACAGGGATGAAATTTCTGATAGTAGGTTTTATCACTAGGTGTTCTATCTTTCACTAGATGATGGTGGAACACCAGGGAACCACTAGATTACTACAACCATTACTAGCCACAAAATGGAAATGGGAGGAGTTGTGATGGATCTTGTTATCCTATTACCGAATCCACCTTGAGGTTGTGAAAAAGATTGTGTAGTCATAGATCAACTAATGAATGAATCCCACTTCCTTCTTATCTGAGAGAATTTCCTAGTTGATGAGATTGGAAGACTATACATTTTTGAGATCATACAGCAACACAGGATCCCTTGTACACTTGATTAAGATGGGGATTCTCATTTCACATCGATGTTCTAGACGAGGTTATAAATATATATGGGTACACTAATTTTAATGAGAATTTTATTTCACACCTACACCGATGGACAATTCGAAGAGACTATACAACTGTTAAAGGATATGTTCGAAGAACATTTCTTTGATTTTTGCGGTTCTTGGGGGAAGTAAATCCCCTAGATTTAGTCCTTCTAGAATAAAAACTTTCAGGTGATGATACATATGGCTTCTTATGAGGCTCTATACTATAGTTAATTACATTCACCCTTATTCCAACTAGAGGTAGGATAGGTAGCTCTCTTGGGTCCTCAACTCATTTGGGAGACTTTGGAGTAGGTTTATCTGTTCAAGAAGTAGATGAATACTTCTTAGTATCAATAGAACTATTTTACATATTTTCATCTATGACCTCTAGAGTTGGAGCTCAAGGATTATGTTTTCCTTACAAGAATCACCTAGACTCATGCATATATGGATACAAAGTCAAGGGAAACTCTCGATGTACTTTTTCGGTCCATTTGGGATTCTGGATAGAATCTGTTCGATAACCTATTGGTTTCTATTACCTTATAGGTACTATTATATGTATGATATCTTCCATGGTTCCTATCTTTGTTGTTATCGTGTTGAACTATCTCATACTTTTAATCCTGAGGATGTAAATAAAAATTGTGATTCTTCTTTTTGAGGAATATCCTACACAAATCATCAAGTGGAGAAAAAAGGATATCTAAGGATGATTTTCACCATTAATATGGGTGTTATGGAATCATGACCCTGTATAAATGAGACTTGGGAGTGGGTGGATGATGTTCATGCCCAGTGGATAGAGCTCTTCTTATATAGCATTTCTCTACCCCCAGAAGTTGAACTCAGGGACACATTAATTTATATTGGGATGACTATAAGAACAAAGCTTTTCATGAGGTCCATATCCTTTAATTTTTTTTTCAAACTCTTTATTTTCAAACTAATATGGATGAATAATAATTTAATGGTTGTTTGAGGGGAGGGGTTTGAGGCTTGTTCGAATCTTGGAACCCCAGCCAGTGGAAAAATTCCATGGTATACAAGGTGAGTATAAAATATGTGAGTCTGTATGCATAGTTTCCCCTAACTATGTGGGGAAATTTAGAGAGGAAATAAAGGCACATTGTTTTCCCTAATAGTGTTCTCAAGGCCTCACACATGTGTGGTTGGTCTATAATTGTTACAATATCCATGAAGAATGGTTAGCACACATTTTATCAAACTGTATATCCAAATGGGGTGAGGTCCCCCCTTAACGAAATTAAACACACATGGTTAGTGAATATTTTGGCCAAATGTGTGGCCAAACCAAGATCCCCCTTAAAAATTGGAAAAAATTACAATTTCTCTTAAATTTTTTTATCTTCACCCCCAACTATTTTATTTTCCTAGTAGTAGGGAGCTCTATTTATTCCCTTTTTGAGCGCCTTAGAATCCCTAACCTTGGATATTTGATATCTCAGTTGTCTAGACTTCAATTCTAGCACCATAGGGATCATTTAATAGCCATAGTTGAGTATTCTATTCCTCTACCACCTTTAACTATTTTTATTTCTCTCAATAGAGTTATTATGGTATAAGTTCTTTTTCCCTATTTTCAGGGTGTTCATCTATTCTTCCATTTTCCCTTGATCTAGGCCAAATGAATGGACGATACTATATGAGGAGAGTTCTACATGTCCGAGGTAGGTGGTCTAGTATTCATTACTTAAATTCATAAGGTTCTATTACATGAGTTGTATGAAACATTCCAAATTCTATGTGCATTTCTATATATTACACATAAGGTATGTTAAATTTAATTCATATGATAAAATTGATCTGGTGGTCCCTTATTTGGGTTGGGTTATGTTCCTTCAGCCATTTACACCCTTATAGGTTTTCCCATAGTTTCTCCTTGATAATATTAAATGAATAAATGACCAAAACATTTTCTAAATGGTTTTGGTGTGACTCTTAAGTAAGAGGATTATAATTATTTTAAATGATCGTGACAGGTATGAACACATCACCAGAATAAATGGAACAATGGTTACACACTTGTTAAAATGAATGTCAACAATTGTGAAACCTATTTGACTATTAACAGAATTGTGAATGATATTGGGAATGGTGACCCCTGATAATCATAGTATATTGGAATGACGACCCTTGTGCAAGTTATATATATATGGGCATGAAGAAACTATATTGTTATATTAGGAATGGAATCCCTATATTATGGTATTGGGAATGGTGTCCCTATAATGTGATTCTAGGAATGGAGTCCCTATACTATGATACTGGAAATGGCATCCCTCTGCTGTGATACTAGGAATAGAATCCCAATATTGTGATAGTGTCCATGATATCCCTATACTATGATTCTACGCATGTAATCCCTATATTGTAATACTAGTCATGGTGTCCCTATTCAATGAAACTTGTTTTGGAATCCCTATAATATGACACTGGGCATAGAATCCCATCAAACTGTGATATCAGGAACGGCGCCCCTTACTAATATGATATCGGGAATGGAATCCCTTACTATGATATCGAGCATTGTGTCCCTTGGTTTCTTATTTAGAGATATTCTGGAATGGGAGGAAGTAGGGAGTGTTAGTTAGGTTTCCTCTAGGAACCAGAGTTCACCCATTTACAATTAGTATCTCTACTATTCATTATTATATCTATACACTGCCCTGTTTTGTACACAAACTAGATATTTAAATATTTCGTTGGTGCTGTCTTATTGAGCTTATATCACACCTCTTCTAGGTTGCCGATGGTACATGTGAAGACTATATGCTTGCAGGTGTAGATAAAGAGAAGTACCCTCTTATGGAAATATGAGATATTTCCTGAAATAGGATGAGATCTTAGTAAAAGATGAATGGACTAGAGCTTGGGATGCTTGGATAGAGTTTGGAAATTTTTTTCCTTTTGAATACCATGTATTGTATAGATTTCTGACTTCCATGTATACATTTTATCTCTATATTTTAGACACATGACATCATTATATTTTGTATGTGATAAGATTTATTGTCATTGATAATTATTTACCTTTGAGATCTCCCTTAGTAGAGAGCCTCTGGCATAATGGGAGGCATGATTGAGGCTATTTGAAAAACTAGGCATAGGGAGCTTCTGTGTGGAACTCGGGTCTAGGATTTCAGTCATACAGTTGTTGGTTCAGTGGTTACACGCACCTAGAAAACTATGAATGAGAACATATTCGAGAATCAAGTCCCCTCAATTCACATGGGGTCCTTTTCCATTCATCTGGATGTGTTTCCTACTTCCCATGCACAAACATTTTCAATGAAAAATTTCTTCTTCATCCAAACAATTCTACAGATTCTTGGTGTGCACGGCAGGTAAAGAAGAAAAACTATTGTTAAATACATTCATTGAATTACATTGATCAATCTGTTGTTCAAGGTGAACATTGATGATGTGGATTCATGCACACTAGGACCATCAGGGTGTGGCAGTGTAATCCACACCCTTAGTATATTTTTCAAGGGATTCACCTCACATTAAATTGGCAGTGGAATTTTTTATGAAGATGAACTTTGGTCCATTATTCATGTTTTAAAGCACGCATCTCATCTTGAGTGGATATTTTTATGTATCGAATCTGACTCAAAGCCATTAGTGGAGGCAATGAGGGCTATAACCAGACAAGATCTATAAGTATTGTTACATTGTTGGATCAATTTTTTCCATAGAACTGATCAAATAAAACTCATAATGTCACATTTTTTAAGGGAGGCTAATCAACTTGTAGATGCCTTAACAAAGAGGGTAATTATGGAGACGATCATGATGTTTTCCTTTAGGGTACCATATTTCTATTCATCGATTATTGACGAGGAAATGTGGGGTGTGAACCACTCACACATTCTTAAAACTCCATCTAACACCTAACAACTTATTTTAATTTTTATTTAAAAAAATTCTAGGGCCAAATATGTCTTATCCCTAAAACATTTTGGTTTCTAATAAATATTTATTCATGTTTAATTTATTATATTGGTATTTCAATAATTATATAAGTATTACTCATTCATTATTAATTAGTAATTTTATATAAATCACATATTTTTAAATGTACATTATAATATGTTTTATGTTTATTTTAACATTTATCGATTTTTAATATTTCATTAATTTATATAATTAATATTATTAACCTTTTTAAAGGTTTTCTAAACTTATTTGTTTTTAAAAATTAAATTTTATTCTTTCAAATATTTATTCATTTATTATTATCCATTTTTTTAATACATATACACTTCTAATATTATTATAATGTATTCATTTTTAATATTTATTTGTTTAATACTACGAAAATTTATTCATTTTTAATATTTATTTATAAATTATTATTTATTAATATTTAATTTTTTAATATTATCATAATTTATATAACTAATATTTATTCATTTCTATTTTAATATATTTTATTTAAAAATTTATACAATTATTATTTATCAATTTTTAATTAGTAATTTATTATATTTTTTAATCCAAATTCCTTTTTTAGTATATATTTAGTTTTATTTTAATATTTATCTATTTTTATAATTTTTTTAATATATATAATATATAAAATATATTTATTTTTCAAATTTTTGGAAATTAAAAATATTAATATAATTTATTATTTATTAAAAAAATTATAATAAGTATGATTAATATTATTTATTCATTTAATATTATATATTAACATTTAATATTTTAATTCCTTTTTAATATTTTTTATTTATTTAATTACAAATTAATTTTGTAGTCTTTTAAGATTCATGTTTTTATGATTAATAATTTTTTATAATTTTTAAATTTTTATAAAATGGTATTTAATACTGCTAAATTTACTACCAATAAAATTATAATTTAGTGCGGATAAAAATCATTTTTTTATTTTTTTCATTGATAAGTTATTTTCGTCAAATGTTTTTTTGCTAGCATTAAAAAAACCCTTTCTCTTCTTCAAAAAAACCTGATAGAGATCTATGCTCCTCATTCCATTCAAAGTCCCACAAAATCTGAACCCAATGGCCTCCTCCTTCGAATTCATTAGATGAATCTCCCCTTGACTAAAGGTATCTATGTCGATTGTTTCATGTTTTTAATTGATCATGCATAGTTTTTTTCATTTTTAATTTTTCTCTCTATCCTGTCGAAGCACACAAAGTTTAGTGTTTTCATTTCTTTGTGTCTTAGTTGCATTGTGAGGTTTCCTCATGCTATTGAGTGTCACTATTTTATTAATTACTCTATTTAAACAAAAAGAATACACAATTCCATATCTTTGGTTTTATGTGGTGGTATGTTTGATGTCTTAGGTCTTTGATGCTAAAGTGGTAGACATTAGATCATTCCTTGATTTCTTATGCTTTATCATGGATTTCTTGATGGCTTTTCCCTTTTTGGAATCTAGGGATATAACCATATCCTGATGTGAGAATAAAATATTTTATTCCCGAATTAAAGCACTTGAGACATCAAATATGGTTCATTTCTCATTCATTATCCATGTGGTGCTAAGTTGAGCTTCATTTTCTTAATTTATACTTCATGAATATAATATTAAAATCCATATGCATACATAACACATTAACACATGGACATACAACATGAATATAATACAAGTGTAATTTTTTTAGTAATATGAATATATAACCCATGTAATTATAGGAATACAATATTACTTTCACATATATACCTCTCAAAGAATAAAAAATATTACAGTTTAAATTTAAAAACTATATAAAATATAAGTATTAGTGCACAAACAAGAATTGTAAACACTTATATAATGTAGAATAAAGACCAAATAAAACATAATAACTCTAAAAAATTAAACTTATTTAACAATATTAATTTATTCATATATTAAAAAATATACAAAAAAGAATTAAAAATAGTATAAAAAATATATATCACCAAATATAATTGTAAGATAATAGGACATTTAAAATAATATTAGATAACAATAACAAATTAAAAAATTACAGAAAGTTGAGAGGTGGAATGAAATACATTAAATTCAAGAACAAAAAACTCCAAAAAAATCTCACCTTTTTTTATTAATGAAAAACATTAAAAAGGTTCCAAAAAATACTCCCCCATTTTTAATTGATAAAAATGATAGGACAATTAAAAATATATCATGAAAAAATAATATAAATAGAGGATAAAGTAGGGATAACATGAGAAAATGACCATCTTCCATTAAAAAATTAAACATGAATGAGAAAAACATGATGTTTATGTCCACCACTTCTATTATTACAAAGTCTATCGGGAAATACCCCAAGTTATTTTATAGTGGTGGGTTCTTGGTTGTTTTAGGATTGTGTATAGGGAATTCATTGTACAAGTACATGTTTTTGGTTGTGCCTCTATTTTTTTTGATATTGTTAAATTCCATTATTATAAAATATATTTTTAAGTAATATATTGTTGGTTGGATTTTTATAAATTTTAAAATGTAATATTCCTAATAGATGTGATGAATTTGATTCAAATACATTATAAAAATTTATAAAAATAATTAATTTTTATGATATTAAAATATTATTATATATACCATATTACTTATCTAGTTGTAGAAATCCCTAGGTTTTACGTGGATATTGATGTTGACAAGTAGTGAATTATTTTCCTTGACAAATCTATTTAAAAAATAGAATGAGTTATAATATGTCTCTTATTTTTGTAAAAAAATTATTGTTATTATAATTTAACTTCTTAAAATTATTTGAATTTATATATATTTACAAGTTATTATCATAATGATAATTTATATCAAATATGATGACTATATGTGTGTATATATTAGTAATAGCATGTTAGTATTCTAGGATCAAAACTTCTGTGTATTCTTTTATTGAATATGAATATTATTGTATCAAATAGGATGAATATGATAAGAAAATTAATGGATTCCAATTGTATGACAAAATAGTTTAAGGATGGTGTTAAAGAGTTCATCAAGTTTGAAAAATATCATGCAAATGAACCTTATCAAATTCTTTATCCATGTTTATATTTATATTTATTTAAAATTAATTAGTCTAGAGGATTTGGGAGAACTTTTTATCTATCATGAAATAGACCAGAGTTGAACATGTTGGACTAAGAATTGGGAAGAATGGAATGTATATAGTAACTTGGATAACACTACAGTTTATATTTAATACGATATGATTAGAAGTGTGAATGATGATGAAGATCATATCATGAATATTATTACAAGTGTAAACAATGATGATTATTATATCATGGAAATAATAATGGAAGTTGAAGATGAAATTTGTGATTGTCCATGGTTATTTGAGAAGTAAATGAGATATGAAAATACACCATTGTATGCAAGTTTTACTCAATATACAACACTGTTAGCCATACCGGCACAATATAATTTAAAATTTGGAAACATATGGCGTGACACTAGCTTTTTTGAAATATTTTATCTCTTGAATAATATTATAACAGAAGATAATGAGTTTCCCTTTTAAAAAATATGATGATAAACAATTTTTATACTAAATGGGTATGATCTTTGAAAGAATACATGCCTATAAAAATAACTATATATTGTTTCTCAAGGACCGTTAATCAATTAAAAAATTCCCTATGTGTAGTGAATCTATAAACAAGAAAGATGAATCATTTCCTTAAAAACATTTATAGTAAATTCAAAATATTAAATGGATTAAAAACAAATATATAAGTGAGTATACTTTGATTTAAATAATGTGAAATGTAGAAAAAATAATTTAAGATGGGAGAATTCATCACCAAGTAAACCCTACTTATTTTGGGGAAAAGTGATCATGAGTATCCTAAATTTGGAATTGAGCTAAGAAAACTCTATATTGTTCTACCTATAGATAAAATCAATCCATTTGGTTTTTGAAGTATTACTTATGGTATATGTCTTGTTATGTAGGTAAATTATAACATTCCACCATAGTTATGTATGAATAAAAATCACACTATATTGTATCTTCTTATATCAGGAACCACTACATTTTAACCCCCCCCCCCAATTTGAGTCTATCCATCCCCCTCAATTTCATACCTTACCATATGTAATTTAATTTTTCATAACAATTTCATTAAAATGTGAATTGGAAAGATACTAACACCTTTTGTATTCTAAAATTCTACATGGTGAAATTGATTGTGATTTATATCTATCAGTACCCACTCATTTCTTTGTGGAGATGGGTATAGTGTACAATATCCAAATCGATATTATATATAATAAAAAACTAAAAAAGGTCACCTGGTTGAAGGGATTCATGTATATCAAGAGTCAAACACTAATCAACCTACCCCCTTGTTGTTTTATATGTTTACATTGTAGAACATTCTATTGAAACATTCATATCATGACTCTTTAATCTTGTAAAAATAGATGATGATAACGAGGTATATGATTTCAAATTTATTTTTTATGAAAAAACACTAACTACTAATGGAAACATTGTAATGTGAGGAATGTTATTATAGATAGTTTAATATTAAGTGGAAACAAAATGCTATATCAAAAAAATCTAAAGGATTGACCAAAAAAGTGAAAATAACTTGTGAGAGTACATTTACACTGCCAATTCAACTTCCATATTTACGAACATTACATGTTTTTATGGATATAAGATTCAAAGATAATAATACAAACAATATTTAATTAAACAAATAAATTTATATAAATCCCATTCTAGACATGATCAGACTTGAAACTATAAATGAAATTATCAAGCATGAATGGTCAAGAGACTTAGTTTTGAAAGTATACCTGAGGTAGAATTTGAAAATATGTTTTTAAAGTAATTTATCTTGTATTACAATTATATTGAAATGATACTTATTTTTTATAGTCATATATATTACTACTATGTGAATGGAAAACCTATACTTTTTTTGGACTCATTATCCTTGAAATATATCATATAGAAAAATAATAATTAAATAAAGCTGAAATTTCAATAACTATGGAGAAAATGGAATAAAAAATGAGAAGAATCCTAAAGAGAATAGACAATTATTAATACCCAAAATTTAGGTGTAAAACACAACAATCAAATCAAAAAAATATATATTTTCATTTCATTGATCACTTATAAGTGGTTTTTTAAGAAGATTTATATGGAAATTAAAATCAGTTTAGATAGTCCAAAGATTTATTTTTTGTATCTAATACCTCGATATCCAAAAAATAGATCTCACATGATTTCCTTTATAAATTTATAATACTCTATATTTAAGTTTTCACAAATAAACATCTGATTATACATTTTATGTTTTGTTTTAACAAAAAAATTAAGATATGGTGGTGTTTAAATATAAACAAAATCATGATATGGGATGGAGTGTAATCATAAGAATATTATATATTTCTATAAATAAATAATTAGTAGGGTATATATAATAATATTTTAGAATAAAAAATATCAAAACTAATTACTTATTTTTCTCAATGTTTCCATCATTTCTAAAAAAAGTATTGATGATGATTTGGATTATTAAATTTGTAAATTTAAAAAAGATATCATATTCTACAAAAAGAACTAGAATCCTAAAAGTGGTATTTCTAATGAAAATTACTATTTTTTAGAAATATTCATTAAATAATTTGTATTTATATTTTCTATAACTACATGTAATTTCATTAATCCACATATTCATAATAGGATGTATATTAATTTAGAAATGAGTGTGTAGAATACACAGAGTCAGAATGTTTACCCACATCATGAAGAGGTGATTTCATATCACATCTATATTTTTTATTTCATAGAGACCATTAATATTTAGTTTATGTATTACATATTGTGGTCGGAGTGGAATCTCAAGAGGGGGGTGAATTGAGTTCAAACATAAAATTTCTATTAAAAACATTATGATAATGATCCTCCAATTTTGACATAGCCCAGTTAATTAGGGAAGCAGAGATATAAATGTTTAGTTTGTCAATAGGTTTCTCAAATGGTGATTAGTCCTTAGTTGAATTAGTGTAAAACTATTCTTCAAGTTTTGAAACAAGTTTTCTGAAATAAACACATACACACACTAACCAAAAATATTTATCAAAGTCAATGAAAAATAGTTTTCTGTTTTAGAAAATTTAAGCAGCAGTACAAATAGATAAAAATATATTATTACAAAATATAGTACATCGTGTATTTAAACAAGAGGATCAGTGTCAAGAAGAGACTTAATCCTCTCCACTTGGTGATCACCTGCAACCAAGTAGTTTATATAGATGATAAACTCGATACAAAGCCTGTATTGGTCTTTACAATAGTTTTCAAAAACTTTCCAGGGTTCACACCCTCTACCACATTTCTACGTGGGAAAAAAACAATACAGACCACACATGGTCTCTTCTATAGTTATATGTGGGAAATGAAGTGTAAGTGATGTTGATGTGAGGATTTTTAGTATCCTCCAGTTTATGAACAAGGGACAATGTGTGTAACAGATAGACCCAAAGAATTATTAGAAATTTAAAATGAAATAACACAGTAGATATACGATTATAAGACAGATTTTAGATAGCTAAATGTGTTTGCAGTTCAACTCTTGACTCCTTGGTGTGAATAATTTGGGATTAGAGTCTTTCTCTGGAAGTCTTCCTCAAATCATAGTGTTAATACTCTAGGAACTAGCTTTCTAGAATAGAGTTTTCTGCTTCTTTTGGTGATCTAGAGTTGATGAATCACAGAAGAAATCCTTGAAATTATTCTCCCAAAATGATCTTCTTGAGGTTCTTGGGTTCACAGTGTAAGTGCTTAAAAGGTTCTTCCTTGTTTTCTTTGATCAAGCGAGTATGTTCTTTCTCATGAATTCCTATATTGTTTCACACTTATCCTCTCATGCTTGTAACTTCCTCTTCTCTTTCTCAATCTTCTATTTTATATTCGATTTCCGACAATAGGAATAGGTAAACCACATACATCCCTCCTCGTACCTTGTATTGTCCCCAGATATGGTTTCTTTATATGTCTACAATCATCATTAATTAATGTCAGATGCATTAAATTGACCAAATATGATCATTAGAATAATCTTAAGAATTTGACAAAGTACGAAAGGGTAAGCATCATTAGACTGGTAAAGATAGCCTTCACAACGGTAGGCTTCAACAGTAGTGTGCATCGGTAGCCTTCTCAACAGTAGGCGTCATCGGTAGAATTCTCAATAGTAGTATTTAAAAATTATGTGAATTGGTAGCCTTCATCGGTATACTTCTAAACAGTATATTACAATGGTAACCTTGCATCAGTGACCTTTTCATCAATAACCTTTTCATCGGTGACCTTTGAATCGGTGACCATTCATCAGTGACCATTCTATCGGTGACCTCTCTATCAGTGACCTTTACTTAGATATATTTTTCACTGTAATCTTAAACAGTAGAATAGTGAGATTTAAGATACATAGGTATCACTATATAGAGACTAAATATTAATGATACAAGATTATTCTATAGTAGAAACATGATTATCACATAAATGAGACATGATTTTGGATTATCAAAATAGGTGGGTCCAACAATCTACACCTTTTTGATAATCACAAATTATGTCATTAGTTTCTCAATCAGGGATAAACACATTTTCAAATATCTTCTGATACATGTATTCAAAAAAAATTAACCATGCTATTGTTGGAAAAAATACTCTATATATATGAGGATTCCAGTCAACTTAAAAGCTTATCCTTATTTTAGGTAACTTTGGGGAACGTAAAAATTCTCCCCAAAATAGATAGCATATACATGAAAAGATTCAGGAAACATAAAACGTATCCCCCATTGTGATTAGAAAAAAGAAGGTAAGAGAAAAAGTGAAAGAAGAGGAATTTATTATTAATGAAGCAATAATAAAATATACAAAATGTATACAAAAATATCTATCAACGAAGACAACCCATATTCAATCCACATCAGATATGTCCAAGGGAGCTTTGTCTTTGGAATATGAGGAGTCAGGTTCTGAAGATGGAGGGATAGGCTGAGGGATAGAAGTCAGTAGAGTTAGAGGATCTGCTAGAGAGGCATCAGCGGACCTATAGTGAGTATATTTTTGAGGAATCATAGTGGTCAAACTTCTGATGGACTCTGCAGGAGTCATCATTGTTTCAATACTGGTAGATTCTGAAGTAGCTGAGGAAGAAGGAAAGGTTGGAGGAACAATGATGGGAGTGCAGTCCAAATGAAGGAAGGGTAGGAGATTTCTGAAAAACATAATAATTCTTCCTCCTCTTTCTATAACTGAGACAAAATCATTCTTATTCTCCATGAATCTCTCTAAGGTAGGAGTCATCTCTCCAAGACTACTAACATAATCCTTAATGTCTAGAGTGACAGGTGGAATACTTAAGTTCTCCAACAGTCGATTAAAGTGACCTTCCATTTGATGCTTAGTGTATAGCCTTTTGTAATATAAATCAACATTATCTTTAATGGACTTCTGATCCTGAGAAGCTTCCCTTAAATAATTTCCCACAAGGTTATTAATTTCTCTGGTAGTATAAATGACATGAGTAATAGATTGGGGGCCTGAGGTAATCGCACCAGAGAACTTCTCCACTTCTTCTTTGAGAACAGATTTGAAAGCCTCTAGATCAACCGGAGGAGAGGATGAAGATGAAGTAGATGTACACAAAGGTTCCATAGTGAAAGCAATTGTTTACTTAAAATATTTTTTCATCCCACTGATCATCCATTTCACATCATCATCCTAGCCACTCACATGTGTCTCCATAGACTTATTAAAGTCCTCAAACACAATGACTATCTGTTGAACCACACTTTTAACATACCTAAGATCTTTTTTCCATTTTCACCCTTTAATTATTATAAGAATCTAATATGGAAATTGACTGCTTCATAGATTCTATAGATTCTACTAAGGTTCTTATCTGATTCTGACAGTCCTTCATAACTGAGTGAGAGGTAGAAACTAGCCTTTCCACTATGGATATCATAAGTTCTTTATTGTGAGATATTGTTCTCTCTATCCTAATAGATCTCTCATCAACGTGTCTTTTCAAATCGGACTTCAAATATTCCAAATCATCTTTATTCACATATTCTCGAGGTAAAATTACTATAAGATGCAAAATAGTAGTATCTGTAACTGAAGGAATTAGATGACATTTGATAGGCTGGTCATCATCAAAATCTCCATAATCTAAGCACAAGAGCAAGAATCTAGGGTCTTCTGATCAGTCCTCTATTCCATGAGAAAAAAATAACTAAACCTGGGGCAATAGGTTCCTCTCCCTCACTTGGAGAATTCTCATGAGCAACCACATTCACTTTATCCATACCTCTTTGATCAACAACATCAATAGGAGAGTCCACATCCACTTCCTCTATAGAATCTTTAACAAATTACATTGCAATTATAGTATCAATCGAATCATATACCTCTTCATTCACACATTATACCATTTATGTACATCCTATCAGAGGACAGAGACTTAGAAATTACTCTTCACTTTCACCAGCAGTCATCTCAATGTCATCATGAAAAGATTCAGTGTCATCTTCCTCCTCTGAGGTCTCTCTAATGTATCTTAAGACATTTTCTTCCCCTTCTTCTTCATTATTTTCCTTATCATCAGTGTCCCTTATGATAGTCTCTCTTCCAGGAAGTTATTTTGGTGGGCTAGTCTAACCAAAAGACACAGTATTGGTCTGAGGAAGGTCATGACCACTCCTTTTATCTATAGGAGAATCCTCTCTAACTTACTTAACTGTTACCTCTTATTCATCATCTGAGTAACCAGTCTCCCCTTTATTAGACTTCAAACTAGGGTCTCTATTATCCTTAGGCCTAGTAGGATGATTAACTGGGTTGAATACCTCATATTTATTGGACTCATCATTTACCCATATTCTTTTCCAAGGGTTCTAGATGATCTTCATAAACTTCAAAATTACCTTGGTGATGCAGAAATTATCTCTTACAACAACTATTTTATCCTTATTTCCAACAACTCCTTTTACTTTCAACATTAAGGATATCAATATGGCATGAAACAAGGAATTAGACTTGGAGTTGGGATTTGTCATATCCTCTTTTTGGATCATTAGAAATCTACACAAATTTGCCTTCTATATATGATTCAACAAATGTAAAATAAATACATCCTGATATTTCAAGGTATCAAAGTCACCTCTCCTGGGACTCAAGACATGATGACCAAATTTAAACAGAAACCTATCTTCTCCTTCCATTTCAGCAGCAATTACTTTCTTAGGGATCCCATTCCCTATCAGTTCAACTAAGGCTTCTTCATAGTAGAATAACTCACTAGTGGGAGGCATAACTCCTGAGTAGTAATAAAAAATCCCTTCATGTGGAATTATCAAACCCTCATCCCATTCAAGAGAGTAAAAACTCACACTAACTCCATTTACAATTGAAGACATTATATTCTCATCCTCAGACTGCTCTAATATCAGAAATTCATAAAATTCTTTCACTAATTTTGGGAAGTAAGGTCCATTATTGTTTTTAAAACATTCAACCCATCCTTGAGCTTCAAGTGACTTTATCACCAAATACATGCCCGAAATCAGCCATTCTAAGATCAGTTCCTTCTCAACCATGATTTCCCTCTTTGAAAAATGAGGGTTTATTATCTTTTATACTACCTAGCTTCCACTACTCGACTCAGCATGAGATCTTTTAGGTTTTAGAACATCTCCTTCATCACTGACCAACAGTCACTTCAACCATTCAATTTTAATCTAGAGCGATTCAAGGATTTTGGCATAAGGGGAGATTCTAAGGTTTGGGAGAAAGATGTTCGAGAGTGGTTTTAAGTGGATTGAAATGGGGGGTGTTCTTTATTTTTATCATTTAGGGATCAAAAAATAAATCAAGAAAAATGAAATAAGTAATATAGAAAACGTTTCAGATTCCGGTATAGAAAACGATAACTCCTGAAAACATCAACTATAGGTTAAGTAACAAAAGTGAGGTCTCTAACTGTGAGGTCCCTACAATGAGGTTCCTAATGGTGAGGTCCAACAGTGAGGTTCCTAACGGTGAGGTCCAACAGTGAGGTTCCTAATGGTGAGGTCCAAAGGTGAGGTTCTTAACGGTGAGGTCCAATGGTGAGGTTCTTAACGATGAGGTCCAATAGTGAGGTTTCTAATAGGGAGGTCCAATGGTGAGGTTTCTAATGGTGAGGTCCAATGGTGAGGTTCCTAACTGTGAGGTCCAATGGTGAAGTTCCTTACAGTGAGGTCCAATGGTGAGGTTCCTAACAGTCAGGTCCAACGGTGAGGTTCCTAACGGTGAGGTCCAATGGTGAGGTTTCTAACGGTGAGTTTCCTAACATAATAGTTTATCAAACATAACTCATGTTTGATGTAACATAATCTCTCATAACTCAAAGGATTTGTGAATATATCATCCAATTGATGTTTAGTGCCAATGCATTCAAGAGTGATATCACCTCTTTGATAATCGTCTCTCAAGAAGTGATGTCTCACATCAATGTGCTTTTTCCTTTCATGAGATACTAGAATTTTAGAGATGTTAATAGCACTTGTATTATCACAAATTATAGATACATGTTTGAATTGATATCCATAGTATAGTAAAGTTTGTTTCACCCACATAATTTGAGAACAATAACCACCAGCAACTATATATTCATCTTTGATAGTAGATAATGCATTAGAACTCTGTTTCTTACTACACGATGATACTAGTGACTTTCCCAACATGTGGACTGTTCCAGAGGTTCTCTTCCTATCTAACATGCAACCAGAAAAGTCAGCATCTGAATAACGTATTAAATCAAACTATTATCCTCTTGGATAAAATAGACTTAAGTTTGTAGTATACTTGAGATATTTACAAATCCTTTTAACAGCAGTTAAACGAGACTCTTTACGATTGGATTGAAAATGGGCACACATGCATACACTAAACAAAATATCATGTCTCCTAGCAGCAAGATAGATAAGACTCCCAATCATACCTCTGTAATTGGTTTGATCCACTGGTTTACCATTTTCATCAGCATCCAATTTACAGATGGTACTCATAGGTGTATCACTACCTTTATTTCTGTCCAAACCAAAATGTTTCAATAGATCCTTAGTATATTTTCTTTTATTTAAAACAATATCATTTTTATTTGAAAAAATTTAAAATACAAGGAAATATTTAATTTCTTCCATTAAACTCGTTTCAAATTCATCATGAATCATTTTTGAAAAATCAGTACATAAATTATTTTTAGAAGATCTGAAGATAATATCAGCTACATAGATTTTTACTATTAAAACATCTTTGGAAATACTTTTAATAAAAAGAGTAGGATTAGACATTTCTTTTGGAAACCATTTTTAAAAAATAAACGAACTGAGTCTGTCATACAATGCTCTTGGAGTTTGTTTTAGACCATATAAAGCCTTAGAATGTTTTAAAAAATTATTTAAAAAATGAGGATTTGTAAAACGAAGGGGTTGTTCAAAAAATATATCCTCAACTATATACCCATTTAGAATTTCACTTTTTACATCCATTTGATAAATTTTGAAATTCATATGAGCTGCATAGGCAAGTAGTATCATAATGGATTCTATTCTAGCTATAGGTGTGAAGGTTTCCTCATAGTCTATTCCTTCTTCTTGACTATATACTTGTGCAACTAGTCAAGACTTGTTTCTAAATATGTTTCTATATTAAATAACTTTATTTCTAAACACCCATATAGTGACTATGGTCAAAGTGTATTTAGGACTTTCTACTAATTCCCAAACATTGTTTCTTTCGAACTGATTTAATTATTCTTTCATAACTATCACCCAAAATTCTTTATTGATTACATCATCAATATTTTTAGGTTCAATCTGTGAAATAAAATCTTGATTTTCAACCTAGTTTCTCGTAGAAGCTCTAGTTTTTGTTCCTCTATTTAGATCACCTACTAAATCATATAAAGGATGAATCTTGAGAGTTCTAATACCTCTAGAAAGATTTGAACAAGACTCATCATAGTTGTCTATAGGCTCAGAATTACCATGCACAGATTCTGGAAAATTTCTAGAAATAGTTGTTTTCAACAAGGGTTCATAGTCTTTATCATTTAGGCCCAAAGTTGACATATCTTCCTCAAGATGTTCAATGGAGGTTTTTGGTTTATGTGGATTAGTCTCATAAAATTTGACATGAACTAATTCTTCCACACATTTGGTTATCTTATTGAATACTCTATAAGCTTTACTAGAGATTGTGTAACCTAGGAAAATTCCTTCATCACTCTTAGAAGAAAATTTGTCAAGATTATCCTTAGTTTTAAGGATAAATAATTTTCAACAAAAAACTCTAAGGTAATTAACCTTAGGCTTCCAATTATTCCAGAGATCATAAGGGGTCTTCTTAAGAACAGTTCTAATTAAGACTCTATTGATAATTTAATAAGATGTATTAATATATTCATCCGAAAAAAAGATAGGTAGATTATACTCATTTGTCATAGTCCAAGAAATCTCTTGATGTGTCCTATTTCATCCTTCTACAACTCCATTTTGTTGAGGTGTTCTAGGAGTGGTGAAATTGTGAGTATATCTATTATGTGAGAAAAAAGATTCAAATTCCTGATTTTCAAACTCATGACCATGATTACTTCTCAAGGTCTTAATTCTACGTCCACTAAGATTTTATACAGACTTGGAATATTTAATGAAGTAAGAACAAGAATTACTTTTGTGATCTAGAAATTATACCCTAGTATATCAAGAAAAATAATCTATGAGAACATAAACATAATGTTTCCCATTTAAACTTGAAACTCTAGATGGTCCAAACAAATATATGTGAACCAACTCAAGAGTTTGAGAAGTATAAACTTCCTTCTTTGGTTTGAACGAATCTTTGTGTTGTTTTCCCTTTTGACAAGGATTACAAACATTGTTATATGGGAATTCCAGTTTAGGTAAGTCTCTAACTAAACCTTCCCTAGTTAGTTTTCTAAGTGAGTGCACGTTGAATTGTCCTAATATTATTTGCCACAACCATGATTCTTTATGAAAAGAATTTAAACAAGAAAAAATTTTCTTGGAAAAATAATTTAAATCAACAAAATATACATTTTCATTTCTAAAAGCAGTGGATATTAAATCATTTCTAGAATTAAAAAAATTTCATGCATCATTTTTAAATTTAACATTAAAACCATCATCACACAACTGAGAGATACTAAGAATATTGTATTTTATCCCATAAGAAAAGTACTTTTGAAATTAATATAGCATTAGGTTTACCAATATGGCCTAAGCCAACAATCTTCCTTTTAGCATTATCACTGAATGTGACATTTCCGCCATCATCTGTAATTAGGCTCTTTAAGAATGAATAGTCTCCGGTCATCTGTCTTGAACATATACTATCCATGTACCATAGAGTTTTACAGGATATCTTTAAACAAATTTCTTATAAAACAGATTAAGTGTAGGGTAACTTTGGTACCCAGATTTTATTGGGACCATAGAGGTTAGAAAGTAAAACTTTGGGAACCCATACTTGTCTCACAGGATTCTTATAATCAAAAGGTATGTTTTGAGACATGAATACTTTGTTAGATCCTTTAGAGATATATTTTTTTAAAATATTTTCCATAGTATGAACTCGCAGTAAACAATCTCGATTTTGGAATACATTTATTTTTAATAATACTTCTATGTCTTGGTTGATATCCTAGACCAGTTGCATATTTGGGAGAAATCTATTTACCTAGAAACAAAGTCAAGGTATATCTACCTATAGTAAACTTATAAAGATCTGTTTTAAATTTTTCATTTGATAATTTATGTTCAGTATTTTATTTTAACATCTAAGCACATTTTTCTTTCTCAATATCGAAATCAGACATATAATTGGAATTTAAAGTATTATATATTTTCAAAAATTTATATTTATCCTTGATTTCATTAAAGGTATCCTCGAAAATTCAACAATATTCAAATAGTTCATCCTTACTCATATTCTCATCAGTATTTAATTCACTATCATCCCCAAAATAATAAGCATTAGGTATAGAGGAATTAGGTGTTACCTCAAATGTTTCTGTCAGGAAACACAGGTTTTTATTTTTTTCCTTTTCAATATCAGAAGTGTCAGATCTACTTGAGCTATCTTCTGAAGCACTCCAAGTGTCTTTCATATCCTTTTTATATCACTTTTATGTGTCTTAATATATCTTCTTAAACATCGGCTTGGGAAAATCATCCTTCACATGACCTTTTTTTACACTCATAGAAGACTATCTCATTTGTATTGTAATTCCATTTCCTATCCTTTTTCCACTGTCCTTTACTATCATAACTTCCTTTATAGTTTGACTTTTTAATGAAATTCTTCTTACGGTTGAACTTTTTGAGTCTCTTAGAAAGATTTGTCATCTCATCATCACTTTCAGAGTCTGAGTCTACACTGGTGGAAGTGTCTACAAGAGATTGAAGTTTTTTCTTTGTCCTTGTTCTTTGAGGTAGCAGTCTTGAATGATATAGATTTATTTCTTGGTTCCTCATCTACTTCTTGATTTACCTTAAGCTCTTCTTCGTACATCATATGTTTTCCAATTAATTCCTTCAATGGTAGCTTCCCTATGTCACATGATTCTTAGATAGAAATGGAAGTTCCTCTCCATCTATCTGGTAGGCATCGAAGCAACCTTATAATCAGATCCTTGCTATCTACTAGTTTTCCAAGTAGACTCATGGTATTTACTCTTTCATTGAACCTGAGATACATTTCAGATATAAGTTCATCAAGATTTATATTAAAATTATCATATTTAATAGTATAAGTATTTAATCTCATTTATTTATCATTGGTTGTTTTCTCATGGGAAATAGACATAGTATCCCAAATTTCATAATTAGTTTTACAAGAAGATATTCTATTGAATTCTTCATCACCTAAAGAATATTACAATTAATTCATTGCTTTACAGTTATTTTAATATGTAGCTTTAGTCAACTGAGACCATGAATCCATAGAAGTAATAGGTAAAACATGTTGGTCTTCAATTGTGTCCCAGATTTCAAGTCTCATGCTCTCTAGATACATTTTCATTTTTAATTTCCACATAGCATAGTTATTGCCATTAAAGAAAGGTTGAATGTTAGTAGCAACTCCCTCAATTTTTTTTATCTATAGTCAATTGGAATTTTAAGGAACTGAAAATTTAAATATGAATGAAATTTTATAATATTTAAGATATAACTAAAAAATAGTTGAAAATAATTTGACAACTTTCACAACAGTTTAGATAGTATGAAATAAAAATAATACCTCTGATACCAAATGTTGGTCAGAGTGGAATCTCAGGAGGGGGCGAATTGAGTCACAACTTAAAATTTATGTTAAAAACATTATGATAAAGATCCCCCAGTTTTGAAATAGCTTAGATCATTAAGGAAGTAAAGATATAAATGTTTAGTTGGTAAACATGTCTCTAAAAGGGTGACTAGTCCTCAATTGAATTAGTGTAAAACACTTCTTCAACTTTTGAAACAAGTTTACTTAATTAAACACATACACACTCTAACAAAAAAAAAACTATCAAAGTCAATGAAAAAAAGTTTTCTGTTTTAGCAAATATAAGCAGTGGAAAAAAGAGAAAAAACATAGTATTAAAAAATATAGTACACATTGGAGTTAAACAATAGGTTCAGTCTCAAGCCAAGACTTAATACTCTCCACTTGGTGATCGCCTGCCAAAAAGTAGTTTATATAGATGATAAACTTGATACATAGCTTGTATTGGGCTTTACAACAATTTTGATAAACTGTATAGGGTGCACACCCTCTACCACAGTTCTACATGGGAAAAACAAACAATATAGAACACACACAGTCTCTTCCATAGTTATACATGGGAAATAAAGTGTAAGTGAAGTTAATGTGAGGATTTTCAACATCCTACCATTTAAGTAAAATAGATAGTGTGTGTAACAGATAGACCCACATACTTCTCAGAAATGTAAAATGAAAGAACACACTAGATCTAAGATTATAATATTGAGTTTTGAAATCTCTATGTGTTTGCAGTTCAGCTCTTGACTCCTTGTTGTGAAGACTTTGCGATTAGAGTATTTATCTGGAAGTTGTCCTCAAAACAGAGTGTCGCAACTCTAGGTTCTAGCTTTCAGGAATAGAGTGTTCTTCTTCTTGTGTTGACCGAGATTTGATGAAGCAAAGAAGGTATCCTTGAAATTGTTCTCCCAAAATGATCTTCTTGAGGTTCTCGGGTTCATATTGTAAGTTCTCAAATGGCTCTTCCTGGTTTTCATTGATCTAGCGAGTATGTTCTTTCTCATTCATTCCTATGTTGTTTCATGATTCTCCTATCATGATTTTCACTTCCTCTACTCTTTCTCAATCTTCTCTTTAATATTTGAGTTCTATCAATAGTAAAAAGTAAACCACATGTGGCCCTCCTCGTACCTCATACTGTCCCTAGATACGGTTTAATGATATGTCTACCATAAACATTAATTAATGTTAGAAGAATTAAATTTATCAAATATGAAATTTGTAATAATCATAAGAATTTGAAAAATTATGGAAGGGTAAGCATCATTAGACTGGTAACGGTAGCCTTCACAATGGTAGGCTTCATTAGTAGTGTGCATCTGTAGCCTTCTCAATGGTAGGCTTCAACATTACTATGCATCGGTAGCCTTCATTGGTAGCCTTCTCAACAGTATACTTTAGTGATAACCATACATCAGTGACCTTTGTATTGGTATCCTTTGCATCGGTGACCTTTTCATTGGTGACCTTTCATCAGAGACCTTTCTATTGGTGACCTTTCTATTGGTGAACTTTCTGTTGGTGACCTTTCTATCAGTGACGTTTAAATTGATAGATTTTTCACTGTAAGCTTAAACAATAGAACAGTGAGATTGAAGATACATAGGTATCCCTGTATAGAGACTAAATATTAATGAAACATTATTATTCTATAGTAGAAACATTATTATCACATAAATTAAATTTTATTTGGGAATATCAAAAATTGGTGAGTCCAACACTTATTTAGGATTATTACTGTTGATTTATTTTTGAATTGTAGGAAAATAAATCATATATAGTCTAGGGTCCTACAAGAATTTCATGCCAATGAAGAATAAAAAAGGTATCTGTAAAGAGTTATGGACCCTTCTGTAAGGATAAAATCATCTCTCCTTTATAATCATACTTTTTTAACTCTATTAGTTTTGGAATTTCTCATGATTGAAGCACAAAATTTATGAATTCTAAAACTAATAAAGCTAACATGAAGTGTGATTCTATATGGGATATGATTTTAGTCCTTAAGAAGGACCCTGGAAACTATATGGATTCATTTTGTGCCCTTCAAAGACAAAAAAATTCATGGATAAAAAAAATTTAGATTAAGGATTCACAATGGATGATGCTCTCAGGTATAATTTATTCTCTCAATATATCATTTTTTATTTATTTGATTATTTTATGTTTATTAGTGATGAAATGTATTCTTTTTTTGGTATGATCCATTTTAATAGTATACTGGTGAGAAAAAATTGTGTTTTACTAATAAAATGTACTCATATTGTCTTCATAATTAATTAAAATAATTAAAAAGTATTTCTGATGTGTATAAATTATCATCACATCAATTGGACACATGTTATGGATGGTATGATTGAAGGTACAAGATTTTTTTTAAAAAAAGTGAGATTTTAGTTCAAACATGTGTCACATAGTGAAAATTGAAAAAAGGATCTCAGATTATCTTTATAATTTAGGAAAATGATCTATAATCCATTTTTATGTATAGGAATTAACTACACATTAATATAATATAATGTATTCATAGTATGAATCATAGTGTGTGTTTTTAGTTAAAAGGTGACATTTTAGTTCAAAATGCTAGACACTCACTAAAAATTTAGAAAAAACACTTTTATTCTCTTGATTAATTTGGAAAAAAATTCAAATTTATTTTTGATGTGTAGGACTTGATCATGTTCCAATATTATATATTGGGTGGTTATATGATTGAAAGAGCATGTTTTTATTTAAAATTGGTATTTTAATTCAGAACACATGTCACATACTCAAAACCGAGAAAAAATATCTGAATACTCGTGGTGATCTTGGAAAATTATGTAAAATTTATTTATGACGTATGTAAATTTACTTCATGTTAACATGACACACGATATGTCTGGTATAACTCAAAGTTAATGTTTTCCGTTTAAAAGAATAATTTTAAATCAAAATGTGTATCAATCAATGGAAAATTAAAATACACAGAAATATTATCTTGAAACTTTATCAAAACAATCCACAAGTCAATTTTTAATTGTATGAATCATCCAAATGTCAATATGACACACAATGTGGCTAGTATACTAAAAGTTCATATTTGATTTAGAATGGTAATTTTTTTTTTCAAAACACGTATACCAATATAATAACCATGAAAACACACTTATATTTTATTAATAGTTTAGTAAAAAAAATTATAAATCATTTGGGACTTTTAGGAATCATCCTCACATAAACCCCACACATGGTGTTCCCGATATGACTCAAAGTGAGTGGCTTCAGTTTAAATGTGGAATTTTTGTTTAAAACATGAATAACTCACTGAAAACAGGGAACACACTCTTGTATTATCATTATAATTTTGTAAAATGATCCATAAGTGTTTTATTAGGCATAATAATTAACTAAAAAAATATGAATATGGTGTTCTCAAAATGACTGAAAGTGAGTGTTTTTAATTAAATTGAAAATTTTAGTTCAATAAATGTGTAACATACTCATAAACAATAAAATGAAAATGTGTTGTCTTAATACATTAGGAAAACAATCCATAAAACATTTTTGATATATAGGAATCATTTGCTTTGTAAAAGCATTTATTTTTGTTATTGGTCCCTTTAAAAATTTTAAATAATATTTTTAGAGATAGTTGTGAATTTGGTATGATGATTCATGAATCTTATAGCCCCCATATAGATATATCAAAAATGTTAAACATATTAACTCACCCAGACATAATTTTTTTAAAATGATGGATTTATTCCCAAATAAAGAATCATATGGATAAATCAAGACAGACATTGAATAAAAAACATTGTTTATACCCTAGGCATGAAAGAAGTTTCATTTGAAATAGGTTTTATGTTTGTTCACAATTGTGATAAAATTAATTAGAAGAGTAATTAATTAATTATTTAATTATATATTCAATTGTTTAACCTTATAAATCATCTATTTAATCCCCAATAGTAAATATTTTAGGGATAGACACACAAACTAAATATAATATTGAGAGGGGAGCCTATAGGGGTGAACATTTTCAAGTGAGATTGAGATTGAGGATCAAACATGAACATGACATAGATCACCCACATCATTGATGAAAATGATGAAAGATTCTTATTCACCAGTTATTGATCCATTTATGAGGTAATATGTTTTTGAATATTTTACCACATTTTATACCATTGGGATCATGGATTAATTCCTCTATAATTGCATCCATCTTAAACATTTGGATTCGTGTTAATTTAATTTTTAATATAATTTATGCTTGGAAATTATTTGTTCATATTTTACTTAATTAACAATTTATTCCTTGATTCCCATTCGAGAATGGTGGCCAACCCATGCACAACCATAATGTATTACTCAATTTTTGTGTATATTAATTTGTCCCTACATTCTATGCATGTTCATCCCCATTAACAATTTTGTCGGTGCATCATTCATCCCCGAAGACTAATTTTTTTTGTATGATTTTTATTAGTTTTTTTATTAATTAGTTTAGATGAAAGTTTGGTGAATTAGGATTAGGAAAATATTATAGATAAAATTTACAACTAGGATGTGGTTAGGATGAGTATATTCCTAAGAAGAGTGGCATTCAAGCCTTGGGATGTTCATGAATAATGGTGAAGCTTCATTAGAAGACAATGATTCCAATGATTGAAGGCTGAAAATATGTTTCCTATGATAGTGGATACTTATAAAAATTGTTGGTATACATTCATGAGTGATTCTTGATGAAATAAAAGGAACACGTGAGTGATTTAGAGATTCATTTAAGTTATGATGTTTTTGGTGAAAACATTACTACAAAGTGTGTAGTTAAGAATAGCCTACATTGTGTCTCATTGATGAAATACTAGGGTTTATGGATTTTATTAAATATCCCACACTATATGACCTAGAAACATGTTGTGTGACCTTATCTAGTCATCCTAGATTTTACAGAGGGTACAATCCCATAAACTTGAGTTGTCTCACATTTTATGTAGAGGGTATCAATGTTGTGTGACCTCATTAGGATATGAATCAGGTTGTGAGGTATGCATGGTGTACCAAACCTAGACCCACATATCTTGTGACTAATCTTACATGTTATGTAGTTAGTATTTTTTACACCAATTTATATGGTATAACACATCCCTATTTTGGACTTGGGGTGATACTGCACATACCCCCCTTAACATGTTTTGTACTATCGTTTCACTAGGAATATAACCTTTATGCAATCTATTATATGTATGGGTCTACATATGATGTGAAGGTATAATATTTAATACACTATATAGGGTTAGATATTCCAACCTACTACCCAAGAAATGTGATCCCTTTTCCATAGATTTATCGTGGATATGGCCAGGTATCCCCCCATGGGCCTATGGTTGCGATCCTCCACCCTCTTTCCTAGGTGGGGTCAAGTATCATGTTACCATTATTTGTGCATGTTATCCCCTCGTACGGGATAGTATATATGGATTCAATTATCCCAATGTATCCTTTGGTGATATCTTATATTTGTGATCTAAATTCTCTCATTCAATGTGTCTTCTAGTGAGGTGTCTCATACCTTTTGGCATATCATGATAGGTTATGAAGATTTATTTCTTATTCTACTACTTTGTAGAGCTATAAAAATAAATCTATTTGTTTAGATAGCTACATGGTCTGAGACATTATTGTATTACTTTTTTCCATATATGAGAATATGTAGATTCTCTTTTTTATACAATCTTGATTTTAGTTTTTAGAAGACTCTATTTTTTAACTGTACTACTTGGTGATTTTTGGGGGGTCCTATAGGGGATGTATATGCTCACACATATATATGGGCTCTTCCTACAAATGTCATTTCTTATGAAGATGATAGGATTTTAAGTGGATATCTATGTGGACCTAGTGTTCGATGTTAATAGTGGTTCTTGGAGGCTATGGTAGAAACATTATGGAAAATTGTTAGATATTGTATTGTTGAGACAATTTTATAAAAAATTATCAGGTTAGACATACTTTTGGGTTTTTGGGTTATATTTTTAGTTGATTAATTTTTTTATGTATTGTATCACTCTATTATGCATTGTTAGAGGTTATACAAGCATTTATTAGTCATGTGATCGCTATTTTAATTTATCTTGGATTTATAAAGATGTGTGTGTGTACAAGTACCTTAGAATAAGGTCTCTTATGTGTGTGATATGCCAACTCGATTCTAGTAACTAGCCCCTTGCCTATTGGAGGTGGTATTGGGGTAGAACATATGGGTTTTCATTAACCCAGGTGGTCCCCCTTTGGGTTGGGTCTTGTCAAAGTGTAATAAAATCATAGGTTTTCCTAATATGGTGTTTGGAGATACAATAGTTTTTTAAGATTTTCTTAGGGTTTAGGGAAATGATTTTAAAGTGTCCAAAGATTGGATCCTAGTATAGGGAGCCTAGTGATGGTGTGACAATTGAAATATCCATACAACATGAATATGATAACCCTCTTATCTACTCAATAAATTGAGACACTAATTACTGAGAAAATAGATGTACATGCATCATATAAGAATGGATTATGGTTTCCATGTCTTCCTTATATCAGCTCCCCCTATATGATCCTTTGATAATGATACATATTGTCTATGGAAGGATGAAACTATGTAGATATCCATTAAGGATTCTATTATATGATCATGATGATTACCAAATTAGTGATGATTCCTCAGTTTAGGGAATTGTTCATGGTGGTTTCCTTTAGGTGGAGAGTGAACACTAATTCAATCTATTGAGCAATGAGAATAATTTAATCATGTAGCTAAAGTATGTGATTATTTCCACACTAATCAGTAGGTCATCCTATAAATTCAGGATGATGATACAAAAAGGATAAACATACTTCATGTGTTTCAGAGATAGGGGTTTCCCAGGTTTCGTGGTGAGTCAAACGCATAGGTAATAGGGGACTAGATCAAATTGATAGTCTAAGTGTTATATAAAGTTAAAAAACCCTTTAAACTATATGGTAGTGCTTTAAGATAGTATTCTATATTTCATAAAAATTCATTTGTTTTGATTATTAACCAAGATTAATAATAAGGATACTATTTCCATGGACCAAGATTGAGATCGTCTTTTTATAATAGTATTTCCCACTTACTCTATTATTTGGTGTGCAACCAGGATGTCCTTGCATTTCAGCAAGAAAGCATGAATGTTGTTGAGTATATGTTTAGGTTCCGTAAAATATTGTGATACTATCTTATCATGGTTAATTAAGGTTATATATGATTAAAAATTATCATTATGGGGTTTTATATAGATATTCAAGATAGAGTGGTTCCTTTTTGTTTCTCCACCTATACTGGGGTGTTGGAGCATTCCCTAGTAGTGGAGAAATTTTTAATATCGAAACCAAAGTCATCATGTGCTAGTAGTGGTCACCCTGAATAATAGAACTCATCATCATTTTGTAATACCCTAATATCCCAATATATTTTTTACAATAAATAAGTTAATATGTTCGACAGCATGCTCCACATGCATCGCCGAACAAAAAAACATTATATACTTAGATATAATATAAATATTTAAGTACAACCATTAAATCCCATTTTTTTATTAGGAATTAATTTAAATACTTTATGAAATATATTAATAATGAAAATAAATAATATGTTTAATATAAATTATATTCAATTAGATTAACTAAAATGACTTATAATATAAACTATTAATTTAAAAAATATTTTTCCTTGTATGTGATACAAATATCTATTTCAAGAATAATTTGACTAATTATGTATTATGTTATATATTAAAAAAAACTAATTTATATTTAAAATTATATGAAATAACAATAATAAAGTTAAGATTTTAAAATTTCAATTTCCAAGAAAATAGTTTTTTATTATATTCTAGGATTATATTCAATAACTAATTTACATGTTTTATAATTTTAAATCAACAAAGAATAACTTAAATTTTTAATTAACCATTTCAAAATTTACTTAGTTTTAATTTAGGATCATTTATTAAAAAGTTTAATTATAGTCAAAAAATGAAAGATTTATGAAAATTATAATTTCTATAACTTTATAACTATGTACGCATAAAATAGAATATTTAGAAAACTTTTATTTAATAAAATAAGAATTTTATGAAAAAAAAATTCATTTTAAAATATTCTTCGAACATAGAAAAACCTAGGGAAAATATTTTTATAACTAATTAAAATGTTAATATAAAAGTTGTTTTCACTCTTTTCAGCAAATCGAGAATTTTCAAGTTGAGGTTCAGTTTTGGTTTTAATATAAAGAATCATGAATTTTATTCAATTCATTATAAATCAATTTATTCCATTAAACTAATTAACCAATAAAATTTTATCTTATATATAAATTTAATACCTATCAATGTTATTTTTATAAAAATTATTTTTACGTGATTAAGTGTGTTTATTTTAAAATAAAATTTTCATACCTTTAAAAATTATATTTGATAAAATTATTTTCAAATTTAAAATAAATTTATCAAATTAGTAAATATTTTCAATTTAAATTTATTTCATTAAAAAGAATTACTAGGGTTTAAATTTAATTGCTATGGTAAATGTAAAAGGGGTAAATTGAGTTTAACAAATTTTAAAATACCTAACACATTTCAAAAAAAATATAGAAATTAATTTTTGGTATTTTTATTGAAAAAAAATTCCCACTACATTTTTTTCCACTTTTGAGACATTGAACCTTGAATTGTGTAATGACATTATTGAAAAATGTCAAGGTGTTCCAAAAAGAACCATTTCATTCACTTATAAAATGGTGATATCTATAAAATATAAAGGCACAAATTACATTAGAATTACTCCTTATAAATATAATATTTTATTCTCTTTATAAACCTACCCCATTAACATACATTCTTGGTCACTCATATTTATGCCAATATATTCAAATTTGGGGAGAATTCCAAGGAAAATTCAATATCTTAGTGTGAGTATTATCATACGCTTAGTTTTCTTCTTAATATTCTGTAATTACATTTATTCAATAAAAACTAGTATAATGATATTATTATAATTTATATACTTTAATGTTATTATATTAAGGTTTTAATCATTTTTATTTTTATACCTTATCCATTAAGAGAAAAAAATCATTTTTAGTTCGTTGTGCAGACTACTGCCTCCATGATGTAACATGATTCATTTTCCTTCACCGTCTTAAAAAGGTAAATATAAGGAAAAATTAATGTTTAAATATTACGTTTTTGGTATCATTAAGGTTATATTATGAAAAATTTGAGAACCTATTAATGATATGATCAATAAATGGTCATCGTTAATTCAATCATTTAAAATAAGTATACAAAGAGGATAATCGTTTTTTCGAATTTTTAATATTTATATATTCATGAATTCTTTTTAAAATTCCTTATAATTATAATATATTACCTGAATAATAATAAAATAACATCATTGTCCTTTTGGTATAATGATATTAAAACTAAAAAACCTCATAACCATTCACTAAATCAAGTCATGTGTAGAGACAAGGTTTTTACTAAAAAGACTTTGAAATATTTATAAAAATATTTCTAGAGTTGGGAGCTAATACGACATGTAATTCCAAGACCCAATGTTCCAGAAATTAATTTTATAAAAAATTTATGTGTTTTTATATTACGCACACATGGTTAACAAAATAAAATGGGATATCTTTTAAATGGTTGATCGGATCGAAAATATGAGACCACAGTAGGGTCCATAATGTCGTGCTTCCCCTAAGCGTGTCATAAAATATGTCGGCGCATGGCATTTGGACCCCTCTCTTGTTGGAAGGGTTTTTAATGGATAAATAAAACTATTAATTCATTCATTTAATAGCTAAAACCTGAATAACTCATGGACAATTTCTCAGATGAGAAATCTAAGACCATTTATAAGCTCATAACATATGCCTTACCCTAGGTAGGGTATAACCTTTGCGGCGTTGGGTGTTCGTCTTATTCACCATCATGGGAAAATAATTAAATAATTAAATAATTATTTATTTAATTATTTGATTAATTTATTTTAACCTGATTAGAGGTTATAAATTCATGGTTATAAGATCTTGTCCTCATAACCCTTTTTTCCAATGACGACTTCTCCTCTCATCTCCTCTTCTCTCCGTTAATGAATGACGAATTAAGAACAACGAAGCCTTGGATCTAGGTAAATCGAAGTGCGATGAACACAACAACTTCTTATAATCATTCTGCCCATGTGATCTTCATCGATGACAATATATCCAATCCAGGTAGGATTTAACTTTGTGTATTCCTTACCCTAGTTGAATTTTCATGAAGAACACACATTAAATGTATTAATTCACGGATCAAAAAACAATTGGTTGAATCAATTTCTCATTGTTTATCTTGAAATTGAAAATATTGAAGTAAGATAAATATTTATTTTTCAATTACTCATGTTCTTGATTCTCAATGATGATGTCCAAAGAAATATGGCCATCAATCCGCACATAGTCCATGACTCTTATCTATTTCATTCTTCACGCATTCTCTGGCGTTCTTCCATGCCAAAAAATTAAGCATGTCAAAACCTCGATGTTTCGTTGAAAGCCACATATGGAAGTGGAGATCTCCACCTGAGGATCGCGGAACCGCATTCGTCCCTTCATTCCAGGTTAGATAAAATCCGAACTGGCACATGGAAGGATTCTTTGGCGTGACTCCAATGAGGGTTCAGTGAGGGCTTTCGTCAATGCAGCTCTTGGTGAGATAACTTTAGGTGAAGTGAGGGTATGTGGTCTATGGTGTGATGGATTGTGGCAGCCAAGTGGAGGTGGTGGCTCGTGGTAGAGCGGTGATCTAGTGGTGAGGTGGTGCGTGTGCAGCAAGAGGTGTCTAGGCGGCTTCGGCTGGAAACAAGGGCGAGTGGACCGAAGTTGCAATAGCACGGCAGGTCGAAGGTAGCGATGGCGATTCTGGAGAACGCACCAGGTGTGGAGGAAGGATGATCTGTTGGGTTCCCAAGAGGATGTGGCATGAAATATAGGGTAGAAGTAGATTGGGGAGAGAAATAATAAAGGAAATAAATTAAAGGAAAAAAGGGAAATAATAAAGAGGGAGAGGTGATTGAGTCTGGCGTGTGGGGGGATTTTTATACGTAGAATGGATTTGGAGTTAAGAAAATATAAATAAATAAAAAATTAATAACAATAATAAAATATTTTTATTATTACTTTTGTTGATAAAACACTATTTCATCCGCAACTTATCTGTGCGTCCTCAGTTTCACAAACTGTCAGCAGCAGAGTGACACTAACTTCAGGACGAAAATTAGGAGTCCAGTATTGGAAGAATTTTTTGAGTTTGTGGATCGGGAACCCAAAATTATAAAATAATAATAATACATGATTATTATTAAATCTTGGAATCGCCCTAACTCCTATGTGTGATGTCTAATCAACTTTCCATCAACGGTGAAGTGGCTATATCATTAAGACGGTCGATTAAAGTCCAATGTTGTATATTAAATTCTAGTCCATGGCTCAGGTCCATGAAACACCCAATATTATTATTATTATTATTGTGGGATATTGTATCTGACATATCTCCCTCATATGGTTTCAAAATGATGAACCATATGTGATGATGTGGCCCTGAAATTAAGATGGATGTTACAAGACCAATATTGGATTTTTATGTTGAGGTTGAGGTGCAAGGCCCACAAGGCAGGTTCGCGCATGTTGCGGTGAAATGCAACCTTTCCACAGGGTATCTATTCTAGGCCAACGAGTAGTCAATCCCATGTGTTTTTCTGAGAGGATCACAATGGAGTGATCTATAAAATTTGTTTCTAGACCAAGTTGTGGGCCCCACGTAATTCCATTCTTGTGAAATGTGGTGATATATTATTTTTCCATCATATGTCCATTCAGGGCGAATGAATAGTTGATCTTGGGCGTTTTACTCAAAGGATCACAACGGTGTGATCTGTTTGGTTATCCTGTGCCATTTGAGGAGGCCTGTGAGTAAAAGTATGATTTTCCATTCGCTTTAATAATGAGCACTGCACAGTCATCAGCCTTTTGGCTGGAGATCTCATGTACTTTGGGAGTACACAAGCACACCTAAGGGTTACATGATTTGCAGTTTAGTACCAGAGTTTGGAAAGGTACATGGCCAAGTGAAGTGGTGAGGCCACAAAATGTGTGGGCCCCAAAAGCACCGTGTACCACTTTATGAATCTTTTAACTCTCGTATATCCTTCTTTTGGACTCAAAGTTTAGAATATGGGTATCCTATCATGATTTTTTTCTGCATATAATGTGATGGTTCTCTCTATAGTGGATTTTGAGATATGATGGGATATGTTCAGGGTGTGACACCTATTCAGAGTGACACCTGATTAGCGTAGTGGCGTGTTTTCTGAGAGGTACCATCTAGTAGGGATTTCCAATGTTCCTTAGTGATTTCTGAGAGGTTCCATCCCATAGGGATGATT
The DNA here is from genome assembly GCA_963277665.1 of Viscum album. Classification (NCBI taxonomy): domain Eukaryota; kingdom Viridiplantae; phylum Streptophyta; class Magnoliopsida; order Santalales; family Viscaceae; genus Viscum; species Viscum album. The sequence goes on from OY728120.1 coordinate 1,796,979,505, forward strand.
ATTGTTCCTCAATGCTTTTCCAAGGGGTACTATCCAGTAGGGATGATCAGAGTTCCTCGATGCTTTTCCGAGACCTACCATCTAGTGGGTATGATTATAGTTCGTCGATGCTTTCCTAAGGGGTACCATCCAGTAGGGATGATCAGAGTTCCTTGATTATTTTCCAAGACACACCATACAATGGGGATGATAAGAGTTCCTTGATGCTTTTCCAAGACATACCATCCAATAGGGATAATTGGAGTTCCTAGATTCTTATTCTCTGAGTTATCATCCAGTAGGTATGATCAGGGTTCATCAGTGCTTTTATAAGAGGTAATATACAGCAGGGATGACCAGTGATCCTCAGTGCCTTCTGAGAGATACCATCAAGTAGGGATGACCAATGTAGTTCTGAGCTAACCCTCCCACCAGACCGGGTAGCGTATTCCCCAAGGAGATACCGGTCTGACCTAGAGTGTAGTTCCTGATGAGATTCTAGGATGACTCAAAGAGTATTCCTAGAGGAGATTCCTAGATGACCTAAAGAGTAGTCCCCAATGAGATATCAGGCTGACCTAGATTGAATTCATCGAGGAGATATAAAGCTGACCCTCCCAGCAGTCTAGGTATCATAGTCTGGGATTATTCAAATAATACCCTTGACCGCGAGACACTATGGAGAGGCATGGTTCGACTTACCTAAGGACCCATAAGGAAGAGGTGCACTTTCCCCATTGAGATGCATCCTTGTGACATGACCTAAAACTCTGTGGTTGAGTCATTGTTTCCCAAAGTGCATAGTATTGAGGTGTGGTGATTTGGGCCCCTTTGACATGGGCTTTTTGGGTAGATGTGATAGGTTTTGGGCATTGAAGATGGTTTTACTTGTAACTGTTGGCTACTCAATTTCTGGGGATGATCTATCAAATATAGATACCCTTAGTACCTCGTTTGTGTTTCTTTAGTTGAGCACACACACACACACACAGATATATATATATATATATATATATAGATACTGTTTCCAGTGCCCACTCATTGGGTTTTTGATACTCCCCTTCCAAGAGAGGTGACGATGCATGGGTTATGCCAAGTGATTTCCGTGTCTAGATTAATTTGGTTGGACGACTCCACTCTCCTACTATAGGTAGAGAAGATTCGATAGGGAGTTCATCTCCTCAACGTGTTGAGCTCCTTGTCTTCGGATGAGTCAACTTCAACTCTCTTGTTGGGTTGAGCTGTACTCTTTCCTTTCACTCTTGTTTTACCTTGTTCTCTCTTATAACTCTCCTCTTCAGTACCTATATTTCTTCTCCCTCAAGCCTTTGGAGAATTCTACTGATTATTATCATACTCACCCCTACATGGGCTTTCCCGTATTTGGTGTTCCCATGCAGATGACATAGAATTTGATCGTGATATCAAAGGAGCATAGGGATACATAGTTTTTGGACCACGTGTGATGGTCGTAGCTTGGGATTTCATAGTGGGACTCTCCAAGATGTTTTACTTATTCACATGTTTCCGAGATGTGGTAATTTTTTAGTTGGGTGTGTATTTCTTCCCTTTCCCTTTCAACTTTAATTTTCTTGTACTTGTACTGTTTAGAGGTCAAAGCATATTTGTTTGGTTCCCTTTATATAGTATTTTGTATCTTTCTTTTCTTTTCCTCAGCACTTTTTAATTGAGTTGGATTCTTGTGTGGGTATAGTTTCATAGGAAAAGGCCTCTATAACGGCCCATACTTTACATACATTGTTAATACATCAAAATTGATGTGCACTTATTAAAACATATAGCAAAACCATGAAAGGACCGTATAGGTATAGTGTCTTTAGAAACTGGGAAACATAAACAACTTGTTCATAAAGCATCTACATTGCCTCCCATTTATTTCATCATATCTAGAGTCCCTTTTGGAATATCCTACTAAATAACCTTCTTCCTATCTTGGGGAAAGAAAACATACAAAATGGTGAGCTCAAATTCTTAGTAAGGGTAAACAAAAGAAAAACCAATCACATCATATTCATAAGAACATAACATTTTTGAAATCTTAACCTGGAATAGAAATCATAATTTCAAAACATGTGATTAATCATAGTAGTGAAATTTAATCTCAATAATCATAACATAAAACATGAACCTTTGTGGCATACACACATAATCATAGAGAATCATTTCTTAGTAGTCAAGACTGATAGCCAGGACTATCTTAGCAGACAAAGTCCATTTCTGAACCGAGTTCACTCCTCGTTTCAGTCCTATTTCACTGAACTGGTTTAACCTACCGTTCCATCCACGTATATCTCATGAGATAGAAATCCTTACCCAATGCATTGGAAGGAAATATTGGTCCCACCCATCTCATAATGATACCATTCTTATGTGTTCAACAAAATCATAAATCATACATCATAGCATAACCCATGTAATAAAAATGGGATTCTTAATCATCATGCCATCATAAAACAATCCATATAAGATAAAAGGGAATCATAAAAATAATTTCATCATAACATAATCAAAACAATGTAAAAATAGGTATAGAAACAATACCTATATTATCTTAGATGGAAAATAATTGTGATAAAACATTTGAACTCCATTCTTGAGGAAAATATACTTTCTACTTCAAAATTTTTTTTCCTTTCTTAACATGTCATACAATTTTAAACTAAAAGAAGTTGATAAAAAATAAACTTGAAAAATTTTAAAGGAAGCTTCTTGGAAATAATTTTTTAAAAATCCATTCATGCCGTATAAGTTAAAAAACATTCTTATCGTACATATGTCGGAAAAGTCAAAAAGTACCCCGTACGAAAAACGACAAAAGATTCCTTTCATATCTTTTACTAAAAACTAACCGAAGGGTAAAATTATATTTAAAAAATTGTAGTAGGGTATAAATAATATTACATATTGAAGAAACATGGATGTGTATGATAAATATGCCCTAGCAAATACCGAAGAATAAACAATCTCAGATAAAAATTGAGATTGTGAGATTTTCCATTACCTTAGGTCCGATTTGCTTCGTAAGTGTCCGAACCTCCTATATAATGATTTAAATAATGTTATTGACATATTAAAGAATCATACATATTTTTATGATATCATATATGGTCATATTATTAGCTTCTTATTAGTAATATTTCATTCTTACTTGTTATTCGGGTGTTTATTGCTTTTTGTTCTTATGCGTGTTTTGTCGAATAAATTCTTATTATTCTTTTTAGGTTATAGATATCCCATTTCCAGAATTTTATTTGTGTATACATATCATATTTATTCACTAAATTAATTTATGTAATCATTATGCAATGAAAATCATGTAGAACGAGTTGCATCACATCGTGGAGACAGTATTCCATACGTACGCACGAGCGATGATATCATTCCCATGATCGTGGAATTGTATTGGAGTGTATGTATACTATTTCATAATCAATATCAATTTACAATAATCATATATAGTTATTATTTACACTATTATACCCATCCAAGTAAGGTGGTGGTGGAAAATAGATTACACCACGGTGTGGAGACGATATTTCGTACGTACGCACGCGTGGTGATTTCGTTTTCCATAGGATGGATAGATGGTGAAATAGGGTTGTTTCATACTTATAATAACATATCCGTATATTAGTGATACTGATGTTATTACTTCATAATGAAACAACTAAAGAAGAAGAAGTGGAAGAAGAAATAAAGTTGAAAGAATCGGTAATAGACATTACCTCTTCTTTGAAGCGCGTCTTTGAGACCTCCTCTTATGGAACTAAAATTGGTATTTTAAGAAGACCAGGACCTCTAGGATCTTTCTAGGGAAGTGTAGAATATAATTTGGCAGGTTTTGTCTGAGCTTTAAGGGTAAAAGTGGTGTGAGGAAGAGAGGGAGAAGGTTCCCTTTTATAAGGGAGGAGAGGGGCACCTTCGGAAAAACTAAAAACAATATTTTATTATAAAGTCATATTCGGTTTTTAATAGATCCAAATTGATTTATATCGAAGGTAAGGTGGGTATGGGTCGAAATCCTCTCATCCAATAGAATTTAGACAAGTTTATGTTTCTATTTTAACCATATCATTTAGATTTAACATTAAGTTAGATAATTTAACTTTTACCGTGTCTTCTTGTTTTCTTACACTATAAGGTTAATAAACTTACTATAACTAGCCAAAAAAACCCCAAGTTGTTTATTATTAATATATATAACCATATCTAAGTCATTTTACCAAACATTATATTTTTAGGAATAAAATAACAATTAACAATATAATTTGTTTTTAAAAACTATTTTATGTCAATTTTGACACTATTTGGTAATTGATTTTTATGAAACTCATAAGAGAAATATTAGTTCGAAAAAAGTTAATTATATCAGTAATAATATGTTATATTAACCTATAAAATTATTGGAATTCATAAAAGTCTCAAATTACATTTATTTAGGTATTTATAACATCAATTATGTCAATATTTCATTAATAAGATAGTTACTGCATCATCATTGTTTCATACATAAATTAAATTATATAATGTATAAAAATTACAAAAAAAGGACCATTATGTAGGAAAGCCTTTTATCTTTCTAATGAATATTTATAGTCGAAGTTATCTTATTTATAACCCTATATTAAAAATGATTTACTTATTAAACTTTGATTTTAACTATTTTCACCCTTCTTTAAATAAAATAATAATAAATGTCCTAATCTAATCCAAGTGGGCATAAATGGTCATATTTTATTCCTAAGGTTGTTTTTGGTCGAATTACAATTATCCAATAGAATTAGGACATGTGTTAGGGTAATAATACTATCATTTTTACCCTTAATTACCGTATTTACTTTTAACCGTGGTAAACAAAGTAAAAAGTTACTATTCATAAAAAATTACTTTCATCTCATTGAACCACATTTTAGTCCTTGATATTAACCATGTCTCTCGGATTTTCGAAATTCCACTCACAGAAGTGATAAAATTAAGTATTATGTGAATTTGGAAATTCTCCTAGGAGGTGGGTAAAAGACAGTGAAAAGACCAATAAAATTTTTATATATCTAAAATTATTATAAAATGACTCCAATGAATTTCATTGAACTTATATAGGTATTATTTATGAATTTTTACCTAATATAAATTTAAATAAAATAAGTAATTATTTAAATAAAAAGTTGGTTTTTAAATAGTAACCTAGTGTTTTCACTATTCATCAAAAATTGAAAGTTTTCAGAAAAATATCAAAATTTCACCCTAGGCTAATTTCGATATTCCGAATCCAAAAATGAAGTCCATTTTTTAAAATAAAATTTAAAAAATTTCAAAAAGTGGGTATTACTATTTATAATGGCTAGTTTTAATAATATTTTAATAGCATATCGTTGTTTAGTGAAACTCGGTATTGCGTACGACGCAAGCTATCGAGGAAGGTCGCGATTATGTGTAAAGAAATCCAAGCTAGTGTTTTGTGTAGTGAAATATTTATTTGATGATGTATATAACATAAAAACAAAATATTTCTCATAAAAGTCTCGGGTTTTACATTCTACCCCCCTTAAAATGAATTTTGCCCTCAAAATTCTTCACTTTGTGACAAACAGACGAGGATACCTCTCCCTCATCATATCATCAAGATACCATGTAGCTTCTTATAATTGGTGGTTCCTCCATAAGACTTTCACAAAGCAAGTGGTCTTGTTCCGTAAGACTTTTTCTCTACGATCGAGAATCTCTATCGGTTGTTCTTCATAAGAAAGATCTTGTTCCAGCGGTACAACTTCTGAGCTGAGTACATGTGAAGGATCAGGTATGTACTTTCTCTGGAGAGATACATGGAACAAATCATGAACTTGAGAGAGATTTGGTGGAATCCCCTATCAATAAGCTACTTTCCAAACATGATCCAGTATTTTGAAAGGACCTATATACCTAGGGCTCAGCTTTCCCTTCCTTCCAAATCTCACTACTCTCTTCCAAGGAGATATTCATAAGAACACTTTATAACCCACTTCAAAATCTAGGTCTTTTATTCGGTTATCGGCATAACATTTTTGTCGAATCTGAGCAGCTCTAATGTGTTGTTGAATAGATCTGACCTTTTCTGCCATCTCATCAATAAGATCTGGTCCTAATAGCTTTCTTTCCCCAACTTCATCCCAGCAAGTTGGAGTCTTGAGTTTCTTTCCATAGAGAGGTTCATAAGGATACATCTGAATACTGGAGTGAAAGCTATTATTATAAGAAAATTCCACCAAAGGTAGGTGTTGATCCCAACCACCTTTGAAATCCATAGAGCATGCTCTCAACATATCTTCTATAGTTTGAATTGTCCTCTCAGACTGACCGTCTGTCTGAGGATGATAAGCAGTGCTGAAACTCAACTCTGTATCCAGATTATGCTAAAGACCTCACCAAAACTTTGAGGTAAACCTCAGATCCCGATCATATATAATAGAAAGTGATACTCCATGCAATCTTACCACTTCCTTTACATATATCCTGGCAATCTAATCCAGAGAGAAATATTCTCTAATATTAATGAATTGTGCCGACTTTGTAAGACGATCAACTATGACCCACATAACATTATTTCCTTTGGATGTTTTAGGATGTCCAGTGACAAAGTCTATAGTGATGTTTTCCCATTTCCATTCTGGTATGGGTAATGGTTGTAACATCCCCTTAGACTTCTGTCACTCAGCTTTAACTTGCTGACAAACCAAGCATCAAGAGACATATTCAGCAACATCTCTTTTCATACCATCCCACCAGAAGTACTCTTCCTGGTCCCTATACATCTTCGTGCTTCTAGGATGAATAGATAATGATGAACTATGAGCCTCATCTAGCAGGTCCTTCTTTCATTCTGGGATGGGAGGAACACAATCCCGATTCCTAAACACTATTATCCCGTCACAATCAAGGTTGAATTCATGAACATTTCTCACCTTCTTTTGTAAATCTACATCTTCTTTATATTCCTCTTTAATATTCACATGTGTAGATGCTTGAACATTCATTTGAGAAAGATACTATTTTCCCCTTTCATAATAATTCCAAGATCCATCCTTTTTAAATCCATAAATATTGGATCTTTTTTTATCCTCATCATGGATAATCTAGCATGGTCTTGTCGACTTAATGCATCTGACACCTTGTTTTCTTTCCCAGGGTGGTAATGAATTGAGCAGTCATAATCCTTAATCATCTCCAACCATCTTCTTTCGTGCATATTCAGCTCCTTTTGTGTGAAAATATACTTTAAACTTTTATGATCCGTATAATTGTCACACCTTTCCCCATAAAGATAATTCCTCCAAATCTTTCATGCAAAGATTACTGCAACTAACTCCAAATCATGATTTGGGTAATTTTTCTCATGGATTTTCAACAATTGTGAGTCACAATCTATCACCATATCATTTTTCATAAGAACACACCCCAAACCATTCTTGGATACATCACTATAGATCACCAAACTTTCTCCACTAAAAGGAAGTGTGAGTACAGGTGCACTGGATAACCTTCTTTTCAACTCCTTGAAATTTTCTTCACATTCCTCTGTCCACACGAACGTAACTCCTTTTTGAATCAACCTAGTGAGTGGATTAGATAATCGTGAAAAATCGTTCACAAAACGTCGATAATATCCAGCCAAACCAAGAAAACTTCGGATCTCGGTTACTGTTGTTGGTCTTGAACATCTTTTGATAACCTCTGTTTTTGCTAGATCCACAGATATCCCCTCTTTTGAGATTTTGTGACCCAAAAATGCAACTTTTTTAAGCCAAAATACACACATGGTAAATTTGGAAAAAAGTTTCTCCTTTATCAGGGTCTTCAATATAAATCTCAAGTGATCATCATGTTCTTTATTGCACTTTGAATAGAAAAGAATATCGTCTATAAAGACTAACACAAACTAATAAAGATAGTCTCTAAAGACTCTATTCATCAGATCCATAAAGATAGCAGGGGCATTTGTAAGACCAAATGGCATCACTATAAATTCACAGTCTCCATAGCTTGTACGGAAAGCCGTCTTTGGTATATCCTCCCTTTTGACCATTAATTGACGATACCACGAATGAAGATCAATCTTGGAAAAGTATTGAGCTCTGTGTAGTTGGTCAAATATGTCATCAATGCATGGTAGAGGATATTTGTTCATGATAGTTATCTTGTTAAGTTCTCGATAATCAATGCAGAGTCTCATTGATCCATCATTCATCTTAACAAATAGAACAGGTGCTCCCTATGGTGATGCACTAGGGCATATGAATCCTTTATCAAGATTCTCTTGGAGTTGCTTCTTCAATTCCTGCAACTCAATTGGGGCCATTCTATAAGCTGTCTTTGAAATAGGCAAACCACCCGGTACGTGTTCTATTGAAACATTGACTTCACGATTTGGTGGAAGACCCAAAAATTCCTCTGGAAAGACATCATCAAACTACCGTACAATGGTAATATTCTTAATTGTGAGTTATCTCCAACCCTTTGAGATAAATAACCCTCATTTAGTTGAATCAAGACACATAAGATGGAAGAAATTTCCACTTGAAGGTTATGTTCATCCTAGCATCGATAGATGATCATAGACTGATCTGGAATATGAAATGTGACTTCCCTTCTTCGGAAATTGATATGAGATCCATATAAAGAAAGCCAATCTATGCCAAGAATCACAACAAATTCCACTATAGGAAGGATTACAAGATTTTCAGGAAGCACTTTCCCACAAACATCAATCAGAGAAGAATTATAAAATTTTGATGCACTTGTTGTGCCATTAGGGGTTGTCACAGCTAACTCAACATCTAATTGTTGAGGTAATACGGTGATACCATTTTAAAATTCCTCAGAAATAAAAGAGTTGGTGGATCTAGAATCAAATAAAACATTTGCTACTTTAGAGTGGATGGTAAGTGTACCTTTCACCACTTCGTTATCGTACTCCACATCACTGATAGAAATTGCATGTGACTTTCCTTTTTCTTTAGCCTTAAGAGTTTGTTGACGTCAATAATCATCAACAACCCTTGAATTAGGGCACTTATTGGCATAATTCCCCATTTCCTTGCACTTGTAACATTGAAGTATAGGAGGTGCACTATGTGTAGCCTTTTCTTTGTTCGCATCACTAGACATCTTCTTCCCATCATTGCAGCATTAAAACTCCCTATGACCTTCCTATCCACATTTGAAACACTTAATTGTCCCTTTAAGACAACTCCCTCCATGTTTCCTTCCACACTTTGAGCATAAGGGAAAACTCATCTTCTTTTCAGTGTGCTCTTTAGATTTCCCTTTGAATTACATTTTCCTCTTCTTATCAAACGCTTATGACTGATGGGTTACTCTAATCTCCATCTCAACTTTGAGAGAAAATCGAATGACTTACTTGTAACTATTGAAGTCCCTTATGGATAACGCCCTTCGAAGAATTGGTTTTAAGCCACTAAAGAATCGATCGATCTTACTCTCAGGTTGGATAATAATACCAGAAGCATACCTTTCAATTCTTGTAAAATTTGCTTCACATGTACCAACAGATTCATCATCCTTTTGCTTCAGTTCAAGAAACTCATTCTCCATCTTTGTTCGGAGAATATGAGGGAAGTACTAATTGAAAAATAAGTTCTTGAACTCGTCCCATTCCATGGACTCAATTTCATCTCTTTGTCCCATATTCTTGATAAGATTCCACAATTGATCAACATATCCTTCCAAACGATACACTGCTAAGATGACTTTATCATGTTCAGAACATTGAAGAACTGAAAATATCTTTTTAGTGGTACTGATCCATTGTTCATCCACTAATGGATCAAAAGACCCGCTGAATGATGGTGGACGCTGCCTCATGAAGGATTCAATAGAATGTTGCTCCTTCCTTTTATCATTCGGATGTCCTGCATGATTCATATCTTGAGAAAGATGTGTGATCATGTCTACAAGATTCTTCATTCCAGCTCCCATAACGTTTGGTTGCTCAAGGGGATAATCATTGCATTTCTCGTCGCATTCTGCATTAACACGGTTCCTTCGGGTTACAACCATTGACTAAAACCAAGAAGAATTGTGTGAGCAACACTAATTATAATAGGAAAACCACATAATCAAGAATAAAATTTTACACTTAAGGTCTTATCATAGGTTATTCATGGCCATTTCTAAAACACTAATATTATGTTCTATGCTTAGACATATCCTTAGGGTTCTTACTAAGGCTTTCACTTCCTAGTTTCCGAAGGTTGACTATACCTTTCCTCTGATACTAACTATAATGACCCATACTTTACATACATTGTTAATACTTCAAAATTGGAGTACAATTATTACAAAATATAACAAAACCATGAAAGGACCATATAGGTATAGTGTCTTTAGAAACTGGGAAACATAAATAACTGGTTCATAAAGCATCTACATTGCCTCCCATTTATTTCATCATTTCTAGAGTCCCTTTTAGAATATACTACTTAATAACCTTCTTCCTGACCTGGGGAAAGAAAACATACAAAAGGGTGAGATCAAATGCTCAGTAAGGGTAAACAAGAGAAAAACCAATCACATCATATTCATAAGAATATAACATTTTGGAAATCTTGACCTGCAAAAGAAATCATAATTTCATAACATGCGATAAATCATAGTAGTGAAATGTAATCCCAATAATCATAACATAAAACATGAAACTTTTTTTCATACAGACATAATCATAGAGAATCATTTCTTAGTAGTCATGACTCATAGCTAAGACTATCTTAGTGGACAAAGTCCATTTCTGAACCGAGTTCACTCCTCATTTCAGTCCTGTTTCACTGAACTGGTTTAACCTACCGTTCCAGCCATGTCTATCTCATGAGATATAAATATTTACCCAATACATTGGAGGGAGATATAGGTCCCACCCATCTCATAATGATACCATTCTTATGGGTGCCACAAAATCATAAATCATGCATCCTAGCATAACCCATGTAATAAAAATGGGATTCTAAATCATCATGCCATCATAACACAATCCATATATGATAAAAGGGCATCATAAAAATAATTCCATCATAACATAATAAAAACAATGTAAAAATAGGGATAGAAAAAGAACCCTATATTATCCTAGATGGAAAATAATTTTGATAAAACATTTGAACTCCATTCTTGAGGAAAATATCCTTTCTACTTCAAAAACATTTTTCCGTTATTAACATGTTATACAGTTTTAAACTAAAAGAAGCTGATTAAAAATAAACTTGAAAACTTTTAAATGAAGCTTCTTGGAAATAATTTTTTAAAAATCCATTCATGCCGTATATGTTAAAAAAACATTCTTCTCGTACTTATGTCGGAAAAGTCAAAAAGTAACTCGTATGAAAAACGACAAAAGATTTCTTTCATATCTTTTTCTAAAAACTCACCGAAGGGTAAAATTGGATTTAAACAGTTGTATGAGGATATAAATAATATTAAATATTAAAGAAACATGGATGTGGATTATAAATATTCCCCTTTAAATACCAAATAATAAACAATCTCGGATAAAAATTGGGATTGTGAGATTTTCCCTTACCTTAGATCCGATTTGATTAGTAAGTGTTCGAACCTCCTGTATAATTATTTAAATAATGTTATTGACTTATTAAAGAATCATAATTATTCTTATGATATCACATATGGTCATATTCTTAGCTTCTTATTAGTAATATTTCATTGTTACTTGTTATTCGAGTGTTTATTGCTTGTTGTTTTTATGTGTGTTTTGTCGAATAAATTCTTATTATTCTTTTTAGGTAATAGATACCTCATTTCCAGAATGGTATTAGTGTATACATATCATATTTATTCAATCAATTCATTTATGTAATCATTATGCAATGAAAATCATGTAGAACGTGTCGCATCACATCGTGGAGACGGTATTCCGTACGTACACACGAGCGATGATATCGTTCCCATGATCGTGAAATTGTATTGGAGTGTATGTATACTATTTCATAATCAATATCAATTTAAAATAATCATATATAGTTATTATTTACACCATTATACCCATCCAAGTATGGTGGTGGTGGAAAATAGATTACACCATGGCATGGAGACGGTATTCCGTACGTACGCACGCGCGGTGATTTTGTTATCCGTAGGATGGATAGATGGTGAAATAGGGTTGTTTCATACTTATAATAACATATCTGTATATGAGTGATAATGATGTTATTACTTCATATTGAAACAACTAAACAATAATAAGTGGAAGAAGAAATAATGATGAAAGAATCGATAACGGACATTACCTCTTCTTTGAAGCGCCTCTTTAAGACCTCCTCTTAGGGCACTAACATTGGTATTTGAAGAAGACCATTACCTCTAGGATGTTTCTATAGAAGTGTAGAAGATAATTTGGTAGGGTTTGGCCGAGATTGAAGGCTCAAAGTGGTGTGAGGAAGAGAGGAACGAGGTGCCCTTTTATAAGGGAGGATAGGGCAACCTTCGGAAAAACTAAAAATATTATTTTATTATAAAGTCGTATTCAGTTTTTAATAGCTCCAAATTGATTTATTTCAAAGATAAAGTGGGGATGGGTCGAAATAATCTCATCCAATAGAATTTAGACAAGTTTAGGTTTCTATTTTAACCTTATCATTAAATTTAACTTTAAGTTAGATAATTTAACTTTTACCGTGTCTTCTTGTTTTCTTACACTATAAGGTTAATAAACTTACTATAAAAATCCAAACAAACCCCATGTTGCTTATTATTAATATAAATAACCTTATATAAGTCATTTGGCCGAACTTATATTTTTAGGAATAAAATAACAATAAATAATATAATATTGTTTTTAAAAACTATTTTATGTCAATTTTGACACTATTTGGTAATTGATTTTTATGAAAATAATAACAGAATTATTAGTTCTAAGAAAGTTAATTAAATCAGTAATAATATGTAATAGTAACCTATTAAATTATTGTACTTCATAAAAAGTCTCAAATTACATTTATTTATGTATATATAACATCAATTATGTCAATATTTCATTAATAAGATAATTACTTCATCATCATTGTGTCATACATAAATTAAATTATTTAATGTATAAAAATTAAAAATAAAATACCATTATGTAGGAAATATTTTTATCTTTCTAATTAATATTTATAGTCGAATTTATCTTATGTATAACCCTATATTAGAAATTATTTACTTATTAAACATTGATTTTAACTATTTTAACGCTTCTTTAAATAAATTAATATTACATGTCCTAATCTAATCCAAGTGGGCCTTAATGGTCATAGTTTATTCCCAAGGTTGTTTTTGGTCGAATTACACTTATACAATAGAATTAAGACATGTGTTAGGGTAATAATAATATCATTTGTACCCATAATTACCGTATTTACTTTTAACCGTGGTAAAAAAAAGTAAAAAGTTACTATTCCCCAAAAATTATTTTCATCTTATTGAACCACATTTTAGTCCTTGCTATTAACCATGTCTCTCGGATTTTCAAAATTCTACTCACAAAAGCGATAAAATTATGCTTTATGTGAATTTGGAAATTCTCCTAGGAGGTGGGTAAAAGACGGTGAAAAGTTCAATAAAATTTTTATATATCTAAAATTATTATAAAATGACTCCAATTAATTGCATTTAACTTCAATTTTGACCAAAAATAAATTTAAATAAAATAAATAATTATTTAAATAAAAATTCGGTTTTTAAATAGTAACCCAGTGTTTTCACTATTCATCAAAAATAGAAAGTTTTCAGAAAAATACCAAAATTTCAACCTAGGCTAATTTCGATATTCCGAATCCAAAAATGAAGTCCATTTTGAAAATTAAAATTTACAAAATTTCAAAAAGTATGTATTACTATTCATAATGGCTATTTTTAATAATATTTTAATTGCATATCGCTGTTTAGTGAAACTCGGTATTGCGTACGACGCAAGCTATCGAGGAAGGTCACGATTGTGTGTAAAGCAAGCCAAGATACTATTGTGTGTAGTGAAAGATTCCTTTGATGATGTATATAACATAAAAATAAAGTATTTCTCATAAAATTCTCGGGTGTTACAGCCTCCCCTAGTTTCTTGTGCCTTCGACGCTAGTCGCCAGCCCCTAGGCTATAGAGGCGGGCTTGGGGATTGTGATGATGATCCTATGTGTGAGGAGGCCACAGTTCGGGACCCATCATGTGTTCCCATTTCTTCAGGTGGGTAGGAAGCAACACACCTACCTGTTGAGTAGTAGATGGCCCCAGCAGAGTAGGCTGAGTACATGCGCATGCCAAGCGCACTTTACGAGTTCTAGAACCAGAGACCGATGAGGTTTTGCAGTGACCCAGACCCTCGGACAACGGAGGTTTGGATAGAGTAAGTGTTTCACCTCATTAGGATTGTATAGACACTGATAGATCTGATGGTGGATTTGGAAGTAGATCTATTCCCTTGAGCAGTTGGACATTGGTGGATCATGGTTACTCAAATACACAATGAGTTGGAACCATCGTGGGATGACTTCCATTCTTTGTTTTGTGAGGAGTTATACCCCTCTTTCATGAACTCTATTCTACTTAAGGAACTCCTCCAATGATCGTAGGGAGGGATGACAGTGATTGAGTATGCGACTAGGTTATCAAACCTTGCACGCTACTCTCTAGACATGACCTACAACAGATACTACCGAGCACATAAGTTTGAGCAGGGAATCTGTAGACATACTTGTGCTGTCATAGTACCATTGTGCATCCCCACTTATACCGAAGTGTGGGAGTAGGCACTGGTGGTAGATAGCTTCTTATCACACCATACAACTGGTTGTGATAGTGAGCGCAATAGAGCTGAGACGTCTGTTGCAGCTAGCAGATGACAGACGACGAGATCTCAACCTAAGAGATCTTCTCATGATCAGTCTCAGGCACGTGGTCATATGGGGCCCAAAAAACGCAGCAGAAGTGTGGTGGAAGAATACCTATAACTTGTGCACTCAAGGTGTGGTTGTTTATAAGATTCCCTAAGCAGGAAGTGTGGGAAGTCCCAAACTCACCTAGTGTGGGATGTTTTAGAGCAGTTAACATCCCTACAGCTGACCCCTATGGAGAAATAGGGTAGAAATATTCTTCAGTTTATGGTGTTTACTCCTTCTCTTCTCGAGCACATATGGGAATCTCAGTTGTGATACACCGACTATGAAATCCATTGTGACCAAATATCCTTGGGTGTTTCCCCATATGGATATTATGAAGGGTGGAATCACGATACCCTGTTCTAGTGAAAAATAGTTAATCCAGTTGTGACATGTGATGTAGAGGTTTGGCTGAGGAGGAAAACTATTCCCCGAGTTCTATCAGGTCATTCGAGACTGTGCAAGGATATGTAGAGGTTTCATACCACCTTGACTTACCCCAAATAGTTAGAGCGGATACATGATGTCTTACACGTGTTGCAACGGAGGAGATAGGTGTGTGTTCTTACACACATCATCAACTGAAGGAAATATTATGATGGCTAAAAATCCCTCTGGTCTACATTCTTCAGCAGCATAGAATTGTATCTGTTTCCTGGGGAGCAGGAGAGCTAAGTGTGGTCTTGATATCGTGAGTAGTTTCCCTAGTTTTGATTTTCGAGGACGAAACACTTGAAATAGGGAATAATGTGGACACCCAGTTTTTGCCTAAAAATAATTTGAAATATTACTACAAATATTTCCAGATTTGGCCACTGATATGGTGTGCAATTCCAAGTCCCAATGTGCCAGGAATTAATTTTATAAAAATGATAAGTGTTTTTATATTATGCACACGCAGTTAACTAATGAAAACATGATATCTCTTAAATAGTTGATTGGATCGAAAATCTAAGGCCATGGCCAGGTTTGAAACATGGTGTTTCCCCTAGGTGTGACATAAAATAAGTTGGCATGGGCGGTTCAGACCCCTCGCTCATTGGTGGTGTTTTTAATGGATAAATTAAACTATTAATTTATTTATTTAATATCTCAAACCTGAATAAATCATTGAGGATAGATCAGATGAGAAATATGAGACCACTGATGAGCTTAGAATGTATGATTTACCATAGGTAGGGTATAACCTTTTTTGGAATTAGTTTTTTGGATTATGCACCATCGTGGGAAGGCGGATCCTGGTGAGGATACTTCCGGTGAGGGTTCTGGTGAGGATTCCGGACAAGGCTGCTCCTAGCGAGGTAGATTCAGGTGAAGCGAGTGTATGTGGTCTATGGAACGACAGCCTGTAGTGGCCAATAGGAGGTGAAGACTCATGTTATCATGGCGATCCGGCATTGAGGAAATGTGCATGCAGGAAGCGGGGTTCATGCGGCTTCGACCAATGACGAGGGTGAGTGGACTAGAGTCGCAATGGCACGGCTGGCCGTAGTCATCGGTGGTGTTTTTGGTGAACGCACTAGGTGAGGAGGAAGGTTGGCCCATAGGGTTCCCAAGGAGAGACGACATGAAATTTGGGGAAGAAAGATATTGTAGAGATAAATAATAAAGGAAATAAATTGAAAGAAAAATAAATAGAAAATAATAAAGAGGGAGAGGCGATTGAGTCTGGCTGGGGGGGGGGGGGTTTGGAAGGTAGAATGAATTAGGAGTATAGGGTATATATATAAACAAATAAATTAATAAATAATAATAAAATATTTTTATTATTAGTTTTGTTGATAAAATACTATTTCATCTGTAACTTATCTATGCGACCTCGATTTCACGAACCATCAGCGATAGGGAGACCCTAACTTCGAGATGGAAATTATGAGTCTAATATTGGATGTGTTTTTTGGGATTGTGGATTAGGTACCCAAAAAATTCAAATAATAATAATATATTATAATTATTAAATCTTTGAATCACCCTAACTCCAATGTGTGACGTCCAAATGACTTGCTATCAATGGTGATGTGACCCTATCTTTAAGACAGTCGATTCAAGTCCAATGTTGGATATTAAATTATGGTCCCATGCTATGGTCCATGAAACACCCAATAACAATATTATTATTATTGTGGGATCTTGTATCCGATATATCTCCCTCATTCTGTGTCTAAATGAAAAACCATTTGTGACGTTGCGACCTTGAAATTAAGATGGATGCTTCAAGCCAATATTTGATATTTAAGTCAAGGTCGAGGTGCAGGCCCCATGAGGCTAGTTCACGCATGTTGGGATGAAATGAAACCTTTTCATCATGTATCCCTTATGGGTGAATGAGTAGTCAATATCATGTTTTTTTTCTAAGATAATCGTAATGGCGTGATCTATAAAATTTGTTTCGGGACCATGGTGTGAGCCCAACGTGACACCATTCAAGCACAATGTGGCAATATATGATTTTTCCTTCGGATGTCCATTATGGGAAAATGAATATTCAATATTGTTCATTTTACTCCAAGTATCACAATGGTGTGATCTGTTTGGTTATCCAGTGCCATTTGAGGAGGCCTTCGAGTAAAAGTATATTTTCTCCCTTCTCTTTAACAATGACCATTGCACGCTCATCAGCCTTTTAGCTAGATATTTCTTGTACTCTGAGAGTACACGCACATGCCTAAGGGGTACTTGATTTGTATTTTAGAACCTGAGTATGGAAAGGTACATGTCCAGGTGAAGAGGCGAGGCCACACAACGTGTGGGCCCCACACACATCGTGTACCACTTTACGAATCATCTATCTCTCGTATCTCCTTCTTTTAGACTCGGAATTTGGAATATGAGTAGCCTATCATGAGTTTCTTCCACATAGAATGTGATGGTTACCTCTGTAGTGGCTTTTGAGATATGATGGTAGATGTTTAGGGTGCGATGCCTATTCGAGGCAACAACTGATGACTGTAGCGGCGTGATTTATGAGAGGTACAATCCAACAGGGATGGCTAGTGTTCCTCAGTGATTTCTGAGAGGTAACATCCATCAGGGATGATCATATTTCATCGATTCTTTTCTGAGGGGTACCATCCAGTAGGGATGATCAGAGTTCCTCGATGATTTTATGAGGCATACCACCTAGTGGGGATGATCAGAGTTCCTCGATGCTTTTCTAAGGGGTACCATCCAGTGGGGATGATCAGAGTTCCTCGATTCTTATCTGAGATGTACCATCCAGCAGGGATGATCAGATCCCTAGATTCCTGTCCAAGATATACCATCCAGTGGGGATGATCAGAGTTCCTCAATTATTTTCTGAGATGTTCCATCCAGTAGGGATGATCAGAGTTCATAGATAAGTTTTCTGAGAGGTGTCATCCAGTTGGGATGATTAGTGTTCCCCATTGATTTTATGAGAGGTAAAATCTTGCAGGGATGACCAGTGATCCTTAGTGCCTTCTAAAAGTTACCAAATAGAAGGGATGACCAGGGCAGTTTTGGGATGACCCTCCCGCTAGGCTGGGTAGCGTAGTCCACAAGGAGATACCGGGATGACCCAGAGCATAGTCCCTGATGAGGTATTGGGCTGAATCAGAGAGTAGTCCTGGAAGAGATACCAGGAAGACCCATAGCATAGTCCCCAACGATATGTCGGGATGACCCAAAGGGTAGTCCCCAAGGATATATCAGGATGGTCCTCACGATGGGCTGGGTAGCGTAGTCCTTGATGGGTTAGAGAAGACCCTCGACCATGCGACATGGTGGCGAGGCATGGTTCAACTTACCTAAGGACCCACAAGGATGAGGGGAACATTCCCCACTGAGACGCATCCTTGTGATGTGACCTAAAACTGTGTGGGAGAGTCAGTGCCACTCAAAGCAGATAGTATCGAGGTGTGTCATTTGGGCCCCTTTGACATTGGCTTCCTGGGTAGATGTGATAGTTGTTGGGAATTACAGATGGTTTTACTTGGAACTAGTTGATACTCACTTTCTTGGTCTGAGATGTGAGTTATAGATCCCCTTACTCCCTCATTTGGGTTTCATTGACATAGAACACACACACACACACACACACACACACACATATCCTGTTTCCAATTCCCACTCCTTTGGTTTTGGATACTCCCCTTCCAAGAGAGGTGAAGATGCGTGGGGTATGACATGTGCTTTTTTATTTCGTTCTTATCATGGTTGGACGAGTCCACTCTCCTACTATAGGTTGCAAGGATTCAACAGGTAGTTCATCTCCTCACCGTTTCAAGCTCCTTTTCTATGGATGAGTCTACTTTCACTCTCTAGTTGGTTTGAGTTGTACTCTTTCAGTTCAGTCATATTATACATTTTTCTCACTTACTACTCCCTTCTTCAGCACATCTCTTGCTACTCCCTCTATCCTTTGGGGCATTCTATTGAGTATTCTCATACTCACCCATGGTTGGTCTTTTCCTGTATTTGGTGTGTCTTTACAGACAATGGACAAGTTCATCATGATATCATAGGATCTTATGTATATAGGGTTCTTGGACCACGTACGATGGTCGTAGCTTGGGATTCAGGAGTGGGACTCTCCCAGTTGTTTTACTTTTGCACCTATTGCCGGGTTGTGGCTCTTTTCTAGTTGGGTGTGTATTTTTCTCCTTTCCCTTTCAAATTTTCTTTTCTTATACTTCTACTATTTAGAGGTCGATGAATATATGTTTGGCTCCCATTATATAGTATTTTTGTATCTTTATATTTGTTTTCCTGTGTACTTTTTCATTGAGTTGGCTACATGTGTGTGTAGAGTTTCTTAGAAAAAGGCCTCCCTTGGTTTGTTGCATCTTCAGCACTAGTCACTAGCCCCTGGCCTATAGAGGCGGGCATGGGGTAGTTGCGGCTCGAGCCATGGCACGGGTCGATTCATGACAACATGTCATTGTTTTGTCATTTTAACCAACTTATTAAAAAATACAACGAATTTATGTCATGGATTGTGTTCAACACTTATTTTATAGTTCCATGTGATATAAATATGTAAATAATGTTTTTTGGTTATTATAAGGTTACATGATCATTTAAATAATTAATTAAAGAAACACAATTTGATTTTCAAGAATCACAAAAACTTGATATTTATCGATTTCATCTTCAAGGATAAAGACTAAAACAGTCTCGGAAGAAATTTTAACCATAATAAATATTTATAGATAATATCTAATAGTAATTTTAATGATATATATATGTTATGAAATTTTAATTATGAATAATCCTAGACACCGTTATTATGAAGATAGTAAAAAATGTATATGATTAAGGTTATTAATTATGTGATTAATATAGCTATGTTTGTGATATAGGAGGTCAAATTATGTTCTTGAAATATAGGATAAGAGGACAGGAATTTAGTCTCAATTTCCTTTCATTAGCGCATGTATATATTATAAACCACGTTTACATTAATATGTTGTACTTAACACCCCATTATAATATTTATATCATTATTATGTTATATTTTATGATATTCAATGTCTCATTTCATGATAACCTTCTCATGGTACTTTTGTTCCAATGTGTTTAAACTCGTAATGATTTTCTTGGCCCCAATTTTAACTCTTTGTGATAGAATACATTTTTGCACTATGTTTTCTTTATATGGTGTATTCAATATACATCGATATTTTTTATAATAAAATAGTTATTTCAAGGTTTTTACTAGACAAATCATGTTCCATTATTCAAGTGGTTACTAGTTCACTTTTTTCCTTAATAGTGGGGATTTATGGTAACATAATTTTTGTTCATTGAGTTATGACCCTTATTTGATCTTATTTTAAAATAGTTGGATAAAATATGCACTTAAATTATATCATATGTTATTTTCTCATTTTTTATAGGGATATAAAAAGCTATAAAATAAGCCCTTTGATAAATATTTATGACTTCTTGGGATTTTTTCTTTTGAGACCATCCATATTATTTATTTAGATTTATTATGAACATATTATAACCATATTGAATTAGTCATATTATCATTGTTCAACACGGTTTGAAAATCACATTTTACATAGTTCTGATGATTTCACATTCAACTTGAATTAATTTCATTCTATTGGAATGGGAAAAGTATTGGGATTTTGTATGTTGTTATTAAAATATGGAATATTGTTGTCAAGTTGAAAAATATTGTTTAACAACGAACATTATTCCTCTATATGAGTTATGATTATTTTATCCCTATTAATTGAATGAGGACGAAAATTAGAAGTCATTGGTTTTTTATTTCAATATGGATGATTATTAGAAAGGTTGGTTTTTTATTGTTTACTCATTTTCTCTTATGGTTAATTTATTAGAATTAAACAAGTGATGGGTGGGTCTAGACATTATATAACCACATGATGCATTAAAAAATATAATGAGATAAATAATTTTTGTTTTTGGTTTATTCAAACTCCCAAAATAGGTTATTATCTTGGTAAATTCCTTAGAAGTATAATTTCATGACTACTATCTCGAAAAAAGTATTGTGCCTTTGAACAAGATCTTGACACGAGGTTTTTTATGTCTGGAATATTCAATCCATCTTTATTAGATTATTATATAGATATCTATGTTTAAAATTATTTCCATAAATATAAGATGATCCCATTTTCATTTTTATTATGGAATAAGTTTTTTTACATATTCTTCTCATAATATTAATTACATGTTTATTACATGGTTATTTTAGTTATATGTTTCCATTATTGATCATTTGAGATCACTCATTCTTATGTTTTCCATTTTCCCAAGTTATGGAGAAAAATAGTACATGTGACAAGTTTCAAAGGATATCATGTGTGAAATTTTTTTAATGAGATGTTTAATACTATTAATGAATTAAGTTGTTTCACATATAATGGGAGATTGTCTATTTAATACAATGAATATGGGATTTATTAGTTTATGTTGTGTCTAAAATCAATGAAGCTCTAAACATGATATGATATTTTTGATGTTATGGATGCAATAATTGTATTGGGTTTTTAATTAAGGTTAGTTTTATCCAAAATTTTATGTTGGTATCAGTAATGTAATATAGTATATTTGTTTATGATCATCAGATCTGGAAGTTCAGGTCCTGCACATCATAATTGGTGTTAATGGAAAACTTTAGATAACCTTGGAGATTATAAAGTTTATCAAGGATAATTTAAGGGTTGATAAGTTAAGGTTGATCATAAATTTGAAGAGTTATATGACCTTCTGGAATAATATATGATTTGATGACAATGTAATAACACACATGTTATTTTGGGATTAAGGTTAGAGAACCCTAGTGAATACCCAAATAATTAGTTTATGTATTGGATACCATCCTTTTATTTTTTTAAATAGATATTATGTGGTTTTCCAAGAATTATATAATTATGTGGATACTGAAAATTGGATTAATATGTTGAATAGACGCGCGTTGGGGTAATCACCCCTAAATTGCTTGGTTGGGAATTAAGTCAATCGTCACTCCGATATATGAGGAGTGGATTTAAGAATGAACACCAGAAGAGATACTCCCAAGGGATTTCTCTAGGTATTCACATTATCCTTACAAACCATTATAAATAATTTAATAATGATAAAAACTAATTTGGTTAGAGAACCTAAAAGAAAATTGACAATGGATAACCTAGAATTTAAGAAAGAGATTTATAGGTTTTTCTGAATGTATCATATATTAAAAATAATAGTTTCATAAGGTATGATAGATTCATATTGATGATTTCATATTTATATTTTTGATATTATCATAACAATTTTTGGTTTTTGTATTTGGTTGGAATATGATAATGAAAATGAATTTGATAAAGGTATGTACCTCAAAACAACTATGCCACATAACCAAATAAGTGAGCATAATTAAATAGTTATGAATTTTAGTATATTACTATTATAAGGAAAAATTTGAGTTTTCTAGTCTTACCTAAGGTATTCAGATTGATATAATCTTTAAAATATTATCTATTATCATTATTGTGTGATATTTATCAATGATAATCTAGTATATTCTAGAATTTAAGAGGATTGTATGAGATATTTAAGGATAATTCCTTATTAGTTTTACATAAATATTTATAAACATATATTAAATGGAATTAATAAATTTGATAATGATTTTATGGAAAGGTGATATTTTTAGAAATAACTATTGGAGAACACATGATTTAGGTATGGATAAATCATATGTTAATAAACACACGATATTGAGATAATAAAGTATGGTTTGATTTTTGAAGAAGTAATTTAAATGATAATCATTAACCTTGGTATTTATAATTAATTCATGATATTTTTTAAGAAATGAATCTTAGTTTCTATATTTTGATATATAGTGACTATTTTGTAACTTTATGAACAATTTTTTAATACCATTTTAAGGATAAAGGAATAGTTAATTTGTAGTGTAATATATTATCTCATTATGGTTTAATGTCTTGGAGAATCAAAGGATTTTGGGAAATAATTTTTTTTTAGAGTATATGATTTTGGTATATAAATACATGTGTATATAATCATATAAATGACTAATGTTTCTTGATAAAGGATAAGCTATATTTTGAGAGTAATGATTTTAATGATTTTTTATTTTAGAATATTTTAATAAAGTTCATAGTAATTTTAGATATTTAATATGAAGAATAAGTTATGAATTATAAGATAAACCAACTCAATGAAACCTCAGTTGAATCTATGATGATATATGTTGAGCTGTGAACTAAAATATCTGTAGGCTAAGAAGGATACTAAATAAAGGTATCCACTAATATAAAGGAAACAAGGTAAATCTTATGTTATTTTTAATACTGGTAGTTAGTTGTGAAAATGATTCTAAGAATTCACACCTATCTTCTACTCAGGAGTTCTGGATTCCTTATTGGATTCTTATTCTAGCCACCCTTGTGTATCTATGAACATTTCAGTAAGAATCAAATCACTAAACTAATTATTTGATTATCAAAGAAAACTTATAGTACTAAGATTATTGTATCAAATGTTGATGTATAGGGATATATGATTCATGTATTTATTCCATAATATGAAATTGATTATATAAACTCCCAATTTATAGAATCATGGCCACATTACCCACAACATCTTCATTGCCGAAAAATGGATAAGGGTAGGGACCACAACCAATATGCACTTTTGTGAGTTCTTAACATCAATCTAATGGAATTATACAAGAATAGATGATGTTTATCCTTATTTTTAAATGCACCTCCACCACATAGAGTCCTTGATGTAGATGAAGAAGATAAAATTATCATTCCAATATAGGAATTAGAATTAAAACTCTTTTTATCACTACTAGTTAAATGAGAAACAATAGTGAGGTCAAAATGTGGGAGGTTTCCCAACGACTGTGAGGTTGAGAGTAGATCAAGACTATGTTTTTATGTCCCAAAACATGTGATACCTTATGTCTTGTATGTGAAATAGTCCAGGTCATTGATGTCCCTATTTGGGCATATGAAGTGCCAAAAAAAAGTTGATGGGGGCACGGAGTCTACGGACCTCCAACCTTTAACAAATGGTCTATATGGAGTGAGTAACATAGGAACTGATGAAATAGGAAGGTGAAGATATTGTTGGTTTCTTTATAAATATGGAAACATAGTTGAGGGATATTTTTGGAAAGCATGTAGGCTAGTGCAGTGGAATTGGATAATCGAAAAAGGTAAGAAAATGTTTTAAATTTCAATCTTAATGAGTCTTAAAAGGAGGATGATCATTCCTCATTGACTTCATTATTTTACCACAACCTATCACTGTCCCCACCATGTTGAATATTTTTAGGTTATGAGATATGGTTTTGTATGGTATTCCCATTTATGTGTATTTATCTCCTTACTAATTACCCAAATAGAAAATTTTATTTCCTTCCGACCATTAAAAATCTATCACTAAATATCTTACTAAAAAATCAAGGAGAAATAAAATTTCTCTTAACATGAAACCATGAAAACCATTTTAATCAAATGGTTCTGAGGAAACTCAATATAGAGATATGCTTGTAAGTTAGTTTCTTAGGAATCCCTATGTTATTATGGTTGATACCTAAAGAAATTTCTTCCTTATAAACACTATTATTCATTTTAGTATAATAATTAGAGGATGAAATTTATTTATGTAGGGGGTGTAACACCCTAATACATTAATATATGATTACCATTGAATAATATAACAAATGTAATAACTTTCTATACCTGCAATACCAAACAAAAATAAAACCGTGATATATTTAGAGAAAATATAAATATATAACTATGTCTATTAAAACCTCTACCATAAATTATAGAGAATGGGTAGGGGTTATAACTTTATGAAATCCATGTATAATAAAAATAAATACTACATTTAATATGAATGAAATTCCATTAGTTGACCAAAAGTGACTGACAATATCATTTATTATTTTGAGAAGTATTTTTTAAAAAAGATGTTTTTTATGGGATACACATTTCTATTTTAATAATATATGATTAATGATATATTATGTTTGATATTAGTAACAAGATAACACTAATTTAGTTTTTAAATTATATGATATAACAATAATAACAGTTAATATCTTAAAATGCAATTTTATAATAAAAACATTTTTTCATTATATTTTTGGATTTTAATTAAAAAAATTAATTTACATGTTTTGGAATTTGAAATAAATAAAAACTATATTCATTTATTAATTACTCATATTATAATTTTTTAAATTTAAATTTTTGAGCATTTTTTAAAATGATGATTTTTATCAGAAATGTAGGATTTAGAAAAATTAGAATTTCCCTAATTTTATCACTTTGTGAGTATAACAAAAAAGAATTAATAAAAAATTTATGTAATAAAATATTAATTATAGTAATAAAATTGGTTATGTTAAATTATTATTTTTTCTTATAAAAATATTTGAATGTTTTTCTAAAACTAATTGAAATGTTAATTTAATATAAATATAATTTATTCTATTTTATTTAAATCGGGTATTTTCAAGGTGAGATTCGGTTTTTGTGAGACTTTGAAGCCTAATAAATTTAATTAAATATATTATAAATCAATTTATGTCATTAACATGAGTTACCATGATATTTCATCTTAAATATAAATTAAAATCTTAAAATAATTATATTTTAAAAGACTTTTTTAACCTGATTTATAGTGTTTGTTTTAAAAATAACTGTCCACACCTTTAAAAATTATATTTGATAAAATTATTTTAAAATTTTAAATCATAAGTATAAAATTAGTAAAAATTATTAATATTAATATTTTTCCTTAAAATTAATTACTAAGGTTTCAAATTAATTACTAAGGTAAAAGTAAAAGGGGTAAATTGAGTTTAACCAAGTGTAAAAGACCAAAATAATTTAAAAACTTGCCTCGAAATGAATGGTTGAGATTTGGATCACAATAAAAATGGTTACCCTACACTTTCTCCTATTTTTATCAATTTAACCATTAATATTTTCATGAATGTTTTTAAAAATATAATGGTATTCCCAAAACTATCTTTTCTATCACTTATAAAAGGGTTACAGCTTCACAAATTCAAGACACAGAATACCTAGAATTAATTCAGAAAACTATGAAATTATGATCTGTATAGAACCCTGTACTAGGAACATAATACCATGTTCACTCATAGTTATCCAAATCCATTAAAATTCCAGGATATTTCCACGGAAAATTCTGGCCCCCGACATGAGTATTATCAACTACTTAGTTTTATTCATAATTATATTCTTTAGAATTTATTTTATAAACAAAAATATAATCATATTATTATCATTTATATACTTTATTTTTACTATATTAATTTAATTATCCTTATTTATTCATATACACCATCTATTAAGAAAAACAAAATCGTTGTTTGTACGTTGTGCAGGCCACCGTCTCCACGACGTAACATGTTTATTTTTAACGTCACTACCTTACATGATTGGATATTTTGATGATATTAAATCATAAATATGATTTTCATGATATCATTAATGTTATTTTATATTATATTATAGGATCTTAAAATTATGTTATTAATAAATGACCATCGTTAACTTAATTAATTAAAATAGGAGTACGAAGAGGATAACTATTTATTCAAATTGTGTAATATGTTAATAACAATTAATTATTCTTATAATTCCTTATTATTATGATATATGACATAAATAATCACCAAATAATAAAATTCTGATTTTTATAATGATATTACTAATAAACCACCTCATAATCATTCATTGGATTAGGGTATGTTCATGTTTGGGTAGGTTTAACCACCTAATAAAAAAATACTATTATTTTTTTGATGGATGACTTTGACGACATATTTACTAGGGTAATATAATATAAATATGTATATAATGATTTGTTTTTTGTTCTAGTTTTGGTAATATTTTATCATAATTTAATTTATTAACTAATAAAATTCACTTTGATCATCAAGAATCACTAAAACATGCCAGTTATCGATTTAATCTTCATTGATAAAGACTAAAATACTCGTGGAAGGAATTTGAAACATAATAAATAATTATAAATATAAAATATTAGTAATTTTAATAATATATAAGTGTTTAATGTTGAATTAATAATTTCCGTGGACACCACTATTATGAAAGTAATAAAGATAATCAAAACTATAAACTTCCAAATGTGGGACATTGGAAAAATTCATGCAGATAATGGATAATTATAAGGAGTATGAATGAAAATGGATATATTTAAGTTTCTTAATTAATTTATTAAGAAATATATCTTTGTTATAGAGGAGGTTGATGTAATTTCATGGATTTCAGGATAATAGGTAAGGGTTTTAAGCTCAATTTTTTTAATTAAGAAATGCTTATATTATACACCATGTTTTATTTATTATGGTATAATTACGACCCAATTGTAATATTTATATCATGATTCTATTATATTTCATAACATCCAATATCCCATCATGATAACTTTATCATGGTATTATTCATCCAATATTTCTAAATCTGCAAGGGGTTTCTTGGCCTCAATTGTAACTCTTTGAGACATAATAAATTTTGTGAACCATGTTTCATTTCTATAGTATATTCATTCCAATGCACATATTCTGCTACACACTTTATATATGTGAAGTCTCGTGTTATTGAACCAGGTTAAAATATGAATGTTTTTAATTTTTTTTTTTCTGTTTATCAATGTGTAATTTTTTTAAACTGAGCTCTGGAATATTATTTTATGTGTTAGAACACGAAAGGTGTCATTTTTGGACTTGTGTAATTACTCAATAATTTTCACTCGTGTCCTGATGAGTCTCGGGAACAATGATTTCAGAAAATTCTACTTCAATGGTTATGCACGAGCAGTTCATGGTTGCGTTCCAACCCACTTAGTTTACCCTATTTAATAAATTATTTAATTTAATTAAATAATATTATATGAGAGTTTGTAAATAAATAAAATAAGGTTTTAATGATAATAATAATGAATATATAATGATAATTATTGTGTTTTTTTAGTTAAATGAATGTTAAAAAATTTATTAAATGATTATTGAAGAAATTAATGTGGATTATGGTTTTATCGACGAACCATTTTATTTAAATGAAGAGTTTCGGAATTATTAAAGGACCATTTATTATTAAATGGAGGAATGTGCTAATAATAATAATGTTGTTATTATTATTATGGTGTCATAATTTTTTTTATGCATTGATATTTTAATTACATGTTAAAGGAGTGTATTATTTATGAGAATTTAATGACACTTTTGAGCTTCTTAAATAAACATTTAATAAAATGATCAGTTTTTGATTTAATGAAGCATTGTTATTAAATAGTGGTATTGGGTTTAGAAAAAATTTAAATAATAATAATAATGAGATTATTATTATTTTAGTTTTATGAATGTAATAATTATAATTATTGTGGAAATTAAATTAGGGGTTATGGGTTGGAGTTTTTATCATATTAGTGATATTGTAATAAATTGGGAGTTTCATAATTAATTATGAATTTTTATTAAGATAATAATGAATGAAGAATAATTTTTAATTAAATGGGGTGTAACATTTATGTTAAAAGATTTTAATTGGATGTTTAATGAGGTATAATATTGATGTGAAATTAATAAGGCTTTTGGGTATATCAAAGAAACATCTAATTAAATAAAGAGTTGTATAATTAATAAATTCGTGTTTCTATTTAATTAGAGGTTTTTGGTTTTATCTAAGGTTGAATAATAATAGAAATAATAAGTAAATTATTATTATTATGTTTTTATGAGTATATGTTAATAATAATAATAATAATAATAATAATGGATTTTTTTGGGGGGTTTCATTTAATTAAATTTAAGGTCAATAAGAATTTATTTAATCGATACGAAGCGGAGGTTTTTATTTAATTAATTTGTGTTGAGATAATTAATTAAATAATGAAGAGTTAGACGTTATCGAATAAGGGAAATTTTAAATGGTAATATTAAATAATAAATAAATGCGGAGTTGAGTTTAATTTAATTAAACCATTTTAAATATAGATGTCGGGTTGTGCACGGGTAGTCAAATTGTGCGGGTCAACTGTGCGGTTATCCGGTTTTTAGAATGATTTATTTTAATTTTATTTTAAATAAAACAAATATTTAATAATAATAATAATAATGATATTATTATTATTATTGTATTAATTTTATTGGATGATTAATGGGGGTTTTCAGAATTAATTTTGAAAAATTTATTTAAATGTTAGTTATTGAAGTAAGATTATATTAAATGAGAATAATAAATGTTTTTATTATTTTATTAAGACTATTATATTATCATGGGTGTAATTTATAAGTGGGGGAGAGAACATGCGGGTGGTGCACCACCATATAGGAGGAACCACAAAAATTCACCAGGCCCCTCCTTTGAGGCGCACTACACCCCCCTCGTCGGCTCCTCTTCGCGTGATCGAATCCTCCCGATGTCTTCTCGAATATTGCCTGTCTCGATGAGGTCAGTCCATATACATTTGTTTATTGATTTGCATCGGTTTTTTGGCTCCTAACTTACCCTGTTTCCTTGGCCAAAATCCAATGGATCGTGTTTTATTGGGTTTCCTTGTTTCTTCGGTTCTAGGGATGTGCAAGGGGATCCACTAGACCCTTTGGACCGTATTCCGGAATCATATGATAAAGGCAAGGTAGATGAGTTTGTTTTCACTTTTCCAACATGTTTCAAGTATGGTTATTTAACTGTGGTGTTGTTTTTCATCATTTAATTAAGGGTGTGATAGTTTTTATGAGTCCCTGGTACCTAGTTAGAGGTGTGTTGGTCCTTGCTGCTTTGATTCTGAGTACCTATTTTAATATTTTTAATTTTATTTATATTTATACACGGAACGTTCGTGAATATATATATATATATATATATATATAAGGTGTGTGCGTGAGAAATTGCGGACCAGTTGTGTGCTAGTTTCCGCCAAGTATATTAAAGCGCTTCGAATTTAAAATGGTTCCACCCTGAGGTAGGGTCCCAAATTACTATAACATTATTTAATAATTATTGCTTCTTTAAATAAATTTTAAATGTGAGTTTCATTGATTATGATATATCTATGCATGACACTTTTGAATTTATTAAATGATGTCGCCCACGTGAGATAAATGAGGACTTGAACATGTGTTGATTTTAAGCATGTTTTTCTAATTTGGTTAAAGTGATTTGATTAAACAGTTGAATTATTTGAATGAGAAAAATGGGTAATAGGGTAATTAATTGTAGAATTAATTATCATGTCATGAGTTGGAATAAAAATTGTGTATATTACTGATTATTGATAATATTGAATATTTGAAATGTTCGGAATATAAATTAGAAACTGGTAATAATTAATTGATAGATTAATTATTACATGATAAATGGTAAATGGTTAATTAATTGATGATTAGTTAAAGAGATAATATTTAACTAATTAATTTTTGAATATATTAATTTGAATGCATTAAATTAAGATTTTGAATTAATTGTTTGTTACGATTGTTGGCCATGGGTACATTTTGATGCATGTGAGATTTCCATGCATTAAGATGTCTTGGATGAAGTTTTTTTATATTATGAGATGATGCGTGAGATGGTTGATAAATATATGGCATTTTCTCAACATGTTTTGTGATGATTATGACGTGTATGTAAATTGTTAATGTTCTGGACGAATCATTTTTTGGGTGGACAAGTTCAGACTTGTTAAAGAATTTGGATAATTAAATGTTGAGTAAATTATTTAATTGGATTGCTAAGAATAATTAATTTTTAATTAATTATTTACTATTGAGATGTTGAATGGTTAATTTATGTTGTTAATTAATTGTTGAATTAATTAATATATCAGATTAATTAATGGATGGTTGTGGGGTGATAGACATGGCGTTCTACACCAATGATAAATATATATGTATTACTGATAAAAAATTTGTGATACAGGGACTAATACTCCAAATAATCATGGGGTGTGGACATGGCGTTCTACACCTATTTTGTAAGAAAATATTCTTTTATGGGTCAGGGACTGATGCTCCAAATACCCATGGGTTGTGATATAAGTACAGACGCTCAAAATACTCACGAGGGTTCTCAACATGATGTTCTACACCCATTAATTGACATTGGACTTTGGGTCCAATTGGTCGTACATGAAATGATTTAATTGGTTAATGAAAACTATTGTGACATTATGATTTGTGAATTGAATATGGGAAAGGGTTCATACTTATCAATGAATTGGGTGAATAAATATTAGTGGACGGACCCAGGAGTGAGTCACTATTTTTTTAGTGGATGGGATCATATATAGTATATGAAATATTAAATTGAATATCTTATGACACAATATCCAATCCAAAGCACAAGCTTAGATGTGGTCTTAACATTGATTACTTAGATGGTCTTTAGAGACATCTGTGGTGAGTGACTTATACAGGGAATCTCGGGCTCAGTCCAGAACAAGAGAATTATGTAGTTTAATGAGGTTTGAATAATTTATAAAAAAGTTATTATGTAATGACTATTTTGTATGCATGAAAAATGTATAATACAGGTTCAGACACCAGCTGAGAGCTGAAGCAGGTACTTGGGTATATAGTTACATTGTACTGCTTCCTTAATTATGCATACTGGCATTGTTTAAATTATTTATTTAATGTTAGGATTTAGGGTAGACACCAGTGGTCCCAGGCTATGGAGATTTATATCTCACACCCTACTTGGGCCGCTATTTCACTAGGGTTCCTCAGTAGATTCTATTTTGTTGCATGATTGTGTTTTTTTGCATTTACATAGAAGATAGGAGAAAAATATCAAGCGAAAGCTCATGATTCTCAAGGAGACTACCCTAGGGGCTTGGAGTAATTGTTTATTTATTTTTGTAAAGGAATGTCCAAAATGTTGTTCTGTTCACTGTTTTATGTGTTTTATCATTATCATGTCATGCATGCATCTGTTATATAATTGATGTTGGCCATTTGTTTGTAAAAGATTTATAAAATCTACCTTCCGCTGCTTTATCATTTATTAGACTTCATCTGCTATTTATTTCCATTGTTTGTTATTTACATTGATATACCATTGTGCAAATCTGATAAGAGGGTATAGTCTCCCCACTAACTATCCTTAGACTCTCGCTACTAATCATTAGCCTCTGGTGTATGGGGAGATGCTCTTGATGTCATGTGGTGACCAGTCCAGTCACTGGTTTATTGGTGAGCTAGGTTGGGACGTTACAATATATCCTGGGTTTTACATTCCAAATCATGTTCCATTATTCAAGTTGAAATTTATTCAGTTGTTTTTCCATTATTTCAAAATCCTGGTAACTCAATTTTAATTCATTGAGTAACAATATTTCTTTTAACACATTTCATTAATGTTGGGTACACTCTACAATTTTATTTTATTATGTGTAATTATCTAATTATTTTATGGTTATGTAAATTCCTACCACATAAAACATTTAATCAATATTTCTATGTTTTTTGGATATATTCTTTTGAAACCATACACTTTTTCTTCAA
Organism: Viscum album; assembly: GCA_963277665.1. NCBI lineage: Eukaryota > Viridiplantae > Streptophyta > Magnoliopsida > Santalales > Viscaceae > Viscum > Viscum album. The sequence goes on from OY728120.1 coordinate 1,797,012,451, forward strand.
ATGGATTTTGTTCCTATTATTCCATTATTGACTTATTTGTATACTCATTATTCTATACAGTGTGAAAAATACATTTTACATAGTTCATATTTTTTGATATTCACCAAGAAATAATTTTATTCTATTAATATGGGGAGAATTATTAGCAGTTCATATGTTTTTATTCAAATATGGATGATTATATTCATTTTCACTATGTATTTTTTATCAATACAACTTGTTACTATTGATGGATTATAATTTGGTTATCCCTTTCATTGACATGGGAAAATGTATTGGAATTTCATATGTTGTTATTTCAATTTGGATGTCTATTGGAAAGGTTTATTATGTATTTTTTATTCATTTTATCTTACGTTGAATGAATTGGACATAAAAAAGTAATGCATGGGGCACGAAATTATATTTCCCCCCGATAAATTGATAGGTCGCATGAGAAAAAATAGTTTGAGTATCAGTGTATGAATATTCCAGTAACAGGATAGTGTATTAGCACAAGTTTTTTATAATAGTATGTATTGATTTTGGTCTCAATGATAAGTAAAGTGTCGTGTAAGAAGGGCTTCACACTTGGTTTTTGATGTCTAAAATTATGAATTCCATTGGTATGAGGGTGTAGTTTAATGATCTTCATAGGAAATCCTTAATCAAACCTTGTATTTCACATTATATAGCTTTGATTATTTTCCATAAAGGTGGATGGGATCCTAAGGTTTTGTGTAGATCACTTTCATCCTAACCAGTTTACTATTAATAATAAGTATACAATACTATGAATTGACATACTCCCCGACCAGCTGATGGGGGAAAAGTTATTATTAAAGGGTGAACTCAGGTTAGGTTATCATCAATATCTAGTACGTGAAGAGGATATACCAAATATAGTATTCTGATATATCTATATTCATTATATGTATCTAGATATACCCTTTGGTATGAATAATTCCCTACTAGTTTTTGTGGGACTAATGAAATGGGTCATTCAGCCTTTCCTAGACTAGTTTGTGGTGGAAATTATTGATAACATTATCATTCAGTCAGTGTAAAATTTTGATCTTGAAGAATAATCAAGGATAGTACTATATATACTTATAGAGAATCATATATATTAGATAATCTTTAATTTTTAATTTTTTATTGGATATGTCCACATCCTAGGCCATTCTATCTCAAAGGAGGGAGTAGTTGTGGGCCCAGTGAAGATCGAGGTAGTGATAGCTCGAGATTAACCTAAGAGTGTGTTGTAGGTGTCAATATTCTTTAATATGGATATGTATTACCATATATTCATACCAAATTTCTCTAGGATTTCATCTCCCTTGACTATCGTGACCTGAAATGAGTGTCCTTCTAACTGGTTAGAAATGTTCTAGAAGGCCTTTGAGGAGCTGCAGAAGAGATTAACAAGTTCTTTGATCCTTATTTTTCTCAAAATAAGGGTTGAGTTCATGGTTATATGGGATACCTCTAGATCTAGGATGGGTATTATGCTGATGTATATTAATTTCATGATTAATTATAGATCATGATATTTGAGGCCCCATGAGTTGAACTATACAACCCATGATTTGGATCTTGCAGCAGTGATGTTCACTTGGAAGACCGGGAAACACTACCTTATTGAAAAGTGTTTTGTTGTATATTATTATAATTAGTGGCTCAGGTAAATATTAAATTTGAGAGATATCAACCTAATATATAGGTGATGTTTGCAGTTCCTAGAGGATTATTACATCATATAGCATATACTCTAGGGAAGGGGAATGTGGTGATAGATTCTCTCATTTTAAAGTAACAATCCCAGTTTCTAGATGATGGGTCATAGAATTTTGCCTCATTATATTTATCATTATTGGGTTTGGAAGGATAAATATACCTCTAATAAATTTTTATGACCCCTCATCTTCTTTAGTGTGTGAGGGAGGCACAACTTTTAGATATTGATTATGAGGTCTTATGTGACCAAATACTCTTCTGATTTATTCTCAAAAGGCAGGGATCACATCATCCTCTTAAAAGGATATAAAATGGTCCCATTAATTATTTTAAAGGATATAATAATGTAATTTCATATATCTTTTATATAGGTAAATCCTTAAGTGGTAAAAATTTAGTAGTGTCTTCAACACAAGTTTTAGAAGCCATAAAAAAGAAGAGTATTTCTGAATTCAACTCTTGATTCCCAACCATTGAGCAGGTGAAGGATAATAATTAGGTTTGAATGGGTTTCTATAAACCCATTTAGGTACCAAAATTGAAGTGGTATAGTATTGAAATAGATTTTATTATAGTATTTTCCAAAACAATGAGATTTTATGACACTATCTCGGTGATCTTAGATCGGTTCGCAAAGCCAGTATACTTCCTTTCCTTTATGTAGTAGAGTTTTTTTTTGAAATATTCTAACAATTATACATGAATAAGATTATTCATGTTAATCATGCCCCCTTTACTATTTTCTCAAACTATGAAATATGTTTACAGTCTTGTTTATGGAGAGATTTTTAGGAAACCTTTGGAAACCAGTTTCAGATGAGCATAAGATTTTACCCCCAAATGGATGAACAGAGTGAGAGAACCATCCTTGTCCTAGAGGATATTTTAAAACATTTAATGTTAGATATTTTAGGAAGCTATATGGATCACCTACCCTAAATAAGGTTTCAATATAATAAAAATTATCACTCTAATTTTGGTAAAAACATTTGAGTCCCAATATGGGTAACCTTTCAGGTCACCACCATGCTGGTCGGTGATAGGGAAATCCATATTTATGGGGTGAGATTCAGTATGAAAAATTATAGATAAAGTGAATTTAATATAGTATTAGATGACAATAACTAATATATAGTGACCCATAATTTTTATACATAAATATTACATCTTATTAGATGAATATTCATTACATAAATTACAGTCCATTACAGAATCATATTTGTCTAGTATATTTGTAAAATTCAACACATAAAAAATTGGTTTATAAGTGTTTCAAATTCATTTATTCATAAATAGAACCATTATTATAAATTTCATACAAAAATAGCTTTATTCATGACCTAGGAAAATGAAACCAAATAAATGGTGAGATCATATTCTGAGTAAAGTTAAAAAAATGGGGATATCAATGACCACTTAAAAATAACCCTGACGTAAGTGTATTAGAACATGAGATTAACATTTGAGAAACCATACCCTTTATATCGAATATCATAATCTTGATTCTTGGAATATAGCTTGTATGTTTTTCATTTTTATATCATAAAGGAATCAAATAACATGATCCATGATAGAATAACATTTTCTTAAAACATGAAATTATGGCATGAGAATAGAAAATAATTTCCTTAGTAGTCAAGGATCAATTCAAATACAATCATAGTGTATTGGGTTCACTCCCCACTCTATCATAGTAGTCATGGTCTACTCTGAAGATTATCATAGTAGAAAAAAGTCCCTTACTGAAATGGTTTCACTCCCAATTTCAGTGCTATTTATCAAATTAGATATCAATCATTACCCAATGTATTAAAGAGATATATAATTTTAGGACCACCCATCCTCAATTATAGCATAACTTCCCTGATTTGTTATAATATAACCACTATGCTTGGTTATAACATAACCACCACCATTGGATATAATGTATGAACTATACATGGTTATATTTTAAACACCATCCTTGGTGTATAATGTAACCACCCATCACAGAATGAAAGCCATATATATATGGGCCACAAGATCATAAAACATCCATCATATCATCACATAAAAACCAATGAAAGGTTTCATAAATATTTCATCAATTCTTAATAGCATAACCCATGTAAGGGTTTTATAAAAATATCATCAGCATAAACATTAACCATCTAGATAAAGAGTAATAATGGTATCATTAGATCATATCTTATAAAAGTCAAAATTAACATTAAATTATGTGAACAGATATGAAAATTTCTTTTAAATGTCACTGAAATTGTCCTTAAATAAAACAACCTTTCCAATTTGAAAATCAATTTTAAAATAAAAATTTTTCCAAAAAATTTATGGAAAATATTTTATTTGAATATAAAATTGTAAACTGGTAAACAAAACTTCAAAATAATGACTATTCATGATGACATTAAATTCCTTTTATTTATTTTAAGTTAAAATAAAACATGCCTTTCACATTTTTATAAGAATTAAAAAATAACCACATTTGGAAAATGAAAATATGATTAAATTTAAACAATTTTTTAAAATATAAATCATGGGTAAAAATTTCTATAAAAATCATAGTAGAATATTAAAAACATTCTTGAAAACATTTTAAAAAACATAGACATGGAAAAAAGGTTTCTTGATCGAGTAGTAAAACATAGTCAGTTTTCCTTAAAAATTACCATTCGATATCTTGAGTATTTTGGAATTGGGAATGAATGGAAAACCTTAATTCTTTATATATAACCATAGGGGCATAAAAATTAAAATTATTAATTAGGTAAGGATCATAAAATTTCCTCAATTGAAGTTAAATCATAAACAATCCTGATTGAAATGTTATTGGAACCTAAATACCTTACCTCATATATAACATCATTTGTGCATGTTAATAACTCTGTATAATAAATATAAATATAATGTAGATATATTCTAGATCAATAAACCCATATATAATACTATATAATTTTTACTTATAACTTTTATCACACATTCAGTAACAATTATTTATTAAAATAACTAATACTAATGATAATTACTTAATTTTTCATGTAATGTTTTCTCCATAGTTTTGGTTCTCGAAATTCTATCATGTTTATTTAAATTACATAATTTTAATCATGATATAATTATCACATATACCACTCTTATAAATATTAAGAATCATTCATAAATGATAGTTATAAAAAAATAAATTACACCATTCATGGAGATGGTAAGTCGTACGTAGTCATAAACGTTATTTCCAATTTTCAAAGGATCGAAAGAATGAAAGAAAAATAATAAATCATCATTCTATAATAATTATTATATCATATATATTCATTAAATATATACTTCTTACCATATATGTAAATAATAAATGAAAAAAAATCACATCACTTTAGGGAGGTAGTAGTCCACATGTACGCATAAACGATGTCATCCTTTTCCAACATTTTACACATAACAAGATAGATATGATGTAACACCTAAGACTTTTATGAGAAATATTTTGTTTTTATGTTATATAAATCATCAAAGGAATCTTTCGCTGCACGCAATCGCGACCTTCCTCGATAGCGTGTGTAGTACGCAATACCGAGTTCCACTAAACAACGATATATTATTATAATATTATAAACTAGCAGTTATGAATAGTATTAACTGAATTTTAAATTTTATAACATTATTATTCATCTTACACATTTTCTAGAACATGGTAAGAGAACAAAATAATTTTTTTGGGTAAAATAAGTATTTATAAAAAATGTAGTTTTTCCATATTTTGATGGAACACCCACATTAAATCTAGTTTTTGACACATTTATAAGTTTAATTTGACAAAATAAAATTCTTCTGTTGAATCAGGATATTAAAATTTACTTTGGATAAATTTTTGATATTTTTCTGATAACTTTCATATTTTTATGAATAGTAAAAATACTCTAATTTTTAATTAAAAACAACTTTTTTCATTGAGATTATTTATATGGTTAAATTATAATATTGAATGGTTTTAAAGTATAGATAGAATATATTTTTACCATTTAATATAATGTATGTCTTTAGCATTAATTTGACATTGAATTCATAGGGAAAAACATTTCAATCTTTAGCAATGTTTTAACTTCTAAAACCCATTTTCTTAACAACGGGATTTATTTGAAATTAATTACTACAACTTATATGTTTTGAATTTTGTAAAATGGATTCCATATTCAGAATTTGTGGGTCCAAATTATGTTAATAGGCTACTTTTTATTTTTGGGCATTATGAATAATAACTACGGTAAATTTTAGTTACCATAGTTAAAGGTAAATCGGGTAATTAAGGGTAAATATAAGATTATAAAATTACCCTAACACCTTCCAAGATCCTATTGGATGACTAAAAGTCGAACCATATCACCTAAGGGTCGGATTAGATTCATTTAATAGACTTTTGTCCATGAAAATAATTTAATTATTATTAAAATCAAACAATGTGACAACATGCCACTTTCTTAAATCTTATAAGTATAATAATTTTAATTTGGTGATAAAATTAATAGTCTCCGGAAAGATAATACAATTATCTACATCATATAAATTTATTTATAAATTTTAAAGATTAAATAATTATCATTAATTATGACACAATAGTGATGTTGAAATTATTTTATTAATTAAAATATCAAATAAATTGTTTTAAAATATTAAAATAATTATTATATGCACTATTTAATGTGCTCCACTAATTTTCTAGATACATATGACATTTTATTAATCTATTGAAGCTTTTATTTCAAACATATACTCTGTATATATTTTATTTAAATTCAAATAAATGAATAGTGTCAAAATTGACACTATTGTTATTTTATAAAAATAACATATTATAAAATTGTTTAAAAATCACAAAAATATTTAAAAATTATAAATTAAAATTTATATGGTCTAAAATGTCATAAAGTGTAAAATTATGTAAAATTCACAACACATATGTAATTATTAATAATAATTTAAAATTTAGAATATTATTACCGCAAATAAAATTAAATTGATAAATAAGGATAAATTAAGTTGGTAATGTTTAAAATAAATTCCTAACATGTCTAAATTTTATTGGTTGATGGGATTATAACCCTATCTCATCTAATCTTCAGATATGAGTCATTTTCAAAGTTTTTAAGTGGGGTTGGGATTTAATATAAACTAATATTTCTTATATTTCCAAAGCTGCCCCTCTCCTCCCTTGTAAAAGGGCATCTCCTCCCTCTCCTCCTCGCACCAATTTGAGCCTCCAAGCTCGGCCAAACCCTGCCCATTTCACTTCCCCACTTCCCTAGAATCATCCTAGAGGTTCTGGTCTTCTTCAAAGACCAACCCTAGTGCCCTAAGAGGAGGTTAAGAAGAGGCGCGTCAAAAAGAGGTAATATCCATTACCGATCCTTTTCAAATTATTTATTCTTCAAAATCTTATTCTTTAGTTGTTTCATTATGAAGTAATAACACCAGTATCAATAATATACTGATATTTTATTATATGTATTAAACAACCCTATTTCAACATCTAACCATCCTATGGAAAACGAAATCACCGCGCGTGCGTATGTACGGAATACCGTCTCCACGCCGTGGTGTAATCTATGTTCCCCCACCACCTTACTTGGATGGGTATAATGGTGTAAATAAATACTATATATGATTATTGTAAATTGATATTGATTCTGAAATAGTATACATACACTCCAATACAATTCCACGATCATGGGAACGATATCATCGCTCGTGCGTACGTACGGAATACCTTCTCCATGATGTGATGCGATTCATTCTACATGATCTTCATTGGATAATGATTATATAAATGAATTGAATGAATAAATATGATATATAGTACATTAATACCATTATGTAAATGATGTATTTATAACCTAAAGAGAAGAATAAGAATTTATTCGACAAAACACGCATAAGAACAAAAAGTTATAAACACCCGAATAACAAGTAGCAATGAAATATTACTACTAAGAAGCTAAGAATATGACCATATATGATATAATAAAAATAATTATGATTCTGGAATAAGTAAATAACATTATTTAAATCATTATACAGGAGGTTCGGACACTTACGAGGCAAATCGGACCTAAGGTAAGGGAAATATCACAATCTCATTTTTATCCGAGATTGTTTATACTTTAGTATTTACTGGGGTGTATTTTATCATCCACATCCATGTTTCCTCAATATGTAATATTATTTCCATCCACCTACAATTATTTAACAACAATTTTACCCTTCGGTGAGTTTTTAGTAAAGGATATGAAAGGAATCTTTTGTCGTTTTTCGTATGAGGTACTTTTTGACTTTTCCGAAAAAAGTACGAAGAATGTTTTTTTAAATTATACGGCATGAATGGATTTTTAAAAAATTATTTCTAAGAAGCTTCCTTTACAAGTTTTCAAGTTTATTTCTAATCAACTTCTTTTAGCTTAGAATTGTACGACATGTTAAGAAAGGAAAAGTATTTTTGAAGCTGAAAGGATATTTTCCTCAAGATTGGAGTTCAAGTGTTTTATCAAAATTATTTTCCATCTAAGATAATAAAGGGTTCTGTTTCTATCCCTATTATTACATTGATTTGATTATGTTGTGATGGAATTATATTTTTAAGAATTCCATTATCTTATATGAATTGTTTTATGATGTCACGATGTTTAAGATTCCCATTTTTATTACATGGGTTATGCTATGATGTATGGTTTCTGATTTTGTGGCACACATAAGAATGGTATCATTATGAGATGGGTGGGACCTATATCTCCCTCCAATTCATTGGGTAAAGATTTTATATCTCATGAGATAGACATGGCTGGAATGACAGGTTAAACCGGTTCAGTGAAACAAGACTGAAACCAGGAGTGAACTCGGTTCAGAAATGGACTTTGTCCACTAAGATAGTCTTGGCAATGAGTATAGACTAACAAGAAATGATTCTATATGATTATGTGTGTATTCCAAAAATTTTCATGTTTTATGTTATGATTATTGGGATTACATTTCACTACTATGATTTATCCCATGTTATGAAATTATGATTTCTTTTGCAGGTTAAGATTTGCAAAAGTTATGTTCTTATGCATATGATGTGATTGATATTTATTTTGTTTACCCTTACTGAGCATTTGAGCACACCCTTTTGTACGTTTTATTTCCCCAGGCCAGGAAGAAGGTTATTAAGTTGGATATCCCAAAAAGGGACTCTAGATATGATGAAATAAATGGGAGGCAAAGTAGATGCTTTATGAACTAGTTGTTTATGTTTCCCAGTTTCTGAAGACTCTATACCTATACGGTCCTTTCCTGGTTTTGTTATATGTTTTAATAAGTGTGCTTAAATTCTGAAGTAATGACAATGTATGTAAAGTATGGGTCATTATAGTTGGTATCAGAGGAAAGGTATAGTCAACCTTTGGAAACTAGGATGTGAAAGCCTTAGTAATTATCATAAGGATAAGTCTAAGCATAGAACACAATCTTTGTGTTTTAGAAATGGCCATGAAAAACCTATGATAAGACCTTAAGTGTGAAATTTTATTCTTGATTATGTGGTTTTCCTATTATAATTAGTGTTTCTCACACTATTATTCCTGGTTTTAGTCAATGGCTGGAATCCAAATGAACCGTGTTAATGCGGAATGCGACGGGCAATGCAATTATGGTCCCCCTGAGCAACCAAACGTTATGGGAGATGGAATGCAAAATCATGTAGCCATGCTCACACAACTTTCTCAAGCTATGAATCATGCATGACTTACAAACGAGCAATGAAAGGAGCAACATTCTGTTGAATCCTTCATGAGGCAGCGTCCACCTTCTTTCAGTGGGTCTACTGATCCATTAGTTGCTAAACATTGGATTAGTACTACTCAAAAGATATTTTTAGTTCTTCAATGTTCTGAACATGATAAAGTCATCGTAGCAGTGTATTATTTGGAAGGAGATGCTGATCAATGGTGGAATCTTATTAAGAATACGAGGCAAAGGGATGAAATTGAGTCTATGGAATGAGACGAGTTCAAGAACTTATTTTTCAATAAGTACATCCCTCGTATTCTCTGAACAATGATTGAGAAAGAGTTTCTTGAACTGAAGAAAAAGGATGATGAATCTGTTGGTACTTATGAAGAAAATTTTACAAGACTTGCAAGGAACGCTTCTGGTATTATTATCCAACCTAAGAGTAAGATCGATCGACTTTTTAGTGGCATAAAACCAAGTCTTCGAAGGGCGTTAGCCATAAGGGACATCAATAGCTACGAGGAAATCGTTTGATGTGCTCTCAAAGACAAGATGGAGATTGGAGTAACCCATCAGTCATATGGGTTTGATAAGAAGAGGAAAATGGAATTCAAAGGAAAATCTAAACAGCACACTGAAAAGAAGATGAACTTTCCCTTATGCTCAAAGTGTGGAAAGAAGAATGGAGGGAGTTGTCTTAAAGGGACAAGTAAATGTTTCAAATGTGGAATGTAAGTTCATCAGGAATTTGAATGCCGCAATGATGGGAAGAAGATGTCTAATGATGCAAAAAAAGGAAGGGACACACAGAATGAACCTACTAAACTTCAATGTTTCAAGTGCAAGGATATGGGGCATTATGTCAATCAATGCCCAAATCCAAGGGTTGATGATGATGGTCGACGTCAACAAACTCTTAAGGCTAAAGAAAAAGGAAAGTCACATGCAATTTCTATCAGTGATGTAGAGTACGATAACGATGTGGTGAAAGGTACACTTACCATCCACTCTAAAGTAGCAAATATTTTATTTGATTCTGAATCCACACACTCCTTTATTTCTGAAAAATTTTCTAAGGATATCACCGTATTACCTCAACAGTTAGATGTTGAGTTAGCTGTGACAACCCTAATGGCACAACAATCGCATCAAAAGTTTATAAATCATCTCTGATTGAAGTTTGTGGGAAAGTGCTTCCTGCAAATCTTTTGATCCTTCCTATAATGGAATTTGATGTGATTCATGGCATGGATTGGCTTTCTCTACATGGAGCTCATATCAATTGCCAAAGAAGGGAAGTCACATTTCATATTCCAGATTAATCAATGATCGTCTATCGATGCAAGGATGAACCTAACGTTCCAGTTGAAATTTCTTCCATTTTATGGGTATTGATTCCACTAAATGAAGGTTATTTATCTCAAATGGTTTGTGAGAAACTCAAGATTAAGAATTTTCCCATTTTACGGGAGTTTGATGATGTCTTTCTAGAGGAATTACCAGGTCTCACACCAAATAGTGAAGTTGAGTTTTCAATAGAACTCGTACCAGGTGCTTTGCCTATTTTAAAGACACCTTATAGAATGGTCCCAATTGAGTTGCAGGAATTAAAGAAGCAACTCCAAGAGAATCTTGATAAGGGGTTCATATTCCCTATTGCATCACCTTTGGGAGCACCTGTTTTGTTTGTTTAGAAGAAATATGGATCAATGAGACTCTGCATTGATTATCGAGAACTTAACAAGATCACTATCAAGAACAAATATCCTCTCCCATGCATAGATGACTTATTTGAACCACTTAGAGGAGCTCAATAATTTTCCAAGATTGATCTTCATTCAAGGTATCACCAATTAAGGGTCAAAAGGGAGGATATACCAAAGACGGATTTCCGTACAAGGTATGGACACTATGAATTTATAGTGATGCCATTTGGTCTTACTAATGCCCCTGCTATCTTCATGGATCTGACGAATAGAGTCTTTAGAGACTATCTTGATTAGTTTGTTGAAGTCTTTATAGACGATATTCTTGTATATTCAAAGGGCAAGGAAGAACATGAAGATCACTTGAGAATTATATTGAAGACCCTGAGAAAGGAGAAGCTTTATGCCAAATATACCAAGTGTGAATTTTGGCTTCAAAGAGTTTCATTTTTGGGTCACATAATCTCAAAAGAGGGGATATCTGTGGATCCAGCAAAAACAGAGGTTATCGAAATATGGTCGTGACCAACAACAGTGACTGAGATATGAAGTTTTCTTGGTTTGGATGGATATTATCGACATTTTGTGAAAGTTTTTTCATGATTATCTAATCCACTCACCAAGATGACTTGGAAAGGAGTTAAGATTGTTTGGACGGAGGAATGTGAAGAGAATTTCAAGGAGTTGAAAAGAAGGTTATCCAGTGCACCTGTTCTCACACTGCCTTGTAGTGGAGAAAGGTTTGTGATCTACAGTGATGCATCCAATAAGGGTTTGGGGTGTGTTCTTATGAAAAATGATATGGTGATAGCTTATGCCTCACGACAGTTGAAAATACATGAGAAAAATTACCCAACTCATGATTTGGAGTTAGCTGCGGTAATCTTTGCATTAAATATTTGGAGGCATTAACTTTATGGTGAAAGGTGTGATATTTATACTCATCAAAAAATTTTAAAGTATATTTTCACACAAAAGGAGCTGAATATGTGCCAAAGAAGATGGTTGGAGCTGATTAAGGATTACGGCTCCTCAATTCATTACCACCCAGGGAAAGCAAACAAGGTGGCAGATGCATTAATTCAACAAGACCATGCCAGTTTATCCATGATGAGGATCACAAAAGATCCAATATTTATGGATTTACAAAGGATGGATCTTGGAATTATAATGAAAGGTGAAAAATCGTATCTTTCACAAATTAATGTTCAACCATCTATACATTTGAAGATTAAAGAGGCACAGAAAGAAGATGCTGAGTTACAAAAGAAGGTGAGAAATGTTCCTGAATTCAACCTTGATTGTGATGGGATAATCATGTTCAGGAATCAGTTTTGTGTTCCTCCCATCCCCGAATTAAAGAAGGAGCTCCTGGATGAGGCTCATAGTTCTTCATTCTCTATTCATCCTAGAATCACGAAGATGTATAGGGACCTGAATGAGTACTTCTGGTGGGATGGCATGAAAATAGATATTGCTGAATATGTCTCTCGATGCTTGGTTTATCAGCAAGTTAAAGCTGAGAGACAGAAGTCTAAGGGGATGTTACAACCATTACCCATACCCAAATGGAAATGGGAAAACATCACTATGGACTTTGTCACAGGACATCCTAAAACATCCAAAGGGAATAATTCTATCTGGGTCATAGTTTATCGTCTTACAAAGTCTGCACACTTCATTGCTATTAGAGAGGATTTCTCTCTAGATCAGCTTGCAAGGATATATGTGAAGGAAGTGGTAAGATTGCATGGAGTACCAATTTCTATTATATCTGATCGGGATCTGAGGTTTACATCAATGTTTTGGTGAAGTCTTCACCATACTCTGGATACAGAGTTGAGTTTCATCACCACTTATCATCCTCAGACAGACAGTCAGTCTGAGAGAACAATTCAAACTCTAGAAGATATGTTGAGAGATTTCTCTATGGATTTCAAAGGTGGTTGGGATCAACACCTACCTTTGGTGGAATTTTCTTATAATAATAGCTTTCACTCCAGTATTCAGATGGCTCCTTATGAAGCTCTCTATGGAAAGAAATGCAGGACTCCAACTTGCTGGGATGAAGTTTGGGAAAGAAATCTATTAGGACATGATGTTGTTGATGAGATGGTAGAAAAGGTCCGATCTATTCAACATCACATAAGAGCAGCTCAGAGTCGACAGAAAAGTTATGCCGACAACCGAAGAAAAGACCTAGAGTTTGAAGTGGGTGATAAAGTGTTCTTACGAATATCTCCCTGGAAGAGGGTCGTGAGATTTGAAAAGAAGGGGAAGTTGAGCCCTAGATATATCGGTCCTTTCGAAATACTGGATCGTGTTGGGAAGGTAGCTTACCAATTATGAGAAATATTTTGTTTTTAAGTTATATAAATCATCAAAGGAATCTTTTGCTGCACGCAATCGCGACCTTCCTCGATAGCGTGTGTAGTACGCAATACCGAGTTCCACTAAACAACGATATATTATTATAATATTATAAACTAGCCATTATGAATAGTATTAACTGAATTTTAAATTTTATAACGTTATTATTCATCTTACACATTTTCTAGAACATGGTAATAGAACAAAATAATTTTTTTTGGTAAAATAAGTATTTATCAAAAAATGCAGTTTTTCCACCTTTTGATGGTGCACCCACATTAAATCTAGTTTTTGACACATTTATAAGTTCAATTTGACAAAATAAAATTATTCTTTTGAATCAGGATAAAAAAAATTAGTTTGGATAAATTTTTGATATTTTTCTGATAACTTTCATATTTTGATGAATAGTAAAAATACGCTAATTTTTAATCAAAAAGAACTTTTTTCATTGAGATAATTTATATGGATAAATTATAATATTGAATGGTTTTAAATTATATATAGAATATATTTTTACCATTTAATATAATGGATGTCATTAGCATTAATTTCACATTGAATTCATAGGCAAAAACATTTCAATCTTTGGCAATGTTTTAACTTCTAAAACCCATTTTCTTAACAATGAGATTTATATTAAATTAATTACTGCAACTTATATGTTTTGAATTTTTAAAAATGGATTACATATTCAGAATTAGTGGGTCCAAATTATGTTAATAGGATACTTTTTATTTTTGGGCATTATGAATAATAACTACGGTAAATTTTATTTACCATAGTTAAAGGTAAATCGGGTAATTAAAGGTAAATATAAGATTATAAAATTACCCTAACACCTTCCAGAATCCTATTGGATGACTAAAAGTTGACCCATATCACCTAAGGGTCGGATTAGATTCATTTAATATACTTTTTTCCATGAAAATAATTTAATATTATTAAAACCAAAGAATGTGACAACATGTCACTTTCTTAAATCTTATAAGTATAATAATTTGAATTTGGTGATAAACTTAATAGTCTCTGGAAATATAATACAATTATGTACATCATACGAATTTATTTATAATTTTTAAAGATTAAATAATTATTATTAATTATGACACAATAGTGATGTTGAAATTATTTTATTAATTAAAATATCAAATAAATGTATTTAAAATATTAAAATAATTATTATATGCACTATTTAATGTGCTCCACTAATTTTCTAGATACATATGACATTTTATTAATCTATTAAAGCTTTTAGTTCAAACATATCCTCTGTATATATTTTATTTAAATACAAATAAATGAATAGTGTCAAAATTGACACTATTGTTATTTTATAAAAATAACATATTATAAAATTGTTTAAAAATCACAAAAATATTTAAAAATTATAAATTAAAATTTATATGGTCGAAAATGTCATAAAGTGTCAAATTATTGGAAATTCACAACACATATGTAATTATTAATAATAATTTAAAATTTAGAATATTATTACCACAAATAAAATTAAATTGATAAATAAGGATAAATCAAGTTGGTAATGTTTAAAATAAATTCCAAACTTGTCTAAATTTTATTGGTTGATGAGATTACAACCCTATCTCATCTAATCTTCGGATATGAGTCATTTTGGATGTTTTGATGTGGGGTTGAGATTTAATATAAACTAATATTTCTTATATTTCCAAAGGTGCCCCTCTCCTGCCTTATAAAAGGGAACCTACTCCCTCTCCTCCTCACACCAATTTGAGCCTTCAAGCTAGGCAAAACCCTGCCCATTTTACATCCCCACTTCCCTAGAATCATCCTAGAGGTTCTGGTCTTTTTTAAAGACCAACCCTAGTGCCCTAAGAGGAGGTTAAGAAGAGGCGCGTTAAAAAGAGGTAATATCCATTACCGATCCTTTCCAAATTCGTTCTTCTTCAACATCTTCTTATTTAGTTTTTTCATTATGAAGTAAAAGAATCCGTATCACTCATATACTGATATGTTATTATAAGTATGAAACAACCCTATTTCAACATATATCCATCCTATGGAAAACGAAATCACCGCGCGTGCGAACGTATGGAATACCATCTCCACGCCGTGGTGTAATCTATTTTCCCCCACCACCTTACTTGGATGGGTATAATGGTGTAAATAATTACTATATATGATTATTGTAAAGTGATATTGATTCTGAAATAGTATACATACACTCCAATACAATTCCACGATCATGGGAACGATATCATCGCTCGTGCGTACGTACGGAATACCATCTCCACGATGTGATGCGATTCGTTCTACATGATAATAATTTCATAATAATTATATAAATGAATTGAATGAATAAATATGATATATAGTACATTAATACTATTCTGGAAATGATGTATCTATAACCTAAAGAGAAGAATAAAAATTTATTCGACAAAACACGCATAAGAACAAAAAGTTATAAACATCCGAAAAACAAGTAGCAATGAAATATTACTACTATGAAGCTAAGAATATGACCATATATGATATCATAACAATAATTATGATTCTTTAATAAGTCAATAACATTATTTAAATCCTTATACAGGAGGTTCAGACACTTACGAGGCAAATCGGACCTAAGGTAAGCGAAATATCACAATCTTATTTTTATCCGAGATTGTTTATACTTTAGTATTTAATGGGGTGTATTTTATCATCCAAATCCATGTTTCCTCAATATGTAATATTATTTCCATCCACCTACAATTGTTTAAATCAAATTTTACCCTTCAGTGAGTTTTTAGTAAAGGATATGAAAGGAATATTTTGTCATTTTTCGTACGAGGTACTTTTTAACTTTTCTGACAAAAGTACGAAGAATGTTTTTTAACTTATACGGCATGAATGGATTTTTAAAACATTATTTCAAAGATTCTTCCTTTACAAGTTTTCCAGTTTATTTTTAATAAACTTCTTTTAGTTTAGAATTGTACGACATGTTAAGAAAGGAAAAGTGTTTTTGAAGCATAAAGGATATTTTCTTCAAGAATGGAGTTCAAGTGTTTTATCAAAATTATTTTCCATCAAAGATAATAAAGGGTTATGTTTCTATCCCTATTATTACATTGATTTGATAATGTTGTGATGGAATTATATTTTTATAAATTCCTTTATCTTATATGAATTGTTTTATGATGTCACGATGTTTAAGATTCCCATTTTTATTACATGGGTTATGCTATGATGTATGGTTTCTGATTTTGTGGCACACATAATAATGGTATCATTATGAGATGGGTGGGACCTATATCTCTCTCCAATGAATTGGGTAAAGATTTTATATCTCATGATATAGACATGGCTGGAATGATAGGTTAAACTGGTTCAGTGAAACAGGACTGAAACGAGGAGTGAACTCGGGTCAGAAATGGACTTTGTCCACTAAGATAGTCTTGGAAATGAGTCTTGACTAACTAGAAATTATTCTCTATGATTATGTGTGTATGCCACAAAGTTTCATGTTTTATGTTATGATTATTGAGATTACATTTCACTACTATGATTTATCCCATGTTATGAAATTATGATTTCTTTTTCAGGTTAAGATTTCCAAAAGTTATGTTCTTATGTATATGATGTGATTGATATTTCTTTTGTTTACCCTTACTGAGCATTTGAGCTCACCGTTATGTATGATTTATTTCCCCAGGTCAGGAAGAAGGTTATTAAGTAGGATACGCCAAAAAGGGACTCTAGATATGATGAAATAAATTGGAGGCAAAGTAGATGATTTATGAACCAGTTGTTTATGTTTCCCAGTTTCTCAAGATTCTATACCTATACGGTCCATTCCTGGTTTTGTTATATGTTGTAATAAGTGTGCCTAAATTCTGATGTAATGACAATGTATGTAAATTATGGGTCGTTATATATGAAATTATAATAATATAATAATTATTAATTCATGAATATAATATATAAAAAATTTAAAAAAACATATTAACCACTAGTGAATAATGGTTATGGAGAATGAATTTCTTCGCTACGCAGAGACGGTAATCCGTACATATGCACAAGCGATGCATTAAATTATAATTTTAGGGAAAGAGGGTGAATAAAGGTGGTTTAATAATAATTATAACATTTAAATATTTTTAGGATACATAATTTATTATTTTATTAATAATTTAACTGATTTAGATGATGGAAAATATGAACTAAAAAGAAAGTGATCGGTTAAGTCGATTGCCTCTTCTTTGAAACCACACATTTTCACCTCCTTTTAAGGGCTCTTGGTTTCATATTTTTGGAATAATAAAACATGTAGAATGCATCCATATGAGATGATATGATAATATGGTAGGTTTTGGTCGATCTAGAAGGCTCAAAGTGGTGAAAATATGTGAAAAGAGGGGTACCCTTTTATAATTGAGGGGAGGGGAAAATATTTTAAATTCATTCACAAGTAAAATGGTTCTAAATAGAATTTAAACGTGAAATAAATTACATCTTGGATCATATATTATCATCCTTTTTCTACTTTAATGTTTTCATAATTTTCATTGATTTAATAAAATTTTACAATCATAAAATATCCTTATTTATAAATTAGACGTGATTAAATTAATTTGACTAAGAAGGTAACAAGAAAAAGTTGGGATTAAAATAAAATCCTTTAAAACTATAAAATATTTTATAATTATCCAAAAAACAATTTTTACACTATGTAGCATCCTGGACCCTAATGCCATTGAAGGTACCCTAATCCCAATTGGCCACATGGCCTAAAGTGCATATCCTCGAAGGCCAAAAGCTTCCAAATAGAATCGAGGGTATAGAGTGTGTCCATGGGGAGACTATTCCTTGCTTACCAGAGTTTAATGTCACCGTATAGCTGGAAAACATTTATGAAATGGAGAAATAATAAATATTATACTCAATTAGAAAAAATAAACTAAAATCTATCCCCGGTTTCCCGAGCTCCAGCTCGGTTATCTACTATCGACTCCATCCTAACAAATCAAGCAATAAAGTGTCCAAAGTGATACACATCCATTTATCAACACCAGTATACATGTAATTTTCCTGGGTACTAGATGCACTCGAATAGGGTGTGAGATAAATCTCATCATTCCACCACCAATGGTGTTTATAACCATCTTGTCTATGTAATATAATGTAAATTATTTGGAAGCATATATATATAAAATTAAATTAGTATAGTAATGTAAATACCCAATAATTTACTTCATCCCTTGGGTGGTGTCCGAACATGTAACCAGTTGATTAGTTAAATATGTTCTAGTTTATATATATTCTAGTCAGGAGAGGCATATCAAGCACTATCATCACCTCATGATAGTAATAATAATGGTTCCATGATGTAATAAGGAAACTCGTGATGACATTTAATATTGAAGACTTATAATGTAATAAACATGTAAATCGAGACCACAATGGTCACCAAATCAGTTGTAATTGCTTTTTAGATATAAGGGTAAGTGTGTAATCCACAGATCGTTGTCCATGTCATTACACAATAGTGACGATCTAACCGATTCCAAGGAATACAAACAAGGTAAAACAAAATAAGTTGTTTCTAGGTATAAAGATATAACCAAGGAACCTCATGTCTATAGAAACCACACTGGATCCATTGAGTGTATCAAAGAATTCTTTTAATATTAAAGGAGAAATCCTATAGTGTTATATTGGGCATCCACTGATTGATGAGGATCAGCTTCCAAGGTGGGTCCCAACCAAATAAACTGACATCCTTGAATCGAAATGGCATCCATATGTGCCCAAGGAATTCCCTCAGGAATCAAAAACAATCTTGAGTCGGACCAATCCAAATAAATATGCATTGGTTTATATGTATATAATTAGGCACCTTAAATTTGATTCATTTGATAATTAAAGCATTATATTGGTCATAACATTTTAATATTCAAG
The DNA here is from genome assembly GCA_963277665.1 of Viscum album. Lineage (NCBI taxonomy): Eukaryota > Viridiplantae > Streptophyta > Magnoliopsida > Santalales > Viscaceae > Viscum > Viscum album. Next base: position 1,797,031,920 of record OY728120.1, read on the forward strand.
TTTCAAGCCATTTCCTTTAATTAGTGTGACAAGTCCAAGGGACATGAAGCCTTTAATGTCATTTTATATTCAATTACATGGTTCTATCTTTACCTTTCATAACATGACAAGACTGTTTGAAGGAAGATAAAATACATGAATTTAATTTAACATAACTAGGCCAAGTAAAATCAATACGATATACTTACCATTCCATTTAAAATTGATTTAATCAAATTTAAACACTTAACTTAGGTAGTTCAAGTGTGAATGAACAGTGTACTAGTCATTTAAAAAATAAATAAAAATTTATTATAAAGAGATTTACCATTATTATGGTCAAGATAAAACACAACCAAATGGTGTCTCCATGATGTCAAAACACCAAGAAACAAAATATGGTAAAATATCCTACATGGGACGGTCAATGTTGTGAATGAAACCACCAATAATGAATGAAAAATATGAAAAGGGTCAGATAACATAGTCCTAATGACTATAATAAAGGAATATAAATTCAATAAATTATTCCCACTGAAATCGACATGACAGAATGCCAATTTATAAAATTGTGTAAAATAATGAATGGGTTATAGAACACCTACCTCATACTCATAGGACTCTCCATGTATAGTATCAACCTTTAGTTCGGCCTAGATTGGATTAGATCTGAGAAATAGATCAATGCACTGAAATTGGGGAATATAATCCTAAATTGAAATAGCATCATTGATATAAAGAATAAAAATGAATGATTAAGAGGAATCAAGAATGTACCAGTGTGGATCTAATGAGGTGGATGACAGTTGATTCAGACTCTTGATAGGCGGTAGATCTCAATTACTAGAATAGGATTCTAAAATCTCAAAAAGAGGAGGATGGGGTGTTGTCCACTAGAAAAAAGTAAGTGAAAATGGATTTGTGTTTTAAAATATTTTAAGGGAAAATGGTAAATTTCCCCAATTTGGCACTTCACACAGTTTGGTAGCATAGTTTGGCCAGACCGTGTGCAAACTGTGCATGGGAATCTATAGGATGGGTCATACCACAGGGTTAGGATACACAGTTATGGAAATTGTGCAGCAACCATTCCAAATATATTAATTAAAATTGAAGATATTTTATCATGGATATGTGGTCTATTTCTCAAGGTTAAGGTAAACCATGTTCCATATATCACCCCACTATCCATCCTCATATAGTTTTAACAAACCTTGCAGCCTACCTCCTATATTTTAAACTATCCATGACACGAGCTATTTCATCCCAAAAATCCGAGATCTGGGATCCAAATAAGCCTAAAACACACTTGAGACATTTTATATCTCATATGGAATCCACATTAGGTCCATAAAAGTAGATTATTCCCAATTTTAAAGGATCCAGATAAGAGTGAAAAATAGGGTACTTACAGTCTTCCCCCATAAAGGAACTCATCCCTGATTCCTATTTTAAGGGAAGAAAAACATTGTTTGAGAAGAGCTCTGGCCACTAGAAACATACATTGGCCTATCAATAACAAGACTCATCCTATACATGAATGTTCTTCCATAACGCCGGTACTAAAGGGACATACTGACCTTTGAGTGCCTGTGTGCTCCATTCAATGGTGTGTATAGGATACTCCTCAAATGAATCATTAACATCCAGCTGAAATTCCTTTGGATAAAAAGTATTAGAAAGGTCGGAATGATAATGGTGAATCCTTGAAATTTGGAAGACATCATGCATGACAGAATAACTATAAGGTAGTATCATTCAATAGGCTACCATCCTAACTTTTTTCATAATTTCAAAAGACCCTAAAAATTAGGTGACAAATTCCCTTGAATATATATCCTTTTATTCTCTATCCTGGGTGATGACCGCAAGAAAACACATTTCCCAAACTCAAACACCAGAGGTCATCTTTAGGGATTAACATTAAATTTCTATATAGACTGGGCATGAAACATACGTTTCTTGAATAGATGAACCTACTCTGAATTCTCTTGAATGAGATGATGACTTTATAGGGATTCCTCTCCCACATTTAACCACCATAGGGGTTAAGGACATGACCTACCATAAAAGGTGTCAAAAGGATCTATCTGAATTGTTTCTAAAAATCTTGTCTTATTGGAGAACTCAACAAGAGGGATATAATTCTCCCATGAACCGCCAAAATCAAGGACAAATGCTTTGAGGATTTCCTAAAAAACCTGTATAATCATTTATGATTATTCATCTAATGGTGAAAGTTTGTGCTTAGAAGCACCTTTATACCCATATAATTTAGAGACACCTACCAGAACTATGGTGTGGAAAGGGCATACATATCAAAAATGAAAATAAAAGGAAACCTATGTAGTCTTATAATCTCATATATATACAATCTTCCAGGGTCATCAACTAATAATTTCCCCTATATAGGAATAATGTGGGCCACTTTTTTCACTCTAATAAAGACAACCCCTGAAACTTTTCTACCTCTAGGCGACCTAGGTAAACCAAATACAATTTTTATATCAACATCATCCCATTTCCATTTAGATACATAAATCAGTTGTAACAAGCCTATAAATATCTAGTATATCTCCATCTCCATCTGATTGGTTGAACACCTAGTGATGAATCTTGGTAAATTATTCTTTATCCTATGCCACCAATACTGGCATCACATGTCTCGATATATTTTTGAGATTCTAGTATGAAATGACCCCTGAGAGGCATGGAGCTCATGAATCCACTCCCCTATCATATTTATAGTAACCTAGACATGTCCATGAATATGTAGGATGTCATCTTTGTCTATATACTAATCCAGAGGTAGATCATCTCCTAAAATAAACTCATAGAGAAACAATCCCTCAAGATCAAAAAATTTAATACTCTTCACCTTCTCAAGGAGGGAGGAGGTAACTGTCAAGGATGAGAGATAACTCTGCACTTTACTATCATGAAACTCAAGATGTAGTTCAGAGGAAAGGGCCATCAATTTCCATTCATTGTTGGATACTTGTATGGCGTGTGCCTGATTATTCCAACTCAATGCATCTACTACTGTATTTCCCTTTCCAGAAATATAGGAAAGCTCAAAATCTATATAATGTAGATATTTAACCCATTTTAACCATATAATATTCAAATCATACTATGTAGTGATATATTTGTGACTCCTATGGTTTGTATACACCACAAATATCTCACTCAAAAAATAGTGTCTCCAGAAAAGTAATTCATGGACTACTACTTCAAGATGGAGGTCATACATCGAGTAATTTCTCTCAGGAGGCCTTATCTACCGAGATCCATACGCAATAACTTCGTCCTCTTGTATCAGCACTTCTCTATGTCTGATGCCTAATAAATCATAGAACAGTGTATTACCTCTACCATGATCTGACAGAATCATTATTGATGTCAAGATAATCCTATAATTGAATTCTTGAAAGGATTTATCACACGCTTCTAACCATAGAAACATACCATTAGTATTTGTAAGACCAGTATGAGGTGAAAAATATCATCATAAGTTTTGTATAAAATTCCTCTAGTAACCAAAAATCCCAATTAAACTGTTAATATCAAAAAACTTCTTGGGAAGTTTCTAGGAGATAACAACACTCACCTTATTTGGGTCAATATATTATCTGGATTTTGAGATAATATGAACTAAGAAGTGAATTTTTTCGGTCCAAAAGGGGAACTTAGAAATATTTTCATAAATTTGATGCTATCTTACTATACTAAAAAATGATCTCAAGGTTATTAGAATGGTTGATACAAGTTTTATAATTCACCAAGATTTCATCCACAAAGACCATTAAAATAGAATACAGATGGTGGTAGAACACTCTATTCATTAAAGACATGAAAATGGATGGAACGTTTGTAAGATCTAAAACCATAAAAAGGTACTCATAGAGACTGTACTTACTATAGAAAGTTATATGATATATTTCTAATGTCTTGACCCACTCCTGGTGATAGTACTATATCATTTTGATCATAGAAAATACCCTAGAACTTCAGAGCCGATCAAATATATCATCTACTCGAGGTAGTGGATACTAGTTATTGATTGTAATTTAGTTCAAAAAACTATAATACATGCATAGAAAAATGGTCCCATCCACCTTATTAGAAAAAAAATAATGATTGTACTCGAAGAGGATGTATTTATCCATACAAAACATTTTTCTTCTAAGTCGTACAACTAGGGTTTTTTTCTCTTGGAGCTCCATAGGTTCTCTACTATATAGAGGAATGGAAACTAGATATACTCCTAAAATGATCTAATCATAAACTCTACCTATCTATTTGGAGGTATTCCAGAAATTTCATTTGGAAAGACAACCCTGAAATGATCTACTTCTAGAGGGAATTCAGCCAGATATAAAACTTGATACTCCATGAAGATATCAGCAATCTGGGTGGTCACTCCACCTAGCCCGTGATGTTCTCATCCAACTCTACTAGATTTGACTCCCTACTCACACTTTTGTAGATAACTCATTCCCTATATTGATGTAAATGATACTATTTAGTGATATAAGACTACAAAGACGTGATACGGAACCAACCAATCCATCTCAAGATTGAAATTTAAGGCCATCGTATTGAGAAAAAATTGGTCTCATAAGAAAGGTAACAACCTGCCTCAAGGGGGGATCTAATGGTAGAGAATTTGAGAGGAATCGTCTCTCACACCCGCGGTGGCTAGGGTTTTCCCTCAGTTTTGTTTCCCATTCCCCCTCTAGCCTGGATCAGTTAGTTTCGGCTTCATCTTGTATTAGCTTAGCGTGGCAGTGGTTTTTAATCGGAGTGTAGCGATAGGGATCTAATAGGGTTCATTTTTTCTTCCTGATCTTATTCTTGGCAACAACGCAATTCTGCAGTACTCCAGCATTCATTTCAGCATGGCTTTCCCCTTCCAATGACGATGTGGATTGGAACGGTTCAGAATTGGCTCGGTTCGGTATGTATCAGCCTTTCCAACATCGATGGAGTGGAACTGGCTCGGTTCATCTTGCCCGACCAGGTGATGCCTTAAACTGGCTTCTTGTAGCGATCTACATCATATTTATAGTGCCTCAAAAGGGGAGGCATTGCATTTTAGAAATGCTATGAGTTTTTGCAGGTTTTATGATTTGGTGATGTTGGTGTTTTGTTTGATTGGATGTGAATTTGGTGGTATTTTGGATGTTCTTCTTTGACGTTATCGGTTCATCTTTTCCCCTTCATACTGATTTTCTCCCCATTATGACAAGATTTCTTCCAAAACTTGTAAGGATTCATTCGTTGTTATGATCAGAGAACATCCATGCCTAGAGTGGAATTTCTAGTTCAAGACATTTTGGATTCCCTCATCAGTGGTGTTCCCCCATCACAATGTTGGGACATCCAGTCCTTGGTGGTGATTGATTGGACTTCTGTCCCATGGACTGTCTTCTAGGATTCTGCAGCTGTGGTGGCGAGGGTGTATTGGGGAGTGCAGCGGGGTTCGTCCAGGATGGTCATTGATGGAGGTTCAATGGAATAATGAATTCTTCATGCTAGGAACCATGATATTCAAAAATTAATTGCTTCATATGAGGATTTACAAACGGTCTCCTCCACCTGGCATGGATTTTTAGATTTATAAGAGTGAGAGGGTATGGTGCATCCATCAGTACTGAGCCCCTGCATTTTATCATGGGATAGCTTTCTAATCATCCATGCATTGGTGGATGGGTGCCTTAACAATGTTGATGTTAGGATGGTATATTTCAACATATTATTATTCGGGGTTGAAACCCTCTTGATTTTTTTATTATTTTGAAGTCTCTTTCTCCTTGATATCATGTGGGGTTTCCCCAATTTTCCCTTAAAAGGGGGTTTATCCAAAATTAAAAAAATCAGCCTTCGAGACATTAAATCAGTCACCTACCTCAATGGGATAGTCCCTATAGCGGAGTATGACCTCTAACCATACTCCTAATGGTGTATCCAGGTTAATTACACCACCGTAATACTATATTTCCAGCCCAATACTTTCCACGATAGATAAAGATATAAAGCAGTGTGAAGAACCAGTATTAAAAAAATAGACACTATAGTAGAAGACAATAATATAGTGTATCTATATGGTCTCGAAACCCGGTCCTTGGGTATCTACTATAATGCATGAAACTAACTAAATCCATGACCCTATGTAACAACTAGACTATGATGATCAAAACCACCTTGTTGGAATTGTTGATGATCAGGAGTCTAGTTACCACAGCCACAACCTTCTCCTCATCCTATCCTATTGGTGATACTCCAACTCCCCACCTGGTTCTGTGTAATGGATCATTCTTTTGTAGGTGGATCTGGTGTGGAACCTCTTCCACTAGAAGTTTACAGAAACGTCTCACAGAATCATGGAGGATTCCCCATATAGCCGCAAGCTAGACACTCCAAAGGGTCAATATCACACTGAGTCATTAAGTTCCCCTATTATCCACACTAGTCACACACCATGGAGATAGTTGAATGGGTACTCTAACTGCCACTTCCCAAATGAGAAACCTTTAGAGATTGCTTTATACTCCTAGAAGAACTATTATCCTACGTCGACACTAGTACTTTATGCTTGGTACTATCTTCATCCCTCATATTGTTCTCAGTGATAAGATCTTGATTGATTATTTCAGAAAAAGTTGTTATGTAAATGATTTTCACTTGAGTATGAGTAGAATATTGATATACATCCTCGAAGTGTCTTGCACATGAAATCTTTTCACCAGTAAGAAGTGGATCAAAGCATCGTAACTCAATAAAACAAGTTTAATACTCCATAACTGCCAAATAACCCTACTTGAGATACACTAAATATATGGCTTGGTCAACTCTCAATGTTTGAGGAAACAATTTCCAATAAAGAACAGCCTAGAATTTATCCCATACCATGCTCTGATAGAGACTAGCCTGGGTAATTAAATCCCACAATCACTTTCGCAAATCACAGAAAATTTAATAATAATGCTTGATCCTTTACGCTAGAGGCTTCTCCAAATGCTCAATGATAGAAAAGGGGGCCTCTATCCATGACTCAACAACTTGTGGACTTCCATACACTAAGAAGGTAGGTGGATGTTGTTGCTAGAACTCATGGTTCAGATTAGCCATCGTAGTTGCGGGTTATGAAGAACCATACATGGAATGCATCAGATATAGGAAACTATCAAAAAATTTGGCGTTAGTGAACAATTTAGGTACCAAAGGAAGTACCTCAAGTGGAACTCTTAGAGGTAATATTGGCAGCTCATGGTCTACCACATCTAGAGCTTGTTCATCACCACCTTCCTAGTTCATGACACAAGGATTTAATTGTAGCATTAGTGAAAAAATTCCATGAATATTCCTAAGAAATATCATTATGAAAATAGATAGAAACACTGGTGGAAGCTGAACATAAAAATGGTCCACTTACCTTGGTATACTACCACAACTACTCATAATAAATTTCAGGTATTGGTAAGATGTTGAGAATGATTTTTATGGGTTCCAGTGGATGATAGGTCAATATTACCAAGCCTCATTAAGTATAAGAAACCATTTCATTCAATTTTATATTCAACCACAAGGTTCACCCATTTACCTTTCATAAACATTACAGTGTGGGATAAGGGCATGTAACCATTACATTTTAGAAGTCATGTTTCATTTTCTTATTCTCATATATCGAGGATCATATAGAATGGATATCTATTCCAGTAAATTAGGACCTATAAACCTTATCATTGAAAATGATACCCCTTTGATTTCATTCTAATGGCTCGAATCGGTAAATAACCCATTCCAACCCCTGAGGTTCCATAAAACCTCATGAATTGGAAATACAAATCACTCAATTATATCCCAAAATAATCAAAATAAAATCTATACAAATAGGGATCACTTAGATATCACAAGAATATCAAGAAATGTGATGAGTGAAATGAACCTATATGGAATGGAATGTTTAATGGAATGAAAATTCTAGGTGTTTATGATGATTGATGTTAAAATGATACTTTTCATCATATCATGGGCCAATGAATAAATAAATTCAAAATTAGAATAGTAATATTAATTTCAACACAACATGTATGTCACCCGATGGTGAAATGATATAAACTGTAATATTAAAAATTAGAACAATAAGTATAATTTAGAAAACTTAGAATTTACCCTAAACATGGGTTCACAACACCCAAGAATGTATTATTACCTAGTTCCAAGAATTCCTAGTCTCTAATCTATTATATCCAAATATTAAAGCAAGAAAAGAACCACTATGATACCACTTTTTGATGTCTCTGACCCATATGCAACTAAAGGTGTTGTAATCCCAATGGGCCACATGGCCTCAAGTACATCTCCCCAAACACCACAAGATGGAATATCGTAGTGGGGGCCTAATTTGTATCATTGGGGAGACTATGCACTCATTACCAGAGTGTAGAATAGTAGATAAGTATAATATAACAGTAGATATGTAAATTGCAGAAGCTGTATAATAGTAAACCACACAATAAAAGCAGAAAAGAGAATATTATAAAAAATATAAAAAAGAATCAAAAAATTATCCCCAACATCTCTATCTCTAACTTGGTCATCTACTACCATCTCTATCCTAATAAATCAAGTAATAAAGTGTCCAATGTGATACAATTCTCTTTATCAACACTTTCATACATGTAATCTTCCCAAGTTCCTATGGCACCTAGATAGGTTGTGAGATAAATCTTATTAGGCCACCACCAATGACATCAATAACCATCTTGTATATGTAATATAAAATAAACTATGTGCAATAATGCTTATATAAAAATAAAATAGCAAAGTAACAAAATTACTCCCAAGTACCTTCTTTAGCCCTTGGATGGTGTCTGAACATGTAACCAATTCATTAGTTAATAATGTTCCAATTTATATATCTTCTGCTGATGTGTGTAATATTAAGCATTAATATCACCTCGTGATACTAATAGTAGAGGTTCCGTGATGTGACAATGAAACTTGTAATGATAGTTAATAATGAAGTGTTCCAAGGTAATAAAAAAGGAATCCTAGACCAAAAGGGTCACCAAATCAGTAGTAACTATAGCCTAGATATAATGGTAATTGAATTTAATCCAAGGAGAATCTTCCACGGTATTCCACATAGTGATGATCCAACCGAGTCTAAATAATACATCCAATGTAAAATGACATAAGTTGTGGATTGGTCCAAGGATATGAACAAGGCACCTCATATCCGTATAAACCACAACGGATCCAAGGAGTATATCCATGGGATTTTTAATAGTAAATGAGGGATCCTATGGTGTTATACTGGGGATCCACTAATATATGGGGACCAGGTTCCAAGGTGGGTATCAGCTAAGGCAACTGACATCCCTGAATCACAATGGAATCCACGAGTCCTCAAGGCATTCCCTCAGAAATCAAATAACTATCTCTGGCTTGACCAAACATAATAAATATGTCAAGGTCCATATGTATATTATTAAGAACCATACATTTGATTCATTTTATAATTAAATCCTGGTTTTGGTCATACCATTTTAATAGTCAAGGTTCATTCCATTTCCATTCAGTAATATAATAAGGCTATGGGACATGAAACCATTTAAATCATTTTATATTCAATTACTTGGTTTTATTCTTTACCTTTCATAACATGACAAGGATATACCCAGGAATAGAAACTAAATGCATTTCATTTAACATAATTGAGTCATGTCACATACATACATTATACTTTCCATTTAATTTAACATTTATTTAATCATATTTTAACACTTACCTTAGGTAGGTTAAGTGTTGGTCAACATGGTAATAGTCATTTAAAAATTAAATATCTATTTATTATTAGTATGACTACCAATATAATGGTCAAGATAAAACACACCCAAATAGTGGCTCTAAGGTGTCAAAACAATGAACATTCAAATATGGTAATATTTTCTTATATGGTATGGTTGATATTGTGGATGTAACCATCAACAACGGATGAAATATATGGAAAGGGTCTTAGAACACAGTTTCAACGACTATAATAAAGGAATATGAATTTAATGAATGACTCCCAATGAAATTGGTGAGACAACACAATAATTTATAAAATGAAGAAAAATGAGGATGGAGTTATAGACCTCCTACCTCATACTCATATGAATCTCCTCATTCAGTATCAGCCTCTACTTCGACTTATATTAGAGAAGATCTGAGAAATAGATCAATTCCATGAAATTGGGGTGTATGAGCATAAATGTAAATATCTTTGTTAATAGAATGAGTAACTATGAAAGATTAAAATGGAATTGATAATCTACCTTTGTAGATCTAATTAGATGAACAATGGTCGATTCAGACTCCAGATGGGTATTAGATCTGAATTCCTAGAATAGGCTTCCAAAATCTCAGAAAGGGGTGGAGGAATGGGTGGTGTACTTTAGAAAAACTAAAGGGGGAAATGGTTTGAGTTTAAATATATTTTAATGGAAAATCTTTATTATTACCAATTTTTACATTCGCATGGTTTGGCCACATGGTTTGACCAAAACACACACAAACTGTGTACGAGCATCTATAGGAGGGGGCATACCAAATGGTTAAGTTTCTCTATTAGGGAAAATTGTGCTCCAACCAAGAGAAACAGATCTATTAAAATTGTGTATATTCCTAAATAGTCATGCATACCAAATCAGGTAGATAAAGAAAACTATGTGCTCCATATCACCGCACTTTCCAGCCTTCCAAAAATTATACATACTATTTTTCCTACCTCACACAGTTTAAACAAATCATATGTCTAGACATTTCCTCCTAAAAAAGACGGGCTACATGATCCAAACAGACTACAGACACCCCTGAGACCTTCGTTAACTCATAAGGAATCCACATTTGGTCCATAAAAGTAACATAGACTAAAATTTAAAGGATCCATACCTCAGTAAAAAAAATTGGCTCTTACACACCGTAACTCACCCAATCAATATTTATTTTAATATTTTAAAATAATTTGTTGTATATTGTTATAAATTTAAGAAATAATGTATTCACATTGCATAATAATTTTTGTTAATTATATAACTACTAAAATTTGAAATAAATTTATATCATGAATATAATGTCCCTATACTAAAAATAAACATTTATAATCATTTATAACTTTCTTTTATCCCTTCGTATACACATAATATAAATTTAAAACCAAGAGAGTGAAATTTTATATCTTTTTTTCTTTAAATATTATATGGATCATTTTCATGGAAAAGTGTCCATTAAAAAAATTTAGATATTCAGGTGATAACGGTTGAATTAACTTCATCAAAATAAGAATTAGGATGAAAACTTATGGCATTAAAATTTAGTTTGAACATATATTTACCCGATTACCTTTAACTAAGGTGATCAATTTTACAATGGTTACTATTCATATTGACCAAAAATAAAATTGGGATATTTTAAAATTTTAAACATCTTGATTCTGAATATGGAATCCATTTATCAAATTAAATACCTTTATGTGTAAAAAATTAATTTTAAATTAAGCACGAAACATGTGACAAAAACAATCATTTTAGAATAATAAATTGGTAATCATTAATCTGGATTTTATTCTTATTCCATTACTAAAAAAATTAGATGAATGATAAAAAATGTGATTAAAAATATAATATATAAATTTAACTAAAATCATTTATCAAAATTTAATTAATTAAGTAATTAATATAAAAATTGTTTATGCGCATAAAAATATTTTTCTAGATAAATATGTATTTTACCTTCAAATGATTATATTTTTATTTATAATAAATTGGTAACCAAAGAATTTATTTTATAATTGTATAAACCATAAGTTTTTTATAATTTAGTTAGTATTATTCATACCCTCAAATCCAATTGCTAGTTGATAACTGTACCAAGATATTTTAATAGTATATCATAGTTCATTTAAACTTGGTGTTGTGTGTAAGACAAGCTATCAAAAAATATTTAAATAGAAATATGTTATTAAATATCAGGGTGTCACATCCTACTCATACTAAAATGAAATTCTCCCTAAACATTCATTATTTCTATATAAAAATGATTATAATTATTCCTCATCACATCCTCAGGTTCTCATGAAGCATGCTTTATTTTATGATTTCCTCATAAGACATTGACCAGGTGAGAGGCATTAATTCATAGAACTTTCTCTCCATTATCAAGAATCTTCATTGGTTGTTCCTCATAAGAGATATCTTGTTCTAGTGGTACAACCTCATATTTTAGTACATGTGAATGATATGGTGTGTAGCTCATGAGAAGATATAGATGGAAGACTTTGTTAACTTTAGAGAGATTCGGTGGAAGTTCTAAAATATTAGCAAACATCATGATAAAATCAAGAAATTTAGAGGGAATATATATATAGAGTCTATATTTTAAATATTTATAAATACCTTGAAATTCATCCATGTATAAATTCAAAGAAAAATATTCTCAAAAAATTCAAATTCTAGATCACGCTAATGATTGGCAACATAACTTTTTTTGACTTTGTGTGGCACTTATGTGTTGTTGAATATATATAACCTTATCTTTCATTTCCTAAACTATATCAAGTCCCAATATCTTTATCTCTTTATCTTAATTCGAAAATATTAGAGTTATTCACTTTCTTCCATAAAGGGCTTCATAAGGAGCTATACTACATCTTGATTGAAATCTATTGTTATAAGAAAACTCAACTAGTGGATGTGGTCGATCTGAAACACCATTGAAATACATATAAAAACGCCTCAAAATATCCCCTAGGGTGTTAATTATTCTCTTAGAATAACCATATATATAAACATTATAGTATGTGACAATATTCAACTATGTATCTAGAGCATACTGAAGGATTCTCGAGAACACTGAGGTAAGCCTCAGATCTCAATCAGATACGAGTGGGAGTAGTACCCAATGAAATCATACAACTTTTTTAATGTATATCTATGTAATATAGTTAAATGAAAAATATTATCTAATTTAAATTATATTTTGTAACTTTGTAAGGTGATAAACTCTAACCCATATAACATTGTTCCCTTTAGATGTTTTGGGGAGTCCAACATGAAAATCCATGGAGTTGTTTTCCCATTTCCATTATGATGTGGGTAATGGATATAAAAAACACTTATAATTTTTCCTATCATACTTAACTTGATGACATAGTAATCATAGAGAAACATACTCAAAAATATATCTCTTTATTCCATCCCACCCAAAATAATCTTTCAGAATAGTATAAATTTTTGTAATTCTAGGATGAATAAATAATGAATAACTATGATATTCCTCTAACAACTGCTTCTTAAAATATTGTAAGAATGGGACACGTACACATTTTCAGAACCTTAAAATTTCATAAAAATTAAGGTTAAACTTTGGAACATATCTCACATAAATTTTTAGTTCCACACCTTCATTATACACCTCTTTAGTCTTTACTTGGATAGGTGGTTTAATAATCATTTGAGAAAGATATGATCTTCCCCTTCTTTCGAGATTTATTTATCCAACCTTTAAAAATAAAAAAATATTATACCTTTCATGATCCTAATAATATATAACCTAGCATGATCCTTTCATCTTAGTGTATTTTGAACCTTGTTTTCTTTACCATGGTGATAATTTATTGAGTAATCATAATACTTAATCAACTCCAACCATCTTCTATGGAACATATTGAACTATTTATACATGAAAATATACATTCAAATTTTATTATTAGTATATATGTCACAAATTTCTACATAAACATAAGGACTCAAAATCTATAATGAAAAATTAATGTAGCTAAATCCTAATCATGAGTTGGGTAATTTTTCTCGTGGGACCTCAATTGGTATGAGGCATAAGCTGTTAGCATATTATTGTTCTTGATAAAGTATCCTAGACCCATTTTCTATGCATAACTATAGATTACGAACCATTACCCACTATAGGGTAATGTAATATTATGTGTTTTGACTAATATTCTCTTTTATTCAATAAATTGTTATACGCATTCACTTATCCATAGGAACTTAAATCACTTTTGAGTTTACATGGTGATTGGATTATATAATCCAGAAAATTCTACTAATAATATCCAAAAAAACAAGAAAACTAAAAATCACAATCACAATGGGTTGTCTAGGAAAAATTTCAATAACTTGTGTCTTTGAATGATCTACTCATATTCCCACAATTGATATTATGTGACCCCTGAATGGAACTTTTCATTCCCAAAATTCACACGTGGAAATTTGTTCATAAAGATTCTCCTTTATTGGATTCTTCAGCAAAATCCTTATGTGATATTCATGCTATTGATTTATATTTTAATATATAATAATATTATATATAAATACAACTAAAAACTAATCATGGTAATGTCTAAAAACTCCATCAATTAAATCCATGAAGATAAAAATGGAATTTGTATGATGAATTGGAATCAATATAAATTCATAGTGTCCATACCTTGTATAAAATGTTTTCATGGGTATATATTCCATCATCATAGTAAAATAATGATATATTGAACAATTTTAAATATTATATAACTATGTATCTCTATAAATTTTATCAAATAAGTCATTAATATTGTGTCGATGATGACTTTTCTTGATAGAGATCTTGTTAAGTTCTCAATAATCAATAGAGAGTCACATTGATCCATATTTCTTCTTAAAAAATAAAATGTTCATTCCAAGGTGATGAAAATGTCTGAATGAACCCCTTGTACTGATTTTTATAGAGTTTCTTTATCAATTCCTAGAACTCAATCAGTTTCATTCTATACGGAGTCTTTGAAATATGTGTGGCACTAGGTGTGAGTTATATTGAAAACACAACTTCATGATTTGGAGGAAATCAAATCAATTATTCTAGAAAAATATCAAAAAAACTCCCGACAACAGGAATCTCATAAATTTTGAGATTCTACCAAACCATATAAGATAAATATCATCCATTTATAAGAATTAAGACCTATAAGAAAGAAGTAATTTCCACTGGAAGTTTGTGTTCATCCTCACATCCACAAATGAGCATGGTTTCATTTGGAATACAAAATTTGAATTCCCTTCCTCAATAATAGATAATGTATCCATATAAATATATCTGATCTATGCTAAAAATCACATGAAATTCAACTATAAGGAGAATGAAATGCTTTTTAGGAATAAGTTTCCCAAAAATATTAATCAGAGAAGAACTATAGAGATGATATGCGACCATCTTACCATTATAAGTTTTCACTACTAACTCAACATCTAATCTATGAGGATATGAATTAACATTACATTAGATTTTTCCTAATATATTGGAATTAATATAAATAACATCAAATTGGTTACTTTAATATATGATCATACCTATTACAACCAAAAACTCATCATTCTATCATCAAACCCATATTAAAACCAAAATGGTTTGCATGGATATAAAACATCGTTAATCGAAGTGTCTAGTAATATAGTACTGAAAAATCATTCATACAATTTTTAAATCATGATACCTTCATCAAATTTTTGGAAATCATAGGTTTAAACTAGGTTATATGTAACACCCGAGACTTTTGTGAGAAATATTTTGTTTTTATGTTATATAAATCATCAAAGGAAGCTTTCACTACACAGAATACTTTCTTGGCTTGCTTTACATGCAATCGCGACCTTCCTCGATTGCTTGCGTCGTACGCAATACCGAGTTTCACTAAACAACGATATGCTATTAAAATATTATTAAAACTAGCCATTATGAATAGTAATAACCACCATTTAAAATTTTGTAAATTTTATTTTTTAAAATGGACATCATTTTTGGATTCGGAATATCAAAATTAGCTTAGGTTGAAATTTTGGTACTTTTCGGATAACTTTCATATTCTGATGAATAATGCAAATTACTAAATTTTAATTAAAAACAACTTTGTTAATCGAAATAATTAATAGTGATAAATTATTAATTTGAGTGGTTGTAAAGTATATTTAGATTATATTTTTACCATTTAATACAATTTTGGTCATTGAATGTAATTTCACATTTAAACCAAACATAAACATGTGTCAATCTTTTGATAGTTATTATCTCTTAAAAACACACTATTTGTTTGGACGATGAGAATTAATTTTTAAATAAATTAATGCAACTGATGTGTTTTTTATTTGGTAAAATAGACATCATTTTTGAATTCATAATATCAAATATATCTTAGGCCAAATTTTTGGTATTTTTCTGGAAGCTTTCATTTTTTGATGAATAGTGAAACCACTAAGTGGTAGTTAAAAAAACTGAATTTTTCATAAAACATATTTTCACCACTTTTGTGAGTGGAATTTCGAAAATCCGAGAGACACGGTTAATATCAAGGACTAAAATGTGGTTCAATGAGATGAAAATAATTTTTGGTGAATAGTAACTATTACTTTTTTACCACGGTTAAAAGTAAATAGGGTAATTATGGGTAAAAATGATATTATTATTACCCTAACACATGTCCTAATTCTATTGGATAAGTGTAATTAGACCAAAAACAACCTTAGAAATAAAATATGACCATTTAGGCCCACATGGATTAGATTAGGATATTTATTATCAATTTATTTAAGGAAGGGTTAAAATAGTTAAAATCAAAGTTTAATAACTAATTAATTTTTAATATAGGGTTATACATAAGATAAATTAGACTATAAATATTAATTATAAAGATAAAACTATTTCCTACATAATGGTATTTTATTTTTAATTTTTAGACATTAAATAATTTAATTTATTTATGAAACAAAGATAATGTAGTAATTATCTTATTAATGAAATATTGACATAATTAATGTTATAAATACCTAAATAAATGTAATTTGAGACTTTTTATGAATTCCACTAATTTTCTAGGTTAATATGACATGTTATTATTTATTTAATTAACTTTTTTCGAACTAATCATTCTATTATTATTTTCAAAAAAATCAATTACTAAATAGTGTCAAAATTGGCATAAAATTGTTTTTAAAACAAATATTATTTTATTAATTGTTAGTTTATTCCTAAAAATCTAAGGTTCGGCAAAATGACTTATATAAGGTTATATATATTAATACTAAACAACTTGGGGTTCGTTTGGCTTGTTATAGTAAGTTTATCAACCTAATAGTGTAAGAACACAAAAAGACACGGTAAAAGTAAAATTATCTAACTTAAAGTTAAATATAAATGATAAGGTTAAAATTGGAACCTAAACTTGTCTAAATTCTATTGGATGAGTGTATTTCGACCCATACCCACCTTAGCTTCGAAATAAATCAATTTTAAGCTATTTAAAACCGAATTTGGCTTTATAATAAAAGAATATTTTTAGTTTTTCCAAAGGAGCCCCTCTCCTCCCTTATAAAAGGGCACCTCCCCCCCCCCCTCTTCCTCACACCACATTGAGCCTTCAAGCTCGGCCAAAACCCACCACTTTCTCCTCTCCACTTCCTTAGAGAAATCCTAGAGGTCATGGTCTTCTTCAAAGACCAATTTTAGTTCCCTAAAAGGAGGTCTCAAAGAAGCGCTTTAAAGAAGAGGTAATGTCCGTTACCGCTTCTTTCAACTTTATTTCTTCTTCCACTTATTCTTATTGAGTTGTTTCATTATGATGTAATAAAATCAGTATCACTAATATACTGATATGTTAGTATAAGTATGAAACAACCCTATTTCACCATCTATCCATCCTATGGAAAACAAAATCACCACGCGTGCGTACATACGGAATACCGTCTCCACGCTGTGGTGTAAACTATTTTCCACCACCACCTTACATGGAAGGGTATAATGGTGTAAATAATGACTATATATGATTATTGTAAAGTGATATTTATTCTGAAATAGTATACATACAATCCAATACAGTTCCACGATCATGGGAACGATATCATCGCTCGTGCGTACGTACGGAATACCGTCTCCACGATGTGATGCGACTAGTTCTACATGATCTTCATTGCATAATGATTATATAAATGAATTGAATGAATGAATATGATATATATCAAAATAATAAAATTCTTCAAATGAATTATCTATAACCTAAAAAGAAAAATATGAATTTATTCGACAAAACACACATAAGAACAAAAAGTAATAAACACCCGAATAACAAGTAGTAATGAAATATTACTAATAAGAAGCTAAGAGTATGACCATATATGATATCATAAAAATACATGTGATTCTGGAATAAGTCAATAACATTATTTAAATCATTATACAGGAGGTTCGGACATTTACGAAGCAAATTGGACCTAAGGTAAGGGAAAATATCCCAATCTCATTTTTATCCGAGATTTTTTATACTTTGGTATTTACTGGGGTGTATTTTATCATCCACATCCATGTTTCCTTAATATGTAATATTTATATTCTTCTATAATAGTTTATATCCAATATTACCCTTCTATGAGTTTTTAGTAAAAGATATGAAAGAATCTTTTGTCGTTTTTCGTATGAGGTACTTTTTGACTTTTCCGACAAAAGTACGAGAAGAATGTTTTTTTAACTTATACGACATGAATGGATTTTTAAAAAATTATTTCCAAGAAGCTTCCTTTACAATTTTTCAAGTTTATTTTTAATCAACTTCTTTTAGTTTAAAATTTTATAACATTTTAAGAATGGAAAATGTTTTTGAAGTTGAAAGGATATTTTCATCAAGAATGGAGTTCAAGAGTTTTATCAAAATTATTTTCCATCTAAGATAATATAGGGTTCTGTTTCTATCCCTATTATTAGATTGATTTGATTATGTTGTGATGGAAATATTTTTATGAATTCCTTTATCTTATATGAATTTTTTTATGGTGTCACGATGTTTAAGATTCCCATTTTTATTACATGGGTTATGCTATGATGTATGGTTTATGATTTTGTGGCACACATAAGAATGGTATAATTATGAGATGGGTTGGACCTATATCTCCCTCCAATGAATTGGGTAAAGATTTTATATCTCATGAGACAGACATGGCTGGAATGGCAGGTTAAACCGGTTCAGTGAAACATGACTGAAACGAGGAGTGAACTCGGTTCAGAAATGGACTTTTTCCACTAAGATAGTCTTGGCAATGAGTCTTGACTAATAAGAAATGATTCTCTATGATTATGTGTATATGCCAAAAAGTTTCATGTTTTATGTTATTATTATTGGGATTACATTTCACTACTATGATTTATCCCATGTTATGAAAATATGATTTATTTTGCAGATTAAGATTTACAAAAGTTGTGTTCTTATGTATATGATGTGATTGATATTTCTTTTGTTTACCCTTACTGAGCATTTGAGCTCACCCTTTTGTATGTTTTATTTCCCCAGGTCAGAAAGAAGGTTATTAAGTAGTATTTTCCAAAAAGGGACTCTAGATATGATGAAATAAATGGGAGGCAAAGTAGATGCTTTATGAACTAGTTGTTTATGTTTCCCAGTTTCTAAAGACTCAATACCTATACGGTCCTTTCCTGGTTTTGTTATATGTTGTAATAAGTGTGCTTCAATTATGATGTAATAACAATGTATGTAAAGTATGGGTCGTTATAGTTAGTATCAGAGGAAAATGAGGTAGGAATGTATCTAATCCTTGGGAACTCTCACATGTGAGCGTTGGACGAAGCATGGCTCTCCACCCAAGGGATTCATGAGGAAATGGGTTCCACTGGGGATGGTGGTGTGTCCCACCCAGGGGGTGTAGCCGCCCATGGAGTGCCCTGATAGGTATTAATTATAGTCTATAGGAAGTAATTCCATACCGTTATAGTTGGTATCAGAGGAAAGGTATATTCAACCTTTGGAAACTATGATGTGAAAGCATTAGTAAGAACCCTAAGGATAAGTCTAAGCATAGAACAGAATCTTATTGTTTTAGAAATGGCCATTAATAACCTAGGATAAGACCTTAAGTGTGGAATTTTATTCATGATTATGTGTTTTTCCTATTATAAGTAGTGTTGCTCACACTATTCTTCTTGGTTTTAGTCAATGGATGGAACCCGAAGGAACCGTGATACTGCGGAGTGCGACGGGCAATGAAATGATTGCCCCCCTGAGAAACCAAACGTTATGGGAGCTGGAATGCAAAATCTTGTAACCATGCTCACAAAACATTCTGAATTTATGAATCATGCAGGACTTCCAAATGAGAAAAGGAAGGAGCAACATTCTGTTGAATCCTTCATGAGGATGCGTCCACGTTCATTCAGCTGGTCTACTGATCCATTAGTTGCTGAACAATGGATTAGTACTACTGAAAAGATATTTTCAGTTCTTCAATGTTTTGAACATGATAAAGTCATTCTAGCAATGTATCATTTGGAAGGATATGCTGATCAGTGGTGGAATCATATTAAGAATACGAGGCAAAGGGATGAAATTGAGTCCATGGAATGGGATGAGTTCAAGAACATATTTTTCAATAAGTAATTCCCTCGTATTCTCTGAACAAATATGGAGAAAGAGTTTCTTTAACTAAAGAAAAAGGAAGATGAATCTGTTGGTACCTATAAAGCAAATTTTACAAGACTTGCAATGTACGATTCTGGTATTATTATCCAACCTGAGAGTAAGATCGACCGATTCTTTAGTGGCTTAAAACCAAGTCTTCGAAGGGCGTTAGCCATACTGGACTTCAATAGCTATGAGGAAATCGTTTGATGTGCTCTCAAAGTTCAGATGGAGATTCGAGTAACCAATCAGTCATATGGGTTTGATAAGAAGAGGAAAATAGAATTCAAAGGAAAATCTAAAGAGCACTCTGAAAAGAAGATGAGCCTTCCCTTATGCTAAAATTGTGGAAAGAAACATGGAGGGAGTTGTCTTAAAGGGACAATTAAATGTTTCAAATGTGGAAAGGAAGGTTATCGGGCATTTGAATGCCGCAATGATGGGAAGAAGATGTCTAATGATGCAAACAATGAAAGGGATACACAGAATGAACCTTCTACACTTCAATGTTTCAAGTGCAAGGATATGGGGCATTATTCCAATCAATGCCCAAATCCAATGGTTGATGATTATGGTCGACGTCAACAAACTCTTAAGACTAAAGACAAAGGAAAGTCACATGAAATTTCTATCAGCGATGTGGAGTACGATAACGATGTGGTGAAAGGTACACTTACCATCCACTCTAAAGTAGCAAATGTTTTATTTGATTTTGGATCCACCCACTCTTTTATTTCTGAAGAATTTTCTTAGAGTATCACCGTATTACCTCAACAATTAGATGTTGAGTTAGTTGTGACAACCCCTAATGGCACAACAGTTGCATCAAAAGTTTATAATTCTTCCCCGATTAAAGTTTTTTGGAAAGTGCTTCCTACAAATCTTGTGATCCTTCCTATAGTGGAATTTGATGTGATTCTTGGCATGGATTGTCTTTCTTTATATGGAGCTCAAATCAATTTCCAATGAAGGGAAGTCACATTTCATATTCCAGATCAATCTATGATCATCTATCGATGCAAGGATTAACATAACCTCCCAGTGGAAATTTCTTCCATCTTATGGGTCTTGATTACACTAAATGAGGGTTATTTATCTCAAATGGCTGGAGAGAAACTCACGATTAAGAATATGCATGTGGTACGGGAGTTTGATGATGTCTTTCCAGAGGAATTTTCGGGTCTTCCACCAAATCATGAAGTTGAGTTTTCAATAGAACTCGTACCGGGTTCTTTGCCTATTTCAAAGGCACCTTATAGAATGGCCCCAATTGAGTTGCAGGAATTGAAAAAGAAACTCCAAGAGAATCTTGATAAGGGATTCATACGCCCTAGTGCGTCACCTTGGGGAGCACCTCTTCTATTTTTTAAGAAGAAAGATGGATCAATGAGACTCTGCATTGATTATCGAGAACTTAACAAGATCACTATCAAGAACAAATATCCTCTCCCACACATTGATGACTTATTTGACCAACTACGCGGAGCTCAATACTTTTCTAAGATTGATCTTCGTTCATGGTATCATCAGTTAATGGTCAAAAGGGAGGATATACCAAAGACGGCTTTCCGTACAAGGTATTGACACTATGAATTTATAGTGATGCCATTTGGTCTTACTAATGCCCCTACTATCTTCATGGATCTGATTAATAGAGTCTTTAGAGACTATCTTGATCAGTTTGTGGTAGTCTTTATAGATGATATTCTTGTATATTCAAAGAGAAAGGACGAACATGAAGATCACTTGAGAATCATATTGAAGACCCTGAGAAAGGATAAGTTTTATGCCAAATTTACCAAGTGTGAATTTTGGCTTCAAAAAGTTTCATTTTTGGGTCATATAATCTAAAAAGAGGGGATATCTGTGGATCTAGAAAAAACAGAGGTTATTGAAAGATGGTCGAGACCAACAACAGTAACTGAGATCCGATGTTTTCTTGGTTTGGCTGGATATTATTGACGTTTTGTGAAATATTTTTCACGATTATCTAATCCACTCACCAGGTTGACTCGGAAAGGAGTTCAGTTTGTTTGGATGGAGGAATGTGAAGAGAATTTCAAGGAGTTGAAAAGAAGGTTATCCAGTGCACCTATTCTCACACTGCCTTGTAGTGGAGAAAGGTTTGTGATCTACAGTGATGCATCCAAGAAGGTATTGGTGTGTGTTCTTATGAAAAATTATATGGTGATAGCTTATGCCTCACAACAGTAGAAAATCCATGAGCAAAATTACCCAACTCATGATATGGAGTTAGCAGCGGTAATATTTGCATTAACGATTTGGAGGCATTATCTTTATGGAGAAATGTGTAAAATTTATAGTGATCATAAAAGTTTAATGTATATTTTGACACAAAAGGAGCTGAATATGTGCCAAAGAAGATGGTTAGAGATGATTAAGGATTACGACTGCTCAATCCATTACAACCCTGGGAAAGCAAACAAGGTGGAAGATGAATTATGTTGACAAGACCACGCCAGTTTATCCATGATGAGGATCACAAAAGATACAATATTTATGGATTTACAAAGGATGGATCTTGGAATTATAATGGAAGGGGAAAAATCATAAGTTTATCAAATGAATGTTCAACCATCTATACATGTGAAGATTAAAGAGGCACATAAAGAAGATGTAGAGTTACAAAAGAAGGTGAGAAATGTACCTGAATTCAACCTTGATTGTGATGGGATAATAAAGTTCAGGAATCAGGTTTGTGTTCCTCCCATCCTAGAATTAAGAAGGAGCTGCTGGATGAGGCTCATAGTTCTTCATTCACTATTCATCCTAGTAGCACGAAGATGTATAGGGATCTGAAAGAGTACTTCTGGTGGGATGACATGAAAAGAGATGTTGCTGAATATGTCTCTCGATACTTGGTTTGTCAGCAAGTTAAAGCTGAGAGACAGAAGTCTAAGGGGATGTTACAACCATTACCCATACCAGAATGGAAATGGGAAAACATCACTATGGACTTTGTCACAGGACATCCTAAAACATCCAAAGGCAATAATGCTATCTGGGTCATATTTGATCGACTTACAAAGTCGGCACACTTCATTTCTATTAGAGATGATTTCTCTCTGGATCAGCTTTCCAGGATATATGTAAAGGAAGTGGTAAGATTGCATGGAGTACCACTTTCTATTATATCTGATCGGGATCCGAGGTTTACCTCAAAGTTCTGGAAAAGTCTTCATCATACTCTGGATACAGAGTTGAGTTTCATCACTGCTTATCATCCTCAGACAGATGGTCAGTTTGAGAGAACAATTCAAACTCTAGAAGATATGTTGAGATATTGCTCTATGGATTTCAAAGGTGGTTGGGATCAACACCTACCTTTGGTGGAATTTTCTTATAATAACAGCTTTCACTCTAGTATTCAGATGGCTTCTTATGAAGCTCTCTATGGAAAGAAATGAAGGACTCCAACATGCTGGGATGAAGTTAGGGAAAGAAAGCTATTAGGACCTGGTATTGTTGATGAGATGGCAGAAAAGGTCCGATCTATTCAACAACACATAAGAGCAGCTCAGAGTTGACAGAAAAGTTATGCCAACAACTGAAGAAAAGACCTAGCGTTTGAACTGGGTGAAAAAGTGTTCTTATGAATATCTCCCCGGAAGAGGGTCATGAGATTTGGAAGGAAGGGGAAGTTGAGCCCTAGATATATCGGTCCTTTCGAAATATTGGATCGTGTGGGAAATGTAGCATACCGATTTGCGCTTCCACCCAATATCTCTCAAGTTCACGATGTGTTCCATGTATCTCTCATGAGAAAGTACATACCTGATCCTTCACATGTACTCAGCTCAGAAGTTCTACTGCTGGAGCAAGACCCTTCTTATAAAGAACAGCGGATAGAGATTCTGGATCGTAGCGAAAAAGTCCTACGAAACAAGACCACTCGCTTGGTGAAAATTTTATGGAGGAACCACCAATTATAAGAAGCTACATGTGAGCTTGAGGATATAATGAGGGAGAGGTATCCTCATCTGTTTGTTACAAAGTGACGAATTTCGAGGGAGAAATTCATTTTAAAGGGGTAGAATGTAACACCTGAGACTTTTATGAGAACAATTTTGTTTTTTTGTTATATAAATCGTCAAAGTAATCTTTCACTACACACAACACTTTCTTGTCTTGCTTTACACACAATCTCGACCTTCCTCGATAGCTTTCATCGTACACAATACCGAGTTTCACTAAACAACGATATGATATTAAAATATTATTAAAACTATACGTTATGAATAGTAATAACCACATTTTAAAATTTTGTAAATTTTATTTTTCAAAATGGAATTCATTTTTGGATTCAGAATATCGAAATTAGCTTAGGGTGAAATTTTGGTACTTTTCGGATAACTTTCATATTCTGATGAATAGTGAAAATTAGTAAATTTTAATTAAAAAGAACATTGTTAATCAAAATAATTAATAGTGATAAATTATTAATTTGAGTGGTTTTAAAGTATATTTAGAATATATTTTTACCATTTAATAAAATTTTCGTCATTGAATGTAATTTCACATTAAAACCAAACATAAACAAGTGTCAATCTTTTGATAGTTATTATCTCTTAAAAACACGCTATTTGTTTTGACGATGAGAATTAATTTTTTAATAAATTAATGAAACTGAAGTGTTTTGAATTTGGTAAAATAGACATAATTTTTGAATTGATAATATCAAATATATATTAGGCCTAATTTTTGGTATTTTTCAGAAAACATTCATTTTTTGATTAATAGTGAAACCACTAAGAGGTAGTTAAAAAAACTAAATTTTTCATAAAACTTAATTTTACCGCTTCTGTGAGTGGAATTTAGAAAATCCGAGAGAAACAGTTAATATGAAGGACTAAAATGTGGTTCAATGAGATGAAAATATTTTTTGGTGAATAGTATCATTTTACTCTTTTTACCACGGTTAAAAGTAAATAGGGTAAATAAAGATAAAAATGATATTATTATTAACCTAACACATGTCCTAATTCTATTGTATATGATTAATTCGACCAAAAGAAACCTTAGGAATAAAATATGACCATTTAGGCCCACATGGATTAGACTAGGACATTTATTGTCAATTTATTTAAAGAAGGGTTAAAATAGTTAAAATCAAAGTTTAATAACTAAAGCATTTTTTAATATAGGGTTATAAATAAGAGAGATTCGACTATAAATATTCATTAGAAATCTAAATATATTTCCTACATAATGGTATTTTATTTGTAATTTTTAGACATTAAATAATTTAATTTATTTATGACACAAAGATTATGCAGTAATTGTCTTATTAATGATATATTGACATAATTAATGTTATAAATACCAAAATAAATGTAATTTGAGAATTTTTATGAATTAAAATAATTTCATAGGTTAATATGACATGTTAGTATTGATTTAATTAATTTTTTTCGAACTAATAATTCTGTTATGATTTTCACAAAAATCAATTACTAAATAGTGTCAAAATTGACATGAAATAGTTTTTAAAACAAATATTATATTATTAATTGTTATTTTATTCCTAAAAATCTAAGGCTCGGCCAAATTACTTAGATAAGGTTATATATATTAATAATAAACAACTTGGGGTTCTTTTGGCTTGTTATAGTATGTTTATTAACCTTATTGTGTAAGAACGCAAAAAGAAACGGTAAAAGTAAAATTATCTAACATAATGTTAAATATAAATGATAAGGTTCAAATAGGAACCTAAACTTGTCTAAATTCTATTATATGAGAGGGATTCGACCCATACCAACCTTAGATTCAAAATAAATCAATTTGGAACTATTTAAAACAGAATTTGTCTTTAGAATAGAATAATATGTTTAGTTTTTTCAAAGGAGCCCCTCTCCTCCCTTATAAAAGGGCACCTCCTCCCCCTCTTCCTCACACCACTGTGAACCTTCAAAATCGGCCAAACCCTACCAAATTCTCCTCTACACTTTTCTAGAGACTTCATAGAGGTCCTGGTCTTCTTCAAAGACCAATTTTAGTTCCCTAAAAGGAGGTCTCAAAGAAGCGCTTCAAAGAAGAGGTAATGTCCGTTACCGATTCTTTCAACTTTATTTCTTCTTCCACTTCTTCTTCTTTAGTTGTTTCATTATGAAGCAATAACATCAGTATCGATAATATACAAATCTGTTATTATAAGTATGAAACAACCCAATTTCACCATCTATCCATCCTACGGAAAATGAAATCACCTCGCGTGCGTACGTACGGAATACCGTCTCCACGCCATGGTGTAAACTATTTTCCACCACCACCTTAATTGGATGGGTATAATGGTGTAAATAATGACTATATATTATTATTTTAAATTTATATTGATTCTGAAATAGTATACATACACTCCAATAAAATTCCACGATCATGGGAATGATATCATCGCTCGTGCGTACGTACAGAATACTGTCTCCACGATGTGATGCGACTCGTTCTACATGATATTCATTGAATAATGATTATATAAATGAATTTAATGAATTAATATGATATATATTACACTAATACCATTCTGTAAATGAGGTATATATAACCTAAAATGAAAAATAATAATTTATTTGATAAAACACGCATAAGAACAAAAAGTAATAAACACCCGAATAACAAGTAGTAATGAAATATTACTAATAAGAAGCTAAGAATATGACCATATATGATATCATAAAAATACATATGATTCTAGAATAAGTCAATAACATTATTTAAATAATTATGCAAAATTTTCGGACACTTACGAAGCAAACCAGACCTAAGGTAAGGGAAAATATCACAATCTCATTTTTATCTGAGATTGTTTATACTTTGGTATTTACTGGGGTGTATTTTATCATCCACATCCATGTTTCCTCAATATGTAATATTTTCATCCTTATACAATAGTTTATATCCAATTTTACCCTTCAGTGAGTTTTTAGTAAAATATATCAAAGGAATCTTTTGTCGTTTTTCATACGATGTACTTTTTGACTTTTCCGACAAAAGTACGAGAAGAATGTTTTTTTAACTTATACGGCATGAATGGATTTTTAAAACATTATTTCCAAGAAGCTTCCTTTACAAGTTTTCAAGTTTACTTTTAATCAACTTATATTAGTTTAAAATTGTATGACATGTTAAGAGAGGAAAATGTTTTTGAAGTAGAAAGGATATTTTCCTCAAGAATGGATTTCAAGAGTTTTATCAAAATTATTTTCCATCTAAGATAATATAGGGTTCTGTTTCTATCCCAATTATTTCATGGATTTGATTATGCTGTGATGGAAATATTTTTATGAATTCCTTTATCTTATATGAATTGTTTTATGATGTCATGATGTTTAAGATTCCCATTTTTATTACATGGGTTATGCTATGATGTATGGTTTATGATTTTGTGGAACACATAAGAATGGTATCATTATGAGATGGGTGGGACCTATATCTCCCTCCAATGCATTGGGTAAAGATTTTATATCTAATGAGATAGACATGGCTGGAATGGCAGGTTAAACCGGTTTAGTGAAATAGTTCTAAAACGAGGAGTGGACTCGGTTCATAAATGGACTTTGACCACTAAGATAGTCTTGGCAATGAGTCTTGACTAATAAGAAATGATTCTCTATGATTATGTGTGTATGACACAAAGTTTCATGTTTTATGTTATGATTATGGGGATTACATTTCACTACTATGATTTATCCCATGTTATGAAATTCTGATCTCTTTTGCAGGATAATATTTCCAAAAGATATGTTCTTATGTATATGATGTGATTGATATTTATTTTGTTTACCCTTACTGAGAATTTGAGCTCACCCTTTTGTATGTTTTATTTCCCCAGGTCAGGAAGAAGGTTATTAAGTAGGATATTCCAAAAAGGGACTCTAGATATGATGAAATAAATGGGAGGCAAAGTAGATGCTTTATGAACCAGTTGTTTATGTTTCCCGGTTTCTAAAGACTCTATACCTATATGGTCCTTTCCTGGTTTTGTTATATGTTGTAATAAGTGTGCTTCAATTCTGAAGTAATAACAATGTATGTAAATTATGGGTCATTATATTATCTATTTTCACTAACAAAATTTTAGGATATTATCCAATATTTAGACATATCCTCAGGGTTCTTACTAATGTTTTCTTATCCTCATTTCCAAATGTTAACTAAACCTTTCTCTCATACCATCTATAACGACCCTTAATTTTCATACATAGATATTACATGTTATTAGATTAATATTCATTACATAACATTACAATGAAATATATAATAATATATTTCTAGTATGTTTGGAAACATATACACATAAAAAAACGGTTCCTAAGTATCTGCCATTATGTTACTCATATTTAAAACCCTTTTAGAAATATTATACTTAATAACTTTCTTCATAACATGGGGAAATGAAACAAAATATATATTATGATTAGATCTTAGTAAGGGAAAATAATGGAGATATAAATGATCTCTTAAACATAAAATTAGTATAAGGGTATGGTAATATGAGAATAAAATTTGAAAACCATACCCTACATATCAAAGATCATAATCCTAATTCATGACATAGAGCTTGGTATTTTAAAAGATATGAATAAAAAAGAAATCAAAAAACATGATCCACGAGAGAATAACATTTCAATAAGACATTTAATAGTTTAATAATGATATAAAATAATTTCCATACATACCAAATCTTATTTCCAAGACTATCATAGTGGATTTAGTTCACTCTTTATTCCATCATAGTAGTCAAGGTTCACTCAAAATACCATCATAGTGGATAAAGTACCAAACTGAATTGGGTCCTCTCCCCATTCCAATCATGCTTATTTTATGAGATATAAATAACTGCCTAATATATTATAGGTATTTATAATTTCATTCTCAACCATACACTTGTATAACATAACCACCATCCTTATTATAATCTCACTATTATCCTTGGTTATAATGTAATAATTGTCCTTGGTTATAAAATAACAACTATACTTTGTTTATAACATAGCCATTAATTGAATAATTAAATCCACAAATTTTTGTTCCACAACATCATGAAAACTACACCATATCATTAAATCATACCGCATGAAAAGATAATACGTTTCATAAACAATTCATCAATTCATCATAGCATAACCCATAGGAAATAAATGGGTTTCATAAGCATCACATAAACCTAAACATTAAAAATCAATAGAAAGTTTAATAATGGTATCATTGGATCATATACCCAATTAATAATAATTAACATCAACGAAAGTTATCATATATGAATATTTATTTAAAAGTCCACTCAAATAGTTTTTAAGGAAAAATAACCATTCCACTTTGAGAATAAATTTTTAAATAAAGATATTCATAAAATAATATAAAAAAATATTTTATTAGAAAAGAACCTTATAAAAATTCAAATTAAACTTTATATAATTGAGCTATCATGATAGTTTGAAATTCAATTCATTCCATATAATTTAAAAGAAAACAATCACTTCAAATTTTTTGTAAAATTTTTAAAGGTACCTCATTTAGAAAATGAAAATAAGATTCATTTTAAATAATTTTTTAAAGTAAATTATGGGATAAAATTTCCATAAACAATAATATTATAATATTAAAAGCAGTTTTTAGATTTTTTTTATAAAAACCTGGATAAGGAAGAAAAAGTTTCTCGGTCAAACAGTAAAACATTGTCAGGATTCCTTAAAAATGTTCATTCGGTCTCTTGAGTATTTACTGAAAGGGAAATGAAAGTAAGAAATTTATTTTTAATAAAAAATATAAGGGAAGAAAAATTATTGAAATTAACAAGATAAAGATCAAATAATTTCCTTAATGAAAATTCAAGGACAAACAATCATGATTAAAATAGGATTGAAACATAAATCACTTAACTCAGGTGCAACTTCCTTTATATGTGCTTGAAAATCCTATATAATAAAGATAGATTTATTATAAATCTGTTAAATAATAATAATAGTTTATATCATAGTATATATGATATACTTATATCCTTTTTTCACCCATATATTATCAATTATTTACTAAAAAAGTACCTTAGGTGGTCACTGCTTCATTTTTCATGTATTCTTTGTTTTAGTAGATTTGGTTGTTTTAATTTGATCATGGTTTCAAAAATTCAATAATTTTAATCATGATATAAATATCATATATAACTCTAAAATATATATTTATAATCATTCATTAAATATAGTAATCAAAAAATTAATTACACTATTAATGGAGACAGTAGGTTGTATGTATTCAAGAACACTGTTTCCATTTTTTAATGGATAGAAGAAAGGTAACTAAATAATAAATTACATTTTAAGAATAATTATTATATCATAAACATAATATATATATATATATTAAGATAATTATTATTACCATATAATTAAAACCTAAATGAAAAAAAATCACATCACGTTATGAAGTTGGTAGTCCACATGTAATAAACAACGTTATCGATTTCCAATGGTTCATAAAGAAAAAATATAGACAAGATATTATAATAATAAATAAAATAATAAATATTCTATATAAATAGTAAACCCATCAAAATAACAACCTTTAAATTATAGTGATGAAAAATGAATTGTATCTCTATGTGGAGAAGGTAATTCGTACGTACGCATGACCAATACATTCACTTCTCGTTTGATTGAAAGAGGGTGAAAAAAGGCGGTTTCCTAATAATAATTAAATTTCAGTATATTTATTAAAAATATTTTATTATTTTATTAATTATAAAACTTATTTATAATAGGTAAAATAATAATTAAAAATAAAGTGATCTGTTAAGGTGATTACCTCTTCATTGAGACAAAACCATTAAATCTCCTCTTAAGGGATCTTGGGATGGTTTTTTTAGAATAGAAACACCTCTATAATATTTCTATGAGAGAGTAAAATAGAACTTGATATAAATTGTTTTAGATATAAGTTTATAATTTATGTAAATAATAAAAAATATGTACTCTATTTTATAATTTAGTGGAGGGGAACTCTTTGAATTTATGAATATATGAAAATATATAAAATTCATTCTCAAGAAAAATGTTTCAAAATTGATTATAAATAAAAAATTGATGATGATTTAAACCATATATTATCATAATTTTCCATTTTTAATGGTTTTATAATAATAATTTACTTTAATAAAATATTACTTTTATAAAATTTCATTACTTCCAATCTAGACACTATTCACTTAATTTAATTTACAAAATAATAATAAAATACTGTACTTAAAATAAAATCCTATAAAAATTATAAAATATGTCACATGTATAGAAAATATCAGTAGAACACTATAACTCACCCAATCCATATAACTTTTAATATTTTCAAGATCATTTATTATATTTTTTTATTAATTGAAGAAATATTGCATCGACATTGAATACGAATTTAATGTAAATATATAATTAATAAAAATTATAAAAACAAATTACATAATGAAATTAATTTTATTATTCTAAAATAGATATTTATATTCATTTATAGATTTCTTTTGTACCTTTGTGGGCACATAAGAGATATATAAGACAAAGAGAGTGACATTTTGAAACTTTCATTGCTTTAAATAATATATTGGTCATTTTCATGGAAAATTATACCTTAAAAAAATAAAATTAGAGGATAAAGTGATAATGGTTTAACTGAATTCATCAAATAAGTATTAATATGAAAAATTATGGCATTCTCACTGAATTTTAACCAAGATCAACTTGATTACTCTATACATGTGTGATAACTTTTAGCATGGTTAATATTAATATTGACTAATAATAAAAGGGTTATATTTACCAAATTTTAAATTAATAATTTAAAATAATTAATCCATTTTATAAAATTAAATACCTTTTAGTAGTATAAATTATTTCTAAAATTAGAGTGGAACACATGATGGAAACTGTTTTATAGAAATATGCATTTTGAAGCACTAAAATAAACTTTTATTATTATTCCAAGATAAGAAAAAAATACTATATGATATTAAATATTTTATTTATTCAATTTATAATATATAAATTTAGTTAAATTCATTAACCATAACTGATTTATTTAATTTATTATTATAACACACATTTTTAATGATAAAAACTGTCACGAACCAAATCTAGTCCCCATCGAAAAAGGCACCCAACCCAACCCATGACAAGGATCAAAGGACGTTCTTTATCCCCACATTATGGAACAAGTTCCTAGGTATCATATATTTTGGTTTGGGAACAATTTACCTTAGTATGGATATAGAAAACGTAAAAAACAATTGAGAAACTAAATCTGAAAATTCATGTCAAACAACCTTTAAATAAAATAAAAAATGAATACATATGTATAACCATAAAAAAATAGGTCCAAATATAAATATATTTAGCTGAAAAACAACCCCAAGGACTCCACACGACAAGGGGTCATCACCCACACGTCGTCTCTGCATCACTGTACCATGGAAGGGAACTGACAACCAGAACTGCCATCACCCTAGGTTTTGCCTTTACCTGTGTCAAACATGACTGATTATAATTACACCCAAGGGGTGTAAGTAGGGTTTGAGACTAATCCTAATAGGACACCACCAAATTATTCCATATAGTAAGAAATACAAGATAAAAACATGCTACCTATGACAAGCAAGAAGTGGTGGAAATAATTTTTAAAGAATGAAACTTATAAATATAAAAAGTTTTCAAAGGAAATTTTCCATGAGCGAGAAAATTTCAATAAAACATTTAAGATAATTTATTTTGAATCCAATCCCACTATAATACAAATATAAATACAAAAGAGTCAATGATCACTAATTTCGGGAACACCCCTAGGCACTAGTTAATATCAGGCCCCATATACCTCGTACCTTGGTGTAAAGTAACCATAGAAAAATCTATTGTCATGCATGAGCCACTAGTATGGAACACTCCCATAATATATTGGTTCCAAATAATCATCAATATAGTTTTTTTAGTGTTGTTGTTATCATTGTTTTCAGTGACACAGGGATAAAACCGCTCTGGATCACTAGCATACTAGTATATATCCACCCTCTTAGATACCTGAGTTTCCCCCTTTGGAGAGAAAACCATTTTTACATGTTACCAAAAGACGTTAGAAAATAAAAACATTAGTTTTGGTCATAATCAAATCAAAATATTATCTACATAAGCTTTTCACCACATAACATCACTCAATAAAACCATTGTAATTTCAATAGAATAACTTCAAAAATTTTAATAATTTTTTCCACATAAAATCCATTAAAAACCCCACTTTGAACACTATGTGCATACCCATATTTCGAAAAATATAATTTTAAGCACTAACAAATATTTATAAATCCATTAAATTAGTTAAAAATAACCCCAATTGCTATATCATATAATATACATGTAAAACACCCTATCTAACACAAAATTAGTACCAAAAAAACATTTGCTTAACAAACGTCACCAAAACCAAATTTTTCAGTAAGGATAATTAAGGATAAGTTTTATAAAAATGGAAATTATCAAAGCTAACTCATCTAT
This sequence comes from Viscum album, assembly GCA_963277665.1. Classification (NCBI taxonomy): domain Eukaryota; kingdom Viridiplantae; phylum Streptophyta; class Magnoliopsida; order Santalales; family Viscaceae; genus Viscum; species Viscum album. Next base: position 1,797,065,934 of record OY728120.1, read on the forward strand.
AAGTGCATACACATGTAATCACCTACCACAAGTGTCAAACCCCTTGAATCTTGGGTTGAAAGTTCAATCGCCCCACAACTGCACCACAAGGGACTTAGATCAAGCCTAAAACCACAAGAATAGACCAAGAAACCCATGATAAAACCCAAGGTCTGAATCCCCACTTTATATACATTATAAAATTTAAGAATAAATGGAAAAAACCCTAAACAAATGGGAGGAAGAAGGAAGGATACCCACTCACTTGAGGGATCTTGAATAAATCACCCCAAATACACTAGTATATGAATTTACAAACAGAAAAAAAATGATAGTTATGTTCTCATAAGGATGAGAAGGTCAAGTGAGAACTAAAATGGGGGAAAAAAGTAAAAATGATGGACCTATGAAGGAAACATGATACCTCTTCAAATCCGGATGATTTGAGAAATCCTAAGAATTTTTTCCCTAAATCATGATTCATATGAGCTCCAAAGAGGGGGAAAAGAGAATGGGGGAGCGGCTAGGGTAAGTTAGATCATTTGAGAGGTGTAATCACCGAAAAATAATAAAAATTTAATAAGATATTAAATAAACAACTTTTTTAACAGAAAATGGGATTTCTTGTTATCCCAATGCCTTAAATAAAAACCCAAATCCACCATGATTATGGATTTACAATGGGTCCAAATTAATATGGTTGGATTAATAGGTTATGGGAGGCCTTTTTGAAATTTTAATGGGTGTAAAATGTTGAAAAATAAAAGAGTTATAAAATAAAAAAATTGGTTTTTAAATATGGAAATGTGCTCACGGTTTGGCCCAAATCATGAAAACTCATCCTTTCCTCCAAAGATTCATGGGAAACCCCCACAGAAAAATAAATAATGAAAATCAAATGAAATTTAACTTTGAAATAATTCATATATGTGATATTTATCCCCACCATGAAAATATTTTTACCCTAAAAAGTCAACCTAAATCTTGATCCAAAAAAACAAGAATGGGTACTCTTTCTCAACCCACAACTTCAGCACCCAAGTTTTGTTGACATCATTCCCATGCTACAAAATGAACCAAACCAGTGGAATAAAATTTACTAGAATCACCTTTTTTGGTAATCAACTATTCATAGCGGGCACTAAAAAACAAAAAAAAAGGCTCTATATCCAACTCCTCCCAATTCAGTTCATGGGATGGATCTTGGTTGTATTTATTAAACATGGAGACATGGAAGATGTCATGGATGGATGTCAACTGAGAAGGTAAGGAAAACCAATATTCACCCTTCCCAATATGTTCAGTGATCTCAAGATGTATGACATACTGTGACATCAGATTCCCTTTCTTTCCCAATCGACGAGGGGCCACTTTCACGAATACCCTATCACCAACAAAAAACTATGGGTCTCGATGCCTCTGGTTAGCATATGATTTATGGAGACTCAGAGTTGTCAATAAGTGATGCCCAATCAAATTGACCATCTCAGATGTCTCATTCACCAGAAATGGCCCAAGCAGTGAGGTCTCATCTATATCATCCCAACACAAGGGCGACCAACAAGGCCAACCATAGAGCACCTCAAAAGGAGCCATTAAAATCGATGATTGGTAACTATTATTACAAGTAAACTCAACCAATCCTAAAAGGATGTCCTTGGAAACTACAAATTCTAAAACACATGCATAGAGCATGTCCTCAAAATTCTTATTTTCCTGCTCTGTCTGGCCATTTGTTTGAGGATGGTATGTCATGATCATCTTAATCTGACACCCCAAGGCCTTCTCACGGCCTTCCCAACCAAGAAGTGAAATGGGGGTATCTATCTAAGACAACTGATGATGGCATACCATGTATCCTTACCACCTCGAAGAGATAAAAATGTCCCAACAAATCTACTTTAGTTGTATCATTGATCAGAAAGAGGTGGTCTGATTTGGTCAGACGATCAATCACCACCCAAATGGAATTATTACCCTAAGGTGTACGAGGTAAGCCAACAATAAAGTCCATGGAAACCTCATCCCACTTATAGGTATGAATGGGTAATGAATGGAGAAAACCGGAGGCCTTTGGTGGTCCTCTTTCACCTACTAACATGGGTAGCATCTCAACACGAAGTCAGTTATTTCCCATCTCATACCTAGCCACATGAACTGCTGAAAACATCATAATACATCTTGGTGGCACTCGGATGGACAACACACTAACACTGATGGATATCCTGCATCACCACCTTTCGCAGAGAAAACGACACTACTGAATAGACCTTGAAGCACAGGATATCCTCGAGAGACGATGACCAATCAGAAAACTTCTCCCCACTAATAAGAAACTACTTCAACCACTGACAAAACTCATCACTAGGTTGTTCTCGCTGAATCAACTCCAAGAGAGAAGGGTCCAACTGAATTCTTATCAAGAATGTACATCCAATGTTTTCTTTTGTTTCCACATGCATCTAATAAAATATCCCCATAAAAGTCCACTCATCACTATAATTACTCAAGGCTTTCACTGGGACTCCTTTTCTTAAGGTGTCAGCCACCATGTTACCCTTTCCTGGGGTATAGAAAATGTCATATTCGAACCCCTATAGTACTCGGTCCAACGACGCTGCCTCAAGTTGAGGTCCTTCTGCGAGAAGATATAGTCTAAGATTTTTTTATCATATTCGACGAAAAACTTCTCCCCAAAAATTTAGTGATGCCTAGTCTTCAAATCATGAATCACAACTGCTAACTCCAAGTCATTGGTCGGGTAATTCTTTTTTTTTGTGTGTTCAGAGTTAGTGAGAGCCATACACCACCACATGATAATCTTTCATATGAATTCACCCAAGACCTATACCTGAAGCATCACAATACACTACATAACCCTTTCCATCCTTTAGAAAAAAATAGAATGGGGTTAGTCGTCAACCGACTCTTTGGATCCTCTAAGGATGGCTGACATTTTGGGCCCCATACAAACTTCACCCCTTTACTGGTGAGGATGATCATCGGTGAAACAAGATGAGAGAGATACCAAAAAAATACCTATAATAACTATCCGGGCTGACTAAACTCCTGATCTTGAACACATTCTTCGATTTCTCCCATTACAGAATTGCACTGATCTTCTCGGGGTCCACCGAAACCCCCTGCTCTGATACCATTTTTTCATGAACTGAATCTGGTTTCCATCAAAAATGACACCAGACCTAGCTTGTGACAAGGAACAAAGATCATCCCGTATCCCCATGGGATGTAAAACGTGCTTGGGTGTCATATATTTTGTATTGGGAATGATTTAACCAAGTATGTATACATAAAACATAAAAAAACAATCGATAATCTGAATATGAAAATTCATGCCAAACAGGCTTTATGAAAAATCCAGAACTAAATACAAAGGTTTAAACATACAATAACAAGTAAAAAGACACATAAAATTAGAAAAAAACCACCCCAAAGACTCCACATGACAAGGGTTCATCACCCACAAGTCGTCTCCACAACACCACACCATGGAAGGGAACTAACTACCCAAATCGCCATCCCCCAAGGCCTTTCCTTTACCTGTTTCAAACATGATCAAGTATAATTACACCCAAGGGGTGTAAATAGGGTGTTAACATAATCCTAGTAGGATACCACCAATATATTCTATAAATTAATCAATAAAAGATAAAAATTATGCCAGTTTTGATAAGTAAGAAGTGGGGGAAATACTTTCTAAATAATGAAACTTTTAAATGTAAATAAATTTCAACAGAAATTTTCCATGAGTAAACACATTTCAATAAAACATGTAATATACTTTATTTTATATCAAAAACCACCATATTCCAAAGATAAATACAAAATATTCAATGATCTCTAATCTCAGGAATACCCCTAGGAACTAGTTAGTCTCAACCCCTTGTACCTCGTACCTTAGTGTAAAGTAACTGTAGAAAAATGTGTTATTATGCACAATTCACTATTAGGGAACTTACCCATAACCTATTGGTCCCCAATCATCATCAATATTGTTTTTTAGTGTTTTCATTATCCATTTTTCTCAGTGAAACAGGGATAAAACCTCTCTGAATCACTAGCGCACTAGTACATAATTGTCCTCCTAGATACTCGGGGTTTCCCCTTTGTGAAAAAACCATTTTCATATGTTACCTAAATCCATTAGAACATAAAAATCAGTTCTATTTATAATAACCTCAAAATAGTAGCTACACATTCTTTTCACCACTTACGTCACTCAATAAAACCTTTAGAATCTCAATATAATGACATCAAAAACATTAATAATGTATTGGACACAAAATCCATTAAAAACCCCACATTTAACACTATGTGCATACCCATATTCATAAAAACATAATTTTCAAAACTAAAACATTTTTATAAATCCATTACATGGGTTATAAAACAACCCCAATTGGCATAACATAAAATAGAAATTTAAAACTACCAATTTAACACAAAATTGGAACCTAAAAACTATTTACTTAACAAATGTCACCAAAACCAAATTTCACAGGAAGGATAAATAATGATAAGTGTTCTAAAAATGAAAATAAGGCAATTATAACTCATCTATAAGTTCTTACACATGGAATCACCAACCACAAGTGTCAATACCCTTGAATATTTGTATGAAAGTTCAACTGCATCATTGCCACATCACAATAGACTTAGATAAAGCCTAAAACCACCAGAATAAACCAAGAAACCCAGGATAAAAACCTAGGTTCTAATCCCCAATTAATGTACAATAGAAATTTCAAGAATAAATAGAAGAAACCCTAAGAAAAAGGATGAAACCCAAAGAAAATTGGGGGAAGAAGGAAGCAGACCCACTTACTTGAGGGATCTTGAATAAATTGCCCCAAATACACCAGTATCTAAATTTACAAATAGCCAAAAATTGCAAGTGGTGTTCGAATAAGGATGATAAGGTCAAGTGAGAACTAAAATGGGGGGGGGGGGAAAGTAAAAAATTGAAGGATTTATGAAGGAAATAAGTTACATCTTCAAATATGAATGATTTGAGAAAGCCTAAGAATCTTTTCCTTAATTCGCGATGCATATGAGCCCCAAATAGGGGTAAAAGAAAATGGGGGAGTTAATAGGGTCAATAGTCTCTAGTGAGAGATATAATCACCAAAAAAACAAAAAATATGAAGATATTAAATAAATATTTTTTTAAAACTAGAAATGGGTTTCTGAGCTGGAATAATGCCTTAAATAAAAACCCATTTCCACCATTATTATGGATTAATAAAGGGTAAAAATTGATATTGTGGTGTTAATAATTCATTGGAGGCTATATTGGAAGTGTAATGGGTGAACAATGTTGAAAATGAAAGAGTTATAAAAGAAAAAATTGGTTTTTAAATCATGAAATGGGCTAAAAGTTTGGCCCAAATCATGAAAAATCACCCTTTACTACAAAAATGCCGGGGAAACCCCCAAAAAAGAGAAACAATGGAAATTAAATAAAATATCCCTTTAAAATAATTCCTGGATGTGACAAAAATATGTTTCTAGAAAAATATTTCTTTTACTTTATATTGATTTTACTTTTATTTCTAATTAATTGGTAACCAATGAATTTATTTTATACGTTTATAAACTATAAATTATTCATAATTTAGTTAGTACTATACATAACCACCAATCCAAGGGATAGGTGATAACCGTATCAGAATATTTTAATAGTATATCATAGTTCATTTAATTTTGGTGTTGTGAGTAACCAAAGAGAGAAAAAATATATTTAATGATAAATATATTAAAAAATATTTGGTGTTATATCATATCCATTAAAAGTCCTATTTGGATGAATGATGAAGTACTATTTAGTTTAATGAGGGAGATCATGTGTTCTTGAATGTATGACCTAGACACAGTTTGTAGAGGTTTGGTTGAAGTTGAAGTCTATATTCAAGCATTATTAGTACATTTTAGATTCTAATAAAGATTAGAGAGGTTGTGTACCACCTGGATTGAGAACCATTGTTAGACTAAGTCCATGATGTCTTCTATATGTCACAACTAAGGAGACTCATAAACAAATCATCGAACTATATTGACTAGGGAGAGATGTACATTAAGTATTGGCATCTGAATATAAATTATAGGTGGATGAGTGCACATGTATGTGTTCTCTAGGAGCAAAAGAATCATTGGAAAATCGTGATGGTGTGGTATGACTAGATGTGATCATAATACCCACACCTATTTGAATAAATATTTCTTTTTAGGACAAAAAAATTTAAAATGGGGAAATACATAAATAATTTAAAAAAAATAATGGATTCTAAACACACAAAGAATGATTCCACAAATAATAGGTGAATGATTCCACATGTTTGGAAAATTTAGTCATTTATGTAGTTTTTTATTATACCATTTTAAAAATTTAAATAATATTTTCAGAGCTATTAAAGAAGTTAATTTGAAAATTCATGTATCGTATAGCCCTAATATCGATATATAAAATGTTAAATATATTAACTAAACACAATTTTTTTTTATAAATAATGGATTTATTCTTGAACATAGTCTTAAATGGATAAAATGAGATCACCGTTGAGTTGAAAACATGATTTTCATTCTAAGGGTGGCAGAGGTTTTTCTCACATTGGGTTCTGAAACTGTATTTAATCATAGGATAATTTAATAGGGGAGTAACTTTTTTATTAATTAATTGGATAAAACTAGAAAAAATATATTTAATATCTCTCTATAGAATCCTATTAGGTTGTACACACAACGTAAATATAGTATGGAGTAGAGAGAATATGGAAGATAATTTTGGGGGATGATTTTGGGATTGAGGATTAGCCACAAACACGTTATATATTACCCTTTCAATCAATAGTAATGTCAAAAGATTATTTATTGTTATAGATCAATAAATTTCTGAGGTAGGTAATTTTTTAATATTCTACCAATTTTATATCATATTTACTATGGATTAATTAATTTATAATTGAATCCATGATTGATATTTGAAGGACCCTATTAAGTTAATTTTTCCTAGATATTATGATTGGAAATTTATTATGTTAATATTACTAAATTACTCATTGATTATATTATTTCCATCCATGAATGTTGTCCAAACAATGAAAGGCCATCTTGGATTAAACATTTTTTTATGGTATATGGATTTATCCTTACTTTATAAATTCTTTCGTCACTGATAATCGTTTAGATGGTGGACCAATAATCCTGGAAGACTAATTTTAATTATGTGGATTGTTATTAGTTTTATGATTCAATATTAAGGAAAATATTTTGTTGAACAATCCATGATAGATGATCATGGAAAATGGTGGTGGCATGAATGTGTACAACAAGACCAGATTCCTGAGTAGAGAGTCATTCAGATGTTTGATAGTTTTTAAAGAATGTAAATATCCATTATATTATTGTGATTCCAATGATTGATGGTCAGAAATCAGTTCCCAATGATGGAGAATACTTGTATAGTAGAATTGCATGATGTTGCTATATGTTTGGAAGAAAAATTAATGGATCTAACAAGATATTCAAAGACACATTGAAGCTATGATATTTCTAGAGAAAACACAACTACATGGTGTATAGTTTGGAAGAACATGAACTATGTGCACCTTATAAAATTCTAGGGATTTTGGTAGGAATTAAATATCACATGATGTATATACTGGAGAAATGTTTTTTCACCCTAACTGAACATCCTGACATGTAAAGTTGGTACATCCCCAAGAACCTGAGTGGTCTCATATTCCATGTGGTGAGGTCACACACTGTGAGACAACATTGGGACACAACTTGAGTAGCATGGTACCCATGGCATGAAAAACCTATATCCATAAATCATGTTACTCATATCACACACCGTGTAGTGGGTATTTTATTTTCCATTTTGAATGAAACACATTTCCATGTTTTAAACATGGGGGACACTCCATGTATCCCCATGAAAATTTCACGCACTCTCCGTTTTCTTAAAGCATGTCCTTTGAGAGGTACATTATGAGTAGTGGTCCATATAGGATGTGATGGTAGAGTATCTAATTCCCTTAGACATGATCAATTATCATACCCTAATACTCAGGATATGTGATCCCTTTTCTGTATGTCATTCATGGGTAGACTCTGGTGTCCCAACATGGGGCCACATTCATAATCTTCTATCCCCTTCCCTATATTGGGTTTTGTATACTATTAAATTCATTTGGGTATATGATACAATCCTATAGGATAATACAGATGGATCTAGGTATCCTCATATGTCCTTCGCTACGATCCCCTATCTATGATTTAAATTACCTCATCCTATGTATCTTTCAGTAAGGTGTGCCTTACATTCAGGAATTTATGGAGAGGTCTCATGAATCTCTTTTATAGGGAAAGACTTTGTGGATCTGCATAAATAAAGTTGTTCATTTGGAATAATGTGAGGTATAATACCTTATTGGATAACATGTTTCCTTCTATGATCATATCATGGTTTTCGTTTCATTACTCAATTTATTATGACATTGAGTTGAATCCCTTTTTATACTTTACTTATTTGTGATTTTGGAGTGTCTTACCAGGTATATAAATACTCACCCATACATAGGCTATTCCCACACAAGTTATGTCTTATGTGGATGTAAGGTTGTTATGTGGAGATCTTGGTGGACCTAGTATGAGTGGTTCATAGTGGTTCTTAGGGGTTGTGGTATCATTTCCATGGCCAAACATAGGGGATGTATTTTTGGGATAATTTTCTCATTGGTGGTCATGTTAGACCTAATTTGAGTTTTTGGGCTTGAATTTTGTCCTATTTATGTTGGTTATGTAGCATAATACTATATTATGTGATGTTAGAGGTCATTCATGCATTTATTATTCTATTTATCACTATTTTTATTTATACTAGGATATATAGAGACATATGTGTGTGTAGGTACCTTAGGCTAAGGCCTCACATATGTGTAATATGCCAACTCAGTGCTATTCAGTAACCCATACCCAACTGAATGTGGGCCTAAGGTGGTAATATCAGCTAATCTCTAAACTTGTTGGGGACCTAGTGGTTCAAGTCAGGTCATGAATGTTAATCTTACACATAATGTTCCTAGTATGACTCAAAGTACTTTTTTAAGTTTAAAAGTGAAATTTTTGTTTAAAACATGTTCCCCTCACTGAAAAATAAAAACACACACTCATCTTGTCTTTATTATTTATGAAAATGATCTAAAATCCATTTTGGCGGTTTAAGAATAAACCTCAAATCAATCGGATACATGGTGTGGATAATATGATTGAAAGTGTGCGTTTTTTTTAAAAATTAATATTTTTGTTCAAATTATACATCAAATACTCAAAACTAATAAAACACATTCTTATTTTCTTGATATATTAGTAAAATTATTTGTAATTCATTTGCGACATGTAAGAATAAACCACTAATAAATATGACATATAGTAGCTTAAAAGTGACATTTTAGTTCAAAACGTGCATCACACCCAAAAATATAATAAAAACCCTATGATTATCTTAAAAATACTTGAAAATAATACATAAATTATTTTTGAAATTTAGTAATTTACCATATATCAATTCAACACATGGTGCACCCGGTATGACTCAAAGTGAAAACTTTTCTTTTAAAGGTGATATTTTAATTTAAATCATGCATCACTGACTGAAGACAAAGAAAAAAAATTATATTTTTTTTCCAATATATTATAAAATCCATAAGGTGTTTGTGAAATTTAGGAATTAACCATATGTCAATCTGAATTACAGTGTGTCATGTATGATTCAATTACTTGTTTTCAGTTTAAAAGTGACATTTTAGCTCAAAACATGCACCAATATATAAGAATTGATAAAATTAAATAGGACTTCCTTGATACATATTTTCAATAATACAAAATTATTTTTTGTTATATATTAATAAACCTCAAGTCAAAAAGACACACAGTGTGCCCTGTATGACTTAAAATTCATTTTTTCATTTAAAAATGAAATTTTAGTTTAAAACATGCATGACATGATCAATACTGAGAAAAAATTATCTTATTATCTTAATATTTCATAAAAATGAAACATAAATCATTTTTGAAATGTATATATTAACTACATGTCAATCTTACACACAATGTGACTCATATGACTCAAAGTGTGTTTTTTCAGTTTAAAAGTGATATTTTAGTTTAAGACATGTATCACTCAATAAAAATAAATCAAACACACTCATATTGTTTTAATAACTTAGTAAAATGACACATAATTGATTTATAATATGTAGTATTTAAAAACATTTCAATCAAAAACACGGTGTACCCAAAATGGTTGAAATTGAATGTTTTTATTTAAATATGATATTTTAGTTCGAAAGAAATATCAGATATTAAAAACTATGAAATCAAGTATGGATTCTATCAATACTTTAGTAAAATGATATATGAATAATCTTTGACATTTAGGAATCAACCCCGTGATAACTTGACACTCAGTGTGCCCTAAATGGATCAAAGTGTGTGTTTTTAGTTCAAAAGTTTCATTTCAGTTCAAAATATGTGTCACTCTTTAAAATTAAGAAAAAATGGGCTTTTTAAATAATTTATTAAAATGACCCATAAGTAATTTCTGACATGTAGGAATCAAAAAAACTTCAATCTAACACACAATGTTCCCATTATGATTTAATGTTAGTATTTGTGTTTAAAATGGAAATTTTAATTAAAAACATGTCTCACATACACAAAACTAAGAAACCAAACTTTTATTATTTTGATACATTAGGAAAATTATTCATTAATTATTTTTTAGGTCTATGAGTCAACCACACATTAATCTGAGACACGATACACCTTATAGGACTCAAAGTGTGTGTTTTTAGTTTAAAAGTGAATTTTTTGTTCAAAACATGCAAAATAGAGTGAAAATAAAGGAAAAAACCTCTATTTACTTGATATTTTATAACAGTAATCTATAAGTACATTATTATGTGTTTTAATTATCCACATATAAATTTGATACATGGTGTGACTTGTATGACTCAAAGTGTTTGATTTTAGTTTGAAAGTGAAATTTAACTTAAAACATTAATCACTCATTGAAAATTAAGAAAAAACACTCATATAATCTTTATACTTTAGAAAAAAAAGTCATTTATATCATTTAGGAATTAACCACACATCTATCCAAAAAATGGTGTTTCTAATATGACTCAAAGTATGTGTTTTAAGTTTAAAAGTGAAATTTAGTTCAAAATGTACATTACTCACCAAAAACAATGTCAAAACACTTGGATTATATTGATACTTTAGGAAAATAGTCTAAAATGAATTTATGATGTATTATAATTAACTATACATCAATTAAACACACATTGTTCCTATTAATACTGAAAGCATGTGTTTTTGTTTAAATTATTAATTTTAGTTCAAAAAAATTCACACAATAAAAACTCAACAAACATGCTCATATTATCTTGATAATTTAGGAAAATTATAGATAAATAATTTTTTATGTGTAGTAATTGGCCACACATCAACTCGGAACACAATGTTCTTGGTGTGGCTTAAATTGCATATTTTCAATTTTATAGTGGTATTTTAGTTCAAAACACACGTGACTCACTAAAAACCTAGAAAAAACACTCATATTATCATTATATCTTATGAAAATAATCCATAATTTATTTGTGATTTATATTAATTAAACGTATAATCTGAAACACTATGTTCCAAGTATCACTAAAAGTGAATATTTTTTTAAATAAAAATTTTAGTTGAAAATATGTGTTATATACTCAAAATAGAGTAAACATACTTGAATTACCTTGATAATTTAGAAAAAAATGAATAAATAATTTGTGATGTGTAATAATCAATTAAATGTTCATTCTAAACAAGTGCATGCTTTTAGATTAAAAGTGACATTTTATTAATTCAATATTGTATCATATTTATGTTTCATTTTCTTTGGGGATATGGTTTATGGGTAACAGAATCATAATAAAACATCATAAATCACGGTTTGAATCTTTTACAGGGAAGGATTTCCCTAGGTACTGTAGAAGCACTATAGTAGGTACATTATGGGTATTATAAGAACAATGCTATTCACCCAATTTGGACCTTCTGGATATGTATTTGGGATTTTTAGCCACAAGCCCTCCGGCCCATCCAAGGCCTTCGGTCCACAAGGAATTATATCTATCATTAGGGTTCAGTAGGTGAAAAATCATAATCTAGTGAATGATTCGGTACAATAGGTAGGTGGTGGAGAATGGTAACACATATGAACCATTGGTGGGTATCCTCAAAATAGGGATAATCCTTTTAGCTCCTATCAACTAGCCTTCCTCCCTCATTGATTTCTAATGCAGTACATAGGGGTGTTATCCCATGTTACTATCTATATAGTGGTACTAGTGTAACACTCCAAAAATTTACTTTTAAATAATTAAATGCCTGATATATTTCTTAAGATGCAACACTGAGCTTTTAGAGAATTGAAATATTCTATGAAAATATTGTTACTAAAATATGACTATTATAACCTAATTTTTAAATTACTGGTATGAATAGGAATAAATAAATTCTGAAAAATATGCATAATGGTTTTGGATAATAATTTTTTTTGATTAATTTATAATAAATTATTACCCAATTTTATATAATGTCATATTTTTCTTAAAAAATACATTATCTTGAAAATAGTTTTATTTATTTTTTTACGTAAATATTTTAATTATTTTCTACGAATTTTATAATTTTTTGATGAAAAAATGATATCATTTTTGAAATCAACACAACAAAAATAGCTTTGGGTGAAATTTGGTTATTTTTCAAAAGAAATTAATTTTTCATTGAATAGATAAAATAATGATTTTATAGAAAATATTATTTTATTTTCAAGTATTTAAAAAGTTATATTTTGTTTCTCAGTTGGTTTTAAAATTTAATTAATTAATTATTTTTATTAATAATTCATTTAATTTCATTTTATTCCTCATTTTCTTTATTTTTGGTATAAAACGTTTTTATACTTAAAAATGCATTTGTCGAGAAACACATTTTTGATCCATTTTTCATTTTTATCTTAAATTAATTTCTTTCAATTATAGATATTTAATCTTGAAAAATGGATTTCATATTTTGAATCATGAGGTTTAATATTTTTAAATATTTAAACTTATATTTTTCCAATATTAATAGTAACATTGGTAAAAAAATAGTTACCAAAGTCAGAGTTAAACGATGTTAAAAGGGTTAAAACAAAAATAATAAGGTATAAAATGGCTTAAAACATGTGTAAATTCTTTTTATGGGAATATTTCATTACTATTTCCCACCTCTTCAAAAAATGGTCCATTTTAGAGCCTCTTGGCATCAATAATATAACAATATATTAAAATCCTTTGAGAAATTTCAATTTTCTCCTCTCCCTCACTTATAAAAAAAATCCTCCTCTACTCTCTTCTATACACTTCAAGCATCTCTTATACCTACCAAGACCTTCCCAAATCCCTAAAAAATGCCACTCCTGGGAATTCCCTTTTAAAAAATGAAAAACCTTCCCAAATACCTTCCTAACAAAGATCCCCACATATTATAAGTCCTGATAAGATTATAATACCATCCTAATAAGAGTTTTGTAACACCCTGACCTGATCCACCAGGTCCAAGATGGGGGTGCCACATGACCTCATGTGAACCTCTCTGTACGTAAGAGTTTTCTAATGAGACAAGAGGGTTTAAAAAACAATGTGAGGATACTATTCCATTTTTATTTTGTAACATAATATTATAATAAATGAAATTATAACAAAAATTTATAAAATTTTAAATAAATGAATAACCAACATAGTAACAGAAAATACTAACAAAAACTAGCACATGTATCATCAGTTTGGGATATTAGGTAAATAACTAAAACAAACCAAATAGATCTAATATATAGATAATAAAATAATAAAAGTATCAACATTCAGAACAAGGTCCATCCAATATCATCTGAATCCTCCTACTAACCTACTCAACCATCCATCACAGGGCCTTTTCTATTCACTGGATCCCTAGGCATAAAAACTATATGTGAACCAAAATCCAAGAGTAGGGTGTGAGTAAAAGACTTGTTAAGACACCACCAATTATACTTAACATATATTCATAAGATATAACAGGTAATTACATGAAACTAAACATGGTAAAGATATAAAAAATAAACCAAAAAAGTACTAATATATTTCAGGACCTCAGAGACTCGCTCTGTCTGCATCAACACCATGATGGAAGGAATAATGATTAGTCACATTAAACATCCCCCTCAATGGGATAGTCCAAAAATTTTACATACATAACCCCTTCATGGTATTTCCCATATCATACTAACCATGCCTCTGACACATCCCCATAAGGGGAATAGTCCATCAGTCTCAACTTACATGCTCAATTGTAAGACAAAAAAAAACACAATAAAATATAAGATACCAATGATGGATCAAACATTAAATCACTTAAACAAGAATCATGACAAAAAAACCCACATGATATAAAAAAGTATAGGTATCCCAGGTCTACACACACAGAAAATGTGATCAAACATCAATCATGGGTCTCTATGGATACAAATGAACTCCAAAAAGCATGCCAATAACCCATATAAAACATTCTCTAATGATCAGGGATTCCTAACATATGTGTAATAATGATGATTAAGGAAATGATAACATTCAAATATAGAATCACCTCCATATCCAAGAAACCATTCCATATTTTACATGATAAGTTCTGTATTATTTATTTAGAAGGGGGAAACACACCCAAAAAGTTTGGATGTGATCACCTCACTAAAGAAGATTCATTTCAAACAACGGTCCAAGTCTATGTGTTGCGCAGAATCCAAATTATTGAATATGAAAGGTAGTTTTTTCAATTATCAAAAAAATCTAATTTTAGGTCATGGTAAGACCCTTATATAAAACTAATAAGTCAAATATATAATTTTATTTTGATCACCAAGGATAGGAGATGATTGATCATGGTTAAATAAGAACTTATTAGATTAGATGTGTAGGATCAGATGATATTTTCGTGACAAAGGGAGGATAAAGAGGGAGTTGAGAGAGACCAAAATCCTAGAGATATCCTAGGGTTTAGAGTAATGATAAAAGTGGTTAATGAGATAGGAAAATATCATGGGGTTATTTAATCTTTTGGAACTAGATATATTCATCGTGAAAATTATGGATTCATGTCAATAACCATCAGGAAAGATGATATGATTAAAATGACATGAAATCAACTTAAAATCCCAAAAACTACATTAACATCATGAATTTCCATTCACATCATGAATATATCATACATCATTTCAACTTATTTTAAAATCCAAAAAACCCCTGTTCACCTAATGATTTTCCCCTCACATTATGAATGACCTTTACATCATGAATGTAGATTCATGGATTTTTCCTGGAAACCATTCACTTCATGAATATCTATTCATGATGTGAACCACTCATGTATATAATTATATTATTTAAGACATTTCCTTCTCTAAACACCCCTAACAAGCCTCAAATCATTTAAACACAACCTTAAAGTTGAAAAAAACATAAAACATAGTGTACCTTGAGATTGAGGATGTCATAAATCTACCACTATAATGACTTATAATCCTTAAAAAGTATATCTAGAGGTATACATGAAAACACATGACACTAATTAGATTGGATTACTCTTATAATGGGTGGAAAAGAGGATTATATTCCTCAAATAGGGTCATATTTAGAGATAAATGGTATAGTTCAAATTATAAATTCTAATATGAGTTGTGTCTTGAGGTGGTGAAGATGTTATCCTTTTATAAGTGAAGGGAAACATAGTTTTTGGAACATCATTACCATTTTCCATAATTCAATGTAAGTATTAAATGGTAGAAGAATAAAAAAGAAAACAAACATGTGGAATAGTTATTTGTCTATAGAAATATCTAACATTGAATTATAGGATTTTTTTTTAATTTTTATATCTTTTACACTTGGCGAAACTCAATTTACCCCTTTTACATAAACCTTGGTAATTAATTTCTAATCTCAATAATTAATTTTAATGAAAATGATTAGGATATATAAATTTAAATTATTTTATACAAATAATTTAATATGTGAAAAAAAACTATCAAATAAAATTTCTAAGGGTGTGAAAAGTTAATTTTAAAATAAATAGTCTTAATCAGGTAAAAACCATTTTTAGTGAAATAACATTCTTATGATTTAGATTTATATATAATGTAAACTTAATTTAGTTGTTTATTTTAAACACATGATTTATTTATTGTAGAATGAATAATTTATATTATTATTTCATGGAACTAAAACATTGAATATCTCTTGAAAATACATGATTCACTAAAAATAACCAAAATGGTTTTTTTATTAAAATATCATTTTAATTAGTCATGAAAATGTTTCTATATGTTTTATAAGTTAAAAGAATATATTAAAGTGTATACTATTATTCCATAAATTAATATTTTATAACAATTTTTTAATAAATTCTTAAGTCTTTCTTATATAATGGTAAATTCATATAAATCACAAGCTTCATGAGAAATGTATTTTTCAACTAAAAACTGAACTTTTCCAAAAAATCTGAAAAATTAGTTGTAAGATAATTTTAATATGATGAATTAAAAAATGGAATTATTTCAGTTTATTTAATATTCTAAAATTTAAATTATAAATAAATTCTTTAATAAGGGATCTTTAAAGTACACATAATAGGATAATCTATGACATGGTGTTTACTTACTATAATATATTCTTTGGTATAACATTTTACACTATTAAATAATATCATTTACTAAATTCTGGAATATGTATGTTATTGAAAAAATGTGGATGATAATTTATTATATATTCTTCATCTTCCCAAGTTTCCACTTATAATTTTTGACTTCTCAAAAGGAATTTCACCAAATGAGCAGTCTGATTCCATAATACTCACTCCCTTATATTAAGAAGTTTTATATGCTCCTAATTATATGAAAATTCAGTGTCTCACTCTATTAACTCATATGTGACCACATGAATTAAGTAAAAAACTTATTCACTAAACGTGAAATAAATTGTGAACTTTTGAAAGGATAGGTGGAAAATCTAATCAGTATGCTATGGCCCCAATTCATTCAAACATTTCAAAAGGCATAACGTATATATGGATTAAATTTTCATTGGTTGAAAATATTAAAACTCCCTTAAAAGTTAAAACATTAAAAAATACATGATATGTAACATTAAATTGAAAGTCATTCATCCAATTATCATCACAATTTTTTTGTTTTATTCGGGATTCTTTAATGTGATCTTGAATAGTATGTACATTAAAATTCATCACCTATATAAGTTATGGGAAAACTATCCCTCTTTATCCAAACACTTCCTAATAGTTTGGTGTACGAAACCTCTTCCCATAAAGTTATTTGTATGGATCAATATTTATTATGTAATGGAAGCTATTATTTCATTAAAATCCCGAATTTATAGATATTTATACCACATAACTTGGAAGTTAAGAGAACATGATTCATTAATGTCATCCAAAGTTTGGATAGTTATTTCTAATTGTACTTCAGTATAATGATGAGAGGTAGTTTCTAAATGTATCTTAGTTTTGATATGACTTTTAAGAATCTTCATTGCTTTTGATCAAAATAGGGGTTCATGGTCAGATACAATGGATAGAGGTGACATGTAAAGCCTTACAATTTACTTGATATAGTGACGAGAAATATAGTCAATAGGAAGAGCTTATCTTATCAGTAAAATAAGAGAAGTCTTTGTAAGATTTTTGGTGAGAACCGTATATTATTATTATTCCTTGGAGTCTTTGGGACTCATTTGAAAAAGATAATTTTTACATTTTCCCACTTCCATATAGGTATAGACAGAGGTTGCACAAATCTCTTAGGATGTTGTCTATCAGGGTTTAACTGATGGAATACTAAGAATTTGGACACATATTCCATAATTCTCTGTTTTATGTAATCCATCCAGAAATGTTTTTATTAAATCCCTATTCATATTTATGGTACTATGGTTCATATATAAATTTGAGATATGTGCTTCATCTTGAGGTTCCCTCTTTAAATATGGCATTTATTGAACACATAAACCCATTATAAACATTGACACTCCATCTATATGGATTAATTCATTCAATTTCCCATCATTAAATGATTTAATCTTCATCTTTATTATCTCATCATCATACTGGAACATCTATATCCTTTCTAGTGATAATGGTTTAGCAATTTCTTTGAAAATGAATAATGGTTCCTAGAACTCCATAGTCCCCTCTACTAAATGCATCATTCACCTTGTTTTACATCTCACGGTGGTAGTTTATCGATCAATAAAAGTCCTTGAGTAGTTCAAACCATCTTCTTTTCCGCATGTTGAGATCCTTTTGTGAAAAGATATACTAAAAATTCTTTTTGTATGTATATATATTTTATATTTCATGATAGAGTTAGTGTCTCTATATTTTCAAATAAAAGATTAAAGTTTCCATCTAAAGGCCATGAGTTGGATAGTTATGTTCAATGATTTTTAATTGACTTGATGAATAGTTTATCACTATATAATTTTGAAAAATTAAACAACCAAGTTATTTCTTTGATGCATCACTATAAATTAAAAATCCTTCCTTACATAAAGGTATAGTTAATACTGATGAATTAATAAGTATTCTATTTAGATCATCAAAACATTCCTTACATTTCCTTTACCATGTTAATTTAACTACTTTAAATGTTAAATTAGTTTATGGGTTGGACAACAAGGAAGTATCTTGAAAACCCTACTGTTAGTAGCTTGTTATGCCCAAGAAACAATAGATCTTTGTAATTTTCATCAGTCTAGGATATTATTTGATTAACTTTCTCTTTAAGGGGTAAAAATATATCCCATACATGGATTATATCAAGATATCACTAGTGAATACTACCACAAAGTTATTGGAATACTTATTGAATACTCTATTTATCATATCCATAATGATAGAAGGTGAATTAGTCAATCCAAAATTAATTACCATAAACCCTTAATGGCCATATATTTTGAAAATTTTCATCTTTAGTATACCATCCTTATCTATCCATAGTTAATGATAACCAAAGAAAAAATCTATCTTTTAAAAGTATTGGGCACTTTAAATTTAATTAAATAAGTCATCAAAAGTAAAGTGATACTTATTCAATATAGTAATAACATTGATATCCCTGCAATTGATGCAAACATTAAAGGACTGATCATCATTTTTCATGAATAAAATTGGAGTGAAACACCCCAATAACTTTAGATTTTTTTTGGAAAAAATTAACTTCATCAATAGCTTGTGCTGCATGCAACAAAGAGTTTTAATGAACAACAAAAAACTATTAATATTATTATTTATACCTAAAAGTTTTTACCTAGCCATTAAAACTAGTGGAATTAATAGAAATAAAAACATTTTAAAATTTAATTATAATGTTTTAATATAAAAAATAATATTGAGTAAAAGGATCTTCATTTTCAGTAAAGTATTTATATTGTTCAAAAAATACTTTTATTTCTCAAATAATTGATTTGTATTTATTTTTTTTAAAAAATAATAATTTTCTATTATTATCATTTTTATTTTTATTTTTTAAAAAAAAATTTATATATATTATTAAAATGTGTCGAAATTTTCTTTGGCTAATTTTTTTTTATTTTTTTTGAAAATATTTGTTTTTTGATGAATGGTGAAAAATACTGGTATTTATTGAAAACAACATTTTGGTTCAATGGTTTCATACAGTTCCATTCTATTTTAAAATGGTTTTAAAAGTATAATTAGATCATTTATATTACAATTATTACATTAAATGTCATTTTAATCAATTTAATTTTGAATATTGATATAAAAACAGTATAACATTATGAAATTTTGTCTTTGGAAACCCGTTTTTTCATCACATATGGGGGTTTATTTTAAATTGAAAAATTAAAATTTAATGAATTGTGTTTTTAATAATTCATTCTGAACTTGGAATCAGAATAATTAATACTCTATAATAATATAAATTTAAATTTTTTATCAAAATGAATAATAAAAATAGTAAAAAAATCACCCTCGCTAAGGATAAAACGGGTT
This sequence comes from Viscum album, assembly GCA_963277665.1. Taxonomy (NCBI): domain Eukaryota; kingdom Viridiplantae; phylum Streptophyta; class Magnoliopsida; order Santalales; family Viscaceae; genus Viscum; species Viscum album. Next base: position 1,797,086,085 of record OY728120.1, read on the forward strand.
TATTGAGGGTTAAACAAAAACGATAAGGTGTAAAATTACCTATAGACATCTCCAAAACCCATTATATGGACATATTTTGACCTTATAACCTCTATGGTACAATAATTACATGCTTTGGAATCTTTTGTCCAATAAGATGCATGGGTAAACTTTATCCTTTTTAAAAATATCATGTGTGTCCTCTCCCCCACTTATAAAAGGCCACCCCTCTCCTATCATTTTCATACTTACAAAAAACATTTATTCGTAAAATACCAAACAAAATACCTTTCTAAATTCACTCTCCACATCCTAGAGGCCATATTTTAATTATAAAACCCTCATTAGAAGGATTTAATTATAAACATATATTGGTTCTCCGAAGAAGATACAGAACTATTAATGTTTATATATAATGATTTATTTTATGTTAATATATGATATTTATGATATTATTATAATTATTTAATTATAATATCTCATATAAAATCTTACATTACATTCTATGGGAATACAATAATGTTTCTCATATGTACGATGGGCTACCACCTCACGAAGCGATGTGATTCATTTAGAATTTATGCTTTATATGAAAGGAAATAAGGTGAAATTTAATTAACATATGTGATATATATGAAATAAAATTTATTATATAAAGATAATATAATATTAACATTCCTTTCCTTTCATCCATTTATAAAATGGTAACAAAATTCATGCAGACGTACGACCTACCATCTCCATGAAAGGTGTAATTATTTTTCTATCTCTAACATTAATGGGTTACTCTAAATAATTATATAATTAATATATATGATATTTATATCGCATTTAAAATTCTTTTTAGGTTGAAACCATGATAAAAATGGAAATACTGTAGATACAAAATGAAAAAAATATGGGAAATGAAGCAGTTATTACCCCACTCCAATGACCCGAAGTCATAAATTTTTATTATTTTTATCAAGAAGTTATTACCCAAAATGTGATTTTAACAATGAATTGTTACTATGTGGGAAATAAAAGGGCATATGTTTATTTTGTGTCAGGAATTATTAATAAGTGGACAAATTCCAAATTCACCACTCATTTATTTTTTTCAGGTATATACTACCCATAAATGTATTTTTTTTTCTTATCAATAAATTATGTAATATATATATCCAAATAAGTTTCTTTATTTAATGGTGATTATGATTAAAATAATACCAAATTGGAAAATATTTTGTGCTATAACACCATTGCATATTAGGATTAATTATGATTAAGTTTCAAATTATGAAATCTTATGATCTATCTCTCAAGAAACCTCATGAATTTTCTTCTCCACTAGTTATGTCAAGAAAATACTTGTGTTCCTTTTAGTTTCCACTATTTATATTCTAAAGTGTTTAAAATATTCTTTAAAATAAAAATAATCTTTATTTCTCTCTTTGGCCAAAATTCCTTTTTATTTCATATCCATGTTTTTTTTAAAATTAAGTAATATATGTTTTTAATATTCTTAAATTATTATTTTTTGAAAAAATTACCCATTTTTTTATTTTTTTTACAAAATGGTTTGAAATGAATATTGTTATCATTTTCTAAACAATGTATTTTTGACTTTTTATCAAAAAAAATAATGGAATATTTTATTTAGAATATACAGCATGAACTGAATTTTCCACTTCAACAACCACTCAATTATTTGAAGTTTCCATTAAAATATTCCACGGTTAATTTCATGGAATATTTTTTCTTTAAAATTTCAGAAGTTTTTATAAATTAAATAAGTGATTTCAAAATAGAAAGGATATTTTATTTAATAAATGTTTCATGTGATCTTTTAAAATAATTTTCCATATAAGATGAAATCCTTTGATGTTACTTAAGATTTACTAGGTATATGATCCAAATAAAGAATCTTTATAATTTATCTATATTGTTTATATCTATGATGAAAAGATATTTATGGAACGTGTCTACTTTAAAGGATTATGATATAATGAATGGTTTATGATCTTATGGAACACAAATGTAAGGTTTATATGATTAGTAAGACCTATATCTCACTCACAATCATAGGTTAATGATTAGTGTTATATGAGATCTAAGGGTACATGTGAGGTTATCCAAATCCCTTAAGTGGGTACACATGAGGTTATCACAAGCCCAAAAGTGGGTACATGGGAGGTTATCCCAAGCCCGAATTAGGTAGACGGGTGGTTATCCTAAGACTAACATGCTACTAATGTATCAGTAGATAACATTGATATAATATTTCCCATTCTTACATGTATTCCACATACCTATATCTTATTCCAATTCCATGATCTCATGGATCATGTTCTTAGATTCCTTTATTATTCACGACTCATGAACTGTGTATATTTATTCCATGAATCAAGTCTATGATATATAGGGTATGTTTTATTGAAATGTTATACTCATGTCCCCATACCCTTATGATAATGTTTTGTTTATATCACACTTATTTACCCATACTAAGCATCTAATATCACCCTTTCTTAAATTTCATTTCACTAGGTTATGAAGAAATGTAGTATTTATTATATGTCTAAGAAGGGTTCTGGTCATGAATAACTTAATCAGAGATGGTGTAGATCACTTATGGACTAGTTGATTATGTGTCCAATCTTACAATGGCACTAGATCTAAAATATTATATTGTGGATCCTTATTTTATGTAATTAATATTCATCTATTATGATGTAATACTTATGTATGAGAACATGGGGTATTTATAGTTGGTATCAGAGATAGGATTAGTTAACCTTTAAAATCAAGGATGAGAAACGTTTAGTGATATCCCTTGGGATATGTCTAAGGATAAATATTAGGATAATTCTAATTATAGGAAAATATACTAGAATATTGGTGAAGTATAGAGTGTGTTCTTTATGAGAAATTACATCACTATCTAAATAGTAAATATGGATCTAGTTCGGACACAGAAGCACCTAGGGTAAATTACTCAAAAGAAAGTTGTATAAGGACCCAACCTTAAACATTACATAATATTTAATTAAATGAATAATTCACATTGAGGATCTTTTCATGTTTAGAGTTTTAGATAATTATGCCATAACAATTACATTATAACTTGAATATTACAAGTAGACACTACTACTCTATATCCATTTTTTTCATAAAATAAAAACTCTTAAAAAGACACATTTCTAGTTCCATGTTTTAGATATCATGACTTTTCCTTGATACCATCCTTGAACCTATTCATCATTATGTCCTATGTAAAACATTTCAAAAACTTGGGATCAGCATAAAAAGCTTAGTAAGGGTTATAAAATATGGAAGGAAAACATAATCCCATCAATAAATAAAAATCAATGAAACCATACTTTTCAATCATAACATAACTTATGAAATCATGAGATTTATAAATAACACACACAAATCATAAATCATAAAGGTTACTAATGGAATCCATATCAAACTTACATTGTGGTTATCACATCTACGTATGAGGTTACACTTGGAATACCCATCACTGTATATTTCCTAATTGTCTTAGGAGAAACATCACATTTACCTTTGTCACGTTACCCAATCCATTGAAGAGCTATCTTAGGCTCACCAGCCCTAGGTTTATCACGAAACCACCCGTATACGTAAATAATGCCCAATAACCATAACATAATCATAACATATAACACATGTATAAAGGAATGATAAAATTTCCACATTCCAATATATCAAATCAAGATATTGAAATAAACAATGTTTTATCAAATCATTTTCAAAACCATTTAAAAAGAGATTTTTGAATCAAAGTGTCCCATACCACTTTGATGCTTTTAAATGAATTATCATTTGAATACATTAATGTCCATGTAAATAAATCCTAAAACCCATTTTTAAAACATGGAAATTAATGAGAAATATTTATACGAATAAATCTTTCAAACATTTAAAAAGATATTTTAGTTAAAGAGTTTTTAACAAAAAGATAGATGCTTGAAAACAAATAATTGAAGAATAAATTTTAATCAAAACATTATCATATCATGATAATAAAGGGATTCATGATATAATATTTCAAAGGACAGTATATACACCATATAAGAGTTAATTGGTGCATAACAACAATGAAGTCTCAATGAAAATGTAAATTGAGATAAAATCCCTTATAAAGATGGTATCCTTAAATTAAGGATAAATCAATGACATAATTATGTGTGAAAAATATGAATACACCCAATATAAGTGGATATTAAGTGTAAAACAATAATAGTTCATTCACACATATTTATAGGGTGACATATTCAAGAAGTACAAGTTGAACCCGAATAATTGAAATTGGGTTAAGAGGTTCCCTTGTAAAAATTCGACAGCCTAACGACGTCACTTTAAAATTCATAAAATCAGTTGATGAGATAAAAAATGGAATATCATCACCTGGATATAATGTTTACATCAATAAGGATATATTAGAATATATCCCACCATAATAAGATGTAAATTAAAAGGCATAACAAAAATATGTCTTTTATAAAGAGGAGGGTGAATGGTTCCCTTACCGATTTGGTAATTTACAAAACATATGCCACGTGAAAGAAGGATAATAGAATGAAGATGTAAACACTCATAAATGAAATTATATTACATAAATATTAAAATAATGGGAATTACATACACCACACAAAAGGAAATAGTGTCAAATATGGCATAAATCTCACGGGAATAAAAAGTGAGATGAAAACCCTTTACCACGTTGTAATCTACTGAGTCGTATGACCAAAATCTAATAACCACAAAATGAATTACATAATACCATGAATATAATGAGAATAATTATAATATATATCAAATGTAAGTAAAAAATACACCACATTAAATTAATAAGTGGAAAAAATGGAAATCCCACGGAATTAAAAGTGAAATAAGAAAATCCCTTACAAAAATTCGGCAGCCTAACGACGCCACTTAAAAATTCTTAAAATGAATTGATGAGAGTAAGAGGGGTTATCTCATCATGTGAAAATAAAAATTACAGTATGGTTAATATAAAATAACATCCTCCAATATAAGAACATGGAGCATAAAAGAATTGACATAAAGGAGAGTACTTAAAAAGAAAGAGAGAGGTCGGATCCCTTACCTTGTTTCCAACTTGACTCGATCGTTCTTTAATCTCCTATAATTTGGGTATCTCCCTTTTGATTGAACCAAAGGACTTCTTGAAGTTCCTTCTTCCTAAGATGAGACTTATAAGTGGAGGAGAGTGATTTCGGTAGCCTAATTGGGCATATATTGGATGAGCCAAATGGCTTGAGATGTGTGAGTAATTGGATAGAAATGGTCTTCTTTTATAAGGGAGAGGATGAGCTCTTTAATAAAGTGTGAAAATATTATTTTCTTATATAATTATATTCAGTTTAAGAAGGTCCAAAAATCATTAAAGATGAATATAAGATGAATCATGATCGAAATAAAATCATCCGATCATAATTGGACATGTTTTGAATAATATTTTAATCATTATAATCTTATTTATTTTAATCATTTATTAATGAGGTAAATACTGCATCATTATTGTGTCATAAATAATTTAATTTATTCGATTTATAAAAATTAAAAAAAAAACATGACGTAGGAAGTCTTTTTATCTTTCCAATTAATATTTATTGTTGAAAAGACTACTTATATAGCACTATATAAAAATTAATTACCAATAGATTTTTTTTAATGTCAATTTTGTCTTTACATTATATTAATTAATCTAAATTGTCATTATCACTCCCAAGTAGCTCAAAGGGGTACCAAAATCGACCCAAAGATGCCCATGGCCTTTAATGAACCAACCAATAAGGTTTGGACAAGTGTTATGGTAATTTCGAATTATTATAATATTCTTTTTTCCTTCAATTACCCTATTAACCTTTAATCGTGGTAAATAACAGTCAAAAGTTATTATTCACTAAAAATTATTTTCATCTTAATGAACCACATTTTACTTCTTGATAACAACCATGTCTGTCGGATTTTTAAAATTCAATACATTGAGGTGGTAAAATTTCATTTAAATGAAAAAGTTAGTTTTTTAACTACCACTAAGTGGTTTCACTATTCATCAAAAATTGAAGTTTTTCAGAAAAATACCAAAAAATCTCCATAATATATATTTGATATTCTAAATTCAAAAATGATGTCTATTTTTCCAAATTCAAAACATAGAAGTGGAATTAACTAATTTTAAAATTAATTCCTGTTATCAAGACAAATAGCATGTTTTTAAGAAACAATAACTATCAAAAGATTGATACTTGTTTATGTCCAATTTCAAAATGAAATTAATTCAAATGACCAAAATTGGATTAAATGGTAAAAATATCTTTTAATTTCAATTTAAAACAAATTAAAAATATAATCTAACCATATAAATAAATTATATTAAAATTCACTTTTGAATTAAAATACAATATTTTTCACTATTTATTAAAAAATGAACTTTATCGAAAAAATTCCAAAAATTTACAAAAAGTAAATTTTGATGTCCCCATTCTAAAGAAGGATTTTATTTGGTCATATAGAATGTATTAATGTGAAAAAACTAGATTTAAAAAGGGTTCACCATTAAAAGGTGATAAATCGGACTTTTACTGTAAATTATGCTTAAAATTAGATTCATTAACATTTTAAGCCTCTAACTTTTATTGGATAAATGAAAATACATTTATCAAACATGCACAATTATACTATAGTTAGTTTCATTAATTCTCAATAATAAAATATCTAAGAGTTAACTACCGTTTAAAATAATAATATTTTATTAGTGTGCAATGTAAGATTTCAAAGAAACCCGTTGTTGCGTATCAGGTACGCTATCGAACAAAGAAACCCTTTTAATGTAAAATTAATATTTAATTCAGAAATTAATAAATATGAAAAAATCATATTATTTATTTACCTAGGATGTTACATCCTTCCCCCCTTTTTGGAATTGTGTCCTCGCAATTTTAAAATATTGGCTCGGAAACTTTATTAAAAGCCCCACATCGGAAAAAGAGTCAATAAAACTATCACTTTAAAAGAAAGAAAGAGAAGTAAAATGGTCACCTGAGTTAACCCATACTAAGATTCCATGAAAACATGGATATGGAGGGGAAAATATAGGGTCAAGTTCGGATGGAAAGTGATAGGAAACATTTTTAGGAGAAAGTTAACCACCAGAAAATCACAAACTTGTGATGGGTTAAACAGTCTTTGATTCCCCAGTAGGAAAATATAACAGACAAGGTTTTTGTTTAAAGTTACTTTTATTGAGGAATTTATTTATGAGCTTAACCAAAAACATAAGGAAATATACTTACTTTTCATGTAGACATTCATCTTTTACTATATTTCTAACAGAAACTCATATTTTCTCCAAACGATGAGTATTCAGGATGAATTTTGTTTTCTATAATCAACTTCGAGAGAATGAAATAATACACAAAAGATTAACTATATATTTCCCATGTCTTTAGATATTTACTAAAACCAAAACGTTTAGTATAATATCAGATAATCACCAAAATGATAATCCTTTATAAAAATAAATACTACTCTTAATCTCCAAAATTAAACAAAAATAACCCAAGGTTCAAGAAAGACCATTAAATAAATAGTTATCCTTAAAATTATTCAATGTAATCCAAACTAAGATTGAAACCCAAATCTCTGAAGGATTTAATCACATATTCATCCAAGGAAAATCTTAAAATTTATCTCCGAATAACACCAGTTACTCTTAAAGTTTCATACTTAAAAGTAATTAACCTAATCACATATCCTCCATGATTGGTTAATCATTTCCATAGATAACCTAAAATCAACTTATTCCTGATTCATGAGATCATATAACTAAAAATAATTAGTCATACTAACCAGGGACTTCATGTAGTCCAGTGGTAGGTGATAAATACCAATCTCACTTTGGTTGTGGGTTCGATTCCCACAGCTTCATCCGATGCAACGGGTTGTCACACGGTTTGCATGTTGTACCTTTTCAAAAACTAAATAATTTTATAACATTCCCAAAAAGAGATAAATTCATCAAAAATAACCATAACATATTTTAACCACAAAGGATATCTAATAACTTTCATTTTGCATCCCAAAATGTATTAACCGGTAATTTCCTCAAATTCAAGGATCATATAAACCCAAATGGTTCTTTATAACTATAAACACAAAATAAAAGGTAATTATTCGTTGAAAAAAAATTTCATATATAAAACATCATGGTTACACATACTATATAAAATTTTCTAATGTAATCCCATCATCAGAAGAGCCTTAATCCTTTTAATCGTTTCACCATCCTAAATTCTACCATAACTCTTGAGTCCCTTATATGTTGAATTCTTACTCATTCAACATTATTCTTGATCCATTAACCATTCCTTTCCAACTTATTCTGAAATTCATCCTTCCTAAAAACAAAATCATCAATCATATCCAAATATTTATATAATAGGAAAACATATGTTAAGAAATTATCCATACCATTCATTGGTAATTTTCAGTTTCTTCATCCTCAATTGGAATGGAATTAGGTGTTGGTAAACAAATATTTGTACGATCCTAATGATCCAATTCCTGAAACCTCGTCATAGGTCATGTGTTTGGATAATGACTATCCTCACCACATTTTAAACATTGATTTGATCATAAAAAAAGAACATCTTTCCCTTTCCTAGAGTCAACTAGATGCTTCCTTTTTCCATGGTAGGTTATTGCTTTATGACCTTCATTTCCACATATATAGCATCTTTCTGTCCCTTTGAAACATTTTCCTATGTGTTTCTTTCCACATATTTGACACGTAGGTTATTTAACAAACTTACCTTTATGGTTATTACCTGAACATCCATAGGGACTTGTTTCTCACATATAAGATTCCTTATAAACATCACTAAGGTTCATGTGGTCAATCATGAATCCAAATAGTTGGTTAAGAATAACCACAGGTGTTCTCATTGCAGATCCCATATCATTCAGTAGATCATTCATAAAGCTGTCACTGTTTTCTTCACATCCACTGTTACTTTGGTGCCTGCTAGATCCAGCCATTTACTAAAACCAAAAAACGTCATTGTGAGTATATCAGTAAAATCGTCATATAATATCTTATGGGGTTAAACACTAAGATATACTTATTCATGTTATCTTAAAATCATTCACTTTATAAAAATAACTATGACACTTTCTAAAATCCTATCCATTATGGTAATGTCACTTATGCTTAAATTTTACCCTAACCTCTAAATTTATCTAAACCGACCTCTGATACCAACTATTAGGACCCGACCTTAAGCATTACATAATATTGAATTAAATGAATAATTCACATTGAGGATATTTTAACGTTTAGAGTTTTAGAGAATTAGGAAATAACTATTACATTACAACTTGAATATTACAATTAGACACTACTACTATGTATCCATTTTTTTCATAAAATAAAAACTCTTAAAAAGACACATGTCTAGTTCCATGTTTTAGATAGCATGACTTTTCCTTGATACCATCCTTGAACCTATTCATCTTTAAGTCCCGTGGAAAATATTTCAAAAACTTGGGATGGGCATAAAAATCTTAGTAAGGGTTATAAAATAAGGAAGGAAAACATTATCCCATCAATAAATACAAATCAATGAAACCATACTTTTCCATCATAACATACCTTATAAAATCATGAGATTTATGAATAACACACACAAATATTAAATCCTAAAGGTTACTTATGGCATACATATCAGACATAAATTGTAGCTATCACAGCTATGTAGGGGGTTACACTTGGAATACCTATCACAGTATATTCCATAAATCTCTTAGGAGAAACATCATTTTACCTCTGTCATGTTACCCAATGCATTGGAGAGCTATCTCGGGCTCAGCCGCCCTAGGTTTATCACGGAACCACCCATACATGTAAACAATGCCCAATAACCATAACATAATCATAACTTATAACACATTTATAAAGAAATGATAACATTTAAAAATTCCAATGTATGAAATCAAGATATTGAAATAAACAATTTTTTATCAAGTCATTTTTAAAACCATTTAAAAAGAGATGTTTGAATCAAAGAGTCCCATACCACTTTGAAGCTTTTAAATGAATTATAATTTGAAGACATTAATGTCTATATAAATAAATCCTAAATCCCATTTTGAAAACATGGACATTAATGAGAAATATTTAGAATAATATATCTTTAAAATATTTAAAATGATATTTTAGTTAAAGAGTTTTTAACAAAAATAGAGATGCTTGAAAACAAATAATTGAAGAATAAATTTTAATCAAAACATTATAATATCATGAGAATAAAGGGATTCATGATATAATATTTTAAAGGATAGTATATACACCATATAAGAGTGAATTGGTGCATAATAATAATGAATTCTCGATGGAAATTTAAATTGAGATAATATCCCTTATAAAGATGGTATCTTTAAATTAAGAATAAATCAATCACATAATTATGTGTAAAAAATATAAATACACCCAATATATCATGATATTAAGTGTAAAAAAATAATAGTTCATTCACACATATTCATAAGATGACATATTCAAGAGGTACAAGTTTAACCCGAAGAATTGAAATTGGGTTAAGAGGTTCCCTTGATAAAATTCGACAGCCTAACGACGTCTCTTTAAAATTCAGAAAATGAGTTGATGAGATAAAAAAGGGAATCTCATCACCTGGATATAAATTTTACATCAATAAGGATATATTAGAACATATCCCAACATAATGATATGTAAATTAAAAGACATAACAAAAAGAAGTCTTTTATAAAGAGGAGGGTGAATCGTTCCCTTACCGATTTGGTAATTTACAAAACATGAGCCACATGAAAGAAGGATCATACAATGAAGATGTAAATACTCATAAATGAAAGTATATTACATAAATATTACAATAATGGGAAGTAAATACACCAAAAAAAGGTAATAGTTTCAAATATAGCATGAATATCATGGGAATAAAAAGTGAGATGAAAACCCTTTACCACGTTGTAATCTACTGATTCGTATGACCAAAAGTTAATAACCACCAAATGAATCACATAATACCATGAATATAATGAGAATAATGATAATATATATCAAATGGAAGTACACAACACACCACATTCAATTAATAAGTGGTGAAAAATGGAAATCTCATGGAATTAAAAGTGAGATAAGAAAATCCATTATAAAAATTCGGCAGCCTAACGAGGCTACTTAAAATTTCTTAAAATGAATTGATGAGAGTAATTGGGGGTATCTCATCATGTGAAAAAACAAATTAGAGTATGGTTAATATAAAATAACATCCTCCAACATAATAACATGGATCATAAAAAAATGACATAAAAGAGAGTACTTGAAAAGAAAGAGAGAAGTCAGATCCCTTACATCGTTTCTGACTTGACTCGATCGTTCTTTATTCTCCTTTAATTTGGGTAATTTCCTTTGGTTTGAACCAAATGACTTCTTGAAGTGCATTATGCCTAAGGTAAGGCTTATAAGGTAAGGATAGGGGTGTAGGGATCTTAATTGTGCAGATTTTTGATGAGCCAAATGGCTTGAGAGGTGTGGGGGATTGGATAGAAATGGTCTTCTTTTATAAGGGAGAGGAGGGGCTATTTAAGAAAGTGTGATAATATTATTTTATTATATAATGATATTTAGTTTCAAAAGGTTCAAAAATAATTATAGATTAAAATAAGATGACTCATGATCGAAATAAAATCATCCAATCATAATTGGACATGTTTAGGGTAATATTTTAATCATTATAAACTTATTTATTTTAATCATTTATTAATGAGGTAAATGCTGTATCATTATTGTGTCATAAATAATTTAATTTATTTGATGTCTAAAAATTAAAAAAAATACTATGATGTAGGAAATCTATTTATCTTTCCAGTTAATATTTATAGTTGAAACTGTTACTTATATAACACCATATAAAAATTAATTACCAAAATATATTTGTTAATGTCAATTTTGTTTTTACAATATATTAATTAATCTAAATTTTCATTATCACTCCCAAGTGGAACAATGGGGTCTTAAAATCGACCCAAAGATTCCCATGGTCATTAATGACTCAACCAATAAGTTTTGGACAATTGTTAAGGTAATTCTGATTTATTATATTATTCTTTTTACCTTGAATTACCCTATTTACCTTTAACCATAGAAAATAAAAGTCAAAAGTTATTATTCACCAAAAATTATTTTCATCTTAATGAACCAAATTTTAATTATTTATAACAACCATGTATCTCAGATTTTTTAAATTCAATTCAAAGAAGTGGTAAAATTTTATTTTAACAAAAAAGTCAGTTTTTTTAACTACCACTAAGTGGTTTAACTATTAATCAAAAATTGATGTTTTTCAGAAAAATACCAAAAATTAAGCCTCAGATATATTTGATATTCCAAATTCAAAAATTATTTCTATTTTTTCAAATTCAAAACATAGAAGTGGTATTAATTAGTTTTAAAATAAATTCTGTTTTCAAAACAAATAGCGTGTTTTTAAGAAACAATAACTATCAAAAGATTGATACTTGTTTATGTCCAATTTCAAAGTGATATTAATTCCAATGACCAAAATTGGATTAAATGGTAAAAATATATTTTAATTTAACATTAAAACCAATTAAAAATATAATATAACCATATAAATAAATTATATTAAAAGGCACTTTTGAATTAAACTACAATATTTTTTACTATTCATTAAAAAAATGAACTTTATCAAAAAATTCCAAAAATTTACACAAATTAAATTTTGATGTCCCCATTCTAAAGTAGGATTTTATTTGGTCATATAGAATGTATTAAAGTGACCAAAACATGATTTAAATAGGGTTTTCAATTAAAAGGTGATAAATCGGCCTTTTAATGTAAATTATGCTTAAAATTAGATTCATTCACATTTTAGTCCTATAACTTTTATTGGATAAATGAAAATACATTTAAGAAACATGTAAAATTATATTGTATTTAGTTTCGTTCATTCCTGACAATACAATGTCTAGGAGTTAACTACCGTTTAAAATAATAATATTTTATTAGTGTGCAACGTAAGATTTCAAAGAAACTCATTGTTGCGTATCAGGTACGCTATCGAGCATTGAAACCCTTTTAAAGTAAAATTAGTATTTAATTAAAAAATTAACAAATATTAAAAAGTCATATTCTTAATTTACCTGGGATGTTACAAGGTGCATCCAGTTTGACTCAAACATTAACTAGTATATGAATATAAGACATACTTCACACCTAGTTTGAAACTCCCAGGTGATATGATTTATAAATTTAAAAACTCTTTATGAAACATCATAAATTATTTCAATAGATGAAAATAAAGTGTCATAATTTATAAATCCTAAATGATTTCATATTAATATGTGTTTTTCACTATGATTAGTGTTTCTCACACTATGCATTTTGGTTTCAAAAAATATCTAGAACCATAAGGAACTGGGTTAACCTTGAATGTTATGGAAAATGTGGCGAGGAGAATCAAAATCAGATAATTATTAGAGAGAATGTTATTGTGTTAATGCCTAGTCATCTATTATGACATGCGATTAACAATTTGTACTTTAGTGAGATTCGAAATGTCTCAAATATGATAAATATTGAATTTTATGAAATTTAATCTGGTAATGAACATAGAGGAAAGAATATTTGGCTTCCTCCATGTTAAGAAGGTGGGGTTAATCACCTACAAGAATATCTCAAATAGCGGGGATGATTTTTTATGTATAGAAAAGAAGGTCATAGAGTGATTAATTTTCAAGGAGTTTAATGTCTTATATATGGGGAACATTGGAATTATCTAAGTTAATGACCTAATAAAAGAATTAACTTCTAGGAAAACGAAGGACCTATTCCATGAAAATAATTAAAGTAAAAGGATTAAAGTATTTATATATTTGGATTTAAGGATTATGTCGTATAATTATTTTCACCTATGGTACTTGGGTTTTAATAAAACAATGGATTGTGTTATTTTTTTAATAATATATGTAACTATTTTTGATTAACATAAGATTTATGGACACCATCACGAGTTTATATGTATAATGTTGATCATATGTTCAATGAACAAGACATGGATTTTGATATTTTATTTGATGGGATTTCAACAATATTAAGGATATTTCGAGATACATTTAAGGAAATATAACCCATTGGTTTTGTATATGTTTTCGTGAAAAAATATTAAAGGGGGATATAACCAAGAAAAATTATGTACAAGGTTTGGAAATAGTGAGAACAGAATGATTCCATTTTTTATTAATAATTCCATAGAAATCATCATGGGTTTAATGAACAGAGCCTTTAAATAATACCATGATTAGTGTATGGTAGTATTTATAGATGGTATTATTATATATTCAATGAGAAAATAAGATAATAAAGACCTAGTTGAGAAATTTACTAAATTCCCAAATAAGGGATAAAATGTCTATATATTTTACAAAGTATTAATTTTGTCTACAAATGGATGCATTTTTGTGTCATATATATATATATATATTGATCACATGTTTTTAAACTATATATTCAGACAAAAGGAGATTAAAACGTTCTAGATAAGGTGATGAGATCTGATTAAAAATTATGAATACACAATACATTACCACCCCGATAAATAGAACAAGGTGGATAATGCTTTGTGTTGAAAAGATCATCCTTGATTATCCATGATGAGGATAAGAATGATTATTTTTTATTTATTTTTAGATGATAGATCTTGAAATGATGAATGAAGTGGAAAATATTGTATTTATAAAATTAGAGTTCAACCATATATCCAAATATTGATTATAGAGGGAAAGAGTGAATATTGGTAACTACAGAAGATAGTAAAAAATGTTCCTATGTTTAAACTTGATTATGGTGCAATAATAAGGTTTAGGTACTGTATATTTGTTCCATCCATACTCTATTTAAAGAAGTAGATATTATAAGAGGCTCATAGTTATTCATTCTCTATTGGTACTAGAAGTAAAAAGATGGATAGAGTTTTTAAAGAGTATTTCTAGTGGGATGGAATAATGATAGACATTATAGAATATGTATCATCATGATTGGTATTTCAAAAAGTTACGACTAATAGATAAACATATAAGTGTATTACAAAACTATTATGCATTCATAAATGGTAAAGGGAAAAGATCACCATAGATTTTTTTAACTACATAAAACATATAAAGGGAAGATTTTTATATGGGTTTTATTCCATCACGTTGCAATGGTAGAACACTTCATATATATTAGAGAATATTTATATTTTGATCAACTTTCTGGTAAATAAATTAATAATGTTTTAAGGTTTCATGGAGTACCACATTCCATTATATCATATTAGGATCAGTGGTTTACCTTGAGGTTTTAGAGAAGTCTTAAGAAACCACTTGATACAAAGATGAGTTTCATCATTACATATCATCCTTAGATATATGGTCAATATGAGATAAAAATTCAGACCCTATAATATATATTGAGATATTTTTGTGGATTTTAAATGTGTTCGGGATAAACACCTTCCTCTAGTTTAGTTTTTTTAGAAAATATCATTCACTTGAGTATTTATATGGATCCTTATGAATCCATATACGGAAATAAATATACAGATCCATCATGATAGAATGACTTTATAGATATAAATCCATTGGGACCTTAACAAGTTGATTAATTGTAAGATAAATTAATATCCATTCAATAACACATAAGTGAATCACAATGTTGGCAAAGACGCTATGCTGGTATTCATCTGCATGATATGAAATTTGATGTTCGTGAGAAGGTGTTTCTAAGAATTTATATATGTAAGAAGGTACTTAAATTTTGGAATAAGGTAAAAATAAGGCTTAGTTATATAATTCCATTCGAAATTATTGATTATATTGGGACTGTATCTTATCATTTGGTGTTTCCACAAAATCTCTCTCTATTTCACGATGTGTTCCATTTATCTCTCCTCAGTATGTATATACATAATGCATGAAATATAATGAACTTGGAGTTAATAACAATAGGACATGATCTTTCTTATGAGGAACAAATGGAGGATATTCAATATCATAGATAGAATGTTTTTTGAAACAATACTACTAACATGGTCAATGTTTAGTGGAAAAACCACCAATTTGAAGAAGTTATGTGAGAACCTGAGGATATGATGATGTAAAAGTATCATCAATTATTTTTATGGGATTGATTAATCTCAAGGGATAAATTAATTTTATGTGGGTTATAATGTAACACCGTATGAATTTTATCACTATTTTTGAATAAATTTATTTTCTTCAGTAGCTTGTGTTACACGCAACACTGTGTTTTAACAAATCACGACAAAATATTAATATTATTATTTAAATATGATTATTATTACCTAGTAATTATTATTATAATAATTAAGAGGAATAATTTTTTAAAATAATTATGTAAAATGGTTTTTTAAAAATAAATCTCATTGATAAAAAATTACTTAATTTTTAGTAAAGTCTATATATGCTTCGAAAAATATTTTTTTCTCAAAAAATAATTTGTATTGATTTTTTTGAACATATCAAAAAATTAAAATTTTGACACCTTTATAAAATTTATTTGAATAAATTAACATAATATTTATAATAAATATGTCAAAATTATCTAAGGTTTAATTTTATGGATTTCTTCTTAAAATATTTATTTTTTGATGAATAATGAAGAATACTTGTTTTTATTAAAAACTACCTTTTCATTTAAAGACATTATAAAGATAAATTTTGTATTATAATGTTTTAAAAATTATTATTATCTAAATAATATTATATATAATACTATATAGTTCATTGGAATCAATTTCATATGTATTTTTTATATAAAAACTTTTTAATATTTTGAAATTGACTATTTGGAAAACTACTCTTTCGTCGTGTCTACAGGTTTAATTTAAAATTAAAATTAAAATTTTCCAATATTTTGAATTTAATTTGGAATAACGGATTATATATTTTGTAGCATAAAAATTAATACAATATAATAATTTCAACCTAATTCTTGGTCAACACTAATAGTAAAAATAGTAAAAATTATATATCGCGATTAAGGATAAAATGGATTTATCAGGAGTTAAACTAAAAAGATAGAGAGTAAAATGATCTATAAAATTTTATAACACCAATTGTATATCCACAATTAAAGATTATAACCCATTATATTTTATAATGAGACGAGCTTGTACATTCATGTGATAGCCTAGCCGAACAGCCACGCGAATGTGGAGAGTTGATTTCATGATGAAGATCCTGGGGAGGAGCAGTTCCAAGTTGTTAGTATGAGTTGTATGTAATTTTTGAATCCTATAGGAAATTAATTACTATAAGGCATATGGGCCATGTAATAATTATTCATATGGGCCTTGTAAGGGTTCCAAATCACCCCTTGAAAGGTGGATTATCAAACATCAATAAAAAATGAAGGCCTTTGGGCCATTGAATGTCCGCTCCTCCACTTATAAATAACCACCCATCTCTCTTATTTACAGTTTCAAAACCATTTTTTTCAAACAAAATAACTTCACAAGTATATTAATTACTCCCTAAAAACATCATATATTACTTTTTTTATTATTAAATCCTTCTAATAAGTCTTTAGGTATAATTTTAAATAGGTTATCCGAAGAAGAGATAAAATTCTTAAACTTGTGTTTTTTGTTTTATTTCTTATTACACCTCCTTGAAATCTTATTAAAAATTGATAATATAACAAAAAAATATACTCCATATATTTATATATTTTTATTTTTATTTAATGACCTAAATATATCTCCACTTCAATAAAATGGGAAACAAAACTGTCGATTTTCTATATGGAGAACTACTGCCTCACGAAACGATGTTATTCATTTTTGATCGCCACCTCTTATAGATTGAAATAATGATGGATTTAATTTTTATATATGATATATATGATATTATTATACTTATTGAATTATAATATCACATATAAATTTTTATTTTAATTCTATGGGAATGTGATTATTTCACTCTTGTGCTCGGTGGACTAATACCTCATGAAGTGATGTCATTCATTCTTCACTTATGCTTTATGTAGAAGGTAATAAGGGTGAATTTAATGAATATATATGATATATATCACATAAAAATTATTATATAAATATAAAATATTGTTTTCCTTCCTTTTTTCATCCTTTGAGAAAATGGAAACAATGTCCGTGCATACATATGACCAACTGTCTCTATGAATGGTGTAATTTATTTTCTATCTATAAAATTAAAGGATTACTATAAATACATAAATAATTAACATATATTTAATTTATATCATGTTTAATATTCTGCATTTGGTGTAACTATGATGAAAATGAAAGTATCAAATATAAAAAAAACATACAGGAAAAATAAAGCAGTTATTATTGGAAATATTATTCTAATAAGAAATTGTTAATAAATAGGAAATAAAAAGGTCATAAGTAAATAATATATGATATGATATATATTATTATTGTTATTTAATATATTTATAATAAACCTATATTTATTATATAGTATTTACAAATGCGTGTGAAGAAATTATGGCACAAGAGCCTCAGCCTAGTTAGTGAAGACTCAGCAAGTGCATCTAAGAGATCCGAGATCAAAACTAAGAGGAGGGATAATTTATGGGTTACTGTAGAAGTACTATAGTAGTTGCTATAGTGGGAAACATAGCAGCTACTACAGCCATTGGAACTATTCACCCATTTGGGCCTTCGGGCCACCAGTTTGGTCTTCGGGTCCTTCAAGGCCTTTGGGTCACCCAAGGCCTTCAGGCCAGTAAGGCTTTAGGGCCACCACAAGTCCTTCAGGCCACCTCAAGACCATCGGGCCACATGATCATTACAGTTTACCTAGAAAAACTCTACAAAATAGAGCAGCCCTAGAGGAGGATTTAGAGCAAGCGCACCCACTAGAGAAGAACCAAAGGATTTGTAATAATGAGAGGGTATGGAAATGCCATTGTGACCATCCTTTTCTTGCATGGGAATTTTAAACGGATGTCCATGCAAGGTGGAGATCTACCATCATTATGCAGATGCTAGGGAGGGAAGTTTCTTGTAGTTATAGTCTGGTAGAATTTCCTAAGACTTTCAGGTCATGTAATGTCTCATAAGTCCACGGGCCCTATAATCCCTAAGCCTACGGGCCTTGTAAGGGTTCACCCTCATCCCTTGATGGGGGGTTATCAAAAATCAATAAAAAAGATGGCCTACAAGATATTTGGGGGGGGGGTGTATGAAAGAATTATAGACTTAAGGTGAGAGATTTTTATCTCACTTTTATTTCTGTGGGACACATTCCATATTCAACACTCATTTATTTTGTGTGGTGTATATACTGACCATTAATATATTTTATGATTATTTTTATTAAATAATGGGTTTTATATATCTATATAATGTTCTTTATTTCATTGTTCTTACAATTTATAAGATTCCAAAGTGGTAAATGTTTTATAAAACAACTTCATTGTTCATTAGGATTCATTATGATTAAGTTTCAGAATTTGAGATATTATGACCTATCACTGAAAAAACTTCTTAATTTTCTTATAATATAGTTATGCCAGAGAAATACATGTTTTATATTAATTTTCATCTCTTTATGTGATAAAGTGTTCAAAATAATGTTTTTAATAAAAATTGCTATTTATTATTTCTTCAATCAAAAATATCTTTTCTTATATATCAATGTTTTCTAAAAATGTTTTTATTATTTTTTAATTATTTTTAATGAATTTTTTACCCATGTTTGATTAAAAAAATGTTTTTAAATTAATCTTCTTTTCATATTCAAAATTAGGTAATTTTTAGTTTTTACTGAAAATGTGAATGAAATATTTTTTTTATTTACATGGTTGGAAACGAATTTTCTATGATAAGAGACACTCAATTATTTGATACTTAATTTAAAATTTTCAAAGTTTATTTTCAAAGAAAATATTTTCCTTAAAATTTCATAATTTTTTAGATTATAAATAATACATTACAAAAATGAAAGAATATTTTAATCCAGAAATTTTCTAATTAATCTTTAAAAATCATTTTCCATCTATGATTACTTCCTTTTATGTCACATAAACTTTACTAGGGATATGATCTAATTATATAATATTTATTATTTATCTAGATGGTTTATGTCTATGAAGAAAATATGTTTATGAACCTGATTTATTTTAACACTTTATGATATATTGAATCTTTTATGATCTTATGGAAATAAGATTATGGTTTATATGATGTGAGGTCAATATCTTCATCTAATTAATTGGGTAATGATTAATTTAAAATGATGTGATAGGGTATAAATGTCTTTTCCAACTAAAAAAGAGGACACACATGGGATTATCCCAAACCCAAAAGGGGGTATATGGGATGTTATCCCAAGCCTAAAGCAGGTACATGAATGGTTATCCCAAGCCTGACATGTTATAGATTTCTTGGTAGATATACCTGACATAAGATTTTTTGTTTTTATGTGTATTAAACAAATATATATCTTATGAAACTGATATGGTCTCATGGATCATGTTATTTTATTCCTTTATAATTCATGTCATATAAACTCAAAATATTTATTCCATGACTCAAGTTTATGATATGAAGGGTATATTTTTTTCAAAAGATATTCTTGTGTTCTCAAACCATTATACTCCTTTTATGTTGATATATTCCTTTTTTAACCTTAATATAAACTTGAGATCAAACTTTATTATTTTTCATTTCCCCATGTTATAAATTTTTTTTATATGTATGATTTTTATAAGAAGGGATCTTGTTATGGTTAAATAATCAGAGATGTTTGTAGCTCATTATTGATTAGTTGTTCATGTGTACATGTTTCCAAAGGAAATATAATTAAATTATTCTATCATGGATCATTATGTTATGTAATGAATATTAATATATCAACATGTAATATTTATGTAGGAGAAGTTTGGGTCTTTACAGGGGATCCCATAATGAAAACTAGGGTCTATAAATATCTTTTCACTCAACTCCTACAGCTATTTCTTTATCTCCACCATCTCCACCAGTTGAATTCTATAAGAAGTTTTGGATATATGAATTTAATTAGAAAATATTTTAACAGAGAAGCCAACTTCACACTCTAGTGGATGACTAGGTAATTATTCTATAAAAAATGCAATGAAATTTTGTACCATGGGTTCATCCCCTATTCTTAGTATAAGTTACTCATCCATAAATATATCTTTCTCTTCATATTTACCTTGAATTTCATTAAGTATAGCTACTAGTTATGGGTCTGTAAAAGATTTAGGAGGTTAATTTTCTACCATTAAATGATAGAATCCCATGATAGATTCTCATATTAACTATTTTCAAAAGTGGGAAAGATTTTCTCTGGGTAATTTATCCATTTTTTAGCTACCAATGGAATAGTATTTACACTAAATGATATATGTTAATGTCGTATTATGAAGTACAACATAGTTACACCATGTTTCGGATCACCAGGTCACTCTATGTGGGTGACATTATTTTTCATAACCAGTATTAGCATCCCTAATGTGGTTATGATATGATTTTACTCAACTCAAACATTATTTAATTTCTTAGGGGGATATCCCTACATTAACTATATGTGTTTAAATATTTCCCATTCCTCCCAATAATCACTATATGTATTACAATGGAATAAACAAAATTAGCTAAAAATATTTAATTGGAAAATACAATTCTAACTCAGTTTTGTAGATTTTTTCATAGAAATTATGAGGTACTTTCATAGTACTTGTGTTATCTTGATAGGTTCATATAAATCTAATCATTATGTTGGTTAATAAACATAATTTGATACCCAATGTATCATTAAAAATTTCATATACCTAAAGAATATAGTTTTATTAAATAATTATTATAATTTAATACACTTACTGAAGGCTCAAATAGTTTAGTAGTCTTGGAAGATTAGATACATAACTATATTAGAATTGAAAAACCTACAATAAAACATGAACATATTGCAATAGAATGGTTATTTCTTTAAAAATATCCATGAAAATTACTCATAGTCCACATCTAGGTTTCTTATTGAAAGGAAAAAATAAGTGTGAGATTAGATTCTTAGTAAGAAGTATCATAAAATAGAAATTACAAAACAAGAACCCCGCATACATGATATGGAAAAAATAAATGGACATCATGAATCCATAATCAACGAAAACTAAGTGTATTCTATATTTATGGAAATAAATAATAAATTTCATGGTAATAATCGTTGATATCATATTTATGGAATGAATAATTTCAAACATCAAAAAATTTATAGCAAGGCCTTATGCAATGACACTTTACTCTTCATTGAGACTATAGTCAACACATTATTTGGTTATGGGAAGATGTATACACCAATACCTAACCTATTTTGTCTCATGATACTAATAAAAACATCTAGGAACTATATAATGTTGTGACCCACTGATTACTAGTTAAAATCCATTGCAGTCACCAAAAGAGTCATCAAGACCTTTAATACTATTCCATATGTAACATGTAGCTGAAAAAAAATTTATTTAAATATTGAGAAATACAGACATCAAGTGATTCTATATCTAATAAAGTAGTGTGGATTTCATGGAGAGTTTCCTTTAATCAACTTGGAACCACTCGGTATCATCAAAGTAACATAAAGTACCATTATCAAAGAAATATAGTGGAGAGGATATATGAAATTTCTTAAGTTATTAATTAAAGATAGTAATTAGATTAAATATATTCTATTGGAAGGATACTAAGGCAATGTTAAGAAATATATATTATTATGGTTTTTTATGGGCGTGAAAATATTCAAAATCATATCCCATAAGAGTGTCTCACATGGTGTGTAGTCTTAAGCCCACTCTTTATGAATCAGGGTGATGATTGAGTAAATTATAAACCAATAATTTTTTTGGGTGATTAAACCATGGAGAATATATTCCATGAAAATATACATTTTCTATTATCTAGGTAGGAATGTATTTTTTTAAGAAATTACACACACTTTTACTTTAAGAAAACATAGGATGAATTTTCTACTGTGGAAAAGGTTAATCTTGAATGAAAATAATTTGATAGAGGGATATAAATATAGAACTTTAGATACTTAAAATTTAATTATTAACATGGTAAAAAGTATTCCATGATAATTCATGCACCACACAAAATAATATAGGTGGTGATTAAAACCCGAGTCCTAAATAATGAAAATTGAGTTGGAAAAAGGCGACTTATGGATTGGATAAAAAATTTACCATATCATCCTGGAATATAGGATTTAAAATTGATTATAAAATACCATTAAAAATGAATTAAAATATATAACATCCCAAATAGGTATTTCATCCACTAGATAATGAAAATAGGGAGCATAATACAAATTATGTGTCAAGGAGAATAATTTGAGAAGGACAAACCCTTACATCTTTCCCTAACTTCCTAAAATTTACATTAACAACCTATACCACAAACATATATATATATATATATATATTAGTAACTTTATTAATAACCTTAATCATATCCATCTTCATTCTTACTCTTCATAAATGGCCATTCTCAATATAAACTCTTCCAATTTTCTATATCGATGTTTATAGTATTCATCATTTGTAATAGTTTCAATATATTGGTGTTTATACTAATTTTTAATAAAAATTAAATTATTAATAAGACATTAAATATAATTTTTTAGTTGAATTATAGTATTTTATAATGTTTCAGATCAGTTTCATTACTATTTTATACATTATCCTTGAAGATGAAATCGATAATAAGAATGTTTTGGTGATTTTTGATGAACGAAGTGTGTTTCCTTAATTGATAAATTAAATATTGATACAATATATAAATAAAGTAGATATATTTATAATTTTATATCATATTACACAATTAATTATGTTCTCATATTCATTCGCTAAATATATTCAATGTAATGTTCAAGTAAGTGGTTATACTGAACCAAACATAAACATACATTGTTTTTATGAACGATTATGAGGTGGTTTTGTTGTAATATCAATATATTAAAATTATAGAGATATTTTTTATTTTTTTATTAGTTTGGTTAATTATCAATATAGTTAATTATAATAATAATTAATGGATATTAAAACATTAGAAAATTTGAATAAAATATTATCCTCTTAGTATGCTTAATTTAGACAATTAAACTAATGATGATTTTTTGGTCATATCATTAATAGGTTCTTAAATTTTTGTTAATATAACCTTTAATATATCATAAGAATAATATTTATACTTTAATACCATCCTTATATCAATCATTGTAAAGCAGTGAAGGAAAAAGAAACATGTTACACTATAGAAGTGGTAGTCTGTACAACGCACAAACAACAGTTTTTTTCTAAATGGATGGAGTGTATGAAAAAAATGATAATATAATTATTATATTAATATTATATAATATAAATAATAATTATATTATTATATTATTTTTTAGAGAATTAAATTTATTGAAAATAATTTATAATAAAATTGTGTAGTTGATAATACTCACATTGTGAACTTGATTTTTCCTTGGAAGCCTCCTTGAATTTTAAGGGTTTAAAAAGATTTTGAGTGATTAGGGGATTATATGATTTGAAGAGGGTTATAAGGGGAGATAAATTTCATAGTTTCAAGGATAAATTCTAATTTTATGTGTGTCTTGAAGTGGTGAAAATGTTTCTCATTTATAAGTGAAGGGAATGGAAGTTTTGGGAACCCCTTTACATTTTCAATAATTACATGGAACTATTCAATGTCAAATAGCTCAAAAATAGAAAATAGTTTAGGGGAAACATGTAATTGAAAATTAATACCTCTTCTATTCAACTATATTCACATATTTTAAAAAATTTGCACTTTTAGAATAGGTTAAATGAAATTCAATCCTTCTACTTTTACATTGGTAATTAATCTCTAATATTAGTAATTAATTCTAATGTAAGAGATTAAGATTTGAAATATATACTACTTTTATACTTATAATTTCTTATTTTCAAAAAAAAATTATAAATTTTTTTTATAATGGTGTGAAATGTTAATTTTAAAATTAATAAGCTAAATTTTATAAAAACAATTTTTAAATAAATAGATTTTTTATGATTTAGATTTATATGTTCTATAATGTTAATTTGGATACTAATTTTTACAACCAAAATTGTCTTATTATAAAATATATAGATGATATGTGGCTTTAAAAGCAGTCCAACACTAAACCTCCCTTAAAAATAGTTAGTACAACAAAAATACCAAAAATGATTTTTATATTAAAGTAAAACTATAATTAGGGGTAAAAAGGTTTTCAATAGGTTTTTATATGTGTTTTTAAATTATTTTTTATTCTTATTTTAAATAAAAAATTTGAATTTCCATTTAAAATATTTTATTCAATGAAAGTACCTAAATTGGTTTTTATATTGAAGAAACATTTTAATTTGTTGTAAAAATGTTTTCTATAGGTTTTCATTTGTGCTGTAAAATTATTTGGGATACCTATTTTAAATACAAAAGATGATTTATAATAAAATATATAAAGAATATGGGGATTGAAATGTAATACAACTCTGAATCTCCCTTGAAAATAGTTTCTTCAACGAAAAGATTGAAAATAGTTTTTATATTAATGTTACATTATAATTAGTTGGAAATTTTTTTTCTATTGGTTTTCTATGTTCAAAGAATATTTTAAAGTGTATAATTATATTATTTAAATTCATATCTGATTACTTAAAATGATTTATAAATTCCTAGGTCATTCTTATATAATGAAAAGGTCATATAAATTATAAGTTTCATGAAAACCATATTTTTTTACTAAATACCAAATGTTTTATGAAAATTTTAAAAAAATCAATCTAAAATTATTTTGATATGATATATTCAAAAATATAATTTTTTTAGTCAATTTAAAATTCCAAATTTAAACTTTTAAATTAATTATTGAATTAAGGATCTTTAAAATGCATATCACAAGATAGTTATGGACATGGAGTTTACTTACAGTAATAGGCTCTTATGTATTACACAACTCTTGTATACAAAAGTGACACTTAGATTACTTGGTGTAAAGTTGATGTAACTGAAATGTTCTGAATATGATATCTTGGTGTCTAACATTTGATGAAGATATCTTAGAATATATATGGATGAATCAATCAGAAAAACAACAAATGATTCCATGTTTGGGTAAAATATCTTATTCCTGAGAGAAATGAACATTATTGGAGCATTTTTAAGTCAAATTCTTATAATGAGAAACTCATAAAACCCATACCTACATATAAATTTTTTCTCTAGGATATCTTCATTTCTGAACAAAATTCGATTGTATCCAAAATAGATATCAACTTATAAAACCATAGGTCCTCCCATTAAATAATAAAATAAGTAATCTATTGTTTTCAATAGGTAATTTTTCTTCATAACGATCTGATTCAACGTACATTACTCCATATAAATCCATAGAATACCTTTCAAATTCTTGGGAAACAACACCATAACATAATATTGGGAGGTTCTCAATTTTGTGAATCCTTTATCCTAAATCTTATAAAACATCACCTTGAGATCTATCAACTCTGTTAATTCCATGTGATATAGTCTAATAAATATTAGGTGCATACCAGGAATAATCTAGGTCTCAAATTCAGCCCCCTGTGTAGAAATATCCCTAAGAAATACTCTAGAAAGACATATCGATATTGGTCCACCATTCTAGGAAAAGAGGAGGGATTCATTTCCTAATCTACTAGAAGGATCATTTCTACCACCTATGATAAAAATTATTCACTCTCATGAGGGTTAGGTATCCCTCTATCCTCCTCAATGTCCCATTCACTAATAAAAAAGTCTTCCATTAAGCAATAAAAATTCTACTCTTCTCCAATTGCAATAAATTTGTGTGGGGTATCAAGTCAACCAGTCCATGCCTAGGATCACATCAAAAAATTTCATCTATAAAATGTTAAAAATACAAACATTCTCAAGGATAATAACCAATATTTTAAATTCTATAATGATATGATGAAAATATACTATACATCCTTGGGTTGTATCAACAGATTTAAACTAAGGAAAGTATTTTATTTCCAAGTCTGACCCAGAAAAAACTTGAATAGATATAAAATAATGGGATTCTCTTATATATAACATTGAAACGAATATAGTATAAGTGATTAATACCATACCTTAAACTATGTAAGGTTCCTCTCCACCATCAATTAAGGCCTAATAGACTATATATGTCATGCCAGGAACAACTATATGATGCCCTGGAGGCTCATTAGTAACCTGATACACTGATCCTTTTGGGGTTTACACCTTTTCTTGAGGTACTATCCCTAGACCATGGCCTTATTTATTTATATGAATTCATGAATACCTAAAACAAAAATACTTTAAATGACTAGTACTGAAACACCCACGGCAAGTCTTAACAGAAATGGTAGAATCCTTGAGATAATGTATTTTCCTCCCACAATTATAGCTTCTAGTAGATATTCTCCCCATGGAAGGATTAAAATAATATTGAATCTACTTTAAATATTTACTATCACCTTGGTATCCATTTTGTGACTTTTACTACTTTCTTCTAGAGTGAGTTACTGGATCTCTATGGGAGAAGCACCTATCATTCCTCTGATATAATGAAGAATATAAGAAGCTCTATATTCCAAAATTACATGCTATAATACCATTTCTTGTGTAGAATATAGAATAGGTTATCATATCAAAGTCAACAAACTTCCTTCTTGTCGCTGGGTGAAGCATAATCTCACACTTTCAATATTTATGCACCATGTTTCCTACATGAAGTGGTGAAAATTAAATAAAATCTAGTAATAATTATGAAAAGAAAGAAGCCATTATTTTTAGCTAGTGGAGCTCTATTAACTCTTGATAATGGTCTATCATTAGTGAATCAGGGAAGAAATCCTTGAAGAAGAGTTTTGTGAAGGTCATACTTGTCGGTCCTATAATGATTCAAGCTTTCCATACATGTATATTACATCATTTTTGGGAATAAACAAACGCATTCCCAAGGACCATATTATTTTAGTGACCATTAAACATAAAACACAAACTTATAATTGAGAAAAAATATCTTCAATGTTTCCCAAAAAGATCTTACCCTTTGGTACTCCTACTTAAAACCTTTCATTATAACTTAAGGAATGGAAACATAAGAAAGGATGAGAATAGATTCTTATTAAGGGTAAACATGGAAGATACATAATCATAACATGAGAATAAGGGTATGGAAACATGAGAACAACAGTTGAATATCAAACCTGTATAATAGTTATCATATATATGAGTCATCTTTTAAAGATAAGAATTTCTTAAGAGAAGAATTATAAGGGAATAAAAGAACATATTCCATGAGATCATAACACAAAAATAAGTCATGAAATTGTGGCACACACAAAAACTTTTATATTTGTGAACCTATATAAATAGGAACATGTTCAATCATCAAATTAAAGACATGAAATTAAGACCTTTCATAAAAATATAGACATGAAAACTAGGTCCACACATAAAATCACGGACGTGAAAACCAGGTCTATGTAAAGAATTGAAAAGATGAAATAAGGTTCACACATAATATATATATATCATGAGTTATCCATATTTACCTAATTAGTAGGAGGGATATATAGGTCCCACTCCTCACATTATTAAAACCATGAAAATGTGTTCCATATGTACATAAATTGTATAAGAACCCATAAAAATAAATGAGTCACATAAACATTTCATCATAACATAACTCAGGGAAAAAAATTCATATACATAAATCCATAATAAAAATAAACTATCTAGAGAAATAATAATAATATTATCACTGGTTTATATCTCATATAATATAGGAGTAACACCAATGGATTTCGTCTTAGATGGAAAATAATTTGGAAATTTCTTTTAAAAAAAATTATTGAGGGAAATATTCTTTCCACGTTGAAAAATTATTTTAAAATAGTAAAGAATTTATTAAAACTTTTTCATTAAAAATAACCTTGAAAACATAAAAATTGTTCTTTTAAACCTTTTTAAATAGCTTTTAAATTGATTTCCTTGAAAAATCCTAAAATATCAATTAAAATACATTTAATTTTCTTTACAAAACATTGTTTGGAAAGAACAAAACATTTCAAATGAAGAGAGAATAAAAATAAAAGAAGATTAAAATATCATGAAATGAAATAGATTCATGATCCAAAATTTCGAATGGAATTATATACACCATGTAAGATAATATACGTTCATAGCATAACATGAGTCTCAAAGAGGTAAAATTGAGAAAAAATTACCTTACTAATTAGGTAATTTTTTAACCGTAACCCACATGAAATGGATTTGATTAAATTGATATTTAAAGAACCATAAATTAAATTATAATTATCATAGAATAAATTTATAGTTATGATATACACCACATAAAATAAATTAGTGGTGAATATGACATACGTATTGCAGAAATGAAAGTGAGACTAGAAATCCCCTTACCACTTTGTAATCATTCAAATCATATGACCAATGAAAGAAAGAAAATTATATGAATATGTAAATACCATTATATTCAGTTTAATACTCATAAAATATAATCATGGGAAGTATATACACAACATATACTAAATAGGGGGTCAACATGTCTTGTATCTTGTGAAAAATAACAGTGAGACAGAAATCCATTACCTTATATCTTCGCTCTCATCATGCTCATAAAAAGCTCCAATAAAATAAATATATTTTTTATAAATCTATTATAGATACATATTAATATATAAAATTCCATATATTATTTACTTATGACCTTATATTACACCTGTATTAAGAATTCCAAGTTTATGTTATGTTTTAGGTAAAATTCGCTTTGTTTTTCATTCATGTTTTTACTTGTTATCCAGGGTCCTCATACGTAGATCATGGTTTCATTATCTCCAGAATGATTACCATGATATAAATATCATATATATTAATTATATATTTATTTGTGTTTATCTATAAAATATTTAAATATAAAATTAAATACACGGTTCATGGAAATGGTATGTTGTACGTATGCATGAACGCTACTTCCATTTTCAATCGTATTGAGTGAAATAATGTAAATGACATATATGTATATATATGATTTAATTCACGAAGAATTTTTATTTCATATATATCTTATAATTTCTCAAAAACCATCCATATTATATTCCATGTAATGTGTGAACGAATCACATTGTTTTGAGGATGCGGTAGTCCACACGTCCACAAACAAAGTAATCGTATTTAAAAAAATGGAAAGCATGAAGGTATAAATTATTTAATAATTACATAATCATAAAGGGATAATAAATTTAAGATATATTATATAAAACTATATTTTATATCAAAATTCCCAACCATGAGATGTGGTAAAGGAAAACTGAACAACATCGTTCTGTGAGTTGGTAGTTCGTTGTACCGAAGAATAATAAGTTTGTTACCAATTATATGGAAGTGTTTGTAAGTTTGGGTTGAAAATTTATAATACAACCATCTCATTACATAAAGGATAATTTTTTATCATATAATCATATAATAATAATAATTTAAGAGGTTCTAGTTAGAAATAAAATGAGGATGTTTGTTGATGAATGTTACATCTTCTCTGGGTATCTCTTTTTGATTTGCACAAAAGGACTTTGTTGGTTGGATTTACACCCAATGTAAATATTCATGGATGAAATTAGTGATTTTGGGAGGATATTTGGAGAGTATTTTTCCAATACAAATCGGTTATGAAGTGTTAATAAAATATAATAAAAGGTTCACTTTTATAAGACAAGTGAGGGGTACTCTTTGAAATATTCAATATATTAAATTAATATAAATTAATTATATAATAAAAATGGAATAAAAATTATTAAATTATAAATAAGGGTGATTTTTTATCTAAATAAATTCATAAAATAAAAATTATATAATTTTATACTATTTTTAATCCTTATCTTTTAACATAACCCTTATTTAAATTTATTAATTCTTACTGTGATATTATTCAATTTACAATATGGGGGACAATATAATTTCATTAAATTTAAAAAACAATAAATGAGTAATTTATGAAATTTTAAGACTTTTTCCGATCAGTTAGATGATTTTATATTTTTCTGAATTCGATATTATTTAATAAAATTTTATTTTCTTTAGCATATCATTAATTTCAATTTTGACAATATTCATTACATGACTTTATAAAAATATCTTAACAACATGATATACATAAATAAACTCTATTAAATATTCAATAACATGTCAAATTAATCTATAAAATTCATGTGTGAATTTAATTATATAAAATTATATTTATTTTAATATTTTTAATATCATTTACTTGATTCTTCCATAAATTAAAGAATTACGGCATCATCAATGTCTCACCATTAAACGTTATTATTTTATCCCTAAAAATTATAAATAAATTAGCATGATGTCTATAAACATTTTATATTTAAAAAAAACTACTTATAGTTTAAAATAATCCTAATATATCCCCATATAAAAAATATTTATCTTGTTAAAAACAAAAGTATGCCAAAATCGACTTACCTTTGAATATAATATTAAAAAATTTATATTCTCGTCAAAAAGGCCATAAATGAACCCAAAATCGATCATGTAATTATTAGGGATGAAAAATATTCATCAAATAAAATTAGGACAAGTGTTAGGGTAATTTTATAATATTTATAACATTATTTATACCCTTAATTACTCGATTTACCCTTAACCGTAGTAATAAAAATTACCAATGTTACCATTCATATTTTGTAAAAAAATAAAAGGTAAATATTTAATAAATTTATAAATTTTAATTCAAAATATAGAATCCATTTTTAAAAATTATAACCAATTAAATATCAAAAATAAATGAAAAATTATTCCTGTTGATGGATCGAGAAAATATGTTTTTAAAATAAAAACATCCAAAAGATTAAAATTATTTTATATCCAAATTCAATATGAAATTTATTATAATGACATAAATTAGATTAAAAACAAAAAATTGATGCAATTATACTTTGAAATCAATTCAAAACATAATTTAACTATAAAAATAAGTTAGAAGAAAAAGCCGGTTTGAATTAAAATTTAGTATTTTTTGAATACTCATAAAAATATGAAACTTCTCAAAACAATAAAAAAAACATAAAGTAAATTTTTATATCTTGATTTCAAAAAATAGTTTTATTTTTTTCAAATTTAATTTATAAAAGTGTCCAAAACATGAACTTAAACAAGTGTTCTATCAAAAGGTGGCAAAACTGTCTTTTTATAAAATTTATTCTTTTATGTATAAAATTAGATTTATTAATATATCATGTCTAGAAAACACAAAATATGAATTTTAAAATTTATATTTTACATTTTATATATTTACTTCATTAATATAACCCATGAATAGTTATTTTCTTATTTATTGGTAAAAAAACTTCTTCACAATTAAATAGTGTTTTATAAAAATATTTCCTTTTATTTTAAAAGCTTTTTACATTAATTTATAATTAATTGGTAAAATAATTATATATAAATTTTAAAAAAGGAATTTCATAATTCAGTTAGTCATATTTATACCTAAAATTCTAATGGCTAGGTTGTAATTATCCAGTTTAAATAATTACAATAATCAAAAGATGTTTTATAGATACTCAATGTTGCATTAAACACAAGATAATCAGGTGTATCAGGTAAGAAAATAAATAAATAAAATGAAAAAGAGAAAACTCATAAAATATTTGTGGTGTTACATTATAGCCCCCTTAGAATGAATTTTTTCCTAGAAATTTGTCAAGGTTATCAAAGGTTTAATATTTGAAAGTTTTTTTTATAGAAAACCACAATGTAAAAATGAAAAATAAATATTCCTTTTCAAAATGGAATGTTGGAAACATAACAGTTAAGCAAATTAACTCATAAATATGTTTCCACATAAGAGAACGTAGGTGTAAAGTGAAAACATGGACACATAAGAGAAATATAACTCTTAAGTTATGTAGAAGAGTGGTAGAGAACATATTAAGGATATGGTTAATGACCAAAAATCACAGAACAAATAGGTCTGAAAAAGTTCATTTATATAATAAAAATTATGATAATAGGATAATATTTTATTTAAAAATCCATTTAGAAGGTATACATACTTTATTTGATCTCATAAGTACAATCTCAACCTATGGTTGTGCCTTGATCAATTTCCCATTCATCTCTTATTCTAAGAAACCAAGGTGTAACAGTAAATCCTGAACTGTTAGAGGATTACAAGATCCATACATTGAATGAGAGGTTATTCCATATGTATTTATCACAACAAAAAGGTTATTAAAATATACCCAATATGCATAAATACTCATACAGATAGATAATACAAAAATATATAAATCTCCATCTGATGATTAACATAAGTCACTACATAAATGTTTAACAATGTAATCAATTTGAAAGATGAAAGTTAAAAACATTAGAAATAAGGTCAAAAAATTTCTTAAAAATAACTTATAATTTATCCCCCATATATCATAAAGTATTTATTTTTTATCACATACCAAACATTTGAATATCTTCATAACTTATTATCTCAAAACATAGTAATTAGCATAAATACATACTGAAAAATTGAATTATTTTTTAATATAATGATTGTTGGATATATTCCTTAAGTCCAAAAATGTCATAAACTCCACCCATGATAACATAAAACACTTTTTCAAAAAATCCTTAATATGTTTCATGACAATCCTACCGTCCAATTTACTTATTCATATCCAAGATATCTTTAACCAAACATCATTATCATGACATTAGGAATGTATTATTTGGTATATTTCCCTTAATCACATGTTTCCCTTGAATATCACTTTACTAACTCAATCATATTTCATGGTTAACAGTTCCATTCATTATATGCTCCCAAATTATTAAGGAAAAATTATAGTTCACCAATAATTATATGTTACCTTTTTCCATAATAACCTAAATGTTATTCTACAACATTATTCTTGAATTCCATTACATAAAAAATTCAATCGACCAAATTTATTATTAAACCATTAATCAGGATTAATTAGCTTTTTTTATAATACCCCTTTACTATAATATGAAATATGAATCATGTCATATGGTTCCTCAACCTCAATATAATCATTATTATTTTGTTTAATATAACAAATACTATCAGAATATCCCATAACATTCACATGTCATTGGAGATCCATTTATCCTCAACAGTATGACCAATACTCATACCACCTTACCAATTCTCTTCATGAGATTTCCACTTAGGAAATAAATTTTCATAATTACAATACTTTCCACATACATAAAATTTAATGTTAACTTCATTCTATCTAGTTACTGATATTGACTAAAACTAGAAATCGTAGTATGAGTATCACTTATCATAGTAGAAAAACACATAATCATGAAGAATTTATTATAGGATTCCAAAAACATGAAACCTACTTTTAAATCTATTAAAACTTAGGCTTATACATAGAAACATACCTAGACATATCCTAAGAAATATCCCAAGGATCTCACAAAATATTTCTCATCTTACTTTCCAAATAATTATTATACATTTTCTCTGATAGAAACTATAATGTCCTAGGATTTACATACATGGATATTAAATCACCTTTTTGAACACACAAACACACTCTTAAAGACCGTATTAGTTTAGTGAATCTAGAAACATGGGAAAAAACATATAATATTTTAAATGATATTTAATGTTTCCCACAAAGATCTCCCACTATAATGGTCCTACTTAAAACTTTTCTTTTTAACCAGAGGAATGGAAAAAAAAGAAAGGGTGAGCTCAGATACTCATTAATGGTAAACATGGAATATATGTAAGCATAACATGAGCATAAGGATATGAAAACATGATCATACCATCAGAAGATCAACCCTACATAATAATGATCGTATACATGAGTCATGGAATAAGGATTGGAAGTTCATAAGAAATTAATTATAATGGAATAAAAGAACATAATTCAAGAGATAATATAATTTAAATAAGAAATAAAATTATGGAATACACATAAAATTTTAACATTGTGAACATGTGAAAATAGTAATATGTTCACATGTTAAATTAAGGATATGAAATCATGCCCTTTCATAAATATATAGGCATGAAAACCAGGTCCACGCATAAAATTGTGGACATGAAAACCAGGTACACACATATAATTGTGAACATGAAATCAGATTTATGAGAAACATATATACATCATGAGTTATCCATATTTACACAATGAAATATAGGGAGATACAGGTCCCACCCATTACATAATAAAAATCATACATATTTGTGCTACAAGAACACAAATAATATCATAACCCATAAAAAGAAATTAGTTTCATAAAAATTACATCATAACATAACTCATGGAATAGAAACATAATTAATATAAAACAATACATCATAGACATAAACTATTCAAATAAAGAATAATAATTTTATCATTGGATCATATCTTCAGTTAGAAATGAGTGACACTAATTGATTTTCTCTTAGATGTAAAATAATTCTGAAAGATCTTTTTAAAAAATTTCTTTAGTCGAATATTCTTTCATCTATGAAAAATGATTTTAAAATAATAAATCTTTTATAAAAAAAATTTAATTGGAAATAAACTTGAAAAATATTAAATTATTCTTTGAAAAATTCTAAAAATATTTAAAATCCAATTTCATAAAAATTGAAAAAGATCATTTTAAAAACATTTAAAACCTTTTTTGAAAACATTGTTTTAAAGGAACAATTATTTATGACCTAAGAGAGAATAAAATTAAATTAAGATTAAAATATCATGATAAGAATTATATTCATGATACAAAATGGTATATGTATTTATATATACTTCATAAAATAATATAGGTGCATAACATAATATGTGTCTCAAAGAAATAATTTGGTAATTTTTTGAACCATCAACCCAATGAAAGAGATATAATTAAATGGGTATTAAAATAACCATAAATTTAAATATAATAATCATAAATTACATTTAAGGTAAGTATATACATGGCATAAAATAAAATAGTGGTGAATGTTGCATATGCCTTGCTGAAATGAAAGTGAGACTAGAAATTCCCTTACAACTTTGTAATCAGTCGAATAGTATGAACCATAAAAGAATGAAAATTGTATGGATATTTAAATAAAATAATATTCAAGATAATTCCAATAAAATACCGCCATGGTAATTATATGCACTATATATAATAAATTGGTGGTTAACATGGCTTGTATCTCACGAAAAAAAAGTGAGAAAAAGATCCCTTACTTTATATCTTGACTCCCATCGTGCTTATGAAAACCTATTATATAATAAATATAAGTTTTTTACATATATTATAGATTGATATTTATATATATAATACCATAAATGATTTAATTATGACATTATATTACCCACTTATTAACAATTTCATGTTTAATTTATGTTTCAGGTAATAAGTATTTTGTTTATCGTACATGTTTTGAATTGTTTTTCTTGGTCCTCATACTTATATATTGATTAAGTTATCTATATAATGATAACACTGATATAAATATCATATATATTCAATATATATGTATTTATCTTCATCGATAAAATATAGAAATTGAGATTTAAATACACTGTTCAGGAAGATGGTAGGTCGTACGTACGCATGAACACTGCTTCCATTTTATATCATATTGAATTAAAAATGTAAACGTCATATATTTATATATAATATAATTAAATTAAAATTATTAGTTCATATATATAATATAATTTGACTAAAACCATCCATAATACATTCTATGAAAAGTGTGAATGAATCACATCGCTTTAAAGAGGCATAGTCCACACATCCAAAAAATAAAGTTATCATATTTACAAAAAAATGGAAAGCATGAAAACATCATTTATATAATAATTATATAAGAATAAATAAATCATATATATCATATATATCATATAAAAAAATATTTTCCATCATAATTCCATACCATGAGAGATGGTAAAGGAAAAAACAAACAACATTATTTCGTGAGGTGGTCGTTCGCCAAACACAAGAATGGTAAGTTCATTACCTATTAGATAGAAGTGTGTGTAAGTGGAGGTAGAACACTTATAATAAAATTATTTCATTATATTTAGGATAATTATTTTATTATATAATCATGTAATGTGAATAATTGAAGGTGTTCAAGGAATAAATAAAAGAAAAATGTTTATTGATGAACTGTACCTCTTTTTTGGGTATCTCCATTTGATTTATACAAAAGGACATATTTGGTTAGATTTAGGCACAAATTAATGATTCTAGGAAGAAATAATGGATTAAGGAATAATATTTGGACATTTTTTTAATAAAAATTTGTTTTGAAGTGTTAGTATGAGAAAAGAATAGGTTCCCCTTTATAAGAGAGGGGAGGGACACTATTGGAAATCATCAAAATATTAAATTAATATAAATTACATTTTTAATAAAAATGGTTGAAGACTTATTAATTTATAATATATGATTTTTTTGGGACCAAATACCATCATCAAATAAAACTTAGATAATTTTTTACTATTTTTTATTTCTTATCTTTTTTGCATTAACCCTTATTTTACCATTTTAATTCTTACCATGATATTTATTAATTTAAAATTTTAATGGTAAATATAATCACTATAAAAATCAAGATGAACAATAAATGATCCATTTATGAAATTTTAATACTTATCCCAATATTTTTTACAAATTTTATATCCTTATGAATCTTATATAATTTAATAAAATATTATTTATTTTAATATATAATTTATTTCAATTTTGACACTAATAATCACTTGAATTTTTAAAAATATCTAAAAACATGATACCTTAGAACCAACTATTTAAAATCATCACTAACTTGTATAATTCATAAAAAAATCATTTATGACATTAATTATAAAAATTATAATTATTTTAGTATTTTTAATATAATTTATTTGATTCATCCATTAATTAAACGATTATCGCATCATCAATTTCTCACCATTACAGGTAATTATTTTACCACTAAAAACTATAAATAAATTACCATGATTTAGATAAACATTTTATATTAATATTTAATATTTAAATAATATAATATTCCTTATATTATACCATATTAAATATATTTATCTATTTAAAAAAAGTATAACAAAATTGAATTTCCTTTGAATATAATATTCTAAAGGTAAAATTCTCATACAAAAGGCCATAAATGGTTTAATAACTAAAACTTTAATTCTTAGGGATAAAAACTATTCATCCAATTAAATTATAACAAGTGTTGGGATAATTTTATAATATTTATAATATTATTTTAAACATCAATTACTCAATTTACCCTTAATCGTGATTAAAAAAATTAGTAAAGTTACAATTCATATTCTATCCAAAAATAAAAAGGACATATTTATTAAATTTTTAAAATATGATTCTAAATTTGGAACCATTTAGAAAAATTAAAAACAAATAGTTTTCAAAAATTAATTAGAAATTAATCTCGTTGATGGATCAAGAAAACATGTTTTTAAAATAAAATAATCCAAAAGATTTAAATGTTTTTATATAAAAATTCCATTTAGAATTTATTCCAATGATCTAAATTTGAATAAATTATAAAACATTACCTAATTATACTTTAAAATTAATTAAAAACGTAATTTAACTATATTAACAAGTTATAAGAAAAAGATGTTTTCAATTAAAATTCAGTATTTTTTACTATTCATTAAATCATGAGACTTCTCAAAAAAATACAAAAAGATCACCCAAAGTAAATTTTTAAATCATGATTTAAAATAAGAAGATTATTTTTTCAAATGGAATTTATATATATATATATATAACTATATTTTTAAAAAGTACATCATCCAAAGGTGGAAAACTGCCTTTTTAGAAAAATACTTTTTGTATGTTTAAAATTGGATTTGTTCTTATATCATTTATTGAAAGAACAAAATATTAATATTAAAATTTATATTGAATATTATATATATATATATTTAATTAATATAATTTCACAATATTTATTTTTTTATTTATTGGTTGAAAACACAATTGTGAACATTTAAATAGTTTTTCAGATAATCATTTCCTTATATTTTAAAAGGGTTTAAAATTAATTTATAATTAATTATCAATGATTTATATATACATGTTTAAACCATAATTTCATAATTCAGTTAATAATTTTATATACCTTCATTCTAATGTCTAGGTTATAATTTTGTGGTTTAAATAATTACAATTATAAAATTATGATTCGTAGAAACTCAATGTTGCGTGTAATGAAAAATAAGACGGTGTTGCGTGTGATGCAAGAAATTAAATAAATCAAATTGTGTTTTTTGAAAAAATATCTCATAAAAATCATGGGGTGTTTCAATACCTTCCCATATACCAACTCAGAACTTGACACCGCATTGTCATCCAGGTGTTCCTTGAAGAATAATGGTTACAAGCTTAACATTCAAATCATATAGGCTCTATACCAAGTTGAGAATACTCTATATTATTCATTTGTAGTCCTCCACATCTTAGAGGCCTCCAATTCCCTAGAATAATGGGGGTATTGTAGATGAAATTCATTTGAATATTAAACCATCATAAACCCACCCCAATAGGCTCCTCCTCCCTAAATCGGTAAGATCTAAAGGAGTCTTTCTTAGACCGATTATATTGCATTACCTAATAGAGAAATTAAGGTATCATTAATGGTTGAAACCTCCGACTCAATAGGTGGTGAAATTGGCTATGTAAGAAATATATGAGGTTAAATTTCTATAAATTATAACACAAAACTTAGAGAAATCTAACATCTTAAAAATGACTAGAAAACAATATATCAATAGTTCACAAGAACACACAAGGTATTACAAAAAGGTTAAATAAAATAATCCACCCATAAGAACAAGTGATAACCTCCTAAGAACAACCTAAATCCCACTCTAATCATCTATTACTTGTACATTAGGCACAACCCCTCATATACAATCAAGAATATAATAAAATAGGTTCAAAAACAATAATTCAAGAAATTTCACACCAAGAAAATATCATAATTTCAATAGGAATTATTTATTTGATCTCTATCTATTAAAATAAATTGATATATCTGGAATGTGAACCTATATAACAATATGATTCATGAATGTAATCAAAATCCCATAAATCAGTATATCAACAACATTTACATCACAAGAGGTTAATTTAATCAGTGATATCATTACAAAGAAAAAACATAAATTCCTACATTACGGAAACATAGAGGCCCACTAAAAAGTGGTTGTTAGGCACTGAAATAGTCACCCTACTCGAGTGTCAACCATATTATCTATTTTCTTCCCTATCCAAATCAAGGAAAATAAAAGAAACAAGTTAATGAACCTCCTCTGATCCCATTTTGTAACACCCTAACTCGAACCACCAGATCTGATCCGATGGGTTCCAAATTCTCTCATTGATACCTCCCCATACACAATAGGTTACCAACTAGTGTTGAGGGCCTATGGAATGGTGTAGGGTTACTATTCCCTTAGTAATAAGTTACATCTGGGTAGTATAAAGAAAAGATATCAAAAAAAATCAATAAATAGTAAATAAGAGAATAACCATTAGTATAGAAATAAATATAAATAAAAAATATCCCACAATGCAGTAGTATTGAATGTTTGGTAAATAAACCAAAACAAAATAAAAGGATCCAATATTAAAAGCAGCGATATCCATCCCGAGGTCGATCTAGCATCATCTGCATCCTCCTACTAACATGTTCAACCATCCATCATAGGACCCATTCTCTTCAACTGATCCCTATGTATGAAATCTTTAAGAATACCGAAATTTCAGTGTAGGGTGAGAGTATAAGACTTAGTATGACACCCCAAATATACCTTAATATAAGTTCATATGATATATAGGTGAATTCCACAAAATTAAATATGGTATATATTTAAAAAAATATATGATATAGTTGTGGATAATTGAAAGGTCATGAGAGACCTACTCTACCTATATAAACACAATTATAGAAGGAACAACAATCGACCTCCTGAAACATCACCATTGATGAGAAATTAAAAAAATATAACTAAAATATCCATCATGATGGGATATCCCAAAACATGCTGAACATTCATAAAACACATCCCCTTTAGGGAATAGTTGATGATGCTCAACCTATACACTCAACAACAAGATATAATGACAATATAATATGAAATAAGATACAAATGATAGATCAAACATCACATCAATTAAACAAGTACTAAAACTAGAATACTCCATATGAAATAAATAAAATCCTAGGTCTCTTAGATCTATGAATTCACACCACAAGGGATCAATCATTAAATATAGGTATCTAGGGAAACACATCAACAACAAAAATATAGCCAATAACCTCTATAAAACATTCACTATAGTCAAGGGATTCCTACCACATTAAAAATAATGAAAATAATGGTGTGGTTCAAATTATAATTATATAATCACAACTAGATCCTATAAAAATTCCTATTTTGACACATTTACAAATCTAGGATTGTGGCAGAAGGGGGAAACAAACCCAATAGTGTAGTATATGATCAACTCACTAAATAATATTTGATGCTAGAAACGGTTTTGGTCCAAGATTTGTGCGGACTTAAAATCCATGAATATGGAAGATGATTCTATCTATGATCATAAAAACCTCATTAGATCAGGGCAAAATCCTTATATCTAACCACTAAATCGAGCATCTAATTGATTTTTATCAAGTAAGAGAGGATAGAATTGATCAAGATCAAAGAATAACTCACAAGATTGGATACAAATGATCAAAAAATGTCTTAGGACTGAAGGGAGGATATAGAAGGCATTGAGAGTGACTAGAAATCCGAGAGAGAGATTAGGGGTTTGAGTAGTAGTAAAAGTGGAAAATGATTAGGAAAAGAGCCATGAGTTATTTAATCTGTTGGAACTAGCGAAATTCAACGTGTAAACTACTTCAGTATCCAAATTCATTTCTCTGAGCTATTTGATTCTCCAAATACCCCTAAAAATACTCAAATCATTTACCTGAACCTTTAAAGGTGATAAAAACATTAAAATGAGACACACATTTAGATTGAGGGTGTTATTACTTTTGGTATAAACATAAGGAGTTGGTCTGAAGAAGTGGTATTGTTTTTAACCATGTTTTTTATTTTTATTTTCTATTTTTCCTTCTTTAAACATCTCTTTAACATTTTCATCTAATAACATCACTATATATCATATATTTATATATTAATATGGTTATTTTATAACCATTTGATAACTATATATCCATATAATGGAAAATTAAAACATCATTCATGAATTATAGAGACCCAAGATTGATGTACATGGACATTACATTACTTTTATAGAATACTTAATACATAACAAAAATAGACACCCAAGGACTGTAATAGTTTAGTGTCTTTGGAAACTCAAAACCTAAATTCTAATCATGGTGAAATATATTCAACATCTCCCATAAAGATCTTCAACTTTTGTTTTCTTACCTAAAACCTTTCTTCATATCCTGGGGAAAAGAAAACATATAAAGGGTGATCTCAAATTCTCAGTAAGGGTAATAATGGTGAAAATAAAACAGACCATATACATTTGAACTTATAAACCTGAACATAATGTTTAAACATCAAAATCTTGAGTGATGACATAAAACCTGGAAGTACGCAAGGCATAGATCATAATAGAACACCAATCATGATAAAATAGCATGGTAATAAAACATGTAATTTTGGATAACCATTAAGCATGTGATATTATTTCCATAGTAGTCAAGGCATTTCTACCACGACCATCATAGTGGACGAAGTCCATTACTGAACTGGGTTTTCCTACCGTTCTAGCCCTGTATTACTGAACCTGATTTAATTGTCGTTACAACCATGTTTATCTCATAAGATATAAATCATTACCCAATTAATTTTAGGGAGATATAGGTCCCACACATCTCATAATGAAATAACTCTTTCGTGTATAACAAAATAAACATAAATCATTCATCATAACCCAAAGAATAAAATGGGTTTCATAAACATTATCCCATCATAACATAATCTATAAAAAACAAATGGATATCATTCCATCATAAGAAAAATCCAACAATGTAAATAATATAGTCATTATACTTGAAACATAAACATACTAAATAATTTCATCTTATTTGGAAAATAGTTTTCATAAAACACTTGAAATGAATTCTTGAGGAAAATATCGTCTCTTCTTCAAAACCTTTTTCATTTCACAAAATGCCTTGTAATTTTAAAAGAAAATTATTTTGTTGAAAATAATTATGAAATATTTTAGAGGAAGATTCATGAATATAAGGCGTTATGAAACCATAAAAATCCATTCATTCCGTATAAGTTAAAAAAACGTTTTCCTCATACTTTTGCTGGAAAAGTCAAAAAGTACCTCATATGGTAAATAAAAGAAAGATTCCTTCCATACCATGTGGTAAAAGTAAAAAAAGTGTAAAAATGACCTTAAAAATAATTGGAAGAATAATAAACACTTTATGAAAACATTTTTATAAAAAACGGGTATGGATGATAAATATAACCCCAGTAATTACTTACATATAAGAAATCTCGGATAAAAATGGGATTGTAAAATCATCCCTTACCTTAGGTCCAATTTCTTCCGTACGTGTCCAAAACTCTTGTATAGTGGGTTTAAACATATTATTAACTTATTATATAACCATAATAATATTTATTATATCATATATGATTCACTTATGACTTTATATTACTCATTCTTTTGTCAATTCCATGTTAAAGCAGCGTTTTGGGTAAAATCGTTTCATTTATCGTACGTGTTTGGACTTATTGTTCTTAATATTATTACTTATATACTGATTTACTTAATTCCATATTTTAAAACATTATTTATATATAATATATATTTAGAATATAAATATATATGATATATCGATAAATGGAATGAAATACACCGTTCATGGAGACGGTAGGCCGTACATACGCTTGAACGCTGTTTTCTTTTCCTTATTGAATTTAATGGAATTAAGTAAATGAAAAATATATATACATAAATACAGTATCATTATTATATCATATCTTTTATTATTATTTATTAAATATACTTTATAATCATTTTTAATGTTTAACATGGAGAATGAATCTCATCGTGTTGTGGATACGGGGATCTGTACGCACGCATGAGCGGCGATATCATTCCCATAATTGTTAAATGGTATTGGAGTAGATTATATAATATCTCCGAAT
The DNA here is from genome assembly GCA_963277665.1 of Viscum album. Taxonomy (NCBI): domain Eukaryota; kingdom Viridiplantae; phylum Streptophyta; class Magnoliopsida; order Santalales; family Viscaceae; genus Viscum; species Viscum album. The sequence goes on from OY728120.1 coordinate 1,797,130,495, forward strand.
TAGTATAATTTTATAATAATCATATATATTTATTAGTTCCACCATTATACCCGTCCAAGTAAGGTGGTGGTGGAAAAACAGATTACACCATGGCGAGGAGATGGTAAGCCATACATACGCACGTGTGTTGATTTTGTTTTTCATAGGATGGATAGAAGATGAAATAGGGTTGTTTCATATTTATAATAAAATATCAGTATATTATTGATACTGATATTATTACTTTATCATGAAACAACAAAATAATTGGAAGTATAAGAAAAATGAATTTGAAAGAATCAGTAAAGGATATTACCTCTTCTTCGACGCGTCTCTTCTAAACCTTCTCTCATGGCACTAAAGTTGGTCTTTGAATAAGACCAGGACCTATAGTATGTTTATAAGGAAGTGGAGAAGAGAAATTAATATATTTTGGCCGATCACGAAGGCTTAAAATGTTGTGAATAGGAGAGGGAGGAGGTGCCCTTTTATTAGAGAGGAGAGGGGCACTCTTGGAAACCTCTAAAATATTAATTTATAATAAACTAAAAACCCACATAAAAAACCTCAAAAATGACTCAAATTAGAATATAAGAAAATATAGGGTTGTAATATCATCATATAATAAAATCTATAAATTATGGGAATTTATTTTAAACCTTATTAACTTGATTTATCCTTATTTAATCTCTTTAATTTTATTTGTGGTAATAATATTCTAAATTTTAAATTGTTATAAATAATTACATATGTATGGTGAATTGTCCATAATTGGATAATTTATGACATTTTAGACCATATAAATTTAAATTTAAATTTTTTAAATATTTTTATGATTTTTAAATAGTTTAATAATATGTTATTTTTATAAAATAACAATAGTGTCAATTTTGAAACTATTCATTTATTTGAATTTAAATAAAATAAAAAAATATGATATATTTGAAACAAATATTTAATATATTCATAAAATGTAATATTTATCTAGAAAATATATGGAACACATTAAATAGTTCATATAATATTTATTTTAATATTTTTAAAACCATTTATTTCATATTTCAATCAATAAAATAATTTCTATATCACTATTGTGTCTTCATTAATAAAGATTATTTAAGCCTGGAAAATTATAAATAAATTCACATGATGTAGATAATTTTATTTTATTTCTAGAGACTATTTATTTTTGTTGTTTTATAAAGTATATCACCAAATTAAAATTATTACACTTATAAGATATAAGAGAGTGACATGTTTTCACTTTCTTTGGGTTTAATAATAATTACATCATTTTCATTGTCAAAAGTCCATGAAATGAATCTATTCTGACCCTTAGGTGATATGGGTCGACTTCTATTCATCCAATAGAATTTTGTTAGGTGTTAGTATAATTTTATAATCTTATTATTACCCTTAATTACACGATTTATCATTAACTATAGTAAATAAAATTTACCGTTGTTACTATTCATAATGTCTAAAAATAAAAAGTAGCCTATTAAAATAATTTGGACCTAATGATTCTAAATATGGAATCCATTTTTCTAAATTCAAAACACATAAGTTGTAGTATTTGATTTAAAATTAATCCCGCTATTGGGAAAACAAGGTTTAAAAGTTAAAACATTGCAAAAGATTGAAATGTTTTTACCTATGAATTTAATGTAAAATTAATGCTAATGACATAAATTATATTAAATGGTAAAAATATATTATATTTATACTTTAAAACCATTCAATATTAAAATTTAACCATATAAATTATCTTATTGAAAAAATATGTTTTTAATTAAAATTTAGCGTATTTTTATTATTCATCAAAATTGAAAGCTAACAGAAAAATATTAAAAAATTATCCAAAGTTAATTTATATATCCTTATTGAAAATAATTTGTTTATTTTGTCAAATTTAACTCATAAAAATGTCAAAAACTAGATTTAATGTGGGTGCACCATCAAAAGGTGGAAAAACTGCATTTTTTGAAAAATATTTTTTTTACCCGAAAAATTTGTTTTGTTCTCATACCATGTTCCATAATATTTGTAAGATGAATGATATTTTTATAAAATTCAAAATTTGGTTAATACTATTCATAAATTCTAGTTAATAATATATCATTGTTTAGTGAAACTCGGTATTGCGTATAACACACGTTATTGAGGAAGGTCGCTCTTACATGCAACACAAGTCAAGAATAGTGTTTGCATATACTAAAAGCTAATACAGTGTTGTGTATAGAAAAAGATAATCATGGTGTAGCATACAACACAATATAAAACTAAAATTAAAAATAATCTTTCTCATAAAATTTCAGGGTGTTATATGCATACGTGAAGACTACCACTTTGCAAGATGATATATTTCATTTTTCATAATCGCCTCTTATGAATGGTCATAATGATGGATAAAAAGGAGGTAAATGATATATAAGATATAAACTTATTTATATAATAGTAAATAAAATTATACTTATTTCTTTATCATCCAATGAAAAAAAACATTACTTTTACATAAATGTAGACTACCCCTCGTGAATTGATGTATTTCATTTTACATCACCATATCACATGGATGGTGTATATAAATGGATTTAAATAAATAATATGATATTTTTTATACAATAATACTTATAAAATGATAAATTTAAATTTAACTTCATTCCCTCACATTCATTAACAAATTGGAAACATTACCCATGCGTACATATGTACTACTGTCTCCATGATGTAACATAATTAATTTTTCATGAAAACCATATATTTTTTGTTATAAAAAAATTTTATGTATATAATTGATAATTATTACATGATTAATATTTTTTAAATTACAATATAATTATTCATTTTACCATACTCAACCTATTGAAGTAATTCGGGACATATGAGTTAATATCCTCAAAATGTCCAACATGAACTTAATTGATTATGTAATGTAATATGACATTGGTTAATGTGAAATAAAAGGAATAAAAAACTTGAAAAAGGTTATTAATAAAGTAAATAATTAATATAAATTTATTATTTATGATGTTAAAGATCATAACTGATGAATTGGACTCATGATAAATGATTTATAGTTTCAAATTATTTTCTTTGAGACTTAATCTATTTTCACTACACTTTTTATTTTCTGTGGTGTATAAAATTATTTTTTTATTTATTTTATCATTTTTTCACTCAAAATTAATGCTTTTACAAATACATAAAATATTATTTCCATAATATTTTATTTTTTTTAGAAGTTCTTAATTCATAAGGGATTTTTTTCGAAAACTTTTTAAAACATTTTTAACATTCCTTTATGACTTATTTTCTTCAATATACATGTTTTATTTTAATTTTTCTATATAGAAGAACTTATTCACTCATAAATGGTTTATAAAAAAATTATACTGCATTTTACTATCTTTACAAGGTTTAAAAATGAATCTTATTAGTGATTTATGAAAAATGTACTTTTACCGAATGTGTGAAAAGATTTATTATTTTAATTTTTGTGGCATGAATAGATTTTCTCACCATAATGACTATTATTATCTTTGAATATTCGTTTATATGTTTCCATCATTATTTAAAAATAAAATAACTTCCTTAATATTTTTTAAATTTTTCATTTTAAATATTTTTCAAAATAAATGATATTTATCCTTTCGTATGAAAATTGAAAATTCTTTTTATAATGGGTTGACAAGTGTTTTTTAGGGGATTTATAATGTAAAAGTGAAAGATTAAATTTTTATGCTATTAATACGGTACATGATCATTATATATGATATTGAGTGAGGTAGATATTACTTATATAATGGGTGAGCATAATATATCTATCAAATTCATTAGGGTAATGTTCCTTATCTTTAATGGAAATGAGGGAGATAACTGAGTAGGTTTATCCAAACGATTTAATTGGGATCTAGATATTTATAACATAAGTGAATATTAGTTATGAATATATTACTATAAGATGCCTAAAATGGTATTTATTTTTTATGATGGTTTTTAAATGGTTTATTTGGTAAATGGAATATTTTATAGTATGGATATGTTTTATTTGTATAATAAAAGTCTTATTATGAAATCTGTAAAACATTTATTGGTATTAATGTTTTTCACTAGTTTAATGAATTTCACTCCTTCGTATCCCTTACTAATATTTTGGTCACATCTAAATTTTTTTAATTTTTATCATATGGCCTAAGGATCAGTTAGAACTATTATGAATTCTAGATATGAATAAAGAAATTTTTCCTTGAATGATGAAACTGTTTCATGAGTGAATATTGGATCATGAACTTATGAATCCTATTTTAGTTGAAAAAATTAAAACTGTGTGTTAGATTTCCTTATATAATGTAATGGTTTTCTAATTCTTTAAAACTATAAACCTAAAAGTGTATGTGAATTTAATAAATTGTAACCATTATTACAATTTTCATAATTACGGATTGAATAAGATATGAGGTGTTATAGTTGGTATCAGAACAATGTTTTATATTAATTTAGGGGAAAATATGTCACTAAATTGATTGGAAAACATTAAGGGTTAACATTTTTTTGGGATCAAAAGTTATAATACCTCTATAAAAATTTAGGTTAGTATTCTATGGTTAATTATGGTTATTTTGGGACTAGATTAATATGTATAAAATAACAAAACTTAAGAAAACCTAGGTTAATCTTGTTGGAATTGGTGCCCTAGAACCAAATTATATATACTTTATGATAACCTTCATTCATTATTTTGAATATTAATAAACTTCTCATCACATAATTATTTTTCTTCTATATAATATATTATGTGATAATGTCATAAGAGTGGTTATTTCCTAGAAAGGTCATAGTAGTTCCCTGTTATGAGGAGAACCCAAAATTGCCATGAAAATAATCTTAAATACATGTTCTATAGTCGGATGAAATAATTTGAGGGAAAATGATTTAAGATATTCGAGGTTGAGACTCATAGGCCTTTGAGGCACCATTTCATGGTGTACACCCTTGTTAATATCAGATGTAGGATATTATGAGAATGAGACCCACTAATTGGAAATCCAATTCTACATGTTTCATTGGATTTTAAAATTTATGTACATGTGTATTGATCCTTAGAATTTAATATTCTTATTAATGAGTGTTATAATTCATATACTTTATTTTATTGATGAAAACCATGAAGACATATGTTTACAGTGTGGTAGGATATGTTGGGTGAGTCCCAAGTAATATTTCATTAATGGATATTGTGTGAAAACAAATTCCCCATATATTCCATAATTGTTGTTTTTTTATCATTGGAAATTTGATGGAAATGATATATTATTAATAAATCCAAGGAAATGGTATTCTATAGGCAAGTTGAATTTCAAAAAACTCAAAAATGTTACATCGAGCACATAGGTTGATGACACCAACATGCATCTTGTTTGATTAGAGATATCATGATAAAGGGATTATATTAAACATTAAGAGTATCTATGAGTTATTATGTCATTGGATGATTAACTTCTTCCTCTATGGGTGCCTCTGTGTGTTTCTAGATAGTAACCTTGGTCTTTAGGCTACTTCACCAAATGCCAAAGTGACCTAGAGGATCACACACTAAGTGTATCCAGAATCTCAGTTTAAAAAAATATATTATTATTATTTATTTAACAAATTGAATTCATATATTATAACATGTGGTCGACTAATTATTCATATTCAACTGACTTCATATATATCATCAACAATTATTCAATAGATTATTATGTGAGTATAATATTTAAATAATACTTATTTTATATTTAGTGAATATTATATTTATTTTTTTATTGGTGAAAAATACAATGATATTTATTTATTAAATATGTATTCATAATTCAAGGCTAGTTAAATATTGTGGAGGAATCTCAGACTGAGTTTCATGGTTTGATGAAAAATAATATATATTTAATATTATTTGAATAAATTATATTTAATTAAATTTGAGATTTTAGCATATGTCAGGAAATATAATTATTATTATTATTATTGACATGGGGTTCCACATGGTATAAAAAATAATAGAGGGCAATCGTGCAATTATTTATCTCTAACCCTGGAAGTATTTAAACCCAATTATATATTATTTTTCAAGAGATCCAATTCATTTTTTGGTCACAAATAGATATCAAGAATATTATAAAATCCCTAAAGATATCCATTATCTATTAACTCTCCCAAAAATAGAGAGCGATCTTCCACCACCTTCCACTCTCGAGTTAACAGAGATCAAAGAGAATCCTTTTGAAGTGATTCCCAGGGCGATCAATGGTGAACAATGCATGTGGTAGGATCTATTATGCTAGAACCTAGAGATTACTACAACAACATTTCATTATTTTCATAACAAGTGTAGATCACAACTAGAGGCGATATATTCTTGATTCACAAAAGGAAAAAATAGAACAATGTAGATCAATTGTCAGATCCAAAAATGAAGAAAGAATTTATCACCAGGTACTCATTTAATTTTCTTAAATTAATTATAGATAATATGTGAAGATCCTATGCTTTGGTTCTGTAGTTTATCCGCTGTCTATATTCTTCGATTCAATTTAGTTTATCATGGAATTCATCATCATAAAAAATTTATATTAATCATCTATCACATCAAAAAAATAGTTGGTAGAGACCCTTATGATGATTCATTAGGACTCAGAACCTACAAGTTGTATCATAGGGGTCACAAAACTATTTATAATTATTTAAATATAATTTTTTTATTTATGTATTTATTATTGGGTTTGAAATTCATTTTAATCATTATTTAATCGAAATTCCAATATATTTTTCTTCTTCTTTATTTCTTCTAAATATAATCGAATCAAATAATTTTATGAATGAAATTAATTCAAATATATCATCTATAGATTCCAAGGATTCCATTGAGATAACACCAGAGTACATTCCATATAATAGTGTTTAATTATAAAATAATTAATTCAAAATTAATTCCAAGGTAGGTGCATTTATTACACATGGGGAATTTAATTATACATTTTGTGTTAACTGGGAAAGCTTCAAGCATGGTCAACCGATGTACACACCATGTAAATTTTTTACACAATATGTATTCTTGTAGTTGGATATGGGCCATGTATCTTCTTACATGGCCTACCTGATTGGTGGTCATGTAACTCGAAGGCCAAACACTATGTATCCCATATACATACTATGTAATCCATCATTTTTCATGGCATGGTTACACACCGAGTCCCTAAGAGTGTGTTGTTTATAATTGGTGATAGAAAAATACATGTTGTATATATCTAATATATACAATGTGTACTTTTACCATATTAAAAAAATTAACATTAATTTATTATACTGTGAAAATATTATCAACGTGTTCTTTAATTTAGTCATGACATTGATAGGACATGCCATGTGAAGAGTTTATATATATATATAATTAATATTTGTGAAATGTTTGGATATATATTTAATATATAAATGATATTAAATTTGTTAATCTATTTGAATTGAATCATAACACATTATGTAAATACTATGTCTTCTGTGTTCTCATTAATTTGATAGCACACACTATGAAGTTATGTGATATGTCAGGTATGCCACATGTCACAGTAGTAAACAATATATGAGAATAATACATGTTTAGTAGTTCAAATAGGTACTCAATGTGTTTCCATTAAGGAACATTTAAAAAAAATTAAATAAATTTATTTAATTTGTTTAATATTTTCATGGATGAGAATCTCAAGTAAATTCAGATGAGAATTAAGATAAAAGAATTTATTAATTACAAAAGGTAATTAATTTATTCTAGTGTGATTTATCTTAAATAATAATAAATATAATTGAATTTTAATTTTATCAATTTCATAATTTTTTCCTTCATGTGGATGATCATGAAATTATGCTAGACATATGTATGTTATTGGTTTCATTTAATTTATTATTAAATTAAATTTTTGTCCTAATTGTAATCTCATATCTCACTTTGTAATGAAATGTGTTCCCATAGTTTCATTTATGTAAAACCATTAAGAAAACCATTGGTTTACCAAACCTTCATGTGAGAAAAATATATTTAAGGGATGTAGATCCCATGTTGGTGGAAGTGGATCAATTTTGGAGTTGAGTCAAAACCAATCTAAGAGAGATTCATAGGTGGATAGGTGGAAAGCTCCAACATGAACAATAAATGGTTCAAGGTTTTTTCCCCTAGTTCAATAGCTATTTTATCAACCTCTAGATAAACTAACCAATAGTAAAATCTAATGATAACACTTAATTATTTAATTTCTATCAATTTTCATGGTTATTTAAGTGTGAATGTTTTTTCATCAACACGTGAATTAATGAATTAACAAGAATTCAAGATAGAACAAAAATAAATTGGATTATGCACAACTACTATCTAATACATGGTTAATCACTTAAGAAAATATTCTTATTATTAAAAAACATGTAACAAATATAATAATTTGAAATTTACGAAAAATGTTGAAATCCCAAAATTATATAGAATTAAGTCAGTATAGCCTTCTATTATTTCTGTTAAAATCGAACCATGGTTCAAAGTGCTTGACCGGAAAAAGATAGGGTTATTTTAATTATTGAGGAATTATATCTTGAAGTTTTAGGTTGAATAAACATAGTTCACATCATGGTTTGACTGTAAAAGAAGGACTTGGTGTAAGTAGGAGGAAATGGTTGAGGAAATCTTATTTAAGGATTTTAATATTAGGGATTCCAATAAACATATCAAGGAACTGTGAGTTAATGCAATTGTAATTTGGAATTCTTAACTTGAACCCTTCAAATTTCATGACTATCAAATGTTAGGGTGATGTTAAGGGTAATATTGATCCTTGAAGCTATAATGTCCATGAAACAACATATTTCAAATACAATATTGAGGGATATTAGTTTTTGATAAAATAATTATAGATTAATAAATTTAATTTTTATTTATTTGTCTAAATTTTATCAGATAAAGTAATAATAGTCTACTCTCCTTATTTTTAGAAACACTAAAAAATGGCTTCAAACATTTCATTATTATCCATACATTTAAGGATAACCTTCTCACTAAAATTATTTTCCAGGAATGGAAATACATCTTACCCATTATCCTATTCCATGAATGGAAATTGTATGATCAAGAATAACCTATACTTAATGCGCATGGTAATGAGTTTAGTGAGTAAAAGTTATCTCTCTGTAATAAACATTTAAATGATTCTATAGTTTTTCAATGTTTCATGATATAATATATGACCCATGAGATTTTGAAGAAACATGAGGAAATGGATGCATATAGGATGATGTCTCACCTTCAAGATCTCTATCTAATAAAGATGAGATAGGAGATATACAAGATATCAAATTCTTTGATTACATCTAATATTGGAGAGTCTATACTAGTTGTGCCTCATGTAGTCATGATTTAGTGGAAACATTAAAATCTTATATATATATATATATTTGGTATTATGTTCCCTAATTATTTGTGCATATATCTCATACATTCATCACTACCCAAAAAATTCTCCAGTTTTATTTTTAATTATAACATGAGAAACAATGATAAGATTTTTTTGGAACTTCTTAATATGATTCACCAAGTGGATAAGTAAATGGGGAATTATAATCCCACTATCCTTATAGTGAATAAGAAATGTAATAACAAGTAGAAAAGGCCCAAGGCTCATAACTAGTCTAAATATACTTAGAATCATCCTTATAAGAAGTGGAAGATCAAGAGTCAGGTCAATAAAAAGGGGAAAATATGTTTTTCTTATGGAAAGAAAGTACATTGGATGAATAAATGCATCTAGAATAAATTTAAAGATAAATGTGAATTTTTTTATTTAATGTAACCATTAAATATCTACACATTGGGTATTAGATTCATCTTTTTGTGGTCACAACTATATCCACATTCAAGAACAAGATAGATTATAATAGATTGCAAGAGGATAGGTGGATTTTAGAGTTGCTAATGCTATGGGGTGCTATGCTCTATCCATTAGTGAGTACCACCTAACATTCCTAATAGGAATTATATTTTAATTTGATTTTTATTATTTACCAAGTATTATTGAGAATATAACTTATGTGTAATGCCTCGATCCATATGTTTTTATTTTCATGTTTGGAAATAAATTTGTTTCTATTATAAAGACTATTTTTTATGTATGAAGCATTTAAATAATGGTATTTATGTAATAAATTACAAAAATCTTGTATTAATAATAGATAATGTGTCATGTTTACATGACTCATATAACACCCAACAATGGCATCATCGTTTTGGTCATGTAAATAAGAAAAATTTGACAAAGCACTATCAAGATGGTTATTTAGACTCTTCTAATCTAAAACCACTAGAATGTCATCATTGTTGTTTATAAGGAAAAATGACCAATCTTCCAATCAGTGGCCAGGGTGGAAGGGCCACATATCTCTTAAGATTGGTACACACAAATGTGTGTATATCATTTCTAGTAGAAGCTTCAGCTGGGTATTCTTACTTTATAAGTTTTACATATAAATTTATTAAATAATGTTATGTCTACATGATGAGGTATAAGTCTGATTCCTTTGAGAAAATTAAAGATTTTAAGAATGAAGTATAGAATTAACTTTGAAATAAGATAAAGAAGCATCGATCAAATTGGGGTAATGAATATAAGAACCAATAGTTTGTCAAAATTATAAGGGATTTTGGTATTCTGTCTTAAATCAGTAAACCATATAAACCATAGTGGAATGGTGTTATTGAAATGAAGAACCATAAAAGGTCAATGATGATTCATTAAGGTCATCCACTACCCTTTTGGGGATATGCATTAAAAACTACGACATATACATTAAATAGAGTGCCAAAAAATGAATAAAACAGAATTATTTTTGAGTTATGGAGTGGAACGAAATGTATTTTCCCATGTAAACATGTATAGAATTATGAAGAATTTTGTGAGGCCTTATAAGGAAACAAGATTTCACCTCAGGGAAAAAAGTGTATCTTTATAGGGTATCCTAAGGAAACAAAAGGATACTACATATAAAACCCATAAAATAAGAATGTAAATATTTCTATACAAGTCATCTTTATTTAGAGGCAACACATCCCTATAAAGGACTGTGGTAAAAATATTTACTTAATTGAAGATGATTCTCAAGATAACCAAGATTTTGTATAAGAAAAATTCTACAAGTCCCAATGGAAAAAAGAAATTATTGAAAGTCAATTGTTGTGTAGGATCACTAGAAATATAATATAACTAGAGAGATATGGATTTATAGACACCAATGATGGTGAATCATTATTTGTAGATAATGATGAACCTATCTCCTACAAAGATGTATAAGAAATATTTGGACTTGTAAGATGGAAAGAAGCAAAGAATTCTAAAATGGATTCCTTGTATTAGAACTAAGTTTCAATTTTGGATGATGTTTCATTTGATGTAAAGATTGTATGGTTAAAATGGGTATTCAAGAGAATACTAGAAATGAATGTTATGGTAAATACCTATAAAGAAAAGTTAGTGGATAAATGGTTTAAATAGTGTTAAGTAATTGATTATAATGAAACTTTTTCCAAAGTTTATATTTTTAAATCCATCATGAATATACTCTCTATAACATTTATCCATGAAAATAAAATTTGGAAGATGGAAATCAAAACAACTTTCCATAATGATAAACATCTGGAATATGTCTACATGAATCAACTAGAAGTGTTTGTGAATCTAGGTGGTGTCAAAAATATTTTGAAGTTATAGAGATCAATGTATGTATTGAAACAAGGATCCTTGTCATGGAAAATTTGATTTGATGAAGCTATAAATTAATTTGCTTTCATTAAGAATGAATGTGAGCTATGTGTTTACAAGAGGTTTATATGGAATACGATCGTTATCCAAGTAGTATATGTTGATGAATTTTTACTTATTCAAAATGACATTATAGTATTAAAGTCTATTAATGACTGGTTAAAAAGTGTTTCTTCGTGAAGGAATTAAATGAAATATAATATATTATAGTGATCAAGATAATTTGTTATAAATCTAAGAGAGTTCCTAGACTAAGTCAAATTATATACATTGACAAGAGAATAAATAAATTTAGTATAAAATAATCTAAGAGCGGATTCATTCTAGTGTCACATGGTATACATCATTCAAATAAAATGTATCCTCATACATAATAAGAGAAAGATGGAATGAGTAAGATCCTATATACTTATATGATAGGATTAATCATGTATTCCATTTTATGTACTAGAATTGATATTTCCAATTCATTTAGCATGGTAGGAAGATATCAAGATGATCCCAGAAAACAACCCTGGTCTCATATTAAGGTTATCCTCATATACCAGATGAGAACTTAGGATATGTTCATGGTGTATGTAGAAGGTGAGGAGTTAGTCATTAGGGCTTATACGAATTCAATTTTTCAAATAAATCATAATTATATGAACTCACACACATGATATTATTTCTACCTCAACAAAAGAGCTATGAGCTGGAAGAGATCAATGATGTTAGTTATCACGGATTCTATAGTAGAGTATGAGTATATAGTATATTATAATTTATCTAAGGCAGCTATTTAGATATGAATATTTTTATATTAAGTTGATGTGATACCTAGTAGTGAGGATCCTATCACATTTTTTGTAATAATATGAAAACAGTGGATCTTGGAAAAGAGCTATGGTCCCACCAACAGATAAAGTAAATACTACATAAGTATCATCTCCTGATGTATTTTTCTCAGAGGGGTAAATAATCATTATGAAGAGTTACTATAGATGAAAATTTTGTGGGTCCCATGAAAAAGGGACTAAATATTCTTAATCAAGAGTATCATGTGAGAACGATCAGAATAAAGGTTGTTAGTAGTTGTATCTAGTGTAAGTGGGAGTCTATTGGAGTCAGTGACCTAGAACCAACCTCTATGTAATTTATCATAACCATTATTAATTAATTTGAATATTAATAAACTCCTTATTACATCATGATTGTTTTTATGTGTGTCATAGTATGTGATAATGTCCTAAAAGTAGTTGTCACACAGAAAGGTCATAGTAATTCCATGCAATAATGAGAACCCTGATGTTCTATGATAATATTCTTATATATATTTTATATATCCATATGAAATCATTTTAGGGACATAAATTATTTAGGATATCAGGGGTGGAGACTCATAGGACATTTTTTCAACCTTCTCATGGTGTATTGCCTTGGTAATATCCAGTGTAGGATATTATTAGAATGAGATCTGCCTATAGGAAATATACTTTTCTATGTGTCATTGGATGTTTCTATCTACAGACATGTGTATTGATCCATAGACATTATAATTATTTTAATGTGTGTTATAGGTCATTTAATTTTTTTATTGGTGAAAAATATTGTTTTATAGGTTCACAGTGAGTTAAGATACATTGGGTGCATCACATGTAATATTTCATTAATAAATAATGTGAGAAATGATTTTTTTCCTTCTGTTATATAATGGATGTTTCTATCTTAAGCCCTTTTATGGAAATGATATATCCTAAATAAATATATGGCTATGGTTTTTTATAGGAAATATGGTTTTCTAGGAATTCAAAGAAATAGACATTGAGAACATAGGTTAATGGAACTAGTGTGAAACCTACATGAATTGAGATATCTTGATAAAGGGATTATATTTCACAGTAATCATACATTTGGGGTATTTTGTCATTTAATAATTGACTTATTTCTCTATGGGTTCACAAGATTATTTTTATATTCTAACCTTATAATTTAGGGTGCTTCACCAAATACCATTGGGAAAGAGGGAAAAATTCTCATACACTATGTTTATAGAGAATATCATGAAAATAATATATTATTTATTATTATTTAACAAGTTGAATAAATATTATTCCGGCATATGGTTTAATAATTATTCATGTTTTCATGATCTCATATATTCCTCCCCTAGTTATTCTAGACAATATTTTTTGAGAAGAATATTAAATTATTATTTATTTTCTAATATTGAATATAAAATTTATCTATTTATTGGTGATAAATGCAATGATATTTATTTATTAAATAAATCAACATTATTCAAGGCTTGATAAATATTGATTAGTAATGGTAGACATAGTATAATGTTCTTGTGAGAAATAATATATTTTCAATATTTTTGGAATATAAAATGTTTAATTTAATTCCTGAGTTCTTCACATGTCAATAAATAATAATGAAAATAATAATAATATCATCATTATTATTATAGATGTGAGGTTCCATTGGTATTAAATAAATAATAGAGGGAACTTGTGCAATTATTTATTTCTAAACCAAGTAGTATATAAAACCAATTAATATTATTATTCAAGAGATCCAATACATTTTGTTGTGTACAATGAAATCTGGAGAATCTTATCAAATCCCTAGAGATCTCCCTTCTCCAAGAATGCTCTTAAGAATTAAGAGTGATATTTCTCCACCATCTACTCTCTATTGAAGAGATATCAAAGGGAATAATTTGTAATTGATTCTTAGGGCTATCGAAGGTGAATAACGCAAGCAATATGATATTCTAGGATAACACCCAAAGATTCATATGATTGCATTTAGAGATTTGTGGAATATGTGTGGATCACTACTAGAGGGAATCTATTCATGATTCCTACAATGAAAAAATTTTACACTATAAAAAAATAGTTGATTAGAGGGTTTTATTTAGATGAGGTTATGCAAAACCCCCCTCTAAATTTATTTCCTTTATAACTAGGGTGTTCCGCACAAACCCTTCTAATAATCAAATTTCTTGGTGGTTATGTGATACCCCCACTAATCATTAAATTTAGAGGGGGTTATAGATCCCCTATAATTTTTTTAACATTTTTTAAATATCCAGTTGGATTTTCGATGTTGTTCAAACCCACACTAATATCTTAAATTATAGGGGGATGAAAACCACCTCTAATGTCTTAAATTATAGGAAGTTGAACCCCCCCTATAATTTCATAAATTAGAGGGGGTTTAAAATCCCTTCTAATGTCTTAAATTATATGGGGTTAAAAACCACCACTAATTTATTAAATTAGTGGGGGTTCCGAACATCCTTTATTGTCCTTAAATTAGAGGGTGTTCACAACCCCCTATAATGTCTTAAATTGGTGTGGGTTCACCCCCCCACCTCTAATTTCTTAAATTAGAGGGGGTTCAAATCCCCTATAATGGCATTAAATTAGAGGGGGTTCAAAACCCCATATATTTATGTGATTAATGGGGTTTACAAACCGCCACTGTTTTTTAAATCAACTTTCACATTATATATATATATAATTAAAACACAATATAAAAATGTATTTAAATACATTATATGAAAATATAATATAAAATATTTATATGATTGTATTTAGTTGTATTTATATGTACACATAAATATATTTTTATAGTTTAATGTAAAATAATATATATTTATTTGTCTGAATTGTATATCATATAATAATATTTATTTATAATATAATATCATACACATATTATATAAACATATACATAAATATAATTTATTTAAAAAATATATAATATAAAAACTAAATATTATAGTTTTTATAATTTATATTATAATAATAAAAAATATAATTTTAAATAATAGTTTTATGCCTTTATATTATATATAATTAATATTATATGAAATAAAATTTATACAAATAAATATATATTAATGTAAACAATATTATACAATTATAATTACTCAAATAGAAATATATATATATATATATATATATATATATTAATTTACACAATAATAAATATATGTATTGAAACACATTATATAAATATTTGTATAAATTGTACTTCATATAATATTAATTACATATAATATAAAATTTCATTTCATAGAACAATTACATATTTGTATAAATTATATTTCATATAATATTGATTATATATAATATTAATATACATTATATATAACATACATAATAATTATATATAATGTAAAATTGTATTTCATATAACATTATATAAATATTTTCATAAATCTTATTTCATATAATATTAATTATATATAATATAAATATTTTTATAATGTGTATTTCATATAATAATAATTATATATAATATTATAAAGTTTATAAATATATATATATATATATATTAATGAAAATAATAATAAATATATTTATTGAAATACATTATATAAATATATTCTAAAATAACTTACAAAAATATATTAAGTAAATACTTATATATATTATTTAAATAAATATGTATATAATATATAAATATGAATTTAAGTATATAAATAATTTACATAAATATATAATATAAAGGTATTCAATATATTATATGCCTGATAATAATCATAAAATAAATGTATAGTATTTATAAAACCAACATATAATTTTTATACTTTAAAAAATAGGTTTAATAACAATAATAATAGATAAAAATATTATTATTATCATACACACACACACACACACACACACACATATATATATTTATAATATATATATTTATATAATATATAAATATATAATTGTGTATACACATAAATATAGTAAATAATATATATAAACATATAATATATAATTGTGTATATATGTATAAATATAGTTAATATATTATATATGATTGAATATACATATAAATATAGTAAATAATATATTATTATTATTTTAATGTATTTTAATATATTATGAAAATAATATTTAATAAATTAGACATTCAAATAAATATAAATATATTCATGGGTAATTTAAGATAGAAATTGTATTTTTCCTTGTGGTAAGCTGATGGGGGACTCCTACTCTGCTTGTTGCTTCCAGTTTATGGTTTAATTCTCAGAAGATTAATATATTTAATCTAAGACAGAGTCAAAGAGAGTTAATGGGAGCTGCGGGTCATGTGGTGCTTGCATGGTCGGTGCTCGTGATGTGTGTGTGTGGTCCCTAACAGGTGAGACTAGGATGGAGGTGTCACACCCCAAATTTTTAAATTAATTTTTATTTTATTATTTCATAGTTTGGGGTTCTTGCGCAAGGGTTCGAGTTGGGTCTTGGTTTAAAATTGTTGACATTTAATGATTTTGGAGGGTTTCAGACCTGTTCACGGGAACCATATGGTTAGTGATAATAGTGTGGTCACCCCTAGTGTTTTCAAAGGTGCCCAAGTGGTCTGGAATGAGGCGTACAACTTACGCTCGGTTTATTAAGGCATACGGCGAGCGTGCAATTACCCAATTTTTAGAATAAGATAAATAAATTGATTAAAACTTAAAATAATTTTCAATAGTAATAAAAATATTATTTTTTTCACTCCCGGAATTTGTAGTGAGGTATGTTTTTAACTTTTATTTTTATCTCATAATTTTATTTAACATTTTAATAATTGTATGCTGGAATGTGGCCCGAGCCCGCCTTAAGTCGTGCGCTTCTTGCGCTGATAAATGAAGTCGAGACCGACACGTGTGGTGCAACAGTGGTGCTAGTGAATGATCCTTGGCTTGACAACGCCCGAAGCGCGGACAGGGCACGAGCGAAGCAGTGCGGCCTGCCCAACGCACGAGCGGACCCCTTTCTTTTTTATTATTATTATTATCATTTTAAGCATGTATTTAATTTTACATCAATAGTGTTTTTTTGTTATTGTTATTCTCTATGTTAATATAAATTATCAAATTTATTTACTCTTTTTTTTCTTTTGATCGGTTAATTATTTTTTGGGGTATCTATTTATTTGTTTGTTTATCTATTCGCTTTTTTATCAGGTCATTTCCTTTTATTATTATTTTTTATTCATATTTTTCTCTTTTCCTCAAAGCCCTACACTATTTATGCATCTCCCCCCCTTGATATCCGCCGTCGAACCCTAGCAGCCGCCACTCAGCAGTGCACCTCCCTCCTTCCCTGCTACCTCCAGAGGCCGCGACACCCTCCTAGCTGCCTTGAGCCGATGCTGCATATCCTTACTTCTCCAGGCAGCCGATGCCGCACCTCCATCTTCTATCCTTCGGTTGTGCTAGCCGACCCACAATGCCCCCTCCTACCTCCTCCCTTCCAGCAGCCCTGCACCTTGTCCGCCTTGCCTCCCCTATCCGCAGCACCAACCCTGCACCCTGTCTGCCTCGCCTCATTACGACCCACCCAGACCCTCGACCCGCCTCCCGCCGGCGCCCTCAGACCAGCCGCACGCCGCCACCATACCCTCCGGCCTGCTCTGCCTCCTGGTTCCCCTGCTCCGTCTGGCTGGAGACACCCATTTCCCTTCCCCATTTGCAATCCAGCCTCCCCTCCTGCCGCCTTCGGCCATCACACACCCGGCGCACACCCGACGCACCCTGACACACCTCCTTCCCCCTGCTCCATGGAAGCCGCCCCTGCCCTGCTTGCTCCGCCGCACAGCCTCACACCCTTGAAGGGTTTCCTTTATTATTATTATTATTATTATTATTATTATTATTATTATTATTATTATCATTATTATTATTATTATTATTTGTATTATTATTATTATTAATGTTATTATTATTAATGTTATTATTGTTAATGTTATTATTGTTATTATTATCATTATTATTATTATTATTCATATTATTATTATTATTGTTATTATTATTATTATTTTGTTATTATTATTATTATTATTATTATTATTATTATTGTTATTATTATTATTTTGTTGTTTTTGTTATTATTATAATAATAATAATAATAACTATAATTATTATTACAATTCTTATTGTTATTGTTATTATTATTATTATTCTTATTAATAATAATATTATTGTTGTATTTATTATTATTATTATTATTATTATTATTATCATCATCATTATTCATATTCTTATAATTATTCTTCTTTTCATTAATATTATTATCTTCTTACTCTTGTTGGGGTATGGGTTTTAGTTGATGGTTGTTTTTTTATTGGTAGGTTTAGGATTTTTAGGATCTGCGCAGGGAGTTTTTGAGTGAGCGTTGTCGCCGCGCATTGCATCTGATGTTTCCTTCTTGTCGCGCCCCGATTTAGAGCGAGCATTGTTGTCGCGTCGTGTATCTGAGGTAGGTTCCCTTTGCACTACTTTTAAAATTTAAGGTACATTATTTCCTTCTATTTGTGCACACTAATTGTTCAAAATAAATATTTTATTAATTCTAAATAATGTGAGATAATATACGATAATTAATTTTTAATATGAGATAGTTAATCTTTAAATGATTATTTAGTGTAAAAAGAGCCGTTTATTTTATATAGGACGCTTGGAATATTGTTTTGACGAGCAGACAACCAATAACGAAGGAATGCCTATTTGGCTTTTAAACATAATTCACGGAATGTAAAATAGAGTTCTATTTTAATGAGAAATGATTTCTTTTGAAGCGTGAACAAGTACTTTGGTTCTTTTGAGAAGTTGTCTGGTCGGCTCTTAATGTTTATTTGGAAAAATAAAATGTTTTGGTTTGGTTTGGTTTATAAAAATATTGTCAGCCTGTGAAGTAGTGTTTTGGGGGTTCTTTAAATGGTTTTAAACTAGTTTTGGTCTTATAAAGAAGTTGTACTTTTTTTAGAGTAGTGATTGTGAAATGTATTTAATTTCCGTTTGGCACATTATGGAAAGTGATGAAAATGTTTTGATAAAAACCCTCTTAGGATGACTCTCATGCCTTGGTTGCAATTGATTGTTTAGTAGGCCACGATTAGAGGCTCCCGGGTACTTGAGTAGTTAAAGTCAAGAGTTTGTCCCATGGAGTGGCTCGGGGTGATGCATGTTGTGCTTTATATATAGATATATCTGATTGGATGCTCGGTTGGCATCGGTTGGCTCACCCCCTTTTTAAACACTTGAGACATGGGAATCTGGCATATTAAGAGAATATTCTAAGAATGATTGCTGCACTGGTAGGTTATGGTTCTCACTAGTGGCCCATATTATGTGGATATATTGGGTTTATTACTAGGGGATTTTACCTCGACCTTCCTGAGAGAGGATGGTGAGCGTATTGTGCATTTTGATTTCATCGTGACATGTCTATAGGGATGATTTCTCATGTATTGGTGTCTTCTGGTTTATTCTCGATCTCCTAGGTTCACCCATGTCTATTCAGCTTTTGTTGCTTGCAGTAGTGATTATGATGCTCACATGTATACCTATATTTCCCTTGTTGTGTGTTTTACTTTGTGAATTCTGGTGTATTGTATTCCTTTTAAAGTGGTAAATTGCTTTTGATTAGGTTTCTAAAAATGGTTTTCAAATGAAAGTGTTTAATCCTCTTTGTAAAAATTTGAAAACATAAGCATTACTTTCCCTTTTCCTAAAATTTCATTGACACTAATGAATTGATCCCAAATTTGGAAATGATTAATGGTAATGGTTCGTACTTTGTTTTTAAGTAGAATATTTAGAAAAACATACTTTTATAAATTGTAGTTCAATCTTGAAATGATGTTTCTTTTATTTTAAAGGTAGTGCATTGGGAATAGATATCGTGCTAGCATACTGAGTTTTAATACCCAAGCCTATAGTTTTTTTTATGTTTTTTGTGTTTGTGTAGGCTATAGCTTGAGTGCGCTCGCCTAGGGCGACGCTTGATCGTTGAGTCGGAGAGCGATCCGCGAGGTCGCATGGTGTTTGTTCAGACGTCGTGTTTGGTCAGTTTTATTTTTCTCCTATTCCAGTTTAGTCACTTTGTTTGGTGTATCTTTTCTGTGCTGCTCTGTATTATCTTTGCAGTCTTATTTATTTATATTGGGCGAAATCGTTCCAACATCCTCTATTGATTCCCTAGCACTTGTCGCCATCCCGAGAGGATCGGGAACGCCTCTCGGGTCATGTCGTGGACCGACTCGGGTGACCGGTTTAGGGTCGACCCTGGTTGGTTCGTAAAAAAATTGTATCAGAGGGGTCAACTCTTAGCATACCTCACTTTTCAGAGTGCCCTTTGTTATTTGGGATGTTGAGGTAGATGGGGTGGGATTGTCGGGACTTGAGGGGTAGGTGCTAGAATAGCGTCACGAACTCTCGCCCGTACTGATCCTCAGGTTTCTAGGGGAAGTCCAGTTTAAATTGTTTGTATGGGTTTTTATGGAAATGTTTTGTGATTGGGATACGACAAAGGGAGTTTGGGCCACTAGTCCTCCTAACCCGCACGGCCTGGCAAGCCATGTAGAGCTAGGGGCATGGTCTAAGAAGGCTCTCTGTGTCAGTGACGTGTTTGGCATATGGCCGCCAACCATATGGTCAAGTCACCCACTAACACTAGTCCCCTGTTTGAGTTGTTTTGGGATTCCCTTGATTTTTGAAAGTGGTTTGGATCAAAAAAGTTGGTTTCTGAAAAAAAAAATGGTTGTTTGAAATGACATGTTTAATTTGTAGATTGTTTTAAAATAAGTGGTATGAATGAATTGTTTTTGGAAAATGAAGTTTCTTTTTTTCACCTTGGTGTTCCAATGAGTGCTCACATGCATTGTGGTATATTGAAAATGTGGATGGATTTATGGTACTGTGGATGGATGCCCGAGGGACACAAATACAAGCATGTGAGTGAGACTCAAAGGGATACCAATGGCGAGGGTTTAACCCACTAAGCTTGTTTTAAAATAAAGTTTTTTTCAAAGAGAAAAGTTTTGATGTTATGATAACTTTCTTCTTTGTGCTTTGAGCTTATCACATATTCAGTGTTTGATTTTGATGTTTTTATTCACTCATTGAGTTGGCATTGATTGATTTTTTGACTTTTCCTTGTCCAGCGGTTATCCTTTTGAAGCTTCGATGGGTGATCATAGAGCGGTTGATAAACCTAAGAATTTTCTTCTTGAGTTTCAAATGTTGGATCCACCTCTCTTTTATGGTCAAGCAGAAACTTCTATGGTAGAGGAGTGGATGGGGAATATTGAAAGGGACTTTAACCTCATTGATTTTCCCGAGTCGTTGAACGTCGAGTTTGTGACCTTCATGCTTGAAGGTTCACCGTGGATGTGGTGGAAGTCAGTGTCTTAGAACAAGCCCCGTCAAGAGATTACTTGCGAGTTCTTCAAGGCTTTGTTCATTCGCCAGTATTTCTCTAAGGGAGAATGGGTGAGAAATGGGATGAATATGTGTTGTCTGCAGCAGGGTGGCAGATCCATGTTAGAATATTTCCATCGCTTTGTGGAGCTAGTCCCTTATGATTCGGAGTATGCCTCTAATGACCCCATGAAGGCTCGATGCTTCGAGGCGGGTCTCTGTCCTGATCTATAGTCGAAGTTATCAGAGTCCAACCTATTTTCTTTTGTCGATGTGGAAAGAAAAGAATTTCATGTCGAAGCCACGATGGCAGGAGTGCTCGAAGTATTTCTCCCTCCTTCGATCCCTATGAGCAGTGGTGAAGATTCTAGAGAGGAAATGAGTAAGCAAATGGAAGTGGATGGATCAGGTCATGGAATCAAGAGGCATCAGGATCTTTCATCAACCTCTTCAGAGAGAGAGAGTATTGTGTGTTATCAGTGTCTCAAGTGGGGTCACAAGAAGTCGTCGTGCCCAAGCGCTCCAAAGCCTTGCTATGCATGTGGACGCCTGGGTCACTTGCGACGATTTTGTCGGGGTGTTGCAATAATGTGTCGCAGAGGAAGTTCTTGGAAGTAATGTGTTGTTGGGTCTCTGTTCAAAGTTTATGGTGTATGTTTCCTTTCAGATTGAGGGATTTTTTTATTTTTGTAGTTGTACTAATGATTTTTTGGGTTTGAAATGTATGGGAATGTCATGGGTCTTTTGAAGAACTCTGGCTTTCAATGATGGTATGTTTTTAAATTTTAAAATCTTGTCCTTTCTTTTGTCAAATCAAAAGATATATGTTTCTCATTGGGATTATCAGAACCTGACTGCGAGGAAGAAGATGCTTCATCCATCAGACCTCCAGCCAAAAGGCCTCGGAGTGAAGCCATCACGTGGTCAGGAACCCCTGGGGGAAATTTCAAGGGTTTTGGATAAGGTTGTGCCTCTACTATGTAGTGAGACAGTGTTGGTGTTGCTGTACTGGTTTCTCTATCGTTGTAATTTTTTTCTCCTATCGCAAAGTGTGTGATAGACTTATCCCTCATACAATGTCAGTAATGGTGCAGTTTTGGGATGTCAGTCGCCGATTAGTGGCCTTGTATGGACCACCGATGTAAATCGGTTACAGCTTTGGTCTGTTTCCATACCGAAGTGGTGAGCCCTGAATAATTTTTTGTCGTAGTTTCATTGATCCAATCCTTGGGCCCTCCCTCCCCACCCGTGGGGTTAGGGTTTATAGTTCGAATGGAGTTTTGATTCATTTCTTATACCATTCGGATGGGAGTAAATGTTTTAAATTTTCTTATTGTGCTCTTTCTAGCATGGGTAAGGCCTGATGCAGGTCTAAATTGGTTTTCTGGTAGGGCGCTAGTAGGTTAGTTCTTTATGGTGGGGAGACCCACCATGAGTCTTTTTCAGTTTTCTATTAAGTCTTTATCGGGTGCTAGTGGAGTCCCAGAGATGGTAGATGGAATGTCTTTTGGTAAATAGGTTGGATCGTGTTGTGTGGAATTCTTAGGCATTGATCGATCGGCTGGGTAATGTTGTCGCTTTGCAGGGGCAGAAAGCATTATGGTTGGGAGAATTGTCACTCCCGAAATTTGTAGTGAGGTATGTTTTTAACTTTTATTTTTATCTCATAATTTTATTTGACATTTTAATAATTGTCTGCTGGAATGTGGCCCGAGCCCACCTTGAGTCGTGGGATTCTTACCTTGATAAATGAAGTCGAGCCCGACACGTGTGGTGCACCAGTGGTGCTAGTGAATGATCCTTGGCTTGACAACGCCCGAAGCACAGGCAGGGCATGGGCAAAGCGGTGCGGCCTTCCCAAGGCATGAGCGAACCCCTTTCTTTTTTATTATTATTAGCATTTTAATCATGTATTTATTTTTACATCAATAGTGTTTTTTTATTGTTATTCTCTTTGTTAATATAAATTATCAAATTTATTTACTCTATTTTTTCTTTTGATCGGTTAATTTTTTTTTGGGTTTTATTTCTTTGTTTTTGTATCTATTCGTTTTTTAATCAGGTCATTTCCTTTTATTATTATTTTTTATTCATATTTTTATCATTCCCTCACAGCCCTACACTATTTACGCATCTTCCCCCCTGCTGTCCGGCGTCAAACCCTAGCAGCCGCCACTCAGCAGTGCACCTCCCTCCTTCCCTACTTCTTCCAGAGGCCGCGACACCCTCCTAGCCACCATGAGCTGACGCTGCATATCCTTACTTCTCTAGGCATCCAACACCGCACCTCCCTCTTATATCCTTCGGTTGTGCCAGCCGACCCACAACACCCCCTACTACCTCCTCCCTTCCAGCAGCCCCGCACCTTGTCCGCCTTGCCTCCCCTGTTCGCAGCACCAGCCCTGCACCCTGTCCGCCTCGCCTCCCTTCGACTTGCCCAGACCCTCGACCCGCCTCCCGCCGGCGCCCTCAGACCAGCCGCACACCGCCCCCATACCCTCCGGCCTGCTCTGCCTCCCGCTGCCCCTTCTCCGTCTGGCCGGCGACACCCATTTCCCTTCCCTGTTCGCAAGCCATCCGCCCCTCCTGCCGCCTACGACCATCACACACCCGGCACACACCCAGCGCACCCTGGCGCACCTACTTCCCCTGCTCCACGGAAGCCGCCCCTGCCCTGTTTGATCTGCCGCATTGCCTCACACCCTTGAAAGGTTTCCTTTATTATTATTTTTTTATTCTTATTATTCTTATTATTATTGTTATTATTATTATTATTATTTTGATTAATATTAATATTATTAATATTATTATTGTTATTATTATAATAATTATTATTATTCATATTATTATTATTATTATTATTTGTATTATTATTGTTGTTATTATTATTATTATTATTATTATTTTGATCTTATTATTATTCTTATTATTATTATTGTTATTGTTTTTATTATTATTTTGTTGTTGTTGTTATAATAATAATAATAATAATAATAATAATAATAATTATTATTATTATTATTGTTATTATTATTATCATTATTCTTATTATTAATAATATTATTATTGTATTTATTATTATTATTGTTGTTGTTGTTGTTGTTGTTGTTGTTATAATTATTATTATTGTTATTATTATAATTATAATTATTTTTATTTTTATTTTTATTATTATTATCATTATTCATATTCTTATTATTATTCTTATTTTCATTATTATTATTATCATCTTACTCTTGTTGGGTTATGGGTTTTAGTTGATGGTTGTTTTTTTATTGGTAGGTTTAGGATTTTTAGGATCCGTACAAGGGCGTTTTCGAGTGAGCGTTGTCGTCACACCTTGCATCCGACGTTTCCTTCTCGTCGCACCCCGATTCAGAGCGAACATTGTTGTCACGTCGTGTATCTGAGGTAGGTTCCCTTTCCACTGCTTTTAAAATTTAAGTTCCATTATTTCCGGCTATTTGCGCACACTAATTGTTCAAAATAAATATTTTATTAATTCTAAATAATGTGAGATAATATACAATAATTAATTTTTAATACGAGATTGTAAATCGTTAAATGATTATTTAGTTTAAAAAGAGCCATTTATTTTATACAGGACGCTCGAAATATTGTTTTGACGAGTGGACACCCAATAATGAAAGAATGGCTGTTTGGATTATAAACATAATTCATAGAATGTAAAATAATGTTCTGGTTTAATGAGAAATGATTTATTTTGAAGAATGAACAATTACATTGGTTCTTTTGAGAAGATGTCTGGTTGGATCTTAAAGTTTATTTGGAAAAATAAAATTTTTTGCTTTGGTTTGGTTTATAAAAATATTGTCAGCCTATGAAGTAGTGTTTTGGGGGTTCTTTAAATGGTTTTAAACTGGGTTTGGTCTTATAAAGAAGTCGTACATTTTTTAGAGTAGTGATTGTGAAATGTATTTAATGCCCATTTGGAACTTTATGGAAAGAGATGAAAATGTTTTGATAAAAACCATCTTAGGATGACTCTCATTCCTTGGTTGCAATTGATTGTTTGGGAGGCCGCGCTTAGAGGCTCCCGGGTACTTGAGTAGTTAAAGGCAAGAGGTTGTCCCATGGAGTGTCTCGGGGTGATGCATGTTGTGATTTATATATAGATATATCTGATTGGATGCTCGGTTGGCATCAGTTGGCTCACCCCCTTTTTAAAAACTTGATACATGGGAATCTGGCATATTGATAGAATATTCTAAGAATTATTGCTGCACTGGTAGGTAATGGTTCTGACCAGTGGCACATAGTAGGTGGATTTATTGGGTTTATTACTATGGGATTTTCCGTCGACCTTCCTGAGAGAGGATGGTTGAGTGTATTTTGCGTTTTGATTTCATTTAAACAAGTCGATAAGGATGATTTCTCATGTATTTGTGTCTTCTGGTTTATTCTCGATCTCCTAGGTTCACCCATGTCTATTCATCTTTTGTTTCTTGCAGTAGTGATTATGATGCTCGCATGTATACCTACATTGTCCTTATTGTGTGTTTTACTCTGTGCATTCTAGTGTATTGTTTTCCTTTGAAAGTGGTAAATTTCTTTTGATTAGGTTTCTAAAAATGGTTTTCAAATCAAAGTGTTTAATCCTATTTGTACAAATCTGAAAATATAAACACCACTTTCCCTTTTCCTAAAATGTCATTGAAACTAATGAATTGGACCCAAATTTGGAAATGGTTAAGGGAAATGGTTCATACATTGTTTCTAAGTATAATATTTAGAAAAACGTACTTTTATAAATTGTAGTCCAAACTAGAAATGATATTTCTTTTATTTTAAAGGTAGTGCATTAAGAATAGATATCTGGCTAGCCTACTAAGTTTTAATACTCACGCCTATAGTTCTTTTCTGTTTTTAGTGTTTGTGCAGGCTATGGCTTGAGTGCGCTCGCCTAGGGCGACACATGATCGTTGAGTCGGAGAGCGACCCATGAGGTCTCACGGAGTTTGTTCGGACGTCGTGTTTGGTCAGTTTTATTTTTATCCTATTACTGTTTAGTCACTTTGTTTGGTTTATCTTTTCTGCACTGCTCTGTATTATCTTTGTAGTCTTATTTATTTATATTGGGTGAAATCATTCCCACAACCTCTGTTGATTCCCTAGCGCTTGTCACCAGCCCGGGAGGATCGGGAACGCCTCTCGGGTCGTGTCGCGGACCGACTCGGGTGACCGGTTCAGGGTCGACCCAGGTTGGTTCATGACAATTTTGTTATTTTTATTATTATTATGATGATTATTAATAATATTAAGATCATTAATGATACTATTATTGTTATTGTTATTTTTTTAAGAAAACTAATTTAAAATTATTACTAAACTTAAAATTATTATAGTAATGGTATTATTATTATTATTGTATTATTATTATTATCATTATTATTGTAATAAAAAATGGTTACACAAGACTACCCCCTCCCTCCACTTCATTTCCTATTCACGCACCAGGACCCGTGTCGGCCTCCCCTCCAAGTTTTTGCCCTCCATCTGCGGTGCTCCCACCCCACCTTCACCTCTAGCTCAGTAGTGGCATGTTGGCCTCATCCGCCCTCACCAAGCCCTTGTACTTTCACTCGTTTCACTCCCAGCATCAGCCTCTCAGCTCACGATCTGCATCCAGTCCTCACCCACAGCCCAGCCGCTCCTACCAGCCGACAGCGCCCAGCAACCACCTTCGCCTGCTCCGCCACCCTCGTCTCTTTCCACGCCTAGCTGCCTCAACCCTCCTACTCCCCCTCCCAACTTCTCCAGCTGACAGTCGCACTTATGTCCAGCCACCCCTTCCCCCTTATGTACCTCTGGCTAGTCGCCCCTTCTCCCTCCTTCCGCACTTCCAGCTAGCACGACTGACCTCCCATGAACCTAAACTCACTTGTGGTAGTTTATTCCTATTTCTAGTATTTTTATTTAGGTGGCCAAATTCTGACATCCCAATTTTTGTTTTGGTGTGTTTTTATGGTTGTCTAGGGCACGCAATTGGTCTGTTGATGTTTTTTATCTTTCTGTGGAAGCGTTTTTGTGTCTTCACTTGATTTGAGGTAGGAAAATCCATAATTTTTCCTTTTAGATGCATTCCTGTAGTTCTTGATTATTTCAATTATAATTATTATTTTTTTTCTATTATTTTTTTCCCCATTTACATATCCTTAATTATACTTGAATGATGTTTATAAATCTTTTTAATTTGTTTAAAAATTTCTTTTGATGCGACTCTTAATTTATGACTTTGTATTGGTGCATTTAGTGTTTTTGATTAACATTCATATATGTGGTCATGATGAATTTGTTTATTTAGGTTCCAAATCCTATTTTGAATTTTTTTTAATATGATTCAGAACTCTGATATATTTATAGTTTGATGAGATGGGTGGTTTCGTGTTGGTTAAATTTATTATGTATAGATCTCTACTGTGATTTTTGAGAGTTTCCTAGGTTTTAAGTACCCAATATGTCTATGGAAAATATTATTGATATTTTAAATTAGAAAGTTACTTTTAATGAAATGTTTTTATCTTTGTGATTTTTTATGATGTTTTTGGTTGGTGAATTTGTTTTGGATAATTTCAAAGCTTTTGTTTGTGTTAAAATTCTTGGAAAGTGGGTTTTATGGTATCATTGGGGTTGTTTTGTATTTTTTTCAAATGTTTTGGATGGTAGGGTTTGGTTTCAAAATCAAGAAATGGCTTTGTGGAATGTGTTTTCAAATGATCTATTGGGTGTTTAGTTTACCATTGGATGTGTTCTCAATTGAAGGTGACACATGAAAAATGGTTTTCTATTTAAACATCGGTGAACTAAATGGTTTTTTGTTTTCAAATAAAGTTGGTTTCCCTTAGGTGATTCCTAAGGAAGGCATTAAACGGTTTTGTTAAATCATGATCGTTTTCCTTTGAAATATGTTTTAAAGTGAGTTTGAAATGATAAAGACTCATTTGGTAGTTGCGAAATGAATTAGGGTGTGTTTTGGAACTTAAGGGACCGTTGGGATTTGTAAATTAGAAATAGTGTTTGTGTGATGTTTTCGGTAATACTTTTGGACATGTTAAAGGTTCGTTTATAAACTCTAATGTTTTGTAAAAAGTTAAAAATTGTTTTTGATGATTGTGTGGTGTGATGAACTTGTTGGAACCTTTGATTATATGACATATGTATATATGTATATGTATTTTTTGGCACCTCTATATGGGGGTATACCTTTATAGTTTATCGTATAGAGTGTCCGTGTTTGGGGTAGGCAAGTGCGGTGAGATGAGTCACAGGTGTGAGGGCCTCCTACTTATGTAGTATTATTATAACCACCATGGGTTCCTGGGTGTCTTTTAGATGATCGAGTGACGGTTTTTGATCAACCTCGATTAGATGGTTTGGTACACCCTTGATTGGTTGTTAGGGTAGGCAGGCTTTGCCACTGGATTGGTTAGTTAAGGGAGGCCAGTTGGTAATAGACTTAAGAGCTTCACCATATGTTGGCAGGTGGTTCTAAAACTGAGTACATCTAGAGGTCTTCTACGGATGTTTAGAATCACCCATGGTTACAGGATTATTTTCAATTCTTCTTTAATTTCCGTTGAACTAGTTTCTTTTCAGTTTCTAATTTTTACTAGTTTAACTCTAGCTGAGATTTCATATATTATTTTTTAGATTTTATTTATAAAATGAAAAATGATTTTAGAAATGGTATGTAGCGTGTGTTGGGTTTTTAAATGGGAAAAAATGTTTCTTATTTTGAAATGTGAAAACACTACTTTTATATTTTCATTTTAAACTTGTGTCATTGGACTGTGTTGGGAAATGGAATACTTGGATTTTGTGGTTGTATTTAGAATCCCTAATGAGCATGTCGGTGCACACACATATTATATTCTTTTATTTGGAGTTTTAGTTCTTGTTCAGGTTCTTGGTTCTTTTTCTCAGTGTTGGAGTAGGCTTGAGACTGAGTTGGGTGGTGACCTAGAAGGTCACAATGAGGTATGTTCAGTTTTATTTACTTTCTGTTATTAGTCTTTATTTTTATCGTCAGTTTTTTAACTTTCTATATTTTTCTCATGGGCCAAATTTTTCCCAATGGTTAAATTTTGATGCCTGGCACTGGTTGTCTGGCCATGGGGATTGGGAACACCCTTCAGTCCATGTCGCAGACCGGCACAGGTGACCGATTCAGGGTCAACCCGGGTTAGTTCAGGAAAAAATGGAATCATAGGGGGATCTTGTTATTTGGGGTGTCTGGTAGATGGATATTAAAACTTTTACGACTCGAGAGGTAGGTACGGGAAGGATGTCATGAACCCTCACTCATTCCGGGCCTCGAGTCGTTAGGGGTAGTCTGGGAATTGAGTCTTTGTCTCATTCTGTTTTTTTAGGTTGTGGGATGATAATGGAGGCAAGCCGATGATGCATCATGATTTGACATGGATTAGTGACCCATGTAGAGTTTGATTACATGGTTTAGGTCCCTCTTAGTTTTTCACACTTACTTGGGGCATTTATGACTACCATGTCACTAGGTTAAGCATGACTACAAGTCCCTCACTCCGGTAGGTTGATGCAGGTTGAGTATCATCATTGTTATGGTTAGCGTAAGTGCGCTTGTGAAAATTAAAAATGGATTTTGAAATTAGAATTATTTCTTTTAAATGGCTTTAAATTTGTGAAATTGGTTTTCAAACTGAAATTGTATGGTCAAAAAATAATTATAATAATTATATATTTTCTCAGAATAGGTAGAGAAATGGTTTGGGTGAATCCTGGGGTACTCTTTATGAATGTTCTCACATGTGAGGGAATGCAATGGAAGTGCGTGTTGGTGCGTATAGATGAAATCATATGAATACATTTTCAACGTTTCATGGTATTACTAGGGCATGTACTTGGAATTAAATGATTGACCTTGGTTTTATAAAGTGATTTTAAAAGGGAAAATGATTTTGGAAATTGAATTTTGTTTGAAAAGTGGGTTTTGTATTTGTGAAGTGGCCTTGAAAGAAAGAATTTTTAAAATCTAAAATGAAAAAGGGAATTTTTTTTGTGTTTTTAATTGTTTGGTTTTTGAGATTGATGTTTTAGGATGATAGTGTTTTAAATGATATTTCTTCGTCTTGATATTGGTTTTGGCTATGTGTTTTATATGTTGTTCAGAAAATGCCACCCAAAAAGGTCCCCAAGGTTTCTGATAAGTCATGAATAGTTTTTGGTCCTTCTCAGACATTTCCTATCCTTCGTGGTGATCAAGGTCCGTTAGAGACAACATAGTGGCTTGAAGAGGTCGAGTGTCTATTCAGGGTATTGGGAACTCCTAAAGCTTTTAGAGTGCATGCCATTTTTGGGCTTGTTCAAAGGTCCAACCCTAGATGAATAGGAGTTATTCTCCCCACCATCAATGAAAACTTGGATGAAATGGGATGTCTTTAAGACTGCCTCCATCTGATGTGTTATACTCAAATAGTTTAAGACAAATAAAAGGGAAGAAATCATGCGTATTTAACAAGGACAACAGAGGTGAAGGCATATGTTGACCATTTCAAGGAACTTGTTTCCTTTTCATTGGAGGTAACATCACAGGAATTGATGAAGACCTCTCTCTTCATAGTGGGTCTTTGTCCAGAGATCAAAGAGTGGGTCCCCCCTTCTAAGGACCATCATTTCAAAAATCTATTGGATGAGGCATTCCTAGCCGAGTTGGTCTCTAGAGCACAGATTGATGGAAATCCAGCGTATGCAGTCACTCATAAAGGATTTCCATCTAGAGAGCAGGGTGTACCAAAGGGACCTATTCTTAAAGAGTACTCTGCAGTGGTTGTGGATTCCGGATCGTTGGACCATTTAGTGGTGTGCCACCATTGTAGCTGGATTGGGAATGTGAAGTCGTCATGTCGCATCCCTTCGAAGACGTGTTAGCATTGCGGCTATCTGGGTCACTTGGAGATGTTTTATAGGAATTGACTCCTAAATAAGACAATGTGACTGAGGAATTATAGTAATTGATTGCGAGTCAGGAGATGCTTCAGTCATTAGAGCCCTAACCACAGGTCTTAGGGTGAAGCTCACGTGTAGCCAGGAGTTACCAGGTGTGTGAAGCCTCAGTTTGGGTTTTGTGTTCTATGTTCATGGTGGAACATTTAAAGTCTTTTTGTTATTGTTTTTATACTATTATAGGTTTGACATTGTTGTAATTTCATTGTGTTTTCATGTAGTTACTATGAAAGTGATCTATTGTAATCCAAATAGTTTCATTTGTCTAATTATGGTTTCCCAAATCGTACATTTTTTTTAGTTTTGTTTGGATATGTATGGGTTAGTCTCAATTAAGTTCTGTTCATTTTGAGGTGTACGTTCTTGTGGTAGAATCATTGTTTGTAATTATTCTCAGGTATACTACTGGTATTAAATTATTCTTGGAGGTTTTTCTCTAGTGTTGGAGGTTTTTGGTATGGGTCGAGGGTTCCAAGTTTTAGTAGAGGTGTTGTTTCACTCATGCTATAGAATTTAGTTTGAATCTGTTGGGAGTTCCCACATCACCCCCCTTCCAGGGGGAAATGTTTGGGGATAAATTTTTGTACTGGTTGAGTTCTTGTTGTGGGGAGAACCTTTTCGTGTTCTCTCATTATCTTGTGTTGTGTACTCCTTCGGTTTCAATCAGGAATGGTCTCTTGTTTTGTCTATTGTTTGGTCAGGTGACTTTATGGGGGAATAAAGTGTATGTGGTTGGGAGAATTGTCACACCCCAACTTTTTAAATTAATTTTAATTTTAATTTATCTTAGTTTCGGGTTCTCGCGCAGAGGTTTGGGTTGGGTCGCGGTTTAAAAAATTTGATTTTTAATGATTTTAGAGGGTTTCAAACCAGTGCATGGGCACTGCATGGTTAGAGATAACAATACAGTCACCCCCAATTCTTGTGCATGTGCCCAAGTGGTCTGGAATGAGGCGCGCAACTTGTGCACGGGTTATTAAGCCATGCCGCGAGTGCTCAGTTACCCGGAATTCAGAATAAGATAAATAAATGGATTAAAACTTAAAAGAAGGTTCAATAGTAATAAAAATATTATGTTGCTATTTTTATTATTATTATTATGATTATTAAGAATATTAATATCATTAATGATATTATTATTTTTCTTTTTCTTTTTTTTAAGAAAAGTAATTTAAAATTATTATTAAACATAAAATTATTATAGTAATGGTCTTATTATTATTGTATTATTATTATTGTTGTTGTTGTTGTAATAAAAAAATGATAACACAAGACTACCCACATGGTGTCCCCCCACCCCCCTCTTTGTTTTTTGTTTGCACACCAGGACCCATGTCGGCCTCCCCTCCTGGTTTTTACCCTCCATCTATGGTGCTCCCCCCTTCACCTCTCACTTAGTAGCATCCTACCAGCCTCATCATCCCTCACCAGGCCCTCATCCTTGCCCTCGCTTCCCACCCAGTATCGGTCTCTTGCCTCATGCTCCACATCCAGACATCCACCACTCTATAGCCACTCCTACCGGCTGACCACGCCCATCAACCACCTTCGTCCGCTCCACCACCCTTGTCTCTCGCCTAGCCCAACCACCTTGCCCCACCTACTCCCCCTCTCAGCTTCTCCAGCCAACAGCCGCACTTCCGTCTAGCCGCCCCTTCACCCTTCTGCACCTCCATTCAGTCGCCCCTTCCTCCTCCTTTGGCACTTCCAGCTAGCGCGACTGACCTCTGGTGATCCCAACATCACTTGTAGTAGTTTATTCCTATTTCCATTCCTTTTATTTAACTGTCCAAATTATAACATCCCACTTTTTGGTTTGGTGTGTTTTAATGGTCGTCTAAGGCATGAAATTGGTCTGTGGATGTTTTTCATCTTTCTAAAGAAGCATAGTTGCATCTGAACTTGATTTGAGGTAAGAGAATCCATAATTTTTCCTTTCCGATGCATTTCTATGGTGCTTGGTTCTTTCAATTATAATTATTATTTTTATTCGATTATTTATTTTTCATCATTTACATATCCCTAATTAGACTTGAATGACGTTTATAAGTTTCTTTTTGAATTTTTATAAAAATACCTTTTGTTGTGACTCTTCATCTAAGCCTTTATATTGCTCAATTTAGTATTTTTTTATTAAAATTCATATATATGGTCATGCTACATTTTTTTATTTAGGTGCCAAATCATTTTTTTAATTTTTTTAATATTATTTTCTCCTTTGATATATCTATAGTTTGATGCGATGGGTGGCTTTGTGTTGGTTAAATATATTAAGGATAAATATCTATTGTGATTTTTTGGAGTTTCCTAGGTTTGAAGTACCTAGGATGTAATTGGAAGATATTGTTGCTCTTTTAAATTAGAAAGATTGTTTTAATGAAATGTTTTTCTCTTTGTTATTTTATGGATGATGTTTTTGGTAGGAGAATTTATTTTGGATAATGTCAATGATTGTGTGTGTCTTAATATTCTTGGAAAGTGGGTTTTATGGTCTCATTGGGGTTGTTTTGAATTTTTTTCAAATGTTCTAGATCGTTGGGATCAGTTTCTAAATCAAGAGATGAATTTTTGGAACGGGTTTTCAAATGTTATACTGGGTACTTAGTGTACCATTGGATGTGTTTTCAATTGAAGGTGACACATGAAAAAGGGGTTTCTCTTTAAACCTCAGGGACTTGAACGGTTTCTGGTTTTCATATAAAGTTGGTTCCCCTTGGGTTATTTCTAAGGAAGGAATTAAATGTGTTCTTTAATCCATGGTTTTTTCCTTTGAAATGTGTTTTCAAGTGAGTTTGAAATTAAAAAGACGCATTTGGTAGTTGTGAAATGAATTGGTGTGTGTTTTGGAACTGAAGGGCTTGTTTGGCTTTGTAAATTCAAAAAAAATGTTTTTGTGATGTTTTGGGTAATAATTTTGGACATGTTAAAGGTTAGTTTGGAAACTCTATTTTTTTGTAAAAAGTTTTAAATGGTTTTTATGATTGTGTGGAATGATGATCTAGTTGTCACCTTCAATTATATGACATATGTACGTATGTATATGTAT
Source organism: Viscum album (assembly GCA_963277665.1). Classification (NCBI taxonomy): domain Eukaryota; kingdom Viridiplantae; phylum Streptophyta; class Magnoliopsida; order Santalales; family Viscaceae; genus Viscum; species Viscum album. The sequence goes on from OY728120.1 coordinate 1,797,165,527, forward strand.
TTTTTGGGAACCTATATAGGGGGATATCCCTTTATGGGTTATTGTATATATTTTACATGTTTAAGGTAGGAAAGTGTGGTGAGAGGAGCCACACATGTGAGGGCCTCCTACTTACATAGTATTATTATAAACAACATGGTTTCCTAGGTGTATTTTAGATGACTGAGTGACGATTGTTGATCAACCCCAATTAAACAGGTCAGTACCCCCTGGATTGGTTATTAGGCCAAGTGGTCTTCGCCACTGGATTGGTCATTTTAGGGTGGCCAGTTGGTTATAAACTTAGAATATTCACCATACACTGGATGGTGCTTCCGAAACCGAGTACTTCCAGGGGTCTTCTCGGGATGATTAGAATCACTCATGGTTACTAGATTATTTACATTGCTTGTTTACATTCTGTTTCACTTGTTTCTTTTTCGTTTTCAATTTTTACTTATTTTACTCTATCCCAGCTTTGGTATATTCAATTTTGGATTTTATTTATAAAATGACAAATGATTTTTGGAAATGGTATGTAGCATGTGATGGGTTTTTAAATGGTAAAAACATGTTGCTTATTTTAAAATGTGAAAACCCTACTTTTATATTTGTATTTAAAACTTCTGTCATTGGAATATTTTTGGAAAGGGAATACTTGGATTCTGTGGATGTATTTGGTATCCCAACTGAGCATCTATGTGCTAAAGCCTATCATATTCTTTCAGTTGCAGGTTCAGTTCTTGTTCTGGTTCCTGGTTCAGCTGCTCAGTGTTGGAGCATGCCTGAGTTTGAGTTGGGTGGTGACCCAGAAGGTCACAATGAGGTATGTTCGGTTTTATTTTCATTATGATACTAGTTTTTATTTTTATTGTCAGTTTTGTTTATCTGTTAATATTTTTTTTCATGGGCCAAATAAATCCCAACAGTTATATTTTAATGTCCGGCACTAGTTTCTAGCCCGTGGGGGTTAGGAACGCCCTTTGAGCCATGTCGTTGACTGGCTCGGGTTACCGGTTCAGGGTCAACCCGGGCTGGTTCGTGATAGGAAGAGCAGAGTAAAATGGAGTGGTGGGAGATTTGACTATGGGTGGGGTGGTGAGGGATAGGGAACAAACAAGAGGAGAGGGAGTAGGACAAGTAACTAGAAGGAAGAAATCTGGGGATAATGGGAGACAAGGGGAAGGATAGGGAGAGTGAATAGGAGGGGAAAATAAGTTAATAAAAAATAGCCACATTTTGGGTTGTTGGACCTCCCATAAATCTGGGATGCATTAGGTGTGGTATTCTAAAAACACCACTAAATGTGTATCTTGGTTAAAATTAGGGGCGGTTGTAACCTCCCTTAAAATCAATACCTTAATTAGTGGGGGGGGGGGTTTAAACCCTTCTAAAATTGTATTATATGGAATATTAAGGAATCATTAGGGGGTTAACCCCCTATAATATAACAACCACTAATTATCCCCTGATTATATTAGAACCTTCTAATAACCACCCCTATTAACATAGGGTGTCCACATAGGTGGGGTTTTTAATAACCACTGCTAAAGCCTTTAGTGGGGGTTATAACCCCACATAAATGCAAAAAAAACAACCCCTTCTAATCACCCTATTTTTTTGTAGTTCGTTGTTAGATCCATCAACTATGAAAGAGTTTCTCACAATTTTAATCTTTAGTTAAATAAAATTAACTATAAATAATATGTGATCATCCAGTGCATTGGTTCTTATATTTAAACAATATATATTCATTGATTCAATTCCATTGATTACAACATTCATCGTGAAATAAATCATGGATTAATCCCTGATCATGACTAAAAGAAAAGTTTGGCACAACCCATCCAACACTTCTCCTATGCCCAAAACCTACAAGTGGTATCAGTGGGGTCACTTAATTATTTATAATTATTTTAAGATCATTGATTGCTCTGTACATTTATTTTTGGTTTTAATTCTAGTTCAATGACTATTTAAACCAAATTGTGAGATCTATTTTTATTCATCTTCATTCCTTATTAATATAATTAATTTGATTAATTTTATTAACCAAATAAACTTGAATATCTTATCTAGAGGTTCTAAGGAGTTTTTTCAGATAACACCTGAGTAAATTCCATGTAACCTAGAGGTACATGTCGTGTAATAGTATTTAATGCACCAATAATTAATTAATAATTAATTCAAGGCATATTCATTTATTATTCATAGTGAATTTAATTTTACACCATGTGTTGATGGGGACACCCTATCACACATTCATTCAGAGAACACGTCGTGTAACTTCTATACAAAATGTGTAGTCCATTAGTCATAGATGATCCATGTATCTTCTTACTTGACCAACATGAATGGTTGTTGTGTAACTCAAATCCCACATGCCATGTACTACTACAATTTCCATTGAACAATTATACATCGAGTCCTTATGAATTTTCCTCAAATATATGGTGATAAAATTATACATGCCATGTTGCTCCAATGTATACACCACGTACTACTACCAAATTATTCATAATTAAAATTAATTTCTTATACTCTGAAACCCTTATCAACATGTTCTTTAATGTGGTCATTAAATTGATATGAGACATTATGTGACTGTTTTATATATAACTAATTAATATCTGTATAGTTTTTGGATATTCATATCATGTAAGTCATATTATAGCTATTAATCTACGTTCATTTAATCAAAATATGAAATTTAAATACCATGTGTTCCAAGTGGTCATTAATTTGATAGTACACACAATGAAATTACAAGATAATTTTTGTATTCCATAGATCGTAGGAGTAAATAGTATATGAGTATAATACATGTTGGGTAGTTCAGATAGGTACTCACTGTGTCACCTACAAGGTACTTTTTTTACATAGTAAATATTAAATAAATTTAATTAATTTTATTATGATTGTGATGGATGATAATATCAAGGGAATTCAAATGAGAATTAAGATAAAAGAATTTATTAGTTAAAGAATATAATTAATTGATTTGAGAATGACTTATCTTAAAAAAGAATAATTATAATTGAATTATAATTTTATTAAATGAATAATTTGTTTCCTGAATGTGGATCATAATGATCTTAAGAAAGACCTCTATATGCGATTGGTTTCATTAAAGTTATTATTGAATTAAATGGTTTGTTTTCAGGTCATCTCTGATCTCATTTTGTAAGGGATTGTTTTCCCATGGTTTATTTTATATAAATTCTTTAACCGATCATTTGGTTCCCCTCACCTGCGTGTGAATAAAAGTATATTTAATGGATGGATCTCCCATGATAGTGGAGGTAGATCATGTTTGGATTATAGGAGAAACCAATCCAAGAGAGATACATAGGTGGAAAGGTTTAAAACTAAAATACCTTCCCTAAATGGTTCAAAGTGTTTTTCACTAGGTTGATGGTTATTTTATCATCTAGTAGATAAACTAACCCTTTATAGAATCTTGAGATAATACCACTTTATTATTTTATTTCTATCAAATTTTATGGTTATTTCATTTCGTATTTTTTTCTAAAGATCATATGAAATAATTAATTAACAAGAATTAATGAGAAAACTAAAATAAATTAGGTTATTTTTAAATATTATCTATGAAATTGTTAATCACTTAAGTAAATCCACTTAATTTCAACAAGCATGTAATAAGGACAATAATAGTAAATTTACAGATAAATATAAAATCCCTCAATTATATATTTTATTTGGTATATCCTTATACTAAATTATATAAAATCAAATCATTGTTCAAAGTGATTAAATGACCAATGTTTGGGTGATTTAAATTATCTGAGAATTCTAACATGATGTTTTAGGTCAAATTAACTTAGTTCACATAAACTGATGACTTTCCAAATTAGGACTTTGTATAAGTAAGAGGAAAAGGTTGAACAAATCCAATTTAAGTATTTTAGTATTTGGGAGTCCACAAAAAAGATCAAGGAACTCGGATTTAATGTTATTGGCATTTGGTGTCCCTACCAAAACCCTTCAAATTTCTTAAGCAGCCAATGTTGTGGTGTTGAGAAGAGGAATATAGATCATTTCAACTAGAATTTCCATGTAACAGGATATTTCAAATACAAAAGTGAGGGTAATTGTGTTTTGATAAGATTTTGGGAGATTAATAAATATAATATTTATTTATTGTTCTAAATTAAATCAGATAAAGTGATAAAACTATTCTCATACTATTTATAGAAAAACTGTAAAAATGGATTTAAAAATATCACTGTGATCCAAATGTGAAAAGGATAACCTTCCAACCAGAAAAATTTTATAGTAATGGAAAAATACATATGAATTATCCTACACCATAAAAGTAAATTGTACATAATTGAAGAACCAATTTTTTATGTTCCTAGTAATGAGGATACTAGGGAAGAGTTATCTCTCAATGTGAAACATTTTAATGATGCTTCATATATTAAATGTTTCGTTCTATAATCCTTGTCCAATGAGATATTGAATAAACCTGAGGATATGGATGCAGATACCATGATGTCTCACCTTTGGGATATCAAGGAACTGTGATTTAATCTTGGAGATTTTGGGCCTTTTATGCCTCTTATAGTCAACCTTACTGGAAACATTAAATTCTTAGAAATATTAGGGATAAAATTTATAGATGAGTAGAGCATATATCTCATACATTCCTCATAACCCAAGACCTTCAATATGTTTATTGTTAATTACAACATTATAAATAATGATAAGAGTATTTTTTAACTTCTTACTCTAATTATCCAAGTGGGTAATGACATTGGGTATGTCATACCCGTAGTCCTTACAGGGAATAAATAAAGGAAGAACAATATGAAGGGTCCAAGGAATCATAAAAACTCTAAATTTCTCAAGCATCATCCATCCAAGAAGAAGAAGATACAAAGGAAAGGATTAGAAAAGTAGGTAGTATGTTTTTCATGTGGAAAACAAGGCCACTGGATGATGAACTACACCAAGAATCAAGGGAAGCTAAATTTGTATTTTTTATCAAATTTAAACATTCAATATCTAGAAATTAGGTATTACATACAACTTGTGGTGATCACATATGTATCCAAATGATGGAATAAAGTAGATTATTAAATATGGCTAAAGGAGTCGTGGATTTGTGAGATACAAATAGATTGATATTTTATTTTTATAATCCTAAGAAATTATATTTCTATTTTAAAATAGAGAGTGTTATAAGAATATTTAATGGAAAAACAAAAATCATAAAAACTTTCCATTCCATCACGTTAATGTTATATATAGGGTCGGTATTCTACATCAGTGTCGACCCCTAATTTTACTCTCCCTCTTGGAGATAAGTTTCCATGATCATATTTTATTTTTCAAATCATTAGAAAACAAAAAATATTTTTTCAATGGAGTTTATCAATTACTCTATGATTAAGCGATCAAAAAATCTAACCATCGAGGGTAGTCATTTCTAGATAATGGGTCCTTCCATAATTTGATCCTTCCATGGAGAAGTTATGTTGTCCATAAGGTTCAAGGTATTTTTTAAATTTTTTAGTTAATTAAGAAAGACCTACTGGAAGATTTGTAACATATTCTCTCATTATATTAGCTATCTCATTTAGTTTATTATCAAATTTCATTTATAATTTTATATTGAAATTATTTCTACCATTTTTATCCATTTACTAAAAACATAATGTTAGGTATGATCATACTTGAAATAAATAGCACGTAATGAAAAAAATATGAACATATAAATAATAACACCTAAATCACAAGTATATCCTAACAAATGACTTTATAAGATTCTATCTTGGTTATTGAGGGTGTATTTAAACAAAGGTTCTATACCCTAATACCAAAATTAAATATACCATCCTATGATATAATTATTATGACCCTCATTTACTTACATGTGATATGTCATTACTTTAAATGAACATATTCGTAAAACACTCCATTAAATATAGTGGTTTAGTGTCATTTATAAATTAAGAACATAGTACAACAATTTTAAATTAACTACTATTGAGGTATGTATGTTAAAAAAATGAAGTAAAAAAATAAGGAATCACATTGAAGGTGTCTACAAAGAACAACCTGACCTCATGAAATGACTAACCCCAAAATGTCTCCGACCTCATAGAATCCACCCCACCATAAGGAAAATTGAAAGGTTTTAGACCTCACAGAGCACTAAAACTCATGATATCAGTATATATTGTTGTTGGGAACCATGTGGGGAATTCACTATGATATAATTGTGAAACTCAAAGACTCACCATGTGAAGTGACTGAAAACAATATTTTTTTGACCTCGCATCATCATTTCAATAATTATAATCATACCACATGATCCTTTTGTGGACTTCTTTTACCATCCTTGACTATTTCCATAGCCACATGGTCTCGACATGTCCAACCATTTCTAGAAATTTTTTTCTTAGGGATTCCTGTAAAGACCTCATTACTTATTCAAACAAAGTATATTAAGTGGGATATTGGGAAATTGTTAGAAAAAATGTGATCCAAATTTTTTTTATTCTAGAAATTATTCTCTTAAAAATCCATGGGTAACCAAAAGGAAATACCTTATGAGAAAAAAGGAATGGAAAATCCATCCCACTAGGTGACCTTGTGTGGCCGATCATGAAAATCCAATCCTACCAAGGATTTATAATGGTTTATAGACCACATAGGCCAGGATGTGGAGGCTAATCCCACAATTATACCTCACAAGATTAACTTAATATGATTATCTATGAGTTTCATCCCATAAATCTAGTCTACCAGTATGACTAAGTAGAGGTTAGTCTATGAGGTTACCTCATGAGGGTTTGTATGTGAACTCCCCCTTTGTGTAGGGTCTACCATTTTGGAATATTTACTCCCTCACATAGTATCTATTTTAGATGATATTAGTATAGGATCCCCAATACCCCCTCCCCCCATTTCAAGAAATAATTAAACCAGTTTGAGAAAGGATTCCCTTTACAACAATCGTTTCTCCTAGATTTACACTTTTAGCCATTCCAATAAAAAATATCTTTATTCCTTCTATCCACTAAGGTTAGAACCCCAAAGTGGCCATCTCAAAGCTCCTCCAAATCTACCAGATATATGTGATTAGGGAATTCACACTTGTTTGAATCTCTTAAATCATGTATTCCCCTAAAAAAATAAAACTCTTTGGATTTCCTCCAAGAATTATATGACCCTCAATAAAATATGGAATTTTATTCCCTTGATAAGGAGTTTCTCTTTGATGAGGACACTTAGATGATATCTCATGGTTAATAGAGTTTAAATTTACAATTCTAGCCATAAACCATATCAACCTGGTCAATTTTTTAGAATATATATTCCATACAAAGAGCCATGGTAACTTAGACAACCTACCATTAGGTGTAATCCCCTCATATATCCCATGTGTTCATTAATTTGGGTGTTATTTTAGGCTATATGACCCAATATAGTTCCCATTGATGATTTCATAATGAATAAAATTTAATGAACCATGATCAGTCATCAACGAGATGCTCAAATGTGTATTCCCAACTCATCTTCATAGGGTCCTATCCCCAAAAAAATTCTTTTATGGGCCATATACGCTATAATGTCTAGACACTATGATTGATCTCCCCACTATATCTAAGTTATCACACCATGTTTTGATATTGAGGGATTAAAGTATGTGGTTGATCATTTTAGTATCATGATTGAGGAATCCATTTATATCTTATCTTCATGACGTAAAAGTGAATGACAGTATCATAGTAAAATAATGCTATATTGCACAGTACTATCCTATCATATGACCTGAAAAAATGTCACTTGATTATTGTGGGACATGATTCTTATTCAATATGATATGTACGATGATGATTTATGTTACAATGCCAACAACTAAAACTCTAATATTTTTATTATTATATACTCTAGATGGAATAGTTCCCCCACCCAAAGAGTTATATTTCTTATGGAAAATCATCACATCATCCTAATTTATGTCGTATTCCTTATGAGATTATTTATGTTATATATCCTTACAAGAAGATAAAACTATATATATCACAAGTTAATGTTACCTGTGAATAAAAACTACTCTCATTTGGACATATTAACATAAAGATTTATCATAATGGACCGCTCATGTGTAATTCCTACACCAATAAATGAAACAATCCCTCTCAAAATGTTGTGGTGAGTTTCACTACCCTTCCTCTCAACTAAAATGAATTATAAAGCATTACTAACCAAGAACAGCAATGAACAATTTTCTTTAAAAATGTGGTTTCAAATGTCTTTGATCATTAATCATGCATGTGAAATTTCCCTTATAAATATAACTGATGAATACTTCAATAAAAAACTGAGTTTCCCACATATCGGGCAATTTTTCCTTTTTCCATGAAAAAAATAAACGTTGAACCCAACACGAATCTTTCAATAACTAAAAATGACTGAGTTACCATTTTCTATTATGAAAGTGATCAACTGAACATGTCTTAATTATGATGATGAACTGAGGGGTTTAATATCTTTTGTTTCTTGTACTTTAAATAACTCTTCAAAAAAGATCCCCCTTCAATCCAAATCAATGGTAACAGCCAAGAGACAACTAAAAACCATAGATAATTCCCAAGTTGTATCCCTTAAAATTAATAAGATGCTCCCATCGATAAAGTGTCTTTAATTAAAATCCACAATTTCACTCTTGAGATAGTACAACCTCAATGGTAATATTCCCACTTTGGAGGCCTATTAAAAGATTATCCATGTAATCAGACGAACAAAATAAATTAGTTAGAACCTATGACCACCACAAAATTTTTTTGGAGCCTATCCTCAAAGCATGAAAAAAAATATCCACCCTTATCTTAGGGAAATGGATTGAGTAGTTGATTACGATATCTCCTAGGATGAGGAGTAACCTAGGAGGGATCCTACTGAAAAATACCACTACTAACACCATGTGATATAGAATACTTAGTAACATTATAAGGTTTCCACCTAGGAGGTCTCAGCACTAGTAACTAAGGATCATGCACCCATATGATCCATCGGTTATGATGAGATACCAGATATAAGAAATAAACTCATATCATTGTTCCCACAGAAGATGTATATTAAAATTATATTCAAGAAATCATAGAGTATACTGATATCCATGATCATGATATATAAACATTCTAGCATAAATTTGGGCACACCTAAATATTTTTTAAATATTATTTAAATAAATTTATTTTTCTTTTATTGTTTTTGTTACACACAACACTGAGTTTCAATAAAACACGACATATTATGAAAATATTATTACTTAATATGATAGGTGTCGCATAGTCTATATAATTTTTTTATAAATAATATTAACTAAATTATGAAAATATATGGTTTAATAATGTATATAAAATGAATTATTTTACAACCAATTAATTATAACTGAAAATAAAAAAAAATTAAAATAAAGGAAATATTTTTATGAAAGAGTATTTTTATGTAGAAAAACAAGTTATAACTGAATAAATTTTTAAAAAAATTGTGAATTATTTTAATTAAATTTATATATTATATAATAAATCACATGTTCAATATTCATCATATGTGTTTTATAGGAATGATAAAAAAATAAATCAAATTTTATGCTTAAAAACTCTATTTTTCTAAAAAGTAATGTAGAATTTTCCATGATTATTTAATTTTTTTTTAAATATTATAAAAATTATTTAAAAAATAAAATTAATATTTTGAATTTAAATTTCATAATTATCTTCTTGTGAATTTTTGATAATTTTCTGAAAATGTAAAATTTTCAATGAATAGTGAAAAATATTGTTTCTTTAGAATTTTCATCTCTATGGATGAGGTCAAAAAACAAAAAATTGTTTTAAGATCAGTCTAAAAGTAAAATTATTTAAATAATATATATATATATATAGATATATTAATACATTTTATTTCTTGGGAATAATTTTCCTATTGAAATTTGATATTAAAACCTTCTCCACTTATGAAAGGATTCTCTTTGAAAACCTTTTTTCTCGTCGCATCTGCGGGTTTAATTTTAAATTCAATTCTGAAAATTTTAGGAATTTAATTTGAAAATTTTTATTAAATATTAAGAATAATAATAATTTATAATATCTAATAAGTTTTAATTAATTTTAGAAAATAATTAATTAAAAAAATAGTAAAAAATATTTACCACAGTTAAGGTAAAATTGGTTTTACCTGGGTTAAACAAAAAGGATAAGGCTTAAAAATGAACCAAATTTGTCATAACACTAATTTTATTGAAATATATCGAAATTATATATTCTATGTTCATTAATGGTCCATTTTGGATCCCTTTTTTATATAAAAAATTAGGGTACACCTTTTTCTTTCCAAAAATTACAAGTATGCCACTAACATCACTTATAAAAGGCCATCCACTCTGCTCTCCACTTAACACATCCAAAATCCATTGGTTCTAACAATAAATAATAATATCACTTTATTTTTCCCTTCATATTATCCTATAATCCTTATATTGGTCATAAATCCCACCTATTAAGCCTTTTAGTGAAAACCAAAATAAGTTACCTGAAGAAGAGGTAATGTCCCTAACTGAGCATTTAATTTTATTTTTTCCTGCACCTCAATAAATTCTTATTAAAATATGCTGATATAATATCCTCATAATCTTCCATACAACTATATCTTATTACAGTAATTTAAAAATAAAAATCCTTCACTTATTCCATAAAATAGAATACAATATCATCATTCATGTTTACCGCAGACTATCGCCTCGAAAACTAATGATATTAATTTTACAACACCACCTATCATGGATGGGTATAATGATTTATTTAATTTTTATATATTATATTTATTATATTATTATAAAAATTTTATTTTAATACCACATCTACCTTTTTACCTACAAACCTTCTAGAAATCAATAACACCATTTATCTGTACTGCAGATTATCACCTCATAAACAAATGTGATGCGTTTATCATTTCATTTTTATTGGATTATAATTTGGATTTTTTAGATAAATATATATGATAATGATAAAATATTTATAATTATTTAATTATGTTATCACATATACCTCATTACCATCCATTCTGTAGGAATACGATAATGTCGCTCATATGTACGGCGGACTACCTCATCATGAAGCGATGTGATTCGTTCTTCACATACATATTAAATGTAAGGTAATAAGGATTGGATTAACTAAACATATGTTATATACATATAAAATCAAAATTATTCTTTAATGTTAATATATTATTTAAATTTATTTATTTTAATCAATCAAGAAAATGGAAATAACATTCATGTGTACGTACAACCTACAATATCAATGAATGATGTATTTCACTTTATATCAATTTATTTTATGGATTAATTTAAATAAATGTATAATTAATATATATATAATACCTATATCATGATTAAAATTGTGTATATTATGGTACCATGATCAAATTAATTGGAACAAAAATATCAAATCAAAATCCACATGAAAAACAAAGCGGTAATTATCAGAAACATGATTTTAATAAATAATTATTAATAAATGGGTAATAAAAAGGACATAAGTAAATAATATATGTTTTTATGTATAAAATAATTATTAATTAATATATTTATAATAAAATTATATTTATTATAGAAGAGTTTTTAATGTGTATGAAATAATTCGATATTAAAGTAAATGATTTCTGGTCACTCTTTTATTTCATTGAGACATATGAAAATTAACCACTCATTTATTTTGTGAGGTTTATATACTTCCCATTATAAATTTTATATATTAGATATAATTATTTTAATTTTATTTAAAATTTCATTTTATGTTATTATTTATTTGGTATTTCAATTTATAATATTACTAAAGCGGTAAGAGATTTCCATCTCACTTTTTACTTTTGTGAGACACGTGCCATTTTCACCACCTTATTCATTTATGTGTTGTATATATAGCCCGTGAACGTATTTTTTGATCACTATACTTAAGATTATTGGGATTTATATTTCCATTTTTTTATATCTCTTTTATGGGTTTATGGTTTCAAAATTACCAATGTAATGAGGGATTTTTGTCACAATTTACCTTCTTCGGGGAAAACATTATATTATGAACCTATCTCCTTTTATGAGATTTATATATATATCCCAATTAACATGTAAAATAAAGAATTTATTTATTATAATGTTATTTCAAGTTTCATTTAATTTTATTATTTCACGGTTCTTATGATTCAATGTGACAATAGTTGTAATGGTTTTATGATAAAATATCATCATTTATTGAGATTGTTTTTGTTTATGCTTCAGAAGATAATCTATTATACTTAAAATCTAAAAAAAATCTTTAATTTTATTGTTATATCATGATAATACATGTTTTCCCTTTATTTTCCTCTCTTTGTAGACTAAATATTTCAAGGTAATGGTTTTAATAAAAAACATATTTATTCCTCTCTTAGTCGAAAACACATTTTCTTCCAAAACCATGTATTCTAAAAAATTTTAATTTTTTTTATAGTCTAGACATTATTTATTATATAAAAGTTTACCAATGTTTTAATTTTCTTACAAAAAATGTTTTAAAAGGAATTTTTATGTCATTTTCCAGACAAGGCCTCTTTCGATTTTACCAAAAACGTGAAAGGAATATTTTTTTTAATGTGTACAATATGAATGGTATTTTATACCATCATAATAAACTCATTTTCTTGAAGATTACTTTATAAGTATCAATTTTTATTTTTAAATAAATGGATTTCCAAAATATTTTATGAAATTTTAGTGATTTTCAAAGTAGAAAGGATATTTTCTTGAAAAAATGTTCCACATGATTTCTTAAAATCCTTTTTTTTGTCTAAGGTGACATCCATTCATGATACTTATGATTTCATACGGATATGATCCAACGATACTAAATTTATTCAATATATGGATGGTTTATGTTTATGATAAAAAAATGATCATGAAAGCATTTTCTCATCAACAGGTTATACCATGATGAATTGATTATGAAACTCACTTCTCTCTATATAGGTTATCCTATGATGAGAGGATAAATGATTATGGATCCCATTTCATTTCAACATGTTATGCTATGATGAGATCTTTATGAAACCCATTTATTTTAATAGGTTCCGATATGATGAATGTTTTATGATATTATGGAACAAGTATGTATGATTTTTAGTATGTGATGCATGGAAATTTTATCTCACTATAATGAATTATGTAATAATGGATAAATCATGAGTAAATATGATATTCATGAACATTATTACATATTCACAATGTTATTCATGAACTTGATTACATTTTTGAGATTTTTTCATCTCATTGGATGAACTCTAGTGAGTTCTCTATTAATATGGTTCCTTTTTTCATTTTCCTTTCCCTTAATGATGTTATTATGGTGCATGCTATCATGACCTATTTTTAGTGTATTCGTTTGTTCTTCCATTTTATTCCAATTTAGGTTGACTTAAGAGATGATATTGGGTGATTGTTCTACTATGAGTATACTTTAGGTGTTATATACTTTTTCCTACAATGTATAGTAGTTTTATAGGAAGTTTCAAATGTGCCTCATACTAAATATTTTTTTCATTTATTATAACTTAATTAAATTCATTGATTAAATTGTTGGAACCTTGGTTTACCACTTGGTAAAATGTGATGGTTTGAGGTTATCAACCACATATTGAACTACCCTTGAGGTGTTTTCATGTATTTAACCCTTTAATTGCAACAACGTTGTGTGTGTGTGTGATATTTTCATCTTAGTAGGAGCCTTAGTGAATTTAAAGAGATATTATGATATATATATTGACTCATATCTATGTGATAAATGCTATTAAGTTTATTAAATGGATTATTTGGAATTATTTTAATGAACTAATGGATTGTGAATGACTAATGAAATGGTTATGATAATATAATGTGTCATTGACATTTTCACTCTCTTAATTCAAAAATATGTTGAATCCCATGGACATTTCAACTCCATAAATTTTTAACTACAATGAATTCCATGGACATCCTACTCTATGGATGAGGATTATATTAGATTTCATGGAAATTTATACACCATGGATCTGGATTACTTATGATTCCTTAGACATTACTACTTCTCGGGTCTTTTAGTTGGGTCTAAAACTTGATTACATGGAATAGGCCATCAACGATGGATTGGTTTTTTATACCTTGGATCCATCATATTTAGTCTTGAAGCTATGAGTAAGACTTGATCTTTTATACCCTGGATGCAAACCATTGGGTATTACACTAGATTACTTGGCATAGGCAGTAGTGGATTTTTGTCAAGATTTACATATTTACCTCATAGGGGTATTTGTTTATAGTTTTTAGACTATAGAGTATAAAACCAGATTTATCCTGATTTGCAGTTATCCAATGTTATGGTTTCTCATTTATAATGAGGCATGTTGGATGGACATATTTACTCTTTCTTATTCATTCATATCACTGTTATGTATAATTCACACTATTATGTCTTATATTAAATAGGCTAGACTTTTTATAGACACTTCTGGTGGTGGCCTAATAAGTGTTAACTAACACTATGTTTAGGCTGACATTGGTTACCTGGAAAGCCTTCATAGACGTCGACAGAGACCAGGGAAATCAACCACTTTACAATGCCAGATTTGTCATTTTTAGGATCAGAGTAGAATAGGACCTAGCTATGGTTGTGATTCTAGCTTGAGATAGATTCATTTTGGTCTTTTGTACTTTTGACACATGTATTGTACTGGATGTCTACTTCCATGTTTTACCCTACATTTTTAATAAATACATGACATAGTAATAATATTGTAGACAAAAATTCCCTTGGATTTCTTATTATTATCTTTATCTAGATAATTATCTATTATTCAATTATTTGATAATATTATTTTATTGATTTTTGAGAATACACCACTGTTCTTCACTCTGATTATAAGGGTATAGTCTCCCCACTATTCCACCTTAGACCCTTTATTCTAGTTGGAAGTCTCTGGATTATGGGGAGGTGGGATTGAGCCCTTGTGACCAACTATCTTGAGGCATTGTTTAGTGGCTCCCGGGTTAGGATGTTACAAAATGGTATTAGAGGGTTTTTTCTTATCTTTCCATTCTATTTGCAGGAAATAAAAAGGATATTAGGAACAAATTGGAATTTGGTAATGAGCTACTCCTAGGATTAGCTAACCTATGTATAGTAAAAATATAAACTACATTAGATGAGGAATTTTTTTTCTAATTTTTATTATTATAGTTGATTCGATTCCAAAATTTGGTGACGCATGTGCTATGTGATGTTATTATTTCTATTATTGATGAATTTCATTTTATCCTTTCTCGATATGTCAAGAAATCATTAATCAATCATCATTTTAGGACCTTATAGGATTGACATATCATGAAAATTCCATACCATATAGGATGAATTTCATGACTACGTGAAATTTATTTTTATTTAGCTATGTTTTTATCAGCTAACATATCTTGAATAATATTGAGAAAAACAATTAGTACTTGGATTTCCTTATATAACCTAAAAAATGTTTTCCTGTATAGGATATAATAGACACCTTAAGTAGTCAATTATGTAACATTGAGTCATGGACCATTGGTGGCATGGACTAGAACGTGTTGTGTTTAGGATTAAATAGACCCCACACTTTAGTTTATATGGTGTATGGGCCCTTATAAATTGGAATTGGTGATCCATTTGGTTCAACTAAATAAAGAGTGCTGTAAAAAAATTGAATTTAAATCATCATCATCATGTAAATTGTATTCCAATAAAGCAACCCGACAAAGCAAAATGGGACCAAAGCACCCCAAAGAACGAGCCTAAGGAGGCCAAAAATAGTGGAGGTCGAGGGAATCCCCTCGAACCTAGTTATCCCCCTCTGGCTTCATGGTGATAGCAGAATGAAAATAGAAATTGTTCAAACTGAGGGAATCAAGATAAGAATGGTGGTCCAATACCTTATTCCCCTCATTCTAAGTGTGGACGACGCTAATGTTTCTGCTGATCATGCCCCTGTACTCCCTTGTAATGTAGTGGATAGAACATGGAATGGATCTGGAGCCTTGAAAGGTTTTTTGGAGGATTTGGGAATCAGTTTCAACCTTTGATAAGATGATCCATTTTTGACGACAAAGTGAGAGTCCCAACAGCATCGCCATGGCCTCAGCCTGGATAGAAGAACCGTGCCCCAAACCGCCATAGAAAGCCATGATGACCGACCTGAAAGGGTTTCACACCACCCATCCTCCTTGAATCACCCCCATGCTTCATGAAACATCTAAATTATGTTTGATCCCTCTGAGGGGTAGTGATAAACAAACCCAATTTCCTCTACTGTTTCTGTTACCCTAATAAGCCCTATCATTGTGTGTCTAAAGTTGTTAGTGAGTAGCCACCTCATTCCATTTTCTAAAGGATCTGATCATGTCTTGGAGGAGAAACTTAGTATGAAGTAAGATTCCCTAGCTAGAAGCAATAGTCCCTTCACGTCGAGCCTTGTTCCATGCTTTCCAAATCGACCAACATCCTGCATGGAGGACCATAGTGCGGGCCATCTGCTCAGGGCCACTCTCCTCCACACCAAGAAATCATTGATCCAAAAAAGGCATGTCGACCATGCAGTTATCATAGATTGCTATGAACTCACCAAAATTTTTCCACACCACCCTCTCCCATTATCCTTCAAAGAACAGGTGACTCGTGCTCTCCTCATAGTAATCCTAATAGTAGTGACACCTTGAAGCCAACAAGATGTTGTAGTACCTAAAATTTTTATCTGTGGGAATGGTCTTGTGGAACAGCCTCCAAGTAAGAAAGTTTTGTTTGAGTAGAGTGCCTTTGGATCATAGGATCTCATTCCATGAGTCACTCTGATCGACAGGGGCCATAGATCATCAGAAGCCTCTTGAAGAAAATGACCCCAACGCAGAGGAAGAGAAGACACATCTATCCAGTTCGGAGTTGATCTTGATAAGGTTGAAGGAATCACGTTGGACTTCGTCCAGGACTACTTCAATGAACTTCGGGTGAGCACTAGCCTCCATGAAGGTGATCATTGTGCCCAGGATCCCCGAAAAGCTAAGGACTGTCCCGACCCAATTGTGATGCCAAAAAAGGATGTCCCCCCTCCCCATGATCCATCTCGACTAAGGTTCCATTAGAGAAATAATAGGGCAAATAACTGACTAGAAAGGGTAAGCTAGGCCAACTTCCCTGAACTCAGAGCCTACATGGAAGTTGTGCATGGTAATCCCCCATAGCATGCACTTTTACTGAACCTCCCAGGCTATCTTTTCATGCATGAACTGAATCGTATCTTCAAGCCGGCGAACATTTATTTCGCCTTCCCTAGATGGAATTTCCACCCTATCCTAGGAATCCCAGTGATGCCTACCCCTCGAATGTGGATCCCAGATAAAAACATCGAGGATCTTAGCAATCCTTTTAATGATACTCTTGGGGACTTTAATCTAAGAGAGAGAGAGTGGAAGGGATGGCAAGGAGATCTCTATTAACAAGAGTTATATGTCCCCCAAATGATGGGAAGATGTTCTTCTAGTTGAGAACTCGTTTGGCAATCCTCTTGATAGTGGCGTCAAAGTCACATACACGGAGTCTCCCCATAAAATTTGGGTCACCCAGGTATTCCATAGGGAAGGACCCTCTATTCATATATAGGCTTTTCTAAATAACATGGATCTAAGAAGTGGCGTAGCCTTAAGGTATGAAGAAGTTTCTTTTAGACTATTTGATGACCTTCCCACTCTAGAAGAAGTACTCCAACATAATCCTGTTGAGGCCATTAATATACCACCAACTGGAATTCGTGATGATGAATGTTTCACCCATGAACATTAAATTAGAAATAGGGGAAGCTGTCCTTATTCTATGATAAGTAGTGACCTCCCCACTGTTGGTGCCCTTGTGCTGGTGTCTAATGAGGACATCCTAAGATATAATGAAAAGGATCAGGGACAAGGGTCACCTTACCTCAACCGATGAGTAGTCTGAAAAAACCCATAACTTTTTCCCAGAAAAGTGACAGCCAACCAAGAAAAGGTGAAGCACCTGAACATGATTTCCACATTCCATGGACAAAACCCATTCTTTCCATAACCTTGTTGATAAAACCCCAATCAACCTGATCATAATCTTTACTCATTTCAAGCTTAATATCCAGATTAGAACAGTGAGTCTTGAAGTTCAAGTCTCTGATCATTTCATGTGCAAGAGTAATGGCCCCCAAGATGGACTGCCACTTCATGAATCCATGTTGTTCCGAAGACACACACTGGGGAATATGGGGGACCACTCTTGCATTTATTAGGCTATCCAAAATCTTATACAGAAAGTTACACAGGATTATTGGCCAGTAGTGAGATATGGAGGAAGGGTGCTTGATCATAGGCTGTAAAACAATAGTCGTGGCATAGGCATCCCTAGGAAGGTGACACCTTGGAAGAAATCATGAACAATAGAGAAAACATATAATTTAACAACATTCCATGATGCTCTATAAAACAATCTCAGTAACCCATCAGGGCATAGACCACATTCAGGATTAAGCCTCATCATAGCTCCCTGAATTTATTTATCATCTGAAATAGAACTCATGT
Source organism: Viscum album (assembly GCA_963277665.1). Taxonomy (NCBI): domain Eukaryota; kingdom Viridiplantae; phylum Streptophyta; class Magnoliopsida; order Santalales; family Viscaceae; genus Viscum; species Viscum album. Next base: position 1,797,184,176 of record OY728120.1, read on the forward strand.
TGGCATTGTCATGGGACAAAATCTTGTTTATGATCACATAAAAAAAACCCTTCCTCCCCCAGATAACCATTTTGAATGTGGGTATTAGGACCATCAAGTAGATATTTCAAGGAGGCCAGGGTCGTAGCACCTACATTTTCTTTTTTTTCAAAGTACCTACCATCATCCAGTAAGATTTTAGGAGTCACCACGCACCTACATTCCTTAATACAATCATGGAAGAAGCTTGTGTTTCTATCACCCTCCCTAAGAAACTTGATCCTCAAATCCTCCCTCACCATGCATTCCTGCTTAAGGAGCATATCATCATGAACACTCTTCTTATTGGACATATTTTCAAACACCCTATCATCCCAGTCGACCTCCAGGTTTTCCTCTAGGCGATTCACATTCTTCAAGGTTGTCGTAATCTTACTATCTGTTGGGGATTGAGCTCTCGACCACTCTTGAAGCCTTTCCTTGAACCTTCAGAGCTTGATATGAATGAAAATCCATGAATTTTCCTAATAATTATCTCCCTAAGTGTCACTAACCAGGTAATGGAAACCTGGAAGGCTATCCCAGGGATCATAATATCAGAATATTGTAGATTTATCATGTCGTGAGGAAAGGGAAATAAGTAGGGGGGGGGGGAGTGATCAGATAATCCCAGTACAAGGTGCCTTAACTTTCTGTTGGGGAAAATGGAGATGGCATGTACATTGTCTAGGAAATGATCCAGACGACTCCACAAGCGGTTCATCCCATTCTGGTAATTATAACATGTGAAACGGTCTCATGAGAAGCTGAGATTAGAGAGCCCTTTCCCAGTAATGAACTGAACAAAGTCCATGATTTAATTCCTCTGAAACGGGCCTCGACCTTTCCTATCCTCTACGTTAGCGACCAAATTGAAGTCCACCTCGATAATTCAAGGAGTGTTTCCTAGATCAAAAGAATTTAGGTCACTCCATAGGGATCTCCTTTGAGTTTCATCATAGCTCCCACAGGTTAAAGATATAAAGATATTCCTGCTTCCATACCCCACTCACGTAGTGATGAACTAGTTTCAAGCCTGCACCAGATCCATAGAGAAGTTTCTATGACACAGAACCCATATATGACTATTAGAAGGGTCGCCATGAAATCATCCATGCGTATTGATTTTCCTAGAGAGGTCATTGAGTTTTGAAGGAGACAATTTTTGCTTGAGAATGGCTAAAATGGAGGCCTTGTGGCTTCTAATTTCTCTAGTGAGGAAGTTCACATTAACTTGGGCTCCAATGCTGCAGGAATTACTGATGATTATGTGAATCATTTATCAAAGATTATCCTTGAATTGACCCTAGAATTTGTGTCCTTATCTAAGTGATAGGAAGGGTACTCTTTTAGGTTCCTCGATAGAGAGTGCGTAAAAATTCCTACTGACTTTGGAACCAGTAGAGGAGCTAGAGATTGGGTCATCCTGGGGTCATTAGAAGGATGGCCTCTTGCACTAGAAGGGGACCATAATACCCGCCTTTGAAGCCTGGGACATTGAAAGGTGGTGGCTAACTTCGAAATCTGCAAGGTGTTTGAAACAGTTGAGACTGAATGCCTCCTAGAGTAGATACCCTATGAGCAGACCAAATCTGTGTTCGTCCACCCAGAGTGCGAGTGATGGTAGTTTTGTCTTATGTCATCAGTGTAGAAGGTGGAGAAACATGATTAGTTAGTATGATAGAGACCCAGTATGGTTCCAAGATTACATCAGGATGGGCCATCTACAATGTTTTTTTGGACCATTCCTCCAGTGGTGAGAGGTAGGGTTTGACAAAAACTCCATATTACATAGTAGGATTCATAGATCTATTTATGGCTAAGAGCTAGAGTACTATTGGTTAATCCGGATCAGGAGGTATTCATGGCCAGGGGAGCCAGACACCAGTTGCACCTCAATAGTAGAGTGGTCCTACTCAGGGTAGTTAGGATGATTACTAGGGAAATGTTTTAGGGTGTATATTGTTAGGACATCCTACACCTAAGCAGAAAATAATCATTCCATCTATAGTGAGAGGTACAATCTTATTAGCCTATACTAGTATCTTTTATTTTTGATAAAAGTTGTTATCTATGCATCATATCTATAAAAATTTTGGAGATTCGTGGGTTATTTTTTTTATCTTTTGATGGTTTCAGGAAACTTGATTCCCCATTAGGGATTAGATCAGAGAGTGTACACCAATGCAAGGATTACCCCCTTTATATAGGTGGGTGTCTCTTCTTATGAGATATTTTCATCTTTGAGATGAAAAAGTCTTAATTTAATTCTCTGGATGGAATGGGTGGTTTTTTATCATGATTTAGTATATTTATATCACTGGAGGGATTCCACATCAGCAAAGGGTGGCGTTTTTATTCACAAGGTTGAATGGGATATATTGGAATTTAGTGTTTGACTAAAGAATATTTGTCTAGGTAGGATGAAAAACCAGATTTCTAGATTATATCTAGATGATCAGGGAACATTACATGAAAAAATACGTCTAAAGGTTGATTATTTTAGGGATGTCTTCCAATATAAATTTTATAGTTAACCTCCTAGGAGATAGGTGCAATTTTCAATTGATCTAGTTTGAGTATATGCATTAGTATCAATTCTTCCTCATAGGATAGTCATTGTTGAGTAGAAGGGGATAAAGAGACAGTTATAGGACTTGGACGCGAAGGGGTTTATATGGCCCAGTAATTCTCCATGGGGTCCACTAGTCCTTTTGAGACAAAGTATGATAGAACCCTTAGGATATGTGTGGATTAATAAAAATTTAACCTATTTATGGTAAAAAACCAATATCACTATCCATTGATAAGTGATATCTTCAAACTCTGAGGAGCTTGACTTTTCTAAAAAATTGATCTAATATGAGGTTATCATTGGGTGTGTGTTCAATCTTCTAACACACATCATACAATGTTTCAAAGAATGTATTTTTTATATGAGTATCTAGTTATTTCATTCCGCATCATGAATGTTCCGGTTGTTTTCATGGCACTAATGAACCAAGTTTTTCATCATTATCTAAAATTGTTTGTGGTGTTATTAATGAATGATATCTTGGAGTATTCAAAAAATTTACATGACCAAGCCAAAATCATGATATTTTTATATAAAAACTAATACATTAGTATTTATATAAAAATATCATAACGTAACAATTATGGATGAAAAAAATTCACCTCCAAGGTAATATTATCTTAGAGATAGAAGTAGCATTTGACCCAAAAAAGTGAGAGATATAATTTCATGGGATTATCCAAAGAACATATTTAAAATACAAAGTTTAATAGGGATATCTTGATATTATAGTATTCTCATAAAATACTTCTCAAGATTAGAATCACCTCTTATGGTAATGACTAAGAATGGTGTGATGTTTATATGGTCAGATGCCCACAAGACATCCTTTTAGCAGCTGAAAGGGAAGATGACTTTAGTTTCACTCTTGATTCTACCAGATCTAGGTAGAATCTATACAATATATTGTGACAAATCATGTATTGGGTTGGAGAATCTTTGATGAAAGAGGATAAAGTCATGGAATTTGAGTTTTGTCAGTTGAGGCCACACTATAGGAACTACCCAATGCATGATTTTGAGTTATCCATTATGGTACATTCCTTGAATAGTTGGAGGTATTATTTACTAGGAGATAATTCTTCATTGTACAGAGACTACAAGAGTATCAAGCATATATTTACACATCATCTCTAGAGTCTTAGGAAATAAATTTGGGATCAATAAATAAAATATTTTGAAATTCATATTTCCTATATACCCAAAATTAGAAATGTATTTTTCGATGAACTAAGTAGGAGGAATCATATATAGTCCATTAAAGAGGATAGTAGAGAGTAGATGATTTAGGAATTATTCTATGATATTCTCTTAGAGGTGTAGGGTAGTTTTTGTTAGACTTTTATATCATCCTAATAAGTGAAATACACTCTTATGGATAGAGTAAGGATGAGATAGTTACAGTATTCTGAGGTTTTAGTCATAAGGGAGAATGTGGTAGGTGAGGACCTACCTCATGTTTGGATGATTAGGGGGCTAAAATTATATGAATTCATGGATTTTTTCTACGTTTCAGTAGACATGTGAGAGGATCTGATGTAAGAATTTAATTCATGTTCTCAGGAAGTGCATCCTAGTTTAGCCAAAATATATTGGGATTTACTCCACCATCAATGGTGGCAGGGTCTGAAATATGAGGTAGTTGGTTTTTCCACAAGGTGCTCCACCTACCAGTAGGTGAAGGAAGATCACTATCGAATAGCTAGTCTTTTACAATATTTATCCATTCCTGAGTGGAAATGTGATGATATTTTGATATATTTCATGACTGGGTTATTGAGGTCACCTTGAGGTAGTGATGTTGTATGGGTGGTTGTGGAAAGGATCTTAAAGGTCAACCATTTCCTTATGATTAGGGTAGTAACTCATAAGATGATCTTGGGAGACTTTATATCCATAGGATTGAGGGAATTCATAGGGTTCCTTATACCATTTTATTGGATAGGGACACTAGGTTTACATATTGGTTTTGGAAAGGATTACTGAGGGAATTGGGTGCACATGTGTTTCTAAGCATGAAATAACACCCTCAGACTGATGGATAGTCAGATCACACTATACAGGTTATAGAATATATTCTTAGGGTATAAAATATTGATTTAAAGGGTACTTGGTAAAGGCATATACCCCTGGTTTAATTAACCTAAAAACATATCTATCGGGTGACTATAAATATGGAACCTTATGAGGCTTTGTGTGGTATACCATGATGATCACATCTTTCCCAATTAGTGGTAGGAGAGGCATCACTACTCGGAATTCATATTGTGTAGGAGAATATAAAGTAGGTCTAGTTGATTTGAAAATGGATGGCTACTACACCGTCTGGATAAAAATCCTTTATTGATTTCCTTTAATGACCTATGGAGTTCAAGGTCAGTGATTAGGTCATTTAATGTATCTCTTCAAGGTTAGGTCATAATCAGATTAAGATATATGGTAAGATTTCACCATGATATATCGTTCCTTTCGATATTTTAGAGGGAGTCGGGCCAGTATACTATTTTTTGCAGTTACCTCAAAGGTATTGAACCATGAAAAATGTCTTCTATGTATCTCATCTATGTTGTTATGATTTACACCCAGCTCATACTCTTTATTTTAATGAGGTAGAGTTATAGGTAGATGAATCCTTTGAGGATCATCATACATGTGTCATTTATTAGAGAATGAAGGATCTCAAAGGCTGGATAGTTCCTCTTGAATGGGTTTTATGGAAGAATTATCATGTATAGGATGAGGGTATGGAGTGGGAGGCCTATGTACATGATCTGTAGCTATAGTTATTCTTATAAAATTCTTGACCACACATGGAAGGGAAGTTCAAGGACAAATGGATTTAATGGGAAAAGAATGTAAGATAAGGTGTTTTTTGATGAGGGGATCCATTTTATCTGGGTATACACTTGTTTTAATTTTAAATTTTTCTTAGACCCTATAGTCAGCAATGTGGATGATTTGGGTTGTTTTGGAAATAATAAAGAAGGGAGATAACAATTTGAAGTCAGCCAAATACATGGTGTGTATTTGAAATACACAGTGTGAACTCAATACATGATGTGTATTGATCTAGCTAGAACCTTTCATGATGTGTAATGGTTTCTACCTAGTGGGTAAAAACCTGAACATTACATGTTTTTTAAATCATACATTCCATGTAATCTCCTTAGGTTTGTTTTTTAATAGAAGGTGTAGGGCATCATTTTTAGGATAGATCCCACACCCCTCTCATCTTACACATAAGGGGACCACCATAGGAGATCAATGGAATCGTAACCTAGGATTACTCTACAAGTAAATAGGATTTTAACATCACTAAAAATGGCCTTTATCAGTGCTAGAGAAGCACTGGATATCGGACTGTGATTAAAATCCAAAGTCTTTATCAATGCTAAAAAAACTAATAATGGGGTCCTTTATCAATGCTAAAAACACTGATAAATGGTTCCTTTACCATTGATTTTAGAATCACCGATAAAGGAAAACATTTATCAGATATTTTATTTACTGCTAACAATTTAAGACATTATCAACACTTCTAAAACCATTGATAAAGGGGCTTGTTGTAGTGTGTTATAACAATACACTACAACGCCAATGCAGTATTCTATAACAGCACACCACATCACCAAAAAACAACAAAAAATTAGTTTAATAAATTATTAATACATAATTTAAATGAAATAATATTTACCACCAAAATACAAGAAAAAATACACTATATTATAGAGATTTCAAACATTTGTTTATATAATTACATAAGTACAAGTTATTACATACATTCAAAAACATATATGTTAGATTGTCTTCTTATCCTAACCCATGCTCAAGAAAAAAAAGGAATTGTATAAGAAAATATTATTATGTTATAATATTATAAAAAAAGTATTAAAAAGTGTTAATTTTATACTAAACTTTGATTTATACCAGGAACAATGCATATTATATTGAGTTGTTGTTAATTGTTACACATAAAACCATTTATTGTTCGTATCCAAGAATTATCTCTAGGAAAATCAACTAAATAATTATAAGATAAAAATGATAGGGAAATTAATTATGTAATAGAAGATAGAATGATGGAAAAAAAATCTAGGCTCATTTTCTCATTTTTGGTGATGTGATTCTTGTTTTAAACTAAAATGATACTTATACATTGAAAATAATCACTTGGAGTCAGACCAGTCATGTAGTTAATTTGTTGGAGGTATGATTGATTCTTAATCCTCTAAAATGACTTATGGATAATTGTTCAAGATTATAAAAAAAATATGAATGCATTTTCATGGTTTTGAGTATGTCACTTTTCATGTTTACTAAAATGTCATTTTAAACTGGAAACATGCACTTTGACTCATATCGATCACATTATTTTTCGGTTTTATTTGAGAAAAATTCCTATACTCAAAAAATGACATATGAAACCATTTTATAAATTATTAAGAAAATCCAAGTATGTTTTCATGGTTTTAAATGAGTGACTCTTTTTGAACTAAAATGTCTATTTTAAACTGATAACAGACACAATGAGTCATACTGGTCACACCATGCATCGTATTGAGGTTCAAAATATTTATACACATCCCAAATAACTCATGTATCATTTTCCTAAATTAATAATACTATTTTAATTCTTCTTATTGTTTTTTATTAGGTTAGTTATCCTTTTTTCTAAAATTGATGTCAATTTTAAATATAATGATATACATAGAGTCATTCTAGTCACATATATAATCTGATTGAGGTCTGTATGATTCATGCAGATCCAAAATGATTTATATATTGTTTTCGTAGAGTATAAAAACAATTTGAATGAGTTTTATCAGTTTTGAGTATGTCACATGACTTTTTTACTTAAATGTAATTTTAAAATACAAATATGTACTTTGATTCTTACTGATCACATCGTGTATCAGTTTAATGTGAGATTAATTCCTACACATCACAATTGATTAATGAATTAATATCATAAATTATCAAAAAAAATCCATGTATGTTTTCCAAGATTTCAAGGAGTGAAACTTTTTGAACTAAAAAGTTGATTTTAAACTGATAATAGATACTTTGAGTCATACTGATCACACTATGTTTCGGATTGATGTGAGGTTGGACCCTACAAGTCCCAAATGAAATATGTAATTTTTTACTAATGTATAAAAAATTATTAATGTGTTTTCTCACTTTAGAGTATGTCACTTGTATTTTTTACTAAAATTTCATTTTAAATTGGAAACATACACTTTGACTTATATTGATCACATCGTGCATTGGTTTGATTTGATACCAATTCTCACACATCAAAAATGATTTATGAATTAATTTCCCAAATTATCAAGAAAATATAAGTGTGTTTTATTAGTTTTTAGTGAGTAACACTTTTTGAAGTAAAATTTTGATTTTGAATTGATAACTGGCACGTTGAGTCGTACCAAGAACATCCTGTATCATATTCTGGTTTGGATGATTATTACACATCAAAAATGACTTATAGATCATTGTTTTAATATATCAAAATAATCAAAATATTTTTTCTCAGTTTTGAGTATGTCAGTTGTATTTTTTACAAGAATTAATTTCAATTTTAAATAAAAATAAGTGCCTCGATCCATGTCTGTAACACCTTGTGTCGGGTGAGGTGAGGCTAACTCCTTAACATCCCAAAGACTCAAAACAATCTTAACTGACAATGTTAACAAGATTCACATTGCCTTTCATTGTTGAACTTACAACACTATATATTGAATCAATGTTATTAGCCAAAGAATCTTTCTCATTGTTTAAATACACAAGAGAATAGGAATCTCATATGCCCATTATATCATGAGAAGTTTCCACACTGAGAAAATAAGCTTCATCTACTCTTTCAGATTTCAACAAATAGAAATATTTTTTAGAAAAGAACATTTAATCAATATGCAGTGATAGAAGATCAATAAAGAAATGAAATAGAAATCATGGTGAGATTGGTAAAAAGGGAACGTTTTATCTCTTTTATATCTTATTGCAGATATTTTAATTAAAAATATGATTTCCCAAATGATTTGTGAAAAAAATAAGTATTAAATAAAAAATATAACAATATTAACTTAAAAAATAATAGATAAAATAATGAAAAAAATAATCAAATTACTAATATTAATTCATCTTTTCATGATGGTTTTATGCATTCTTGAGGAATTTCCTTATTGTTATTATCTCAGTTGCAGTCTGGAAAAAAATCCACCAATATAAGAAAAAATTATTATGTGAGTAATACTATAAGAAATTAAATTAATCATAAATATAAAATAATACATTAATTATATGGACACTGATTTTACTGTTTAAACACCAAGATTAACTATGTTATTGAGAAGTGTAGGGAACATGAATGAAAGTGATAAATTCTTACACTATAGGGTTGAAATTTTTTTGAGACAGAATAAGTATGTGGAATTTTTGGAGCATAAATGCATGAAATATGGACAGACATCCCCAAATCGAACAAAATAATCCAATTGAATAATAAAAATAATCTTATGTGAGTAAAACTAAAAAAAAAAATATAAATATGAAATAATACATTAATTATATAGATAATTATTTTATTTTGAAAACATTAATATTACATATTTAATTAAGTAGAGGAAGTTTCATTTCTCTTCTTTCAAAGGATGTGGAGGGGACATGAAGTAAAGTGATAAATTAAACACTATAGATGTGAAAAGGTTTTAATATAGAAGAATTATGTGGAATTTTTAAAGAATAAAGGCATAAAATATGGATATAAATCATCTAAAATAAACAAACTCTACAAGGAATAATTAAAATTAAATCAATTTTTCATTATATAATTTTTTTGTAAAATGGAGAAAGTATATCATAACATTACCTTTACATCTTCAAAAAGGGTTTTCTTCATTATAGTTTGTTCTTATAATGGATTGGTAACATAAACATGTGTAGAATATATTGCCTTCCTGAGTAGTCTAAAATTTAATTTATATTATGTTAATGAAATATAAAACATATAATATTTTGAGGAATAACCTAATATGTTAAAAAATAATTTTAACTTCTAATTTAACTCTTTTTATTTTTTAAAGGTTTTAGAGATTTGGATTATCTATCAAGAATCAAAATCTCATATTTGTGGTCCCCTCTAATGTATAAGACATTTTTTACATTTAGACACAAGAAAATTGATTGTGATCTCCCAATGAAAGGGTCATCATATATTAAATTTTCATCTGACCCTAAATTTTTTAGTTTCTAGTATGAAAATTGACCAATTCTTGTTTGATAGATCTGAGATATCAAATATTTTCAATACCTTTGATTCCATATTTAGTGGATCACCTTTTTCCTATTCCACACTAAAATTCAACTTCACGACGCCCATTTTATCAATTTTCACAACACTCATATTGTCAACCCATTTGAAATAGAAAATCAAAACATGAAATGTTGTATAATCTAAATCATATATCTGTTCGATAATGCAAAAATATGACATATTTTCATAAATTGGATTTCTATCCTTGGAACTATATGTGTGCATCACTTCTACTATAAGCATAACAACATTTTTTTCATTGTACTATAGTCATCACGTGTTTTATAGAATGTATAACCATTAATTAAAAAACTTGTGTAATATATAACTTTTTCGTTTGTACCCTAGCTATCCATTGAACTAATTCGTCAATTGAATTTATATTTTCATATAACTCCTAATATATTTTATCTAAGAAACATTTTATAAAATATTGATTATGTGAATTTGATATTCATCCTTCATCCATTGATGAATTGAAATCTCTAATAATTTTTTGGTCGACTTCAATGTATAGACCACCATTTTAACTATTATGTAAAATGTAAAGGTGCTCTTGTTCCCATTATGTGAAGGAAATTATAACAACATCACTTCCGAAAATCCCATCACCAATAATGCATCTATTGTGATGAGACTTTGGGAGACTTATTATTTCAACATTTGATAGGTAATTAGTAAAAAAATTAATATTGTCTTCAACAACATATCTTTTTCCAATAAAAATTAATGGCTGACTTTGATTCATGAAATAACCTTTAAAAAAATTATATACCATTAAATGGGGTACATAAATCTCTAATATACGAGACAAAATAGTTGAAACAGTTTAACCAAGTGAACCATTAGGTGGACCACTATATCATGGAATGGTGGTGGGAAGAACATTTCTAATTCACACAATTTTACTATAGCCTCCTTACTGATGTTTTGAAACATCATTGCATCTATTACATTAATGTGATTGTATTTGAAAAAAAAGTATATTCTGGTTAATGAATGCCATAAATTTTGAGGTTGACAACAATGTAATGAAATAGGCATCAAATCATTCATCAAAACATGAGAGTAGTGTGATTTTATTCATTGTAACTTTATATTAGTCATTGACATGTCATTCTTGATATTTGATGAATACCCCTATGTATCTTTTAAAATATTAAGGAAAAGTCAACATTTTAATTTTTCTTGTCTGGATAGAGTGTAAGGTGCTTGAGGAAGAAAATTATTCCCTTTACCCTTCACTATTTCCAACTCTTCCCTTATCCCCATGTAAATCATTTCCAACCTATCCTTGATGTAATCTTCCATTTTTTCAGGAACATATATAAATGATCCAATAACAATATCAGGTACATTTTTTAGATGCATGAAATCAAGAAAATATTTGACATAAAAACAATTTAAATATGATAATTCAAAGAAAATAGATCACTTCTTCCATCATAATTTCGTATGATTTTTTGAAAATGGTTTAACAGAAATAGTTTCAATATATTTTACTTTATTGAATATTTAATAAACAATTATTAGATATAGTTTTGTAACTCATTTGATATTCTGATCGAATGCTATCATCTAGGATCGGTATTTATTTCATCCAGTGATAACATTATGACATCCTAAATATACAGTCTTTGATGAATGCTTTAACCAAACTGACTATGTGTGTTTTTCACAAATGGGACACCCCAATATTTCATTAATTCTATAGCCTGAAAAATTTAAATAAGTGGGGAATTCATTTAACATCATGTACAACATGAAACTCAATGTGAATTCTTTACTTCTATGAGAATCATATATTTTAACACATGTATCCCACATCAATTTCAGATCTTCGGTCAATGGAGCCAAATAGACATCAATATCACTACCAGGTTTCTTTTCTATAGATATAATTAGAGAAAACATAATGTATTTGTGATTCATGCATAAATAAGGTGGTAAGTAATAATTTACCAACATTATGGTCCATGTACTATGAGTAATACTCTATACACAAAAAGGATTGTTTCCACTTGTAGACAAGGCAAGATGAATGTTTCTTAGCTCATTTCCAAATTTTGGATACTCGTAATCAATTTTATTCCACTAAGGAGAATATACTATATGATGTAGGTTCCCATATTTAATTAATCTATTTATATTCCATGTTAATTTTATCATAGTTTCTTAACATATATATAATTTTATAAACCATGTAATGATAGGAAAGTACCAAACATATTTCTATGGACTTGATGAATTTGTATTGTATCGATCCACACCACACATAGGGAATTTTAGGAGTGATTAATTGTACCTTAAAAACAATATAAAATCATTTGGAAAAGAATTTATTTTTTTAAATATCATACCCATTGAACGTAGAATAAATTTAGTGCCATATGTTTGACATTGTAGTTCATTTTCATTCAGTATAATACCATTCAGAAGACCAAGTCGTTCTATAAATCTTGTTTCACTCAATCTGTTGCCAGCAATAAAATTATATAACTTCTATACAGCTGAAAATGTTGTGTATTTATTACAATCGGTATACAATGGTCTCTTAGCATGGATATTAACTTCTTATAAAACTTTGTACAATCATTATGGCCATCTTCAAATTTCATTTTCATTTCTTCCCTGAAATCTCCATAATCATTTACACTATTATTCGTATAAAATGATTCATAGACCATAGTATCATCCAAATCGATGTGAAAATTAAAATTTTCCCCATTTATGGCCCAAAATTTATAGATATGATATATTCCATGACAAATAAAATTTCCTTATAAATCATTCAGACTAATTTTTCTTAAATAACAACAGCACAAACACAGACAAAGTATTTGAGAAGGGTCATATGCATGCTATATTGCAAACATGATGAACTCTTATTCACAACACGCATACTGTTTTGTCAAATGATTAGAGTTTATCCATTCTCGATTCATATACATCCTATTAAGTTCATAAAATATTCATTTTGTATAGTAAATAAATAAATTCACATAAAATATTCATTATCAAAGTTGAACGTTAAAGATAATTCTAATAAGGGAAAGCCTACATTTGATTGTTTCAAAGAATTTCATTATTATTTTAAGATAATGGGTAATTGAATTTAAGAAAATAATTTTTCAAATATGGTAGTTGTTATCCTTTGAATTTATCCAAAGGTGAAAGTTATAGAAAAATATCATCCTTATCAGCTCATCTTCCGAACAGTGATCATCACATTTTTTTGTTTGTAACTCATCCTCCATATATTATGGACATACACCTATGTTTCATAGAAGAATCTAAGAATTAGTAATCTATAGGATTATTAATGCTCATAGTAGTATAAGGAATATATAAAAGATGTGGTATGAGTCCCAAGAAACAAATTTGAATAATAATTAATTAGGATATGAAGTTTATGAGGATGAAAATACTACTCTATTGTGTTTTCTAAAAGGGGTAATGCCTCCCATTTATGAGAATTATATGGATGGAAATCAGAGATTCCTAAGGGCGGAACCAAAAGTCATTTTTAAAGAATGATCTTTTTTTTAGATGGATTAAAGTAAAACAAATATAATGGTTGTTAAATGTGTGATAAAATAAATGAATTGATTTTTATAAAGTATTAATTAGTGGGTTATCATTTGAAATATTGCTATATTTTTACAAAGGAATAGAAAACTAGTTAAACTAATTTTCGATTTGGGGCTGGTGAAAATTAATGGTAATTGTGTTTGAAAGAGGAAATTGAATTTTTGTAGTGAAAATTTGATTATATTAGATAATGAGATAATTAAATATTTGATTAAAAAGGTTGGGTTGAGATGTTTTTATGATGAAAATATAAAATTTATAGATATTTTTTTTCTAAATATAATAGGGATATTGTTAATAATTAGAATAATAATGAAACATTGAAGGATTTTAATGATGAATTGAGAGGTATATGGGGGGATAACATGGGGCTGATATAGACTCAAAATAAGACATTGATGGCGAGGAAAATGAAGAAATATTATCAACTATAAGAAATACAAGCAATGATTAAATCAATGAATATAATTTTATTGGTGATTGGACAGTTTTGGTGAAAACCCGGAGGAGTAAGACTACAAAAAAACCTCATTTCTTCCAAGTAGATTCTAAATAATTTTTAGAGGTTGGAAAGGATAATAATTGGATCCAATTTATACATGAGGATCTTGATATGAATGAAAACAATGTGACATGGGAAATTATTCTAAGGCTGTAAGATAGAAATGTTATCAGAACCAAGTGGGTGTTCTATAATAAATTCATTGAATATTGAATGGTGGCTCAAAATAAATAATTTATAGTGTTCAAGGGTAATTAGTAGATCAAATGAATTTATAGTTATGATAAATTTACTCCCATAGCCTAGTTATAAACTATCTGATTTTTCTTGGTTATTTCATTGAAAATGTCGTTAAAATTATACCAAATGGATGTCAAATCTATGTCCTCAATAGAGTTCTTAATGGGGGAGTATACATTGAGAAAATGGATGGGAAAATTATGGATGAAAATGAGATAATGTTTTTTCAGTTAAATAATTATTTGTATAAGATAAAGAAGTCATCGAGGACTTGACATTTGAGGTCGTGTCAATACCTAAGAAAGCATTTTTTTAGTGAGGTATAGTTAATCACATCATATGAATCAAGAAAGAGAATTATCAAAGGATATTGGTAATCATATATGTCAAAGTCATAATATATGTGGATTGGAAAAAGCACAATGAATTTTTTTTTGGATCACATGATGTACGATACCAAGATGTCTAGGATTTGTGAGTTAAAAAATTTCCTTGGTTTATATGTAAATCAAGGAAATCATAACACATTAATTTCTCAATAAAAATATAAAAAAGGGGTTCCCAAGTAATTTTAATGAAATATTCCAAACCGATGAAAACATCGAGGGACATTTAGATGAATTTTTCAAAATTTGATGATTGTAAATAAGTAGATATCCTGGAATATAGGTATTGGGAGCCTATTACACCTCACAACAACATGACCCAATATTAGGTTTGATATATATCAAGTCTCAGAATACCAATGTTGTCACAAGGAAAGCTACATCCAATTGGGGAAGGTGATACTTAAATATATCTTAAAAATAAGGAATTTTGGGCTATTTAATTATTGGACAGTGCAACTAGTTTTGAGGGGATACACAGATGTGGGTTGGGAAGGTTCAGTGGATAAACGCGGGAAAGTAGAGATATCAAAAAACATGGATTTCACTCAATCCTTGGTTTCATTCAACCCTTGAATCATTCGAGCCTTGGATTTTAGCCTTGTAATAGTCGAAGACAAGATTCTATCTAAGATTTGATCTTGGATTAGACAAGGAGGAGCGCCGAAAGTAGGTGGCTTCCATGGAGAGCTTCAGATATCGTGAACACATTCGCAATGGTTGGGGTTATTAAAATAGATTGGGACATAATTATCAACACTTCCAAAAATTATTTGATAAATATCCCTTTTATCAATGCTAAGTTAATAAGCGTTGATAAAAAGAAAATTTATCAACACTTTTCAAGCACTGAAAAATATCTATCTCTATCAATGTTAAAAAAAGCGTTGATAATGAATCCTTTTCTCCGCACTCATAACGGATTTATAATTATAATTATAAATAAAAAATATCCATATATTTATATAGTTATATATTTATTTAATTGACATATATATATAGTAAATATATTATTTATTTAAATATAATTATTATAATTTAAAAAAAATTAAATATATAATTATTTATTTATAATTATAAAAATTATTTTCAAAAAAATAATTATATCAATATATATATTTATATAATTATATATATATGTATATTAAAAATATATATATAATTATAATTATAGTAAATATATTAATTATTTAAATAAATTTATTATGATTTTATAAAAATTTAAATACATATAATTTTTTATTTATAATTACATAAATAATTTTTTAAAAAATAATATTTATTTATTTATGATTATAAATGTATAAATATATTAAATATATATTTTTAAATATATTTATTTATAAATATTTTTTACAAATATATTTTTAACATTATTAATGAATATTTAATCTTAAGGGCATGAATTTTAAAAATGAGTGAAATAGATTGATTTAAAATTAGTACGTTTTAACAATATTGAAAAAATAGATAAGTTTTATTAATTAAATATAAAGTAACAAAAAAATATGGATATATATTGAAATAAATATAAATACATATTGAAAATATTAAAACATAGTAAATATATATATATAAAATAAATAATAGAAATTGATTAAATCCAAAAAAAATAAAAAAATAAAACATAATACATATTAAAATTTAATAAATTATACATAACATTTAAAATATTAAAAATAAATAAATAAGATATACTGATTCAAAACATAATATATTAAATGTGTCTTGTTATAATTAAATTGTAAAAAACACTAAAATTTGAATAAATTACGTAAATATTAGGTGTATGTGTTTTTATATAAGATTTTATTAATTGTGTAAATATTTGTGTTTGTGTTGTATATAAAAATGCATTAATTACGTATATGTATGAGAAATCAATATAACACATGTATGATCTATGTTAAGTTGAAAAATCAAATGACATTAAATTATTTCTATTACTTCATGCAATTTGTCAGTATTTTTAATTCATATTAATTTTTAATTATAAACCATTATTCACAAAATAGATTACTATTTTAAATAAAGCATAAATAGTTTTTATTATATGATTCATATTTATATACATTCATATATATATATATTTATTTAATAAATACAATTTACTAATATTATCAACAATTATTTAATTACTAAAATGTTTAATATTTTTTTCAGTTTAGTTTATTTTAATTTTTATATGTTTCATTTTTATTTTACATACATATATATATTATTATATAATATTTATTAGTGTCTATAATTTATATAGGTTATAATTAATTTATTAATTTTTATCAATAATTTTTTAATTAATAAAAAATTTAATATTTTTTAAGAAAATCATTTTAATTTTTATTTATTTAATTATTTCATTTTTTCAGAACTTTATCAGTGTTAAAAAATAACTTTTAAATGATACTTTCATAGGCACTAAAAATAATTCATTAATAAATGGTATCTTTTATCAGCACTAAAAATAATGTACAGATAAAGTGACCCTTTATCAGTGCTAAAAAATAAAGCACTAATAAAGGGTACCCTTTATTAGTGCTTGTATTAGCACTGAAAAAAGGGAACCTTTATCAGTGCTTTTTGTTAGCACTCATAATGTCCAGCACTATTAAAGGCATGTTTTGTAGTAATTGTTTTATTATATTTCCAATTCAAATACAGTTTTGTGAGCCTTTTATCTCATTCGATCTGTGCTAATGAGTTATCCATTCCACTTGCACCATTTTTTGTTTTCCTTCCTCTCAACATATTTATTTAGGTGGTGGATCTTATGCCCATTTTTTGGGTATTCATCTGTTCTACTATTCTCTTCTAATCTAGTTCAAGTTATGATTCGATACTAGGACGTGTTCTACCATAGGTATATATTTGGTGGTATATACCTTTTCCTAAAAAATCTAGTTATCTAAATGTTGTTTCTAATGTTATGAACACTGAAACTTCCAAGAATATCTCTTAAATTAATTAAATGACTTTATTAAATTATTGGAACCCTGATAAGTCTCCTAATTAGTACCATGTGATGGTTGGTTGTTTCCAACCTCAACCCAAACCACCCACGAGGTGTATTTATGTGTCTTCCCCTTGAGTTACAACCCTGTTTTTTGTGTGTTCTCTCATTATATTATTGGTAACCTTAATGAATCAAATAATATATTAATAGATGTATTATTCCCTTTTCCAATGTGATTAAATGTTATTAAATTGATCAAATGGATTATGTGGAATGATTTGGATGAACTCGTGTCTTGATAATGACTAATGAAATAATTATGATAATATTATATTTCAGGGAAATTTCAACTCCACGAATTCCTAAATGTGTTCAATGACATGTACATTTCTACTCCATAGATTCAACACCACATTGAATCCCATGGACATTTATACTCCATGGATTTGAGATTATATTCAATGTCACATATATTTCTACTCCATGGATTCGAATTACTTGGGATCCCTTAGACATTACTACTACATGGATTCGACTACTGGTTATAACACTTCATTAAATGGATTAGGTTGTCGAGGGTGGCTTGGTCATTTAAACCTTGGATCTAGCTAATGTAATATGGACATGATGAGGATGACTTGGTAATTTAGAGCATGGATACATCCCTATGGGACCAACACTAGATTAATCTTCATATCCCATTGTGAATGTTTATCATGCTTTATGGATAGCCCTGGTATGGTTATTTGATTACAGTTGTTAGACTAGATAGTATTAAACATGATTTATCATGCTTTATAGTTAGAAAATGTTATGGTTTTAGTTAGAAATGATCTTTGTCAGCTAGAAAATATTACCCTTTGTTATTTATAAATATAACTATTATATATATCACACAATTTTTTGGATTATATGAAACATACTGAACTTGTTATAGGCACTACTGGTGGTGTTCAACTGATTGTAATCTCACACACTATCCGAGTTTATGTTGGTTACCTAGAAAGACTTCATGGATGCAATATACTCATTATGCTAGTGGAAGATAGTTCCTTTTAGGGATTTCTTACTTTTGAAACGTGTATTACACTAGATTCATTCTCCATGTTTTTCCTTCCATTTTGTATAGAGACATTTCATGTTCATCATATTTTATATGACACCGTCTTTAGTTTTTTTATTATTACTATCATCTAGATGTTTATCTGATGTTTAGTTATTTAATATTCTTCAAATATTTATATTTAAGATTTCACCATTGTGCTACACTCTGATTATGAGGGTATAGTATCCCTACTTTAACACATTATATCCACGTTGCTATTTGGTAGCCTATAGCGAGATGCACTTGAGGCCTTGTGACTCACTGGATTGGGGAACTGTTTAGTTTCTCCAAGATCAGGATGTTATAAATCACATAGTGGGAGATGATGTAGCTAACTTATGCACCCAATGTTTATGTGTCCAATTTTACAAAGGAAATATACTTAAATGATTCTAGTGTTGATCATAATGTTATGTAATAAATATTCATCTATTAATATGTAATATCTATGTCAAATAAGTTTGGGTATTTATAGATGGTATTCAAGGAAGGTTTAGTTAACCTTTTTAAATTAGGTTGAGAAACCTTTTTATATCCCATGGGATATCTATAAAGATATTTATATGGATACATATAATGATAAGTATAAGTATGAATCAAAGTATAAGAAAACTTCCTTGAATTTTGTAAAAGGATGGGTTTAGTGGTTTCCAAAAAATTGCATCCCTATCTAGATACAATAAGTGGATGTGTATCCTGAACAGAGGTACCTAGGGGTACTAACTCTAAAAAGGAAACATTGATCCAGACTCAACTATCACCTAGTTCATGAAAATGGTCCTTTCTACACACCAAGTTTCAACACTTCCTATTGATATACTTTGTAAATTCACAAACTCTTTATGAACCATCATGAAGGATTTAAATAATACCTATGGACGACCTAGGATAAACCCAGGGTTCAATATATTGTAAATAAGACATCATGATTTATACATACTATTAGTTATTTCCATTAATATGTTATTTCATAATATTATTATTATTTACCACGCATTGTTTTGGTTTTAGTCAATAGTGGTAACCAAAAGGAACTGTATTATTGTTGAATGTGACAGAAAAGGTGTTAATGAGAAACCAAATGGGTATATGAATAGAGTGAATAATATTTTGAGTTTTCCAAATCAGTTATCATGATTAATGATTAAAAACTTGCACCATAACTAAATATCAGACTCTCCAAAGAAGATAAGGGAAGATTTCATTAAGACTTTTGGTGGTGGAAACCATTGAGGAAAGAAGATTTAATTTTTTATGGGTCAATAATATGTGAAGAATCACTAAATTTGGTGTATTAGATGAAAAAAATATGTATGTAGTGTGTAAAAGGATAAAAACCAAGTAATTTCGTTGGAAAAATGGAAAATTTGGTCAATAAAATGGATGGGAATAATGTTCTCGTAAAGATATCATTGATGGTTGAATGTTTCAGATATAGTATGGGAATTAAAAAAATTGATATCCTAAGGTGAAATCTAATGAATATAATCAAAATGTTTTTATGATTAATGGTTATATATCTGATTATTATGAGAATAAAAATATAATATTAAATGAAATAAGTGTTAATGAAAAGGGCAATGAAACCAAGTTATTGGTGTATAAATAAAGTCGATTGATTGGTTTGTTTATGTATTGGGATTCAAGGAATTATATTTTTATTTTTAGTATTTTTTTATTAAAATCATGAAACATCAATGGATTATTGATCATTAGTTTTTTGTTAAGGGGTATAAATAATATGTTAAATGGTAATGATGACATAGAAAAATGATTTAATTAAAAGGTGACATTTTTATTAAGAGACGATAACCCTTAATATCTTCTACAATTTAATAAAATATGTTTTAGTTTGAATAAATAGATGATTGAAATGGAAAAATTAAATTTTATATTGTTGATTACCTTTTAACTAATTAATTATTTGATGAAAATTTGTTTTATTTAATAATTTATCGAGTTTACAACATTTTTGGAGTTATGGAATATATTCAATAATCCGTGATTTTATTTTAGGGGTGAGGAAAGAGTTAATTTTAAAAATTAGGTATATTTTCATTCAAGTTTTATGGTGATTCAGGATATTAAAATGTTTCAGGAGAATATATGATCAATTTATACATATATTTGGTATGTAACATTATGAGTTACATAAGGTTTTTTGGGTTATTGATGATATGTTTATTATGTAAATTTAGTGACCTTCTTTATAATTTTTTATTTTAATTTTATCCTGAAATGAAGTTGAATTATGGTTAAATATCTATAGAATGGAATAAATAAAACTTTGGATGCTATTGGATAATATAATATCCCATATTTTTTTAAGTGCATCCCTATTTGAGTTTTTTATTTGAGAATTTATGTCCAAATCTTGTTCAAAGATGAAGAATCTTTTTTTAGAATGAATTAATATTCGAGGATGTATGTTTCTTAAATTGATGAAGTTATAATATAAACATGTTAAATGGTTTTATGAGGGTTTTCCATGATTTTTATTTCTTTATAGGTGGTTATGTTTCTTTCCATGGGAAATAGGGTGAAAGATATTTGTAGAGCAATTACAGACCGTGTAATAAATTTTCATGAAGTGTAACTAGAAGGACTCATACCTTAAAAATTACACAAACTAGTAAATTCATTTATAATTCACTTGTTTTCATTATCGAAGGTCTTTTAGGTTTATATTTTTAGTAATTTGGGACATAATTTATACATATCAATACACAATAATACAAAGTGGGTACTACTAAAATAGTATCCATTTCTTTCATAATACAGAAGTTTTAAAATAAAAACATAAAATATTTTCATGGAAATTCGTCAAAACATTAATCATGGATTGCCATTTTCTCTTACCCATCATTACACCCTATGAAAAACATTTTAAAACATTGTATGAGCACAAAAATATCACTAAGCGATATAAAAAGGATAGAAACTATTAGTCCATGATTACTTATAAACATATGAAATAATTTTCACTAAGACTTACTTCTCACCCATAAATTATCATACACTTACTTTGTGAAACAAGGTATTTTTATAGAAAACATAAATAAAATCATAAAGGTATCTTGGGTAATTACTTACTTAATATTGTAACCCCCACAGCTACCTTATGATTTGTAACCCTCCTAGCTATCTTACAATGTAGCCCTCAAGGCTCCCTTATGGTGTAACTATCATAGTTACACATGGAGTAACCATACATCTGACATCCTACTTACACATAACCAATCCATTATAGGAATATATTTATCCCCACCTTCATCATAAAAAATTCCCAAGATCTAGAACATAATCATAAAACACTAATAATTTCATAAAAAAAATTCTTTTGAATTTTGTAAAATAAAATTTTAAAAGGGAATTTTTAGAGAGAATTCCATTAAAAATATCATATAATTGAAGTGATAATTAATAGGACAAAAAGAATATGTGTACACTATAAGTACACATAATAAAAAATAATATAAAAAAATTCATTACACAAATAATCTTTGCAGCACATAATCAGAGAAGTATAAGGTTAACCCAAAGAACGGAAATTGGGTTATAAATCCCCTTACCCCAGGTTTATATTACATAAAATATGTTTAAACCTCATGTATAATGGTAATAAGAGTGTTATTAATATTTTATAGAAACATATTCTTGTTTATAACACTTTTTATGGTCATTTTATATCATCATTCGACTCATTTGTTAATAATATTTTGTTATTTCCATTGTTTCAAGTGCATGCTTTACATGCTTTCCATGGTCAGTTCATATTGGATTTTCTAGTCATATGGAAATGAAACTATATAAGTAGTATGAAATTTTATTTATATGTTTCCAAAAAATTAAATGATACCATAAATTTTTATTTTTTTAGATATGATGATTAATCGTCATATAATGCATTAATGATATTCATTTAGATCATTTTGGAAGTTCTTTGATAATCACAAACTACTTTCATTATATAATTTAATATTATGTATATATGTTGATTCCATAATATAAAATATGTTATATAATAGAATATAAAATATTTTTTAACCATTAAAATGGTTTTATGAACATCTATTAAGGCGGTAATGGAAATTGAAAACACATCATCTATGATGTCGGTAAGTCAACAAATCACAGACGGTGTTTTTATTTTTAGAATAAGAGAGAGAGGAGATAAATTATTATGATGAATTTTTTCATAAACATGATAAAAATAATGTATAAGTATTTTAATTTATTTTTCATGCCTCTTGGATAAGGGGAGGTGAATAGATTATAATAGAATAAAAAATTGAAAAGAAAATACAAAGAAAATGAAAGAGGATTTTTACCTCTTGATCTCTTCTCCTTGAGATCCTCCTTAAGGACCATGGTTTTGGCCTTTTGATGAGACCAAAATGTCTGGGACGTGGGTAAGAGTCCTGGGAATAGTATTGGGTAGAATTTGTAATATGATCAAATCTAGATAGGTGTGAGGAGAAGAGGGGGTGAGGGGTGTTATTTATAGTGGAGGAGATAGGGGTTTTCCATTATTTTAATCATTATTTTATTATTTTGATTAAGGAAATAAATAGTGTTGGTTATTGTGACTAAATATAGTAATTATTGCTTCTTATTTCAAACCAAGGGTTCTCACAACAACATAACATCGTCCATAAATCAATAATTCATGTATTTATCTTATTTCGTAAATTATTGTATTTCACTATTCACTACAAATTCAAGTATTTAAAAAAATTCAAAATATTCACCCCAACCATTTTTTAATCAGTAGAATTAAAAAATGATTTCCATTTTATCAAAATAATTTTCTAAATATGAGAAATTTAATTTTTAAATAAAATCATAATTTATTTGAAAAAATCAAATTTAAAAGTATAACTAATTTTGTAACACCTTGAAAAATTAATCAATGTCTCATAAAATTATATTATAACTATATGAAAATAAAATAATAATTTATGATTACATTTTATGAAAATAAATTTTCATTTAAATTATTAAAGAAATCATAACATTGTAATTAAATATTTATGATTTAATTAATTATTTTTTCAAAAAATATTTATTTACTTATACAATAATTATATTGTCACTTATAATATGGAAAAATTTTATTTATATATTCATGGGTGATATTACTATTCATTTGGTCAATTTACTATTCATAAGGGTTATATTACTATTCATAAGGGTATCATTACTACTTTAATGATTCAAGTTACAATTCACCAAAAATTAAGTTGATCCTATTAGACTATAAATATCTTACTAATATCACTTTTTTATGTCCATTTCTTGAAATTCAATTCATAGAAGATTAAAAATTATGTTTAATTACTAGGCTATAACTATATCCTTTAAATAACAGTGTTTTTTCATAGAGACTCAGAATTTCATGCATTTTATTCTATATTAAATTTATCTATAAATACTTGGGGTGTTACAGTAACTATTTCTAAGAACAATACATGAGCCTAGTTTATGGTTTGAAATGAATACATGTCATGGAGACATTAAATATTATGTAATGTTTGGAAAGTGTTAAAAATAACCCGAGGTGACGTGTTTTTTTATACCTTTAGAAATAAATACAATAACTGTAAATAGATTACACACCATGTATTTATTGTGAGAATCAGTTGTAAGTGTGTCATGAATTTGATATTTTCTCATTACCATGCACATATTTTCTCTATCAACCCCAGGGTAGTTTTTAAGTGATTTTAGGGAGCCTCTCTTGATTTTGGACATCCCGATCATGAATTTGATCCCTATTAAGTTGGTTTGGCTATGTTTTACCATATTTCCTTTTATTATCTAGTCATTGTGGTATGATTTCTTGATCCTGGTTTTGTTGGTTTTGATCTTCAGTGCTTATGGTTTAAGATCCTTCTTATGATCATCAATTCCTTCGTTCTTATTAGTGAATCTAGTTGGAATTGTTGTTTGATCATCAATTAAATTTAGGTGGTATAAACCTTATCCATAGGGTGTTATAAATTCAAAGTACGCACAATGATACATTTTCACTAACATTGATTGAGCCTAAATTGATTAAATAATGAATTGGATTATTCATTGGGTTCTCATTGGAACCAATTGTTTTGACCTCCCTTTTGGTTACCCATTGGGTGATAAAACCATTGATTAATATGAATGTATTAATGGATTAATGTATGTTAATCATGACATGGGGCCTTATTTGATTATTTTATAATGAATCCTTATGTAATGTATTATTACATATTGATATGATAATTGATCATTTGAGATATAAATGAAAGGGAAATTGAAAGATAAATGGTAATTTGTATAATTAACCATGTATATGTATGGTATAATATCGATATATCCATGTTATCATGAATTTTCATATTGTCATACTATAATTATTATATTGAGCAGTATATGCCCAGTACCTTATTGTAATGCTTATATTGAGTGGGTTATGCCTAGTCCCATGCAATGATTCTTATATTGAGTGGGTTATGCCCAGTCCCATGATGTAATGATTATATTAGGTGGGATATACCTAGTCCCAAGTTGTAATGATTGTATTTAGTGGATTATGCATAGTCCCATTTTGTAATTCTTACATTTAGAGGGATAGGCCTAGTCCCATGATGTAATGCTTATATTGAGTGGGCTCTACCCAGTCCTATGTTGGAATTATTTTATGGCGGGTCTTGACCTAGATGTTTTTTATGTTTTACCATGGTCATATATTTATGGTTGCAATGCTTGTGAGAAATTATTAGAGAAACTATGGAATGGTGCTGAAGAAGGTTATGTTTTACCATTTGTATTTGGTTTTTGGTTGGCATGATTGTGATAAATGATCATAGATATTCAGGAAAGGTGCAGAAATATGTTGTCTTATGTATATTGTATTAATTGATTACTTAATCCATATGTTTTTCACTTTATTACAAACACTTATTATCATATTGGTTATGTTTATACCAAGTGGTGTTCACCATGTGAGTTTTACTCACACCCTATTCGGCCGATTGTTTAGTACCTGAGCATATTATGTGGATGCAAGATTGGAAAATTACAAGGGACCTTGATATTGATTTTGTTTTTTATTGGATGGGTGGAGTTTGGAGATGGCACCGACATGGGGTTTGGGGCCTAGTAATTTTGAGTCTTTATTTGAGTCTTCTAGTATTTTGTTTGTATTACTTCTATTATGAAATTTAGTTACATTTTATCCTTTCATTATATGATTAATTGCTATTGATATATTGGTTTCTCCATTATTTCCTAGTTTTATCATATTATTTCCACTTGTATATTACTCTAATTATGTTATTTATTTATTTTATTTATTTTATTTATGTTACTATATAACTCCATATTAGGGGTTATAGTTTCCCTGCATTATTGATCGCACCCCTGATATTAATCGGTAGCCTCTGGCTTATGGGGAGGAACACTTGAGGTCCCATAAACAATCTTTTCTCACCATGTGAGACGATGTTGGATCAAGGGAAATTACAAATTTGAATCAAATAAAGGTTTTTATTTTTGTTTCATTACTATTTCGGAAATGTAGAATGGAAAATAGGATGTGTTGGGACATGGTGATTTTATTGTGCATGGGATTATATAACGCATATACAGGAAAAAATACAAGTGCTCAGGGATGGGATAACTTCTTATTCTATTTTGTTGTTGCAGTTGATGTTATTTCACCCAGGGTGATTCACATGTTGTGTGAGGTTATATTTTTTTGGTGATATTGGCTCTTGATATTTGTAATCATGGTCTGATGTGGAAATATATGAGTATTAATGAATCATGGTAGGTACATAGGGATATGTGTTAACATGAATTGTTTGTGAGAGGGGCATATTTATTATCAGTAATATAGACATTCATGTTTCAGCTGTGATATAAGATATTTTTTATATATGATAAATGAAATAAATGAAATAATATTTCATGCTAAAAAACATTTAAGACTTGTTTTTTAGAGACTAAGAGTAGTGGTTCTCTATTTGTTTCACATTTTGAGTTCATCATTGTTGTTATAGATAGTTTTCTAAGGAGTGTTTTTTATTGTATATGAAATTCCTCATTTTCATCTTTGAGATACAGAGCTTTCTGGGTTTATTAGGTTATTATCATCACTTTACCCCAAAATTTTCTTATCTAGAAGAATTGATGTCAGGCCTGACCAAGAAAGGGGTGATTTTTTTGGTCATATTCTTATGAGATAACTTTTCAAGAGCAGAAAGGTAGGTTAACCTTAGTACCTATCATTATTTTACCTATGTCGGGTAAAGAATATACCATGTACTATGATGCATCCATAGTCAGATTTAGATCAATTATGATGCATGAGAATCAATTTGTTTCTTATAGAACAAGAAATAAAATACAAAATGAGAGGAATTACACTACTTGTTATTTGGATTTAGCAATGGTGGTACATTCCCTGAGATTTTGGAGGCATTATCTCATGGTTGATAGGTTTTTGGTGTACACAAATCAGAAGATACTTAGGTACTTCTTTTATCAGTGATATAGGAACCCTCAGTAGAGGATTTTGGTCAAGTATGTATTGTAGTTCATCTTTGAGTTGAATTATACACCATAATATCGGAATTTCATTTTTGATGCATTAAGATTAAAGACACAAAATTAGAGAGTGAAAGGGTCTTACGATGAGTGGTGAATGAATAAATTTTTGAAAACACAAATCCAAAATTTTAGGATTATTAGGGATGAGTATCTCTACCATTGACATTTGTTGTACTATTTATATTGGAATGGATCAAGACAAATAATTTATATTATCGAAGGGCTTAGTCTTGAGAGAAATATTATATTGTGGGGAGACACCATTGGGGTAGGTTCTTATGGGATTGTGTGGGGAGATAATGAAAGAGTTTCATGATACTATATGGGTGGTACATCCTGTTTTAACAAAGATGTATTGTGATATCTGTAGATAGTACCAATGGATAGGAATGAATAAATAGGTAGAATGATCTTTAGAAATATGTATCACTTTTCAGTAGGTGAAAGTAGAGAATCAGAGTATAGCTTGGATTTGGCAGCCTTTTCTTATTCTTGAATGGAAATGGTATAATGTCACTATGGATTTTGTGTTAGGATTACCTAGGAACACACATAATAATGATGTTTTATGGGTAAATTTGGATTAAATGATGAAGGTATCCACTTATTTTCTATCAAGGAGACCTTAATAGTTGAGGATATAGGTAGTCTTTATATGAAAAAGGTAGTTCATCTGAACGATGTTCCAAGGATTATCATTTTAGAAAGATACTCTCATTCATGTTTCGATTCTATTAGGGTCTTCATAAGGCTCTAGGATCATATATTCTATTGATTATGGCTTGTCATCCATAGACCAACGGTCAATCTAGGAAGACTATTCTAGTTCTAGAGGATATTTTTTGAGCATGGGTTTTTGATTTGGTGGTTTATGGTTGCATAATGTGGAAATTTTGGAGTTTTAATATAATAACAGCTTCCAGGAATCTATCTAGATGGAACCTTTCAAGTATTTATGTGTTAGATCATGGTGTTATCCTCTTTATTGGTCGGTGGTAGGTGATTCAATGATTATTGGGCCTAGTCTCATGAAAAATATGTCTAAGAAGGTTTAGTTTATCAAGTAGTGGTTAGCGACCATGTAGAGTATAAGTAAATCCTTTGATGACCATCAGAGATGACCTTTGGAGTTCAATTTTGGTCATCATGTTTTCCTTTGGGTTCCACCTAGTTGGAGGAATGTCGTATATAGTGACAGTGAAATATAGAGCCAAGGTTTGTCATGTCGTTTGATATAGTGGATATGGTCTGTCTAGTGGTGTACTTATTAGCCATTTCATAGAGCTATAGTACCATGAATTATGTGTTTCACAAATTCCATATTTAGAGATATTATTCAGACCCTTCTCATGTTATAGATGTAGCATACATCAATCTTAGTTTTGATGTGTCCTTTGAGGATCATCCAATAGGGATTGTAGTCTATATTGGGAAGTAACACTTGGGTAGGACAATATATTTAGTTTGTGTGTAGTGAAACCATAGATGGGTTTAGGAGGAGACCTAGGAGAGGGAGTCTGATATATGATCATAGAGGCCAATTTTTTTTCCGAGACCCCATAGTGATGCTTATAACATCATAGAGATGAGCTATTATGTGGTGGTGAGGTTGTAATATCCTTTTTTCATTTGTGCCCCTCTTTGAGTTTGTTGTTTGACCCTTTCTATACAAGTCTCATTTGGATACAAAGATAATTTTAGGGTAAATTGACTTAAATTCTAGTGATATATGTTCTTTTAATTAATTAAGTCTATATATAAATGTGTTAAATGAGATTATGAGGTTTCTATTTACTTTAGATAGATTCGGGGGTGTGTTGGGTTCTTTTCATAAGAAACAGACTCAAGGTAGTATGTAGATAAATTACACACCATGTAATGAAGTTACACGACATATAAATGTTTTTAGGAACAAGTTTTGATCCTGTTGCATGATGTGAAATGAATACATTCCATTAATATATTTCACATCTTGTAATGTTCAAGTAGTGTTAAAAATCACTTGAGGTGACGTGTTTTTTGTTTTATCCCTTTAAAAGTAAATACATTGTGTTTAAATAGATTTCATTCCTTGTATTTATTGCGAGTAGTGGTTTTATGTGTGTCGTACATTTGAAATTTTCTCATTCCCATGTGAAATTTTTCTCACTCAATCCTAGGGTGCTTTCTAGGAAATTTTGGAGCAACTCTCATGATTCTGGATGTACCAATCATAAAATTAATCCCTATTAAGCAGTTTTAGATAGGTTTCCGTTCTTTCCCTTTGTTATCTGGTCATTTCCATGTAATTTATTAAACATTGTCATTTTTCTTTTTGATCTTGATCAATTGGGGTCTAGGATCCTTCTTGAAATCAAATGATCCGTCATTTTCATTATATAATCATGCTCGAAGTTATGTTTGATTTTCAGTTAATGGTAGGGGGTTTAAACCTTAATCCCATGGTTTTATAATTGTAATGTATGTGCAATATTTATTTTTTTCTAACATTTATTTAACCTAAATTATTTAAATGATGAATTTTATTATTCTTTGGAATCCCTTTGAGTCCAATTTTTTTGACCTGGATTTTGGATACCCATTGGGTGAGAAAACCATTGATTAATAAGAATTGGAAAATGGATAAAAGTGTATTTAGCATGATAAATGACTTTAGGTGATTTATTGATATAGAATCCCTTGGTGATGATACATTTCATATTGATATGAAAATTGATCATTTGATGTATAAATGAATGGAAAATTGAATGATAAATGGTAATTTTCATAATTAACCATTGAGATATATGATGTCAAGTTGATGTATCCATGCTATTGTGACCTTTTATATTATCATGCTATAATTATTATATTGATAAGGTTTTTATTAGTCACATGCTATAATTATTATATTGATTGATCTATTCCCATTCCCTTGTTGTAATTCTTACATTTAGTGGGATATGCCAAGTCCCATGTGGTAATGATTATATTGATTGAGCTATGCCCAGTCCCATGTTGTAATGCTTATATTGAGTGTGCTAAATCGAGTACCATATTGTAATGCTTATATTGAGCAGGTTAGGCCTAGTCCCATTCTTTAATTCTTATATTGAGTGGTATCTACCAAGTACTATCCTAAAATACTTATATAGAAGGTCTTAACCTAGATATGTGTTATGTTTTACCATGGAAATATGGTTATAATTGGAATAGTTATGATATTCTATTAGAAACATTTCAAAATGGCACCAAAGAAGGTTATGTTTTATTATGGTTATATGGTTGATGATTTGAATGATTGTGAAACATGCATAGAGATATTCTGGAAGGGTTCTAAAGTAGGTTGTTATATATATATATATTGTATTAATTGAGTTATTTATAAACCTATTTATTACTTTATTGTGTAAACTTATTATCATACTTTTTATGTTTTGACGCGGTGGTTTCGACCTACACACCCTATTCAGGACACCATTTCATACCTGAGAAGATTACGCGGATGCAGGTTTGTACAGGGGAAAGAGACTTTACTATTAATTTTGTTACTTGTTGGATGAGCTAGAGTGTGGATATGGGACCAACATGGGATTCAGGATTGGGTACTTTTGTGTATTTAGTCATGTCTAATGGTATTTCATTTTTATTACATCTAGCATGACATTTAGTAACATTTTATTCTATCAATACATGATTCATTACTATTGGAATATCGGTTCTTCTTTATTTCCTAGTTATATCATACGGTTTCATATTGACTATTATTATAATTATAATATTTAATTTGTTTATTTTCACTCCTATGGAACTCCATACTTGGGGGTATAGTCTCTCTACTATACTAATCACAACCCTTCTGCTAGTTGGTAGCCTTTGGTATACATGGAGTCATGCTTGAGGTCACGTAACCAATCCTTTTTGACAACATGAGAGAGTGACGGATCATGGGATGTTACAAATAACCTATGCTAACATTTCTATTTTTGATGATAACTATTTTGAAATACGGAATAACATATCATTATTTTATTGATCTTATGATCCAATTGTGTTTAAGGAATAAAAAATCCAACTTCTTTTCTTGGATTAAGATATTAAGTGAAATCTAATTGAAGCACAACTAAAGGATGAAATTTTCCTTATAATACAAAGAAAATCTAAGCCAATGGTATATTAGTCCCATTGAAATTATTGATCATATTAGGATAGAAACCAATTGATTAACACTTCTACAGTACCTCACTCAAGTCCATGATGTATTCCATGTATCTCTCTTGGGGAAATACGTAATTGATATCTCACATATAATGAACTCAAAGAATGTACCATTGTATCATTATCATTCAGGGAAGGAAAAACTAGTATAAATTTAACATAATATAGAAAAAGTTCCTTGAAATAAGGACACTCACCTGGTCAATGGTTTGTGTTAAAACCATTATCATGAAGAACCTACATGGGAAAGTCGGGATGTAATGTGAAACAAGTATCATCTATTGTTGGAACAAAAGTGATTAATTTTGAGGGTGAAATCCATTTTAAGTGGGGTATAATGTAACACCTTGAGATATTTCGAAATATATTTTTTTAGATAAATTTAATTTTCTTCAATATAATACATTATATATGACACTGAGTTTTAGAAAAACAAAACATATAATTGAAATGTTATTATATAAAATGTGGTATTTATCTTCTAATTTTGGAATGGAATGTATGAATAGTATTGAAAATTCATTAAAATATTTTGTTTACATATGAATATAAAATTAATTATTTCATTGAAATTATTTACAAATGAAGATAAAAATATATGAAAATAAAGGAAATATTTTTCTAAAAAGCTATTATTATGCTAAAAAATCTGTCTTACCTCAATAAATTAAACAAATAATTTTTTTTAATGATTTTAAATAAATTTATGTATTAATTATTAATTAAAATTTTTAAAATAAATCATATTTGTATTCAATACAATAGATAAGAATAAATCCAATTTTACACTAAAAACTGTATTTCTCTAAAAAGATGTTTTGTCGCCTTTTATGTGATTGTTTTAAAAATAATTTTTTTTTCTAATTTTATATAATTTATTGGGAAAAATAAATTTCATTATTTAAATATATATTTCAAAATTATATTTTCTGTAGTTTTCTGATAATTTTCTGAAAATATAAATTTTTCGATGAATATGGAAAAATATTGGTTTTTATTAAGAATTGTCATTTCTTTTGAAGCATTTAAAAATAAAAAATTTCCATTAAAATATTTTTAAAATAAAAATTAGTATAATAATAAATCTATTAATATAATTTAGATTATTGAAAAAAATATATATTGATTTTTTATATTAAAACTTTCTCCACTAGTGAAAATTTTCTCTTTGAAAACCCACTTTCTCGTCACATCTGCAGGTTTAATATTAAATCAAATACTACCAATTCTATGTGTTTAATTGGTAAAAATGGATTCCATATTTATTATAATAATAGTTTTTAGTATATTTTAAGTTAAATTTATTATATTATTATTTCATAAATACAACATAATAATCTTTTTGGTGAAAACCAAAAGAAGTTTTCCCAAGATGGGGTAACATCCCTAACCGACCATTTTACTTTATTTCTTCCATCACCTTCTTAAATTATGATTAAAGAATTATGATATAATAAACTCAATATATTAAATATAATTATATGTTATTATGTTAATTTCATAATATAAATCATTCTCCTATTCAATTAAATGGGATACAAAATCATTATTTGTGTGTACGGTGGGCTACAACCTTGTGAACCAATGTTATTTGTTTTCTAACACCACCACTCACGACTAGATATAATGATTGATTTAATGTTTATATATTATATTTATTATATTATTATAACTCTAAAATTAAAATATCACATCTACCTTCTTATGTCCAATCTCTATGGAAAATAACAAGGTTATCCCTCTGTACAGAGGACTACCGCCTCACAAACTAATGGGATGTGTTTTTTATTTTTGCCTCAATTTCATGGTAATAAGGATATATTTAATAAATATATATTTTATAGATAATATATTTATACTTATGTAATTATTATATCTCATATACCTTCCTAATTTCCATTCTGTGGGAATATGAACGGTGGACCCCAACCTTGTGAAGCGATGTGATTCGTTCTTCACATATTTTTTACATGGATGGTAATGAGGATAGGTTTAAATAAAAAAATTTGACATAAAAAGGACATAAAAACGATTCTTTAGTATTAATATATTATTTTCCTTGATCTTTTTTCAATCTGTTGAGAAAATGGAAACAACGTTCATGCGTACGTACAGCCTATCATCTCCATGAATAGTGAATATCATTTTCTATATCTAGATGTAATAGATTAATATAAATACATATATAATGAATATATATTATATTTATATAATTGTTAAAAATATGGATTTTATGGAACCATGATCAATTTAATAGGACAGAAAAAATGAATATATACATATAAGAAAAACAAAATGGTTATTATCCAATATGCAGTTTTAATATAATAATTGTCAATAAATTGAAAATAAAAGTTCATAACTAAATAATATATGATATGATATATATAATTATGGTTATTTATTATATTCATAATAAAATTATATTAATTATACAAGATGTTCGAACATGTATGAAAGAATTCGAGACTTAAGGTAAGGAATTTCTAGTTTCTCTTTTATTTTTGGGAGACATATGTAAATTCATAATTCATTTATTTTATATGGTTTATATACTACCCCATTGAAATTTTATATCATGAATCTCATTATTTTGATGTTATTTAAAGTTTCATTTGATTTTATTATTTCTTGGTTCTTATGATTGAAAATATTACTAAAATGGTAAGGGATTTTTGTCTCAGTTTTTACTTTTATGGAACACATGTCATATTCAACACATTTATATTTTATGTGGTTTATATACTACCCATGAATGCATTTTATTATTTTTATCCTCAAATTTTTTTTAATTTACATATCCTTTTGAGAGCCTATCTTTCATGGGATTTATACTTCTAGTGATGAAACATTATGATCCATCTCTCATGAAACTCATGAAACTTATTATCATATAGTTAATTCATGAGAATGTATGTTTTCAATTAATTTTACTCTCTATATTTACTTAATTTTTCAAAGGATTTTTTTATGAAAAAAATCCTTATTTCTCTCATCATTCGAAAACCCATTTTCATCAAAATCTACGATTTCGAAAAATGTTTTCAAAACTATTTTAACATTATAAAAATGATTTATTTAATTAATGTTGAACATTTTATGAATTTTATTATAAATTTTTTTTAAAGTAATCACCATGTAATTTTCCAAATATTTCCCCTTGGAATTTTACCAAAATTGTAAAAGGAATCATTGTTTTAATATGTCCTTCGTGAACAATATTTTATACCTTCATGAATAACTAATTTTTTTAATTCTTAATTTATAAGTTTCAAATTTTATTTATTAATGAAATTAATTCCAAAAAAATTATAAAATTTTAGTTATTTTCAATGTGGAAAGGTTTTTTTCATCATGAAATATTCCAAGTAATTTTTTTTCAAAGTCATTTTCCATCTAAGATGACATCCTTTGATGTTACTAATGATTTATTGGGGATATGATCCAATGATACCATATTTATTTTATCTATTTGTGGTTTATGTTTATTATGAAAATATGTTTATGAAACCCATTTCTCTTCTACGGGTTTTACAAAGATAAAATTGTTATGAATCCTAATTATATTTCAATGGGTTATGCTTTGATGAAATTATGAAATGATTATAAAACATATTTATTTTCCACATGTTATGTTATGATGATATATTTATGAAACCCATTTCTTTTCATGAGTTCTGATATGATGAATGTTTTATGATATTATGGCTCATGTGTGTATGATTTTCATTATGTGATAGGTGGGACCTCTATATATCTCAAATTATTGGGTAAATATTGATAAATCATGAATAAATATGATATGCATGAACCTAATTAGAATATTAACATGTTATGTTTAAACCTGAATACATGTTCATAGTATTTTTTGTGGACATGTATTTCATGTTCATAAGGTTATACAACGGCCTAGTTGAATTCCCATAAATATATGTGAGGGGAATATTTCATGTCCCTATCTTAATGAGTGAACTTGTTTGTTATTATAAATGTTTGCAGTGTTATAAGATTATCTATATAAATTAAATTTATTCCTTATTCCAATCTAATATTATCATGGTTCATGTTCTTTTATTCCATTATGATTAATGTCTTATGAACTGAAATAATTTATTCGGTGACGCAATTTTATAATCTATGATATGCAGGGCATGGTTTTCAAATGTTATCCTCATGTTCTTATACACTTGTGATCATGATATTTTGACATCTCCTTTTTTACCGTTATTCAAAATATTATCTCATCCTTTATTATGTTTCGATTTCCCAAGTTGTGATAAATGTTATTATGTATAATATGTTTTTAAGGGTTATAGTTATGAAGAAAATAGTATAAGATGATGTAGATAACTTATGTACTAGTTGTTTATGTATATGGGTTCTCAAAGGTACTAGACCTAGAAATTATATAATGTATTTTTATGTGATGTGATGAATATTCATTTATTAATATGTAATATCATTGTATGAGATGTTTGAGTATTTAGATATTTGTACCATCTGGAGAAACAATGTGACTTGTCTCAATATCAATCCAAGGGAAGGCTCCTATTTTGTCCCACTCATGCGAAGCCTTGTAGTATATCCTGGTGGTGAATGGAGGACTAGAGTGGATGTATATCCTCACTCCAAATAATTAATGATATCGTATCTACATTGAATCCTTGGAAGCCTATTTTCATGTCCTAGTGGAAATAGAGAGAAGACTCATATTCCTACCCATGCCTTCAATATTTTCCTTCATAATTTCCTTCCAGTAGTAGTAAATGACTCTGAAAAACATATTTTGGAAGCCAATAAATGAGAGAAACATATTCCTACCCATACCAATGTTGAAGCATCTCATTAGCATATTCCAAGAGCTACCCAAGAGTGGGATCGTATTCCTACTACTATTTAGAAGAATCATAAATATACTATAGTGAAGTAACAATATCAGTATTGGGAACATATTCAAATCCCAACTGGATTTTGTCAATATATTCCTATAACAACTTTTGGGAAGATTCATATATTTTATGTCTCTAGTGAAAATCATTGGTGAATTTAAAAAATTTCTCTAAAGAAGATCCATATTACCACTCCTCATGAATCGAAGGAGGGCCAATGGAATATCCTAGAGGTATCCAATAGGCTATCCCATTCTATTTCTCACATGAAGGTAACTCAATGGAAAATTCCGATGAACGACAAAAGGAAGAATTGTATATTTTCCAACTATCAAGATGCTCATCAACATATTCCAACAACAACACAAGATTCACCTAAAAAGTCTCCTATTTTTTAAGAGACTATGCATAATGAATGACCTCAACTACTAAATATATAATGTCTGTAATGATATCTCATTATGGGAAATGAAAAAATCAGGAGGATTCTCATATCCATTACCCAATTTACAGTGATGTTCATGAGTATTTTCAACATCTTTAGATTGTATCACAAGAATTTTTTACCTCATAATCATAAATGTGAATAAATAATAGTTTCAATGATATTCCCTATATTAATTCGATAAAAATTTATAGGGAACCACCATGGAGTGTCCATCATGAAGTTCCCACTCACTGCTGTATATAGGTTTTTCATGAAAACTCTTTTCATAAATTGATTCCTGAAAATTCTACTCATGGAAGGAAGATAAATCGACAAGAATTCCTTCCCAATCAATTTCATCATGAACCACTCAGTATGAAGGTCCTCCTTGTAGTGGAATTTCACTTTTACCAGAATTTACTCCCCTTGTAAATGTTACCATAATGAAACCCTCATTTTGATAAATTATTGAATTTTTGAGGCCCATTGTGTCAAGTAACTTCTAATGAACTAGTAATAAATTATCTCGACTAGGGGATAGTATGTGGAAATAGTTTTTAACTATGGAACCTTCAAAATTTTTATCCCTTGATGAAAATGAGGGGATCCTAAAAAATCCCACTATCATTGATATATAATCTAGGAAATGACTACTTTTTTATATTAGGTGGTGGGATATATTTTTGTAGATGAGGATAATGCTATGATCATGAGAAATGAAATTTATAAAAACAATAATTCATTCAGGTTCTGGCCCCTCGACACTTCTGAGTATGAAATTACAAAATCATTGATATAAGAATTAATAAATTATCTTTATCTGAATATATAGATGAATCATAGACATTTTAAGAAGATAAATATATCTTTAGGGGAGTATACCAACCCTATTAATATGACCAAGTGAATATATAATCATATTCACTTTTAATCATTTTTAGATATATGGAACACTAAGTTTGGAATACAATGAAAAAAACTCCATCATTCCCACCACAGTTCATTGAAAGATATACACCATCTATTCATCAAATACCTATTCTATGTATATATCATAGGGTGGGTGATTATGGTGCATCTTAATTCACTTTTTTCCCTAACTAGTAGATTTCACCCAAAAGTACAGCATGTAATTCCATCACCTCAGGATGAGTCTAAGTCTCAGGGTTGACACAAACTAACTGGTCTCCTTAGGGTAATCCCACAACTGTAAAAGATGAAAATGATATACCAAAAATTAGTAGGAAATTTATAATTTACTATGATATGATTTAAAAAAGGTGGAGTAAGATTCACATATAATGGGATAAACCTCCAATTAAAGAGAATACATTGATAGTTATTGGTTCATAGCTATAATTATACATACACTCAACTTGTGCTCAAGAAAAAAAATAGGATGATCAAAAGGAAAGTTGTCATTAGTTTCACCATGTCAATATAGGAGCAGTCCCAAACTATAAGGATGGGGTAATTTTCATCATTTTTTCCACCCCCACCACCACTGATGGGAACATAAACACCCCTATGAATTTATGATATAATGGATACAAAGTTAAGGCAAAAATAACAACCTATAGGTCTAGGGTCATTTGTATTATCACCCCTCCTCTACTAAGAGAGTATGTCTTCTCCAAACTAGAATATTTTTCATATCTCCCCCCTAAAAATTACATCCAGTTCATGATATAACCTATTTATTGGGGATTGTTAGTGTATATCATTGGTAATTCCCTAAGTTTCACCCAACACATATCACTTTTAGGGGTAAACTCAATAAGAAATTTGAATTACTATAGATTTTTTAAGTCCAAATGACCAATCAAGAAGGTAAAAAAAGAGGAAGACTACATTATATTCCTATATAAATATCCAAAGGATGATATATCACTTTATAATATAGAAAACAATATGATTCATGTGAAATCAGTAAATGTCATAAGCATCACCCCTATGGATGAATTAGAACGTGATGTCATAACAGAAGATCATGATGATGAATATAGTGCCTGAAATATTATCAAGGAAAAATATTTGAAGAAGTTGTGCATACTCAGCACCAGAGGAAGAATCGAAATAAATTGGAACCTCTAAATGCTAAAGTTCCACCAATTAGATGAGATTCATCCAAATAAGAGGTGAAAATCATGGGCACATTCCATAGACCACCCAAAGAAAATGAATATATCACTTTTAAGGAATGGTTTTCTCAATATTATGTTGAGTTAGGAAAACTCAAGAAAAAACCATTGAATTACTCAAGGGATATATTCATTTTTAGTATAAATAACAAGTGGAATTCAATGATTCCCCTAGAGTAAACATCCAATAAGAAAAAATATTCCAAATTATGCAAGAGGGTAAAAACCATCTGGTTGGCTCTGGATCAAGTATCTAGGTGCACTAATTATCATAAGTAAAAAATTAATTGAAATTTCCTCATTTAATGTTATATGGAAATTAATGTAAAGAGAATTTATCCTAACTAGCACATAATGGGAGTTAGTAGTGTATATGTGTTATTTGACTCTATTAAACACCACTTTCCATCTTTACTTGAGTATTTACTAAGCTGGTAATCTCTCAAAAATCACTTGATTTGATGAATTCTTTGACTACCCGATTGGACACTATGGAAGGATCATGAGCCCTAATACAGCTATAGGATAAATCAAACACTTGGTTCATTTATTTGACTCCTCCTCTAACGAAATTTGTAAATTCAAGATTTTTTATATTTATCAGCACTAGTGACTCAAAACAAAAACTATAATATTTTGTATCTTGATGTGAACTCGTGATGGGAATAACTAATTATTAAGAAGAATCTAGACTCAAATATTTTATATGGACTTTGGAAGGACCAGTATTTACCTAGTACAATAGATTTCTATCTAGATATACCACTTATTTTGAAGACCTTTATTGTTAATTCCAGCATCATATCAGTTAAAAATGAGAAAATTGAATTCCTTGATCTATAAAAGTTCAAAAAATTAAATAATGGGAGGTTCTTAGACATTATTACTTAATATATGGGTTATAAATACACTTTAAACATGAAACTTATATAGGATAATATACAAAAGATATGCATTTAGATTCATAGTGATGAGTTTTAATCACCCCTAATCCCACTATAATATCAATAGGGATTTTAATATCTAATTGTATTTATGAAATATTTGGAGGGTGTTATTCAACACACAATTTACATGTTGAATATGAAACCAACAACTTAATAAAATAGAATAGGTAAATTAGAAATGAAAACTATTACACTCAATCCAATGAAAACATTGTCCCTAACATCTAATCTCACATAGAATCATATAGTGACTCCCCTTAAACAATAGTGACAAAAACAATATCCCCATAAGGATGAGAGGTAGAACTAGTATAGTCCATCATTTGAGGATCGGAATAATAATATTTATTCTTTTATAAAGAATAATTCTCTGGAATACTTTATTATAGTAATAGAGAATTAATTACTCAAGTTACCAAAGCCTAGAAAACCCAAAGGGGTGATTTTACTGACCATATATACTACTTAACATTTCTTCTCTTTATAGGTAATAATATCATGGAGTACACTGTCTTTAATGACATCCTCCAAAGGGTGGTTTATTTCAGGTAGGTCAAGATATAAAAACCCCCAGTGATGTTGGAATATGTTGTTGATATTTCACCAGATGAGTAGGGAGAATTGTAGTAAATCCCAAGTAAGAATTCATATAACGTTCATGATTTGATGATAAAAAAATTATTTAACTATTCCCATGATGTCCTTATGTACTAGAGGAATATATAATTTGTGGCCCCAATTCACCCTGAAATAGATGAATCAACCCTTTCCATGTTATATTATTGAAAAAATATGTTTATCCAAGGTTTGAAGGGAATGGAACACAAGAAGTAACTAATATCAATTCTCAAGATATTTCATAATCTTCCATAATTTATACCATAGACATTGAATATATGGTAACCACACTTTCAAATGAAATCCTTATTATGTAAAGAGACAAATTATGGGTTTTTCAACATGATAGAAGTGTTGAAAACCTTCTCTGATTAAGAACTTACATATGAACTTATACCTAAAATCTATAAATAAAATTGGGGATGGTGAGTATGAAGTGAAAGAGGATGAAGAGGTATAGGAGGATGAGGATGAAATAGATCTCAAAATTCAGGTCATGTTTCCACTGAATCCATATATTCTATATTAAATGGAGATAATAAGTTAAATGGGATCATCAGGAGAATTGACCCAGTCTCAATTCATCCAGAGTCTAGTCAAATTCTATCTTATTAGAGGAGAAATAAGAATATACACCCTAATCCATTCATTATAAGAATGTGGTATAATCATATTTTTCTAATTCATGAGTAGTAAAAATGACTCCAAAAATTTTCTAAATAAAGGGGCCTTATCACATCTTGCATCTTCTTCTGAACCTTGAACTTGGGAACAACCTTCTGATGGAAAATGAAGTCCCTTGGTCAAAAATAATGATATATTTAAATAAATAATTATAGTTTCAATGATGATATAAATCTTGGAAACCCTTCACCTTTCAAATTATCTCTGGGTAGCCCTCATTAAGGCCCTATTAAGACCTCAAGAGATAAAGGACATGATAGAAACTCTTGAGGTATACCATCAAAAGATTGATCTCATTGAGTTCCACACAATTATCTCCTTTAAACAAAATTCCATATTTGTTGTCATATGGTGACACAATGGACCCTTTTACATTTATTTCATTCTTGAAAATTTTTACATCCTTTGATCCCTCATTGGTAATTGATATAGGATCAACCTTATACTAGTCTAAATCCTTCAACATTGAGGACATAGTGATGCTAAAAACCCTCCCTCTAATCTAACAATACAAGGATATGATAAGAGAGAGTAAAATCCTCCTCGTAAAATCAATCTCAAGGAATAGTTTATGGAAATCATCTATAACTCTGAATTCAAAGTCATTCATTTGGACATAAAATTAAATTATAATAGGAGAAGACGATGAATTTATCTTCATACAGTAGTTCCTTCATCATACCATCATTACCTCAGGTATTCACTTAATGGATAATTCAAATTACTCATGAATCCTACTATATTGATGCATGACTCTATAAAAGTGAACATAAGTGACAAATGATAGGAAATTAAACTCATATTACCACCCACAATGGCTTAGAAATGTCTCTTACCAACCCATTGAATGATTTTAGCAAGGAGTATATATTTCCCATAAATCATGTCAAATAAATCATTCAAGATATATAAATCTATAAAGATAATAAATCTATCCCAATTTTAATGATATTTTTTATGCCATCTAATATTTTCTAGATTAATGAGGGGTATAATTATGAAAAGGATAATTATTCCCCTGATGAATTTTCCCCTCCATTTTTTAGATTCATGAAATGTAGTCTCATTATCATAGGTAGGACTCAAAGATGATTCTCCAAAAGAAATTGATGATTTTCTCACTTAATTCCATAAATATCAGGATGTCAGTGCAACCTATACACTCGATGATAGTGTGGTGGTAGAAAATCATTTAGGATACCTATGTTGATGAGGTATCTACAAATACCATTCTATAATTGATATAAATGTTTCTTCAATCCGTATAAATGAAAATTTTTCATTTCCACTCACTTAAAATAACATCGAAATAGAAGAAGTGGGGATATGATCTCAAAGTTACTCATCCATCATTTCATAAATTTTTATCTAGTGCAATAGATGAGCTCATATATGTAAATTTGTGTATAGAGGAATCCTTATGGACTACATTGATCAATGCCTCTATGCCTCTTAAAGTGTAAGAAATATATATATCTTCATATAGAAAAAAACCAAAATATATTAACCTAGATTTATATTGTAATTCCTAGATTGCATCTCAATGTGGCCACCCACCATCTTTGAATTCTATATGATCATCATTTTTTCAAGAATTTATCCATGAGGATGCATCCAGCCCACAATTCTGTATTCCAAGATGATGTTGAAATGTTCATTAAAGATTA
The DNA here is from genome assembly GCA_963277665.1 of Viscum album. Taxonomy (NCBI): domain Eukaryota; kingdom Viridiplantae; phylum Streptophyta; class Magnoliopsida; order Santalales; family Viscaceae; genus Viscum; species Viscum album. Next base: position 1,797,227,023 of record OY728120.1, read on the forward strand.
AATAATCCATAAAGTTCAATACCCGAAATGGCTCACCAACATTATCCTCATTACTGAAAATAATTATTATAATAGATTTCACATCAATTTCATGATTCTCAACTAATATTTATTGATGGATAATTTTCCACTCCCAATTACCATACTCTTAATTGATAAAAATTTAGGCTTCAAGACCATATCTATTACAAATGGGTATATAGAGTATAACTAAAATATAATTTCCCTCTAGGATAAATAATACAACACTTTTAGATCACCCCAAGGGGAATTCTACTACTACTTCATGCCATTCGATTGGAAAAATATTGGATCCAACAAACAATGTACTATGAATAATATCTTCAATCCCTTTTCAGGGATTATTTAAGAATATGATGTTGATTGTTTGGTGGTTAAATACTAGTAACTCAATGATCATCTTTCTATCCTTGAGATTGTATTCAATAAAATGTTGCAGTATAGCCTAAACATAACCCCCCCCCCCCTAAAGTGTGATTTTTGGGTGACATAAGAAAAACTTCTTGACTGCCAAAGAGCCTCTACCCTAGTGGTACAGGCTCCTGCTTTTCATCCAAAAGACCTAAGATCAATTTCGAGAAGGGCGAATTTCCGGGTTACTGTATCAGGGGTACTGTAGCAGTACTGTAGCAGTGGCAGAACTATTGCAGTGGTGACACTGTATTGGTGGAGGGACTGTAGAAGGTACTGTATCAGTGGTGATACTGTAGTAGGTATTGTAGCAGTGTGGGTACTGTAGCAGTACTGTTCACTGAGGGGTCCTTTGGGCCAAAAAAGGGGCTTTCAAACCTTGTATTCAGGACACTTGGCCTTGGGCCTTCGGGCTTTGTAATGGGTCACCCTCTACCCATTCTAAAGAGGTCTTTTCTTTAAATATTAAATTGAGGCTTCAGCTCTAACGTTTTAAAAAAACCTACAAGACTTCATTATATGAAATAGTATAATTGATGTCAAACCTGCAAAGACTAGGGAGATACTTGAAATTATACCTCTTAGAAACCTCAAATAAATAATATGGATTCAGGTATTCCTTACTTAAATCAGTTTATCCATATCCCATATTACATGAAAGTGCCTCTATATTATGAATCTAATGAAGAAGGGATTCTATTAATGATGGTACTAAGACTACCAATAATTCTACAAAAACCTCATATAATATCCACTACACCCATCAATATTGATGTTGTTGGTTGAAGATAAACCACTCATTCTATATGTGTAACTAATGGAGAAATCCAACAGCAACATTATCACACATAAAAAGGATGTGAGTAATTAAAATAGTCTCTACTATCAGAGTAAAACCTTTCTAGATATGAATTCTTGATATTCCAATATGGAGAAGAACTGCCTCACACTGATTTTCATAGTACAAAATATGAGGCACTTCTTTCCACACAACAAGGTCAAATTTGCCTCATGCACTGATCCAGTCAAGTATAACCTCAACTATCTAATCTTGAATGGGTGAGAGTATAGATGGGTGTTTATCTAATTTCATTATAATATTTTGTTAATGACATAAAAGGAAATCAAAGGGCACATACTTTTCAATTCTCTTATAAAATTCCCTATGCTAGAAACTATATCATGGAATACAGAACTCCTAGATGAATTAGTCTTATTTATTAATGGTATTTCAAAAATATGGGTGATATATTTTTATAGTGCATCCCAATGGTAGGGAAAAAAATGGATGACTCAACTCTCAATAGAGATGGAATTAGGATTGTATTTATCTCCCCATCTAAAGAAATTCTACCTTATTATTTCATATTATCTATGTACTACACCAATAATGAGGCAGACTACAAAATCTCATCATGGTCATTGAGTAAAAACTATAAATATAGATGTCCTATTTAATTTTTATAGGTGATTTAGAGATAGTGATTAAACTAATTAATTTGGAATATTCTATTAATAAAAAAGAGTTAGATCCCATCCTTGATTGTGAAAGAGGGTTGATAGTATAATTCCCCTTTGATCCAACAACCCTTACCAGGAGGATAAATTCATTCACATCTCTCTCCACAAAAATGGTATCCTTAGTCATCATTAATGACATGAATAAAGTAAATGAAGTCAAAAATACTTTAGCACATGAAGAGACATATACTTATCAATAGATGTCACTAAGTGATTTATGTCCCCCATAATGGACTATCACAAAGGTGGAATCTTTCCATTATATCAAACCATGAAGGAATAGATCTGACATCAAGTAAAAATATCCATCCACTCTGATGGCCCAAATGAATATAAATTCCACTAAAAATGAGGTTTTTTAAGAATTCTCCCTAGATGAAATTATGGAGGAGAAACCCTCACCGTTATATAAGAATTTCATACAATCTATTGTGAAACACATCAATCATGGAACATGTTATCCCATTAAATTTGGAGAATTTTCCATTTTTGTGAAAATTATATAATATTTTTGTGAGTTACCTATGAAGTTACATGCTTTTAAAATATGTGAAAACATCATCTATAAACCACCAAAGTTGTAGTATGCAACTAGATATTCAAAGTCTTGAATCAAATGAGAGATGAATATCATGGGGATATACCCCCTGATAAATTCATACAAATTAAATTTATCCTCACTTCCACCTATTTCATTTCTATATGGGTTGAGTCTATACCCCTCAAGGAATTATGAACAAAGACCAATGTCAACTTTTCAATGTCTAATATCAGTACCTAATTTAGTTTCCCTTAAATAATATTGACAAAAAAGGAAACAAATTCTATTATTATGAGACAATGAGGAAATATAATGAATATAAAATCAATTAAAACTTTTCATATCATTACTACACTATATATAATGGATAGATATATGACTTTAAAAAGATTCTATAAAATATCATGCATAACAAGGATGATACGAATTAGAAGTCCTAGTTAGACAAACTCTTTCATTCCTTGTTGGATTTTCATTCCAAAACAAATAATACTACACAAGTGACCCTGTATTTTTTCATATATCTGACAGAGTTAGTGTAATCTATAAAGTTTCAGTTTCCTTCACTTTAAATTTATACTTATGGCTAGCTCGCAGAAGCCAAATAATCCTAGAAGTGACTTGATGAGTTAGAAAATATAATGAGAAAAGGTTCCACTCACTATATAACATAGAAATATATTATAATTAAACTATGTGAGACAATAATAAGAAATTAAACTGCAATAATTTCTACAAGGGAAACTAGTTTTAGATCTCAGAACTATAATGATATCCATGAGGAAGAAACCAAAACATTATCCAAATTATAAAGGGATGTAGGCCATGCAGAAGATCAATTCAAAAGTATCTTACTACCTAATCACCATAGATAAAAATCATATCACACCACTCACAAATTTAATGATACTCAAAAAATAATTTGAATAATTTCCATTCTGGTTCACATAGTCTTAGATTCATTATTTTAAATCATAAAGCATAATGTCTTATTATTAATACATAAAACTACAAGACATAGTCTAGTCTATTTAACTATAATATATGTAGAATTTTCTTCATCTTCCTAATTCAAAATGGTTAATATTAATAGTAAAAGTTTTATATAAAATTATATAAACTAAAATTAATATAGTCCTTGTATCATGATGTAAAACTCCTTGAAGACATCCTTGTCATGCGACTTTAAATTGTATAATATTTTCCGTAATATTTTATCTTAAATTACACAACCATCATCCTCATTCGAAGTGATATTTTCACCTTCCCACTTGAATATTTCCACATCCATCTCAATAACTATATTTTTATTGATTCATACTCCCACAAGATACAAAGTGACACCTAGAATCATTAACTTGGTCATAACCACAATTTCATCATTATCACAACCATTTCAATACCAGGCCCACTCTTTATGGTCTTGAGTCATTTGGGGTTGTGACCCAAAACATGAAAATTCATCTCTCCTATATATGATACATATATATACATGATCATTCAAATTAGGATTATTTATTCATCATCCCATTCCTAGAAATGTTCCTTTTTTCCTCTATATATGATATATATATAAGGAGTGATACTTTATGCAATATGTATGACTTGATTACTTTTCTTTTAGGATATATAGTAATGTACCAAATCATCTATCTCTAATCCACCCATAGGTTTCCACAAAAAATAAAATATTTATATTTGGAAAAAAATTAAGATGACCCTACTTATAGAAACACAAAATAGTGAAAAGTGATTTTTCACACCAATCACTCCATCTTGGAGAACTCATATTCTTGACCATAGGGAAGACCATACTTTCCACATGACATTAAACTACATAACGTCATCTTAGAATCATTATTTTAATCAAAATTTATTTTTCTATTACTTGAAAGACCGTAAACTATTATATATACGCTATCATGTATGGATTGAATCCCTTGCATGATATCTAGATCCATATAAGAACTCTTGGTGTATGTCTTCCAATTTTCATTAGCCTATACCAATGTGAAAATTACTTCATTTGAAAAGTACTATGTTTTTCTTGATTAATACCCCCAAGAGATATTTATTGATTCCTTAAATATATTTCTTGGGCCCAACAATGATATTTCACCACTCATAACCCATTTTTCCTACAAAAGGGACAAATTCATATAGGTTTCACGTCTAGTAAAAAATGTAGAAATCAATTTCCCCAATAATTACCATTTCTCCCATATAATGAACTCTCAAGAAACAAAAATTATCTCATATTCATCTCTTGTATCTCACATAGATCATGGCTAATGTGAGATTAGAGGTATTTTTGAATATCTCCAATTAGTAAAATTGAGGGGCATACTATTCAAAATTCATGGAGTTACGACCTGGTTTCATTATGTTAAACTACAAAATAATGTCTATCATTTATAGCTTCTTAAACAACTAGGAATGGATATTGATAGTAAAATTTACATACATGAGAGTGAGATCTGTGAAATGGTTCACTAATCTATATTTAAACAAAAATAATTTTACCTTCATGAACTACCTATGGAATTATTCATGTCATTATAGGATACCTAGTGATGCCTAGATATCTAATCCAATGTTCAGTTATAAATTTTATAAATAAAAATACTCTATTCCCTATGTAAGATCTATATCAACATAGGTTCCTCTAATATTGACTCATCTGAAAACCTACATATAGAAATAAAATTCCCCCAACCTGGTGTTGGAGGTCTCTTCTTCCATATTAGGTCATTTCCAATGACCTATTACACTTTAAAATCTCAAGATCATTGTATATCATGATTATTTTTCTATAATGATATATAGTGACTCATAGATACTATATCCTAGTCCAATTCATGAATTCCACTCACACTTGTGGTTTCCTGGTAGGGAAACCATTCCTAATCCACATCGGGTTGGAATATTTTCTTCTCATGATACTTCTTACAAATTTTGTATCCCTAAACCCTATAATTTGAGCTAAAATAATGTAATAGTTTCCATTAGGTACTATTTATGGAATGATTGTTGTTTTTATTAAAACAGAATGATTTTCGTATCTCATAACCTATGCCTAGGAGTGTGTTCCAAATTCTCCTACCTTCATATGTTTCATCTTAATGTTAAGACCTTTCTGATATATCATTTAGATGTTTCTATTTTTTCTCACAAATAATTTAGATCTATGTAAGGTACAATACATTTGATCCCTCATAAAATGGTCTTAAATTCCATGAAATTTGAGTCTTTGTCACGTGATGTTAAACTGAATTGTAAATAGTTCATCCTGCATGAACATAAACTAGTCATGATAACCCATGTTAGATAACTCCCCTATAATATATTATAGCCAAATATATTTTATATCACATGACATATGAGATACCAAACCATGGTAAAAATCTTCTTTATGAAAAAAATACTAGTTTTTAGGACTCCCATAACTATTATCCATTCTCATTATGTTCTAAAAAACTATTATAAAGGTGATATTAAGACTATAATTCCTACACCACCTTTTCTTGACATCCCGCTTTTATAAACCATACTTCACTTTTTGAGTGTCTTTGATTACAAAAAAAAATCTTCTATAATTATCGATAATGAGTGTTTTCGAAAATAACGGACACCCTTGTTTTTCTATGCATACATTACCCTCATATGACTCTGTATATTCACTAGAAATATGGTCTTCCAGCCAAAGTAATTTCATCATAATGAAAAGACCATCTAATCTTAATATTCTTTGACAACATGGTTGAAAAAACCATGATTTGAAAATGGTTAGTGGTAATACTATAAATACATCTCATATAACACCACTCCTAATCCAAAAATAACAATTTATAATTTACATTATCACCTATAAATTTTCAAAATATGTTAGAGGGTTTTTAACATTTTTCCCCATTTGGTATATCAATTTTCATATTATCTTAATATAGTGGTCCATGTATCATGACCTTAAATTGTGTACACAACCCTTATGAAAATTAAAAATACCTTTACACCTTTATTCATTTTAGGTTTTACCTTTATTTTTATGCATGGATTTCCTCACATTTGGTCAAATTTATATACCCATAAATGAAAAAAAATTTGGTCAATGAACTATGACCTTAAACTCTATATACAATGGTTAAAATCACAAGAAATAAAAAAATAAAAAATATAGATACATATAAATTGTATGTATGAAATATTATAAAGGTATACCCATGATAGGGTTATGTCTCCTCTCATTATGATTTTCACTTTTTGAGCCAGTCAAAAAATTAGGGTAACAATGGAAAAATGGAACAATGCTTATAAGGCACACAGTATATCCCCATCAATATATGAGTTTTTCCCACTAAAATCACTAGTTAAAAAAATTAAGAGAAATGGAATATGAAATATTTTTTCACTGATAATGTTTCGGTTAAATTACAGTGTAATCTTGTATGATACTAAAACCCTTCATGAAACGCATTATTTCTATGAATGAACTTTATGTACCTAGTGATTGAATTGGAAAAATATTTCACTGATATCAGCACTTAGTGTATTCAACTCTAAGTGATACCGCTATTTGGATATGAATACACTCCCCTGATTTGGATCAGCATATGATCCATCAATATTTCCTACAAACTAGAGGAATTTTTTATCCTAAAGAGAAGGTCATGTAATCTCCATATGGACTGAAATCATTATAGTTGAACACCTCAATAAAATATAGTTATTTTTCATCCCTATAATGCACGTCCCTTCTCATCACCCCTGATCAGAACCTCTTTTGGTTATGATTTACATAATACAAAATCCAAATGGTCATGTGGTTTTGATATCCTCAATTTTACACCATGGGGGATCATACCTATTTTCAAATAAAGGACGCAACATCTCACTCTTGAACATTTTATGGTCCTCGTCTTATGATCCCAAAGAGTATGACATGTTGTTTTATTAACTATTACTATAAGTGATGTACACCTAATTATAGGATGGTATATACTAGTACTCGACCTTTATTCACATCGAATTTATTTCATCCATGTTTTTTGTACGCTATCCCACCTACTCGTCAATGTTTCATAACCTAAAAACCCACACCTTTTAGTTAAAACTACTATAAATTAAAACAAAACCCCAATTTTTCTAACCATTATAACTGTAAACTAGAGAAAATATCCCGATATATGGTAGACCTGGGCCATTATTCAGATCAATTTTTCATTTTCATGTGGATACATTGATAACTCTAACATCCTATGAAAGATGTATGACTTAAAATACCAATTTCAATGGTCTATCATGAATATCCTAAAACTACCTATAAAAAGAGTTATATAATTATTTAGGTCAAAAACCATAAAATAGAAGCATAAGAAAAATTCTAGTATCCACCTACATGACCCACATCTCATGTTTTCTTTTTTAAAATAAGCATTTAAAATAAAAAAGTACAAAACTTATGTGTAAAAATTTTATACCGGTTTACCTAAGAAAAATATATGTTCCAACCCACTAAGTCTCCCCTATATTATGTTTAAGAAAAAAATATTTTCAAGAAAAAATAAGACACAATTATTTTTGGGGTCCACCATATGATCCCATAAAAATTCAAGCAATGATTTTTTGGACATTTGTTCAAGGAAAAAGATATATCATCACATTCCATTAAACCCAGTTGAACATTGAAATCATCATTCCCAATTTCCTCTACATGATCTTCATCGAGTTGAGTCAAATAATCTAACCAAACATTCCATACCTTGTTTATAAAAATGAAATATATTTATATACCCATAAATGAGCCACACCTAGGAGGAAACCATGTTCATATATTAGAAAAAACTAACTCTATTGTATATTGATGATAGATATGCATATAACCATCCATGATCCATTCATAAGAGGAAACATTTATGACCACGTTTTTGGAAATAATAATTTCTATAAATCATTTCATTCTAATTTTCATGTGGATTCAAGTTATCTTGATATTACCCTTTAAATTATTTTCAAGAAATCGTGAATTAAAAGACAATGTGAAATAGTAGTCACATAATTGGTGAATTATTGGGAAAAATATTTATTTTCATTTGAAAAAAAATTAACATCCTCATTTGGAATCCTCTCCACTTGTTATTATAATAAGGGGAGGGGTTTTAATGTTTATGTTAGAAAAATCAAAAAAATTATCAATTTATTACTATAATTTTTTAACTTTATCTGTAACATTATCTTGGTGGTTCCAAGAACTACTTGAAGAATTAATACCTCAGTATTTTCATAAACATCTTCCAACAATTTTAATAATTATTTAATAATCCCTTTATGATCCTTAATGACCCTATTTACAATGATATGACTTTTATAAATATAGAAAAAACATCTATTTGAATGGTTAGTCATAGTCCATTCTTCCGTAATTTTAAATTTCAAAAATTTCCACCATAAATTCATAATGCAAGGATTCCATGAGTGTAACAACTCTAAGTTTTTTAACATTTATTGACGAGACGACCTTATAAATCCTCATCATTGATTTGTGTTCATGCACATCTGTTTCAAAGATGTATTTTTCTATGTAATTAATGGATAGATAATCAAACCCTTCATATCCTAATTCTGTGAAAACATAGAAATGACTAGGTATCTTCATTAGTAGTTCATCCAGAGGAGTTCCATAAATGAGCTTCTGAATGATCCTTCAAATTAACTTATAAGTAATTTGATTATCATAGATAACCTCATGGTTATACATAGAGTAATGTTTGGATGGTAGAATTCACTAAAAAACTAGATATACAAGATAATCTCTAGCATCGAAACTCATTAGTTGAATCAATAATAAGATGTCCAATGTTTCAGCTGGTTATATTCCTAGTGGTGTCATGAAAACTATGATCTGAGTCTCTTCAGTCTAAAGTTGAGTCATCCAAATCAAATGAGTAATACATGTCAGTCAATTAAGATTATAATACATTGATATTGAGGGATATATATCCTCAAAACATAAAAAGGGGATGTTGGCCTTATCCACCATGGTCACATCACTAGAAATGATAACATGGATTTTTTATGATAATACATATCCTTAGATATTTCTATTAATACAAATTGTTGTCCTTTTTTTTATACTTGATCAATGTTACTAATTAGGGATTCCATATGAATGTTAGATATTAAGATCCAAGTAATATTTAATAATATAATAGTGATATAAACTCTAAAAACAACACACCAATATAAGTGAGTTACATTACAAAATAGATTAGTGGAACGTGAATCTCTAATAGATCCTTTACAATTTCTAAAGGCACTGGAATATTAGCTAATATTTCTTGATTAAAATCCAATTTTAGAGCATCCTAAGCCTCACCTCCTTCTTCTAACACTGTAATTGCTTCTACAAGGGTCTCTTATAAAGGAATAGGGATCATATTCTCCTAATATTTAGGTGACTTAGGTTCTAAAACCCCAGTGTTATTTTTATTAGGTTCCACATGTATAGGGAAAATGGTTGAGGATTTTATAAAGTCACCCATTCTCATTAATTCCATAGGATAAATAAAATATGAGTCCGTGTGGGAGGTTTAATATAATTACCTTTAGGTCATGATGGTCTCTATACCTTCATATACAACACTTCAAGGTTTTATATGTATTTCCTTTAAATGAAACTTGAAGTATTTGATATCTTTCTTTACATGAAACCATGAGTCTAAATAAACTCTAATATAGTTTAACTTTATAATATATTTATTATATTGGATATTTTAAATAATATTAAACATATTATGAAATATATATATATATATTATAATAAATTAAAATTTATTAATTAATTCATAAAAATAATCTTTAAATTTTTAATGAAATTATTTAATGATTAAAAGGCATATATTTGATGAAATTTATTTCTATACATGCAATGTAATTAATATAAGAAAATTATATTTATCACTATTGGAAAAATATTTCAATGAAATACATTGATAATATATATGGGTAAAATAATAATTTTTCATACATTAAATATGTAATGGTGAATAATGTAGATTAAATATTTTAAAAGTAAAAAAGAGTTATTTTTTTTAGAATACTGTTTTTATATTGGTAAAGTGTTTTTATAATAAACAATTAGAAAATAATTATTGGTTAATTGTTTTAACAAAATGTATAGATTACATAATTACTCAAATATTTTAAAATTAATTTAATTATTTTTTCTATCCATGGAATTAATGTAAATTCAGTTTTATAAATAAAAATAAATTTTTCTAATTTATTTTTAATTATATTTATATACTTATATAAAAATTAATTTATTGCACTTATAGAAATTGAATTTGATAAAATGGGTCCCATATTTTAAATTATTATATTTAAATATAGTATTATGGACACTTTCATTTTCGGTCAAAATGAATAGCTAAAATGGTAAAAATTTGTTACCATAATTAAGGTTAAAACATGTTTACCTAGGGGTAAACTAAGAGACAAAATAAATAATGAAAAATAGAATTTAAAATTTATATTATTTTAATATGTTTGGACCCTATTTTATCCCATGTTTGAATTATTGGTCATTTGGGGCCACTTTAACAATAAAATGACATATTTTATTTAAATCTTTTAAGTAATTCCAAGTGTGTTCTCTCCCTCAATTTTAAAAGGTCACCCCCTTTCCTCTATAATACACACTTAAACAGCCACTGATATTGAAAAATACCTACAAAAATCCATTCCTAACATTCCAAAACATTTAATATAGGTCTGTGTTGATTATAATACCATCCTTTTAAGGCTTATGGTGTAAGGAAAAGTAGGTTTCTCAACAAAGAGGTATAACTCTTAACATAGTACATTCAATTTCATTTATTATTACAAATTCTATAGACCTATTGTCAAAATAGTAAAAATATTAATAAAATATTATAAATATCATACTATGTTGTTTTTATTATGGAATAACCATTTTCAACCTTCTTTCTATCAAATAGGAAATGAAAATATCGCTCATGTATACGTGTGAACTACCACCTCCACACAACGATATGATTCACATTCCATCACTAACATAAATTAATGTATATAATTATATATTTACTAAATATATATATTATTTAGTATATAATTATCATTATTTAATTAAAAAAATATTATTTATTTTTCATTCCTTCTTTTCCCTACTAAATTAAAATAGTGTTCCTCTGTATGTACGGACTACCGTCACCATGAATGTTGTCATTCATTTTTCTATCTATGTATTTTATTGATTATTATAAATATGTATATAATGAATATATATATATATATGATATTAATATAATTATTAATATTATGTAAGTGAATTAACCATGCTCAATCTACAAGGAGAGAAACTTTCGAATAGAAACGTCCAAGAAAAAGAAAACAGTTAACACCTAGATAGTATAATTTTAATAATAAATTATTAATAAATGGTTGTTAAAAGTTTATAAGTCGAAAATACATGGTATTTTAAGTATTAATATGGTTTTTGTATAAAATTATAATAAATTTTAATTAATTATATAAGAGGTTAGTGTTTTTATGAGGCAAGTCAGAGTTGAGGTGAATATTTTATGTTATAATATCACTTTTATTGAGATTGTTTATGCTTAAATTTATGATGATAAAATTATTTGATCTTTCTATAAAAATAATAGGTGTTTAATTATACTATATTTATTTCTATGGACTAAATTTTGTCCTTTAATCTTATTCTCTTTTAGTACTCAAGATACCAAAATAATTTTTTTAATTAAAAATAACTTTATTTCTCTCTCCAGTGAGTAATATTTTACTTCAACATCTTTATTTTATGTAAAATGTTTTCAAGAATTTTTCCAAAATTTTAATATAATTATTAAATTTATTTTTACTCATGTTTAAGTTTGAATAATTTTTTTTAAAATTATCCTTTATTACTATTTCCTAAAAAGGTAATTTTTACCAAAGATGTGAACAAAATATTTATTTTAACATACATTATATGAACAATATTTATCACCATCATGAATACTCTTTGATATGAAGATTCTATTAAAATATTCCTTAGTTATTTTCAAAGGAATATTTTTTCTTCAAAAGTTTGGAAATTTTTAGATTTTCCATAACTGGTTTCTAAATGAAAATTGTATTAACCTCAAGAAAATATTTTGGAGTTATTTTATATGTATTTTAATATATGAAATATCCATTTATGTTAATTATGATTCACTATGGATATTATAAAATGATGCTATCATTAATTTTTACGCAGATGATTTATGAATATGCGGATTAAATATTGATGAATCTTACTTTCTTTTCCATGAGTTAAGTTATGATGAAATGATAAATGGTTTCATGAACTTTTTCCATACATATTAATATATTATAATTATGTGATATGTGGGTCTATTATATACCTCCGACTAATTGAGTAAATATTAATTTTTTATGAGTTGAAAGGGTACATGAGAGGTTCTTTTCATCTTAAAATTGGGAACATGATAGGTTTTCCTAAGCCTAAACTAGGTAAAAAAGTCTTTAGACTAAGTATAAAATGTGATGAATGTCTTGGTGGATGCCCCTGTCATATGATTTCTATGATTATAATTATAACGCAGTTTATTACAATATTTTATGGAATAATAATATGATAATTTTTTTCTATTATATCTCATGTTCATTGATTACTTTATGATTCATCTCTTATGAATTTTGAAGCTTTATTCTATGAATCATTATTATGATATATGAATTACTGGGTTTGGTTTTAAAATTTCATGATTATATTCTCATAACATTAGGATAATGTTTTTATTAAATGATCATTAATATCCACATTGTATACCCTTACTAAGAATTTGATATCACCCTTTATTACATTTCAGTTTCCCCAAGATATGAAGAATGGTTTTAAATATGATATGTCTAAAAAATGTGCCAATTGTCAAGAACATATTGGGAGATTATGTTGATATATTTCGCACCATATTTTTATCTATCCATGTTTCCCAATACCCCATGTCTTATTTTATTTGTTGTGGATTGTAGTGATATATAATGAAAATTCATCTTAAAATATGTAATATTTATATATGAAATGTTTGGGTTTCCTCAGTTGGTATCAAATAAAGGTTTAGTTATTTTTGGAAACAACTATATGTAAATTTAGTGAGAACCCTTAGGATAATATTATTAATTAGATAAAATCATATGTTATAGAAAATAAAGTATTTTGGTTTTCTATTAAATTCATTTATTTTTGGATACTAATAAGTGGATGAGGTTGTTTTATAGACTCACCTAGGATTGATAACTCTGAATGGACATGATTTGGTACTAACTCAATCATCACCCATGCATAATGAGTTGGTCTAAGACTGTACTCCTAGCTATAAATTCCTAAGGTATATTCTTGGGTTAATTCAAATTTTCATTATGAACCATTATGAAGGATTTGAATATTTGATAACCATTGATTTCCTAGGTTAAACCTAAGGTGCTAAAGATTTAGAATATAGTTTCCTGATTTGGATATCATATAAATGATTTTAATGATTATATGGTTTCTCACTATGATTATTATTTCTCACACTATACTTGTTGGTTTTACTAAATGGTTGGAACCTAAAGTAATAGTGTTAACATTTAATGTGATGGAAAATAAAATGAATTTCCTCCTAAGAAACCAAATGTAATGGAACATGGAATGAAAAATATCATTAGCATGAATATGAAACATTCTCAATATATGAATCATAATGAGCTTCTAAAAAAGAGGGTATAATATTCTATTGATTAATTCTCAAGGAAAAATATAATTTATTTTAGAATCTCTACTGATCCACTAATTGCTAAATAATGGATCAATACCACAAAAAATATATTTTCTATCCTCCAATATTCAGAGTATAAAGAAATAATATTAATTGTTTATAATTTGGAAGTAGATATGGATCAATGGTTTACACTTATCAATAAAACAAGTAAATGGAATAAAATTGACACTATGGTGTGGTTTGAATTTAGAAGGTTATTTTTCAATGATGACTTTCCTCATATTATTTATAAAAAAAGTAAGAAGAATTGTGTGATCTAAATAAGAATAGTGAAGTATCTTTTAGTACCTATGAGAAATATTTCACAAGAATCACGAGGTTTTATTATGTTATTATGATCCAACCTGAAAATATGACTTATCAATTCTTCAACATCTTAAAACCAATTCTTTGAAGGGTGTTACCCATAATAGACTTTAGTGGCTATGAATTAATAATTTTATATAATATCAAGGTAGAAATGGATATTATAATAACCCATAAATCTCATGGTTTGATAAGAAAAAAAGATGTAATTTAATGGAAATTATAATAATGAAAACCATAGATAGAAGAATATGAGTTTCCATTTATCCCAAAAGTATGGAATGAAATATGGAAAAATTGTCTAAAGGGGGATAGTAAATTCATTATGTGTGGAAAGGATGTTTTTTGTGTGATTGAATAATGAAGTGACGAGAAAAATATTTCTAATGATGAAAATATATATAAATCTTCATTGAATTCACCACCAACCTCATGTTTTTCAAATTCAAGTATTATGGGAATTATTCTAAGATGTGCTTAGATCTAAGGGTTAATAATGATGACTGATGTTAGAAAACTCTTAATCCCAAAGACAAAGGAAATATAATTTTATCACTATTATCAATATGGGGTATGATAAATAAGTGGTGAAAGTTATACTTATTATCCACTCTATAACATATACTATCTTATTTGATTCTATATATACATTATTTTTTATAATAAAATAATTTTCTAATTGTGTAACATTAAAACCTAAATGATTAGATGCTAAATTAGAAATGAAAACATTTAATGGTATGATGGCCACATTTCAATTATATGAATCTTCACCAATTAATGTTTGTGGTGAATCCCTTTATATAAATATCATTATTCGTATTCTAGTTAAATTAAATGTTATTTTGGGCAAGATTGGATTTCTCTATATAAATCCCATATCAATTATCATGGAATGTAAGTCACATTTAATATTCCTAACCAACTTATGATCATATATCAGTGATAGAATCAAAATTAACTTCTAATGGAAATTAAATACATGGTATTATTATTTATTCATATTCAAAGGGAGTATTTATCTCAGATGTTTGAGTAGAAACCTAACATCAGATATATACCTGTTGTATGGGTGTTTCATGGTTTCTTTCTAGAATAGTTTCTTTGTCTTCATCTGAATCATGAAGTTTATTTTTCAATATAACTCACATATATTGCTACACCTATTTAAAATACCCCATATTGAATTTTTAAAACCCCAATATTTTCAAAGAACACAATTTTTGATATTGTATACAAAACACAACACATAGCTTAAATGAACCCCAAAATATTATTTTTTAAATATGACCATTAAAACTTATCCATTTAATTGTATAGTATGAATAGTATTATAAAAATTATGATATATAAATATATATAAATGATTTAATCAATAAAAATTCATTTAATAATTATTTTGAAATATGTACTCAATTTTTAGTAAAGTTATTTATGCTTCAAAAATACATTTTCTTCCAAAAATGGGTTTTCTTTCTTTTTTATGAGTGAATATGATAATAAATTTTTTGAAATTATAAGAATTTTATTTAATAAAAAAATATCATTTTTGAAATCAACATATTAAAATTATATTACGGTGAATTTTTGGGATTTATTGGAAAGATTGATTTTCAAGTGAATAGTATAAAATACTGATTTTTAGAATACTATCATTTTATTTATATTAAAAAAGTAACTATATGATTTTTAATTTTACATAAAAATAAATTAAGTATTATTTATATATATACACTCTAATTAATTATATTTTAATCATTCTTACACCTTATTTTTTTATAAGGGTATTTTTTGGCTTGAAAACACATTTTTTCCATAAAACTATTTTTATTGTGTTTTTTAGGATTAATTTTAAATTAAATTATGAAAATTATATGATTGAATATTTAAAAATATATTCCATATTTTTAATCATTGGGTCAATTTTTTTTAAATATTTCACTTTTATTTTATTTCTTATGAATAGTAACTATGGTAATTTTATTACCACAGCATGGGTAAATCAAGTAATTTAGGTTTAAAATAAAATAATGAGAACAAAAAATTAACCCTAAAACATACTGTTAGATTATATAATGATTTTTTTCATCTATAAACATCCATTATTCAGTTATATATTGTTTTCTATCCATTTGGATGTGAATATGAACTTTATCATATTTTATTTAAAGAAAAGTCAAACATGTCACATTGTTGTTCTTAATAACTAAAATATTTTTAATATGGTTTAACCAAAAGATATGTTAAAATATATATATTATATTTAAATATAAATTATTTATCTAATTCATGATAATTTTTTTAGTTTTTAGTGATGAAATAATTACCTTAAATAATTAAACAACGCTAACACGGTAATTATTCTATTAATGGAAAAAATAAAAAAATGATATTAAAAATATTAAAAATATTATAATTTGATATAATTACTTTGACACAAAAAATTTATGGATTAAAATGAATATTTATGGATGAATGAAAATATTTTTTTTTCTAATTTATATTATTTTATTTGTGTTATTATACTTAGTGTAATGAATAGTGTTAAAATTGATAATAATGATATTCTATGAAAATAATATTTTATTATATTATTTAAAAATTCTAAAAATATTAAATAAGGACAAAGGGGATAATATATGGTTTAAAGTGTAACCCAATATTAATTTATAGGATATTTTTAATCATTTTTCTCTTGAATAGTTTTATTATATTTTTATATTTTCAGAAGATGAAAAGGTGCATCTCCCCTCAATTATCAAAGGTAACCCATTAATTCACTTATTTACATAAATTTGAGCCATCTATATGGACCAAACCCTATACATTACTCTTATAAACATCATAATACACATTTCATAGGTTATATACCGTCCAAAATTCCATCCCAATATACCTTAATGGGAGATATAAAGGAAGTACACATAAGATTAGGTAATCATCTTTACAAACTCTTTCAAGTTTATTTATTATTATACATCCTATTCATGTTGTATTTATAATAAATTGATAAATAAAATATCAAATATTTAATGATATTTTATTATTATAATGAGACAACCATATTCCACCTTTTTTTAAAGGTTGGGGCCGAAGCCTCATTTTTATTATTATAGAAAAGCAAAGACCTCTTTTAACTGGGTAGAGGGAGACCCATTACATATCCCAAAGGCCCAATGGTCATGTAGCCCATTACATGGCCCATAGGACGAAATTTGTTTCCCAAGGCCCATTCTATGAATAGTACTACTACAGTACCTGCCTGCTACAGTACACACAGTACCCACTGCTGCTATAGTGTCATGCCACCGCTACAGTGCATTCATTCGTATAGTACCTCCGTTGCTACAGTACCACTACAGTAATTATATAGTACCTACGCCCAATGGGTTTTGAACCCCCATTTTTTATGTCAGATTATAGGGTGCTTACCTCTAAGCCATACCCCAACTACCAAAATTACACTAGGTTTTAAGGCCAAAGGGGTTACACGGTATAGGTGGGTCTTAACCTACCACTGAGCGCCTTTATGTACTCCCCCAACCATTGTCCCATGTGTAAGGGAACCCAGGATTTTAGGCTTGTTCCACATAGGGTAGAGGGGCCCACGAGATGTGATAAATGCATATAGTGCGCGTTGCCTTGTGAGAACACAAACCCAGAACCTCGGGGTCAGGACGCCACCACCACTCACCAACTCACCCATGCCCCACGAGAAAAAGTACACTGGGTCTTCAGGCCCAAGGGGTTACACAGTATGGGTGGGCCGTCACCCACCACCGAGCGCTTTTATGTACTCCCCCAGTCGTAGTCCCATGTGTAATGGAACCTGGGCTTTCAGGCCAGTTCGACACGGGGTAGAGGGGCCCATGAGAGGTGATAAATGCATATAGTGTGTGTTGCCTTGTGAGGACTCAAACTCGGAACCTTGGGGTTAGGACGCCACCGCCACTCACCAACTCATCCATGCCTTGTGGGAACCATATTCAACCTTTTATACATCCTAATAAGATGGAAATCACCATGCATGCGTACATATGGCTTACTGTCTCTACACAATAGTGTAATTTTTTTTTCATCACCACTTTAATTGGATAGTAATAATTATTGAAATAATGGATATATATGATAATTATGACATAATATTGAGTATTTAAAATGTATATATCTATCCAATTCTTTACACTTTCAATCATTAATAAATGATATCATCACTCATGTGTTAGTGCGACTTACCATCTCCACGAAGCGACGCGACTCATTTTCTATGTCCACCATACATGAATGACTAAAAAAATGTATTTAATGAATCAATATGATAAATATAATCATAAAATAATTTTTATTTGATTTAACTATATCCTATTTACAAAAACTAGATCTTACATGCAAAAACGTGAATGAGAAAATGAAGCAGTTAACACTCGATACAAGGGTGATAATGAAATATTATCAACAAACGGGCGATGAAATGATATAAAATGATCATATATGATATTATAAAGATTTATATAGAGTTTTAAAAAATTAATAACATGATTAAAACTATTATATAGGATTTTAAAAAATAATCAACTAAAGGGAAGTGTGATGTAAGTGATTTCATCTCAATTTCCACTCTATTGATACATATTTGTTATTATGTATTTGTTTATTTATATGTTGTGTATATAATTCCTAGTTTAGGAAATTAAAATTAATATATATTCACTAATAATAATTTATGTTCATTTAATGTTTAATCTCTTAAATATTATCAGTATTTTCTTCCAACTTTTCATCTCTTTGATGTAGAATCGAAATGATACTTATTGCAGTATCGAAATAATGATGTAGATGCTCAAAATACAAGATGGGGTGAATTGTATACTTTAAAAAATTCCTTTGGAACTTTTAAATATGGTAATTTTTAACATTGTTAAACAAGGTAAATTTACAAAACCTCTTAATTCTACAAAAATTCATGATTCTGGAAATATGGTTCTGAAAATGAAACTTAAGAAAAGTTTACAAAGATAAAGATTCTACCTTAAATATTATAGAATCTCAAAAATTAGAGAACATGTATAAGAAAGTATAAGATTGTTATACTTTCCTCAACTACCAAAATGTAGTGTAAAACATACAAGTAACAAGTATTATATATTTTAACCCAAAGAGAAGGGTATCCAACAACCTTGGATAAAGGTCCCTTGATTTATAATTTCAAGAAAGTCTATATTACCCACACCAAGGTAATCCCTTGATACAAATATCGGAATCTGTCTTTCTATACCCACAAGTCCTCTAACTTCAAGGTAGTCGACACATATGTCTTCTAATCCCTGGAAGTCCTTGAATGTACTCAGCAACATTCGGAGTCACACGAAGAAATTCTGAACAAGATGTTTAGTATGCACAAAGCATGAAAAAGTCTCTCTCTCTTGAAATCACTTTAGCATCATGTAATCTCTAGATTAATCAACTTGTTATGATCTCATTCAAATGAACTCTTATTTATAGGCACATCTTCAATGGCCGACACCCTCCTCCAACAGTCACATTTTTCCTTGAATTTCAGAGGGACCTGTACATGTGTCACTCAAATAATGGTTCGTTAATAACAAAATACACAACATCATTTTATAACCAAAACATGAGTAAGAAAAAATATGTTTTCTTAACCAAATTCATTTTTTAAACTGTTAGGAAAACTAAAAGTTTAGAGTCTAAAAAAACCATTCAGTGATTATAATACATAAATATCCAGATTCTATTTTACAAAGACTTCGTAACCTGAATTCAATATAATTATGGAGTCTGAATTTCAAGGAAATTTGGAGTCTTAATTCAATAGAATTCAGAGTATGAACATACAATGTTTGGAGTCTGAATGCATAAGAATTCAGATTTTGAACTTATAAATTTTAGAGTCTGAATTCATTAGAATCCAGAGTATAAAATTACAATGTTTAGAGTCTGAATTCATTAGAATGCAGAGTCTGAATTCGTAAGGGTTTGGAGTCTGAATTCATAAGAATTTGGAGTCTGAACATAGAAAGTTCGGAACCTGAATTCATAGAATTCAGAGTCTTTACACGGATCCTGAAAACAAAATTCGCTATATCTAGGTATTTATAGGATTCTGAGGTTTTGGATTCGAAACCAAATTTTATACTTAGACAAGATATGAACAATGAAAAACAAGGTAAGGATAAATTTTCCTTACAGAAGGAAAATTTTCCTTATCAAGTAAAACATCGGGTAAATGAAATTTTTCTTAGGATAAGGTGTTTGTGATTTTCAAAACAAGATGAATGGAAAAGTCATAAGGAATCTTTATTGACTCAACAATCTCCACCTTTTTGTAAAGCACAAACATCCTTACGAAAAAGAATATAAGGACTTAGAAAATATTTTTCTGGACTTTTAAAATAAAACATATCTCCCTTAACACATGGGCAAAGATGAACATGACTAACTTCCCCTTAGGCGTTGAAAACACTAAGGATCGTATTCCTGATTTTCAGAATGAGACATAGAATCTTATTTTATAAGAAAATATCATTGGATAAGAACACCCCCTTAGATGAACTCCCCCTTACATAGGGAAATTTCTTCTTTACTTAGTATTCTTTTTTCCTTTCTCCCCCTTTGTGATTTTCAAAAATGAATACAGGGAATGTAAAAGTAAATATGGTAGCTGAAATATTCGTAAAAGACAACCAAAAATATATGAAGAGCAACCAAAAATTTCAATAGGATTGGAAAACATTATACAAGGAAGGAATACAACAAAAGATGATAATTGAACAAGATTATCCTTCCTTCTCCTTTTTCATCAACTTATTTATTATGGTTTTGAGCTTCTTGAGCTCCTTGTGATATTCCTCTACTTGTTTGAGAAGTTGATCCTGATCTTCTGATTTCTTCTCTAAGGCTTTGATTTTTTCTTTCTAATATTTAAGGTATTCTTCCTAACCCTTAAGAAATTCTTCTTGCTTAGAAAATTTTTCCTCAAGTTCGATTATAAGATCTCTTTCCCACTTCCAACTCTGAGCAAGTGAATATAACTTCCCATTCAGATCCTTCACTTCTTGCATCCAAGAATTCTGTTCTAGAGTTAGCTTTTTATCAAAGCTATTTGTATGATTATTGATCTTCACATCTTCAGTGTCAAATTCATCCTAGAAACATTCTTAGAACTCATCAATAATTTTCATGTCTTCTATAGTTTTTTTGACCAACTGGTCATTTTCTTACAAGATCTTTTGTGGGATTCATATTTTATGAAAAAGGTTTTGAAATCAGCCTCAAGCTTGACACACTGATCCATCACCATGGATACTGAATCTAGTTTCTGATTTAAGTTATGTTGAAGAATTTGGTATCTGGTGTCTATACTCGGAAATGTTGGAATATTCCGAACAAGCTTCTTCAAATACTGAACTACTAAATCATGTCCAAGAGAGGAAGATTCCTAATCTGAGACTTTACTTGGTGAGGGATATTTCTCTATTTCAACTGCCTTCCTCTTCGATGATCCACTATCTTCTTTCTTATTCACAACATATTTAATAGGTGTATCAAAAATCACTTGTTTTCCCTTATCAATCTTCTAAATGTCTTCTTCATTAGGGGATTCATGTTCACTATCAGATAGCAGAACAATTTTATCTATATCTACCTCTTACTTCTCATCTCGTTCCTCAACATCCTCGAGGTAAATGAAATCTTTATTGATTCTTTCTTCTTTAGATGGTTTTTCTACATTGTCTTCACCCTTCTCTTTATCCTTCCCAGGAGTAGCAAGCTTTGATGATTCAGTTTGAGATGTTCGGAATGATAACTTTTTAGAGATGATTTCCTTCTCATGAAACTCCTCAATTTCCTTAATGAGATTTTCGGTATCACCACTACCTTCTTCTTCCTCTTCTTCTTCCTCCACTATTTTTTCTTAGACTTTTTCCGAAGTCACAAATTTCATTCCCAGTGTCTTTGGTAAAGCTTTTACTAAGAAGGATTGTGGTACCGAAATATTTTTTGAGGGTTTCTCAGTAGCCTTAAAAAGAAATTGCACAATCTCTACTTCAGTCATCTTCTTCTTTTATTTCTTTTCTTTTGCTTTCTTTTCAAGCTCATCAGTAGTATTTTGTTTCAATGCGTTTGATTTATCAGGATCCAAACCAAATCTAGGCTCCCCTACTTTCTTTTTCTCCTTGACTTCCCTCCATTTTTCTACTACCTCATCCAGATAAGATTTTTTCTCCTTAGGCTATGGTGGTGCAGATTGGGTTTCCTTAGCCTCTAGGGATTTTTATTTCTCTTCTACTTCCTTTAGCTTCCTCTTCCTTCCACCCCTTTTAGAAGGTTCAACTACCTTCTGTTTATTTGAAATAGATTTAGCTTATTGTTTAGGCAATTCAAATAATTCTCTGGATTCCTTTGAAAAACCAATTTTCATCCTCTTCAAAGTATCATCACTTAATAGCATGAATTTACAATTACTTGTCGTAGAACTACAAGGTATTTTTGGGGCTTTATACAATTAACAATCATCTTTGAAAGAATGGATGGATACATGATAATCTAAGCCTTCAAATTTATATTCTTTATATTCTCAATTGTAATTAGAATATGCTTAAATAGGTTAATCTTTCTTAGATTCACCAAGAAATCCAGGATATACATGTCACTCTTCTTCAAAGTATCCTTGTCTCCTTTTCTCAGAATGATGAATCCTTGAACCCACAATTCAAGAATATGAATATTTGTAGAAAGTTGAAAAATATTTAGAGTCTTTACATCTAAATGAATAAGGAAAGCCATATCCTTCACCTTATCAAAACATCCTTTAACATCAGGCATCTTATGTGAGCAGAACTCTGGTTCTCCTTCATAAGGGATTCCAACCAAGCTTGCAGCCTTAGTGTAAGAAAGAGAATACGTCTTCTTATAGATCTTGATCGAAAACATGATTCTACCTTCTTCCTTGAATAAAGTTATTAACTCATAGAATTCTATTAACAATTCTAGATAATCCAAATCCTGAGCTTTTGGTTTTGAAAGGAAAACAGTTTCCCATCCATTCAGCTTTATATTATTCGAGATAATAGAAACATACTTTGAAAAAAACATTGGATCAACTAACATTTCTCTATATATAAACCATTCCAAGAAAGTTTTGATATTTGAAATATCTTTCTGATAAGAGACTTCATCAAACATTTAGAAGTAAGAAATATCTGTGAAGATCAGAATGATCTTAAGTAGGAGGACAGAGCTTCAGCATGCACGATCTTGGATCTCGATGTGGGACAACCGTCAGGGGTCCATTATATAGGAAATTGAGGTAATGATTCAGATTCCTTAATCAATCTAACGGTTGAGAAACCTTCTGATCAGATCTGACGGTTGAGATGATAGCTGGAAGTAAATTTTGATAGAATCCGATCTTTTGAGGTTTTTTAACAAATACATTCGGATTTATGGAAATGTGAATACAAAAAATTAAAACCAAAAGAAAATACCAACAATTAAAATATGATTACAAGAATTTAGGAAGGGAAATCATACCTTTCAGATTACTTGGATGATTATTTGTAATGGAAAAAAACTTATTGAATAACTTTAGATTTCGAAAATTTTCATTATGAAAAAAAACAAAAAAATCATTACAAAAAATCTAAGCACAAAAAAAATCCATTAGGAAAAATTTGAAAAAAAATCATTATGGAAATTTTGAATAATAATTATTATGAAATTTTTTAAAAATATTCATTATGAAAATTTTGAAAAATATTCATTATGAAAATTTTGAAAAATCTTCATTAAATTTTTTTTGAAAAATTATCATTACAAAAATTTTCAAAAATCGTCAATACGAAAATTTTGAAAAAACTTCATTACTAAAATTTTGACAAATTGACTATGAAAATTTTGAAAATCTAGAAAAAAAATGTACTCCCCCTATTAAAAGGAGGTTTTTACTATAAGAAGATAGGTTTCAACAAGAAGTTAATAAGGGAATATTACCTTATGGTTATCATTCCTAACTTCTGTTTAATGTATTCAAATCTATTGGAAGGTAAATATTTTGTGAAAATATCATCAAGTTGGTTTTGTGTTCTGATAAATTGAAGAATGATATCTTCTTTTTGTGTGTGATCACTAATAAATTGATTCCTAATATCTATATTCTTTTCATGAGAGTGATGTGAAGGTTTTTACTTAAGGCAATGGCAATAGTATTATCACACAAAATTTGTGTTTTGGTAAAACTCATACCATAGTCTGTGAGTGTGTATTGCATCCACAACATTTGAGCACAATAAATTCCAGTTGCTATATATTCTGTTTTAGTAGTGGAGAGTGATACTGAGTGTTTCTTTTTTCATGACCACAAAACTAATGAATATCCTAAGAAATTACAAGTTCCGGATGTACTTTTTCTATCCATTCTATATTCACCAAAGTCAGCATCTGAAAAACATTTAAAAAAAATTCATTTCCAGAAGTATAAAAGAGTTTTAGATCCATGGTTCTCTTTAAGTGGAAAAAAATCCTTTTCACTACATTTAAATGAGATTCATTAGGATCGGATTGTTATCTTTCACATAAGAATACATAAAACCTTATGTCTATTCAACTAGCTGTCAGGTAAAGTAGACTTTCTAACATACCTCTAAAAGTTGTTTTATCTACTGGTTTCCCAGCTTCATCTAGATCAGGTTAATTTGAGGTACCAATGGGAGTACTTATACACTTAGTGTTTTAATATCCATACTTTTTAAGAATATATTTAATATACTTATGTTGGGATATATATATTCCTTCTAGTTTTTGAGAAATTTGAAAACCATGAAATTTTTTTAACTCACCCATCATACTCATTTCAAACTCAGATTTCCTTAGATCCACAAAGGAATCAGTTAAAGATTGTTAAGTTGAACAAAATATAATTTCATCGACATAAATTTGAACAGTAAAACATTTTTCTTATCTTTATTTATAAGAAGGGTTGGATTAGCATTTCCCTTAACATAATTATTTTGAATAAAAAATCATGTAAGTCTATCATACCAAGATTAAGGGTCTTTCTTAAGTCCATACAAAGCTTTGGTAAGTTTTTAAACATGTTTAGGATGTTTTTAGTATTCAAAACCAGGATTTTGTTCAAAAAAAAACTTCCTCTTGTACAAAACCATTAAGGAAAGAACATTTCACATCCATTTGAAAATGTTTGAAATTGAAGAATGTTGCAAAGTAAAGTAGAATATGAATAGATTCAATTCTAGATACTGGATCATAGGTTTATTCATAGTTTATTCCTTCTTTTTGATTATATCCTTTAGAAAACAATCTAGCTTAATTTCTTACTATGATTCCATTTTCATCAAATTTATTTCTGAAGACCCATTTTACTCCAATAACAGAAGTTTTCTTATGTCTTTCAAATAAGGGATAGACTTTACTTTTTTCTAATTCATTTAGCTCATCTTGCATAGCTCTTATCGAATAATCATCACCTAACGCTTTATCCGTTCTTTTTTGCTCTAATTCTAAAAAGGAAAGTTAGATGTTCTACTTATTTTATTAAGGAACTTCTATTCCTTACAGGTTTATTTACATCACCAATTATACTATCACTGGGATGATTCTTTAGAAAAAAACTGATTTGGGTTTTGTAAAATATTTTCATCAATATAGGGTAGGAAGTCTTCAAGTGTAAATGCTTCAGAAATATTTTCTTGAACATTTTCTTTATCAGAAGAATCTTCTAACAATGGTTGATAATTAGTTTTTGAAAACACATACAAGGATGTAGGTTGAGGTTGTTTAAAAACAAAAGGATTCGTTTCATCAAATTTGACATGTATTGTTTCTTCAATAATACAAGTATTTTTATTGAAAACTCTATAAGACTTAGAAGTAGTGGAGTAGCTTGAGAAAATTCCTTCATCATATTTTGGTGAAAATTTGTGTAGATTGTCTTTAGTATTTAGAATGAATACTTTGAAAACAAAAACCTTAAAGTAGGAATGTCTAGGTTTTCTACCATTCCATAACTCATAAAGTGTTTTATTAATAAAAGGACTAATTAAAACATGATTTATAGTATAAAAAACAGTACTTACAACTTCAACCCAAAAGTGTTTCGCCATAGAATATTCACTCAACATGGTTCTTATTATCTCTTGAAGAATTATATTTCTTATTTCAACAAAACCATTTTGTTGAGGTGTTCTGGGTGATGAGAAGTTATGAGTAATTACTTTTCTACTACAAAAAGCTTCAAAATCAGAATTTTTAAATTCTCCTCCATGTTCACAATGAATAGTTATCAAAGGAAGGTTCTTCTCATTTTTAACTTGGGATCTAAATGTTTTGAAATAATAAAAAAACTTCATATTTATTTACTATAAAATAGACCCACATAAATCTAGTGTAATCATCAACTAAAACAAATACAAAATATTCGCCACTAATTCTTCCAGTTTTTGTTGGTCCAAAGAGATCCATATACACCAACTGTAATGAATCAGTTTTTGAGACTTCACTGATTGATTTAAAACTTGATTTATGTTTCTTTCCATATTGATAATGATAACAAACTTTTGAAGAATCAAATCTAATCTCTGGTAGTTCCTTAACAAGTCTGTTATTAGAGAGTTTTCATAGGTTCCTAAGGTTACAGTTCCCTAGCCTTCTATGCCATAACCAAGAATGATCTTCTATTGCACTAAGTCAAGGTAGGTCTTGGCTTCTAAGGTCCTCTATGTTTAGTGTGTATACATTATCTTACCTATGAGCATAAAGAATAAACTCCTCCTTGGAATTGTGTACTAAGAACTTTTCATTTATAAAATTCACAAGGTAACCTTCATCACATAATTGACTTATGCTAAGGAGGTTGTGCTTAAGACCCTTAACAAATAAAACATTTTAAATCAATGTTTTTTCCAAGAAAAACTATGTTACCTATAAAAATAATTTATCACATATCATTATCTCCAAAATTTACTTTTCCTTATTTCGTCTTGATAATATTTTCAAAGACGTTTTTGTTACTAGTCAAATTCTGGGAACATCCACTATCCATGTATCAAGTATTTTTTTTGTTACTTTCTTTACTTTCCTAAAAATAAGAGTGTTAGAATTTCAAAACCCAAACTTTCTTGGATCTGGAAACTTCAGAAAGCACAATTTTAGGTATCCACATTTTCTTAGATAAATATGTTTTATGAAAACCTAAATACTGGGTTTTTTTTTAAAGAACAATTTTTTGCCCAATGCCCACCACACTAACACTTAGATTAGAATGGAGCACTTTGAGGAACAAAATAATTGTTACTAAAAATCAGTTTTGAATTTGTATAACCAAATCCATAATTATTCCTTAGAGGTCGAATTTGATAATACATCTTATCAATGTTTTCCTTCCCTAAGGTAATGTTTGACAAAAACTTACTCAAGGAAAATATTTCTGACTTTAATCTAATAACCATGTACTTATCTTTAAAAACATCAGTTTTAGAATTAGAGTTAGGATCTAAAATATTTTTCTTAGAAATTACTTTTTCTAGATCCTTAGAGAGTATATCCTTATTAGAATTAACTTCCTCAAGGTTTTTTTAAATACTTTCAAAATCATGTGTTTTCTTATCAATATCCTTAGAAAGATCTGATATTTCCCTAGTAAGAATATAAATCCATGAATTGCCTTATCATGATTTTTCTTGAGTTTTGAATTCTCATTCTCAAGGAGTTTAGAAAACCTAGAAACTTCTTCATAGGTAGCTAAAGTATTATCATCATCAGAAGAAGATTCTTCATCCGAGGATTCATAGTATTTAATATTACTATTTAAAGATACATTGATGATGGATTCAGAATTTTTTACCATACCTATTAAAAAATGATTTTCAATAGGTAGTTTGGCTATTAAACCAAGATTCTTCTGTCCAGAAGATTCGTAATCTGAAGATTCATTAGAACAGTCTTCACCACTTGCACTCTAGGTTTCATTATCTTTCAAAAATTTCTTAGATTTAGCTTTGTAGTACTTATTTCTATTCCTCTCAGAATTATTTTCTATTCTATCTTTTCTCTTGAGCATAGGACAATCAGGCCTTATATGTACATCTCTTTTGCATTCATAACATCTGACTTCAGAGTATTTATTATCCTTTCTTTCTTTCTTCTTGTATCTATATTTAATGTTATTTTATACAACAATCGTGTTCATCCTTCGAGAAAGATTGGCTAATTCATTCTCATAATGTTCACTTTCACATGATTTGGATTGTATGAAAACCTTCTTAGATTTAGATCTTGTCACTCTCACAGGAGTCTTGTCTTTCATATGATATGAAGTAGTTGTAAAAGCAACACTTCCATTCACATTCTTCTTCTTAACATTGTCAACATCTCTCTTCATTATAGTTTCATGTTGAAGAAGAGTTCCAAAAAGTTCATCAAGACTAATCTGTGTGATTTTCCTATTCTCGTTTATAGTTGTTCTCTTGGATTCCCATTGATTAGACATGATGTCAATAATCTTGTCTACAAGTGATTCATCATCAAATCCTTTTTCACCCATGGATTTTAAGTTGTTGACAACAATCATAAATATATGTTCTACCTTACATATGGGTTCTCTATAAAGAAAGAAAAAAATCATGATATTCATCTCTGAGCATGGATCTTCTAGTTTCAATAACAATGGAAGTTCCAAAGTGAGTAACTTCAAGATTCTTCCAAATACAATTTTTGGCTTCATAATATGAAATATGGCTATATATATTTATATTAATAGAACAAATAAAAGTATTTCATACCTTATAGTTTAGTTGATATTCATGCTTTTCTTGGTTGGTGAAAGTACTAACTTACTTGTCAGGGATTTTATAACCTCCAGTAAGCATAAAAAGGTGTACACTCTAGTATTGATAATAATAGTCTTCATGCGATCTCTCCAATATTCGTAATCATTCCAATAAAAAATAGGTGGTCTTGTAGGATTTACGTTTTCTATGGAACCTACATTCATTCCTACCTTCTTAAAAGAAATCTTTCCACACAAACTTGTCCGTAATAAAAGTTTGTAAAAAGGTTAAAAATATCCTAAGCAAGGAGAATATAGAACAATGAAAAACTTGAGCAAGAGAACATATATGTGAATATAAGTATTTCAGAGAACTCCTCTGAGACCAATTGTAGGCTCAAAATGATATTGTTTTCAGTATCAAAATAATGATGTAGATTCTCAATATACAATAGGGGGTGAGTTGTATACTTTAAAAAATTACTTTGGAACTTTTAAAGATGTGAATGTTTAACAAAGTTGAACAAGGTAAATTTAAAAAACCTCTTAGTTCTACAAACTAGCTTGATTCCTGAAATATAGTTCCGGAAATGAAACTTAAGAAAAGTTTACAAAGATAAATATTCTACCTTAAAGCCTATAGAATCTCCCAAATCAGAGTACAAGTATAAGAAAGTATAAGATTGTTATAATTTCCTCAACTACCAAAATCCAGTGAAAAACTTGAAACAATACAAGTAACAAGTAGTAAATCTTTTAACCCAAAGAGAAGGGTATCCAAAAAAACATGGATAAAGGTCCCTTGATTTATATTTTCAAGAAATTCTATCTTACCCACACCAGTGTAAGCCCTTGATACAAATATTAGAATTTTTATTGCTATCCTTGCAATCCCTAGAACTTAAAGGTAGTCAACACCTCTATCTTCCTATCCCTGGAAGCCCCCAAATGTACTCAGCAACATTCAGTGTCGCACTAGGAAATTATGAACAAGATGTTCAGTATGAACAAAGCATGAAAGTATCTCTCTCTATTAATCACTTCAGTAGCATGTAATCTCTATATTTATCAACTTGTTATGAGCTCGTTCAAATGAGATCCTATTTATAGTAAATTATTCAATGGTCGGCTCCCTCCTCCAATGGTCATATTTTTCCTTGAATTTTTGAGGGACCTGTACACGTGTCACTCAAACAACGGTTGGTTAATAACTGAATGCATGACATTATTTTATAACCAAAACATGAGTAAGAAAAAATATGTTTGCTTAACCAAATTCATTTTTCAGAGTGTAAGGAAAATTAAAAGTTCAGATTCTAACAAAAAAACCATTCAGTGTTTATAATACGTAAATATTCAGATTTTGTTTTCTAAAGAATTTGAAACCTGAATTCTATAGAATTATGGAGCCTGGATTTCAATGAAATTTAGAGTCTGAATTTAGTAGAATTCGGAGTGAGAACTTAAAAATTTTGGAATCTAAATGCATAAGAATTCAGAGTCTAAACATAGAATGTTCGGAGTCTGAATTCATTAGAATTCAGAGTATGAACATACAATGTTCGGATTCTGAATTCATTAAAATTTGGAGTCTTAATTCGTATGAGTTCGGAGTCTGAATTCATAAGAATTCAAAGCCTGAACTTAGAAATTTTTGAACTGAATTCAAAGAATTCAGAGTCTGAACTCGGATCCTAAAAACAAAATGCTCGATATCTAAGTATTTATAGGATTATGAGGTTTTGGATATGAAACCAAATTTTATACTTAGATATGATATGAACAATGAAAACCATGGTAGGGATAAATTTTCCTTAGGGAATGAAAATCTTTCTTATCAATTAAAACATAGGGTAAATGAAATTTTCCTTAAGATAAGGTGTTTGTGATTTTCAAAACAAGAAGGAATGGAAAATTCATAAGGAAACCTCATTGACTCAACAATTAGAACTTAAATCATGCAATAAAAAATGTGTAAAAAAGGATCTTATATATCTTTTAATCAGATATATTTTTCTTTAATGTTATTATTTCCTATAAAACATTTCCAAAATAATTTATGATTCTTTAATTATTTATAAAAAAACATTTTTACCCAAGATTTATGTTTTATAAGAAGTTTTAAAAAGAATATTTTTTTCCATTTTCCAAATGAGGCACTTTATGAATTTACTTAAAAAAGTAATGAATGAATGTTTTTTGGAGTAATATGAAATCAGTGGATTTTCCCACCATCATCAAGAATCTTTTATTTGAAGCATACTTTACTTTTTTACATGTTTATTTTCAGAAACCAAATGTTTTTATTTATATTTTTTCAGTTTTTTAAATAAGTGACTTCAAAAATTGAATGTTTATTTTTCTCAATAATTTTTTAATGATATTTTAATTGAATTTATATTCACAAATGACAAGAAATATTAATTTTACATTTTAATCACTAGGAATATGTTATAATGATACAGTCCTTTTAAACATTCACTTATTTTTTATCAATTGATATTACATTTCTCTTAAATATCCATATTCTATGTATCATGGATATAATTATTTCCAAAACCATATACCATTTTAGAAATGATTTTTTACAATGGAAATTATTGGATTGATGGGGGAAAATATTGATTAATCCATATAATTTATTCAATATATATAGTATTTGATATGACATATTGTTTATAAAATGAATTGATCATTTAATATATGTGGAATTCTTTGGATATGTAGTGATGTGTGGGGCCTAGTTATAGATATCCCCTCATTCATTGAAAAGTCTCATGAGACAAAGAAGTTTGAAAAATTAAATGGGTTTCTATAATTTATTTTGAACTATATTGGTAAAGGTCTTCGATGTAGAACTATCATGATGTATGAGATCATGATATCCAATATTAAGAATTTTATTCCCTGATAATTGAATTATTATTAATATCCATGAGATTTTATTATTGATATTATCTATAGATTCATTTAATTATCTTGTTAAGGATTAAATGTAATGAATTTTATGTTATTTACCTTGACATATTAATTATGAATTATTTACTCATAATAGATTTTTATTTATGAAACCCTTACTAAGTGTTTAATCTCACCTTTATTTTGTTTTCATTCCCTAATATATGAAGACAAAAACATTATTTAGTTCAATGATGTATATCACTTTCAATTGTTATGTTATATGATTAATTTCTAATATAATAAGTGTATCTTTTATGTATATAGTTATTCAAGAATAAAAATATGATTTATCCCTGGTGATGTGATCTCTTATATATTATGATAAAGTAATAAAATAATTATTGATTCTGGTCTTCTAGAGTTGGAAATGATATAGAATTCTATCAATTGAGTTATAGGAATTAAAGAAGAAACTCATATAGAACAAGATCAGGGATTAATTCTACCACGTACATCACCAAAAGTTACACCTATTATATTTTTAATAAGATAGATGGATAAATTGAAATCTTCATCATTTATTGTGAATATAAGATCAAAATTAAGAATAAGTATCATATTCATTATATTAATGATTTATTTGATCTATTATGAGGAGATCAATATTTTCAAAGATTTATTTTTTGATCTATATACTATCAATTAATGATGAAAAGTGAATATATAACCAATACAACCATCTATTCATGGTTTGGAAACACAAAGTATTTAGTGATTCCATTCAATCTTATTAATTCTACCACTATCTTTATAGATTTAACAAATAAAGTCCTTATAGATTACCTTGATTAGTTTGTGGTAGTATTTATAGATGAAATTATTATATATTACAATAGAAAGGTAGATAATTAAAATAATTTGAGGATTGTACTAAAGGCTCCAAGGAAGTTTAAGATGTAGTAAAAATTTACCATATTTTAATTTTTTTTACATAATGATTCTTTTTTTGTTCATATAATCATATACAAGGGAATATCAGTGGATCTATCAATGATGAATGTTATTGAACATTGGACCAAACTATAAACTATGAATGAGATCCATAGTTTCTTTGTATTGGATGGATACTATTTGTTCACTATAAATAATTTATGATGGCTATCTAATATACTCACTATGTTAACTTAGAATAAAGTCATGTTCCATTGGATAAATAACTACAGAAAAAAATAAAGGAACTACAAATAAGGTTGGTTAGTGCACCTATGCTCACACAACCCTATAGTGGATAAGGGTTTTTGACCATATTTATTCATTAAATAAGGGTATAGGATGTGTTTTTATATGGAATGATATTATGATAGATTATTCCTCACACCAATTAATGGTTCATGAGATAATTACATGACTCGTGATTTGGTGTTAGCACTGATAATATTTGAAAGAAATATATATGGAAATTATCTTTATAGGGAAAGGTTTGACATATATACTAATAATAAAAGTTTAATGTATGTATTTACCTATAAATAATTGAATATGTGCCATAGAATATGGTTGAAGTTGATTAATGATTATGACTTCTCAATACAATACCACCATGGAAAAGTGAACAAGGTGTATAATGATTTTATTTGGAAGGATCAACCTAGATTATAAATTATGAGGATCACAAAAGATCCAATAATAATATATTTTCAAAGGACATCCCTTGAAATATTAGAGAAAGGGGAGAAATATTATCCTAATTGAATGAGTGTTCAACCATCTGAACATTGTGAAGATTAAAAGGTATGGAAGGAAGGTGTAGAGCTACAATAGACGTTAATAAATGTTTATGAGATAAACCTTGATTATAATGGAATAATATAGTTTAGGAATTGGGTTTTTGTCCCATAAATACCATAGCTAAAGAGGGAGTTATTAGAAGAAGCTCATAACACATCATTCTTTATTCATCCATGAAGTATGAAGATATATAGAGACATTAAATAGTATTTTTGGTGGGACAACATGAAGAGTGATATTGTAGAGTGAGTATATTGATGATTGGTTTGTTATAATGTTAAGTCCAATAGATTGAAGTCTAATGGGATGTTACAACCGTTGCACATACTAGAATAAAAAGGGGAAAACAACACCAAGTATTTTGTCATCAAACTTCCCAAAACATATAATGGATATAATGTTATTTGGGTTGTATTGAATCATATAAAAAAGTAAAAAAATTAATTTCTATCATATATGACTTCCCTATTGAACAAATTTATAGAATATAAATTCAGGAATTGGTATGTTTTCATAGAGTATCACATTCTATGGTGTCTAATTGAGGTTTTATGTTTACCTAGATGTTATGTAAAATTATTCAACAATATATAGATATAAAGTTGTGTTTTTTGGACTACCTATCATCCTAATATTGATGTTTAGACTTAGAAAAACATTCATACCCTAGAGGATATGTTATGATTATATTCATTAGACTTAATATTTGGTTGAGATCAACACATTAATCTCATCGAATTATTTTCTAACAATACCATTCACTGGAGCATTCAAATGGATCTTTATAGAGACCTATATGGAATGAAGTGAAGAACTCCAATGTCCTATGATGAATTTGGAGAAATGAAGTGCATGGGACCTAATATAGGTGATGAAATAGTAGATAATGTTAGATCTATTCAATAACACATCAACTTAGATCATAGTTGAAATAAGAGTTATGTTGGAAAATATCAGTGAGATCTGAAATTTGATGTTTGTGAGAAGGTATTCCCATGAATTTATACTTGGAAGAAGGTATTGAGAATCAGAAAGAATTGGGATCTAAGAAAAAAAATATCATCACATTCTATATTCTTGATCGAATATGGATGGTCAGTTATCACTTAGAGCTTCTGCCAAACATCTCTTCACGATGTGTCCCTTGTTTCTCTTTCATTAATACAAAATGTGCAATATAAAGTGATAGCCTTTATCAGTGCTAGAGAAAATCACTGATAAAGTCTTCCTTTATCGACACTAAAAAAATAATGGATATGGTTACCATTTATTAGTGCTAAAAAATACTAATAAAAATTACCCTTTATCAGTGCTTGTTTTTAGCACTGATAAAGGTCCAAATCCCTATTATGGGTCCCACATCAACATAGATCATGTACGGTCGCTTCTTTATATATGATTCTACTGCATGATAAGATCAGAAGCCGGCTATGGGGATGGGTTCCCACATAAACTATTCTTATACACTCATATGGGCCCATAGACCCACATAGGTACTGTCCAACACTTTTCATCCCCCAGTTTAGCCCACCTCCATATGTCCTTGTCGGCCCACTATTTGGGCCTATACACAGCCCGACCAATATTTTTTTAATATATACCAATAAAAATTAAAATTTATAAGTATTAATAATATTACAAATATTAAAAAAATAAAACAATTCAACAAACAAAAATTTAAAATTAATAAATTAAAGAATATTAAAATATTTTTTAAATTAAATAATTACTAATAAATTTATCATATATATATATATATATATTATAAATATTAATAGATATAAAATATTTAATATATATTTATATATAATGAATGAATTTAAATAATTAAAAAAAATAAAACAAAATTTAAAATTTTCATTAATTAATTAGTAATTAATAATAATGAATAAATTTAATATACATATATATAAATTATAAATATTAATAAATAGTGTATATAAAAATAGAAATATAAAATGAATAAAATGTCATAATTAAAAAAATGAATGAATTACAAAATTGTTAAAAAATTATTAATGAAATAATTATTAATAAAAATGAATGATTTTAATATGTATATATATATATTAATTACAAACAGTAATAAATAATATATATATATATATATAATATAGTTATATAAAATGAATAAAATTTATTAATTAAAAATATATTAATGTATTGTTTAATTTTAATTTTTTTTCATAATTATTCATTATTACATTTAAGATTTTTAATATAGAAATATATTCGTATATAGTTCTGTATATATATATCAATATAAATAATATTTATTAAAATACAATTTAAATAATATAAAATATTTATAATTAAATTAATAGGTCATATATTTAGTGAAGAGTGGTTTGTAAATAAAAATTAATATTAATAAGAAATATTGGCTAATTTTATCATGTAATGGACATTTAATTGAATTTCATTTGATTTTTAAATTTTACATACATCAAACATTTTTTACATTAATTTCACACATACTTATAGGTAATTAATGTATTTTTATATACAATGCACATGGACAAATAGTTACGTAATTAATGAAATCTTTTATAGATTCACATACACTTAATATTTATGTAATATACTCAAATTTTAATATTCATTTTAGAAATTCATTTAGTAAAATTATATATTTAATATGTTATATTTTAATAACAATTTTTTAATTATTATTATAGTAAGTATTATTTATTCAATTTTATTATTTTATTATTTTTTATTTTTTGGGAATTTAATCATTTTATAATATTTATTTGTATATATTTATTTACTATGTTTTAATATTTTCAATATGTATTCATGTTTATTTCAATATATATCCAAATTTTTTAATAATATATTTAATTAATAAAAATTATCCATTTTTTCAATATTTTTAATGTGTACTCATTTTTAATTATTCTATTTTAGTCATATTTAACATGTAAGAATTTAAGATTATATGTTTATTAGTAATTTTAAAAATATATTTGAATGTAAATACTTATTAATATATATGTGTGTGTGTGTGTGTGTGTGTGTGTATTAACTATATCTATAAAATTATATACTTATTATTATCAATAATGAAATATTATTTTTAAGAAAAGAATTTATATAATTATAAATAAGTAATTATCTATTAAAATAAATATAAAATTATAATAAATATATTTAAATAATGAATTTATTTAAGATTTTTATATTTATATTTATTTATTAAATATATATTTATTAATTATATGAATATTTATATAAATATATAAAATGATACAAGTATATTTATATTTATAAAAATATAATAAATACATTTAAATAATGAATATATTTAATATATTTATATTTCTATTTTTATTTATATATTAAATATATATATTTATATATATATATTTAATTATATAAATATATTTATAAATTTTTATTTATTATATATAGAAAATTATATATTTATAATTATAAATAAATAAATATAATTTTTAAAAAATTATTAATATAATTATGAATAAATACATATATATTTATTTAATTATAAATATATAATAAATATATTTAAATAATGAACATATTTAATATATTTATAATTATATTTATATATGTGAGTGTGTGTGTGTCTGTGTTACTTATATGATTATATAAATATATTTATAATTATATTCAAATATTTTTAAATATATTTACAGATATATTTATTTATAAATATAATTATAAATATTTATCTTAAATGATTCTTTATGAGTGATAATGATTTAGTAATGATAAAGAATGATTTTATCGGTTCATTTTTAGCATTGATAAAGAGGACTTTTACCAGCACTTAGTAATTCTGGGCTGATAAAACCCTTCTTTATCATCTTTTCTTGTAAGCACTGGTAAACCCTCCCTGATATTTTTAAAAGAACCCTTACCAAACCAATTTTAGTCACACCTCTCAAGATCTTCTGGAAGTACACAGCTGTCATCACTCCCCTTCAATCTTCTATTATACAAATCAAGCCTTGGATATAAGGTGTGTTATTTTTTTCTCTTCCTCTCTCATTGCATGCTTGTTTGGGTTCCATGGTGTGTGTTGGTGTAGAATTTTCTTGGCTTAGTGCTCTCATGGGTTTTTTGGTTTCCTTTTCCTTCATTTTATCCTCCATCCATGTTCTTCTTTCTCCTCCCTCACTACTTCATGATATTTTTTGAAACATATTTGGGTTCATGTTTTAAATTTTTAATGTCTTGATCTGTTGGGTGTTCAGGTTTGTTTTCAGGATATGTTTGATTGTTATTTATTAGTATGCATTTTTTTATCATAATTTATATAACTTTTATGGTTATAGATTATGGAAATTTGATACATTTAAATGGGTAGTTATCTATGTCAATTTTTTTTGTATTTAAAGATTTGGTACATTTTTTGGGGTTATAATTTAGAAATATTATGAATGATTTGTGGAATAATTCATGGTATGTTTTTGAGTAATGCATTGAAAATATGGTTATGGGTGGATTATTTGGGATCCAGGATTGGTTGTTTTTGGTGAAATTTGATCGATTTGGATGTGTGTGACACAAGATTAGTAGGTGGTTAAGTGTATGGATTTCATACTTAGGGGTTATCTAAATTCATGTAAAAATCATTGTTTTTAGTTATGAAAAGAGGATATCCAACATGTCATATATATTTTATATTGAATTATTGAAATTATTCTTCCATATAATTCATCTCTGAATTACAAAAGGACTATTAAATTCTACTTGTTGAATTGTAAGTATATTAGAAAGTTGTATTCAGATTATATTTTTTTCAAGAAAGTATAGCTACATTTATAGTATGATGGATTTAATGGGATAATAATGCTCTGAAATGGTATACCCCTTCCCCAATACCATAAGATGTGCTGAGGCATCAACTTGGTATACCCCTCCCCTTATTCCACAAGTTTTGATTAATACTAGACATTATATATATATATATATTAAAATTGATTGGATAGACTGCCTTTTTTTCTTACCTCCAACTAGATATCAATAATGGGATACTCTCAAAGGTTTTAAATGAAGTTGAGGTCCCTACTTCTATAGGGGTTAGCAGTTTAATTTTAGATTTTTTTTTTATCGCTTCATTATGATCCACTATTCTTCATTGTTTTTTCATTCTTAAAACTATTTCACTGTATATCATTGTAAAATAGTATCTATTCTTATTCACACAACTTTTTTCATCCCTGTGTTGAGACGCCATTAGATGTTTCCTATAGTTTATTTTTTTCTCAAACCCTAAATTGAATCCTTGGAAAACATACAACCTCTCTTCTTTTAACTTCCATGTACTTAGTGAAAATAAGAACTGTTGGATCACCTAAGCAGTTCATTTATGTTTTTTATAGATGAGGGGTCAGTTTATACATTAGAGTATTGGCTACTTGAGGTTTTTCATGATCATGTTTGGATCTTCTCTAACTTGTCTTAGTTTTTCTTCTGTATTAGGATGCATTTGTTTTGAATTCTATTTTGCAGTGCCTTAATTCTATGAGTTTAATGTTTTCAGTTTTGTTTGAATTTATATAGAGATTTATGTGTGGTTTACATTCTTTTTATTTCCTCATATGGTCTTTTTTGTTAATGTTTTATTCATGGATGGATTGACCTACTAATGGGTCCTTCTAAATTTTATATAAAGAATAGCCATGACATATCTCGATATAAAAATGGGTAAATCATTCCCTAACTTTTAGTTGACATCCACAACACCAGCAACCAGTTTTTGGGCACTAATGAGAACTCTTGGGGTAGTAGTGAATGTGAATCATGTGTCTTAAGGGTATTCAAGTCATGGATATTACATGAAGTCTCATTTTTTACTTATATGAATAGTATTAATATCATGTAATCAAATTCATAATAATATAACAATAATTATAATTATATAGAAGCTGAAATGATGAGTAAGAATTTAAATGTTGATAAAAATAAAATCGATGATTGGAGGAAGGAATTGAAAAATAATGTTAGGGAGCTTAGCATATTGTGTAAAACTCTATATCAATGTAGTCCATTGAGTGTCCCACTAACCAATCTAGTTATTACCCAAGATCGATTCACTTTTACAAAACATTTTCTCTCTAAATTTCTTTCACTACAAGCATTTCAACCACTATATTTTATATATTGTTGTGTTATTTATTCTTCAAGTATAAATCCATAAGATAATTATAATTATTTAAAAAAAGAACCTGTAAATTTATTTGAAAATAAATAGAATGATGATATGTATTATTAGAGAAATAAATCAATTTAAAATA
Source organism: Viscum album (assembly GCA_963277665.1). Classification (NCBI taxonomy): domain Eukaryota; kingdom Viridiplantae; phylum Streptophyta; class Magnoliopsida; order Santalales; family Viscaceae; genus Viscum; species Viscum album. Next base: position 1,797,267,430 of record OY728120.1, read on the forward strand.
TATTTTATATTTAAAAAAATATTTTATAAATATTAATAGACATAGAAAAAACAAATTTCAAAATAAAATCTACACAAATAATTATTATAGAGATAAAAAATTTAATAATACTAATCTACACTCTCAAAAAAACTAATGGTATAGTTAGAAATCAAAATTTTCATATAATAAATATTTTAGAAGTGTTATTCAAAATTTAAATTTTAGTTAGAATAAAAACTCAATATAAATTATAATTACCATTAAGAAATCAATTTATATAAAACCACCATTTATTAATGAAAATAAAAATTATCTAACCAATTTTTGGAATGATAAAATTAATAACATTGAACAAAATAGTTTCATCTTCTCCCTCACCTTAACTTCTGTCATCATTAATAGTTTCATCCATTGGTTTCATGAAATTCCATGCTCAGTGACCCTATGTCAGAATTTGGTGATTGGAAGACCTTATATGTTCTAAGGAAAGGTAATTTTACACAAATTTAGAAATCCTGGTCAAAATTAAATGGAAAACAAGAAAAACAATTTCTTGGTGAAGTATTCAACCAAATAATTAATATATTTTATTTTTGAAACATATTTATTAATAATGATTGGATTAATATATATTTGTGAGTGATTTAGTTGAGTAAGAAATCCATTTTATTGACATTTTTAATAATATATTTTACTATTATACATGAAATAATTATTATAAATCCCTTGATTTATGATGTAAGGTGTATTAGAACATGGTAAATGGGAATAAATGATAGAGTAAACATTTATTAAGGAAGTGTATAACTATCCTTGATAAGACGTCATAATTAAAGGAAATAAGGATCAAGGGTTGACAGATACTTATTAGTGGTTAAATGTCCCAAATTAATTAAAATTTTCACTGCTTTTTATAGATCTTCATATTAGTCATACATGAAATTTATCCATTGACATGTGATGGTCACCTAAACTTCATTAGTCTATTAAATATCCAATTAGACCATAAATAAAACACCACCTGGAACACCACATACCATTTGAAGAATTGAATATACATTAATGCCGCTCACATTATGGACTCCCACCTATAAAGGTTATATAAACGGTCCTAGAATTGTCACTTTTTTGTCACATGAAGCTAAGATCTTCTGAAATTCATTCCATTGACCAAAGTACTTTTACTTTTTATAGATTAATTGAAGGATTTATTTGAATTTTGAAACCATAATAGATGTCTTAGTATGAGTATATGTAATACCATCCAACTGAATGTTCTCATAGTCACACCAATCAAGGAAGCCCTTGTAGGGATAAAATAGTTATTAACAATTTTTTAGATTTAGGCAATAAACTATGATATTTCATCCAGTGCTTCACTAACTCCCATCCTAGGAACATTTATATTTAAGGAGACAACTTTCAACCTCATCAGATTCATCTCATAGATTGTTATTATTTCCATTGGTTTCTTGATACTCATCCCCCATCTCTTACGGACATGCACTTATACTTCTTGAACTACCTTGAGCAGTAGTTATCCCATACTAGGTATCAATGATCATTTTGGATCAATTAAGAGGATAACACCTACCACCATTGTATTATTTATTTTCTTAAATTCAATTAGAAATTTCCATTAATGAATACTGAAATTATTTGAAACAATCAAATGTTGGGTTCCCCTTATTAGAATTATCTATAAAATTATCCCTTGATTATGAATATATTATGTGTATTTATTTATTTTTTTAAAAAATTAATATTTTATGAACATAATAGGATATATATGAATCAAAAATGAATTTGTTCTAATCATATGAGAAAGGAGTATGAATATAGAGTTAAATAGTTCACAAATTTAGCAATAGAGAATTTAAACAACCCGCACTACTAGAAATGTTTCTTGTAGTGATGATTTATAACCATGGATATATGATAAAAAATTATAGAGATATGTAATATCCATGGTTTGGATGTCTATAGATCCTATTAAAAAAGAAATAGGGCGACGAAAATTTCCATAGTTGGAAAATGTCTCTAGAACTCTATATCTACGATTTAGAATGTGGATATAGGTCTATATCCACAGTTTTAATCATGGAAGTACATTGACAGCCATAGTTTTAAACCATGGTTATAGATAAATATTGGGTACTCTATTTCCAGGGTTGGGTAATGTGGAAACAGACCAATAACCATAGTTTCTATCATGTTAGTAAACCTGGAGGTGCAGTTTAAAACCATGGCTATTTCTTCATCCACATAGGTCTATAACCATGGTATATAAATATGGTTATAGGTGTGATACTATAGTGGAAACCATGTCTATAGGTATTTTAAAATGGTTTCCAACCATGTATATATATTTCTCTATCAGACACCAAAATATAAACCTTCTTTTACGCTCTTACAAAAACTTACAGACACAATAATAAAATACATCAATATATTCAAAAACAAACAAACATTCCAGAAGAAAATTCAATATAATAATTATAAAAATTAACTACATAATAGAATTTAACATATAATTAATCAAAAAATTCGATTTACAATATAAATAGGCCTCAATATCAGTATCTTCGGCACCATGATAACCCTCATCCACACCTCCTGTAGAAACACCATCACCACCAGTATCATCATCATCATTAACATCGGCAACAAAATCAACATTAAAAATGACATCAGAAGAGATAGAGGCATCATCATCGACACCAAAATAGGAAAGAGTATTTGAATCTACATAAATATAATGAATCAATATCAAATAGGCATTAACTGTGGTAGCATCTTCTGGTGAAAGTGCAGAAGAAAGAGCAGACATATCTTTAATTATTAGTCCATTTTTTTTATTTTGATATTGAGTGTGTTTTTATAATTTTTGAGTTTCTTGTTTTATTATGGCATTCATTTGTTCTACTATAACCATACCAGAACTGGTACTCGATGAAATATTGTTAGAGTACCCATATCTATATGGAACACTCTTCTTCCTTGTTCAAAAACACACTCTACCACGATGTTCATATCCTAATACTGGATGAAAATGATCATTCAGGACCAAATTGTCAGGTTATTTTTCTACAAATGCCACCAATAAAATCTATTGAGTGATATATAAAATAATTTAAATTGATAAAATAATATAACTAGTTAAATTCATTCAAATTAAAAAAATATATACTAACAATCGTCACCTGGGTGTCATTATTTACCATAGTAACATATCTCTTTTTCTTTATTATACAAAAAAAGGTAGAGCAAGGAATATAACCCTCGTTATTCAACACCTTTTTTTGGGAAAAAAATAAAATAAAGAAACAATTGTAGTGAATTGAATTATACAAAATAAAGCTAAATTTAGTCAGATTGATCCTAATAAACTAGATTTTTATATAAAAACCAAAAATATCTAAACATATAAATTTAAATTATAGAATATAAAATTCAAACAGAATAAAAACCCCAATTGAATGAATGATAACTAATTTAAACTATATAAAATTGTGAATATTCTATTGAGATTATATAAAGGAAATATAAGATCAAATATTTTCATTCGACATGATGATACAATTCATATTATTATACTTATGATTGTTTTATTGATGGTTTGAGAAGAAAATATAAATCATGAATAACGTTTAAATATAAACAAAGGAATTCAAGCTACATATTGGAAATATTTTATATCACATAACATTATTAAAAAGGAATTAATGTCACATGATATAATTGAGAAGTAACTTGCTATATATGAAATGATTTACATTTATAAAATGTATACTATTTATAAATTTTAAAAATGATGTTATAATGATGTGATATATTCCCTATTAATTTTCCCATGTTATGTTAAGAATGAAAAGCTTAACTATTACTTAATGATCATGCTTCAACTTATGATATAGTGAAGTGTTAAATTTATTCTTTAAACACATGTATATAGTTAAATATCCTTCTATATTGAATTTAGAAATTGGATGTAAACCGTATTATATTTCTATAGTAGGAAAATGATGTTTTTAAAGGATTTTATCAATAATCATGTAATTATAGAATTACATATTCCCTTCAACATGAACATGCTACGTGGGATCACATTAATATTTTCATTCCATGATGTTTTAACTATAAATGATGGATTTATCGTTATTATATGATTAATAATGTATTGATGATGTATCCCCTTTGTTGTATTCTTGAATAAATGATTGATTGTGCTTTAGTGACCTTGGCTATGATAAATTGGTATGATAATATTATTGACAGCCAAGTGTGGGTGAACATTGTTGATCAATAGGTAGGAGTTTCTTAGGGAAATACTAGTAATGATTCTGGTGCTAACATAATTATAGGTGACTATATAAGAAAGGAAAAAAATATATAATATTCAATTTAGGTTAATTTTAGTGTAACTACCTCCACAGTACCAAAAAAAAATCAAACACTACAATGATAGAGTGGAATGGGAAAAATTAGATTAGAGTTGGTAAAATAGGACAAATAGTTTAAAGGGGAAACATTTAACATAGTTACCACAGAATTATAACAAAATATTGGTCAAAAATTTACTAACAGAAGAGGTATTTTTAAAAGGAGAACATACCATAGTAAATTGATGAAATTCACCCACTAGGAGAAATCCATAATTGAATCCTAGGTTTGAGATAGGGTCGATGTTGCATAGTGAAATAGAGTAAAATGAATTTCATCAACCCAATAACAGAAAACCTTAAGTACCTTTTTTGGTTAATCATAATCATGTGGTGTGACAGTATGAGATCTTCTAAGAGGATGATCATCAACAGGTGGGGTTTCCATGTCACAAGTGCCTCGGAGGAGGATATGGGGAGGCCGCCTAGGAGCATCATCGATAGGGAGGTTGGGTGGCTGCTTTGAAGGAGGATCATGGGGAGATTGTGTGGTCATGTTGAAGGAGGAAGATCAGAGACTTTTGTGCGGAAGTGTCACGGGAGGAGGTTCATGGGGAGGATATATTATGAGTGTTGGGATTAAATGAGAGGAGGATCGTATGTAGGAGGAGAGTCATTGGGTAGTATGAGAGGCGTTAGGTAGGAGGAGATCCATCGGGGGGGGAGAGATGTTAGGGGGGAGGAGAGTCATTATGGGAGTAGAGTTATTAGCAGAGGAGAATAGCCATTGGGGGAAGAGATCCATCAGGGGAGGAGGGAAGAAGGAAGGAGGAGCTCTGTGCAGGGATGAAAAAAAGAACCCTATTGTCATGGTTTCTATAAAACAAATTATTCAAATAAACATATAGTGATATTTTTAAATAAATTGTGTCTGTAAATTAATATCTATATATATATACTTATAAAACCATTATTATAGGTTCATGGTTGTAGATCATTTTTCTAGTAGTGTCTTTTCAAATCTATAATCCATTTTTACATCATTTTTATTCAAGAAAAATTAGACTAGAGGAGATGGAAGAACATTTTATTTTCCATAAAATATATCTGAGCTGTAAATGTTGGACTAAACGAAGGGAAAAACTAAAATGGATGATATTTGTGGATCATTTTATGTGAATATCAATGTAAATGATGATGGAGATCATATGAAGGAAATGATAATGGAAATTGAAGATGACCTTTGTGATTGTCAGATTTTTTTGAGAAGTTAAATAGATGTTCTAAGAGAACATTTTATACCAGTTATACTAAATACAAAATATAATCAGTTTTATTGATGTTATATAATTTGAAATATGGTAGAATATGGGGTGAAACCAGCTTTATAGAACTACTTGGTATCCTAAACAATATGATACCATAATAAAATGTACTTCCATGTTAAACATATAATGATAAACAAATTTTATGTTCAATGGGATTGATCTCTAAAAAAATACATTCCTATCCAAATGACATCATATTGTTTTACAAGGACCATTAATTACATATAAAATTCCCTAAGTTTGTCTTGGATCGATAAAAGAAATATGAATCAAGTCATTTTAAATATATATAGTAATTTCCTATCATTCCATGGTTTATAATACTATATGGGTGTTAGGAAACTACAAGACAGTTGTCATGGAATATAGACACAATAATCAAAGATAGGAAACTACATCATCTAGAAGACTATCCTCAATGAATGAAATTGATTATGAGTATCCTAAATATTAAAATGAGCTGAAAATTTTATTTCTTTCATTATAAATATATGGTTAAAATCCTTTTGGAGTATAGATTAGTACTCACAGTACATAGCCAATCATGTTGGTAAATTATAACCTTCCACCATGGTTATGAAATAAGTGAAAATACATTATGTTATCTCTTATTATATCAAGTCCAAAACAACCCATTAATGATATTGATGTGTATTTAGATCCATTGATCAATGATTTAAAATTTATATGGGATATGGGTGCTATAATTTATGATTTTCATAGAAGTGAAGAATTTACATTGAGGGTCACGTTGTAAGAAACAATAAATGAATTTCTGGATTATGGAAATTTGTTAGGGTATAACAATAAAGTATTTTTAGGGTGTCTCATTTGTGAAGAATTTTCACACTCACTCTGGTTGAAACATTACTTTATGTTTAGGTTTTAGGACATCTGAAATTTTCACCTTGATGACATAAATACCAATCTTGGACAACATTATTTGATAAGAATACTGAATAATGTTCAAAACCATATCCACTAATGTGTGATCAAATTCTTGATAAATTAAACTATTTTGACACTATTTTTGTTAAACCATTTTCAAAAAAACCTTATGAAATCATGTTTTAAAAAGAGATCAATTTTTTTTAATTACCGAATTAATGTTTTTTGAAAATCATAAAGACAATTTATGTCATGCATGTAGAAATAATGGGTTTGATAGTGTTATTGGAATTTTACTAAATGTTCCAAGGAAAACAAAAGATTCCATAAAGTCTAGGTTAGAGATTATTGGAATGGGGATAAGGGAAGAGTTGGAACAGGTGAAGGGTAAAGGGTTGAATTTTCTTCTTCTAGAAGATTATCCTCAATCCAAACTAAAAAAAATTAAAAATTTCATTTTCCTTATTGGTGTAAAAGTTACGAAGGGTTATTCATGAAATTTTATGAAAGTCATTTCAATGAATAATTTGAATATATGGGGACTAAAATCCCATGAATATCATGTTTTGATTCTGTATTTGTTGTCAATTGTTTTACATTGCATTATTTTTAAAAATGTATGACGTATATTAACCGGAATATGATTCTTTTTCAAATCCATATACATTAAAGTTATACACCTAGTGAAATTTCTAATCACGAATAAGGAGTTTGTAGCCATATTATGTGAATTAGAGATGTTATTCCCACCATCATTCATTTATATAATGGTCCACATGATGATTCACATAGTTAGAGAGGTTAATCTATGTGGTCATATCCATTGCAGATGGATGTACCTCATTGAATAGTATATAAAGATTTTGAATGGGTATATCAAGAATCAAAGTCATACAGAAGGTTGTATTGAAGAACGATATATTTTTTATGGTGGTCTTGAATTCTATACTGACTAACCGTCAGATGTTGATAGCAACGGTCTCCCAAAGTCTTGTCATAGTGGAAATATTATTTGTATAGACATTCAAGGAAGAGATGTTGTTATAAGAACAATCACAGATCTAGATCAAGAACACATTTTCATTTTACAAAACAGTGAATATGTTGATCCATACATTAAATCCCAAAAATAAATTCTTATAGATTTGAATCCATCAAAGGATGAAGGATGGATATCAAATACCCATAATCCACATTTTATTGGATGGTTTTGAGATCATATTTATAAGTATTTATCTTCCAAATAAAAATGTTATATTTTACATTGGTTTTGTAATCCATTGTTATGTGGTCTATACAAAAGAACATGATTACTGTAGTATGATGAAAAATAGTGGAGTTATTTTTATGGAGGAAGAAGTGCACATATCTAGTTCTGAGTATTGAAATCAGATTTAAGAAAATATGTCATATTTCGAAATTATCAAATTGATATATGAGTTTTATTATACAACATTTCATGTGCTGATTTTCTGTTGCAAATAGGTTTAAAAGAGGAGTGTAGTGAAAGTTGATGAAATGGGATTTCTGAAAGTGAATTTCAGTGTGGAAGGGGGATAGGAATATTCATTAATTATTTACTCATAAGTGTTTTAAGTATTTAATGTCATTAATATAGTAAATAATAATTGGTTGATTTTAATGTTGGAGACAAAAAAACAAATGTAAGAACCCGTGTTTTTAAACTGAATGAATTTATGAGGGAATTTGAATTTTCGGTAATTACTGAGTATGTTGTTTTTATAAAGGAACTTCAAACATAATTCCAAAAGTATGGATGTTTAAAAAGAGATGTTTTTGGACTTACTAAAGGCCTAATAACTTTCCCACGTAGCTCGAGAAGTTTTGGGAGTGTGAGACTGGGAAAGACAGGTTTTTAAGAACTAGTAGATGGTGCACGATTGGCGCACGATCTTCCAAACCATACTTCCCGTAGTAGGTAAACATGTAGATTATTTATGGTGAGATAGAGTTTTTCATAAGTCCTATGAATGGTTAGTAAAACCATGTAGGACAAGTCATATGAATGTAGTTTCTTAATGAGTGGGGTGTCGCACATTTTTCACATGGTTTTCCAAATCATGCATCTTAACTATGCATGACACTCAGTTTTAAGAAATTTAATTATTTTAAATTAAATAAAAATAATATTTAAAACCTAATATAACCTCTCCCTCACCCCATTCTCATAACACACCACCTCTTGGCCTCTCCCCTTCGATGTGCTACCCCCCTCCATGGCACCTCCTCTGATCTCTGATTTCTGCACGATTTCTCCATGGTTTCTCTTCAAATCAAAAAGGTAGATTCCTTCTTTCTTTCTCCTTCCCATTTATAGATTTCATTCAGCCTATATGTCACCCTATGGTGTGAGAATGAAACACTAGGGTTTTTTTTCCGGTTTTCATGTTTCTTCCAATTCTAGGTTGTGTTAAGGGCCTCTCAGGATCCATTGGTCGATGTTCCGGGAACCGCTGCTAAAGGTGTGGTGGTTCGGGTGGTTTCAGTCTATAGGATTTGTTTCAAGGTAAGTTTCTATACCTCTATTTTGTTTTACATCCTTTTTTAGGGTTTATTTGTGTTTATAAGACCTGAGGGGATCATTTTAGGGTATTGTGATCATTTTCCAAGTGTGCACACACATTTTTTTTGCAAGTATGAATATATATATATATATATATATATTCTATGTAAGTTTTCCCTCATGGTATAGGGAACACATGCATTAATTTAAGGATATATATATATATGGAACATAGGGAATGATATTAGGATGCTACTTGAGTTAGAAATATTGGCTAGGCCATATTTTGAGGTAGCTTCCATATCTTGGACTCTTTATTAAAGAATGCCTTAGTTGATTCTTAAAATAAGTTGTTTGATGAATTTCCTAGTTTAATGGAACTGTATTTCTTGATTGAAATGCTGAAATGAGATAAATTTATTGTGGTTTGACAAAGTCATGTTTTTATAATAAAACCCATCTAAGGGAGGTGCGCTTCCTTCAAGCTAAAACGCAGTGAGTAGACCATTATGTTTTCTTATCTTGATGATATTTATTTTTCATATGCTTTTCTAGTTATAGAATGATTTATTAATTAAAGGAACATTGTTTTCTTATCTAGGAGGTGTGTTACCTCCTTTTCATATTGACGCACTTGTGTTAAATGGTTCTAATGGTCTAGAGTGGGATCAAATGGGTGGGTAAACCTATATGAAATGATTATGTGTAAATGGTATTAAATGGGTGGGTATTCTATGTGATAGTAATGAATGTGAATTTTAAAAACAAGTGTGTATACTCCTTGGTTTCATGGGTTGTGAATGGGAATTAATGAAATGGTAAATTCATTATAATGAATATAATTCATTTTATGCAAGTGATAGATAGTGGGTGGGTATGCTCATTATACTCCTTAAATGGGAAATGGATAAACGATTGGGTAAACTTGTAGGATGTATTTAAATATGGATGGTCAATGTGAGAGGGTATGATCATTGTTGGACTTGTGATGTAGTTAATTATGAAATAGTGATATATGGGTGGGTATACCCTTATGATTTGATTAAAAGGAAATAGACACATTAGTGGTTATACTCATGTTATGGGTGATATAGTGAGTGGGAATACTCACTAACTAAAATTATATGGTTATACGAGTGGGTATACCCATATGATTATATCAATCCTTGTATTGAATTGAGATGATTGGGTGGGTAAACCCCGGGATTTTAATGGAATGGTTTATATGAGTGGGTATACTCATATGGTTTAATTTGATAAATGGTTTGGAATGAGTGAATGGCTTGATAATGCCTTTGAATGCTCTCCATGTATCTAGAACACAGTAGTGGATTCCTTGGGTTGATCATTCTCATTGGGTCTTGATGTTGTGGGATGCCTTGGGCCTTGCTACCCAGTCAATTCTGCTTGCTTAGACTCGCATAGGACATGTCGGTACACATGATCCTAAGACTCCAACTAGTTCCTAGACCATGTTTCCACTAGGATGCACATGGGAGTCAATGTGGATGCCTTGTAAAAGTTCCTTGGATCTAACACTTCATAGCCTAGATTTCTTAAATTGATGTCTTGGGTGAGTTCCTTGGATCCGACCCTTCATGGTCTACATTTATTAATACGGAATGTTTGTTAGGTATGTGATACACTCGAATATACGGATTAGACATGCTAAATTGTGATATTTGGTTATATTGAAAGGCCATAATGGTAGATGCCTTGTTTAAGGAGCATGACTATCATGATCGGGGATCCCTATGGGATATGTTTGTATAATTGTTTAGAGGTTTAAATGCCAAGGGAATTTCTTACCTATATATTATACTTTATTATTTACCTACATACTTCATGTTTATATATCTCACATGTTGGTTAGGGCTTAACACCGTGGGTGCTGGCCTACTGAGATGCTATCTAACACCCTACTCAGGTACCATTGGTGCCCGAGTAGACTCTACTTGGTTAAAGGTATATGGACATATTCTTGTTCTTTTTTTTCTATACTTGGGAGTTAGGATAAAAGGACTGAGTGGGAGCACGGGGTGCTCATGGAGATCACCCTAGCGGTTTTGGGTCTTTTCTTTATTTCTGGGCTAAGATGAAAATCATGCTAAACTATTTACTATTTTCAAAATGTGTATCACCATGACATGCATGCATTGTATAAAGTGGAATTGGCCATTTTCTATATTTATTTAATATTTTAATTTTCTTATTCTATTTAGTTATTGCTTTATACTACTTCTGTTGACATTTGTTGCTTTCTACTACTGTCTTTTACCATTATTCACTTTGAATATGCTGTTATAGTCTCCCCACTAACTATACTTACATCCTTACTGCTAGTTGGTAGCCTGTAGTGTACGGGTAGACGTTCTTGACGTCATGTAGTGACTGGTCTGGCAACCGGTTTATTTTTCAGTTGGGCTGGGATGTTACAACAACAGTAGTGTCAGATGAAAATTCAATTGAGGATTACCCTTTCGTTAGGATAGAATAATCTATTCATGGTGGTCCCAATGTGGAAAATTTCTTTTAAATTATAGGTATCACAATGAGGGGATTTGGATCGTCACTAGAGGATTCAAATCCCTTCAAACATCAAAAAAATAATGAGATTTCAATGAGGAGTTTAAAGTGTTTTTAAATATATTATGTTTTCCATGTAATGTTATATGTTCTATACTCTATTAATATAATCTAAATTAAATGTTTGACTAATGATGTAGACAATGTCTTATGCACGTGATGTAGTTACCAATATTAGGGATGAACATGTTATTAATGGTAAAACTATAGAATTTTAAGGGGTTCAATATCATGATGATGAAAAAAAGAACAAAACATTATCACAACACTGACTAAAATTATCAAGGCATAGAGTAAGGGTATAAGATTTGAGTTTGTATGGAATCAATGTTGCAAACCTATTAACCCCAAAACTTTAATTTTCATTAATTGTATTGGGGTTACAATGAGGATGATTATGCCGATTGATATAGATTCATTGATCCATTTTCATCATATAATAATGAAAACCATTTGGGATGATATAATGGTATTGTTACGATATGCATACTCTATTTTACTAAAAAATATATATAATGAAATTTATATTTAATATTAATTATTCCTTGTAGTGTCCATTTAATTTAGATGATTCCAGTAAGAAATGTGTCTTAATTTCCATTAGAAAATCGGATAGAGGATTCCACACTCTTCTTTCTATGTATCCTCTTAGGGATGTTAAGGGTAATGTAAATCCCCAACAACTAGTTTCTTATACACATATTATAAAGATGGAAACATGGAATTCTTTCCTAAATAAGCTTGATGAGAAATAATTTTAGGTACATTGTAGTTTATGATATATTATTTTACGTTTTTTAAAAAATTTATTGTAAATTGTTAAATTATGAAATAGAAAATGAGTGGTGGAAATAAACAATGTACATCAAAACTAATTATCCCATATCACAATGTAAGGCAAGGGAATTATTTACTAGAGAATAAAATGATATTTAGTTTATATAAATAATTTATGTTTTATGTTATATGAAGAAACAAATGTTCATTTTTTTATATTTAGATTGGTGAATCAAAATTTACAGCCACATCAACCCACGTCATTTTCTATAGAAGGAGGCCTGTGTAATATAGAAGGTAAAATAGTTAATGAAAACACAGAATAGGTGTGGAAAACAAGTGTAAGTATCAAATAATTGTAAGTAATTATGATTTATAATAGTATTACATAAAAATATCTATTTATGTTTATATTTTTTATATTATTTTTACATAAGAATTTATATAGACTATCCCGGAATGAAAAATAGGTTTAGAAGATTTGAATCAGCTAGAAAAATATGGTCACATTAGAGTTGTAGGTTATAGAGTGTCTCCTAGAACATATTTCAAACGAAAAAATCAAAAGAAGATACATATCATATGAGTAAATTATTAAAAGAACAAATATATTCTTTTTAAGTTATTATTGTCTATTCTAGTTTGGCATACCAATATATGTGAAAAGATCAAAGTGAATTGGAACTGAAATAAAGATAAAGACATAAACAACCAAATGAAACCGCTAGATTTGACACTTTTCATTCCCCTAAACTGAATACCTTACCTGATTTTATAAATTTTTTCATTACTCTTTCTTCTAAATGATAATCAAACAACTTTAGATAACATTATATTCTTAGAATTATACAGGGTGATGTTGTGTTTTATATTTATCTATCAACACCCATGCACCACCTTATTATGAGGGGTATGGTATATAATATATTGGTGTACATGCTAAACAAAAAAGAACTCCCAAAAAATCACATGAGAGTAGGGATTGAGGTAGTTCAAGAGATGAATGTTGATTTTTCAGTTCAACATGATGGTCCAAATATTACAACGGTCAATGATGCTACAGGAACATTCATATCATTGAAGTCTAATATTAAAAAAATAAATGTGGCATGTCCTTAATAAAATTAAATGAAAACCTTGTAACAATTTATGAAAAAAGGTCTAAAGTGAGGTACGGTATTACAGATTTATAAAATGGCATAGAAACAGAAGTTCAGATCAATAAAATATACTGGATCAACTAAGAAAACAAAAAGATATTCTAAGAGTACCTTCTCACCAGCAGTTTTAATATAGCATATATTAACATTAAAACATCATACTAACACCACATACAAAGGTAGAGATGTGTCTTACATTCCATATGAAGAAGTAATATTTGGATCTTTCCTAATATATATGGTTAGTCTTGATATTATAAATGATAATCTAAAGATTTAATGGTTGGAAGTATCGATTGTAAATACATATATAGGGTACATTTTCATAATACATCAATCCAAAAAAATGATCTAATATGTTCGTTAAAATTAATAATTATTAATATTTTCAACAATCATTGATATTTATACTATATATAAGGGAAAAAGTAAGAACTATATGGATTCATTAATCCCTCTGTCATTTATTTAGAAGAAATTTATATAGAGTTGGATAAAATTAACAAAAAAATATGTTCTAAATGAGTTTTTTGAGAAGGAAATAATAGTCAAAAGACTCTTTTTGATTCCTATATTGCAGGGATAATACTATGAAATCTAATCATATATAATATATTTTTATTTGTTTCATTACTTATTTGTTTTTTAATATGTACTGGATGATGGTTGTAATAAATCTGGATATCCTAAATATTTATTTTTGGGATCCAATGCATGGATATACCACAAAATGACCACACATGATGTGTATTATGAATGTTAATACATAGTAATAAAACATTTATAGAAAAACATCTAATAATATGTTTGAGACTTTATTTTAACAATAATTTTATTATGATATAGTGATCGCTAAATATAGGCTAAATCATAGTATGAAGTCGGTGACTGAATATACAGAGACTATGTATTTCTTCAAATGGAAACATATTAGTGTATACATAGAAATATTAAACTATAAAAATATATTTTAAAACAATTTTCTTATTTTGGTCAATATTTTTATAGTTCCTAAAGTAATATAATAGCTATGATAGGGGATATTATGTTTGAAAATTTATGAAAGATGTCATAAACCATAGAAATTCTAGCATCCCTGAATAGGTAATTTTTTAAGGTAAATATAATTTCATTAAAGATACTTATTAATTGTTGATTTTTCTATATTTTCTCAATAATACCAAGATTTATGAAAACCATCATACTCAAAAGAAGTAAATTATTTTAGAGATAAATGGTCATCATACATGGTGTCATAATGTTTTTTGATAAAAAATTTAGGTGATTTCCTGCTATGATTGTGATCTAGTATAGGGTATAACCTTATAAATATATTTGGGGTGTGAAGCATTATTATAATAATTTTTATCTATTATTTTTTATCTATTTCACAATGATAATTGTAATGGAGGAAATCAATTTTTTTAGAAATTAATGAGAAGAATACATGGAGTTAGAATGTATACTGACATCATGAAGTGGTGACTTCCTACAACTTATTTAGTTAATTTTTCCATAATATTGTTTAAATTTTTTAGTAAATTTCCTTTAATTTTTTATTTGATAATTTTTTTTTTAAATTTACACATTAGTTCAAAACACACATAACATGCTCAAAACCAAGCAAATGAGTTCATATTATTTTCAAAAATTAGTGAAATGATCTATAATTTATTTGTGGCATGTAGGATTTAAAAACTCAATACTATGATGCCTGATGTGGTCGGTTTGACTTGAAGTGTATATTTTCAGTACAAAATTGTCATTTTGGTTTACAACATACATCAAATAGTAAAAACGAAGAAAATGATCTTGTATTATTTTCAAACATTTAGAGAATGATCCATAATTCCTTTTTTCCTATGTGGGAATTAACCGCAAATAAATCAAATAGTAGATGTAGTCAATATGAATAGAAGTACATGTTCTCAATAAAAAATTTCATTTTAGTTTAAAAACACATCAAATAGTTAAACATGAGAAAAAAATATTATATTATATATAGATTTCATGAATATGTGACTTCCTGTTACTTATTTAGTTGATTTTCTCATAATTTAATCTAGATTTTTTAGTTAATTTCATTATCACTTTTATCTGACACTTTTCGTGATAATTTTCATAGAGACCATGAATAAATTACTTCTTCAATAATGATGACTCGCTCATGTACTATGATCAAGAACTAAACTTGGATGATGCACTCATGTGGATACAATTTTCTATTTATTCTAAAATTAATTCAACATTATGAGATATCAAAGAATGATATTTTTAGATAACCTAGAATATTGAATTCATTATAGGACAAAAATACATAGTGGAGTCATCCATACTTCAATATAATACACAGTTTTACCAATATGACTCAAATTGTGTGGTTTTAGTTTAAAATTGATATTTTATTAATCTATTATTTCATGTTTATTTTTAATTTATTTATCTATTGTATTACTAACATAATAATTTTTATCTTATATAGGTGGATTCTTTGGATTAATTTTGGGTAGTTTGTTTGAAGCTACATATGCTTATGATATGTTGGACTTTGAGGCTGCAACTGAGATAATGGAAAGTAAATGTGTCCATAATGTATATAGATATCATGAAAATGTGAATTCCTAATCCTTATTTAGTTAATGTTGTCATCATTTTATCTACTATTTTTAAGTTAATTTCTATATCATATTTATCTAAAAATTATTTATTTTTTCCACAAATCTTTTGGGAAGTCATATTTTGCCTTCAACAAAAAAAATCTATAAAAGATCCAATGTGTTCCTTTTGAATGGAAGAAGAACACCATGCTTCCTAAAACATGAAGTTTTTTAGGTGGAATGGGGTTTTCTAATTCATCCAAATGAAACAAGTTCTCTATTTTTTGTATTGTTTTAGATAGTTGAAAAAAAACACACATCACACACTCAATAATATTCTCCTCAATCTAATACTCAATATACTTGGAATGAATTTAATTGTATGTTTTTAGTTTATAATTTACATTTTAGTTCAAAACACACATAACATACTCAAAATTGAGAAAAAAAGTAATATTTTTTTGATAATTTAGGTAGAATGTACATAAGTCATTTTTTAGGTGTAGGAATAAACCACACCCCAATCAGACAAATGGTGTGACTCGTAAGACACCAAGAGTGTCTTTTTATTTAAAATTGATAGTAATTTTTGTAAAAGACACTTGTAACATACTTAAAACCAAGAAAAAACATTTTTATTGTTTTTATAATTTAGTAAAAGGATCCCTAATTCATTTTTGACATGTAGGAATTAGCCTCACCTTAATCCAATACACGGTGTGTCTGGTATGACTCAAAGTGTTAGTTATTAGCTTAAAATTTAGATTTTAGTTCAGAAAGTGTGTCACTCATTGAAAACTGATCAAAAATGATTGTATTTTCTTGATAATTTTATAAAACAATTAATAACTCATTTTGGATATTTTTGAATTAGACTCATGTCAAATCGACACACGATGTGACCTGTATTTCTCAAAGTGTGTGTTTCATGTTTAAAATGGAATATTAGAAAAAATCACAAGTGACATACTCAAAACCTTTAAAATGAATTCATATTAGTTTTTTACATTATAAAAATGATCCATAAGTAATTTTTTATGTGTAGTAATCAGCCACACCATAATCCGATGAATGGAGTGAATGATATGAGTTCAAGTATGTCTTTTAATTTATACTTGACATTAATTTTAGTAAAAAAGACATGTTACATGCTCAAATCCAATAAAATTATTTTTTATTGTTTATATACTTTAGGAAAATGATCTATAATGCATTTTTGATGTATAGTAACCAGTATCACCTAAATCTAATACACGGTGTGCCCGATATGACTCAAAGTGTCTATTATAAGTTTAAAATTAATAGTTTATTTTAAAATGTCACTCACTAAAAACCATAAAATACACTCGGATTGCCTTGATAATTTCGAAAAATTATTTATAAGTCATTTTTTATGTGTAGGAATTAGTCTCTGGTAAAACTGATTCATGATGAGATCAGTATGACTCAAAGTGCATGTTTCACTTTTAAAATTAAATTTTAGTAAAAAACACAAGTGACATACACCAAATCCAAGAAAACACATTCATATTGGTTTGATGTTTTATTAAAATAATCTATATTTCATTTGTGACATGTAGGAATCATCCTTGCCAAAATTTGAAACACAGTGTTTTCGGTATGACTCCATGTGTCTATTTTTATTTATCATTGACATTAATTATAGTAAAAAGGACAAATGAAATACCAAAAACCAAGCAAATATATTTATATTGTTATGATACTTTATTAAAAAAATAATCATTTTTTTATGTGTAGGAATAATTTTTAACTCAATTCTATATATTGTGTGCTTGGTATGTCTGAAAGTGTCTGTTATCAGTTTAAAATTGACATTTTAGTTCAAAACATGCGCCACTAACTGAAAATTGAGAAAACATGCTTGGATTTTCATGATAATTTGGTAAAATGACTCATAAGTCATTTTTGACAAGTAGGAATTATTATCACATAAATTAAACACATGATGTTACCAATATGACTGAAAGTGTGTGTTTCATGTTTAAAATGAAATTTTAGTAAAAAAACACATTTGACATACTAAAAACAGATAAAATGTATTCAGATTGTTTTGATACTTTAGGAAAACAATTCATATGTCATTTTTATCATGTAAGAGTTTTACTCACCCCAATATGACACACAATGTGACTGTTATGACTCCATGTGTGTCTTTTTATTTAAAATTGACATTAATTATAGTAAAATAGACAAGCGACATACTCAAAACCATGAAATAACTTTTATATTATTTTGATACATTAGGAAAATAATACAAAAGTCATTTTTGATGTGTAAGATTCATATTCATCTCAATATTATACACGGTATTCTTGGTATGACTCAAAGTGTCTGTTATTAGTTTAAAATTGACAATCTGATTAAAAATGTTCGTTACTCGCTAAAAATTAAGAAAACATGCGCAGATTATCTGGATAATTTTGGATGATCCATAATTAATTTGTGACCCATGAAAATTTACTTCACATTAATCCAACACATGATGTGGTTGGTATGAATTGAAGTTCATGTTTTCAATATATAAGTTCCATTTTGGTTCAATATGTGCATCATATCGTCAAAACTATGAAATCAATATCAGATTGTTTTCTTATCATTTTATATTATATTACTTAATTAATTTCCTTGAGATTTTTATCTTATACTTATTTAGTTAATTTTTACAGAGATAATTTATGAAGACAGCCATGAAATGGAATGAAATATAAGGAATTTTTCTCAAAAATAAAGTCATATTTAATTGACTATCATCTATAGTGACTTTTTTATTACCATAGATGAGGTTCAATACAATATTACCCGATTTTGAGAACATAAATAAATTTTGTGATGTTAAAGAATCAATTATAACTCAATTTGATACGTAGTGTTCCCGATAGGACATAAAGTATATGTTTTTAGTTTCAAATTAACACTTTTTGTTTAATTAATTTCATTATATTATTATTAACAAAAGAATTTTTTTCATATATAGGTGAATTATTTTTCTTGAGTTGGGTGGTTTATTTGGAAATAGCATGAAAAAGGGGTCAAGGCCAAAGAAAAAGGAAAATCGATGTTTTTAAATCTCTCTGATAATTACTCGAGTAATTTTACAAACCAATGTTTGAAGTGTTTATAATATAGTTTTTTCTGGTATTTTTAATATAAATTTAATTTAATTTAAATATTATATTTGAAAGCTATATTTTCTATTATTTCTACTATTTTTTCTATTCTAGTGTGTTATAATTTTAACAGCCCACTATAATAGTATGCCCCTTCATTAGTGTTAGTGATAACACTGATAAAGAGTGACCTTTATCAATACAAACGAAAAGTGCTAATAAAGTGGGTCCTTTATCAGTGCTTAAATAAGCACTGATAAAGGTACCCTTTATTTTCACTTTTTTGAGTGCTAATAAATTATACCAATATTAGCACTAATAAATGACTAGGGATTTTAATCATTCTCTAGTAGTACATTCTTTCTTTTTCACTGAAAACTACCAATTTTAGCATTGTTAAAGGCCATATTTGTAGTAGTGTTTTGAGGTATTAAATAATTGATCCTTCACATGTACTAAAATCATAGGGTTTTCCATTAGATAATGATCTTTCCTATGAATAAAAAATTATTATAAAACTTGGATCATAGTGTTAATGTTTTATAGAACCAGACTACTCACATGTTTAACGTTCTCTGGAGGAATCAAAAATTATAGGGAGCTACATGGGAACCTGAGGATGTGATAAAGCAAATATATACTAATTTTTTATATCATAGTGATGTAATTTCAAATGAAAAATTCATTTAAAGTGGGGATAATGTAATACAGTAAGATTTTATATTTATTTCCTTCGAAATAAACATGAAGTATTTGATATCTTGCTTTTCACACAATATGAGTCTAAATGAATCATGATGTAGTATACCTTTATAACCATGTTTTTGGATTGTAATGTATGAAAATTATTAACTAGTTTATGGAATTCATATATAAATGTTTTCTTAAATTCAAATGTATTGATTAATACCTAATAGATATTGATTAAATTTTTATAAAATTATTTAATGATTAAAGAACATATTTTATATGAAATATATTTTTAGAATGTTTTCTAATTCATCTAAAAATGTATATTGATCACTATTTAAAATTAATTTTAATAAAATATATTGATAATTTATGAGAAAAAATTTATAATCATTAATACATTATTTATATATTTGTTATGAATCAAGAAAAAGTCATTTAAAGGTAAAAAGAGTAATTTTTCATAAAATTGTTTTTTATATGTGTAATGTGTTTTATCTTAATAAATTATATTAAAAAATTCATTATTTTTTAATGAAATTTATAGATTATATAACTACTTAATTACTTTATCATTTATTTTATTATTTTTCCTTCACAAGGAATGGACGTAAATTTAGTTTTATGACTAAATTTTTTTTTCTTCTAAAAACTAGGTTTCTTTAAATTTCTCATGCATATATTAAAATTCATTTCTTACAATTATAGAAATTGAATTTGATATATTTTATTCCATATTTGGAATTATAATTTCAAACAATTACCTAGTATT
Source organism: Viscum album (assembly GCA_963277665.1). Classification (NCBI taxonomy): domain Eukaryota; kingdom Viridiplantae; phylum Streptophyta; class Magnoliopsida; order Santalales; family Viscaceae; genus Viscum; species Viscum album. The sequence continues at coordinate 1,797,288,244 of OY728120.1, forward strand.
TTAAAGGGTATTTGTTTCCTACGAAAATATTTGTTATGTTTTATTGTATTATACACATAAAATATATAGAGGAACCAAAAAAACGTTTTATCACTAATAATTATCATTGAATTAGTGAGCTACAAAACCAATTAAAATGAAAAAAAATTATAATTGCATAAAAAATATAAAATAGAAAATAAAAAATGGGAATATATGGATCTCCCAAATATGATAGAACCATTTCCCCCACGAAAAACACTATAAAAATGAAAAGAATATTATTAAACCAATAAATATCTTATAAAATGAAAATTCAACTATAAGAGGAATTTTATTGTATTTTGAGTGAAGGAATGAAGTTTTTTTTATATGGAGTAATGTGACAGTTGCAATAATAATATTACCATTGGTCAAATATATCCATTGGTCAAATATAATCATTGGTCAATGTAAGTGTTTCCCTATTTTACCATTTAGAACTACAATCATTGGTAATCATTTTATTATTATAATTAGTGTTTATATGTAGTAATGAAAAAGGATAATTGATTTTGAAATGAAGAACGGTGGCCTCGACCAGTAGAGTCATTTCATTTGAAGACAATTTGTTAGAACTTGGAAGGGAGGGAGGATCATTAAGGTTCTCCCTTAATCAATCCCAATATGTGATTCAACAAGTGAGTCTTGGATGAAATTTCCTACATGAGAAGATTATATTAGTTGAGATTACTACTTGGTCAATGTTAGTCGAGCTAACCCATTAAACTACCACCATAGCACACCATACCCTTAAGGCATATGTGGGTGTAATAAGGGGTTATGGGTCCATGACTTGGTTTCATAAAGTATAGTTACCTTTTTATAAATTAAATGGTTATTATATCAATCCAATTTTGAGAATATCTTTTTTAGTAAAATATTTTTTAAATAAAAATTTAAAAAATAGATTGTTGGATGCAAATAAAACATAATTTCATTTTTTAGAAAATTTATATTATTTTAAAATGAAATCAAGTATAATAAATAATATCTTTTTAATGAAAAGTTCTTTTAAAATAATCTTATTTAATTGGAAATGATAGAATAATTTTATAATGTCCTATAAATTTTTTTTAAGTGTCATACATTTAATTATGTCTTAAAACCCACTGTTTTTCAATAATTAAGGTTATTTATATTTAAAAGATAAAATTACAATATTTAGAAAACTATTTTTATAAAATAAATATTATATTTTAAGTCATAATTTCAAAATTAGGTTTTGGGGGATTTTTTAAAATTTATAAAATTCTTTATATTCAGTGAACAATAAAACTACAGTTTTGGGTTTTTAAAATATTTTATGACTTTATATTTATATCATAATTTTTTGATAATTAATTAACCATAATCCATAGATTAAATTATTTTATTTTACTAATATAATGTATTTTAATGGATTTTAATCAATTTTAAAACCCATAAGTGACTTTCCAAATCTAAAAAGGAAAATTTGATTTTAAAATCATTATTTTGTGAAAAATTTGATTTTCCATGTCCAAAAAGTATTAAAAAATAGTGTTCAGTTATAATGGTTCAAAATATCATAAAATGTGGCTCAAATTTTCAAAACCATGAACAAAAACCATGTGTATGTCGATGGTTTTTCATTTTCCTCAACCTATATTTTTAAGACCTATATTTTGAAATTATTAAACAATTCCTTCACTTTTGCTATAAATACCCACCAATTTCACCCTTACCATTTTCTCTAAATAAATCCTACACAAATTTATGGTCTTTTTTCCTCCTAGAATATTCCTACCAAGATTTTCTTAATCCCACAAGTTTCTATCCTTATTATTTTGGAGTAACTCTTCAATGTAAGAGAATTTCAGTGATCTTCCTTTCTATTCAAGAAATTCTTTTTGTGTACATATTATAAAGGTTATGTTACATTCATTAACCATGATTTTGATCAAACCCTTACTTATAAAGTAATTTTTTATCAATTTTGTACCTTCATTATCTCTCATTTTTCACTTTTTTAAATCTATATTTTATACCCATCATGATGTCAAATTTACTTCTCAAACTTATCTCTTTTACATAATAAATTATTATATTGTGAATACAAAAACCATTTATTTATCCATGGTTATTCACCTAGATGTTAATATAATTTATTTATTCATGAATTTTCATATGAAAAAAAAGAAATTCTATTTCTTTGGGTTAAAAATGATGTTATGGTCAATCCATTAATCACTTAAACACATAATGATTTTATATGAAACTCATAACTTATTCTTCTATGGTATTTTAAAAAATGTTTTATTATTACCAATTTGGATCAAATGAAATTAATACATATTAAGTGTATTACCTAATAGTTCTCCAATGCATTGGGTAAATAATTTAATCTTTATAAATGACTTGTTTTACGATACCTTGGTGAAAAAAATTAGTAATTTTAATTTAGGACAACTTGGTGACAAACCATGGTGATGTGCTTATGAATGCATCATTTTTTTGTATCCACATTTCAATGATATTATTATTTTTTTTATTATGATATTCCACTTTTTCTCTTAATCATATTGTACTTTTATACCTCATATTCTTATTGATATGCCTACTAATCACATTCAAAATGTCTCCCTTTCTTATACCCATACTAGGATCAAGATCATACCTTTCCATTGATATATTTTCCTATGATGTGAGATGATATAAATGTAACTTAGGGTTAACCCTTGAAGAATTTTTTTGAGTGGATTGTAATAATTATGTATGTTTTCTTATATTATATTACTAATTTCCAAAAACTAAACTTTGAAATATACTTTTTTTGTTCCATGTAATGAAAATTTTGTGTGATAAAAAGATAGGATATGATAGTTTGTATAATAGGATAGTTTAGTAATTTAGGAAAATTTGGACTTGAGAAATTTAGTAATAAACCTAGGGAGATGTCTAAATATTGGAAAAAATAATTGTATTTTGGTGATTATTAATTAAGTGGTTTCCAAGAAAATATATCCCAATCTAGAGACTATAGGTGGATGTGGATATGGAATATATTTATAAATTGGTAACACCTGAAAACATTGTAATGATCAATTATCTATCGGAAACTAGTACATGAAAATGGGTTTTTCTTCACACCATATTTTACACTCCTGGGGGATATGTTTGGTTAGTCATGGGATTTTTTGAACCATTATTAAGGATATATAGATAATGTAATTATTATTATAATAGATTAATTTATAATATATTTATAAATGATTTTTTAAGACATAAAATACATTTATAATTATCATATTCCTAAAACTAACATGTTTGTCAGTAAGGTTTTCTTTTTTTTTGAAAAATGATGGGGAATTGGAAGAACCATGTAAATGAAGAGTGTGACGGATGATGGACTAAAGGCCTTCCTAATAAAATATAATATTGAATGGAAAACTTCATGAGGATGGTGAATCAACTATTCTAAGTTATTAATAATAAATTCAATAATGTTGGGTAACCAGATTCTCCTTGAAGGGAACAACTTTTAGTTGAGTCCTTCTAGAATTAACAACCGCCTTATTTTAGTATATCTACCAACGCATTTATTTCTGAACAATTAACTACCTCTATGGAAAGTGTCTTTTTTTAGTCCACTTTTCAAAGTGTGATAAAGTCACCCTTTAAGTTTACTACTTGAAATGAGAAGTTGATCAGTGGTCAAAACTGATTAAAACCACTAATTTAAGAAGGGATATTGATTATATTGTGTTTGATGAGTTTAGGATAATTACTTTCAATAAATATTTTCCCTATTAAATGTGAATTAAAATAGAGAATGAATTATTAAAATTAAATAATAAGGAAAATGAATTAGTGGGATGATATGAAATGAACTTTACAAGACATTACTTATATATCATTAGATTTATTATGGATATTAAGGGAATGGTAAATAGATTCCTCAGTGGAATGAGACCCTGTATGCAGAGTAATTTAGAAAATCGAGGCAATAAAAGCTATGAGGATATATTTTTGAGTGCTATAAAGGTTTAATTAGAGTTCGTAGAGACAAACTGGTTACATAAGTTGAATGAAAAGAAGAGAGAAATGGATCCAAACTTAGGGAAAGACTTCAATAATGGGAGAAGAGGAAAGAATGTGAAACATACGACATGAAAAAATCTGGAATTAAGAATTTGGGGAACTAATTTATTGGGATTGGAAAATGTGTAAGTGATTTCCATATATCTTGGAACTATCATCGTGAGGTGAAGCCTCAACTTCTCAACCCCAACAAAAAAGGGAAGACAGTGAAGGATCATCTTGAATTTCAATGCTTTAACTGTGGATATCTTGGGAAATTTTCTAATAAATGAAAAAATAATAATATAATGGAGGGAAACTACCATCAACCTCAAAATAGGAAAGGTGGGAAAATTTTGGTAGTTTCAATCCTGAAAACTGAAGTAGGGGATCCAAGTGATGAGGTGGTAGGTACAGTTATTGTGCTCTCAAAGCGAGCAAGTTGATTGTTTGATTCTAGTATTTCACATTCCAATATTTTATCCATGTTTTCAAATAATATAGAATAAATACCCAGGATTCTAGAAGTAGAGTTATCATTAAAGACTCCGAGTGGTATTATCCTAGAATCAATAGTATATAGAAACTATAGTATTAATTTTTGTGAGTAAAATATCATCAAAAAAAATAAAGTCATTCCCATTGTGAAATTTGACACTATACACAAGATGGTATTACACTCAAATTATAATTCTAAGATCAAATACATGTGAAAGGAATTATATTATTCTTTAATTTAAAACCTATATTTATTTTTAAAGGAGAGATACCTCATCCTGATATTTTTCTAGAGGCACCTCCTATAGCCTTATTTAAAGAAATGATCAATGAATAGGGAGGAGGAAATAAAAGTATAAATATAGAAAATGTCCCCATCATTCATGAATATGTTGATGTATTTACTAAATAGTTACATAGACCTCCCCTAGAAAGGGAGGTATATTTATCCATTGTATTAATTCTTGTATCCAAGAAGATATCGATGACCTCATATAGAATAAAATATATAGTGTTATAGGAATTAAAGAAACAACATTACGATATTTTGGAGATGGGATTTATCTGGCCAAGTGTGTCTCTTTAGGGAGAACCCCTTCTCTTTTAAAAGAAGAAGTATGGATTAATGTGGTTATGCATTGATTATAGGAAACTTAATAGGATCATAGTGAATAAAAAGTATCATCTCACATGGATTGATGATTTATTTGACTAGCTTAATGGGGATCAATTCTAGTCTAAGATTTACCTCTGATCTAGGTATAATCAATTGAGGGTAAAGGAATAAGATATTATAAATACTACCTTATAAAAAAGATATTGTTATTATGAGTTTTTTTTATTCCGTTTGTATTGAGTAATTCTACTTCTATATTTATGGAATTTATGAATTTGGTATGTAAGAACAACCTTGAAAAATTCATGGTAGTTTTTATTGATGATATTTTGATATATTTTAAAATTCACAAGTATTATGTGGATTATCTAAGGGTTATAATGAAAACTGTATTGATGGAGAAGCTATTTGGAAAATTCTCAAAATACGAAATTTGGTTAAAAAAAATTTCATTTTTTGGGGGGCACATTGTAACCAATGAAATAATATAAGTTTTCCATGCCAAGAAAAAGTCTATAGAAGAGTGCCCTCATTCTACAAAATTAAATGTGATTCATAGTTTCCTTTATTTTCCAGGATATTATAGGAGGTTTGTGAAAAACTTTTCATGAATTTCTAATCCACTTAACATGTTAACTCAAAAAGGAGCTAAGTTCATATAGACCAAGGAGTGTGAAGAAACATTACAAGAACTGAACAAGATATTGTTACATCACATTTTTTAACTCTACCCTCTATCAGATAAGGATTTTTTATTTATAGTGATTCATCTCCAAAAGGTATTTTTTGAGTCCTTACAAAAAATGACAAGGTAATCACTTATTCATCTTAATAATTAAAGACTCGTGAGTATAATTATCCTATAAAAGTCATAGAGATAGCTGTTTAAAGTTTTTCTCTGAATATATGGAAGAACTATCTTTATGGGGAGAAATTTGATATATACGCAGATCATCAAAGTTTTAATTATATATTCATTCAGAAATAATTGAATATTAGAAAAAGGAGATGGTTGGATCTTCATAATTACTGTGACTATTAAATTCATTATGACCCCTAAAGAGAAAGTAATTTAACTAATGGATTAAGTAAGAAAGACCCTATTATGCTAAAAATGATGAGGATTTAAGGATATCCATCAATCAATAAACTATTACGGTTAGACATGGGAATCATAAGGTAAGGTGAATCATCAGTCTTATTCCAAATTATTTCTCAACCATAATTACATGATAAGATAAAGAGATATCAATGATAATATCTTTTGATATAAAATACGATAAAGGCCGTGAATAATGGTAAGTTTTTTTAGTTAAATATTAATCAAGAAGGTGTACTAAGATTCTATACAAGGTTATGTATCCCATATATCCCATATATAAAAAATGAGATGATGGATAAAGCTCATAACTCAACATTCTTTATACATACTGTAAGAACTAAAATGTAAATGGACCTTCTTGATCATTATTAGTGGGATAATATGAAAATGGATGTTTTAGACTACATTCCAAGGTTCTTGGTGTGTCAACAAGTGAAGGAGTGACAACTTCCTAAAGAGTAATTTCAACCACAAACCATACCAACATAAAAGTGGGACAAAATCACTAAGGACTTTGTCACTAGTCACCCAAGAATATCCCAAGGAAACAATGTGATATGGGTTCTGGTGGATTAACTCACCAAGACTGCCCATTTCATCACTATTTGGGGGGATTTCTCTCATGAACCACTTTCCATGATATATGTAAAATAATTGGTGAGGATTCATGGTTGACCACTTTCAATCATTTATAATCTTGATCCAAGGTTCACATATAAAGTTTGTAGAAGTGTTTGGAATTATATTAATACTTAATTTAATTTCATTATGACTTATCTCCCATAAACTAATACCTAATCTAAAAGGACCATTCAGACACTAGAGAACATGATCAGAACATTCTCAATGGAATTTAATGGTTCATGTGATCAACACCTCCCATTAGTTGAGTTCTCATACAAAAAAGATTACATGTGAGTATTCAAATGGAACCCTATGAAGATCTAAATGGGAAGCGATAAAGAACTCATACTTTATGTGATTAACTTTTTTATAGAAAACTACTTGGTCCTAATATTGTGTAATAGATGATAGAAATATTTTATTCCATCCAACAATATATAAAATATGCACAGTGTTGGACAAAGAGATATGATAAAAACCATAAAAGGGACTTATATTTTTAGGTTGGAGATAAGTTTTCCTTTAAATATCACCATGGAAGAGAGTCATGTTGTTTTAAAAGAAAGGGAAGCTTAACCCTTGGTAAATTGGCCCCTTTAAAATCTTTAATCGTATAGGAGAAGTGGTATATCAACTATAACTTCTACCAAATATAGATCATGTTCATGGTGTATTCCATATGTCTATCTTGAGTAAGTACATACATGATCCCTAATATGTACTAAATATATAGGTTTTACAATTGTAACATGACTTCTCTGATGAGGAGAATCCAGTGGAGATCTTGGGCCATAGAGACAATGTTCAATGTAAAAAAAATAACCTCTTCAAAGTGTTGTGGAGGAACTATAAGTGTGATAGTGGTGACATGGTAACCCAGGGAAACAATGAAATAAAATTACCCACATCTATTCTCAACTGATAATGAGAGTTGAAATTTCTGGGTTGAAATTTTTAAAGGGGGAAGAATATATTGACCTAGGATTTTTAAATGATATTTGTTTCCTAAGAAAATCGAAGTCACATTATATAGTATTATACATGTAAAAAATATATAAGAACCAACAAAACATTTTCTCATTAACAATGATCATTACATTATTCTAATACTAAATAAATTAAAATGTTAAACATCACAAATGGAATATATATATATATATATGTATATATATATATATATGCTAAAATAGAAATTATAGATCACCCCAATATACTATAACTGTCACCCCCATGAAAAAAATATAGAAATGAAACAAAATATTATAAAACCAATCAACATTATAGAAAATGAAAATATAACCTTAGGAGTAATTGTAGTAAATTATGATTGAATGATTGAAGTGGTATTTATAGGGGTCAATGTGGATGATGGAATAGTAAAATGACCATTGGTCTAATATAAAAATTGGTCAATATAACCATTGTCCTATTGAACATTGGGAACTACACCCATTGGTAATAATTTTACTGTTGTAATTATTGTTTATAATTATTAATGAAAAAGGGTAATCAATGTTGAAAGGAGGAACGATGGGCTCGACCAGTAGAGTTATGTTGTTTGGAGGCCATTTGTCAAAACATGGGAGGGAGGTAGAATCACCTGGTTTTACCCTTGATCAAGACCAAGATAAGATTAAAAAATTTAGTCTTCAATGAAATCAACTTCAATTTACATTTAATTTAGTATAGATTGCTACTAGATCAATGTTATCCAATCCACCCCATAAAACTACCACCATTTAACAGTTTACCCTCATGGCGTTTGTGGGTGTAATATGGGATAATGTTTATAGGAAATAGTTAAAAGTTTAATTTATCTTTTATAAATAAAATGTTCATTCCACACATCCAATTTTTATAATAATTTTTTTTAACAAAATATAATTTTAGGTGTGAAGAATTTGATAAATTGATTATTGGATACAAATAAAACAGGATTGTATTTTTTAGAAATTATTTACACTTTTATAATAAACTTAGGTATTCTAAATGTTATTTTTTTAATGAAATAATATTTTAAAAATATCTTACTTAAATATAAATGATAAAATAATTTTATAATTTCTAAGGGGTTTTTTTATAATTGTCAGAAATTTGACTGTCTTAAAAATGTTATTTTCAATAAATAATGTTATTTATATTTACAAGTTAAAATTAACATATTTAGAAAATAATTTTGATAAAAAATATTTTAATTTAAATCATAACATTGAAATTAGGTTGCGGTGAATTTTTTGGAATTTTATAAAATACATTATTATCTAGTGAATAGTAAAAATACAGTTTTTGTGTTTTTGGTAAGTCTTATGACTTCGTATTTATAAAATAATGATGTAATAATTAATTAACCATAATAAAGGACCCAAAATATTATATTATATTAATATTATGTATTTTAATGTCTTTTTATCAATTTCCAAACCATAAGTGACTTTCCAATGTCTAAAATGGAAAATTCAATTTTAAAAAAAAAATTGTTAAAATATTACTTTTACATTTCCAAATAAGTATTAAAAATCGTTTTCTATTATAATGGATTAAAATTTCGTATAACATGACTCCAATTTCTATAAAAATGATAAAACACCATGTTTAATCCAATGCCTTTTAATTTTTCACAACCTAGATTTAAAAGACCTATATTTGGAAATTATTAAACAATTCCTCCACTTTTTTAAAAAAACCCACCTATTTAACCCTTACCCTTCACTCCAAATTCATCTTCCATGGTGTTATAGTGTTTTTCCTCCCATAAAATACCCCCATGGTTCCTTACTTAAGAATTAGGAGTTACTCTTCTATGTTAGGGAATTCTCATCATCATCTTTTCCATTTAAGAAAATATTTCTGTATATATATTCTAAAGGGTATGTTACATTCGTTAATTATGTTTTTATCTCACCCTTACTGAAAGAATAATGTTTTATCAATATTTTACATTTTTATCTCTTATTTTACTATTTTCTAAATCCATATTTTATACCCATCATGCTACCAAATTTACTTCTAAAATTCTCTATTTTACATAAGAAAATATAATGTTGTGAGTACCCAAAACTATATAATTATCCACGGCTATTCACCAAGATTGTAATATAATTTATTGATTCTAGGATTTATATTCATGGAACCACCATTCCCTTAATGTGGGTTAAAAATGATGTCATGGTCAAGCCTTTAAGCCCGTACATACTCAATGATTTTATATGAAACCAATACATTATTATCTTCACTTCATTGAAAAAATGATTAATTATGATCAATGTGGCTGAAATGAAATTAATACATATGATGTTTTCACCCTGATGGAACTCCAATTCATTGGGTAATGAATTTAATCTCTAGAGATGAAATTTTTTATGATAACTTGGTGAATAACCTCGGTAAAATGTTCATGTATGGTGACTTGTGGAAAAACCATGGTGATATACTTTGTAATACTTCATTTTTATGTTATATCCACATTTCCATGTTATGATTCATGTTCTTTGTATTATTATATGCCTCATGTTCTCTTTATTATGTTATATTCTTATACCTCATATTCTCATTGATATACCTCATGGTCATATTCTAAATCTATATCTTATTTATTTCCTTACTAGGATCATGATCCCCCCATTAAATTTATGTATGTCCTTACGATATGATATGTTGTAAAAGTAACATGGTCTGAACCCATAAAAATCCTTTCAAGAGAATGGGAATAATTTTTTATCTTTTCTGTTATAATATTTCTAATTTCCAGGAAACTAAAATTTAAAAGTTCCTTTATTTTGTTCAATTTATGAAAATTTTATGTAATAAAACGGAGGGATACTTTACTTAAAAATTTTGTAATGATTCCACTGTCATTTTTTTATAATGAATAGAAAAAATTGAAAAATGTGTTAGCACTATTATAATTAAAATGGGTTCACCGAGGAGTATAAATAAGATATAAGGGTAGTATTACCACATAAAAATTTCTAATTTATAATGTTATAAGATATATTATCCCTATATTATCTTAATTTTGAATTATTATCCATTTTTATCCACTTTCACAAGAAAATTACATTATATTATTTGTAATTTTTAAGTAATTTCAATTGTGTCATATTCCTTACTTATAAATGGATACCCCATATAATCTATTATCTACACTTAAAAATCCTCATATATCATAAAATACCTATCAAAATTCATTCATAAAATACCTAAACACTTTTTATAATTAGTTTTTTATCATAATACCATCCTTTTAAGGCATATATTTTAACCATCAGGAGGTTTCTCAATGAATAGTTATAACTCTTAATTGAGTTCTTTAAATTTTATTTCTTCTTATAATTTATATAAACCTATTGTAGCTATAAATATATGGTTAATATTGTATCATTAATATAATAAATATATTATTATGATTATGTCTAAACCATTTTCCACTACCTTTCAATAAAATGGGAAATGAATGTATCACTCGTGCATACGTGTGGACTACCAACTCCAAATAGTGATAATATTAAATTTCCATCCCTTACATAAATGCATTTTTATAATGACGGAATTATTATATATATAATTTATAATATAATTATGATTCAATAATGATAAATTATTATTTATCCTTGTTTCATACTTTTCATTAGAAAAAAAACAATGTTTATGCACATGTATGAACTACCATCTCCATAAACAGTGTAAGTGATTTTTTTATCTATATATTTTATAAATGATTAAAAATATGTATATAATGATTATATATGATATTTATATCATTATTAATATTTTATATATGATTTAATCATGATCAATGTAAAAGGCAAAGAACTACTAAATTGAAACATTCATGAAAAATGTAACAGTTAACACCTAGATACGTTGATACTAATAATGAATTATTAATAATTAGGTGTTGAAATTTTATTGGAAATAAATATTTGCTATTATAAGTATGAATATTTTTTATTTATATATAATAAATTTTAATTTATCAAAAAATTTATTAGAGGGATTATGAATCAATTCAGACTTGCGCTAAGGATTTTATATTACAATCAAATTTTTACCAAGATTGTTTGTGTTTAATTTTTTGATGATGAATTTATTTGATATATCACCTAAAAATATTATATATTTTCTTATAATTTATTTATTTATATTATAATTTTTCTTTTTTCCCTCTATTTAAGTATTGAAGATAATGAAAGAATATTTTTAATAAAAAATGACTTTATTTATCTCTTTGGTTGGGAATCTTGTTCTTCAATCTATATATTTTATTTAAAAATTTCATATAATTTTTTAAATTCATTTTTAACCATTATTTAATTTATATGAAAGTTTTTAAAGAGAATATTATTTTTATTTTCTGAATGAGGTATGTTTTACCAATGGTTTTAACAAAATATTTTTTTAACATACACAACATAAACAAATTTTATTTCCATCATGACTAATATTTTATTTGAAAAATACATTACATGTTTCCATGTTTCTTTTCAAAGAAATTTTTTTCCTTAATATTTTGTAGTTTTTAAGATTTTAAACAAGTGATTTAAAAATGAAAAGGCTATTTTCATTAAGAAAATGTTCATGTTGTTATTTAAAGTTATTCTCTTCAATGAAAAAATCCATTGATTTTATATATGATTCACTAAGGATATAATCCAATGATATCATATTTATTATTTCTTTATATGGTTTATATATATGAAAATGAAATATTTATGAAATCATATTTCATTTCCATGGGTTATGTTATGATTAAATGGAAGATTTTATCATGATCTTGTGGCATACATATGAATGGATTGTGATTTTATGATGGGTGGGTTCATTATATCCATTCAATGAATTGGGTAAAGATTAATATTTTATAAGATCAAAGGGTGTACAAGAGTTTTTACCAAGCCCAAATGAGGGTACAAAGGAGGTTATTCAAAGTCCTAAGTTGGTATAAGGGTGTTTAGAACATGCCTAACATGTTATGAATGTTTTAGTGGGTAGCCTAAACATAAGATTTTTGTGATTATGATTATTTCAGACATTATGAAACTCTTTTATGACATGACCTTAGGAAAATGATATACTCTCAAGTCTCATGTTTATTTATTCTTTTATAATTAATCTCTTATGAACTGTCAAGATTTATGAAATGAATTTTGATTAAGATATGTGAATTATTGGGCATGGATTTAAAATGTTAATCTCATGTTCCCATACCCTTATATTCAAGTTTTTCATAAATGTTAATTGATATCACCCTTGTTTACCCTTACTAATAATCTAGGAATACCCTTTAATATGTTCTCTTTCCCCCAGGATATAAAGATAGGTTTTATGTATGATATGTCTAAGAAGTCTTATGGTTGTCAGGAATATAGTGGCAGATGATATATATCTTTTATCTACCAGTTTTATATGTATCCAAGTTTCCAAACATAAAACATTTACATTTCTAGCATGGATAGTAATGATATGAAATGAGTATTCATCTAATAAGATATAATATTTATGTATGCAATTATTTTGTTTCCTTAGTAGAAGTCCCTACTTGGGGGGTTTGGAGGTGAAATTCTTTTGAACATGTGATGTTCTTATGCTCGTGTGACCTTGGATAGTCCCAAGAAGAATCAAAGATTTAGAATGGAGCTATAAACTTTACATGATAGAGATGAGTGGATAGATATATGCATTATTCAACCTTGAATAATTATGGGAATCATGTTTACTTTCATTTTTTAATTTCATGATATCATATAGGGATGGATCTATGGTAAGGATCGTTAGTGGTGGTACTAAAGTTATCAAAAAATTGGATTTTAATGTCTCAATGTTCTCCATTATGTTGGGAGAACCTTCCTCCCCAACCCTAATGCATAGATCAACATCAATACCTATTTTTTGACTCTATTCAAATATTTTTGTGGGGATACATTCTTAATCCACTTTAGTATTCTAAAATAATCAAAGTAATGTTTATAGAAAATAACAATAGCTAGTATGAAAAGAAAACATAAGGATATTTATTACCTCTTATGGAGTTAATTAGATGGTTTCCCCTTCTTTGGTCAAACCTACTTATATAAATAACATCTCAATCACTTTATTTGAATTGTAGACACTTCCTTGAATATAATGTAATATTACCTTAAAATCTTGAAGATAAGTATTCACATCATTTAAATGATCAATAGAGAAGATTATCTTGGGTATAGACGCAAACCCAAGCCCCATGGGGTTTCTATTTCTCCTTATAAGATAATCATGAGCCACCTTAGAATATATTATTACCATCGTAGATTATTTTCCTCTCCAAGCCACTGAGAAGGTTATGTTCAAAGTAATTGATGGTTGGGGAGTCACCCTTGACTAAGTAATCACCCTACATGTCAAAGGGGAAGTATATTTATGCTTAGAGAATTTCCATAACATATTCCTAACTCATATCCTAAATATACAAGTAGAAACAGATAACCTTGGAGAACCTCATTCTTTAGTCCCCTCTACCATTTTTTATTATTACCTTTCCTCCTCATCCTCAGTTGACGGTGTTCACTATTACTAAGGAACAAGAGAACACAATTTCCCATAAAGATAAGACTATATCAAAGATTGATAATAATTAGTCATCAGTTATATGTCAACATCAGCTGGTGGTCAAAAAACTAAATTTCATATCTCATCCTATGTATAAATTAACAAAGATTGGTGATTAACCATCAGATTATTTTCATCCCACATATTTTAGAGAGGATCAGAACATCTCTTCAAGATGTAGTGAAATTTTAAAATGAATATACAAGGAGAATAAACTTCATAGATACTCTCCCTATAAATTCTCATATCAGGTACACTATCCTTGAAGGTTATTAAATATTACCTTTCCACATAGGTTTTAGTTTCACATTATATAATAGTTTTATAAGGTACATATTATGATATGAATGAAAACATATTTTATTAACACAAAACGGCCATGATAACTTATTTATTTAGCTCATATGGGATGATCCCACTCAATAAATAAATATAGGGCCTAAACTAATTACTTATGACCATCTGGTGATTAATAAACTAGTAACAACCCATATGTACCACAATCCAACCGATAGAATATAAATGGGGATTATGATCTTGAAAAGATAATTCCTCATATGGACATGTTGAATATGTTTATATAAAATAGAAAATATTAGTATCATCATATTAACCCACCTTTATATTCCTAGTTAGGATATCAACATGAACGTACCATATCTCAATTTTTCTTGATATTCCATCACTAGAAAAAGATAATATTTTATGAAAATTGTGGGAAATACTTCCATGTGGATGATTTGAGAAAACTTGTGGAAACATTCATCACACCATGTCATCTAATTCCATTCTTCTATTTTCTCTGAATATGAACCAAGATATTGTGAGAATTATAGTATGGTAAAGTCCCTATTATACGAATCCAAATCTCATTAATATTAGACTTTATGAAATTTATAGCCTATGTACTAAAATGGAGACAATATTTGGGAATACTCTTTGTCCATGATTCCCTATGAAATTTTCAAAATTTATCTTACTAAAGGAGGATTACTTTCCTAATTGTCCCATTAAGAGGTCAGATGTAATAATTATACATTAATATCTCTTATTATGGGAGCTACAAGGATCATCCACACATTCTAGAAGATTATCCAAACCTCTCAATCCATCATATTAAATGTGTTTGTGTTTGGGATTCATAGACTAAAAAATTATTGAATAATATCAGTTGAAGTGGAAAAGGGACTATGAAATCCAAATGGATTTACATAATCAAATATTTATGAGATCCCTTTTAAATTAATAATATCCCAAACACAACCAAAAGGGATAACCCCAATCCAAGCTAAATGTATTGTTAGACTAGAAATACCAATTGGATGTGTCACCCAACTTATGATTATTTGTTGACCTGTTTATGATCAACACAATGTCATGAATTTCTTCCCCTATCAAACACCCTTCCCATTATAAGTATAATATAGGGTACCAATATTTTATCCATAAAAGAACATTAATTATGGAATTAAATGATATTTTATGGAGATGTTTACCTGAAAAATCACTAGATGGTGATTCAGATAATTGGAAAAGTTATGGACTATGGAATCAAAATGGGTTCACAATTAAGTAATATAAACCAATAAATAAGTAACTTGTTTTTCATGGGTAGGATTAAATTATGTGTACCATAAAATGTGACATAAGGGTATATCGTGACACAAATTATTGACACTGATATGTAGGAATAATGTCAATCATATTATCTCTTATTAAAATAAATAATTTGAAATCTTTTTCCAGAGTCATTTTATAGTAAAATAAATATTAAGGTCCATTTTTTTAAATTCCATAATTATATTATACAAAATAAAATTCCAAATAAATAAATTAAAGTAACTGTG
Source organism: Viscum album (assembly GCA_963277665.1). NCBI lineage: Eukaryota > Viridiplantae > Streptophyta > Magnoliopsida > Santalales > Viscaceae > Viscum > Viscum album. The sequence goes on from OY728120.1 coordinate 1,797,304,574, forward strand.
AGTTCACCATGTAAACCGTACAGTTGACCATGTGAGTGGTATCGCATTACACGATGACCATGTGGATTGAGAGGTGACCATCTGAACCACATGGGAGGCCATGTGTATCGATAGTTCATCATGAAAACCATGATTTTAATACATGGAAGTGACCTCATGGATAAACACTTACCATGTTTTTGGAGTTATTTAGTTTGTATCAAAGAAAGATTTAGTTCACCATGGAGATTCACATAGTAGCTCTATGGAAAAAGTGGAAAATGAAGGGACCCCAACAGACTTATATATTGGAAATTAACATAGTGAGCTGTAAGGAAATTAAATAGGATGTCATGATTCCTCATAATTAGATACATATCATTCTTAAAAGACAGAATTCCTAGGGTGAATTTTTTTGGGGCCTCTATTCTTGAAAAAACAACAATAATTGAAGTAAAAACCAAGATTAAAACACATTGATTGTTTATATAAATAAAAATATAACATCATGATGAACCTGACACTATGAATATTACAATTTTATGGAATCCACCACACCATCAAGTAGAACCACAAGTCTCCAAACCCCCTAGTGAACTAAAACTCAAAACTTTAGATAATATTTTTTTAGGTTCCTTATGGTTAATTAATAGTGAGATGATGGATGAGTTTAGGGAATAACCTCACAAAGTACCTGACCATGTGAATCACCCATCCTCATGGTGCCGATGCAGTAAATGTAATATCACCTTATAGTACTTTTATTTACTTCCTTATCCACCCTTGACTCTCTCAATGTCCATGTTCCATCTTCTTGTGTTCACACAGTTTTGAAAAATATTTACCCAATGATGCCAATAAATACCCCATTCATTCTACAAATAATGGAGATATAAAGGGATACATGAGATATGGAAATAGATAAATGATATCCAAGATTTTACAACTTGAGAAATTAATCTCTCATAATGCCATAGGTAACCAAAAGGAATCACTCATAAGAGAAAATTAAATGAAAACAGATCCCATGATGTGAAATTATAAGGATGATCCCTTGGAGGATAGTCATTGTTGTCCATACCGTAGAGGTCAACCCTTGTAGGCTAGCCTGTAGAGGTCAAGATCATAGGGTTTTCCTATGTGATGATATCATGTGGTCAGTTTATATGTTCTAACATGTAAGGTTGGTTTATGAGGAAAACCTCATAGAATATACTCCATGAGGTTACCTCATGAAGTCCAGTCCAAAAACACCCCCTTTGTGTAGGGTCCCTTATTTAGGAAACTTACCTCTCTCACATGGTATCCATTTGAGATGAAAATTTTTGGAATGTATAATATCTCACCTAATTTCCAAGAATCGCTATTTTAGTTAGATAATATATTGCATTTACAAGAATCATTTTACCTTGATTTCTATTTCAGATCATGATAATAAAAAGGCCTTCATTTATTCATTCAAATAGAATTAAAACCCTAAATTTCCAACTCAAATCATTCTATAAAGACATATAAAATGAATGATCAGGGAATTCACACCTATATGCACCCCTTTGATCATGTATTCCCTTAATAAAAAGCATCTCTGGGTTTTTCTCTAATAATGATAAGTCCATCAAGGAATTATGATCTTGTATTCCCTTGTTAATGAGGGTCTATATCATGAGGAAATTGGGTTGATATCTCACATTTCATAGAGTTAAACTTAGTTGAACTGGGCTTAAGCCAGATCAATGCAGGCCCTTAGTAGATGTATAATTTTAATCAATGATCCATGATTACTTACACCACCTCCCATTAGGTGTAATTCTCACCCATATACATATGATCCCTAATTTGGGCCTCCATTTAGGATATATGACCAAATATGGATCTGATTGATAATTTTATCACCAATAAACATCAATTTTCTAGCACAACTCATTAATAGAAAACTCTAATATGTGAGCCCCAACTCATCTTCATGGGGGAATACCCTCCTTAATTACCTCTTCAATGGGCCATATTCTATCCCTATGACTCTATATTCTTGGAATTTTTCCTTATCACATAACATTAAATGGTATGAAATTTCCTATTTAGTTGAACAAAAGTATATGGGTATTTATTCCTTTCACATGGTTTCTTTTGAAGACACTTATATGGTCCCAATCCCAAATCTAAAATAACTATCACTTTCCGAGATGAAAATAAACTCCAAAGTTCCCATATATGTTGATTTAAAACATAATGTAAAAAATAAAGAATATCTCATTATTATATTATAGATGTATAACCATTAATACATACAAATATTCATATAGATTCTTGATTTTTATCAATTTCATGAATGGGGGAAATTGGTCCTACATTGTGATTTGGGATGGATTCACTAATATAGCATACATCTATAAGAGAGTCCAGAAGTGGGAAAAAATACCTCTCAAAAGGGTGTGGTGAGCTTAACCTCCAATCCTCTCATAAAATGTGCATTCTAAATAATCACTTTCTAGTAACCCCATAAACCACCTTCCTTTAGAAATCAGTTTTTCAACAAAGGTCACATAAAATGTCCATGGATTTGAAGGTGCATCAATTCTTCTTCCATTGGCATAAAAACATAATAATTTTTTCAATCTATAAATATTTATCCTATATATAATTATAATACTATAACTAAATGAAATATCCTAAGGATATATATATATATATAATAAGGGGTGATCCATAAACCTTAATAAGGGTGTAATACAGGATAAACATGGGGTGATATAACAAGAGATTCAATAATCATAACATGGAATAAATGAATGAAAGGACCCTAAAACCCCACCTCAATAAATAATATAAGGGAAATGTTTTCATTGGATCATGTTAATTATAAGGTTCATAATAATGTTATAAAAATATAAATCATTCATAATTCAAGGCTTATTGCTAAGACAACATAACATAATATGTTAGGCCCTCTCCCCATCAACCATACATAGTATATCATGAGTTTTAAACATTAAATAATTTATTAGGGGAATATATAATTCTACTTCCACACTTCATATAATAATACATTCTGAATATGTGTTCCACATAGAAATATAAAATACATAAATTAATCATTAAATAATCAGATAAAAAGAAATGGGTTTCATAATAACGCTGATAGATTAATCAAATATATAAACATATAGATACTCAAATATATTTAGCAATAAAATAATATTACAGGATAAAGGGTCTGAATCAACATAAAATAAATGGTTTTAGTCAACTAAATAAATAATTATATTTTAGGGACAATATATATTATTTTTTAAAAGGTGGAAAAAATTGGAAAAACATCCCTTATATATTTCACATTGCTTGACTTAAAGAAAAAATAAAAATTGATAAATAATGAAATTAATAACAAAATAAGAAAAATAATTTCTAGGAGGAATAAAAGACCTAAAATTATTATAATAAAAAGTTTTAAAATAATATAGGTGGATAATTTTAAATTGGGAAGATAAACTCAATAATTAAGAATAAGAAAAAAATACCCCTTAACTCGAGTCCAAAAATAATTCAATATGTACACTAAAATTATGAATAATAAATTCAGATTAATTAATGAATTTATTAATAACCCTTTTATTATTTATTTTATCTTTTATTTTCCATTAAATAATTATTTATTTAGTTATTAAATTAATGTTGTTTATATCAACTGTTTCTACATTTTTCAATTCATGGTTCCAAAACAGCTTTGATATAGAGGTAATGGATAGAGGTAACCATCCAATGGTTTCATATAATTCAAGAGATCCGTGGTATATTTTTCATATCATCCTTAATGTTTTGGAGTTCAATATACTAGTAGATAGTTACAATTCCAGGAATCGCCCCTAGTAAGCCTCTTTTAGGAAATTAAAATTTATAATTATTATTTACACATAATTTCATAATTATCAAGATTATATTAATTTAAAAGTATAATAAAATGGTATTAAATTATTTTTATATTTTACTAAATCATGAAATAAATTTTTAAGAATATACTCGAACGGAATGTGTGAAAAATGTAAAATCATCATCATTCAGGTAGCGTAAAAAGTACCATCAGAAAACCATATTTTTAAGAGTGTTTTAAAATAAAGAGGGGAAATAGTTAATATTAGTTTTAAATAAAAAACTAATTTATATTAAAACCTATATTTTAAAGTTACTTATACTGATCACTTCATTTTCTTTATACATGTAAATTGAGGATTGAAATGAAATAAATATGTGTTTTGAATATCATATTTTCACAAACTGAAGATTTTTAAAAAGGGGATTAGTGAGAGGTAATGAGAAATATATCATCATTTAAGTATAAAAAATTATTATACCATGGAAATTTAATTATTAAATAAAAATACGGTGTTTTTAAAAAAAAGATCTTCAGTAAAAGATTCAGAAAAAATAATTTAAAAATATGTTTTGAAAACATACAATATGTTTGGAATAAACCCCATGGTATTGTTTTAAAATACTTTATAGGAGTAGACTTTGGATACACTAGGGGAATAAGGATATGGTAAGGGAATTTTAGAGAGGTATTTTGGTGGATTTTTGAAAAGGTAATTTTTGAATTATGGAAAAAGTTGTGGATTGGGGAGTGTTTATATATCCAAGAGGGAGGTGTATTTTAATATAAATAATTGATTATTTTATTATTTAGACAAAATATTTTGAATAATATTGATTCATTTTATTTTGGTTTAGTGTTTAAAAAATAAAGTTTATTTGACATTAAAACCCATCAAAAACCTATTGGGATCTTCGAAAAACAATATCAAAGGTAAAGAATCAAAAAAACATTTTTATGAGAATAAAGTATAAATTATTCTTTAAAATTTTAAATATAGGTTTATAAAAACAACATATTATTTATAAATGAATTATTTTACTTCAGAAAAAAAATTATAGAGTAATATAATATTATAAAATTTTATGTCATATCTATACCATGAAGACATCATAAAATTTATATTATTGGAAAAAATAATATTTTTTACTATTCACTAAAAATAATATTTATCAAAAAATCCATAAAAATCACCCTAAGATAATGTTTTATGTAATGATTACAAAATTAAAGACCATAATTATAAATATTATAAATTATACATTAATATTTTATTGAAAAATGCATAAAGGGAATTTTATTTTGAATAAATAGTATTTATTTTATTATGAGTGATCTCATTAAATATTTGTTTTCCCCAAAAATTTTATAATTTTCCAATAGTCACTATAATTTCTATATATACCACTCATTTAAATAATTATTCATTATCTAATTTTATATTTAGGTAATTTTAATTTCGTTTCAAAATTTAAATTATATTTTTAATAAATAGTATCATTTATTAGTGTTGTTTTCATCCATGATAAATTCAGGGGATCACAATATGGATGAATATCAAGTTCTAGTTCAATTATTTACTTGTGTTCTTAACCTCAATTTACTATTTTTTATTTTATCGAGTATATTCTTACATTATATGTAATATTTTACATTGTTGTAATAAAATAATGTTTTTATTGTGTATACTTTATGATATATATATTTTTTAAGAGGGAAATTATTTATATCTAAAAATTTCAGGATATTATAAATTATATACACTACTATTTCAATGCTATCATCTAACCTATTAGTGAAAATATTTATTTGATTCCATTTTTTCCATTAGGAGTAGTCTTAGTTGGGATAGGTTGTGAAATAATCAAATTATATAGATGATTGAGATAATATTTCATGTAAACTCATGCGATTATTTTATAGATTTTTGTGGTATTATTATACTTGAATATAATATGTGTACTAGACAATATAAATTAGATTTTGACATTGTGGGACCATGAATATATATATACCTTGATCATTAATAATTATTTACAATGGAAGAGTATTCTACCTTGAGGATACTATTATAGGAACTATCATGTATCATAAAGTATAATGTAGTTCAAGATGATTGTCTTTGTTTATGGAATTATGGTTTTCAAAAATGGTAATGGGTTAATATATTATATATACAAGAAATATATATATATATATATAAATTTTGTTTGATCACATATTCATTTGTTTCTATATTTATTTTGTTTGGTTTTCATTTTGATGATTTTAATGGTTTAGTAACTATTGTATCCTTAGAAATTTCAGTAGAGGTGTCACACCCCAACCACCATTTTATTTTTTATTTTATTTATTTCACTGGTTTTAATATTTTCAATGGTTCTTAGGTTGAGTTTTCAGTGAATAATTTGAAGTTTTTGGAGTTTTTCAGAAATAAGGGGGAAGCAAATGGGTAGTGCACATTTATGGGAAAGCATGGGGAAACCTAATGAAAACCATTCATCCCATATATTGTCTATGTCTATCCCACACGGTTAGTCACACTAGCATGTGACCTTATCTAGGAGGGAGTGTGGCCTTGGACAGAAGCACCGGGAGACGACATAGTTAAGGTGAATGGTTTGGAAGACCGTGCATCCTAACCTTGTGGCCTGACTAGGTCTTTTAAAATTTGATATGTTTCTATTTTTCCTTTAGGGTTTTAAAACCACATCCTCCTCTCTCATCCACCATTCATTCGTACACCCCTTTTGGGAGCCTTGGGAGGTTTCTTATCTCCTCATTCTTGAATCCTTGGTGATTCTTCTTTTAATTTAGCGTGGATTTATCCTTGGGTAAGTCTTATTCACTCTCTTCTTCCCTTATTCTATAATTCCTTAGTTTAACTTTGGCTAAGGTTCTTATTTTCTGAACCCTAGGTGTAAAGGGATGGTGTTGGATTGTGTTTTCTTTTGGATTAGGGTGTTTGGTTTGTCACAGGGGTATTGTTCTTCCATCTCCTAGAGTTTCATCACATCCACACACTATTAAGGTATGTGTTCTTGTATATTTCCTTTTATAATCATGTATTTAGATACATGATATTTCATAAATGTTTTCTAAATGTGTTTCTCAATGTTGTGTTGGGTCAGTATATTTTTTTATGAAATTTTCATGTCGGTGGGCTTATAAAAATGTGTTTTCCAAGAGTTTCTTTAAGTATTCCTATATGTATACGTATTTAATGTGTTTCATAAAATTCAATGTATCATTTTAAAAATGTATTGGGTATTTTAATGTAGTGTTTGGATTTGTTGAGATTTGGTATAATTATGTGACTTTTGGGGTTGTTCTTTCTGAGGGTATTGGTTCCTATTTAGGGTTTGATGTTTATGTATAGGTTCTTGTTCTTCGGTGTAATTCTTCTTGTGTTAAATTATTGTGTTTCTTGTTATTCTCAAATTTGGACCCTTGAACATTTTTATTATCATCCATATATATATCGTTGAATAATGGAATATCTATATGAGTGTGAGATGCACTTATTGGTGTGAACATGAATATAAATGGAAATTATATAAAAACGACCATCTTTATAACTCCAGTTTTCAAAACACTCTTCTTCCTTATTATCCCTTCTGATTTTCTCCACTCCAAAGGGTTTCCCAAAATCCTCATGTTTTCAGAATGGATCCTTGGTTTCCAAATGACTAAAATTTTGGTTTTTATGTATGATATCTAGATCTTATATCACTTGGAACCTTAGAGGTATGAACTCATATCCACGTTACTTAAAGATCCATTTACAATACTTTGAGAAAGGTTAAATTTTTTCCTTTGGTTTTGGAAATGGTTTGGAAAGAAATTTGTTTTTCATGAGAATGTTGTTGATTTTTCAATCATTAAGGCTTTTTTAGTACTTTTACATGGGTTTAAAATGGATTTGATCCCTCGTGATGTGTAATCCCACTTGTAACACATGAAATGTTTTATGTTTAAGGGGAACCCCTATGGTTGACCTCTTTTGGGGAGGGAATTTTTATATATAGTGTTAGGGAGTGGGAAATGCATGCATAATGGAATTTGTATGTTATATTAAATACCAAGAATCTGATGACCTCATCACCTTCCACTTATAGTATTATTATGGGATTCATGGATACCTTATAGAGGTTCATGTTATGGTTACTATCAATTTCTTTATTAGATGGACTAGTTTCCCTTGTAGAGTGATACTCCTTTTGGGATATGTCACTGGTGGAGCTAGTTAGAGTTTCTAGATTGGTTATTGACTATGGATTGCATCATATACTAGTATATGGGTCTAAAAAAATTAAATTTAGGTTCATTTAGGGAGATATTTATGAAATTACCATGATTACAGATCTTTATGTTATTATTTTATCTTGCATCAATTTGGTTTTTTATTTATCTTATGTTTTTTGGTTCATACCTGCACTTTTTTCCTTTATTTTTGGAATTGTTTTGATATATTTGATGGATTTTATTTATTTGATCCCTTATTAATTATATTTACTTGAGTTTTCTATCATTCTTGGTATTGTATTTCAATTAGAGCTTAAAATGGAAATCAATTTTAATGTGGAAAACAAATTTTGTTTTGAAAAGGGGTTTACAGAAAGCTATGATTTGTTCTTTAACTAAAAAAATATTTTATCCATATTTTCAAACCATTTTTATGGATTGTTTTGTTAAATGATATGTGTGTGTGTGGATACTGTGGTTCTTACCTACTAATTTGTTTTATTCTCATACCTAACTTGTTTCACTCAGCATCGGTAGACCCAAATTGTATTTAAAGATCCAGTTCTAGATCAAGTTCTTGATTGGATTCACCCTAGTGTCGGTCGAACTTTTGTATGGTGGTGACCAAGAAGTCACATATAGGTATGTAAAATTTTATTTATTTCTACCACTAGTGTTTATTTTATTCATGGTATTCAGGTTTATTCTACTACTGTAAATTGAGAGAAATCATTAAAAATTGAATTATGTTTGATTTTAGACACTAGTTGTCATCCTATGAGGATTGAAAATGCCTCTTAGGTATTTTTTAGGACCAGATCAGGTGCCTATTTTTGGGTCAACTCATACTGGTTCGTGATAAGAAGAATGTTCTTGTAGTTCATTTACTTAATGTGGATAAATATTAATAATTATCTCATTATTAAATATAGAAATTTATAATATATTTTGTACTCAACTCTGATCATTGTACTGTGTTCTAACTATAAGTGGTGAATGTAGTGTTATTATTAGTTTTGAAACTAATAGATAATTATTTTTCTATTGCATATATTTTTTGACAGGATAAGATTTATAGTTGTAGATTCAGTTTATAGGAATGTAAAGAAATTATTATCACTGATTTATATATTTTTTTAAGTATTTAATACTATTGACCCCTAAAATCGAGCATCAGTATAAGTATCTATAATTTTACTTAGGGAATTCCAATGTAGATAAGTTTTATGAATGTTTTATGAAATATAAATGTTATTATACAAAATATTGGGATAATTAGAAGTATATAGATAGTAATTTTATGGAGGTTATTCATCTTGAGAAGTAGTGATAAATAGGTATTTTATTGTTGAGTATCTTTATTGAAGTCATCAATAAAGATGAGATAGTGAAGAAGATTTTGACTCGGTTGAGTTGATTTGTAACGCCCAAAGGTATAACATAAATTTTTCTTTAAAATAAATGGTTATTAAATGGATAATTTTCCTATTTTAGATATATATATATATATATATATATGGTGTTTGGGGTACAATTAAATTAAACACACACACACACACCACACATACAAGCCAGAAAGGTAGTTCATAGCCCCCATCAAGGGATAAACCACCCATAAAGCCTTATTTATTAAGTACATTTCATAAAAACCCCATGGGCATAAAACCCATTACAAGGCCCAATGGTCCAAAAACTGTCCCAAAGGCCCAATGCAACATCATGCATGCATCATGTCTGTGTCACCATCTACCTGCATCACCACCTAAATGTGGAAATTTTCTCCCACCCAGATTTGAACCCGATCCTAGTGCAGGATTAAGGAGAGCCCTTACCACTTGGGAAAGCCCACGACTTCCTATTTGAGCTATATTTTATTTAAAATATTTGTGTTTGTAATTTGATCATATTTTATTATGAGTTATTTTTAATAAATTTTTGGTAAATTTTAAAATATCCCTCCATTATCTGTACTATAGCATGTCCCCTCCCCCTCCACATGTCACCACCTAATTCATTCTCAAACCATTATAAATTTGTGTCCATCTCTCCGGCTATATCTCTCACAACAAAATATTCCTCTTCATTCCAACCTCTAAATTCTAGATCTATGTCCATATCTCGAGGTATATCGGTCGTACCAAATCCCTCTTCCTCTGTATTCGAACCTCGGTGTTCTAGATCCATAAACTGTCACCCAAACCTCCGCATCATTCTTCATCTTCCCTATCTTCCCCCCCCCCCCCCACGAGTTTCTTCCTCCACGCCCATTCGACCCCCTGAGCCTACACCAAATCCATATTTCTCAATTTTCAATCATCTCCCCCACCTAAAAACCACTCTTGTCTACACCTTCTCTAAATATGATTTGACCAAATATGGTTACTCCACCCATGGATCCACCGGCTACATATCCTCCATCGATGGCTCCACCACCTCCAGCTCCTCCATGCCATTCACCCCACCATATCTATAACTATGGTGAATTTTAACTCGAGGTGATCTTATTTTTTTGTTCTTTCGTAGTTGGGAAGGATGTCTCATAATAGATATTGCAGTGTTTACATTGGTAAATCATATTCCTTCTAGCTTTGATGATTGGTTTCTTTGTTCACTTGGTTTTCTATTGGTGGATAATTTTTTTGTGGATATATTGATATTACGTGAAATGTCACGATTTGGTTTGATGATTTTCTTTTATTATTTGAATAAAATTTCTTGACACTTACCTGTTATTTTTTTGATACTAGATCTTCTAGATCTCAGTTATAAGGATGGTAGAACATTTATTCTAGTGCCAAGGGTGGCCACCCAACATATTTCACTCAAGGGATCCACTCTTGGTAACCCTGCCAAAGATATCATCATCCTCTCCTTTCAAAAAACATGTTTCAATCTTCTTTAAGTGTGAAATTTATTAGTATATGCTACTAGGGTTGATCAATAGGTATTTAAATTATTTTTTTGATTTCCTTATTGATCTTCAGTGGAGTCTATGTGAGTTTCCATTAAAGAATATAGAAATGACAATGTATTAATTTATTAAAATATCATTTCTACATTTTCTATTATTTTATGAAGTGGAAGGGATTCCCCATTACTTTGTGTCATCAAAATTATTTTATGGATACTTCTTTTAGGTTTCCATACAACTTGGAGCTATGGTCGCACCAAGTGAAAGGGTTTGTATTCCAGGTGATGGAATCATGAAAGGTATTATTCTTGGAGAATTATCATCTGTAGGGGGATATATGTGAGTTTCCATTAAAGAATATAGATATTTTAATGTATTAATTTAAAAAAATATCATTTATGTCTTTGCTATAGTTTTCTCAGGTGGAAGGGATTCCCCAATCCTTGTGTCATCAAACTGCTTTGATGGATACTTCCTCTTGGTGTCACGCCTTCTTGGAGCAGTGATTTTGCTATTGGAAAGGGTTTTTATTCTAGGATATGGAAACATGAAAGTTATCATTCTTGAAGAATTATCATATTTTTATATTTGTTAAAAATTTATTTTTTTATCTCTACACAGTAGATATGGTTTCTTGAAATTCAACTCTCTTCCCCTTTATGGTTATTTTGCGGATCCTCTGTGGGGTTTGAACAGGGGCCTATTTTTGGGACTAATATCTTCTCTCTGATTTATCTTAATTTCAAGAGAGGTACATCTCTACCCGTAGATAATAACTTATTTTCCTTTTCTATCTCTTTTTCAGTTTTTGACTTCATGAATGTTGGTGTGAACTAACTGTATTAAAAACATTATTACTATTCAAATATTGTATCTTCCCATAGGTTGTTCCAAATTGATTTCTCATAGAGACGTTTTCCCTATAATAGAGGATTTGGTTTACATACCAATACAATAAGAATAGTGGATTGGATTTATTACTTAGTACTAAAACACAGTGTATTGTTTCTACTCCCATGCCCTATGTGAAAATTATATTGGGTTTTAACCCTAATAACATTAACATAGTGATCTCACTAGATGTAAAAATAATTACCTAATGTATTGGAGAATAAGTAATTCATGATCCAAAATTTACATAACGATATATACATACATATATTATGGATTTCATGATGAAAATAATAGCATAGATTCTTTCTAATAATGAAGTGACAATCATGTGGTATCATATTATGGATTTCATGATGCAAATAATATCACAGACTCTTACTAATATGTAAGTTAAAATCATGTCAACAAACTGATGCTGATATAATACATTTTATTCTCAATCTATATATGTGTTAATAAAAACCCATATAATAATAGTATTTAATGATGCTGGAATTCAAAAGGGGTGATGTAATTCACAACCTATTGATCTGCAAGGGTTTGTGTGATATTCCATTAAAAAAGTAGAAATTTCAATTTATTAATTTACTAGAAGAGAATTTATTACTTTCTTGTGTTTTTCTCATGTGGAAGGGATTCCACATGCCTTTGTATCATCAAACATATTTGATGGATACTTCCTCTAGGTTTCAGGAAAACTTGGAGATATGGTTGCACCATGCTAAAGGGTTTTAATTCCAGGCAATGGAATTATAAAAGGTATTATTCGTGAGTAATTATCATCTTTAGGGGGATCTATGTGAGTTTCCATTAAATAATCTATATATTTCAATGTATTAATTTACCAGATGACCATTTCTACCTTTCCTATAGTTTTCTTAGGTGGAAGGGATTCCCCAATACTTTGTGTCCTCAAACTACTTTGATGGATACTTTCTCTTGGTGTCAGGACAATTTGGAGCTATGATTGCACTATAGGAAAGGGTTTTTATTCCATGAAATGGAAACAAGAAGGGTATTATTCTTGATGAATTATCATCTTTTTATATTTGTTAAAAATTTATTTATTTATCTCTACACAGTAGATATGGGTTCTTGAAATTCAACTCTCCTCCCTTTTATGGATTTTTTGCTACTCATCTGTGGGATTTCAGTAAGGGCCTATTTTTGGGACTACTATCGTCTCTATGATTTATCTTAATTTCAAGATTGGTACATCTCTACACATATATAATAACTTATTTTCCATTTCTATCTATTTTTTCAGTTTGTGACTTCTTGAATGTTGATGCAAACTAACTATATTGAATACATTATTACAATTCCAATATTGTATCTACCCGTAGGTTATTCCAAATTGATTACTCATAGATATTTTTATTCTATAATAGAGGATTTGGATTACATCCCAATACAATAATAATAATGGATTGGGTTTGCTACTTAGTACTAAAACATAGCGTATTGTTTCTACTCCCACATACTATGTGAAAAGTATATTTGTTTTTAACCCTAGTACCATAAACATAGTGATCTCATTAGATGTAAAAATGAATTACCTAATTTATTGGAGGATATGTAATTCATGATCCAACTTTTACATAATGATATATACATACATATATTATGGATTTCATGTTGAAAATAATAGCACATATTCTTTCTAATATAGAAGTGACAATCATGTCACTAATTTGATGCTGGTATAATACATTTTATTCTCCATCTGTATATGTGTTAATAAAAACCCATATAATAATAGTATTTAATGATGCTTGAATTCAAAAGGGGTTATGATAATCACAACCTATAGGTAAATATTTACTAGGTAGAAAAATTCATGGTGCTGATTTTTATGGAATAAATAATATTTTCTAGGTGTACATATAGATATATGGAGGATTTTTCATATATAATATGGTCTTAATTTGAAATATATGTAATTTTTGAACTCACATACATTATAGGGCTCCACGTTGTTCAGAAAGTGGAATATGCCATAGTCCTTTAATTTATATATGTAAGAGAGATACTAAATATTTTTAGAATGAATGAATCTAAACCAATGTCAACTAAGATTATGTTAAAACCATGATTGGGAAGTTTGTGGATAGAAAATATAAAGATACAAAATTGTATAGAAGAATAAAGGGGTGTTTTTATTTTTGACAGTAATGCCATTGGATATTGTTTATTTTACATATTTGGAAACCCACATCCAAATTCATACAAAGGAGGAGCATGTCATGGTATTGAAATAGATCATGAAATACTTCCAAGGTTCACCCAAATTTGGATTTTTCTTTGATTCTTGAAAGGATTTTGAATTGTCATTTTTTTCTAATGTGGACTAGTTTGGTGATGTAGTGGATTGAATGTCTATAAGATATGGTGCATTAATTATTATAAATAAATGTGTAGGTCATATGAGTAAAATAATTTGAATATATATCTCAATATAACATAAGAATTATATATCTTAGTAACCAATTATACTAAACTTTTATGGATAAAGAAACGGTTTGATGATATTATTGATGGAGTGAAACAACCTATGATTATATTTTCTAATAACTAGAGTGTTATTAAACTCTTAAAAAGTATGGTAAAACACTATCATAAGAAATAAATTGAGACCAAGTATCACATTATCAAACGGAAGGTGGATTAATAAGGGACCAAAGTAGAGAATATCCATACAAATCTATAAGTTTCAAGAATCACCCCTTTCTAATACTTGTTTCTTATCCTCAACGAACAAGGCCTAATAACCCGATTAATTCAAATTATTACTTTTCCTTCTATGTCTATCGAAGGTATTCAATTAGTATGTCATTTTTCTAGATAACTCAGTATGTGTATATTTTTTCTCACAAAAATATTACCCATGCATTTTGTCAACTTATGTTTCCATTTTCTGGATCTTTGAACAACTCAATATAGAGACATTATACCACCGTTAGTATGACTTAATATGTTATAATACCTCTTGGATGGGTTTTCATTATGTCTCACCCCTAAAGTTAACATTACATTATGCATATGTGTTTGATCTTCATATTCATGTTAACTATATGGTATAATACCATACATATGTGGTATAATAAATTTTATTCTCCATCTGTATATGTGTTAATAAAAACCCATATAATAATTGTATATGTGTTTTATATTATATTCTTTCTATTTATGTGTTTGAATCCATTTTCATTGTTTATTTATGCTCCATTTTTCAGTATTGTTGTCTTGCAATCACAGTTACAGAAATATGATTAGCATAATATTTTCCCGCCTGTTATGTTTTTCTACTCACTTTCATTATATTGAGCTGGTTATTAGTGTCTATATGAATTATATATATTCCCAATTATGTGGGAAGACAATGAATATGTGTTTTAACAATATTTATGTTTTAACGGTTATTAAAATTATATATGTTTTAACTTTTATTGACTTAAAACTCCATTTTATCTCTTGAGTAGGTTAGAAAGGCCCACAATGGGACATGTATGGATTTCTATGTCTTTGAAACCACATAACATGTAACATGGGACCCATATTTTTTAATTCAGGTGTATATTAACGAGTTTGAGTGTTAAAGAAAAGTAGAGCTCGAATGTATGGGTTTTCATTTTATTTATTTTTTAAATACTTCCATCTTATGAATTTTTTTAAGTATGTTTCTCAAGGGCCCATTCTCTATGGAATCAGGTGAAACAAGGGGGGTTTTAATACTTCTCATGGAAGTAGGGATGATGGGAACTATTAAAGTATTTTCAGATGTCCTCCCATTATTTTAAAATACTATACGGGGTGAGGATACGAATATTGGATTCCTTGAGTGGGTGCTACATATGACACTCTACCTACACTTATTCTCAAATTTGGGATATCAACTTTCAATGATAGATATAGAAGTTCGGTGGCCCAGATATATTAAGTACTAGAGTAGGTACTACATATGAACTGATTCTATATTTTATTCCATTTTGCTTCTATGTTTTCATATTAAAGTCCTTCAACTTGATTGTAGAACTCTCCCCTACATTCACATTCAATTTTTTGGGGGTAAGAAATCATATTTCTAAAGATGGGAAATAAGGATTATTTCCCAGATGTGCGGTGCTAATGAAAGTATGATATATCTCTCTTTTGAGAATCTAGATCAATAATTGAATCTATATTTGTAATTATTTTCGATTTGTTGGGTAGTTTTGTGGTTGTGATCAAATTCATTTGTGATATTTTATTTTCACTAATTATATTGTGCATCTATTTGTGATACTGCATTTTCAATGATTATTGTTTGAACCATGACCATTTTATGTGATAAATGGAGTATGGTTTGTGTTTTTTGTCAATCCCTATTGGAAGTTCAAAATGTTTTTAGGAAATGTATCATACAGTTCAATCAGACAACAGTATTGAAGTTGGCGGTATTTCTCAGTGTTTTCCAAATTGTTGGCCCGGAAAATTGGAAAATGGGGAAATATGTGTTTTGCAAAGGAAGTTGCATGTAATATTTTAGGTTATTGGAAAATTTAGTGAAAAGCATGTTTCAGGATCAAAATGTTGAAAAACGGAAAAGGCATGAGTTATGCAAAAAATCTAGAGTTTGCACGGAAAACGGTTCCTATGCAAAAAGGAATTTCACGTAGAATGAGGGTTTTGCGCGACACAGTGGTTTTTTCATATGGGGGTCAATGACGCCTATAAATAAGAGGTGACCCCCTTATTTAAGACATCCAAAGAGATAGAGAAGATCTGAGTTCTGATGTGCATAAAAGTTGCATGAAAAAAAAGTTGCATAGAAAATTTAGAGCTACGTGGAAAATTTATGGCTGCACGGAAAATCTAGAGTTGCGCAGAAAAATTACTATTATATAGAAAATATAGAGTTGTGTGAAAAAATTACTATTCCACGGAAAAGATAGAGTTGCACAGAAAATTATTGTTGCATGGAAAATATTTAAGCTACGTGCAAAAAGTTACAGTTGTGCGTAACGAGTGAAGTTTCCCATAAGATTTTCCGCACAAAAAGAAAATCTTGCACGCAAAAATCTGATCATGCATGCATAAGGTAGGTGTTGTATTGAATTGTTATTGTCAGATGATTACATGTTCTTTATATCTGGTTCAGTGGTTCAGTACTTTTTAGTGCATCAATTCAAGACTTCATTGCAAGTAGTGTCACATGCTGAATAAAGACAAAGACATCAATGAAAATCGATTTAAGTGACCATAAAGTCGATAAATTTAGTTTGGGTCCTCTCAAGGTAGTGAGCTAGGGGGAGTCGAGAGAAGTGATCTGAGGGACGCGGTGAGCTATCCCTAAACCTTTGTAAAGGCAGTGTGTCTAGAATAGAGTGGCTATGGCCAAATCTTGTAATCCTCAAACTACTAATGATTAGTGGATTTAGGTATGACCAAAACATTGTCGGTGTATAATCCTTATACGTATCCCTTTGTGGTGAACTAGGTAAAAGTGATGTTCCATCTCCCTACTTTCATTTTTATGAAAGGTTTAACATGTCCCTACCAACGTGGGAATAAGATCCTCAAATTTAAAAAGAAAATGTTGACACCTTGATTCACCCCTGCCCTCTCAGGGTGTTTCAGAGTCCTTCATGTTGTATCAGAGCTAGGTTACTGGTGTTTTATCTATCTTTTACCATCATGGAGAATTCTGTAAGTGTTAGGTGAGTCCCCCTCTTGGATGGAAGTAATTTTTAGATTTGGAAGAACGGAATGAGGTCTCATCTAATATCCCTTGGAGGAAGTCCTATTTTCTACTATGCAAGGTATACATGTTACTGATCCAACATGGATGGCTATGAATGATGCAGATAGAAAAATTCATGATGCATATGTTAAGGCCCAGAATGCTCTCACCATAGCCCTTTCTGATCAGATCTATCTAAAGGTTATTAGTTGCACCATGGCAAAGTCCATGTGGGATAAACATGAAAATATTTATGAAGGAGATAGAAAAGTGAATGAGGAGAAACTACAAGTCCTTCACAATATATTTGATGATCTGAAGATGCATCCTAATGGGAATGAAGACTCCTTATTCAATTGAATTACTAAAGTGGTTGGAGCAATTCAGGTTCTAGGAAAAGAAATCAAAGATGTTGACATTGTGAAGAAAATTTTGGGAAGACTTCCACCATTGTACAATTCAAAGGGGTTATCCCTTGAGGAAATAGATCTTTCCAAACATTCTCTGGGTGATCTACTAAGTAGCCTGGTGTCATATAAAATGAGATTCAAATCAGAATATGCTACGACTCGAGTGAGCAAGGAAATGGTGTTCGAATCCATGGAGAAACTGAAAATTTCAAAATATAGTAGTGGTGAAGATGGCGTGGAAAAAGAAATTTTTTATCTCATTTCCAAGAAGTTCTAGAAGGGAAAAGGGAGATTCAAAGGGAAGATACCTCTAGCTTTCTTTCGGTGTGGCAAAGTTGGGCACATTGACTCTCAGTGCTTAAGAAATATCGATGATGAAGATAGCGATGCTAAAAACATTAAGAAGCCTCAAAAAAGGTTTTTCAAAAAGGGAGACTTCAAATATAGAAAGAAAGTACTGCGTTGGAGTTTTTTTTGTGAAGAGGAGGATGATGATAATAAATATTGTGAAGAAGAAGAACTAGAATTTAAAACTGGAAACCATGATTCCATGATGGCCACTATTGAAAAATCAAAAGATAATGGTGGATAAAATCAATTGATAACTAGCACCAATCCTGAGATGCAACATAAGGATTCTATTAGTAAGATTAAGATTAAATGTAATAGTTGCAATAAGTGGAAATAAATTATAGAATAATCATCTGAATATATTGATCAGATCGAAGCTGGCATTGAATGACTAGAAGAATTTGTGACAGTAAATTCTAAATTCCATGAAAGAAATGATGATGTAGTGGATTTGAAGCTGGGAATTGAAGAGAAGGAAAAGGTCATCAATGACCTCACCTATAGACTGAAAGAAAAGTCCAAGACTGTTGAGGGTCTTGAGGAAGAAGTTGTTACTCTTAGGAGTAAACTTGAGAGTGAATCATTTTCAAAAGAATCAAAGAAGAAAATATAGTTTGGAAGGTTTTCAGATTCTGAGCTGTTGGATAGAGAAAACATGGCTTTAATGGAGTTGAAATGATTTTGAGTGATCAAAGACCCACTTTCATGGGAAATAGTGGAATCAGTTGTGAGGTCGAATCATCAAATGCTATAAACAAAGGGAACCAAAATAAAGACATGTTGAAAGTGGGTTAGGAGAAAATTCACCCGAAGTACTAAAAAAGAAACCTCTAATTCAATCTTAAAGAATAAAAAAAGACTATCCTTGATCCTCTATGAATAAGGGTCACTCAAACTATTATCCCACATAAGAAGGAATGAGGATAAACAGAAGTGAGAAGACATTTCCTCTCATGAAGTGTTAGTTCTGTGGATATCTAGTCCATACCATGTCTTATTGTGAAGAGGCAAGAAGTTATCTAGATGAAGAAGATATGGGAGTTCAACAAAGAAGAAAAAATTCATAACCTAATTCTTTTATAATAAACAGTTTCTATGGATATTGTTTTCTTTGTTCTAACTTTGGTCATATGGTCATTGATTGCAGGTAGAGGAGGGACATGGACACCTTATACTGGAGTCCAAGACAAGTCAAATCTCTTCAACAAGACAATGTTGCTCTTAAAAACAGGTTTTCTCTTATGGAAGAATATTTCGACTTTAGAGAACCCATGTACCCAGAAGATATGATTAAAAGTCCATCAATGTTCTACACTCAATCCAATGTATCATGGAATGAAAAGAAGAAAATAGAGAAATCCAACCTTTCCGAGGTGGCTCTCAAAGCTACAAAAAGCAACAACACCTGGATTCTGGATAGCTGTTGTTCATCTCAAATGACAGGTAATGGAAGTCTGTTAACGGATTTCAAAAGGAGGGTTTATGGAATAGTATAGTTTGGTAATGACGGTGCTCTAAAAATAAAAGGCAGTGGATATACTGAACTAGCTATTGGAGAGCTAAAGAAAACTGAATTCCTTTATATAGATGGAATATGTCATAATATCCTCAACATGAGTCTACTCTGTGACTTGGGACTTATAGTTAATTTTAATTATAAAGGCTACACTATAAAAGGAATGATAGGAAATTCTCTTGTGAAGGGATGCAAAATAGAAGGAAACCATTATCAAGTTGACAGTAAAGAAAACACTTGCTACATGACTATTAAGGAATAAAATAACTTATGGCATTAGATATTAGGGCACATCAATAAAAAAGACATTGAAAAAATATCAAAACTGAAGATTTTCATAGACATTCCCAACCTGAATCATGAACGTGAAAAGTCTTGTGATGCTTTCATTCAGGGGAAGCTGGTCTGCAGTTCATATTATCCAAAGAAGAAAAGGGAATCTAATCATCTTGATCTCATTCATACAGATGTATGTGGGCTGATAAATGTTCTGGGAACTCATGGACAAAGGTACTTAGTCCTTTTCATAGATGATTACAGTAGAATGGATTAATGTTTATACATAGGAAACGAAAAGTTCTTCACTACAAGAAAATGTATCGGAAAATCACTGAGAATGATACTAGATGAACAATCAAAGTGATGTGATCTGAAAATGGAGGGTAATACACATCTATTGAATTTGAAAATTACCTAGAGAAGCATGAGATACAACATGAGGTAGCTGCTATGAGAAATCCATAGAAAAATGGAGTTGTTGAGCATAGGAATCAACAGGTGAACAACATGGAAATAACTATGTTGATTGAGAGTCGTATTCCACAAAATTACTGGAAAGAGGCCGTTCAAGATATAGTGTATATTCAAAATTGGACAGGGCTTTATTTGGGTGAGATGTAGACACCATATGAATTATGGCATGGAAGGAATCCCTCTTTGAAGTACTTTATTGTTTTTAGAAGTAAATGATTCATCATAAAAAAAGAAGGAAATAAAGGGAGGTATGGTGACAATACAAATGAAGGAACTTTCCTTGGATACTCAATGAACAGTGAAGCTTACAAGTGTTTCAACAAGCGCCTAGGAAGGATTTTAGAAAGCAGTGATGTTAAGATCATTGAAAATAAAACCACAAATTCTTCAAGGATTTTATATGTGGATGTGATTGAAAATGTGGAAGAAAGTGAACATGGAGTAAATGAAAATATAGAAATAGAGGATGGAGTACCAAACACATAACAGTCACATCATGATGTTAACTCAGAAGAAGAATCTGAAGAGGAAACCCTGGATGGAGAAAATACAGTTGAATCTCGAAGGATAAATAGAAGAGTAGAAACTGATCAATCCAACATTACTGGGGATTGGACTGAATCCACACAAACATAGAGAATGAGGAAGAACCCACAATCTACATTTCTGTTAGTTGTGGAACCATCCTCATTTGAAGAAGCTGCAATGGATAAATGATGGTTGAATACCATGAATGAAGAGTTAGATTAGATTGATATGAATCGGACATGGGATCTAGTTAAGAGACTCAAAGGTCACAAAGTGATTGGTACAAAGTGGATTTTCCAGAACAAGTTTGATGAGCCTGGAAGTGTTATAAAAAATAAGGCATGACTGGTATGTAAAGGATACTCACGGATAGAAGGTGTTGATATTGAAGAAACCTTTGCTCCAGTGGCTAGAATGGAGTCAATTAGGATTTTTATTTCTAGGGAAATAAAAAGTGGATATAAAGTATATCAAATGGATGTCAAGACATCATTCTTGAATGGTGTTATCGAAGAAGAAGTCTACATCAAACAACCATTGTGTTTCCTTCTTAGTATTGATGAAACAATGGTTTGTAAACTCAAGAAGGCTCTCTATGGTTTGAATCAGGCACCACAAGAATGGTATTCCTGGCTGGATTATTATCTCAAGAAGATGGAGTTCAAAATATAAGGTGTAGATCACAATCTATATTTGAAGAATTATCCAAAATATCAACTCATGGTTTTAGTTTACGTTGATGACATTATATTTGGTGGAATTAGGCAAAAATCAGTTGATGAATTTTAGAATCACATGAAATAAAAATTTGAAATGTCTATGATTGGGGAGCTCACATATTTCTTGGGACTACAGGTGACTCAAAAGAAGGATTACACTTTCATTTCTCAGGAAAACTATGCAAGAGAGTTGCTGAAGTGATTTAATATGCTTGACTCCAAACCAATGTCAACTCTGATTGTGGTTGGAACCAAACTTGGAAAACATGAGGATGGGACCTCTGTAGATCCCACCATGTATAGGAGGATTATTGGAAGTTTATTATACCTAATGGTAACACGGAATGATACTGTCTTTACAACTTGCTTAGCGGCCCGATTTCAAAGTAATTCAAAGGAAGAACATGTGACAGTAGTAAAAAAAAGAATAATGCGGTACATTAAAGGTACTAATAATTATTGGTTATACTTTTCTGTAGGAAGGGATAGTGAATTATCAGTGTTTTCTGATACTAACTGGGATGGAGATGTAGTAAACAGAAATTCCACCAGTGGTGGAGCATTCTATATTGGGAATAAATTTTTTGGTTGGTTGAGCAAGAAAAAAGAAAGTAATTCTCTTAGTATGACTCAAGTTGAGTATATCTCCGCTATAAAGGTATGCAATCAACTACTATGGATGAATCAACAACTAACAGATATTGGTGATGAGGTGAAATAACCAATGGTGCTTTAATATGATAACTAGAGCACAATTGATCTTACGAAGAATCCTATTCAAAATTCTTGTACAAAACATATTGAAATCAGATATAACTTTATCAAAGAAAAAGTAGAACAAGGTGTTATTAAAATGGATCATGTGGGAACAGATGAGCAAGTGGTTGATATCCTGACCAAGACACTGTCAGTGGTTGTGTTTGAGAAATATCGGTTGAACCATAGTGTTCAGCCACCTCCCAGTGCATAAAGAAGTTACAAAATTATCCTCTCCCTAGTTATGATAACTTTTCTAATCTATTTGTGGATGCGATGTAGGATTATGGGTGAGATACTATCCAGGGGGTGTTTTGAGCTATACAATGAAAAAATACCAGTCTGTGGGTTTATTGACAATGGGGGAGAAGGAATAAATTTAGGACATGTGAAGGACATGTAATGCTTCTGTAACTTGATGATAACTCCATGTCAGGAGGAGAAGGAATAATTTCAAAGCATGAACGGGAACCCAATTCATGCTTCCCCTCTTGTTTTCTACATCGATCATTGCTCATGTAGACTTAGTGTGTTGGTTGAGTTGATTCTTGTTTTTTAGGTTTTTATAGTGGATGGTGCTCTACTGATATTTTGGAGATTTCCAACAAACCCAAAGGGGGAGATTATTGGAACCATGACCATTATGTGTGAAAAATAGATTATGGTTTGTGTTTTTTTTCAATACTCATTAGAAGTTCAGAATGTTTTTAGGAAAGGGATCATACAGTTCAAGCAGACAACAATATTGAAGGTGGCGCCATTTCCGAGTGTTTGCAAAAATTTTGGCCCTAAAAATCGAAAAATAGAGAAATGTGTATTTTGTAAATTAAGTTGCGTGGAATATTGTAGGTTCTTGGAAAATTAATATCATATCTTGTTTTAGGATCTGAAAAATGGAAAAGACATGAGCTGCACGAAAAATCTGGAGTTTGCATAGAAAACGGTTCCTGCTCAAAAAGGCATTGAACGCAGAATAGGAGTTTTGCATGAAATGGTGGGATTTTAACACAGGGGTCAATGATGCCTATAAATAAGATTTAACCCCCCCCCCCCTCATTCAGGATGTCCTAATACATAGAGAAGATCCAAGTTCTGATGCGTGAAAAAGTTGCGTGGAAAATAATTTGCACAGAAAATTTTCGATTGCAAGGAAAAGCTATAGTTGCATGGAAAAATTACTGTTTTACAGAAAATCTAGAGTTCCACAAAAAAATTACTATTTCATGGAAAATCTAGAGTTCTGCATAAAATTAATTTTTCATGAAAAATATTTAAGTTCTGCGCAAAATGTTATAGTTGCGTGTAAAGGGTGAAGTTGTGCAAAAGATTTTCCGCACGAAAAGAAAATATTGCACATAAAAGTCTAATCTTGCATGCATAGGGTGGGTGTTGCATGTAATTTTCAATGTTATATGATTACATATTCTTTATATTTGGTTTAGTGGTTCAGTGATTTCAAGTGCATCAATTCAGGACTTATGCAAACAGTGTCTCGTGCTGAACAGCGGCAAAGACTTCAATGAAAATCTATTGAAGTGAGCATCAAGTTGATAAACTGAATTTGACTTATCTCAAGGCACTTAGCTTGGGGGAGTCAAGAGAAGTGATATGAGGGATTAAGTGAGCTATCCCTAAACCTTTGTTAAGGCAGTGTTCCTGGCATAGAGTGACTGTGACCGAATCTTTCAATCCTTAAACTATTAAATATTAGTGGATTTAGGTATAACCAACACACTGTCGGTGTATGCTCCTTGGACGTAGCCCTTTGTGGTGAACCAAGTAAAAGTGATGTGTCATATAACTACTTTCATTTGTTTGACAAGTTTAACCAGTCCCTACCAATTTGGGAACAAGATCCACAACTTTAAAAAGAAAAAATTTGACACCCCGATTCACCACTCCCCTATCAAGGTGTTTTGGGGTCCTTCAATTATATTGTTCATTAGTTTGTGATATTTCATTCTTCACTAATTATACTGTACATTTTTTATTGATGGGGCTAGTTGGAAATGGTTATAAATGATAATATTAGACCAATATTAAAAATCTGTGAACTTTGAAATTTCATATTCCATCATTATTCTGTGAATTTTGAAATGTCATTATTACGGAAATGCAAGTTGAATTTCATCAAATGTTCAAAGACTATAATTAGAATTTTTGTACTATCAATTTTTCAAATATAATGTTTCATAACCACAATATGAGTGGTGAATGATAATGTCATTGAAAAATATAATGTTTTCTAATATACTCACATATATTAGCACAAATTTCCAGTCTAATATACTAATATTAGATGAAAACATGCAGTAATATGTTGTATTTATGCTAATATAATGGAAACAATCATTTTATATTTGTTGTAAACCAATTTATATTAGTTAGATGGTCATTTTATATTTGTCTATTCTAATTTCATTTTCATATATATCAAGATTGAATGATTCTCATAATTATCAGAGACCATTTACAAGGAATATTGTAATGTTGTAGGATCTTAGCTATGAAAAGGATGTGATAGAGTTTGGTCATTAAATTTGAAGAAAACATTGGGTTTAGTTACTTCTATATTGAAATTATGATGTCAAGGTAAACATTAATCATAGTGTTAATGCTCCACTATTTTAGAAAAATGATTCCTTTGTATCGAGTAGTTTATGAAGGTTCCAGGCGCAGTGGAAGCATGTGACTGGTAGTGCCCACTTGGACATTTTTCATTAACAATGATCAATATGGGATCAATATGATGGCAAATGCCAGTCTCCACATATAGAATCACAGAAATAGACAAAGAAAAGGAAATTCTAGGAACCACAAAGTAGGATCGTTACAGATTGATTATAATTAATTTAATCAATTGAAAAGAAGTACATTTTGGTGTTCTTTCTTCATTTATATTTCTGATCACGTTCCGATGTGATACATCATTGCGTCATAGAATCCAAGGGTAGACTTCCTCTAGCATTGATCCACACGTGCACCTCATATCTCTGGACGTCACCAAAGGGGTCATCGGGTGATATAGTGGAGAAAATGTTTCTAACGTTGTCTTCCTTAGATCATCTTGATCTGATGGAAGAGGATCTATCTCGGTCTTGAGAGTGTTCTTGGAGGAATAGGTTCTTTTAGCCTTGAAATAATTCTCCAGAATTGTTGTGCACAATGATTCTCTTTTGTGTAGGAAAAGATTTGGTGTTGTGAGTATATTTATAATCAGGTTTGAGGTTGTAGAGTTATGACAATAAATAAATGTGTTACGCATTTTATTTAGTTCATTGAATCTTATTGAAAACCCCCATGTCGAATAATTAATTCCTTGACATGCGCCCATGCTGATTATAATAAATATAAATTAATAAAACAATATGATATCCTCAAAATCCGGAACGGAAAACTATACGGTGTGTAGTCATTAACACACGACGTGTACTTGTTTTCCATAAAAATACACGGCGTGTAATCATTAATACATGACATGTACTTGTTTTTTCATTTCCTTTCCAAAATGAAAACTACACGGCATGTAATCATTAATAAATGGTGTGTACTTGTTTCCCATGAAAAACTACACGGTGTGTAATTATTAATACATGGTGTGTATATCTTGTTTTTCATTTCCTTCTTCCTCCATCATTAAAACGATTTAGGATTCCTTGAATAATTATTAAACCACGTACGAGAATAATCTTTATTCTACTTTAGATACTTGGATACACTTAGTGTGTCACCCTCTAGGCCTCTTTCTTGTTGGCATTAGGCGGGCTTGCCTAAAGTCCAAGATTACTGTCTAGCAACAGGTCAAGGCACCCAACCGAAAGAAGTTGACGCCGCATTGATGTGTCACCTCAAACAAATGCTTACTGTGTAATTTAATCCCTTTGTCTCAATATCTCATTAATCAGGTTTTATGAAAGTGTCATAAACCTATATGGTTGATCTGTCATTCTTTTACTACCTGAAATAAACTCATCGTTTCACCAGGTCCATGTAATTTCATGCAACAGTTATATTTCAATCAAAGGGCCGAGATATCAACTTCCATAAATGGAAGGGGAAAATCCTTCCTCGACTTATCCATTAACAAAATGTCATTTGTGATGCACCCAACCTTCCCTACTTCCCACCAACTATCTACATGACGTTTTTCATCAGTAAATCTAAGTGTGTGAGTCATGACATGAGTTAATGATAATCTTCCAGTATAAAGACCATTACACACGCTCGTCGATAGTAATATATGATGACACCAAGACATGTAGAATTACTACTGTCAGGTCTGTTCACATCATCTCCCATCTTGGAGATTACCAAGTGTGAACTCTATGAGAGAGAGTCTCGTCTTCTTATTAGTACTCTCACATGATGGTCTGTATACTACGTGTCCTATCATAGTATCTCATCCAACCGTAGAACTTTATTTAAGAATATTGTTATAGAATTTCAATGTTCTCATCATAGTGGGGATCTACCATGACATTATTAATGAAAAAAATATTCCAGTACATTATTATATTATAGTCATACATAACAATGAACAATATATAATAAGAGTACATTCATGTAATCAAAGTAAAAAATAGTTGGTTCTCAGGACACAAACTCGTACAAACTCCCACTTGGACTAGAGCCAACTGCCTACGACTTTTAGTCTGCTAGACCTCACATGATGATCATGTTTCTCCTAAGTTAAGCCTTTAGTCAAGGGGTCTGCCACGTTGTCTTCTATGGAAATGCTACTCACTACAACTTCACCTCTCTGAGAAAATTCCCTCAACAGATGATACTTATGAAGTCTGTTATTTGTCCTCTGATGTGACCTTGGCTCTTTTTCAAGTTTCACCGCTGTAGTATTATCACAATAGAGTGTGATAGAATCGTTACGGATAGGTACTACATCCAACTCTTGGATGACGCTTCACATCCATACAGCTTCTTTAGCTACATCAGAAGCTGTGATATACTCGGACTCCGCTGTAGAATCTTCCACCACACATTTCTTTGAGCTCTTCCGTCTCACTGCACCTCCATTAAAACAGAATATTTATCCATTATTCAACTTCATGTCATTTTTATCAGTCTGGAAACTAGCATCTACATGTCCTCTGATGACTAGTTCCTCATCTCCT
This sequence comes from Viscum album, assembly GCA_963277665.1. Lineage (NCBI taxonomy): Eukaryota > Viridiplantae > Streptophyta > Magnoliopsida > Santalales > Viscaceae > Viscum > Viscum album. The sequence continues at coordinate 1,797,332,355 of OY728120.1, forward strand.
CCATAAACTAAGAACATATCCATAGTACGCCTTAGATACTTAAGGATTGTCTTGACTTCCATCCAATGGTGTTCTCCTTGATCAGCTTGATATCTGTCTACCGCACTTAATGCGTAAGAAAAATCTAGCCTTGTACATAGCATAACATACATGACTGACCCAATCGCGGATGTGTAAGGTATCCTTTCCATTTTCTTTCTAAAAACATATGTCTGAGGACACATTTTCTTGGAAAGATGAATGCCATGTGACACTGGCAACAATCCTATCTTGAACTGTTTCACACTGAATCTCTTTAGCATCTTGTCAATGCATGTACTTTGAATCAGGCCCAGTATTCTCTTGAATCTATCACGATGGATCTTGATCCCAAGAATATATTCTGCCTCGCCCAAGTCTTTCATGGAGAAGCATTTATCTAACCATGCCTTAACTGACTGTAATGCAGGTACTTCATTTCCAATTAGTAATATGTCATCATCATATACTATTAGGAAAATGACTACACTTCCACTAAACCTCTTGTAGAAACAAGGCTCACATTCATTCTTAACAAAGCCAAATTCTGTTACGGCTTTATCAAAATTAATGTTACATGACCTTGATGCTTGCTTTAATCCATAAATGGATTTTTGCAACTTTCTTACCTTGTTGGAATCCTTTGGAGTCACAAACCCTTCAGGTTGTGTCATGTAGACATCTTCTTGGAGGATCCTATTAAGGAATGTATTTTTGAATCCATTTTATAAATTTCATAGTCATGGAAAGCAGAAATGGCCATAGGATTCTGATGGATTTCATCATCTCAATCAGTGAAAAGGTTTCATCATAGTCAATTCCTTGACGCTGTCTAAAACCTTTGGCAGCCAGTCGTGCCTTATAGGTGCTGACTTTCCCTTCCATGTCCATTTTCTTCTTGAATACCCATTTATTACAAATAAGCTTTACATAAACTGGAGGATCTACCAAAATCTAGACTTGGTTTTGGTACATGGAATCCATTTAAGAATTTATGGCTTCTTGCCACCTGGAAACGTCTGTGCCTTCAACTGCTTCCTTGTAGGTAAGAGGATCATAATTGTCAACCAATAATGAGTCACTATCCTTGGTGACAATAAAACCATATCGTTCTAGTTCTCTCACCTCTCTCATGCTCCTACGCAGTCCTTATGTCTCTGAAACATATTTTTCATCCACAGGGCTTTGTGGAATCTGTTCCTGTACCAACTCCTATCTATCTTGAGCCTTGACATCATAGAATTCTATCTCGCTCCCACTATCTCTTTTGGAGATGTTCTCCCTCTCAAGTAATATGCCGCGTCTTGCTACTATAACCTTTTTGTCTGAGGGGTTGTATATGTAATATCCCCTTTTTTCTTTGGGATATCCTATAATGATACACATTGTGCCTCGGTGTATACGTTCGTTACCTGAAGAGGCCTTAACAAATGATTCACTACCCCACACTTGTAATTTCGATAACATGGCTTTACATCCACTCCATAACTCGTAGGGAATACCATTTATCGATTTAGTTGGTACTTGGTGTAGTATGTGTGCTACTGTTTGTAATGCATATCCCCAAAAGGATAATGGAAGAATCGAATGACTCATCATGGATCTCACCATGTCCAACAGGGTGTGGTTCCTCATTTTACTTACACCATTCCACTGAGGTGTGTAAGGAGGAGTGAGTTGAGATAGAATCCCAAACTCCCGTATGAAATCAATGAAGTCCTGATTACGATATTCTCCTCCTATGTCTGAGCGGAGTTTCTTAATCTTCTTACCAAGCTGGTTCTCAACTTCATTATTTTATTCTTTGAACAGATAAAAAGAATCTGACTTATACCTCATTAAGTAAATATATCCATATCTAACAAAATCATCAGTAAAAGTTATGAAGTAAGAGAACTCACCCCTTGCTTCAACTAGAAATGGTCCACACACATCTGTGTGAACTAATTCTAGAAGCTCTTTACCCCTTTCACCTTTCCCACTAAATGGGGCTTTTTTCATTTTTCCTTATAGACAAGCATTAGATACACCAAGTGGTTTTAGTTCGAAAGAATCTAAATACCCATATTGATGTAATTTTGTCAAACGTTTCTCATTGACATGACCTAGCCAGTGATGCCAAAGTTGGGTGTGGTGTGAGTCATGTGAATTAACGTTGTCATTGATTTCCATTACTTGGTTTGAGTAGTTTAACACATAAAGGTCATTATATAAATGTGCCCTACCAAAAAATGCTATCTTTATAAAAGTAGAAACATTCATTTACAAACATGAAGATGAATCCATCAATATCTAATCTGGATACTTAAATAATGTTTTTGGTTACAGAGGGTACATAATAAAATCCTTTTAAAACCAAGACCACCCGAGTAGGTAATGAGAGGTGGTAGTCCCCGACAGCTACAGCAGTAAGTCTGATTCTGTTGGATGCTCATAGATCTACCTTCCCTCGATCAATCTTCCTGAATCTACTTGGTTTCTATATTTGGATACAAATGTGAGCACCAAAAGCTGTATCTAATACCCAATTTGTAGAAACTGATAGATTTCATTTGTTGACAAATGCACCTGATGATTCCCCTTGCTTCCTTGGATGGTCATAGTTTTTCTTCCCGTGGCCCTTCTTGCCATATGCGAAACAAACAACATCATGTTCCCTGGCCTCCCCTTTGATCTTCCTTTTCTTGGAAGTCCTTGAAGAATCTTTGGGCTTAATGATCTTCACTTTCAATTTCATTTTGTTCACCATAAGGACAAAAGGTTTTTCATGCTTCATGTCATTGTCCACGTGGCGAATGAGGATAAGAATATCAGACAGAGACTTCTGAATATTGTTCATGTTGAATTTCACAACAAAGTTAGAGAATCTCTGGGAGAGTGATGCAAGAATAAGATCAGTACCCAGTTCTTCGGGGAGTTTAAACCCTGGAACCTCCAAGCGCTCAATGTAGCCAATGAGATTATCTACATGAGGCCCATTTGGGGCGCCCTCTCCAAGCTTGCTCTGGAATAGAGCATTCGAGATCTCAAACCTTTCCTGTCTTGCTCTCTCCTGGTATAGACCACAGAGGTGATCGAGCATGCTATAGGCATCCATATCTTCATGAGACTTCATGAACTCACTAGACATTGTTGATAGCATCAATCATTGAATGTTGATTACATCATTCAAATGTTGATCATAGACCAATAAATCTACATCACTTGCACCTTGGGCGGGCGGATCATGAAGTGAGGAATTCAGCACGTAAACCTTTCGTTCATGGCGTAGGATAACCCGAAAGAGCCTAAACCATTCCTGAAAGATATTTCTGGTGAGGATATTGTCTTTATCCATAATTGATTGTAGAGAAAATGTGGTTGATGAGTTTTTCATTTCGATTCTACAAATAAAAAGAGCATATTTATAGGTACTTTCTTGATTACATTTTATGAGAAATAATAAATTTAATTAAGTCTCCCACTATTTTATCAAGTCCCAATGGCCCTCACCATTGAACTCAGAATGTCCAGTTTCTTTGACATTCTAGTGGCAAGGATCAATATTCCCCTTCGCATAACCCTAAAAAGGGTTGTTCATGCTATTTGAAGGTATTTAGGTAGGTAGGTCTTTGCCAACTGTGAGATTACAGTTCCTTGATCTGTTTAGTTGACTCCCCAATCCTGAAATCCGGACTTGGATTTCCTTAACTCTTGCCTCCAATATTACATCAAGTCTAGCAAGGGCTACTCCTCTTGATGTAATATGGTTAAGTCAACCCGAAACCTTTAATAATGTCTTCCTTTATAAAAGTAAGTGTCCCAACAAGGGTTGGTCAAACACATAGTTTTTATTGAGGCTTACCCTTAATCAGGTAACAGAAGGCTTGGTCTCACTTAATATGGTATTGAGGGATTTTAATCCTTTATGCGTAGTTTCTTATTATCAAATGCTTTTTAATATTAAGTGATGCTTTCATAAGTGATTAACCATGTTCTAATAATGTTTACGCACAGTCTGGTTTTTATTTTAGTCCATCTTTGCATTCTTGTTCATTTTATTAACTATGTGATTGTGACAACACATACATAATAAATAAACCATGAAATCAAACAAAAATAAAATAAGATGGCATGATCATGAGCTTTTATTGGTTATATTATCTAGCAGTTTGATAAGCTAACCCTGACCTAGGGGAAAACACCTTGAACCGATGGTTCATGTTTTGCATCACCCACCTGTCCACCTTTGCATCTTCTTGTGTTGGTTTCACCTCAGCTTCATATTTTGAACCGTCTCCTCTGACTTAGGAGATCCTCCATTGCATGGGGTTTACATTAATGAAACCATGGGCATACATGCCCAACATTTTATTGGAAGAAGGCACGTAGGCCAATGAATTTAAATTAAAAAAATTTAAATGAAACCATACACACATACAAATGGGATTTGGTCTAGCTCATGATCATCCATAGCATACAACGACATTTACGCATATTTAGAATTCAAATTATTTTAATCTTTCTATTAATTAAGATAAGACGCGCTTGAAATTAATTAATTATGATCTTATAATTAATCAATTATTTATCTTAAATTCCATTATGAATTTCATTGAGATTATTCTCATCCATATCCCTTATACAGGTATTTTTACTTTTGGAGGAAACCTGGTGAAATTCCATTTTGGGAAAGTAAACGGCGTGTAGTTTATATTTACACGGTGTGTATTTATTTTCACCTTTTATCCAAAGTACACACCAAGGGCTTTGGCGTGTTTTCTTTACTTTGGAAATTTTGGAGTATACGAAAAGTAGATTAATTTAACATGGCGTGTACTTCCTTATTACGTGGTTACCGACCTGGCAATCCCGTGTACGCGGAACACGGATTCGCCTTGTACACAATTTCACTTGGGCCAGATCAGACTACACTGCATGTTGAATAAACATACACACCGTGTATTTCAGTTCCACATGCTGTTCATTTCTGGTCAACACGTGGTAATAAATACTTAGGCATACTCAATTTATACAGCGTGGTTTGGTGGACCAGTACCGCTTCATTGAACCTCAGTACATGATGTGCAGTTTTCACTACATGTCATGTATTCTTGTGTTGTACGGACAGAAAGAGCGGCTCCTCCGGAAGAGTTCCTCATTTTTAATTTAATCAAAATTAAAATTAAAATGTTGTTTTTTTTTATTTGAATCGAGAAACAAAGGAGGAAGAACAGATTTCATTCATTCAGTTTTATAGAACGATTTATCTTTAATTGAATCAAATATAAATGTGTAAATTATCAACGAAAATTAAATAACTATAATCAATGTTGTAACCTCCCTTTGATACCATTTTAAGGTTCCAAGCATAGACAAAGCATGTGGCTAGATGTGCCCACTTGGACTTTTTTCATTAACAATGATCAATCCGAGATCAATATGAAAATAAATGCCTATCTCCACGGATCAAATCACAGAAATAGACAATGAAATGGAATGTCTCAGAACCATAAAGTAGAATCGTTACAGGTTGATTATAATTATTTTAATTAATTGAAAAGATGAACATTTTGGTGTTCTTTCTTCGTTGATATTTCTGATCATGTTCCGATGTGATACGTCATTGCGTCACAGAATCCGATGGTAGACTTCCTCTAGCGGTGATCCACACGTGCACCTCGTATATATGGATGTCGCCAAAGGAGTCTCTATGTGGTAGCTTGGAGAAACCTTTTCTTGCATTGTATGCCTTAGATCATCTTGATCCGATGGAATAGGATCTCTCTCGGTCTTGAGATCATTCTTGGAGGAAGAGGTTCTTTCGGCCTTGAAGGAATTCTCCAGAATTGTTGTTCAGAACGATTCTCTTTTGTGTACGAAAAGAGTTGGGGTTGTGAGGATATTTATAATCAGTTTTGATGTTGTAGAGTTATGACAATAAATAAAAATGTTATGCATTTTATTTATTTCATTGACTCTTATTGAAAACCCCCATGTCGAATAATAAATTCCTTGACATGAACTCATGTTGATTATAATAAATATCATTTAATAAAACAATATTATATCCTCAAAATCACGACTAGAAAACTACACGGTGTGTAGTAATTAATACACGACATGTACTTGTTTTCAATAAAACTACAGGGAATGTAATCATTAATACATGGCATGTACTTTTTTTTAATTTCCTTTCCAAAATTAAAACTACACGGGGTGTAATCATTAATACATGGTGTGTACTTGTTTTCCATGAAAAACTACACGGTGTGTAATCATTAATACACGACATGAATATCTTGTTTTTCATTTCCTTGTTCCTCCATCATTAAAGAGATTTAGGCTTCCTTAAATAATTATTAAACCGCGTACGGGAATAATATTTATTCTACTTGAGATACTTGGATACACTTAATGTGTGACCCTCTAGGCCTCTTTCTCGTTGGCATTAGGCGGGCTTGCCTAAAGTCCACGATTACTGTCTAGCAACAGGATAAGGAACCCAAGAGAAAGAAGTTGACGCTGCATTGACATGTCACCTCATATGAACACTTACTGTGTAATTTAATCCATTTGTCTCAATATCTCATCAATCAAGTTTCATGGAAGTGTCATAAACCTATATGCTTGATCCGTTGTTCTTTGACTACCTTAAATAAACTCGTCTTTTCACCATGGCCATGGAATTTCATGCGATAATTCAATTTTAATCAAAGGGTCAAGATATCATCTTCCATAAATGGATGTTACAAATCCTTCCTCAACTTATCCACTAACAACATGTCATTCATGACGCACCCAACATACCCTACTTCTCGGCAACTGTCTACGTGACGGCTTTTGTCAGCAAATCTAAGTGTGCGAGCCATGACATGATTTAATGATAATCTTCCAGTATAAGGACTATTACACATGCTCACAGATAGTAATATCTGATGACACCAAGAAATGTGGAATTACTACTGGCGGGTCTGTTCTTATAGTCTCCCATCTTGGAGATTACCATGTGCAAACTCCATTAGAGAGAGTCTCGTCTTCTTATGAGTACTCACATATGATGGTCTGTATACTATGTGTCCTATCATAGTATGTCATCCAACCGTAGAACTTTATTTAAGAATATTGTTATAGCATTTCAAGGTTCTCATCATAGCGGGGATCTTCCATGACCTTATTAATGCAACAAATATTCCCGGACATTATTATTTTATAGTCATGTAGATCAATGAACAATATATTATAAGAGTACATTTATCTAATCAAAGTACAAAACAGTTGGTTCTCAAGACACCAACCATTACAGTTTAGGTATGGGGTTAGCACTCCCTTGATCCTGATTAGTTATGGGTCCCCCATACTATAGTCAGAGTTGGTACTCCCCCACGGGATGGGGCGTAGGACCTTCACCTATAAAAGTCGACAATCCTCTAGATGATAGGGTGTTAGTCCTCCCTACTTTATGCATACATTGATTTAATTTATATACACATGTACACATAAATTCACATCTATGGTTTTATTCAATGCTTCTAGCTACATTCTTTGAAATCACATACACTTTTATAGTTATATGGAATGTTTCCACCTACATTTTTCATCACCTATATTTATTCTAATTCCATGTGTTATGAGTACCCCCACTCACTTCATTTCTTATTACAATTTTCTCCTACTCACTCAACGAGTGACAAAAATTTCATATTTCATTACCATAGTTTTCTGGTCAAGTATGAAAATTCGTAATCAAATGATCATGTCGTGCAAATGCAGGGGTTGAGTACTAGTTTATCTTGAAGTGATGATTAATAATTATGGAAGGTACAACAACATACCACATAGTGATAAAAAATATATAAGTGTTATGTGGAAATATAAATTATGATCGTAAAAATATATTGGCTTGAAATGAATATAAATATTATATAATTTATTTATTTAATTAAGTTAAAAAATTTTAATAGTAAAATAATTATGGTATTATAGTTTAAAATGAATAAATAAGATAAATACATCTAATGAATCACTACTACATATATGGATTTTAAAAGCTCTAGAAAAGGTCATTTAAAATGCTAAAAAAACACTGATAATCTCAACGAAGATAAAGGGTGTCCCTTTTATCTGCGCTTTTCTAAAAGAACTGATAAAAGTTTAAAAAAATTTAAAAAAAATTGTCAATCGAAGGGGCGTTTTACCAACACATTACCCCCCCCCCCTCAACAGCATTTCCTGCCCCTGCATGCCCCTACCACCCTAAGATGCTCTAGCCCCAACCCCCAACACTTTAACAGCGCTATCACCCATCCTTTAACAGTGCTAGCACCCCCCCGCCCTTTAACAGAATTAGCACAACCCTCCACCATCGTGTACGCCCCTGCCTCCTCCAGGGTTCGAACTCGATACCTCCCACTGTGCGTCTGGACCCTTTACCACTCCTCTATATTGCTTTATTATCCATTTAATGATATATCTATTTATATATATATAGTTATCCTTATTCGTATATTAATATATATTTATATTAACATATATATATATACATGTATAGTTATATTTATATATATATATATATATTTGTGTATTAATATATATTTATATTTATCCATTTATATATATTTAGTTATACTTTTTAATCTGTATATTTATTTTTATATTAATATATATTTATATTAACATATATATACATTTATATTAAAATATTTATTTAGTTATATTAATATATATATATATATGTTCATATATTAATATATATGTATATATATACATGTATAGTTATATTTATATGTTTATATATTTATATATTTATATATTTATATATTTATATATTTAAATATTTATATATTTATATATTTATTTATCTATATATCTATATATTTATTTTTATATTAATATATATTTATATTAACATATATATATTTGTATTAAAATATATATTCAGTTATATTAATATATATATATATATATATTTTTATATTAATGTATATATATACATGTATAGTTATATTTATATATTTATATATTTATATATTTATATATTTATATATCTATATATTTATTAGTATACTATTATATATTTATATATTTAAATTTATATATATTTAGTTATATTTTTTTTATCCGTATATTTATCCGTATATTAATATATATTAGTTTGTTAATACATATACACACAAATATATATACACACACATAGACACACTGTCACACCCGCCTTTTTATTTAATTTGTTTTCTTTTTATTATTTTATTTTTCTTAGTTCTGAGGTCCGGGCTGGGCCCCAGATTAAAATTTTTGTCATTTTGTGTGCGTGGTCACCACGCAGTTGACGGACACTGTGCGACCGGCCTTGGTGTCGGGCAATTTCCCTTTCTTTTTATTTTATTATTATTATTTTTATAGTATTATTATTATTATTATTGTTATTCTTTTATTATTATTATTATTATATTATTATTATTTTCATCATATATATATATATATATATTATAACCCCCCCCCCCTCTTAACCCTAACCCTATCCCCTCCAAGCCGCCACCCCGTTCCCCCCTTCCCCTACCTTCAGTGCCCCCCTGATTCCCCTCCCCTCCAGCCTCTCTCCGCCTCGGCGCCCCGACCGCGCGCCCTACTCCCTCCGGCACCCGGCTCTGCTCGCCCCGGCCTCCGTCGCTTCCCGCCTGCCCGAGTGACCTCTGGTGTCCCCCGCTCCCGCATCGGCCTCCTCCCATCCCTGCTCCCGCACCCCTGTCCTTCGTGCGACCCCCGACCTCCACGCGACCCCTGACCTCCCCCGCTCCCCTCCCGTTTTTTGACGATCCCGGCCACCGCGCCCAGCTTCCCGACCTCATCCTAGTCTCCCGTCGCTACCGCTACCCGCTTGCCCATCGTCCGGCCTCCACCCCGGCACCCAGCTCCCGCGCCGCCCTACCCTCGAGCCACCCCGCCGCACCGCCCTACCCTCTGGTGACCCCTTCGGTGTTCTCCAGCCCTGCCGGCACCCCTGCTCTTCTCTAGCACCACCTGCCGACGTCCCCCGCCCTGCCGGCATCCCCCGTCCTTTTCTAGCGCTCCGGCCGGCTCTCCCACACCTTAGGTCGGCCACGTACCGGCTTTCTGCGGTCCGGCCATCCGTCGTCATCTTGCGCCGGGTAGATGTGTAAAGACCCGTAAAACTCAAGGTATTTTTTTCGTAATTTGCTTTGGGATTTTACAAGAACGCAGTTTCTGACGGCACCTGATTCTGAGGCCCGGTGTGCCTGAAATAATTTTTCGAAGTTTAGCTGGGGTACGTTCAGTGAACGAACGAGCGAGTTTTTCTAACTTTTGAACTGGTGCTCGAGATCGAATTTTGAGGGCACCGATGAAATCGCAGTGCCGATAATTGCTTAGAAACACTTTTTCCGAAGTTGTGTTTTCTCGGGTTTGGTTTTTAAATTTTGGGGTTAAGTAAAGGAATAAAATAAAAATTGGACGCACAATTTTTATTTTACTTCAAGTTGTTCAACCAAACTTAAGTGTTTGGGTGGACCCACAATATCATACCCACTAGGTAGGATATTTGTGAGATGAGGCCCATATGAGCCCCACCATTTCTTTTTATCCTAAACCCCCTCCTTTATTAATGTAACTCACCTCCACCCCTATTTAGTGGAAGTCAACCCTTGCGTTTTTCTTTTATGAAATGCCGCAATTAATTTGGCGGTTTAAACGTTGCAATTTATTCACATAATTGATTGTTTCTTTTTTGATGTTCATAACGCATGGATTGAGAAATAAAATAATACAAATCTTATTTTATTAAGGGTTGTTGGGTTGTGAGAGGCTTGGGAGAGTTTTCTTGAAGATCTTGAAGTTCTTCCTCTTCATGAAGAACACGAAGAACACGAAGAACGCCGACCTCTGACGAAGGTCGACCAGAACGCTGGATCCTCGGAGATCGAAAACGTAACGCCGACAAATCCATTCTCTGCAAAGCGATGATCCTCCTTTCTGTGATGTCCCCTTTCCGTGACAACCTCGTTCGACGACGACGCTTGAGGTAGGGGTTAATTTTTTGCGTAAGTTTATATTCCCATGGTTCTTTCCTTCTAAAACAAAGAACAATGATGAAATCATACTCAAGTTGATCCGTGAATGATTTCTTTTGTGGATTGGGAATATTTATTTGCGGGGAAAACTGTTGGGGTTGATTTCTTTGGTTCGTGAAAAATCCATGGTCGTTCTTCATCTTTTTAGCCGCTTGTTATCAACTTAACGGGAGGAGTTCGGACTGCACGAACACAGTCGACTCTCCTCCCCCTTTGTTATTTTGTTCGTTGACGCACGAACAAATGCGAAGCGGTGCAACGGCACCACGCAAAAGAAATAAAGAATCTGATGAAGAAGCGCGGCGCCGTCGTGCCGCGCCGTTGAGGCCGATCGAAACCACGATTGGAGTTGGGGCCACGGAGGCGATTTGAAGACTCCTCTGGTTGATCGTTGTGTACGGATTTACGGGTGATGAAAAATAGGGCATCAAGGTCATTTTGAAGCCTCCGTAGTGAAGGTCGGGTCCCGGGAGGACCGTTGGCGAAGGTGGTGAGCAAAACGGACCACCGGAGCGCGTCCGGTGGTCCGCGAAAAATCATGTCGTCGCACCACGCCGGCACGGCGGCGCCCGGTGCGCCGTCGGGAAGGGATGCTGGTCCCGGAACTGCACAAGACCAAGGGAGGCGGGATGCGGCACTCGGCCGCATCTGTTGGCAAGGGCCGGCCCCCAAGCGGGGGGTCGCGGTTTCCTTCAAGGGGGCGACCGCACCCCCGGTCCTCTCAACCGGACAACCGAGCAGCCACACTGTCGCGCCAGCGTAGTAGGCCAAACCGGCCAGGCCGGGCCGCGCCCACCGGGCCAAGCCGCGCCCTGCTGGGCCGGACTCGTACCCGGGTCGGGTCGACCCAGTTCGGGCTGACCCAGGGGGTCTCGGGTCGGGTCAGACCGGGCCTGAACCCCCCTTTCCGGACTATTTTTGTTCGAACACCCATATCTTGGGCCACGAACCTCCGATCGACGCACCGTTAGTTGCATGGAGATCCTTGGATCAAGGCGGTCGTTTTGGTATATTACACTTAGGGTTTAGGAGTACATTGGGTATGGCCGGGTTGGTTCGAACACAAAACCAACCGGGCCCTCGGAGCGGAAATGCTTATAACTTGGGCGCCGAACGTCCGATTGACGTGTCGTCAACTTCATTGAGTTCCTCTTGTCAAGACGGAACTTTTGGCATACTTAGCCTGAGTTTTGGACGTTGTTGGATAGTGGCTGGGTTGTATTTAACCCGAAACCAACCGGGCCCCTAGGACGAAAAGGCTAATAACTCACAGACCGAGCATCCGATTGACGCGTCGTCTGTTGCGTTGAGACCCCTACGAAGAGGCGGTCCTTTGAGATACTTCTTCGTGAGACATTGAGATAATTGGATTATCGAACAGTATCTAGTGGAGAGGACCCTCTCAGAGACGATCATGCGGAGTACGGATACCGTGTATCCGGCTGAGACCGGACGACTGCTTGACCGACTCGACTTGGAATGAGTCGACTAGCCCAGTGGACGGAGCACTACTTTGTTTGGGTGCAGACCCATGGCGGACGTAGAACTACTGTGTGAAATTGCAGTCCCGTGATACTCGTCCGGAGAGTAACTCTGCAGGCTATTAGGGGGTGTGCACTACTGTGTTTGGGTGGCATACCCCGGCGGGAAGCCCTACTGTGTTTGGGTGGCTGACCCGCAGTACTCGACAGGAGGAGTACCTCAGCAGTCTTAGGTTAGTGAGTAGTACCTCAGAGTCATGACAAGATTACTGTACACTCCATAGACTGGGTTCTTCAGCAGTTATGGTTTCAATAATGAAAATCCTAGTTTCAGGTGAGTCTATGACCTTTGTGTTTATCTCATGATTGAGATGGGTCACATGATAACTTAGGTATATGTATAGGCATATACCTGGGTAGTGGTTATCCGTCGATTTCATAATCTTTGTGTTTCCTCATGATTGAGATGAGTTACTTGATAACTTATGTATATGTATGGGTATATACTTAAGTAGATTTAATCTATTGAGATCTTCTTTGTGGTTATCCTTGTTGGTTTTAGTGAGACCTTGAGGGTATCGGGGTCCCTACTGAGTATCGTTATACTCACCCCTGCACGGGCTATGCCCGTACTTCATTGTGTTGGTTGCAGACAATGGGCAGCACTGACAGAGGCCGAGTGTTCGAGGACTGGAGGGTACCCGGAGATGGACCACATGACGAGTCAGTATCCGGAGGTGGACTTCATGGCGAGACGACACTCAGAGGAGGTTGACGGGAGAGAGGTTTGTGGAGGCTATCTGTACCTACCCTTCAGGTAGGATCCGTGGTGGACGATCCAGGAGCTACGCTATCTGTACCTACCCTTCAGGTAGGATCCGAGGACGACGACCCAGGAGCTTCTTCCTTTCTTCTAGCTGTTTGTCTTTTCTATTATACATTCGTTCAGTTGTAGCTATACTTTCAGTTGGGTTTGTATTCTGGCCCATTTACTTTTCAACACTTTCTTTTGTACTTAGTGTTTTTCTTCCTCTTGTACTCTATGGTGTTTAGTTTACTTTCATAAAAGAAATTCCTTCCCAGTTATCGGGATTTATGCCATTGGTGCTAGTCACCAGCCCCTGGCCTATGGAAGGCGAGATTGGGGTAGTCACGAAACGGGACCCGAGGAAGGGTCGTGACAAATTAGTATCAGAGGAGTTGGTTCTACCGGAGAAATTATAACTCTGATATTTTCTTTCTATGAAGCAATAGTGTTAAGAGTACCGAGTGTGGTTTTCAGTTCAGGGAGTCCAGTGTTTGTGTGGGTGGATGATGTATCCATACACCAGGACCCTGACAACTGATTTCCAACTTTGTGCACGAAAACACTGATTGCGTGCGTGTTTCCAGAAGTTTTTAAAAGTCAGCTCAAACCAGGTCAGCTCAACTGGTATAAATCGTTTGACCATGTCACGTATGTTTCTTTCAGGATGCCTTTCCACGGACGACTAGCTAGAGCCCAGAGGGATGTGCGTAATGACAGCCTGCCGAGTGATGAGGCTTCGGTACAGGGCCCTCTTGCAGTTGAGGCACCAGCGGAGGCACCAGCAGTACTACCATATGTTGGGCCACCGATGCCACTAGCCCCAACAGTAGGCGATGCATGCCACTTGAGCACGCTTCACGAGTTCCAGCACTAGAGGCCACCCAGTTTCTGGGGAGAGATGGACCAACAGGCGGCTGAGGATTGGCTGGAGGCTGTGGTGAGAGTCTTCAGGCTAGTGGGGATGCCAGTAGACATCATGGTGATCTTTGCTTCCATCCTTCTTTAAGAAGTAGTAGGAAGGTGGTGGAGCCACATGTTCCAGTTTTGTGATGGGATGACCTTCACATGGGAAGACTTCAAGACCTTCTTCAGGGTGGAGTTTTTCCCAGTAGCTCTACACCCCGAGCATGTACAGGAGCTGCTGCCTTTGCCGCAGGATTTACGATCAGTAGCCGATTCATCTGTGGGAAGTAGACAGATGATGCAGAGGTCCTAGGGGACCAAAGCCTACCGTACGAGGAGCAGGAAGTGTTATGAATGCGGCAGGAAGGGTCACATGGCACACGACTATCTGATCCCCAATATAGTTGATCACTAGGCTTTAGAGGAGCCACCGAGGCAGAAGCAGCGGCGGGTGCTTGAGCAACATCCGAGCAGTGAACAGGGCAGTAGAGCTCTGGGAGCCGTTGGATAGGAGCGGAACTAGTGGATACATACCTTGTACTTATAGTTCCATGTTGTTGTTGTATTCGTGTCATTGTACTAAGAGCTGCAAAAAAAGACACTTATCTTTGTGATGTTTGCTTTCCTGTTGTTTTTTTTTGGTTGACGCTGAGAGTTCTAGGTTAAAACTGTTGACATGACCCTCAATTTCGAGATTTATACTGGAGCAGGCCCAGTTACATCACACTGATGCCGACTGCATGACTCGACTCATGGAGGTGAGAGTGATGGTTGGATCTCTTGGAAGTTACGTCGAGGCCTTACGACATCTTCCATGGCATGAATGCATCATTCATGTCAGGATTGATTATATTAGGAAATGGGAGTGGTTTATCCAGGGGATGAGACCGAGTTTCTCTTTTCGGAAAAGGAGAAATATTATCAGCTCTTACAGATCATAGGAATAGAAGGTGCAGATCATCCAAGAGCAGAAGAAGACTCCACAGTGCTGTAAGAAACTGGAAACTGGCGCCAGTCTTAGAGAATCAAGCGTGTTAAATGTTTTAAGAAGAGGAATCTTTAAGGAGTGATGAGTCTGCGAAGCAGCAGATGTGGATGGGGAGCTAGGAGAGCAGCATGAGTTGGTGTACATTTTAACATGCTACAACCACCAGCCTTAGTTGTCCCCACCACGCTCAGGGAGCTGGATGGTGGAGGAAGAGTGCGGCTGCATGCTGCCAAGGAGTGTGACCAAATGGATCCAAAAAAATGATTCAAGGGACGGTCTGTGTCCACTACTAGCTACTGTAGTAACAAACTATGATATGAATCATTCCTTCCTTCCAAAAATATTTTCCCAGACCTAGAGTTTCCAGAAAGCCGAAGACTTGACCCTCACGTCTGGAGATACCTTGGGAGAAGACTCGATAATCACACTTACGCCGACAATGTGGTCAGACCCTCGAGGTGAGAGTTTCAGTTGGAATCTCTTGGTGGCAGCGTCGAGGCCTTACGACGTTGGTTTAAGTATGGACTGTGAAATCACAGTTCATAAACAAATTGATGGTATTAGGCAAAACGTTTGTGGTTTAACTACAACGTCGGGATGGGTTTTCCTTGGTGGGTGAAAAGTAAACCCTAGGCAGCACCAGATAAACTCATGCATAGGAAGGGTTGGCCGATCACTCTTGAGTCAGACAACCTTACCCTCGCGACAGCAAGGGTTTTGAGTTTCAGTTCCAAACAGGAATAGGAGGCCTCTTGAGTTCGAGGTTGAAAATCATGTCCTTATACGGGCCTCACCTCGACAAGGTTTATAG
This sequence comes from Viscum album, assembly GCA_963277665.1. Lineage (NCBI taxonomy): Eukaryota > Viridiplantae > Streptophyta > Magnoliopsida > Santalales > Viscaceae > Viscum > Viscum album. The sequence continues at coordinate 1,797,348,430 of OY728120.1, forward strand.
AGATGTGGCCAAGGAGGAAAGTTATCTACGAGGTTCAGTGGACCTTTTCAGGTCCTCAGTAGGGTAGAAAAGCTGGCTTACCGTCTGACCCATCCACCTCAGTTGCACTAGGTGCATGACGGTATCTACGTATCTCGACTAGGAAGATACGCACTTGACCTGACGCATATCATCGGCCATGAGGTGCTGGACTTTGGCGACGGTGTGACTTTTTTGGGGTTTCATTAGGAGTTGAGGATCGACGGGAGCAGTCCTACGAGGATGGTTGATTCCTCTTGTGCACTTTCATTGGCAGAACAAAAACCTCCAGGTGAGCACATGGGAGCGGAAGGCTCAGATGCGTGCTCAGTACCGCTTTTGTAACCCTAGTTTGTGTTAATGTTTTACGAGGACGTAAAGCCCTGAGGTGGGAGTATTGTAAAGACCCGTAAAATTCAATGGAATTTTTTTCTTAATTTTTTTTGGATTTTACAAGAATGCAGTTCTTGAATGCGCCTAATTCCGAGGACCTGTGTGCCCGGAATCATTTTCTGAAGATTAGCTCGAGTACGTTCAGTGAACGAACGAGCAGGTTTTTCTAACTTTTGAAGCGGTGATCGGAATCAAATTTCGAGGGCACTGATGGAATCGCATCACCAGTAATTTCTTAGAAACACATTTTCTGATGTTGCATTTGCTCGAGTGTGGTTTTTAAATTTTGGGCTTAAATAAAGGAATAAAATAAAAATTGGACGCACAATTTTTATTTTACTTCAAGTTGTTCAACCTAACCTAAGTGTTTGGGTGGGACTCATAATATCCTACCCACTAGGTAGGATATTTGTGAGATGGGGTGCATACGAGCCCCACCATTTCTTTTCTTCCTAAACTGTAACAGCCCAAGATTTTATAAAAAAATATTCTTTTTAATTTTATTAATGTCTTGTGTTGTACGCTACACCAAAAGGAGCTTGCACAACACACATCCTTGACTTGTCTTGCATTACACGCAATCGCGACCTTCCTCGATAGCGTGTGTAGTACGCAATACCGAGTTTCACTAAACAACGATATGCTATAAAAATATTATTAAAACTAGCCGTTATGAATAGTAATAACCACTTTTTGAAATCCAGTAAATCTTATTTTTCAAAATGAACTTTATTTTTGGATTCGGAGTATCGAATTTAGCCTAAGGTGAAATTTTGGTACTTTTCGGATAACTTTCATATTCTGATGAATAGTGAAAATTACTAAATTATAATTAAAAACAACTTTTTTAATCGAAATAATTAATAGTGATAAATCATTAATTTGAGTGGTTTTAAATTATATTTAGAATATATTTTTACAATTTAATACAATGTTGGTCATTGGATGTAATTTCACATTTAAACTAGACATAAACAAGTGTCAATCTTTTGATAGATATTGTTTCTTAAAAACACGCTATTTGTTTTAACAGCGGGATTTAATTATAAAATTAATTAATGCAACTTTTATGTTATGAATTTGGTAAAATAGACTTCATTTTTGAATTCGGAATATGAAATATAGCTTGGGATGAAATTTTGGCATTGTTCTGAAAAACATCAATTTTTGATGAATAGTGAAACCACTAAGTGGTAGGTTAAAAACTGAATTTTGCGTAAAACTTAATTTTACCGCTTCTATGAATGGAATTTCGAAAATCCGAGAGACACGGTTAATATCAAGGACTAAAATGTGGTTCAATGAGATGAAAATAATTTTTGGTGAATAGTAACTTTTTACTTTTTTTTACCGCGGTTAATAGTAAATAGGGTAACTAAGGGTAAATATGATATTAATATTACCCTAACACATGTCCTAATTCTATTAGACAAGTGTAATTCGACCAAAAACAAACTTAGGAATAAAATATGACCATTTAGGCCCACTTGGATTAGATTAGGACATTTATTATTAATTTATTTAAAGAAGGGTTAAAATAGTTAAAATCAAATTTTAATAAGTAAATCATTTTTAATATGGGGTTATACATAAGATAAATTAGACTATAAATATTCATTAGAAAGATAAAAAGATTTCCTACATGATGGTATTTTATTTGTAATTTTTAGACATCAAATAATATAATTTATTTATGATGCAGTAATTATCTTATTAATGAAATATTGACATAATTGATAATATAAATACCAAAATAAATGTAATTTAAGACTTTTTATGAATTAAAATAATTTTCTAGGTTACTATGATATATTAGTGATGATTTAATCAACTTGGTTCGAACATATAATTCTGTTATGACTTTCACAAAAATCATATATCAAATAGTGTCAAAATTGACACAAAATAGTTTTTAAATCAAATATTATATTACTAATTGTTATTTTATTCCTAAAAATCTATGGTTCGGCCAAATAACTTAGATAAGGATATATGTATTAATAATATACAATTTGGGGTTCGTTTGGCATGTTATAGTAAGTTTATTAACCATATAGTGAAAGAAAACAAAAAGACACGGTAAAAGTTAAATTATTTAACTTAGAGTTAAATCTAATTGATAAGGTTAAAATAAAACCCCAAACTTGTCTAAATCCTATTGGTTGATAGGATTTCGACCCATCCCCACTTTAGCTTCGAAATAAGACCCTTTGGAACCATTATAAACCGATTTTGACTTTAATATAAAATAATATTTTGAGATATTCCTAAGGTGCCCCTCTCCTCCCCTATAAAAGGACACCTCCTCCCCCTCCTCCTCACACCAATTTGAGCACTCAAGCTCGGCCAACCCCTGCCAATTTCTCCTCTCCACTTCCCTAGAAACATCCTAGAGGTTCTGGTCTTCTTCAAAGACCAATTTTAGTGCCCTAAGAGGAGGTCTCAAAGAGGCACTTCAAAGAAGAGGTAATTACCGTTACCAATTCTTTCATCTTTATTTCTTCTTCCACTTCTTCTTCTTAGGTTGTTTCATTATGAAGTAATAACATCAGTATCACTCATATACTGATATGTTATTATAAGTATGAAACAACCCTATTTCACCATCTATCCATCCTACGGAAAAAGAAATCACCGCGCGTGCGTACGTACGGAATACCGTCTCCACGCCGTGGTGTAATCTATTTTCCACCACCACCTTACATGGATGGGTATAATGGTGTAAAGAATAATTATACATAGTTATTACAACATCATATTTATTCTGATATATTGTATAATCCACTCCAATTCAATTCAATATTTATAGAAATGATATCATCGCTCGTGCGTACGTACGGACTACCGTCTCCACGACGCGATGAGATTCATTCTCCATGTTAACCATTTAAGAATGATTATAATGTATATATAAGAAATAATAATGAAATATATGACATTATAAAGCTACTGGATTTATATATATATATACATATGTATGTCATCTACTTACTTCCATTTCAAGACAATAAGGAAAGGAAAACAGCGTTCATGCGTACGTACGGACTACCGTCTCCATGAACGGTGTTTTTCATTTTATTTATCTACCTATTATATATATATATATACTGAATATATATGATATATAAATCATATTTTATATTCTGGAAGTAAGTAAATCATGATATAAGTAATAATGATGTCAAGAACAACAAGTCAAAACACCTACGATAAATGAAACGATTTTACCCAAAACGCTTCTTTAACATGGAGTTTACAAAAGAACGGTTAATATAATGTCATAAGTGAACCATATATGATATCATAACAATGAGTATGATTCTGTAATAAGTAAATAACATGATTTAAATCATTATACAGGAGGTTCGGACACTTACAAAGCAAGTCGGACCTAAGGTAAGGGAAATTTCACAATCTCATTTTTATCCGAGATTGTTTATTCGTATGTATTTACTGGGGTGTATTTTATCATCCACATCCATGTTCCCTCAATATGTAATATTATTTCCATCCACCTACAATTGTTTAAATCCAATTTTACCCTTCTATGAGTTTTTAGTAAAGGATATGAAAGGAATCTTTTGTCGTTTTTCATACGAGGTACTTTTTTTGACTTTTCCGACAAAAGTACGAGAAGAATGTTTTTTTTAACTTATACGGCAAGAATGGATTTTTAAAACAGTATTTCCAATAATCTTCCTCTATAAGTTTTCAAGTTTATTTTTAATCAACTTATTTTATTTTAAAGTTTTATGACATGTTATGAAAGGAAAAATGTTTTTTAAGAAGAAAGGATATTTTCCTCAAGAATGGAGTTCAAGTGTTTTATCAAAAATTATTTTCCATCTAAGATAATAAAGGGTTCTGTTTTTATCCCTATTATTACATTTATTTGACTATGTTGTGATGGAATTATGTTTATGAATTCCTTTATCTTATATGAATGGTTTTATGATGTCATGTTGTTTAAGAATCCCATTTTTATTACATGGGTTATGCAATGATGTATGATTTATGATTTTGTGGCACACATAAGAAAGGATTCATTAAGAGATGGGTGGGACCTATATCTCCCTCCAATGCATTGGGTAAAGATTTCATATCTCATGAGATAGACATGGCTGGAATGGTAGGTTATACCGGTTCAGTGAAACAGGACTGAAACGAGGATTACTCGATTCAGAAAGGGACTTTGTCCACTAAGATAGTCTTGGCAATGAGCCTTGACTAACAAGAAATGATTCTCTATGATTATGTGTGTATGCCACAATGAGTAATGTTTTAAGTAAGGGATTCATTTTCACTTCTATGATTTATTCCATGTTAAGATATTATGATCTTTTTTGCAGGTTTTGATTTTCATAAAGATATGATATGATTTTTATTTCCTTTATTTGCCCTTGCTGAGCATTTGAGCTCACCCTTTTATGTTTTCTTTTCCCCAGGATATAAAGAAAGGTTTTTAGGTAAAAAAAGGGGAAGATCTTTATGGGAGATATTGAAGATCTTTCACCACGATTAGAAGATTACGTTCCGAGTTTCCAAAGACACTAAACTATTACGATCCTTGTGTGTGTGTTTTTGTTATGTACTAAGTATTCCGCAAAAGTAATGTAATGTCCATGTACGTCAAGATACGGGTCTCTACATAAACCCTCTCCTTTATTAAGGTAACACACCTGCACCCCTATTAAGTGGAAGTCAACCCTTGCGTTTTTCTATTATGAAACACCGCAATTAATTTGGCGGTTTAAATGTTGCAATTAATTCACTTAATTGATTGTTTTGTTTTTTAGTTTCATAACGCACGACTTGAGAAATAAAATAAGACAAATCTTATTTTATTAATGGTTTTTGGGTTGTGAGAGGCTTGGGAGAGCTTTCTTGAAGTTCTTGAAGTTCTTCCTCCTCACAAAAAACGCGAAGAACACGAAGAACGCCGACCTCTGATGAAGGTCGACAAGAACACCATATCCTCAAAGATCGACAACGTGATGCCGACGAATCCTTTCTCCGCGACACGAAAATCATCTTTTCCGCAATGTCCCCTTTCTCTGACAACCTTGTTTGACGATGACGCTTGAGGTAGGGGTTAATTTTTTGTGTAAGTTTATATTCCCGTGGTTCTTTCCTTCTAAAACAATGAACTCAGATCAACTCATACTCATGTTGATCCGCGAATGATTTCTTTTGAGGGTTGGGAATATTTTTTGTGGGGAAAACTGTAGGGGTTTATTTCTTTTGTTCGTGAAAAATCCACGGTCGTTATTCATCTTTTTGGCCGCTTGTTATCAACTTAATGGGAGGAGGTTGGACCGCATGAACACGGTCGACTCTCCTCCCCCTTTGTTGTTTTGTTCATTGCAGGACAAAAAAAGGCGGCACGGTGCAACGACACCACGCAGAAGCAAGAAATAACGCAACGAAGAAGCGCATCGCCATCGCGCCGCGCCGTTGAGGCCGAACGAAACCGCGGCCAAAGTCGGGGCCGAGAAGGTGATTTGAGGACTCCGCTGGTTGATGGTTGTGAGAAGATTTATGGGTGATGACAAACGGGGCCTCACGGTCATTCTGAAGCCTCCGTAGTGATGGTCGGGTCCCGGGAGGACCGTTGCTGAAGGCGGTGAACAAAACGGACCACCGGAGCAGGTCCGGTGGTCCGCGGAAAATCCTGTCGGCGCCCCACGCCGACACGGAGGCGCCCGGTGCGCCATCGGGAAGGGCCGCTGGTCCCATGACCATGCGGGACCGAGGGAGGTGGGATGCGATGCTCGGCCATGTCCGTTGGCAAGGGGTGGCCCCCATGCGGGGGCCCCGGTTTCTTTTAAGGGGGTGACCGCACCCCCTGTCCGCTCAACCGGACAGTCGAGCGGCCACACGGCCGCACCATCACGGTAGGCCAAACCGGCCGGGCCGCGCCCAGGCCGGGCCAGGCCGTGCCCACGGGGCTGGGCCGCGCCCTGCTGGGCCAGGTCGGACCGCTCCCGAACCCCCCTTTTCGGACTGTTTCCATTCGAACGCCCATATCTTGGGCCACAGACTTCTGATCGACGCACCGTTAGTTGCATAGCGATCCCTGGAGCAAGGAGGTCGTTTCGGTATATTGAACTTAGGGTTTCGGAGAATTTTGGTTACAGCCGGGTTGGTTCGAACACGGAACCAACCAGGCCCTCTGAGCGGAAACACTTATAACTTGAGCTGAAGACGTCCGATTGACGTGTCGTCAACTTCGTTGAGTTACTCTTGTCGGGACGGAACATTACGAATATGTTTCCTGAGTTTTGGATGCTGTTGGATTATGGTCGGGTTGGATTGAACCCGAAACCAACCGGGCCCCTAGGACGAAAAGGATAATAACTCACAGACCGGGCGTCCGATTGACGCGCCATCTGTTGCGTTGAGACCCCTATAACGAGGCGGTAATTTGAGATACTTCTTCATGGGACATTATGAAACTTGTATTATCGACCAGTAGCTCATGGAGTGGACCCTCCCGGAGATGAGAATGCGGAATACGGAGACCGTGTAGCCGGCTGAGACCTAACGACTGCTTGACCGACATGATTTGTATTGAGTCGACTAGCCCAGTGGACAGAGCACTACTTTGTTTGGGTGCAGACCCATGGCGGATGGAGCACTACTGTGTGACAGTGCAGACCCGCAGTACTCGTCTAGAGAGTACCTCTGCAGGCTATTAGGGGGTCTGCACTACTGTGTTTGGGTGGCATACCCCAGTGAGAAGCACAATTGTGTTTGGATGGCTGACACGTGGTACTCGACATGAGGAGTACCTCATAAGTCTTAGGTTAGTGAGTAGTACCTCAGAGTCATGACAGGATTACTGTACACTCCAGAGATGGGGTTCTTCAGCAGTTACGATTTCGGTAATGAAAATCCTGGTTTGAGCTGAGTCTATGATCTTTGTGTTTGTCTCATGATTGAGATGGGTCACTTGATAACTTAGGTATATGTATGGGCATATACCTGGGTAGTGGTTATCAGTTGATTTCATAATCTTTGTGTTTCCTCATGATTGAGATGGGTTACTTGTTAACATAGGTATACGTATGGGTATATAATTAAGTAGAGGTTATCTGTTGAGATCTTCTTTTTGGTTATCCTTGTTGGTTTTAGTGAGACCTTGAGGGTCTTGGGGTCCCTACTGAGTATCGTTATACTGACCCATACACTGGCTATGCCCGCACTTCATTGTGTTGGTTAAAGATGACGAGCAGCGCTAACAGAGGCTGAGTGTTCGAGGACTGGACGACACCTGGAGGTGGACCACATGAAGAGTCAGTATCCGGAGGTGGAATTCACGACGAGACGACACTCGGAGGAGGTTGATGGGCGAGAGCATTGTGGAGGCTATCTGTACCTACCCTTTAAGTAGGATCCGTGGTGGATGATCGGGGAGGTGCGCTATCTGTACCTACCCTTCAGGTACGATCCGAGGGGGACGACCCATGAGCTTCTTCCTTTCTTCCAGCTTTTTGTCTTTTCTGTTTTACTTTCGTTCAGTTGTAGCTGTACTTTCAGTTGGGTTTGTATTATGGCCCATTTACTTTTCAGCACTTTCTTTTGTACATAGTGTTTTTCTTCCGCTTGTACTCTGTGGTGTTTTGTTTACTTTTATAAAGTAAATTCTTTCCCAATTATCAGAATTTACGCCTTTGGTGCTAGTCGCCAGCCCCTGGCCTAAGGAAGGCAGGCTTGGGGTAGTCACGACATGGGCCTCGAGGACGGGTCATGACAAGCCGCGCACCCGGTAATCGGTGCGCAACCACCGACGGTCTCCCTGCCAGTGTGCGCCGCCCATTTGACTGGAGTGCGACCCTGGCAGTCGAGTGTGTCTACGATGAGGTAGTTTATGTGGCATGTTTCTGTTTGAGTTTTTCTTTATATCAGGGTTTTGGTTGTCTCTGTTGTGTTTTGGTGTTGTTGCAGTGTGTTGGCGGAATAATTCCGCAACGCAGAGGTCTTCGGCTTGTGTGCGCATACGCGCCTACGCGAGGTGTGTTGCATCATCGGGTCTTTGTCTTGCACGCACGTACGTGCCTGCGCGAGGTGTGTTCCGTCATCTGGTTCAGTTTACGAATCGATGTAGGTTCCCTATGCCCTGACCATTAATTAGAATTTCCATTACTTCTTGGTATATTTTTACTGTATTCTTCCTTTATATTTAATCCCCATGAAATGTATACATATGTATATATATATATATATATGTATATATATGTTGTGAATAAATTGTTGTGATTCTTGAATATTAGTTTCATAGTCTTTTTGAATGTGAAATGAGTATTTCCAAAGGCGTGTGGTCTTTCGACCGATTTGTTATAATATTGTAACCACATGTTGGTTTTTTTTGTGTTTTCCAAAAAAGGGTTTTGAGGATGATTTGATTTTCTTAAAAATATTTCTTCATTTTAATTGCAGATTTAATAATTATTTAAACATGCACTACCTTGGTTGTTCAAGTATGCTTCTAATTGATTTTTGAAACTTAAAGGTGTTGAGAAATAGTGTTTTTTTATAAAAATGTTAAAATTCCTTGTAATGTGATGAGGCCCGTTTGGAACTTTGAAATTCATTTTCTAAAATGGAAAACCCCACTTGAGACATCCACTTCCATTTAAGAAATATGATGTGTGTGTTAGTGTGTTATTCGTGAGATGTGTTACATGGTGAAAAAAGGGTAATGTGCTTAAGGAGGGAGAACTGTGGTGAGAGATTGAGTGAGTTTTGGATAAAGAAAGTGTTATGTTCATTTTTTTTCTTTTGATAAAACTTCACCACCATTTGAAAAAGGTCACATGGAAAACCCGGGGTATTTAGGTGGGTAGACTAGACTAGCGTGCTAGTGAAACAGGAGTGGCTTCATCCTAGTTTCACTTATCTAGATTAACGCAACAACACTAACTAAACATGTGATGATGATGGGGACCACTAGGTTATGGATGATCTCCTATTGGAGGCTCGTGCACGAGAACAGATATTTGTTATGGTTACTCGTAAACTAAGATGTGAGGTTCTAGGGCCCCACACGAGCTAGATGAACCTTAGGGGTCTTGACCATGGTGCTTGCTATTTTTTTGGTATTTGTGGAGTGATTTTCTTTTCATAGGTTTAATGCATGTCTCCCTCTTTTGTGAAAACCATACTTTGAAGTAAATTTTTTTCCTTTCAATTTGAAATTTCAAAGTAAGTAGGAATTATACCTTAAAAATTTATGGGAAATGAAATGTTTTCATTAAAGTAAAAGCCTGTTATTTGAATTTGAAAAATCTGAAAACGTTATTTTAAATAAGCCTTATTTTCAAACTAGAACGACTGGTTTTCTTTTTAAAGTTAAGGGAATAGGGTGTTGGTTACTCTTGCCTTTCCTACTGAGTATTTTTGTACTCACGCCTATCATTTACCATTACAATTGTAGGTTTCCCTTTGTTTAGGTTTTTTAGTTTCAGTCTTTCAATGTTGGAGCGACGTTGGTTTTTCATTTGATGGTGACCCGCGAGGTCACATGGAGGTATGTTTGTTGTGTAGTTCTTTTTTCTATGTTGTTAGTGTTGTCTATTTTGTTTGGTTGTTTTCATTTATAGATCCTGGTTTGTTTGGGAAAAATTGTTCCCAATGATTAAAACATGATGCCTGTCACTAGTTGTCATCCCGGGGGGATCAGGAACGCCCCTCGGGACTTGCCGCGGACCGGCTCGGGTGATCGATTCAGGGTCGACCCGAGCTGGTCTGTGACAAAATGGTATCAAATATAGGTTCTTGTTATTGGGGTTGTCGAGTACCTGGATATTTGGACTCGAGAGGTAGGTACAAGAAGGACGTCATGAACCCTCGCCCGTTCCACACATTGAGTCGCCAGGGGTAGTTCGAGAATTAAGTCTTTGTCTCGTTCTGGTTTGTTTTGAATTGAGGGATGACAACAGAGGCAAGCCGATGTTACAACATGATCTCACATGGATTAGTGACCCATGTGGAGTCTGGGTACACAGTTTGAATTCCTTCTAGTGGTCGACACTTACTTGGGAGATGTCCCACTACCATGTCGCCAAGTTAAGCATAACTACTAGTCCCTCACTCCGGTGTTTGATGCAATTTGAGTGTTGTTTTCATTCTGGTTGGTGTAAGTGCATTTTTTGGAAATGAAAAAGGGTTTTTGAAAATGGGACTGATTTATTTTAGAGGAATTTAAATGTATGAAATGGTTTTAAAAACTGAATGATCTTGATTTTGAAATTCGTTGTTTGCTTTGTTTTGGTCAAAAATGGTTTGGGGTGAAACCTCAAGACCTATTTATGAACGTTTTCACAAGTGTGAGAATGCATGGAAAGTGTGTGTTGATGCGTGTATGAATAGAAAGTGGACTAAGACATGAGCAATAGTTCATGGGATTACCTGGATGTGTATTTGAAATAAGAGGTTTGACCTTGTTTTCTGAATTGGTTTTTTAAGTGGAAATGTTTTTGGAAAGTGATTTTGGTTTGAAAGTGGATTGGTATTTGGAAGTTGGTCTTGAAAGAAGGGGGTTTGGAAAACTAAAATGAAAAGGGGATTTTATTTGGTGTTGTGTTTGTTTTGTTTAGATTTGAGCTGGTTATTGTTGGATGAGGGTGTTTTATTGATGTTTCTTCAAATGTTATCGGTTTTGGCTTGGTGTTTAATATGTTGTTCAGAAATGCAACCCAGAAAGGTCCTCAGAGTTTATAATGAGTCATGCCTAGTTTTTGGCCCTTATCGGACGTTGACTGTCCTTCACGGTGATCAGGGTATGTTAGAGACAGAAAGTGATTTGAAGAGTTTGAGCGCATCTTCTGAGTATTGGGAACTCCAGAATTTGTCAGAGTACATTCTGTTTTGGGTTTGTTTGAAGGTATAGCTCTAGACGAGTAAGAGTGGTTCACCCCTCCATCACGTTAAGTTGGGATGACGTGGGATGTCTTTAAAGCTGTCTTCATCTAGAGATCAATGAGCAAGTCTTCCCTTTTTTAGAGCATCACTTTGAGAAGTTGGTGCATGAGGTGTTTTAGATAAGTTGGTCTCCAGAGCGTAGATGGTTGGAAATCCACCGTATCCAGTTGCTCGTGAAGGTCCCCCGTCTGATGAACAGAGTGTGTTAGATGGATCTATTTCCAAAGAGTCCTCTGCAGTGGCTTTGACATTAATTTCATCAGAACATATAATGGTGTACCATCAGTATGGACGTTTTGGGTATACAAAGTCATCATGTCACACCCCTTCAATGACGTGTCATCATTGCGGTTGTCTGGATCATCTAGAGAAGTTTTTCAGGAAGCATCGCATGAAGAGGATGCTGTGATCGGAGAAATTCAGTGCCTGACTGTGAGGCAGGAGATGCTTCAGCCATCAGAGCTCCGGCCATAGGTCTCGGGGTGAAGCTCGTGCACAGTCAGGAGTTCACGGGGGGTGTGAATCCTCAATTCGGGTTTTGTGTACGATGTTGGAAACAAATCATTAAAGGTTCTTTCGTTCTCATTCTTCCAATGTTAAATTTTTTGCATTGTCATAAGTTCATTGTGTCATCGTGAAATTGGGATGAGTATGTTCTTTTGTAATTCAAGCAGTCTCGTTTGTCTGATTATGGTGTTCTGAATCGTGCATTTTTCTTAATGGTGTGTTTGGATCTTGCGTGAGTTGATCTCGGTTTGACTATGTTCGTTTGGAGATGTAAGTGGCCTTGGGAGAAACGAAGTTGTGAGAATGCTTGGGGTTACTTCGTGGGTTAAGTCTTCTTAGAGTTTTTTTACCTAGTTTTTGGGGTTTTGGTATAGGTCCAGAATTCCATGTTTTAGTGGATTCTTTGTTTCACTCAGGCTATAAATGGTAGTTTGTGAGTTCCCGCGTGCCCCCCCCCCCATTTCCTGAGGTGGTATGGTCGAGTGTTAAATTTCCACACTAGTTGAGTTCTTGTGGTGGGGAGAACCTCCCCCGTTCTCCTATCCTCTAGTGTTGTGGTTCCTTTTTCTTTCAACCGGGCATTGATTCTTGTTTCATCTATCATTCTTTTGGGTGACTTTCTGGGGGAATAAAGTTCTTGTGGTGGAGAGAATTTTCACAACCGACTTTTTATTTAATTTGTTTTCTTTTTTTTTATTTTATTTTTCTTAGTTCCGAGGTCTAGGCTGAGCCCCGGATTAAATTTTTTGTCATTTAGTGTGTGTGGACACCGCGCAGTTGGCAGACACCGCGCGGTCGGCCCTCATGTCGGGAAATTTCCCTTTCTTTTTACTTTATTATTGTTATTTTTATAGTATTATTATTATTATTATTATTATTATTCTTTTATTATTATTATTATTATTTAATTATCATTATTATTATTATCATATATATATATATATACATTATAACCCCCCTCTTAACCGTAACCCAATCCCCTCCCAGTCACCACCATGTTCCCACTTCCCCTACCTTCAGCCCCCCCCCCCCAATTCCCCTCCCCTTCGGCCTCTCTCCGCCTCGACGCCCCGACCGCGCGCCCTGCTCCCTCCGGTACCCGGCTCCGCTCACCCCGGCCTCCGCCGCTCCTCGCTTGTCCGCACGACCTCTGACGTCCCCCGCTCCCGCACCGGCCTCCTCCAGGCCCTGCTCCCACACCCCCGGCCTCCGCGCAACCCCTAACTCCACGCAACCGCCATCCTCCACTACTCCCCTCCAGTTTTCTGGTGATCCCAACTGCCGCGCCCGGCTCCCAGGCCTCGTCTCGGTCTCCCATTGCTGCCGCTCCCCTCCTGCCCCCTGTCCGGCCTTTTCCCTGGCACCCAGCTCTCGCACCTTCTTGCCCTCCAGCAACCCTACCACACCGCCCCTACCCTCCGGCAACCCCACCGCGCCACCATGCCCTCCGGCGACCCCACTGGCATTCCTCAGCCCTTCCGGCACCCCTACTCCACTCTGGCACCACTTGCCGGTGTCCCCCGCCCTTCCGGCGTCCCCCGGCCTTTTCCGGCGCTTCGGCCGGCTCCGCCACACCTTCGGTCAGTCGCGTACCGGCTTTCTATGGTCCGGCCAGCCTTCGTCATCTTGCACGGGGCAGCAGCGCACCCAGTAATTGGCATGCGACCTCCGTCAGTATCCATGCCAGTGTGCACCACCCCTTTGACTGGCGCGCGACCTGGAAGGTCGAGCGCGTCTGCGCCAAGGTAGTTTATGTGGTGTGTTTCTATTTGAGTTTTTCTTTATATCAGTGTTTTGGTTGTCTCTGATGTGTTTTGGAGTTATTGCAGCGTGTTGGCGGAATAATTCTGCAACGCAGAGGTCTTCGGCTTGCGCACACGTAGGCGCCTACGTGAGGTGTGTTGCGTCATTAGGTCTTCATCTTGCGCGTGCGTACACGCCAGTGTGAGCTGTGTTGCGTCATCGGGTTCAGTTTTCGAATCGATGTAGATTCCCTATGCCCTGAACTATAATTAGAATTTCCATTACTGCTTGGTTTTTTTAGTATATTCTGCCTTTATATTTAATCCACATGCAATGTAAACATATGTATATATATGTGTATAGATATGTTGTGAATCAATTGTTGTGATTCTTGATAGTCAGTTTCTTAGACTTTTTGAATGTGAAATGAGTATTTCCAAAGGCATGTGGTCTTTCGACCGGTTTGTTATAATATTGTAACGACATGTTTGTTTTTTTCCAAAAAAGGGTTTTGAGGATGGTTTGATATTCTTAAAAATATTTCTTCATTTTATGTGTGGATTTAAGCATTATTTAAACATGCACTACCTTGGTTGTACAAGTATTCTTCTAATTGATTTTTGAAACTTAAAGGTGTTGAGCAACAATGATTTTTTTATAAAAATGTTAAAATTCCTTGTAAAGTGATGAGGCTCGTTTTGAACTTTGAAATTGGTTTTCTAAAATGGAAAACCCCACTTGAGACATCCCCTTCCATTTAAGAAATATGATGTGTGTGTTAGTGTGTTATTCGTGAGATGTGTTACGTGGTGAAAAAAAGGGGAATGTGCTTAAGGAGGGAGAACGGTGGTGAGAGATTGAGTGAGTTTTGGATAAAGAAAGTGTTATGTTCATTTTGGTTCTTTTGATAAAACATCACCACCATTTGAAAAAGGGCACATGGAAAACCCAGGGTATCTAGGTGGGGAGACTAGACTAGCGTTCTAGTGAAACGGGAGTGGCTTCGGCCCAGTTTCACTTAGCTAGATTGACGCAACAAAACTAACTAAACAAGTGATGATGATGGGGACCACTAGTTTATGGATGATCTCCTACTAGTGGCTCGTGCACGAGAACAGATATTTGTTATGGTTACTCTTACACCCAGACGTGATGTTCTAGGGCCCCACATGAGATGGATGAACCTTCGGGGTTTTGACCATGGTGATTGCTAATGTTTTTGGTATTTGTGGAGTGATGTTCTTTTCGGAGGTTTAATGCATGTCTCCCTCTTTTGTGAAAATCATACCTTGATGTAAATTGTTTTCCTTTCAATTTGAAATGTCAAAGTAAGTAGTAATTCTGCCTTGAAAATGTATGGGAATTGAAATTTTTTCCTTAAAATTAAAAGCCTGGTATTTGAATGTGAAAAAGCTGAAAACATTATTTTTAATAAGCCATATTTTCAAACTAGCACGACTGGTTTTCTTTTTAATTTTAAGGGCATAGGGCGTTGGTTACTCTTGGATTTCCTACTGAGTATTTTTTTACTCACACCTATCATTTACCATTCTAGTTGCAGGTTTCCCTTTGTTCAGGTTTTCTGGTTTGAGTCGCTCAATGTTGGAGCGACGTTGGTTTTTTGTTGGATGGTGACCCGCGAGGTCACATGGAGGTACGTTTGTTGTGTAGTTTTTTTTCTATGTTGTTAGTGTTGTCTGTTTTGTTTGGTTGTTTTCTTTTATGGATCCTGGTTTTTTTGGGCTAAATCATTCCCAACGATTAAAACTTGATGCCCGACACTAGTTTCCATCCTAGGGGGATCGGGAATGCCCCTTGGGACTTGTCGTGGATCGGCTTGGGTGACCGGTTCAGGGTCAACCCGGGTTGGTTTGTGACTCACACATTATATAGGCATATAAATATTCAAATATTTGTATTTTAAATAAAATGAATATTAGTTTTTAAATTAGATAATGTTTATATATTGAGAAATATATTTTATATGTAAATAAGTTTAATTATTTATTTGTATAATTAAATTGTTTATATGTAAAAAATTTGGCATCCCGACTAAAAACTTAGTTTTGGAGGCTTTTCTAGGCCTTTTTTACCTTGAAAAATGAAAGAGGGGATTCTCTTGTGCTTCCAACACGTAGATCTCATCACATGCTTCGATTTGATATGCTGTAGAGTTCAAACGGACACCCGAATCAAAAGTTATGGTCGTTTGAAATTTGAGTTATATTTTTAACTTATTTTAGATCTTTTATTGATTTTTTGATTTTTTGTGTCTTCAAATTATTATTAAATTACTATTACTCAATCATAATTAGCAAATTATTAATTAATAATATTTTTTAAAATATTTTATACGTCATTTCCACTAAATATCTTATATATTATGTGTAAATGTCTATTTATATAGTGTAATTGTCTATTTATACTTGTCTAAAACATATTTAAATATATGTATATATAAATTACTTATATCAATATAAATATATTTATATATTTTCATTTTATTTTTAATGAAATATTTTTTTAAATATACCCTTTATTAGTGCTAGTAAAAAAGCAATGATAAAGACCACCCTTTATAAGCACTACTAAAAAACATTGATAAAACGATGTGCTTATCTTGTCCCATTTTGTTGCATTGAATGACTAAGAAGAATATATAAACTTGACAATAATATATTTTTTAATTCTATTGATATTACTAAATTTAATATAATGATAATAGAAAATAAAAACTATGATAAATAGATTAAATATTAATAGAAATTTTATTGGCTTATATTAACTTATGGTGTGTGTGTGTATATATATATATATTATGAGACATAAATATTATTTCAAAATAAATAATTTTAAGAGTTAGAAAAAAAAATAACTGTATAAAATTTGACTAAAATATTAAATAGATCGATATTAGATTATGGAAATATAATTTCTAAGATTAATAAATTGGGTGAGAGTATTTTTGATGCACTTAGATAATATTTTTTAATAGAATTTTAATTTATTAAAATTGTAATCATAGGTGTAATATATATATATATATATATAAAGTTGAAAAAAAAGAGGGAGAACCGTAAAAAAGTGAATAAAAAAATAAAATAAAACTAATCAGTTGAGGGGGTGTCCTACTATCTAAGCTCGTACCACCGACCTTCCCCCGAAAGACTACTTTAATGGTCGTTTCCAATCCTCCATCGCCCATATGTGGATGAAGCCTCCCTCTCTTCAACTTCCTCCATATCCTCAGTCTGCATCGTCTCCCTTCACCCCATATGAGAGTTTCCCCCATACCTATCCCGCACCTATGCCATCGCACTACCATCACCCACCCCATATGTCGCTGATTTTCTTTAGTGGAGATACTGTAGTTGCTGGTTACGGTCCATCCAACCTTCCCTCAAAATCTTCAAACATAACACAATTATGTGTAGATGAGGGGTTCATGCATCTTCGACCACTCATAAAAATGGTGGGGCATAGTAGTAGACAATAGAATTGGCTAGTAGTAGAGGGTGTAGACTCGCAAAATTTGTTAAGCACACTTTTTTTGAATTTAAAGGGTTTAGTTTTTATATATGGATAAATGGGTTTTTTGAGCCCCAAATAAATTGGAGCTTTTTTGGATCTTTGAATTTGTTTTCTAAATTCTCACGCCACCCCTCCCCAACCACTAGGAGTGTCTAGACCCGACCCAACCAGATGGACCTCACCCAACCCAACCAGGTCGGGTCGGGTTTAAAAACTTATATTCATAGGTCGGGTTGGGTCGGGTCATAGGTTGGGAAAAGAATGACCCAACCCAACCCAACAGACCTGACTTCTTTACTCCAATGTGTGCTGCCCCTGCCTAGCCCCCGTCGCTTTGTTTGGTTTCTCATGGGAAGTGAGCTAACCCCATTGTAGCCTTGCCACTCCAGAGTCCAGTTGTGTTCTCCACTCTCATCACCTCACCGTGATTCCCACCCCCAGTCATCTCACCTAGGATCCCCACCCCCATCGCCTCGCTACGATACCCACCCCCTATCACCTCGACGTGATCTCCACACCCCATCACCTTGTTGGTGATCCCCCTGTCACCTCTCTGTGATCTCCCCTCCACCCCCATCGCCTCTCCAATGATCCCCAGCCCCCGTCGCCTCACTTCAATCTCTATCCCTCTTCACCTCATTAGTGATCCCCCCCCCGTCGCCAAGGCGGTGATTCCCACCCTCGTCGCCTCACTATGATCTTTATCCTCTGCCGCCTCACCGACAATCCCCACCCCATGTTGCCTCACCCGAGATCCCCACCCCAGTTTCCTCATCGTGATACCTACCCTTGTCACCGCACTATGATCCCCACCCCTCATCACCTCTCTGAGATATCCATCTCCCATCGCCTCTTGCATCACAATCCCCACCCCCTTCGCCTCTCTGACGATCCCCACCCCTGATGCCTCTCTGCGATCCCCAACCCCCGTCCCCTCTCCAGTCATCCCCACCCCATCACCTCTGTCAATCCCCACCCTCCTCCTGTATCTAAATCATGTAACAACAAATGGAAAACCACTCTATAGCTGTCAATGATTAAATATTGGTTGGCGTTGCTTGCTGGTGGTAGTGGAATGGAAGACCAAGCTGGCAGGAGGGAGTAGAAGTCACCGCATTGGGATGATCTAGGAGATGGTTCGATTTGATTTATGAAGTAGCATCAAATTATTATTATTATAATTTCCAGTAAATAAATATACATTTAAATAAATATATGTTTTCAATGAATTTGGTCAATAAATATATTGATGCGTGAGTATAATTGACGTGCAATATTTTGTATTCATCATGAATGTTCATTTATACATTACACCCCTATTATTATTCATGTTGTCCATATATGTGATGACTCATTTTTTATGACATATACTTTACTAGGTATATGATTTATTCATGTTATACCCATTAATCTACTATGTCTCCATAAATAGTTATAAAATTACAATAAATATTTTTAAATAATAAATATATTTATTATATTTATAATTACAAATTTTGAATTATATATAAATACTTTTTAAATATATATATTTCCATTTATAATTATAACTAAATATATATATATTTAAATAATTATAAAATTACAATAGATAGATCTATTAAAATTTTATAAATAAATAAATATATTTATAATTATATAAAAATATTTATAAAAATATTTATTTATACTTATAATTATATATATATGTAAATAATTATAAAACAATAATAAATTTATTTATTATACTTAAAAAGTTATAAATATTTATAATTAAATAAATATATTTATAAATATATACAAACATTTATAAATAAATACAAATATTTATAATTATATTTCTAAATAATTACTGATATATTTAAATAATTATACAATTATAATAAATATATTTTTTTGAATAGTTTTGAGCACAAAGGCCCCTTTTAATAAAGAAAAAACAAGTCAAAGGAGGAGAACACATACATCAAAAAGACCAAAAATAGAAAACGAATGCAAATACATGTAAAGATCAAGTGGCTCGAGACCTAATGCTCATGCTATGATGGGAAACACATCCACCACGCCCACGAGGAAGTCACCCCTTCTTCCATGTTTTGACCTACATCCATGGATCGACCTCGACATCTGAGATACCATCAATATTGGTAGTATCCATCACCTTAACATCAGTAACATGATCACAAAAATTTCTATCTTCTTCACTACTTCCAGAAGCAAGAATTTCAAAAGTGTTAGAAGTATTAACCTTTGAATGTGATTTTATCATAGAACCAACAAAAACCGTGTTTGAGGAAGATTGTACAACATCCTTCATATCGAAGGCTACATGCTTGCATACTCCTTCAATCAAGGAGGAAGCATTTATAGTAACAAGAACATCCTTGATTCTGGAAGCTGTTGTAACCAAACCAGTGGAATGCTGGGTATTAAGGATATCATGAGTCTTCAAAACGCCAAGGGAAGGCTCCACCTATAGCTTTCTATGGGAAAAGGTTCCTCTGTTGCACCTCTCCCAATAGATGTTGGTACTCCTTCAAAAACCAAAGGAGAAGTAGATGTAGCAGTACCAAGAACCTCTTTGCTCCTAGAAGCTACAACAACCAAACTAGATTAGTGCTGGCTATTAAGCTTTCTATGGGAAAAAGGATCCTCTATAGCACCCCTCCCAATAGATGTTGTCACTCCTTTAGTACCAAATTGGACTTCCATAAGCTTGAAAAAATTAGTAGCAAGACCAATAAAATTCATAACACCCGAGGAAAGTACATCCTGTGATCTATCAATAACCAAGGCCTCAACTTCCCTTTCAAGAAAAACTATTCTCAGGGTCAGTGTTACGACTTCAGAATAGTTTGAGGAATCCAAAATAGTCTCCTCAATAACCATTGGGGAACTGCTCCCTGTATTCAATGATTTTCTTATAGTATCCACACCATTAATACAAGCCGATGATTGCTCACCTAAATATACTAGAAAGCCATCTATAAGAGAAGGGAAGGAGGCATCTGCAGGAGGATATGATCCCTTCTTTGGATCTTTTATTGGAACTGAACCTTGCATCCAAGAATTGTATTTTATATGTTTATGGGTGACAACATTAGATTTTGTCATTCCCTTACGATTTTTAGAGTCCATTTTTTGCACCTGCCACATGTTCATGTCTACATTAACTTCAGAAACTTATTCCCTATCCGTTTGACTATCATAAAAAAATGCACCATCATTTTCATCTCTTAAGTCCCTAAAAAGTGAATCCTTGAAAGAAAAACCAACAATGCTCAAATGGCCATCTTTAACCATGTTAGCCCCTGATTTAACGAGTTTCTCATTGAGTTGCTCAGGAGAAACCGAAACTGAGTCACTTCTAGAAGCATTATTTGTCCAAATCATAGGACTATTAGTGTAGATTTTACTTTGAATAGGAGAAACCATGTCAACTTGAGGATGGATTTGGGGTTGTTTACCTAGGGAGTCCTGAATTCCAGGATCAGAAACACGCGTAACAATATCTGCGGTAATATTTCTAGCTTGGTTATCAACTGGTTGAATGATTTCATTAGTATTATTCCTTCAATAGTTCTAAAATTCATGTCCTTTTAATTGAAATTGGGTGAAAATAAGATATCTCATATAGTTTGACATAGAGTGTCCAATAATCTGACAGACATCATAGAACAACATACGTCTTTGATACTCAATTCTGTGAAATATTTCATCATTAGGAGTGGAAAGAACTACCTTATCTATCAAAGTCAAACTTAAGTCAATCTAAACCAAAATTCTCATAATGTGACCATAGTTATCCATTTCAGTAGTAGCACCCATTCTAATCGGAATTCGAATTGTCGAAGAAATATCAAATATAATCTCTAGGTGCCACAAGACACAATTTAATCCATGAATTTTGATCCAAATATGTGAAAACGTGTCCTTAAAATCATTTATATTGAATTTTAGGTTCCAATCATGACATCTTAGGGTTCCTGGCCTTAGATTTATCGATCCTAAGCTCCATGCACAATTCTTCAGTTCAACATATGGGAATAAAATGTGGAAAACCCCCCAATCAAGAGAGACACAATTGAAATAAGAAAATTCATAGATAAAAGCCAATATATCTATAAGATCTACCACTTTCCACAATTTCTTGCCTTTTGAAAGAAAAACATAGGCAACAAAGGAATGCTTACATAGGTCAATCTGTTGTGCAATGGAATCATCTGAAGTAGAGACATGTGTTGTAGCACCCTTCCTAACAATCCACTGTGAGACTCGATCCTTAAGGATTGTGAAACCTCATGAGAAATCACCAAAGGATGAGAATACCTTCCATGCCTTGACTATGTTTTCCTTAATCTTTTTTGACTTTAATGATCTATGTGGAATAGTGAGGTAACTTGGATTTTATGAGAATAGATTCACACTATGCAGATGAATTAGGGATGACCATCCGGGAGGGCCAGAGGTACCTTCTCCAGCTCCTCCATCACCTATTTCATATTATAATAAATATATTAATTATATATATTAATAAAATTATAAATATAGTAAATATTTGTTTATAATTTTATAATTATATATATATTTATAATTATAACTATAAAACATATATATTTATTAAAAAAATTGAATTACAAATAAATAAATAAATATTTAAATGATTATAAAATTATAAAATTATAAAAATGTATTTATTATACTTATAATGTTATAAATATATATAATTAAATATATATATTTACATATATTTATAAATATTTATAAATAAGTAAAAATATTTATAATTATAATTATAAATAAATACAGATGTATTTAAATAATTATAAAAGTATAATAAATATATTAATTATATATATTAATTAAATTATAAATATAATAAATAAAGTTATTATTATTCTATAATTATTTAAATATATTTAAATATTTATTTATTTATAGTTATAATTATAAAGAAAACATTTATTTATATAATTATATAATTATAATAAATATATTTATTATATTTATAATCTTATAAATATATATAATTAATATATTAACTACATATATTTATAAAATATTAAATATAAATATAAAGAATATATTAATTATATTAATAATCTTATAAATATAAATAATTAATATATTAAATATATATATTTATAAAATTATTAATATAATAAATACAATTATTATAATTTTATAATCATTTAAATAAATATATATATATTTATTATTAGAAATATATATAAATATACATATATATTAGGTGTTTGGAGGTACAGTTACATCAAACAAACACACACACCACGCACACACAGGCCTAAAAGGCATGTCAGAGCCCCCCTAAGGGATGAACCACCCAACCACCCGCTTTATTACGTTATATATAGTTGGCCCGAAAGTCCAGTGGGCATGTAGCCCATTATATGGCCCGTAGGCTCGAAATTTTGGCCCAAGGTCCATTCTATGAATAATCATACTATAGTACCCGAACTGCTACAATATTGCTAAAGTACTGCCACTGCTACAGTACTACCACTGCTACAGTACTTACTACAGTACCTGTTGTTGCTACTGCTATAGTATTGCCACCGCTATAGTGTCATCGTTGCTACAGTGCCTCCACCTACTACAGTACCACTATAGTATCCTGCATCCAATGGGTTTTGAACCCCCATTTGTCATGTACCATTATAAGGTTCTTAACACTAAGCCAAACCCCAACCACCATATATTTATAATTATTTATAATAAACACATTAATTATAAATATAATAAATGTATTTATTATAATTTTATAATTATAAATAAATAAATATTTATTTATTATATTTAAAATATTATAAATATCTATAATTATATAAATATATTTATTATATATATAAATATAAATAAATAAAAATTTATTTATAGTTATAATTATAAATAAATATATATATATTTATTATATATATAATTTTATAAATATATATAATAATATAAATAAATTATTAACATTATATATTTATTAGTGCTGATAAAGGTAGATTTTAGCAGCACTTTCTATTTTAGCACTCATACAACATACATTTATCAGTGCTTTTGGGAATGCGCTGATAACAGTCTTCCCTGATATAATAAAAATAACACTTATATAGTCTTCTCTTTCAAATCTTCAATATTTCATGGAACCCCACCTCTACTGCGACATAACCCCACCTCTACTACCGCCGAACCCCTCCTCTACCACCATGAACCCCACCTCTGCCACCGTCGTTGCTGCCGCCATTTCCACCATCATCGCCGCTGCCGACCACTCTGCTGCCATCAAAACCTACCACTACTGTTGAACCCCCTCCAAGCTAACGTATCCTTCCCTTCCCTTTCTTTATCTCTCACTCGCACCACATATATGTTGGTGTGGGTCACAAAACTATTTTGATGATGATGATGAATTCTCTAGACATGTAAGGTCCTAGAAACTCGAAGATGAAGATAGATTCATTCTGATGTTTGCATTCTGATTTTTAGGGGATTTCATGAACTCCATTAAATTTTCATATTCTCAGTAAGGATATAATTTTTTTTGTTCTTCTCTAGTTTCATTTCTAAGGTGTGGCTGCATGGATTTCCAATAATATTTTTGGATCATGGTTTTTAGGGTCTGCACTTATCATTAATGATGAATTGCTACCACGAGGTTCTCTATAGTTGATTAAGTGCACTTTCTAAGGGAGTTTGTCATTTTTTATACCAAACTTGGACTAGAAGAAAACCTTCCATGATTGTCGAAGTTCGTTACTGGCTTGAAATAAATTTTTGAAGCATTTATCCAGTTTTTAAGGCTTCCAAATGCATTTTTATTATACAAAACATTTGTCTAACATGGTTCTGAGAAGTCAACACCTAAAGTACTATTAAAACAACACAGTAACTACGAAAATTGTTCAGTGGTATGGATTAGACCAAGATATGTTGTTAAACAAATGTTAGTGATCAAACTAGATTAAAATTAATGAACAGCTTCCCCATGGATATGAAATTTCATCCTATGATTATTAGTACTTATCATTCTTCCACAATTTCTAGAATGATAATATCAAAGGGAATGATTAATTTTTCTATATAGTCCAAGAAATCATCCAAAATTCTAATGACGTACTCGATGGACTATTCCTATAGTTAAAGAGTAACATCTATTGTATTTTGATAACTTTTCTTGAAAATATTTAGTGTCATAGACTAAATATCCCCTTATAAATCCAAAAGGTCATTCTAGAAAGGTCAAGTAATGATATTCCATGGAATATAAAAGCAACATGGATCATAATGTTTTAGTGGAAGATTTCATTGAAAAATAACTAAGAAATCCTCTCTTAGAAAAATAACTCCTATATCTTCTAATTTATTTTTACTATAAATGAGTTCCATAAGGAACTTGGCACGTGACAACATTTGTGAGATATCAATGGTGAATGGGATGTTGATGTGCAACTGCTTGATCATTTCCATTAACTTTTTATATTACTATTAATCCATTCTAAGTATCATCCTCTTTATAAAGGGATTATGTGTCATTTATAGATATACTTTGGTTAGATTTGATGTTTCCTTCTCAGTCCTTGCTACATCATCTTATTTTTACTAGATTTATTATATACCATGTTCCCTTTTTTTTATTTCTCCTTAATATTTTATTTATATTTTAATGTCTTTTGTTTCGAATGTTTTTCTATATTATACTTATGCCTATATGAGTTCTCATGGGGGATAAATGGTGTTTTCCAAGTGGGTTTATCCCTTTTTATGGAATGATATTTGATGAAAAGTGTTTGGGAAAATGCCTAAATGGATTTTTAAAATAATTCATTTGGTTTTAAAATTAGCGGTAATCACCGAACTGATGTTTTAAATTTTATTTTTGTGTTAACTAGATTTCAAACCAATAGTTTGTGTGATTTTAAAGTGTTAAAAATATTGGAAAATGTTGTTTTATTTTTAAAGGGGTGAGTTAACCCTTGTGATCTATATTTAAAACCACTTATTTTAGCCTTGGTTAATTTTTATATCAACATTTTGGTGTGTTTAAAGATTTTATGATTTCTAAATGAGATGGATTATTTAAAGAGGCCATGTTTTCCCATTTGGATTGGATTTTGAAACTTATTTTGCCTTTGAATGTTTTTCAATGGTCATTTAAAGGGTAGTGTAAATTACCATTTGAGTTTCAAAGGTGTTTGGATAAAATTGGTCTGAAGTGTAGATTGGGATGGCTTTTATAAATTATAAAATAGCCTAGAATTATAATAATGTTTTTAAAAGAGAAGGCCCATTTTAAATTTTATAATAAATGAGTTTTCATAAAAGGTGTGATACCCTCTTAATACCCATTGATTCTTACATGAAAATTATAGCTTGTGATTCCATGTGGGGATGAATATTATTGACAACCTAGTTTGATAGGACTTTTTGGGGTGTGGATAGGTGTATTAGTGATGACCTAGTTTCCTTATATCCAGTTCAAGTCCTCTTATTAATATAACCTAGTGACGATGTCCATGAAACTAGAATCCTTTTTAGGACAATTTAGGGGTTTTATCTCTCTTATTCTATTGTATCCTCTATTATTTATATTATGTTTTGGAAAATATTGTATTGTAATTTTCCCCATATTGAGTTACTTGACATAGTGGTGCTTGACCATGTGCTTTCGTCCATTTTCTTATGGTTTTCTTTTCTGATTCTTTGAAAAGGAATCGTGAATGGTTTTTAAGAAAGGAAAAAAAGGAAAGCGTTATTTTGAAGGGTTTTCAAACTATTTTAATAATGAGTTTGAAAATTGTTCTCAAATTAGAAAATTTATAATGGTTTTTATTTAAAACTTTAATAATGTTTGATTTTTGAAAATGATTATTTAGGCCACCTTGTCCATTTTTATGGAAATGGTTGATTTTGAAACATGTTGTAGAAAACTGTATGATTGATTGGATCCTCTTTGAGTTTTCAATTGCGTATTTAAAAAATTGGTATTTATGAAATAGTTTAAATTCATATTTTAATATGGTTATTGATCAAGAAGTTTTGGATGAGGAAAAACATTTTCCTAGTGATTTTTTTCATTTAATGAAAATCCTAGTAAAAGGGTTTTAACACACTTTTATGTACTACTACTTATTTGGTATCAATTTATAGAAAATGTTTATTTTTCTAATGTATTTCAAACTAGATTTTTTAGGATGTAATGTGAAAGTTATATCTTTTAGGGATATATAGTTGGACGGTCACCCTAGTTGAACATATTTTGTGTATTTATTTTGTTATATATTAATCTTACCGAATCAAATAGGATAGATATGAATAAATAATGGATGGATGCAAATCGTATGATAAAAGAGTATGAAGATGAAGTGAAATAATTCATCATGTTTTCAAAAGATCATGTATATAACCCTTCTCAGGTTATTTTTCCATGTTTGAGTTGTTGTTATTCAAGACTAATTAGTCCATATGAGTTGGAAGAACACTTGATCTATGATAGAATAGATCAGAGTTACAAATGTCAGAATAAACATTGGGAAAAAGAGAATGTATATCATTGATAGGATAACACTATGTTTTATAGATCATATAATATGATTGAAATTGTGGAAAATGAAGAATAACATATCGAGTATGTGATTACAGATGTAAATGATGATGAAGATCATATTGAGTAAATGACAAGGATGGTTGGATATGAACATTGAGATTGCCCAAAAATTTTTGAGAAGTTAAAGAGTTTTGAAAAGGCATTATTGTATGCTGCTTTCACTAAATATACAACATTTTCAGCCATATTGAAGATATATAATTTGAAATAAGGTAATAGATAGAGTGATGCTAATTGTATATAACTACTTTTTCTCTTGAATAACATGCTCCCAGAAGATAATGAGCCACCAAGACGAACATAGGGCACAAAAAGAATTCTACGCTCGATGGGTATGATCTCTAAAAGAATAAAATCTTTTTAGAATCTGTATATTGTTTTTCAAGGACCAAAAATCACTTATAAAATGCCCAAAGTGTGGTGCTTCTTGATATAAGAATGATGAATCTGTCCCTATGTAAATTTTATGGTAATTTATAATCATTAAAAGGTTTAGGCACCTATATGTAAGTGAGAATACTATAGGGAAATTGACGTGGCATGTAGATATAAGAAATAAAGATGGGAAACTACGTCACCCAATATACTCTCCTCACTGAAAGTGAATTTATCATGAGTATCTTAGATTTGGAAATGATATGAGAAACCATCATCTTATGTTATCTAAATATGGAGTGAATCATTTTAGTTTTGAAAGAAACACTCACAATAAATGGGCGGTTATATTGGTAAATTCAAAATTTCCACTATGGCTATGCATGAAACAAAATACATCATGTTATCTAGGATTATATCTAGACCAAAAATTAGGTAATGATATTAATATTTATTTGGATGTATTGATTGATGATTTGAAATTATTATAGGATTAAGGTGTTACATTGTATGATTCTTACATAAATGAAGATTTTACATTAAGATCCATGTTGTATGGGATGATAAATAAATTTCCTACTTATGTAATTTTTTTAGGATATAACATTAATGGAACTCAAGGATGTTCCATTTTTGAACAAGGTACATAATCAATTAGGATGAAAAATTCTTCAAAAAATTATAATTCTAGCACATCATAGATCTATACCCCAACAACATAAGTACCAATCTTGGAAGACATCATTCGATTGAAGTTAATAAGAATGTATAGCACTATCTCAGCTAATAAGTGGTCAAATGTTTGAGAAAGTAAAATATATGGGCACTGCTTTTGGTATCTTGATTTGAAAAAACCTTATGAAATTTGTTTAGAGAAAGAGATCCATTTTTTCGAATTACCATACTGAAATTGTTTGTATGTCATACATTTTCATGATGTTATGAATGTTGAAAAAAATTTATGTGCCATTATAATCAACACGTTGCAAAATTCACCCAACTAATCAAAGGATAGAATTAAGTCTTGGTTGGACATGGTTGACATGAGAAAATGATAAGAGTTGGTCTCAGTGAAGGTTGAAAACAAATTTTTCATCCTCTAGTTTCTTACACTCTTTCCAGGAAGGAGAGATATTAGTTTTTTAACTTCTTCAATGATGTAATGGTTCCAGAGGGGTATTCATAAAATATCAAGAATATCATTTCAATGGACAATTTAAAGTTAAAGGGTCTTACATCACATGACATCTAGGTTTAAATTGAAGATATAATTCCTATAGATTTACATATCATTTTTCCAAGAATGTATATTAAATATTAACCAGGTTTTATTTCTTCTTCAAAGCTATAAGAAATAAATTTATAGACCTTGTAAAATTTCCTACCACGGAAAGAGAAATTACCATCATATTATGTGATTTGGAAATGTTCTTCCCACAAACATGATTTGATATAATGGTTTATTTGATATTTCACTTGGTGGGAGAGATTTGACTACATGATGATGTACACTATAGATGGATGTACCCCATTGAACCATATACGATGATTTTGAAAGGGTATGTTAAAAATTAAAGTCAGAAAAAGGTTGTATTGTGGAGTGATATATTGTTGAGGAAGATGTTGAATTTTCTAATGAATACTTGTCTGGTGTGGAAAGAATTGGTCTACCAAAATCTCTTCACATTTGGTGGCTTACAAGTGAATGGATTTATAGAATAGATGTTGTCACAATCAATATTATAGATCGAGAGTAAGCCCACCTTTACATTTTTCATAACAGTTTGGAGGTTTCCCCATATTTTGACACCCAAAAATATATTCATAGCCATTTGAATCTATCAAGGGTTGAAATATGGATATCAAATACACATATTCAATAGTTTATAGGATGGTTTTGGGACGATATTTTTAAGGATCCAGACAAAAATATAGATTCAATTTTAGAATGAATTTTATGGATAGCTATAAGACTAAGTGTGTATTTATTATCATACAATAGTTATATAATTAATGGTTATACATTCCATAAAAACGAACATGATGAAGAAAATACCATGAAAAATAGTGGAGTTACACACTACTAGAAAAATACCCTATACCAACGGTTTGGAGAACCGTTTCCAAGTAAGCCGTGAGGATAGGTCTATGCCAACAGTTTTGGGAAAACCGTTGTTATAGACCTATACCAACAGTTTTTAAAACCGTTCATATAAGTAATATGAAAATCTATACCAACGGTTCCATAAACCATTGGTATATGTAATTCAAAAAATAATCATTCAGTTTGTTTTGATCCCAACTCCTCCCATTTGTGATTGAACAACCTGACCACTAACCCAACATACTTTTTTGAACATAATTTCATAAATATATATATGTATTATCATAACTATTTTAAATTTTGATTTATTTAATGTCCTCTTTAAGAAGATACCATTAAAAATACATGTACATATACCAAAGGTTCTCAAAACCATTGGTATAGGTCTATACTAACGGTTTTGAGAATCGTTGGTATAGGTTCTTTTATTTTATGACCTATACCAATGGTTTTGGACAAATCGTTGGTATAGGGGGACCTATACCAACGGTTTGGCCAAAACCATTGGTATAGGTCCATTATAGGGACCCTATACCAACAGTTTGGCCAAACTATTGATATAGGTCCCGCCTTTACCAAAGCTTTGTCCAAAACCATTGGTATAGGTCCATATAATTGACCTATACCAACGGTTTTGGCCAAACCCTTGGTATAGGTCCAAATTAGTGAACTATACCAACATTTTGTCCAAAACCATTGGTATAGATCATATTCCAGTAGTGACACTTATAACTTAAGCAATGCATGTTTATAGTAATAAGGATATAAATCCAATTTATGTGAATATGTCATAATTTGGCATCATCAAAAAAATATGGGAGTTGGATTATACAATATTCCAATTGTTGATCTTTCAATGCAAGTGGGTTGATAAAATAAGTGCTATTAAAATTGATTAATTGGGATTTTTGAAAGATTATTTTAGTAAGGAATGACAAAAAGATGAACCATTTATAATGACATTATATATAGTACAAGTATTTTATGTTCTAGATCCCACAAACCAAAAGTGGTCAATTGTCCTATTATCAGCCAAAACCACTAAAGGGTCAGATGAAAATTCAACTGAGGATGACCCTTTCGTTGGGATGTCACAATCATTTTTCAATGGTTGCAATGTAGAGAATGTTTTTTATGTTAGAGGAGACCACAATGAAGAGATTTGGATAGTTGATTGAGGGGTTAAATCCCTTCATCCATTAAAAAAAATAGTTCCATAATAAGGTTATATATGTTTTTGTAATATATATTCTATTACCACATTTTATTATCTTTTTGATGCTACATTTATATACTATAAATTAAATGTTAAACCAATTCTATAGATAATGACTTCTGCATGTTCCGGTACTCCCAATACCGAGGAATAACAGATCTCTCAACCTATTTCTACTTGTAGTACAGAGGAACAACAACCTTCTACACGTGTTACTCCTAGTTCAGAGGTACAAAGACTATCTGCACATACTGATGCAATTTATCCAAAGGAGCAACATATTGAATATATTGAATCGCATGAAATGGTAGGTGATGAAGGACCGATGATGCAAAAAAACCAAGAGCGGTATAGTTTAACGGTGTTAGAAAAAATCATTATGGTGAAAATCAAAGGCATCAAATATGAGGTCATATGGAATGTGTGGGGCCATCATATTATCCCTAGTAAGACCGTGTTCAGTAGTTTCATTGGAATCATCACTTAGAAACACGTACTGATTGATGTAGATTCATGGAATCATGTTGTGATTTCACTTAAGACACTGATGTGGGAAGCAATTATAGTAATATTATGATATCATTTCATTATTTTAATAAAAAAATAAAATAATAAAACATTGAATTACTCATCACCACCCCATGAAGAGTGCATTTATAGTAGATGAATCCCATAATAAATATGTATTAATGCTTTCTGGGAGGATTCACAGAGGCTTTCAAACAATTCTAATGAGATAACATCTTAAAGATACTGAAGTGAAAATAAACCCACACATAATGCTTATCTATGCACACATGATAACCCAAGAATCATGGGATGCATTTACTGGTTGTCACATAGATGTGTCTTTTGAGGTACATTGTTTCTAGTTACACCTTTTTTGACGATACATGTATTTATTAATTTTATTGAGAAATTTTTTATTTATAAAACATTTAATATGGTTTGAAAATAATAAATAGGTAGAAAAACCAATGTACCCCGACCATAAAGCAATGATGGGGTACGCTTCACTTGAAAAAAAATTGGTACATATTTTAAATCCACCGTAATACTTTTATATGATATGAAACAAAAACATAATTATGTTCCTATGTTTATATGTAGATTGATGATTCCAAATCCAATGTTACTTCAATTCCACACTATGTTCTATGGAAGTAGGAATGTGTAAATAATCATGGGATAGTAATAGATGAAAACACACAAAAAGTGTTGGAAACATGTGTAAGTACGAAATAATAAAAATTTATTTGATTTTTAATTGATATTACATAAAAATGATTACTTATTTTCCTATATTTTCTATCTAACATAGTCACAGGAATCAGTAACACCTGTAACAGATGAACACCTACTATCGGTGTCCTTGATGTGGCTAGAAAAGTATGGTCTTGTCACAGGTGCGGGTTTTGGGGTGGCACCCAGAACATATTTTGAGAAAAAAAACAAGAGGTGGATAAATATAAAGAAATGAAATAAATGAAAGAAAGACCAGACACCATTAAAGAATAATTCCAATATTATAGAGAGATGCTAGAAACTTTATTATGGGGGGGGGAGAAAAGAGAATAAAAAACTCAATAAAAACCATTGTGTGAATATCCCACCCCACCCCCACCAACATTGGGGCAAGTCATTACCCTCAAAGAGTAGTATTAGTCATGGTAATCAATATTCTAATAGTTGTTTTTATGAAATGTGAATCAGTCATACACTGACACCTTTCATGTACTGATATTATACAGGGTGAAAATGACTTTGATTTATATCTATCAACACACAACCATCACCTTGTGGTGAGGGCTACGATGTTCAATATTCAAGATGATAGTCTACACAATAGTCCACTTCAAACAGGTCATTTGGGAGTGGCAATTAGCGTAGCTCATGATTCGAGTGATGAGCTACCTATTCTACTTAATGATAATGATATTCATACTATCGACGGAGCTGTTGGAACACTCATCACATGGATGTAAAATCTTGTAAAAAAAACATTTCAATAAGCAGGTATTCGTTTCCAATTTAATTTTAAAGATAACACTTTAAAAATTAATGAAAAAATGCCTGAATTGATGAATTTTATTACAAAAATGCAAAGGAAAGATGGTGAAATTAAAGACTGACTCAAAAAAATCTAAAGGATTGACCAAAAAATTGAAAAAATCATTTGAAAGAAAATTTACCCCACCCATACCATATCTAAATTTACTAACATTGAAGGTTCATGTGGATACAACATGGTAGTTTCCACATAATTTATTTTGAAGAAAACATGTATAGAGAGGAAGGTGAAGACTACATTGGTGTCGATAATGTAAATGAAATCATTTACTATGATTGGATAGGTGCCTCAGTTGTAAATGTATATATGAGGTATGTTTTCATGATTTGATTTTCCAAAAGATGATATATTATTTCAATTATTACTAAATACATTTCATATTTTTGGAAGTCATATATATAAAAAAATTGAAGGGATTTACCCATGATTTTTTACCCATTATTCCTCACACCACCTCTACAATAAAAACAAAAATAGAATCCATAATAAAAGGATGAAATAGTGTAAGGCCCAGTCAAATTGTTTGAAATGAAACTTTTTGAAGACAGAATCTTTTGAATACCAATGATGTATGGGTAAAACTATACAATTTAATCATATAAAATATATTTTCATTTATTTCTTTACTTATTACTTTTTGTGTTTTTAGAAATCATTGGATGCTCATTACGGTCAATTTGGATACTCCAAGGATTTATTTTTTGGATTCAATTCTTGGATACCCAACTAACCAACCACACATGATGGAGTGTATCAATTTGTAACACACTATATCCAACATTTTAGAAATAAAAATAATGTTATATAATTTATATAATCTTTTAATGAAGATAATTTTATGATAGGGTAGTGCATCAATATCATAAAAAAACAAGGAATGAGTCCAGTGGCTAAGCACAAGGACCCTAATAAGTTCTACAATTGGAAAAGTATTAGGATATATATTATAATATTTCACTATACAAACACTTATAAAAAAAATTACTTATTATTTTTAATGTTTCTATAGTTTCTAAAATAAGAAAATGGAAAAGATTATGGTTATTATGTTTGTAAGTTTATGAGATATATGATATTCCATGAACAAAATAGCATCCTAAAAGAGGTATTTTTGAAGATGATTACTATTTAATTAAAAATATTTATTAATTATTTGTGTATTTATATTTTCCCAGTACTACTATGACTATATAAAAGACTCATATTCACAAGATGATATTGAATTTCCTAGAATAGAATGAGCAACATACCTTATGGAAGAATGTACACAAATTGCATGAAGATTTGCCTTCCATATAAGTAGTGGATTGTTTCATATTTTTTAATTTACTTATTATGAGTATTACTCACTTAATATTTGTTTTCTTATACATGTGGATTCATTTTTATAAGTTGGGGCGGTATGTTCGAAGCTACTCATGATTGTGAGAGATTGGGCTTTGAGGCTGCAACTGAGATAATGACAACAAAGAAATGGGCCAAGAATGTATAAAAACATTATGAAAAGGTGAATTAATACTACTTATTTAATTAAATTTTTCAAAATTTTATATACTATTTAGAAGTTAATTTCCTTATCACTTTTATCTAATACTTATTTAATTTTTTTCATAGATATTTATGCTTTCCATTACTTCTCTTTGTCGAGTTTCCAACATTGCATAGAGTTGATGTTATTTAGCTAAAAACATTTCCTATTGAAAAATAGAAGAGTAGAGGATGATCATGTGATAATTATGGATACATATCATGATATAATTGGAACATGAGTTTCCTTTAACCTCTTTCCTTTTAACAAAGAAAATGTTTTTTCATCTAAGAACATCGAGTCAATAATGGGTTTTGACAGTTCAAAAAAGAAAGGTAATGGAAATAATGGTAAAATTGGAAGTTAATGTTTTTTCAATACTTTGGGATGTGTAGGAATCATCCACACCTCAATCTAACACGTAGTGTGTCAGGTATTACTCCAAGTGCTTCTTTTTATTCAAAATTGACAAAAATTTTAGTAAAAAAGAAAACTGACATACTCAAAACTAAGATAAACTATTCATATTATTTTGATAATTTAAGAAGGTGATCCATAAGTCATTTCTGACATGTAGGAATAAAAAAACCCTAATCTGGTACACTATATTCCCGATATGACTGACAACGACCCTTTTTAATTAAAATTGACATTAATTTTAGTAAAAAAACAAGTGACATACTAAAAACTGAAAAAATAAATTCACGTTGTTTTTATACTTTTGGAAAATGATACATAAGTCAATTTTTGATGTATAGGATTCAACCACACATCACTATGATTAATGGTGTGACTGTTATGACTAAAAGTGTGTTTATTTATTAAAAATTGACATTAATTTTAGTAAAAAGAAAAAGATACCCATTGAAAGCAGTGAAAATGAATTCAAATTGTTTTTATATTTGAGGAAAATGATCCATATGTCATTTTTGATGTGTAGGAATCAGCCTCAACTCAATTGGATGCATAACATGACCACTATAAATCTAAGTGTGTCTATTTATTTAAAATTTACTTCAATTTTAGTAAAAAGAATAAGTGACTTACTGAAAATTTAGAATCCCCATTAGGATTGTTTTGATACTTTTAGAAAATGATCCATAATTAATTTATGAAATTAGGAATCAAAAATACCTCAACAAGATTCATGGTGTGACTAGTATAATTGCAAGTGTATCTATTTATTTAAAATGGACATTAATTTTAGAAAAAAGAATAAGTGACATACTGAAAATTTAGAAAACACATTGATATTGTTTTGAAAAATTAGGAAACCGATACATAAGTCATTTGGGACATGTAGGAATCAAAATCACCTAAATAATATGCATGGTGTGACTTCTATAACTCTAAGTCTGTATTTTTATTTAAAATTGACATTAATTTTAGTAAAAAGAACAAGTAACATACTAAAAAATGAGAAAAACATTCATATTTTTTTGATACTTTAATAAAATGATCAATAAGTTATTTGACATGTAGGAATCAAAATTACAATAATATGATTCACGATGTGACTGATATAATTCCAAGTGTGTCTATTTATTTAAAATTGACACTAATTTCAGTAAAAAGAACAAGTGACATACTAAAAACTAAGAAAATGCATTCAGATTATTTTGATACTTTAGAAAAAAGATCCAAAATTTATTTTTGATGTGTAATAATCAACCTCACCTCAATCTGATGAATGGTGTTATGACTATAACTCAAATTGCATCTTTTTATTTAAAATTGACATTAATTATACTAAAATGAAAAATTAACATACTGAAAAATGATAAAACACATTATTATTGTTTTGATAATTTATGAAAATGATCCATGTGTCATTTTTGACATATAGGAGTCAACTAAACCTCAATTCGAAACATAGTGTGACTGCTATGACTCCAAGTGTGTCTTTTTATTTAAAATTAAAATTAATTTAAGTAAAAATAATAACTGACATACTAAAAACTAAGAAAAAACATTCGGATTATTTTTATACTTTAGGAAAATTGTCTATGGATCATTTGTGATGTGTAGGAATCAATTACACCACAATATGACAAATGGTGGGACCAAAATGACTGAAAGTGTCCGTTATCTATTTAAAATTGATATTGTAGATCAAAATGTTCCAGTCACTAAAAAATAATAAAATGGACTTTAATTATCTTGATAATTTTGGTTAGATATTCATAAGTCATTTGTGACACGAATGAAGTAGTCTCACATTAAACTGACACACGATGCAACCAGTATGACTCAAAATGCGTGTTTCCTGTTTGTAATGGAATTTTAGTAAAAAAACACAAATAACAAACTGGAAAATAAGAAAATGCATTTGGATTGTTTGATACTTAGTAAAATGATCTATAAGTTTCTTTTGATGTGTCTGAATCAAACAAACATCAATATGATTCATGTTGTGTTTGGTATAACTGAAACTGTCTCTTTTTATTTAAAATTAACATTAATTTTTGTAAAAAGAACAAGCGATATATTGAAAACCAAGAAAAAAATTAATTTTTTTAGATAATTTGGGAAAATGATCCATGAGTCTTTCTTGATGTGTAGGAGTCAACCAAATCTCAATCAGATACATAGTGTGACTAATATAACTCTAAGTGAATCTTTTTATTTAAAATTGACATTAATTTAAGTAAAAGAACAAGTGACATACTTAAAACCAAGAAAACACATTCAAATTGTTTTAATAATTTAGTAAAATGATCCATGAGTCATTTGTGATGTGTAGGAGTTAACCAAAACTCAATACGATGTATGGTGTGGCGGGTATGACTAAAAGTGTCTATTATCAATTTAAAATTGACATTTTAGTTCAAAACATGTCACTAACTGAAATCCTTGGAAACATGCTTTGATTATATTAATAATTTATCATAGTGATTCATAAGTCATTTGTGACATATATGAATTAGTCTCATGTCAAAATGACACATGATGCAACTGATATGACTCAAAACACTTGTTTCTAGTTTGAAATGACATTTTTCTAAAAAACAAAACTTGCATACTAAAAACTATGAAAATGAATTCATATTATTTTGAAACATTAGTACAAATTTCCATCATTAAGGTTTACCAGTATAAATCCAAATGTGTCATTATTTAAAAGCGGCAATAATTTTAGTATAAGAACAAGTGACATACTCAAAACTAAGAAAACACATCCAGATTGTTTTGATATTTTAGGACAATGATCCATAACTATTTTTTAACCTTTATGTATTAACCCCACCTCAATATGATGCACGATGTGACTGGTATAACTCAAAATATGTATTTTTATTAAAAATTTACATTTTACTAATGTATTCATTCATATTCTTGTTTAATTTATTTCCTTATAGTATTACTAACATAATATTTGTTTTCATATATAGGTGGAATATTTTGATCGGGTTGATATGATTTGTTCGGCAGCTGATACCATGAGAGGAATTTTTTTAGAGGGGATCACAAGCATCAAAAGGTGAAACATTAATGTTTTAAATGTTTGTTGGATAATTTTAAATGTAATTATATAAAACATTATTTGAAATGTATATAGCATTTTTTTAATTCATGATGTCAAATTTATTTCAATTAAATTATATATTTTTCATTGACAGGTTACAGGTTTTTTCTGGGTGTGCAGATCACATGTTTTTTCTGGGTATGATGTTATATTAACATCACGTTGTAGAAAGCAATGCCATTACCAGCGCTATTTCATGAACTAATAAAGTCCCCCTTTATCATCACTATGATTAATAATGTTTTTAGCGCAATTAAAATCCTTTTTTCATGCTGTAAAAGGAAATATC
Organism: Viscum album; assembly: GCA_963277665.1. NCBI lineage: Eukaryota > Viridiplantae > Streptophyta > Magnoliopsida > Santalales > Viscaceae > Viscum > Viscum album. The sequence goes on from OY728120.1 coordinate 1,797,386,246, forward strand.
TGTAGTAGTGATGTTCTAAAATTAAACCATCTCTATGTTTTACCTTTTTATCAATTTATATGTATGAGAAAATTATCTTCTACTATTTTAATTTTACAATTTTCTGAAACCTCCTATGTATAGATGAATTATTTTAGAAATTCAATTTTTAATGTTTTCAAACAAAACTATACATATTTTTAATTCACTATAAAGTTGGTATATGAGTTTTTTAAAGTTCTATCATTTTACTTGAGTAATATTTTGATTTTATTTCAATTATAATGTTTCTAAAACCATATTTTAAGGGAATTATTTTTTATGATTTACATTTCTTTTAATTTTCCCCATGTATACATGTTTTAAAATATTTTGGATTTTAGAGTTTATTTTAAGGTGTTTGAAGCTATCAATTTTTTGGAATTATTTTAAAAAATTTCTATTTTAACGAAGCACTATTTTTTATCATTTTCAAGTGGGTTTTCATGAGTTTCAAATTTTACATTTCATGTTTAAAATATTTTTATCTCATCCACACAATTTTTTTATAGATTTTTTTCAATTGAATATATTTTATATTTATAAAAAAATTTCATTCATGGATGATGTTAATATTTATGTTTTTTTATAGCCATTCGCCTATTTATTTGATGGAAATACATATTTATTTCATCATTCAGTTTAGTGATTAATCACTACTATAGATTGGGGTAAGGGTAGAGCTATCTTTTATCATCACTAAGTTGAAAGCACTGATAAACCTGTCACAATTATCAGTACTAGTTTAAAGTATTGATAAAGTCAACGTTTATAAATGCTAAAATAACATTATTAAAGGTGTATCCTTTATCAATGCTTGGTTTTCCACTGATAAAGGTTAGATTTGTCAGTGCTGATAAAAGTTTTTAATAATAAATATTATTAATATATATATAAATATTATATTTATATTCAATTTTTTTTATTTATATACATTAATTAAAAAACATATTTTATAATTAATATAACTTTGATAAATTAATATATATTTTTTAATAATTTAAATGTATATATATAATGTTTAAAAAAAGTATTTTTAAGATTATAAGTAAATATATAAATAAATATATATATTTAAATAATTATAAAAATATAATATTTTATTTAAATAATAAATAAATTTATTATATCTGTAATTATATATAAAAACTTTTTAAATATATTTATTTATAATTATAATTATAAATAAATAAGTATATATTTAAATAAATATATGTCTCCAATGAATTTGATTAATAATTATATATATGTATATTTATCTCATGAGATAATGATGATATTCATGGATATGATTCGTATTATTTTTGTTCATATATTGATGTGTGAGTATAATTGACACTATATGATCATATGTTTATTTATGGATATGATTGTGAGTTTCAATGTTTCAAATTTTATGAGTACCTATATTATGATGACATATGCATATGTTATGTATTAATGACTCATGAATGTTCATTTATACATTGACACCCTTATTATTCATGCCTTCCATATATATGATTACTCATTTTTTGTGATATATACTAAACTAGGTATGATTTATTCGTGTTATAACCATGAACTTATTATGTTCTCATAAATACTTATAAAATTACAATAAATATATTTAAATAATTTATATATTTATTATATTTATAATTAGAAAATTTTAATTATATATAAATAATTTTCTAATATAATTATTTATAATTAAAATTATAACTATATATATTTAAATAATAATAAAATTAAAATAAATACATTTATTATAAGTTTATAAATAAACATATTTATATATTAATTAATAAATATATATATTTATATTGATAATTATATAAAAATATTTATAAAAATATTTATTAACAATTTTAAATTAATATATATATATGATTAATTATAAATTATAATAAATATATTTATCATATTTATTATATTTATAATATTATAAATATATAAAATTATAAAAAGATATTTATAAATATATAAAAATATTTATAAATATATAAAAATATTTATAAATATATACAAATATCTAAAAATATAAAAAAATATTTATAATTAAAATTATAAATAAATATATATATTTAAATAATTATAAAACTATAATAAATATATGTATTATACATAATTATAAAATTATTGATATAATAAATATATTCATTATAATTTTATAAGTATAAATAAATAAATATTTATTCATATTTATAATTATAAATAAATATATATTTATTTAAATAATCATAACATTATAAAAAATATATTTATATGTTAATATATATATATATTTATATTTATATAAATATATTTATATAAATATAAAAATACATTTATATATATTTATTTATAATTATATTTATAGATACATAAATATTTTAAAATTATTATAAAGTATATAAATATATTTATAATTATATAAAATTATTTATAAAATAATAATAAATATATTTATTATATTTATATTTTAATAAAAATATATAAAAATATAAAATTATAATAATCTATAATTAAAAAAATATAGTTATAAAATTATAATAAATATATTTAAATAATAAATTTTTTTATTCTTTTATATCTTTATCAGTGATTTTTTAGCACAGATAAAGATTTTATTTTATCATTGCTATAATTTTAGCACTAATAAAGGCTCATTTTACAAGTTCTTTTTTAACATCGGTAAAATACTATCTTTATCAATGCTAAAAAATCACTGATAAAGGCTAGTTTTATCAATGCTTTCTATGTTAACGCTGATAAAAATACTCTTTACCAGTTCTTTTTTGAAAGCTCTGATAAAAGTATTATGCATTCTTATAAAAAGAACCCCAACAGATTCTCCATGTGCTTATGCCTTCAAGATTTTGCAGAACCGTAGTACTGTTGTTGCTGCTCTCCCAAATGTTGCTCCATGATTTCACCTTGGACTTCACCGTCACTGTTTCTGTTACTCCCTTCTATCATTGTCGCTCCCTACCCTATCGCCATAACTCTCTACCGTCGTTGCTCCCTACCGCCATCTCTCTTTGCCTTTTTACCATCTCTCCCTACCCTGCTGCTCTTTATCAATGAATCATTACCACTCTAAGGTATGAAATTATTTATTCTTATCTTTAATCAATTATTCCATCTTGGTATTTACTACCTCCAACCTTGATGCATGTCATTCAGACCATATTCATCCCATAATTATACACCCATCCAATGGCCCGGAGGCCCTCATTTTTTATTGATTTTTGATAATCCACCTTTCAATGGGTGAGTTGGAACCCTTACAAAGCCCATAGGCATAAGTATTACATGGACCAGTAGGACATAGAGGAATTCATTGCCTGTAGGCTTCAAACATTACATAAAACATAGACTAACTACTTGGAACTGCTCATCCCAGCATCTTTATCATGAAATCAGCTCTCCACCTTCACATGGCTGTTCAGATAGGCTATACCATGCATGCATAGGCTTTTCCTGATGCCAGGTGCCATACCCTCTCATTCTTTCAATCCATGTAGCTTCTACTGTGATGAAAGCTCCTTGCTTATCCTCCAATAGCGCTTGTTCCTTGTAGGTTGTCTGGTTTGAATCTACACTAAATGTGACCCAAAGGCCTTGAGACGGTTCGAAGGCCTTACTGGCCCAATGTCTTGGGTAGCCTGAAGGCCTTAAAGGACTCAGGGAACAAATCGGTGGCCCAAAGGCCCAAACGGGGGAAAATTCCTGACTGCTACAGTGCCAAACAGTGCCTGCTACAGGTCCCGCTACAGTACTTGCTACAACACTTCACTGTTCCGCTACAGTACCTACTACAATAGTGCTACAATACTTCTACATTACCTCGGAAATTATTCCTCTACTTGGATTTGATCACAGGTCACCTGGATGTACTTAAGAGTCCTCACCAACTGGGATGAGTCTCATATTCCCCTTAATTATATACCCACACAATACATGTACAGTATTAGGGTATAGGATGATTTAATATTAATTTACATTTCCTATATTGGAAGACATTCATTTTGATAGGGGTTTGAACATAGATCCACCAAGGATTCTGTGGAATAGTTTTCATGCACATATTTTCTGTGTGTCAAGTGGTGATAATTACATGTTTTAATTTTAGTATTGGTGTCTGCATGTATTTTATGGTCATGGAGTCCCTTTTATGGACTTATTATTCTCATTTTCAATGACTATATTTTCCTAAAATTATAGTTAGACATAAATACATCCACATAATAGTGGTTTCTTTTAATTGTGTTTGTTGTGATATGATTTTTCAAGATGGTTTAAATATGGATTTTAATAATGTAATGATTCAATTTATTATGAATTTATTTTAGTTTTCTAAATGATTAGATTTTAAACTGTTTATGATTTAACTCTTATAATGACCCAAGAATTATAAATTAAATAAGTTATTATGATTTTAAATCAAATGATTAAATATTATCTTGTTGTAAACGGATTTGAAATGTGTAAGGTTTAATTTTTATTGATTTGAATGAGTATATGGAATTTTAGGGGATTATATTAAAATGGTGATAATTTTTTATGTAATTTTAATAACAAATTTTAAATATTTTATAATTCCTTTTTATATAAATTAACTATGAATATATTCATTTGTTTCATGCCTTGGTGTTTGTGAATTGATCTTAAATTCCATAAGTGTATTTTTACGATTTTATTTGTGTTAGGTTATGATTGGTACATTTTTGTTTAGTTTTTATTTATTATAAGTATATATTAATTTTGATGGGTGTTTTTTACTATGAATTGTTTGGTTATTAGGATATCATAATATTTGAAAAACCCATTGATAATTTAAATATACTTTTTCATGAATAAAACATAGGTTGAATGGTTAGTTATAATGGTGACATATTTGGTTAAATAAATAAAATATAGATTCATTCATGCAGTATTTACCTCTAATAAATGATCAAAACCCTCCTACTTTTATAAACGGCTATAGATTCATTCATGCAACATATCCCTCTAATTTAACCTATGTTTTATTCATGAAAACAGATGTTGGGTGCTGATTAAGAATATGAGGAAAAATTAAGAAGATTATAGTATGAAATGGGATGTTTTTAAGGAAATATTTTCCCCCAAATATTTTCCCTGAAAAACCCACAACAAAATAGAGATTTTTTTTAAGAAAAAAGTAGTTCGAATTCATTAGAACCTATAAATGAAACCTCATGAGACTCTCAAGGTACACCTAGAGTTTTTCTATTAACCCTAAAATCATGATTGATCATTTAATCAATAGACTAAAATTGAATAATTTTATACTTTTATACTATAAATTTTACTTTTTTATATTATAATTTTATAATTTTATAAATTTTTAAACTATATCATTATATAAATTATGTATAATTTTATAACATATATGTACTTTTATATAGTTTTATAAATTTATATAAATTTATAAACTATGTATATATTTTTTAAAATATATATTCTTTTATAAATTATATATAATTTTATTATTCAGTATATGTATATAATTTTATATACTAATATATATATATATATATAAATTTCCTTTATACTTTTATACCTGTATACTTCTTTCAATTTATCAATAGTTTAATACTTTTATACTTTTATTAATTCAATTCTAGTGATAAAAATATTATAAAAAATATAATTATTTCTTTTTTGATTTTTGAAACCATTATTATATTCAATATATGTATTTTCTATTATGAAATGGGTTTTCAAATAATATAGTTGAATACAAGTATGGACAATGAAGAAGACCATATCGAGGAGGTTGGAAGAAAAATTGATCGATAACAGAAGGGATTGAAGTTATAAACTTTGGAATAATCATGAGTAAAAAGATAATGTATCTATTGATTGGGATAATACTGTGTTTTATGGATCATCATATATGATTACAAGTATGGACAATGATGAAGACCATATTGAGAATGTGATTACAAGTGTGAATGATGATGAAGATCATATTAAGAAAATGTTAATGATAGTTGAAGATGAACTTCACCATTATCCAATTTTTTTTTTGAGAAGTTAATGAGTTGTTAGAAGACACCATTGTATTCTAGTAATACTAAATATACAAAATTTTTAGCCTTACTAATGTTATATAATTTAAAATTAGAAATGGATAGACTGATGCAGGATTTAATAAATAACTTTCCCATTTAAATGATATGATCCTAGAAGATAATGAGCTTTATAATTGGACATATGAAGCTAAATGAATGATACGTTCAATGAGTATGATATCTGATAGAATACATGCCTTCCCAAATGATTTTATACTATTTCATAAGGGTTGAAAATCACTTAATGAATTCCCAATGTTTGGTGCTTCTCTATATAAGAAAGATGAATCATGTCCTATGAATTTTGTATGGTAATTTATAATAATTCCAAGGTTTAGAAGCCTATATAGAAGTGAGAAGACTTAAAGGAAATTGACATGGAACACAGATACAAAAAAATAAAGATGGGAATTTTTTTCACCCGACAAGCTCTCCTCAGTGGAATAAAATTGATAATGAGTTTCCTGAATTTGGAAATAAGCTGAGAAAAATTATTCTTCATTATCTAAAAACGGAGTGAATCCTTTTGGTTTTCAAAGTAGCAATTATAGTATATGACTTATTATATTGGTAAATTATAACCTTACACCATGGTTATTCATGAAAAAAATAAATTATGTTATCTATGATTATATTTGGACTAAAACAACCAGGTAATGATATTAATGTTTATTTGTCTCCATAGATCAAAGATTTGAAATTATTATCGGATTCAGGTGTCATGTTGTTTGATGCTTACAAAATTGAAGAAATCATGTTGATATCCATGTTTTATGAGGTGATAAATTAATTTCATGCTTATGAAATGTTTTTCAGATATTACAGTAAAGTAACTCAAGGGTGTCCCATTTGCAAACAAGGTATAAAGTTAATTAGGTTGAAACATTCATCAAATACTGTGTTTCTATGACATCAAAAATTTCTACCTCGATGAAATAAATACCTATCTTGGATGTCATCATTTTATTGAAGTTTAAAAGAATGAACATCACCATCTCCACTAGTTAGTGATAAACTGTTTGAGAAAGTAAAATATTTGGACCTTGATTTTAGTAAACCATTTTCGAAAAACATTATGAAAACCGGTTGAAAAAATAGATCAATTTTTTGGAATTTCCATATTGAAAATTTCTATACACCAGACATTTTCTTGATGTTATGTATGTTAAAAAAATATATGTGATAGTGTAATTGGCATGTAACTAATTGCACCTAGAAAAACGAAGTATGCAATTAAGGATAGGTTGGACATGGTTGATATGGGAATATGATAAGATTTGGTGCCATTAAATAGTAAAAACAAACCTTTATTTAGCGAACTACATAAAATCCTTCCAAGAAGGATAGATATTAGTTTTGAAACTTCTTGAATGATGTAAGGGTTCCAGAGGGGTATTCATTGAATACAAAAAATATCAAGTCAATGACTAATTGAAAGATAAACTATAGGAAATCACCTGACTGCCATGTTTTTATGCAAGATCTAATTCCTATAGCTTTATGATTCATTTTTTACAAGGATGTACATCATACACTAACCAAGATCTATTTATTTTTAAAATCTCTATGCAAAAAAGTTAAAGAGACAATGAATTTTCCAACTATGGAAAACTAAATTTCTATCATATTATGTGAATTGGAAATGTTATTCCCTCTAGAATTAATTGATATGATGATTCACTTGATGGTTCACTTGATGGTTCACTTGGTGAGAGTGATTCGACAATGTGTTCCAATACATTATAGATGGATGTACCCCCATTGAAAAATATATGAATATTTTGAAAGGGTATGTCAAAAATAGAAGTTTTCTAGAGGGTTGAATTATAGAGTGATATATTACTGTGGAAGACAATTAATTATGTACTAACCACCTATCCAGTGTGTAAATAATTCATCTACTAAAATCTCATCAAACTGGGTGGATTGTTGGTGTAGGAATTTCTGGAAGAGATGTTGTGGAAATCAATATCACAGATCGGGAGCACGTCCACCTTTAAGTTTTTCATAACATTTTAGAGGCTTAACCATATGTTGAAACCCAAAAAGAAATTTTTAAGAATTTGAATCCATCAAGGGTTGAAATTTGGATATCAAATACACAAAATCAATAGTTTATAGGATGGTTTTAAAAACATATATTTAATGATTCAGATGAAAATATGGATTCAATTTCAGACGGAATTTAATGGATAGCCAATGGACCAAGTGTTTATGTATTATATTACAATGGTTATATAATTAATGGTTATACCTTCTATAAAAATGAACATAATGAAGGAATTACCATGATAAATAGTGGAGTCACATTTGTAGCTAAAGCGATGCATATTTTTGCCACTAAGGAAAAAAATCCAATTTATCTGAATATGTAAAACTTTAGCATCATCCAATAAATATGGGAGTTTGATTATACAACATTAAAAGTGTCTATTTTTTCAATGAAAGTTGTTTGATAACAGGAGATCAGTTAAAATAGATGAATTGGGATTAGGGAAAGTGGATTTTGGTAAGGAAGGGTAAAAAGGCGAACTATTTATAATAGCATCACATGTTGTACAAGTATTTTATTTTCGAGACCCCACAAACCCAAATTGGTCAATTATTTCATTATCGACCAAAACCAGTGAAGGGTCAGATGAAAATTCAACTAAGGATCACCTTTTCATTGGGTTTTCCAAATCATTTCACAATGGTCCCAATGTAGATGGGGTTTTATATGTTATTGGAGACCATAATGAAGAGATTCTAATACGTGATATATGGGTAAAATCCCTTAAACCATTAAAAAATGGGAGTTCAAAAATTAGGTTATATTTTTTTCAATATACATTGTGTTACCTCATGTCATTATCTGTTTGATGATGAATTTATGTAATATAAATCAAATATTAATCCACTTATACATATAATTACTTTTTGATATGATGATGCTCCTGAACCCGATAAAGAACAGGTTCCTCAACCTAATTATACTCCCAGTTCAAAGGAACAACCACCATATACACATGATGATGATACCAATCCATAAGAACAATATATTGATGATGTTTATTATGAGTAAATGGTTGATGATGAAGAACTAATGCTGCCGAAAACCCGAAAGCACTATATCATGATGATGTTATTAAACATTAGTAAGGTGAAAAGAAAAGGAATCAAATTTGAGGTCATATGGAATGTGAAAGCTAGCTTATTAACCCCAATAAGTCTATGCTCAATATTTATGTTGGTATCAACACTTGGATGTTCATGTCAATTGATGTATATTTGTGGCACCATATTGTTCCCACGCTCAAGGAACTAATTTGAGATGTTATTATGGAAACATTTTGATATCATTTATTCATTTTACTAAAAAATAAAATATTGAAACATTGAATTACTATTTATAATCCCTTAAATAGATCATTTATATTAGATAAATATCATATGAAATTTGGGTTAATGATTACTAGAAGGATTCATAGAGGCTTTGTCACAATTCTAATGATATTTTATCTTCAATATGCTGAAGGGAAAATAAACCCAAACCCACCACTTATGTATTCACACCTAATAATTCAAGAATCGTGGGATGAATTTACTAGCCGAAATATAGATATTTATTTTTAGGTACATTGTGGTTGGTAATACATTATTTAAAAATACATGTATTCATCACTTTGATTGAGAATTTTTTATTTATTAAATAGGAACTGAGCGTTGAAAAATAAAGAATGAGAATAAAAACCAACATACCCCTATTTTAAAGAAAGGATGTGGTGCACTCACTTGAAAAAAAATTGGTACATATTTTAAATCTACCATAATAATTTTATGTAACCTGAAACAATAATATATTTATGTTCCACTATTTATATAAAGATTGATGAATCCAAACCCAAATCCACTTCCATCCCACATCATGTGGTATGCAAGGAGGAACATGTAAATAATGATGGAATAGTAATAGATGAAAACACACAAAAAGAGTGAGAAACATGTGTAAGTATGACATAATCAAAATTTTCTTTACCTTAAATAAATATTACGTAGAAATTATTACTTATTTTACTATATTTTCTATCTGGCATAGAAAAAAGAATCATAAACATACGTACTAGATGAAAACCTACTATCAGTGGCCTTTAAGAATCTATAAAAGTATTATTTCATTAGAGGTGTGGGTTTTGGGGTGACATCCCAAACATATTTTGAGAAAAAAACAACAACATGAGGATAATGGTAATAAAATGGAAGAGATGAAAGCAATATTATACACCCTTTAAGAAAACTTTCCTTAGCATACCGAGTTTCTAGGAACTGTTATGGGGGGGGTGATAAAAGAGAATAAAAAAATCATGAAAACCCATTTCATGAAGATCTCTCCCCATGCACACGATCTTTGAGGTGAGCCATCCCCCTAAAAGATATGTCTGGGTTGAGGTAATCCATATTCTAAAAATTGTTTATGTGAAATGTGAATCAGGAAAACATTGATACATTTCATGTTATGATATTCTATAGGGTGAAAATGACTGTGATTCATATCTATAATCACCCACCCATCACCCTATTGCAAGGGATACCATGTTCAATATCCAAGACAACAGTCTACATAATAGACCACATACAACAAGTCATGTGGGAGTGTGTATTTTTGTATCTCATGATCCTGACACCGAGATACATATTCCACTTGATGACATAAATATTAATATAGTTAATTGATCAATTGGAACATACATATCATGGTTTCTAGATCTTATAAAAAACATTTCAAAAAGGAGATATTCGTTTCCAATTTATTTTTCATTAAAACCATTAAAAATTAATAAAAAAGTTCTTAACCAATGTATGTTATTACTAATGAACAAAGGGAAGGGGTGAAACAAACTTTTGACTCAAAACCATCTAAAATATCAACCAACAGATCAAAAATATACTCCAAAATAACCTTTACTTCGCCCGCTCAATATCCATATTTACTAACATTTAAGGTTTATGTGGATAAAAAGTTACAAAATGGAAATAATCATATATCTTATTTTGAAGAAAAAATGTACGAATATGATGTTACATAATACATCACTCTTGATAATGTAATCTAAATCCTCAAATATGAATGTATAAGAGTGTCAATTGTAAATTTATATATGAGGTTTTTTTTCATGATTTGTTTCCAATATATGATATACTATGTTAATTATGACTAAATACTTTTCATATTTTTTTAGGAATATATATGAATAATTATTGAAGGGATTATCCCATGAAAATAAATTTAGACTCACTCTTCCTCATTTCACTTATAAATAAAAAAAAATAAAATAAAAAAATGTTGAAATAGTGAAAAAACTAGCCAAATTGTTCGAAATAAAATTTACAGATGATAGTCACTTATTAATACCAATGATGCAGGGGTAAAAGTATATAATTTAATAATATCAAAAATATTTTCAATTATTTCATTACTTAATCCTTTTTGGGTTTTTAGAAAAAATTGGATGACCATTACGGTAAATTTGGACACTCAAACGATTTATTTCCGAGATTTACTACATGGATACCCAAAAAACCGACCAGAAATGACGGAATTTGTAAATTTGTAAGATAATACATCCAAAATTTTATAACTAAACATCATGTTATATATTTTATATTTTTTTAATGAGAATTCTGTTATGATAGGGTTGTGTTTAAATATCATGTCATGAGGACAACCCATGCGCCCACGGAGCCCGAAAAGTCTTACAAGTGGATAAGTATCATGGTATATATAAAAATATTTTACTATCTAAACTCATATAAAAAATTACTTATTTTTATCAATGTTTCTACAGTGTCTGAAATATTAAATGGAAAATATTGTGGTTATTATGTTTGTAAATTTATGAGAGAGATCATATTCCATCAAAAAACTGGCATCCCTGACGAGATATTTTTTTGAAGATAATTACTATTTAATTTAAATTATTTATTAATAATCTGTGTATTTATATTTTTCCAGTACTAATATGGATATTGGAATTACTAATATTTACAAGATAATGTAGATTTTATTATAAATGAATAGGAAACATAACTGAGGGAAGAATGTATACAAATAGCATGAAGATGTGCCTTCCATAGAAGTAATTGATTTTTTCATATTTATTTTTAATTTATTTATTTTAAGTGTTACTCATATAATAATTTTTTTCATATACATTTGAATTGATTTGTTCTATTTTGGGTGGTTTGTTTAAAACTGATCATGCTTGTTAGAGATTGGACTTCAAGTCTACAATTGAGAGTTCAATGAGAAGTTAAAAATATTTTTTAATATAGTATTTTTTTAATCATTAAATTATATGTTCTCTACTGCATTAACATAATATAAATTAAATATTTCATTTATAATGAAGTAAATGTATTCAACACATGATGATGTTACCAATCCCATGGAATAAAATACTATAACAAAAGAAATCCCTTTGGGACATGTAAAGGTAATGTTTCTATATACTTTCTCTATTTTAACAAAAAATTATATAATGAAATTTTGATTTAATTTTCATTATTCCTTATATATTTAATTTATTTTAGAATATTTTTATATATCTTTCATGAATTTATGCACCAAAACTTCCATATAATTATTCTCCCTCAAAAACATTTCACCCCTATAGTGTTAGAATTTATCACTTTTCTTCAAGTTACCTCCACTATTTTTGTAGGAAGAGTAATGATGAAACCTCTACTGAATCACCATGGTAATCATGATGTTTTCACATTAAAATAATTTTCCATAGAATTAATTTATTAATTTATATTTGTGTTTAATTCATTTATTTTTAGTATTACCCACATAAGATTTTTTTCTTATACAGGTGGATTATTTTTTTGGAGTTGGGGTGGTTTGTTTGAAGCTGCTCATGCCCATTTGAGACTAAAAATGAGATAATGATAATAAGGAAATGGGTCAAAAATGTATACATCCATCAGGAAAAGGATATTTCATACCAACTATTTAAATAATTTTGTAATCATTTCATCTACTATTAGTATGTTAATTTACTTATAAATTTTATCTACTACTTATTTAGTTTTTTTCACAGATAATTTAAGAAGTCATATTTTTATTTAAAATATATGAAAAAATCCACAAAAAATATAACATATTAATTTATACCAATGTTACCATACATTCCATTTTATTTCTTTATCAAACTGCAACACTACACATTGAGTCTATGTTCTTAGCTGAAAAAATCTTTTCAGCTAAAAAAATCGACTCAATCTATCGTGTTGGAAATTGAAAGAAGAAGTACATTGGAAATAATGTTAAAATTGGTAGCTGAAATTGTTTTGGTACTTTGGGATGTGTAAAAAGTATCCACACCTCAATATGACACACAATGTGACTGATATGACTCAAAGTGATTCTTTTTATTTAAAATTGACATTAATTTTATAAAAAAAGAATACTGACAAACTCAAAACCAAGAAAACACATTCTGATTGTTTTGATAATTTGGGAAAACAATCCATAAGTCATTTTGTTTGTGTATGAATCAGCTACACCTCAATCTGATACACGATGTGGATGGTATGACTCAAGGTGTCCATCACCAATTTAAAATTTATATTTTAATTCCAAATGTTTCACTCAATAAAAATAGAGAAAACATGCTTAGATTGTCTTTATAATTTAGACAAACAATTCATAAGCAATTTTGGAATGTAATAATTAGTCTCACATCAAAACAATATATGATGTGACTGGTATAACTCAAAGTGAATGTTTGTAGATTAAAATTACATTTTAGTAAAAAAGGAATGTTATGTACTAATAAAAATGAAAACACATCCAGATAGTTTTTATAATTTTGTACAATGACCCATAAGTCATTTGGGAGGTGTATGAATCACCCGTACATCAATATGTTGCACAATGTGATTAGTATGACTCCAAGTGTATCATTTTTTTAAATTTGACATTGATTTTAGAAAAAAAGACAACTAATACACTCAAAAAATAGAAAAAAAATATTCAGATTGTTTTGATACTTTTGGAAAGAAATCCATAAGTCAATTTGGGCATTTATTAATTAGATTCACCTCAATCAGAAACATGATGTGATCAATATGACTCAAAGTATCAGTTATTAGTTTAAAATTAACATTTTTGTTTAAAAAGTGTCACTGATTGAAAACTAATAAAATAAAATCATATTGTCTTGATAATTTTGGAAAATTATTTATAAGTAATTTATGATGTGTATAAATTATTCTCACATCAAACCGACACACGATGTAACTGGTATGACTCAAAGTGTGTGTTTCTAGTTTAAAAGGATATTTTAGTAAATGAGACAAGTGACATACTCAAAACTAAAAAACACATTTTTATTGTTTTTATACTTTAGGAAAATTATCATATGTCATTTGAGATGTTTAGGAATCATCTGAACCTCAATCAGGTGTACGGTGTGATTGGTATGCCTCCAAGTGCATCTTTTTATTTAAAGTTAACATTGATTTTAGTAAAAAAACTAAAATACTCAAAAAAAGATTTTATATTGTTTTTATAATTTAGTAATATAATACATAAGTAATTTTTGAGATATAGAAATCAACCTCACCTCAATCCAGTACATGATGTGTCCGATATGTATCAACGTGTCTATTATTAGTTTAAAATTGACATTTTATTTTAAAAAATGCCACTCAATGAAAATTAATAAAACACACTAATATTGTATTGATAATTGACGAAAATGATTCTTATATAATTTTTGACATGTAGGAATTAGTATCATGTAAAACTGATACATGATTTGACTAGTATAGATCAAATTATGTGTTTCTTGTTTAGAATGACATTTTAGTAAAAAAGAAAAATAACATAATTAAAATCAAGAAAAAAATTCATATTGTTTTGATACTTCAATAAAACGATTCATAAGTCATTTGGGACATGTAGGAATTAGTTTTACATCAATCCGATGAACAGTGTGAACACTGCGGATCCAACTACATCTTTTCATTTAAATTTGACTTTAATTTTAGTAAAAATTAATAGTAACATAATCAAAACTGATCAAATACATTTGGATTGTATTAATACATTATTAAAATTATCTATAAGTCATTTTTAATATGTGTGAATTAGACACACCTCAATATGATACAGAATGTTCCCGGTATGACTCAATGTGTCTATTATGAGTTTAAAATTGTGAGAAAACACACTTGGATTGTCTTGATAGTTTAGGTAAATATTTCAAAAGTCATTTTTGATGCATAGGAATTAGTATCATGTCAAACCAATTCACGATATGACTATTATGACTCAATGTGATTTTTTCCAATTTCAAATGAAATTTTAATAAAATGAACAAGTGACATACTCAAAATTGATAAAACACATTCAAATTGTTTTTATACCTTAGTAAAATAATCCATAATTAATTTTTGATGTGTAGGAATCAACCAAACCTTAATCTGATGCATGGTGTTATCGTTATAATTCTAGGTGTGTCTAGTTATTTAAAATTGACATTAATTTTTATAAAAAACACCAGTGACATACTAAAAACCTTGAATATTCTTTTAGATTTTTTTAATATTTTATGAAAATGATCCATAATTAATTTTAAACATGTTTGAATCAAATCCATTTCAATACGATGCATGATGTGATCAGTATAACTCTAAGTGTGTCTTTTTATTTAAAATTGATAGTAATTTAATAAAAACAACATGTGTCATACTAAAAACCAAGAAAACTCATTTATATTATTTTAATACTTTAGGAAAATAATCCATAACTCATTTGTGATGATTAGGAATTAACTAATCCTAGATATGATTCACAGTGTGACCAGTATAACTCAAAGTTTATCTTATCATTTAAAATTGGAATTAATTTTAGTAAAAAGAATAAGTGACATACTAAAAACTGAGAAAACGTATTCAATTTATTTTAATAATTTAGGAAAACCATACAAAATTCCTTTATGATGTTTATGAATCAATATCATCTCAATCCAATATACCGTGTGACCAATATGACTCAAAGTATGTTTTTTATTTAATATTTTCATTAATTTTCGTAAAAAGAAGAACTGAAACACTGAAAACCAAGCATACACATTCATATTTTTTTATATTTTTGAAAAATGTTACATTAGTCATTTTTTAAATGTGGGAATCAAATACACCTCAATATAACCCATAGTGTAACCTGTATGACTCAAAGTGTCTCTTTTAAATTTAAAATTGACATTTTAGTTCAAAACATAAGTCAGAAAATGAAAACCAAGAAAACACACATTGATTCTTGATAGTTAAGGAAAACAATTTACAAGTCATTTGTTAATTATAGGAGTTAGTATCATGTCAAACTGTCACATGATGCAACTGATATGACTCAAAGTGTGTGTTTCTAGTCTGTAATGACATTTTATTAAAAAACAAAAATGACATACTAAAAACTAAGAAAATGCATTCAAATTGTTTTAATACTTTAGTAAAATTCCTATAATCAATGTTTTATGGGTAGGAATCAGCTACACCACAATATAATGTACAGTGTGATCGATATAACTCAAATTTATATCATTATTTAAAATTGACATTAATTTTAGTAAAAATAACAAGTTACATACTAAAAATTCACCTAACACGTTCAATTTTTTTTGATACTTTTAGAAAATGATCCATAACTCATTTTTGACTTGTATGAATCAACCACACATCAATATGATGCATGATGTGATCGATATAACTCAAAGTGTGTATTTTTAATAAAAATTGATATTTTATTAATACATTCTTTCATATTAATTTTTAATTTATTTCTTTATAATATTACTAACATAATATTTGTCTTCTTATATAGGTTGATTATTTTCTTCGGGTTGAGGTGATTTGTTTGGAAAGTCATACCATGGGTAGAATTTTTTGAGAAGCGATCAGAAGTTCCAAAGATGATGAAACACTTGAATTTTAAAATGTTTAATGATAGTAATTGTAAATTTTATAAAACAAATAATTATTCGAAATGTACATATTAGGGTATTTTTTTTGTATTATTTATGTAAAATGTATTTTAATTAAATTAGATATTTTTCATACAGGTTCCAGTTATGTGCTGCAGTGTGCTATTTTACTAATAGGACACTCCAGCAGGTTTGTCCTTTATCAATACTATAAATAATACTGATAAAGGTGGACCTTTATGAGCACATTTTTATTGATGATAAAGGAGATCCCCCTTTAACAGTCCTGAGGATAACAAAAAAAAATTCACTATTAAAATCCTTTTCGCACACTGTTAGAGGGCATATCTGTAGTAGTGAATTTAAAGTACTTCTTTCGAAATTTAAGCTTTCTGGTGGAATATTACTTTTATTCACTTTAACTATAAACACCATATTTTCAAAAATCTAATTATGTTTTATGTTCCTCAATGAAAATAATTTTTTTTGGATATTGAGAATTTTAGAAGAAACATTATTAATTTAATTTAAATGATAATGGATAGTAGTAAAAAATGGAAGTTATCCTTTTAAAAAATGTTATGGGATGTAGATTGAACCAAATACTCAAGGGATTTCTTCTACAAAGTGATAGGTATGCCCTATATAGTCTTTAATTTCCAAGTTTATGTCGATGATTTTATAATATCTATAATTATCATTGAATTTCATCATAAACAAAAATGTTTTTAAATTTTTCAATAGTGGGAGTTTGTATTTAAAATAAAAATATTATTCGTTACTTAAAAGGATCTTCAATATTAATTCAAAATTGTATTTTTCCTCAAAGGAATTTTTTTAAATCCTTTCAATAATTTAAAATTATTTTCTTAAAATTTCATTTTTAAGGGTTAATTTTATTATTTTAAAAATTCAATGTCTTTTACCAAAAAATTATTTAAATAGTTTTCAAGATTTTGGAAAATTAATTTATTCATTTTTTAAAATCCCCTTACTAAGAAAATTTTGGGTATTAGTGGTGATTGAAAGCTAATGAGAAACAAGTTTCAGTTATGATGTTTAGTGTGAGTATAGATGAGATATTATGAGATATTATTTGAATATTTTTTCTAAAAACTTTTTTTGTTTTCCATTTAATATGTTCCTATTTATCTAAAACTTTAGACCGAAATGATCCTCAAACTATATATTTTTTAAGTGATGTTTAATATTTTATTTTAGGAAAAAATTTACAATGTTTTTAGCACCAGAATCGGGAGTATTGGTCAGGGGATTTTAGTTGGTATAAATATAAAGGTTTATATAACTTTGAAAATTATGATTATTATTATTTTAGAATAAATTGATTTTTATAAACCTTTTTGAGGATTTAGAAATTAAATTTTTAGTGATTTGGATTAAATTTATTTTACAAATGTCTTATAATATTAGGTGGTAATCCTATATTATTTTCTAGGGTTTCACTATATTTTACACAGGAGTTAGTAAAGTGACTTTTAGAATGTAAAATTTCCTTGGATAAATCTATTATAAAATTTTCAATGAAAAATATATTTATAATATTTAAAGTAATTATTTTGTTCAACAAATAATTTTAATACAAAAAATTATCTTAGATAATTAAAATTGTGAGGACATAATTTATTTAACGAGGTAGAATGTAACGCCATGATATCTATCATAAATATTTCTATAAATTAAATGGTTATTAAATATATAGTTTTCATTTTCGATTTCGGTTTTATTTAATATGTTTGTGTTTATAATTTCATCATATGTTATTATGTGTTATATTTTAATAAAATGTTGATAAATTTAAAATTATTTAACATGAACAAATGAATAAAAGTTATGATAGGTATAATAACATATCATTTATTAAGAAAAATATAATTTTTATGTTGAAATATAAATGTTGATAGTAAAAAACGTTTTTAAAATCATATAATTCTAGTATAATTTATATATTTAAAAAATATCATAAATTCTAGTAGTCTAAGAATAAATATATTATTGTTTAGAATGAATAAATAATATAAATATAATTTATTATTATATAAGAAGAATATATAAAATTTACTATAATTAAAATTTAATTATATTGATATTATTATGAAACCTTTATATCATAGAAAATAAAACTTAGTTCAATAGCATATTCGACATGAAACACCGAACATAAACAACCCGTGAAATATATAACACTTATAACCTAGCTGTAAAATTTTTAGGTAAGAATAATATTAACTAATTTATAAAAAATATATATAAAATTTCTAGTTAATATAAATTATTGATAATTTCTTGGTAAATAATCAATCAATTTTTACTAAAGTAATTTTTTTCTTCAAATTTTTTTTTCTTCAAACAAAATATTTCATCAAATAAAATTTTTCTGAAAAAAAGTATCATATTGATTTTTATAAGAAAATATTATAATTATTTTCTATAAATTTTAGAAAATTAATTCGATAAAATGAAACATATTTTTGAAATCATAATATCAAAATTCACTTAGGATGAAATTTTGGGATTTTTTTCAGAAAATATTGATTTCTCAAATAATAGCTAAAAATAACATTTTTTTAATAAAAATGTCATTTCATGTCAATAATTTAAGTAATTTTGTAGTCCCGTTATATTTTTAAAATGATTTAAAGTTACATAAGTAATATTTAGTTATATTTAATCCAATTAATTACATTTTATTCATATTTATATTGGATTTTAATTTAATTTTATTTTTGGGTTTTAACATGATATTTTTTCAGAAACTATTTTAAATAGCATAATGATGAACCGTTTTAATTAATTAAAAGAACCCATAATTAATAAAAATTTAAATGAAATTTAAATATTATTTATTTATAAATATTATTTTATATTCATAAAATTATTATTACTATTCATAGAGTTAATATAAAACCATCTTTTTCTTGAAAAACTTACATTATGAAAACTATCTCTTTCATCGCATCCATGGGATAAATTTTAAAATAATTTTACCACTAATGTGAAATGAATTTGGTAAAATATATTCTATATTTGGAATCAAAATAATTTATATTATCTAATATGATCAACTTATTTTTTTACCATAATGAATAGTGATAATAAAATAAATTAATTACCATAGTTAAGGTGAAAATGGTTTTATCACGGGAGTTAATCTAAAAGGATAATGGTTAATATGACCTAAAAATTTGTATAAAATATATTATATGGATGTATATCAACCTTATCATGTGTATGTAACGATAATGGCCAATTTTAGGGCCTTTGGGCCTCAGAAAAATGTGGGTAAACCTTTTTCCATCAAAAAAGAACAAGTGTTCCACTCACCTCAATTATAAATGGCCACCCCATGCAATATCCTATTCACACCTCTACATCCCTTTCTCTCAGCCAATAAATACCAAAATATATTCCTTAATTACTTCTATATTCTCTAGATCGCTTATTTAGATAATAAATTGTTAGGTCCAAAAGGGGTCTAGATACCTTGAGGGTGGGGGTGGGGGGGGATTAGGGTATGGATATTCAATTTGAAATTATTTCTTCCCCACTAGAATTTGACCACTTTATTAAAAAAGGAAATTTTTTCACTTTATTGGATATATTTTTCTTGTCCTCTCGAACTTTATCTAATGATGATGCATAGAATGTAAAGTAGGAATGTAAACTTAAGTACACACAGATTATTACTTGGTTCACCATCGCTAGGATACGTCTAAAGAGAATACACCGAAAATATGACGATGTACCAAATTTATTATGGATCACTTCCAATTCAAGGTTCAGGCTAGATCAATTATTTTCCCATGATCACTTCCTTTATAATGTTTAAGGGCAGCTCACTATTTTCCCAAGGGTCACTCCCGAACTCTATTTTGATGGCTCACTACCAGTGGAAAGGTTCACATTCTTCCTCATCCTTTCCTCACTTCTCTAGAAAGGATCCACACATAGTTTAGGGACATGTAGGTTCCACATAGTTTATGTACATGTAGGTACCTTCATTATCATTAATTAATGCATCCTAAATTATATATATATTCTCTGTTGAAGTTATTTCTAGGATTCTCCTTGAATTTTTTGAAAACACTTGGATGCAACACTTCCACCTTACAAACAAATGGAACAAACATATCTTTACCATAGCAATAGAAATTACCTATACTTTGGGAATATATTCACGTTATTCCAATTCTTTCTTTCTCATCATTAAATTTAGTAGTGAGTAAACCCCTTCTAAAAGTATTGTTGAAAGGTGAAGATCCTTTGTATTCTTCTTTTTCATCTGAACTCATATATGAAAATGATACTAATCATAGGTTAATGTCGGCCCATATCTCTATGCACAAAATTCTAGTGTGATACCCATTTGTGATACCCTGGATCATAACTCCTTACACAAGGTTATGGTGCATACACTTGTGTGAGATTTGCGTGCGTACCCTATTCGCACTTTGCGTGAGATCCTATTGTGAATCATGTTCATGCTTTGTGCGAGCTCCTAGTGAAATCCCTTTCCACGCTTTGCATGATCTCCTTGAACAAACTCTGTTTTCTATTTGTGTGAGATCCTCATGAAAACCGTATTTTCTCTTTGAAAAAGATATTGGCATGAACCCTATTCACAATTTTCTCAATAATTTGTTCAAATCATGCACAACACTTACGCAATGTATATTCCTCTACGATTCCTCTCTGCAAACCTCATTCATGATATATTTCTATAATCCTCCTTCTCAGACATTTATTTAAATATATAAATGAGGAAAAACTTTTTCAGTGTTTATGGAAGGGTTCGGGGGTATTTATAGGCATAAATCAGCTATCTTAACTCCACAAATCACGGAAAACTATTCATTCCACTACAAAAGTAATCGAAATCACATGCTCTGTGAGTCTCCACCATGAGATCAATTAGAAATCATGAGTAGGATATCGATATTTCCTTCTTGTTCTTTTCACGATCCATTACAAGATCCAAATAAAATCATGATTATTTTGTGAGATCTCATTGCAAGATCTAAATACAATCATGATTACTGTGAGAGATCCCATCGTGATATCCAAAGACAATCATACGCTTCATGAGATCATTTAACAATTTTACTTTTCCATCATGTGATTATTAAGATCTTGAACAACCATAAGATTCCTCCATTATTTCCATATTTTCTTTACCATCATAAAATTTTTCAAGATCAAACATCTCATTCTCATGAGATCAAATATTCTAACTTTTTCAAGATTTGTTTAAACACTCGTGCTTTGAAGAGATCAGGCAGTTTGTGCTTACATGAGATCTGGAAGTTCATGATTTTCATGAGATCATACATTTACACATTTGTCAATATCAAATAGTTCACACTTTCATGAGATCATCTAGTTCAAACTTTTACAAGATCAAGAAGTTCGCGCTTGTGTGAGAACAAAAATTCGTGATAAATCTTCATGAATTCTTTGAAAAACATCCTTCAGCAAAAACCTTAAACCTTTTCAACAAACACAATCAACCCAGAAGCACTATTATGATGGATATTTTCCTAAAAATATCCCCCTTTTTGTTTTTTTAACACTCTTCACATTTTGATACCACATTAAATCTTATTCCATATTCTTCCAAAAAATTCACTTCTTGTGATTCTAATAGTTATTAGAGATTTACTTAACACATACTCTAAGACCACATGATCCATGATCATTATGCAAAAAAAGAGTACCATGAAAAGTTTATCAGTTAATCACTTCATTCCAAAACAGCTCAACTTATTTCATCATGAACCTCGTATGTCGTGATATATACCCTTTGATTAATACTATTTATCATCACCAGATTTAAGCCCCCTAATTAACTACTCCCCTATCAGATTCTCCCCCGATATTAACTAAGATATTTTCTCCCCTTTTATAGAAATTTTTTTTCCCCCATTGTCACTAAACCCAAAGGTCACATCCATGTGGTTCACAACAGGGTAAGGAACAAAGATCATCATATTAGGGAATAACACATCATACCTCAGGGAGAGGGGTCTCACATATATACCTTTTCATGTGAAGGAAGTCAACTGAAATCCAAGATCCAATCAATGAAATTAAAACTCTTCTTTGAGTAAGGCCTTTGTGAGAATGTCTACAACCTATTGTTTTGTAAAAATGTACTCCAAATTCATAATCCCATACTCCACCATCTACTTGATAAGATGACACTTGATTGAAATGTACATTTTTCTTGGGTGATGGATTAGATTTGTTCTTGTATTTATATCACTTTAATTATCATGATGGATTTTGATCAGATACTTCACTTCAAATCCCATATCATCAAGCTGCTATACTTCATCCACAATAACTACATGCACACCTGAGTAGCCACAATATATTCAGCCTCTGTTATGATAAAAGGAATAAAATCTAGTTTCTTCCTTAGATAATAAATAAAAGATATTCCAAGATATAATGAACCACTTAAAATTGATTTTATATCATCTCCTAATCTTTCCAAATATGAATATGTATTTCCTAATAAATCTTGAAAATATTTTTCATTATACAGTAAACCAAAATCCACCAAATCCTTGATATACTTAATTATTATTTTCACTGAAATAAAGTGGGTATCCTTTGAATTTATTTGATACTATGATTCTTGGAATGTGGAAAAATAAATACTAGGTCTTATCACTATCAAGTATAATAAAATGCCAATGATTTTCCTATATTTTTTGACATTAACTGCATTTCCTTCATCATCCCATGAAAATTTCATCCAGGTAGCCACCATAGTCATTATATCCTTGGAATTATTAATTAAAAATCTTCTCAAAACCTCCTTATCATATTTAAATTTAGAAATGAAGGATTAATTACTTCCTTGTGTCACATTCATCATTTATTACATTCATTTTTGACATAGAGATTGTATTCAACTACACCTCACTAAAAACCTATTTTCTTGAAAAACTTATCAGGACATGAATACCATGATATCGATTATTGCCTAATCCCATACAATGACTTCTTTAGCTAATAACCACTGTTTTAATATTCATGAATGAGAAAACCATTCAGATTCTCGATATACACTTCTTCTTCTAGAACCTCATTCAGAAACACTATCTTGACATCCATCTAGAAAAATTTGAACCTTCTTTACACTGCCATGGAAAAGAATAATATGATTGTATCACACCTCAAAACAGGTGAAAATGTTTCATCAACATCAATATCCTCTCTCTAGGAGTACCCTTTCACAATAATAATGTTTTTTTTTTCAAATCACTATTCCATATTCATTCATATTGTAGCGAAATACCCATTTTGTATCAATGACATTCTCATCAATTGGTCTTGAAAAAATCTCATAGAAAACATCCATCATTTTGCTAATATAAATCATTAACACCAATTTTTAGCTGATTTAAATGTTTAATTACTCTTCAAAGAACGGATAACACTTGTTGTAATACTATAAATCTTCTCTCATATCATCTTGGTATCTTGAAAACATTCAGATGATACCATATTGTTAGAACAATATAGATAATCAAGAAATATAATAATGTTGTTTCTTCTCCACCCAATCGGTCTTCTTGAGTTCAGACAATATAAAATTTCATACTTTTTATTCCATTGAGACCTATCATGTGATTAAGGGATTGAATTATCCATATATGGTATGAAACTCTCCTTTTGTTAGGACCAATGTTTCAACCCACAAAAACTCTTCTTCATCTGCATCATATATTAAAATGTAACACTAATCAATGATCCATCAACAAAACTGCTAAGCCTACTGAGTCAGAACATGATTTAGGAAAAAATAGATAAATTTAATAACACAAACAATTTCCATTTTACTCAATTACTTCCATACATATCAAGCATCCATATCCCATTAACTCCTTTCTAGGGATTCATCTATATTTCTTCTTAAGACAAGGTAACTGATTTGAATCAGTTAGCATTCTAGAGCACAGCACATCACCACATTGAATATTTTGATGAAACTTTAACTTGGATTGTATCTCCCCTAAAACCTAAAAAACATGAACATAAATTAATATCATTTATATAAATAAGGATAAGGGTACATATAGAATCCTAAAGTGGAGGATTTTAGTTGATCTTAATGGAACAACCCATTGATACTTTCTTACAAATATCTGTACTATTTTTCTACTTGTTCTAATTCCCCAACCAAAATTAACTTCTATAGACATATAAGTAGACATTATTTACCCACATTCTCAGTATTCTTATAATATTTAGATTTTTTAGTCTTGTATGTTTTACCAATTTGGGGGTTTTCCTACCAGTAAAAATTTACTTCTTTGATGCTCTACAAAAATTACACTTTTCATGATTCTTTCTCTAAGTTAGAATCTCTCCACTAGTCCTATGCTCGTACTTCTTAATCCAATGGAGAGATATATATTTTTCCATCACATATATCCTTGGTTAATAACTTTTTAGTTTTTAGTGAAATTATTATTAATTTTTATTTTATCAGTTATCCAAGTCACCAAATTTTTTCTTGATAATGGCATGTTCTTCACTAAATAAACATTAATCTTACACACAACTGGAGTAAAACCCCCCCTTTTTCATACAAGTTTTTTTACATTGTTTCCAATAGAGTTATTGTAAGTAAAAAAGGTAGGGATTGATACTCCATTATTTGAGCTCCTTGTGATTCTCTTGATGTTGTAAACATAATTTTCAACTTTTCATGTTATCTTACAATAGAGTATTTTTCATTACACACTACCAGAGTTTGGGATATTACTATGGGTTCATTTTTTCCCTTATTTCTTCTAGCTTCAATGTATTTCCAAATTACCATGATTATCATATATAAAACATCTCCCATTAAATACACACCTAGTTTCATCATTTCTCAGCTGAGATGTTGATGTGGCTAGAGTTCTTATTATAACATTACTTCATCAGGATTCTTGACACATACTCACAGTGGCTCCCTATCTTCAAAAATAATAGAATATTATAACTATAATATTCTGATAGGATTTTTTTTCAGAATTTTCCTGAAACATATGCTTATTCTTATTTTTATAAATATTTTTTCTTCAAAATATGAAATATATTTTAAAGCCTCGAGATAATAACTTGAAAAATGACCACGCATCCCACAAAAATAGAACATGTTTTCATTACATCCTATAAAATATTTTTTAGGTATGCTTCCAATATCTACATGATTTTTCATATTTTTGGAATTATTCATGGCTATCTTATTCTCATTAATTAGAGAGGGTTCATTATATACAATACCAAATTTTACAAAACTAAATAACCTTTGAAATAAGACAATCATTTCATGTTTTTACTCTCAAGTAGAATATTTTATTTTTCATTTTATTATCACATACCTAAATATAATACAATAGTAAGTGAAAAGAATACCATAATTTGGGCTTTCCTTTGGCATTACATTTCTCCACATATTTATTGACTGATTCTATATGTTATGCCAAATTTTGAATCTTCTTATCCTTTGATTCATGTTTAGCATTAATTTGTCTCTTAATATTCCTTAATCTAGTCATATATTCATCAAATTATTAGGAGAGAGTATATATCATGTCAAATTTATAATTTATTTTAGAATTCACATGAGAAACAGAGTCATTACAATAAGAATTACACTGTTTCAACCTTTGATTCTCTAGAACTAATTCAGATAGGTGTGTAGAAAGATCATAATTTCTACCATTCAAATTATAAATTTTATCTAAGTACTGATTATTTGTCATCTCATCATGTTTTAGTTTATTATTGTTCTAAATCATGGGAATTATTCTTCTCTCTTAGATTTGTGGCCACTTAAACAAGACTTTTATTTAAACGTTTTAGCTTGTTTACCGTAATTTCATATACTTAGATCTGAATATTTTTAGATTAATTTTCTTTAGAAAATTTATGATCCAATTCTTTTATTTTTTGGATAACATCTACTTTTTTTATTCTTGTAATTTCTTCATCATCAGTAGTTCTAGTATCACTTAGAATATTAGGTTATTCAATCATTCCATCACCATCATTAAATGAGTAAATATTTTTACTATATGATCATCCAAACTATTCTTCATTGTACTATTTGTATCCTTTAACTGAATCACAATTTTTTCTATAAGCACTTTCAAACTAAGGAATACCACATAACTTATTCTTCTTCTTTGTAGTTATTCCCTTTGACCTAACACACCATGATAAGTGAAAAATAAAACTTAAATTCCAATA
This sequence comes from Viscum album, assembly GCA_963277665.1. Taxonomy (NCBI): domain Eukaryota; kingdom Viridiplantae; phylum Streptophyta; class Magnoliopsida; order Santalales; family Viscaceae; genus Viscum; species Viscum album. Next base: position 1,797,413,568 of record OY728120.1, read on the forward strand.
GTAAAGTAAACCTTGTTTGAGAAAATAAATTTGAAAAAGTAACATATCCTTTGATTCTAATTGTCAAGTCCAAAAGGGTCCTAGATACTATCACTACTGGAAATATAATATTTCCCAACGGTTCACAACTGTTGGGAAAGCCCCTCTAACCATTGGTATATGATATACCAATGGTTCTGATAACCGTGGGGAAGTAAGCCGTTGGGAAAAGGTTTTCCCAACGGTTTACTGGAAACCGTTGGTATAGGCTGAGAAAAGCCACCCTATCCCAACGGTTCTGGAAAACCGTTGGGATAGTTTTTCCCAACGGTTTGGGAGAACCGTTGGGAAATATTAGTTTTGGGATAGTTTTCCCAATGGTTATCCCAAACCGTTGGGATATCCCCATTGATGAACTCTTTCCCAACGATTTAGAACCTTTGGGAAAAGAGATATTTACCAACGGTTCAATGAACCGTTGGTAAAAACTTCTTTAGGATTATATGCCAACGGTTTTAAACCATTGGCATATCCTATGATGCAAATTGCAGCAGCTTGCAATATGCACAACCCCTGTCCATCAGGCCCCTCTCCATCAGGCCTCATTTTGACCTCATTTTCAATCCAATTATTGTACCTGCAATAAAATGAAACATACATATACAATTACGAACAAATTCATACACATTTAACATATAATGGATCCTGAAACTATACACATCCATAATTAAATTAGAATTCATAACGTAATTATAAACTTACATAATTCATAAAGAATTAAATTTAAAATTTAGATGACAATTATATGTGGAATCCGAAATTCAATTCATAATTTGATCGGTTTTTTCTATACCATATATTTTTACCTCAAATGATGTCCATTTAAAACAAAATACATACACCTGAAGTGATACCGGCCACACCGCACCTCTGATTGAGGCGGGGTTGACTCGTACACGTCACATTTGACCCATGGATCGTTGTCCTAAAGTATCAACACAATCCGAAGGCGTTTGGTCGGTTTTCCGTATGCCAGTTGATGTTTTTCACTTAAAATGACGTCCTTTTGAAACAAAAGACGGACACTATGAGTGGTGCCAACCACACCGCGTCTCCAATTTAGGCGAGGTTGATTCATACACGTCACATATGACCCACGGATCGTTCTCCTAATGTTTAAATGGAAACCGAATGTGTTTGGTCGGTTTTCCGTATGTACTTAAAATGTTGTCCATTTTAAACAAAAGAGTGACACTTAGACTAATACTGACCACACTGTGACTCAGATTTATCCCGGGTTGGCTCTTACATGTCACATATGACCCATGGATCGTTGTGATAAATTATCAAAAGATTCTGAATGCGTTTGGTCGGTATTGTGTATGCCATTTGTTCTTTTCATTTATAATCATGTCCATTTTAAACAAAAGAGACAGAGTTAGAGCGGTGTCGGCCACACCGCGTCTCGGATTAAGACGGGGTAGACTTTTACACGTCACATATGACTCATGGATCATTGTACTAAAGTATCGATAGAATCTGAATGCGTTTGGTCGTTCTTCCGTATGTCAGTTGATGCCTTTCACTTAAAATTACCTCCTTTTGAAACAAAAGACGGACACTTTGAGTGGTGTTAGCTGCACCGCATGTCGGATTGAGGCGGGGATGATTCGTACACGTCACATATGACCCATGGATCGTTCTCCTAATGTTTCAACGGAAACCGAATCCGTTTGGTCGTTTTTCCGTATGTACTTAAAATGGTGTCCATTTTAAACAAAAAAGAGCCACTTAGACTTATCCTGGCCACACCGCGACTCGGATTCATCCCGGGTTGGCTCGTACACGTCACATATGACCCATGGATTGTTGGGATAAATTATCAATAGATTCAGAATGCGTTTGGTTGGTTTTCCGTATGTCAGTTGAGGCTTTTCACTTAAAATGGCGTCCTTTTGAAACAAAAGACGGACACTTTGAGTGGTTTCGGCCACACCACGTCTCCGGATTGAGCTGAAACCACTGTGAAACATTCTAATTATTATTCGTGACGTGTATGCACAGACGACACGTCAATCGGACGTGCGCTTTGCGCGGTACGACTCAATATTCGTGTTTTAAGTGATGTGTGCGCTCCGTAAACGTGCGTGAGGGGGGTCCAAATGGTCCGAAAGAAGTATTAATGGCCTGAAATCAGACAACAAATATGGGATTGTGATTTATGAAGTGGTCGAGCAGACGACACGTCAATCGGATGTGTCGTTGGCCCGCGGTGACCGACAACGCAGTTCTGGTGTCATAAACGGCCAAAACGGGCGTCCAACGGTCAAATTCATAGCAGATGACCTAATATTGAGCTGAAACCGCCGTGCAACATTATAATTATTATTCGTGATGTGTACGTGCAGACGGAATGTCAATCGGACGTGCGGTTTGCGCGGTACGGCTCAATATTCGTATTTTAAGTGATGTGTGCGCTTCGTAAACGCGCGTGAGGGGGGTCCAAACCGGCCGAACGAAGTCGGAATGGCTTGAAATCAGACGAAAAATACGGGTGAGTGATTTCTGAAGTGGTCGAGTAGACGACACGTCAATTGGACATGCCATGTGCCCGCGGTGACCGACAACGCAGTTTTGGTGTCATAAAAGGCCAAAACGGGCGTCAAACGGTCAAATTCATATCGGACGACCGCATATTGAGCTGAAACCACCGTGAAACATTCTAATTATTATTCGTGACATGTACGCGTAGACATCACGTCAATCGGACGTGCGGTTTGCGCGGTATGGCTGAATATTCATGTTTTAAGTGATGCGCGCGCTTCGTAAATGCGCGTGAGGGTGGTCCAAACGGGCCGAACGATTTTGGAATGTCCTGAAATCAGACGAAAAATATGGGTGAGTGATTTATGAAGTGTTCGAGTAGACGTCACGTCAATCGGACGTGCCGTGTGCCCGCGGTGACCGACAACGCAGTTCTAGTGTCATAAACGGCCAAAACGGGCGTCCAACAGTGAAATTCATAGTGGACGACCTCAGATTGAGATGAAACCACCATGAAACATTCTAATTATTATTCTCGATGTGTACGCGCAGACGGCATGTCAATCGGATGTGCGGTTTGCGTGGTACGGCTCAATATTCGTATTTTAAGTGATATGCGCGCTTCGTAAACGCGCGTGAGGGGGGTCCAAATGGGCCGAACGAAGTCGGAATGGCCTGAAATCAGACGAAAAATATTGGTGAGTGATTTCTGAAGTGGTCAAGAAGACGGCACGTCAATTGGACGTGCCCTGTGCCCGCGGTGACCGACAACACAGTTCTGGTGTCATAAACGGCCAAAACGGGCGTCAAAAGGTCAAATTCAAAGCGGAAGACCTCGGATTGAGCTGAAACCACCGTGAAACATTCTAATTATTATTCGTGATGTGTACGCACAGACGGCACATCAATCGGGCGTGCGGTTTGCGCGGTACGTCTCAATATTCATGTTTTAAGTGATGCGCGCGCTTCGTAAATGCACGTGAGGGTGGTCCAAACGGGGCGAACGATTTAGGAATGGCCTGAAATCAGACGACAAATACGGGTGAGTGATTTATGAAGTGGTTGAGAAGACAGCACGTCAATCGGACGTGCTGTGTGCCCGCGGTGACTGACAACGCAGTTCTGGTGTCATAAACGGCCAAAACGGACGTCAAACGGTCAAATTCATAGAGGACGACCTCGGATTGACCTGAAACCACCATTCAACATTATAATTATTATTCGTGACGTGTACGCGCATACGGCACGTCAATCGGACGTGCGGTTTGCGCGGTACGGCTCAATATTCGTGTTTTAAGTGATGCGCGCGCTTCGTAAACGCACGTGAGGGGGTCCAAACGGGACAAACGAAGTCGGAATGGCATGAAATCAGACGAAAAATACGGGAGAGTGATTTCTGAAGTGCTCGAGTAGACGGCACGTCAATCAGACATGCCGTGTGCCCGCGGTGACCAACAACGCAGTTCTGGTGTCATAAACGTCCAAAACGGGCGTCCAACGGCCAAATTCATAGCGGACGACCTCAGATTTAGCTGAAACCACCGTGAAACATTCTAATTGTTATTCGTGACGTGTACGCGTAGATGGTATGCCAATCAGATGTGCGGTTTGCGCAGTACGGCTCAATATTCGTATTTTAAGTGATTCACGCGCTTTGTAAACGCGCGTGAGGGGGGTCCCAACGGGCCGAACGAAGTCAGAATGGCCTGAAATTAGACGACAAATACAGGTGAGTGATTTCTGAAGTGGTCGAGTAGACGGCACATCAATGGGACGTGCCATGTGCCCGCGGTGACCGACAACGCAGTTCTGGTGTCACAAACGGCCAAAACGGGCATCTAACGGTCAAATTCATAGCGGACGACCTCATATTGACCGGAAACCACCGTGAAACATTCTAATTATTATTCGTGACGTGTACGCGTAGGCGGCACTTCAATCGGACGTGCGATTTCCGCGGTACGGCTCAATATTTGTATTTTATGTGATGCGCGCGCTTCGTAAACGCGCGTGAGGGTGGTCCAAATGGGTCAAACGATTTTGGAATGGTCTGAAATCAGACGACAAATACGGGAGAGTGATTTATGAAGTGGTCGAGCAGACGGCACGTCAATCGGACGTGCCGTGTGCCCGCGGTGACCGACAACGCAGTTCTGGTGTCACAAACGGCCAAAACGGGCGTCAAATGGTCAAATTCATAGCGGACGACCTCAGATTGACCAAAAACCACCGTGCAACATTCTAATTAATATTCTTGACGTGTACGCGCAGACGGCACGTCAATCGGACGTGCAATTTGCGTGGTATTGCTCAATATTCGTGTTTTAAGTGATGCGCGCGCTTCGTAAACGCGCGTGAGGGGGTCCAAACGGTCTGAACGAAGTCAGAATGGCCGGAAATCAGACGACAAATACGGGAGAGTGATTTCTGAAGTGGTCGAGCAGAGGGCACGTCAATCGGACGTGCCGTGTTCCCGCGGTGACCGACAACACAGTTCTGGTGTCATAAACGGCCAAAACGGGCGTCAAACGGTCAAATTCATAGCGGACGACCTAGGATTGAGATGAAACCACCGTGAAATATTCTAATTATTATTTGTGACGTGTACGCGCAGACAGCACGTCAATCGGACGTGCGGTTTGCACGGTATGGCTCAATATTCGTGTTTTAAGTGATGCGCGCGCTTCGTAAATGCGTGTGAGGGGGTCCAAACGGGCCGAACGATTTTGGAATGGCCTGAAATCAGACGAAAAATATGGGTGAGTGATTTATAAAGCGGTCGAGCAGACGGCACGTCAATCGGACGTGCCCTGTGCCCGCGGTGGCCGACAACGCAGTTCTGGTGTCAGAAACGGCCAAAACGGGCGTCAAACGGTCAAATTCATAGCGGACGACCTCGGAATGACCTGAAACCACCGTTCAACATTCTAATTTTTATTCGTGATGTGTACGTGCAGACGGCACGTCAATCGGACGTGCGGTTTGTGCGGTACGGCTCAATATTCGTGTTTTAAGTGATGCGCGCGCTTTGTAAACGCGCGTTAGGGGGGTCCAAACAGGCCGAACGAAGTCGGAATGGCCTGAAATCAGACGAAAAATATGGGAGAGTGATTTCTGAAGTGGTCGAGCAGACGTCATGTCAATCGGACGTGCCGGGTGCCCACGGTGACCGACAACGCAATTCTGGTGTCATAAACGGCCAAAACGGGCGTCCAACGGTCAAATTCATAGCGGACGACCTCAGATTGAGCTGAAAACACCGTGAAACATTCTAATTATTATTCGTGACGTGTACGCGTAGATGGAACGTCAATCGGACGTGCGATTTTCACGGTACGGCTCAATATTCATATTTCAAGGGATGCACGTGCTTCGTAAACGCACGTGAGGGGGGTCCAAACGAGCCGAACGAAGTCAGAATGACCTGAAATTAGACGAAAAATACGTGTGAGTGATTTATGAAGTGTTCGAGCAGACGGAACGTCAATTGGACATGCCATGTGCCCGCGGTGACCGACAACGCAGTTCTGGTGTCATAAACGGCCAAAATACTGTCCATTTTAAAGAAAATAGAGACACAGTGAGTGGTTTCGGCCACACCGCGCCTCGTATTTAGGTGGCGTTGACTCGTACATATTACATATGACCCATGGATCATTCTCTTAAAGTTTCAACAGAAACCGAATGCGTTTGGTCGGTTTTCCGTATGTCATTTTTTGTTTTCACTAAAAATGAAGTCCATTTTAAACAAAATAGAGACACTTTGAGTGGTGTCGGCCACACCGCGCCTCTGATTGAGGTGGAGTTGACTCGTAAACGTCACATATGACCCATGGATCGTTCTCCTAAAGTTTCAACAGAAACCGAATGCGTTTGGTCGGTTTTTCGTATGTCATTTTTTGTTTTCCCTAAAAATGGAGTCCATTTTAAACAAAATAGAGACACTTTTAGTGGTGTCGGCCACACTGCGCCTCGGATTGAGGTGGCGTTGACTCGTACACATCACATATGACCCATGGATCGTTCTCCTAACGTTTCAACAGAAACCGAATGCGTTTGGTCGGTTTTCCATATGTACTTAAAATACTGTCCATTTTAAACAAAAGAAAGTCTCTTAGAGTGGTCCCGACCACACCACATCTCGGATTTAGGCGGGGTTGACTCGTACACGTCTCAAATGACCCATGGATCGTTGTCTTAAAGTATCAACACAATCTGAAGGCGTTTGGCCGGTTTTCCGTATGCCAGTTGATGTTTTTCACTTAAAATGATGTCCTTTTGAAACAAAAGTCATACACTTTGAGTTGTTCTGACCACACCGTGCCTCGGATTGAGGCGGGGTTTATTCGTACACGTCACATATGAATCATGGATCGTTGTCCTAAAGGATCAACACATTTCGAATGCGTTTGGTCAGTTTTTCGTATGTCACTTTTTGTTTTCACTTAAAATCTTATGGAAATTCATATAGAATATTTTTATATCATATTTAGTATGGATTAGATTTTAGTTGATCGTGCTATGAATCATTTCAGAGCTAATGAAATTAAGGAAGGTGGAGGGGCTATCCAGGGGGCTATCCGGGGGGGCTGTCTGGTGGGTGTCTGGGGGGCTGTCCGGGGACCAAGGAGGAGGGTGGGGGGGGGGGCTGTGCGGGGTCTGTCTGGGGGGTGTTTGGGGGTTGTTCAGGGGGTTGTACGGGGTTGTTCAGGGAGCTGTCCGGGGGTTGTTCAGGTGGTTCTTCAGGGGGTTGTCCGGGGTTGTTCAGGGGGCTGTCCAGGGGGTGTTTGGGGGGTTGTCCAGGGTCCAAGGGGGAGGGTGGGGGGGTTGTCCGGGGGGCTATCCGGGGTCTAGGGTGGAGGGTTGGGGCTGTACGGGGGGCTGTCCAGGGGGCTATCCGCAGGGCTGTCCGGGGGGTGTTCGGGGGGTGTTCGGGGTCCAAGGGGGAGGGGGGGTTGTCCAGGGTCCAAGAATGAGGGGGGTTGTCCAGGGATTTCTCAAACACACAACCACTAAAAGACAACAACATCCATAAAAACAGACAATATATAAAAATAACTCAACTCCAATACTATACTACGAGTCTAGATAAAACCAACAACTAGAATAGATTAAACATCAAATCTCAGTAATATAAGTCAAAAATGTAACGGATCAATATGTCCCACATCAACATCAGCATCACCATCATCATTATCATCATCACCCTCATCATCGTCCTCCTCATCGTCCTCACCCTCCACAGTGCCTTCCTCCTCACCTTCGCCCTCCTCCTCGCCCTCCTCATCTCCCTCCTCTTCTGCATCAGAATCCTCGCCATCATCATCTTCATGCTGGACATCGTCCTGACCACCACTGGAACTGCCACCTGGTGCACCATATATAGAATGTATCGACGACATGTATTCATCAATCGCTGGGCTGGCCTCTGCTAGAAGTGTTGGACGTAGAACTTCAATAAATTTCATAAATGCACTGTTTGCCCAAGCAGACTGTTCTGCCGTCTCTGTGGCCCTTTTCTCAGCCTGTTCTGCCTGTGCCCTAACTTTCTGTAGCTCGGTGGCACTACAACTCGTACCTGAGGCAGGCCAATACCTCGTCAGGGCTATCCTAGGTCGGCAGCGTACTCTGCCAGAATGATCCTCTCCCAACACCTGATGTAAGTGACCAGATGGCCCAAAATTGTCTGCTTCTTGGGAATCGAGGGCCTCTAAAGCATCCTGTTACAAATATAAATATATTATTAAGTTACAAAATAGATATTAAAATTTAAAATCAATAGATTAAAACTTACAATCTGCTGCTGAGTCGCTTCGTTGACAGCACTTCCATCCTTTTTTCGTCTACTCGAGCAAAACAGTTTTGCTCGAGGCACACGTCCTTCAATATTTTGTACTTGCCTCTACAATGACATTGAAAACAAAAGTTATATAAAAACTTTAGCAAATGATTAAATAATTGAGGAAACAAAAGAAAATGTATATCGTAAAGAAAACTTATAAACAATTGTCATACCTGCTGCCTCTCATGATTCGGCATCGTCGTGCGTCCTAGTGTATGGAGGTATTTTTTTTCATCAATGTTTTTTTTATTTTTTCCAGATGATTCCTAAATAAAATTCGATAATTCAAAGGATAATATTAATGAAAAACTTGAAAGTTATTATTTAAATACCTCAAATGTAATTCATACCTTAAACTGGGTACTCATCCAATGAGTAATCATCTGAAGATACTGCTCTATAGGACAATCATCCATGACTGGTACCGCCTCTAACTCAGGGCCAACTCTAGCACGCCATCCAATATACAGATCATGCTTTTAGGCTCTCCAAAGCTCGCCTAAATCCTTTAGACGTTCCAGTCGTGCACCCTCACCATCAGGAAAATTAAATCGAAGCTGAAATCAAAATATTAATTCATATAAATAAAAAAATAATTCATGGCATTAAATACAACAGATTTTTTACCCATATCTCTACCCAAACTCTATCTTTGACCTCATGTGGCAAATGTCTCCACGACAGCGGGCTGACGGGAATGATGTCGGAGTATTTGGCAAGCGTCGCCAGAAAACTCCGACATTGCTGCCCTGTTTTTTCAACCATCTGATTGTCTTCATTATATTCCACCATAACCTGTGTGCGACGGTTCCACACCGAACACATGCATGTATGGCCCCGCCCCCGCCTCCTGTCAGTAGATGTATTTTTCATGAAAGAAAAACAAATATTTTATAAAAACATGTTATAATGAAAATAAATATTGCCATAAAAATTTGTTAGGGTTTTATAAATATACCTGCGCTAGTCTGATCAATGAGTGGCGCCGGATCCACAGAACCTGATGGAACACCCTCTGGTGGAACAGGAGTCGAAGACGATGGAATATAAATGTTCAGAGAGACAGAAGTAGAAGGAAAAGAAGATGGAACAGCTGTATGACCTGATGCTGACTGGGGAGTGGGAATCATCATGGGATGTGAAAATGATGGGGCAGAAGATGCAGAAGGTAGCGAAAACATGGGAGGCCTAAATACCCCATGTGTCCCTAATGACACACCGGGATCAGAATGTGGGAAGGCTGAAATGTCAGTGGGAGGGGCAGGGTCTTGTCGGGCACGCGCAGCTCTACGTCCACCTTGGGTAAGAACCCTCCTCGTACCACCGGCCTGAGTACTAGGACCAGTACTAGGCTCCTCGTCGAATAACTGTCGACGTAACAGTGGATCCTACAAAAAAGATTACAAAAAAAATTAATCACATGACATTATATATTCGGTAAATATATATATATATTTGAAATAATGTACTCACTGTAGGAACTAATGGTGGAATGCCCATCTCCTCCATCTGACGATTGTTCTCCGCTATTTTTTTTCTTCGTCTCTCTTTATTTGGCTGCATTTCCTGCATTTGAAAAAAAATATGTAATTAATTATAAAAAGAAAATTAATGTGTAAACCAAAAAACTAAATATATGAGGGAATGAGGGAATTCATTGGTAATTTAGCTATCATTTGTTTTAAAAGAGCTTGAATGAATTTAATAAAACATACAAGTTGTAATGTTCACCAAGTTAGAAATATTGTTTCATTTGGTTTGAATACAGTTCAATTCCAAATTAGAAAATTCAATTTAAATAAAACTGCAACCAATAAACATTGAAAATTCACATAATGGTCAAGTCAGCTAAAACATATTTTTGATCAATACTAAATAAATATGAATATTACCAACCTTAACAACCCAACTCGAGGTAAACCAAAAGAATTGAGAACATGGATGAATGATTCTATATATTTCCAACCACAACTTCAGGTTCACAATCAACTCGGACAATTGAGCTATTGGAGTCATCAAAATAAATAAATGGATTGGTTCCAATGGCAATAGGGACAGTGTCAATTCCATCATCAGCATCATCAAAAATATGTCTTGGAATTACTTCAACTATGACACCAAATTCAGGTTGAAGTTGATCATTGACATAAAAAACTTGTTTAGCCATTAATGCCAACACATATGGTTCTTCAGAAGACAGAGTGCGGGTTATATTAATTACTCGAAATCCAAAATCATCAATAAATGTGCCATTTCTCGTCATCGAATCAAACCAATGGCATTTCATCATTGTGACTCATCCATGAGAGTAATAATCCAATATTATTATTTCCTCAATGACTCCATAATAACCCACATTTTCAAGTCGCGGTCTACTATCTGATGAACTGGCATAACAATCTGTTGTGGCAGTAACCATAATACCATCATGTTGTGTTCTCATGTTTTTGGCTCGTTCAGTGACAATAAATCTGTACCCATTGATAACAATTGATTTACAGTCACGAACCACGGTATTAGGACCAAAAGCCAAAGATCTTATTTCCTCAGAGATAGAGTCAACAGACAAACTCAATACCTGCAATATAAATGACAGTTAAACTTAAGTAAATATTGAAATAATTAATTTAAACAGTAATATTTTTACCTTAAATTTTAACCAAGCAGAAAACTCATTGCTATGAAAAGTCTCTCCCCTTCTCAAGGATAAAGAACGATGCTTCCCATTTCTCATTGTTTTATGTTCCCTGTAGATAAAAAAGTATGAATAGTTTAATAGATATATATGTAAGATATACATATTCAATTTTTTTACTTGATATAGTCATCGAACAAATCACAGTTGAACAAAACTGTGCGATGTGCCATCTCCCGCTCTTCATGGCTTAATGTCTTCAATGTATATGATCCAGGAATTCCTCCAGTTTGAGGAAGTGATGGAAAACTAGGTTCAATTTTCTAATATTGTTCTTCTTCATTTCTCATTGGTCTGTTCATTCTTGTAGTAAGATCAGACAAATACATCGAATAGAAATCCATACATTCTTGAGCTAAGTAACCGTTCACGATAGAACCTTCGGGATGATTCTTGTTTCAAACATAAGACTTTAATGTGAACATATTTCTTTCATTTGGATACATCCAACAAAATGAAACAGGTCCTCTGAGAAGTATTTCAGTTGGAATATGGACAGTCAGATGCAACATGCATGTGAAAAATGATGGGGGAAATATTTTCTCCAACTCGCACAAAATTAATGGGGCATCTGTCAACATTTTTTGCAAGAAAGACTTGGACAACTTCTTAGCACAAAGATCTCTAAACAAATGGCACAACCGAATAACACCCACCCTTACATTATTGGACAAAAGATGACGGATTGCTATTGGAAGCAACTCATGCAGTAGAACGTGATAATCATGAGTCTTCAAAGATTTTAGCTTCAACTCTCTTCTGTTGACCCGTTTAGATATGTTGCTTGAATAGCCATCAGGAACTCTAATAGTCTCTAATACTTCAAAAATTGTTTTTTTTCAGTAGGTGTCATCACATAAGCACATGGAAGTTTCCATTTATTTTCACTGATACGCACAGGATGCAATTGTAGTCTGATTCCCCAATCCACCAAGTCACGTCGAGATCGTAAATCATATTTTGTCTTCCCCTTGACATTTAGAAGAACTGAAAGAAACATTTCACATATATTCTTTTCAATATGCATTACGTCTAAGCAATGAAGTAGCAAATTGGTTGACCAATAAGGTAAATCAAAAAAGATACTCCTCTTCCTCCAATTGTAACAGGTTTCTGTGGAAACATTCTTTCTATTTCCAGATTTCATTTGACCCTTCCCGAACGAAAAACTGAAATCTTTCAATTCATTAAGAACATCAGTTCTATACATATGCTGAGGTGGATCATCGGTCTTTATAGTATTATCAAATCTTCGACGATTCATTCTATATGGATGATCCTTTTGCAAAAATCGTCGATGTCCCATAAAACTGAAACTACAACGATGTTTCAGTCTTCTGGATCGTGTATTCTTCATACAAACTGGACATGAAAGTTTTCCCTTCGTGCTCCATCCAGACATCATTGCATAAGCTGGAAAATCATTGATCGTCTACATAAGTGCAGCACGCATTTGAAATATGTCTTTCGAACATGCATCGTATGTGCGCACACCCACATCCCAAAGAAGTTTCAACTGTTTTATTAAAGGTTCCATGTATACATCAATATCAATGCTGGGATCAGAAGGACCAGATATGAGTATACTCATGAAAGTGAAAGATTTTTTCATACACAACCATGGGGGAAGATTATAAATGTGTATAAAAACTGGCCATGTGCTGTGCGAAGTATGCATCTGCCCAAACGGATTAAAACCGTCGCATGAAAGATCTAGCCTCACATTACGCACGTCAGCTGCAAAATGAGGATGTCGAGCATCAAATATCTGCCATGCATATCCATCTGCAGGATGAACCAACTCATCATCAGTCTTCTTTCTCTCGGTATCATGCCATCTCATTTTTATTGATATGTCATCAGACATAAAAAGATTCTGGAGTCTGGGGATCAATGGAAAGTGCCACATTACTTTCTGTGGAACGCGGGATGGTGTTCCATCAGATTTTGACATCTAGCAGGATGTGCCACATTTTATACATTCATTTCGTTCAGCGGTTTCTTCCCAGAATAATCTGCAATCTTTCGGGAAAGCATGAATTTTGTTTCTGGAAATTCCAAGTTCTTCAACTAACTTCCATGCCATATAGTGGTTTGAGGGAATATCTGCATCATATAGAAGTAAATCCTTCAAGAGGGTAAGAATGTAATCGATTGTTGTATTATAAATCCCATACATAGTTTTTCCATGAAACAATCGGATTAAAAATTCCATCTTTTTCATTTTATCGCATTGTCGATATACTGGAGTCGTGGCAGCATCATTCAATTTTTTCACCCTATCAATATCATCATTTTCACTAGATGCATCAGTTGTCCTCATATCGACATCTTCTTGAGTCGAAATCCTTTCTTTTTCATGATGACGAAGAAACGGAAACCGATCATCTAAAAAATTCTCCATTCCAGTCCTTTCATTTTGATCATCACCAATTTGAGATTTCATTTTCTCCTCATTGTGATACCACACAAAGTAGTTTGCTTGAAAACCATTTTTGGTTATTTGGTAGCTGACTTCTTCACGACTCAACCAAGGTCTACCAACACAATTGGAACATGGGAAGTGTATGCGACCACTATCTGAAGCATTGTGAAATGAAAAATCTATAAGGCTCTCCAAATTGTTTTGAAAATCGCTTGAGATACGATCAGTTTCATACATCCAACTTCTTTCCATTCTGTAAAAAGAATTCATATAAGTCATTTTGTCATAAAAAATTCAATAGGATTGAACTTTAATAGAAAATACATTTAAGATAACGATAAAGGAAGAAAATAATCATGGTATCAACTACACATGTGAAAAAAACATACTAATGTGTTATTGAAAAAATGTAAAACCAACAAGAACTTAATGTGTTATCACATCAGAGCATGCCTCATCCCATAACCATATTAGTAGGGTATCCTCATATGTGATTTACCTTTTTGAATTAATATGCACTTCCTCACCAGGTACCTGAGTAGATTTCATAGATATAATCATCTCACATCCTGTAAGGCTTCTATTACGTATGATCTGCAGAATAATTTGACTGATCATGAATCATGCATGGGATCTTCCCATGATCACTGTAGATTATGAGAAGGAATTATGATAGGTCACGTGAAGAACATCAAACACATATTTTAGATAATTTGAGACATAATATAATAAAATAATGTATAAATATATGAAATTTGGGATAAAAGGATGGATGAAATACTAAAATATGGGAGACTAAGGTAAAGGAAATATATGTTGACCCTAATGTTCATAACATGCATCACCTATGAAATTTTATTGCACTAGGAAATTTCATCCTGTTTACAATACATTCCATTGGAAACCTATTTTGATCATTTGATGTCCCCTTGACATGTCAAATAAAATTAGATGGCACCCATGAATATGCCACCCTTGTAATGAAAAGCCTTTAATTCTCACCATACAGACTACATGTTTTCCAATAGATATGTATCTCCTTCTATATAGGGGAATCAATACATATTATCTCAGTCTCATATTAAATGTCAGGAATGTTAGATGGCTCCCTTAACACCCTCTAGGCACACCAACTAGGTCATGTGGTGTCCTCAAATCATGTCACTATGGACATAAATCACCCTTCAAGACATGTCACACTGACTCTAGAGTTTCCCTCCCAGTGTGTCAAACATGGCTTTTGATGAAAATGGAGAAGATCACCAAAATCAAGAGATTCCCTATAGGTATTACATCCATTATCATGAAATTTCTTCTAGGATCAACCAGTCAGGACTTGTGATGTCCTCCAAACATTCTGTCCTTGATCATTACAGAAACATCAGATAATCCACCGTACCCCCTTGGACACCCCGTACCCCCCCGGGATAGCCCCGCCCACCCTCCTAAACAGCCCACACCCCCCTCCCCTGCAACCCCACCACCACCACCTAGAAATACCACCCCCCTGGACACCCCACACACCCTTCCCCCAAAAGGACACCCCACCCAGACCCCCAGGACAACCCACACCCCCTGGACAGCCCCGCCCACCCCCGTGGACAACCTTTCCCACCCCCATGGACAGCCCCGCCCACCCCCGTGGACAACCCACCCACCCCCGTGGACACCCCCTACCCCCTAGACAGCCCAACCACCCCCGTGGATATCCCACCCAACCCCCTCAACACCACTTCTCCCTATGGACAGCCCCCACCCCCTTGGATAGCCCGCCCACCCCCTGGACACCCCTACCCCCCGGGGCCAGCCCACCCACCCCCCTAGACAGCCCGCCCACCCCTCCTTGACAGCACAGAAACCCCCGTGGACAGCCTGTACACCCTTGTGGACAGCCCGCCCACCCCCGTACCCCCCTGGACACCCCGTACCCCCCGGATAGCCCCGCCCACCCTCCCAAATAGCCCACGCACCCCTCCCCTGCAACCCCACCACCACCACCACCTAGACATACCACCCCCTGGAATGTGTAGAAATAACATAAAAATACATGATATATAGATAGCACAAAATACTCAACCTATGGGTTCACATTAACTACATAATCACACACTTCACTACTACCATAAAACACATAAACCACACCACCACCACACAAGACGCATATCATTTCTCACATTCATTTATAATCCACTTCATTCACACTTACATTGTCCATTCATTTAATGTTAAATTAATTAAATCCATTTACCACACATCATACACCACAAATTCATCACACAACACCTCTACACCACACAACACCACCACACATCATCACTATCATACAACTTCACATGTCACCTCCATGCCCACTAACCATCACATTACAACCCCACATATCACAATGTCCAACTGGTCACCTCAATCCCCATAAAACACCCTACAATATACAATGAAATAGAACAAAAAACATCTCATAGGGAAACATACCCCATCTTCCACAATGTACTTATTCAAGGTCCTTTATTACATTACCACTTTATTTATCATGGGCATTATAAAACAACTGATATTCCAGGGGAAACTAATTAATTAACAACATATTCATTCATTTCCCTGTTTTTCACGGTGAAATCACATCAAAATCCTAACTTAAAACAAAAATATTAGATCAATAACAATAAAAACAAGGTACCATATATGTATAAAGAATAAAATACCTGATTTGAGATGATTTAGCTGGGTTTTCACCTATTCGGATGGGGAGTTCAAGATTAGCAGAGAGTTGGAGCTCGATTGATAAATTAAAACTGAAATATGAGATCAATAACAATAAAAATAAGATAGTATATGTGTATAAATGAAAAAATACCTGATTTCATATGAGTTTTCACCTGTTCCGATGTTCGGATGGAGGGAGTTAGCGAGAGGAGGGAGAGCGGCCCCGCTGGATAAGGAATTTAGGGTTCTGTCCGAATGAGGGGAGAGTAGGCCCGCGCCTGTATTTGGGGGAATTCTTTCCCAACGGTTTAGGGGAACTGTTGGCAAAGGGGTTCTCTAGGGGGACTTTTCCCAATGGTTCACTAGAACCGTTGGCTAAAGTGTCTCCAAGACACCCCTTTACCAACGGTTTGGGGAAACCATTGGAAAAGGGGTGGCCTTTCCCAACGGTTTCACTAAACCTTTGGGAAATCCTCCCCTGGACATTCCTTTGCCAACGGTTCTATATAACCGTTGGTAAATATGTGCTACCCCAACGGTTTATGCCAACCGTTGGTAAACACCCATTGGGAAAAATCCTATTTCCAGTAGTGTCTAGGGGGTGAATTAGGGTATATATATTCATTTAGAAATTATTGCTCCCCACTAGATCTTGACCTCTTTATTATAAGGGTCACTTTGTTTTCTATTTAATGATTATATTTATCTTATCCTTTCCAAATTTATCCGAGGATGATGTATATAATGTAAAGCAGGAAGGAAAACGCAAGGACACATATATTTTTACTTAGTTCACCCTCACTAGACTACATCCAAGGAGAAAACAAAGACAACATGCCAAAAAACCAAATTTACTATGGACCACTACCAATTGTTGGTTTGGGCTAGATCACTTCTACACCTAGGTTTCATTCCTTTACAATGTTTGGGATCAACATATTTATTTCTCAAGGGTCACTCCCTAACTCTCTTTTGATGGCTCACTTCTAGTGGAAAGGATCACCTTATTCCTATTCCTTTTCTGAATGCTCTATAAGGGATGCACACAGTGTTTATAGACATATAGTTCCCACATAATTTATGGACCTATAAGTCCCTTCATTGTAAATAATTATTCCATCCTCAATTGTATGTAGATACTCTATTGAAGTCCTTTATGGGATTCTCCTTCACTTTTGTAAAAACACATGAATGAAACACTTCCAATTTCTAGACAATTGTAATAGATATATCTTTACTATAGAAACATCATTTACCTATTCTTTGGAAATATATTTAAGAGATTACAATTCTTCCTTTTACTGCCTTGAATTTACCAGTGAATAAAATCCTTCTAAAAGTATTATCGAAAGGTGTAGGTCCTCTATTTTATTCATATTATTCTTCTTGTGAATTAATATATGAAAATGATACTTATCATAGGGTAATATAGGAACGTATCTCCATGAATAAGATTCTAGTGTGATACCCCTACATGAGACCTTTGTGTGTAACTCCTTGTGCAAGGTCTTGGCGTATACCCTTGTGTGAGTTCCTGGCACATACCTTGTTCACACTTTACAGGAGATCCTGGCACGAACCCTATTCGTGCATTACGTGAGATCCTATCATGAACCCTATTCATGATTTATGTGAGATCCCATCATGAAAACTTTTATCTATTTTTATGATATCCTAGCACAAACCCTATTTTCACTTTTCACCAGCTCCTGGAACACACCCTATTCATGTTTTGCGCAAGACTTTGTTCATATCATGAAGAATACTTACACAATGTATATTACTTTATGAGTTCTCTGTGTGAATCTACTTCTATAGATATTTATATGAACCTCCTTCTAAAATGTTTTATTAGATATAACAATGACAAAAAACTTATTCAGTGTTTAAAGATGGGTTAGGGGGTATTTTAGGCAGAACACCACTACCTTAACTCTAAATATTATGGACAACAATCTATTTCAATTCCAAAACAATTTGAATCTCATACTCTATGAGTCTCTATCACAAGTTCAATTTACAATCATGTGAATTTTATGAATGTCGTCTTATAATTCATCATGTGATCCATCAAAAGATCTAAAGACAATCATAAGAGCTATGTGAGATCTCATCACAAGATCTAAAGAAAATCATGCGCTTTGTGAGATACCATCCAGAGGTCATATGACAATCATAATTTGTCATCATGCACTTTAGAAGATATCGAACGACCAGAAGATAAATAAATCATTTCCATATTTTTCTTTTTCTTCATGATATTTTGTAAGATAAAACATCTCATAGTCCATATGATCAGATATTTGTGCTTTCATGAGATCACTTAAAAAATTCACACTTTCATGAGATCAGATAGTTTGTGCTTGCATGAGATCAAACAGTTTGTTCTTTCAAGAGTACAAACATTCATGCTAATTCTTCATGCCTTCTTTGAAAAGAAGCCTTCATCAACAAACTAAATCCTTGTAAAAAACACAATAAAGACAACAGAATATTCATGAGGGATTTTTAACTAACATAAATCCATCCTAATAATTCATTTGGTTCTTACCTAAGGAAGTTGTCTGAAGAATAGGTAATGATCTTAACAGAGAATTTCTATTTTATTTCTTCTTCCAAATCCTGAAAATAATATTAAATTATGGTTATATAATAACACCAATATATACCATATACTGATATTTTAATGTGTTAATGGAATAACCAGAATTCATATACTATTCAATCAAATGGTATATTAAATCATCTTTTGTGTGTATGATGGACTACAACTTCACAAACTTGTGGCATTCGTTTTCAAATATCGACTTCCACAAAATGAAATAATGATGGATTGAAAGTATATAAATATGATATTTTTAACATACATAAAATTATGGAAATATTATATCATACATATATGTTTTACTTTACATTCCTCTGGGGATATGATAATGTCGCTCGTGTGTATAACAGACTACCAAGTTACGATGTAATGTGATTTATTTTTGACTAACGCTTCACATGAAGCTAATAAGGAAAAAGTTAATGAATATATGTTATATGAAATAAATAATTAGTATATTCATGAAATATTTTTTATTATGAAATTATACTATATATACCATTTACTTTTACCTTTATACCCACTGAGAAATGATAACACTATTCGTGCATTTGTGTGGACTACAACATCCACGAAGTGATGTGATTATTTTCCCATCACCACATAACAAGGATGATATATATAAGTATATTTAATGGAAAATATGTAATTTATTATATTATTATAATTATGCGAAGGTAAAATATTTCTTAACTTATTTGCATAATGATCAGGGAAAAATAGAAATGTTACTCATGTTTACGTACAACCTATCGTCTCCATTACCATAACATTGTTTATTTTTCATAACCATAATTAATTATTGGTTTTATAAGTATTAATTATTTATAATTATGAAAAATATTTTATTATTATTATTCTGTATATGTTGAAATAATTACCTCATTAACCATAGGTGATACACTATAGGCATTTTGAAACAATGAACTAAACGTCTTCCAAACACCCGATGTGGACTTAACAAATTATGAATTTTAATATGTCATTAAAATGAAATAAAATAAATTCTTTTATTATATAGTATTAATCCTTGTAAATGTTTTTATGAAATAAAATAATTGATGTATATTTATTATATAAGAGTTAAAGCATATATGGAATGATCTGACTCAATGTAAGGGGTTCTTATCTCACTTTTACTTCTATGAGACATATGCCATATTCACAACTTATTTATATTTTGTGGTGTATATAATAAAAATGAATATATTTTAATATTATTTTGATGAATTTATTTTGGATTTATGAATCTATATGATTTTACCTCTTTTATGATGTTTTTATCCAAATATTATAAACGCAGTAAGGGATTCTATCTCAATTTCCTTTCATTGTGGAATATTTTATTATTATGAACCTAATTTATTTTATATGGTGTATTTACATACATTATGAAATATTATATTTTGAATAATTTATAATTCATAGTATTTTAGGTTTAAATTTGAATTATTTCATATAAGGGGATTTGATTTGAATTTTACCAAGTGGAAAAGGGTTTCTTAACTCAATTTACTCTCATTGTGTTATAAATATTTTCCATTTACTTTTTTATGCTATGAATATATGTGAATTTATCTCTAAATTGTTTTATTATTTATTTCTATTTTTTTATATTTAATTTTATTATATATAATCACTCAATTGATTAATACTTAATTCAATGAAATGATCTTTGTGAGGTCTATTCATCTCATATTATATTTCCTTGGTAAATATATTGATGTTATGCACCAAAATCATTTTATGAGGTTTATATAATTCCCATTTTAGATGTAATATCAGGAATCCCATTATTTTTATAATACTTAAATAATCATTTTATTTTATTATTTCATGGGGATTATGATTGAAGATTTACCAAAGTAAAAAAGTATTTATGTTACAACTCCTTTCTTTTTGGATTGTTTATTTTGAAGGTTCCTTTAGAGGAAATCATATGATTTTATTTTCATGAGCTATATCACTTGCTTATACACTGGTTATGAATTTGGTTAAAATGTATAATTTACATTTCCTCCCTTTTTGATTAAAGAAATATCAATAAATTCATTTGTATGTGATAATGACCATTCATTTTATTTTATATCATCTATCATTCTCTTCCATATCCACGTTTTATGATTTTTTCCAAAAATTTTATTTTAAAAGAATGTTTGATTTATGAAATCCATTTTAAGATATATTTTAATTAATTTTAAATGGGTTTAATGGGTAACTTCTTAATGTTTTTTAGAAATTTCAATTTTCAATCCCTTTTACAAAATGTTTTGAAAAGGTTGTTTACTTTTAAAATTTATGACATGAATATATATTAAAACCTTCAAGTACATTATTTACCTTAATTTTTTATTTAGATATTTCAAATATTGTTTTCAATGAAAATAATTTCTTTCAAAATTTTGTGATTTTTTAATTTTTAATAGTGATTTTCAAAATAAAACTTATTTTCCTCATTTTTTTAATGATATTGTAATGGTATTTCCATTCATCAACATTAACAATCCTTGATGTTTAAAATGATCCAATTTGGATATTTTTTAATGATAGCATCCTCATTCATTATCTAGATAGATTAGGATGGTTTCAAAGAGATTGTTATAGAACCCATTTATTTTATACAGGTTAACCATGTTTCAAAGATATTGTTATAAAACCCATTTCTTTTCCACGAGTTAATTAGGTTTCAAAGAGATTGTTATGAAACCCAATTATTTTTTATAGGTTAATCACAAATCAATTTTATTGTTATGGGACCCACTTATTTTCCATGGGTTAAGCATGTTTCAATGATATATTCACGGAACCTGTTTATTTTCCAAGGGTTAATAATCTTTCAAAGAGATTGTTATGTAACACATTTACTTTTCCACAGGTAAATCATATTTCAAAGATAATTTTTAGAACTTATTTCTTTTACATGTGTTAATAAAGTTTCAATGAGACTTCTATGAAACACATTTCCTTTTCACTCATTAATCATGTATCAAAGATATTGATATAGAACCCGTTTCCTTTCTATTTGTTAATCATATTTCAAAGAGATTATTATTTAACCCATTTATTTTCCATGGTTCAATCATGTTTCAAAGATATTTTCATAAAACCTATTTCTTTTCCACTATTTAATCTTGTTTTGAAAGGAATAATTATTTTTTATATGGGTTTTATTTACGTTATAATTCTCGATCATTATTTACGAAGGGTTGAGCCCCATTATAGCTCCCTGGTGACCCTGATATTGATTATATAACGGGTCGAGAACCATTATATCTCAATATATGAAGGGTTAATGACTATATTAGTTAATAGGTGATACCGATACAACTTATATGATTGGTTGAGAACCATTAAGTCTCAAGATATGATTGGTTAAGGCCCATTATAACTTACAACTGAGCCCAATATAGATTATATTTTTAGAGTAAAATTTTTAGTTCATTTTGATTCAATTATATTTTTTGAAATGGATTTTAAACCTGAATTTAGTATAAAAATATTTTTTATTTTCAAACTATATTTTCCAAATAATAGTTTTTCATTGAATTTTTCCATTTTAATTTCAAACTAACATTGAAATATTCTATGATTTTAAGTTTTAAAAATAAATTAAACATTTAAAATCAGGTGGAAAAAATTATATAACCGTTTATTTTTATTTTTAGACCATATTAATAAAAAAATTAGTAATTTTTTTCCACATTAATGGATAAATAATGTAATTAAAAGTTAATAATAAAATGATTAGATCTATTAAATGACCGATATACTTACTTAAATCATATTGAATAAGTATATTTCAACATAATCATCCAAAGGTCAAATTTTTGACATTTTGGAGCCACTTGGATAAGATTATGATCTTTATAATATTTTATTTAATGAAAAGTAAAACATGTCACACTCTTATTTTTTATAAGTGTAGTATTTTTAATATGTCATTTTCTAGAGAATATGTTCGACCATAAATAGTAAATTGAAGTATAATTTTATATTCATCATGATTTTTTTTAATTTTTAGAGAAAAAATAACTACCATAAGTTCTTTCACAATGATGATGCTATAATTATTTAATTAATTGAAAAATAAAATTAATGATAATAAAAATATTAAAAGTTTAATAATTTGAGATAATTAAGGTCATCCAATAATTTTATACATTATAATATCATTTTGAGCATTTTTTAAAATAATTGGTTCTAATTATAAGTGTTTTATTTATTTTATTAATGTTAATGTAACAAATAGTGTCAAAATTGACACTAACTATATTTTATGAAAATAATATTTTAATAAATTATTTAAAAATAATAAAAATATTAATTAAAAAAATGAGATAATTTATTTTATAAAATATCATATATTTTCCATTTATGTCCAAATTTACAACTTATAAGTAAAAATTACAACCATTAAATATTAAAAAGTATATACCTTAGTTAAAATTTAAATAGGTTAAGTAAATGTTAATGAAAATGATAAGGTTTAAAATTACCCCAATACGTGACTAAAATGTATTTTATTATGTTATTAAAACACTAAAACAAATTTTATTTAAATAAAATTCCATTTTGAGGTATTTTTATTGAGATTGAATTTAGTATAAATTAATCTTTTGAGAAATTCCAAAGGTGGCCTCACCTAAATTTTAAAAGGGAACCTCCTCCCTTACATAATTTCACCACATTTATCCTTATATATCTACCATAATCTGAAAACGACTCTTATCCACTTCAATATACACATTATATAGGTTATTTTCTTCCCAAAAGACCAATCCTATAGCCCTTTGGAGGATATCTAGAGGAGCTATTTTGAAGAAGAGGTAATCGCTCTAACTAATCACTTTTTTTTCTAATCTTATTTACCTCCTTTAAATCTGAGATAAAAATCATAAAATAATAACTTCAATACACTAAATATTACTAAATGTTATTATGATTATGAAAGAACCATTATAGACCTCTTTTTTCATCAAATAATAAGTTAAAGTATCACTTGTGCATACGTATGGGTTACCATTTCCACGTAGCGATACAATTAATTTCTCATAACCATATTTTATGGATGGGTATTATGATGGGTTTAATGTTTAAATATTATATTTTGAAAATAATAATAATAATTTAATTATAATATCATATCTCCCTTTTTATTATCCAATCTTTTGGGAAATAATAACGTTGCTCATGCGTACATGTGGACTACCATCTCCATGATGCAATGTGATTTGTTATTAATCTATATTTAACATGGATGGTAATAGGGATAAATTTGATAATTATATATGATATATATGATCTAAAAATTATTATTTAAAGAAGAATTATTACATAACTTTCTTTCATTCAATCAGTTGAAAAATGGAAGCAACGTTCATGCATATATAAGGCCTACCATCTCCTTGAACAGTTTAATTAATTTTTATATCTCTAATTTTTATGAATGATTATAAATATGTATATAATTATTATATAATAATTTTACACCATTATTCAAATTATTAAAATTACGGGACCATGATAAAATTATAAAGACTAGGACTACCAAACAAAAATATGCTTTGGAAACAAAGCAATTATCACCTACAGTATTGATTTTATTAAAAAATCATTAATAAATAGGCGATAAGATGTCATAAATAAATCATAAATGGAATTATATATATATATGGTTATGGAATAAATGTATAAAAAATCCATATATATTATACAGGATGTTTGAATATGAACAAGGAAAGGAAAGACTTTATGTAATGGTTTATATCCTAATCTCATAATTATCTGAGATTGTAATGTTTATGTATCTGCTTGGTAACATTTATATTCCATGTAAATTTTTTATAATTTTTTTTTCCAAAATGGTTTTTAATATTCTCCTATAATTTTTTAAAATGATTTTTACACATTTTTTAAATTTTACAAAATATTTTTAATGGAATATTTGTGTCATTTTATAAACAGGGTTCTTTATAACTTTTCCCAAAAAAATATAAATGGAATGTTTTATTAACTTATATGGTATGAGTGGATTTTACCATTTAAATGAATTCTTGATGATTTTAAGTGTCTTTTAAAATACTAAAAGGTTATTTTCTATGAAAATGTTGCCTTTATAATTTTTTTCCTTAAAAAATGATTTCAAAATAGAAAAGATATTTTCCCTAATAATTGTATCAAGTGATATTTCAAAATAATTTTCCATCTATGATAACATTATTTGATGTTAATTTTTATTTTATTGGGATATTATCCAATAATACTATACTTATTCTTTATCTGGATTTTTTATGTTTTCACGATGTTTATGAATCCTATTTCTTTTCCATGAGTTAAGTTATGATGAAATGTTTATAAAACCCATTTATTTTTTTTGTGTTCATATATGATGAATGATTTATGATATTGGGGAACACACACACACAAATATATATATATATATATATATATATATAATTTTCATTATGTGATGGTTGGGAACTATAACTCCCTCCAATGCATTGAGTAATGAGTTATATATCATGAGGTAGTTAATGGAAACTAGTCGATGTGCTTGATCTGCTCTGGGAAATAACTCGATGCGATTTATTTTTTATTAGAAAAAATTAGATGTTTTTTAATATGTTATGGGAAATATGTGATGATACCAAATTCAACTATCTTGGTAGTTAATATTTATATAAGAATTGGTTTATATAAATTATGATGATTATACACACAAGAAGTTATGGTTCATGATTAATTTATGATTGATTCTCATTCTTTTGATTCATGTATTTTGAAATGTTAATATTTTATGCCAATATCATGATTATGTTATTTTAAATATTAGGAATAAACATTTTAATTTATGGAGAAGATATCATATCCTTATTCTTATCTTATTATTTTATATGATCATCAATTGATATCTCCCATGTTTACCATTATCGAGAATCTAAGCTCACCCTTTTGTTATGTTTCCATTCCCCAGGATATAAAGAATGATATTAAGTAAGATATGTTAAAAAGGTTATAATTGAGAAAAAATAAGTAGGAAATGATTTATATATTTATTGAACTAGTTTTTTATGTTTACTTGTTTTCAAAATAACTTCACCTTTATAATCCTAATGATTGTGTTGATGTAATGTAATGAATATTAATCTAAAAAGATGTAATATCTTTGTATAAAAGTCATGGGTTGTTATAGTTGGTATCTTAGTACAGGTTTAGTAAAAATTTGGAAACTAAGAATTGAAAATTTTAAGGATAAGTATATCTATAGGATAAAATCCATTTTTTTATAATGATCATTAATGACCTAGGTTAAAACTATGTTTTCATAAAAATAGGTATTGTGATTTAGAAATCCTATAAATTATTTTTTATGATTATGTGGTTTTCAAATATGACTATTATTTCCCAAAATATTCTTTTTTTAGTCATGGATGGACATAAAGGAATTTTATTAATACTGAATGTGATGTAAAATGTAATAATTGCCTACATAAGAAACCAAATATTATCGGTACTAGAATATAGAATATTGGAGCTATGCTCACAATACATTCTCCGGATATGAATGATGTTGAGATTAAAAATTATAAAATTAGGGAAAAAAGACTATATAATATTTCATGAGGAAACATTCAATTTTTTAGTGGATTTTCTAATCCAGCAGTGGTTGAGAGATTAAACAACACAATTGAGAAAATATTTTCTATTCTTCAATGCTGAGTATATGAAGAGTTTTCCTAACTGTTTATTATATGGAAGGAGAAACATGTTAATGGTGGAATATTATTAAGAATAAAATGAAATTAAATGAAATTTAATCCATAAATTGAGATGAGTTTAAGGGGATATTCCTCAAATTCTACATTATTATCATCCAATATTTTGGGAAATGATAACGTTGCTCTTGTCTGTATGTGGACTACCATCTTCACGTTGTGATATGATTTGATTTTATTTTATATTTCACATGGATGGTAATATTGATTAATTTTATAAATATAAATGATAATCCGGATACTATAATTATTCTCTAAAAAAGAAATATTATATTCCTCTCTTTTATTACATCTGTTCAAAAATGGAAATAATTTTCATGCGTACGTACGACCTTCCATCTCAATGAATGGTATAATTAATTTTTCTATCTAAAATTATTCTGAATGATTATAAATAAGTATATAATTAATATATATGATTTTTATACCATTATTAAAATTTTGGAAATCATGGTACCATGATAAATTAATAAGTACCAATCCGAAACATACTTGGAAAATAAACTAGTTATCACCTGAAATAGTGATTTTAATAACAAATTATTAATAATATAGGGATAACATTGTATAAATAAATCATAAATGGTATGAAATATATATGGTTATGGACTAAATTTAAAATAAATCCATATTTATTATATTATATGTTTTTACATGAACATGGAAAGGAGATACTTTAGGTAAGTGTTTATTTCACAATCTCATCATTATCCGAGATTTTTATGTTTAATTCTCCACTGAGGAATATTTATCTTTTATGTAAATTGTTTCTAAAAATATTATAAAATGGGTTTTTCAAATTCTAATAAAATTGTTTAAAATAAATTTTACCTATTTTTTACTTTTTAAAAAATGGTTTAAATGAAAACTTTTTTTCATTTTCTAAACAAGGTTTGTTGTGACTCTTATGAATAAAATACCAAAGGAATGTTTTTTAACTTATAATAAATGAGAGTATTTTAAATATATCATGAATTATTAATTTTTATAAGCTTCATTTACAATATTATATGGTTTTATTAAAAGAATTTTTTTCCCTTTATAATTTTGGATATTTTAATAAAATTATTACTAAATAGAAAGGATATTTTCCTCAATAATTATTTCAAGTGATCCTTCAAAATAACTTTCCTTATAAGATAACATTATTTGATGTTATATCTAAATTAATGGGGATATGATCCTATAATACCATCCACATTATTTATATGAATGGTTTATATTATCATGATTTTTATGAATCTTGTTTCTTTTCCATGAGTTATGTTATGATGAAATGTTTATGAAACCCATTTATTTTTATATGTTATGATATGATGAATGATTTATGATCCTATGGAAAATATATGATTAATTATCATTATGTTATGGTTGGTACCTATATCTCAATCCAATTCCTTAGGAAATGAATTATATATCCTTAGATAGTTAAGGGGAAAAGTTGATGTTCTGGATCCACTACGGGAAACAAGTTGATGTGCTTGATACATTATGGGAAGAAAGTAAATGTGAATGATTAATTATGGGAAACATAGTTTGATACCTGATCTGATAGCCTTGTTAGTTAACCTTTACATATATGATGATTTCTATATATTATTATGATGCCATAAACCTGAAATTAGGGTTCATGATTAAGTTATAATGAATCATCATTATTATGATTCATGTATTTGGAAATGTTTATGATTTATTCCACAATTCATTATTATGATCTTTTAAATATTAGGAATTAACTTTATAATTTATGATCAATATCAAATTCTCTTAGGCTTATATTATGATTTTATATGATCATCAATTGATACCCCCCATGTTTATACTTATTGAGCATCTGATATCACCCTATAAATACCAGGAAATTCCGTGTAAAATATTTTTATATGGGAAGTTTATGAGTCCATGAAAATTGACGGCGCGTGATTTCGAGTCCCGGTGTTCCCAGAATGAATTTATGAAAAAAATTTCGAGTACTTTTGGTAAATGTGAAAGTGGGTTTTTTTAACTTTTGAACCGGTGATCAGAATTGATATCCGAGGACACCGTTGAACGCGCAACACCGATATTCGCTTAAGGAGACCTTCACCTCGACCGCAGTTGGTCGATAGTGGATGTTAGTTTACGTGTTTTTCATGGATATAAAAATAAAATGAAGAATAAATTTTATTTTATTTTTATTGAAACCTCTCTACATGGGTTATGGAGGTGGGGACCACCCAAACTAAAAACCCCCAAATTGAATTGTAGTGGTGGGGACCACCTGAACCCTCTTTAATGGAAGAAAACCTTTCAACTCCATATTTAATTAATTGAGCCAATTAAAAATTAATTAAATGTGTCAACATTTAATTGATCCAAATAAAATTAATTAAATGTGTCAACATTTAATTGTGCACACATAAATTAATCTGTTAAACATATTTTTAATTCATATTGGCGCCTCTTTACCTTTGATAGGGTTGGGTTGGAAAATGCTAAGGTGAGAACTTGGGATAATTGTGGAGGATCATTCTCTCCAACAAAGAACACCTCCCAATGATGATCATTCTCCAAAGAAGAATGATCCATCTTCTCCGATGAAGAACACACCATCTCCAAAGTGGGAATTCTTCAATGACGACGAACCGACGTCCATCCTTTCCTCATCACCGACGTCAAAAAACCTTCGAGGTAGGGGTGTGATTTCAATTAATCATCGTTAAATTTTCTTTCACACTGAATCTCCTCCCAAGAGACACTTGGTACCACTCTAATGTGGCGGGTACGGGCCAAACGAACACGGACTGACCTCTCCGAAAATCTTTGCGGTTCTTGATGTGTTCTTCAAGATGGAGGCGGACGGCAACCGACACCGGTGGGGCTCGAGAACGGCGGTCGGAACCATGTCTGAGCACGACGAAGGTAGAGGCGCGACTGCGCTGTTGGAGAATGGCCACAATGGAGCAAGGGTGGTGGTCGTCGGAGGTCGGCCACACGAAGGGGATGGTGGCGCGCGTCTATGCCACCCATCGAGAAAGAGCCGCGACTTTTTGCTGTGGTGGCGATGGGAGGGTGGCCAACTAAGTCGGCCACTAGAAAAGGCAAGGCGTGTGACCACGCCACACATAGAAGGGGGCTGGATGTCCGGCCAGCCACGGCGGGCCGCCGTGCCGTGGGCCAGGCCACGTCAGTGTGCCGGGCCGGACCCAGCAGGCTGGGTCGGGCTGGACCCAGACCAACTTCGACCCATTTTTTCTCTTTCGGCCATATCTTGAGCTTCAGGTGTCCGTTTGAAGAATCGTCTATGGTGGAAGAAACCATGGATCGAGATAGTCCTTTTGATATACCCCACACAAGTTTTAGATAATGTTGGGGTACAACCAGGTTCGATCGAACATGAATCCAACCAAGACCTCGGGTCAAAAAGGCCAATAACATAGAGACCGGATGTCTGATTGACACACCGTTTGGTGCGTTTAGACCCCTTTTACATGGTGGTCGTTTGGAATATTTCATTGTGGGACTTCATGGGAGTTGGAGTATTGACCCGTGAATTGAGGAGTGGACCATCCTAGAATCAAGCGAGCTTAGTGTGGGAACCCTGTAGCTGGCTGTAACATGAGAAAGGGATCCTATGTGGGTCTATTCTTGCGATCCTTTGTGGGTATGTGTTCAAGAGTCTCACTTGGATCCTCTCTAGGAATCCACGTGGGACTACTCTAGGATCCTACGTGGGTCTGCTGTACTAGGATCTTATGTGGGTCTAATGTTGTACTAGGATTTTATGTGGGTCTGATGATGTACTAGGATCCTCTTTGGGTATGATGATTTAGGATTCTACGTGGGTCTCATTTTAACAGAGTATGATGAATTAGTATTTACATATAATCATATTTACTGCTGTATCTAATCTATACCTGGTGTGAGTTTATTCTTTACATTTATGGTAATCTTCTATGTGGCGTACATTTGTGGTACCTACCTTCGTGGTGATACCTTTGACTTATTCTTTTGTGTGGCATACCTGTGTGGTACTTACCTTTGTTGTGGTAACTTTGTGGTATTATTTTGTGTTGAATAACTGTGTGGTACTTACCTTCATGGTGATTCCTTTGTGGTATTTTTCTGTGTGGCGTACCTGTGTGGTACTTACCTTCGTGGTAATCTTTCCGTTGTGGAACAAATGTACATTGGATAAGGATTTGGGCCTTATGTTTCCTCATGAATGAGATGGGTAATATTTGATAACTTAGGTACATGTATGGGAATATACCTAAGTAGGGTTGTCACTGGTTTACATACTTTTTGGTTTATCCTTTGTGGATTTTGTGAGACCTTGAGGGTCTTGGGGTCCCTACTGAGTGTCGTTATACTCAACCCTGCACGGGCTATGCCCACACCTTGTTGTGTTTGGTGAAGATGAAAGAAAGTGATAACTGAGGATGAGAGTACCAGGAGTGGAGGTAGCATGGAGGTGGACCTTAGATGAGGAGTACTGCAGAGACGACTGTTTGATATCTGTACCTACCCTACAGGTAGGATCCTTGTTGGGTGTTCACCAGAGTTGTTCATCTTACCTTTACTTTCCAGTTTTCTTGTACTTTCCTGTTGGGCTTGTATTCTGGCCCCTTTTACATACAGTACAGAGTCTTTTTACTATTTAGTTTACTCATGTACATATCTTGCAGTGTTCTTGGTTGCATGAGTTTATAAGTTATAAAGGCAATGCCTTCCCAGTTTTAGGGAATACGCCTTCATTGCTAGTCACCGGCTCCTGTCCTATGGAAGGTGAGCTTGGGGTAGTCACGACACGGGCCCTGGGGGACGGGTCATGACAAATTGGTATCATAGGAGTCGGTTCTACCATGGAACATTAGAATCTGATCTTTTAACGGCAATAGTGTTAAGTTTAGTGAGTGTGGTTATCAGTTTAGGGAATCTAGTGTTGGTGCGGCAACCGACATATCCTACACCAAGACCCTAACTTCTGATTTTCCCAGTGCACGAAAACACTGATTGCATGTGTGTTTTGAAATTTTTTCTATATGATCTCTTTGATTCAGCTCACCAGGTATAACTTACTGACTGTGGCACACCTGTTCCTTTTCAGGATATCTCCCTGTAGACAGCCAGCTAGGGTTCCGAGTATAGTACGCGATGATAGCCCACCGAGCGACAAGGAATCGGTGCAGGGCCCTTTATTAGTATGGGCACCAGTGGAGGCACCAGCAGTACCATTACCCATTGGTCCACTGATGCCACCAGCCCCAGTAGTAGAGAGTGCACACCGCATGATCACGTTGCACGAGTTTTAGGGCCAGTGGCCACCCAGGTTCAGGGATGAGACGGACCCACATGCGGCTGAGGATTGGTTGGAGGTCGTGGTGAGAGTCTTCTGATTGGTCGGGACACTAGCTGATCTCATGGTGATCCTTACTGCCATTCTTTTACTAGATGAAACAGGCAGATGGAGGAGCTTGATGCTCCAAGCTCACGATGAGGTGACGCTTCTCTAGGAAGACTTTGAGAGCCTGTTTTGGGAAGTGTTTGTCCTAAAAACTCTACGCACAGTACGCATACATGAGATTCTTCATCTGCAGTAGGGAAGCATGACTATGGCGTAGTACTCAGTGAGGTTCACCGACCTCTCACACTACTCCACCGATATGGTGTGGGACCCATTCTTCAGGTCCCAGACCTTCGAGTAGGGACTCAGGCGGGAGAACATGGCTTCAATGATTTCTCTCAGCATCCCGACGCAGGCGGGGGTGTTAGAGCGAGCCCTTTCAGTGGACAATTTTCTTTCTAAGAAGTCACCAGCAGCGAGACCCTCCACCGGGCATCACATAGCAGAGTCTTCTACAGTTGGAAGAAGATATATGTCACATAGGTCTAAGAGGACTAGACCTAAAGGTGGAAAACTACAGGATACAGAGTTGGTTGTGCGGGGAACCGGAGATAGAACTAGTCATGCGAGGAGCATGCAGTGTTACACATGTGGCGGGCAGGGTCACATGGATTGTTTCTGTCCGACCCACCATACGGATGATCAGTATATGGTTGAAGAACCACCCAGGAAGAGATAAAGGTTTGACCGAGGAGGTCTACAGGGAGCAGGCAGACGTGGCAGAGGAGCTGGCTGTGCAGCTGGCAGTGAGCGGCGATTTGAGGTGTTACCGCCACCACCACCAGGTGGTCCACCCCGACCACAGGGGGTAGGTGGACAGGGGAAATCTTAGCTCTAGGAAGCTGAGGCCTATGACCATGGAGATCCATAGATGATATGAGGTACGATCTGTGTCTACTCCACCTTAGATGCAGTACTTATATACACATGTACTAGTCATTCTTTTATTGCCACTGTCCTCATTTGGAGCTCGGATATTCCGATAGAACTGTTGGCTCGATCTTTACGGACAGAGATTCTTACGGGAGAGGATTCGATGATTACGCACTGAAACTAGCAGTGTGAGCTTACTCTAGTAGGAGAGAGCTTCGGCTGGGATCTCCTAGTAGCGGCATCGAGGCCTTACGGCATCATCTTGGGTATGGACTGGTTATCTGCATTCCATGCCCAGATCGACTGTTTTGGGTAGAAAGTGTGGTGTGTCCGCACTGATGGGACTAGGTGTAACTTCACCGGTGAGAAGGGAGACTTTATAGCACATGATGGACTTAACCAAAGGAGAGTATAACCAATCACTCATTAGTTGACTAGCCTTACCCTCGGAGTAGTTGATGTGGAGAGACCGAGCTATCCTATAGTGGTGTACCAGTACATGAATGTCTTCACTGATGATGTTTCGGGTCTACCTCCTCAGAGAGAGGTTGAATTTTACATTGACTTGTACCCCAGGATGACACCGATATCTACACTAGCGTATCAGATGGATCTTGCGGAGCTTTGTGAGCTTCAGGTACAGCTGGAGGACTTACAGGGGATGGGGTTTATCCAGCCCAATGTTTCTCCTTGGGCAGCCCCGATTTTGTTCTCCAAGAAGGAGTATGGGAGCTCAAGACTTTGTGTTGACTATTGGCACCTAAACTTGGTGACCATGAAGAACAAGTACCCACTCTCGAGGATTTATGACATCTTTTATTAGTTTAAGGGAGAACGGTGGTTCTAGAAGATGGACCTCATATTAGGATATCACCAGATCGGAGTACGGGAAGAGGATGTGTAGAAGATGACTTTCAGATGTCGGTATAACCATTATGAGTTTTTGGTCATGCCATTTGGCATGACCAATGATCTAGAAGTGTTCATGGGTCTCATAAACCTAATCTTTGATCAATACCTTTATTTCTTTGTAGCAGTCTTCATCGACGACATTCTGATATACTCAGCTACAAAGGAGGAGCATGCCTATCATTTACAGATAGTTCTGGACACACTCTGAGAGCAGTAGCTTTATAGTAAGCTCTCAAAGTGCCAGTTTTGGATATGAGAGGTTCAATTTTTGGGATAGGTCATCTCAGATGCTGGAGTTGTGGTGGATCGAACAAAGATTGAGGAGGTACTTGCTTGGGAGCCACCTAGGAGTGTGACAGAGGTATGAGGACTCTTGGGTTTGGATGGATACTACCAGAGATTTGTGCCAGATTTCTCCAAAGATTCATCACCTTTATTAGCTTTGATAAACAAGGGGAAACCCTTCGTGTGGTCAGAGAGATGCCAGCGAAGTTTTCAGAATCTGAGGAAGAGGCTGACTAGTGCCCCCATCTTAAGGCTTCCAGAAAAGGGCATTGGGTATGTAGTCTACTGCGACACATGAGGGACCAAACTCAGATGTGTCCTGATTCAGGAGTGAGCAGTTATCGCGTATGGTTCTGGAAAGCTGAGACAACATGAGGAGAACTATTCTAACCATGAACTAGAGTTAGCATCATTGGACTTCTCCTTGATGATGTGGAGACATTACTTGATGGGTGAAAATTTTACAGTCTACTTTGATCACAAGAGTTTTAGGTATATCTTCTCTCAGAACGACCTGAACCTGAGACAACAACGTTGGCTTGAGTTCCTCCAGGACTATGACTTCGAGATATTCTATAATCCTAATAAGGGGAATGTGGTAGCAGATGAACTCAGTAGGAGATCTGGTATACAGTTGCTAGGTGAGGCGATGGAGCAGCTGGCCGCTTTGCAGATATCCTTTGTGGATCGAGATGGAGCATCTTTTCTTCAGTCTCTTACAGTCACTACCCCACTTCTTTAGTGAGAAAGGGAGGCACAACATGGGGACACTGACTACAAGGCTCGATGTGTTTATATATCCTCAGGGTAGGCACCTGATGTATTTTTTGAAGGTGGGGAGCATGTCATCCTCTCCAGAGGAGCGATCGTGGTACCCGTGTCTCTTTGGGAGGAAGTGCTGAGGGAGTTCCCCAAATCTCCACTAGCGGTACATCTAGAAGTAGAGAAGATGTACTAGGACCTCTGATGACAACATTGGTGGCCGGGAATGAAAAAATCAGTAGCATATTTTGTCTCTCGGTGCCTCACTTGTCAGCAAGTGAAGGTGAAGCATCAGGTACCAGTTGGCCTAGTCAAGACTTTAGAGTCTACAGAGTGTAAGTGGTATGTGATATCCATGGAATTTGTGATAGGAAATCCATGTACATCCAGGGGTCATGATTCTATTTGGGTGATCATCGACCGACTCACCAAGTCGTCCCACTTCCTACCGATCAGAGAGCATGGTTCAGTAGAGAGTTTGGGAAGCCTCTATTTGTAAGTGATTGTGCAACTACATGGAGTACCATTGACGATTTTATTAGATCATGATGCACATTTTACTTCCCAGCTATGGAAGGGGATGCATGAGGCTTTTGGGATGTAGCTTCGTTTGAGCACTGCCTTCCATCCTCAAACAGACGGCCATACTGAGCGGACCATTCAGACCCCTGAGGACATGCTGCGTGCTTGCATCCTTGACTTCGGTCGTAGCTGGGAGGATCACTTACCTTGGTTTAGTTTTCATACAACAAAAACCATCACTCTACCATTGGGATGGAACCTTTCGAGGCGTTGTACGAACGACCATGAAGATCGCCTTTGGGATAGACTGACCCAAGGGAGTCAGCACTCATAAGACTAGATATGGTATAGGATACCACAGAGAAGGTGTAGATCATCTAGGAGCGGATGAA
Source organism: Viscum album (assembly GCA_963277665.1). Lineage (NCBI taxonomy): Eukaryota > Viridiplantae > Streptophyta > Magnoliopsida > Santalales > Viscaceae > Viscum > Viscum album. Next base: position 1,797,449,265 of record OY728120.1, read on the forward strand.
AACTACACAGAGTAGGCAAAATTCTTATGCTGGAAGAATACAGAAACCTCTGGAGTTCGAGGATGGTGACCACATCTTCCTACTAGTCTCACCCCGATGAGGTTTTCGAAGATTTGGCTGGGACGAAAAGTTATCTTTGAGGTTCATTGGACCATTCCAAGTCCTCAACAGAGATGGTGAAGTGGATTACCGCCTTGAACTTCCAACTCAGTTTCACCAGGTGCATGATGTCTTCCATGTATCCCAGCAGAGGAGATACGTACACGACCCTTCTCACATCATCAACAACAGAGAGCTGGACATCGATGATGGGGTGACGTTTACGGTAGTTCCAGTGGAGACTGAGGATCGATAAGAGATAGAATATTGTGGGATATCAATACCTTTGGTGTGTGTATGATGTCAGGATGGGAACCTCCAAGAGAGAACATGAGAGCGGAAGGATCAGATACGTTCTTAGTACCCCCATTTGATCCCTTAGTTTGAGTTGTGGCCTACGGGGACACAAAGCCCTGAGGTGGGGAGAATGTAAAGTCCTGTAAATTCCATAATTTATTTTATATGGTAATTTTAAGTGTCTGTGAAAATTTACGGTGCGTTATTCTGAGGGCTGGTGTGCCCAGAATGAATTTCTAACCTTTTTTTCGGGTACGTTCAGTAAACGCACGAGAATGTTTTTGTAACTTTTGAACTGTTGCTCGGAATTGAAATCCAAGGACACCGTTGAACACACAACACCAATATTCTCTTAAGTAGACCTTCACCTCGACCACAGTTGGTCGAGGGTGGAAGTTAGTTTACTTTTTTTTCATGGAAATAAAAATTAAATAAAGAATAACTTTTTTTTAAACCTCTATACATGGGTTACAGAGGAGGGAACCACCCGAACTAAAAACCCCCAAATTGAATTCTAGTGGTGGGGACCACTTGAACCCTCTTTAATGGGAGAAAACCTTTCAAATACCCATTTAATTAATTGATCCAACTAAAATTAATTAAATGTGTCAACATTTAATTGAGCCAACTAAAATTAATTAAATCTGTCAACATATAATTCTGCCAACATAAATTAATCTGTTAAACATATTTTTAATTTATATTGGAACCTCTTTACCTTGGAGAGGGTTGGGTTGGGAAAGGTGAAGGGGAGAACTTGGGATAATTGTGGAGGATCATTCTCTCTAACTAAGAACACCTCCCAAAGAAGATCATTCTCAAACGAAAAATGAGCCATCTTCTCCAACGAAGAATGTGCCATCTCCAACGAGGGATTTCTTCAATGACGATGAACTTACGCCCATCCTTCTATCCCCATTTATGTCAATAAACCATCGAGGTAGGGGTGTGATTTAGATTAATCATCGTTAATTTTTCATTCACATTGAATCTCCTCCCATGAGTCGCTTGCTACTACTCTAATGCGGAGGGTAAGGGCCAAACTAACATTGCCCATCCTCTACAAAAAAAATTTTGGTCCTTGATGTGTTCTTCACGATGGAGGAGGATAGAGACCAACAGAGGTGGGGCTCAGGAATGGTGGCCGACAGCACGACCGACTGTGATGAAGGGGGCGGCGCGACTGTGCCGCCGGAGAAGGGCTGCGGCCTGTCGGCCATGGTGGAGCAAGGGCGGTGGTCGGCTGCACGAAGGGGATGGAAGCATGTGTTCACGCCGCCTGGAGAGCAAGAGCTGCGACGGTGAAGGGAGGGAAACTGGCCGAGCCTGCTGCCAGTGAAGATGTAGCGTGCGACCACACCGCAGGGAGGAGGGGGTCAGCCGCCACACTGCGGGCCGCCGCACCGCAATTCACCACACCGCGGGCCCAATGGGCCATCGCACAGTGGACCACCGCACCGGTGGGCCAGGCCGAGTCAGTGCGTTGGACCAAACCCAGTGGTCCGGGTGACTAGAACTAGGTCGGGTCGGCCTAGGCCAGGTCGGGCCACGTCAGCTCGATCGGGTTGGACCAGACTCAGACTAACTTCAACCCATTTTCTCTCTTTCAGGCATATCTTGAGCTTAAGGTGTCTGTTTGATGAACCATATGTGGCGTCAGAAACCTTGGATCAAGGCGGTACATTTGGTATATCCCACTCGAGTTTTGGATAATGTTGGGGTACGACCGGGTTGGATTGAACACAAATCCAACCAGGCCCTTAGGACAAAAAAACCAATAACTTAAAGACCAGACATCTGATTGACGCACCATCTATTGCATTGAGACCCCTTTTCCATGATAGTCCTTTGGGATAATTATTTTTGGGAATTTTTGGCAGTTGGAGTATCAAACCGTGACTTGATAAGTGGACCCTCCGGGAATCAAGCGAGCTTAGTGTGAGAGCCCTATAGCTAGCTGTAACATGAGAAAGGGATCCATAGTGGGTCTGTGATTGGGATCCTTTGTGGGTCTGTGTTCAATAGTATCACTTGGATCAACTCTAAAAATCCACGTAGGACTACTCTAGGATCCTAGGTGGGTCTGCTGTACTAGGATCCTATGTGGGTCTGATGCTGTACTATGATCCTATGTGGGTCTGATGATGTACTAGGATCCTATGTGGGTCTGATGATCTAGGATCATACGTGGGTCTACCTCTGAATAGAGTAATATGATTTAGTAGTTACATCTAATCACATTTACTATCGTACCTAAGCTATATGTGGTGTGAGCTAAGTCTTTGCCTTTGTGATAATATTCTGTGTGGCGTACCTTTGTGGTACTTACCTTTGTAGTGATTCCTTTGAGGTATTCTTCTCTGTGGCGTACCTATGTGGTACTTACCTTCATGATGATACCTTTGTGGTATTCTTCTATTTTTCATACCTATGTTGTACTTACCTTCATGGTGATACCTTTGTGGTATTCTTCTATGTGGCGTACCTATGTGGTACATACCTTCGTGGTAATCTTTCCTGCGTGGAACTGTTGTACTTTGGCTAAGGAGTTGGGCCTTGTGTTTCCTCATGAATGAGATGGGTAATATTTGATAACTTAGGTATATGTATGGGAATATACCTAAGAAGGGTTGTTACTGGAATACATGATTTGTGGTTTATACTTTGTGGATTTTGGGATACCTTGAGGGTCTCGGGGTCCCTACTAAGTATTGTTATACTCACCCCTACACGGGCTATACCTACGCCTTGTTGTGTTTGGTGCAGTCGACAGACATCACTGACTGAGGATGAGGGTATTGGGACTAGAGGTAGCTCATAGGTGGACCTTATATGAGGCGTACTGCAGAGGCGGCCGTTTCAGATCTGTACATACCCTACAGGTAGGATCCTTGGCGGGTGTTCATCGGAGCTGTTCAGCTTACGTGTACTTTCCAGTTTTCTTGTACTTTCCAGTTGGTTTTGTATTCTATCCCCTTTTACTTATAGTACACACTCTTTTTACTATTTAGTTTACTCGTGTACGTATCTTGTAGTGTGCTTGGTTGCGTGAGTTTATTGGTTATAAAGGTAACACCTTCCCAGTTTTAGGGAATATGCCTTTAGTGCTAGTCGCGAACCCCTAGCCTATAGATGGTGGGCATGGGGTAGTCACGACACAGGCCCCGGGGGAAGGGTCATGATAGACCCTTTTCTTATGTTTCCTTTACTAATGATAAGAAGAAATTTATTAAGTATGATATGTAAAAAATGGTGCTAATTGTGAAGAAATAACTGAGTGATGATATAGATATTTTTGTGAAGAATTTCTTTATGTTTCTAAGTTTCAAAATTCACCATACCTTTATGATTCTTAGGATTATGTTTGTGTAATTAATTAATATTCATCTAGAAATATGTAATATCTATGTATAAAAATATTTGGTCATTATAACAATGGTTAGGTGACAACCCATCACATATGGAAAGGCTTTGGGGATTGAACCCACAACCTATGGGTGAAAATGGGGTAATGCCTATCACTATCCTATGTGATGTCTTAAAGAAGATTATTATATTTTTGGGTTTGTAAGCTAAGGGGCATGTGATAACCATTAAGGTAAATAACCCTCTTTAACATTGATATTATTTGGGATATAGGGTTATTTATTTATGGATTAATTTAGGTTGAACCTTGGGTCTTACTATTGAATTTTATAGATTAATGTATTATATTGTCATATGATGATTTATTAATTTTTGGAATTATCTTACTATGTGGTAATTTTTTTTTGATAATTTATAAAGATAGGTGGAATATCTTGATTATCCCTTTTATGGTAATTTGTTTCTTTAAAAGATGTTTTTATTGCCTTGGGAATTAAAAATTAATCTTTAATACCCTTTTTTCAAAAAATATATATGAGATTGTAGTGGAAATTGATTGAAGGAATGAATTTAAACATATTAACAAAGTAAATTTCTATATATACTCAGTCTATATAGCTAGTAATTTCTTTACCCTAGGAAAATGTTCTTGATTTTTTTCCTATTACCGCATTTTCTAATGAAATTAGTAATGTCTTGATCTAGGATCCACTTAACCCATGCCCCAACCTGGTGGGTCACATGGTCTCAAGTGCACCTCCCTATATGCCAGAGGCCACTAAATAACAGCAAGGGTGTAATGTTGGTATAGCAGGGAGACTGTACCCTCTTATTCGAGTGGAACAATGGATAAAAATAATTAAAAATACAATAGAAGAAACATATATAAACATATAAAATAAATAAATAAGTGGAGGAATAATAAATAATCAAATGTATAATAATAAAAATCCACTAGGCATTGTCATAAACATGGATTCACGGCTTGCTGATATAAAAATGGGAATATAGAACATGCTCATACAAACATGAAATAAAAAACTACAAAAAGAACAAAAAGTATGATCAACTAGAATCTTGTGTGAAATATCATTACTATGCTTTTATGATCTATCTATTAGTAAGGCATATCAAATACTATTAGCAGGGCACTTTACCATATCAGAACCCATAGGTATATAATTTTATCATGTACCAAAGGCATCCTGAGTAGTGTGTGACATAAAAATCTAAGTAGGCTACCACCATACATGTTTAGAATTAATCCAAGCAGTGCTCATAACTAAATAGTATGCAAGTAATAAATATTGATATTAGAAAATTCTAAATAATGAACAACAAACTACTCAGGTTCCTATAGAACACCTGGAAGCTCTACCTACTTCAGCTCATGGCTGGGAGGAATTTATAATCAATCAGTATATATATATATATAGTAATATATATATATATAGTATATTTAAATATTTCATCCACATATATTAAACAAGTATGTGTGGATGTAAGTGTCCATATACTTGGAATACTAGGTGATGGTTGGACCAGGGTGTAACTCAGACATCCATGAATAGTCTAATGAGCCTATAAGATCAAGAAATAAAATACGTTCCCTACATCCCAATATGAGTGTGAGAAATATTACATGAAAAAAAGGATGGTGAGTGATCCATCATGTCATTAATTGAAATAGGGGATGTTGCGTGTCAAGACCAATGTCTAGCTAGTGTCAATGGTGTGGTACATCATGCTCAAAATCTGATGTAAGGGATCATTATACTGTCACGCTCAACTAAACCCTTACCATCATTTCAATACCATAGTAAGGAATAATTATACTTATAAGATAATCCATGAGGCAGTACCTCTCATGTGTCTCAATATCCATGTTCAATCCCAGGTAAGGCATTGCAGTTCATTTAAGCATTTTATAAATCATAAGCAATAGGTGTGGCCTCACCACCCTTTATAAACCATACAATTTAAACCATTATTTTAATTAAATAAAAAGAAAACCAAGGTGCATTAGCCATTCCATTTAAACCCATAAATTCATTTAAATGAATAAATCCATCATGCAAAATCCTTTCTATATAACCAACTCGGTTGATTTATTAAGACATGGAAATTCAATTCATAAGGCTTAAGATCAATTTTAATGGTGACATGGTCAACAAGGCAATTTTCTACATGAGAAAATCCAACTATTGGTGGTCTAGGAACTTATTTGGTACCTTTATTTTCATTAAAAATTCATATTACAAGGGAAATTAAATTTATTATCTAATTGGAATTCATAGTAGGAATTTCAGGCACTTTTTTCATTAGCTACAAGGGATAATTCAAAGTGGAACACCGAAGGGGTGTCTATAAGTGTGGTAACCATCCTATAAACCTATAAAAAAGGATAAAATGGTGTTTATCTTGGTTAAATGATCAATTTGATATGAAAAACTCAATAAAATTGGGGCTTTAGGAACAAGACGACATGTGACATAATGAGAAAGCTACGAGACATCAAAACTTAGATGGAAAATGACAAGACCACATAACTCAAGGTCATAGATGAGTGATCACTCGATATCAGCCTCAGATTCAGAGTAGGGTGGAAGAGATCTAAGAAATAGTCCAACACCCAAAAAATAGGGAAAATTAATTTTCACCTAAGAGTGTGATGGATTCAAATATTAACATAGATTGAAGGGGAGAAATCGCGAGATCTTAACTTAAGCTATCCAACTCCATTGATATATATATAATTGAAAACTGAATGTGGGAGTTATCTCAATGCCTAGATTGAATTGAGGGTGTTCTATGGGAGGAAATAAAAAGGTGTTTTATGATGTAATTAAAGGAAGAAAAAAATTATATTTAAGGATTAAATAGGGATAAAAGGCCATTTCACTCTCAAACACATGTGCACACATTTTGTCCACATGTTTCACCAAAATGTGCATCAACTGTACACCAGATACAACTTCAAAGGGTAATATCTCATGGTTAGGTTCACATTTTTCCCAAACATGCACATACTTTGAAATCATTCTCTATCCTAAAAGTCTATAGCACTACATGTCCATGAAAATGGTATTGAATGGTTTTAGAAAAATCGTGTGGCCCCCAGATCTTCATTTTATACAACCACATGGTTTAGGGAAACCGTACAGGCTAGGATTAAAAATTTCTACTAACCATGCAGATCTATATTTTCCTACCATTCTAAGGCTCCAGACTCTGAATGAACCTCAGACACACCCAAGAACTTTTTGAATTGTTTAGGAATCATTAACAGGTTTTTTTAAAGGAATTAAAGCAATAAACATATGAGTAATAAATTCATAATAATTCAGGCCATTACAACCTCCTATCCTTAAATCAGCTCATCCGTGAGTTGGCCATATCAGTGTAAATTGGTTTCATCTACAAAGAGTTATAGCTAATGAGATTGAATATCATCTTCTTATTCCTAGATCACATCCTGTACTTGACTGTTCTTCCATAACACTCACACCCAAGGAACTGAACTACCTCAGAGTGTATTAATTCTTTGATAAAAAATATTAATGTGACAATCCTCGAAGGAAACATCCACATCCATATCATCCTCATTAGGACGGATGATGTGTGATGAGTCTGTATAGTAACAACAAAGCTGAGATACATGAAAGACATCATATATAGACCAGTATCTCTATAGAAGTTCCAACCGGTAGGACACTAGTCTAATACATTTCACAACATCAAAGGGTCCAATAAACCTAGGTGAGATCTTACCCTACCTCTGAATACAACTATACCCCAACCTGGGAGATACTTTCAAGAAAACCCAGTCTTCAACCTCAAACTCGAGAGGATAATGACATCTGTTATCATATGAATTTTCGCTATATATAGTTAACATCATGCTCTTTATTATCACTTGGACCTGATTTTTAGTCTATTGTATGACATTTGGTCCAAGAATAGATTCCTGCCCTATCTTTATCCAACACAGAGGTGATCAATAGGGACTAACATATAAGGCTTTATAAGGATCCATCTCAATGGCAGCCTAAAATTCGTTATTATAAGAGAACTGAATAAGGGTAATGTGTTTCTCCTAGGAACCCTGAAAGTCAAGTAAACATGAAAAAAGCATTTAACCTGTCACCTAAATTGTATGCTCTGTCTGTCCACCAGTCTATTATTGATAGGCTGTGCTCAGAAACACCGGTGTACCGAAGGCCTTCTGTAACCCCAGATAGAACTGTGATTTGAAGAGAGCATCTCTATTAGAAATGATATAATGGTGAACTCCATGAAGATGTACAACATCCCTAATGTACAAGATTCCTAGACTGTCTACTGAGAAGTAATCTCACAAAGTTAATAAGTGTGAAAACTTCTTCAGATGATCAATAATAACCCACACTGTATCATTTCCATTAGGTGATCTGGGTATATCGGTTACAAAATTCATTAAAACAACATCCCATTTCAACTAGGGAATGTAAATCAACATTAAATTCCCTAACAGTTGCTAATATTCCACATTCACCTATTGATAGGTGGAACACTGAGTGATGAAGACAAAAAACTCACATTTCATACCAGCCCACTAGTATTGTCATTGTAAGTCTCCATACATTTTGGTGACACCAGGGTGAAATGCCCATGTAGAGGTAAGAAATTCTGGAATCAGCTCCTCTATGATGACTTCTAGGACCCATACATGCCCATGAAAAATTAAGGTATCACCCCCATCTATAGTCCAACCTGAAGATGTATCATCATCTGAAATCCTTTCTATTAGAAAAATGCCTTTGAGATTAGACAGTTGGATCATTCTTACCGTTTCAGAAGAGAAGAAGTCACTGTTAAATATGAGAGGATAATCTAACCATGTTCCTCTTGAACCTCAATATGAATCATTGAGCAAAATTACACAAGCTTCTATTCACCACTAGATTCCAAAACTACATGTGTCTGAGTCTTTTGACTTAGGGCATCAGCCATCGAATAACCTTTACTAGGCATGTAGGAAAGATCAAAATCAGACAACTGTAACTAATCAATCCACCCATGATTCCTAAGATTTATATATCATTGTGTAAAGATTCACTTAATGCTTTTTGATTAGAAAATATCACAAAATCATCTTCAAGTAGATAGTGTCTCCAACAGTGTAAGGAATGAAAAACAGTAGTGGTCTAGAGGTCATGCATTAGATAATTATGCACTTTAGGCCTAAATTGATGATAACTATACCTGATAGACCAGTTTTATTTCATTATAAAAGATCAATTATCAATACATGATGTATCACAATATACCATATACCGCCTTCCTAGATCTGGAAGAATCAGTATTTTTGTTGGAGTCAATCCTCCCTTCAAATACTGAAAGGATTGTTCACAAGATTTTGACCATATTAATTTTAAACCATTCTTTATCAAGCCTATAAGCAGTGCGGGAAGGCATGAGAGATCATGGATGAAGCATATATAATACCCGACTAGCCCCAAGAAACTCTGTATATCAAAAAATTTCTTGGGTTGTTCCTAGGAAACTACAGATCTCACTTTCTTTGGGTCTACTGATACTCTTGAATCCGAGATAATGTGACATAAGAAGTGGAATTTGTTGATCAAAAAGTGGAATTTATTGATCTTAAAATAGAAGAGGTTTTCTCTCAGTGTACTCAAAATGATCTCAATATGGTTGGAATGGTCATGTATATAGCATGAATACACTAAGTTATCATCAATAAAGAATACCATTAATGCATTCATATATGGTTGGAATACCCATTTCATAATATCCATGAAAATAGAAGGCTCGTTCATAAGTCAGAACAATATAACTAGGTACTCTTATAGGCCATTCCTTCTCTTAAAAGCTATGCGAGGTATGTACGATGACCTGGTACTCACCGGGTGAAAGCCCGACCTCAAATATATATTTAAAAACACACTCTCTCCTTAGAGATGATAAAATATGTATTCTATTCAAGGAAATGGATACTAATTATTTACATTGAGATGGTTCAAGCAATGAAAAACCACATAGAGCCTGAGGTCACTATCCACCATCTTGGAAAATAGGACATATGAACCTCAAGGATAATTTTGGGGTTATATAAATAATTTATCCTCTAGATCCTCCAACTCCTTCTTGAGTTCCAAAATCTTCTTAGGTTCTATCCTATAAGGATGACTTCTCATTGGTTCTGCTCCTGGAACTAACTCAATAGTGAACTCGACCTCTCAAACTAGAGGTAGACTAGACAATTCTCCAGGAAAGATATCCCTGAAATGATCCACTATAGGGGGAAATAAATTGGGTCATAACACCAGATCATCTAGGAAAACGATATCAATCTGAGATATCACATTACCCTGCCTCTCTTTATTGGGTCTATCTATAGTCATAATGATATCATATTCTACCTTATGAGCATTCCTAATTCCCTATGGTGATGTAAACATCACCCTACGATGATAACAATAAATATGCGATCAATAGGGAACTAACCAGTCTATCCTAATGATTACATCAAATCCCATCATATCAAGGATAAAAATATTCCACATGGAAAGGTAACCACTTATCTTAAGTGGAAGATCCTTATATAACTGAATGCCTCTTGATCAGATACCTACTGATTCATCAATCATTATAACCATGCAAGTTCTCAATATCAAGGACTAAATTCTCTATGATTTACTCAAATATAAATGAGTGAGATGCACCTATATCAAATAAAGAAGAAAATAAAGTGGAGGATACTAGAATAATACCTCATACAACAGAAGGTTCGTCACTATACTCCTCTGGCATAGGCTGGACTACATGTAACTAGTCTATACCCCAACCCTAAGTCACTGCCTGACTTCCCGGAGTAGTATTTCTCTACTAGAACTAAGTATCACGAGTATAAACACCTCCACCATGACCACCACCTTGTCCTGAGTGGCCAGTGGAGTTCCTATTTCTAGCCTGACGTGATCTTACTAGCCCCTCTCCTGATCATGGAGTGGGTGTAGATAAATGCTCACTAGGTGATGATATAAAAGTTTTGCAGAATCACTGAATACGACCATGTCTTCGACAACATCTCCACTCCATTGGATCTCATAATCATTGAGCCTTCATATGTCCTAGATACCCACACTGATGAAATATTAGAAAGATATCATCACAAGGAGCATGCCTGTTTCCACCTCCATGAGTAGCCTCAAAACATCTATTTCTCCCTAAAGTAGAAGCACAAATAGATCTAGGTTCCTAACAACTCTAAATCACACTATCATATTTCCAAAATTATATGTTTATAATAAGGTAATGTTTGACTATTTTAGAAATAATAGTCAACCTGAATACATTGACCGATGACCGCATCGTTTATACCATCCCACACTAAAAATCTCATGGTAGTCATAAGATCATCACTCACTAGAGTAGGATCAAACTACTAAATCTTTGTGAAATGAGTACAGTATTCCGTAACTAACATAATACCCTACCATTGGTTCATAAATTCTCCAGATTTATCATCCCTTATAGTCTAGGGGATGACATAGTCATAAAAGATCATATGGAAATCCTTCTAGACCATATCTCTAAGCAGATCTACCTAGGTGATAACATACCACCACCACATAGAAGAATCATGTAGCATATACACAATGATCTTGACCCTCTACTCTAGAGGTATCTCCAAATACTTGAATATAGATAGGATTTATTCAATCCAATAATCATCATCATGTGTTACTCCATCCCCTGAAAAGGTGGGAGGATGTTTCTATTGGAATTCCTAAGTCTACTCTACCATACTAGGGCCAGGTCAAGAAATACCTTGCATATATTATAACATACAAAGGAAGCCCTCTAAGAACTGGGCATCAGTTCCCATATCTGGAACAGGAAGAGGTGCTATATGAGACACTTCATATGGAATCATTGGTGAATCAAGGCTCCCAACTCTGGTGTATGGTCACCACCACATTCTGGGTGTGTGATCAGAGGATGTTGTGGAATTATAATTCTATAATTCCAAATGAATGCCTCATAATAGATTTTAAAAAATAAAAATATTTTAGATACAAAACTAGGAAAGGTGCATAACCTTCCTATATAAAGAAACACCTCTCATCCAGCTCCAAAATCCAGGTATAGACGATAGAACATACCAAAAGTCTATAATAACATAATATTCACCCCACTATCTACTACTAAGGCTGGGTCCGGGTCTATGTCTATGAGGTAAATATATAATATTACTTTTATTAATTTTAGAGACATAATAATTTTAAATTTGTGCTTGTTTAGAAATTTAAATCACTTTAAAATGGTTGAATTAGATGGATTGCCATTGCCAATCCATAAGGGCCCATACTCTTTGTGAACCATAATATAACATCCACTTAACCCACACCATAAAATATTCCAACCCATGTGATCAATGGTTCATGGATCAACGTTCAATAATTTATTTCTTAAGATGCATCCTTTAACTTATTCAAGAAAACACTATTAGGTTAACGTAGAAACTTTACATATCAATTATGTTTGACAATTTTTGTAAAAAGTGTCAACATAATTCAACACATATCCAAGGCACTAGCAATATGTAATATAAAAATTCATGTTTAAAGTAGATGTGTCATGGTAAGATTCATGACATTTTAGTCATATTGTACTTATAATGATTCATGTACTATTGAAGAGGCCTCATTTCAATAGGCCATTTTAAATAAATCATCATTTCAATTATACCAATTGAATAACATTATAAAACAAGTGCGTCACCCAATGGTGAAGTCATATCAAACATAAATGGAATAATCAATAACTTTAATTTCCCATCCCAGGTAATTTGGGTTTCCCCTATACATGGGTTAGATATGTCCACAAAAAACTAAAATTCCAGATCTCATTATGTTAGGTCCCAAAGAATCCTAGATACCTTGATGGGGGGGTCAGGGTATAGGTATTATTTTCTAAATTCTACCTAGACCACTAGATATCGACCTATTTATGATAAGGGTCAATTTTTTTGAACTCAAGTGTTAATGATGATCTTATTATTTCCTTATTTATCTGATGATGATGGAAATCAAGAAGATGGAAACATTGTTTTTTACTTGGTTCACCCTCACTCAGCTATATTAAAGGAGAATACAATGACAATGTTTTGATTGTACCAAACTCACTAAGGCTCACTTCCAATAATTAAGGTTCATGCTAGATCTCATCTATATCTAGGATCACTACCTTTATAAGGTTAAGTGTCATGTCACTACTTTCCAAAGGGTCCCTATCTATATCTCATTCTTCGGCTCACTACTGGTGGAAAGGATCAATGTCTTCCTCTTCTTTTTCTCAATGCTCTTGGAAGGGATTCAAACACTGTTTATGGACTTGTAGGTCCCTTCAATATCTATAATAAATGAATCCTCCACTATATTTAGATTCTCTATTGATGTTTCAGTTTAATCTAATTGATGAATACTACATTACCATATATTTACTAGGTACTACATTATGAAAAACATTCATGATTCTCACTACCTTTGAAACGCCCCTCTTTTGTAAAGCTCAAATAGCCTTCATGAAGATCCTACCTTTCACAAATATCACTTATCCTTAATAAATAACACCTCTTTCATGAAGCTTAACTAGCCTTCATAAATCTCCTTTATTTCATGAATATTGCTTATCCTTGACGAATTCCATTACTTTCACGATACTCAAAACATTCAGTTGGCTGTTATAGCCTTTGTGAACATCTTCCCATGAAATAACTTCATGGAAAACCTTTTCGAATGACCTTCACGATTCCAAATCCTTAAGATCTTAATTAAGTCTCAATAATTTTTTGAATGGGGTAGATGCCTATTTATAGGAATTTCCACTAATTCTAGATCCTTATAACCATGTCATCACCATTTCAAAATGATCCCTATTTTCTGCCATGATGCTCACTTTTTTGAGATTCTCTAGGAAAATTCTATATTAGTGATGTCATTAATTATTGTGGAGATCACCATCAAACTCTTCGCACCACTATAATTCTCCACTTTCAATGCTCCACACCTTCTCCGGTCACGATGATCATCATACTCCGGAAGATCATCATCATAATATTTGTGCCTTCATGAAAGACCCTTCACAAATCCCATTCTTCCTGAAATTCATGTCTTTTACAAGTTTTCATAAGGATATCAAGGAAATTAACTTTTCAAGGTGTTACAAAGCTCTATGTTTTGGACCCCAAAAATTTGGAAAACATTTGGAAATGACGTCACTTTACGTGTGCAATTTTCTGCACCACTTCCATGGAATTCGTTCCTCTGTCTTGGATATTTTTCAACATTCCTAGTCAAAAATATCTCTGTATCTCCACAACAGACCTTGTAAATATTCTTTTTCAATAAACACAATCAACCTAAAAATACTACAATGTTACCTTGAGGGATTTTTCCCAACAATCTCCCCTTTGGGTTTGTTGACAACTCTTAATTTTTTGATACCTCATTAAAGATTCTTCCATATTCAATTAATAATTTATTATTGTGATTTTTATAAAAATAAATTATTTCCAAAACATGTACTCTAAGCCCACATGAGCCATGCTCGGAGTGAGAAAGAAGATTATGATGAAAAGTTCATCAATGAATAACATCATTCCAAAACCTATCAAATTCTTTCATCACAAACACAATATTTCATGATATATATACTTTGATCAATAAAATTTAGCATCATTATATTTTATACACCCCCTATCTCACTGCTCCACCTGTCAACTTTAACTCCCCCCATCTCACTACTTCACCAAACGGCTTCTCCCCTATCTTCATTAAGACACGTCCTCCCCTTTGATTTCCATAAGTAATCTCACTTTTTCAATGAACCCGAAGGTCACTCCATTGTGTTCTAAAATAGGGTAAACAATATATATTAATATATTCATGAAAAACACACCATACCCTAGGGAGAGGGGGTCCCACATCCAGAGTTTTTCAAGTGTGAGGAGTCGACTGAACTCATAGAGCTAGTTGATTCCACTCAAATGCTTCTTTGGGTAAAGCCTTTGTTAGAGTGTCTTCAATCTATATGTCTGTAGGAACATACTCCAGCTTCACAAGACCTTGATCAACATTATTTTTGATAAAATGATATTTTATTTCAATGTTCTTTTTCCTTGAGTGATGTGCTATATTTTTTATAAGATTTATATAACTTGAATTATAGTAATGGATTCTGATCAGAGACTTCATTTCAACTCCCATATCATCAAGATGCTACTTCATCCACAATAATTTCATGAATGATTAAGTTACTAAATTAAAATCATCTTCTATAGTTCTTGATGAAATGAAATACTTTTTCTTTATTATCCAATAAATACACAATCCACTAAGATAGAATACACCACCTAATGTTGATTTTCTATCATCTGTTGGTCTAGACCAATTTACATCTGTATATCCTAATAACTCTTCCTAATATTTTTCATTGTATAGAAATCTTAAATCCAATGTTCCCTTGATATAATGAAGTATTCTTTTCACTACAAGAAATTGGTTTTCCTTGGGATTGCATTGATATTGTGCTAATTCATCTGATCCACTAATGATTTTGTCATTGACATATACCAACACCATCATCTTTTGATTACTATCATGGTTTACATATAGATTATAGTCAACTCCACTACACTGAAAAATGAGTTTCCTTAGAAACTGATCTAGTCTTCAATACCATGATCTTGTTACTTATGTCAACCCATATAAATCCTTCTTCAGAAAAAAAAATATTCTCATTTTCATGAATGATAAAACTATTTGGCTTCTCAATATAAACTTATTCTTCTAGAACCCCATTCAAAATAGTTTACTTGAAATATAACTAGAAAATATTGGAATTTCTTTGCACTTCTATAGAAAAGAAAAATATTATTATCTCTAGCCTATCATAGTTGAAATTGTTTCATTGAAATCGATACCTTCTATCTCAGAGTACCCTTTTCACGCTAATCATGCTTTGTTTTACATCATTGCAACATCTTCATTTATATTTTTACAAAATACCCATTTAGTACCGATGACATTATTTTTTTTTATCCTCAAAACAGTCTCACATGACTCATTATTCTCAATGTAGTCAATATCTTCATTCATACCCTGAACCCAGTTATCATCTCTAGCTTCTTAATCAAAACATTTAGGATCTACCTATGATCGGAAGGATTCCTACCGCAATGAATTCATTCTTCATGCTTGAACTAACTCTTCTTGATCACCAATAATGTTCTACCTATCAATTTCATCATGAATCTTTGGTTTTCATGTGGATATAAATTTTACTTCTTCAGGATCATCATCATTATCTTCACTTGAATCATCATTTTACACTTATACACACCATAAGTTTCTTACATCATTGTTTCTTCCATAAGGAAACTATTCACTATCCTATTAAATATTTGGTTCATTCCTTACTACAATGACATCATTGCTGTCAACTAATTTTTCATCCTCATGTTGAAACATTGATGAAATTATGTTGAAACTTCTTGGTATCCTGAAAATAGTCATCTGGTAACATATTATTAGGGAAAAATAAATAATCATGAAATACATGAGTTTTTCTACTTCTCCCCTAATTGGTCTTCTAGATGTTAGATACCCTAAACTTTCATCCTTTATATCCCATTGAGATCTTACCTCTAATTTGAAGATTGAACTCTCCCCCTATGATGTGAAGCTCTTACAGTTTTTGGGACCACTGTTTAGACCCGTACTATTTATTCTTATTTTACATCATTTATTTTTATGTGGAACTTTTCAACGAACCATCAACAAAACCTTTAAGCCTACCGAGTCAGAACTCAGTATAGGAAATAAGAGATAAAGTTAATTACATAGTCACTATCTATTTCACTCAATCAATTCCTTCCATAATCCGTTAACTCCACTCAAGGAATTCTTCTAGTTTAATTCTTCATCTCATGTGAATGGTTTTAATTAGTTGCAATTATGGAGCACATTGCATCACCATTTTTCATGTTTTGATTCCAATTCCCCTTATATTGTATCTTCCAAAAACTTGAAACCCTTGAACCAACAGTTAATATAATTTATACACATAATGAGAGGGAATCCTCTAGAATAATCAAGAAGAGTATTTTGATTGATCACGATGGATAAACTCTTTGATACTTTCTTTCAAAAAACTTTTCTGTTTTTGTGCATGTTCCTACTTCCCAGAAAACTTCAACTGTTCTGGTCATATGGTTTAAAATTCATTACCCACATTCTGAGTCTTATTTTGATATTCCGATTTTTTAGGCTTGGAATTTTTCACAATTTTGGGTTTAAACCCATTTTTATAATTTTATTTATGTTATTCTCCACAAATATTCAATTTTTCATAACTCTTTCTTTGAACAGTAATCCTTTCACTGGTCGTCTACTCTTACTTCTTCCTCCACTGGAGGGAACTTTCTATTGCGTTAACTTCTTTCTATGTGGCATGACATGTGAATGTTTTTAAGTAACTCTTTATTTATTTTTCTTTTATTAGTCATGTGATCCATGACACCCATTCTTATTAGAGTTTATACTTCCACTGAATTTACATAATTCTTAATCACAATTGTAGAATCTCCTCATTTTTTCTTCCAGTTTTGTTCACATTCTTTAAAATAGTGTTTTTGTGAGTGTAATAGAGGTGTTGATTGATATTACATTCATTGATCTCCTTCTGATTCCCCTGAGGCTGTAAAGATAATTTTCAACTTATCATGTTGTCTTCCAAAATAGGATTTTTCATTATACACTACCAATGTTGGGGATGTACTTCTAGGTTCCTTTTCCTTCCCTTATTTCTTCTTGCTGTAATGTCTTGAAAAATTCCCATGATTATAACATATAAAAAATATTCCATTATGGCCATACCTCATTTAAGGCTTTATTGGATGAGATTTTGATGCATCCATAGTACTTATTTTGACATTGATCCATTGATATTCTTGACACATACTCATGGTATCTCCCAGTCTTCCACAATATTAGCATTTCATGGATACTTTATTTTAAGAGACTCTTCTTTATGATTTATAAAGATTATTCTTCTTATTATTAGATTTAGAAATATTTCTATCGTTATAAAATAAAATATATTAAAATTCCTCAAAGTAAAAGCTTGAAGTATTAACATACGTTCCATAGAATTAGAATATTTTGTTATTACTTTCTGTAAAATCGTTTTTAGGTATGCTTCTAGTATCAACCAGATTTTTCTCATTTTTTGAAGTATTCACATATATATTCCTATTAGTAATGAGAAAGAGATCATCATATCCAATAACAATTTCTCCAAATCTATATGGAATTTGGGATTAGACAATCCTTTTAGGTTTTTCCTATGAGGCATCATATTTACTTTTGATATCATTATCACCTACTGAAGGATAATCAAATAGTAAGTGAAAAGAATCATTTAATTTGGTATTTACTTTGGAATTATATTTTACCACTTCTTTCTTGATTGACTCTAGATCTTCTCTCAATTGTTGAATCTCCTTGTCCCTAGATTCAAGTTGAGCATTATGTTCTCTTATGAGAGTCGTTCCACTAGTTATCTAAACTTCCAATTCTTGGGAGATCTTATACATCATGTCATCTTGATCCTATATTTTATAATATTTCTAATAAATAGAGAAATTGTAACATGAATTATCTTTCTATAGATTTGGATCTTATGAACTTGTTCAGATTTCTCAGTAGCAAGATCATCATTTTTGGATTTCAGATTCTGAATTTCTTCTGAGTTGAAACTATTTCCCTTATAATTAGCTTTGAGTTTTTATACCTTTGTAGACATATTTTTTAGTTGTTAAGCTTGTGAATAATTATTCTACCTCATATCAGTAGCCACAAAAATAATCCTTTTATTTAATCCTCTGATCTTGTTGACCTCAATTTCCTGCACTTGGATTCAGATATCCATAGATTTAATTTCATCATCCAATTTATGATCCAGTCCATTTTTTACATGGAATAGTTCTAATTTTGGTCTTCCTGCAATTTATTCTTCATCAGCTATTCTAGTATCAATTGGAATATCAGGTTCTCCATTCATTCTTGGAACATTATTGAATGATTAAAAATGTTCACTATTTGATACATCCAAATCATTCTTCAATACACTACTTTTTTCCTTAAAATGAATCACACTATTTCTATAGACACTTCCACACTGAGGAATTACACTAGATATCTTATTATTATTTGAAGTTATTCCCTTTTCCATGGCACACCAAGATAATAGTATACTGAATATTTAGCTTCAACAATTGACTGAACAAAGTCATAGCAAGCAAATATGATAAAATAAACCTACCCTATGATACTAATTATTAGGTCCAAAAGGGGTTTAGATACCCTTAGAGGGGGGGTGGGGTGAATTAGGGTATGAATATTATTTTCTAAATTCTTTATATCCCAATAGATGTTGACCTCTTTATTATAAGGGTGGCATTTTTTACACTTAAGTGTTAATGTAGATCTTATTATTTCCTTATTTATCTGAGGATGATTCTTTGAATGTAATGCAAGAAAGAAAGCATAAGAATGAAATGATTTTTACTTGTTTCACCCTCAATGGGCTATATCCAAGGAGCATAGAATGAAAATGTTCCAATTATAACAAATTCACTAAGGATCACTTCTAATTATGATGGTTCAAGATTGATATCATCTATACCCAATCTCACTAACATTACATGGTTTAGGTTCAACTCAATTCTTTCCCAAAAGTCCCTCCCTATGTCTCTTTCTCAATATCAATGCCAGTGGAAAGGATCACTGTCTTCCTCTTCCTCTAATCAATTCTCTTATAAGTGATTCAAACACATTTTACGGACTAGTAAGTCCCTTCAATATCTCTAATGAATGCATCCTCTACTATATGTAGATTCTTTCTTGAAGTTCCACTTTCATCCAATTGATTAATACCACTTTACCATAGATTTACTGGGTAATTATTTATGATGAACTTTCACGATGCTCACTAACTTCGTGAAACCCTTCATTGAAGAAGCTCAAATATCCTTTGAGAAGACCCTAACTTTCATGAAACTCAATTAGTCTTCATGAATATCCTCTTTTGAAAATCTCAAATAACCTTATTAAATATCCCACCATTTGTGAAGCTTACTTAACCTACATGAATCACACCTCTTTGACAAACTAGCTTTGCGATTTCAGAGCCTTAAGATCTTAGTTTAAGTATCGATACTTTTCTAAAGGGGGTAAAGGACTATTTATAGGTGTTTCCACTAATTCTAGAACCTTCCATCCACATTATCACAATTTCATTATTCTCCCTCTTTTCCAATGCGATGATACCTTTTTTTTCAATGCACCAAGAAAATTATCTATTTGTGAATCCCTTCATTGTCACATAGATCACCATCAAAATCTGTATTCCACCGCGATGCTCAACTCATGATGATCCTCACCTTCGTTGCTCATGATGCTCATCGTACTCAAGGATCTCATAATTAGAATCTTTACACCTTTGGTAGACACCCTTCACTAAGACAATTACTCTTGAAATTCAATACTTTTAAATATTTTGATAAGGCCTTCATGGAAATATAATTTTTGAGATTCTTGACAGAATTTAAATTTTGGACCCACAACATTTGTCAAATACTAGGAAACAACGTCACCTTTTGTGGACAATTTTCTGCACCACTTCCATGGAATCCATTCTTCTATCTTGAAAAATTTTCAACATGACTAGTCAAAAATCTCTCTGGATATCCATAACATACCTTGGAACCCCATTTTTTTCAACAAACATAATCAATAAAAAATACAAAAATTTTTCCTCGAGGGGTTTTTCCCAACAAATTAACTACTAGTATCCTGTCTAATACATAAAAAGTAAGATGTATAAAAATTAGGTTCCAATGAGGAAATGTTGTAATGTCTCAAAAAAAGATCCACATAACCCATTCCTCGAGCTAGTGGGTCACATAGCCTCATGAATGCATCCATGTATGCTAGTGGTTGTTGAATAGTAGTGAGGGTGTGTCGGTGGTATGGTGAATAGAATATACCCTCTTATCAGAGTGGAAAAATAGATAACAACATTAAACATACAAATATGAAAAAATATATAAACATATAGAATAAATAAGTAGTAATGGAAAAATAAAATGAATAAAAAAATTATTATCAAAATCCACTAGGTAGTGTCCTATACATTGATCCATGAAATACTTATATAAAAAGGAGAATATGGAACACGCTCATACAAACATGCTAAAAAAAGTCCACTCTACTAGAAACTCAAGTGAAAGATCAGTCCTCTACTCATATTCCCCATTCATAAGTAAGGCATATAAAAGACTAATAACTAGGAGATTTACCTTATGATAACCTGCTGGAAGATAATATTCTTGGGTACCAAATGCAACCCGAGTAGGGTGTGAGATAAAAATCTCAGTAGGACACCGCCAACAATGTCTAAAAGTAACCCAAGAAATGTTCGTAACTAAATAGTGTGCAGGTGACAAAGAGATATGTTATAAAATTCTAAATAAATGAAAAACATAACACTCAGGTTCCAATAGGACACACGGTAGATCTACCTGCTTCATGTCAAGGACAAGAGAAATGTCTAATTAGTCATTATATATATATAGTAATAACATATATATTATAGTTATATATTTCATCCACCTATATAAACTAAGAATATGTGGACATAAGTGGCTATATACTTGGAATAATAGGTGCTGGCTAGACCGAGGCAAAACTAAGACATCTATGACTAGTCTGATGAGCCTATAAGATCAAGAAATAGGGTACATTCCCTACATCCCAATAATAGTGTGACATGTCATTCATGACACCTAGGATGATGATTGAGCCATCATTTCATCAATCAAAACAAGGGATGTGGCATGTCAATCCCAACGTCCAACTAGTGTCAATAGTGTGAGGAGTTATGCTCAACACCAGATATAAGGGAACATGATACCATCATGCTCAACTAAACCCTTGCCATCAAACCACAAACAGAACAAAGAATAATTATATTATTTAATATAAGGTATGAGTAATTACCTCTCATGTGACTCAATATCCAAGTTCAATTATATGAAATAAATTACTATTCATATAATCATTTTATAAAGCATACTCAATAGGAATGTCCACACTAACCTTTAAAAACCATTTCATTTAAACCATTCATTTCATTAAAGTATAATAAAATCGACGTGCATAAGACATTACATTTAAACCGATAAATTCATTTAATGGAAGACGTCTATCATTCATAATAATTTCCATTTAAAAATCCCATTTAATGTATTAAGGAATAGAAATTTCATTTATAGGGCCCAACATCCATTTTGAAGGTGACATTATGAACAAAGAAATTTCCTACATGGGAAAATCCAACTATAGGTGGGTTATGAACATAAGAGGTACCTTGGGTTTCATTAAACATTCATATAATAAGAGAGATTCAATTTATTATCTAAGAAAAACACTTAGAATGAATTTTGGGAAAATGAAAAATTAATTACAAGTGACAATTCAATGTGGAACACCCAAGGGGTTTTCATAATCATGATAACCATACTCTAAACCAATAAATATGGATCAAAGGATGTATATCATGGAAAAATTATTAATTTGATATGAAGAAGTCAATAAAAAGGGGACTCTTGGATAAATTATACATGCGACACAAAGACATAGATATGAGGCATCAAAACTCATGGGGAAAATTATGAGACCACCTACCTTAAGACTATAGATGAATCCTTTATTAATATCAACCTTAAATTTGGAGTAGGTTGTAAGAGATCTATGAAAATGTCTAATGACCTAAAGATAGGGAAAATGAGATTTCAACTTAATAGAATGATGGATTCAAATATAATCTTAGATCGAAGTGGAGATAACTTGAGAACTTATATAAATCTATATAGTTCCTTAAATAGATCTAGAATTGGAAATTGGACGTTATAGTTATCTCAATGACTATATTGGCTTGAGGGAGAGCTAAAGGAGGAATGAAAAATGTGATGCATACAATAATGATTGGAATGAATAAATAAATAAGGTTTAAGGATTAAAAAGAGGAAAAGGACATTTCATCCTCAAACACAAGGGTGCATGGTTTAGCCAAACCATGATCCATTTACTAATTCTATGGGGACATATCACATGACTAGGTATGCTTTTTTCCTAAACATGTATATACCACATAAAAAATCTATATTCCAAAAGTTTATAGCACTGCACAGCCATGTGCATGGGGTCCCATGGTTTTAGACAAATAGTATTGCCTCCAGGTCTCTACTATCTGCAACCACACATTTAGGGAATCCATGTGGGTTGTGCAACACTATTTCTCTTAATCGTGAAACCCAGTATTTAATTCCCCTTTAGGGGCTACGAACTCCAAATTAACCCCAGACACACCTGATACCTATTTGACTTGATTAGGAACCATTAATAGGGATGATTCAATGAATTAAACTAAAAAATAATGAGCCATACCTTTATTAATAGTTGTGTAGTTACAAAACTAATGACCCTTTTCACACAACTTTCGTTTATGAGGTTTGTAGTTGTTGATGTTCTCTTGATCATTCACTTTTTTATAATCAATCATCTCTATTAATCTCCATTATTATTCAAACTTTATAGTTTTCTTCCATATTCAATTATTCACTTCCCATATATGTTCTTCAATTTCCAATCCCAACATGTGTTATTCCATATAATCTTCAAACCTATTTTTCTTTCTTCTAAAGAGGATGTTTTATTAAAACTATTATGATTGGGTTTTACTATGAATTTATTTTCAAATTTTCATCCTTTAATTAATGAGATAATGTTAAAAATGCGAGGACACAATTTATTAAGGGGGTGTAGATATGAAATACTCTGATATTTTTTAAAATAATACTATGTTTTATAGCCTATTCGACACAAAACACCAAACATAAATGACCCACAAAATGTATAACCATTATAACATAACCATTAAATTTTTAGGTATTAATATTATTAATTAATTTATGATATATATATATATATATTTTTTAAACTCAATTCAAATTATTGATAAATTTTTGGTAAAATAACAATTAATTTTCTGTAATGTAATTTTATTCTTCAAAAATATGATTTATTCAAAAATGTTTTTTATTTTTTTTATAAGAATACATTATAATTAATTTTTAGAAATTTTAGAAAATTTATTTGATAAAATTATCTACATTCTTAAAATCATAATATCAAAAATAAATTAAGGATAAATTTTGTTATTTTTTTGGAAAATATTAATTCTTCAAGGAATAGTAAAAAATGAATATTTTTGTAAAAATGTATTATTTTAAAAAATAATGTAATTTGGAATTCTTATTATGTTTTTAGTATGATTCAAATTAAAATAAGTACTATTTAGTTATATTTATTCCACTTAATTATTTTTTAATCATCTTTATATTATAAATTAGTATATGTTTATTTTTGTGTTTAAAAAAATGGTGGAACTATAGAGACAATGACACCGTAGTGGTGGAAGGTACTGTAGTAGGAACTATAGAGAATATGGTTCTATAGTAGGAACTATAGAAGCCTAGGTACTGTAGTAATACTATTCAATAAAGGGCCTTTGAAAAAATATGTGTTATTAGGGCCATATAATGTGATTTAATTCCCATTGGTCCTACGGTCCATGTAATGGGTCTACTCTACCCAAAAAAATTGGTTCTTTCTTTTTTTTTCAAAAAAATAGGCATCATTCCCAATTATAAAAAAATTTAAATAATAAACCATGAAAACAAACTTTGTCACCACATATATAGGATTAATTTTAAAATTAAATTTTTATAATCTATGAATTGGATTTGGTTGACTGGATTATATATTTGGAATCATCATAGTTTATTTTATCTAATAATGTCAAATTAATTCTTGAAAATAATGAATAGTGAGAAAATAAAAATTAATCACATTGATTAAGGTGAAAATAGTTTTAATGGGGGGGGGGGGGTAATATGAAAGATAAGGGTTAAAATGACCTAAAAACACGTTTAAAATATATGTTCTGTCACTATTTTTTCCAAAACATTTCTAATTATCTATAATGGTCCATTTTTAATCCTTTTTCCATGTGAAAAATTTGGGTACACCATTCTTTTTTCTAAAATTACATGTGTTCCACTCACCTCACTTATAAAAGGCTACACCATCTCTTATCCTCTTCACACATCTCAAGTCCTTTATCGTGGCCAATCACTACCATAATATCTTACTTATCTACATTACCACTACCTAAATCCCATTATTTGATCATAAATATATCCTAAAAAATTATTTTGGTGCTTACCTAAGGATGTTTTCTAAGAATAGATATCGTTCTTGACTGAGAGTTTTTATTTTATTTTTTCATCCACCTACTAAAAAACGGGTTAAATTATGATTATACAATAAAAAAGTATGTACCATATAATTATATTATATTATGTTAATGGAATAACTTATATACATGTCACCTTCCATCAATCAGGATACGAAATCATCTTTCATGTGTACGGAGGACTACTGCCCCATGAACTGATGTCATTCATTTTCCATCATTGCCACTCACAATGTGATATAATAATGGATTACAAGTATTTAAATTATATTTTTAATTAATTTATTATTTTTTAAATATGATATCATATATATATATATATATATATATATTTACTTACTATTCTATGGGGGATATGATAATGTCTCTCATGTGTACGAAAGACTACCACCTCACTATGCGATGTGATTTGTTTTTCACTAAAGCATTACATGGATGGTAAGTATGATAAATGTATTGATTATATATGATATAAAATAAATATTTATTATATTAATGAAAAAGTTTATCATTTTTAAACTAAAATATATATACCATCTATAATTACCTTTCCACTCATTGAGAAATGACAATGTCGTTCTTATGTACATGTAGACTATAACCAATATGAATAAATGTGATATTTTATCACCAACACATCACATGGATGATATATATATGTATATTAAATTAAAAAATTTGGTATTTATGAAATTATTATAATTTTGAAATTTAAAATATTACCTACATTCTTTATATAATGATTAGTGAAAAATGGAAGCGTTATTCTAGCATACCTACAACATACAGTCTTTATTAACATAATGTAGTTAATTTTTGAAAATATAATTAATTATTGGTTTTAATATTATGATTGATTAATAAATAAAATAAATATTAAATGATTATTATTCAAGATATGTTGAAATAATGAACACTTTAACCACAATCAACACATTGAAGTCGTTTTGAAACAGTGAACCAAACATCCTTAAAACACCTGACATGGGCATAATTGATTATGTATTTTAATATTTATTTAAAAATAAATAAAATATATGATTTATATATAATTTATTAATAAATTTAAAGGTTATTAAAATATAAAAAAACTGTTGTAATCTTATTATATAGGAGTTAATGGATAAACAAGAAAAGTTTGGACTCAAGGTTAGGTTTTCTCATCACGCTTTTACTTTTGTGAGACATATTCCATATTCACCACTTGTATTTATTATGTAGTGTGTAAAATAAAAATTAATGTATTTTGTTATTATTTTACAGAAAATTATTGGGATTTAATAGCCCATATGATTTTCTCTTTTTCCTGCTGTTTTGATATAGAGATTACAAAAATAGTAAGGGATTTTGTCACAATTTCCTTTCATTGAGGCACAATTTACAGTTATAAATCTAATTTATTTTACGTTATGGGTATAATGAACCTTTTTCATGTTTTATAAGGAATAATTGTTATTTAATGGATTTTTATGATTCAATTTGAATGATTTTGTATGAGGTTATTTGACTTTAATTTTACCAAGTGGTAAAGGGTTTATTGAATCAATTTCCTCTCCTTAGGTTATAACTCTTTTACATTGAATTTTTTGAGAAATGATTATGTGTGACTTGTACTATAATTTTTTTTAAATATTTCTACTTTTTTTGGTTTTAAATTATTTAAACAAAATAATTCCATTGATTAATTCTTAATTTAATGACATGATATTTTTAAGGCTTATTCGTCTCAAATTATCTTTCTTTGAGACATATATTGATGTTATGAACCTAAAACAGTTTTTGATGTTTATATACTTCCCATTTGACATATAATATCCTGAATATCATTATTTTTATGATATTTAATGTATTATTTAATGTTATTCTTTAATGGGGTATATTATTGAAGAGTTGCCAAAGTGGAAAAGGCATTATCTTAATTTATCCTTTATTTAGTATTGTTTATATTCAAGCTTCTTTTAGAGGAAATATTATTCTATTTTATTCATGAACCAAATAAATTTATTCTCCCTTTTTTATTATTGTGGTTAATAAGTTTGATTTAAATTTCATCCCTTATTTATAAAATAAACATTAAGAAAGTCATTTGTAAGTGATACCGATCTTGTATTTTCTTTTAGATCATATATCTTTCTTTTCTATATACTATTTTATTGATTTTTTTTAGAATGAAATTTTCTAAAAATAATTTTTTTTATATATCAATTTTACAAGATTCTTGATCTTATTTTAAAATTTTTTGAATTATATTTCTTAAAATTTACTAAATGGGTTTATTTTACTCCATTTTAAAAAATGTTTTGAAAAGAATTTTTTTTAACATTTAGGACATGAATGTTTTTACCACCATCATTTAAATTATTTTTCTTGAAGTATAAATTTTATTTTTACTATATTTCTTTCAATGAAAATTATTTTCATGATAATTTTTTAATTTTTAATTTTTAAAAGTGATTTTCAGAATGAAAAAGTTATTTTCCTCAAAAATATTTTTAGTGATATTTTAATGTTATTTTCAATTATTATCATAAAAAACCCTTGATGATACTTAATATCTAATGTGGATATTTTGTAATGATACCATCTTTATACTTTATTTGGATATATTATGATTTTTTCAATGATATTGTTTTGGAACCCATTTATTTTCTATGGGTTTATGACGTTTCAAAGCGATTGTTATGGAACCCATTTATTTTCCACAAGATAATTATGCTTCAAAGATATTGTTATGGAACAAAATTATTTTCCATGATTTATTCATGTTTAAAGTATATTTTCATTGAACCCATTTATTTTCGATAGTTTAATCATGTTTCAAATGTATTTTTATGCAATCCATTTCATTTCCATAGGTTAATCATGTTTTAAATAGATTTTTATAGAACCCATTTCATTTCCATTGGTTAATCATGTTTCCAAGATACTATTATGGAAACCATATCATTTACACTATTTAATCATATGGAACCCAATTGTTTTCCATGGGTTAATCATGTTTTAAATAGTTTTTTATGGAATCCATTTAATTTCCACGGGTTAATCATTTTTCTAAGAGATTTTCATGAAACCTATATATTTTTCATAGGTTACTTATGATAAAAAAGTAATAATGATTTTTTATAATATTTATATTTAAGTTATGGTTCTTTAAAATTGTTTATGAAGGGGTTTTCACCATTATAGATCATGGGTGATCCTAATACAACTTATATGATGTGTTGATCCCCATTATAGTTGAAGGTATGAAGGTTTTATCCCCATTAGATCTCATGGGTGATATTGATATTGATTATGTGAAGGTTTCATCCCCATTATATCTCTATAATTCATTGGGAAATGAATATATTCTATAGAGTGTTATATTGGAAGTCATCTGTATGGTTATTCCAATTGAAATGGTTCTATGATGATAATGTTACAAAATATCAACATATTTTATCTATGCTTTATATGGGTTTATAATGATTCATTTTATAATGATTTATATCATAAGGCTCATGATTATTGATTTTTATGACTATCTCCATTGTTAAATTTTACACACATTTCATGATTGATGATTCAGATATTGATGTTAATGAGTTCTTTTACGATTTTCTCATGCACTCTAATTATTTCATCATAACCTAATTGAATTATTATGATAATTGATGACATTAAATTGTTAATACTTATGTTTAACCTTATTAGAAATTTTAGGTCATGCTTCTTATGTTTCCTTCTCACCAGGTTATCAAGAATGAAATTAAATAATTTTTTTCTGAAAGGGTTTCATTTGGATGATGATGATGAACTGATAAAGAATATTAATAGACAATTATAATGAAAAAAATATTATTTTAATGTAATGGGTATTATTTATGTAAGATTTTTTACAAATTCTAAAAAACTATAAACCTAAATTTTCCTTGGGTATGTAAGTTATCCAATATTTTCCTTTTTATTTTTTATGTTTTGGATTGAGAAAATTGGGTCACCTATATCAGTATCAAATCTAGAAATGTAATGTGTATGATTTTATAACTATATCCAAGAATGAGGGTCTAAGGCTTTTATAATTAACCTATTTTATATGATGATAATGGCAAATAAAAATTATGATAAATATATTAAATAAAAATACAATTATAACTGGTTTATAATAACTCAAGATATATATATATACAATAGAAAAATTTTATGTGACATAAAAATTAGTATGAAATAAATAATTATATGAGTTAGACTTAATAAAAACCTGAAAATAATTTATTTCATAAAATTGGAATAAATGTTAAAGATATTTTAAAATTAGATAACATAAGTATAATTTAAAATATTTTCTAATTTGGTAATAGTAATTTGAATGTGCTTAGATAATATTAGGTAATATAGTTATAATATATTAAATTATAATTGTTTTTTTAATATATATATATATATATATACTAAGTTGGTAATAAAAATAATATTATATATATTTAAATAAGAAAAAAATTTATAAAAAAATGTCTATATATATATATATACATAAGAAATATATTAGTATAGATATAATATTAAATAGAGAGTGTGAAATATAAAAATTGGAATAAGTAAAAAATTGAAAATCAATCCTGGGAGGGGTGGTTTTATCTAAAACCTCCCACCACCAAAACATAAACCACTAACCTTGACCTGATGACCACCGTAATGGTCGATGCCAACCTAAAATCACCCAAAAGCTTAAAAAAATACCCTCTCTTCATATTTTTCCCCAATTAATGTATTCTCCACTAACATCATAGGATAACCACCCAAATTTAAGTGTCTCCACCACACTAATACTTTGCCTTAGCCATCAAAACACATTTTTCCTCCATGTGTACTGTCGATCTTATCCGATGGTGATATTACAATTTCTTATTTTTATCCCTGAAACCCTCCATCCTGAGATCCAAATTATAGATGATGATGTGTATATTAGGTTTCATTTGATATGTTCCTACTTTTAAAAAAGGTAGTACCCTGATGAAAAACTATAGAACAAGCAGTGGTAGAGGGAATAAACTATATGGAGTGTGTGGATAAAGGTATAGAGTGAGAGTGAGGCTTCACAAAACCAAATTCTGGTGGGACAACACAAAAATGTGTTGAATAGTTTATTAGACATTTATGAGTAAAATTATGTTATTTTGAAATACATGTTATGTATGACCTCGTAACGGGAGAATAAACATTAAAATAACCCATTATTCAAGGTAATTGATGCTTATAAACATAATTATTATCCCTTTCATGTGATGTTATTAGTCACATAAATAGAGTAATAATATATAGTTTTATTTGAGAGAAGGATATTCTTTAATAGAAGGAAGGATAGTTTTTTGTTTGTAGATTATTGTAAGGGGAATTGTTTTTCAAAATTTCTATTTTAAAAAAAAATTTCCATGTTTTATAAATATAACATCTACATGTTTGGTAATTTTTTCCTTTTTTATGTGTAAGGGAAAATTATATTCTTAATTTTTTACATTGAAATTTTCTAAAACCTCTTACCTAAGGGAAAATAATTTTAGATGTTATCTTTTTAATGTTTTTTAAAAAAATTACAGATATTTAAATTATGAAAATATGGTTTATTGTTTATTTTAAAAATGTATCATTTTATTTGAGTAATATTTTTAAATTATTTCTATTTTATTGTTTCTAAAAATATATTTTAAGGGAATTTTATTTAAAAATTCATTTAATTAGTTTTTTGAAATCCATATGTTTTAAAATATTTTATATTTAAAGGTTTACTTTAAGGTGTTTAATGTTTTAATTTTTCCAGAATTATTTTAAAAAAATTCTATTTTAATGAGATCCTCATTTTTTATCATTTTTAAGAGGGTATGTATGAGTTTGAAAATTAAAATTTTGTTTTTAAAATATTTCGATCTCATCCTCACCATTTTTTAAAGATATTTTACCATTGAAAATATTTTATCTTCATGAGAGAATTTATTTCAGGGATGATATTAATATTTAATGTTTTTTTGGACA
The DNA here is from genome assembly GCA_963277665.1 of Viscum album. Taxonomy (NCBI): domain Eukaryota; kingdom Viridiplantae; phylum Streptophyta; class Magnoliopsida; order Santalales; family Viscaceae; genus Viscum; species Viscum album. The sequence goes on from OY728120.1 coordinate 1,797,480,486, forward strand.
TGGAATCTATTAATTTTTATAATTCCATATTTATTTCATGATTTAGTTTAGTGATTTATTTCAAGTACCTCTTCATGAAATTAATGTTGCTTGTGGAAGATTAATTTTATTCATTTTAAATATGAATATTATTTTATTATAAATATAACCATGATTTTTCTTCCAACTTCATGAAAATATTTTTTTTGGATGTTGAGAAATTTATAAAAAATAATTTAATGGATTTTTAATGAGAACGTAAATTTACCCAGAGATAATTTTTTTGAACTTGGAAATTGGGATTTGTGAACATGTTAAGGGATATTGAGTGAACCTAAACCTTAAGGGAATTTTTCCATAAAGTGATGAGTAGTCCCTATATAAAATTTATTGTTTTATATTTACTTTATGATTGTCCAATATTTCCAATTATTATTGAATTCCATCTTAATCCAATATGTCTAGAGATTCATGAAAAGTGGATGTTTTTAATTAAATAAAAAATATTTTTATTTATTTGAAAGGATTATCAAAATTACTTCAAAATTTCATGTTCTCTAAAAGGTAGATTATGGAATACATTCTTTTATATAATTTATTTTCATTAAAACATTATATTTTTATGGGGAAAATTTAATGTTTTAGCAATTCAAAGTGTGTTACCTTAAAATGATTTGAAATTATTTTTATAATTTAAAAAAATAATTTCCTTGCTAGTTTTAAAAAACCTTACTATGTAATTTTTTTTCATTCAATGTTTTAACAAGTTTTTTCATAGGTATTAGTGGTGATTTGAAGAAAATGCATAAAATGTCCCAATTAAGAAGTTTAGTGTGTGTGAAGATGAGATATTATGAGATATTATATGAATATTTTTCTAAAAATACCATTTAAATTTTCCTTATAATATGTTTTTATCTATCTAAATATTTATACCTAAATGAACCTTATAATTTATGTTTTTAAAGTGTTATTTAATATTTTATTTAGGGGAAAAATTATATAATGTTTCTAGCCCCTAATATGGGAGTATGGGTCTGGGGCATAACATGATCTCCATAGGTTACATGAAAAAACCATGGTTAGAGTAGATATATATGTTAGTGTTCTAATTATATGGGAAATTTTAGGTTTTATAATCATCATAAGTTTTATGTTAAGGAACCATCATAATCTATTGGTGTAAGAAATTTGATTTTCTATTAAGGGAGATAAAGTTCAATTTATTTATCTTCTAGGTTTATTTGAAATAAATATCACAACTTGATATCAATTATAATATATTTTTGGTTGTATAATAATTTCATAATTACATATATTCATTCATGATAGTTTTTGACACTTCTATAACAACAAATATAATTGAAGTATAATGTTCTTGAGTATTTTGGTATTTCAGTGCATGTGGATCTCCATCAATATTATTTATAGGTTTCTATTTCATGAAATAATATTCTAAAAATTGTCTTGGGAAAACATATATGAATAAAATAGGGCCTTTATATGTGATAATATGGGATATAAAATATTCATAATCAATGGGGAACTGAGGATGATGGTCAAAATACCTTGTGATGTATGATCTATATGTATTATAATATTATTTCTAGGTTTGTAGATACAAGTGGGTGTAATTACTATACTATTTGAACCTTTTCATTTGATTCAGGTTTTTATTTTAAGTGGATGATTTGACTATTTTATTTATCAATTATAGTTAGTGAACTTTCTAATTTTTTATAAAAAAATTCAGGATGAATGATTATTTTTATGGTAGGTTTTTTTGTTTTTGGGATTTATTTTTTATTTAGTTATATAATTATATTGGTATTCATAGAATATATTTTTTTATTGTTGAGAAATGAATTTGTTACCTATTATTTTTTTGATCCCTATGGATCAGTCCGGAATATTTTTATTTGTGTTGGAGATACTGATCATTTTTCATGATCTGTATATTTTCATTATTAGTTAATCACTTAATAGTCAGTGATTTTTTATTGGGTGTAGTTGATAAACACTATTAAGAGTTACATTCTATTTTTTATAATTTTTATTATTTTTCTGATGAATTTTATTAGTTTAACAAAACAACATATGATTGAGTTATGTATTATGTTTATTAATAGTACTGAGATTCTATTTCTACCATCATAAAATATAGTCAAATATGAGTTTCATTTTTTATATATAAGGATAGTGATTTTATAATAAGTGATTTCATTCATTAATATTTCTTACCATATGTTAAATAATTATCTTTTTTTAATATATTATTGTATCTTGGGTATTTTCATTGATTATTGTGAGATATACTAGTTGAGAGTGAAGAATATTTCTCCAATATCATGAAATGATTATCATTTTAACGAAAAATGGTTTGTGAGATGATTTTCAAAGATTAATATTTGTTATAGAAATCCCACGACTAAAATTTATAATAAAAAATACCAAGAATCAATTTTTCTTACATGAATTAGAATTATGAGTTTGAAATTATACTATTTTTATTGATAAAAGTGCCAAGAATATTTTTGAACATTAAGTATTATTCATTCATCCACGACACAATCAGTTTCTTGTATTTTTCATTGATTTTATATTGGTGTATTTTTTTAGAAGAGGAGTATAAAATACATCTATAAATTGTTCAATGATTTTTATTTGAGAAATAATTGTATAGGATGTTGTGAGATTTAATATATCTGAGTATTCAGGTTAATTTTATTGTTTTTAATTAACATTAAATTTAAGTTGATTTAATTAGAGTACATTATTAGAGTTTTTTATTAATGAAATATAGTTGGTGAGATAGTTTAAATGTGTAATTATGAAAAAAAATATTACGGATCATGAGGTAATCAATAGAAAGGGTCCGATTTCAAAGTAGATAAGGTATTGGTTTGGGATTCACTAGAGTAGCCATAAGAAGGCCTATTATATCACATAAATGGATGATAGAAAATTTGTGGGTGATGGATAAGAACTGGGTAACTAGAGGGATTTATATGTTATTTTAGAATAAGTATTTTTTTAAATTTTACAACCATGGGATTTTGATTAACTCCCATATTTTATTAATACTAGTGAACATTTTTATGATAATCCATCTCTCAAATCTCCAAGTTTAACTCTCTATCATCCATTTACAAGTTATCCATTAATTTTAAAGTGAATTTTAATACCGTAGTGGTGTTGGACTCATAATAATAAGTGATTCAAACTCCAATTCATTTTATCTGTTAATATCCATGATTTATTGATGACTTATTATAAAATTCTTATATCATTCAATTTTGATATAATTATGAAATAATAGTGTTTATGAAATTATTTTATATTAATTCATGGTATCATTTTTGTTAGGACCACTTTATAATATACTTTAAAATTATAGTGGTGGTGGTGGTGGTGAGGGGGGGGGTGAATATGTATTAGGTAACTTTTATACTAATAAATAATTTTTATCACTTCACTTATCAGACTTATTTTGATATTTATTCCCTTGTTTTCATTTTATTTTCATATTAAAGTAATTGAAATAAAGTAAATAAAGACAGACAAATTTTTTCAAGGTTCACTAATAAATATAAGTTTCTAGTCCTTTATATGTATGGTGGTGACCAACAGACAAATTATCCACTATAATGAAAACCAATTATAGTGGTTTGGCTCAGAAATAATCTAGATTCAAAGTGTGGTTAACTATAATTTAGCAGTGTGAGGGATAAAAAATAATCCTATTTCCTTGGACTGAACATTTTAACTCTCCCTTTATTATTTATACTAAAGTTTGTTTTACCATTACTGAACATTTTATCTCATCCTTTATTATTTTTCCAGTTCTCCAAGGTTATGAAGAATATTTTTTCCTAAGATATATCTGAGAAGGGAACTATGAGAGAAGAACATTATGGTAGATATTTAAGATAATTAATTAATTAATTTTATTATATATATTGTCTCCAAATTCACTAAACCATTATATTTTTAGGGATAAATTATTGTGAAATGTTCTAAATATTAATCTAAAATGAAGATATATTTATGTATGTTTTTACTAAGTCGCATCAATTCACTTTTAAAAAGGAGATGGATTCTGTGTTTGACATGGTAAAAAATTATCATTACTATATCTATACCTTTATTTCACATTTCTATATTTGATTGTAGATAATCAAAAACATTTATTATAGATCATTAATCCAATATATTCATTATTCATTTTTTTACACCTTTGGGTTATCTGAGGTTTTCTCCGAAGAAGGAATATAAAATATTGTCTTCATTTGTGGATTGTCACAAGATGAACCAGGTTACCATTATGAATCATTATTAATTACATTGGATAAATGTTATAATTTACCATATGAGAGGTTATTAATGGTTTTCTAATATATATCTATCATTGGGTTACCATTGGTTGGATGTGCAGTATCATGATGTTCTAAAGGAAACCATTCTAAATAGACATGATTTTTTTGTTTTTAGTAACTTAGTTCATATATAAAAACACTCTAACTATTTAATTATATTTGATGAATATTTTTTATATCATTATCTATATTGTGTTTTGATTTTTTTATTGATAATAAAATTATTTGTTTTTGATTTTATGAGGAATAATTTGAAAAACTGGATACTATCTTGGAAACATTAACTTCTCACTAATTATGTGGTACAATTTTTATATTAAACTCTTTATCAAAGAGATAAAAATACATGGGAATATTTTCAATGAAATAAGAATATTTATGTTTCTCTATAAGGGGGAATCTGTGATGTCTTGTGAGAAACCAAATATATGTTTTTAATTTTTTTATTTTCTATTGGATTTCTTATTATTAATATTAGTTAAATTTATAAATTATGTGTCTTCCATACCAAGTAATTGTGTTGAATAGGAGGGGTGTAATGATTTAGTTGGATAATTATTGTGAGGGTGAAATTAAAGAGTGAAAATAATGGTTGACATAATCACATATTCTTGTTTTAATATATCCATGTAAGTGGCATGGGAATTATTGTAACGAATATTGTTTTGGTTTAATATATGTATTATAAAAGGAACTATGTGAATGGAATATGATCTATGAAAAATTAGTCCACATTATAAAAACTGGGATACCCATTATATTTATTTGGCTATAGTGGTTCCTCTTCTTAAGAGGTGGTGGGATTATTTGTGACATTCATGTAGGAATAAAAAAAATGCATCTAAGGAGGATTTGGGAATAAATATTTTTTGGCGATATAATTAGAGATAAAAATAAATAAGTTCTCACAAATTAATATTTTTTATACCAAAATAATATAATTATAAAACTCTATAATTTTGAGCTCTCCCAATATTTTTTCAAACCATCAATTTCATATATTGTTGAGGCCTATAAATATAACTTCACCCCCTCATTTTGGACCTGATCTTTGGAATTATTAATCGAGATCTCCCATATCATGAAACATTGAATTTCATTAATTGGATAACCCTAAAGGATTCCATGGATAAATGATGGTTGTAAACATAAAATAATTACCTCATATGAATCATCCAATTCATTTAATAATTGTAAATATTTTTTAGTATAACAAAATTACATGATGAACATGGTTCATGCTAGAGAAATAGTCCTCAACAATTTCCATGTTTCACGCAATACCTTTGTTATGTGAAATCTATACCAATTACACCCCAATAACCCATAATATGTAGATAAAAAAGTCTCCATAAGATCTAAGATTAATAAAACTATAAATTTTTATGGGCCCCATAATAGGAAACCTCAATTGATGCCTATTTTCACAAAAAATAGTTGTATAAAATTTGAGTGCACATGGGTATTATGGCCATCTGAACTAGGATTACTCAGGAAAATTCCAAACATAGAACTTGTACACTAGACTCTCATGACTATTCCATTTATATCAATCATTTGTAGCTTATTATCTTTTCTATTTAAACATAAGAATAAACACTATCATCCCTAGTCTATTATCATTAATTATGTCCTAGGAAAAATCCATGCCACTTCTCCTCCAAACTAGTCGGGTTACATGACATGTGTCTAATACCAACTCTTTCTCTCTTAATTGTTGTCTATAACCCTAGTCCACCTATTTTGTGTAATACATAATCATGGCCACATTAAGGAAATCCATGCTAGTCCACCCATGGAGTGATTCTCTCAATGGGTATCCCAAAGCTAATATCCCACACAATACCTCACTTTCACTCCTTTCATGACATGATCATCCGTACCACATGACATTAAACCACTTAGTATGATCCTGTAATATGACTTTAAACTATGCATATCTAACCATGTGAGGTTTTATTCCAATTTCTCAATAGGATAAATAGGATTATTTATTGATTATGAATCTTTACATCACCATAATTCCATATACCCCACAGATGGTGGTATCTCTGAAGCATGATCATCTTTCTAGGGAATACTAAACCCCTCACCTAATAATCCACCATTATTTACCATACATTAAACTATAAGGTGTTCCCTGTAATATATAAAATATTTTCCTACCTTAACATGATTATTGTTTATGGATTCATACCCCTTGGTCATTAATATGTGATAGACCCATATGTGATTAGAATATATGGAAGTGTCTCCACTGGATATTAAATTGTATCTCTCTATTATGTGATGAGGCCAAGAGTTCCTATATGATGAAACATGAAAAATCCTTACCGAATACTTTATAAAATATACCAAGGTGAAAATGCTAGTTAGGAATAGGTGATGATCTGATTATGACTTATATTATGTGAATAAAAATCATATACGATGAGTAGAAGATCTCTTCACCCATTAATTAGGCGATGATCCAAAATTCTCACCGCATGTGATGTGTGTGTGATGCGTTATGTAGTGAGTATAATAATCATATGAAATGATTATAATATATCTTCACTATTCACTCTAATGAAGATATAATTCTTATAACATTCATATTTGACAATCTTATGATTACTTCAGTGAAGACCGCATAGTGTATCTGCTGATGATCCATTGAATACTTAGGTAATTAGAACATGATATCTTGTGTGGTGAGAATATTATTCTTTATATAATGAGATTGAGTTTCTTATACAGTCAAGATTTGGATTCCCTATGAAATGATCCAAATATTCTATATCTAATGAGAATAAGATAACTTATATGATGAGAATAGGATGCATTGTGTCCAAAACCTATTATTCCTTACATGAAAAACATATAATTATATCCTGGAACATCCTATGGAAGTAATTTAAAAATTTACAATATACATTATTTTGATGATGTTTAAAGATTCATCCTATCCAACATATGGTATTCACCTTACTACGGTATCCAATGATGCAATTAATAAATGTACACATGAATATGGACTCAAGAATGAGATTTATAATAATGTATTAAATAAATGATAGAAATATTAATTAGGAAAATAAATTGTTAAATGAATCCATGAAATCAAGGGTTCCCACCCAATCATATTTTTTTGATCATTGAGATGAAATCATCAACCTAAATGGTGACTGGACACCAACCTTTGAAATATAATAATTTAGGAAAAAAATACCTTGAATATCCTAGAAAAAATCCAATGAAAGTGGTAAAAAATATTCATAAAAAATAGACAGGTGAAATTTAAATGAATCCACTCTCCAACAATAGTGATATGAAGAGGTTTGGGTTTTCAAAACTCTACATACAAGTAGAAAAGGATTCAATGAATTTTTTAAAAAGGGGAAATCAAACCAAATAAGAGTTTGAAGAAATGATAAGGAAACTAAGCCAAAAATGAGGGATACAGTCCATATAGAAAAAATTACTTTGAGGACCACCACTTTACATGGTGTCTTGAAAATGAAATCATTCATGGGATGTGACAGTGTTTTCTAACACCTACGAATGGTACTCTGATCTTTTGTGTGACTGAAAGTGATTCTTGTACACTTAAAACCACAATCCTCTATAAAAGAAAAGGCCATTCATAAGTAGTGATAGTATTCTCCATCCCCTTTGAATGAAGAAGTTTTTCATGGGTGGATTTATAGTTTTTTTTCCCCAATGAATGAATAAATAATTTTCAAGTGTGGACAATGTTTTTCATTCCACATGAACAAGATCCCCATAGTCTTCCCTCGACAATCATCTATCCTATTAGTAAGTTTCTCCATACCTCTATAAAAACCTCAATAGGGGAGAAGAAAACCCAGACATGGATGGATGGGGAAGAAGGTGAGAGAGACATAAATTATGTGTAGGTAAACCTAAAACATAACATTAAGGTAAAAATGGTATTTATCTGACCATTTTTAAAACAAAAACCCTTTGATGATGTCATTCCATGAAGCATATATTGATATAATATTTTTGGTCCATCACCCCTATAGTAAAAATCTATGTGAATGGATCCCCACCAAATTTAGGAATATCTATGCGGGACGAACTCATACTAGTGTAGCAAAATGCTACATGGGTGGGACTTGGGCCCGCATAGAAAATCTCTATACAGACAAATCTCGAACATGCATAAAAAAATGCTACAAAAACGGCACCCACACACATATAGAAAAACTATATGTGGAGGGAACCCCATACCACATAGGAACACACAATGTATAACGATTCCTCCTAGGGTGTTCCTCCCTCAATCTCCTATGGATTTCCTCTGTACCATTTATTCCCACCTTGGTCCCTCTATGAACTTCCCTAATGGCCTTCTTCATCAACCCTTTTTATGTGATGATCTATGTTCTAAGTGAACCCCTATAGAATTCCTTTCCCAAAATCACCTGATGTATAAGATCAAATATTCAGGGACATTAGTGTTTCCTCTTGAGAATACATACCTATGGTAGATTAGGTCATATTGATAACCTCATTAACAAGGGTTGTCCTTATAATTCTCTTAGACATATATTACCATGATAATGAGGGTCCCAACCTTGGAGGTAGTCATGTGGACCTCCCCATTTTCGGGATTGATGGGAACCATTGTCCTTTCCCTTTAATAAGGTTTAGTGATGAATCCTTATCTCATCCTCTATGAAATTAAAAAAAGGGAATCCCTACTAGAGTAAAACTCTAGCCTTTCCTATACCGGGTTGTACACTTTCTCCTCATCACCTAATAGGTCATATTTAAGAGTTTATTTGAATTTCCTGATTATAAAAACAAAATAGGAAACATGCACCTCAATGACCTTTCTTTATATCTTTGGGATTGGGATATGAAAAAAAGAGTGGAGATGGGTATCCAATCCCTCTATCTTTCCCTATACATTTGGATCATGCCTCTTCCCCCTATGGACAAGCCAAATAATTTTTTTTCTAGATCTACTGATTCCTACTTTTTCTCACACTGATAACAACTCATGTATTATTAGAGGTTTTTGGTGATCATGACATCCACATGAACCCAAGAACCCAACAATTCATTATAGGTGTATGTAGGATTGACTATCTTTACACTAATAAAACATCAATAGTTGGTAAAGCATGATCACTCTTCATATCCCAAAGCATCCTCCAATTCATTACAAGTGTAATGACGAAGTTGTATCTTTTTTAGAATCATCGTATCAAGTTTGGATATTACTACCTTATGAGGAATCATGGATCACTCAAATTATTGAGAAAAATGAGATGACACTTCATGATGATATACCTATCATGAGGGATTACATTGATGTATTCCCTGAAGAATTTCTTGGTCTTCCTCCTGATAGAGGGGTTGAGTTCGCAATTGAATGTATTCATGTATCCCTACCTATATCAAAGAAGCCTTATAAAATGGACACCGTAGAGCTGGAAGATCTGAAGAAATATTTATAGTAGAATCTAGATAAGGGTTTTATATTTATGAGTGCTTCACCATGGGGTGCGTCGGTCCTCTTCATTAATAAAAAGGATGGATCAATGATCTTATGAATTTATTATCATGATCTTAATAAAATAATGATAAAGAACAAGTATCCCTTACCTTAGATAGATTTCTTGTTCAATCAGCTTCATGAGTCCAGTCATTTCTTTAATGTGGACCTTCAGTCAGGATATAACTAATAAAAGGAGAGGAATGAAGATATTCCTAAGACTTACTTTTGAACGAGGCATGGACACTATGAGTTCATAGTGATTACCATAGGACTCACTAATGATCCATCAATTTTCATGAATCTATTGAATAATGTATTTAGATATTACCTTAAAAAATTTGTGGTAGTCTTTATCGATGATATTCTAATATACTCTAAGAGCAAGGAGGAACATGAGGATCATTTGAATATTGTGCTAAAGACTTTGAGAAGGGATAATATGTATGCAATGTATAGTAAATGTGAGTTCTAGATGGAGGATGTATCATTCTTGGGGAATGTTATCACTAGAGAAGGAATATATTTGGACCCTTAAAAGATAAAGGAAATTGAAAACTAGCCCAAGATAACCTCTATAATGGAGATCCACAACTTTATGGGTCTACCCAGGTATTATCAATGATTTTTGAAGAAATTTTCACGGTTTTGAAATCCAATGAACAAGATGACATGGAAGGGAGTAAAGTTTTTCTAGACTCAAGAATATGAAGATTGTTTTAAAGAGTTGAAAAATAGGCTTATCATTGTGCTTGTACTCACACTCCCAATAAGTAGAGAACTATTTGTGGTGTACAATGATGCTTCAAAGAAGATATTAGATAGTGTGATGATGAAAAATGATAAATTAATAGCCTACGCCTCAAGGTAGTTGAAAATACATGAGAAAAACTAACCAACACATGATTTGGAGTTGGAAGATGTGATCATTACATTAAAAATCTTGTAGCATTATCTCTATGGGTAGAAGTGTGAGATATATACTGATCACAAGATTCTAAAATATATATTCACACTGAAAGAGATTAATATCTTACAGTGAAGATGGTTAGAGACCCTCAAGGATATTTATTTCTCAATCCACTACCATCATAGTATGGAAAATAAGGTGGAAGATTCTCTAACTAGAAAGGATCTTGTATCTTTATCAATGATGAGAGTTGAGAAGGATATAATATTATTAGATTTTTAGAGGATAAACATGGGAATAATTATAGTTGTAACATCATCAATCATTTATCAAATTATTTCTCAACCATTCCACATGGAGAAAATAAAGGATGTTCAAAGAAAATATGTGGAAATTCAGAAAATGGTGGAAGCTATTATAAATGGTAAATCCTCTGAGTTCAAGATTGATGAGGAAGGAGTTATTAGATTTGGGTCATGACTATGTGTAATATATTACCAAAAGATAAATAAGGAGATTTTTAATGACATACATAGCTCAACCTTCTCTATTCACCTAGGGAGCACAAATATGTATCGAGATCTCTAAGAGAACTTTTGCTGGGACAATACGAAGAAGGAGATTGCGGAATAGAAATCAAAGTTCCTGGTATGTTAACAAGTGAAGGTTAAAAGATAGAAGTCTATGGGGATGATGAAACCACTACCCATACCAACATGGTAGTGGGAGAACATCACCATAGACTTTGTCACATGACTTCTAAGGTCATCTAGAGGAAAGAATGCTATATGGGTCATTGTGGATTGTCATATAAAGAAATATCACTTTATCACAATTCAAGAGGACATCTCAAGGGTTAAAATTTCACAAATATATATAAAATATGTGGTAAGGTTGAATGGAGTACAACTATCTATTATATCATATAGAGATTCGAGATTCACCTTGAAATTCTGGAAAAGTATCCAACATTCTCTATGCACTAAACTGAACTTTAGTGTGACCTATCATCCACTAGTTGAATTATTATACAACAATAGTTTACACTCAAGCATCAAAATGGAACCATATTAATCCCTTTATGGGAAAAGGTAAAGAACACCAACATATTGGAATGAAGTTGGTGAGCGTAAGCTTCTAGGGCCTGAAATGGTAGATGAAATGGTGGAGAATGTGAAAAACATTCAATAACACATCAAGGCAGCATGAAGTTGATAATATAGTTATAAATATAATCATTGATGGGACATTGAGTTCAAATTTGGAGACATTTTATTCCTCCACATATTTCCATGGATTAAGGCCATGGGGTTTAGGATGAAAGGAAAGCTATGTCCTAGGTACATCGACCCCTTTGAGATTCTTGATTGTGTTGTAGCTATGTACTATCAACTAGCACTTCCACCTACCATGTATAGAGTACATGAAGTCTTCCATGTATCCCTCTTAATAAATTACAAACTAGATCCTTCACATGTACTCTCTTTAGTGGTGGTACTGTTGGAAAATGATCTTTTTCACGAGGTGCATCCAGTGAATATCTTGGATCATAGAGATAAAGTTGTAAGTAACAAGACTAATCACCTAGTGAAAGTACTATAGTGGAACCACAATTATAAAGAGGCAACATGAGAACTGGAGGAGGAAATAAAGGAAAAGTACCCATACCTGTTTACAACATATAATGTAAAACGAAATTTTGAGGGAGAAATTTCATAAGGGGGAATAATGTAATGAACCAAAGTTTAATCATTGGAAATTACCTTTTTATAATTATTACTTATAGTATAATAACATTAGGAAACATAATTAAATATCATGATACTAAATACTATATAACCATTAAACATAATTTTTCCACTTTTGTGTCTAAAATTTCGAAAATATGACATACGTAGTTGCGTTCAGGGTGATTTTTTGGGGTCTAATGGAAAAACATAATTTTTTGGTGAATAGTAACCCACCCTTATGAATAATACCCTACCCTTATGAATATTAATAGAACTATTATGAATAATAAATCGTCTAAAATAATAGTAACCTCACCCATGAATGTATTAATAAAATTTGGGCATCTTATAAGTGATAATATGACCATAGTAAAAGTATTTGTATTTTTGTAAGTCATAAATAATTAATTATAATTAATTAATTAATTAATAAGAAAATTTATTTTCCTAAAAGGTGTTCATAAATTTGAAATTTTATTTCTTCTAGTTTTAAGATAATTTTATAATACCTTATGTAATTTTTAAAAGAAATATAAAATCAGTTATAGTTTTAAAATTTGTATTTTTCAAATAAATTATGATTTTAATAAAAAATTAAATTAATCATATTTAGAATTTTTTTTGAAAAATATATTTAATTTTTGGATTATACACATTTAAAACATGGTTAGGGTGAATTTTTGGGATTTTCCTAAAATACTTGAATTTTTTATGAATAGTAAAGTACGATAAATTACGATAAAAGCTAAAACAAGAATTTATGCATAATTCCTGAGTCATGGATGATGTAAATGGCCATTGTTTTGAACTCACATTAACGTATTTATATTTTTTTACAATAATAATGTTGATACATTGTCATCAACAAAATTATTAAACTAATGATTAAAATATTAGGAAAACCCTCCTCCCCTCCACTATAAAAACCACCCACACTCCTCTCTTATCTTCACTCCTCTCAAGCCTTGTGAATTACCTAAATTATGATCAAATTTATCCCAAAGCTCATCTCCCAAGACAATAATCCATTGGACTCCTAAAAATAGCAAATCTTATCCTATTAATAGGCTCTCAAGGAAGATTAATTTAAGAGGTAAATTCCACTTTTCAATTCTTTTACTTTCTTTTCAATTCCTTTGGTTTCATTTATATCCTTACCTATACTCATCAATATGTTATGAAAACTCCAGTACCTTACATTTAATATAATTCTTTTATGATAATGTAATAATTTATTATCATCTCTCCTTTAACCTTCTTTTATACCAATAGTAAAAATGCCATTCGAGATGTGTTAATTTACCATATTCAAGGACGATGGGTTTTCAATTTCTATTACCATATTCAATTATGGTCATAAAACCATTATTATGGTTGAAACAGACTATAATATATTTATTATGTCTCATATATGGTTCTGTAATGTTTTTGTAAAAATAGTTTGGAGTTATAAAACAAAATGTGTTCGTTGTGATAAAAAAACGCCAGTTAACCCAAAAGGTTATCACTAAAGTTTTATATAAAGATTAAACAACACTAAAAGTAACCAAATGAAATTTAAAACCATGTAATGTTTTGTATTTTCATTAATAATATCCAATTATCTAAAACCCTTACCACCTTACATGTTTATCCTTACCTGTATATAAGTAAACCAATCATGAAAACCAATGAAACAGACAATGAAATTGAACCTCTTGACCCAAAAAAGGTAATGAATGAACTTAATAAGGTTATAATAAATAAATTAAATTAATAACAGTTTCTATAAAAAATTATTAATGAAATAAATTTGGTTACCTAGGACATTAAGATCAAGAGGACACCGTCAGATATAAGGTATTTCATTCTACTCGAACCACCGCTATTCCTTTGGGTTGCTTTATTCTTCTTTCATCCCAAATGAAGTTATCTGTTCTCTTTCTGTACATATTCATAATTATGTTCATATTATCCAAAATAATTTATCAATACCCACTGATCATTTTATTTTTGGTATATACATGTTTTTAAATGGTTCCCTCCTCAATACTTCCCGAAAAGAAAACCCGTTTTAAGGGAACTTTTTGAATTCCTACTTAATTCAAAGGGAACTATATAATCTATTTTAAGCCACCATATTTTTTATAAAACCAATATTTTTATTATTAAATCCTTCTTGGTTCACTTTTATTTTATATAAAAGATTATTCTATTTTATATTTTAAATGCTCTTTAGTAATTTTCCATAAAACCACATTAAAACGTTTTAATGCTAAAATTTCTTAAATACACTTCTTAAATGTTTTCACTTATGTTTGAAATCAGTAAGAATGATATGTTCTTATTTTTCCTTATTAATTTACATGTATGTTTTAATTCCTTTATTCTTTGTAAACTTGAGAGATGCTCCCATTCATTATTCTTTATGACATGATTATGATACCCATTTATTTCATGGGTACCCTTATGTTTATGTATGATTGATTATATATGATTATTTACGAGGAAAGAATATTCATGAACATGTTATTATGGGTCCAACTAGATATAACTCTAATGAATTGTGTAATGTTTTTTCTTAGGAGATGTTATGTGCAATGGTCTTGGAGGTTACCCTTGAATCGTGCTACCATGTGCATCAGTCTTGGTGGTAAACCTTAACTTGTGATCCTATATGTGAAATGAGCATTAAATCTTACTAAATTCTTGTTTTATGTTTCTTCCACATTACTATGAATCCATTTTTATAGTATAAAAGTTTTATATGTTATCAATCTATATGTTTCATTCCTTTTTATTTCATTATTCCATCCCTTATAACCCATGTACTAAAGCTTTATTCTTATGCTTATTTTCTTACTGGGATTTTTAGCTCACCCATTTTATCATGTTATCCCCAGGTTATCCTATGCCGAGGTATGAGAACAATAGAAGTTAGGATCTCAATATGAATATTAAATAAATAAATGTTTTATGTTTTTAGTTTTATGTACCTAGTCTTCAAAGACAATAGACTTCACAATCCTTGGCTTCTATTCTGATGTATAATTATGTATAAAATCAAGTAATGTTATGTGTAAAAGGTTAAAGTGAATATAAGGGTAACCTTTAAATGAGGTGTTTGTTGAAATAAGTTCTTCCATAAGGGGAACACATGTGGCGAATCATTTAAAAAATGGTGAATGCATTATAATTTAATAATTTCATGTGTTTTTATTAATTTTTATTTCCCAATTACTTGAGAGATGATTTTGATGTATTTATTATATATTAAGAAATTTTTAATGATATTTGAAGCATTTGAAAAATATTTTGAGTGATTTAAAATGAATAATGATTATTTGGGAAGTATAGAGGTTTTTAGAGATATTCTAAAATTTCAAGATGATTTTTGTTTCATAGTTATAGGATAGTACTAGTGTATATTATAGGCAATAATTAATATTTGGGTTCTAGAAAATTTCTAGAATTTTTCAATCCCCCGCATGTAAGGGTATTTATATATTATGGTCACTATATTTTAATGTATTTAAATGTATTAATCACCCAATAAAGGGATAAAAATGGATATGTATTGATATAGGGTGGATAATATATAACAGAAACCAATTAGATATATAAAATTAAATTCATTGAAAATGGAAAAAATTAAACTAACTCCCTCAAACGTAATGTTCACATTGTGATGTGAAATTTTCTAAGTGTGGAGTCACCCAATGACACAAAACATTTACCATAATATATGTAGAAATAAGATATACGTAAATAAAATACACAAGAGAATTAATATAGATATGTAATGGTCAACCTATAGTGATAGATAAAGGCCCATTGTTATGAAATGGTATCCTATTTGAAAATTGTCTAAGTGTGGGAAGTCACTGTGATGCGTAATGTTATGATGCATTAGGGTAACCAGAGTGTTATTTGTGATAGTTAATGGTTCTAGAAATTATTAAATTCTGATAGATGATACTTAAAGGAAAATTTATATTTAAGACTCCATTATATGAAAAAATATGATATAATGGATCCATTTCATAAGAATAAAAGGGTATTTTCTATGAAAAAGTTTCATTTTTAATGATAATTTGACATGAAAATGCCAATAAATTGTAAAATTTTTGAAAAAAACTATAATACATAAGTGTAATGATACGTAAGGTTCATCATATACACAAGGTTTTTTAAAATTAGTGTAATTTCATGGATGATGTGTATGGGTTGTTCTTATTTATACAAAACTATCACTGTGTTTACAAAAAATTATGAAAAATTAGTTTGGTCCATTTTTTCTAAAATATAATTCAATTATAAAAATTAATAATAAAATTTATAATAGTATGTTATAATTTTAAATTGGAAACCCATTTCAAGATGCCTTTTTTTAAGTGAGATATAGGGGAGGTCACGTTTCTCTTTCCATCATATTATTTGATTTAACCTCTATGATTCGTTGTGATTAGGGGAAGTTTACCATGGTGATTAATATATTAATGTTGATTCCATATGAATATGGTGGAATCATACCAATATAATTGGTGGTTTGGTGTAGTTTGGATAAAGTAATTTCTATAATATATAATTAACTAGTTTAATATTATTTTATTGATCTAAGTAATAATTTTTATTTAATTGTGAATTAATATTAGTGTGGGTGGAATTGGTTGATCAATTGATATTTTCTTGGCTTTAGTGTTTTAGTGGTCTGTATGGATATAAGGGGTGGTGCACACCCTCTTTCTCAAGGTCATTCCATGAAAGATCACCCATTGAGTAATTTATTGATTATTATTAAAGTATTAGTTTGTAAATAAATATTTTTTAATTGGTTAAATTAATCATGTTTGGATTATTATTTTTTTAGGATTATTGATGGAGTTTTTTATATCTTATTGATATGTGGTGACTGGTTAGTCTTTTATGATCATATAAGATACTGTATGAGCATGACATAATTGAATAACTTAGAATAAGATAATTGGTCCCTAAATATCTCCCAAAGGTACATGAATTTACTTTATGTAGCCCATGATATGTGGTCTCAACACTTTTTTGTGATCAAACATGAACTATAAATTAGTTATTTATTTTGAACAGTTTTGATTAGAACCAGAGTATTTTGGCCATGATAGACTACTAAACACTAGTTTAGTTCCTTAGACACTAATGGATATCGGATGGACTAAAAGTATTTTCTATGTGATACACATTATAGATGGTTATAATCTTAAATAACAAGTATATTTGACCTTGTAATAAGTGAATTTGGTTCCATTTATGTTTGAAAAGGTGATGAATTTGGATTTTTTAATATTAGTCCATATAGATCCTTTTGATACCATATTTCTTGTTGTATATGTTGAGATATCCTATTCCATTTCTATTATGGGATTTGTCTATAAAGTTGTAAAAAAATACGAAGTAACCAAATTAGGGTATTTAGATTCTTTTATGACTTGGTAAGTTAAATGTTGATGTCCTAGGATGAATACTAGGATGAAATCATATGATAAATTCATATTATATGTTTTTATCCTTGATGGGTAAGTATTGAGTCCTAGGATGGATTAGTAAAACATTATAGTTGATAACTAAAATGAGAATCTTGAAAATTTTTATAACTTGACTTCTTAATAAACTATGAATAAAATCTGTTTGGTAAATTCATAATCCCTCTATTATAAAAAGGTTCTAGCTTAGGACATCCTACATGGGTAATATTATAAAATGGATTTGGGGTAGGACATGGTTCCCAAATAGGATATTCTAAAAATGTTCCAGGAATGGATGCGGTTCCATATGAGTGTATGATATATAAAGGTTCCGAAGAGAATATTTACCTTGTGTGTATGTTTTATAGTGGTTTAGGAGAGGATATTACATATAGGTCTATGTAAATAATTGATCAGGGGAGGATATTACCAATGGATTGATGTTATATAAGTGTAATTAGGAAGATATTATCCATGTTGTATATTATGTAGTGGTTCTGGGGAGTAGTGAATCACTTGGATTATGTTATATATAAGTTCTAGGGAAGTATGTTGTTCCCTTATAGATTATATTATATAATTGTTCAATTGAATAAGTTAACCTAATGTGGATGTTATATAACATTTTTGAGAAGGAAATTTCTTATAGGTGTAAATTATTAAATTGTTTCATGGTGGATATTACCCTATATTTTTTTACTATAAATATGTTTTATGTTTTTTTGTAACATCCAAGATCCCACTAAAGGAGGTAAACACTACATCCCTAAACTATTGATCAATTCACATCATATTGTTTTATCACTTTAATATAAATTCTTATTTATTACATTTAAAAGGAAAATATTAAAAAATTATAATTAGAATTTGATAAAATGGATAAATGTTTTGGATATAAAAATGTTAAAATCTTCATCGGGTGAATTTTTTAGTTTTTTTGAAATCACTAATTATTTGTTAAATATTGGAAAACACACCTTTTTCAAACACTATAACATTTTTGACATAATTATGGTATAATAATGACTATGAAGTTTTTAAAAACTTGTTTATACAACTAATATATATTTAGGATGTAAAATAATAAAATTAATAATGTTATATTGGATTTAAAATCCTTTGTTTGAAATTTTATAACCTAAGTGATATATTTTATATTAAAATAAATATTTTTAATCCTTATCTTATATTAAGTAGTTACCAAGTTAAATTTTGTTTTTTGTTTTTTTAAAGTTACTTAACTATAATTTATCTATTTATAAACCAATATGTGACATAATAATAAATTTTATATCTTGATTTTTGTGGCAAATGTTTTTTTCTGTTTAAATATATTTTTAAAAAAATATTTTTCAATGTTTTTTTCTTAATAAAAATAAAATTAATTTTTGAACAAATTTACAAATTGAATATTTTAAAATTGATTCAATATTTTAATTTAAAATAATCATATAATATATTATATCAAACTTATTTTTTAGTCATAATAAATAGTTAACAATGTAAAAAATGTACCGCCATGGTCAAGTGAAAAATGCTTAAAAGTGGTGTTAAATAAGAGATTAGGATTAAAATATTCTAAAACATGAAAAAATTTGATTTATTAAGTTTATTTTAACCTTAGAAAACCATATAGGTTAAATTTCTCTAATTTGGGCCTACATTACATGAGAAATAAATTTATTATATTTATAAGCTAATAATATTTACAAGATTATCACTCCTCTCACTTATAAATGGGAACCCCCTATATTCACTTCTACATATAAATAAATCCCCTTAACTCAGAAAATACCTACAAAATACCATCCACAAACCACTATAAATGACCTACAGGTTTTGGTGTTATCAAAATATCTATATTGTAAGACTTTAGGTGTCATTAAATGGATATTATCCATAG
Source organism: Viscum album (assembly GCA_963277665.1). Taxonomy (NCBI): domain Eukaryota; kingdom Viridiplantae; phylum Streptophyta; class Magnoliopsida; order Santalales; family Viscaceae; genus Viscum; species Viscum album. Next base: position 1,797,500,370 of record OY728120.1, read on the forward strand.
AATAAGAATATGTTCTTACCAAAACATTTCTACATTCATTATTCTTAAACCAACATCAAATATTATATTAATATAAAAATATAATTTAATAAATATCTTTTATATAATGAATTTTTACATTAATATTACAACCATTTTCTTTCTATTTTCTAAATAATGGATAATGGAAGCATCACTCATGTGCACATGTGGTCAACCACCTCCATGAAGATATTTAATGAATTTTTCATAACCCCTTATATTAATGGTTATAAAAGTGTATATAATGTCTAAATATTATATATATGACATTATTAACATATTTTTTGTGATTAAATCACGGTCATGGTGTAAGGATTAGAACCACTAAATGAAAACTTGCACGATAAATAAAACAGACAAAACCTTAAATAATTGGTTTTAATAATTAATAATGAGTAAATGGGTAAAAATGAGTTGTGAATAAATGATATTAAAAAAGATATACAAAATTATCTATCATATATAAATTAATAATAAATATAAAATTATTATATAGGAAGTTATAATGTGTCTATAAAGAGAAAATCCAAGGTACGGTTTTTTCTATAATCTAATGTTTATTAATGATTTTTTATGTTTATATTTGTTTAGTGAAATATATTCTCTTTATCTCTTAAAACAAATATATTTTATTATCCTTTTGTTAGTATTTTTTTTAAAAAAAATTTCTCCCCATTTAGTTTAGATATCATTTTTTATTTTACAAAAATAGTTTACCTCATTTTTCCTCTTTGGTTAGAAATATTTTTCATCTATGTCTACTTTTTAAAGTTGTTTAAATAATATCCAAATAAAAATTAAAATAGACATTAAATATCATTTATCACTTTTTATGATTTTTTAAAGGGATTTAAAAAAAAATTAATATTTTTTGTTTGTGTTATATTTGTTTTTTATAAAAAGTGAGAGAAATTTTTTTTCTTTCAATTTTTTTGAATCAAAAATATTTTTCCACCACCATAGACATTACTCATCATTAGAATTATATAACATGTTTACATATATTTTCAAATAAAATCATATTATAATTATTCTGGGAATTTTTAATTTCATAATATTTTCAATTGAAATGGATATTTCTGATATTCATTGAAAGATATTTTTATTGTATTTATAATGGAGTTTTTTATCTGTATAAACAAACTTTAAGGATTCTTATTCATTATTGTGTATATTATGTAATGATACTATCCACTATATTTCTCTATACTACAATTGATTACATCAATATATTCATTGACTAAGGAATATATTTTTAAGAAATATACTTGTTTTCTAATAAAGATGTTTATTACTAAGTAATGTATATTATGTATTTTATTTCATTTACATTCTATTTATATGATAAATTAATTAAAATTACTACATTATGGGAAAGGTGTGACACTATATAGTCCCTTTATGCATTGGTAGGTCTCAATAGAAAAATGAGACTGGGTATCTGACATATTCCTTTCCTATTTATGTATTATTTCATGGAAAGAGGATTTTATTGGATGATTAGGATATTTGAAATTATGTATTCTATAATTAAGAAACCCATTAATTTTATACACGTTATTTTTTATGTTACTATATCATTCATCGATATATTTATCTTTTATTATATTATTTACATGGAATTTATTATTATTATATATCTCTTCCATATTATTCATGAATTATTAATTCTATGTAGATTATGTAATACACATTACCTTAATAAGAAATCTAAGCTCACCCCTTTAATTTATTTATTATATATAGGGTACTTATTAGTGAAATTTGAATGGTTTTTAGAGATGTTATAACAAATAAATTTTTTTTCACACAAACTGATGTTGTATTTTACATTTTAAAATGTGATGTGAGAATCATGTATAAATCTAGTATCTCATGAATACTCAACTATTAATTCTTGTATGAATAAATATCTTGTATATTATTCAAACTTAAAATTCAAAAACACTGGCCCTAAGTTACTAGATTATAGGTTTTTAATGTTGGTATCAGAACATGTTTAGAAGAAACCATCTGAACTAGATCTAGAAAGAAAAAGTAGAACCTTGTGAGAATATTTTGATAATACTAAAGATATTTAAGAAACTAATATAAAATATTATACAAACATACTAATCATATTCTAGGATTAGTGTTTCATGACGTTATAATATAATCAAGTGAATCCCATTTTTTATAAATTATTCCACAAAAAATAACATAATCCATATCAACACCCATAACATATCTAGGGGTATCCTTCACGATCAAGGTATGTTGTTATGGATTCTGGTGCCTCATATTAAATAATTCTAACTGTATTGGGACATGAAAATTATGTATTGACCAATAACCATTCCCAAATGGAGGAACTTACTAATCATAATCACGATGAACCATTATTGTACTGCATTACGCAGAAAACCCTCCATCATTCCATGAGACTACTAATCCATTAATAACTAAGTAGTGAATCAAGTCCTTGGAGAATATATTTCTTTACTTGGTATGTTTTTGAGGATAAAAATTTATAATGGCAGTTTATTATATAAAATGATATTTTATCAATGGTTTTCATTGATCTAGAACTCTAAGTATCAATAAGATATTAATAGTAAATAATAGAAGACTTTTAAGATGATGTTATATAAAAAATACATTCCTCATCAGAAAATTAATGATAATGATATAAAATTACTCAATTATTGGAAAAAGGCAGTGGGCAATGTCACTAAATACAAATATAACATCACAAGGTTAATAACTAATGCTATAAATTATATAAGTAATACAATAGGTAATTTGATCAATTTTTTATGGGATGAACCAAAGGAATTAAAGGGAATTTTTCTTTAAAATATTTTTAGTATAAAAAGATATAATATCATTTTTAATCAAGATAAAAAACTAATTATCCAAGTATTACATTTGATATGGAAATAAAGAGAATAAGTAGGTGACTGTGCACTCTATAAAATGAAATATGGGAGAAGGGATTAATGGAAGTTTTCAATTTCCAACATGTAATATTTTTATAAAGAAACATCATGGGACATTAATGAAAGGAATTATAGTTTGCTTAATTTTTGGAGAGAAATACAACTGGGCTCGTAAATTTAAATGAAATAAATAAGCTACCAAACTATCATAATTCAAATGTATGGTGATATGTAAATATTTTAATGACATCCCCAAGCATTAAAGGAAATTATATTAGGAAAGGCTGATAGAGAAAGGCCAAGATTATGAAATTACAACAACAGAGGATGAAGTAAAAAATTACATGATATAGTATACATTGAGAACAAACTCAAAGATAGATAATTATTTATTTTATTTTAGATCAACACACTCTATTATATCTTTTATATATGCTGAGAACATTAAATCAACCTCGAATAATTTTAATTAATTGTTATTTATCAAGGAAACAAGTGGTAATCTTAATTAAATGAGGATATATCATAAAGTATATATTAAGATTCATAGATTTTCCCTAGTTTCATACATGATTTTAATACCTATTATTTACCTTGACATAATCCATGTATTAACTGTATTTAAATGTATAATTTTTTAATTTATTGATGAATGAATGAGATTTATATTTATAAATGAAGAATAGAATTCATTATTTATAAGGTACAAACATCAATTTTTTAATATTTTTTTGATACCCCTATAGTAGCTCATATTAATAATATTATAGGAGGTGATAAATAAAAAACATTATTTATGGATGGTAATGAAATCCTAATGATTGAGGATATGCCATTTATTAAATAATACATTGATATTTTTCCATAAAAATTATCCACACATTCACTTAAGAATGAAGTTGACTATTCTATTGAACTAATCCATGATTTGTAAATTATATATGAGAATCCATATAGAATAAAACTAGTGGAATTGTTCTATTTTAACAAACAACTACAAGAGTTATGTGGTAAGGTATTTGTACACCAATTTATTTAACCTTGTGGAGCCCCTATCCTATTTTTTAAAAGGAAGGGTGGGTAAATGAGGTTGAGGATGAATAATAGGGAGTTTAATTCCATTAATATAAAGAATAAATATCAATTTTACATGAATTAGTAACTTATTTAATCAAATTTATGGAGATGAAATTTTTTTAAAGACCAATCTTGATTATAGTTATAAATAAATAATGGCGAAGAAGGTTGATATACCAATGAATACATTTCTTATGAGGTTTGGACATTATAACTTTATGGTAATTACCTTAGGATTGACTAATATGTATTTTATTTTTATGGATATGATGAATACACTATTTAAGGATTTTTATGATAACTTTATAGTGTTACTCACTATTGATATATTGGATTACTCTAAAAATTTTAAAGACCAAGAGAATAATTTTTGAAATATTTATAGAAACTTTCAATGAAAAGTAATTATAATAGAAATTTAGTAAGTGTAAATTGAGGTGTGATGATATTTATTTTCATGGAAATGTCTTCTCTAAGGATGGAATATTGATTAAATTTACTTCATTAAGAAAATATGGAGAAAATTTTGAGGATCTAAATACAAGATTTTATAATTCATTGATATTGGCATTACACCATGAATTGAAGGATTTTTAATTTTTAGTTATGCATCAAAGAATGTATTGGGATTTTTCCTTATGAAAAATAATAGAATGAATGTTGGCATAGAAAAACGGATCCAAAAAGTATTAACAATTCTTCCATATATTATCCGGGATCATAGCTCATTTTTAAAGCCTAGATTTGACTGGATGTAGTGCCCGAACAGAGTTACAAATCAGAAGTTATGGCCATTCAAAGTCAGGCTACTGGAAATGTCCACCCAGGACAAGTTTGGGGTGTTGTTTGGTTTTTCATGAAATAACTAAAATATTGCGTGTAAGAATGGATGTTTTTCACACAAGAATAGAATCTTACTCACAACAACCAAATCTTGCATGAAACATGTCGCACAAACATTTTACACACCTAATGACATGTCATCTTCTGTCTAGGCCACCCGAAAATCATCTACGGAAGGTGCACAAGTTTTGAGATGTGTACCCAAGATTAGCATCCATGCGCAAGATTCTTATGCACCGAATGCAATGTCAAATTCCCCTTTACACGCGCACCTGTCACAAGGTGCGCGTAAGATCACTTTTGCACCCAGAATCTTACGTGAAAATGCTCTTAGGTTTGCATATAAATACAAGTGCACCCTCTCCCCTCGAGGGAGGTCTCTAGAGGTTGGCCACCGCTCTGCTACATGTAATACCATCTCTTCCACGCCCATGTAGAAGAATTGAACCCTCCATGTGATATTTTTCATAATAGGTCCCCTGTGGGCCCACTTTCGTGTTGGTGCACAGTGTTTTGATCCTTGACCGACCTCTTTTATGGCTAAGTCATGTGCGCGAAAGATTCCATTCTTTCACGCAAAACTTCTAATCTTGTGCGCAATAGTACCAAGGTGCTGAATCTTGCATGAACATATGCTGCATAATCCAATATTGCGCATAACCCATCTTGTGTGTAGCCAATATTACAAGTAACAGTGTACAGGCATGCGCCCGCTGGTCCGTACCATGGGGGCTACGCCCCCACACCCCCACTCGGGATCAGTGTCGGGCTATGGTCCCGGCCCTCTGGGCTGGATCCTTTGCTTCCATCACTAACCCCCATAAAAAATGGGAAGTCGCACCACAATCTTTTTGGGCCGAGACATCGACATTTTCCATTATGCCATTCTGTGCACCCACCTTCCACCTATGGAATACCATGATTTGAGATACTCCTCCACACACCCTAAAACACCTTAGTTGTAATATTACTCTTTGTTCATTTCCCATGTCATGAGTTGAGATTCTAATAATAAATTCCCCAAGTACAATTATTCAAACCATTCCCCAAATAACTCATCCAAACCCCATCACCTGACTCTTATGACATGATATACAAGAAAGGGATGCTCTTGCATAAGTCCCAACACTAGCCATTTCTAGGTGCCTTATTCTTAATAGTCCTATCTATATGACTATAAGTTTTAGTATACCCTGTATGAAAAATATAGGATGCCGCTTTCCCCAAAAAAGAGATGACTTATGCACCCATAATATGATTCTAATAGTCCTATCTATATGACATTAAACTATATTACACCCTATTTGACAAATATAGGATGCCTCTTGCTCCAACAAGATATGCCTTATACACCAAGCATAAGATTCCAACAGTCCTTACTACATGAATTTAAACTGTAGCTTTCCCTATCATTAAATAATAGGATGCGTCTTATTCCAAATAAGAGATGGATTATGTGACAAGATAAAGATACCTCATTCCATGGTTACAGTGGCATAAATTCAAGAGCATTGGAAACCATTTGATCATTCCATATCTCTACCTCATGCTTTGTGTGTCCTACATTTAGAACTTCATCCTTTTTCATGTCTAAAGGGACCCCCTAATGGCCTGGTCTCATTCCACCTCGACTCACCTACCATTCTGGGCCATCCTTCCAAAAGACATTGGATGACACTTTGAGTCAGGTCCTGTGTTTTGAACACAGTCATCAGTAGACCCTCATTTGTTTTTACCCATTTAAGGCTAACACAATATGGATTTTTTGTTTTAAACACAATCAACAGTTATCCTCCATCGTCACGCCACCCTCACCACCTCCTGAATGCCGGGCATGTGATTCACACTTTTCTTCTCCCTTTGTTCGGACTAATTCCAAAGCCCTTGGCAATAGCCCACTTGTGTACTAGGGAAAAGGTGTTGGCCCAAATTGTATTCCTCAACCCACCAACTAGTTGGGATGCTCTCATGGCCAGAGATGAGGAAGAAATTACAGGCTTCTTTTTTGCGTAAACCCCATTCACCATTGCTGCTATATAGCCGCTCCCCAGAAAATTCCATGTGTAAGCACCATCCACCATTGTCTCTCTATAGAAAAACTGAGGTAGCTTTTTTGTGTAAGCCCAATTCACCAGTTCCGTTCTATAGATGAACCTAGGAAGCATCCTTGTGTAATCCCCATTCACCATTGCCGCTCCACAGTGACACCCGAGCAGCTTCCTTACATAAGCCCCATTCACCATTACCGCTCTATAGTGGCACCCAAGCAGCTTCCATACGTAAGCTCCATCCACCATTACTGCTACATAGCGGCACCCAGGAAACTTCCTTGCATAAGTCCCATTCACCATTTTCACTCCATAGCAGCACCTGGGCAGCTTCCATGCGTAAGCCCCATCCACCATTGCCGCTCCATAGCGGCACCCGAGCAGCTTCCTTGCGTAAGCCCCATCCACCATTGCTGCTCTATAGTGTCTCCTGGGAATCTTCCTTGTGTAAGACCCATTCATCATTACCACTCCATAGTGGCACTCTGGTAAATTCTTTGGGTAAGCCCCATTCACGATTTCCACTCCATAGCAGCACCCAGGAAGCTTCCTTATGTAATCCTCATTCACCATTTCCACTACATAGCGGCTGCCAAATAGCTTCCTTATGTAAGCCTCATTCACCATTGCCGCTCTATAGTGGAACCTGAGATCATCCTGTCATAATCCCCATTCACCATTTCCACTCCGTAGTAGCACCCAGAAAGCTTCCTTGTGCAAACCCAATTCACCATTATTGCTCCATAGCGGAACCCAGACAGCTTCCTTGTGTAGGCCCCATTCACCACCCTTCATGGACACACCTTTGTGCTGTGTTCATTAGGTCCTTACTGCTTCTTGTTTCTCACACCGAGCATGACTCACGTGGGCTTAGAGTAATAAGAATTGACTGTGGAATCCTTCCTGGGCCACCTTATAGTGTAAGACCAAACCATTCTGAAATTCATGAACTTTGATCCTTGCCAAGGAAAGGTATGTAGGATGTCTCCCGGAGGTTCAAGACCAACAACTAGTGGTCCCGACCCCATCACACCGGTTCACCAAACCCATTCTGATCTATAGGAATTTGATCCTTGACAAGTTAAGGTACGTAGGATTCCTCCTTGAGGTTCAAACCCAACACATATTGGTCCCAACCGACCATCACATCGGTTCACCAAAACCATTCCGAACTATAGATAATTTGATCCTTGCCAAGGTAAGGTATGTGGGAAGACTCCCACAGGTTCAATCTCAAAACCTATTTGTCTAGACCCCCTTCATGTCGTTGCACCACCAACATACCTAAACTACGAAAACATTGATCCTTTCCAAGGCAAGGTACGTAGGAAGCCTCCCGGAGGTTCATGAACAACACCCATTGGTCCTGACCAATCGACGCAGTCCACCCACATCCCACATGATGTTAAACTGCATACCCATTTCACTCCGCAAGACATTAACCTGAACCCATCCTAAACTAAATGGAATTTTATTCTTTCCATGAAAAGGAAAATAGGAATCCTCCCTGAGGTTCAATCCCATCACACATGTCTAATCCGGGTCTATCCCTCAAGGATATACATCTCAATAAGATCATGACCCAACCCATAGGTCCCACTTCATCCGTGTCTCATCCATACAACCATTCTCATGGGTCGCCTCCTTAGGTGTCCCATCACCCCTCCAAACTACACAAAATTTTATTACCTTCCACAGGGATACGTAAGAATCCTCACTGAGGTTCAAGACCAACACCTTTGTCATCTTCATGTCGAATCCATCTCATTATCCATCCACATCACTCGACCATCCATATCCATCCCGAATCATATCTGGGCCACCACATCCCTGCGAGATCATGTCACCCATCCCCTATTTCCACTCCTTAGTGGAACTTGGGTATCTAACCATGAATAAGCCTCACACTATCTATAACCATCCACGCAAAGGGTTTCCCTATTTCAATGGGCCACAATCTATGCGTAATCCCCAACATGTCTTCAGGTTGTTGTCCTTCGTGTACACCCCAGTTCATCACCTCTTTGAACTACATGGGTTTTGATCCCTGTCGTCTACATAGGGTACGAAAGAAACCTCCATGAGGTTTAATCCCTGCAAATGGTAAACTTTGGTGTTCCCCATTCTATGGTGCACTCTCCCTGATCCTACCTTAGTTTTGTCTAGATCAGTCTTCATGGTGCAAAATCTTCCCTTTTTAGGACACACTACCCTGGGTATGCTCCCATTGGGTGTTCTGACCTATCCATTCGGTGTCCCCCATTATGGGGTGCACTTTCTATGATCCACCCTTTGTGGTGTCTTGATCTGTAGTCACCATGTGATATCATCCCTTTTTGGGACACACTATCCTAGGTCCTATCCTATTAATAATCCTGATCTATCCACCAGGTAAACACTTGAGGTGCTCCCTCTTAGGGATGTTCCAATCTAATCTGTCTCTATAGGAAATTATGATCACTCTCATTCTGTCTATGCAAGATGTTGAACTCATGGCCTACCTCGTGTTAAACATGAGATGCCTGAGGAAAACATCATAAGACACTCCTTTGGAATAACCATCTCTACAATATGTTAAACTCACTACATACCCTTTCTAAACATGGGAAGCTGAGGAAAACCTTACTGACATGCCTACATCATGTGATACCCTATGACCAACATGGGATGCCTCAGGTTCTGCGCCCTTAAGATGCCCTCTTATGAGGAAGAATATAGGTTCCCCAATGTCCATGCATCCAGAGATTCCCTGACATGCCTGATGTTGTCATTTACCCTGACTGAAGGTTTCTACCATGTCAAGACCTCATGGAATGTCCTAACAGAAGTAGTGTAATTAACAGATTCTCACACAAATATGGCACTAGGAAGATATTCACAAACCATGACTCAAATCTAAATGGGAGAACTGGACTAGGTAATGAGTTTTAAGGAAGAATCCATGGAAGGAGAGACCGACATCCCATCATCCCATTTCAATCATGGAGAAAACATCCATGAATAAGCGATGGATTCCACCCACCTTTAAAAAACAGGAATGTGGGGCAACAATCAGCACGTCCTCCACAGACGGATGCATGCCCCGATGAAAGCGTCAGAAATAATGAATTATTAGGTATTATTTCAATTTAAAATATACTCTAAAAACTATTAAACTGATGATATTGGGCTTTTATTGGTAATATTTTCCTTTAAGATATGGGTGTACAATAACTATTAAGAAATATAGGACAATATAAATATAAAAAATAATTTTAGTATATATTATTTCAAAAATTTCACAACAAGAGGAATAAAATATGTTTAGAACAACATAAATAATATTATTTATTAATACAAAACCACCATGGAATATAGAATAATGTGGATTATGTATTGCATTGGAAGAAAAATGGAGTTTTGAATATAATGAGGATTGGAAAGGTTCCCATATTTAAGGGATTGGTAAAGTTGGATAAATTAATTGTTAGGAAAGGGGAAAATCATTCCTCTTCCAATATGTTTCAAAATTAACCTTATAATAAATGATATTGATGAACATCCTTGATGATAAGGATTTAAAAAAGTAAAATTAAAGTATTGATTTATGGAAAATTGATATAATTCATCTATAATAGTGGAGTGTTGATGATTTAAAATATTTTATGTGTTTATTCCATTTGAGAGGTGAATATGAGCTATTATATGAGGAATATATCTAAATTATCTCTATATATCCCTAATAATACCAATATGTATGGGGATTTAATAGAGTATCTTTGGTTGGATGGCATAATGTGGGAAGTTTCAAAATAACATCCATGATGCTTGGTGTTCCAATAGGTAAGGGGTGAAAGAAAACATCCCATAGGATTCATAGAATAGTTTTCTATTCCAATTTGGAAATGGGATAATGATACAATTCACTTTTTCCCTAATCATATGAAGACTCCTATGATGAGTGATTGTGTTTGGGTCATTGTTGTTCGCAAGACCAAGTCTGCACATTTCATATTATTAGGGGAAGATTGTTCCTTTAATATCTTTTAACATATCTATATTAATGATGTTGATATACTTCAAGGTTTTAATTTTAAAATTGAATTTGACCACGACCCTCATTTTACATCAATATTTTGGTGGAGTCTTTAGGAGACTGTCAACAATGAGATACATTTGAGTACCTCTTATCAACCCCTTACAGATGAAAAGTCTAAAAGAACTATTCAGATAATAATGAAAATATTAGATCATGATTCCTTAACATTCAATGTATATGGGATCATTATCTACCTATAACATAATTTTAATATAATAACAGCTTTCTCTTCGCATCTAGATGGAAACGTATTAATAATTTTATATGAAGAGATGACTTACTCCGACTTGTTTGGATGATGTTAGAGAAAGGAATATTATAGGCCCAAAACATGTTTGGGAGACTAAAATTAAAGTATATACTATTCAAAATCATATAAAATATGTTGAAATAGACAATAAACCTATTTTGATAGTCATATAAGGGACATATAAATTAAAATTCGGGATCAAATATTCATTAATTTTTATCCATAGAGAGGATATATATAATTCGTTAAAAATGGTAATTTAAGCCCTTGGTATACTAGTGAATTTTAAATTCAATTGATAATTGGTGTTGGGTCTTAATGATTTTCTATTCCACCAAACAACTCTATGGTACACAATGTCTTCCATGTTTTATTATTAAATAAATTCATATCAAATCCACCTAATGTACTCTCCTATGATGGAATATATTTTGAAAATTAATTTTCCTATAATGAAGATCCTCTATCAATTCAGGATAGTATTCAGAAAGTGTTGATGAATTGGAAAACTCAGTTAGAGGAATCCCTTTGGGGAAATCAAAAACTAGAGGAGGAAACATGGGAGCCTCAATAATATATGAGAAAGTATTTCCCACATTTTTTAAGACTTTTCATATATACCTATTTGAATGATGAAGTTATTTAATGAGGGGGGATATAATACCCTAGGTCCTATAATATCAGGTATGTAATACATCCCCAAATAATTTACCTAATTATATATCATTACATAACCATATAATATAAAAAAATCATAGTTATAATTAATTTTAAATTTTATAAATTTTGGATTTTGAATTTTTTAAAATTGAGATCAATTTTTGGGTTCATAAGGAATAAAATTATCTTACATCAATTTCTTTGTATTTTTTTCTCAAAAAATGTTAGATTTTTAGGTTAATAGTGATTGATATCACTTTTATAAATAATATCACTTTTAATGACATAAATTTTATATAAGAGTGAATCTAAAGTTTGAAATATTTTTAAATATATATATATATATATATATAGGATTTAAAATAAATCAATTTAAAATATTATATTAGATATAGATTCCTATGATTGAAATTTTAAATACATATTGATGATTTTTTCTAATCAAAGTTTTTTTATTATTTTAATTAATTAATTAAGAATAAGGTAAAATTCAGTGTGGTACTAATTTTAAAGTCACATAACTATCATTTATTAATTAATAATTAAATAATTTTCATACTATTTAATTTTATACATAGTTTTTTCCAAAAGTTATTTTAATACATAAAAACACATTTTTGAAAAAAAAACTATTTATCATTACATTTTTCACCCATATATTAAATTTATTTTCAAGAACTATTGAAATTTAATCTAGTAAAATGGATTAAATGTTTTTAAATATAATATTAAATATTAGGTAAAAATATTGAATTATATTTTAGTCATAATGAATAGTAACTAGGATAAATGTTTATCACCACAGTTAAGGGGAAAAAGGGTAAAACGGGGGATTAAACTATGGGAAAAGTTTTAAAATATCATTAAGAATAATATAAATTTTATTTTTTAAGTTTATTTTTACCTTAAAACATCCTATATTTTAAATTTAACGAAACTAAATAAACTCTATTTGATAAATCCATTAATTATATTTAAAAGTTCTTAATATTTATAAGAGTGCCACTCTTCTCACAAATAAAATATAACCCCTATACTCACTTTTACAAACACATTAAGCCCCATAGGTCAAAAAATATCTACCAAAACATCTTCCAAACACCCTTATCAATAAATTATGTGTTTTATAATTCCTAAATACCCATCTAAAAATCCATATAGTGTTTTCCAATGAAGATTATCCAAGGAAGAGGTATATGTTCTTATAAAGACAATTGCAGTTTCCAACTTCTTATACCCCCTACAAATCTTATATAATCATATTAAAATAAATATAAATATATCATTAATATATTTTTTATGTTAATGGTAAAACCATTTTCTATCTCCATTCAATTTAATGTAAAATGACGACATTACTCATGCGTATGTGTAGACTACTTGATCCATGAAGTGATTTATTTCATTTTTCATCACTACCTCTGATGGATGGAGATATAAATAAATAAAATAAAAAAATATTATATCTATAGAATAATTATTATTACATAAATATAAACAATTTTCATTCTTTTATCCCTCATCCGTTGGAAAACCAAATCATCATGCGTGTGTATGTGCAGACTACCATCTCCACGAAGCATTATGATTCATTTTTATAATATAATTAAATGAATGGTAATGAACGTGTATTTTATGATTAAATATTATATATAATAAATTATTATCATTCTATAGGCAATGAATCTATTTCCATGATGCATGGTCTGGAACCACCAAATTAAAACATGCATGAGAAATAGAATAGTTAACACGTAAATAATTAATTTTAGTAAACAATTATAAGTAAATGGGTAAAATAAATTTATAGTAAATGATTTAAAACATGATATATATAAATATTTATTATATATAGGTGAATAATAAATATAATGTTTTTATCCAAGAGGTTGGAATATTTCTGACCATACAAGAATCCATGGTATGTATTTATTCAATAATCTACTTTTTATTTGGGATTATTTATGTTAATATTTAATTTATTGAAATAATATTATTTTTCTCTCATAATAAAGATAAATTTTATTATCCAATGGTTTTTTTGTTTTAAATGTATTATTATCATTTTATTCCCCATTCATTCAAAAATCAACTGAAATAATATTAAGAGAAAAGTTGACCTTATTTTTTTATTTATTTGGAAATATATTTCATCAATCCACACATTCTTTAAATTTATTAAAGAATGTTATTATATAAATTTAAATTATTTTTGAATTGAATTCTAGAAAATATTGAATTTTTTTTACAATGGAATAAAAAATAATCTTTTTAACATTTTCCATATGTATTATATTTTAATTTTTATAAAAAATTGTTAAAACATTATTTTTATTAACATTTATCGATTGACCAAATTTTACCAAAAGAATTCTCATTAATAATTTTCAATATTTACTTAAATGTTTTTATTATTTTTTATATAAAATAATATTACAATTATTATTTGAATTTTTTGTTTTGAAATTATTTCAAAATATATTTATTTTTATTTTCAAATCAACATCCAAATAGGTATATAAAGTTATTTTTATATATGTAAACATATATTATAGAACCTTAAGATTAATTGTGGATATGATCTAATATTTTCATGAACATTTTTTCATTGGAATGTTGTTGGTCAGGTTGTTTTATTTTTTGATTTAATTTTTTTTGAAATTCTGTATTCTTGTTTTAAAATACAGTCGTTTAATACTAAAAAATGATAATTATATATTTTATTTCTTATTCAATACGTTCATATTATGAATGAATTTCAATTTGTATGTGAAATGAAATACATTATATTAAATATATCCTCAATGCATCTGTAGGTATTATTAGTTTAAAATATTTGGTAATTGATGTATACCATAGCTATTTGAGATTGATCTCTCAACATGTCACGACCCGTCCTCGGGGCCCGTGCCGTGACTACCCCAAGCCCGCCTTCCATAGGCTAGGGGCTGGCGACTAGCACCAAGGCATAATTCCCGGTAAAAAGGGAATGAATTTCCTTTGTAAAGTAAACAAACACCACAGAGTAAACAAGCAAAAGTAAACACTAAGTAAAAAACTGGGTACAACAGTAAGTGCGGAAAAGTAAGTGGGCCAGAATACAAACCCAAACTGAAAGTAAAGTACAACTGGAAAGGGAAAACAACAACTGAAAGTAAAGCCACAACGTCAAGCTGTCTGCTGGAAGTCCCACCTGAAGGGTGAGTACAAATAGCCTCCACAGCACCTCGGGTCCAGCCGTCCGCTCCGAGTACGTCCTGTCCAGTGGTCCACCTCCAGGTACCGTCCTACTCCACAAGCCTAAACCACGATCAGCGATGTCTGTTGCCTGCAACCAACACAATGTAGTCCAAACATAGCCCGTGCAGGGGTGAGTATAAGCTACTCAGTAGGGACCCCGAGACCCCCGAAGGTCTCCCATAATACACAAAGGATAATCCACAAAGGAAAGATACAATCACAAAGTAACATCCGACTCTACTTAGTTATATGCCTATACCTATACCTAAGTCATCAATTCCAGTTCGGCTCCAACATCCGAGGTCAAGTACAACCCAGTCCAAATAGGAAATCCCAACCCAGTCCACACAAGAAAGAAAAACGTAATCCACACAGGATAGCACAACACAATCCACATAGGAAAGCAAAACAGGATTCATCTCACACAGGTATACTTCTTCATATTATGATAAAGATGATCAGATATAGCCACTGATTCATCTAAGCCATCGGACCCACAAAGGATCGATAGGTACAAACCACCACAATGACCCAAAAAGGATCTAACCCACATAGGATTGATAGGTAACTAACCCCCGCAATGACCCACAAATGATCTGACTGACATAGGATCGATAGGTACTAACCCCTGCAATGACCCACATAGGATCAGACCCACATAGGATCTGTAGGCGCTAGCCCACACAGGACCGCAGAGCGCTGACCCATAGAGGATCTGACCCACACAGGATCAGTGGCACTAATCCACGTAGGACCGCTGAGTGCTTTAGTCTTCACCGTAGAATCCACGGAGGATTTCTGCACAGTCATCATCGTCATCGCAGTCGCAGCCAACTCTATGGTTCCCGTACACAGCAAGCTCATTCGGGAGGGTCCTCTCCACGAGCCTAAGGGCTGATACATCAAATGAAACATAGTCCGGAGTTGATGTATCCAAAAGTTCCGTATTACCAATAGGAACTCAATGTCACCGAGGGCGTGTCATTCGGACGCCCGGTCTGAGAGTTATTGGCTTTTTCGTCCGAGGGGCCTGGTTGGTTTTTAAGTCAAAACCAACCCGACCATACTCCAACTACGTCCAAATCTCGAGTGGAGTAAGCCAAAATGTCCGCCTCACTAAGTGGAATCCATCAAAGTCGATGGCACGTCCATCAGACGTTCGGAGATCAAGTTATAAGTGTTTCTGCTCCGAGGGCCCGGTTGGTTTCGTGTACAAACCAACTCGGCCGAACCCAAAGTTCTCCAAAACCTTGAGTGTAATATACCGAAATGACTGTCTCGATCCATGGATTGCTACGCAACTGATGGTGCATTGATCGGAGGCCCGTAGCTCATTTTATGGGCAACAGACGGAAAGAGGTTTGGTATTAGGGGGTTCGAGCCCGGTCCGACCCGGCCCGATACCCCCAGGGTCGGCCCGAACCGGGTCGACATGCACCGGGTCCGGGTCCGGCCCACATGGGCGTGGCGTGGCCCCTCTCGGCCTGGGCGCAGGCCAGCCTGGCTGGCGCGGCGCGGCCCGGCCCGGCGCACTAGCGCTGGCCAAGCAGCCGCACAAAAGGGGGGAAACCGCCCCCTGGACAAACCGAAACCCCACGTGGGGGCCTCCCTTTTCCAACAGACACGGCCGGTTGCTGCGTCCCGCCTCCTCTAGTCCCATGAGGTGGCGGGACTGTCGGCCTGCCGCCGCAGCTTCAGCCGCGGCGGGGTGCCGGGCGCCGCCGTCTCCTGGCGGCCGGCCAGTGCCAGCTGCCGCCTCCTGCCACCGTGCTGGGGAGGCATGCCGGAGGCTTGCTCTGCAGACCACCGGACGATCTCTGGTGGTCTGATTTGCCTTCCTTCTTCGCCAATGGACCTCCTGGGACCTGTTCTTCACTACGAAGACCTCACAACGCTCGTGCAGCCTGCTTCATCGTCGCCCGCTGATCCGCACACCAAGAACGAAGGGACGGTGGGTTCAGACTTATTCGTTGGTTCGCACCCACCGCGTTAGCGGTTTTAAAAGTCTTCCGAAAATTATTTAAACATACGTCGTGGGTATAAATCACAAAGAATTAAGAGAATCAAACCCCTACCTCAAACGTTGTTGAGAAAGGGTCCATCGCGGAAAGGCACATTGCAGAAGAAGGCATCGCGGAAGGGGGGATCGTCGCATCACAGAAGGAGCATCGTGGAAGAAGGAACGTCACGTCGCGTCGTCGATCACTGAGGATCCGGTGTTCTTCGTGTTCTACGTGTTCTTCACGTTCTTCGTCGAGGATGAAGAACTTCAAGAGCCTGAGAATTCTCCCTAGCCTCACAACACCACCAGTCTAATAAAAATATGAGTTGTCTTATTTTTATTTCTCAGGCCTTGAGTTTTAAAATTCTAAAACGAACGAAACAGTTAAGTGAATTAAAAGCAACGTTTAAACTGCCACATTAACGAGGTGTTTCTTAACCAGAATAAATGCACGGTTTGACTTCATTAATAGGGGGTGTGAGTGCGTTACTTATGAAGAAAAAAATGGCGGGACTTGTGTGGGTCCCACCTCACAAAATATCATACCATGTGAGTAGGATATTGTGGGCCCCACATCACCCACATAACATAAGTTAAGAAAAATAAAATAAAAACCGGTTGCACCACTTTTATTTTATTTCTTAACTTAACCTCAAAAATTAAAAACCACACCCGAGAAAACGTAACTCCGAAAAAGGTGTTTCTAAGAAATTATCGGCGCTGTGATTCCAACGGTGACCTCGGAATCCGATTCCAAGAACCGGTTCAAAAGATAGAAAAACCTGCTTGTTCGTTCACTGAATGTACACGAGCCAAACATTAAGAAATGATTCCGGGCACACCGGGCCTCAGAATCTGGTGCCGTCAGAAATAGCGTTCTTGTAAAATTCACAAGAAAATTAAGAAAAAACATTTCCTTGAATTTTTCAACTCTATACATCACTCCCACCTCAGGGATTTACATCCCCGTAAAGATACATCAAAAACTAGGGAAACAAATGTGGGTACTGAGCATGCATCTGAGCCTCCCGCTCCCAAGTGCTCTCCTAGAGGATCTCGTGCTTCCATCTAATGCGCACTAGAGGAATCGACCATCCACGTAGGACCCGCTCCTGTCGATCCTCAATCTCCTCTAGGACCTCGGCAAAAGTCGCCCCTTCATCAATGTCTAGCTCCCCATGGTCAATGATATGCGTTGGGCCGTGCACGTATCTCCTCAGCTGGGATACGTGGAAGACGTCGTGCACCCGGTGCGACAGAGGTGGTAGAGCCAGCCAATAAGCCACCTCACCAATCCTGATGAGGACCTGGAAAGGTCCAATGAAGGGTGGAGATAACTTGTCGCCTCAGCCAAACCTCTGTAAACCACGTCGAGGTGAGACCCACATGAAGACGTGGTCGCCATCCTCAAAATCTAGTGGCCTCCTCCACTTATCAGCATAAGAATTATGCCGGGTCTGAGCTGTCCTCATCCGCTCCTGGATGACCTGGACCTTCTTTATCGTGGCCTAGACCATCTCCGGACCCACAAGTGATGACTCCCCAGGGTCTGTCCAGCACAGCAGAGATCTGCATGGTTGGACGTACAACTCCTCGTATGGTGTCATCCCGATGGTGGAGTGGTAGCTGTTGTTGCCTGAGAACTCCACCAAGGATAGGTAGTCCTCCCAGCTATGACCAAAGGCGAGGACACATGCATAGAGCATGTCCTCGAGAGTCTGAATTGTCCTCTCCGTCTGACCATCTGTCTGAGGGTGAAAGGCGGTTCTCAGACGTAGCTGCGTCCCGAACGCCTCCTGTAACCCCTTCCAAAGCTGGGAAGTAAAGCGAGCATCTAGATCGGAGATGATAGATGATGGCACACCGTGAAGCCGTACAATCTCTTGAACATAGAGACGTCTGCAGGTTGTGCCTATCTGACCCGCTGCGGTAGTGGAGGAGTGACTATGAGTGAATGAAGAAAGGCAGCTCCATCTCTATCCACAAAGGATATCTGCAAAGCGGCTAGCTGCTTTGATGCCTCCCCAAGTAGCTGAATGCCCGTCCTCCTGCTGAGAGCATGATCTACTGTGTGTCCCCTTCCCAGGAGTATAGACTATCTCAAAGTCATAGTCCTGGAGGAACTCGATCCATCGCCGTTGTCTGAGGTTCAGGTCCTTCTGAGAGAAGATGTACCTGAGACATTGATGGTCAGAATAGACTGTAAAGTGCTCGCCCATCAGATAGTGTCACCATGTCTTCAGAGCGAAGACCACTACTGCTAAATCCTGGTCATGGGTAGCATATTTCTGCTCATGCGGCCTTAGCTGACATGATCCATCGGTGATCACTGACCACTCCTGCATCAGGACACACCCGAGTCCGGTCCCTGATGCATCATAGTAGACTATGTACCCTACTCCCTCCTGCGACAACCTCAAGATAGGTGTGCTAGTCAATATCTGTCTCAGCTCTTGGAAGCTTTTCTGACATCTGTCTGACCACACAAAGGGTTTCCCCTTTTTATTTAAAGCTAAGAGTGGTGTCGCAACTCTAGAGAAGTCTGGCACAAATCTCTGGTTGTATCCAGCTAGTCCCAAGAAACTTCGCACCTCTGTCACGCTCTTGGGTGGCTCCCAAGCTAGCACTGCCTCGATCTTCGTAGGATCCACTGAAACTCCCGCCTCAGAGATGATGTGTCCCAAGAAGTGGATGTCACGTATCCAGAATAGAAACTTCGAGAGCTTACCATAATGTTGGTGCTCTCGGAGTGTGTCCAGTACAACTTGCAAGTGGTAGGTGTGCTCCTTCTTAGTGGTCAAGTATTTAAAAATGTCATCGAGGAAGACCACGACAAATCGATCGAGGTATGGATGAAAGATCCTGTTCATGAGGCCCATGAACACTGCTGGAGAATTGGTTATGCCTAATGGCATAAACAAGAACTCATAGTGGCCAAACTGACATCTGAAGGCCGTCTTCTGCACGTCCTCATCCCGAACTATGAGCTGATGATAGCCTGACCTGAGGTCTATCTTCGAGAACCACCATGCTCCCTTGAGCTGATTGAAGAGGTCATCAATCCTCAGTAGCAGATACTTGTTCCTCACTGTCACCTGGTTCAGGCAATGATAGTCGACACAAAGTCGCAAGCTCCCGTCCGCCTTCTTGGCGAACAATATCAGGGAAGCCCAGGGCAAAACACTGGGTTGGATGAATCCTTTTCCCTGAAAGTCCTCCAACTGTACTCGTATCTCTCGAAGCTCAGCAGGAGCCATCCGATATGCTGAGGTGGATATCAGGGCTTTCCCGGGGTACAGATCAATATAAAACTGTACCTCTCTACGAGGAGGTAGCCCTAGGATGTCATCAAGGAAAACGTCCGCATACTGATCCACCACTGCAGGAAAACTAGGACTTCGCACGTCAACTGCTCCTAGGATGAGGCCAACCAACTGATGAGTGATGTGTTGTCCTATCCTATGTGGAAGTCCATCCTGTGCTACGAAGGCCCCCTTCTCGCCGGTGATGGTGAACCTACTCCCGTCGGTGCGTACACAGCACACCGTGCACCTAATACAGTCCATCTGAGCATGGACTGTAGATAACCAATCCACACCAAAGATGAAGTCGTAAGGCCTCGATGCCGCAACAAGAAGATCCCGCCTGAAGCTCTCGCCTCCTAGAGTAAGCTCACACTGCCGGCACCAGTGCGTAATCATCAAGTCTACTCTCGTAGGAGTCTCTAGCCTTAAGGATCGAGCCAACGGCTATGTCGGAATCTCCGAGATCTGAACAAGGGCATGACTATGAAATAATGACTCGCTCTTCTGTCTATAAGAACTGCAGAAAGGGTGGAATAGACACAGATAGTACCTCGAATCATCTCGAGTGCGCCATGGTCATTGGTCTCTACTGCCTGGAGATGTGCATGTCTCTGCCGGCCAGCTCCCTGTGGTCGGGGTGGACCTCCTAGTGGTGGTGATGGTAGATCCTCAAAGTGTCTCCCACCACCTGCTGCTCGGCCAGCTCCTCTGCAATGTCTGACTGCTCCTTGCGGACTACTATGGTCGACCCTCTGCCTCTTCCTAGGTGGTCCCTCAACCGTCTGCTGCTCCTCAGCAAGGCGGGTCGGGTAGTCACGAGCCATGTGGCCCTGCCCACCGCATGCGTAGCACTGTCTGCCTCTTGAAAGACTGGCTACACGTTGTGTGCCCAGCACTGTTGAGCCAATGTCTTGAGGTCATCTTCCTGGGGTTCTGGTCTCCCTGAACCCATGCGACATCCTTCAACTGCCATCTACTGAAGACTCTGCTACGTGCCGCCCCGCGGTAGGTCTCGCTGCTGATGAAGGCTCAGCAAGGAAGCTCTCGATAAAAAGGGCTTGCTCCAGTACAACTCCCTAAGTTAGAATACAGAGGGATATCAGCGATGCCCTGATCTCATGCCTCAATACCTGCACAAAGGTCCGGTCCTAGAAGAATGGGTCATGTACCATGTCTGTCGAGTAGCGCGAGAGATCGGTAAATCTTGCCGAGTACTGGGCGACCGTCAAGCTGCCCTGCCGCAGCTGTAGAAGCTCCTGGATGTGCACCGCACAGAGGATGGATGGGATGAACTCCGAGAAGAAGGGGCTCTCAAAGTCCTTCCAGAGAAGAGATTCCTCGTTGTGCACTTGGATCATCAAGCTCCACCATCTTCCTGCTACCACGTGCAGTAGGATCACTACGAGGATCACCAAGAGGTTTGATGGTGTCATCACTAACCTGAAAACTCATAAAACTGCCTCCAGCCAATCCTCGGCGGCCTGAGGGTTAGTCTCCCCATGGAACCTGGGTGGTTGCTAGCACTGAAACTCGTGCAGTGCACTAAGGCGACGTGGATCGTCAGTGGCTGGGGCTGGTAGCATCGGTGGCTCGGCGGGTAGAGGTATCGTCAGTGCCTCTATTTTCAAAGGGACCTGTACCGAGGCCTCGTTGCTCAGTGGGCTGTCGTCACACACAACTCTCTAAACCCTAGCTGGCTGCCGTCATGGGGCCATCCTGAAAAGAAGCAGGTGCACCACAGTCAAATAGTATACCTGGTGAGCTGACACAACGCAATCACAAACAAAACATAAAACACACATGCAATCAATGTTTTCGTGCATTATGTCGGAAAACAGAAGTCAGGGTCCTGATGTATTGATACGTCTGCTTCCGCACCAACACTGGACTCCCTGGACTGATAACCACACTCAATACTCTCAAAAATATTGCTTCACATAGAATAAAGATCAGAGTTCTGAGTTTTGAGGTAGAACCGAACTCCTCTGATACCAATTTGTCACGGCCCGTCCTAGGGGCTCGTGTCGTGACAACCCTAAGCCCGCCTTCCATAGGCTAGGGGCTGGAGACTAGCACCAAGGCGTAATGCCCAGCAAAAAGGGAAGGCATTGCATTGTAAAGTAAACAAACACCACAGAGAAAGTAAGCAGAAGTAAACACTAAGTAAAAACCGGGTACAACATTAAGTGAGGAAAAGTAAGTGGGCCAGAATACAGACCCAAACTGAGAGTAAAGTAGAACTGGAAAGGGAAAAGAACAACTGAAAGTAAAGCCACAACGTCGAGCTATCTACGGGAAGTCCCACCTGAAGGGTGAGTACATATAGCCTCCACAGCTCCTTGGGTCCAGCCATCCGCTCCGAGTACGTCCCGCCCAGTGGTCCACCTCCAGGTACTGTCCTGCTCCGCAAGCCTCAACCACGATCAGCATTTTCCATCATCTGCAACCAACACAACGTAGTGCGGGAATAGCCCGTGCAGGGGTGAGTATAAGCTACTCAGTAGGGACCCTGAGACCCAGAAGGTCTCCCAGAATCCACAAAGGATAATCCACAAAGGAAAGATACAATCACAAAGTAACATCCGACTCTACTTAGGTATATGCCCATACAAATATCTAAGTCATCAATTCCAGTTCGGCTCCAACATCCGAGCTCAAGTACAACCCAGTCCACACAGGAAATCACAACCCAGTCCACACATGAATGAAAAACGTAATCCACACAGGATAGCACATCACAATCAACAGAGGAAAGCAAAATTGGATTCAACTCACATAGGTATACTTCTTTATATGACGATATAGATGATCAGATATAGCCACCAATTCATCTAAGCTATCGGACCCACAAAGGATCGATAGGTACTAACCCCCGCAATGACCCACAAAGGATATTAACCACACATGATCGATAGGTAACTGACCCCCTCAATGACCCACAAAGGATCTGACGCACACAGGATCAATAGGTACTAACCCCCACAATGACCCACATAGGATCAGACCCACAAAGGATTTGTAGGCGCTGGCCCACACAGGACTGCTGAGTGCTGACCCATACAGGATCTGACCCACACAGGATCGGCGACACTGATCCACGTAGGATCGCTAAGTGCTATAGTCGTCGCCATCGAATCCATGGAGGATTTCTGCACAGTCTTCATCGTCGTCGCAGTCACAGCCAACTCTAGGTTTCACCCACATAGCAAGCTCGTTCGTGGGGGTCTGCTCCACAAGCCGAAGGGCAGATACATAAACTGACACATAGTCCGAAGTTGATGTATCCAAATGTTCCGTATCGCCAACAGGAACTCAACGTCACAGATGGCGCGTCATTCGGACGCCCGGTCTGAGAGTAATTGTCTTTTTTATCCCAGGGTCCGGTTGGTTTTTAAGTCAAAACCAACCCGACCGTACTCCAACTGCATCCAAAACTCGAGCGGAGTAATCCAAAAGGTCCTTCACACTAAGAGGAATCCATCAAAGTTGATGGCACATCAATCAGACGTCCGGAGCTCAAGTTATAAGTGTTTCCGCTCTAAGGGCCCGGTTGGTTTTGTGTACGAACCAACCCGGATAAACCCAAAGTCCTCAGAAACCTTGAGTTTAATATACTGAAACGCCCGTTTCGATCCAAGGATTTCTACACAACTGGCGGTGCGTCGATCGGAGTCCCGTAGCTCAGGTTATGAGCAGAATACCAAAAGAGGTTCGGTATTAGGGGGTTCGGGCCCGGTCCGACCCGTTTCGATACCCCCAAGGTCGGCCCGAATCGGGTCGACCCGAATCGGGTCTGGGTCCGGCCCACATGGGCGCGGCCCGGCATGCTGGAGCTGGCCAAGAGGTCGCAAAAAAGCGGGGAAACCGCCCCCTGGACGAACCACGACCCCACGTGGGGGCCGCCCTTTGCCAACGGACGCAGCCGGTTGCCGCGTCCCACCTCCTCCAGTATCGCACGGTAGCGGGAATTCCAGCCTACCGTCGCGACTTCAGCCGGGGAAACTCTTCCCGGAGGTGCGTCGGGCGCCACCGTCTCCTGGCGGGCAGCCGGTGCCGGCCGCCGCCTCCTTCCGCCGGCACCGGCGTGTCGGTGAGGCGCGCCGGCGGGTTGCTTCGCGGACCACCGGATGAGCTACGGTGGTCGGATTTGCCTGTCGTCTTCACCAACGGCCCTCCTAGGGCCGGTTCTTCAATGCAAAGACCTCACAACGCTCGTGCGGCCTGCTTCATTGTCTCCCGCCGATCCGCACACCATGAATGAACGGACAGTGGGTTTGGACTTGTTCGTTGGTTCGCACCCACCGCGTTAGCGGTTTTAAAAGTCTTTTTAAAATTATTTAAACATACGCTGTGGGTATAAATCACAAAGATTTAATTGAATCATACCCCTACCTCAAGCGTCGTCGAGCGAGGGTCCGTCGCGGAAAGGCACGTCGCAGAGGAAGGCGTTGCGGAAGGGGGGATCATCACGTCGCGGAAGGAGCGTCACGGAATAAGGAATGTCACGTCGTGCCGTCGATCTCTGAGGATCTGACATTCTTCACGTTTTTCACATTCTTCATGTTCTTCGTCGAGGAGGAAGAACTTCAAGAGCCTGATAATTCTCCCAAGCCTCACAACACCACTATTCTAATAAAAATAAGAGTTGTCTTATTTTTATTTGTCATGCCTTGAGTTTTAAAATTCAAAAATGAACAAAACAGCTATGTGAATTAAAAAGAAACGTTTAAACCGCCAGATTAATGAGGCGTTTCTTAACCAGAATAAATGCACAGTTTGACTTCATTAATAGGGGGTTCAGGTGAGTTACGTAAGAAGAAATGAAACGGTGGGGCTCGTGTGGGTCCCACCTCACAAAATATCCTACCAAGTTGGTAGGATATTGTGGGCCCCACATCACTTACTTAACTTAAGTTAAGAAAAATAAAATAAAAACCGGTTGCACCACTTTTATTTTATTTCTTAACATAACCCCAAAAATTAAAAACCACACCCGAGAAAACACAACTTTGGAAAAGGAGTTTCTAAGCAATTACGTGTGCTGTGATTCCAACAGTTCCCTTGGAATCCGATTCCGAGCACTGGTTCAAAAGTTAGCGAAACCCGCTCGTTCGTTCACTGAATGTACCCGAGCTAATCTTTGGATAATGATTCCGGGCACACCGGGGCTCGGAATTAGGTGCTGTCAGAAACCGCGTTCTTGTAAAATTCCCCAGAAAATTAAGAAAAAAAAATCCCTTGATTTTTTCAGGTCTTTACAAAACATGTGAATATAATGACCAAGCATATGTTAGTTACCATTGAGATGTTATGTGTGTGTGGGGGGATGAGATAATAAATCAGTTAGACCCCTTTTTTATGAATATATTCCATTCTAAATTATACCAATTGAACCATTTAGAGTTCCAAATCAACCAAATATAACCTCACAGTATCACCTAATGTGAAATAATAATTAATGAGAGATCAACATATAATATTTACATGGTTTGGAATAAAATCATTGTCCATGCCATATTGGTTAGTATCCCAACATGTATTCTCTAATAAAATGTTATTATCATTTAAAGTGTAATTGGAGTCCATTTGGGTATGATGGGTTATACTCCCTAATCACATTAATTTCATAGAAATAGGTTATAAACCCTAGTAATAAATCTTCTAGTTGTTTCTAATTATATAACCAAACAACCAACTCTTACTACCTTACTGGTTACAATACCCACCCATTATTCTTCTCCATGGATGGTAAAAAATCATATTTATGAGAATATCTATCAACTGGTTAGACACCCCATCTATAAGATCATGTTCTTAGATGTTGATCTAGTAGCTAGAAGATATTATTAATCATCAGTTGATCAGAATCATTGATCCTCTAAGACTATTATTTATTGAATACACCTTCATTATCATTAAAAGATTATTGAGAATGTATCTTGGCCTCAAAATTTATTTCCCATTATATAGAGATATGAATCATTTAAGATACAAATAATACTCAGGTAATCTCTTATAGGGACTCCTTGCATCCACTCAATTTATATCCTCAATAAAACATAATTATAATGATATTCTAATATGAAAAAGAGTTCTCAAATTTCTAACACTTATTTAATACATGAATTTAACTTTTTTGAGGAATGAAATCATTGATAATTATTTCCCTATAATTATATTTAATTATAAATATTATCAGTATTTCAAAATCCTTCTTCAACACCATAATTAAAAACTATTTAAATTTAGTCAATATTTTTTAGTTATTTTTCCATAATACTCATTAAAAACCCAAGTGAATGGTTTAATAATTGATTTTGTATTTGTTGTTAGTATATTATAATCCTATTACATGAGAAAGACATAATAGTGGGCCTGATGAAGGTAATGAATTGGATGTAATTATTGATAAGGCATCAATATAATTCCATATGTTTTTTGAGGTTTTTCCATTATTAATATAATTGAAAATATGTGATTCTACCATCTTGACTAATTCATGTGAATAATTTCAAGACATAGTTGAATTAATTTTGACGACTTTTGAACAAGTATTAATCTCAATGAAATTTTTTAATGTTGTTAATAAACTGAAAATTTTTCTATAACACGCTTAAAGAGTTTAAAGTATTTATAATTCCAAGAAAAATATTATTTTATTTAATTATTTGTTGAGAAGATGAGCATGAGAAAACCTTGGGGGAGAATTTATGTATGAAGGGTTTTTAGAATAAGTTAAATTACAAATTCCATGAAAAAATATCTTATTTCATGAGGATTTTAAATTCTTTTAGGTATGAAAAATATATTTATATTTAATAGGAATAATATTTTTGTATTTAGATTTTTATTTCTAAATAATTGAAAAAATAATTTTAGTATAGTTTATTAAATTTTTTCCAACCATTGCCACCCAAGGAGAGCCAGTTCAACCACATGTGGGAGAAATATCAACCATTTTGGAGATATCCCATACATGGTAAACCATGATTTTAGGATGAATATGGTCAGTAATTTATATGAATTCACAAATGAGTTGGTTCCATAATTGTTTAAGGTGACAAGATGGTGGAAGGCTTCCGTCATAGGTCGGTGCCGATAGAAGCTGTGAGCAGACCCTATTACATTCAGCCGACCACTAAAAGGAACATGATTCCTTATTAAGTGGAGGTAACATACATTTCTATTTTATGTGGGATAGATACACAATGCAGGTAATCTTTACCCAACATAAAAAATATGTTTATAGCACGAACCATCAAATATTATGAATCAAAGTCATCTAATCGAGTCATGAATCATTTTCAACCAACAACATACAAAGATATTGTGGAAGAGGGTTTTATTCCATGTTACCATGTCAAAACTCAAAAACCATGAAAGAGTTTTCAAATAATTATTGTACTCTATAATTCAGCTATGTTTGGATTAAAAAAAACATAAAAGATTGTTTGTAAATATTGTTATAATGAATTTAGATTAGGTTATGGGATTCATGCATGTTGTTTGTGATGTTGAAGATGAAGCCACTATGTAATAGTGATTCGTATTTTTAGATACGAATACTATTTAAAAATGATAATTCCATGCGATCCATGAATAATGTGAGTGAAAGGAAGTATGTGATACATATTGTAAGTGATATTGAGAAAGCTTGCAATTGATGAAAAATCCACAATGAAACATTTTTTTATTCTATCTAAGAATAAAAGAAGCTTTAAAAATAAAGATAAAATATATGTGGTGAATCCACTATGTGATACATAATGGTAATAGATTAATAATTATGATAATTTAATATATGAAATATAGTATGCGAAGTCCATGCCATTTTTTAAGTGAGGTGAAATTTTTTCAGCATCACATATTATTGATAAATGTATGATATTTTGTGATATTATCATGTTTTATCCATAATAAATTTAGCCTAAAAATACATAGTTAACACTCGAATATTTTTTACTCAATAATTTTGTGATAAGTGATTATCGAGAGTTGGATATTTTATTTTTCTCTCATTGAATCCCACAAAGAATTTTGTAATTTTCACTAAGGAAAAAATTTGGAGAATAAAAATGTATTCATTTCTTTATAAAGGAGAAATTTTAATTATGTGATATGTTAAGTGATTTTATATTCATATATAATTCAATGGAAATTTTTCTTTTTATAATTACTTAAATGTAGTTCCATAGACTATTTATCACATGAAATATAATTACCTTTTTTTGATGTATCAATACACACATCACCAAAGAAGTTAAAAAATAGTATGTGATCTTTCATATATGCTATTATCTAGTCATAGGATGAGAATGAGAATAATATTGCAAACTATTTGATAAATATTTAGTGGATAGGTAAAACAGGTTAAAAATAACCAATTGTGAACTTCATGCAATACAAACGATTTCATGAATAATCTTAGATGTTAATATCGATAAAATTTTATGGATCACTATAAATTTTTTATAAAGGCTGAGAAATTCATCATATGAAGGGGAAAATTAATTTTCAAGCATTATACCAGCTTATAAAGATAGATTCATTCACTAAGGATTATAAGTTTTTTATATTGAAGTTAGGGGATAATTGTAGGAGAAAAATAACATATATTTTTAATATTAGAAGAACTAGATCATTCATGATTTAATTAAGAGGAGTTTTAGTACCATAATTCTTATTCCATGATATTTTTTAATATCAAAATATTGTACATGAGTGGACATGATCTAATAAACTTGTGTAGGATGTTCAATTTGAAGATGAAAGGGTAATTTCTACTATCGGAACAACGTTAAGAAGAAGAAGGATATTGTTATAGGGTTATCTTACTAGTTACTAGAGAGGTTAGAGGATTGGGTTTCAGACCAACCAAAAAGTAGAGAATACATTGGGGGTGTCGAATCAACTTTGGTAGAAGAGTTGGTTTCTATGGTGTAGAAACATGATCAACTGGATGATTTAATACTAAGGTGTATAACCACTACATATATAATACATTGCAATTATGAAGGGAATTATAGTTGATAATTCATTTTAGGGTTCCCAACACACATAGAAAGGAGTAAATATTTATACCAATAATTATAAATAATATATATTGTGACCTCTATTATTATTTATGTATATGAGGAAAGGTTGTGAGATATTATTGATTGGATTGAGATCCTTATAAATTTAAAAATGTTAAATTAATTGAAAATAAATTCTTAAAAATAATACCCTAATAGTCCACCTATAAGTGGTCAATATGGGCTAAATATCTAAAAGTAGCATTAAATAATAACACCCATTTAAATATCTAATAATAATTTTATGATATAGAGATTATGAACTCAATTAATCGATATGGTGTTCCCATGTTCAATGATAATAATTATCACAACTCGAGTGAAAGGATGATACCCTAACTACTATCACTTTTACTACATGTGAGAGATGTTTCAATACTATAGTTTCTATAAATTTCTTATGCTGCTACTATGGCATAAGATGATATGTGGGAATTTGATTTAGATAGAATCACTAAAAATTCTATTTGGATTTCTCTATCATAGAAGAATAAAAAAATTCATGGGTCCCAAGACTGCTAATGAGATATGGGATAAATTGGGAAGAAGCAATGAAGGTAATGCCAAAGTTAGGTAATACAAACTATAATTTTTGAGAAGTCAGTTTCAATAGATAAAATTAGAGATTATTACAATATTATTTTCTATTTCACCAGTGTTAATGAGATACTCAATAACATTTGAGGATTTTGTGAGTTTCTAGATGACTCTATCAATATCCAAAAATTAATGTGCAATTCTACATACCAATTAGATTATGAATTTTCATATTTATAAGAAAGATAATAATAAACACTAGATGAGTTATAAAAAATTATTACAACTTATGAATTGTGGAAAAATATAGTCTTAAAATGAAAAAATAGGTGGGAATTGAATCCATTGGAAAATGAAATTTCATAGAATACGATATTTTAGGATCATGTGATTTAGATTCTAAGGGAGATGAAGATAATAATAAAATAATTTCACTTATATTAAGGATTATTTGTTAGTTTTGTTTAGAATATTGACATAAATAATAATATTACTGGAATAACATTTAATTTCTAATAAATGGGACTAGACTAAGGTGGGTTCATGGTTAAAAAATGTTAATTTATTATCAAAGAAATATATTAGTGAAAAAAATACATTAAGGATTCTAGTACAAAATGTTTATGAAATCATGGAGGTTCTTTATGATAGACGTGAGAAATAAGGCCACATATATAAGAAATTCATGACAGTAATACATTTAGAGGTTCCCTATAATATCAAAGGGATGAAATACTAGAAGAAAAAAATAGTGCAAGTCATGAACATCTGGGAGGAAAGGAGAGACACCCAAAAAGGTTGAACAAACAAACACATAATTTTTGACAATTTTTTTAAATCAAATTAAATAGTCTAGAAAAATGAATGAAGAAAAAAACATAATAAAGAAAAATAAATTAATTTTTCTTTAATGATCGAGTAGATTTTGATGATAAGTTGTCCAGAGTTGGAAACATGAAAATCCTGAATTATTAGGTGAAAAAATGTATTTCACACATAAAAGTTATTCAAGAGAAGAAAAATAATAATCAAAACAATGATACTCAAATTAGAAATAATATTTAATATAAACCCTTTCATATAGAAGTTAGAATAAAATAAATGTACAAGTTGAGAGGCATCTATCCGCCTAAATTCTATTCTTGAATTACAAAAAATAACCCACCTTATTAAATTATATATTATTTTTTATTAATTTTATAGGAAATGAAGGAGATTTATGTATTCGTTGATGGGGAGTATTTATGATTTAATGCTATTAAATATTCACTATATAGTGAAGATGTATCTTTTGAATAGAACTATAAAATTCAAATAAGAGGGATGAAAATCACTCCCATATAAATAATATGAATTAAATTATAGTTATTTTTAGTGGGGGGGGGGGGGGGGCGGATTCAATCCTTGAAGAGGGAGATGAATCTTTTTTCAATTGATGTTTTGATATATTTTTTGAGATATGTGCAAGATATAATATATATCATAATTTGAATTTTTGAGAGACACTAGAACATGACTAATTTGGCTATTTGATTTTGATATCACATTCTGAATATTTTTTGGAAAACACTAATCACCTTGGTTAAACATTGTTGTTTTCTACAAAGGGTTTTACAACATTGACTTAGTGTTTTCTATCTAAAGGCTCTATACTATAAAAAATCGATTTGATTTCATCCATCTATCCTAAGTGGATAATGTTGATGATATAAATAATTTAAGGATAAGCGGATTTCTTGATGGTATAATAAGAGTAATGAGATGATAAGGCCCTTATTGTACCTTTTCATTTATTTAACATATGGGGAGAAAAATATTGATATTATAAAATTAATAAATGTTGAAAGAAAATCAAAGGGGGAGATTGAAGAGAAAAAGTAAATGGATGAATAATAAATGATGAATTTTTTGTAATTATATTATTAATTCAATATATGGGGAATTATCAAATGAGATGTTGATGATGTTAATTCATTATATTTTGTTCCTGATAAATCATCCATATAAGTACATATATTGTTTTTGGTTCTACCAAAATTAATGGTATAAAAAAAGTGTGAGGGTACTATCTTAAAGAATTCATGTGATCATGTTTAAGATATAGTGGCATTAATTATAAAAATTGTTTAAAATGACTTAAATTTGTTGAAATGTGTAAAAGATGTTGAAGAAAAAACGAATATTTTACAACATTATTTTTTAGTTTGAAGGATTTTTATCACTTTGAAAACTATAATTTTTTCAGGATGATTATTTTAGAAGATGATATTAAGAAGACCATTTGGGATAATATTTTAAAAAAAAATTGAAATTATGTGGAATTAAAATAGCCGTGAAAATTCAATTATTTCATGAAGAGTTTTAATTTTTTAGGAAATGAAAAATATATTTATATTTATCATGAATAATATTTAGGAACGTTTCCTAGAAATAATTTTGAATAATTCTAAAAAACATTATATAATATTTTATAAAAAAATTGGGCAACCCAAAACCACATAATGAGAGATAAATCAACTGTATATTTAAGAAAACATGACAACATAGGATCCATACCATATATGGAAATCCATAGAGGTGAAAGACTATGGGTAGGAATTCATATGTGTTCACATTTGATATGGTGGTGCCACCATGTGGTGAGACATAATAGATGAAGGGTTCTAGCATGTGTTGATACCAACAGAAGCTAGGTGCATACCCCGTTACTCGCAACTGAACACTGAAAGGATTGTGATCCCCTATTAATTGGAGGGTACTATAATTGATGGTAAAAATTGTAGGATTCAATATGAGGGTACTATTAATCTACCTTAAAAACATACATTTATAAAATTTTCTATCCAATTTGATTAATCTAAGTCGTCCTATCGAGTTGTAGATCATCTTCATCCTCCAAAGATTAAAGAATATATTAAAGACAAATTATATTCCATGTGACCACGTATGATCAAAAAGGACATGAAAGTTAATCCAAGGCATGAAGGACTCTAGAATTTATCTATGAATGGATTTACACAATCCATCAAAAATAGTTGGAATTGTTTTCAATAATGTGTTGTGATTATCATATGAAATGCTTGAATGATGTATATGAAGGTGAAGAAGAATCTATTATTCCATAGAGATTTTATCTTATATTCATTAATATTATTTCCAAATTATAATTACATGTTATCAATTAATTATTCTTAGAATAGTTAGTTTGTGATACATATTCTATGTTAGTGTGGGAAATATTGTGATCGATGTAAAATTCATAAAGTAGAGAAGTTTTAATACTGGCTAAGTGGAGGAGACACTTTGTGAACAATGACAAATGTAATACAATGACACTACTATGTGAAGAAAATTTTTATGTGATAATATATAATCCATATTAATAATTATATATATTTTGTGTAGTATATAATTGTTGTACTATTTTTGGAGTGAGGAGATGTATTTTTCGGTGTCACATACTATTGATCGGAATTCCATATTTTGAATGATTGTCACATGTTAACTACATGCATAATATCCTTAAAATACCTATTTGACACTTGAATAATTTATACACAAGAATTTTTGGAGAACTTATTATTAAGAGCGGAATATTTTATTTTTCAATAGTTCAGTCTTGCAAATAAAGTTGTGTTTTTTAATAAGGATAAAATTTTGAAAAGTAAATCAAGTGAAACACTTCATGAAGTAGAAAATTTTACGATGTATGTGCTATGTGAATTAATTTACTATAAGGAAGAATCATTATGAAAAATATTTTATTGTAATTTTATAAAGGTAATGTTTCATCCAATCTATTAATTTGAAGTAAATTAACTTGTTTCTACAGAATTAGTAAACAAATAGTGACGAAT
The DNA here is from genome assembly GCA_963277665.1 of Viscum album. Classification (NCBI taxonomy): domain Eukaryota; kingdom Viridiplantae; phylum Streptophyta; class Magnoliopsida; order Santalales; family Viscaceae; genus Viscum; species Viscum album. The sequence goes on from OY728120.1 coordinate 1,797,534,280, forward strand.
GTGTACAAAAAAATTTTAGTATGTAATATATTTTATGTTATATTCATATTATGTTCATGAAAATAATTTCTCATACTAAATGAGAAATTTTTAGTGAAGAAATAAAATTATTCAAAAAATAACCAGTTGATAATTTCATCTAATACAAATGACATAATGATGAATATGCACTATTAAGGTTGAAGAAAATGTGCTAATTTACATTTCCACATTTTATTTTGGATGATAACTTAATCATTAGTAGGAGAGAATTATTTACAATCAATAAAACATACTTGGGAGGATATTATCATTCACTAATAATAATATGTTTTTGTGACTTAATAAAGAAGTTACATATAGGATTAAACTTTCATCTCTTAGTAATTAATTATGTTAATGAGGAACTATATCATTAAAGATCTGATGCAAAGGAGTTTCAATACCAATAATATTATTCTATGACTCTATTGAATATCATAAAGTTTTACATAAGTAGATAACAACCAGTACACATATATAGGAAAATCACATATAAGATGAAAGGGGATATTCTAATACAAGAATAATATGAGAAGAAGAATAAGAATGTGACTATGAAATCAATATTTTTTCAGAGGGACCGAGGTTAGATATTTCTAACTAGCCAAGGAGAAGAGAATATGGTTCATGTGTCTAAACAACCAAGGAATTAGTGTTTTTTAGGGGTTAAAACCACGATCAACTAGATGATCGATTATGGGGATGAATAACAAGTTTCTTCATACTAAATTGAAATTTATGAGAATATTTAGTGGAAAATAAAAGTTAGGGAATCTAAATAACATGGAATGTAATAAATCATTTTATCAAAACTAAAAATAACATTTTTATGCCATCTATTATTATTTATGCATACAATATGGGGCTATGAGATATTTTTGAGTGGATAAAGAAACTGAATAATTCAAAAAAGTTAAATAAAATGAGAAATAATTCATAAATTTAAACTATTGATTAACCCCCTCTCTCCGTGATCAATCTAGCCTATGGATATATATATATATTACATCAAATCAACAAATTTAAAAAATATTTTTTTTACTCATAAAAAAAAATTTAAATTCCAAAAATTCTTGGTTCACATTCCACATCCATGAGGTGAGTTAAATATTTCATATTTATTTATTATCAAATCAATAATGAAATTTGGTGGTGTCCCCTCCATGAAATATTAATTTTTTCCCTGAAAAACTCAACTACATGATATTATAATTTATTTGGATTTTAGAACATCACATAGGTATTGATAATACCTATACATAATTTCCCTATATAAACGTATGATGTTTTTATGTAACAACTTTAGAGATGACACACATTCCTAAATTTATTTATGGTTTCTTTCATGAAGGTTACATTAATTCATATTGATTTCATTAATAAAAGATCATCATATTGTCAATGAACATGAATGGTGTATACTTATTTTACTATTAATTCACATTAATTGATGAAAAAAATAATGCATGAACGTATATTTTAATTTTACCATTAAATTCTATGGATTCTCAGTTATATTAAAATAAAATATTCTATTTAACCAATTATGTATTGGGTAGTGACTCATTAGATATTATAGAGATCATAATCAAATATATCAACACCCTGATCGGTTCAAATCCCATATGTGTAGGTTCATAATTCTTAATGTAGTAACATTTTTTATTAAATGGAATCGGTCGATCACACAAATAGTAGATCTATGTATTATTCACTGGGAAGCTCCATCCACTATTCATGGAAACACTTGTAGCCATTAATGACACCATGTGGTAAATTGTACTCATTTTTATCTGTATAGTATCATCTCAGTATTATTATTTTTCATTGAGTGTGAGATCAATCAAGTAACTACATGATATGAAAGATTAATCAATGGTCAGTCTATGGTTTTCAATGAAAAAAACATGTATTTTGATTAAATGATAAATATTGATCAAATTATATGACTTTAATTATATGTATATCATTTAACATAGATAAATAATACCCAATACTCACTAACCACACATCAATCCTTCTCTCAGTATTTTTTTAATAAACAATTTAACCTCCACCTTAGCTTAGATCAAGCCTGTGGGGTGCCGGTGCATAATCCCATCCTCCCATTCCAACCCAAAATATAGAGGGTAACCCCATCCTTCCTGAGAAAATTCTTTCTCTCATGTGCACCATTAATTAAACCATAAATTCATACTTATGTGTAGGATATTCCTCTATAATTCCTTTAGGGATAACCTAGTTAAATAGGATATTGGGTGGCTAAATTTATTCTGAAATGTGTGGTTGATTTGGTTCTTTTGGTTGTCCTATAGGTTGTAAAATTTATTAAAAAAACTCTATAAAAATGGATATATAAATCAATCTAACACATTATCTTAAAAATTTCCTTCCATAAATATTCATCATGAAAAAAATAATATATTTTTTCGATGACCTTATCATAAAACTACATTCATCATACCTCAACATATATTGAAATGATGGGCATTCTATAAAACCTATTATAATATTCCATCAACATTAAGAATAGTTCATTAACATCCATTAGATATTAATGATTATTTAATCCATAAAAACTCTCCAAGATATAATTATATCCTAAATAATTTTTGACATCCTAACCTATGGAAAACAAATAAAATCTATTCAAAGGATTTAAAAATATCCATTAGTGTGTTTGTTTTCAATACATCAAAAACAAGAATATGTTATGTCAATATTTGATCCTATTTTACCCATATTTTATAGTAAAATGAAAAGAATTAATATTGGGAAAAATAATCTAACATTATTTTAGTAATTTTTAGTAATTCTAAAAAACACATTCCCCTTATCTTTATTCAATTTTAAAAGAGTGGGATTACAAAAATTGATATAATGGGAAAGATAATTATAGAAATAAGAATCTAGGTCTAGTATGATAAATCAATGTCAAAAAAATAATTTATAACCATGGTTAAAAATTATATCTGTATAATATAGTACATGTGATAACATACTCAAAAAACTCAATAATTCTCATTTTGAGGGCTGTATAAAGTTGAAAATTTTAAGTGGAACATGTATCCTTATATGTCTTAATAAATCCTCATAATAAATCATGTAAAATTCATATAACCCCGATTTATTTTTATCAACAAAAATTTCCCATATAAAAACGTTTTTTAAATTATAGAATAAGGTTTGGGAGTGTCATTATGATACTATTTTCTATTTATAGAATAGATATATCATTGAATTTTATATTGTTAAGAATACTTGATTTTAATATTATAATTTCAAAAAAAATTCTTCTCCTTAAGGGATTTAATCAATTTCACTTAATAGTAGTTTAAAAAAATCACTGAGAGTATATTTTTCATACTATCTTAGAAGTGAAATCCACATGCCTATACATTAATTCCATACATCTTAGTTCCAATAATATAAAATAGTGGGGAATAAGGAGGGACCTATTTTATTATTCATAACTAACACTTAGGATAAGAGTTTCCTATCAACCTAGGATACTCTTTTAATCTAATCTTAGACTTGGAATATTTCATTTGGATCTTGTTTTTTAACTCTAAATAGTCTTCTAATATTCTTTCTTACCTCATGATTCTTTTCTGTATGGAATTTATTTTTATACCTTAGTATTTTTTATATGGAAATATCCTTTCAATATCTATAATTTGAGTAAAATATAATTTAGTTTCGTTCATTTTATTCTTAAATATCCCCAAATTCTAGTAAACCATGTCAAGAATTTTTTTACTGTATATCCCAACATCTTAAAACTTATATAAAAACCCTCACAAGACTTCAAGAAGGAACTAGTTGGATGCTTCTTAATTTTCTATCTAAATAGAAAAATCCCTCATTATCATTTTTTATTGAATTCTTGGGAACATTTGGTTCAATATTTATCTTTTTTTTTCTCCTTATGTCCTACTCATGTTTCTTTTATTTTAACAAAGGCTTTTGGTTAGTGGGTTTCCTAATTTATTTATCCTTCCTCCAACATACATAATAGTTTTTATAATTTTTATTAATTCATATTGTATGAAAACATTCAAGTTATTTATTCTCAAACATTTAACAAAACCAAAGTATCCAATGAAACTTTTCTCTTATTTTAGAGTGTAATTTTCTTAGAATTCCTAGTTAGAGTAACTTTATGTTTCTGATTGAAACCACTAACCTATTGGAAACTTAATAGGGAATAAATATTCATATATATTCTCGAATTTATCATTAATGTTGTAGTGGGTGTTTTCAGTGTTTTCATCATTTAAAATGATTATGATTTTTTTAAAATCTATACCATTAAGTGAAAAAACATTAGTATATACGACGGTTTATAGTTTATGTAAAGACATCCTGTTGGAGGATGTTACTAATATATTATAGTATTATCCAATTGTCTTATTTATATTGATATGATTCTACATGATGACATAGAACTTAATGAAAACAATTGTTGTAAAATCATTATTCTCAATAACCAGGGAAGGTCTAACTTGTGTGGGTTGAAGAATTATCATCCCTATATCATGATCAAGTTAATTTATACCTATGGTGTTCGTTTTTATTCTAAACCAATGTTAGAATATCTTCCAAATCCAATTTTATCTTTTAGATTTGTTGTTTGTCTACTTTAGTTAAATATTTTTTATAATTATGAAGATATTTTATTCTTTTTTCCTTAACCTATAATTGACGTTATTCAACATCCTTGTAGATTTTATTCCATTTTTAATGTTATTGAAATTATTTTACAAATATTAATTCAGATATATATTTCTCACACTCATAACATTCCAATTATTCTTCAAAAAGGATACATAATTTATTACAAAGAGATGCTAATTTTACCTTATACTTAGTAAATGAGAGAAATAAACTTTCAAAACATATTATGTAGTTATTTAATAAATTAATATATTTCTTATGATAGTTATTATTTATCAAAAATAAGTCCAATGATATAATTAATAATATAATTTACCACTTCTCTAGGAACTCTTTTTAGAAAATTTTTAATATTAGAATGAACATCACTGAGTGATACATCACCATACCAATTTGAACATGATTTATTGGAAGAATAATAATCAAAATAATTATTATATATTTTTCAACAATTATTACCTTCCAATTAGTGGTTTCCTTATAAATACTTTTACATTTTTCTTCTACTTCATTACCACTCTTTTCTTTTGGTTTTTCAGTGTCCTAGAATATATATCTATATTTTTATCATTATTGGTATATTCTATTTTCCCTATATGTGGTATCATAAAAAATTTATAAAATCTACACATAATTAAAGATATTAAATTAAATTCAGAAAAATATTGGATCTTTATAGGGAACATAACTCATATAAAAATTGTAATTCCCTTGGACTAGTTTGGATCCACTGAGGGGGGAAAAATTAGATGTTACATTATTTATAAGAATTATTTCCCCATTAAATTTAACATATTGAACCTATTATAGTTCTAAATCCACCCAATATAATCTCACATTCTACTGTCTTGTGTAGTGATAATTAACTATAGATAAGAAATACTTATTTACAAGGGTTGACATAAAAACCCACTATATTCCATTATGGTTAGAAACCCAACATAAATTCTTCACTATAGACTTATTATTAATTATATCGGCTCATGATTCAATAGTAGTTTGATTGGTTATACCTCCAAATCACATTTCATTATTAGAAATGGGCTATTATAACAAGTAATTGATCCTCTAATTGGGTTAGGTTGAAAACACCATACACAAAATATTCTACCAAGATTGGGTTGAAAAATACTAATATACTTCTCATTAAATGGTTTTAAACTCTAAAAAAAATATCATTTATTAATTTTTTTGATACCACAACTACAAGCTACTCTACTTGTGTATTGATCATGTAGTAGAATGATATACTTTTTCTTCATATGATCATCTTCCATGAGCCTGAAATATAATGATTTCTTATGTACACATTCAATATCATCAATATATTCTTTAAAATGTATGATGGTCTTATAAATTTAATCCATATATAGAGATATATTAATAATATTATTTTCAGGAATACTCAAGTATATCCCCTTTTTGGACTCCTAGCTTCGGCTCAGCTCCTCTCATTGACACTTGATGTATCGATCTTTATGAATGATATTTCAATATTAACACAAGTTATTGAATTTACAAAACATATTTTATACTTCATTTAAAATTTTATAAAGTAATAAAATCATCAAAATTGATTTTTAATTTTCATTACTTTTAATTACCAATACTTTTGGTAATTCAAAATCCTTCATGACTATCAACATTATAATCAATTTATTTTGAGTCATTCTTTTCATTCTATTATTCCTTAATACTAGAAAATTAAATATTCATATATAAAATAATATTAATATTAAATTATCAATTCCTAATAAAAACACATTTTAATGCATGAGATTCTCAAGTCTAATTAATTTTCCAAATTGTTATTAAATAACCACATCCCCATTTCTGCTAAAATCACCCTTTAAATATTGATATATCTACTTCATGATATATTAAAACAGCATGCATACATTGATAATTCAAACTCACCATGAAATTCTATCTCTTCTCAATTATCTTTTAATATCATATTTTCTACAATCATTTTATTGGTGTGGCCACTCATTCGATAGTGTATAGTTCACATTTTTTAGAGAAACTAGGTTGAATTCCCCAATAGGGGTGGCAGGAATCAATGTTTGATTGATTAATAAAACATACCCTTTGAATCCTGTTATGTCATTAAAAACACCCTAAACTGCCTTTCACATAGCAATGTATAAACTGAAATCAAATAATTCACGTGAAACATCAATTTTAATTGGTTTACCCAAACATGGATAATTCCTAGGAGAATAAAATGGAAATATGACTATGTACTAAATCCACTAAAGCACACTGCTATTACAATTTTCAAAGAGGACTCACTATACTTCCTAGTTTTTAAACAATTTCAATTTAAAATCCCACTACTCTCTCAATTGATGTGTTCTCACTACTCTTTTAGAAGAATATTATATATATATGAAATAACATGGAATTATTCCACACATGAATGTTACATGATGTCCATTTCTCATGAAGTAGATGAAATACACTTCACTATGCAACTTTTTCTTTGTAGAGATTATTTTTTTGAACTATTTTTTATCCTTCATGAATTCCATAATCCATTTTCCAAATCCTCTGCACTGCATAGAACGAGTTCTTATCAGAATGAATTTTCTTCATGGAATAAATTTTTTAAATAGATGAAAGAATATCTGAAAACCAATTTTACTTTTCAATATAAAATTCCCCATAAAACCCTTCTAATAACTGTCATCGAAAACTACCTCCTTCGAGAAAAGACTCTTTTAAACAAATCCTACTTCACAGATAACTTCAAACATATCTGAATTCATAATTTGATGATATTATATATCTAATTTCTCTATCTCTCATAATGTTATTAGAGGACCATTTTATAGTAAAATAAATCTTGAAAAAACACTCTAATCATAGTTAATAAAATATCCTTTTCTGAATTAACCAAAACATCCTACTAAAGTTTTTTTGAGGTCCTCATAGAGCATTATTCATTTTTGATAAGCTCGAAAATACCACCTTCACCCATAAAAAACTTAACTAATTTAAAGTGGAAATTAATTCACCATACTCAACCAAAAATTATGATTTTCCCATAAAATGATCTTGCTATGTATTTATTATAATGCATAACCCTTTGCAGTAACCTTAATTAACTGCCTTCCTCCATAAGATATCATGCCTCCTTTGTGGTCCTCATAGAAATAATGATATATGGAATCCACATATTGCTTGATTTAGGTTTTTTATTCCATATACTCCATATTTTATTGTCCAATTATTCTATGTGGAAACCATTCTGTTTCCATAAAAACAACCCTCTTTTGAGGCCAAAAAATATAGAAAACACTAAGAAAATATTCCACGATCGAAATATTTTCTTTGGAAAGGCCAAACATATCGTAATGAGGCTAATTAGATTATACAAAAAATAAAATCATCCTTAATGCACCAAAATAGCACATTGAGATATTTTTTCCCAAAAACACCCCCTTTGTGTTTGTTGAAAATACTTCAAAACTTCTTGGAAAATTTTTCTGATAAACACATATACACTATCTACTACAATGCACTAGTCGCACTATATATCACCATAAAATGATCAAATATTTCACTCAATAAATAATCTATGACCGCGTGAGTCAATCGTGTCATGAGAAATAAGATTAACATGAAATTTTCAACATTGATCCACATAATCACTGATACTGTTAAAAAAACATTTCTCAAAACTGAATGTTCTAAGAAAAAAATGTAATTCAACTCAAAACACCTTAGAATTCAAAATATTGTCAAACTATTTTCATCACAAACTCTTTTTATATTTTTTCTACATTACCCAAACTACTTCAGCATCGTCAGATTTAAAACCCCCATACCTAACTACTCACCCTATCATCTTCTACCCCAATCATGATATAGATATGTTCCCCCCCATTGTTAATGAATCCAAAGGTAAATCATTTGTGGATTCAATATTATAAAGAACACATATCATAACATAACGGAAAAGAAAACTATACCTCTGAGAGGTGGAGTACCACATCTATACCTTATCATGTTTATGGATTCGAATGAACTCCAAGATATAGTCTATGCCTCTTAGACACCTATTTGAGAGATTCATTCATCAGAGTGTTTACAACATCTTTTTATGTAGGAACATACTCTAACATATCAAGAACATGACCCAATTTCTCATTGGTAAAATGATATTTGATTTCACTGTTCTTTATCTATGACCAATACACTATATTTTTCTTGAGATTTATTGCAGTTGAATTATACAAATGGATTTCGATTGATGACATCACTTCAAATTGCAAACCATCAATCAGTTACTTTATCCAAAGTAACTATTTGTATACTTGAGTGTCCAAAATATATTCAGGTTCTATGGTGCTCAAGGAAATGCGATATTGTTTCTTTATTATCCAATAAATACAAAATCTTTCAAGATAGAATGAATCATATGAGGTTGATTTTCTATAATATGACCTCCAGTCCCAATCCACATCATTACATCCCAATAACTATTGTAGATATTTTTCACTTTACAAAAAAACAAAATCCATGATGTCCATGATATATTGAAAAATTTGTTTTAATAAATAAAATTGAATTTACATGGGATTAAATTGATACCATGCTACTTGACATATGAAAAAACAATATCAAGACATTTTGATATTAAATAAAATATACTTCTATTGATCAACATATATTATTTGAAATTAATGGATTTACCTTGATCAACTCATGATAATTTCATCTATATATCCATCTGAGTCATCATCTTCTCCAAATTATCCATTTCAAATTTTCTTAAAAACATACTTAGCATATTTTTATTTAGAAATAACTGTGTCATTCCTTCCTTGCATCGCCTGTAAACCATGGAAAGAGGTCTGTCCACCAATCCCTAACATTTCAAACTCACTTTTCATGAATTCTATAAACTATTTACACTTCACTACATCTGATCCACCAAATATTATTCCATCTAAATATACCACCACCATCGTCTTTTGATTACATTATTTATTGAAATAGATACTGTAATCAACTCGACCATGGTAAAAACCAAGTTTCTTAAAAATGTAATCAAGTCATGAATATCATGATTGTGGTTCTTTATTAAAGAAATATAGATCCTTCCTCATAAAAAATATATTTTTTTGTCTCCATGAATAGGAAAAATATCCAGATAACTGATATACCATTCTTTATTCAGAATCATAATAGGAAATGATAAATTGAAAAATATTTAGAAATCATTGAATTTCCTTTTCACTAATATGTATAGAAATATGAAAATATTCTAGATCCTTGAAATTGGTAAAAATGTCTCATCAACCTTGATTCCATTTATATAGGAGTATCTAATTCAAAATAATATTGATTTGTTCCAAATTACCAATCGATATTCATTTAGTCAGTCAGAGAAGACCCATTTGATAATAATGAAACTCTTATCTATCTGTAAATAAATAATCTTCCTTGTACAATTATTCTCAATTTAGTCAATATCTTCATTCATAAACTAAACCCACTTCTTATATATAGCTAGTTATTTAAAAACTTTAGGCTCTACCTAAGATAGGAAGGATTCATGCTGTAAATATTTCATTCTCCATGATTGAACAAGCACTTCCAAATCCCTAATGATGTTTTCAATTCCAATTTCAGCTCAAATATTTGTATTACATACAAATATATATTTTAATTCCTTATGATCATCATTAATATATTCTTCTGAAACAACATTTTCTAATTCTACTCCTACAGTGTTCCTCACCTCCTCAACACTATCATCTCGAAACTATTCACTATGTTTCTCTTTATTTAGAATTAAACACTAATTATAAACATTTTAGTGTAGTTTATTGTTGGATTCTTTCCACACCACAACTCATACAGTGTAATCTCATATTTTGGTTACAAAAATTCCCTATTGAATATGGAGACTAATATCAAGATTGATTCTTTCTTGAATTCTTCTAGTAGGCCATTTTTAATAAGAATTGTTTTGGACATGTTTTTTATGATCCAATTTATCCTCTCAAAAAATCCATTTTGTTAACGAGTTCCCACTTCTGAAACATGAATCCTTAACCAATTTTTCTCAAGTTAATAATCCATTTGACTCTTTTTTGGATTATGCACCACTATTAGTGAAAACATTAAGAATATTATTACTATAAATCCTTTCAGATTCCCTCAAATATTTTTTTATACAAATAGACACATACAAGTTGTTAGAATTTAAAAATTCCCATTACTTTATGTTGAAATCTTCAATAAAAATATCACAATACCCTTTCCCGTTAATGGATATTGTTGAGATAGATCAACATACATCTATGTGCACCAATTCAAGGACTATAGTTGACTTTTTATTTTTTACTTGTATTTCTTTTTGATAATATTCTCTTGTTTAAAAGAATCATACATATAAGTAATATCCCATGATTTATTTAGATGATCTCTATCTGCAACATATTTTAATAGATCTTTTAGGGTTGGTTGAAAGAAATGGAAATGGGGTTTATGACATAACCTATTTTATTCCTTTATTGATAGAAATAACATTTATTCTTCTCCAATCACAAGTTATAGATTCCCCTTCATCTGATTTTCTTGTGAAACAACTATACCATATTTTCAATTGATGATACATAATTTTGTAGTAAATTTTATGGCATTAATTATTCTATTAATTTGACTAACAGTTATAAATTTTTAAATAATACCTTCAAAAATAAATACATCAATATGTTTCATATCACTGCCCCCCATATTTAGATTTTCCTAAGCCAACAATATTCAAGCCTTCATCATTTCCAAATTTAACCACACCGTCTTTATTATAATTTTTTCTAATAAAAATATCCATATTTCACATCATATGAGATATGAAGCCTCTATCAAGGATCCATACACCAGCCTGATCTGATGCTTTATGGGAAATATCAGTAACCACTGTCCACTCGACTATTTTCTTTTTAATCCACGTCTCTGACTTCATACCTATTGAGGATTAAAAATATTTATATTCCTTAGTGTATGATATGATAACTTAATCTTTTATATATTCAAATTTATTTTTCATATTCAACCCATTTGATAATTCATTGAGATGAAAAACATGACCACTTTATGTCTTCTTCAACACATTCCTCTACATTGTTGATGAGAAATATCTAGCCATGTATAAGAAACCTCCACCCCATAAATAGTAACCATCAAAATCATTATTGGAATATTAATCTCTATATGGATTCCTTTTTTCACTTATTAACATTCCTAGCATTTAGATATAGAACACACATTTTGTGAATATCCCATATTTCAACAACAATAACGCTTGATACGATGTGTATTTATATATGTTATTGAAGTATTGGTTCTTTCTTGGGTTTTAATAGTCTCATAATATTGATTTGTATCCAAATTTTTGAACATCTGAGTGGTTACTTTAAATATCACATCAATCACCACAACGTTATTTTTGCGATCAATCCCCATACTAGCCTTTTCATTTTGATATGAAATTTTATTCTATATTCCTGGATCATAATGCTCCACTTATATATTTTCTGTTTCATGCATTCTCTTCATTCCTAATGTCATACACAGAGTCAAGAGTCTCTTATTATCTTCTAATTTTATTCATAGGTTGAAAAATTTCTCTTCTAGTTCGTTGATACATTTGATTTTATTATTTTCTATGATAGTCAAACCATTGATCACTCTTTTCCATTATTCAAATGTTAGATTTTACTCAAAAAACTTTTCTATGTTCTCTTTAATTGAATAATTATGCCTTTTTAATTACTACCTCTAGTTCATACTTCTCTTGTTCCAGCTACTACATATAATTTATCGCACCACGAACCACTATATTTTTGTTCATCTTTTGTTCATCCAAACATTTACCTCTTCATGACCATCTTCTAATTCAGCATGGATATTGACTCTTACTTCAACTAATTAATTATTTCCTCTTTGATCCCTTGTCTAGTAGATACCTACAACTACTACCATATCATTTTCACTAAGATCATTGTATTTTTTCATATATTCAGCATCATATTAATCAAAAAAATTATTTTAATATAAAATAATATTCTTATTTTTTTGATATTTTTCTTGAACATTTTATTACCTTTCACATAGGATGAAGATTTAATCATAGGAATTTTGGATTCATCCTCACCATTATCTTAAAATTTCTTTGGCCACATTACTATAAGATGTACAACCTTTCCATATTGAAATAATGAGAGAGGATGTTTCTTGTTGAACATATAATATTTTATAGATTTTAGGAAATGAATAAAATCAACTCATCCATTTCTTATTATTACATAAAATTTTCAATTTTAATATTATTAATGGACTTGAATGACACCTATTTAGACTTTCCTCATTCCACACATTATTTATCATCATTTCTTATCTCACATACGACAAGTTTACTATGTAAACTATCCAATTTTAGATCATTTGGATCTATATCTTCTAGTATAAAAATATTCATATTGAACCAAGGTGGAAGGAATCTCAATATCCGCTAAACTATATTTACATATTCATGAATTTCATTGAATCCACACATGTCTTCCATATTAACATTCACCTGGTCAAAAAATGGATCTATGGAATCATTAGACTGCATTCTCAAAACCTTACCATAAGACCTATAATTTTGATTCTCTAAATTTTGATTCACCAACGTTAATATTTATCAACTATTCCCATATATAATATGATGATTTTCATGACATAACCTTCATATATATTTCATTTCATAGAGCTACCCTAAAGCATTGATTCCTTTGGCGTCATCATAAAATTCCCTTCATCCAGCTTATGATAAAGCACCAATATCCACACTATCTGAAATACCATTCATTGCTACTATATGGACATCCATTTCTAAACATTTTAAGTATTACTACATATTATTATTCCAAAATTGAAAATTCTTTCCATTAAATATCAAAATCCCATTATGATTTACAACCTTTGTTAAAACACTATAGAGAGAAAAATTGAAATTAAACAGTGGATCTAATGACAATTGTTAGCCCTACTAGGTTAAATACCCTAATAGGTGGTGGTAGTGAATTAGGGTATAAAATATTAAAATAAATTCCCCATTGAATATTGTTTCTTCTATAAAAAACACTCTTCTCTCACTTTTCCATAGAAATGTATGAAAATAAATAAAATCATGAATAAGAAAACAATTTTACTTAGTTAAACTAAAATGGGATATCTAAAAGGAGAATACAAATTCAATATACCTATGAAAAAATCTACAAAATCACAATTCTTTTATAATGTTTATAGATGACTCACTATTCCTTCTAGTTTACAAAAAATCATAATTTGAATGCTCATAACTCTCTCAAATGAAGTGTTATCACTTCTAGTATAGAGAAATCTATTATTAACCTGATGTATCTTAGAATTTTTTCACACATGAGTGTTATATGATGTCCATTTTTCACCCAGTAGATGAAATTCAATTCACAATGTAGCTTTTTCTTTTTATGGTGTCCATTGATGAATTTATTTGATCCATAATGAACTTCCTTATTCCCTTCACAGAAACCCCTACAACATGTACAGAGAGTGTTTCAAAAAGAACATTTTCTTTATGAAATTACTCTGGTTTGACTAGGGAAGATTCTTTTCTACCCCTTTTTTCCTTTGGAAGATACTATGCCAATAAAACCCCTTCTACGAACTATCTTCAAGAACTACTTCCTTTGCAAACTAACTCCTTTTCAGAAATTATCCTTCACGAACTACATTAGACATAACAGAATTATTATAGTATAAATATTATATATTAAAATTATCTCTCTATCATAATATGATTAGGGGTCATTCATATTGGAATTAAAATCAAATGAAACCCACTAATCACTATAAATAAAATCACTTTTTTCAGATTAGGAATCATTTTCTACTAATGTTTCTATTAGGTCTGTATGACAGATTTTTCATTTGATATGAGCTCTAAAAAACCCTCTTCACTATAAAATGATAGGGATAATTTGTAGATGTCTTTAATTCCACACCTTCAAATAAAAATTATGAGTTTCCTAGGAATTAATCTTTCAATGTGGTTCGTATAGTGCATAACCCTTTGAGGTGGCCTTAATTCACAACATTCATCCAAATGACATAGAGACTCTATTTCAGTTCACATAGCTTAGCTACTATGTATAATACATTCCTTTTCTAATTTCACATTGTGATTCGTCATAATACCTATGAGTTTATCCAGTTATTGTTTTCAAAATTCATTCAATTTCCATAAAAAAATATGGATTTTGATGCCCAATAATATGTCAAACTCTTGGAAAACACTCCATCATAAATAAATCATCATTAACAACATCAAACACACTATAATGAGATCAAATTGACTTGTAAACAAAAAAATTCATGCCAAAAACACCAAGATGGACCATTGAGGAATTTTTTTCCCAACAAAAACCAACAATATATTGCATTATCAGTTTGAATTCCTCCTGGTAGGTTCATCATTCAATGTATGATATCTTTTATTTACTCAAGAAAGGTCAATAACACTCATGAAAACTCCATGAATTGTTCATAGAGTATATCTATCTAATATTCATGAAGACTCTTACTGTATATTATGAAATAATATAGAATATTATTTGTTATGAATGATCCCATGACATTACTTTGATAAGTCTCTTGAAATGGATGTTTTTATTGACCAACTAACCATGTAGCACATATGGCCAATCAAGAATATAACTAAGGTTTTAAAAGGATAATTATGACCATAGTTTTGATCAAACAATAAATATTGATCATATAAAATAACTGGTGTTATATGAATATCAGTTGCGGCCAAGAAAAATTACCATGGCCTCACTGATCCCACATCAAAACATCTCCCATCACACCATCAATTTATAATAAATGGTACCTCCTCCCCAAGTAATAATTGGTCATATATGTGCTAGTTGTTTCCCTCCAGCTTCTCGTGATGGCCTAGCCATATAGAGGCTAACAATTTCCATCACATGTGAATTCCTACCCACATGCATGCATTCCTGTGGCCCTAAATTCCTATTTATATGTAGTATATTCATCTACCATTCTAACAAGGATCTAAAAAAATTCTCCCACATGGTTTACTCTATTCCAACATGTGCAATAGTTTTTGTTCCTTGGATGGCCTATGGTTGACATAACTAACACCATAAAAAGGCATAACCAATATATCCAACACCACACATCAAAAATTAATCTCATAAAATATCCACATGATTTTTTTTATTTTTGTATGGATTAATAAAAATCTATATTAATCAAATATCAATATTTTTTATATGTTGTTAACAAAATGAATTATACTAAATATATTTTTACATGACATTGGGTTTACAATTTTTTTCCACCAATAATTAAATGTTATAAAGTATGTGATCCAAAATAATAATACATGAATAATTAAATTTTCTCTATATATTGACATCCAAAATTATTGAAAACAAATACAATTCAATCAATATTCTCAACATATTCATTAATAGTAAGATTTTGATGTACAATATTATATATTCTATCATTATAATAGTAATTATCCAAAATGTGATTATTTTTGTTTCTTTTCCATCCATGGAAAAATTCCCTTTTATTATATTAGTTATATGTTATATTTAATTAATATTTGTATTTATTATATTATTAATGCTTTATTTATTCAATGAAAACATCCTCTGCACACTTTCCCTTACTAACAATATGATCTCACTCATTTATTTGTTCATTTCCACAAAAATACCAAGATGTTATTTTTTTTATGGATAATAGAATAAATAATGTTGTTATCAATGAAATTCAATATTTATTTCTTGTTTTCAAATGTGATTTGAGAATTATATATATGACTTATCTCTTAATAATACTGACAACTTTGACTATAAGGGGAAATTCTAGAAAAATTTCTTTTAACAATGCTAATTTTTTTCCTTTCATGGAACTTAAAGGATACAACTTCCTAAAAAATATTAAAATCCATCATCTTGTATCAACAATATAAAAATCACAGATAAAGGAATTTTTATTTGTTTTTAAAGAAGTGATGATAAAGGTGGTCTTTATAAGTTCTTTTTATATAGAATAGATAAAGGGTGCCTTTATCAGTGCTAGATGATGACATGATAAAGGGACACTTCATCACCACTAAAAGAAGAACTAATAAAGGGAACCATTATTCATGATACAATAAGAGATGAAAATGTGTACATTTTTCAGAACTACATAAAGCACTAATAAAGGCCATTTCAACTTCTCCACAACTACTGCCATGAAAAATCTATATACAATCAAACTCAATTAGAATAAATTAAAAGTAATAGAAATATATAGAAAATAAATTAAAATATATAGAATTTAATTGATATAAAATTACAACACAAATTAATGAAAGAAAACACTGTATTATAGATATTTCAAATATAGGTTTTTACAATTACATGACTATGTAAAAATTATTATAGACATTGAAAAACATCAATGTTGGTTTTTCTTTAGCCCCAATCCATTTTATTTCTATTTTTTGATGAAAAATCCACCCATAGTGAACCAAAGAATTCACTTTTATTAGAAAAAAAATTCTTATGTCAGTAATACTATAATGAAATAAATTAAACACAAAGTGAAAATTTTAATCAAAAAACTTATAAATTGACACATATTAGGCACACCATGTGACATAATGAGGTGAGGTTGATTCATACACATCATTAATGAATTATGGATTTTTTTCCTAATTTATTGAACGAATAAAAATTCATTTTCTGGATTTTGATTATGTCATTTAAAAAAAAGTCAATTTTAATTAAAAAGACACACTTTGAGTCATACTGGTCATAATTTACATGGGAATGAGATATATATAATTATTAAAAATTAAAAATTACATATGGATCATTGAAATAAAATATCAAAACAATATGAAATATTTTTCATTGTTTTATGTATGTCACTTTTTTTTTACTAAAATTTCATTTTTAAATGAAAACATGAACCTTGAGTCATACTAGAAACATATTTAATTTTTATGACATGATATTGATTCCAAAATGACAAAAATTAATTTAGATTTATTTTAAAATGTTTTCAAGAAATTCCTAGCATTTTTGCTTAGTTTTTAGTGAGTGACTCTTATTTTTAACTAAAATGTCAATTTTAAACTAATAAGAGATAGTTTGAGACATACTAGGCATACTATGAATTAGATTGAGGTGAGACTGACCCTTAAATGTCAAAAATGAATTATGGATCGTTTTTATAAAGTATCAAACCAATATTAATGTTTTTCTTATTTTTTACTATGTAAATCATTATTTTTACTAGAAAATTGTCAATTTTAAATAAAAAGAAACACATGGAGTCATATTGGTCATACTGTGCATTGAGATGAGGTTAGATGATCCCAATTCATCAAACATGACTTATAAATAATTTTAATAAAGTATCAAAACAATATTAATGTATTTTATAAGTTTTTGAGTATGTCACTTTTGTTTTTTTCTAAAATGTCATTTTAAATTGGAAACATACACTTTGTTTGATACTGGTCACATCATGTGTCAGTTTGATATGAGAATGATTTTTATATGTAAATTATGACAAAATAAATGTTTTACTAAATTATCAAGTCAGAAAATTTCATTTTATTTGTTTTTAGTGAGTGACACATGTTTTGAACTTAAATGACAATTTTAAACTGATAACATACATATAGAGTCATACCGGGAACAATGTAACGACCCAAAATTTTGAATAAATCTCATTTTCTAATTTCATGTGTTATTTTATTTTATTTTTACACTCAACAAAAATGTTTTATTTGATAAAAATGATTATAATTAAAATGATACCATTGGGTTTTGACTGTTATATGACCATCGGTCAATATGACCGCTGTGAACAAAATGTTTTGATTATTGTCTCTAAATATAAGTAATCTTGGTTAATTATTATAGAAAGAAGATTTGATGGCCTCACTTAGTAGTCTTTGACCGATCGAAGCCCATCTAACAGAACTTGGGAAGAAGGTAGCACCATTGGGCTTTGCTCTGGACCAAACCCAAGCCGAACATCATCATTTGAAGCTAGAATGGAATCTCCATAGCGAGAAGTTCAAACTGATAGAAATTACTACTTGGGAAATGTTGACCGAGCCGCCCCAAGATTCTATCACCCTAGCACACCTTACTCGTAGGTCCTATGCTGGTATTATAAGGGGCTATGTAACGAGACCGTAACTGCCTTGTGTAATCCTTGTTTTAAATAAAAATTGAGATTTCTTCTTATGATGAAGTTTATGAATTTTCAAATGACCGGATAAAAATAGTATGCATATTTTTGATGAATTTTCAAAAGGATATTTTAAAAAAATGTTTATGTAAACCTTAAATAATTTAAAATGTGTAATGATTTTCAAAAAATGGTCTTCTACAATTATGTCCAGAATGAAATTTAGAGTCTAATAAGATCAACATGATTTTTGATGAATAGTAAATTGTGAATAGTGATTTTACGCTTAGGATTAGTAATGTGACCAAATGGATTAGTAATCTCACTTAAATAAAGTTTTAAAATAATCTAGGCACCTTGATTAAGTAATGTGATTCAAGAAAATGGTTAAATAACGGTTTCATAAATTAGTATTCAAGTATTAATTTTTTCGGGTGAATATTGTTTTTTATTTAAAAATTAAATTAAAAATATTTAGAAAATTATTTTTATAAAATGGACTTTATTTTTGAACTCAGAGCATCAATATTATGTTAAGGTAATTTTTGGGGTTTTTTCTGAAAAAAATGAATTTTCGGTGAATAGTGTATTTATTTAAAATTAAAATTAAAAATATTTAGAAAATTATTTTTATAAAATGGAGTTAATTTTTGAAATCATAGAATTTATATTTGGTTAATGTGAAATTTTGGGATTTTTCTGAGAAAGTTGAATTTTCAGCGAATAGTAAAAATACAGTTTTAGGTTTTCGGTATCTTTAATGACATCATAACTATGTCATGGTGATTTCATGAGATATTTTAAGGTTTGGAAGACCTAAGGTGATGTATATTTGTATTGGGGGCCCCATGTGGCCTAAATTTATGGGAAATATCATGAGAGATCACATGGGTTTGAGAAAAGCACATGTGAGGTGTCCTTTGGCCATCAATGCCTTGTCCCCTCACTTTCCCTATAAATACCAAGCCCTCCTCTCATCCATTCGACTCCCCACTCTTCCCCAACGAATTTCTGGTCTCATTACCTCCCAAGGAGTCCTCCCAAGGTTCCCCCAAGCCCTCAAGGTCCCAACCATTGAGGTTTAAGAATTACATTTTGAGGTAAGGGATCCGACCCCTCTCTTTCTTTTCAAGTGATCTCTTTTATGTCATTCCTTTTATGCTCCATGTTATTATGTTGGAGGATGTTCTTTTATACTCCTATTACATCACTTTTTATGTTCATATAATGATATATCCCCTCTTACTCTCATTGTTTCGTTTTATGACGTTTTAAGTGGCGCCGTTAGGCTGCCGAAATTTGTGTAACAGATTCCTTCTCCCTTCTCATTTTTCAAGATCTATTTTCATGTAAAGTATTTCAAGTTCCTTTTTATTATGTTGGGTTATGATCTCTAAATTTATTATACTGATCTTTTATGATCATATGATAAGAGACCCCATTTTATCTCTTCAATTCAGCATTTTGAAGTTTTAAGTGGCGCCGTTAGGCTGCCGAATTTTTAAGGGATTCTTTCCGCCTTCTCTTTTTCAAAGTTCTTCTTTCATGTCAAGTCTTTCAAGTTCCTTTTTATTATGTTGGGTTATGATCTCTAAATTTATCATACTAATATTTTATGATCATATTATGAGATACCCCATTTTATCTCTTCAATTCAGCATTTTGAAGTTTTAAATGGCGCCGTTAGGCTACCGAATTTTAAGGGATTCATTCACCCTTCTCTTTTTCAAAGTTCTACATTCATAACAATTCTTTCAAGTTCCTTTCTACTATGTTGGGGTATGATCTCTATATCTATCATACTGGACTTTTATTTTCATATGATGAGAGACCCAATTTGATCTTGTCAATTCATTTTTGTTGAAGTTTAAGTGATGCCATTAGGCTGCTGAATTTTTAAGGGATTCTTTCACCCTTCTCTTTTTTCAAAGTTCTACTTTCATGTCAAGTATTTCATGTTCCTTTATATTATTTTGGGGTATGTTATCTATATCTATCATACTGGACTCTTATTTTCATATGATGAGAGACCCTATTTGATCTCGTCAATTCATTTTTTTCAAGTTTAAGTGACGCCGTTAGGCTGCCGAATTCTCATAAGAGGAATCTAATTTTTGTCTTACTTCCTTGTTTTTAATTTCAATTGGTATGTCCTTAAAATTTCATTACCATGATTCATATCCCTTATATTCTGTACCTATACTATTTTTATAGATCATTTATGAGTGGTTGACCCATGTCCCCTCTCTTTTCAACATTTTCTAAAACCCTGTAACATAGCTGTTATCATGCAGAATTTTAGTCTCAAAATGCCTCTCTTTTTCTCAAAATTATTTTATGTTATTAAGTGAATAATAAAAGCTCTTATTTATATAGGGGTATTCACATATATATCAAAATTTTCTATTTTAAATTCTGGGATTTACATACATGAAACCCGCTTTCCCTTTCCGTGGGGTTAAAGTGACATAAAGATCATGTCTTTAAAGCAGTTTTTAAAACGTTATGATAATGAAATGAAACCCATTTCATTTATTCTATATGTGTTGTTTATGAAATTATTGATGATGATATATGTGGATCACATGACAATAAATACATGTCAAGGATGCGCCCAGATAGCGCTCCAATCCATTGGGTAAAGGCTTAATCTCTAGAGATGACTTTTTTAGACTGATACCTTGGTTAATAACCTTGGTAATTTTAATGACACCTTGGGGATAGACCTTGGTGAAACGAAATGATTGTCAATATTAAATTTTTTAGCCACATCTTAAAGTTATGAAAATGTTATTTTTATTATGATATGCCTCACGATTTCTTTCTCATGTCTTAAAGTTCTTTTCATGACCTTATTGAAGTATCTCAAGTTCACATGTGAAATGTTTCTCTTGTTTCCCTTACTGGGCCTTCTGCTCACCCTTTCTTTTGATGTGTGTCCCCAGGTTATGAGATGAAGAAATTAACCTAGGATGAACTTAAGGAGAATCCTTTCAACTGTTTAAGAAGATTTCTTTATGTTGTTTTCATGTATTATGTTCCTGGGTTCCATGACACCAAACCTTAAAGATCCTCAGTTTTGTGTAATGTAATGAATGTTCATGTTATAAAAAGATGGGATGTTATAGTTGGTATCAAAGGATTGTTTAGTTTTTTGTGGAAATTAGGATATGAAAACTTTAGGAAGAACCCTATAATAAAGTTTTAATATAGTAAATCTTCCTGGTATTTTTGTGAGTATTGAGTAAGGGGTTTCCAAGCAAATACATCCCTGTCTGGGTACAAGCAGGTAGAGGTGGCTCTGGCACAGATGTACATAGGGGTAAAACCTAAAAACACCACATTGAGCTAGACTCGAACGAGAATAGGTACACGACAACAGATCTTGCTGCACTCCTGGTTACGACACTCCCGGGGGATATGCTTTGGGTAAATTCATAAGCTTAGTATGAACCATTGTTAAAGGAACAAAGATTCACATAAGAATATATGATCATGGATAACCAAGATTGGAACCTAGGGGATCACAAGTTAGGGTATAATTTTCTTCTACAAGTTATCCTTATATGCTTTAGGCTCCTTTTCATGATTATTGGTTAAGTATTTAAGCCTCTAATTATAATTTCTCTTCTTAGTTAATGGTGGGAGATGGAAGAACATGTCCCAATAACCAATGTGATAGGAAATGCAACGATTTCCATATTAATATGAAAGAGATGATTAGGGGATTAAAATCTGATTATTATTTTGGAAGACGTTCATTATTTTGGGAACCATATTTGATCGAGTTAAATAGATTACTACGGTATTCTCATTGAGGAGTAAGATGGAATTACATTTTGAAGAATCGATGAATTTAAGGTGGACTTATAGTAATTTAGGTTACTTAGGGGAATGATTAACCTATCTTGGGTAAAATATGTTTAGGTTAGCTACTTTTGTTATAAGATGTTAGGAGTTGTTGATGTTGTTTGGAGATGAACAATGAATTTTATTTTGGAAGAATATGTTATCAAATCTTTCTTGTATTTGGGTTTCAATATTAGTTTTGTTTATTTTGAGGAATCTTAAAGATCATTATTTATGGAATGGTCTATGATGAACTTTGGGTAGTACCATGGAACATTGAGTATTTAAAAGTAGTTTCCATTCCTATGGGATTTTTTTGAAGAGTTGTTTTACCTTACCCTTTCTATTTTTGGAATAATGTTTAAAGATAGAAGAAATAGATAGTTGATATTTTGTGGATTATGTGATTCTATAGAAGATGATTCTTGTGTTTTGATGAGACCATGTAGTTTTGAATGCTCATCGTTTGGAGAAAAGATTAGTTTTGGTAGAAACTTATTAAAGTATGAAACTCTACATGAAGGTAGATATATTTACTTATTTTTTTGTTCTATGTTGTAAATGAATTCCTCAATGTTATGAAAAGGAACGTAAAACAAAAACGTTGTTGGTTTACGTTTCCTACTAGGTAATCAAAGACCACTTACACACATCATAATTTTGGGATTTTCTAGTGGTTAACTTCCTCCTAATCATGTTTTCTATCACTCTCCTTTAGAATGTGACCCTTTGTTTTCTCCTCCATGTCCATGTTTCCTACATGGAATCCTAGTATGAGTAAACTCGGGTGGCCTTTGTACTTCCGTTTCTTTTTTTTTTAAGTAATGGTGTTACTGACTCTTTTTCTGATGTCGGACTTTCAATGAAATTTCAAAACCCAATTTTAAAAATTGCGAGGATGCAATTTCTTAAGGGGGGAAGATTGTAACGGCCTGAAATTTTGAATAAATCTTGTTTCCTAATTTCATGTGTTATTTTATTTTATTTTTATACTAAACAAAAATGTTTTATTTGATAAACATGATTATAATTAAAATGAGACCATTGGGTTTTGACTGTTATATGACCATCGGTCAATATGACCGCTGTGAACAAAATGTTTGGATTATTGTCTCTAAATATAAGTAATCTTGGTTAATTATTATAGAAAGAAGATTCGATGGCCTCACCTAGTAGTCATGGACCGATCGAAGCCCATCTAACAGAACTTGGGAAGGAGGTAGCACCATTGGGCTTTGCTCTGGACCAAACCCAAGCTGAACTTCATCAGGTGAAGCTAGAACGGAATCGCCTTCGCGAGAAGTTCAAACTGATAGAAATTACTACTCAGGAAATGTCGACCGAGCCGCCTCAAGATTCTATCACCCTAGCACACCTTACTCTTAGGTCTTATGCTGGTATTATAAGGGGCTATGTAACGAGACCATAACTGCCTTGTGTAATCCTTGTTTTAAATAAAAATCGGGATTTCTTCATATGATGAAGTTTATGAATTTTCAAATGACCATATAAAAATAGTATGCATATTTTTGATGAATTTTCAAAAGGATATTTTAAAAAAATGTTTATGTAAACCTTAAATAATTTAAAATGTGTAATGATTTTCAAAAAATGGTCTTCTAAAATTATGTCCAGTAGGAAATTTAGAGTCTAATAAGATCAAATTTATTTTTGATGAATAGTAAATTGTGCATAGTGATTTTACGCTTAGGGTTAGTAATGTGACCAAATGGATTAGTAATCTCACTTAATGAAAGTTTTAAAATAATCTAGGCACCTTGATTAAATAATGTGATTCAATAAAATGGTTAAATAACGGTTTCATAAATTATTATTCAAGTATTAATTTTTTCGGGTGAATAGTGTTTTTTAATTAAAAATTAAATTAAAAATATTTGGAAAATTATTTTTATAAAATGGACTTTATTTTTTAACTCAGAGCATCGATATTATGTTAAGGTAATTTTTGGGGTTTTTCCTGAAAAAAAATGAATTTTCAATGAATAGTGTATTTATCTAAAAATAAAATTGAAAATATTTAGAAAATTACTTTTATAAAATGGAGTTCATATTTGAAATCATAGCATTGATATTTTGTTAATGTGAAATTTTGGGATTTTTCTGAGAAAGTTGAATTTTCAGTGAATAGTAAAAATACAGTTTTAGGGTTTCGGTATGTTTAATGACATCATAACTGTGTCATGGTGATGTCATGAGATATTTTAAGGGTTGGACGACCTAAGGTGATGGATATTTGCATTGGGGCCCCACGTGGCCTAACGTTATGGGAAATATCATGAGAGAGCACATGAGTTTGAGAAAAGCACATGTGAGGTGTCCCTTGGCCATTAATGCCTTGTCCCCTCACTTTCCCTATAAATACCAAGCCCTCCTCTCATCCATTCGACTCCCCACTCTTCCCAAACGAAGTTCTGGTCTCATTACCTCCCAAGGAGTCCTCCCAAGGTGCCCCCAAGCCCTCATGGTCCCAACCATTGAGGTTTAAGAGTTACATTTTAAGGTAAGGGATCTGACCCCTCTCTTTCTTTTCAAGTGATCTCTTTTATGTCATTCATTTTACGCTCCATGTTCTTATGTTGGAGGATGTTATTTTATAATCCTCTTAATGCCCTTTTTATTTTCATATAATGAGATATCCCCTCTTACTCTCATTATTTCGTTTTATGAAGTTTTAAGTGGTGCCGTTAGGCTGCAGAAATTTTTGTAACGGATTCTTTCTCCCTTCTCATTTTTCAAGATCTATTTTCATGTAAGGTATTTCAAGTTCCTTTTTATTATGTTGGGGTATGATATCTAAATTTATCATACTGATATTTTATGATCATATGATTAGAGTCCCCTTTTTTTCTCTTCAATTCATTATTTTGATGTTTTAAGTGGCGCCATTAGGCTGCCGAATTTTTAAGGGATTCTTTCACCCTTCACTTTTTTCAAAGTTCTATTGTCATGTCAAGTATTTAATGTTCCTTTATATTATTTTGGGGTATGATCTCTATATCTATCATACTGTACTCTTATGTTCATATGATGACAGACCCTGGTTGATCTCATCAATTCATTTTTTTCAAGTTTAATTGACTCTGTTAGGCTGCCGAATTCTCATAAGAGGAATCTTATTTTTGTCTTACTTCTATGTTTTTCATTTCAAATGGTATGTCCTTAAAATTTCATTACCATGATTCATATCCATTATATTCTGTCCCTATACTATTTTTATAGATCATTTATGAGTGTTTGACCCATGTCCCCTCTCTTTTCAACGTTTTCTAAAACCCTGTAACGTAGCCGTTATGCTGCAGAATTTTCGACTCAAAATGCCTCTCTCTTTCTCAAAATTATTTTATGTTATTAAGTGAATACTAAAAGCTCTTATTTATATAGGGGTATTTACATATATATCATAATGTTATATTTTAAATTCTGGGATTTACATACATGAAACCCGCTTTCCCTTTCTGTGGGTTTAAAGTGACATAAAGATCATGTCTTTAAAACAGTTTTTAAAACGTTATGATAATGAAATGAAACCCATTTCTTTTATGCTATATGGGTTGTTTATGAAATGATTGATGATGATATATGTGTCCCACATGATAATAAAGAAATTTCAAGGGTGCTCCTAGATAGCACTCCAATGCATTGGTAAAGGCTTAATCTCTAGAGATGACTTTTTTAGACTGATACCTTGGTGAATAACCTTGGTAATTTTAATGACACCTTGGGGATGGATCTTGGTGAAACGAAATGATTGCCAATATTAAATCTTTCAGCCACATCTTAAAGTTATGAAAAATGTTATTTTTATTATGATATGCATCATGATTTCTTTCTCATGTCTTAAAGTTCTTTTCATGACCTTATTGAAGTATCTCAAGTTCACATGTAAAATGTTTCTCTTGTTTCCCTTACTAGGCCTTCTGCTCACCCTTTCTTTTGATGTGTGTCCCCAGGTTATGAGATGAAGTAATGAACATATGATGAACTTAAGCAGAATCCTTTCAAGTGTTTAAGAAGAATTATTTATGTTTTTTTCATGTATTATGTTCCCAGTTTCCAGGACACTAAACCTTAAAGATCCTTAGTTTTGTGTAATGTAATGAAAGTTCATGTTATAAAAAGATGGGATGATATAAGAAACATGTATCAGATTGAGGTGAGTATAATCCATTAATTTAAAAAATTAATTATAAATAATATTAATAAAGTATCAAGGCAATATAAATTAATTTTCTTGGTTTTGAGTTTTTCAATTTTCTTTCTTACTAAAATGTCTTTTTAAACTGGAAAAAGGAAATATGAGGCATATTGGTCACCTCGTTTTTTGGTTGAAATGATAATGATTACTAAAAATTAAAAATGAATTATGAAAAATTTTACTAAATTATCATCATAATCATACAATGTTCTCAACTTTCATTGAGTGACACATGTTTTGAACTAAAATGTAAATTTTAAACCGATAACAAACACTTTGAGTGATACTGGTCACATCATGTGTTGATTTTTAATGATACTGATTTCTATATGTTACAATTGAATTATAAATGATTTTACTTAATTATAAACCCATTATAATAATTTTTTATCCTTTTTCAGTGGGTGACACATGTTCTGAACTGAATTGTCAAAATTAAATAGATAACATACACTTAGAGTCATACCGTGCACACCATGAATCAGATTGAGGTATGCATAATTTATACATGTCAATAATGACTTATAGATTATTTTAATAAAGTATCACAACAATATGAATGATTTTTCATAGTTTTTAGTAAGTCACCTATGTTTTTTACTAAAATACTATTTTAAACTAAAAACCAACATTTTGAGTAATATAGACCACATCGTGTGTCAGTTTGACATGAGAATAATTCTTACACATTAAAAATGAATTATGAATCATTTTAGTAATTTATGAAGACAATATGAGTGATTTTTCAAGGATTTTAGGGAGTGACACTCATTTTGAATTAAATGTTAATTTTAAACTAATAACAGACACTTTGATTCATACTGAGAACACCATGTACTATATTGAGGTACAACTGATTAATACAAATAAAAAATGACATATGGACCATTTTTACAAAGTATAAAAAATCTAATTGTTTTATTTTTGTTTTTGAGTATTTCACTTGTTTTTTACTAAAATTAATGAAATTTTTAATAAAAAGACACAATTGGATTCATACTGGTCATACGATGTGTCATATTGAAATGAGGATGATTCCTAAAAATAAATAATAAATTATAGATAATTTTATAAATGTATAAAATCAATCTTAATGTGTTTTATTAGTTGTGATAATATGATTCTTTTTTGAACAAAAGTGTAAATTATAAACTAAAATAAAAAATTCTGAGTCATACTAAGAACACTGTGTATCATATTGGGGTACAGTCAATTCAGACATGTGAAAAATGAATTATGGATTTATTTACTGATGTTTATAAACAATTTGATCTATTTTTCATTGTTTTGACTATTTTATGCCTATTTTTAACTAAAATGACAGTTTTTTATTGAAGGTACATACTTTGAGTCATAACAACCACATTAGGTGTCAGATTTACAAGCCTTAAATTACAACAAATAAAAAATTAATTATTGATTATTTTTAATATGTATGAGAATAATATAAGATAATTTTCTCAGTTTTATGAATGTGAAGTGTGTTTTGAACTTATTTTTAAATTTTAAAAAATTCGTATCAGAGAAAAATGACTAGAAAATTAATTTAAAAAGTAGATAAAAAGATGAGAAAATAAAATAAAGAAGTTCTATAAAGTCTCTTTTTCATGATTTCTGAATAAATCGTGACACCACATATTCATCCCATTCATTTATTAAAAAATTTATTTCATCCATTATTCATATCCTTGAGTTGTAGATAAAAAATATTATATAAGAATTTTGATAATAATATTTCTCACCCCAAATATATTTCTAAGGCTATAGACAGTATTAGATCAAAAAAATAGTCTTAAATCACCTAAATTCGATTTCAGAAAACATTCTGACACCATGTATGATGCCCAATAATATTTATAAAAAATTAATACTTATATTTAGTACATATATTTTTTAAAATCTTTATAGTACTAAAAAAATATAGGAAAAAATGATTAATAAATACTTTTTAATCAAATTCTAATTTCCATCAGAAATTACCTATTCAAGGATGCTAGTCTTATAATGGTTTATGATATATTTCATGAATTTTCGAACTTAATATCAGAAATTATTTCTATTATATTTCTCTAGACACTATACAAACATTGAAAAAATAATTAAATTTTATTCAAATACCTTTTATAGTTAAATATTTCTAAATATAACTTATTCTATTTCTATTTGAAGTAATATATGGGCTTCTTATATTTAATAATCAACTTCATACAATGACTTATCCTATATTTTGTGACCACCCTATCATAACAAAATTCTTGTCAAAATATTATTTTAATCATAGAATTTTTTTTTACCTATAAGTTTTTTATTGTAGTGCATTACAAATTCACAATAAACATAATTTGTGGCAACTTTGATGGATATCCATGCATTGGATCAAAAAATAATTTTTTTATTATCTAGATTGATTGAGATTATCATACAGTGATTCATATGGAAAAAAATATATTTTAATTAAAAAATAAATATGTATTTTATATTATCAGATTTTATAATTTTACCCTTATATTTTTGGAATAAAAAAGAGTATTTATTTTTAATTTTATTCTAAAATCTTTCATTGATGAAATCATTTTTCTTATCAATTTCTATCAACCCCAATTTAATTTTATTTGTAGAAATGATAAATTGATTAATGAATCCAAAATTTGATTCTGAAACTTTTCCATTTATTTAGTTTAATAATAAATTCCTATTCAAAATATGAAAATTTATTAACATTAATTAATATATTAGATCATTCTTTGATAGAATTATTATGGAAATGTACCTTATGTATGTATTCAAACATAAAATCCTTGGTATTCAAACATGAAAATATCATTTATATTCTTGATAATAACCATGTCTATAAGGAGAGTTTCAAATATTTATTCTTTATATGGAATGTAGGAAAAATATCCATCATTGAATTTGGTCTCTTCATGATGTAGTAATGACAATATATATTTTAGTGGAATTGGTTGGGATATGGTACTCCAAGAATTTCCTTTTATTTTTTATAGTTTATTCACTATATTTTATTGATCTGATCTTTTATTTACACATCACTTTATCCATATGTAATATCATACCTCACTTTTTACCTTTTTTCATCAAGTAAAACATGTTTCTCATTTTAAAAAAATTTTAGATACAAACTACATTTATATTTATAATATTAGATATCCAATCTAGAAAAGTTAAATTCGAATTACTGACCATTGTAATATCCAGATCATCCTGTGGAATATGAAACTCAACATTAAGATCTTGAGATACCTAAATCCCTAATATCATGTGATATTTTGAGAGTTATTTATTGTCTATCATGTATCTTGAGATATTATATCCCATACCATTGACAACAAGGTGGGGAATGGTTGTTGACATACATAAATCACATAAAACATTTACCTGTATATTTTTTGTAATATGAAGTTATCAGAGGTTTTATGATTCACCATTAGGAGAAAATAAAGTTATGTGGTGGATAAGAATGATTAGCCTCAAATCTGGGGGTTATTTGGTAATTCATTTGATGATCTTTGTTACACAACAAGTTCTCTTTAATTCTTTCACATATATTAGTCTTCCAATCCAAACAGACAATAATATCTTAAAAATAATCTATTTATCCTTATAATAATTTCAAAAGATTATATTTATATTATGGTGAATTCTTTCTTATAAAAATATGTTTTAGGATACACTCTAAAAACTACACCTCTAACACAACCAAATTTTTCCAACCACTTAAAATCTATTTAAAGTTGTTTTTATTTCAATACTATCACTTACAATTCTTTTTAATAAACCATATAAAAACATATGATAATAATTTGATACTTTTATTTAATACTATTATAAAAAATAGTTAATTACTATTACATTGTACATACACATACTTCCCATACTGATTTTGTGTTTTAATCAACTAGTTTTCTTTCCTTATTTAGGAAGACCTCTTTCCATAACACATGATGTGGGGTGAAATTTTTTCAAGATTTTTATTAATCAATATTCATATAAATAAAATAACATATATTTTTTAATGTAAAATAAATCTATTATTATGGATTCAAAAAACATACAAATTTATTCTCTAGTAATGTGTACCTCGTCATTACTTTGTGATTGGAGTACATTGGATTTTCTTCACATTCATTATTTTCAGCACTTATTTTCTACTTCATAAATTATTTTTTTAAAAAAAAATTTATAAAATAAATAATTTCAAATAATATATTATCAACTATGATTCATTTGAAATGATTTCTCATCATGAAGACTCGTGAAATAATTCCTTGTTTCTAGGTATATAATATGTGTATTAGTCAATAGTGGGTTGGGATTTACTTTCACCTCATTATCCCAAATATTAAAATCGGTAAGAATATTTTGAAAGAAACTATGGGATATTTTAGTCCCCATTATTAAATATTTATTAGGGAAGTTGTCTAAAATAAATGAACTCTTAAAGGAATAATGAAAATTAAATAAAAATTTCATTGAATATTTTTTTTTTGGTAAAATAGAGGTTGTATGTCGTAAAATTACCTTTATATATCACCAATGTCTTTCCTTATTTAATTTTTAGAAACGTTTACACCAATCTATATCAATCAGAATTTTCATCCATATTATGATCTAATCATTACTAATGAACACTAAATTTTTTGGATCAATAGTTTGGATGTGTTGATTCTAGGCCACCATAAATTTTATAGCATTACTTTTTTCCTTGATAATTTTAGTCAACAATGTGATGCTACATCAATATTTTTTTCATCAACATACTGTTGATCCTCTTAAAATTCTATAGTTTCAGCAAAAACCTCATGTTCTTCCCAAATATTGGTAACATCATCTTGAAAATAAGTCATTTTTGTATGATTTCTCTAACACTTAAATTATATTTTGTTAATACAACAGTGAAAACATAATATTATGATGAAAATAATATTATAATAAAAAACACTTTGACCTTTTAATTTAATTATCTTTATTTTTTAAAAGGTTTATTTGATTTTTATCCTCTATTGGGAATCCAAATAATATATTTTTATTCCCCTCTAATGTATAATAAATTTTTTACATTGGGATCTCTATGAATTGATTGTGATATGAAATTGATAGGGTCATCCCCGATTGAATTTTAATTTGACCCCATAGTTTATTTAGTATGTAGTAGGGTAATTGACCAATTTATGTTTTCTAGACATGAAACCTAAGATATAAAAACTTATTTTGATACCATTATAAAAAACTCATAATTTTCCCCTTCCACAATGAAATTATCCTTAATGAAGCCATTTTCCTCAAATTTCATTACAATCCTATTGTTAGCCCATTTGTAATAGAAAAATGTAACTTGAAATATTGTAAAATCCAACACATATTTTTTTGATAATGTAGAAATATGACATATTCACATAAATTGGATTTCTATACTTGGAACATGATATCTTCCTAACTTCCACCAAAATATTAAATCAATAATTATTAATCATACTATAGTCATCATATTATATTTTATAAAAAATATAACCATTTATTTAAAAACTAGTGAATGATATAACATTCGGTTTTGTCCCATAGCTATCCATCAAAGTCATTCAAAAATTGAATTTATATTTTTAGATAACTACTTACAATTATGATCTTGAAACCATCCTATGAACTATTGATTTTTTTTTCATTTTATTTCCATCCTTCAGCCCTTTGGGGATTCAAATCTCAAGAAATTTCATTGTGGGATTCAATGTATGGATAAAAATATTCACTATTATATAAAATGTCAAGGTGATATTTCTCGTGATTTTTGATGGAATTATAAAAACATATCTGTCATAAATCCATTCTCCCCTAATATGTCTATTGTGCAATAATTATGAAGAATTATGATATCATCATCTAATAGGTAATTATAATAGAAATCAAACATCTTATTTAACAATATATCATTCTTGAATACCACCTTCTTAATGACTTTTATTCTTGTCATAACCTTAAAAAATCTTCATATATATTTCTATAGGGTACATACATATATAATGTGAATGAACATATAGTTTAACCTCTCTAAATAAGTGAACCATCTGGTGGAATATTATATCAAATAATAATGGTGGGAAGTACATTAATAATTCACATAATATAATTGTAACCTCACTATTCATCCTTCAAAACCTCATTGGGTCAGAAAATTTACTATATAAGAATTTGAAAAGGATGTAGAGTCTGGTTAATATATGTCATACTTATTTAACAAGAATTTAATGTAAATTGACATTCATAAAATAATGCATCAATAGATGAAAGTTGTGTTATTTTTGTCCATGTAACATAAAATTAGTTATTGAAATGAAATTGTTGATATTTGATGAATACCCCTCTGTAACATCTACTTCATTAATGAAAATGATAAATTTCAATTTTTCATATATGGATAGAGTGTGTTCTTATAGTGGAAGAAAATTCTACCCATTACCCTTCACTTGTGAAAATTATTCCTTTTTCCCAATGTCAATCATATCCAATATATCTTTGATTCTATCTTTTATTTTCAAGAAACATTTAGAATAATAAAAAATAAGATCATAAAATAAATTTTTGTCTACATGTATGACATCAAGAAAATGTATCAATGACAAACAATTCCAAAATGTAAATTTGATGAAAATTTATCACTTTTTCCGACTTGATTTCATATGGTTCTTCAAAAATGGTTTACTAAAAACAGTTTCAATATCTTTTACTTCAATGAATAATTGATGAAAAATTAATGGATATGGTTTTGTACCTTATTAAGTATTCCCATTGAGTTCTGTAAGATAAGATAGATATTTATGTCATCACGGAAAAAATTTATGAC
The DNA here is from genome assembly GCA_963277665.1 of Viscum album. NCBI lineage: Eukaryota > Viridiplantae > Streptophyta > Magnoliopsida > Santalales > Viscaceae > Viscum > Viscum album. The sequence goes on from OY728120.1 coordinate 1,797,568,179, forward strand.
TTCCTAAAAATACAATATTGAAGGAATGTTCTTACCAAAATGAGTTTGTTCATTCTTCACAAATGGGACACCCCAAAATTTCGTTAATTCTATATCCATAAAAATATTCAAAAGTAGTAAAATCATTTATCTTACCACACTACATGGACCCAATTTGAATTCTACACTTATTTGAGAATCATAAATTTTAAAACTTGTAACCCACCTCAATTTTAGATCTTTGATCAACAGAGTTAAATAGATATAAATACAATTACTAGGTTGTTTTGGTCCATATATAAGAATATAAAACACAGATTATCTATGCCTCATGAAAAACCATGGAGGAATGTTATAATTTTCCAACATGACTAGCCATGTACTATGAGTACTAATCTATACGCAAAAAGGATTTATTCCATATGTAGATAATGTAAGATAGATGTTTCTTGACTCATTTACATTTTTAGGATAATCATAATAAATTTTATTCCCATGAGGAGAGTCTTATGAATGATGTAGGGTCCGAATATTAATTATTATATCTGAATTATCTGTGAATCATCTCATGGTTTTTTAATATACTTATATTCTCCTAAACAATGTAATTATAGTAATATATAATAAATTTTTTCATGTACATGATTAATCATTATTGTGTTAATCTATGACACACTTAAGGTATTTTATTATTTATATATGGTACTTTAATAAAAATTCAATCATTTGGACAAGAAATTAATTTTTTAGAGATCATTATCCTTGAATGTAAATTCATTTAGTTTTATATTTTAAAGAAAGATGTTATTTTTTCAGTAGTATATCATTTAAGAGACCATGTAGTTCTGTAAAGTTGGTATCACTCCACCCTCTTTCAGGTTTCAAATAAAAAAACATCAATATAGCTGAAAATGTTGTGTATTTAGTACAAAAATTATCTAGTGGTGTCTTAGAATAGATATTTAACTTCTAAAACATCATTGGTTGATCACAAAGATCATCATTAATTTTGTCTATCATTTTTTCCATATGAATTCCATCATCATTTACATTGGTATTCATATAAAATGATCCATAAAGAAAATTATAATCCAATTTGGTGCCCATATTTAGTTTTTTATAAGTTTTTAGTCCATTATTTAGTGATCTGATATATTACATGACAAATCAATTATTCTTCAACCTATTCCAAGATATATTTTCTTCAATAAAAGTATTTTAAACATAGAAAATATATTCTAAAAGGGTATTCTAGTGGATCTATTGTAAGATGATGAACTATATGACTCTATATTTATGATCTTTTTTTCATAAAATTATCTTGGATACATTTATGGTTCATATCCTTCCTATTAGGTCTATAAAATATTAATTTTGTACAATAAAAAATAAATACACACAATATATTCATAATCAAATGAGAATATTATAAATAAGTATAATAGGGGAAGCCCATCATTTAATTGTTTCAAAAAGATTCATTATTCTTTGAAGGAAATGGGTAATTGAATTTAATAAAGTAATAAATCCATTGGTGGTAGGTTATATCCTTTGAATTTTACCAAAATGATCACTATTACCTAGTATGGGATGAATACTGCTCACAATAATTAAATAAAAAATGTTTTATGTCCAGAAGATATGTGATAAGACTCACAAGAAATAAAATACAATAAAAACTATTTAGAAGATGATGCTGATGAGTTGATAGTTGTCTCTTCAGACTTAAATATTGTAAATTTGGGAGCTGGTAATTCATCATAAAATAGTTTTTATTTTGTTTCCTAATTCTATGAAAATAATCAACAACTATCTGATCACTAGAAGGGTATCCTTGACGAGTTTTATCATGACAAGGCTCAACAATATGGTCTTACAAACACTAATGAAGACACAACAATTAGAGTTTCAACAATTAAATAAATACTTCAATTACTATATTAAAAGGAAAAATAATTTGGTCTGATGACTTAATTTTATAAGTTCTTTGCTTCCTATGATAAAATGTATATATTTCTAGGGTTATTTTTGTAACATTGGAAGGTGGGAGTCCAACAAGTATGTGGAGTTTATGTTTATTTATTTCATCACTTGGTATATGGTGGACTAGGTGGTGTTTCATTGGTAGCCTCATTAAAGATTTAAAAGAGTGGGAATGTTCAGGTGACCGTCCCCTATTAGTGGATAAATACTCTTATTATTTATTCAATGATATAAATAAATTACCAAGAAATTGAAACAATATGGAAATTTTGACCACTAATAAGTATCACCAATGCTTGATCCTTATTTCCTTTAATTATAAAATCTTACCAATGATAGGTAGCCATATAAATTATAAATTTTTCCTGTCTATATAAATTAAAATATAAATATAAACACGGAACTTATATTATAAAGAAATTCTAGAATCTAATTCAAACAAATTATAGCTTAATATAGAGGAAAAACTAAGTGGAATAAGAGAAAATGAAAATAGGATCTCGAATAACCTCCAGTAGTTTATACTCTGATATAGGAATTGATAAAACATCTATAATAGACATCAATGACCCACTCAAGTGATCTTATAATTAATATTATCCCTAAGTGTATGTAAATTATTATAAGAAATCATTTATGTCCATCTATGAGTCCATGCATGGTTTGAGAAAACAATACATAGTAGAAAACCTCTAATGGTGTCTTAACAAAGAAGAGAAAAATGTTTTGGAAAAAATATATCCACTAATTTACAAATTTATACAGTTAAATAGTTTTAATTATAAAAAAGGAAGAATAGTGTATCATATTGAAGAGATAAAAAAATATAAAATTAAACTAATATCCCATATAGAAGAAGAGCCCTAACCTTTATTTATATTCATTGAGAGTGTCCCAATATTGATGTATATATATAAGTAAGAAGAACAAGTTGTCTATACAATCAAGGTAGAAATATATATATATATATATATATTTATATATATATAATATATAGTTTCAATCCCAAATTGTGGGACAAGGTAAGGGTTATAATAACCCAATGACTCATATTTGTGGAATCAACTAATAATGATACAATCATGGGGAAAGGAATCAAGTGATTTGAATGTTACTATGTGACATTGAATTTATTTTTCAAGCCTATCCCTACCTAGTTGGACCACTATGTTATGTCAGAATTGAATCCCATGAAATACTAGGAGAACACTATATGAGGTAGTATGGAGTTCCATTCAATTTATCATGAAAGGTTTAACAAAAAATACCATGGTTTTAAACATGGTAATTCTAGTGGTTGAACATTGGATGAAATGGTAAATCATAATGTCAAAATAATTTTATATAGTTTTGATATACTGTCGTTATTAAAATTTTATGTTTTATAAAGTTAAATATTATAGTTATTATCTCAAAAAAATTAAAACAAAATTATAATTTACACTAGATATAACAACATTTCTTTTATGAGGCCATGTTTTAGTTGGTAAATTTGAGTTATAAATGAATTTTTTTATAAACCCTTTTGATGAATAATAATGATGGAAATGGGAAAAAATATAAAACATATCCTTAGTGAAACCATTTCTAGAATATGGTTTTCATAAAAATTTCCACACATTAACTCTCATAAAACCATTATAGTTTTCAAGTGTTATGTTTGGGTTTATATATTAATTTTTTTAGTTTTTCATTGTAGTTCAATAATTTTCACCTATTAAACTCATCATCGAAATCACCATTGAAATATGATTTACAGTAGGTCATGTTTAGTTTATTGAATTTTATATTATTCAAATTCTTGTTGGAATAAGTGAAACTAATTATAAATTTATTTTAGGTTAAATGAATTATAATATATTTATATGAAAATTACCCTTGCTGATAAGTGATGTGGAGGATTGTAGCTCCACATTACCAATAAAATCGAATGACTTAGAAACATCTTTAATGAATACATTTTCCCCCAAGTATAACTCAAGAGAAAGTGTGCAGAATTTTAAGAGTATGAGGTTATGTGATGAGATCCAATATGGGCTACTATATTTTAATTTAATGAAATAGTCTCACAAATTATAATATTGGTCTTTAGGGGATAACTAAAGTTGATTTTGTAATGCAAGGTTCACCCCAAATAAGCAATAAGGAGTAATGATATCTGTATAAAATCTTGTGGAACCATTGAATAAATTTAATCCATTATATAAAAATATAATTCCAAACCATCTATTGATATTTTTAAAATATAATATGTGTTTTATAAAAATATTTTGAAAAAAAGGGAAATCATGTTATAATCATAGTTTGAAAATCACATGGTCAGTTGAGACAACTAACCAATTTTTATAAAGATATATCAAAATTCTAAATGATCATCAAAATCACCTAATACAAAGGATCTTAAATTTCATAGAAAAAGAAACAAACCCCCCCCCCCCACTATAATTTATGATTATAAAGTATCATTAAAACCAAACAATATTAATCTAAATTCCATGAATAAGAACTTAATGGAGTATTGGTCAAGGAAAAATAGAGAATAGATATTAGGTCAGCACCATCGTATGACTTATCATCCCAGAAAATTTATAGAAGATATATATATGAAATTAGACAACAACTAAGTCTGAAATCCATACACCGACGGAAAAACTAAACATGTGAGACACACACCCAAATCATTTAATTTTCATCAAATCCAACCAATCCCAGATCACAAATGAAAAACCGATAATAATATTTCTAATACATAACCCAAAAACATTCCCTGGATTATGCCACAAATCATTCATTATATTTCGAAATCATGACCCCCAGAACTTACTGAAATCAATAAATACCATAAAATTTTGACATACATAGCCATCCCATTAAAATGAAACTGAATTGTAGAAACTATATCCATAAAATCACAATAAATACCAATAAAAAATACATACTAATAACTAATAATCAAATATATCCACAAATAGATACTGGACACCCTACTGATTGAGACATTAAAAATTTAGAACCTGAACCCAACTAGGGTTCGGAAAATACGATGAGGTAGTGAGGGAGGAGATATACGAACATGGATGGAGAAAAAAATGATAAAGAAGGAAACCAAAAAAATAAAGATAACATTGATACAAGAAAAACCCACACTAACACACATCGACTCCACACTAACACACACCATGGAACCCGAACAAGTATGGAACAAGGGATAAGGAGAAAAAAATCACATACCTTAGATTCAAGGTTCAATTCATCCGAGAGAAGTTCTAGAAGGGGTGATGGAATCATTGGACTTCCATGAGAGCTTAATAGGAATGATTGAAATCTATTTGGCTAGGGTTCTTTTAAAAAGATCAGGGAGAGTTTTATCAGTGCTATAGAAAAATGATCATAAATAGGGGTTTTATTAGTGAAAAATTAATTAGTGTTGGAAAAATATATATTCCTTAGTGTTTTTTAGCGCCGATAAAATCCTTTGTTATAAGATCTATAACATTATCACTAATAAATATGGATTTACAACAAATATTTATAATTGTATTTATAAATAACTATATTTGTAAATATATTTAGAAATATTTGTATATAATTTTAATTTTTTCTGTCATTATATAAATTTATATAATTATATATGTACTTAATAAATGAAAATGAAAATGAAAATAAATATTTTAAATATTATATATATTTAAATATATTTATTATAATTTTATAAATTTTTAAATATGTAATTATTTATATATAATTATATAAATAATTAAAAAAATTATATTTATTTATTTAAAATTATAAATATACTAGTAACATTATATAGTTATATAATTATATATATTTAATAAATAATTATAAATATAAATATAAATACAGTACAAATATTCATCATTTAAATATATTTATAATAATCTTAAAATTAATTAAATATATAAATATTTATCCATAAGCATATAATTTTTTTAAAAAAACTTGTTTTATTATTTATAATTATAAATATATATATTTATAAATATAGTTAATATAAATCTATAAATATATTTATTTATAAATATATTTTCAACTTTATTAATGAATATATAGTCATAAATTCATGAATGTTAAAAATGAGTGAAATTGAATAATTAAACACAATACCTTATTTATATATTAAAGTGAGAAAGGAGATAAAAATAATCATAGGGGCCTATAGAAATGGAGACTAAGGGAATATATATTCATATAAAGAAGAATACATATTGAAAATACAAAAACAAGTAAATAAATATTTATAAATGTATATTATAAAATTATTAAATTCCAATAAAATAAAAAATAAAAAATATTTAAAATGAATAGATAATAATTAATATGATAGTATTAAAAATAAATAAATAAAATTTAATGATAATAAACATAATATATTAAATATATTATGTTAATAAATAAATTTCTAATTTGAATATCAAAAAATTAATAAACTTCCTAAAATTTAGGTGTATGTATTTCTATATAATATTTTATTAATTAAATTAATATTTTTCTCTTTGATATTAATGTGTGTCTATATATAAAAAAGTTTGAGATATTTTAAATTAAACAATGAAATTATATAATATTTTACTTCTATTAATTAAATAAATAATAATAATAATAAATAAATTTTAAATAATAATAATCACTATTAATTTAATTGATAATTTTTAAAAATTAAAAATGAATATTTATATTTGTTAATGAATACATTTTAATTATATAAAATACAAACATACTAAAAAAATGAATGATAATGAATAAAAAATTATAAATAAAATTTAAAATTAATAAAATTAATAAAATATTGAACAATGAAAAATTTAAAATATAAAAATTATAAAAATATTTAAAAAACAATTTAGATTTTTAATTTATTGATAATATAAAAAAGTAACTAATTATATTTTTTTAGAAAAAGTTATAAATAGTATATATTGAATAAAAATAAAAAATGATAACATTTACTAACTAGAAACATAATATATATTAAATATATTATGTTAATAAATTATATTCTAAAAAGATTAAAAAAAATTGAATTAATTATAGAAAAATTACATGTGTGTGAATTATATATAAAAATGAATTAATTAAATATATGTATGAATGGAATCAATTTAACACACATTTTATATATATTAAATTGAAAAATAAAACAAAATTCAATTAAATGTCCATTAATCGATGCAATTAGATAATATTTTTAATTAATATTATATTTTAATTATAAAACAATGTCACTAAATATATGAATTATTTATTGTAGGCCTAAATATTGTGAATTATATAAATCATATTTTAAGGAATAAAATATATATACACACGAATATGTTAATATAAGAAAATAATAATTTTACACATGAATAAATATGTATAAAAACCATTAAAAATAAATAAGACATCAATATATTCTTAATTATTACATATTGTTCATTTTATATATTTATATTTAATATTTACTATTTATAGGAATTAATAATTAATATATATATATTATATTTATTCATTTTTATTAATAACTTTCTCATTAATAAAATTTTAAATAATATTTTAATTTATTCATTTATAATATTTTGATTAATTATTACATTTCAGTCATTTAATATATATATTTAATATATATATTTAATATATACTGTATATTAATATCAATAAATTATATATATTTTTATTAAAATTATTCATTTTTACTAATAATTATTTAATCAATAAATTTTTTATAAATTTTTTAATTTTCTCATTTTTAATTTATATTTGTTTAATTATTTAAATTTATTCATTTTATATATCTATATTTAAGATATAATATTTTTAAACATCTATAATTTTCATATGTATATATATATATATATTAAATTTATTAATAATTACATTATTTAAAAAATTAATTATTTTTGAACATCATTATTTTAAATTTATATTTGAATAAATATTTAAATTTTTTAATATTATTAATACTTATATTTTGTTGTTTATATTAAAAAAATTAGGGCATAGACCAGGCTGAGCATTGTAATTGCTCATATAGGTGGGTTGGGTCCTCTAGGACTTGGTTGGGTGTATTTGAATGGGATAAGGACTCAGGAAAGTGGAGGGTGGGCGAAGACCCATGTGGGTCTGTGAACATGCCCATATATGTGTATGCAGTGTATGTAGGAGCCCATCCCCGCAACATGACTCTATGATCGATATGCAGTGGAGTTATATAAAAGAAGTAACCTCCTTGCACTATTTTGATGTGGGAATCAAGTACACACTCATTACATTTATTAGCACTTAAAAGAGCTGATAAAGGGTACCCTTTCATAGAAATAAAAACAAATCCCTGATAATGGTATCCTTTAGCAACACTAAAACAAGAGCATTGATAAATGTAACCCTTTATTAGCACCAAAAGATTCATTGATAAAGTGTACCTATTATCAATTCTTTTTTATCACTGTTTAAATATACCCTTTATCAGTTCTTTTTTAGTATTGATAAAGGATTCCTTTATCAATGCAATATATAGAGAATTTTGTAGTAGTTGGATGAAATCTCTTGTAATTTGTTCCAATGTAATATAGTAAGCACCAGCTTTGGGTTCCTAGAGTTGAGGTTGTTATACTTTGGGTTTCCATAGGGTGTATGTTATATTAAGGTTATGGGTAGGATAATAACTTAGGCTGTTTTTTATATAATAGTTTTAGGGATCATATTACCCTATGTGTATGATATAGTCATCAAGGTACATAGGAGAAAATTTACCCTAAGTGTTTGATTCTATATAATGGTTTTAAGGAGGTATATATTTCCCCTTATCATTGATTTGAAGTATTGAATGAAATCATTCCATGTTCGAAGCTAGTATTCCTAACCTCATGTTTCTCCATAGAACTCAATTATCAACCATGAATTATCTTTTTTACTTTTTTATAGATTATTTATTATTATGAGGATATCAAATTGTATATGAATTTTATATGGGGTTTGTAACGAACCAACCTGGGTGGACCTTGAACCGGTCACCTGATCCGGTCCGCCACATGGACCGAGAGGCTTTCCCAATCCTCCCAGGATCACACTCGCTAGCCCGGGAGGATCCAGAATGCCTCTCGGGCCATGTCGGGGACCGGCTCACCTGACCGGTTCAGGGTCGACCAAGGTTGGTTCATGAAACAAATGGTATAAGGGGCAGGTCATCTCTTAGCGGACCTCTCTTTTTCAGAGCACCCTTTGTTATTTGGGATTTCAAGGTAGATGGAGTAGGATTGTCGGGACTTGAGGGGTAGGAGCAGTAAGATCGTTGTGAACTTTTACTCATTCTGATCCTTGGGTTTCTATGGGAAGTCTAGTTTAATTAGTTTCTTTGGGTTTTTATGTAACATTATGTTATTGGGATACAACAAAGGGAGTTGGACTAATAGTCCTAAGTCGCCTGGCCTGGCAAGCTAAGTGGAGCTAGGGACATGGTCCAAAAAGACTCTCCATGTTGGTGACATGATTGACATATGGCATCCAACCATATGGTCAAGTCACCAACTGACACTAGTTCCCTGTTTGAGATGTTTTGGGTCTGTTGTGACTTATGTGAGTGGTTGGAATTTGAAAAAAAGGGGTTTTGAAAAAAAATGGTTGTTTGAAACGACAAGTTTAATTTTTGGACTATTTTAAAAGAAGTGGTATGAATGATATGTCCAGTAGCTATTCCCTTGAATCTTTGATGGGTGATCATAGTACGGTTGATCAACCTAATGATTTTATGCTTGAGTTTTGAAAGCCAGATCCACCTCTCTTTTATGGTCAAGAAAAACCTTCTATAGTGGAGGACTGGATGCAAAAGATTGAAGGGGAATTTATCCTCATTGAGCTTCCCGAGTCGTTGAAGGTCATATTTGCAACCTTAATTATTGAGGGTTCACCGTGGATTTGGTGGAAGTTAGTTTCTTGGAACAAGCCCTATCAAGAGCTTACATGGGAGTTCTTCAAGGCTTTATTCAATTTTTTAGTATTTATCTGAAGAATAAAGGATGAGAAAGTGGATGGAGATGTGTTGTCTGTAGCAAGGAGACATATCTGTGTTGGAATATTTCCAGCTCTTTGTAGAGCTATTCCCTTATGATTCAGGTTATGCCACAAATGACCGCATGAAGGCTCAACGCTTCGAGGTGGGTCTATGCCTTGATCTATAGTCAAAGGTTTCAGAGCCCAACCTAACTTATTTTTTCGATTGGGTGAGACATGATTTTCATGTCGAAGCTGCGATGGTAGGAGTGCTCGAAGTAGTCCTCCCTCCTTCATTTTCTAAGAGTAGTGGTGATGATTCTGGAAAGGAGATGAGTAAGAAATTGAATGTGTATGGAGTAGGTCATGGAATAAAAAGGCCTTGAGATCTTTCATCAACTACCTTGAAGTGAGATATCCTTTTGTGTTATCAATGTGGAAAGCTGGGTCATAAGAAGCAATAATATGTAAGTGCTCCGAAACCCTACCAGGCATGTGGACACCTGGGTCACTTGCGATGATTCTGTCAGGGATTTTTTAGAAAGTGTCACGGGCAAATCTCTCAGAAGTGATGTGCTGTCAGGTTTTTTTTTAAAGTTTCTTGTGTAAGATTACTTTCAATATTGCAATTCATATCTTAGCATTGCAGTGTACTGATAGTATTTTGTGTTTTGACAAGTATGGGATGTCGTGGGTATTTTTGATGACCTCTGTTTTTCAATGCCAGTATGTTTTTTATTTTAAAATCTTGTCCTTTATTTTTTCAAATAAAAAGATGTATGTTTCTTATTGGTATTATCAGAACCTGAATACGAGGCAGGAGACACCTCATCCATCAAATCTCCATCCAAAAGACCTCAGAGTGAAGTCGACGCATAGTCAAGAACCTCGAGGAAATTTAAGGAGTCTAGTTAAAGTTGGGCCTCTAATGTGTGGTGAGACAGTTTTAGTGTTTCTGCTCTGGTTTCTCTATCATTTTAATTTTCCTCTTGTCTCAATGTGTGTTATGGACTTATCCCTCACTCAATGTCGGTAATTGTGCCTTTTGGATGCAAGTTGCTGATCATTGAACTTGCATGGGCCACCCATGTGAATCCGTTGTGAATTAGGTTTGTGTATATCCTGAAGTGATGGGTCGTGAGTAGTCATTCGTCATGGTTTTAGTGATCCAATCCTTGGGTGCTCCCTCCCCACCAATGGGTTAAGGGTTTTCTGGTTGCATAGACTTTTTGGATAAACTCATGTGCCTTTCGGACGAGAGTGAGTGGTTTAAATGCTTTTGTTGTGCTTTTTATAGCTTGAATAAGGCCTGGTTCTGGCCTAAGTTGGATTTCTATATATTCGCTAATAGGTCGGTTATTTATGGTGGGGATACCCACAATGAGTCTCTTTGGGTTTTCTCTTATGTCGTTATCAGATGCTAGTTGGGTTTTTATTCTAGGGAGTTTGATCAGGCCTCCCCTCTGCTAGAAATCTGTCTCAGGCAATAAGGTTGAGTCCTGCTGGTAACCGGTGTGATGTCAGTTGGTTAAGAGGTTGGATTATGTAAATGTGGAATCCTTATGTGTTGATTGATTGGATGGATAGTTTTATGGATTTCTAGGGGTGGAAATCGTTATGGTGGGGAGAATTCTCACACCCCTACCTATGATGTTATTTTATTTTAATTATTTTCAGCCATTAAATATTTTTCTGGGGTCCGGGGGGAGTACCAGATGAAGTTTCTGAGTTGTGTTAAAAAATGCAGTTTTTATATTCGACGTTGTTGGGCGCATGAGCGGAGCACGTTTCAGAAACCCAGCGCGGCTCCACCCTTGTAAAAGCGCGACCGCCCGTTCTTAAAAAAATGAAAATAAATGATTTTGTAATTAAAGAAAACATTAATTGCATCTTTTAAAATTACTATTGCTAATATTTCTATGATTATTATAATGAAATAAATATTTTTATCATCTTAATTTTTATTGTCATGATTTTATTATTAGAATTATTCTATATTATTATTGTTATTATTACGATATTAGATGTTTTGGTTATTATTTTTATTTCTTTCTTTATCATCATCATCATCATTATTATTTTTTATTTTTTAGTTCTTATTTTTATTTTTTATTTCTTATTTTTATTCCCTCTTCTTTTTTTAGGGTTTCACCTTTTTTTCTGGTCCCTCCTCTCTCCCAGTATGCGGTGCCTACCTCCCTCCTAGCCACCTATGCCCCTAGAACACTACAGTAGCCTGATGCCCCTCCCTCCTGGCTGCTTACTTCCCCTAACTCCCAACAGCAACCCAACGGCCCACCCTCATGGCCGCCCCTTCCCCTATTCCCCTCGCGAATAGCAGCAGCTCGGCCCTTAGCCTCCCTATTCCTTATCAAGCTCCCCATCATCCTCTACCTCTGCAACTCCTGGACGGCTCTCCCCTACCCATCCCATCGCCCTACGCAGATCCCTTCCGGTGTGATCCTGTGCCCCTGCCCTCTACACCCCACCCCTCGGCTGACTTCTTCTCGAGCGACGCTACCTTCCCGTGCGCCTCCTACCATGTGTGCTCTACCTCTATCTCTCCCTGTCGCAAGACCCCCTATCCCAGCTAGCGCAAACCCTCCCATATTCCACATCCAACCCTCTCCTAACCTGCACACACAACATCATCCTTCCCCCTGGTTGCAGTCCCAACCCCGAAGACCTCCATCATGCATCCCATCTATTCCCATCTCAATACCCCCAGCATGACCCTTGTTTCCCTATTGTGACACCCTAAAGCGCAGCCCCTGCTGGCCGACGTGATAATTACAAGTGCGGCCCCTTCTGGCTGGTGTGACACCCTTTAGTACGGCCCCTACTGGCTGGTGTGCCCTTCTCTGGTCAACCGTACCATCTTCGGCCTTCCTCTGTCTAGATCATACCCTTCCGGTGACTTATCTGTCCAGAACCTCTTCCTATTTCGATGAGGTTCTGTCCACCGACCATTTCTAATGGCTTCTTCCCAGCGCGCACAAACCCCTTCGGCGTTCTCCTAGGCAGCAACCTCCTTTCAGACATGCGTAGCCTCTTTGGTATATCCATATAATTTTTATTTGTGATTTTCCTTCATTTACATTGGATGTTTTTCAAATTGAGGGTTCGTTTTGGGTGGTTTAGGATTTTTGAAACCCTCAGGAGGTAGTGTCAGGTTTGCATCGCCATCGCGCTTTAGTTTTGAGGTGAGTGTTTCTTCCCGCTTCATGGTTTCACAAATTTTAATTGGGGTTTTTGTTTTTGTTTTGAATTATTATTGTTTGTTTTGTAGCACCTTGGACCTTACCACATGGTTTCAGATGAGTGTTGTTTCGTCACACCTTGATTTTGAGGTAGGTTCCCATTGCACTGCTTTAAAAATTTAATTTTCATCTATTTATTTCTGTTTTCACCCTATATATATATGATAAATATTATTGTGCAATTTTTGATTAATCCATTTATTATGAAAATATATAATTCAATTTTTGTTGTGTGAACATTTTTGTTATTTTGTTATGTTTGCGCATGCTAATTGTTCAATTAAATGTTTTATTAATTGCGCACTTGGGTTATCAATTTTAATAGATTTGTGCCATGAAATTGGTGTTTTTTCCTATTTGAGTTTTAAATGGAAACCATTTTATTAATTTTTTCATGTGTCATTCATAAATTTCCCGGTTGGCTCTTACGGTTTATTTGGAATGGAAAAATAAAATGGTTTGGTTTGGTTTTTTAAAAATATTGATAGCTTGTGAAGTGGTATTTTGAGGCTCCTTAAATGGTTTTAAACTGGTTTTGGTTCTATTAAAAGTAGTGATTGTGATATGTGACTAATTCCCATTTGGCACCTTATGGAAAATTATGAAGTCGTTTTGATGAAAACCCTCTTAGGATAACTCTCCTTCCTTGGTTATGACTGATTGTTTGGTAGGCCCATGCTTGGAGGATTCCAGGTTCTCGAATTGATTAAAGGAAAGCGATTGTTCCATGGAGTGTATTGGGGTGATTCCTACTGTGTATTATTATTATTATATATATGTATGTGATTGGATGCTCGGCTGGCATCAGTTGGCTCACCCCCTTTCCAAATACGTGAGACATTGGAATCTAGAATATTGAGAGAATATTTTAAGAATGATTGCTGCACTGGTAGGTTGTGGTACTGACTAGTGGCCCATAGTAGGTGGATATATTGGGTTTATTAATATTGTATTTTCCCTCATCCATCCTAAGAAAGGATGGTCGAGCATATTGGACATTTTGATTTCATCATGTGTGACATGTCAGCGAGGATGAGGTCTCATGTATTAGTGTCTTCTAGTTTATTCTTGATCTCCTAGGTTCACCCATGTCTATTTACATTCAGTTACTTGTAGTGATGATTTGGTATTTGTATGTATTTCTACATTTCCCTTGTTTTTTACTTACTTTTGATCATTTTTGTATATTGTTTTCCTGGGAAAGTGATAAATTGGTTGTGACTTGGTTTCTAGAAATGGTTTTCAAATGAAAGTGTTCAATCCTCTTTTTACAAATTTGAAAATATAAACATCACTTTCCCATTATAGAAAACCATTGACACTAATTAAATGAAACTATATTTGAAAATGGTTAAGGTAAATGGTTTGTACTTTTTTTAGTAAAATTTTTGTAAAAAAATACTTTTATAAATTGTAGTTCAATCTTTAAATGGTGTTTCTTATATTTTAAAGGTAGTGCATTGGGAATAGATATTGGGCTATCCTACTTAGTTTTAATACTCACACCTATAGTTCTTTTTCTATTTTTAGTGTTTGTGTAGGCTACAAATTCAGTTCACTTTCCTTGGCCGATGCTTGATCGTTGAGTTGGAGATTGAGCTGTGGGGTCACACAGAGTTAGTTCAGATGCTGAGTTTGGTTAGTTTTATTTTGTTTTGTGTTTGTTAGTCAATTTACATGGTTTACTTTTTTTCTGCGTTGATCTATATTATTTATGCTGGTTTATTTATTTATATTGGATGAAATCATTCCCACAGCCTCTGTTGATACCCTGGCGCTTGTCGCCAGCCCAGGAGGACCTAGAACGCCTCTCAGGCCATGTCGTGGACCGGCTGGGTAATTGGTTCAGGGTCAACCAAGGTTGGTTCGTGATAGTGTTTATGTTAGGGACCCTATTATTATGGTCCCACTGAGTAATTTTCAGACCCTACTAAAGAGGCCTTGGAACATCGGTAACTATGTGGGCCTTATGATCAAAGATATTGAGAGTGAAGAGGGACAATACTGGGTGAATGAGGTAGATGACTTGGACCAATAAAACAAAATTGGACTAGGAGTGGTTCTATGGACTGGGTGGGGTTTATTTCTAGGTCTGCTTTCTTTTTTTAGAATGTATATGTTATATTCATAAGAGATCATATTAGTGTCCACCCAACTCAATTGAAATTATTAGAATGGTTCATTCTGTTAAAGCATGTGGTGTATTATTATTTCAATTATCCTTGATTATAATTTTTATATACTCTTTTATTGGTTTTTATGGTTGATTGTGTTTTTTTCATGTGCTGTTGTACTACTTTGATTTGAGGCTATAGTTTCACAATGGAATAAAAACTTATGCACTCTATACTAGTTTGTAGCATTTAGTAATTGGGGAGTTACACATGAGGTTAAATGGAATTACGATATGGAGACAGTAGTGTGAACTGGGAGAAAACATTATAAAGTCATATCATAGTTTTGTTCATTTCAGTTTATATTTGGGATAAGGTAGACAAGATATATGACTGGTCAAAACTAGGGATTTATATTATATCATGGTCCTGGCTATCACCAAATTCAACTAAAGTACATTTTTTATGGAAGATGGGATTAATGTTCTTTGTTTCAATGTGTATGATTGCATATATTCATGTTAAGAAAGTAATTTTTTATTTTTTATTTTTTATTTCTACACATTTTTTTAAGAGGAATGAGGCATGAGTCCATAAATCTCAAATGGCATGTTGGTTCACAATACATGAAAATAATTTTTGTGTAACTGTGACAATTATTCTTTAAGAATGAAATATTCTAGTTATTTAAAATATTAATAATAACTTATTTCATGTTTTAAAAAATAACATATTATTGGAATTCTAGTTAAATAAACATGATGTATTTGTGCTTCTTGATAAGAATCTCCAAAGGTTGATGACATAGTACATAATAGATATGAACATGGCTATCATGGGGGTAGTATTGTATAAAAATTCATCAATGTTAAAAATACTATAGAGTGGGTAGTAGAATACAGTTTTATGACATGCTGATATATTAAATTATATATTCCTTTATGTCTAAAAATATTTTATAAAATGTGATACACACAACACCGAACCACAATGAACCATATAAAAATATATAACTGTTAGACTCTATCCATATAATTTTTTGGTAAAACAATATCTAAAAAAATTAGGAAAAACTTTTAGAAATAAAAATAAAAGGCCACTATTAATGCAATAGAATTGAAAAATGAAATTAGTGTTGCTAAAAAACTAGTAAGACTATTTTATGATTTAAAATATAATCCTTATAAATTAATATTTTATGTAATTTATTTTGAGAAAATAAATAATTACGAATAATATATATTGTTGATATTAATAATATATTAAATATATTTTTAATAGTAATTTATTAGAGATAAGAATATGAATAAGAAATAAATTTATAAGGGTATTTTCATATTATCTTTTTTCATTATTTTTTTTTGTTTTTTTAAAATATAACATATCAAATTTTAGAATTTAAATTTTGAAAAAATAAACATTTTTTTAGATTCATTATGTTAATATTATCTTTAGTTATTTTTTCCTTATATAGTTGATTTTTAGGAGAGTACTTGAAATACTCTTTTTACCAATACAAATTGTTTATAAATTTATCATTATATAAGTAATACCTAGATGTTTAAAAAAATTAATTGATCACATATGTGTTGAATAAGTAAAAATATATATTTTTATCAAGAATTATAAATTTAAAAAACCATTGTCTAAAATTTTATAAACCTAATTAATATTATCAAATAAAATAATCTAATTATATTCTTTTCATTTAATTAAATATTACTTTGGTAAAATTAAATTTTTGGATTTATTTTAAGAAAAATATGTTATATTTTTTATAATAAAGAAATTTATATCATTAAAATATAATGCAATGATAATATTTTCCTACACATAAATTTTAAACCTAGTAATACATATTTTTTACAATTAGGGTTTTATGCACTACATATGCTAATATTAAAATTGAATTTTATTACATAAATAAATATTTTTTAAATATTTTTTTTCATATTTTAAATAAGTCGGTTGAAAATATATATTAAGTTTTATTTTATACTTTGAAATGAAAAATGATTTATTTAGGTAAAAATTAGTTATTACCATAAAACTGTAAATGGTAAAAGTAATAAATATTAGAGTAATGAGCTTGAAATATGTTAAAATCCTATGGATAATTTTTTTAGATATTATAATGACTATATCATCCACAAGTTAATTATTTTCAATTCTTGTAGCCCTGAGACATATGAAATAACTCCCATATTTTTTGTTAAGATTACATATTTACAAAAATTCTATTCTCAGAGCTTATAAAATGGTCACCTCACCACCCATTCAATATAAACACAAATACATTAAGTTTCCTATTTTATCTATTCCATTATTTACTCCCCCATAATATTATTTTACCCTACCTATATTCTAGTAAAAATTAATTAGCATAATATCTCCCTTTCAAAGGTGTTCACCAAGGGAAAACCCAGTCCCCAATGTGAGTAATTTTTTTCCATAATTTATTTTCATTATTATATTACTTTTTAAAAAACTATTTCCTATATAATGATATCATTAATGTTATAATACTGAGTGTTATTACATTAAAATGACAACTATTTACCAACTTGATTGTTTTCCTATATAGAAAACAAAAAACCGTATTCATATGTGTGTGCATCGACTACTGCCTAAAAAATTCATTTTTCATTACCCTTAACCACTATAAGTGGACGATCTTAATGTTAAATATAATTAATAATTATGAAATTTATAAAAAAAATTATATTATTAAATTATTGAAAATATTATATGTTTATCCCATTCTCTAGAAAGTAAAATCATCAACATTGCATACAAGGGGACTACCTCCTCCGTGGAGTGATAAATTTCTATTTTCCCTTTCATGACTATCTTTCCTTGATAATCATGAGAATATTATTTATAGATAAATATTATTTTTATAAAATTATTTAATTAATTTAATGTAAACATTTAGAACCAATTAACCATTTTATCAATAAACAACTATGGTAAATTAAGTTGTCCAAAAAAGGTTTATAAGAAAAAAATGATATGTTTATTCTATGAAATAAATTAATAAAGGTAATATTTTTCATATAACTATTTAAAATTATTATATATCAAAATAATAAGAAATAAATAAGGTCATTATTATTTTTTTATATTGATATTAAAAATAATCACATCACAATTATCAATTAATTGTGGTTCTTTATTGTTTTGGGTCGGTTTAACCACCTACTTGAATGATGATAAAAATTTCTATTTATAATGACTATGGGATATTAATTTAAATAAATATTAGATTTTAATAATTAAATAATTATATTATTTTATTTTTTAGTGGTTATATAAATATTAAACTCATTAGATAGTATACCAATATTAGTTTTTGAAAAATCACCGAAACAATAGCATCATAGATTTCATCTTTAAGGATCTGAAACAAAACTCCCATAAAATGAAAAAAATGAAATTATAAATAAGAATAAAAATTAAATTCCAATAATTATAATGATTTAATAATTATGTAATTTAAGAGAGGGATAAATAAAAAAACCACTATTACTAAACGAGTTAAAAACCATCATGCTTTCTCACACCTAATACAGAAATTATATAATAAAAACTAATATATATTTTGAGAAAAAGTGTAATCGATTCTTATAAAATTATGTATAAATAAATTTTATTTTGAAATAGTGGATTAATATAATTATTTTTTATATACAGTGTATACTAGAAATTAATGTCCGGATTTCCTCTCTAAAATTTAATTTCAGGAGGAATTTTTTTTTCACACAATGTTTTCATTAGAATGGTGAAACTAATCAAAATTTAATATTTTGTATCACAATCCTATAATTTTCTTGATATTTAATGATTAATTTGAAATAATATCCTTAATGTTTTATTTATTTGATAGTTTAAAATACAGTTTTGTGTCCTGCATCAAATTTAATTTCATGATATATATTTATTATCAAAAAATTGTTTTATTTTTAATATAAGACATGAAACATATTTAATATTATTATCATGTTTCACAAGTTTTTCATGTAATTTATTTTTTATTTTGAGATCATATCCTTTATAGAGTTTTAATTTATATGTTTCTAAATCTATATTGGTTTCTTTGTCTCATTTTCAAATCAATGAGTCATGTTTTATTTTTCACATAATAATTTATTTTATATGGAGTGTTCATATCACTATTTCATAAAATTATAAAGAATACCTCGCATTACATTATATTATAATATCATGGTATTAATATCATGTTTATTCTATTCTTTTTTACTACCACCGATTGAATTATTTCTTAAAAAATTTTATTCTTTGAGATATTATTCGTATTATCCACATGTTTCCCTTTTTAGTGTATTTGTTATTTATAAAATTTTAAATAATAAAATAATATTTTATTGGGTGGGGGTTATACTCATTTAATTCCAGTAATTATTTTATTTATCAAAATCCATATCTATTATAGGCATATTTTTTCCAATGCCTATATTATATGAACACTATATATTTCATTCCATTGATTGAAGGGTTTTCACCAAATATCCATATAATGATTTATTGGGAAAATTATTGAACTGGTAGAATTATTTTACTCTATTAGGTTTTAGTTCGAGGGATTTACACATGGAATGTTATAAAAATTATTGATAAGGTAAATATTGATAGTTTTGTACTTATTATTTCAATACAAATGTCTGTTGATTACTATGGAATACATTTTACCTATGATATAATTTAATAATTCTATTATATGATTACTTATTTGTAATTTATTAATTATGGGTTGGTATTAGTATATTTAACCTCAAAATTCATCATTAGTTCTCATTGGACAAACTAGTTATGGTATTGGAATATGCCATTCCTATTTTTATATGATGTCTTGACATAAGGACTTGACAATATTTTTATATTTTCTGATATTATGCATTCCATTAGTATATAGTAAGTTACATAATCCATGTTTTTATTTATTGTAATGGATATAGTATTCCCTCAGTTTTATTTTATTATGGAATTATTCTAACCATCTATTATTATCTTCCAAAAAATTTATTCCATACTTATTTGATGATAGATTTTATTGTACACTACTTCTCACTAAGAATTTGAGGTCACCCTTATTATCAGTTTCATTAATGATGAAAAAATTATTTGTATCCATGTGATATTTTGATTTCCATTATTATATATTGACACATTATGATTTCATATTAATTATATTATTGAATTATTTTTGGTTATATTTTGCTACCAGATTATTTATACTCATATTATGATCATTTATGATCTTTTATTAAAATCGATTATGCTTACCCTTACATAGAATTTGAGATCACCATTATTATGATTTCCATTTACTCACACATGAATAAACATATTATTCGTTATATGACTAATAGAATATGTTATGAAGATAATTTATTAGAGATGTCGAATAATTTTTATGGATAATTTTTTTTATTATAGTGGAAAAGAAAATGTCAATTAGTTGAGAAAGTAAAAGGATTAAATTTTATATGAATTTTCAAAATTAATTAATACTATAAAGAAAAAATTCCATGGTAATGTTTGTAATGAAATATTTATCTTATTTCATGTAATTATGATATAGTTATGTATGATAATCTACAATTAGTATCAAAAGAAATATGTAAGGTATGTGTTTTTGGAACTAGATCAAGAAGAAAAGATCTATGGTTCTACAAATTATATTAGATATGTGATTATATAAATTTATTGGGTTGTATTTGGGTATAGGATAACTTAAGGGTTGATAAGTAAAGTTTGATCACAATTTCAAAGTAACTGATTACCCTTTAGGTTATTCAATGTAATATAGAGTATTCTGCTATGATGAGAGATTAATAAAAGTGAACATTATTTAAATTCCTAGGGACAATTCTAAGAGATATGTCTTATATTGGATAAATCATATTATTTTGTTAATTTATAAATTGTGTGGTTATCACAGAAGATACATAATTTTATAGACACTATAAGATTATGAAGTATCCTGAATAGATATACATAGGGGTAATAAATATGATAAGGATGGATTGGGAATTTATTTTATCATGACCTATTGATTGATAAATAAGATTAAATATACAATTGGTTTGATACTATTAGAGGGTATGTTTAATAAAATTATAATTACATCCCATTATAATAGATTTATTTCATAATTAAATTAATGGATTATGTTATGAATTATGAGATAACACCACTCAAATTTACATAGGTTGAATTAAAACTGATATAAGTTAAATTTATTTTGAATTTGGATGAACTGAATGGTAATTTTATAGTTCCAAATATTAATATATTGTGACACTGAATTTTTTATGTAATATACTTACAATATCTCTTCTATGGTGTTTTATTTTAATTACTACAACTTAACTCCTTTTTTAGTAATGGATGAATCCCAAAGGAACCATGTTAATAATGAATACTATTGACATTGTGAATATTATCATAATGTGAAAACTAATGGAATAAGAGATGGAGTAGTAAATTTTGTTATTATGCCAAACTTACTATAAATAATTTTAAATAACAATGTGAACATAGATGAGTTTCCAATAAAACCAAAGAATAAAAAGATAGAGTCTCATAGAAGTCCAGATGATGGAGATAATGAGGGAAAAATATTCAATTACCTTCTTGCCAAAAATTTATTAAGAATAACCAGGGGTTGTCTAAAAGTTTCTAGAATATTCTTCACTTGTTGAAAATGAGGATATATAGAAAAGTATTACAAAGTATAGATTAAAAAACCACTTCACACAATGAGGGGAAAATATGTGCTTCATAGTCATACATAATATATTAATGTAGACACGTCATTTGAAATTATATATTAATTAATACGAAAATTTTATATACACTTAAATAATTTTATTATTAAATGATAAATAAAATTACGAGGAAAAAATTTACATAAATTGGGGGGGGGGGGCGTAATAACATGAGATATTAAGTTTTATATTATGCTATAACCAAATATGTTAGCGTATGATACACAAAACATTGAAAAAATCATAAAAAATTATATCTATTAAAATATAAATATATATTTGGTGGGTAAAATAGTTGCAATTGAAATATTTTTTTTAAATTAAAATAAAGGTCATTATCAATGATAATACATTGATAAATTAAATTAGTATAGCTAAATAACTTATAAGACTGATTAATGCTTCAAAATATAAACCTTATAAAATATATTTTATTTGGTTTATTTTAAGAAAGAAAATACACTTTGCATAAAACATATTGATGATATTAAAAAAATATTATAACCAATTTCATTAGTAATTTATAGAAAATAATAATAAGAGTAATTAATATTTTTTAAAAGTTTATTTTCTTATGAAAATTATTTTCATTATATTTTCATATTTTAATTTAAAATTTTAATTCTAAAATTTTAAAATTTCTATTTTAAAAAATAAAATTCGTTTTTTACATTAATTATGTAAATATTAGCATAAGATGAATTTTTTAAATTTTTCTGAAATAGTCGACTTTTAGGTGAATAGTCAAAAATAGTATTTTTACCAATACTATAAATATTATGAATTTATAACTATATAGTTAAGACCTAATAGTTTATAAAAACAGTTAATTGATCAAATATATATTTTTATTGAGTAAGGAAATATATTTTGCAGTACTATTATGAATTTAAAAAACCTATGTTTAACATTCAATGAACTTATGTAGTTTTTCCTATAAAAGGTAATTACGATTGATAATCTTAATCAAATATTATTTTGGAAAAATAAGGTTATAGATTAATTTTAATGAAAAATATGTTTTTTATATTAACTAAAAATATATCATTAAAATCAAACACAGTGATAATTTTATCCTATATATAAATTTTAAACAATGAAATTCACTTTTTTAAATGGGTGTTTATGAATAAAATTTACTAATATTATATTATTTTTAATATATTAATTTTATCAGATAAAATATATTTAATATTTAGAATTATAATATCCAAATTGTGTAATAAGATCCTATTTATTTATATTTTTACAAAAATGTTTTAATTTTGTAAAAACATATTAACACTGTAAAATAGAAAATGGTAAAAGTAAATAATAAATAAATAAAGAGCTTGAAACATGTTAAATTTTGTTTTATAATTTAGTTATTGGGTTATTATAGAATATATAACCTTTACTAATCAATTATTATCATTTTTTGGAGCCACTTTACATGTAAAACGTATTCCTTAATTATATTAATTTGAAATATTTAAAAAAATGTCATTCTCCCCACTTATAAAAAGGGACAATAAACAACCATTCTATACAACTCAAAAATTATTTTTCAAATATAAAATATTTAATTATTACTTAGCCTATAATCCTTGTTCACCCAATTGAGATTCTATTCAAAATATTTTAGCCTAATACATCCCATTCCAAAGGTTGTCCATAGGAAAGATGAAGTCCTCAATGTGAGTGCCAATTTTCCAAAATTTCATTTCAATTTGGATATTACCAATAGAAATTTAGTTTTCTCATTCTTATATATTCATATCAATATTTTTTATACGTCAAATTATTATTACATGTGAATAACTATTAACCACCATCCCTTTATATCCCTTAAGGAAAATAAAAATGACATTCATGTGTGTGTGCAGACTACTAGATCCGTAAAGAACAATGATTTTTTCCTTAACCACTAAAATAAGATGGTGATAATACTAAATTAAATAAATAATCATTATATTTAAAAAATAATTTATATTTTTAAATGATGAAACATATTTTAAATTTCTCCCATTCTATGGAAAAAAATCATTAACCATGCCTCTGTATTGACTACTACTTCCATTGAAAAATGTAATAATATTTTTTTATTTCCATCACCACCTTTCATGGATGTCCATTAGAATTGATTTAATGGATAAATATAATTTTCATATATTTTTTTAAATTTTTTTTTGAAAAATTTTCCACCCTTTAAAAATATGAGTGATTAATAACTATAGTAAATTCAATCACCCAAAAAAGTATTCTGTGAAGAAAATTGATTTCCTCATACCTCGTAATAACATAGTGTTGGTTATATTGTTTTTCTAATTCTATCCAATTTTGATATGTAACACTTATAAAAACTAAATAAGTTCATCATGTTTCTATAATAATTAAATTAAAAATAAATTAAATCATTATCATCCCTTAATTATGGTATGTTCTTGTTTGGATCAGTTTAACAACCTATATAAACAATGATATAAATTTATATCACAGATAACTGTGTGAATTTAATTTTTGGAAATATAAGATATTAATAAGTAAATAATGACTTTATTTAAAATATGGAATGATTCATTACTACTAAACTCATTAGTTAATATACCAACATCCATTCATGAAAAACCATTGAACAATTCACATCTGTGATTTCATATTTAATTAACATAATCAAAACACACAAAGAATTGAATTATGGAACTATAAATAATTATAATAAATTAATTATAATCACATTTATGATATTTGAATTTTTAACTTTGGGATATGAATGAAGAACAACACCAATATTATGAAACTAGGTCAAACTGATCAATATTTATCAAACCCGGTATTGAAAATAGATAATAAATAACTAATAAAAATATTGATAAAAAATATTTTTTTAAATAAAAAGTTCCTTAATAAAAAAATGATATAATATTTTTTTTATGATAAATGACATGATCTACTCAAATTATGTAAAATATTATTATTTATAGAATATTTGGGATTAGATCATTCCTTTGAAAATTTGAGGAAAATTTTAGTTTTGACACTTTGAATTAAACTACTGTATTTTAGTCATAAATATTTTTAAAAAGAATTTTTGAATATGAAATTAAATAAAAATATTTCATACTTACTTTTATATAACTTTAATTCTGATTATCTATGCTAGATCATGCATTTTATTATAGTAAATGGTCCATAAAATCAAAGATGGACTGGACTCTCTGAATTGTACACCACATTCCCACTTTAGACATATATTGTAAATTTAGTAATTTGTTAGGATCCAATGTAGAAAATAGAAAAGGTAACCAATTGATAATAAATAATCTTTCTACAAGGAAATATAGTCTATGCATCTTGGAGGTTAATAAGTTTTTAAAGTATAGATTAGAATATTTGGATAAATTTCCCATTCACACATGAAAAGTATTGAAACCCTAGCCACCCACCTCTATATTATTGTTTTTTTTCATATTTTTAAGGTGGTTGGATGTGAAATATAAGTACATGGAATAATAGAATTTGTTCTACTTAAATTATCTAGGAATTGAATTAGAGGTAGATCTTGAAGCAAAGATCCGTTCCTAGAAGCCTTCTTTTTCTTTTTCACATTGTACTATTTGTGATTTTATAATAAACTCTCTTTTAATAATAAATTTATACAATGATTTTCAAATTATTTCTTCCATGATGATCCTATTTGGGATTTAAATCAAGAGTAGAAACACGATTGCAATATAACCTTCCAATGACCATTGACAATGATAATCATTTCTATGATGACTACAACGCCCAAGGAAGGGTAGTTTTTCCTAGTAATCAATATACCTCTAAATTTATTCATTTTTTGTTTTGAACAATTGACCTACTATAATTTCTATAATATTAAATATGATTTCTTTACATAAATAAATATAATTGATCAGTTGATAAATTAACACAAAATAATCAATGTTGATCAATTTTTGAGTTATAAGAGAATGATCTTAATCATTAAAAAAAAGCATAAATTTATAGAGTTACAAAAATAATCTAAAAAATTAATCCCTCATAATTTTAAAAATGGATATGTTCCCCTATTTACCACTAAACCTAAGATATCATTATACTGAAAATCCAAGTTGGTTGCTTTGATGGAATGATCTGAATCCATTTTTGGGATGAATTAATTTCATCATTGTGGTTAAGTTAAATCCCAAAGGGTTTGAAGGTTAAGAAATTTGTGGATCATAATTAATTAGAGTTTATTTTTAATGACAATGATTAATATGTATATTTAAATCGATTATGACTTATAAAAATATCTTTATAAGAATTACCCTTGTTGTGTTTTATCAATCAAATTTTAATAATAAAAAAATACAAAATTCTCCCAACATACATTTTTGGTTTTATAAATGTTAAAAAAACTCTCATAATTTTAAGAAGAATGTTTTCTTTATTTTATTTATTTTCCAATATATATTTAATATGTTTTTTATTTACTACCTCTTTTGAGTAGTGAAATTTGTTAGCCACTCCGGTAATCATTTTTTTTATAGATTCTCAAAAAGCCGGTTTGAGGGTAGCCGGTTCCCATGCTGCCCGGTTTGAGGAAAACCGTGAACCACACCCAAATTCGAACAATTACAGCGATTAACAGATTCAAATTTCAAACATCAGGTCCAACCACGTGTCCCACCTCGAGCCCCGGGCCCGTCACGCGACTGCATGCCACTCTGACACCTCGACACGCACCACCAAGCGCTGTCACCTCGAGCCGTACCATCGCCTCGAAACGCGCCTCAAGTCGCCAGTGAGACACGCCGGAACGACTACTGATTCACCACCGGTGACCGTACCCACCGTCGACTGTCATTGTCTACCGTCGGTCGTCGTCGTCACTAACATCTCAGCGTCCATCGACATCAGCGGAACAAACATCAACGGTGCAAACCAGATAACATCGGAGGAAGCCGAAGAGAAACCATCACAACATACAGAAACATCCACGCACTCAAAATCACCATCCTCAAAACAAAGAGGGATAGAATCATCACATGCTCATGAAGATGCATGGACCTCAAAAACTGTGGCTTGAAGCCGCCATATCCATCCTTGTAACGTCAACCCAAAACCACCCACCAGGAACCAGAGGCACAAAGGAAAGAAAATAAAAGGAAACAGAAAAACGCATAAAAACCGAAAAAGGATCCATTGAAAACTAGATCTAGTTCCGAAACCCAGCGCCACCAGCCTTCAGCCCCCCGGAAACCACGCCCCTCACCAGATTCCTGTGACCACGAACAGGGAAGACTCCCTCAACCTGCAGACTCTAGGACTCTGTCATTCGACGCATGCGCCGCCGTGAAGAAGGCTGAATCAAGCGCACCGTCATGGTGACCGAGCAGAGGAAGTCCCCGCCGCGAACCACAAACAAGAAAGGGGAGGAAGCATCGCCTGACCGGGGTGAAACCAGGAGGCGGCGCCGGGAGAGAAACCCTCGCGCAGCGTTGCCCCTTACGGGCTCATCTATAAGATTCCCTTTGACCTAAACCATCCAACATTTGTTAGCCACTCTACTACACATAAATACTCCAAAAACACACATCATTTGGGAGAACCCATGAAAAAAAAATTCAAATGGGAACCATTTATGGGGATTGAAGTACATTATTCAACTTATTAAAGGGATTTTTTATTTTCATTTCATTCTCTTCTTCCCTTATTTCTTCCATCATTCCCCATTATTAATTTTCTTAATTTTATTTTTATTTTTTTACTATCAACTCAAACTTATTATATTATTATTATTGTATATTTTATTGATTAAATTTCTCTTTTATTTATTAATTGAAATAATTAAAAGGGACTCCTAGATAATTATCTTAATATTGAACATGGACATTGGTTTTGAATAAAAATGTCCCAATTTATAGAATTCTTCAACATTTACCCACTTAGGGAATTCCTCCATCCTAGGAACATTGAAATCAGAGGTAGTACTAAATCAAACATTAAACTAAAACCAATGATCATAAGTAATAAAAATTAATATAATAGAAGTATTAAGGAAATAACTGCACCATATGTAACATCCCAACCCGGCTCACCCGTGAACAGGTGGCCAGACCGGTGGACGCATGTCCTCAAGTGCATCTGACTATACACTTGAGGCTTCCGAAAAATATCGAGGGTCTATGGATAGTCAGTTGGGAGACATTACCATTTTATCATAGTAAAAAAATGGAAAATATAAGAAAATAATGGAAACATAGTGAATAATGATAAAGCAGCGGAAGACATAATTTCATAATTATTTTATAAAGGAAAATGGAAAACACAAATGTTATACAATGCATGAATGTTATGATGGAAAACATGTGAAATAAAAAGAAATTAATCATACTTTACATATCAATAAAGAAATAAATAAATTATGACTCAAGCCCCAAGGGAGATCTCCTAAAGCATCCTGAGATTTCTCTCGGTCCTTTGGTCCTATCTACCAAGTATATGAAAACAACACAATACTGCAAACAAATAAAATCTACTCTGGTACCCCAGTGCAATGGTGTCCTGAGTTGGGTATGATATATAAATCTTAGTAGGCCGGGACCACCTGTGTCTACCCAAAATCCAGACAGTCAATAAATAATTTAAATAGTGTTAAGGCATGCATAAATAAAGTAATAAGTACAATGTAACTATATACCCAAGTACCTGCTTCAGGCCTCAACTGGTGTCTGAACCTGCATTATACATTTTTAATTCATACAAAATAGTTATCAAAAATTCATTTTCAATTATAAATTATTCAATCCTCATTAAATTATATAATCCCTCTTAATTAAGATTCTTTATTTGACCACATAAATCCCTAGGATCCCCTAGAAACCCATGAATCAATACCTTCCTCGGCTGTACTCAGGTCTGAACCATTTTCCATATTCAATCACAAATAATTACATCACACTGGATATTATTTACCATTTAATTCAGTTCATGTATGACCAATTGGACCAAAATTCCAATTCCAATTAATGGCTGTCAAATTTCATGTCTATCACCCTCATGAGTATTTGGAGCATCAATCCTTGTGTCACAACCCATGTGTATTTTGGCCATTAGTCCCTGTCCCATAAAAGAATATTTTTATACAAACTAGGTGTAAAATGCCATGTCTTTCACCCTGTGGGTATTTAGATCTTCAATCCCTATATCACAACCCGTTTATCAATAATACATATATATTTATCAATGGTGTAGAATTCTGTGTCTAACACCCCTAAACCATCCATTAATTAATTCAGAAATTAATTAATCAAATCAGTTAATTAATTAAAAAAATAAATAACAACATAAAACTCTCTTAGAATAATTCTATAATTATTTAACCATTAAAAATTTCAATATTTAATAATTAATTAACAATTAATTATTCTTAACCACACGCAAGTCAACTAGATAATTATCTCAACTTTTAATTACCCAATTCCTTAACCAAAAACATGATAATTAATTTACCAATCAATTATCCTTAATCCTTTACTAATCTAATCAATTAGTTAAATATTAGAAAACTATTACTTAATGTAACAATTAACTAAGTACATACTACCATTAATTAATCCTTTAATTAATTAATATATAAAACAAATAACATCCTAGAATTAATTTTCCAAAAAAAAAATTAATTATCTAAATCTAAAAATAATATCTCCATAATTAATTTAAAAAATTATTTATTTAAATAAATTACTACCAATCACATAATTAATTCACAATTAATTACATCAATTTAGACAAAATTACTTATCACATTAATTATTTTCTAAAAAAGTTAATTTATCACATCATTTCCATTTAATTAATTCACAATTAATTAACATGTTTCATCAAGGTCAACATCCCTTAATTAATTCAACAATTAAATATACATTCCATAGAATCAACCCATCATATATTAGTACTAAAAGAATGATATATGGAAAAATCAAACAACAAAAAAACATGATATAACACTACCACTACTTTTGGTTTTATGGTAGTGCACCTCAATCGAGGGGTTTTATTACAAAATATTGATATTATATATCACAGAAAAAACTTATGACATTTAGCATTTTAAATAATTAAACATGATAAATTTACATTATGAGGCATTCAACATAAATACTTCCCTACATAGATTAAATTTCTAATAAATGTACAGTAAGAAATTTATTAATGCATTTATAAAAATGAGGACTTGGAAAAGGGACCCTACATTGGGGTGGAAATAGATTTAATACGGAGCCCTTTTATTTACATGGTGGAAATCAATTACAATTGGAACACAATCGCACATACACACCACTAATTAAAACCTATAAAAATAGTACGATGGGGACCAACAAACAACCAAAATATTAACTACAACACAAAAAAACCATAATCATCCAAATCATGGGGTGAGAAACCAAATAATAGGTTTAAAAACATACCTGAAAATAGCGGTGATGAACCAAAAATGATCCTAAATGCTTCTACCTTAGCGGCAGTTGCTAGAAAACAGACCAAAGGGTCTAGAGGAGCTTATTACACAACACTAGAACAAAAAAAAACAATGAAAATCAATTAAAACCAAGCCTTATGGTTTTGTCTAAGAAAAAGGTGAGGGGGGAGTCAAACGACCAATGTGAATCATGAAATATACACAGAAAAAATCAACTTGATGAGGAAGAAAGTATTCATGAAGACATCGAGAGGATTTTAGCATGCAAAGAGGAGCCTAAAAGGGGGGTGTTGTATGCCTCATAGGGGGTGGTGTCCTAGTGCATGTTACTACTCCTACAGTTCACCTCCTCCTTCATTCTCTCTCAATAAACTAGTTAACACCCTATTAAAATAATATATATAATATAATAATAACAACATTTATTATTCTTATTTAATATAATGTTTCTTCATTAATTAACCATTAAATAAATGTTTCACAATTAATTATGAAATTCTCTATTAATCATCCAATTAAATTCTTGTAACATTTATTTAATTAATTAAATACAAAAATAATAATAAAATCCTTATTATTATTATTAAATATTTCTTTTATTAAAATTAAATAAAAACACATTTTAAAAATAGTGTATCTGTATAGCTGACTCACGTAATTTGACTAAACATATACAACCCGATATCTACTTTTAAAATGGTCCCAAAGGGATTTAAAATTTAACATAACCATGAATTTAATTAAATAAATCCTCTTTTTCACATCAATTAATTAAATTCCTCATTACCTTGAAATTAATTAAATTAAATCCAACTCCACATTTATTCCTCATTAAATATTACCATTTAACACTACCCTTCTTAGATAACACCCAACTCCTCATTTACATGTATTTTAATATTACCCTTCATTGATAACCACCAACTCCTCATTAACACAATATTTAATTAAATTCGTTCAAAAAATTTAACTAAATAAATTCCCTACATCGTGTTATTTTGTTAAATTCTCTCAATGTAATTTAATTAAATTAAAAACTCAAACTAAACGTTATTTAATTAATTATCTCAACAAAAATTAATTAAATAAAACCTTCTCTTCATAGTGATTAATTAAAATCCTATTGACCTTGAATTTAATTAAATGAAACCCCAAAAAACTCATTTAATTAAATTCATTTTAACATAAAATTAAAGAGATGAAACCTCCATAATAATAGCCATCATTATTATTATCATCAAATAAAATGATTTTTTGATAAAACCCAAAAATCCAAAATATAAATAATTTAAATAAATTATATATAACTCAATTTAATTAAATAAAATCACTATTTTGCAAAAATTAATTATATCCCCATTTTCCTTGAATTTAATTAAAAAAATACCAAAATCCATTATTATTCTTTATAAAAATAATAATAACCATAATTAATAATATTTATTATACTCATAAAACCATAGTAATAACAACAAAATTATTATTATTAAACCTTAGATAAAACCCAACACCTCAATTAAATAATAATTCTTCTTTATTAATTCTGAAAATCTTTATGTAATTAAACACATATTCATTAAATTTGGAACTCCTCATTTAATTTCACATAACTTTTACTGCATACATTGACCATCAAACTTATTATACTACATAACCATACATTTAATTAGTCTTTTAATTAATATTTGGATTGATATACCTTCATCCAAAATTCCATCGCCTCTCTAGGGATGATAAAAAAACATCTAATAGAATTTAATATAGTTTTCTGATCCCTGAAACCATGAAATTTCTCTAAAGATCAAATAAAACTAAGATAATTTCCAATTTCACTTGATGTAACTCAAGAAGATTGAATGTATTATATACA
Organism: Viscum album; assembly: GCA_963277665.1. Lineage (NCBI taxonomy): Eukaryota > Viridiplantae > Streptophyta > Magnoliopsida > Santalales > Viscaceae > Viscum > Viscum album. The sequence goes on from OY728120.1 coordinate 1,797,600,617, forward strand.
ACCTAAAGAAGTAACACATTGGAGTGACTTGAAATATCTATTATTGTAGAGATTTTTTCTAGCATCATGGACCACTTCCATTAGATGTGAGCTTTTAGGGATCAATATAGAATAAGGGGAGTCAATGTATGAGTATTGTGATTGATTGAAGAAGTTATATGAAATATCCCCACATAATAAAATCAGTGGGGAACTCCTCATTAAAATATTTTTTAATGAATACACCCCTATAGAGTTGAGTATTTTTGATGATGTAGTTGAAGCGTAATTGGTTGAGAAAACACCAGTTTTTTCATGTATGTTAACTTACAAGATGGTATAAAACTACAAAAAATTTGGGTATTGAGGTATACCACATGTTAGAGGAGTATATTTGGTTACTCTAGATTCTATTCAAAATAATTTTATTGATACTAAATTAGATGAATTGAACACTATAGTGAGAAAAAATTCATTAGGTAAAAATATATCATAACCCACTCTAAGGATTCTTTGTGGGATTTTCACACAAATAGACTTACCAACTGACAATTTCCTCTAATTATAAGAGAGAGAGTATTACACAATAATATTTCCTTTGAGATCATATCGAAAATAACAACAACTATATACATAGAAGTATAATGATTCATTTTCACCAACATAAAACCATGGGTGGAAATAAAAAGCAGGCATGGGATATTTATTTGGATAAAAAACCCAAATATTTCAAAACAAACATCCACCAATGTTCACCTTACAATTAGGGTTTTAAATAAAAGATATTGAATCCCAAGAATCAAAAAATCAATAAAAAGTGAATTCTCAATTTAAGGTAGATTATTATACTAATGATCTATTTAATTTTTTTATAATGAAAAAAATAAATAGAAGAGTTGTTGTTCATATGTGATAAAGTTAAATACACAAATGAGCTATATTACCACCTCCCACCAGGAACTAGTAAGTTAGAATATTAAATATCTTCCATGAAAGACTACACCAAATCCTAATTGGATTATTTGTACAATCACACTGAGAAGTGGAAATATAAATATTGATACATAATCACCTATTATTCCACTAGGATTAAATTCAACCCTAGAGAATCCCCATTCAAGACCAAATGATAATAATACAAAGGTAAAAAAATAATTTTGGTCCTTATAATTCCACTCCTTTCATGAATAGATCTATAAAATCTAAAATATTCATATAGAGCCGATATAAAAAGTATTTTTGGACACATTAAATCACATTGAGATAAAAATCCCTAAACATCAAGAAATAAATAAAATTACAAGGTATGCCATGTTTTTAGAGAAATTTTTAGAAATATAATATGTATATAGGGAAATGAGTAGATCAAAATCAAGATAAATTTATATATACTCATCACACTAATGTTTGTGATCCCTACAAAGTGGAATTACCCAAGGACAATCAATATTCCATAAAACATTGTGTATTTTTATATCTCTTATTATTTATGTGATTTAGCTATCTCCATTAATGAATTTAGTCACATTTTCCTCTTTATTGTCGGTTGGTGAGATTAATATGAAAAAAGGAGGTGTTAAAAACAGAGAATAGAGCTAGAACATACCCAATGGGATTCATTGAGTATATATTTTTCAAGATAGGGGATACGATCTCTTCTATGGATGTTTACATGTTGAATATGGATAATGATCAGGTATTTTTTCATGATTTCATTATTCTTCGAAAAACCATCCTAAAAACTACCATGACATTCATAAATGTCCATGAGGGTACACTTTATATGATGTTTGGAGATGATATCATGTGATTTAATATTTTATACACCAGTAATTACCCCTTAGAGGACCATTATACTTTATTTATCTCATATTAAAAATCATCATTTCATGATACTAAAAATAATGATTTTCAATAATTCTTAAATGGGAATCATTCCATGCTTTATGAGATCTTCAGAATTGTTTTTGGTTTGATGTTGCAAAAAAAATCAATAAATATTTCTCATGATAATACCCCACCCATTTATAAATATTTATTGGGTTCTTTTTCTATTTTTTAACTTGTAATATCTGATTATGACATGGTTATTGATTTTGAATGTGGATTTAATGAACTATAAATTGATGTTGAAGATTTATATATAGATTCCAACATTATTTGTGAACATATTTTAGTTCCCACATAATTTCCATTATTATGGTACCCACCCAAACTATTAATCAAACCATTTCTCCCAAACATAAAATATTCATACCAATTGAATGATAAAAAATTTCCTGTAATAATTTTTAATAATCTCCTCCATGAAAAAGAAAAAAATTTAAAATATTTTAAGGGAGAATTTTAGAACAATTAGGTGGACCTTAGATGATATATTAGGTATTTTAACCTTTATTTTTAGGGTTAGGATTATTTTAGAGGATGGGTATAAACTAGTTATACATCCAAAAAATGAGAGTTGACCCCACCTTATTAGAATTTGTAAAGGAATATATGGAAAAATTTATTGATGTAGGTATAATTTATGTCATTTCTAACTCTTAGTGGGTCCACCCTGTCTAGGTTTTACGAATGAAAACCAGGTTCAACATTATTAAGAATGAAAATTAATAGTATCTCCTTATAATTGTATAAAAATTTAGTGATTGTGCATTTATTATTGGAAAATAAAGCAATCCACATGTAAGGACAATAACCCCTTCCATTCATTGACCAGATGCTTGAGATATTTATAGGTAGAACAAAATATTAATTTCTGGATAGTTTCTATAGATTTTTTAAGGTTCCCATTGTAGTATAGGACTAAAAAAAGATACAATTTACCAATTATTTTGGTATATTTTCTTATAGAAGGATTACATTTGCACATTGTAACACCCTAGGTTTCTTCTAGAGATGCATGGTAGGAATCTTATCCTTTTTACTCAAGACTTGTTTGTATTTATTTATAGAAAATTATAAGATGTATGGTACCTAATTTTATGAATTTATCTTGAGTATGGGTATTGTGTTTCATCATTATATTAAGAAAAATCTAGTTTTTAACATTGATTAATGTCATTTCATAGTAGAGAAGGGAATTATTATAAGTCTTGTAGTGTCACAACATGGAATTGAGGTTTATAGATATATGGGAAACATTATTTAATCCTTTAAACATCTTATAAGTGTGTATGATGTTGGACCATTCCTTGTACATGCTTTTTTTAGACACTTCCTTTTAGATTTCACTAAGATCACTATACCCTTATCCTGTTTAATTCATAATGATATGGACATAATTTTTGAGGATTAATGTAGGTCACCATTTTATGAGGTAAAGAAGTTTCTAAACACTCAACTGATCATACATCCCTAATGATGAGAGATTTCATTCCAGATTATGTGTTATTCATCTAACATTGCAGTTGGAGATTTCTTATCATAGAGGGTAGAGGGATATTAAAATGTTATTTATTATTCTTCTATTAAATTAGATTCAACACAATTAATATAAAAATATATTTTCTTTCTTTTGTGTTTTCTATAGACAATTGTTTCATATTTATTTGCTTCTAAAGTAGTTTTTTTCTAACCATGTTGTTTCAAGTTACGTATTCTTGAATACAGATGAAAATCCCTAATTTATCTGATGGATTATACTTATTATATAATTTTATATCTAGATAAAGTAAATAAAGGGGTTAAAGAACATAGTGGTGGAACACATCAGTATGATTACCCACACACTAGAGGATGACACCCTGGATAAGAAACCACTTCTAGAAACATTTCTAGATGGGAATATTTATGAACTCTTAGGTATAAATATTGCTATTTTTTATTTAGTTAACTAGCTTGTTGTTTTTAAAATTACAAAAAAATTTAAGGAAACATAATGTCAAAAATTTAAATACTGATTATAGTATTTCTATGTGGGATGATCCATACCTCTAGCACATACGTAGTGTTCAAATTTTTAGCAGGTGTGTTTTTGATCATGAGTTTGAGTTTGTTATATATTTATTCCCTACACAGTTTTTGTGAAGTAAATATTGTAACCCAACTAACTTCTATAAAATATTAGAGTCTATATTATGTTATTATATCTTGTTCTATGATTATCATCTGTTTGTAAGTCATGAAGACATTTCTAACACACTGGAAATATTTATAATACAAAATAGATGCCTCAAAAGGCCATATATTTTAGTATATTTTTTATTTATAGAGAATATATTTTCTGGTTTATTTTCCCAGACAATTAGTTTTTTTATATTATCTTATTTTTGTTGATTATGTATTAAAATGGGTAGAGGAAAACTCAACCAGGACCGACGAATATCATGTTGTAGTCAATTTCTTCAAGGCACCAAATTTTTGAAGGTTTTTAATACTAAAGGCCATTAACCGTGACCGTGGGTCATAATTATTCATTAGAAATTTGGCTTACCTCCTTCAAAAGTATGGGGTGACACCTAAAGCATATACTATATACCATCCCGGAATAAATAGTCAGACTAATAGTTGAAATCCAGAGTATAATTTTTTAGAGAAAATAATGCATCTGAAGAGAAATTATTAGATAAATCACTTGGATGATGTGATTTGGGCTTATAGGATGATATATAGTACCCCTTTTGTTATGCCAATGTTTTGGAATTTTTGGAAAATAGTTTCATATACTCATTTAAGTTTAACATCATGAATCATCGGTAATAAAGAACTATAAAATGGATTTAGCCTAAGAAGGAGATCAAAGTAAACTATAACTTCAATATCCTGAGGTGATCTAATTATCATAATACAAGAACTAAAGGATATATAAAAAGGGATAAAAAATACACAAGAAAATATGATCTATAAGATGTAGTTTCATGAGGGGGAAAAACTTCTTCTATAATGTTAATGACTGAGTATTATTCCTAATAAGTGCATTCAAGATGGTTAGGTCCTTTTTTTTATTTTTTTTGGTTTAGTGGAAATCAAAAATGAAAAAAGATAAAGGATTTTTATAACCAGTGATCAATGTTTTAATAAATAAATTTTGGTACTTCCCACTCTATAGTTGATTTAATCACACCCCATGACCACATAACCACTTGAGAATATCATGTTTTCCACAAACCTTTTACATTTATATTGTTTTTTATGTTTTTAATTATATATTTAATTTACATTTATCATCCCATAGGATGAAATTTTAGAAAATGTTATATTTTATATGTGGGGGAGTGGAAAATACTTTGGGGTAACTTCTTTAGGTTTTTCATTTGTGTGTGTGTTTTGTGTCAATTTTTAAACAAACTACATAACATGCTCATTTTGACGTGGAATATAAAAAAATCATGTTTTTAAAATTCATTGGTAGCATGATGAGCATGAGAAGGATTACATATTTAAATTATTTATTTTTTATTTTTGGAATTCATTGGTGAAATGATTATTTTTTTATTATAAAACCATTTAGATTTTGAAACCATTATTTTTTATATTTTTCCTTAGTAAATTGTTTTCTTTATTAATCTACATAAATTTTCACTTAACAATGACTTTTCAAAATTTTCCTACTCAATTAAAGGTATATCAAAGATATGTAAAACATTAATCTTATATTAATGGTTTATCAACACATTCATTTCTCTTTTGACTGGTTTCATTACTGTACTTAATTAACATATGAATGTGTACATGTTATCCTACTGTTGTAGGCCCTCAGAAAAATGTTAAAAAACATACAAAAAAATATAATATATATATATATATTATCTTAATAAATAGGGTTGTGATGAAATATAAAACATGTTGGGATATATTGGTTTGGATCTTAAGGTTTGAAATTTGTAAATGATTAAGTGAGGGGGTCATGGAATTTTATTACAAAGGAATGTAGAACAAGTTTGGTTGAGTAAAACTAGTTAAGAATAAATTTTTTACTTGAACTAAAAAGATTAAATAAAGGATGAGAGAAGAGCTTGAAATAGTTTTCACACACAGACATGTGGATAATTATTGGCATGGTTGGCCCATAACATGTTTTATTATGACTAGTTTCATTATTCTCATTATATATTTATTGGAGGTAATTTTGGGGACTATTACATTAAAATATTTTTAGATTTACTTTTTATGATATTCTTACTTCACATATATTTCTACTATGAATTGGGAAATATGAACATGAATATCTTATCACAATTTTCTAGAATACATGAGATGTGATTTTTCCTAGGAGTGAAAAATGGTAAGTGTTGGGTAGTTGATAAAATATATATTGAGTGATAATAAATTACATAATTTACACACATTATGTTAAAAATTTCTATTTATATAGTATTTGGGGTCATATAATTCGTTTGTAAATTTGATGAAAACTATAGGTTTGGAACTGTATAGTGAACTGATGAATTTTAGTCATAAATATTTTTATATAGCTTATTTGAAATTTAAAAATTGTAACAAAATTATCTACTTAATTTTAAACAATTTTAATTGATATCATCCAAGCATGATTGTAAATTTTATTGGAGTAATTGGGACATGAATTGAAACATGGAGTGGACTCACAAGATTGGAGTCCACTTCACCATTTGGACTATTTCATCTGCACTAGGGAATTTATTGGGGTAATTTTTGGAAATTATATAGTGGAACAAATTACAAAAAAATTGTTCTTTATGGTAAAATATTTCATGAGTTTTGGTGTTCAAATAGTTTTTTCAATTTGGATTAAAATTATTGGTGAAATTTCCCATTAATACTTCAAATGTCTTGAAACACTATCCTTCAATACATTATATAAATGGGTGTTTTTCTCATTGTGATGGGGATGGAAATGAATTATTAAGTTTAGGTCACATAATATGTGGTTACACTCCAATTATACAAGAATTTCAGTAGTGGTAACTCTTGAAGCAAGTGGCCCTTCAATGAATCCTTCTTTATCTTCTTCTTCATTTCATTATAATTTTTTAGTTTTTTTTTTAAAACCTAATTTTATAGTCCATCTAATTTTTAATTTAAATCAATTTATTTTATATTTTCACTCTTTCGGATGAAAATAAATTATTGAAATGTGATTTTGTTAAAACCTTTCCACGACCTTTTCTAAGGAAAATCGTTTTTGTGGTGACTACACCGCCCATTGAAGAGTAGTTTTTCTTAGTAATATATATACCTATAACCTTATTAATTTAATTTTTTGAATTAATGGAAAACTATAATTTCCATAATATTATCTATGAATAATTTTTTTAACATACAATTAACTATGAATGCAATTAAAAAATAAACACAAATCATGTGAGGTTGAGTATTGTGTGAATTTTCAAGGAGTGATATTAATTAGTAAAATAAAAAACATTGGATAAATCTATTGAGTTGAAAAAATAATCAATTCATTCTCATTTGAAAAATTTATATGTTCCCTAATTTTCCAATATCTATAAGTTTTCCTTATATCTAAAATAAAAATAGATTTATCTGATTTCATGTTTCAAAGATAGCCTAGGGTTAAATTTATATATATATTGTGGTTAATTTAAATCATGTAGGGTTATAAGGGAAAGAAATTAAGGGATTATAATTAAGTATATTTTAATTTTAATTATAACTATTAATAAGTAATTCAATAGGTTGATTTATATCGATTACTCCTTCAAAAACTATTTTCTAAAAACACTATTCTTCCTATGTTTTATTAAAAAAACTAAAATAAAAAATACAAAAAAAATCAATCTTTATCCATCATATATATTATAGTTTTATAAACATTATATAACCCCCAAAATCTTACTTAGTATGCTATTTTTATTTTATTTTATTTCTTGAATACCTTTGATATGTTTTTTAATTACTTCCTCTATTAAGAGATGACAATGGTCGGTCACACTACTACACCTAAATACACCAAAAAAACACACCATTTTAGAGCTCCCATTATATAATATTTAATTAATATATTTGAAAAAGTTTTTCAATTAGTTTATTTTAATATTAATATTTTCTATACCTAATATTTATACACTTTACCTATATTTAGGAATTAATTTAAGGGTTCCTTGTCTCAAATTTAGTTTATTGAAATATATTTATTATTATACACCATGCTTTATTGGTAATATTGAACCTAATACATATTTAATATTTTTAATCATGACACATTAATTTTTTATGATATTTAATGATTCAATCGAAATCATATCCTTTAAGGGATATTTATTTGAATGTTTTTAATATCATAATGAGTTCTTGTCTCAAATTTAATTTCTTGAGACATATTTCTAATTAATACACCATTGTTTATATGGAATGGTATTCCAACTCACCATTTAATATTTTTTTATAATTATCCTTTCATTTTTCATGATATATACTATTTGACATGAAAACGTATCCTTTAAGGGGGTTTTATTCGAATGTTTTTGAAGTTTTAAGGGTTTCATTGTCTGATATTGAAATTCGTGAGACATGTTAAATATTACACACTATAATTTATTTTATATGTAGTATTAAAAACCCTATTAAATTAATGTATAATGAATACCATTAATTTCATTAATATTTAATTAAATCATATCCATATCACATTCTTTTGATTCTTATGTTACCATTACCAAAATGGTATTTTCTTCTCAATTTGGTTTTACTAAGATTTGAATCATATTCACCACTCATTTATATTTTGTTTGGTAGTAGAAATTGATTAAATTATATGAACTCTCATACTATATTATTTTTTAGGATTAAACATATAGAAATCTATCACTAAATATTTATTTCCAAAGCCTCTCCTTTTATTGGAATATTTTTTCATTCAATTCCTTTCTTACATGAAGACTATATTTTTCGTTTATTTGATTGAACAGTATTCCCCAAGATTGCATATAATTATGGATTTGGTAAATTATTAAACTAACCATATTTTATTACTTCATACAATGTTATTTTGAGTTATTCTTATAATAATTTCTATTAAATTTATTGATTTGGGAAATATTGATGACTCACATACTTTTTATTTTAATAATTATATTTATTTATTAATACCAAATATTGGATATGTATTGTATAGTTTATTCATTCCATAATATAAATAATTCATTAGGAATAATTATATATAGCTTCAAATAGATACAAATAGACCCTCAACACATCATTTATTATCATGATACAAACTAGCTATTTTATTGACATATGCCTTTCCCATTTATGTATAATAACATGGAAAAAGGACTTGAAAGTTTACTTATATTTTCCATATTTTTGAATTTCATTATAATGATATTAGTTAGAATGGAAATTTATTAAATAAAAAAAGAAAAGAGTACAGGAAAAAATACAATCAAGAAACACCAAACAACCATAATATATGGTTATGGTGAAAGAGAACAAAAACCCAAGAAACAAGAAACACCCATAAAAATAAGGGGGGCATTGGATGCTAAGCAGAAAATTCTGTAAAAGAAAGCCCAAAATAGAAGGATTTAGGTAAAACATGAGCTTTTTGTGTGGTGCTAAAAGCATCATTCACAAAGACTTCCGCCAGTGAAGCCAACTTATTGGAAAAATCCACTTCAATAAGGGATGATCTAATAGGAAACCCTTGACATTCAGAACATGCACTACTCCCATGAGATAATCAATCTCCAAAAAATCAGCATCAATGCATTCCACTCTAGGATGACACTCCATGAAAGATGCCCCGAAAAAATCTACATCTTGAAAACCAGTTCAGGAAATAACAGAGAACTGAAATCCTGCCACTTCATTCCTATAGAAAAAATTGAAACAAACACTCCAAATAAGAAAAAATGATTAAACTAAGAAAACAAACCCCAAAGAAATAAAACAGAACACAAGGATGAAAAAAACCATACAAAATAGCCTCAAATAGAGATAAAATATATCCTACACATATCTAAAAATGGGAGACTTTTCACAATCCTTTTTAAGAAAAGGAAGGTTATCATCAAGAACTTGATAATACTAAAAAAAATCAACTCCATTAACACCTTTTTTTCCAAGACATCCGCAATAGAATTTGTTTCCCTATAAATGTGAGTGATAATATGATTTAAGGAAAATAGAGCCTCCAAAAAATTAATCCAACGATTAATTAGCTTCCAGGACAAGTGAGGAAGACATATCCTTATGGCAGAAACAAAAACAGTTGAATCACCCTCGATCCATAAATTATCCCAACCATGCTTCACAGCTTGGTCCATAGCAATGATAATGCCAAGTATTTTGGCCTCAAGTGAAGAGGAAAACCCATAAGAACCATGAAAACAACTAAGGACATTCCCTTTATGATTTATGAAAATAAAACCATAACCAGAAATCCCTGAATTACCTATAGAAGAACCATCCAAATTAAATTTTTACCAACCAAAAAAAGGTTCCTTCCAAAGAACTTCAAAAGTTCCATGTGGTGGCCTGATGTTTCCCTTAACACCTATCCAGTTCATAGCTAACAAATCATGAACTGAGTTGAAGCAAAAAATGCTTCCTAGGAATATAAGAATTACACATAGAAGCAAGAATAGCTAATAAAACCCCACTTATCGAGAGGTAAAATCTATCATGAATCACCTTATTCTGATAAAACCAAATAAAATGAAGGAGTACAGTAGCAGCGACCTTAAAAAGATCCATCAATTGAGGAGAAAGTGAAATAGAATGCCATCCTTGACGGAAATGATGAATTGAAGACATACCAGGCATAGTTATTTCCTAAATATCATAAACAACCTTCCACCTTGAAGAGGAATTGACACAACTAAGAAAAAAATGATCAATATCTTCCCTATATTGATGAAAAAACACACATGAAGAATAGAGAGAAATGCCACATTTTTTAAGGAAACAATCAGTAGGAAGCTTCCCATGAGCCAGTCTCCAAGAAAATATTGTCCGGAAGGCCTAATAAAGTTCATATGAAGATCCCTCATACACTTACAACCTATATTGAAAGAAATAGAATGACTATAAAATATTTTAGAAGTCAGAAGTCCATTTATAGTAGGTTCCCTAGCCCAATAATCCTCTATATTATAGATGCAGTAACTATTGATAATAGTAACAAAATGATTAGGGAGACCCCAATATTATCAAGATTATCTTTAATCATAGCATCTAGATCAACATTAAAATCATCATTCATCAAGGAATCAACTAGGGGACAGCCAGTCTAGTTGGCCTTCCAAAAGGATAAAGATGAGTTCCTTGAAACAAGATATCTGGCATGAGGGTCAATGGAAGAAAAAATGGATTTAAAAGCAGGAAAAACAAAAGAATCAAAATGATTAAAAACTCCATTCATGAGCATATCCCTGAATTTAATATAGAGGAAGTCCAAAGACTCATAATTACTATTAACAAGACACTAAATGAACGAATCCTATAAAGAATCATTAAACACCTCAAGATTTTTAATACCAAGACCCCCAACATCATAGGGCTTACAACAATTATTCTAAGAGACTGTAGCTAATTTCCTCTCCAAAATTATACCACTCCAAATGAAATTTTTAATAGAAACATTAATGCTCTTTATGAGAGAGATCAACCACTTATACACCATGAATGAATAAAAAAAACATAGAAATGATCACAACCCAAACCAAGAAAACATGACCCGCCAAGGAGAGGGACGTACCCTCCTAGGTAGCAACATTCTTTTTAATTTTAAAAATAATATCAGAAAAATAACATGATTTGGGCCTCCCCCAAAACATAGGAACACCCAAATATGTAAAATTAATAACTCCTTCAGGAATACCAAAATCCCTGATAATGCTCATCTTCCTAGAAATAGGAAAATTCCTACCAAAATAAACGAAGGACTTATTCCAACTAATCTCTTGCCTAGATACTTTTTCATAATGAAAAAGATAAATCTTAATATTTTTAATATTTCTCTTTTATTCTTTAGTGAAAAGAATAATATCATCAATATACAACAATTGAGTGGGAGCAACAAAACCTCTACCATCACTAATAGACTTTAGTATCCCATTGTTAGCCATAATAGAAAGTAATATAGTAAGATAATCCTCCGCAACGGAAAAAAGAATCGCTGAAAGAGGGTCACCTTGTCTGACGCCTCTAGAACAAGAAAAGTATCCCTCTTTGGAACCATTAACAAGGACAAAAATACGAGCTGACTCAAAAATTATTATAACCCAATTAATGAAAACATCATCAAAACCAAAAAAATGTAGAACCTTATAAAAGAAATTTCAATTTATAGTATCAAAATCTTTCCTAACATCCAGCTTGAGAGAAATATTACCATCCCTTGTGGATTTATTAAGAAGGATAACACATTCTGAGATAGTAATAAGACAATATAGAATAGAACTACCCTTAATAAATCCAAACTGATTAGGAGAAACAATCTTAATGTCAATAGAAGACAACCTCGTGTCTAAGATTTTGAAAATAATTTTTTAAAATTGTATTGATCATGGAAACTGGTCTGAACAAATGAATCTCGTTAGCATTCTCCGTCTTTGGAATGAGGTCAAGGAATTGAGCATTCAAAGCCTGAGTAAGAGAATCACCTTTAAAAAATGAGTAACCAACCTGCAAACATCATCATGAACGACATCCCAGTAAGTCTAAAAGAAAAAAATCCCAAAACCATCTAGACCAAGGGAGCTATCAAAATTTAGACTAAAGTCTGCTTCCATGATTTCAAAGTCCAAAGGGATAGATGTAAGGTTGTAATTATCCTCTTGATTAACAAGAGTCGGAATAATACTCTCCACTGGATCAGAAAGAGGGACATGAACAGTAAATAGATCCTTAAAATAAGTAAGAACATGCTCAGAAAGATCCTTTCTGTTGTCAAAGACATTATTCCCATTTCTAACCCAAGATATATGCCTTGAGACTTTCCTAATTCTCTGCAATGAATTGAAAAATTCAGAATTTCTATCCCCATATCTCAACCAATTAGCCTTAAAATTGTTTCTTTGTAAATCATATTTGAAATTCAACAAATTATTAATCTAGGAAACCAACTGAGTCTCACCCAAAACATCACTATAGAAGTCATTTTTAGAATTACTATCCTACATTTGTTGGATAGATTCCTCCAGATAAGAGATTTCAGAATCAAGGGAATTGAAACGAATTTTTATCCATAATTTCAAATTTCTTTTAAGAAGTTTGAGCTTGATGACACAAGAAAAATCATTGACCCTACCATTCCAAGAACTCCAGGTTTGTTCAATAATAGTTCTAAATTAAGGATGATTAACCCAAGCTTATTTAAATCTAAAATTAAAAAATGGTTTGGGATCCTTACTGACAACGTCAACCAAAATAAGGTGACCATCAGAGTTAATTCTAGGAAGAGTCATACAAGTAATAGAACCCCAGAAATCAAGACAAGCCTCATTGAAAAAAGCTCTATCAATTATACTAGAAACAAATCTACCCAAAACGTTCATGTACCAAATGTACTTAGCCCCAAAAAGATTATCCTCAATCAACCCATTATCATCAATACACGATTTGAAATCTCTTGAAGAAATTACATTAGTCATAGCTCCAATCTTCTCATCAGAATTCATGATGGCATTAAAATCACTAAGGATAGAGCACAAACTAGAGATCAAAGAGTTGAGAGATCCGATATCCATCCATAAGTTCCTACGACTCTGATAATAGTTATGGGACTAAATAAAATAGAAGAAATGTTGGATCCCTTGAAAATTGAAGGAGCTAGTGACATGATGATCCGTATTAACTATTAGGAAAATATGAGATAAAGAACAATGATCCAAGACCCATAACCGTTTAATATCAGATGAGGATCTGTTAGATTGCACAAAATGAAAACCAAGATTTTTAAAATTGGAAATATTAGAAGAAAAAACTATTTTTGGTTCCGAAAAACTAATGATAAGGGGAATCTGTTTTAGAATGAAGAGCCTAAGGGAAATCATGGTATTATGATTGGCCAGTCCCTAAAAATTACAGAACAAAAGATTCATTTAAATAAAATACCTGGATGACTTCCCCCTTTTTTAAGCCCCATAGTTACCTGTTTTCTAGACATAGGAGGCCTTCCAGACTTTTTCTTATGACTGGAGGCCCCTTGTAACAGATCACTTATATCCAAATTAATGGTGGTTCATTTTCTATTTTTAAAACCAACAGTGATGATGTCAACTGGACTTCTGGATGAATCAATAACACCCATGTCCTGCAATGTCACATCACCACTAGATGAAACAGGAGCCCCAATTTTCTCAACCATTACAGTAGTAACAACAAAATAAAAAAGAGACCCAAATCACCTCTTTTAGAGAAGTAGAATCTTGCTTGAAAGAAGCAGGTTCTACACCATTTTTAGGAGAATCTGCATTAAGAGAAGTAGGAGCACCATCCACCTAAACTGGGGAAGTAACGGGATCAATAGAGGGAATAACAGGATCAATAAAGACCTGGGAAATCCCAGAATTCTCACTATCTTGAAAAGAGACCACAAAGGCACAAATAATATCCTCAAAGTCCTGCCTCAATAAACAATCATCAATCTCCTTTTATGAAAAAAACCCGGGCATAAATCTCGGAGGAGATATTATGATCCAAAATGTGATCCTCTATGCATGTGTATCCAGGATATTTATCTATTTCCTGACCAATATTAGCAAGAGGACTAGGAAGATCAGGAATCATACCTTGTTCAACATCTTTAAAGATATCTACCGAAAATTAATTAGAAGTAACTATAACTCTGGAAGGACTAGGTGTATCCTTTGAGGGACCCTCCTTTTCTACAAAGACCTTCTTATTTTATTATTCCGAATAAACTCCTTCCAATCCTTCTATTTGGGAATCTCATTAACTTTATTTTTAAGCATCCTAAAATTAACCACAAAATGACCAAAAATCTTGCATACCTCACAAAAATAAGAAACTCGTTCATATTATACTTTAACATCAATCTTATTACCATTAGTAATCAAAGTTACATTATCCGGTCTTTTATTTTCCAAATTATCATTAACCATAATTCTAGAAAAATATCCAAGATCCCCCTCCAAAGATTTTTGATCCATTCTAATAGGAGTTCCAACACATGAGGCAAGGTTATTAAGGATCTTAGGATTCCAATATATCCAATTAAACCCATGTAGTCTGATCCAAATCTGAGAATTGGATTTCTTAAGGATAAAGGGATTAAAATTAACATCCCATTCGGATAATCTCAAAGTACCAGGTCTTATATGTAGGTTTCCAAAATACCATACTCTATTAAAATCGTCCCCTGATTGAAAAATTAGATTAAAAAACCACTCCCTATATGAATCAATTTCTAGTTACTAAAACCACAACAATGAGATATTCTATTTTTAAGATCAAGTTAAAAGCAGATATTATCACCCTTGAAATAAATAACACGACCAAGAATTGAAAACTTACAAAGATCAATACATTGTTTCAAAGCCTCTGGATCTGAAACTATAGAAAACCCACCATTCTCAAGTAAGGTAATGTTATAGGAACAAGACTTACCTCTTTTTCTCGGATCATAAGTACTGGAAAGTACCTTGGCAAAAAAAACACCTTTCTTTCTCGTCACAGAGGAATCTATTTGATCCAATAAATATCCAAGTTACTTATTTTAGATTTGATCATCCATGAAAGAAAACACCCAATCCAGATTGAAAAAACCCAAGGTGGGAATCACGCAAGACTCAAGAAGTCAGCGAATAATCCATTTTTAGGTTGAAGGGAAAGTTCTGCCGCTCTCGCCACTCTCCCCATCATTTCCTCGAAACCTTTTTGGGATCTAACCAAAATCTAATTTTAATTATATTAGTAAATATTATACTGGTTTTTATTTGTTATCACTTATATTTCATTACCTCATTTTATTTTTATTATCAAAGTATTCTTAAAAATATACTTCCCTTTTCAAACTATTTATTCCATGATTATGTTATGAAAACATCTTATACACACTACTATCTATAGAGTATCTGAGATCACCCTTATTATCCATTAAAAAAATAATGAACCAATTATTTTTGTCCATATGATATTTTAATTTCCATTTATTTCCATGGATAAATTATTCTTTTTTATATTACTCTATTATGGATTTTTTTTAGTTTTTTGTTACTCCCAAATTATTTATTCTCATAATATGTTTAGTTATTATATTTTAGTACTATTTCTTCCTTCTAACCTTACTGATTTTTTTGAGATAACCTTTATTATTTTTACATTTCCCTAGGTTATGAAGAAATTTATTACACATGATATGTTTAGGAGAATATTTTTTTTGAGAATTTGTGTTGTATGTCGAAAATTGATTATGGATTAAGTATTTTATTATCGTGATTTTTTTCATTAGTTGAGAAAGTCATGAGATTTACTAGATTATTGTTTTTTATAATTCTATAAATCTTCAAACCTAAAAGTTTATTTCAATATATATAATGTTTTTTTTGTCATTCTACATAATTTTACAATATCTGTGTTTGAGAATCTACTATTATTATCAAGGATAAAAGTAAATTATGTGTTTTCAACATAGGATCTGAGTGTTTAGGTCTGAGTAAGTAAAATCATGAGATTCAATATGTATATATATGATAACACTAGAGTGAGTTTATTTACATTCATAATCCTTGTGAATTTTGGGATGATGGTACATGTGTTGTTCCACGAGTTGTGACCTATTGGGATGTAACTTATATATTTGGTGGAAAATACTTGTAACATTGAAATGAAAAATAGGGAATTGGTGAGACAAAAGTTATAATTAAATAATATTAAACTTTATTATTATTTTTAAAGATGAGATGTGATATATGTGGGAAAATTGTGAAAGTGGTTATCCCAAGACTAATAGTTACCAATGAGATGGAAAACATAGTTAATTGCATGGAATATTATATTGATGCACTAGGGGTGTTATTAAGTATATGTTATATTATTAGAGATGTATTGGGTATGGTAAATGTAAAATAATGTGAAATTATTATTTTTTATAGGGTTGAATGGAATGTAGATCTTGGTAAAATAATTAATTTCAAATTTAAGCCAATAATCGATGAGATGAATTAATGTATGTTGTGAGGAGAATGGGTGAATTAAGAGTCTGGTCCTTGGATGGATATAATGTGACTCATGATGAAATGAGTGGAATTTTATGGCAGGAGTATAGTTAGTTATACAAAAATTTGAGTATTTATTTTAAGGTCATAGAGGCTGTAGAGTATTTTTGTGAGATTGGTTAAATGGATATTCTAAAATCATGGGTCCAGAGAGTTAGTTATTATTTGACCTGCCCGATAATGGAATTTGTGTGACAAAATATATGTATATGGTAGTTAATTTTGTGTTTTTAAAATAAATTATTGGCCTGTAATGAAATATAAGACTTTGTTATGATTGTATGGGATTGGTGGATGGTCACGGTTGGATAGTGGCTTGATTTGAGATGATTATGGAAATGTGTGGGAAACTCTGTGCAACACCCCAATATTTTTTATTTTTTAATTTCAAGTAAACATTTAGTACGCAATAAATTTCATTACACACAACATCGAGTGTAAATGAACCATAATATATTATGGCCCTCATAAAATATCCATTAGACTAACAATAGTGAATTTAATTGTCAATTTTATAAAAAATATGTATATAATTTTTTTCCAAAATTAAATTGTATTGATTAATTCCTAAGAAATACTCATTTAATTATTAATAAAATCATTTTTTATTAGGTGACATATATTTCTACAAAATTATATTTATATTAGTATCATTTATTTTTATATAGACTGTTATGTTGATCAATATTTAAAAATTAATTTTAATTGAATTTAACTATTATATGTGAACAATCATTCTTAAATTAGTTATCTAATGGTTTATAGTGATGATTAAAATTATTTTAAGGTAAAGGTGAAAATTTTCAGAATATTGTTATGTATGCAAAGTGTTTCTAACTTTAATGAAATGAATAATTATGAATTAATGATTTTAACAATAATTTAAATTATATATACAATAAAATATTTTTACATTAATTTTTTAATTCTTACTAGGAAAGGAATGAATTTAAACTCAGTTTTATGCATAAAAATATATTTATTTTAAAAAATAGGTCTTGTTTCTTTTTACGCGTTTAAATTAAAATTAATTTTAAAAACTTATTAAAATTGAACTTTATAAAATAAAATACATACTTTTAATCATATATTACATATTTAATAATGATTCCACTTAATTTTTTATTCTAATTTAATCTTTAAAATAATAAAATTTTCCACAGTTTTTGTTAAAACATGTTTACTTTTGTGTTAAACTAAGAGATAATGGTAAAAGGTCCTCATAAAATTGGGTCAATATTACTGTTTGAATATATTTAAACCTTTTATTATGATATCATTGATTTTTTTTTCATTTTTTCACTTTAATAATAATGTGAACTTATCTTATTGAAATTTTTTAAGTACTTCCATGTGCATCCCTCCCCTGACATGTAAATTGGAACCTCTTATCCTCACTTTTTTACATAATATGAAATTTATAGTTCATACGGTCCAAAAAAAATTCATAGCTTCTATAAATTATTTATTAGACTTTTGGTCTTACCCTTAGACTATCCTTTAATGTCATAATGTATAAGTCAAAGGAGGTCCCTTAGAGAAGATGATATCATCTTTCCAAACTCATTCAAAGTTTAGTGAATTTTAAAATTCCAATAAATCTGTTGTATCTATGATAAAATGATTAATATATTTTAGTAAATATACTAATATTTTATTATGATTATAGGTCAAAAAATCCCACATCATTTCCATCAAATGGGAAATGAATGTATCGCCCTTTAATATGTGTAAACTATCACCTCCACACATAAATGTTATTACTTTTCCATCACTATATTTCATGGTTAGATATTATGAAAGATTTAATTTCTATATAATTTATTTATGAGGTTATTATTATTTTATAATTTTAATATTATTTCTACCTTCTTACCTTCCCATCCGTTGGAAAATGATAAAGTTACTAGTGTATACATGTGGATTACAACGTCCATGAAGCAATATGATTCATTTTTGTCAAAGATTTATGAAAATGATTATATATATGTATATATTGATTAAATATAATAAATATGTAATTATTAATAATTATGGTATGATTTCATTATGTTTAAATTTTAAT
This sequence comes from Viscum album, assembly GCA_963277665.1. Classification (NCBI taxonomy): domain Eukaryota; kingdom Viridiplantae; phylum Streptophyta; class Magnoliopsida; order Santalales; family Viscaceae; genus Viscum; species Viscum album. The sequence continues at coordinate 1,797,619,787 of OY728120.1, forward strand.
AAAAAAACATTATAACTAAAACTTTCATGAAAAATGAAGTTGTTAGCACCTCAAATGATGATGATACTGAATGGTTTTTGATTAACTAGTGATAAGATGTCATAAGAAAGAATGGTGTGGTATTATAACTATGAATATTATTTAATTGAATTATAATAAATCATAATTCGTTATATAGGAGACAAAAAAACTTAAAAAACAATTTTGACCTAAGGTGTGGGTTTCTCATCTCAATTATATTTTTTTGAAACTTATTCAATATACACCACTTATTTATTTTATATGATATATATAATGATCCTATGATATTATATAACTTGAATATATTTTTAATCATGGTATTTAATGTTTTATTTAAATTTAATTATTTAATAGTGGGAATTATTCAATATTTACCATAATAGTATGGGGTTTTTCTTACAATCTCTCTTTTTTATTGGGATCATTTATCATTAAACTTATATTGGAGAAATTATATTGTCTATATATCATAAATATATTATAAATTATTATACTATTGTTATTTATAAATATTAAATCTCATAATTTAATTTTCCTATCTCTAGGTACTCATTATATTATGAGAATTAATTTATGGTAAACTAGCTTTATTGTTCGCTTTAGTTTGGAATATTTATCATCCTTGGAAATATTTTATTTACATTATTTTCAATAATTTTTATATTACTCTAAATTGTTTGAATAAATTTATTTTTATCCATATTATAATTTCTAAAAAATATTAAACATAATATTCATTTTATTTTCTAAATGAGTTGTGTTTTACAAAATATGTGAAAGAAATTATTGTTTTATCCTATACCCTATGAATATATTTTCCCACCACTAAGACTATAATTTTTATAAATATTCCTTTATATATTTTAATGATTGTTTTCAAATAATATTTTTCCTTAATATTATATTAATTTCTTTATTAAAAGAAAATTTAGAATGAAAATGGAATTTTATTCAATAAAGTTTCATGTGATATTTGAAATATATTTTTATTTATGAAGACATACATGGGATATGATCAATTGTTATTTTTTTAATTATCTAAATGGGTTTGAATATGATGATGAAATCTTAAGGAAAACCTTTTTCTTTTTTCATGGGTTAATCTATTATGAAATAATATATATATATATATATATATAATTACCAATGATTCATATACATAGATATGAATTATTGTTTATGAATATTTAATACATTTAAAAAATGTACTCTTGAAGAATAAATGTGATTATTGTATTTGGAGACTAGTTACGCAATCTTTTTAATTCATTAAAGATATTTAACATATCCCAAAATGAGCTTCTTATTTAGTACAATTTACAAATATAACCCACTTAAATTATGTTTCAAAACCTATGGAAAGTAAAAATAAGAAAGGGTTATATTAGATGATCAATAAAGCTAAAAAATGGTTATATCAATGATAAATAATTCATAACATGAGCATAAGGATTTGAGAACATGAAATTAATATTTGAAAAACATACCCTTCATAACATGGATTATAATAATGTGTCATGTCATAAATATTATAAGATCATAAGAAATGAATCATAAAGGATATCAATCAACATGAACCATTATAACCTAGCACATACATTGAAATGTGAGAAACATTTAATCTCAAAACATTATGAACATTTAAAAACCAAAAAAGGTTCACTCATTATGTTATGGACTTGAAATCAGGTCCTTTCCTAAACTTATAGACATGAAACCCTATCCACACATGAACTTATAGACATGAAACTATGTCCACAAATAACTTTATGGATATGAAACTAGGTCCACACATAAAATTGTTAACTTTTAATCTGTTTCATTCATAACATAATTAAATCATGAGTTATCCATATTTACACAATGTGTTACATGGCTATATAATTCTGGGCCCACCCATCACATAATTTAAATCTTACATATATATACCAAAAGATCATAAAACCTTCATCATTTAATAAATCATGAAATAAAATGGGTTTTATAAGCATTTCATCATGTAATAATTCAAAGAAAATAAATGTGACTCACAACCATTTCATTATTTCATCATTTCATCACCGATGGAAACAGTATAGGTTTCATAGCCATTTAAACATGCCATAACCCATATAAAATAAATAGGATTCATAAACAAATTTTTATTATAAAAAATAATAGAGAAATGATATTATTGATATTATTAAACCATTTCCCAATTAAATTTTATTAAAGTACAAAGGATGTCATCTTAAAAAAAATGTTTTTAAAAGATCTTTTGGAGTATTTCTTGGTGGAAATGACATTTTCAATTTGAAAACACTTTTTTCAAATCAAAATTATTTCTAAATATTAAAGATAACATTATCTTTCAAAATATCCTTAAAAACATGTAATTAAATATTTAAATAATTTTATGGTTATGAGAACCAAAAAATCATGTTCATGTGGTGTATGATAAATTAAAGAGTTCTTTGACATTTTTGGTAAAATGTTAATACTTTGTAAAAAAAGAATAATATTCCATTTGAATTTTTTTTAAAATTAATCAAAGTTATTAATGACTTTAAGAAGTTATTGGTTAACAATAAAAAAATTATTGAAACATTTTTAGATAACACGGATATATAATAGAAATTATTTTCTACCAAAGAAATAAATAAAGTAATTTTATCTTAAAAGTGTCATTTCATTCTTTTGGGTTATTAAATAGAGTAAAATGAAAGGGACTAGTTTATTCTATAGTAATATATATAAGATATTAAATCTTATTATTTACTTGATAGATAGATCGTGACCTTTCTTCTTTGGAATAATATTCATCCACAATCCCGACAAACAATGAGATTGTACCTTGAAACATTTACCACTTTGTTAACATTTCAACTGTAGTCTATATGAAAGAAAGAAATTAATTTTAATTTTTTTATCGAATTATTTTCATGATAATAATAATAAAATTCCTTAATTTTATGTATATACACCATAAATAAGAAATAATTTCTAAATATGGCATGTGTCTCATAATAATAAAAATGAGATGAAAATCCATTACCTCAAGTCTCGACATACTACATACACATTCAAACCTCATTTATAATTAATATATATTTATTATAAATCATATAATAAACCATAATTACACATATAATACCATATATGATTTAATTATAACCATTTTCCACCCATTTATTTGAAATTCTCTGTTAAAATCACTGTTTTAGGTGATAACTTCTTCGTTTTTCAAGTATATATTTCATGGTATTTTTTGTCCTTGAACTTTGATTATAGTTACATAATATTAATAATGTTAATAATTATAAAAATATAACATATTTTATTTATATACATATTTTATGTCATCTATACAAGTTGTATTTAGGGAAATTAATTACACCATTCATTGAGATGGAAGATTGTACATATGAATGAACACAATTTCCATTTTCTTAATGAATGTAAAAAAAGAAACAAAAATGATATATCAGCTTCATATAATCATATATTTGTTATATATATGTCATATATATTAATTAAATATATCATTAATACCAAAAAAGTAAAAATAAAATGAAACAAATAATTAGTACGGTTCATACCGGGGGTTGTGCACATGTATGCATGAGCAAAATTATCTATTTCCAATAGATTGGAAGGTAAAAAGGTACAAAATATATTTTCAATAAAAGATTATAATTATTTAATAAATATCATATAAATATATTAAATCTAATATTGTATCTTGTCTTTAGGGGTTTTTATTGAAAATCAATTACATTAGTTCGTGAGGTTGTAGTCTACTATACACATGATTGACAAGTTTATTTTCCATTTAATGGAAGAAGAGATGAATATAGGTTATGTCATAAAATAGAATAACATATTAGTATGTGGTAGATAATTGTGTTATTATATTTTATATATTAATATATGAATGAATGTAACACCCAAAAACATTTGGATTTATTTCCTTTTAAATAAATTCAATCTCTTCTATAACATGCGATACATAAAACACTGGGTGTAAAAGAAATTAAATATTATATTCCAATATTATTTAAAAAATTAAATTTTATCATAGACATTAAATTGGAGGGTATTAATATGAGTTAAAAATGTATGAAAAATATATCAATTACACACATTCATTAGTTTTATATTAATTATAAATAAAAATAATCATCATTTGAAAGTAAAAGAATCATTTTATGAAATATATTTTTTTTGAAACAAAACAGTTTCATCACATATTGTGTAATAATGATAAAATTATATTTTAAAAAATTTATAAAATTTATTTGATATAATTAATATTATTTTTTAAAAAATCATATCAATAATATATTATGGTATTTTTTTTATTTTTTCTAAAATTTTTCATTTTTCAGTTCATGGTGAAAATTATAATTTTCATTCAAAAATTACTTATCATTTAAAACCTTTACATAATTAAATTATATTTTAAATTGTTTTAAAGTAAAATTAGGTTTGTAATATACTGGTTAACTAATTAATGTTATTATTACAAATTTTTTATTCATGTTCAATATAAAAACATTCTATACTTGTGAGAATTTTCTCTTTAGAAACTCACTTTTTCATCCCATATATATGAATCAATTTAAATTTAATTATTAAAATTATTTTAATTTAATTTTTTAAAATGGATTAGATATTTATAATTAGAATAAAATTCATTATCTGTGATGTTAAAATTAAATTTTGACCATTATGAACTGTAAAAGTACTAAAAATTAATTACCATGGTTAATGTGAAAACTGATTGGGGGGGTATACTAAAAAGGTAAGTGTTAAAATAACCATAACAATAGTCTGAAAACAATATTATGGACATATTATAACATTATAATGTATTAGGGTATATAATGGCCAATTTTTTTAAACTTTAGTGATGTAAAAAATGTGGATGTAATTGTTTCCTTTCAAAAATTCCATGTGTTTCCTCTCCTCCACTAATAAATCCCACCCCTCTTTTCCCCTCTTAACACACACAAATATATTTGGTTTGGCCAAACCTATAACATCCTGCCTCATCCCATTAGCATAAGAGGTATGAAGAATTCTACTTGGACTTATGGAACATTCCCAAGTCACCAAAGGATGGAAATAAATGCTGAGGGCTTCAAGAACAAATTGGGGAATGATTTTCCCTTATGAAAAAACAAACCAAACCTTCAACTAAAAACAACTATATGATTAATGTAAATAAAAAATTAAATCATGTATTACCAAAATACAACCAAGTTGTTCCAAAATACAACCCAAAACTAATACAACCCAACATAATATCAGAGATCTATGTGGAAGACTAAACAAGAGACCCCCCAAATAAACCAAGACACACTTCACAACTCCATACTAAGCTCCACCCTCCAAGAAAAAACACATATCTTAAGCATCACCACAAGACACTAAAAATGAGATGCTTTTCCATTACCTATGTACCGGAATACAACATTAGTAAAATCACCCAAGTACCAAAGAAGGGGGGAGGACTAACAATCAATAGGTTTTCCCCAAATTTCTTCCCCACATAGGCCACTAGGATAAAACTGTTAGCAAATTTTTATAAATTAGTTTATATAAAATAATAACAAGTGAAACCATTACCATAATCCAAACACACCCTTACCAAGCCACCTCACCCAAACCAAGAAAACAATGAAAAACCAAACAAACATGACACAAGCCATTTCATTATTTACACATTTGCTTAACAATTTCCATCCTGCAATGCAATGCACAACAAGGAAACCAAAATGGTAGAGCTTATTCCCAACTCGTTCACCCATTCCTACTATGGGTACTTCCCGCACACTTATACTTTGATAGTGGTCATTCTATCCACTAACCATTCACTTGTTATAGTGGTAATTCCCACCCACTTCCACACAACATTTCAAACAAGCCATAACCAATCATAAGAACCACCAAGGCCACAACAACATTCAATCAACCATTTCCATTACATGTCAATCCACTTCAATAAAGCCATCATTTATTGAAAACACCCTTTAACCATTTTACATGCCAAATTCCCATTTAAATATAACAACCCGTTTTTTGAAAAACAGTTTTCATTAATCATTTTCATAAATCAATCCCATAAACCCATTTTAAAATATCCTTTTCAAATTTAGAACAAGATAATTTCACCACAACAACCCCCTTTTTCCAAAAAAATCCCCAAAAATTTAAAAAAGGTTTTTCCAACCAAATTTACACATAAAAACACAATTAATTTTCGGAACAATAAATTTATTGAAACCAAGCTTCATGTTCTAGAAAAGTAGAGTCGAGAGAGAATCTACCTTCCTTTAGGGTTTCAGCAAAATCGTCCCACGATCCATCACACCTCAAACCCAGAGAATGCACCAACAAAACCGCTCTAGATCCCATTACCTAAAATATAATATCCTTAAAATCAATACCCAAGAGAACCCCAACCCTATATCTACATGAAACTACTATAGATCTAGAAAACTGTGAGAGAGGATGATGTAGATCGAGAGGAAACCCAAAATAACCACGAGAGAAGACTTACCTGAGAAGAACCACCTTCAATCAACCAATAAAACCCTTAGATATACTTACAAAATGAGTGGGAGAGCACCTTAAACCTTTTATATCCAAAAATCATAAGTGAGGCTCAAGTGGGAGAAGGATTAGAGTGAAATAGGTTAAGCTTTAGGGAGCCAGAATTTAAAACCCCCTTCCTTTATGTGGACACACGGTTAGTCCGCAAGGTTTAGCAAACTATAAACTAACTATGCTCATTACATTATCTCTAGAGGAGGGGTCCACATGTTTTCCTCGAATAGTTTGGAAAATATTACGCAGGCCATGCGAATCCTACTATATCCCCGTGTACGGTTTCTTGGAGAACACACATGGTTTCCCCTAACCGTGTTCCCTTGGAAAAGCCTCCAAAATTATTCAAAACCATTCCAAACACTCCCAAACTTTTCCCAACTCATCCCATTAACTTAAAACAAATAAAAAGGCATAAAAATGTTACATACCTCAATCTGGGGGTGCTACATTCTCCCCACTATTGGAATTTCTAACCATGGAATGTAGGGAACCATTTCATTGCCGAAATATCTTAGGCCATTGATCGACCATCTCTTTCTCCCACTCCCAAGACTCATATTGAATCTCACCACGTTTACAAAAAACATGAAATAAACCAATTCTATTAACATTCAAGACTTTCTCTTGCATATCCAAAATCCTCATTGGAACGTGTACCAAGGTAGAATCTGGTTCTAGCTCAACATGATTGCAACAAATCACATGGTCATGATCCAATTGATACTTTTTCAACTACAAAACATGAAACAAATTGTGCACCACACTAACCTGTGGTGGAAAATACAAATGATAAACTACCTCTCCAATCCTCTCATGCATCTCAAAAGGGCTAATATGCCTTTGAGATAACATACCCTTCTTCCAAAACCGACGATGTCCCAAACTAGGAGAGATTGTCAAAAATACATGATCACCCACCTCGAATGGAAATGGTCATCAACGATGGTCTGCATATGATTTCTGACAACTTCGAGCCATCTCCATACTCTTCTCGATCAACATTATTTTCTCCGTACTCACATGGAAATGGATTGGTATGATCATCGATGCCTCGCCTCTTTCTAACCAACATAATGGAGAATGACATTGACACCCATATGGAGCCTCAAATGGGGCCATACATATCGAAGCTTGATAACTGTTATTATAGGAGAAATTCACCAACGGTAAGTGGTCCTCCCATGAACCGGAAAATTCTATCACAATATCCCTTAACAAATCCTCCATTGTTTTTATCGTCATCTTGGATTTCCCATCCATCTGACGATGATATGCGGTGATCAAAGTCAACGTGTCCCAAGGGATTGTTGCAAAAATTTCAAAAAAAGAGATATGAACCTCATATCTCTATCTGATAAAATCAAAATGTTAACCCCATTCCTCTTTACCACCTCTCGAATATAGATTTTGGGTAGATCCTCCAACGTATGAGATTCATGAATTGGGAAGAAATGTGCCGACTTTGTGAGCCAATCCACAACCACGCATATGGCACAGTGTTTCCAGACCATTTTTGGGAGACCCGTCACAAAATCCATTGCTATATGCTCCCATTTTCACACTAGGATAGGTAAAGACTGCAACATGCCTACTGACCACTAATGCTTTACCTTGACTTTGCCTACAAGTCAAGCATCATGGATCAAAATCTGCCACATCCCTTTTCATACCTAACCACCAAAACTACTCCTTCAATGCATTATACATTTTCTGAATTCCAGGATGGATAGCCTACTTGGAATGATGATAATATCTGAGATGTTCTTCCCGAAAAGCCATGGGTAACACCATCCGATTCAAAAACACAAGTCTAAATTCCTATTTAGTTCCCAGTTCTCAATGGTCTCCCCGCCATTGATTTTCAACCTCATTTCCATACACTTGGAATTACATGCCTATGCCTCTTTAACCAAACAATCCATGTTAGGAACCAATGAAACTGAAAATAAGACTGCTCTGTCACCCAATTCCTCACATTGCAACTACATGTCAGCTATGACAAAAATCAACTACCACTGATCTGATACCTTCTTCACCACTAGAGAATATGATTTTCTACTTATTGAATCTTCCACTGAATTTACCTTACTCAATGTGTACATTAAGTTGAAATAAAACATCTGGAGATATTCCATCTATCTCCTTTGCCTCATGTTCAAATCTCTTTGTGAGAAGATATTATTTAATCTCTTATAGTCAGTAAACGCTGTAAATTTCTCACTGAAGAGATAATGATGCCACATTTTTAATGCATGAACCACTACTTCCAAATCTATATAATGTTTTGGGTAGTTCATATCATGAAACCTAAACTTCTGTGAGCCATATGAAATCACATGATCCCTTTGGATGAGGAAACAACCCAAACATGATCCCAATGCATCACAATACACCACGTACCCTTTCCCTAGTTTTGGAAAACCCAATATTGATGCTGATGTAAGGAGACACTTTAACTCTTCAAAACATTTATGACACAACTCATCCAATTGAAATGGAACATTATTCCATGTGAAATATGTCATCAGTGATTCCAATCATGAGAAATCACGAAAAAATTCCAATAATACCCAGCTAGACTAAGGAAGCTCCATATCTTGAAAACGTTCTTTGGTGGTTTACAGGAGATAACTGCTTATATATTTTTAGGATCAACTATAACACCCCTCTAATAAATAACATGGGCAATGAAATGAACATACTATATCCAAAAGTCACACTTTGACAATTTGGCATACAACCAATGATCCCTCAAAATCCCCAAAACTATCGTCAAGTGGTAATCATGATCCACCCATGTCTTCAAATACACTAGTATATCATCATAAAATACCACCAGAAAAGATTTTATATATCTTTTAAATCTACTATTCATTAATGACATGAACACCGATAGTGTATTCATTAGACCAATGGGAATAACCACATACTCATAATGGCCATATCTACTTCTAAAAGATGTTTTTGGAATATCCCCCATCCACACTTGCAGTATATGATACCTTGATCGTAATTTAATCTTGGAGAACCACAAATCTCCCCTCAAATAGTCAATAAAATCATCAATGCATGGATGTGGATATCGGTTCCGTATTGTAACTTGATTTAGTCTACGATAGTCGATGCATAACCACAACATTCCATCCGCATTCTTAACAAACAACACCAGCGCTGCCCATGGAGATGTAATAGGCCGGATGAACCCTTTGTTATCTAACTCTTCCAACTGCTCTTTTAGTTACTGTAATTATACTGGTTCCATCTGATAAGATGGAAGTGTGATAGGAATGTTCCATGGAAGGAGATCAATTATAAACTCCACTTCTATCATAGGTGATAACCCCAAGAATTATTCAGGACAAACATACCCAAACTGACCCACAAATAATATAAGAACACTCTTCTCAATAACTTACACTACTTCCAATGCCAATGCTACTAACTGGTATGGTATCGTGCCAACCACTGGTTTTAAAAATCCTATTGCACCCTACTTCTCATTCTTCTCCCATCTAAAGTGATGTCTCACGCCATCATCCATCACAAAAACTAACCATTTGTGCATAACAGTCAATGTGGGCTTAAACAATGTCAACCAATCCATTCCTTGGATTATATCATACACATACATCTTAGGAACTGAGAAGTCCCACATCAACTCAACCTCATCCAGCACTTCATGACATGCTCTACACAAAAAGGCTTGACACTATTTTTCACCTAGAGGAGTTTGAAGTTTGAGAACCATATGAATCATGTATACCATTAAACCCAATAAATCAATGATGAGAGATGCAATAAAATAATGGGAATCACCCATATCAAACAACACTTGCATCAATGTGGAATTTAAAAGAGCCATACCTCGCACCATGGATGGACCTGACTGATCATCCATCACAACCTGCTCAGCTTCAAACAACTGCTTACTTGCAACACTCTGTTCTTTGCTTCTACTTACAATGTGTATACTGCTTCCCTAATCCTATCAAGACATACAACCCCTGCTACTCCTGAGGATTATCACAGACACCCGACCTCATAGAATTTTGACAATACCACTGAAGGTGCCCCATCTGCATACAATTATTACATGATCAGGGTTATAACATACAATGCCTCTGGATATAGATCGTAGAACCACATTGAAAACATACATGTTTACTTCGAGGCTTTAGATGAAGATTCACTGATCATATAGTTGGATTCTGAATCATACTACCACCCTGGAAATATTTTTCCATCCTCCTCCTAAACCCAGCATTCGAGTTCCCACTATTCCCCATAGGTACAAATAATCCTCCTCTACTCATAGCCCCCAATAGATCCCTTTCATCCACTGAGGCTATATTCACCATCTCTATATAATCATACTTATATAGCACAACAATCTTGGACTGAATGTCCTGCCTCAAACCAGCTTCAAATATATGAGATTTCAACGATGTACTACCCACCACATCAGGTGAAAACCTTAATAAACTCATCAACATAGCTACATACTCTATTACCTAAAGGTTCTCCTATTTCAAATGGAATAAATCTATTGTGCGCTAAATTCTGAATGTATGAGAGAAGAATTGTTTGTTAAAAAATTCCTCAAATCCGTCCCATGTCATACCTTAGTCAGTTCTAGATTTGACCTCTAAATCCCACCACTTAAGGGAAATATCGTCCAATATATACATGGCTAACTTCACATTCAGCTCTTCCAGTGTTCCCAAGAATTAGAAGATCTTTTTCATTCTATTCAACCATGCTTTTGCCCTCTCTGGCTCTAAATCAACCCTAAATATGGGTGAATTATGCCTTTGAAATTGAATTGTTTGATCCTCATGCCTTGGTTCATCCACTTTATTTCCAATTTCCACAGCTTGGAAAACTTGCACCATACATTACACTAGCTGATGGTTCACCTAAGGCTTAAGTGCAACCACATTTTCAGCACCCTTCTCTGGTTGGTCTCTACGATGCCTACCCAGTTCCATTTCTATCAATAAAAAAACGACAATAAGTCCTTTTATTTTAGAAACATATGATTTAAAAATTCCAGTTCAATTACACTACAACTATCACAACTAGTATTTTCACAAGTTCACATTTCCCATGTTTCACTATTTTGAAAAAATCCACACTTTTTGAAAATCAACCCATTTTCAAAATACCACGAGTTTTCCATGTTTCAAATCCTTCTATTTTAAAACCCAATATAAATTTTCAAAATCAACAATTTTATATCAAACCATAATTAATTATACCCCAGTGAAATATGCATCCTAGCGGGAAGTCAATTCTACCATGCATGCCACACTCATCTCTTTGGCTACACCCATGACAATGAGATATCAAATTCCAATAAGTGTCACCAAATAATTATGTACCCAACACGTTGGTAACATGAAGTTCAAAATAAAAGGGTTATCTATGTCATTTTATTCTATGCATTCCAATTTCTGACAATCCTACACCTTTCTACCATCCTGACTCAAGGAATAGGCCAAGAACAAATGTAAACAGCAAGACCAAAGATCGACACCAAGGATCGAACAATTGCTCTCACTTGAAAGACAATGACTGAAAAAAATGATACCAATTTTAACATCTTGCCCCATCCCACTGGCTTGAGAGATCAGAGGAACTATACTTGGCATTAAGTGACATTCCCAAGGTGCCAAATGCTGAAAATAAATTCTATGTTCTTTGAGAACAAATTGGGCAATGATTTGACCTTAAGACAAAACCCACCAAACCATCCACTATCAAAAACTATATGATGCATTAAAATAAAAAAATCAAGCATGTATTACCAAAATAAAACCATGTTATTCAACAATACAACCAAAAACCAATACAACCCAACACAATATCAGAGTACTATGAGGAAGACTAAAGAAAATATCCCAAAATAAACCAAGACACACTCCACAGCTCCATACCAAGCTCTATCCTCTAAGAACCAAAAAATCTCCCAAGAATCACCCCTAGCCACTAGAAATGAGATGCTTTACCTTTACCTATGTCCCATAATACGACATAAGAAAAAGAACCCATGTGCCAAAGATTGGGGTGAGTACTATGACTCAGTAGGTTTTCCCAAAATGACTTCCTTAAACACTCCACTAGGTTAAAACCATTTTTAAATTTATATGAAGAATTTTATATAAAATATTCAAAAGTAAAACTATTACCATAAGCCAAACACACCCTTACCAAGCCACCTCACTAAAATAAAGAAACCAAGGGAAATCCAAAAAAACATGACACAATCCATTTAATCATTTACACATTAGCATAATAATTTCCATCTTGCAAAGAAATGCACAAAAAGGCAACCAAAATGGTGAAGTTTTCATCCAAACTGTTCACCCATTTTAACTAGTGGTACTTACCACCCACTTATCCTTTGATGGTGTCCCTTCCATCCACTAACCATCCCCTTATTATAGCGGTACTCCCCACCCACTTCCACACATCATTTCAAACAAGATATAACCAAACATATGGCCCACCAAGGCCAAAAAACATGTAATCAACCATTTCCATTACATGTTAATCCACTTCAATAAATCCAACATTTATTGAAAACACCCCTTAACCATTTACACGCCAAATTCCAATTTCAATAAAACAACCCCTTTAGTGAAAACCCATTTTCATCAACCATTTTCAAAAAAAAATCCCAAAAACCCATTTTAAAATCTCCTTATTCAAATTCACAATAAAATCATTTCACCAAAAAAACCCCTTTCCCGCAAAAATCCCGGAAACATCATCAAAGGTATTTCCAACCAAATTTTCACATCAAAAGACAATTAATTTTAAGCACAAATAATTAATTTTAACCAATATTCAAGTTATTGAAAATTTGAGTTGAGAGAGAAGCCACCTACTTTTAGGGTTCTGACGAAATTGACCCACAGACAATCACACCACAAATCTGGAGAATGCACCACCGAAAGTGCTCTAGATCCCCTTACCGAACAACTAGAAGCCTCAATATCAACACCCAAGACAACCCCAACCCTAGATCTACTTGAAACATATGTAGATCTAGAAAACCGAGAGGGAGGGAGATGTAGATCCAAAAGAAACTAGAATGAACCATGATAGAAGAATTACCTGAGAAGAACCGCCTTCAATACACAAAAAAATCCCCATCGATTTGCTTCCAAAATGAGTGGGAGAGCACCTTCAACCTTTGAGAACACAAAATCTTGACTGAGGCTTGAGTGGGAGTAAGATTAGAGTAAAATAGGTTATACCCGAGGGAGCCCAAATTTAAAAAAAACCTTCTTTTAAGTGGCCGTACAGTTAGTCCGCACGTTTTGGAAAATTGTGCACTAACTGTGCGCACACCACTATCTCGAGAGGAGGGGTCCACACAGTTTCCTCACATGGTTTAGAAAACCGTGTGTTGGTCGTGCGAAGCCAACTGTCTCCCCCTGTACAGTTTCTTAGAGAACCCACATGGTTTCCCCTAACCATGCTCAAACTATCCTCCCTTGGAAAAGCCTCCAAACTTATTCAAAACCATTCCAAACACTCCCAACCTCTTTCCAACTCATCCCATGCACTTTAAAGACATAAAAAGGAATAAAAAAAGATAAATACCTCAAATTTGTGGTGAAAAAAAAATGATTATTGAATGACATACATATACATTTACTATAAAAATATAATGCTTTTTTGATCATAAATCCATCATAAGAAGGATCTTCATGTAATCCTTTACAGGTCATTCGAAGAAGAGGTAATGTTCCTAAATGAGAATTTTTATATTATTTATTCTCCCATCTTATTGAAATTTTAATAATTTATGATAGTAAAATAAAAATAATATATACCATATATTGATTTTTTTTGTTAATTTAATTTATTATATCTATATCAACTTCCTTTAAATGGGAAAAATTGTCAATTGTGTGAATGAAAACTACCACATTTGGAACCGATTTAATTCATTTTCCATCACCAAATTTAAAGGATCGATATAATGATAGATTTAAAACTTTTATATGATATTATTTATATTGTTATAATTTATGATTTTTTATTTGAAATATACATTGCTAAATTATGTTCCATTAAAAATATGATAATGTTGTTCATGTGTATGGAGGACTACCACCTAAAAAAGCGATGTTATTCATTTTTTCACATACGATTTACATGGAATTCCATAAGGACAAAATTATTAGAAATATGTGATATATATGAGATGATATTGAATATTTAAAATAAATATATCACTCACATTGTTTGGTCCAAAATATTTTTTGATACCCTGAGAAGGGAAGTAAATCTGGGTATGAATATTATTTTTGAAATTCTTTCTACCCCACTAGATCTTGACCTCTTTATTATAAGGGTAAATTTAATGGATATTAATTTTTTATTTTGACATTATACTTTCTAAATTTATTTGATGATTATACCTATAATGTAATGGAATTAAGAAAGCATAAGGACACACTAATTTTGTTTGTTTCACCACTTTGGGCTAGTCTAAGGAGCATGTATCCAATAGTGTGTTTGTGAACCAAAATCACTACGATCACTACTTGTTAGTTTAGGATATTTCACTATTACCTATAATCACTATGATAACAACATTTTGAGTGGAATCATAGATCCTATTGGTTTAAAGCCAAACATAATTAGAAAGCTTACTTCTCTCTCAACTGAAATTTTCTCAACAATCCTTTAAAAAATTATTATATGGATCATAAGAATCAAGATGTTTTTCAAAAAAATTTGTGAATAATTAAGTTCCACATTTAAAAAAATTATTAATACCTCTTTACTATATATTTACTGGGAAATCCCTTTTTTTCATTATATTTACTTTTGCAAGAACCCTCTTCCTAACCGTCTCAAAACTGCCCATTTCATCTGAAGAATATCCTTATTTCTAGATACTAAAACTTTAAAATTATATTAATACAATCATGGATCTAAATAATTTTGAAGAGATAATGTTATTCTCATATATCAACCATTTCAAAAATATTTTATATCCTTCAAAATTCTTAAAACATTCCTAATACAGATCATATTTGTGAAGCTTAGATAGCCTTAACGAACTGCCACTATCTGTTAAAAAATATAATCTTATAAATAAATTCATGGAAGAAAAATAATTAATGAAAAACATTTATTAATTTATAGAATTCTTATTTTTAAGGATTTTTTGGTTTTAAACGAGTGGTAGTAGCCTATTTATAGGTTTTTCCTTTATTTCGCAAAGCTTCCAAGCTCATGACCACCATTTCATAAAAATCAAAATTATTGTTTAAGAATCTCCCTAACATTATTGGAAATTCAGGGAATATTACCATTATAAATGATTCAAATAATATTGAACCTTATCTTCATTCCTTTTTACACAACCAAATTTTATGATGCTTCAAAACTTCACAAAACACTAACCTTTAGTGAAGCACTGGGCATTGATGATACACCACAAGTTTACAAATTCCATTAAATTTTCATATTCTTGAAGGGACATCCCTATAAGTCCAATATTCAATAATCACATGTAATCTTATATATTTTGGGTCCCAAATTATTGGAAAGAATTGGGAAATGGCTCCACCATGTATACACAATTTTCTAAACTACCAACAGAGTATGTATTTCATTGTATTTGATCTTTGTGAACAAAAATTATAACCAATATATCTAGGACTCCAAAAATAAACATGGAAACATAATTTTTAAATAAAAAATAAGCCCAAAAACACTAAAAAGAATCATTTTGGGAATTTTTCTCTACACACACCCTTACCCTTTCACTCATTATGTGAATTATATCATCGGTTGTGTATTCGGAAGACCTACAACATCAAGGAAGTGATGAATTCAATTTTACTTGTCTAATTTTTATAAATTTTTCTAAAGAAGTATCTAATAATTAAATACAAATAATTTTGTATATGATGGATATATATCACAATCATAAGAACTTGAAATTTTGTGATAAAATGTGCATAAGAAAGGAAGGCAATTAACACCCTAGACAATTAATATAATGAAATATTATTTAAAAAAATATGGTAAAATGTTACAAGAGAATAATATAATATATTTTTAGTTTGAATATGGTAATGGAATAAGTAAATAACATAATTAAAACCGTTATATAAAATTTTAAATAATGGTCAACTTTATTAAAGCATGATGTATGTGACTTCTTATAAATTTAACTTCATTAAGACATATCCTTATGTTATGAACATAATTTATTTTATAGTGTAAATATGGGCTATTTTACATGTAATATCATGAATACTTCCAAATTCACGTAATTTTTTGTTTTAGTTGAATTATTCAATATAAGGGGATTTCACATGAAAATTACTAAGTGGCAATGAATTACCTAACTCTATTTATTATAATTGGTGTACAATACTTCAACATTTACTTTTCTATTCTAAGATTATGTGTGTAATGAATTTTGAATATCATGGGATGTATTTAAAACATTATTATATAGACTCACAATTGATACACATAATATATTAATTGATTAATTCTCACTTCATCATTTTATCATTGTAAGGAAATTCATATCAATTTTATTTTCATTTATATATGTTTGTTAATACAAACCTATACACTTTTATGTGGTTTATATACATTCGATTTGATATATTTAAAATTAATACCTATTTATTCATGATATATACTATTTCAGTTCAATTTTATCCACATTCATTGTATCATGTATGTGAATATTGCATAAACTATATACCATTCTTACATATAATTTTTATTTTGAAATTTATTTTATTAAATTTGGAAATATTGAAAAATTCATGTTCTTTAATTAATGGTGATGTTTTTCGGTAAGACATTTTATTCAAGAATAATATTTATTATTCAATATATATTGAATAAATTTGACATAAAATGATGGTTGGGATCTATAATTTTATATCCCCTCAACGAATCAACATGTATCATGAGATAAAATAGTTGGAAAACCTAAACAGGTTTCTACCAGTGGATATAAAACATATAATTAATGGAATTAAAGGTTGAGCTATCATGATATTTTGATTTATCGAAATAAAATAATTAAGCTTTTTCTTTTTTGATAATTTAGTTATTATTTTCATCATTGATATTTTCACAATGACATTATCTATGGATGTATTTCATTATTATTTTCTAGTTAATGTAATGTGTGTTCAATTATTTAAAATTTCACATTTATTATTTCTTTCATAATTATGATATCCATATTATGGATTAAATGAAATGTATTTTTAGTTATTTATCAGTCCATATTTATATATATTTGTTGATTCATGATATCTTCCCCTATATTTATTACATAATTAGATTTTTAACTAGCTGTTATTTTGTTTCCTTTCCCTAGGATATGAAGAAGAAATGTCTAAATATGTTTTTAGGGATTAATTTCATTTCATTTTATTATGTATAATGTTATTTTTTATATTACAAATTGTAAATGAATATCATGTATATACAGAGTTATCAATAACATTTGAACTAATATATATTTTTGGATTTGAAACCCTGGTGTATATGTCAATGTAATAATGTAGGCACTGGATACATGTTACTGGAGTGAGGGTACTCAATGTTTTCATCAAAGGAAGTATAATAAAAACCTTTGGAACTAGATTAATTAAAACATATATTATGTTACATAACCCTATGATATAATTTTTTGATAAGTATAGACAAAAATCCTAATGTTTTGTTATGGTAATTTGGCTTTTTTCTAACAATACGTCCTTGTATGGATATTACAAATGGATTTAGTTCTAGAATAGATGTAGCAATGGGTAATAAATTCGAAAATAGCATATTGGGATAAACCAATCGACACCTGTTGTATGAAAATGGGCCTTACTATGAAACTAGTTTAACACTCATTGGGGATAAAATTAGGTTAATTGATATTTTTTTATAAACCATTATGAAGGATGTGAAAATAATAATATCCCTAAAAAATGTAGTTTATGATTCTGAGATTAACAATGAATACATTTGTAATTCTGGTAATATGTTACACCATATTTTGAATTGGAAATTATGATATCAAATTCATAATATTATGATATTATCTCATATATTCTATTATTTATAAATATATATTTGAAGGAATAAGGGTATCAATACTTATTTAAAATTTGGAGATTATTGAGCTAAGGAAGACAATATAACTGTTATTAGAAGTGAGTAAATTATAACTATATTATTCAAGCCTAATAATTTTATGAAAATAAATATTCCTAGATGTTAAATTCTATTGGATAGTGTTATTATATTATTTTGTATCACTTTATTTAAAAGAATATTCCATCATTTTGTGGGAATAATAATCCAATGTTAGATAAGAAATGGATTCAGTCTCATAAGATGATATTTCAGGCAAGGGTTGTGATGAAAATGAAAAGGATACACATTAAGGGTATTGTATCAATGGTGATGATGATCAATGGTGTTCATTGATCTAGAATACTAGGGAGGAATAATAGACAAAACTCGTGGAATGTAAACCAATTAAGGATTCATTCTTTGAAAAATATTCCCCTCATGAGAAACCAATTGTAATGAATAAAATTCTACTCATTATAAATAGAAAGGAAGAATAAGTTGCTTCTAAATATGATTATTCCTTTACAATGTTATATAGCCATGCTATATATTACATATGCAACACGAAGTGAAATATGGATAATTTATTTGATGGTATTAATCCAAGTCTCTAAATCCACAAGTATCTCAATATTTTTTTATCATATGATGAAATATATTTATATTCCATAAAAATAGAGAATTAATTATCCAGATCATACTTATTAAAGAGAAATCAATAAATTAAGACATTATCTAAACTCCATGAATAAAGAAATGCATCAATATAGAAGAGGAGGAAACAACTTATTCATCCATGTGAAAATAGTTGAAAGAATCACCATAGGAAATACATGAATGAATTGAGATTTTTATATAAGTTTATTGATAAGAGTAAATAGGATTAATATTGAAAAGGGTAGAATAAGAACACGAACATAACACTAAAACTAAGGTGATATGAAGAACTATGCAAAAAATCCCCCAATAATCAAGGAAATCCACCACAAAATAATCTAAGGAGAGAAGGAAAATATTATTCAATCACTACAGATGGGGTGGAATTAAACAAATGACATAGTTATGGGTAGTTTAATCCTATATTAAAATATTTTTAATTATTTATTATCTTTATTAACCTCTCACACATTTATATATACCTAGTTTACATTGAAAATTATATATTTCCCTTTTAATTTTTGATATGAGTTCTTTTAAAAACTCCTTGTGGAAGTCTCAAGGAAAAATTATGTGTTAGGATGTATGCATTGTTACAAAAATACATAACTTGTGTACTAATATTATTATTATATCAATGTTTTCCACTGATATAATAATTGGTATGAATATGGTTTCAAAATTATACGAAAACATTTATTACAAGAAGGATATTACGATTCATGATGAACATATAGAAATACTTATCTTTAGAGTAACGACTCCATCATCTGAGTCCTGACTATATCCACCACTAATAGGTCTTCTGATTGAGAATTATATGTAAGAATAGAAAAAATAATTATGGATGGAGAAGGTTATAATAAAACTAAGGATGTAACTATTATATAGGAATACATTTATATATTTCCATAAGAATTACATAGACATACACCAGATCATGAGGTTGAGTTTTTCATAAATTTAGTCAATGATGTAAGATCAATAACCCCAGACCCCCTATAGAATGGATACAATGAAGTTAGTGGAGTAGAAGAAACAAGTAGGGGAGTTGTGTGATAAGGGATTTATACACCCTATTATTTAACAATGGGTAGCCCCAATTCTATTGAATGAAAATAAATATATATAAATGAGTGTGAATTGATTATATAGAAACCAAGGCTATTGTGATAAAGAAAAAGTATCTTCTTCAATTCATTTATGAATTCTTTGATCATCTTCATGAAGGTTAATATTTTATTGAAAATGAACTTCGATATGGGTATTGTAAATGTGAGTAACAATAGAATACATTTAAATGAAATCATTATGAATTCTATATAGACATTATGAGTTTATAGTAATTACATTTTTATTGACTAGTATATCCTATTTTTTTATGTATCTAATCGAATGAGTATTCAAGGATTATATTGATTTTTTTTATGGTATTCAGGGATGATATAAAAAGTTATTCTAAAACCTATGAGGACCATGAAAATTACATAAGGATCGTTATTGAGACTCTTAGGGAAAATTATTTATATGGGAAATTTAGTAGGTGTGATTTCTTTCTTCATAAATTGTATTTTATTCTCCATTTTATCTCTAATGAAGTTATCTCAGTTGATCCCATGAAGAAAAATAAAGTCAGATAATGGATTACACAAATGAGTATAACTAAGGGACATAGTTTAATTTGTTTGGATGGGAAGTATTAGTTATTTGTTCATAATCTTTAAATATTGGATAACCCCTTACACGAGAATACATATAAAGGGGTTATATTATTTTTCACAATGGAATGTCAATTTTTTTTGATAAATTAAAGAATATATTGTTCAATGATCAAATTTGGAAATTAGTGTTAAGAAAAGATGTGTTTTTTATATATAGTGATGCATAAATAAAATGAATAGATTGAAACCTTACCAAATTAAAAAGGTTATTACATATTCATCAAGCTAATTGATGATTTTATAAAATAACTATCCATCCCAAGATATTTATTTGGAAGATATAAAATTTTCATTGAGTATATGGAGTCATCGTCTCTATAGTGAAATAAATTATATACACTTAGAAAAAAAGGTCTAAAATACAAATTTATATAGAAAGATACGAACAGGTTGAAAGGAAATGGATTGTGCTACTCAAGTACCATGATTTATAAATAAAATACCACAAGTGGAATGAAAATAAGGTAGTAGATTCATTAATTAGGAATGATATTAGAGTTCTAAAAAAATATGGATTGAGAGGGATTGCATGTTCATAGATCTATTAAATCAGAAAATGGGAATTATTAAGGAATCGAAGAAATCATTGATTTTTCAAATTATAGAAAAACCATATTTATTATAAAATATAGAAAGTTATTAAACTAATGGTGATAATTTTCTAAAGAAAATAAATTCATTGAATGATTGGAATATTGAATAATTTCATTGTGAATGTGGAATACCAAAATTTGGAAAGATAATATGTGTTCAATAAATACATCATATAAAAATTTAATTATAGGATGAAGCTCATAACATTAAATATTATTTTCTCCATGGTAACACCATTATGTATAGGACTTTTAGGGAACATTTTTGGTAGGACACCATGATGTGGGAAATTGGGAATTATATATCATGATGATTGATTTTTAAATATTTAAAGGTTGAGACAAAGTATCCTAAAGGAGTAATAGAGCCTCTTCAAATTAATTTGTGAAAAATGGGATGTTAGTAGTATGGTCTTTGTTATAGACTACCAAAGACTCCATGATAGAATGATGAAATATGAGGTATTATTGATCACCAAACCAAATTTTCACCATTCCATGCTATAAGAGAAGATTTATCTCCTGATCACCTCATAAGGCTCTTTATTAATGAACTTTAATAGAATTAGGTAACACCTATTTTGATGGTGGATGATCATGATACCTATTTTGCATCAAAATAATGGTAGAGTCTTAAAACGACTCTTGGTAATAAGCTTTATTTGAGCTCAACCTACTATCCTCAAACTCATATATTGTGTTAAAGGACTATTAAAAAAATGGAATTCATGTGGAGTTTTTTGCTCAAAGGGCGTTCAATTTATATTGTATTAGTATTTTTTATTGGTATAATTTTCCAAAAATAACAGTTACCATTCTTGTATTCAAATGGATATATAAAAATCATTATAAAAAAAGAGATTTCATACTCTAACTTGTTGGGATAATGTTAGTTAATAAAAACTTATAGGACTAGAACCTTTTGAAGAGGAAAAAATAAATGAAACGATTATCTATGTTCAAATTTATGTAGGTAAAATTAGGATATAGTTTAATACAGATAATTAATGGAGGGATTTAGAATTTTATATGGGAGATCATGTTTCCATTAATTTTTATCCGTGGAATGGTTTTATAAGGTTCATAATGAAGGGAAATATGAGAAATAGTAATTTTATACAATTTTAAATATTGATAATAATTGGATTTATTACTTATCATGTGGAAATTCCACCAAGTCTCTCTAATATACTAGTTGGGTTCTATATATCAAAATTAATGAAATACATGGTAGAAGAACCCCATGTTCTCACCTATAATTAGAAAGAATTGGAACACGATCCATCTTATTGTGAAGAAGCCAACTATATTTTTTCTACTATGTAGAAATTATTTAGGGATTATATGACTCTTCTTGTAAATGTACTTTTGGGAAATCAAAAAATAGAGGAATCAATGTGGGAACTAAAGGATGTTACACAGAAGAACTACACTCATATGTTTAGAAGATATTATCCATGAAATTTTAAGGATTAAATTTATTTAGGAAGAAATAATTTAACACCATGAGACTATATGAAATATTTTATTATGAATAAATTATATCACTTCTATATATTGAAATGAACATAACACTAGGATTAATTAAAATGTTATACCCTCTTAAAATATTATTTAAACTTGACCATTATAACCTGACCATTAAATTGGAGGGTATGAATGAGTCTAATAAAATTTTGAGAAATATATATTTTTTATATGCCTATATTGGTTATATATTTGTTATAAATAAAAACAATATTCTTTTTAAGGTAAAATAAATGTTTTATGAGAAACTATATTTTTTTCAAAGAAAATGGTTTCATCGCATCTTGAGTACTTATGATAGAATTAATTTATAAATAATTTAT
This sequence comes from Viscum album, assembly GCA_963277665.1. Taxonomy (NCBI): domain Eukaryota; kingdom Viridiplantae; phylum Streptophyta; class Magnoliopsida; order Santalales; family Viscaceae; genus Viscum; species Viscum album. The sequence continues at coordinate 1,797,643,355 of OY728120.1, forward strand.
AAAAGTTATTTAATAAAAATTACTTTATTTTTTAAATAATCATATAAGTATATGAATTTGGTATTGTTTTGAATCTTTTCTAAAATGATTTATTTTTTATGAATACTGAAAAATATTGAATTTTCTTGAAAACTACATTTTCATTTTAATTATTGATAAAGTTAAATTTTATATTTAATTTGTTTTAATGTAAAATTAATTCAATTATATAAAAATTTAAGAAATTTACGTTTTTGGGTTCAATTTTATGTTCAATTTCAATTTGAAAACATTCCATACTTAGAAGTATTTTCTTTATGGAAACCTATTTTTTCATCATGTCTATGAGTTTAATTTTTAATTGGATTTATCCATATAAATGAAATTAATTTTAATAAATTTATTTAATATTTGTAATAAGAATAATTTATTTTATTTAATAAGGTCAAATTAATTTTTTACCATCATTAATAGTATAAGTAGTAAAAATTAATAACTGTGGTTAAGTTAAAAACTAAATTTTCAGGGGTTAAAAAAATATAATGGTTAAATGTCTTACCAATGTGTCCAAAACCCATTTTATGACATTATTTATACATTATAACATATATGGATCTATAATAATCTACTTTTTTGGATTTATTCATGATAAAAATGTGAGTATAAATGTTGGTTTTCAAAAATTCCATGTGTGTCCTCCCCCACCATTTAATGTCCACCAACTCTCAACCACTATTCACACTCCCAATGTCCTTTTTTAAGGAAATTACCTTACCAAAAAACTTCCCTAATTTCATAAACTCTGAATATAATCCTTGATTTCATCAAAAATAAAACAAAGGAAGTATTTTTGTGTAAACCTATATAGGTCAGCTGAAGAAGAGGTAATGTTCCTAAATAATCATTTTTTATTCTTATTCCACATTATTAAAATATTATTAAATTATTATAGTATAATAAAAATAGTATATATAATATATTAAAATGTTTTTATCTTAATTTAATTACCTATATCCATCTCATCATACATTAAATTGGAAACAAAAAATTTCATCATATGTATGGTGGAATACTATCTCATGAGCCTATTTAATCCATTTTCTATCACAAAATTTAAATGATTGATACAATGATATATTTAATCCATTTATATGATATTTATGATATTTTATACTTCCCGAATATTAAAAGAACATATGCATTTTTAAGTTCACTATGTCTAAAATACGATAACCTTGCTTCTGGGTATAATATTCAAGCACCTTGCAAAGCGATGCGATTCATTTTTCTAATACACATGGGGGAAAAAGTAATAAAAGGATCATATATTATATTATAAATATTAATATAGTTCTGTTATATATTAATTACTTTCTTAAAAACATTATAAATTACATTAATTTATGTTTCACTGATGAAAAGTTTGAGGTAAGGAACTTTTTATCGATTTCACGTCATGGAGGAATATTTTAATGTTATGCACATAATTTATATTATATTCCAAAATACAATCCCTTTAACAAGTAATATCATTGATAATTCATATTTTAATTTTTTTACGTTTTAATTTGAGTTATTTTATGTATGGTGATTTGTATTTTAAATTACTAGGTGGTAAGGAATTTCATAACATAATTTCTTTTCATTGGGTTATATTACTTAATTAAGTTCTATGATATTGTATGATTATTTTTGTAATGAATACCTTATATTATTTTTAAAATTTTCTTTTGTGGAATTGAATTTTATACACATATTCAATTCATTGATTATTTAGCAATTTATTATTTTTAGCATCATATATACTTTCATCTCAAATTCCAACTCATTGAGACATATTTTTTAATATAAATATATTCACTTTTTTGGTGTATATACATAACCTGTGACATATTATAGATGAATAAATATTTATTAATGATAGTTAATGTTTACATTCATGTTTATCCATATTATTTATGTCAAGGATATGAATAATTACTAAAATGTATACCATTCTTATATATGGTATTTACATTGAAAGTTATATAATTGAGTAAGGAAATATTGAAAAATACATGTTCTTTAATCAATGGCGATTTTTATTTATAATACATTTTAATCAAAAATTAAATTGATTACCCAATATATTAGGAATTATTGGTACATTGAGTGACATTTAACACCAAAAATTTAATATCTCCTCAATGCATCAAATGGTCTCATGAGAAAAATTAGTTGGCTAAATTAAATAGTGTTATACTTGTAGTTTTAAACTATATTGTGATAGGAATTTACATTGGAGGTTTCATTATGCCTGTAATCATTAAATCTAATAAATAATCATTTACTTCATTAACTATTCAATAATTATTATTATCCATGACATTTTCACAATGATATTATTTCTGGATACATTTGATTACAAGTTTATAGATTAAATGGAATGTGTGTTATTTTATTTACCTTAGTATAATTATTAATCTATATCTAATTATGATATCCAAGTTATTAATAAACTTAAATGTTTATTCAGTTATTTACATTTCCATTTTGATCATTATTTATTAATTAATGATAGCTTATGCTATACAAAAATCTTACTAATAATTTTAGTTAAAAATTATTTTTTTCATTCCCTTAGATATGAATAAGTATGCATTAAATGACTTTTCAAGGATATAGTTCATTTTTTTATGTATTATATTTTATTTTATTTTCCTAATGTAAAATGGTATTCATGTATGTGTCTGGTTCTAGAAAAATGATATAATGGTTGTTACTTTGGATTTCAACCCCTTATATATATTAAAAAATAATAAAGAAAGAAAAAAATCAAGTTTACTGAAGGAGGGGTTGTTACAATGAATTTGGTAGTAGAAAAAGTATAAAAACTTTAGTGTATACATTTACCATTGCAAAGAACACCCTCCTTTAGATCTATTATTAAGGACCTTATATTTGTCCTTTTGTGAATACAAGAATATATAAAACATGTATAATGATGTAAGGGGTAGATTTCGGTGTTGCCTAGTTTATCCAAATGAAATTAGAGGTTTGTTGGAGTGAGTGGAGGATGTTCCCTTTTAAAATTTAGGAGAAGTTCTATTTTGGTAAATAGAGAATACGGTTGAATAATGGGAGGTCACTCTCATCCCATGTGCCTCCAAAATTAATAAATAATGGATTTATGGGAATATATAGTTGATCCACACCTCAAATTTGTTTTTATAATTTTATTCATTATCCTTTATGTTTACTTACTTTTACCATTTTAGTTTTCACTACACTAGGTTGTTTATTTATTTATTTATATAGGTAATTAAACTTTTAAGAATAAAAATATATGATCCTTATTATATAATTTGGACCTAATTATTTTAAACACAAAATAAAAAATATATAATAATATTACTATGAATATGGTAATTTAATTTCCACACATGCATATAGAACATGCAAAACCCTATTTTATCTTTACCATTGTAATTAATTTTTATTATTTTGACTATTAATTATGAAAAAAACTTATTTTTATCTTATTACCTAATTTTTGTTTATATTATTTTAAGTTTAGAATCAATTTAAAAAATTTAAATTCATAAAAGTGGGATAATTTAATTTAAAATTAAACCTACAAATGTGATGAAAATGTGGGTTTCCAAGGGACAAGTTATCATAAGTTTTAAAAAAAATTAAATAAAAAATTTATGAAACATTTATAATAATGAATTAAATTGGACTAATAGTAATATAATTGAACTAATTTTAATTTTAAAAAATATTCAAAACGAAATTTTAATTTTTAAATTATTAAAACCAAAAATTATTTTTCAATAAAAATCTTTATGGTTCACTATTCCTCAAAACATTAATCTTTAAAAAAAATTATAAAAAATTTACTCTGAGATATTTTTCATATTTTGATTCAAAAATTGATGCATTTTTTTTAATATACATTTTCTAAAATAAAAAAATTAACTTATAAATAAGTGTGCGACATGACCTTTTTTAAGAAAAATACATTATTTAAGTTTAGTAATTGATTTATTCTTATCCCATGACTAGAATAATATTTGAAAAATGATACAAATCTTTATTGACTATATTGTATTCACATTTCATTAAAATCCTTCAATAATATTGACTAATTTAATTTATTAATATAATGACAGATTACAAAAATAAAAATGGTTTTTAAAAAACAATATATTTTAAATTCAGTTGATTTATATTTTTATTTGCAATAAATTTATTACCAATATAAATGTGTAAAGCATATATTTTTCAAAATTTAGTTTTATTATTCATACCTTCAAATTTAAATACTAGGTTATAAGTATCACAATAAATAATAATATCAAAATATTTTATCATGGTAATTTGTAAACTTGGTTTTGCGTGTAATACAAGATATCAATGCAATTTATGTTATTTGATAGAAATATTTAATAAATTATTAGTGTGTTGAATTCTCCCCAATATAATAAATATTTTCTAAAATTTTATCATGGGATCTGTAATCAAGGGTTTGAAAATTTGAAATTACATTTTTGAAATTCAACTTATGTAGATGGGGTTAATAAAACTTCCTCTTTAAAAGAGAGAAAGGTAAATAAATGTTCATCTAAAATAACACAATATTGGGTTTCCAAATAAGATAAAATTATTGGTAATTGAAAATGTTAGCAATAAAAATAATTTAACACCAAAGAATCAATAGAGTGTGATAGGGAAAATGATCATAAGAAAGTTAATCACCACATAACCATAAATCTATGATAAGATAAAAGTCCACTGGTTCATTTGAAACTAGATTAAGAGTAAAACATTTTTTTTTCTAAATATCCTTTTGATAATGATTTCTAAAATTTTAATATGAAGATATGTTACTTTAGAAAATATACTTACTTGATTTTTATCCATTTTATATGAACAATATCATCATTTGGTTGTTCTTCGATAAATTTCTACTTTAACTCTTACTTTATGAAATAAAGATGAATTTCTCATTCTAGAATCCCTAACACAACACAAGATACCTAAATTAATGATAATTCATTACTTATATCTCTAGTTATTATCAAAACCAAAATGATTATTAGATGTTATCCAATATAGATAAATTTTCATATGATGAAATAATACATTAATCTCTAAAACACCACCCAATGACAAATTAAAACCACTTCGTTAATGGTTATCATTATCCCCCTTAGAAAATTTTATATTTTATAAAGAAGTTGACAAAATTTGAAAAATAAAATTAACATTTCTCCACTAAATTTCATAAAGTAGATATTAATTTTCACATAAAATATATACAGATACCATAGTTATATATGTTACTTAAACATGGTAACAAACCAAATTAGCATAGAACATAAATGAAAACATACATGTGTCCTTATTCTATAAAAAAACGAAATTTTTTTTAATATATTCCCCAAATAAAATCATTAAAATCTATCAATGATAACATAAACCACATTTTTTCAAATCAGTAATCTATTCCAAGGTCCTCAATTATATCTAATTTACATTATCCATATCAATCAACTATTTTTATCAACTAAACAAAATTATCACAACGTCCAAAACATATTAAGGTTTATCATTCCATTAAATATGTCTTTTCTATAAAATATCACCTTTACATTTAGTAAAGTATATAGGTCATCATAACCATTTATAATATTTTTATGAATTCTTAATAAAAAATTTCAACAAATAAACCTTAATGTCTTGTGATTCATATAAAATAATTCTTTAGTTCAGATACATAAAAACTTCAATAATTTTTCTTCATTCACTAACTATTAACTTTTCTTCATCGTATTATTCTTTTACACATCCTTCTATTCATATTTCTTTTTTAGTTTATTCACTATACCAAGATACAAAATTACTTGTATAACTTTTCTAATCATATTCTGAAGATTTACACCAACGACATATATTTTTATAATTTCCATAAAAACCAAATTTAGAACATTAAACCATTCATGATGTATGACGGAATTAATTTTTCTCATCTACTACAATATTTAAACTATTCATTATCCTTAGTAATTACTAACTTTGTGCCCTTACACTACACATATATAAAATCTTCTCTTCCACTAGAGACATTCCATTGGGCGATTCCTCACATATTCTAAAAAAATTAATCTGAATATTCTTTCCTCCATGGTCTCCACGATACTAAGCCTCAAAAAAGTATATACATATCATCATTTGTGACCTGGAAAGTTTTTTATGGTGTATGTTTGTAATCATATATCTTGATAACCGATTAAAAAAAATCACAATATCTATCACTCCAATTATCCTCTAATTTTCATTCCCATCAACAGATTTTCTATCTCATTCAACATTACTAAAGTTCCATCTGTATCCCAACATAGTGTTAGATCTAATATTTATAGTAGGAAACTATATAATCATGAAAAATAATATATAACATGTCTAAATAAGGACACCTTACATTCAATATATGAAACCCATGTTTTTTATATGAAATCCATGATCATCATATATTCGAATCCTTTATTTTCGTTCAAAAAGAATATATAGATTACCCAAATAATGTCCCCCACGAGATTCAATATAGGCTTATAGAAATGATCATTTGTTTGTACTAGGTGATGATCATGTCAAAGATTAATGATCATTTTTTAGAGTTATTACACATATGTATAATCGTACCAAAGCCACAACTACTTTTAGTATCCAGACAAGGATGTAATTTATTAGAATATCAAAAAATATCTTCATTACCAAGAATTTATGATGATATCTTATACATATAATTTCCCAATGTTTTTCACCAAATTATTTAAACCCTAATATAAAAATGTTGACTAAACCTATTATTTGATACTAACTATAATTACCTAGGATTTTCACAGATATATATTACTTATTTTTTTTATTAATATTCAATATAATTCAAAAATACACCATGATGCCTATATATGTTTAGTTTCACTAGAGAGTAGATTCACAATATTCTTAATTCATAAATTATCTTCAATGTCTCCCACAAATTTCATACCATTGTGTACCCCCTTTTAGAATACCCTACTTAAAAAAATTTCTTTAGAACATTGATAAATTAAAAATAAGAGAAGGTGAGATCAGATTCCGAATAATGGAAAACAGGGGTGATATCACTGATCACTTAGTCATAACATTATAATAATGGTATAGAAACATGAACATAACATTTGAAACCATACATTATGTAACATAGATCATAATCCTGAATCATGGAATAAATTTGAAAGATCATAAGAATTAAACCATAAATGAAATCAATAAACATGATCCAAAATTTCACAACATTGGAATAAGAATGGAAAAAATATAAAATCATGAAATTTGTAAAATGTATAAATAAAATTAGTTTCACTCACTATGTCAAGAAAAAGAAATAATTACTTCATAGAAACTTATAGAAATGAATCCCAGTCACACACAACCTTATGTAATTCAAACTAGTCCATACACAAACTTATGTACATATAACCAAGCCAAGAAAAATGGTTATTGAAGTAAAAACAGGTCCATGTATACATTTTTGGAAAAGCAATTAGGTTCACGTGTAACATAATTAATTTATGAGCTATAAATTTGTACACAATGCACTGGAGTATTATATAATATGGGGATCTCCTATCATATAATAAAAAGCATACAAATGTTTTCCACAAGGTCATAAAAAATTCTTCATATAATGACATATAGAAAATAGTTTCATAATAATTTCAAAATGAATTTGTTTGGAAAATAAATTCTTTTCATAAAAATATTCCATCAATTCATTATATCATTAACCATGTAAATGGTATGGATTTCATAATTATTTCAGCAAGGTATAACCTATAAGGAAGAATTAGAATTAAAAAAACCTCAAGTAATCATAATAAAAAACCATATAAATAATGAATAATGATGATATAATTGAATATTATCTCTATTAAATATTGAGAAACATCAAAGGATGTAATCTTAGATTGAAAATTATTTTAAAAGATCACTTGGAATATTTCTTTTAGAATACACCATTTTCTATTTGAAATCACTTATTTAAAATCTAAAAATTACACATATATTATAGAATTTTTTTCCTTAAATAGATCCCAAAATTAATGTAAAGGGTACTTCAAATAGTTGACTGTTTATGACCATGAAAAAAACTATTTCATTCCATGTATGTTAAATAAAATAATCCTTGCACATTCTAGGTGAAAAGTTACTCATTCGGAAGCTGAAAAATAAATTCTTTTTCATTTTTTTGTAAAAATAAAAAAAGTTAAAAATTACTTTAAAAAATAATTATATAATATTAAAATGGTTTTTTATTATTTTTATATAAAATGTGAACATGAAAGAGAAATGTTTTTTGAAAAAAGAGAGATATGAATAAATTTTTCTGCAAAATTGTTATTTCAAACTATTTTGATCATAAAGGAATGAAAATAAAATTTTTACATGTATTTTACATAAATAAATAGTGTATAATAAAATTAATGATTTTATTAAGATATTGGTCTTATGATTTCATCATAAGATTCATAATCATAAACAATCCCAATAAAAATAATGTTGTAAATTTAAAAATTTACCACTTTGTTACATTTCAATATAAGACCTAATGAAATAAATAACCATATATGGAAATTTAAATCACATAATTTTCATGAGAAGAATAAAAAATTTCATTCATTTTAAGAATATAAAGAACAAAAAAGTAACATGTGGTTTATAAGCCTTAATTCCCATGATAATAAAAGCGAGATGAAAATATATTACCTCATGTCTCGAATTCTTTTATACACATTCAAAACTCTTGTATAAAAGATATAGGTTTATTATAAATCCATTCTATAACCATAAAAATACATATCATAACATATATTATTTAATTATAAACATTTACAATGGGTTTATTAAAAATTATTTGTTACAATTGATGTTCTGGGTGATAAGTGCTTTGTTTTTTCAAGTATATATAGGGTAGATAGTTTTGATCCTTGTACATTTATTCTAGTAACATTTTATCTAGAAAGTTAGTAATGATATAAATATCATATATATATTTATTTAATACATATACAAAGTCATCCATAATAATTAGTGATAGTGAAATGAATTATATTATTCATAGATATGGTATACCATATGTATGCATGAATGATGTCTTCATTTTATCGACGATTGAAACAAAATAAATTTAAATGATATATAAACATTAAAATATACTTTATATGTAATATATATAATATTATTCATTAAATATATCCTTATTACTATCCATTTCAAAATAAAATGAAATATGAGTTACATTTTATTTTGGAGGTGGTAGTCCCCACGTACTCCTATGAAATATTATAATTATACATTGGATTGGAAGGAGAGAAGGTAGACCAGATATTATAAATAAAAGAGAATATGTTTTCACTAAATATCCTATAAATATATTAAATTCATCATTATATCAACCCTTTAGAGTTAATTATGGAAAAAATTACATTAGCTCGTGAGGCGGTATTCTAATGTACACACGATCAATGATTTTGGTTCACATTTGATTGAAGAGAATACTTATATAGGTTATAAAATAAACATTATAATTTTGTTGTATATGTTATATTATTTTTATATTATTTTGGAATTATTAATACACTATTTAAGGTGTTAATAAAAGAAGTTAAAAAAGAATGATCTTTTTGAATAAAATTACATTTTTAGAACAACCTCATTTGGAAGTGTTATTAAGGACCCTAGGGATGATATTTTGGGAATAAAGGAAGCTCAGGAAAACGTCTATATATTTTTGGGAGATATTTTTTTTGGGATTTGTTAAGATATATGGCTTAATTGGTTTGATTATTTTAGGGGAATAAGATCAGTTATATAATTAAGGAGGAGTAAATTTTTTGTAAATATACAAAAATATTCCATAATGGGAAGTAACTCTCTGACCATGTTCCTTTAAAAGTGAAAAATTACAGTGTGTAGGGAATACACGGTATATCCAATCCTAATTTTTTTAACATGTAATTACTTAAATTTGATGTTTACATAATTTTACCATTTTTGATTTCACCATGATAACCAGTTTTTAAATTTATTTATATAGGTGATTTATCTTATAGGTATAAAAAAATGATCCTTGTTAGATTATTTTTTTCTAATAGTTATAAATATGAATCCAAATTTATTAACTACAAGTAACATTTTGTGGATAATTTATTTCTGGAACAGCACGTGTAACAAGAAAAAACATTTTTTACCTTAACCAAGGAAATTAATTTTTATTATTTTACTATTCATCATGACCAAAAATTATGTTAATATTTTTACCTAATATTAATTATTCAGATTATAAATATGGAATCAATTATTCCAATTCAATTAACATAATTTGAATAATTTAATTTATAATTAAACCTAGAGATGCGATGAATTTTTTCCAAAGAAATGGTATTTATATGTATGAAAAGTTATTATAAGAAAATTGAGAATAAAATTTATTCCACTGACCTAAATTAGATTAATAATAATATAATTTAACTAATTTAAATTTTAAATAAATTTTGAAACAAATTTTAATTTTCTAAACACTGAAAATGGAAAGGATTTTTTTGAAAAAAAAATTAGTATTTCTATTATTCATCATAAAATTAATATTTTCATAAAATGATCAAAAATTCACTCTAAGATAATTTTTAACTTTTTTATTTTAAAAATTGTGTTTTATTAAATAATTTTTTTTGGAATTTGGAAAAATTTAATTTTAAGATACGTTCTTGATGAAAACATTTTTTGGAAAAAATATTTTTAAGTATAAAACTGTATTTATTATTATCCCATCTTTAGTAAAATATATGAAGAATGAATTTTTATTAAATTTATATTATTTAAATTTCATGAAAATAATTTTAAAATATTTATTAATTTAATTTATTAAGTTAAAAAGACATTTTTCACATCAAAATGGTTTTTTAGAAAAAAAACAATTTTTTTATTTACTTTCAAATTAGTTCATTTTTCATTTTTAATAAATTAATAACCATTGAACATGTGTACAATATAAAATTTAAATAATTTATTTAATAAAAATATTACACTAAAATTTAATGATTAGGTTATAAATTCAAAATTATATAATAATATCATAATATTACATCGTTGTTCGATTAAATTCTATGTTTCATGTATCAAAAGCTGTTAAAGAAGATAAATTTTTTTGAAAAACCAAATTTTTTAAAATGTCCATGTTTTACAATATAATTTCATTATCCTTTTATATTCATGAGTATGTATTATGAATATGTGATGTATGGTTCAGTTATTGTCCTCTAATGAATTAGATACTGTTTAATGATTTTAAGATTGAAGGGTACTCTTGAGGCTATCTTAATCTCAAGAGGGTACACAAGAGGTTATCCCAAGTTCAAAAGAGGGTATAATGAGGTTATCCTAAACACATAGAGGTAAAACCAATGGTTCTTTCATGTCCAACAAGTTATGAATATCTTGGTATAAAGCATTGAGAAATTATTTATGTTATTATGATTATGAAACAATTTTTATTCTAATAATTATGTCAGGTTATTATGATTATGATATGATATCATAGTCCTTAATATATGATTTTTTATTATTAATGTCTTATTAAATTCCGATGGAATATTCCATGATTATGATCTATGAATTATTAGGTTTGAATTGAAATTTTTTATCTAATATTCTCCTCCACTTATGATCGTGTTATTTTACATGTGATAGTTGATTGTTTTATCCTACAATCATATTTACTGAGAATCCAATCTCGCCCATTTTTTGTTTCCTTTACTAGGTTATAAAGATAATTTTTATGTAGTGAATTACCGAGAAGATAAAAATTGATAAGAATAGTTTTGGTTATTCTGATGTTATTTTTTTATATAAGATAATTAAGTACCAAGAATCCATAGAGAAAAATTAAGGTTCTATAGAATGTATTTCAATTTCCAAAAATCCAATTTACGTGTTAGTGGGAACCAAACAATAAAAAATTAAAAAACATAACAGAGAATCCCAATTCAAAAAACCAAAACAGACAACTGACCCACTACATTAAAATTTTAATGTTCTAGGTCATGTATTATTATGAAATGTTTTTAATATTAATATTATATGATTGAATATTTATATATGTATTGTTTAGGCTTCCATATATAAAATCATATAAATGTTTAGTAATTTTTAGATATTATTTTTTGAAATATTTATAAAGAATTATTTGGAAAAAACAAAGTGTAGGAGAATATCCTAAGTAAGAAAAGAGTGTGGTTTTCATGAACAATACATCTTGGTCGGTATACTTGCATGTGGATGTGGCTATGGCACTACAAAATAAGAAACAATTATCATTGTTTATAGTAACTATTGTAAAATATATCTAGTTAAAAAAATATAATATATCATGAGTTTAATATAACCATCGATATAAATTTTTATTTCAACAATTAATGGTGGTTTCAACTAAAATATCGATTAATGTTAAAAAAATCCAAAAATTTTCCACTTCCCTACTCCCTCACTGTGACCCTAACCCCTATCCCCCCTCCCATGACCACCACCCCTCACCTCCCTGGTGGTGGGCCTGACCCCACCACCTCATCAGAGACCCCATGTCCCCCCCAATCTGTCCTACCTCTGTCCTCAACAGCGACCCCGACCCCCTTGACCCCCTCTCAGTTCCCCTCTTCAACAACGACGTGACCACCTCTCCAACCTCCCTCTCCCCAATATATATTCCCTCCTCAAAGACAATAAACCCGCTTAAATATTTCATCATCATCCTTATACTCACCCAAAATATATTATTCATCTATTGGGTTATTTTCATATAATTTCTCTCTATAGTTTTGATTTTATGCATACATTGTATTGAATTACACATTTTTGGTTAGTTAATGGGTAATTATAGTTGTTCTATTTATTAGTTTCTACTAAAAGTATCCATCATAGAGTGTTCATTTCAATATAGAATAAGGTATGTGTGATAAAGTTATTCTGGGAATGACCATAAATATCAAAATTATAGGTTATTTATTCCTTAGATTAATTGGTTAGATATCATTTGACACATGATTCCATATAATAGAGAAAAATATTGATTATAAAACTATATTATTAATAAAATGTGAATATTTTATCCCCAATACAATATACCCCTTTTGTATTAATTATAACCGATCATTATTTCATCACAATTCTTCTTATGAATCCATGATTACTTTAAAATTGAAAATAGAAACCCTACTTATATCTTGAGAAAATGGTTTTCTTTGGGGTGCATCCTTTATAGAGGTATAGTTGTGTGTTTAATCTTTTATAACCATGTTAGACATATAGAGTTGAATATTTTAGGTATGAATGAAATATCGTGAGCTCATATAGAGTTGAATATTTTGTAATAGTAATTATCATATGAAAACACATTTCATTATATATTTATTTATTAAAAATATTATAAATTTTAATTTTACCAAAAATCATAATTTTTTATTCAAAATGTAAATATTATCATACGAATAATTTTTCATAATCTTCATAAATAATAGTATTCGAGCTAAATAGTGAAAAATATGATTTTCTCTAAAAACATTACTTTAATTATATTTCTATAGTGGAAAAATGGATTAATTTTTTTGAGTAATTTTTATAATATATATATATATATAATAAATAAATAAATATTTTTTATTGGGTTTATAAAAAAATTTATATACTTTTTGAAACATATGTTATAATTTTATCAAAATACTAGTTTAGCCAATTAAATTAAAAAATTAGTTTCCATCGCTTATTAAAATTATATCAATAAAATATAAATTTTATTTTAGATCAATATTAACATATTATATATTAAATCTAGTGTATTTTTTTGGAAGAAATTTATAATTACTATGATTAATGTTGATGACCAGTATAATGATAAAAATATTATATTTGACGCGTCGTTTTATTAATATTGTTGCCACATTTAACTAATAAATTTGATTGATATATTTAAAATAATGAAACTATAATGTTGTTTAAAAATATATATGATTATATTAATAGAAATTTTATTAGTAATCATTGCATTATTACATTAAGAAAATATAATAGAAAAAATATCATTTTTCTACCGAAAATATTTTTCTATTATATAATATTTTTTATTTTAAATATCTATTTAATCATTATTATTAATTGAATTACATTAAATTCAAAAAAAATATGGATAAAAATAGAAATAATTACTTGTAGGGGTTATTTAATATTTTTAGTAAAACATAATTGATATAGGTAAAAACATGTTACAACTGTAAAAATAAAAAATTAAAAAGTAAATATTTAAGAAAAAATAATTCTATCGTTACTAAGAAAGACACATCATATTCCAAAACTCAACTTAGGAAGACATATTTGATACCTTTTATAAGTATCATGGGTTTACATTGAGCTAAAATCTTGTGGTCATGTAATTTATGTCATTATTCATCTATGTTTGTGATAAAAATAATAATTTATTTGATTCATGTTTTTATATTAGAATTTTATTAAGAAAAATATAATTATTTGATTCATCCAATTTTCCTTTATAGTTGCTTCTAAATAATAAATGTCAATTTGGGTGATATTTAGTTTTGATTGTACCTGTTTGATTACAAATTTATATCATTATATCTGAATGTACAGTGAGAATATAATCCAATACCTATGGACAAAATTTGGATTAATTTACCTCAAAACAAACCTTGGTATGATAAGGGTTTGGAATAATTTTAATATTGTGAAATTGAAATTCAATCAGTGGATAGTAGAATAAAATGTTTGTTTCCAAATTCTAAATTCAATTGATGGTTGAATATAATTGATGTATATGATAATTTGATATTGAAACAATTTATTGCTCTATATATATGTTGGATTTTTCATGGTGAATGAAATGTTATAGAAAGTAAGAAAATTGAAATACTATTAATGAAATACAATGTGACACAATATAATAGAATTTAGTTTGAAACTTTTTAAATGATGTATTTGGTTTTGTAGAATACATTGTCCAATATTTTAATACATCAATAGAACCTTCAACTGATCCTGAGTTGGTTATTCATTAACACAATCTCAATGACCAATGAATGCTTTTTATTAGTTATTTTATAATTAACAACAAGAACTATATGAATTGTGTTCCATGTATTCAAAGTTGTCTTTTCTATTTATGTTTTATCATATCAATTGATTCTGTGGAAATACGAACAAAGGAACATCGTTGATTTTAGAGGTTCTTTATGATGAATTTAGATATTATAAGACCCCTAAATTATTCTATGTGATGAATAAAGTCATCAACAAACTTGGACAAGATTATAAAAAGATACATGCATGCCATTCCGATTTCATGCTTTACTGGGGAGAAGAGTCTGATAAAGAAGAAATTATAAGATGTCATACAAGTAAATAAAAGTCAATAAACAACAATAAGAGTATAAATCAAAGAAACCCAAGGAAAAAATGGAAGAAGAAAACTCCTAAAAAGGTATTTCATTACTTTCATATAACACCATTCTTTTAAAGACTATTACTGTCATCTAAGACTGCGTATTACCTGAAGTGCTATGCTAATAATAGTAATGATGGCTCAAAGAGACATCCAAAATATGAAACATCATGGAATATGTTTTATTATCTATATCCATATTTTTATTCGTATCCTAGGAATGTATTTTAGGGATTAGAATTTAATGATTTTAATCATTTTGGTACTTTATGTACGAATTATAGTATTTGGATAGATTTTTTGATCCACTATATTCTACCTCTATATATGTTTGTGAATAAGACTTATTTTATTATTTAGACAATTATTCCAAGAAAAAAATGTCTGGAAATGATATTTTTGTAGACCATAAACATCTAATAAATGAATTGAAAGAATTGTGCGGTGGTGTCAAAGAAACATATGATTCTTAAATGAGAAAAATATTTCAAATTCATGCTGATTTAATGTGAAAAATAGCAACTTTCTTTGAATATGAAATTTATATGGTTGGAACACTCACACCATTTTTTCTTGTCCATTTTGTAATTTGGATTTTGATCCTTAATGATTACATTATTGTATAATATGGTTTTTTATGTTTCATAGTTGATTTCATGATGCATATAATTAACATAAGTTTAATAATACATAATTAAATTGAGATATTAAAAACATAATGTCACTGGATGTGTTATCGATTTTATCAATCAGGGGATAATTAATTAATTTCCCTAAAGAATTTAGAAAATGTCATCAGTTTAAAGAATGGGTAAAATGGTCTAAAGTGCAGTATCCAAAGAAGATGGAACACAAAAATGGAGTAAAAATAGTATATTTTTTCAAACTTTATTACTGGGATATTAAGTTGATATTTCATAATCTTCAGATAATTCATATAGAGAAGAACACATATGAAAATGATATTTTTTCAGTTTTTTTAATGAGCATAGTAAATCAAACTATCACCATAATCCTCATAAGGACTATGATTCAATGAATATAAATCATGGTTTGTGGGAAAATGATAATTTCAAGTATCCTTAGGCTATTTTTAAAATGAAAAATATTGAGAAAGATGTATTCATTTGACCTTTAATGAATATAAAAGTTCCAGATGGATATTCATTTAATATAATAAGGTGAGTTTATATAAAAAATATAAAGTTAGATGGATTGAAAAGTCATGAATCGCATATTTTCCTTGACAAGTTATTATTGTAGGCTTTTTTTAATACTTTATCTGAAAATGTGTATGAGGTTTTAGTTGAGATCTTACCTTTTTTAGGGTTCTTTATAAAAAAACTCTAAATCCAACTGATCATTATAAACCTCAGGAAAGAATTTTTTTTCACACTGTCATTTTGAGATGTTATTTCAAACTTTAATTTTCACATTCATGATTCATTTGACTATTAATTTGGTGGAAGAATCTAAACTTGGTGGAGAAGTTATTGCTGTTGGAATTATGTAATACTTTACTTAAAAATATAACAGTAGTTCCAGCTGAGATTTGTACCTTTTTTAGTGATATTTTTAGAAAAAATCTAATCAACCCAATTTTATATACTTTGATACATAATTTTTTTGATACTGACATTTGGAGATGTTATTTACCCTTCATTCTTCCTAGTCATGATTCATTTGACTGTTCAATTGGTTGAAAAAACTAAATTTGGTGGACCATGAAAATGAAATCATATTTCCATAAAATCATGGGATAATGACCATAGATCTAGTTGTGAAATGTTGGAATTAGTTTCATGTCATTATGAATTATGGTTTGCTTGGGATGACCATAAATGATTTTTTAGTGTTTTAAAAGACAAAAACTTCCATGATATGGTATGAAGCATATAAAATGACATCATATTGATGTAGAATCATGGGAAAATAACCAACGATTTAGTGTTTATGTGTATATGTTGACAATATTTCAATCCGAAGTTCAGGGTGGTCAAAGTAATTGGTAAACACTTATTAGAGGATAAAAATTCATTAAAAACAACTGTTGGGGGGGGGGGGAATCCAAGAAAACAATGATGTATTTCCATTAAATTCTAGTAAAAAAACTACAGATTTAATTTAGAAATATAGGATCTAATTTCACCTCATTCTAAATTATGGTTTTTACAGGATGGCTGTAAATTCATTTTTAGTGATTTAAAAAACTAAAGTGTGTTTAGAATATTAAAAACCATAGAAATTGACCTCATATTTTTTAGAATAATTTGAAAACATGAGATATTTTTGATGTGTACATGCTTAAATCATGTCAATTACACATGTAGTGTGGTCATAATTACATAGTAAACACTTCTTAATGGTACAAAAGCCTTTAAAAAAAGTGACAGGGGGTCAAAATGAGGGAAAAACCGCATTCCCCAGAAATCAGGGAAACAAGCATATATTTAATTGTGAAATTTAGTAACTAAAAACACTCCATTTTGAATAACTATTTTTATAGAATGGATGTGAACATGTGTTTGGTGTTTTAAAACACTAAAACATGCATGGACTAGTCAAAAGCATAGAAAAAGCCCTCATACTGAAGTGTATTATTGGGAACACCACCATTGAGTTAATTTCAATGTGTACGCAAAGACAACACACCAATTTGATGTGAGTTTTGGTCGTTATTACTTCGTAAAAACTTCTTAAATGCACAAAATCTTTTAGAAACAAGTATTGTAAGGTCAAAACTAGGAAAATGATGTCAGATTACCATGAAATCAGAGGAAAATGACCATAGATAGAATTATAAAATTTAAGAATCGATAAAACCCCATTATGAATTATGTTTTTCTTGGGATGTCTATAAACTTATTTTAGTGTCTTAAAACACTAAAATGTGTATTGTGTCACAATACCCTCCCAACAAAAATGCCGCAAAGAGGGGAGATAGATAATACACCCTAAGTTCCAACTCTAGTGGGATTTGGGTTGGAGACTAGCACTAATGGTGTAATAATGTCACAATATGGGTGTGATTACCCTTTATATGAATACAAGATTGGGAGATAGAATGAATCAACCAAAATCAAAACCATGAATTATATATAAGAAAAAAAACAACCATCTCATAATTAATTTTCAAATAAAACTAAAAAAATGAAATTCTCTAAAGTAAAATAACAAAAATCTAAACTAGAGACGAAACACTTTAGTTGTGCAAGGGTACAACTATTGATTCCCAACATGGCTGACACAATCCTCTTAAAAACTTAAAAACCATTTTTATATATGTAGGGTGGGAATAGTGGTATACTCAGTAGGAAAACCCAAGTCACTTATGCACAAGTGGAAGGGGAATACTAATACACCCATGAGAAAATAGAAAAACCAAACACCACCGAACAAGTAGACTAACCATAACCCCAACCTCACCAAGTCTCTATAAAAAATAATGAATCCATGTAATTTAATATAATATAAATCACATCTATTATAGGGTACCCGACACCACTTTCATAGTGATTAGCCGATCCCACGCCCCAACAGAAAACATCACGGAGCTCCCACCAATTATGATTATATCATGCTACATCCTGAAAGCACACACCTGGGCCACACCTCAAAATGAATCATACCCGCACACACCTGGGCTATCACAACACATATCATCCTGAAGAACATGGGACAACACAACACATCTTATCCCAAATCCACCTGGGACAACACATCTCATCTCATCTCGAAGACACGTGGGACATGATATCATAACTCGCCCAATGAATCATGGGACATTATCACCTGGAAGATGGAGAAGGGAAGATAGGGTGTCTAACCATCAATCCTCCCACAAGGATGTTGGAAAAGACTATATCCCAAGTGAATATGTGGGTGTCAGCATGTGGTGCTCGACATCAGTGGGGTGTGTATATCTATCCTGATAACATATAGTGTATTCATATATATAGAGAAAAATTAAACATGCCCAACATATGGGTATAAAAAAACAACAGCCTACTCATGACTTCCCCAATTTTCTACCAACTCAAAATACATAACACCATATAATAAAAACACAAATCACAATTTATATTTCAGTCTCAAACTATCATTAAGACATTTTCCTGATTCTTTATTTCTGAACTATTCCATTAAACATTTAGTTTTATTTGTACTTAAATCCTATCATAAATTTATATAGTAAACATGAATTTTAAATAATTATATTTTAATTATTATAGTTCATGATTATTATTCATTTTTTTATCAATAACAATTTGTAAGAAAACACAACACATGACACAAAAAGTAGTATAATGAAACAAAATACCAACATCCAAGTCCAAATCCATCTTCCACAATAGCCCCACTACAAAACCATATATCATCAACATCCCACACACACATAACCACATATCAACCACACATTATATCCTATTTTCAGACTTACAATATAAAGGTCACTTATTCAATTTCACTTGTTTATTTAAGGGTGTTATCACAGTAGCCATTGAATTTGGGTTTATCAATTCCATTAACTGAATAAACATGGATAACCAGTTATTTATTTATGGTGATAACATTTATTAAAAAAATTGAGGGTCCAGGAAAAGTCACTAAATTATAACCAAGCCCCCAACAGATAGAATTTTCAACAATCCATTATACTAATTCAATAAAAATATCAAAACAAATCAAATCAGATCAATTTCAATAAAATAGTAAGATCAAACATCACGTTCCCATTCCCGTTTAATTTTTTTGATGAATTCTACTATCTTTATTAATTTTGAATTAACTATCACCACAAGGATAACCATTTATATTCCCATCCCATATGATACACAGTCAAGAAAGACATAATAAATCCTACTTGGATTAAAGATGATCAACACCACCTTGTTGTACTAAAAATAGAGGTGCATGTACATTAGGAAACTCTCCAAGGAAAACAAAAAATGACTACAACAACCAGGTTACTCGACTCCAAGGAAGATTGATTTGGGATTTCTGGAATCTATAGAAATAAAGACTGAAAGAGAGAATGTAATATATTTTATATAGAAATATTAGATCATAAATTTTCATAATTAGATTCAAATTAGAATTCCCATTAAAGAGTATATCATTAATACCATATTTTTTTAAAATTTAGAAGGGTTTTGGGATTTTTGAAAATTAAATATATGATTGATAGTTTTTTAAATGGTTCTATATATAATTACTTATGTTATTAAACTTGTTTCACATAAAAACTAATGTAAAAAAGGGAAAAATTGAAAAAATGGAAATTTTTGGAAAAAATAGAAATAGTTGAAATGAGTCCCTGCTTGGATGACTCACCACCAGATGATTCACTACTAGATGATCCACCAACAGATGATTCATCACTGTAAGAGTTTCTGCTAGATTATTCACTACCAGACAAGTAACCACCAAAGGAGTCACCACTAGATGAGTCACTGCTAAGATGAGTCACCACTAGATGAGTCACTTCCAGACGAGTCACAACCAGAAGAGTATCTGCTAGAGGATTCACCGATAGACATGTCAGCACCAAAGGGTTCACCAATAGATTAGTCACCACCAACCAAGTTCCTTCTAGGATGATTCACTATTGTAAAACTAAAAATTTGAAAAAATATTGAAATGAATCAATATTGAAATGAATCACATGTCCGAAAAACACCCTGGACTACATCCAGAAACCTCAAACATCAGATTTTTGGAAAAGTAATAAGCTAAAAGGTCCAAGATGTTACATCAGATACCTCTCAAACTATTCTCTCTCTCTAGAATTCAAAACTAACACTAAAAAAGAGGTGATGTTTCCAGACAACCATCCTTCTAGATACCTATCAAGGGTCTCGGTACACCTGAAATACTGCCACCAATCAAACTCATTAACCCAAATGAACATAACTGATAAATTCCATAAATTCTTAGACATTGGAATTAGAGAATTTAATACTTAATTTCCAGATAATTTCCACTCTTGGTGGCACAAACTCTCCCACATGGGTTTTATTACATAATAGTATAATGAGAATTGATTAGGAATCAGGTCTTTCCTTTTTCCCTCTTTGGTTCATTGTCAAACATCACACAACACACATAAAATCAAAGGGAAAAATATCTCATAAAAAACCATGGTCTAAAAAACACATCACAAAGAAAAGAATGAGAATGGAAGTCTCAAAAAAAATCTAGGTACTGAGCTAGCATATGTGTCTCGCGCTCCCAAGTACTCTCTTCTAAGCTGACATGCCTCCATAGAAACCGAACTAGGATAATTTTCCGTTCTCATAACACCTTGTCTCGAATGTATTGAGAGATGTAGAAGATATCGTGGACCCTTCCCAGCTACAATGATGATGCCAACCGATATCCAACCATTAAAAATCACCCCAAAACCTCAAAAGCTCCGACAAACTAGGGTGATGATTAGTACCCATACTTAACATCCACTTCCCACATTGATTGGAAACCTTCCATAACACATGGTCACCAACCTTGAACTCTAGGGGCCTCCTATAGTGACCAACATAAACATTATTATGGTATTTTGATGCTTTTATGCTCTCTCAAACCAAATAAACCTTATCTATTGTGCTCTGAACCACCTCAGGACAATGAACTACTTCCTCCACAAACTTATTCCATCACAATGGAGAATGACACAACCATCTATATAATTCCTCAAATGGGCACATGCCAATAGAATAGTGATATATATTATTTTAAGTGAACTTAACCAAGTTAAGGTGTTTTTCCCATGATTCGATGAAGTCTAAGACACATTCCCACAACATATCCTCAAATTTCTAGATAGTCCATTCCATTTTCCTATCTGTATGAGGGTGGAAGAAATTGATAAGGTGCAATTGGGTGTGAAAATCATGGTGGAATTCACTCTAGAATCATGAGGTAAAATGGAATCTTGATCTGGGAAAATTGTAACGCCCCGACCCCAGCTACCCAGAGTCGGTGCATTACTTCGTAACATTGGCATGATCACAAAAGATCAAGTCTCGAAAGACCGATTAGTTTAGTAGCCTTGGAAACACTAGATACATTCATAAGTCTTTCATTACATCAAAAAGTGAAAAACTACAATAACAAAGTCTCCATAGTCCACACTCATATCCTCTTCCGACTATCCCTGTAGGTCATTCATAAAATACTTCTTCACATCCTGGAAAATATTAAAACATTGAAAGGGGTGAGCTCAGATGCTCAGTAAGGATAACAATAATGCGGAAGCTTTCATAAATAAACATTAAAATTTAAGGCAATGTATAACTAAAACAAAAGCCTTTTAAACTTGAACTTCAACATAATATGGCAAAAGTAAAATGAGATAATGCCATTTACTTCTTCACATGGATATTCTACTGGTCGAATAATCACATGCAATACCAATAACCACTTTCATAATGATGGAATGCATAATGCCAGACTATCATAACCACGTAGTCAAGGCCTCGTGCCAAGACTACAAATAAGATTTTGTCAAGGCCTCGTGCCAAGACACTAGTTTGTCTCATGAGACCTGCCGATGCATCGAGGAGCTATAGCGGGCTCCACCCGTCACTTATTAAGTCCAATGCATTCCTCATATGAATAGGTTTAAACATATCATAAACCATAACATAATCGTATCACATAAAACATGCATAAAGGAGACATAACATTTCCACATTTCAATCACAAGATTTCAATACAACACATTGATATATATATAAAAAAATGCTTTTAATACCATTTTCAATACCAAAATAAAATAAAGTTAAAACATTGTATTTATTTTTCTTTTAAAAAAAGGTATGGCTTGTAAAGGAAGCCGAAACTCAAATAATGGTCACGGCGGCGGAGAAGTCATTGTCGCCGCATATGTACGGAAAGAACAACATTCCCTTTTTGTCGTTTAGTAAAACACTTCGTATAAAAAAGATTCCTTTTGAATAAACGTAAAAGTCAAAGGGGTTTATACACCGTATAAAAGAAATTTGTGTATAAAACAAAATATGCCTCAATGAAAGGAGATTGAGACGAAGTCCTTAAAAAGATCATTTTTAAAATAAAATAGATCTATTATGTGTATTCACTATAGGTACACATAAAGAAAGTAAAAATACAAAATAGGACATAATAATATCATGACATAATTTGAAAGTAGGAGATTAACCCAAAGAATGGAAGTTGGGTTAAGAAATTCCCTTACCTTGTGTCCGACTTGACTCAACCGTTCTTTAACCTCCTGAATAATAAACTAGAGTTAATATCTACCTTATTAAGAACCATTTTCAATTTCATTATCCTTTTTATATCACTTATTACAATGTTATGAACATTATGTAATTATTTAAGTTAATAACGGTCGTTTTGTCGATCTTTGGTACATGAGTCAACAATAAACTTCTTATAATTATAAGTTGTTCATGTGGTGAAATATCCATTATATCCAGAATTATATTAATGATGTAGATATCATATATATCATATATATACAGTATATACATTCATTTATAATATTACGTAACATTTAGAGGTAAGAAATGAAATGCACCGTTCATGGAGACGGTAAGCCGTACGTACGCATGAACGCTACTTTCATTTCAATTTCATATTTAATGGAATGAAATCATAATGATATAAATGTATAATATAATTCCAGTATAATATAGTGTATAATACCATTTACTCCATCCTTTATACATCCCACACATGGCATTAACGATTCAAATCACTTTGAGGGGGCGGTAGTCCGCACTTCCTAAAATGAAATTATCGCGTTTTACCCATAATGGAAATCATAAAGTATGCCATAAATGAGAAATACAGAAGCATAAGTAAAACAAAAACATATTATATATCATATATAAAAATAGTGACATCTTAATGGCCACCTTTGAAGGTGTTATATGAGTGTTGAACAATCATCGCTTCGTGAGGCAGAAATTCGCCATCCACAGAAACCGTATGTTCTTTAACCATTAGATGTAGGTGTGTGTAAGTGTAGCTCGAATCCTTCTTATAACAACATCCTAGTATATTGAGGATACTGTTGTTGTTACAAAAGAAATGAATAAAAAGAGTTTAGGGGGTTGGAGAAGAAAAATAAAACAAAACAACATTAGAAAAGACATTACCTCAAAATCGGGTAACTCTTTTTGATTTGAGCTAAAGGCTTCCTTGGGAAGAGTTCTGCCCAAAGTGAGGTTTCTAGGAGTAAGGAAGGAATGTTGGGAGAGTATTTGGGCAGAGGTTGGCCGAGCCAAATGGCTTGATGGTGTGAATAAGGTGGAAGAGGTGGGGGCCTTTTATAAGTGGAGAGGAGGGGCACTTTTGGAAAGATTGAAATGTTACATTATTTCAAAATGCTTTTCGGATTATAAAGGTCCCACACTTATATAATTCTAGGCTAAGGTGATAAGGTTTCGAAATCTCCTCATCCAATTGGCTTTGGACAAGTGTAAGCCTTGGATTTTACATTATCTATTCATTTTATTAAAATCGTTAAATAATGAGGTCATCGCTGCATCATTATTATGTCATAAATAATTAAATTTATTTAATGTCTAAAAATTATAAAACAAATACTATGATGTAGTAAATCTTTTTAGCTTTCCAATGACTATTTATAATCAAAATTTGGACTTGTATAACCCCAATTAAAAATTGTTTTAGTAGAACAATTTATGTTAGTGTCATTTTCACTTTAACATTAAATAAAAACTAATTTATGTCATTTCCCAACAAAAGTGGATCCATGGGGTCCCCAAGTTAGGCCATGGCTTGTCTTGGTCGGCCATGACTCAACCAATGAGGTTGGGACATGTGTCTAGGTCATTTAATATTATTAAAGTATTATCTATACCTTAAACTACACTAATTACCACTAATCGCGATTAAGAACTTAATAAGTTACTATTCACCAAAAAATTATTATAATCTCATTGAACCACATTTTACTTCTTAATGACAACCATGTATGTCGGATTTTTGAAAATCAAATCACAGAAGTGGTAATATTTCATTTAAACGAAAAATCAGTTATTTAACTACCACTTAGTGGTTTCACTATTCATCAAAAATTGAAGTTTCTCAGAACAATGCCAAAATTTCATCCTAAGCTATAATTGATATTCCGAATTCAAAAATGATGTCTATTTTACAAAATTCCAAACATATAAGTTGCATTAATTAATTTTATAATTAATTCCCGTTGTTACGACAAATAGCGTGTTTTCAAGAAACAATTTATATCAAAAGATTGGCAATTGTTTATGTCCAAATTCAATGTTAAATTAATTCTAATGACCACCATTGGATAAAATGGTAAAAATATATTCTAATTATACATTAAATCCACTCAATAGTATAACTTATCACTATAAATTATTTTGATTAAAAAAGTTGTTTTAAGTATTTTTCACTATTCATAAAAAATTAGAAGTTCTCAGAAAAATACCAAAAATTCAACATAGGCTAATTTCGATATTACGAATACAAAAATGAAGTCCATTTTGAAATATAAAATTTCTATAATTTTAAAAAGTGGTTATTACTATTCATAACGGCTAGTTTTATTTGTCGCGATGTTTTAGAACTCGAAGTTGCGTACAATGCAAGCTATTGTATTATTGAATGAGAAGCGTATCGTGGAAGCTCGGGGTGTTACATTCTCCCCTCCTTCAATAAATTGCGTCCTCGCAATTTGAAATTTTTCTTGGAAAATAAAAGGTTGAAAAGGGAAAATACCTTTGTGGAAAACCCACATCGGAAATAAGATTAATAAAATTTAGCCTTAATAAGAGGTAAATGGAAATAAGAAAGTCACCACCAAATTATAATCTCGATAAGGAGAACATTGGTGGCAATTAGAGACATATAATTGGAGGAAAAACGTAAATATTTGTAGGGAGTGATTGAGGTCATCAATAACAATCAACTGTCAAATTGAGGGCCTCAAAGCCTTCAATCTATATTGATTTAAAATATCATCAGTTCAACAAGACATAAGGTATTAGGATAACACATTTTTTTGTTTTAATATCCCTTTACTAAAGTTTAAGAATTAATTTATTCATTGAATAAGAGATAGGTATATATATATTTATGCTTGACAATTAGAGTTTCAACCTTCAACTCATCTTTCACTCAAAAAGATAATAGAACTCAAAAATATCATACTTATCCTAATTGTATAAGGTTCAAAATGTTAAAACATACCATTTAGATTAGTAAAATTATTTTGTAATAACCAGGGACTTCCTGTAGGCTAGTGGTAGGAAATAAAGGCTTGTCGCACTTTGATTGTGGGTTCGATTCCTACAGCTTTGTCTGACGCGACGGTTTATGCCCCACCCTGCAGGTTGTCCTTTTCCTAAAACTATAGTATTATAATACTCCAAAAACAATATTCATTAATTTTTTAACCTTAAACCATACTATTCAAAGTTCAACTTAATCCATTCCAACCTTTATAGTTATCCAAAATACTTCTGTCCATCTCACAGTCCAAATTTTATAAGGAAGGTAAACATAATGAAGATCCTTTTTCCCACGTAACAACATGTGAATACCTTCATCATGTATTCTTTTTAAACATACTGAATTACCATGATCCCTTATTCCTTATAGAATACTAGATATACTCCTTATATCCAAAAATGTATACAAAACATCAATCAGTTTCAAGGAAGTTAAGTATATCCAATATAATTTATCCAAATCAATCACGTCTTATTCCAAAATCACAATCTCAGTATCAGAACCATATTATGGTCTATCTTTCCCTCAACCATATATTTTCCAAAAATTTTATCCTACTGTGGAGTCACTTTTCTTGGTTCCACACAATCTCAAGTCCTTGATGAAATAGTACTGCAGTACAGTCCTTATATACTCCATAATTATTATAACCAGTACATCATTGATACAACACTCAAATTACAAAATTATTTAATAACAACATAAGAACTCTAATCATTACTCCTCATCTGTGGTAGTATCATAACTTGATTATTATCCAATAACATCATTTGGGGCATACTCTGATGATTTGGACATTGGTTTGCGTAGTGCCCCCAATCCTTGCAGAAGAAGCATTGTACATTTGAAA
Source organism: Viscum album (assembly GCA_963277665.1). Taxonomy (NCBI): domain Eukaryota; kingdom Viridiplantae; phylum Streptophyta; class Magnoliopsida; order Santalales; family Viscaceae; genus Viscum; species Viscum album. The sequence continues at coordinate 1,797,670,984 of OY728120.1, forward strand.
CCATTTTCTTACCCTTGCAGTCATGCACTTTGTGTCCTTTTTCTCCACACTTATAACAAACTCCCATTCCCTTCAGGCAAATTCCAAGGTGTTTCTTCCCACAGTTATCACATATTGGAAAATTCTTCTTTTCCCTCGTCCCTTTATCCATCATTCTCTCTTCCATCCTTTTCTTCTCTTTCATCCCTTCAAATCCATAAGACTCAGAGAATTCTCTACTTATCTTACTAACACATGATATTATTTCTTCATATGTTGATAACACATGGGAGAATATTTCCCTTCTAAATGTTGGCTTAATACCATGAAAGATATGATCCTTCTTACTCTTTGGATCATACGTATTGATGGAGTTCACATTCCTTCTACTGGACGCCATTTCTATACAATGCCATAAAATAGGTTAGTTTATGAATCGAAATACATAATTCCATACTTACTTAACATAAATTGAACTATTTATGGATATAATCCATAATCATAAAAAGGTTTTCTTTGAGGAATTATATACTCATAACCCTTCATAGTGGTTTGTAAATAAAATAGGAATTATCCTAAGCATATCCCCCGGGAGTGTCGTAACCAAGAGTGCAGCAAGGCCCGTTGTCGTGCACCAGTTCCCGTTCGAGTCTAGCTCAAAGCGGTGTTTTCGGGTTTTACCCCTAGGTACATCTGTGCCAGAGCCGCCTCTACCTGCTCGTATCCAGACAGGGATGTATTGCTCGGAAAAGTCATAACATCTCTATAATACCAAAATTCTAGGAAGTTCTTCTATACTAATCCTCAAAGTCTATCTTTGGGCTATGTGCTCTAATCAGAGTTTATCTAAATCTAGCTTCCAAGGTTAGTACTAAACTGCCTCTGATACCAACTGTAACGCCCCGACCCCAGCTACCCAGAGTCGGTGCATTACTTCGTAACATTGGCATGATCACAAAAGATCAAGTCTCGAAAGACCGATTAGTTTAGTAGCCTTGGAAACACTAGATACATTCATAAGTCTTTCATTACATCAAAAAGTGAAAAACTACAATAACAAAGTCTCCATAGTCCACACTCATATCCTCTTCCGACTATCCCTGTAGGTCATTCATAAAATACTTCTTCACATCCTGGAAAATATTAAAACATTGAAAGGGGTGAGCTCAGATGCTCAGTAAGGATAACAATAATGCGGAAGCTTTCATAAATAAACATTAAAATTTAAGGCAATGTATAACTAAAACAAAAGCCTTTTAAACTTGAACTTCAACATAATATGGCAAAAGTAAAATGAGATAATGCCATTTACTTCTTCACATGGATATTCTACTGGTCGAATAATCACATGCAATACCAATAACCACTTTCATAATGATGGAATGCATAATGCCAGACTATCATAACCACGTAGTCAAGGCCTCGTGCCAAGACTACAAATAAGATTTTGTCAAGGCCTCGTGCCAAGACACTAGTTTGTCTCATGAGACCTGCCGATGCATCGAGGAGCTATAGCGGGCTCCACCCGTCACTTATTAAGTCCAATGCATTCCTCATATGAATAGGTTTAAACATATCATAAACCATAACATAATCGTATCACATAAAACATGCATAAAGGAGACATAACATTTCCACATTTCAATCACAAGATTTCAATACAACACATTGATATATATATAAAAAAATGCTTTTAATACCATTTTCAATACCAAAATAAAAGAAAGTTAAAACATTGTATTTATTTTTCTTTTAAAAAAAGGTATGGCTTGTAAAGGAAGCCGAAACTCAAATAATGGTCACGGCGGCGGAGAAGTCATTGTCGCCGCATATGTACGGAAAGAACAACATTCCCTTTTTGTCGTTTAGTAAAACACTTCGTATAAAAAAGATTCCTTTTGAATAAACGTAAAAGTCAAAGGGGTTTATACACCGTATAAAAGAAATTTGTGTATAAAACAAAATATGCCTCAATGAAAGGAGATTGAGACGAAGTCCTTAAAAAGATCATTTTTAAAATAAAATAGATCTATTATGTGTATTCACTATAGGTACACATAAAGAAAGTAAAAATACAAAATAGGACATAATAATATCATGACATAATTTGAAAGTAGGAGATTAACCCAAAGAATGGAAGTTGGGTTAAGAAATTCCCTTACCTTGTGTCCGACTTGACTCAACCGTTCTTTAACCTCCTGAATAATAAACTAGAGTTAATATCTACCTTATTAAGAACCATTTTCAATTTCATTATCCTTTTTATATCACTTATTACAATGTTATGAACATTATGTAATTATTTAAGTTAATAACGGTCGTTTTGTCGATCTTTGGTACATGAGTCAACAATAAACTTCTTATAATTATAAGTTGTTCATGTGGTGAAATATCCATTATATCCAGAATTATATTAATGATGTAGATATCATATATATCATATATATACAGTATATACATTCATTTATAATATTACGTAACATTTAGAGGTAAGAAATGAAATGCACCGTTCATGGAGACGGTAAGCCGTACGTACGCATGAACGCTACTTTCATTTCAATTTCATATTTAATGGAATGAAATCATAATGATATAAATGTATAATATAATTCCAGTATAATATAGTGTATAATACCATTTACTCCATCCTTTATACATCCCACACATGGCATTAACGATTCAAATCACTTTGAGGGGGCGGTAGTCCGCACTTCCTAAAATGAAATTATCGCGTTTTACCCATAATGGAAATCATAAAGTATGCCATAAATGAGAAATACAGAAGCATAAGTAAAACAAAAACATATTATATATCATATATAAAAATAGTGACATCTTAATGGCCACCTTTGAAGGTGTTATATGAGTGTTGAACAATCATCGCTTCGTGAGGCAGAAATTCGCCATCCACAGAAACCGTATGTTCTTTAACCATTAGATGTAGGTGTGTGTAAGTGTAGCTCGAATCCTTCTTATAACAACATCCTAGTATATTGAGGATACTGTTGTTGTTACAAAAGAAATGAATAAAAAGAGTTTAGGGGGTTGGAGAAGAAAAATAAAACAAAACAACATTAGAAAAGACATTACCTCAAAATCGGGTAACTCTTTTTGATTTGAGCTAAAGGCTTCCTTGGGAAGAGTTCTGACCAAAGTGAGGTTTCTAGGAGTAAGGAAGGAATGTTGGGAGAGTATTTGGGCAGAGGTTGGCCGAGCCAAATGGCTTGATGGTGTGAATAAGGTGGAAGAGGTGGGGGCCTTTTATAAGTGGAGAGGAGGGGCACTTTTGGAAAGATTGAAATGTTACATTATTTCAAAATGCTTTTCGGATTATAAAGGTCCCACACTTATATAATTCGAGGCTAAGGTGATAAGGTTTCGAAATCTCCTCATCCAATTGGCTTTGGACAAGTGTAAGCCTTGGATTTTACATTATCTATTCATTTTATTAAAATCGTTAAATAATGAGGTCATCGCTGCATCATTATTATGTCATAAATAATTAAATTTATTTAATGTCTAAAAATTATAAAACAAATACTATGATGTAGTAAATCTTTTTAGCTTTCCAATGACTATTTATAATCAAAATTTGGACTTGTATAACCCCAATTAAAAATTGTTTTAGAAGAACAATTTATGTTAGTGTCATTTTCACTTTAACATTAAATAAAAACTAATTTATGTCATTTCCCAACAAAAGTGGATCCATGGGGTCCCCAAGTTAGGCCATGGCTTGTCTTGGTCGGCCATGACTCAACCAATGAGGTTGGGACATGTGTCTAGGTCATTTAATATTATTAAAGTATTATCTATACCTTAAACTACACTAATTACCACTAATCGCGATTAAGAACTTAATAAGTTACTATTCACCAAAAAATTATTATAATCTCATTGAACCACATTTTACTTCTTAATGACAACCATGTATGTCGGATTTTTGAAAATCAAATCACAGAAGTGGTAATATTTCATTTAAACGAAAAATCAGTTATTTAACTACCACTTAGTGGTTTCACTATTCATCAAAAATTGAAGTTTCTCAGAACAATGCCAAAATTTCATCCTAAGCTATAATTGATATTCCGAATTCAAAAATGATGTCTATTTTACAAAATTCCAAACATATAAGTTGCATTAATTAATTTTATAATTAATTCCCGTTGTTACGACAAATAGCGTGTTTTCAAGAAACAATTTATATCAAAAGATTGGCAATTGTTTATGTCCAAATTCAATGTTAAATTAATTCTAATGACCACCATTGGATAAAATGGTAAAAATATATTCTAATTATACATTAAATCCACTCAATAGTATAACTTATCACTATAAATTATTTTGATTAAAAAAGTTGTTTTAAGTATTTTTCACTATTCATAAAAAATTAGAAGTTCTCAGAAAAATACCAAAAATTCAACATAGGCTAATTTCGATATTACGAATACAAAAATGAAGTCCATTTTGAAATATAAAATTTCTATAATTTTAAAAAGTGGTTATTACTATTCATAACGGCTAGTTTTATTTGTCGCGATGTTTTAGAACTCGAAGTTGCGTACAATGCAAGCTATTGTATTATTGAATGAGAAGCGTATCGTGGAAGCTCGGGGTGTTACAAAAATGGACCTCATAACTCCATGAAACCACTACACCTCATCCACACACCACTTATCCAAATAATACACTATGCCCAACTTAATGATTTCTAAGATTTTGATCAATTTTGTTAACCGATCCAAAATCACCCAGATTGAATCACAACCTCCCTTAACTCTAGGTAACCATATGATGAAATCAATAAGTATTTAATCCCATTTCCACTCATGGACATCCATGGGTTACAAAAAACCACCAAGAATATGATGATCTTCCTTTACCCGCAAGAAAACAACCCCATTGCCATAAAATCCACTACTTCCCACTTCATCTCGGGACACCAAAACTATAGACTCAAGACATAGTAAACCATCTAAATTTATAGGTATTCCAAAAACATTGATCTATTTAATTCAAGAAGAACTCCCTTATGCATCAGTACAAGAATAAAAATCCTCCCATGAAACATCATCTGGTTCTGAAAATCCTCTGACCACCCTTGTAGAGCATCACCATGTCCAACACGATCATGAAACAAATCTACCTCGGAGTCTCCCCCTAATAATCATACACCGAATACATCAAGGAGGACTAAACTATCATCTAAAACAAAAAACTGCTACCACCATCCACCCTTGAATCTATGTATAGGGATACCAACTTCTCCACCACTCTCTAAGAATCTTCAAACTCCCAAACAACATCATTATATGAATTATAGAAAAAATAAGCATACATGAAATTTCCCCTTATAGATGTGTAGGAAACCTAAAAATTGTATTCCTGATGGAACTCCATCCACCTCCAATATCATATATTCAGGTCATTCTAGGAAAATATAGTGCTCAATATCTTGTGAGCCATAAAGACTAAAAAGAGCTCACGAATGAGGTAATATCTCCACAAATTTAGTGAAAACACAACTGTAAATAGCTTTAGATCATGGGTGGAATAGTTAAATTTATGTGGGAGTAACTACATAGAATAATAAAAGATCACAAACTTCTACTACATCAAGACGCATCCTAATACTATATGGGAATTGTCACCAAACACCTCAAAAATCACCCATTGCTCTAAAAATCAGAGCACCATATCACTAGAAAATTTCCCCTTCACGTAATTTAATGCTAAATGGAATTGATCATTCCACAAAATATCTTTTTCCCTCTTGGTAAATTCTATCATCGGGTTTGAAACTTGAGAGAAATCAAGTAAAATCCTCCTATAATAGCCAGTGAGATTAAGAAATCTACAGACCTCTGCCACATTCATGGGTGATTACCAAGAAACAAATGTATCAAAATTTATTGGGAAATCTTCTACAACATTATGAGACAACACATTCCATAGGAGATAGACCTATCCTGCCCAAAACTTACACCTGGACAACTTTACCAAGAGCATGTGGCACCGACGAACCTGTAAGAAATCTCAGAGATGATTGATGTTATATTATTTTGACTTTAAGTTGATAAATAAATCATTAATGAATACAATGATGAACTAGTATAGGAACTCAAGAAACATGTTCATGAGCCCCCGGAACATGGATAGTGAATTCTTAACATTAAAAGGCAAGACCACTAACTAAAAGTTCTCATACCAACATCAGAAGAAACTATTTGGGATATCACCCCCTTCACCCTCAAATGATGATATCTCGACCACATTAGATCTTAGAAAAAACAAAATTCCCCAATTATCTGGTTTAAAAGATCATCGATCCTTGGAAGAGGGTAATAGTTTTTAACTGTCACCTAATTCCACCTCCGGTACAGTATGCACAGCCTCAGATGACCATCTTCCTTCTTTGTGAACAACATGAGAGCACCCCATGGTGACACACCAAACCAAATGAAGCATTTCTTACATCATATCATCAACATTAATCCTAAAATATCATAACATAAAGTATTTATTCATTAGGGATCCAACTAAAATATGGAATCACTGGGTTGCACGTCCATCCCAAACTCAACATTACATCAATGGGGTAATTTAAGAACATCCTTGGGGAACAAATACACGAATTCACTGAAAAACCTATGATACTTCTCTGCTTTATCACCCATTGGATCTACATACATCTCATCCTTGAAGGAAATAAGGGTCTTTACATGTAATTTTCCCACCTAAAAGCTCTACTCGCTAATGAAAACTGCTCGCTGGCCTTCCACGTATGAGAACACAATTGTCCTTTGAAATAAGTCAATAATAGAATAAATTGAATATAACTAGTTGATTCAATGGATGAAATTGTATGGATGTATGTTAGTAATGATAGGGTAAACACATGACTAATGTTTCCCCACAATCAGTGCACATCCATGAAAAACATCAAACAAGATGGTCTAGCCTTTGATTGGCATGACCAACACCATTGGAACACTATTAATTTATAAGGATATTAATAGATAATGTACTAGAGAGGGTAAAAATTGGAGTTAAAATATCAGCAATTAAATAAGGGAATAACTAGGGTAGATGATAAACTGATTGTACCTCTAACAATCTATGGCCATTTGGTGCCGCTACCTCCGCTGCATGAAACTTACGACACCCAACTTATTGGCCTCTTTGATGATATAGACCTCCAAAAACATGTTTGGTTCGCGGACCCTGAGCTCAAGGAACATCCTGTGTTTTGAATCTATGTACCTCATCATCCATAGCTTGAATATAAGCCTACTACCCATGCTGTTGGAATGACATGAATCGTAACTAATGTTGAGGCTGTCACTGAAACATTTTACCTTGGGAGAACTAAGCAAGAGTAGCCACTATGAAAAGGTCTTAAAGATGGATTTTAATCCCAAATAAGAAAAAAATCATCCCCATGCCCAAAAGAATGGAATAGAAGATATAAGTTATAAAGGGAAGCTGTTGAGGTTCACATCCAGCTGGTCGAAACCTCAAAGGCCTTGACATCCTTGGATTTCCACCGACAACTCTATTCCTCATAGAACCTAGTTGGTTCTGCATACTAGATTAAAGGATGGAGTTCCTCCTCAAGATACCTTTCTCGAGACTCATCATCCAGAAAAGATCTAAGGGGATGTACAAAAGGTCCTTAATCAAAATCCAATGCTCTTGAACAAACATACTCCCATGATATATGGAGATTATCACCTACCCCTTTTAAAGATCCATGGTTTACAAGAGGTACTCTACTCAAAACACCTTCTGGATCTAGACTCGTGAAACATCTTCCTCCCTCTGCTCACCAAGGAACAACTTCCACAACTAACGTGAATCTCCACGCATATGAATAACTACTAAAGGAAACCTGTACTCAATTGGGGATGAGATCAAATAGAATGTGATATCTAGCTCCTCTATCCAACTCTCTGTTTCCATATCATATTTTCTCCCCTTGTACTTTTGCAAATCCTATTTCTGAAAAGTTAGAAACATCCTATACAATTAAACATCATCCCCAAATGGATAAACCCTTAATCGACCATCTGGGTCAGCATGATGAACATCCACTACCTAATCCACACACAAATAATGACCAAGATCCATAGTTATAAGAGAGACAAGAATATACTATTCCCAGTAGTATGGATTTTCATTAGGATATATTTTAGTTAAATTTAATCCATTAAATTCTTTTTATCCATTTTAACATTACCCAAAAAACCTAATGCAATCCAAAAAAAAATTATAATGATTCATGTACCTCTCTTAGGTCTCTACCCAATATGTAGTCACATGTCAATTGGTCATTCAATTACCTTAGAGTCCATGCACTAAATCATGGAGGGCCCTAAAATCCTATATCCTAGCATGTCTCCCTAGACTATGTTATGCACCAAGGTCAACCGACATTGTTCCCATAACAACCCATTGAAACCTCACAATACCTTACTCTAATATCCATAATATATCTCAACTATTAGCTCAAATATTACTTTTTCATGACCCCTCCCACTAAAGATGTCACAATGAGGGGAGAGAGATAATGACCCCCCAAGTCCCACCTCCAGTAGGACTAAGGTTGCTGACTAGAACCAAGGGTTTAAAAATTCCACAATATGAGATGTGTTATCCTTCATCAGAAAATAAATTCAAGAGATATAATTAATCAACCAAAATAAACTCCATTACATATATATATAAGAAAACTAAAACCCATCCCATAATTCATGTGTAAATAAAACTAATACAAATTAAATTCTCCCAAGTAAATTACCAAAAAATAAATTTAAAAAAGAAAAACATCAACTATTTGGGTATATGACTAGTAAGGAAAAGAAGGGTCTATATAATCCTCATGGAAACCTAGAAACAATTTTTATATATGTTGAGTGACCATATAGTTATACTCAGTAGGAAAACCAAAGTCTCTCGAGCCCAAGTGAACGGATAATACTAATGAACCCATAAAAAAACTACCAAACCAAACACCACCTAACAGGTAAACTAACCATAACCCAAACCTCAATAATGATCTCTCACAAAATAATGCATCTAAGAAATGTAATATAATATAATATAATGTAAATAAATTAAATGGAACCCCACACCACATTCCCACTTATTATCCTCTCTTACACCCCAATGAAAAACATCATCACACTCCCACCTCTTCCGAATATATCACATCACATCCCTTAGACACACACCTAGGCTACACCTCACATCACATCCCTCCCACACATACTTGGTAAATCATAACACATCTCATCCAAAAGGAACCAAGGAAAATAAAACACATCTCATCATGAAGACACTTGGGACAACAAACCAAAACTCATCCTGAAGACACCTCAGACACCATATCACAACTCACCCAAAAACACCTAGGACATTGTTGCCTATAAGAGGAAGAAGGGAAGTGTGGGTGTCTATTCATCCAATATCCCACCATGATATTTGGAAAGAATACATCCCACATGAATATGTGGGTGTTAGCACATGGTGCTCAACATGGGTGGGGTGGGTATATAAATCATGATAATATATATTGTATACATATATATATAGAAAAAGAACATAGGTGAAACCAATGGGTTTACAAACAAGACACCAACCTACTAATTACTTCCCCACTTCACTACCACCTCTAAATTCATAACACCATACCAGATAAAACAAGCCATAGTTTATATTTCAGTCTCGAACTATCATTAATCCATTTTCTAGATTCTCCATTTCCATCCCATTCCTTTAAACATGTAGTTTTATTTGAACTTAAATGTCATCATAAATTTATCCATTAAACATTTCGTTAAAATAATTATCATGTAACAATTCCTATTCATGATTATTATTAATTTATCCATCCATACTGACCATGAAACTACCAAAACATAAAAAAAGTAGTACCATGAAACAAAATCCCAAAATCCATGTCCAAATCCATCTTCCACCATAGCCCCTCTACACGACAACACAACCATAAAATCCCTGATGCACAACCATATCTCATACAATTCCCCCACACACATCAAAACATATCCAACTCGCATCACATAATATTTTAAAATTTAGAAAATAAAGGGAACTTATTCAATTTCACTTATTTATTTAAGGGTGTAATCATAGAAGCCATTGAATCTTGGGGAATCTATTCCACTAACTGAATATACCTGGTAAACAAGTTATTTATTTTTGATGATACCATTAAATAAATAATATAAGTTCCACTAAAATTCACAAAAACATAAAAAAGCCACAAAAAATATAGTTTTCACCAAGACATTATACTAATACAATCACAATATAAAAAATATAATGAAATAAATTTCAATAAAACTATAAGATCAAAAGTCTCGTTCCAATACAACTTTTATTTTGTTTTTAGAAAAATTATACTATATTTATAAATTTATAATAAACTATCTCCATAAGGATAATAAAATTTATACCCATATTTCATGATACACAATCAATGAAGAAAAAAAATCCTACTTGGAAGAAAGATGGTTGAAACATCTTTGTTGAACCAAAAAAAGAGGTGTTCAAATAACATGAATCTCTCTAGGTAAAAAAAACTAACTCTAGTAATTGGGTTACTCAACTCTATGGAGGAAGGATGTGGTATTTATGACCTCAAGAGAAATATAGAAGAAAAGAGAAAAGGAATGATATTTTCTTTATAAATATTTGATTTTAAACTTTTGGAATTAGATAAAGTTTTCTGTTTCCATCAAAGCATATCTCATCAATACCTTGAATTTTTAAAATTTATAAGGATTCCAGAATTTTAGGAAATTAAAGATATGACTAATACATTTTGAAATGGATTTAAAAATCATTAATTTTGTTATTACACTCATTTTTCATAAATAAATATGTAAAAATGGAAAAATTAGAAAAATAGTAAATATCAGAAAAATGGAAAACTATTGAAATGAATCACTACCAAAATGATACACCACTAGACTAGTCACTACAAGACAAGTCACCTCCAGAGGAGTCACCACTAGATGAGTCACCACTAGATGATTCAACTCGAGGAAATTCACCACTATATAAGTCACTCTAGACAAGTCACCTCTAGAAAAGTCACTACTAGAGGAGTTACCGCAAGGCGAGCCACCATCGGACGAGTCACCAGAAGATGAGTCACCTCTAGATGTGTCACTACTAGATGAGTCACATATAGAAGAGTCACCTCTAGATGATTCAATTCTAGATGATTCACTACCAAATGATTCACTACTAGGATGAGTCACCATTGGAAAACTGGAAATTTTGGAAACTGTTGAAATGAACCACCTTTGGAATGGAAAACATGTCCCAAAAAAACCTCAGAACACCCTCATAACCCTAAAAACAAAACTATTGGCAATGTAATGGTCCCGAAGGTCTGAACCATTACACGTGGAATGGCCAATACCAAATAAAACCACCTCATATTGATGTTCAATATTGTGAAAATCACCACTAAGTTTATTTTAAAATATAATAAATGCTCTGATATAAATGCCTCTAAATTTTATTTATTGCATTAATTTAAATCTCACCAAAAATTTCTTTTTAAAATAACTTATAATATTTTCATATCCCTTTTCAGTTTGAAGTGTTGAATCTTATCTTAAATAAGTATGATTATATTTTCATAGTGTTTTTATTATATATTATTTTTTTAAAATTTTATTCTTCTTGATTAAAAAAATATGTAATTTAAAATTACTATTTTAAATTCAAGTATCTAAATCACTTTTCACAATAATTCACCAAGATTTCAAAATTTTACAAAAACCATAAATCATTACTAAAGAAGATTTATTCCATAATTTTCATAATCAATTCCCTTAAAATAAACCAATTTAAAACTAAAACAATCAATTCTAGCAAGCAGAGTCGAGAGAGAAGCCTCCTACCTAAAAGGTTTTGTTGAAAACCACAAAAAATGAAGAATGATCAAGAAAACTGGGTCGATTATCCAAGATCCCACATTAGATATTTTCTACTAACAATATCGAGACCAAATATCATCATATTTGGAATAGAAAAACCTATATCTACCCATAATAGGCATATATATAAGAAACTAATAGAAGAGGAGAAGTAGATCTAAGAAACCGAACAAGAACGATGAAGAATGATTACATACCTCAAAAATCCAGCTTCGATTCTCCACGGGATGCCTTTGGATCACCTCTAAAATGATGGTAGAACCATATTTTTCCTTAGGAAAAGAAAAATCATGAGTTATGGCCACTTAGGAGGAAAACAATCCACTTAATGGAAAAAATGTGTAAGATCCACTTTTTTAGGATCTCATTTAAGTGCATGCACAGATATTTCGAATGGCTAGACAAAATGTGTGCCAACTGTGTGTTAGCCACTGCCTAGTCACACCCACTCATGGATTCCTCACATGGTATCTATAATCATTATTCAATAGTGTAGGAGCCACTACCTCAAAAGGAATAACTAGTCATGGATTGGCATCACGGTTAGACAAACTGTGCACCGCCCGTGCGACTTCCCCTTTTCCTAAAAACATCATTCAATGTTCTACTGACTCTCCCATTAATCACTCTTTACTTTATAAACATGAAAATAATAAAGAAAGGGTTTCATTCCTGAAACCAGGGGTACTACATTTTTCCCACCATTGGTCTATCCATCCTCGAAAAGTAGAAAATCCTCAACCAACTGAAAGAGTTCTGACCATCGCTCCTTCACTTACTTTTCATATTCCTGTGTCTCTTCCCGAATTTGACCATGATACTATAAAACCAGAAATAGACTGCTAATTTTTCCATGAAAGTATTTCCCTTACCTATACAAAATTCTCACCAGGATATGTATCAACAATGCATCGAGCTCTGGGTCAACGTGATCCCATATGATCACATGGTCAAGATCAGGCTAATACTTTTTCAACTGAGATACATTGAACACATTATGCACTAAACTGAACCATGTTGGTAATTCCAACCGATATAACACCTATACAATGTGTTAAATTTTCTCAAAATGGCATATTTATCTCACAAATAGCTTTTCCTACTTCCAAAAATGACGATGTCCATGTCTTGGAGAGATCCTCAACAAAACATGATCACTTACACTAAATCAAAATGTTCTTCTATGACAATCTACATAATATTTATGAAAAATATGAGCCATATCCATCCTCTTTCTAATTAATTTGATCTTCTCCATTGTTTCTTGGACAAGGATCAGCCCAACATGTGATGTTTCACCCGTTTCCTCCCATCATAGTGGAGAACAACAAAGACACACATACAATGCTTCAAACAGAGCCATGTGTATCGAGTCCTAATATCTATTATTGTATGAGAACTACACTAAGGGTATATTCTCTTCCCAAAATACACCCAAATCTATTACACAAGACCGAAAAATTTCATCCAACATTTGTATCATCCACTCATACTTTCTATCTATCTGAGGAAGATATGTCATGCTCAGAGTCAATTGATTCCCAAGGGATTGCTTTAAGAATTTCCCGAAATGAGACATGAACCTCAGATATATATCATATACTATGGAAAGGGTACTCCATTCCTCTTTACCACTTCTCGAATATAGATTTTTGATAGATCCTCCACCACATGAGTTTCAAAAAAAGGGATGAAATGGGCATACTTGGTAAGCCTATCCACTATCACCCATATGGTATCGTGTTTTTGGACTATTATTAGAATAAATATAACAAAATCCATGTCTATTTGATCCCATTTCCACACTGGGATCGGTAAAGAATACAACATTCATGCTAGTCTCTGATGCTCTGCTTTAACATGCTGATAAGTTAAGCATTGTGAGACAAACTCAGCCACCTTCTTTTTCATGACGCTCCACCAAAACTATTTCTTTAATGCCTTATACATCTTCTATGTTCCAAGATGTACAACCCATCTCGAATGGTGGTAAGAATGAAAGACTTTTTCCTGACAAGCATTAGGTATAACCATATGATTTCTAAAGCACAAGACTAAAATATCATCATGTTTCCAGCCCTCAATGGTATCACCACCATTGAGTTTTGAACTCATAACTAGACATTCAGTATCAGATGTTTGTGCCTTTTTGAAGACATTTACCAAACCAAGAATAAGTGTAGCTAAATAGAAAACAGAAATATCACCTTGGTATTTACATTCAACGTGCATGTCGGCTAGGACCGACATAAACTGCCATTCATATGAATCTACTTTTTATAACTAAGCATATGAATTTCTACTCAATGCATCTGCCAATGAATTCCCTTTTCCAGGTTTATACATAATGTCAAATTTAAACATCTAGAGATACTCCATCCATCTCCTTTTCCTCAGATTTAAATCTCATTGTGAGAAAATGTGTTTCAAGCTTTTGTGGTAAGTGAACACAGTAAATTTCTCACCAAATAAATAATGTCTCCATGTATTCAAAGCATGGATGACTACAGCTAACTCAAAATCATGTGTTGTGTAATTCTTCTCATGCGCCCTCAACTTCCTTGAACCATAAGCAACCACAAGGTCCCCTGGCATGAGAACCCAACCCAACACTAATCCCAAAGCATCATAGTACATCACATACCCCTATCCCGATTCTAGAAAAAACAAGATAGATGATGATGTAAGCCAAACTATCAACTTCTGGAAAGACTTATGTCATTCTTCTATCCATTTTAATGAAACATTATTCTTTTTCAAAGATTTCATTGGAGAAGTTAGTCACAAAAAATCATGCACAAAGCATCGGTAGTAACCAGCTAGACCAATAAAAATTCGTATCTTGAAGACATGATTCTATGGTTTCCATGAGATAATGACTTCTATCTTTTCAGGATCAACAGAAATGCATTTATCTTAAATGAAATGTCAAAGAAACATACTTCTTGTATCCAAAAATCACACTTTGATAATTTTTCCTACAAACGATGATCTCTCGTGATTTTTAACATTATTTCAATGTTCTCCTTATGGTCAGCCCTTGTATTTGAATAGACCAGAATTTCGTCCATGAACACCAGAACAAAATAATATAGATATTGTTGAAATATCTGATTCATCAATGCCATGAAGACTTCTAGTGCATTCATTAGACCGAAAGGAATTACTACATATTCATAGTGGCCACATCCACTTCTAAAAGCTCTCTTTGGAATATATTTCTTCCTAAATCGCAATTAGTGATATCTTGATCTCAAGTCAATTTTAGAGAACCACTGAGATCCCCTAAATTGATCGAAAAAATCATCAATGCAATGAATTGGGTACTAGTTCTTTATCGTAACTTGGTTCAACTTATGATTATCAATGAACAACTAGGGAGTTCCATCTGATTTCTTCACAAACAAGACTGGTGCTTCCCACAGATACATACTTGGCCTAATGAAACCTTTTATTTATAACTCCTATAAATACACATTAAATTACATTAACTCTATTGGTGCCTTCCTATAAGATGGAAGGGAAATAGGATAGGTCCCTAGAAGTAGATCAATTGTAAACTCCAATTCTCTTATATGTGGTAACCTTGGGGAGTTATTAAGGAAGAAATAAGGAAATTGATCCACAACTGCTAGAAAACTGTTTTCCTCGATCTATTCCGTGGTTCCCAAATTCAATGATGCCAAATGATAACAGAATGTTCCCACCATTGGTTCCAAAAAGATATTTTCACCTTTATTTTCCATCCTCTCTGATTTGAAGAGATACTAAATGTTGTCCTCAGTTATGAAACTAATTTTTATCCTATAAAAGGCTATGTAAGCCTTGAACTTTTTCAACCAATCCATACCCAGAATTATATCATAGACATCCATGTACAACATCAAGAAGTCCCACTTCAGCTCAACCCTGTCAACAGTTATAACACATGCTCGACACACAAAGTCTTGACCTTCTCTTTCACCAAGAGGACTCCATATTTTTAAAATAGAAGGAATCATTTCCAACTTTAAACATAGTTAATAGGATCCCCAATTCCTCTTCATCTTAGTGATAGAGTTCTCAACACCTCTTGTGAAGACAATATTATTCCTCAACCTGGATTTTCAGAGGTGATAGATATTCTAAACGAAGTATTTGGTTGCAGTCCCAACTCAACGGTTTAAAAAGGTCGAGTGATTCATTGAACCGACTATTGGTTCACTTATGGCTCTGGTGCAATCAAATTCACAACAACCTCTTCTGATTAGTTCCTATAACACCTATCAGGTGCAATTTTCTAAACCAAGAACTTACTCTATATCTCTCACTCTCTAGAAATTTATGGCTTAGTATTTCAAACTCTATCACATCAACTATCACAAAAATGTTTTCCAAAAACAAAATTTTTACATGTTCAAACTTTTTTTAAAATAAAATCCATTCTTTCTTCTGAAAATAAAACAATTTTAAAAGTACTCGAAATATGTTATTTTAAAAATCATTAATTTTAAAAACAAATTTGTCATTTAAAAAAAATTAACTTTTGCACCAAATAAAAAATAATTACTTAAAATGAAATACGTAATCCTAGTCGGAATTCATTCATCTAGAATGCATGTCATGCTCATCTCATTAGCTAAACCCATAACAATGAGATTTCAAAATCCTATATGTGTCTCCAAACACTTATTTATAAAACTACCTGGTAACTTGAAGTTCAGAATAAAAGGGTTAGCTATGTCTTTTATGATATAAATTTCATGTTTCGACAATCCTACTCCATTCTATGATTCCAACCCTAAGAATAAACAAGAATAGATTTCATCTCCAAAACCAAGAAAACTGATGACTACTTGTTCAGCAAGGACAGAGCAAGCTGATACCATTTGTACCACAAAGGACGGACTATAATGATACCATTTGTAATGACCTACCAATTCTCATTGGATTGAGAGTACAACAAGTCATTACTAGTCCTTAAGATACATTCCGAAGATTCCAATGGCTGGTAATAAATGCTGAAGTGTTTCAAATACAAGTGGCGGATGATTTTATATTTTAGAAATAAACCAATAAACCATCCAACCATAACCAACCATTCACTATATGATCCACGAGGAAATTAAAGACAATTCAACAACTTCATGTATCTCAAAACAACATCGACGTATACAACAATGGAAGAATAACAAAGTATCAAAGTACACAATAGATAAATGACACAAGAATCTTAAAATACCATAATAATCCAGGCTCCACAAGACCTATGCTCTAAAATCTTTGAACAGCCCACACATCAAAAGGTAGTGATAAAAACATGGGAAACATTATCTTTTCCCTAGTCCCAGAAGATAGCATCTGCAAAAGCAGCAAAGTGCCAATGTAGGGTGAGTATAAAACTCAGAAGGTTTTTCCAATGACATACCTACTCACACCACTAGGATAAATGATTTAGCAACAATTATATAAGACAGTTTATATAATAAAATTTCCCAAAACCAGTTTATATCTTAATATAAACAAATTTCCAAAACCTTTCATTACCAAAGAAATACAAGTGCAATTGAAACCAATTTTCCAAGTAAGGAATTTTTCTAGAATAATGACTAAATAAGCTTTAAAACCATTTCCCAATATCCCTTTCTTTCTATACCCAACCATTCCTCAAACCCATGCAACCAACCATGCATGGTTTTTTATGACTGTTCCATGCTCATGAGAGGTTTCTTGTCGATCTACCAAGTCCTCACAAGGTAATTGTTTCCCATGTGCCGTTTAACCTTTCCCATTGAGCACAAGGTCATATTTCAACCGTGCCCCAAAAATGAAATATCAACTTTATATCTCATTTTCCATTTAACATTTGGCATTATGAAAAAGGTCATTTTTCAATCGATCCCCAAAAATTCAATTTGAGCTCACACACCAATATTCCCAAGGATCATGCCAAAACACCTTTTCAATAAAAATACCATTTTTATTAAAAACCAATTCCATCAAAGTCATTTCCATACAAATCCGTTTCAATAAAACAACCCTTTTATTGAAAAAAAAACTTTCATCAAACCATTTAACAATTTCAACCAATCAATAATTTAAAATCATCATTTTAAATTCAAATGGCCAAATTACTTTTCACAACAATTCAACAAGATTTCACAATTTCACTAAAACCATAAATCATAAGTGAAGAAGATTTATTCCATGTTTTTATTAATGAATTCCATTAAAATAAACCAATTTGAAACTAAGATAATCAATTATAGCAAGAGGAGTTGATAGATAAGCCTCCTACCTAAAATGTTTTGACGAAAACCACAACAAACGAATAACGCTCAAGAAAATTAGATCGATTCTCCAAGATCCCACATTAGATATCTTCTCCTAACAAGACAGTGACCAAATGTCTTTATTTTTTCCATCCACACACCTGTATATAACAATAATAGGTGTATTTCTAGGAAACCTAGAGAAGAGGAGAAGTATATCTAAGTTGATCTAAGAAACCAAACAAGAATGAATAAGAATGATGACATACCAAAAGAATCCAGCTTCTATTCGCCAAGGGAAGACTTCAGATCACCTCCAGAATGATGGGAGAACATTATTTGGCCTCAGGAGAAGAAAAATCCTAATTTATGTCCGTTTAGGAGGAAAAAATATCAACTTATATGCAAAAACGTGTGAGATCCACTTTTTTATGATCTCACATAAGTGCCCGCACGGTTATTTCACACGGTTAGAAAACCGTATACTATCCGTGAATTATCCACTATCTAGGAATACATTCTCATCAATTACTCACAAATTCTCTCTAACCATTCTCCAATTGTGGGGGAGCCACCACCTCAAAAGGAACAACTATGAACAGTTTGGCCACACAGTTAGAAAAACTATGTGCCGCCTGTGCGACTTCCCATTTTCCTCAAAACCTATTTAAAAGTTCTCTTGACTCTCCCATTCCTCACACATAAAATTATAACCATGAAAAACATCATGTAATTGTTAAATACTAGAAAAAAATGGTACTACATTCTTCCCACCATTTTTCTTTCCTTCATCGCAATGTAGAAAACCCTTCCCCAACTAAAATAGTTCTGGTCACCGCCCCTTTACTTCCTTTTATCATTCCCAAGTCTCTTCCTGAATCAAACCATTATAACCTAAAACCATCACTAAACTAATGTTTTTTTCCATGAATGAATTTCTCTTGCCTACCCAAAATCATCACAAGGATATGTATCAACGAAGCATCCGACTCTCGGTCAATGTGATCCAATCTGGTCACATGGTTTTGATCAAGCAGATAATTTTTCAATTGAGATACATGGAACACATTATGCACTGAACTGAACCATGGTGGTAATTACAATTGATATTACACCTCCCCAATGTGTTTTAGTATCTAGAAAGGGTGTATGTGTCTCAGATATAGATTTCCCTACTTCCCAAAATGACAATGTCCAAGTCTTAGAGAGATCCTCAAGAAAACAAGATAACTCACAGAAAACGACAACGATCTTCTATGATGATCTACATAAGATTTACAAGAAATATTAACCATCTCCACCCTCTTTCTAATAAATTATATCTCCTTCGTTGTTTCTTTTACAAGGTTCAGTGCAACTCATGAATTTTCTCCCGCTTCCACCCAGCATAGAGGATAACGACAATGATGTTCATACAATGCTTCAAACATAGCCATGTGTATCGAGGCCTGATAGTTGTTATTGTATGAGAACTCCACTAAGGGTATATGATCTTCCCATGAGACACCAAAATATATTAAATAATCTTGTAACATTTCTTCCAACATTTATATCATCCGCTCAGAAATCCCATCTATCTAAGGAGGATATGTCGTGCTTATAGTCAATTGAGTCCCAAGGGCTAGCACAAAGGATATCCAGAAATGAGATGTGAACCTCATATCTCTGTCTGGGACTATTTAAACTGGTATAACATGACTCTTTACCACTTCTATGATATACATTTTTGAAAGATCCTCCATCGTGTGTGTTTCAAAAATTAGGCTAAAATTGGTAGACTTGGTAAGTCTATCCACTATCACCCATATGGAATCGTGTTTTTGGATAGTTCTTGGAATACCTATGACAAAATACATTTCTATTTTCTCTCATTTTCACATTAGGATACATAAAGACAACAATATTCCTACTAGTATCTGATTCTCTACTTTAAGTTGCAAATAAGTTAAGCACCGTGAGATGAACTCGGCCACCTTTCCTTTCATACCACTCCACCAAAATTGTTTCATTAATGCCTTATATATCTTATGTGTACCTAGATGTACAACCCATCTTGAATGGTGGTAATCATGAAGGAGTTTTTCCTAAAAAGAATTAGGTACAACCATCTAATTTCTAAAGCACAACATTGAACTCACATCAAGTTTCTAGCCCCCAATGGTCTCCCCACCATTGAGTTTTAAACTCATAACAAGACAATATACACCATATGTTTTCAACCTCTTTGACCAAATTTACCAAATAAAGAACAAGAGTATCGGAAAATAAAACGACAACATCAACTCGGTCTTTACATTCCACGTGCATGCCAGCTAGGACCAATATCAACTATAAGGACCCAACCTTAAACCTTACTTAATATTGAATTAAATGAATAATTCACATTGAGTATCATTCCAGGTTTAGAGTTTTAGAGAATTAGGACATAACTATTACATATCAAAATATTACAAAGTAGGCACTTATACTCAGTTTACATTTTTTTCATAAAACAAAAACTCATAAAAATAAACATGTCTAGTTCCATGTTTTAGATAGCATGTATTTCCTTGATCCCATCCTAGACCCTATTAATCATTAAGTCCTATGGAAAACATTTCAAAAAAACTTGGTATGAGCATAAAAATTTCAGTAATGGATATAAAAATAAGGTAAGAAAACTTTAGTCCATGTATACATAAAAATCAATGAAATGATTCTTTACTCATAAAACATAACCACTTTAGCATACCTCATGAAATAATAATATTTATGAATAAATCATAGAAATCATTAGACATAATGGTAACTTGAGGCATTTAAAACATTATTACATATGGAGTAACCCTCATGGTTACGTTTGGAATACCCACCACAGTATATTCCCAAAATCTCTTCGAAGAAACACTATCGTTTAACTCCTTCGTGTTACCCAATGCATTGGAGATATGTCATGGTCTCACTCTCCCTTAGTTTATCACGGAACCACCTGTCTACATAAACAATTCCCAAGAACCATAACATAATTGTATCACATAAAACATGCATAAAGGAAACATAACATTTCTAAATTTCAATCACAAGATATCAATACAACACATTGATATAATAAAAAATTATCAAAACCATTTTCAATTCCAAAATAAAATAAAATTAAATCATGGTAGTTATTTTTCATTAAAAAAAATGTTATGTCTTGTAGAGGAAGCCGAAACTCAAATAATGGTCACCGTGGCAGAGAAGTCGTTGTCGCTGAATAAGTAAGACAAAAAACATTCCCTTTTGAATAAAAGTAAAATTCAAAGGGGGTTATGAACCGTATAAAAGAAAGTTGTGTATAAAAAAAATATGCCGCAACGAAATGAGATTGAGACGAAGTCCCATGCAAAGACGATATCATTAGATTAAGGATAAATCAATTACATAAATATGTGTGACAAACATAAATACACCCAATATAATTGGATATTAAGTGTAAAACTATCAGAGGTCATCCACACATATTCATAGCACGACATAATCAAGAAGTATAGGTTTAACCAAAATAATTGAAATTGAGTTAAGAAGTTCCCTTGAAAAAATTCCACAGCCTAACGACGTCACTTTAAAATTCAGAAAATGAGTTGATGAGAGAGAAAATGGTATCTCATAACTTGAACATAATATTTACATCAATAAGGATATAAAAGAACATATCCAACCATAATAAGACGTAAAATAAAAGACAAAACAAAATAGGTCTTTTAAAAAGGGGTGGGTGAAAGGTTCCCTTACCGATTTGGGTAACTTTTGAAACGTACACCCCATGAATGAAGGGTCATACAATAAATATATAAATACACATAAATTAAATTATATTAAAAAAATAATACAATAATGGGTAGTAAAAAACCATAAAAAAGGAAATAGTGGCAAAATTAGCATGAATCTCACAGGAATAAAAGTGAGATGAAAAATCCATTACGAAAAACTCGGCAGCCTAACGACACCACTTAAAACATCAAAAAAATGGATTGATAAAATAAAATATGGTCTATAATCATATAATCATAAAATATACATTAATAGGAATATTAAATAATATCCCCCAACATAAGAAAGAGGTGCTTAGAAGATGTGACCTAAAAGAGAGTACTTAAACAGAAAGAGAGAGGTAGGATCCCTTACCTCAAGTCCAACTTGTCTTGTTCATTTATTTATATTAATGAATAATAAACATTGGTTAATTAATAATTTCTTAAGGACCTCCTTTAAAGTTTATTTTTCCGTTCATGTCACATATTATAATGTTATAATAATTAGTTAATAATGCGAGTTCATATCAGACGTTTTTGTCGATGTTCAGTACATGAGTCAAAAATGAACTTGTTTGAAAAGAAATGTCCATGTAGTTATAATTACCCCATCTATAGAATAGTATTAATGATTTAAATATCATATATATCCAGTATATATTCATTTTATAATATTCCATAACATTCAGAGATATGAAAATTAAATGCACCGTTCATGGAGACGATAGACCGTACGTACGCATGAACGCTACATTCATTTTTGGTCACATTAATGGAATGAAACCTAAATGAGATATATATATATATATATATATATATTATAGTTACAGTATAATATATATGTTATATAGGTCACATAAGTTCATTAATTTCAATATTTATACATTCCATGTATTGCATGAATGAGTCACATGACTTGAGGGGGCGGTAGTCCACACTTCCTCAAATGAAATTATCGCATTTTGCACAACATGCACAGCATAAAGGTATGTTTTAAATGTAAAATTAAGAAGCATAGAGTGGAAATAAATATAATATATATCATAAATATATATAGTTCCATCATAATGGACACCATGAGAGGTGGTAGGAGAAGATAGAACAATCATCGTTTCATGAGACAGTAATTCGACATCCACAGAAACAGTTTGTTATTTAACCATTAGACGGAGGTGTGTGTAAGTGTATCTAGAATCCATATGAAAACAACATCCTATTATATTTAATATACCGGCATTGTTACAAAATAAAGGAATACAAATAATTTAGGTGGTTGGAGAAGCAAAATAAAACAAAAGAACATAAGAGAAGACATTACCTTTAAATCGGGTAACTCCCTTTGGTTTGAACCACAAGGGTTTCTTGAAGAGATTTCTGCCTAAGGTAAGGATTCTAGGATGAATAGAGGGATGTGGTGAGATAAAATGATCAGATATTGGTCGATCCAAAGGCTTTAGAGGTGTGGGTAAGGGGGTAGAGGTGGGGGCCTTTATAAGAGGGAGGAGGGGCACTCTTCGAAAGTCTTGAAAAGTTACTTTATTATAAAATGATTTTCGGATATTAAAGGTCCCAAAATTATATATCTCTAGGATAAGGTGATAAGGGTTCTAAATAAACCTATAAAATAGGTCTTTTACAAGTGTAATTCGTATATTTTACATTATCTTTTCATTTTATTTAAATCGTTCATTAATGAGGTAATCACTGCATCATCATCATGTCAAAAATAAATTTATTTATTTAATGTCTAAAAATTATAGAAAAAATACATTGATGTAGGATATATTTTAATATTTCCAGTTAATATTTATAGTCTAAGAGATAATTTATGTATATAAAATTAAAATTGTTTTACTTAGGTGTTACATACTTTTGTGATATTCTCCTTTCTTTAAATATAAAATGATAAAGTGTCACTATCACCCAAAAGTGATTCCATGGGGTCCCAAAGTTTGGAAAAAGGCATCCCATGGTCGGACATGACACAAATAGTAGCATTAGGACACATTTTGGGGTCATATTATATTTTTATGATATTATTTTATTACCCTTAACTACCTGGTTGCTAATTAAACACGATAATTAAAGATAATTATCGTCGTTACTATTCATAATGTCCAAAAAAAGTGTATTAATTACATAATTTGGACCTTCTAATTCCAAATATGGAATCAATTTTAGCATATTCCAAACATAGAAAATGCAGTAACTAATTTAAAATAATTCTCGTTGTCAAAACCAAAGACAGGTTTTTAAGAAGTAAAATCTATCAAAAGATTGATTTGTTTTTACATCCAATTTAAAAGTGAAATTACATACAATGAACAAAATTGTATTAAATGATAAAAACATAATTAAATTACACATTAAAACCAATTAAAATGACAATATAACTATATAAATAAATCACATGAAAAAATAGTTTTTGAATTAAAATGCAGTATTTTTAACTATTCATTGAAAATGAACATTTGTCAAAAAAATACCCAAAATTCACCCTAAGATATATTTGATATTAAAAAATAGAAAATTATATCAATTTTACCAAATTAAAAACATATAAGTTTCATTAATTAATTTTATAATCAATTCCTACTGTCAAAACGAATATCGTATTTTTAAGAAGCAATGTCTATTTAAAGATTGACACTTGTTTATGTCCAATTTCAAAGTGAAATTAATTCAAATGACCACCATTGGATTAAATTTTAAAAATATATTTTAATTTAACTTTAAAACCATTTAAAAATATGATCTAAAAATCAAAATAAATTAAATTAAAAAAATTGTTTTGAATTAAAATACAACATTTTTCACTAAAAATGATCTTTATCGGAAAATAACAAATATTTTCACAAAGTAAATTTTCATGTCTTGATTCTAAATAAGGATTTTATTTTGTCAAATATAAAATATAAAAGTGACAAAAATTATATTTATAATGGTTTCTCCATCAAAAGGCAGTTAATAGGCCTTTTAAAGAATATTAGAATATTTATTCTTAAAATTGAATTCATTTGCATTTTTAAGCCTCTAACATTTATTGAAAAATGTAAAAGCATTTAACAAACATATATAATTATATTTTAGTTAGTTCTGTTCATTCCCCCTATTCCAAAGGTAAGACATTATCTACCTTTTAAAAAATTATTATTATATTATTAGTGTGAAACGTAAGATTTCAAAGAAACTCATTGTTGTGTATTGGGTACGACATCGAATATAGCATCCCCTTTTAAAGTAATATTAATATTTTATTCAAAAATTATAATAAATATGAAAATTTCATATTCTTTATTTACCTGGGATCTTACATCCTTCTCCCCATTTGGGAATTGCATCCTCGCAATTTTAAAATTGGGCTCGGAAACATCATTGAAATCCCCACATCAGAAAAGAGTCATCAAAACTTTAACATTAAAATAAATAAAGAGAAGTAAAAAGGGCACCCAAGTTAACCCATAATAGGATTCCATGTAGGAAAACATAGATATGGAAGAAAAAACAAAGGGTAATGTTCTGATGGAGAGTGATAGAAAACATGTTTAGGAGAAAGTTAACCACCTGAAAATCACAAACTTGTGATGGGTTAAACAGTATTTGATTCCCCTGTAAGAAACATTAACAAACAATGTTTTTTTCAGTTTCTTTCCATTGAATAATTTATTTATGGGCTTAACTAAAACACAAGAAAACAACCTTTCCTGTCAAGTAGACTTTCATCTTTTACTAGATTTTTAACACACAACTCATATTTTCTCCAAAAGATGAGTATTTAGGAAGACTTGTTCCTATTAAGAGTTCTGTAACCAACTTCATGAGAATAAACTAATCCACAAAAGAAAACTATATATTTTCCATTTCTTTAGACCAAAAGAAAAACCAAAATTGTTAGCACGAGATCAGATAATACCCAAAAAGGATAATCCTTTATAAAAAGAAAATCTATTCTTAATCTCTAAAATTTCTCCAATAAAACCCAAAGTTCAACAAAGATCATTCGATAAACAATTGTCCATAAATTTTTTTCAAAGTAAACCAAACTAAGATTGAAACCCAAATCCTTGAAGGATTTAATCTCATAGTCTTCCAATGTAAATATTAACATTTATCTCCAAATAAAATCAGTTTCTCTTAAGGTCTCATATTGAAAAGTAATTAACCTAATCATATATCCTCCATGATTGGTCAATAATTTCCTAGATAACACAAAATAAACTTATTCTTGATTCATAAAGTCATATAACTAAAAATAATTTTTCATACTAACCAGGTAATTCACGTAGTCCAGTGGTAGGCGCTAAATACCAGTTGCACATTTGTTGTGGGTTCGATTCACACAGCTTTGTCTATTGCGACGGGTTGTCACACGGTCTACGTGTTGTCCTTTTTCAAAAATTATATAATTCTTAAAACATTCCCCAAAAAGAGATAAAATCATCAAAAATAACCATAAAATAATTTAACCTCAAGTTTATCTCATGCATTTCATTTTCCATCATAACATATAGTAACCCATAATTACCTAAAAAGTAAGGATCATATAAACCCTAATGGTTACCAATAAAATTATTACCTGAATGTCCACAATGAGTTAGTTCTCTCGTACATGATGCATTAGAGAACTCAACAAGGCTAAAGTGGTTAATAATAACTCCTTGATAGTTGGATTAGAATAACCGCGATATTCCTCATTGAATACCCCATTTCATCCTGTCTCTTAATTAGAGAACCACCACAGTTTCCTTCAAACCCATTGTCACTTTGGTGCATGCTAGATCCATCCATTTACTAAAACCAAAAATGTCAGTGTGAGTATATCAAAAAAATCATCATGTACTAATGAGGAAGATGAACACTAATATATACTTATCCATGTTATCTCAAACTCATTCCAACTTTCAAAAATAACAATGTCTCATCTAATATAATAACCATTGTGGTTATACACAACTTGTCACTTATTCTTAAACAACACTCTAACCTCTAAAGTTATCTAAACCGTCCATTGATACCAACTATAAGGACCCTACCTTAAACCTTACTTAATATAAAATTAAATGAATAATTCACATTGAGGATCATTTCAGGTTTAAAGTTTTAGAGAATTAGGACATAACTATTACATCTCAAAAGATTATAAAGTAGGAACTTCTACCCAGTTTCCATTTTTTTCATAAAACAAAAACTCATAAAAATAAACATGTCTAGTTCCAAGTTTTAGATAGCATGTTTTTCCTTGATTCCATTCTTGACCCTATTCATCCTTAATTCCTATGGAAAATATTTCAAAAAAACTTGGGATGAGAATAAAGATCCCAGTAAGGGATATAAAAATAAGGGAAGAAAACATTAGTCCTTGTATAAATAAAAATAAATGAAATCATTCTTTACACATAAAACATAAGCACATAAACATACCTCATGAAATCATAACATTTATGAATAACTCATAGAAATCATAAGACATAAAGGTAACTTGAGGCATTTTTAACATTCTTACTGTAACAGCCCAAGATTTTATAAAAAAATATTCTTTTTAATTTTATTAATGTCTTGTGTTGTACGCTACACCAAAAGGAGCTTGCACAACACACATCCTTGACTTGTCTTGCATTACACGCAATCGCGACCTTCCTCGATAGCGTGTGTAGTACGCAATACCGAGTTTCACTAAACAACGATATGCTATAAAAATATTATTAAAACTAGCCGTTATGAATAGTAATAACCACTTTTTGAAATCCAGTAAATCTTATTTTTCAAAATGAACTTTATTTTTGGATTCGGAGTATCGAATTTAGCCTAAGGTGAAATTTTGGTACTTTTCGGATAACTTTCATATTCTGATGAATAGTGAAAATTACTAAATTATAATTAAAAACAACTTTTTTAATCGAAATAATTAATAGTGATAAATCATTAATTTGAGTGGTTTTAAAGTATATTTAGAATATATTTTTACAATTTAATACAATGTTGGTCATTGGATGTAATTTCACATTTAAACTAGACATAAACAAGTGTCAATCTTTTGATAGATATTGTTTCTTAAAAACACGCTATTTGTTTTAACAGCGGGATTTAATTATAAAATTAATTAATGCAACTTTTATGTTATGAATTTGGTAAAATAGACTTCATTTTTGAATTCGGAATATGAAATATAGCTTGGGATGAAATTTTGGCATTGTTCTGAAAAACATCAATTTTTGATGAATAGTGAAACCACTAAGTGGTAGGTTAAAAACTGAATTTTGCATAAAACTTAATTTTACCGCTTCTATAAATGGAATTTCGAAAATCCGAGAGACACGGTTAATATCAAGGACTAAAATGTGGTTCAATGAGATGAAAATAATTTTTGGTGAATAGTAACTTTTTACTTTTTTTTACCGCGGTTAATAGTAAATAGGGTAACTAAGGGTAAATATGATATTAATATTACCCTAACACATGTCCTAATTCTATTGGACAAGTGTAATTCGACCAAAAACAAACTTAGGAATAAAATATGACCATTTAGGCCCACTTGGATTAGATTAGGACATTTATTATTAATTTATTTAAAGAAGGGTTAAAATAGTTAAAATCAAAGTTTAATAAGTAAATCATTTTTAATATGGGGTTATACATAAGATAAATTAGACTATAAATATTCATTAGAAAGCTAAAAATATTTCCTACATGATGGTATTTTATTTGTAATTTTTAGACATCAAATAATATAATTTATTTATGACACAAAGATGATGCAGTAATTATCTTATTAATGAAATATTGACATAATTGATAATATAAATACCAAAATAAATGTAATTTAAGACTTTTTATGAATTACACTAATTTTCTAGGTTACTATGATATATTAGTGATGATTTAATCAACTTGGTTCGAACATATAATTCTGTTATGACTTTCACAAAAATCATATATCAAATAGTGTCAAAATTGACACAAAATAGTTTTTAAATCAAATATTATATTACTAATTGTTATTTTATTCCTAAAAATCTAAGGTTCGGCCAAATAACATATATAAGGATATATGTATTAATAATATACAATTTGGGGTTCGTTTGGCATGTTATAGTAAGTTTATTAACCATATAGTGAAAGAAAACAAAAAGACACGGTAAAAGTTAAATTATTTAACTTAGAGTTAAATCTAATTGATAAGGTTAAAATAAAACCCCAAACTTGTCTAAATCCTATTGGTTGATAGGATTTCGACCCATCCCCACTTTAGCTTCGAAATAAGACCCTTTGGAACCATTATAAACCGATTTTGACTTTAATATAAAATAATATTTTGAGATATTCCTAAGGTGCCCCTCTCCTCCCCTATAAAAGGACACCTCCTCCCCCTCCTCCTCACACCAATTTGAGCACTCAAGCTCGGCCAACCCCTGCCAATTTCTCCTCTCCACTTCCCTAGAAACATCCTAGAGGTTCTGGTCTTCTTCAAAGACCAATTTTAGTGCCCTAAGAGGAGGTCTCAAAGAGGCACTTCAAAGAAGAGGTAATTACCGTTACCAATTCTTTCATCTTTATTTCTTCTTCCACTTCTTCTTCTTAGGTTGTTTCATTATGAAGTAATAACATCAGTATCACTCATATACTGATATGTTATTATAAGTATGAAACAACCCTATTTCACCATCTATCCATCCTACGGAAAAAGAAATCACCGCGCGTGCGTACGTACGGAATACCGTCTCCACGCCGTGGTGTAATCTATTTTCCACCACCACCTTACATGGATGGGTATAATGGTGTAAAGAATAATTATACATAGTTATTACAACATCATATTTATTCTGATATATTGTATAATCCACTCCAATTCAATTCAATATTTATAGAAATGATATCATCGCTCGTGCGTACGTACGGACTACCGTCTCCACGACGCGATGAGATTCATTCTCCATGTTAACCATTTAAGAATGATTATAATGTATATATAAGAAATAATAATGAAATATATGACATTATAAAGCTACTGGATTTATATAT
The DNA here is from genome assembly GCA_963277665.1 of Viscum album. Taxonomy (NCBI): domain Eukaryota; kingdom Viridiplantae; phylum Streptophyta; class Magnoliopsida; order Santalales; family Viscaceae; genus Viscum; species Viscum album. The sequence continues at coordinate 1,797,700,981 of OY728120.1, forward strand.
ATATATACATATGTATGTCATCTACTTACTTCCATTTCAAGACAATAAGGAAAGGAAAACAGCGTTCATGCGTACGTACGGACTACCGTCTCCATGAACGGTGTTTTTCATTTTATTTATCTACCTATTATATATATATATATATACTGAATATATATGATATATAAATCATATTTTATATTCTGGAAGTAATTAAATCATGATATAAGTAATAATTATGTCAAGAACAACAAGTCAAAACACCTACGATAAATGAAACGATTTTACCGAAAACGCTTCTTTAACATGGAGTTTACAAAAGAACGGTTAATATAATGTCATAAGTGAACCATATATGATATCATAACAATGAGTATGATTCTGTAATAAGTAAATAACATGATTTAAATCATTATACAGGAGGTTCGGACACTTACAAAGCAAGTCGGACCTAAGGTAAGGGAAATTTCACAATCTCATTTTTATCCGAGATTGTTTATTCGTATGTATTTACTGGGGTGTATTTTATCATCCACATCCATGTTCCCTCAATATGTAATATTATTTCCATCCACCTACAATTGTTTAAATCCAATTTTACCCTTCTATGAGTTTTTAGTAAAGGATATGAAAGGAATCTTTTGTCGTTTTTCATACGAGGTGCTTTTTTTGACTTTTCCGACAAAAGTACGAGAAGAATGTTTTTTTTAACTTATACGGCAAGAATGGATTTTTAAAACAGTATTTCCAATAATCTTCCTCTATAAGTTTTCAAGTTTATTTTTAATCAACTTATTTTATTTTAAAGTTTTATGACATGTTATGAAAGGAAAAATGTTTTTTAAGAAGAAAGGATATTTTCCTCAAGAATGGAGTTCAAGTGTTTTATCAAAAATTATTTTCCATCTAAGATAATAAAGGGTTCTGTTTTTATCCCTATTATTACATTTATTTGACTATGTTGTGATGGAATTATGTTTATGAATTCCTTTATCTTATATGAATGGTTTTATGATGTCATGTTGTTTAAGAATCCCATTTTTATTACATGGGTTATGCAATGATATATGATTTATGATTTTGTGGCACACATAAGAAAGGATTCATTAAGAGATGGGTGGGACCTATATCTCCCTCCAATGCATTGGGTAAAGATTTCATATCTCATGAGATAGACATGGCTGGAATGGTAGGTTATACCGGTTCAGTGAAACAGGACTGAAACGAGGATTACTCGATTCAGAAAGGGACTTTGTCCACTAAGATAGTCTTGGCAATGAGCCTTGACTAACAAGAAATGATTCTCTATGATTATGTGTGTATGCCACAATGAGTAATGTTTTAAGTAAGGGATTCATTTTCACTTCTATGATTTATTCCATGTTAAGATATTATGATCTTTTTTGCAGGTTTTGATTTTCATAAAGATATGATATGATTTTTATTTCCTTTATTTGCCCTTGCTGAGCATTTGAGCTCACCCTTTTATGTTTTCTTTTCCCCAGGATATAAAGAAAGGTTTTTAGGTAAAAAAAGGGGAAGATCTTTATGGGAGATATTGAAGATCTTTCACCACGATTAGAAGATTACGTTCCGAGTTTCCAAAGACACTAAACTATTACGATCCTTGTGTGTGTGTTTTTGTTATGTACTAAGTATTCCGCAAAAGTAATGTAATGTCCATGTACGTCAAGATACGGGTCTCTACAGTTGGTATCAGAGGAAAGGTTTAGTCAACCTTTGGAAACTAGGATGCGAAATCGTTAGTGAGATCCCTAGAGATATTTCTAAGGTATGTCTAGGGATGTCCCTAGGGATAAGTATACGTATAGGTTATAGTAATAGAATTACGCTAACGATCATAGAATTAAACCTAAGATGTTGGATATTGAAGGTACTCCCCCTTTATTATGTTGTTTTCCCTAGCATGATTTTTGCCTCTCACACTATTCTTTATGGGTTTTAGACGATGGCTGGAACCCGAAAGAACCGTGTTGATCAATGCAATGGACAATGCAACGATTGCCCTCCTGAACAAACAAATGTTATGGGAGATGGACTGCAAAATCTTATTGCTATACTTACACAAGCTATGAATCATTCTGGACTTCCAAATGAGCAGAGAAGGGAACAATATTCTATTGAGTCCTTCATGAGGCAACGTCCACCTTCTTTCAGTGGGACTACTGATCCATTAGTTGCTGAACAATGGATTAGTACTACTGAAAAGATATTTTCAGTTCTTCAATGTTATGAACATGATAAAGTCATCTTAGCAGTATATCGTTTGGAAGGTGAAGCTGATCAATGGTGGAATCTTATCAAGAATACAAGTCCAAGAGATGAAATTGAGTCCATGGAATGGGACGAGTTCAAGAACTTGTTTTTCAGTAAGTACTTCCCTCGTATTCTTCGAACAAAGATGGAGAAAGAGTTTCTTGAACTGAAGCAAAGGGATGATGAATCTGTTGGTACCTATGAAGCAAATTTTACAAGACTTGCAAGGTATGCTTCTGGAATTATCATCCAACCTGAAAGTAAAGTTGATCGATTTTTCAGTGGCTTAAAACCAAGTCTTCGAAGGGCATTAGCTATAAGAGACTTCAGTAGCTATGAAGAAATTGTGCGTTGTGCTATCAAGGTAGAAATGGAAGTTGGTGTTACATATCCATCTCATGGTTTTGACAAGAAACGAAAGATGGAGTTCAAGGAGAAATCCCGGAATAATGGTGAAAAGAAGATGAATGTTTCCTTATGCACAAAGTGTGGAAAGAAGCATGGTGGAGATTGTCTTAAAGGGACTAGAAAATGTTTTAAGTGTGGAAAAGAAGGTCATCGAGCAGCTGAGTGTCGAAGTAATGGAAAAAGGTTTTCTAATGATGTGAATAAAGCAAACACTGCAGAGAACGCACTACCAACACTTCAATGCTTCAAGTGCAAAGAAATGGGGCATTATGCTAATAATTGCCCTAATCCAAGGGTTAGTGATGATCAACATGAGCAACCACTTAAGGCAAAGGACAAAGGGAAGTCACATGCGATCACTATTGGCGATGTTGAATATGACAATGATGTGGTGGAATGATTAAGTGTTTATGTAATGGGATTCCAAAATAATGTTTTATCATGGAGTATTGGAATATTTATGTATTGGTCTAATGTGGTATTCAAAGTGATTGAGATATTATGCGCATAATGAAGGGAAAATGAGAAAATTAATTGTTTAACAGTATTCATGAGCTCATGATTGATATAAGGACTAAGTGATATCATGGTTTGAGTATATAGAATTTTGGGGATTTTGGTATGTGGAAAGTGTTAACTTTTAACTGCACTCATGTTTTCACTAAGGTATTCAAGAGAATACGCGATTAAGGACTTTGAATGTTTGGAATGTGAACAACAAGACATATCTTATGATATGTGGGGATCAACGACAGTATTAAATCTCTGGTAATCGTTGTCACTATATTATGAGAGTGGACTGCAGTATTATGTATAAGCCTAAAGATTAGACTGGATTATGTTGGACATAAGTTAGTATTGTTTAAGGATAGAAGATTTTCGATATTATTGATGGGATGTTATAGTAACGTAGTTTTAGAAAAAGGACAACCTGCAGGACGGGCGACAGCCCATCGCTTCGGACAAGGCTGTAGGAATCGAACCCACAACCGAAGTGCGACTGGCCTTTATCGCCTACCACTGACCTACAGGAAGTCCCTGTTTAGTAGAAACTAGTTTTATTATATTAAGCAGTATGATATATGAAGTATAAGCCCATTTTAGGAACCATATATGATTAATCCCACTATAGATCGACTTATGTATATAAATTTTCCTAACCTTTTGAGACAGATGGAATGACCCGTCATTCTATCACATGATCTGCTAACACTTCACGAATAACAAATTCAACTTCATTTATTTAAGAGATGAAGTGGAAATTGTTCAAGGCATGAACAACAGTAAGATTGTACCAAAATAAAGAAAGTATTTATTCTAATTCAAATTTTCAACTTTAGTGAAATGATCTTGAAAACCAAAAATGTTGTCCTAGTGATCTTATATCCGATGAATCAGATGGTACCCTAGATCATCACAAATTTATGGATTTGTGATTACTGGATTTTCCATAGCCATGTTCTCTACCACTCTCCATCAGAACATGATGGTTAGATTTCTCTTCCATATCCATATTTTCACCTATGTGGAAACCCAGTGATTAGTTTATTTGGGTAATCGTTACATTTCATACTTTAGTTTTTAAAGCCAAGTTTTGGTATTCCCTTTTACGATGTGGGTTTCTATTAAAGAAACTTTCAAATAGTAAACCATTTATAACCCCGACGAATTTTGAGGGCGAAATTCATTTTAAGGGGGGTAGAATGTAACAGCCCAAGATTTTATAAAAAAATATTCTTTTTAATTTTATTAATGTCTTGTGTTGTACGCTACACCAAAAGGAGCTTGCACAACACACATCCTTGACTTGTCTTGCATTACACGCAATCGCGACCTTCCTCGATAGCGTGTGTAGTACGCAATACCGAGTTTCACTAAACAACGATATGCTATAAAAATATTATTAAAACTAGCCGTTATGAATAGTAATAACCACTTTTTGAAATCCAGTAAATCTTATTTTTCAAAATGAACTTTATTTTTGGATTCGGAGTATCGAATTTAGCCTAAGGTGAAATTTTGGTACTTTTCGGATAACTTTCATATTCTGATGAATAGTGAAAATTACTAAATTATAATTAAAAACAACTTTTTTAATCGAAATAATTAATAGTGATAAATCATTAATTTGAGTGGTTTTAAAGTATATTTAGAATATATTTTTACAATTTAATACAATGTTGGTCATTGGATGTAATTTCACATTTAAACTAGACATAAACAAGTGTCAATCTTTTGATAGATATTGTTTCTTAAAAACACGCTATTTGTTTTAACAGCGGGATTTAATTATAAAATTAATTAATGCAACTTTTATGTTATGAATTTGGTAAAATAGACTTCATTTTTGAATTCGGAATATGAAATATAGCTTGGGATGAAATTTTGGCATTGTTCTGAAAAACATCAATTTTTGATGAATAGTGAAACCACTAAGTGGTAGGTTAAAAACTGAATTTTGCATAAAACTTAATTTTACCGCTTCTATGAATGGAATTTCGAAAATCCGAGAGACACGGTTAATATCAAGGACTAAAATGTGGTTCAATGAGATGAAAATAATTTTTGGTGAATAGTAACTTTTTACTTTTTTTTACCGCGGTTAATAGTAAATAGGGTAACTAAGGGTAAATATGATATTAATATTACCCTAACACATGTCCTAATTCTATTGGACAAGTGTAATTCGACCAAAAACAAACTTAGGAATAAAATATGACCATTTAGGCCCACTTGGATTAGATTAGGACATTTATTATTAATTTATTTAAAGAAGGGTTAAAATAGTTAAAATCAAAGTTTAATAAGTAAATCATTTTTAATATGGGGTTATACATAAGATAAATTAGACTATAAATATTCATTAGAAAGCTAAAACGATTTCCTACATGATGGTATTTTATTTGTAATTTGTAGACATCAAATAATATAATTTATTTATGACACAAAGATGATGCAGTAATTATCTTATTAATGAAATATTGACATAATTGATAATATAAATACCAAAATAAATGTAATTTAAGACTTTTTATGAATTACACTAATTTTCTAGGTTACTATGATATATTAGTGATGATTTAATAAACTTGGTTCGAACATATAATTCTGTTATGACTTTCACAAAAATCATATATCAAATAGTGTCAAAATTGACACAAAATAGTTTTTAAATCAAATATTATATTACTAATTGTTATTTTATTCCTAAAAATCTAAGGTTCGGCCAAATAACATAGATAAGGATATATGTATTAATAATATACAATTTGGGGTTCGTTTGGCATGTTATAGTAAGTTTATTAACCATATAGTGAAAGAAAACAAAAAGACACGGTAAAAGTTAAATTATTTAACTTAGAGTTAAATCTAATTGATAAGGTTAAAATAAAACCCCAAACTTGTCTAAATCCTATTGGTTGATAGGATTTAGACCCATCCCCACTTTAGCTTCGAAATAAGACCCTTTGGAACCATTATAAACCGATTTTGACTTTAATATAAAATAATATTTTGAGATATTCCTAAGGTGCCCCTCTCCTCCCCTATAAAAGGACACCTCCTCCCCCTCCTCCTCACACCAATTTGAGCACTCAAGCTCAGCCAACCCCTGCCAATTTCTCCTCTCCACTTCCCTAGAAACATCCTAGAGGTTCTGGTCTTCTTCAAAGACCAATTTTAGTGCCCTAAGAGGAGGTCTCAAAGAGGCACTTCAAAGAAGAGGTAATTACCGTTACCAATTCTTTCATCTTTATTTCTTCTTCCACTTCTTCTTCTTAGGTTGTTTCATTATGAAGTAATAACATCAGTATCACTCATATACTGATATGTTATTATAAGTATGAAACAACCCTATTTCACCATCTATCCATCCTACGGAAAAAGAAATCACCGCGCGTGCGTACGTACGGAATACCGTCTCCACGCCGTGGTGTAATCTATTTTCCACCACCACCTTACATGGATGGGTATAATGGTGTAAAGAATAATTATACATAGTTATTACAACATCATATTTATTCTTATATATTGTATAATCCACTCCAATTCAATTCAATATTTATAGAAATGATATCATCGCTCGTGCGTACGTACGGACTACCGTCTCCACGACGCGATGAGATTCATTCTCCATGTTAACCATTTAAGAATGATTATAATGTATATATAAGAAATAATAATGAAATATATGACATTATAAAGCTACTGGATTTATATATATATATACATATGTATGTCATCTACTTACTTCCATTTCAAGACAATAAGGAAAGGAAAACAGCGTTCATGCGTACGTACGGACTACCGTCTCCATGAACGGTGTTTTTCATTTTATTTATCTACCTATTATATATATATATACTGAATATATATGATATATAAATCATATTTTATATTCTGGAAGTAAGTAAATCATGATATAAGTAATAATGATGTCAAGAACAACAAGTCAAAACACCTACGATAAATGAAACGATTTTACCCAAAACGCTTCTTTAACATGGAGTTTACAAAAGAACGGTTAATATAATGTCATAAGTGAACCATATATGATATCATAACAATGAGTATGATTCTGTAATAAGTAAATAACATGATTTAAATCATTATACAGGAGGTTCAGACACTTACAAAGAAAGTCAGACCTAAGGTAAGGGAAATTTCACAATCTCATTTTTATCCGAGATTGTTTATTCGTATGTATTTACTGGGGTGTATTTTATCATCCACATCCATGTTCCCTCAATATGTAATATTATTTCCATCCACCTACAATTGTTTAAATCCAATTTTACCCTTCTATGAGTTTTTAGTAAAGGATATGAAAGGAATCTTTTGTCGTTTTTCATACGAGGTACTTTTTTTGACTTTTCCGACAAAAGTACGAGAAGAATGTTTTTTTTAACTTATACGGCAAGAATGGATTTTTAAAACAGTATTTCCAATAATCTTCCTCTATAAGTTTTCATGTTTATTTTTAATCAACTTATTTTATTTTAAAGTTTTATGACATGTTATGAAAGGAAAAATGTTTTTTAGGAAGAAAGGATATTTTCCTCAAGAATGGAGTTCAAGTGTTTTATCAAAAATTATTTTCCATCTAAGATAATAAAGGGTTCTGTTTTTATCCCTATTATTACATTTATTTGACTATGTTGTGATGGAATTATGTTTATGAATTCCTTTATCTTATATGAATGGTTTTATGATGTCATGTTGTTTAAGAATCCCATTTTTATTACATTGGTTATGCAATGATGTATGATTTATGATTTTGTGGCACACATAAGAAAGGATTCATTAAGAGATGGGTGGGACCTATATCTCCCTCCAATGCATTGGGTAAAGATTTCATATCTCATGAGATAGACATGGCTGGAATGGTAGGTTATACCGGTTCAGTGAAACAGGACTGAAACGAGGATTACTCGATTCAGAAAGGGACTTTGTCCACTAAGATAGTCTTGGCAATGAGCCTTGACTAACAAGAAATGATTCTCTATGATTATGTGTGTATGCCACAATGAGTAATGTTTTAAGTAAGGGATTCATTTTCACTTCTATGATTTATTCCATGTTAAGATATTATGATCTTTTTTGCAGGTTTTGATTTTCATAAAGATATGATATGATTTTTATTTCCTTTATTTGCCCTTGCTGAGCATTTGAGCTCCCCTTTTTATGTTTTCTTTTCCCCAGGATATAAAGAAAGGTTTTTAGGTAAAAAAAGGGGAAGATCTTTATGGGAGATATTGAAGATCTTTCACCACGATTAGAAGATTACGTTCCGAGTTTCCAAAGACACTAAACTATTACGATCCTTGTGTGTGTGTTTTTGTTATGTACTAAGTATTCCGCAAAAGTAATGTAATGTCCATGTACGTCAAGATACGGGTCTCTACACTTACATAGGGAGTAACCCTCATGGTTACATTTGGAATACCCACCACAGTATATTCCCTAAATCTCTTTGGAGAAACCCTAGCATTTAACTCCTTCACATTACCCAATGCATTGGAGAGATATCACAGGCTCACCCACCCGTAGTTTATCATAGAACCACCCGTCTTCATAAACAATTCCCAAGAACCATAACATAATCATATCACGTAAAAAATTTATAAAAGAAACATAACATTTCCATATTTCAATCACAAGATATCAATACAACACATTGATATAATAAAACCATTATCAAAACCATTGTTAATAACAAAATAAATGAAAATTAAAACATGGCATTTATTTTTCATTTAAAAAATGTTATGGCTTGTAGAGGAAGATGAAACTCAAATAATGGTCACAGTGGCAGAGAAGTCATTGTTGCCGGATACGTAAGACAAAAAACATTCCCTTCTGAATAAAAGTAAATGAAAAAGGGGTTTATACACCATATAAAAGAACGTTCTGTCTAAAAAAAATATGCCTCAATGAAAGGAGATTGAGACGAAAGCCCTTACAAAGACGGTATCCTTAGATTAAGGATAAATCAATTACATAAATAAGTGTGACAAACATTAATACAACCCATATAAGTGGATATTAAGTGTAAAATAATCATAGTTCATATACACATATTCACATAACGACATAATCAATAAGTAGAGGTTTAACCCAAAGAATTGAAATTGTGTTTAGAAGTTCCTTTGCAAAAATTCGATAACCTAAAGACGTCACTTTAAAATTCAAAAAATGAGTTCATGAGAGAGAAAATGGTATCTCATCACTTGGACATAAAATTTACATAAATAAGTATATATAATAACATGTCCACCCTTAATAATATTTAAAATAAAATACAAAACAAAATAAGTCTTTTAAAATGTGGAGGGTGAAAGGTTCCCTTACCGATTTGGGTAACTTTCGAAACGTACACCCCATGAAAGAAGGGCCATACAATAAAGATGTAAATATACATAAATTAAATTATATTAAACAAATAATACAATAATGGGTGTTACACACACCACCTAAAAGGAAATAGTGGAAAAAGTAGCATGAATCTCACTTGAATAAAAGTGAGATGAAAAATCCCTTATGAAAACTCGGCAGCCTAACGACGCCACTTAAAACTTAAAAAAATGGATTGATGATATAAAATAGGGTCTCTCGTCATATAAAAATAAAATTTACAGAAATAGGAATATAATATAACTTCCTCCAACATAAGAAAGAGGATCTTAGAATAAGTGACATAAAAGAGAGTACTTAAGAAAAAAGAGAGAGGTAGGATCCCTTACCACAAGTCCAACATGTCTTGTTCATTTCTTTATATTCTTGAATAATAAACTTTTCTTAATTAATAATTTATTAAGGAACTAATTTAATTTTTTACTAAATTCATGTCACATATTATAATGTTATAATAATTAGTTAATAATGGGATTTCATATTAGACGTTTTTGTCGATGTTCGGTACATGAGTCAAAAATGAACATGTTTGAAAAGAAATGACCATGTAGTTATAATTACTCCAGATACAGAATAGTTTTAATGATTTAAATATCATATATATGCATTATATATTAATTTTATACTATACCATAACATTTGAAGATAAGAAAATGAAATGCACCATTCATGGAGACGGTAGGTCGTACGTACGCATTAACGCTACTTTCATTTCTTTGTCACATTAATAGAATTAAAACTAAATGAGATATATATATATATATATATTATAATTCCAGTATAATATATATTTTATATTGGTCCCACAAATTCATTAATTTCATTCTTTATACATTCCATGTATTGCATGAATGAGTCACATCACTTGAGGGGGCGGTAGTCCACACTTCCCCAAATGAAATTATCGCATTTTCACAACATGCAAAGCATAAAGGTATGTTTTAAATGTAAAATAAATAATCATATAGAGGAAATAAATATAATATATATCATAAATAAATATATTTCCATCATAATGTCCACCATGAGAGGTGGTAGGAGAAGATAGAACAATCATCGTTTCATGAGGCAGTAATTCGCCATCCACGGAAACAATATGTTCTTTAACCATTAGACGATGTTTTGTGTAAGTGTAGCTCAAATACTTCTCATAACAACATTCTAGTATATTTAATATACTGTTGTTGTTACAAAATAAAGGAATAAAAATAGTTCAAGGGGTTGGAGAAGCAAAATAATACAAACGAACATAAGAGAGGACATTACCTTTAAATCGGGTAACTCCCATAGGTTTGAACAAAAAGGGTTTCTTGAAGAGCTTTCTGCCTAAGCTAAGGCTTCTAGGATGAAGAGAGAGATGTGGAGAGATAAAATGTGTAGAGTTTGGTCGATAAAAAGGCTTGAGAGGTGTGGGTAAGGGGGTAGAGGTGGGGGCCTTTTATAAGAGGGCGGAGGGGAACTCTTGGAGAGTCTTTAAAAGTTACCTTATTATAAAATGATTTTCAGATATTAAAGGTCCCACAATTATATACTTCTAGGATAAGGTGATAAGGGTTCTAAATACACCCATACAATAGGTCTTTTAAAAGTGTATGTTTTAGATTTTACATTATCTTTTCTTTTTATTTAAATCGTTCATTAATGAGGTAATTACTGCATCATCATCGTGTCATAAATAAATTTATTTATTTAATGTCTAAAAATTATAAAAAAATACCATGATGTAGGAAATATTTTTATATTTTCAATGAAAATTTATAGTATAATAGATCATTTATGTAGACACAATTATTTGTTTTTACTTAGGTGTTACATACTTTTGTGATATTCTCCATTTTTAAAAATAAAACGATAAAGTGTCACTATCACCCAAAAGTGATTCCAAGGGGTCCCAAAGTTTGGCACAAGTCATACCATGGTCTTCCATGACACAACCAGTAGTATTAGGACACATTTTGGGGTCATTTTATATTATTATGAGTTTATTTTATTACCCTTAACTACCTAGTTACTAATTAAACACGATAATTAAAGATAATTATCGTCGTTACTATTCATAATGTCCAAAAACAAAAATGTCTTAATGACATAATTTTGACCTTCTGATTCCAAATATGGAATCAATTTTATCAGATTACAAACACAGAAAATGTAATAACTAATTTAAAATAATTCATGTTATCAAAACCAAAGACAGGTTTTTAAGAAGTAAAATCTATCAAAAGATTGATTTGTTTTTACATCCAATTTAAAAGTAAAATTACATAAAATTACCAAAATAGTATTAAATTATAAAAACATAATTATATTACACATTAAAACCAATTAAAATTACAATCTAACTATATAAATAAATCGGATGAAAATGCTGTTTTGAATTAAAATGTAGTATTTTTCACTATTCATTGAAAATGAACATTTGTCAGAAAAATACCCAAAATTCACCCTAAGATATATTTGATATTCATAATTTAAAAATGATATAAATTTTACAAAATTCAAAACAAATAAGTTGCATTAATTAATTTTATAATCAATTCTCGATGTCAAAACAAATATCGTGTTTTTAAGAAACAATATCTATTAAAAGATTGACACTTGTTTATGTCCAATTTCAAAGTGAAATTAATTCAAATGACCACAATTGGATTAAATGGTAAAAATATATTTTAATTTTAATTTAAAAATAATTAAAAAGATAATATAACAATATAGATAAGTTAGATTAAAAGGAGGTTTTGAATTAAAATACAGCATTTTTCACTAAAAATGATCTATATTGGAAAATAACAAAAATTTACACAAAGTAAATTTTGATTTCTTGATTCTAAATAAGGATTTTATTTTGTCAAATATAAAATGTAAAAGTGTCAAAAAGTATCTTTAAAAATGGTTCTCCATCAAAAGGTAGTTAATCAGCCTTTTAAAGAATATTATAATATTTATTCTTAAAATTGGATTCATTTGAATTTTGAAGCCTATAAAATTTATTGAATAGTTTGAAAACATTTAACAAACATATATAATCATATTTTAGTTAGTTCTATTCATTTCCTCTATTCGAATGCCTAGACATTATTTTCCATTTAAAATAATATTATTATATTATTAGTGTGCACCATAAGATTTCAAAGAAACTCACTTTTGCGTATTGGGTACGCCATCGAACATAGAATCCCCTTTTAAATTAATATTAATATTTTATTCATAAATATTAATAAATATGAAAATTTCATATTCTATATTTACCTAGGATGTTACATCAACTTCCATTAATCTAAAGCTTCATTTTCCAACTGATTATATGATATTATATTCAATGAATCCCCCAATGAATTCCCTTTTCCTAGTGTTTACATCAAGTCAAAGTCAAACATCTAGAGATAATCCATCCATCTCTTTTTCCACAGATTTAAATCTTGCTATGAGAAAATGGGTTTCAACCTTTTGTGGTCCATGAACACAGTACATTTCACACCAAAGAGATAATGTCACAATGTCTTCATTGCATGGATGACTGCAGGTAACTCCAAATCATGGGTTGGGTAATTTTTCTCATGCACCCTAAATTTCCTTGAACCATAAGAAACCACATTGTCGCCTTGCATGAGAACACAGGTCAACCCTGATCCTGAAGCATCAAAGTACACCACATACCACTGTCCTGATTCAATAAAAATAAAGATAGGTGATGATGTAAGCTGAAATTTCTACTCTTGGAAAGTATTTTGGAATTCGTCTGTCCTTTGGAATAGAGCATAATTCTTTGTCAGAGCTATCATTGGAAAATCTAGTCATGAGAAATCATGCACTAAGCATTATTAGTAACCAGCTAGACCAAGAAAACTTCGTCTCTCAAAGACATTATTCAATGGTTTCCATGAGATAATAGATTCTATCTTTTCAGGATCAACAGAAATGACTTTCTTAGAAATAACATGGTCAAGAAAACATACGTCCTGTATCCAAAAATCACACTCTGATAATTTTCAATACAAACGGTGATCTCTCAATATTTGAAACACTATCTCCACGTACTCCTCATGGTCAGCACTTTCATTGAATAGACCAAAATTTCGTCCACAAACACAATAAAAAATAATCTAGATATTTTTGAAATATCCAATTTATCAATGCCATGAAGACCGCTAGTGCATTTGTTAGACCGAAAGGCATGATTACATATTCATAGTGGCCATATCTGCTTCTGAAAGTTGTCTTTGGAATATATTCTATCTTAACTCACAATTGGAGATATCCTGATCGCATGTCATTTTTATAGAACCAATGAACTCACCTAAATTTACCAAACAGATCATCAATGCATGGAAGTGTGTACCTATTCTTTATCGTAACATTGTTCAACTTATGATAATCAACTCACATCCAAAGAGTTCCATCCAATTTCATTATGAAAAAGACAGGTGCAACCCATAGGGATGTACTTGGCCTAATGAAACCTTTTCTTTCTAGGTCCTCCAACTACACATTTAATTCCTTTAAATCTATTGGTTTCATCATATAATATGGAAGGAAATAGTACTGGTCCTCAAAAGGAGATAAATCTTAAACTCCACTTCCCTTAGAGGTGGTAACCCTGAGATGTTATTATGGAAGACATCTGGAAATTGATCCAAAACTACTAGAAAATTATTTTCCTTCATCTATTCCATTGATGCCAAATTCAACACTGCCAACTGATAAGAGACAATTCCCACTATTGGTTCCAACAAGCTATTTTCACCTTTCTTTACCATCCTCTCTCCTCTGAGGGGATTCTTAATGTAGTCCTCAGTTATGAAACTAATTATTCTTATATAAAATTCGATGTGAGGCTTGAATATTTTCAACCAATATAAACAAAGGATTACATCATAGAAAACCATGTTAAACATTGATAATTCCCATTTTATCTCAGCTCCATCAACAATTATAACAAATTCTCTACACACGAAGGCTTGAAATTCTATTTCACTGAGAGGAGTTTTTAATTTTTAAGCAAAAGAAATATTTACAAACATTAAAAATAGAGAATATGTTTCCACTTCCTCCCCACCTTAGTGTTGGATTTTTTAACTCCTCTAATTAAGACAACCTTACTTCCTCCACATGGATTTTTAGCAGTGACAAATATCATAAATGGAGTATCCAGTCGCAGTCCCAAATCAACGGTTTGAAAAGCTTGAGTGATGCTTTGGACCAACTGTAGGTTCACTTGTGGCTCGGGTGAAACCAAATTATCAACAGCCTCTTATGGATTGTTTTTATGATGCCTATCATGTTCCATTTTCTAAACAAACAACATACTCTATATGTCTCACTATCTAAAAACGGATGGATAAGTATTTAAAATTATATTACATCAAATATCACAACATTGTTTAAAAAACCCTTTTTCCATGTTCAAAAATATTTGAAAATAATATCCATTATTTCTTTTGAAAATCAAACCATTTTCAAAATACTCAAAATATCCTTTTTTTCAAAACCATTAATTTTAAAAAAAACATTCTACATTTTTCAAAAAAATTAACTTTGACACCAAATAAGAAATCATTACTCCAAATGAAATATGTAATCCTAGTGGGAATTCATTCCTCTACAATGAATTCCATGATCACATCACTGACTGAACCCATGAAAATGAGATTTCAAGATCCTAGAAGTGTCTCCAAACACTTATTTACCCAAATCCCTTGTAACTTGAAGTTCAGTATAAAAGGTTTAGTTAAGTCCTTCTATGTTATACATTCATGTTACGAAAATCCTACTCCTTTCTAAGATTCCAACACTAGGAATAGACAAGAAGGTATTTCATCTCCAAAACCAAGAACATCGATGACTACTTGTTCAACAAGGACCTAAGAACCTGATACTATTTTTATCACAAAGGAAGGACCATATTGATACCATTTTTAATGTCCCACCAATTATAATTGGATTGAATGTAAAATGAGGTATTACTAGGCCTTAAGCGACATCCCCAAGATGCCAAAGGCTAGTAATAGATTCAATTGGGTTTCAAATACAAGTGGGTGATGATTTAACCTTTAGGAAATAAAACAATAACCAAACAACCATAACCAAACACTCACTATATGATTCATGAAAAAAATTAAAGACAACTCAACAAATTCATGTATATCAAAACCACAACATAGTATAAAACAGTGTAAGAATCACCAAGTATGAATATACACAACGGATAAATGATACAAGACTCCCAAACGACAAAAATACTCTATGCTCTACAAGATTCAAGGTCCAAAATCTCCAAACAGCCCACACATCATGAGGTAGTGCTAAAACGTTGGAAACATTACCCATTCCCCTATCCCAGAATATAAAAACTGCAAAAGCACCAAAGTTCCAAAGTAGGGGTGAGTATAAAACTCAGTAGGTTTTCCCCAATGACTTCCATATTCACACCACTAGGATAGAAGAGTTAGAAACAATTATATAAAATATTTTATATAAAAAAACTTGTCAAAAAACAGTCTATAACTAAATATAAAAATGTTTCCAAGACCAATCATTTCGAAAAGCAATACAATGGAAATTAAAGCTAATTTTACAAGCAATATTTTTTTCCAGAAAAATGACTAATTACGATTTCAAACCATTTCACAATATCCCCTTCCTGGAATACCAAACTAATCTAAAAACTCATGCAACCAACCATGCATGCTACATTTTGGTCGTTCCATACTCATGAGAGGATTCTTGTCAATATACAATGTCCTCACAAGGTAATTGTTTCCCATGTTCCATTTAACCTTTGGCCTTGAGCACATGGTCATATTTTAACCATTCCCCAAAAATGAAATATGAACATTATATCCCATTTTCCATTTAACCATTGGCACTAAGAAAAAGTCTATATTTCAACCAAGTCCCAGAAATTCAATATGAACTCACAGGCCAATATTCCCAAGGATCATGCCAAAACATCATTTCAATAAAACACCCTTTTCATTGAAAACTAATTCCGTCTAAGTAATTTCCATACCAAAACATTTCAATTAAACACAAAATTAATTGTAAAAAATCATTTATTAAACCATTTAATTATTCCTACCAATCAATAATTTAAAATCATCATTTTAAATTCAAGTGGCTAAATCACTTTGCACAATAATTCTCCAAGATTTTACAATTTCACTAAAACAATAAGTCATCACTGAAGAATATTTATTCCATGATTTTCACAATAAATACCATTAAAAAAAAAAAAATAAAGTATGAAAATAAATTATATCAAGAGGAATTTTTATAAAATCCTCCTACCTCAATGGTTTTGGAAAAAACCACAACAAACGAAGAACGCTTGAGAAAACCGGGTTGATTCTTCAAGATCGCGCCTTTGACATCTTCTCCTAATGAGAACGAGACCAAATCTCGTCATATTTGGCATCCAAAAACCTGTATATACCCAAAATAGGCATAAATATAATAAATAAAGAGAATATGATAAGTATATATAGGTAGATCTATGAAACTGAACAAGAACGAAAAAGTACGATCACAAACCTTAAGAATCTGACTTCAATTTATCGAGGGAAGATTTAGGATCACCAATAGAATGATGGGACAAAATTAATTGGACTTAGGATAAAAAAATACCCAATTTATGGCCACTAAGGAAGAAACAAATCCACTTAGAGTAAAAAACATATGAGATCCACTTTTTTCGGATCTCACTTAAGTGTCCACACTGTTAGTTCGCATGGTTAGAAAAACTTGTGCTAACCGTGAGTTATCCACTATGTAGAAAGACCCTCGCATAGTTTCATGGAATGATCTCTCTAATTTTTCTCCAAAAATGTGGGATCCACTACCTCAAAAGAACCAATTATTCTTGTTTTGTCCGCACCTTTAGACAAATAGTTCACCGCCTGTGCGACTTCCCCTTTGCCTCACAACTTCATTCAATGTTCTCCCAACTCTCAAATTCATCACTATTAACTTTATAACCATTAAAAGCATCATGTAAGTCTTACATAATAGAAATAAGGGTGTACTACAATAAAATATTATCAATATATTGAGTTATTATTATTATTATTATTATGGGATAACCATTTTCTACCTTCTTTTCATCAAATGGGAAATGAATGTATCACTCGTGCGTACTTGTGGGCTTGCGCCTCAATGTAGTGATATTTATAATTTTTTGTATTTATATTTAATATATGGTTATTAATTTTAATTTAATTTTTATATATTTATTTTATTACACTATTATGATTATATAAATTTAAGATACTATAGTACTTTTAACCTTCCTATCTATTAGAAAATACTAATGTCACTCTCGCATACATGCGTACTACCACCTCCATGACGTGATGAGATTTGTATTTCTCCATTTATTTATATGAATAATTAAAAAATTATATATAATGACTAAATATGATACCTATTAAATTATTAATATTATGGATATTATGGAACCATGATTAATGGGCAAGGACCATAACTATAGAACTGATACATAAATGAATAATGAAGCAGTTAACACATGAAATGATGATGATAATGATTGATTATTAATGAATGAGTGATAATAATATTTAATTTAAATATATATGTTATTATAAGTATAAATGTTGTTCTGGTAAAGGTGTATAATAAATTAAAATTTAATATATAGGAGTGTAAAAACAATTACAAATCATTTCATATCTTAAGCGAGGGTCTCCAATCACACATTTATTACTATAAGATATATTCCATATTCACCACTTTTCTTTAATTTTTTCTTCTTGTATATAATACCATATTGATATTTTATATCATTAATATATTTATATTTATGCTATTTAAGGATTTATTTGATATTATTTCTTTCTTGGGGGTCTTGATTTAAATGATATCACAACGGTAAGGATTTTATGTTACAGTCTCACTTTTTATAGGAATAATTTATGCTTAAATTTATGTAGATGATATTATATGGTATTTTCCTCATAAATATGATTGATTTTCCAATCATCTATTTTTTTTTTATTAAAATTTTTTATTTCATTTTCTTCTCTTCAAGTACTCATAACATGGATTGAATATTTTTAATGAAAATAAATTTATTTCTCCCCTCCTCTAGAAATATGCTTCATCAATGCCTATAATTTCCTTAATTGTTTAATGATTGTTATTAATGTTATATAATGATTAATTAAATTTATTTTCACTAATATTTAACTTTATCTAAAAATTATTTAAAATAAATTTCTTGTCATTTTGTAAATGAAGTTCTTTTTACAAAAGGTGCGAATGAATTTTTTGTTTTAATATTTAGCAAATTGAAAAAATTTCATTCCTTCATGAATAAAATTTTATTTAATGTTTCATTTGAAATGTTACAGGGTTACTTTAAAATAAATATTATTCTTAATAATCTACAATTTTTTAGATTTTAAATATGATATTTCGAAATGAAAAGGTTTTTCCCCAAGAATTGTTTTATTGATATTTTAAAAGTATTTTCATCTATAACAACATACATTAATATTTTATATTATTTTATAAGGATATGATGCACTATTATAATAATTATTCATCATTTGGATGATTATTTATTCTAATGATTTATAAAACCCATTTTATTTTTTCATCATTTAAGAAATGACGAAATACTAAATCTTTTCTTGTTCATGTTGTATAAATAGGAATGGATTTCAATTACGTGAAACCTAGGTCCATTATAACCCTATAATAAAATTGGTAATGTTTAATTTTTATGAGCTCAAATTATATAGGAGAGGTAACTCCAAGCCTAAAATATGGTACACTGGAAGTTATCTGAAGCACTTAAGAGGGTAAATGTGTGTTTATTCTGACCCTAGTGACAATACATGAGTAGTTAGAAAAAACCAAACAGGAGGTAAATGAATTCTTAAATTTCCTTGAGAAATGATTTTTAAAATTTTCATTTTTCCACAATTATTATGGAATTCCTTAGGAAATGTTCTTATATAATGATATGATATCATGTCCCCTAATATTTGACTCTTCTTTGATTCATTTCTTAGAATGATCAAATCCTAATTCTATGATTACGATCTATGAATGGTTGTGATTTTTTTATAATAATAAGAAAATATTATTATAAATTATTGATAATTCTAATCCAATAAATTATCATTGAATAATTTATTCCATGTATACCCTTACAGAGTATCTAAGCTCACCATTTTTTATGATTCATTTAACTAGTTTATAAATAATGGATTTATATATGGTGTAATAAAGAAGTGTACTATTTGTGAGGAACATTTTGGGGGACTTTTAAAATAATTCATGAAATAAGATATTCATTTATCTAGTCTCTAAAGACACTAAACCTTAATGCTTCTACACACTATATTATTATGAGTATTTTTAATATTAATTTAAATTAATGTAATATATATATATATCTGTGTAATGTTTTTTTATGTTTAGTTATTGTATTAAATAAAGAGAGAGAAAAATTTATAGGAACATAATAATTTGTTATGTGCCGGTAAGTGAACGGACTTCTTTGAGATATGGAAACGTGTAATTGAATAGTAAAAAATAGTGTATCCGAATATGGGTGGGAAAAGTTCTCTATAGTTGAATAATAGAATGGATAAGTGGTTATGGGGATGAGGATTTTATGAAATGTTTATCTCCAATGAGATATGGATTGTGACTTTTATGAAATATATGATGAGTGGAATGAGGAATATTGGATATTATGAAATCATTAGGTGAAAAGAGGCTTGGAATAAGGTTAATGTAATCCATTGAAATCCATTAATACTATAAGTGGTGCACTGTCATGATTATGGGATATTGGAGGGGCTAGAATGGGCTCATAGAGGGATTAATCATTAGAGTCACATAGTGTTGAGAAATGTTTCGGGCCTTGAGATAGATATATTAAGACTAGGTCTATGATGGTATATTTTTAGAAGATTTGGAAAGATAATTTACTAAGGATCAAGATATAATTGGAATTTAGTGCGGGTAACATGCTATATAGTTATTTGAGAAACATGATTGGGGATTGTGAATATCGGTGTTTGGTTTATGGTGGTAAATGGGAAGGATAGATCCCATGGAACATTGTTAAAGAAAATTATTTAATGGGTATAATACACTAGATGAGCATTGAGGAAGACTCCCATTTTAAGAATTTTTTTGTAAACATCGAGAGTCACAAGTTGGTGAAACTAAAAAAGTAGTTTGAGGTTATGTGATGAATATTTGGTACAAGTGTATGGGTTATGAAATGTATATAATATATTCTAATATCTATATAATGATTAATGGGAATTGAGAAAAGAAAATACAATTAGTAACCAGTTATGTTATGTTGAATAGGGTGTACAAATGTGATATGATTCAATATAAATGTAAAATTCATAGGCATTATATAGGATGATGGTTGAAATTGGGATTTGGGTATGATATAGAATATATATGAGTATCTGATAGATATTAGATGGATGTGAGAATCGATATGATGAGAGGTATCCGGTTTCCGTGGGATTTAATATAATGGATAGGTATGATACCCTTCTCTTATTGGGTATATTTTTTAAATGGATACTGAGTATGAGATTATAAGTTGGTAGAGTTCCTATAAAATAGATTGGTTGGATTTTTAGAAGTGGGTACCTAGTTTTAAAAGTGAATATATGGATTCGGTTGTTTTGGTTGTAGATATTTAAAAACATGGCGGGTGAGAAAATTGTCTTTGATGAAAATTTTTTATTGTTTTCTTGGGATATCCTAATATTTATCAATCGTAGGTGTAAGAACCCGAGATTTTAGAACGGGTCAAAATCCCAGTCCTGTTTGAATTTTGACTTGTCTCTAAGAAATATGGGAAAATCTTGGATGTTTTGGAAATTTCCAAACTACACACCGTGTACTATAGAGTACACACCGTGTATACGTTGGGCGAGTACCAACTGTGTGCTCACCAGGTATATGTTGTGTGATGACCATGTAGGAATTTCTTACTACATGGTGTATAGTTATAGACACGTCGTGTACCCTTGACTATATGGAGGCCATACATGGAGTGTAGGCCTATTGGCGGGGTAGGACATTTTTAGAAAGTACACATCATGTACTAATTGTACACGCCGTGTAGAGGGGCCGTGTATGGGGATATAAATGGAATGTTGGGGATGTCGGCCGGGTAAAGAGGTAAATGTCGTGTACCGTAGGTACATGCCGTGTAGTCAGTCGGAAAGTCCTCGACGAAATATCAACACTTTATGAACAATAAAATGATACACGACGTGTAGTCCTAAAGTAAACGCCATGTTTTTTTTCTCTAAAACGGGCAGTAGCTTCGTTTTAGGGGAGAACCCAAACCCTTGATGGGTTTCAGCTGGGAGAGCTGGCTAGAACTTCAAATCCCTCCCATTTCTTCGTCCAATTCTGGGTTCAAACACCGTTTAATCCATTGGAACCCCCTCGGTAAGGCCTTGATTCCTCTTGATCCGTTTTCTTGATTTTTGTTCTAGAACGTGTTATTGAGGTTTGAGAAGTTTTGATTCTTTAGTAGATGTACTGCGTTTTAGACCTAATTGGAGGCTGTTATTTGTGGAGTGTCATCATACGAGTCTCAGGAAGGTGTTGCATACCTTTTTTGTGTTTTCTAAGACTTTTGGGTGGTGTGTCCTATGGCGTGTATTCAGGTATTATGAGTGAGACCCTAATTTACCTGTTATTTCCAGTTTAATTGTTTATTTGACCTATGTGATACCTTTGGGTATTCCATGTTACCTGTTTTTCTTGAGCTGGGCCGGGCAAGTGGATGTGGCTCATCCCGACATTTTGGTCGGGGATCAAAAATGGTTATTATCAAATTGTATTGTTTTAAACTGTTGAGTTCAGTTTATTAAACATTGATACGAAATGTTGGAGGCCTCAAAGACCTCCTTGTTGGTATAGGACAACACCTGTTTAGTGAAATTCAACTTTTTAGATTGTTTTTCCTATTCATGTGTTCTGTTTAAATATGTTATTTATGTAATTTCTAAATTGCATATGCTGGAACCTTTTGGTTGTTTTCGGAATGGCCTAGATATTCTTGAGTGATGATGATCACCGTTTGGGCTTGGACTGAGTTACATTGGGTGGTTCTAACCACGATATTGGGCGTCATGGGTGTCAGGTTGAGGTAGGATGACTGTGATGTTGGGCATGGCCCGAGTTACTTGAATGATGAGACCATCAGAATTGAGTGGAATGGTTTCAGGGATATGAGGTGTCAGATGTGTAGTGGCTTGGGTACTATTTTGGTGATTACCGCTCACCCGAAACTATGAGTAGTGTTCACAAAAAGATACCTCTTGATGAGGTGGTTTTGACCACTCGTATCGGTAGAGGCCCCCATTAGTTACGGTTCAGGTACTATTGGTTGGGGGTGCTTGTTGTAGGAAGTCACGTGGATGGTGAGGAGCCTTCAAGGGATAACATTGAGGCTATTGAGTTGGGGGAATAACCTCTTTGTGATTTGAGGGCAGGAATCATTGTCCCTTCGGTTACTTTTTTTGAGGGAAGACATCGTTGTCCCTTTGATTACTTTATTTGAGGGCAGACACTGCTATCCCTCCAATTACTTATTTGAGGACATGCATCGCTGTTCCACCAGGATACTATTTCTTGGGCATTCCTTCAGGACGTCGGTACTTGAGACACGTAGTGTCAGGTGGCACATGGTGCCGAGTTACATGATATAGATTTCGACATTGACCAAATAAGGTGACACTCCATGGTGGCTACTAAGCACTAGTGGAGTTTGGGTTTATTTGTGCATCGTAATTTTTACTGTTTTCCTTATAAATGCATGCCTTCTAAAACAATTATATAAGGTATGCACTGTTTAGTGGTATCCTACTGAGATTCATCTCACACCCTGCATGGTCACTTCGAGATGCATGCATACTTTATGGATTTATGTGCAGGAATGAGGCCAGCTTCAAGAGATGGGATGCATTAGCTGCTGCATGTAGAAGGTATGGACCATGAGGTCTTGCCTAGCTAGAGTTTACATTGTTTTTCTTACATTCATGTATCTCCATGATTACTTATTTTGTATCTACATTTGGTTAGCCATTCCAACCTTTAAATATGGATGTGTAGGACCCTCTTTGGATGCATGTTTGTTGTTCATTGGTAGTATAAGTGACCAACATGTTTTTGTGTTTAATTTCTGCTGCTATTGTTTATATTTATTTCTTTCGGAGTTATCAATATTGAATGTTATTCCCTTCTGTGGGTATGGTTCATGTTTGCTGAGTGATTCATCCAGCTGCATCTTTATTATTATACTCGGAACAGTTCCATTATTATCCTTCGAGGTGGTATAGCCTGCCCACTATATCCATAAGACCCTCACTTCTAGTTGGCATCCATTGGCGTTTGGGGAGGTGCACCTAAGGAAGTGACACCTGACCCGTTTAACACTGTTCAGGTGGCTGTTCGGGATCGGGTTATTACAATATGATGGTTATGAAATTAAGACTTATTTGTTTGGGAGTGGTGATTCCTGTAAGATGTTGGATTAATCATGTAAAATTTGTTCCTATAGGGGTATTAGGGATGTCTATATTTTCTAGAGAACATTTCATCAGATTTGGTCGATGTTAGTGACCTTGTTAGGAGATCTCTTAATCTTCATTTTTAGAAGATTTTTAATGGTTGAAATTGAAATTTGAGGCATTTTTAAGGTAATTTATGGGTGATATGGTAAATATATGGTGTATGAGGAGACTTAGAGATAATTATCTATGTTATTTTGGGGGTGGATGTAATGGAAATTTCATTATTTGTTTTTAAATTTTGAGAAAGTTTATTTCATTATCTTGGATCATTCTAGTTTTTATGAATTGGGGTTATGATTTTAAATATAAGGCTTAAAAAATAACTAATAGGTGCTTTTGGAAGTATTTAGACGCATGAATTCTGTCCCATGTATCTAGGATAGTGTTAGAGTAGGGTTTAGGCCAACTTTCTATGAAATAGTTATTGATATATGTGATTATATAATAGGAATCCTTGTGTTTCATTAATTAAAAAACTGGTGAAAGTACCATAAATTTATAAATTTATATCTTTTAATGATATTTGATTTCCAAAAACCATTGGAATTGATATGGAAGGATTTTTAAAGGATTTATATTTCTCTAAAGTTATTTTAAGTGTTTAGAAGGGATTTTGAGTAGCTGATATCAATTGATGATGATTTGGATGTATTGATGTTATAGGATAGGTTTTGGAAATTATAGGAATTTTTTTCAGATATTCAAAGGATAAAACTATGTTATATAATATTATATGTCTGATCCGAGAGATTTAGTAGATTTTTTAAATTTTGGGAAAATCATGTATGTAAGGGTTTCATATGTATGAGTCACAACATGTTATGGAGTTACTATGAAAGACTTACCCTATAAAGGGTTGAAAAAATAACTAGGTATTAATATAGGTAGGTCGATATGTAAATGTAACCAAGGTGCTATGTTTAATTAAATTCATGATAAAGGGAATATATAATTGGAACTCCATCATACATAGAGACCAATTTATTCTGTGAAATAAACTATGTGTTGAGCTAACCAATAATTCATAATTGTACCCCTATAATATGTAATCTCATGTCTTATATAAAGGAAATATGTAAGTTTATCCCCATGAGACATAAATTTTACCTTTTTGTGCTATAAAATGGTACCGAGATACATTAGGTACCTATTTTCAAATATAATAAATGTGTGGGAAGTCATTGTGTTGTATAATTATATGATAAATAAGGGTTACCATAGAATTCCCTTTAATATGTAAGAGTTATAAACTATGTGAAATTTTTATGGATAATATGTAAAGGTGTTATAATGTGTAAGAGTATTTTATATAACAAAGTATGATATTTTTATATTATACCCCATGTTTGTATTGTAATTTTCCATAGAATTGTATGACACTTAAGGTTTTTTTGCTAAATAATGGTCAAAATAGGTAAAGTGTTGGGGATATCTTATGATACATAAGGGTTATCAAAAATAAGTGTAATCCCCTATGTAAGGGTCCTATATTTAGAGAAAGTTTTTTATTGCACATATAGGTTTTTTCTATTCACACCTAATGGTGAATGTGTTTAAAAAAATTTGGGTGTAATATATTTTGGATGGATTATGTAAAATATTTTTTTATTAGTTAAATTATGTCCAAAAGTTTAGTATGGTATTTTGGAATTTTAAAATGGAATTAGCTTTATAGATTTTCTATTTCTATGATGTGTGAGATGGGGTAGGATGAGATCAAAATTATATAATCTTCTTTAATTTTACCTCCTTGAACCATGGTGATTATTGGTGGTTTTCAAAAAAAATTACATTATGATGTCTATTATATAAAACCATGGTTAGATGAAGAAAAAATTAGGGGGTTTTTTTTTGGAAAGATGAGTTTCTAAAACATTGAATGTATTAGTTACATAAAGTTTTTGTGAGGTATGACATTGCATTAATTTAATTTTGGATTTCCATTGTTTAGGGTGGAATTAATAGATTAGTTAAAATCAATAATTTTGGGATTTATTTTTTTAGAGGTTCAAGTGAATATTAGGAATGTTAGACACCCTGTTTCTTAAAGATTATCTAAAAAATATATATGGGTGGGTGTAAGAACCCAAACCTTTTTTTCAGGTATGTTTTTCTTTTCTCATTGTTTTTGAGAAAAAGAGGAATTTTTGGAAATTTCCAAAGTACACGCTGTGTACATTATGAGTACATGTTGTGTACTAGATTACCATAAGTAGTCATGTTCTAGCCGTGTAGTGGCCACACACACGGCCGTGTGGGGGTGACTTGGAGGCCTCTTAAAGTGGAGTACAGAAACGGAAAGTACACACCGTGTACTTAAGAAGTACACATTGTGTTTTTTTCATCAAATTCATCGAGGTCACGTCTAATGGCCAGAAACACCTTCTTCTAGGATTCATTCGGCCGAGAGCTCCTATTTGGCCTTGATCTTCCTCAAATTCTCCGATCGATCATCCGAACTCCGATTCAACTATCGTCAATTGTGTTGGGATCACCTCGGTAAGCTCTCTCTTATTCTTGAGGCTGGTTTCATGATTCTTCTTCTTTTTAAATTTATACTATGTTGAATGTTGTAGACATTTTTGTAGATATTTAGAATTCTAGGGTGATTCAATCATCAAGGTTCATGTATATCATTCCTACATTACTAAGGTAGGTGGCTTGTGCCTTTCTGTTGAAAGTCATGGAGTATTATGTTCAATTTTGTCCAATACCCTTGAATTGGGTATTGCGTGTTTACCGTTTTACCCCTATTGATTGCTTTCCATGCATGTACGCCTGTGTAGAGGTTAATTGGATATGAATAGAATTGTTTTCTATGATTTGGATGTGTTTGCCCGTGTATTCTCTGTTTACGACCATTAGGTCCTATTTAGCCTGTTAGGATTCCATGATGTTATTCCCATTCCAAGCCCTATAGGATGGATTGATTATTTTTTTCTGACATGCTTGATATGTTGTAGACTGATTAACCAAGTAATTTTGTAGGTTTACATTGGCCTTACTACTTTTCTATGCTCATATGATTTATATAGGGCCATGAGAACCTGATGTAGTAGACTATAAGGGGGATTGACTGAGTGAGATTTCTCAGAGAGTCTTTGAGGACTTTAGGCTATAAGGGGAATTGACCGAGTGAGATTCCTCATAGAGTCTTGAACCAATTTGGGATATAAGGGGAATTGACCGTGAGAGATTCCTCAGAGATTCTATGACCACATGGGGCTATAAAGGGAATTTTTTGTTTGATCTTCCTCAGAGAGTCCTTGACTACTTTAGACTATAAGGTAAATTTACCATGTGAGCTTCCTCAGAGAGTCTTTAAATTAATTTTGACTATAAGGGGAATCTATTGTGAGTGCTTCCTGAGAGAGTATTTATATATTCTTATGACTGAACCAAAGGGGATAAGATACATGTACTTTCTAGAGGGTTACCTTTCTTGATTGGCTACTGATTTGATATATGGAACTATTTATTGCTAAGTAGTTTCTTGTTACTACATCTTTGATTATTACTTGCCATATATATTCACTGACTATTAGGAACAGATCTTTAGGTGGTTTCCAACTGGGATTTAGTCTAACACCATGTTTGTGTCATGCTTTTGAGACCAAATAGATTATATTATTGCAGGTATAGATAAGGGAAATCTCCCTTCTACTTCAGGTTCTTGATTAATTGTGGAGCTGGAGAGCATGTGACCAAGCTATGGCTTGCGATGCTGAAGAGTTTTTTACTTTCATTATTTTGTATTTGGTTTAGTACTATTGTATTCTAACATTGTGAATTTTTTGGCTGCTTTCCTAGAAATATGTATCATGCATCATTCATATATATATATATATATATATCTGTGTGTGTGTGTGTGGTCCAGTTCCTTATTTTCCAGTCTTTCACTGTTTACTTTTGTATGGATTATTACCTCTTCCGCTATTTCTATTTTTTTCTTCCGATGTGTTACTATGCCAATGAGGGCATAGTTTCCACACTATCACACCCAAGTCCCTTGCTGTTAGTCGGAAACCTCTAGCGTTTCAGGAAATGAACTTGAGGCAATGTGACCAATCAGGTACGGGGTGCCTCTGGGTGGCTTCCGGAACTGGGACGTTACAGTGGGTAATTTTTTTAGTATACCAAAACAATTAATTATGGAATTAAAATTAGATTAATTTTTAAATTCATTGTCTTTTGTTTTTCATTGATTTAGATAATTTTTTTGGAGTTATGAACTTATGATAATGGGAGGTGCCCAGTTGTTCTTTTCTAAACATAGGTGATGGTGGATGAGCATTACTTATAAAAACAAAATTAGTTGAGTAAGTTTGTATCTAAACATGTCCCTAGTTACTGTGAATTTACTTTATCTTGAATTATATATGTTTCCTTAAAATTATTTTCAATCAAACTTGAACTATAATTTACTTATTTCCCTTGAACTTCCTTGAGTATAATAAAATCGTCATTGGTCTTGGGGGACCCATGAATGACATTTCGGATTATCAGTCACTAATGGTCATATGCTTGGCCACAATTATGTGTTCTGGGATATAGGGACCCCATAGAATTAAAAACTCAGGGTGTGAGCATCATAGACCATGAATTAGATTCCTTTAGTTCCTTCTATGTATTGGATTATGAGGTATTGGTAATGCTTGGTTAAGGATAGTCTGTTTGGATACTTTATTTTCCATATAAAATATTTTCTATATTGAGATATGATATGTTCTTTTAATGAAGATATTTTATACTAGAGTTTGAAATCCTGCAATAGAAACCCTATAGGGTGGCCAGACTCTATTGTCACCTAGTAAGTAGAACATGGATGGCCATTGATAAACCCTAGGATGAATTCATGTGATAAGTGGGGGATAGTATAGTTGTGTTCCACATGAGTAATGGCTGAGTCCTGGAATGTGTGAGTGACTGGAAAGAACAAAAAACTAAAAATATAAGATTTGAAATATTTATAACAAGTAATAGTAACAAACTATGAAAAAATATATTTATTAAATGATTAAATAATGTTATTTAAAAAATATTAGGGGAACAAAATTCCCACCTTGGGTGAGATTTTAAAAAAGTGTTGGTATATTATGTGATTCCCCTTGGATGATATTCCAAAAATGATTTTATAAGGATATGTTTCCCCCTTGGTTTATACTATATATTGTCTTTTGGAAAATATTACCTATAGGTGTATGATGTATATTAGCTCAAAGGAAGCAGTTATAGAGGGTGTTTATTATATAATGGATCTATAGAGATGAATTAGCCTAGGTGTATGTTATATAAAGGTTACGAGATGGTTTATATCATAGGTTGTACGTTTTATTATTGTTTAGTGGAGGGGAGTACCCTTGGTTGTTTGTTATAAAAATGTTCTGGGCGAGGAAATGGTTTCCATTTGGGTTAATTTTATATAAAGGTTTATGGGTGGAGATTGAATCTCTATTTATGTTATATAATGGTTCTAGGGAAGATATTACACATGGGTTTACGATATTTAAATGGACATTAGAGTAAGTTTCCTTAGGTTTATGACATACTCATTATGGTTCTAGGGAGCCCCTTAACTAATAATTACATAGGATGGTTCAAGGGTTAGAATTATTTATGACTGGGGATTTATATGTCATTCTTAGATAAATTAAAAATTATAAAAATAAGGTATGGATGACCTTGTTTCCATCCTAGATCTTTTGTGACACCTCGAAATTATAAAATAAGAATACCGCATTCAATAGTGTATATGACATATAATAACAAGTATAGAAGAAAATATAACACTAAAGAAATTATAATATATTAAAATTTTAAAATATATTAAATAAAATCAGTAGCTTGAATTGAACATAAAAATTATCTTTCATGTGTTACATGGAACAATGAGTTTCATTGATATCTTACACTACACACAAGGCTGAGTTATACCGAAAAAACATTATACTATTAATATAATTACATAATGAAACATTTATCACCTATCCAATATAATGGAATATATTTATAGGATAAAATGAATTATATATATATTTTCAACAATTTTATTAGTCATTTATTGATTATAAATAAAATGAGAATCATTTAATGGAAAATCAATGTTTTCTAAAAAATATTTTTTTCTAAAATACAATTTAGTCATGCATTGAACCATTAATTTAGAATTATTTTTCACTATATTTAGAAAATTTATTTGATAAAATAAACCTCATTTTTGAAATTATAATATTAAAATTATCTTTGGTTGATTTTTTGGGATATTTCTTATAAGTAAATTTTTTTGATGAAAAGTGTAATATAATGAATTTTAATTTAAATTAACCTTTTTAAAAATTAATTATAATTTTATATTTTATTTTAAATTTTTATAAAATTAACATAAGATAAATTTTACATATGTTAATGTAATTTAGTTCATTGTGATCAATTTCATGTTGAATTTAGATATAAAAATATTTCAAAATTTTGAAGATTTAATCTTTGAAATACTATTTTTTCATTACGCATACGAGATTGATTTTAAATTAAAAATTTCCTCTTTTGTGAATTGTGTTTCAAAAAAATAGATTACACATTTTTAATAATAATAATTTATAATTTATAATTTGTTCAAAATAATTTTTGACAAAAATGAATAGTGAATGTAGTAAAAATTAGTTACCATGGTTAATGTAAAAGTGGGTTTACCCTTAGATAAAATAAAAATATTAGGGTAAAAATGACCTATAATTTTTTTTCAAAACTATTTTTATGGACATAATTCTACCATTAAATCGAGGAATATTGTAATACCATGCACCTAGTTTCTAATATATAGTGTTTATACATTCTATGTGACATACAATATCATGAATAATTAATTAATAATGGTATTTTAAGTTTTAATTTGAAATATTTCATCCAAGGGGTTTTTAATTAATGTTACAAAGTGGTAAATAATTTTATAAAACAACTTATTTTCAACAGGTTATATTATACCTTTGTTTCCTTTGATATTCCAAGATTATGCATGTAAGGACTTTTGGAAATAAATTATTTTATTTCAAATTTCTTAATGTGTATTTAAATTTTATATACATAATATATTTATTAATTAGCTCTCAATTAAATGTAACGATAATTGGAAGGATATATTTCAAAATCGCATTCTAATTGAGATTATTTATTCTTGAATTTTTTTTGACATAAATTATTTGAAAATTTACTAATAAACCAATTTAGTTTTATTATTATATTTTTATTAATTATACTTTTATTTAATATTACTATTTTCCAACTCCTTTGTACTTATAATAATATATATTTTTTTAAGAAAACCCTACTTCATTTCTCTCTTTTTCCAAAAAATTATTTTCTTCCAAAATCATGATTTCTAATTTTTTTACACTTTTCAAAATGATTTATTAATAGAATTTATACCCATTTTGAATTTTGAAAAAAATTATTGAAAGGAATATTCCCAATATCCCTAACCTCATATTATATTCTCTATTTTGGTAAAAAAATCCATCCTAGTAAGGATTTAATACAAATTAAGTGGAGATACACAGAGAAGAGGTAATGTTTTTAAATGAATGTATTTATTTTACATATTAGTCCATATAGTTAAGATGATTACTAAAAAATTATGATATAACAAAAATAGTAGGTTACATCTAATAAGATTTTTTTATAATTATTTAAGGACCTAAAAACACCTCTACATCCATAAAATTTGTTACAAAATCATCATTTGTGTGTACGGAGGACTACCGCCTCGCGAATTGATGTCATTTATTTTTCAATTTCCACACTCACGGTTGGGTATAATGATGAATATAAAATATATATATATATATATATGAAATTTTTATCATATTTATACCTCAAGAGTCACTATATAATATATATCTTTGTCTTCCATTTCCTAGGATATACTATAATGTCTCTTGTGTGTTTGAAGGACTACAACCTTGCAAAGTGATTTGATTTTTCTTTCACTGATTGTTCACATAGAAGGTGATATAGGTAAATTTAATGATTATTCGTGATATAAATGATAGAAATATTATCTTTGTGAAATATTTTTCATAATTGAAAAATAATATATGTCATTTTATTTCATTCTTTTTCAATCACACAAATATGATAACATCATTCGTGTACGAGTGGATTACCACCTTAACGAAGTTATTTGACTCCCTTTTCATCACTAGACCCCACAGATTAAATTTATAAGTATATAATATGATATTAATTATATTTTCAAAATTATTAAATGGTTAAATTTTACTTACCTCCTTTCCATAATGATCAAATAAAAAATTAAAACGCTACTCTTATGTACGTAAGACATGTCGTCTCCATGATCGTAACATACATATGTTTTCATAACCATAAATCATGATTTGTTTTAAATTAAAATTTATGTAAAAATATAATAATTATGTCATTATTATTATTCTATAGATGATATAACTATATTATATTTGATATATCAATATCTTTAATGATGAAACACACATGAAAAAACATTGAAATTAACACCTAAAATAATGAATATAATGAAAAAGAATTTATGAATGGGTAATAAGATATTATAAAAGGATAATAAATGATATTATAAATATCCACATGGTACAGAATAAATTTATATCACATCTAAAACCACTATCTAGGAGTATAAATTATTTTCATCCAAAGGAAAGTGTAAGGTAAGGTATCTCATATCAATTTCATTTCATTGATTAATATTGTAATGATATGCACCAAATTTATTATATATTGTTTATATATATCCCCTATGACATATAATATCATGAATAATTAATTCATCATGTTATTTTAAGTTTAAATTTAAATTATTTCCTCCAAGTGGTTTTTAATTAAAAGTTACGAAGTGCTAAACAATTTTATGAAACAACTTCTTTTCATTTGGTTATATTTCTCCTTTGTTTCCTTTGATATTAAAATAATATGTGTGTAAGGACTTTTGGAAAAAAAATTATTTCAAATTTATTTATGTGTATTTATATTTGATATATATAATATTATTGATTAATTCTCACTTCAACGTTATGATAATTGTAAGGGTTTGTTTTACAATAACATTCTAATCTATATTATTTATTCTTGAATTAGAGTTGAAAGAAATTATTTGAAAATTTACTAGTAAATCCATTTAATTTAATTATTATATAGTTATTCATGATAATTTCAATTAATATTAATATTTCTCTACTTTTTGTTACTTAGAATATTAGGGAAAACTCTTTTAAGGAAAACCCTACTTCTTTTCACTCTTCTGTCATTAATCTATTTTCATACAAAACCATGATTTTTAAAATGTTTTACCCATTTCAAAATTATTTATTAACTGAATTTATACCCATTTTTACTTTTGAATAAATTTATTGAAAAAAATATTATTTCAATTTTTTTAACAATGCTCTTTTTATCTTTTTTTACAATGAAAGAGGAATTTTATTTTTACATCATATGAAAAATAAGGAATTATCAACCATAATTTCATTAGATATTTTTTTGAAATTTTTTAAGTCTATTTTTAATGAAATTTTTTTTCTTAATATTAAAAAGTTATTGTTAAATAAAGTTTTTTTATAAGAATTTTTTGTTTTAAATAGTAAATTTTAAAATAAAACGGATATTTTCCTCAAGATTTTTTTAATGTATTTATGGAATTTATATTAATAAACAACAAAAACGCTTTATTTTTACTCAAATAGATATATGTTGTATTAATACCATATTTAATCTTCCTCATGATATCTTATTATTATTTTGATGAAAGATATCCTTTTCATTCACTTACTTGAATCATTTTTATAGTCATTAACTTATCTTGGTGTTATTAACCTACTTGTAATCCTTGATCATTTATTTTCCCATAATTATCCATATAAAATATCATAGATACAATTATTTTTGAAACCATACACAATTTTTAAATAAATTTTTTTACTTTGAAAGTTATGTGATTAACTAGGAAATATGGATAAATCTATATTTTATACAGAGTAATGATATTTATTAAGGAACATTTTTTCTAAATTTAATATATTATTTGATATATGTGGAATGATTTGGACATGCGTTACATGCTTTGGGTACGGGTTATTGCAGGCCCCTTGATGCATCGATAATATCATGTGACGAATCAGTTGGCTATTCAAAACAAAATTCTTCTTCACCTAATATGCTTTAAATTTTCTTGAGTATTGATATTTCTGTTAAAGGTATTTTATTCCTAGGAAACATGAAAAATGGTAATTATGTATTGCCTCCCATTAAATTATTATTATTATCTAGGAGATTTTCACTATGACATTATCTATGGATTCATTATATTTTAAGTTAATTGAATAAATGGAATGTGTTCTAAGTTATTTAACTTTTCATATTGATTATTAATTTCCTATTTAATTAAATTGAATTGTACTTTGTTATATAAATTGATATTTATTATTTTAGTAATTTTTTAAATGTATTGAGTGTTCAGATATTTACCTTTCCAAATTTTTTATTCCTTATTAATGATTTTTTATTTATTCATGATTGTATCAGCTATAATTACCCCTATTAATCATTTGATCTCACCATTATTTTCATTCCTTTACCTATTATTCCTTAACATTTTCTATGACTAATATGTAGGTATAAACATGATGGAATAAAGTTATTATTGAAAAAAAAATAGTAATTTGAATATTCAAATATAATATAGTTATCATGTATATATCAAGTTTATAAAGACTATTAAAAGATTAATTATTTTAAGATGTTATTCCTTTTATCTTATTAATATTCAATAAAGTAGGAATATACTCTGAGATATAGGGGATGGGGTGCCTATATTTGGACTCTTTGGAAGTTTACTTGAATCCTTGGGAACTATATTTGGTAAAACATATTATATGGATAATAATCCTATTGAATAATTTGTGGATAATTATAGACGAACATCATAAATTTTGGTAGTGTAATAATTATTTTGTTTTTCATTATAATAAATAATTTTTTGTATACTAAAAATGGATTTGGTTCTAGTAAAAATTTACCTAGGGGTAATGAATTTGAAAATAACACATTGGGCTTGACCTGATCGTCACTTGGGGCATGACAATAGACATTAATATGAAACTAGTTTTATTCTTCCAGGAGATATTTTTAATATAATTTTCATTTTACATAAAATCCCTTATAATGGATTTAAATATATGATGAAAATGAATGACTTAGGCTAAGCCTAAGGAATCATAGATTGAACGTATTGTGTAATGATTTATATATCATATAAATTATTATATAGTAATCCAACTTTGATTAATTTTACTCAAACTATGATTTTGGTTTTTTTCAATGACTGAAATGTGAACAAATCATAATAACATTGAATATAATGAAAAATTTAGTGATCATGAAAAACTAAATGGGAATATGACAAGAGGGAAAGATATAGTGATCATGAGTAATCGTTTTTCCAAAAATATTATTAACAATGTATACCTTAAACAACTATAAGTCTCATAAATGAAGAGAAGGATTGAGGTTTACAATATCTCAATTGATGAATACAATAGAGGAAATAATGCATAGTTTCCATCCTTTAAGAAATGTGGTGGGAGATACCCAGGAATGTGTCTTAGTGGAATAAGAATATAATTTATTTATTAAAAATATGGGTATAATGAAAATAATTTTTGGGGATAAATGGAGAGTAAGATGGTTGTAAATAAATCTTATCCAAGTGATCCATTTATAGTTCTCTATCTTAAATGTGGAGAGACTGATAATTACCCAAATTAATTCCCACTTTCAAAGGGAAACTTCTTGACTAAGGAAGAACCTATGGTGAAATAAAATACATGACATATTTTATGTTGAAGAATGTTGTCAATGCATTTTGGTTATAAGAATTATGAAACATATAAGGTAAATAAATATACGTACTCATTTACTTAATAGTTATCGATAAGATCATGGTATTGTGTTTTGATGTTGAAAATCATAAACCCCACTTTTAACAATTTATATTGTAGGAAATTTACAAGATTAATGAAAATTTGGAAAAATTTATTGAAATAATATTTTAATAATAATGAATATACACTTCATATACATAAGTTTTAATGTATTTATTACCTTTAGAGTTATTTTGATCATTATTGAAATTTTAATAATATTTATATAATATTATTAATCTTTATGCAAAAAAAATTATTTTTAAAACCAATTTAAAAGGATTATTTAATGACTAATTTTATTTAAAGATTGTCCATAATTTTTTTTTGTGGTAACATTATAATATTTTTGTTAATATAATTTTAAGAAAAATGACAACACACACGCTGAGTAACAACCTATAAAGTCTAAAATGGCCATGGGAATTGAACATGTGACCAAATTATAATAAGGGTTTAGAACCAACCACTACCAAACAAAATGCCTGTTTTAATATGTCATTAGTTTAATGATTTGTATAAAAATTAATGACGAACTAGTTGTGTTACATATGAACATTATAGGTTAATTTATTATATTGGATAACTTTTTATAATCATATTGTTTTTGGTAAATATTTAGAGACATACAGAAAGACTTGTCATAATTTTATGCATCAAAAAATCTTTTAAAAGTGACTTTTAGTGCTTTAATAATAGAAAATTCATTTTTGGATAGTAATTTCTTGGATTAATTATTAATTTATAAATTTATAAAAGAATAAAATTTGATAAAATTTGTCTTATTAAATAGATACACATCAAGTAAGTATATTTCTTTATTTATTAAAAAACAATTCATCAAAAATTAGAAAAGGATCCTAAAACAAAAAATTTATCCTATTATGTTCATATCTGATGAATCATAAAGTTTTCTAAATCTTATATATTTAGTGTTTTGGTGAACATAACACTGAATTGATTATTATCTTGATTTTGAACAATGAACTCAATCACTCTATATACACATTTGTGTTTTTATTCCATTTCCAAATCATCACTTTCCACCAATTTTCTACTACATCAAAACCTAGTTACGTGTTATTCTATATAATCATACTACTTCCTTAACTCTATTACTAAGAGTATTTTTTAACAATATTTCTACAAATTATGAGTTTTAGTAATGTTATATTTAAATATTAAACCCTTGATTACTGAGATGAAGTTTAAATTTCAAGGATGAAGTTTAAATTTCAAGGATGAAGTTTAAATTTCAAGGATGAAATTTATTTAAAGTGGGGCTTAGAGGATCATATGAGCCTATAAGGGGCACTGCATCTCTAGGGTTTACTCTTATCGCCAATTTCATCCTTTTTCCTAGATTAGCTCAGATCCCCTTCCCAAGATTGACTATTTGTGGTAGAGGAACCTATGTTGTGGTGGTGTCATGTGACTTTATGGATCAGCCTTCTTAGTGTTGCACACCATTGCTATTTTGTTCTCACCCATCTCCACCTTCACTAGATATGGTTTCCATGGTGGAACGATATTGGACCAAAGACTGAGATCCAACTTCTTGTGGTATTAAGGTTCCTCTACATCCTCGTACGTGTGTGTTTGGTGGTCGGGTGTGTCCTCCACGGGCGTTCTGGATCATGACGACGAGATCTTGATTTGGATTGCAGTTGGCATTTATTACAGAGTTATGGTGATGATTTTTTTGTTCTTAATTTTTGAATCTATTTTTAGTTTTGGATGTATATATGTTGTGCAAGTTTTTTGGATCACCTTTCATGTTTTCCCCCCACATGCTTTGGTTTGGTGGTGCTGATACAGTGAGGCAGGGATGAGTTGGGGTTCGTCTTCTCCCTCTTGACATCAGTGAAGTTTTTATACGTGATTCTTTTTTGCGGCGATGATACATGCTCTATGTAATTTAAAAATTTGGCATGCCATTATGGTTTGATGGACTGATTTCGGTGGAGGAGAAAGTGAGGAGTTTTAGTGTTAGATATTTTTTTTGGAATCTGATAATAGGTTTGGGAGGAATACTGGTTTGGTTTGAATCTATTTCTGGAATAATCATCTATTTGAATTCACTGTGAATTTTTGGTATTATGAAACTATTACTCTACATGGATTTTCATCAGATGAGGTTTAGAGCATGAATCTCTCACCCATTCATGCAATTTGGATATGGAAGATTGAGGGGGTGTGGCTCTAAAATCGGTTTCAAGCCCATGCAACCCTGTACAGGACAACTAGTTAACCAGTCATGTGATGCTGAAGGCATGTCATCATGGTGTAGTTGCTGGGGAGGAGAAAATCCTATAGTTTTGATCTAAGTTATCCCATTTTATGGTTTTATTTGTTTGTAATGTTAGATCATACGATTTCTCACTTTTCCCACAAAAGTGTTTTGATATTGAAAATGTTAATTTTTAGTCAATTTATTTAAGGTGGGGAGATTGTAAGGACCAAAAAATCTAAAATCATAACATTATATTCAAATGGTATTTGACACACACTGCCAATAATATAATAAAATACAATAGAAAATTTTTTATGATATATTTAATATATTTAATATATTAATTTTATTTAATAGCTTCAAAATAATGAAACAATGACCTTAGTGTTACATAAATGCAATAATGAGTTTCTTTGATAGCTTTCGGTACACATAAGACAGAGTTGTACTGAACAACCAATATAAAATTATTATTATTATTATTTAATATGATATTTATTACCAAGAAAACAGATTAGAGAGTATATATAGGATTAAATTAAATATTAATATATTTATTTGACACATGATTACTAGTTATTTATTTATTATAAATAAAATAAGTATCATTTATAAATGAAAATAAATGTTTTCTAAAAATATATATATTTTATAATAGTATGTTTAGTAATGATTTTATGAGTTAATTAAAAATATTTTTTTATGATATTTAGAAACATTAAATGATAATATAAACTTAATTTTTCAAATAATAATATCAAAATTACATTTGGGTGTTTTTTTGTGATTTTTCTGATATGTTTTTTATGGGTATTAAAAAATATTGAATTTTAATTGAAAACTACATTTTTGTTAAATTTATTTTTAATATAAAATTATATTTTAAATTGGTTTCAATGTAAAATTATTTTAATTATAAATCCTTTAATCCAATTTAGATCATTTTATTTAATTTCATATTCAAGTTGGATATAAAAAAATTTAAATCTTTTGAACTTTTTCACTTGAAAACCCCATTTTCAAGTCACATCTATGTGATTAATTTCAAATTATAATTTTCCAAAACTAGGAATTGATTTTTTAGAAAAGAATTAAATATTCAAAATGATAATAATTTATAATTAATAAGAATTAAAAATTATGTTTTTACAAAAATGAAGATTGAATGAATTAAAAATCAATTACCCCATTAATGGTAAATATTGGTTTACTAGGGGTTAAAATAAAACGATAAGGGTAAAAATGTCCTATATAATTTTGTAAAAACTAATTTATGTCTATATATATACCCTTATTCTTCTATATTCCTATAATTATTTATTTTGGGACACATTTTAAATGTGAAAAATGAGGGAGTACTCAATTGTTTTCCAAAATACAAAGTGTGTCCTCTCCCCCATTTATACAAGGCAACCCCCAATCCTCCCTTATTCACACCTTCAATTTTTTTGAAAAAAACTACATAAATAACCTCCAAAAATATCTCCCCTCATACTAGAATCCATATTTTTTGATGAAATCCATGATAAGAATGATCTAGTGAAAACCAATGGGGGATTCCCGAAGAAGAGTTAATGTTCTTCAATGACCATCTTTATTTTACTTTTTTATCAACCTCATCCAATTATTATTAATACATTAAAATATATAAAACTCATTGAATTATGTTTTTATAATAATTTAATGACCTAAAACCACATCCAACTTTTTAAATGGGTTATGAAATCATCATTCATATAGACAATAGAGTACCATCTCTTCAATAGATGTTGTTCATTTTTCCATTTCCAACACTGATGGTTGGTTATTATGATTGATATAAAGTATATATATATATATATATACTATTTTAAAAAAATTTATACCTATGGGTCACTATAAAATATATATTTTTTACCATCTATTTCATATAAGATACAATAACATTGCTCGTGTGTGTGGAGGACTACTAGCTCTTGAAACGATGTGATTTGTGTTGCACAGACTCGTATCATGGATAGTGATAGAGATAATGTTCAAAATTAGATGTATAATAAATTACAAAGATATTATATTCTTTAAATATTTATTGTTTTGGAAGAATTATAGATATCAATCTCTTTCATTCCTTTTCACTCACATAATGAGGATAACGATGTTCATGTACATGTGGACTACCTCCTTCAAGATTCTCGGTGACATTATTTTCACCACCAT
The DNA here is from genome assembly GCA_963277665.1 of Viscum album. Classification (NCBI taxonomy): domain Eukaryota; kingdom Viridiplantae; phylum Streptophyta; class Magnoliopsida; order Santalales; family Viscaceae; genus Viscum; species Viscum album. The sequence goes on from OY728120.1 coordinate 1,797,741,540, forward strand.
TCCACATGGATGAAATATATAATTATAAAAAATAAATTAATTATATTATGATTATTATATATGGTTAAAATATTAATTACCTCTTTTCCACATTGATCGGTGAAAAATAAAATCCTTACTCATGTGTACATATGGCATACCATCTCTATGATCGTAACACAATTCATTTTTCAGAAAAATAATTCTTTATTGGTTTTGAAAGTATAATTCATAAAGGAATATTTTTATTATATCAATATTATTATTGTAGATATATATTAAATATATAATATGCTAATGAACCAGATATTTCATGACATCACACAAATGAGAAATCCAGGAAATTAACACCCAAAACAATGAAAATAATTAAGTATTATTATCGACTGTGTAATAAGATGTTTTAAAAGATTAATATATGATATAATAAATATTAATATGGTTCTATAATTAGTAAATAAAATGTTTATATCCACTATAAATGGGGATGAATAATTTTCAACCAAAGGGAAACGTAAGGTAATGGTTTTCATCTCAATTTCATTTTTTTGAGAAATATTATAATGATATACACCTAATTTCTTTTATATGATGTATATAATTTAAATTCAACATATAATATCATTAATAATTCATTATTAATAAATTTTATGTTTCAAATTCAATTTTTTCATCCTAGGGGTTTTTAATTAATTAGTACGAAGTGGTAAAAAAATTTATAACTCACCTTCTTTTCATTGGGTTTTATTAATACTCCGTTATCTTCTATATTATAGGATTATGTGTGTAATCAATTTTTACTATATTTTTTTCATTTAAACTTTATTTATATGGATTTATAGTTTATAGACATAATATATTATTTTATTAACTCTCATTCCAATGTTATGATCCTTATAAGGGTTCATTTCACAATCTCATTCTAAATGATATTTTGGATTCTTGAATTTCGGTCATAGGAAAATATTTGAACATTTAATAATAAAACGATTTCATTTTATTTTAATATGGTTATTAATGATAATTTCAAAAGATTATTACTATTTCCCTCTCTTTGGTACTTAAAATGTTTTTATAAAAACCTAACTTCCTATCTCTCTTCGGTCAGAAATCTATTTTCTCCAAAAACCAGGTTTTATCAAAAATACCACTTTTTTAACCTTTGAAAAATGATTTATTAATGAAATTTTTAACAATTTTTTATTTTTTATTTTTTTTTGAAAGAAATATTAATTTAGGTTTTTGAAAAAGGTAATTTTATAACCTTTTTACAATATAAAAGGAATGTTATTTATCAAATTATACAACATATACAAAATTACCGAACATTATTTTATTGAATGTTTACAAAGATATTTATAAAAAATATTTTTCTTAATATTATGTTAAATTTATGTTTATAAAATGTTATTTTCAATGGAAGGGATTTTCAAAAATATTTTATGTTTTAAAAATTTATTTTCATAGTCAAAAGTATAGTTTCTTCAATAATGATTTAAAGATATTTTAAGGTATTTATATTCATTAACAAAAAAAACAAATTATTCATAATTAAATGGGTTTAATTTTTATTAATACCATAATTAGTGTTCCTCTATATGGATTATGATTATTTTGGGAAAGGATAATACTAAAATTCACTTCCTTGAATCAATTTTGAAGTCATTAAATTTCTCTTGAATTATTCACCTTCCTATGATCATTGAATATATTATTTATGATAACGATACACATAATTTTTAATGGATATGATTATTTATTAAATAGCATACCATTTCTACATACAAATTTTACAGTGAATGTTATTTGATTAACTGATAAATATTGATAAATATATATCTGATACACAATATATATATATATATATATATAATAAAGAAATTTTTTTATTAATTAAATCAATAATTTGATATAAGAGGAATTATTTGTTCTTTCAAATACACGAGTTAGGAACCAGTTAATGAAATCATCTCAATTATTGATAATTTCATTATGTAATTATCTGCAGATGCATTTAATATTCATTTTATTGATTATATGGCATGTGTTCCTTGTTATTTATCATTCTATATTGGTTATTTATAATCTAGTTATCTAAATGGAATGTGTGCTAAGTAATTTAGCTTGTAATTGATTATGGTATTCAATAATTTAAATGTCATGTTTGTTTAGAAATTTACCTATCCATATTGTTAATTTATTATTTATTGTGATTCATTTATTCATGTTTTCTTCCTCTTTACTTAACCAATTCTAATAATTTTAGATCCCCATTATTTTTTCCTTTTCCCAAGATTCCATGATGTTTAATATGACTGATATGAAAGGATACTCTAGATGAAATAAAGTTATTAGAAAAAAAATATGAACTAATTTGAGTATTCAAATGTAACATGCGTATTTCATATGTATCTTTTATACCAATTCAACTATAATACTCAATACTTTAGGATATAATTCATTGTATCTTATGATTTTGTAATAAAATAAGAACAAGATCTGGGCTACTGGTGTTAGGTTTTCTATGACGTCAGGATCAATGATTATTTATTTTGTTTCATTTTAGTTTATTAATTGATATTTTGATCATATTTAATTACACATGGAAATTATATATATATATATATATATATATATATATTATCATGGGGAAACCATTAGTGGTGAAAAACTGACTTAAATGAACACTCTAATTGAGTGGCCCATGAACATTGGTACCCATGAACTCTTCATGATAGTAGGTATAGGTAAGAAAGAGGCCCATTATTGGATGATCAAGCTAGTTTTAAGGACTTCTGTTGGGAGATGGGATCAATTGAGAGTCATAAAAAAGGCAGTGAATATGTTTTTGTATGTTTAATTTTATTTTTTTTGTATATGATCTCTAAACATGAGAACATGTGAGTATCATCCAAACTCATATAAAATTATTATAGTAGTTTATTTTTGTTATATAATATGGTATATTATTTTCTATTTTCTCAAGTTGATTTTTCCCATGGTGTTTATTAATTATATTAGGTTTTGAAATGGTTGATTATGTTTTATTTACATTGTGTTTAAATTACTTAATATGAGGGTAGAGTTTTCCCATGATAACACCTTATACCCAAAATACTAGTTCTGATAATCTTCCATATGGTTAGGCTTTCTAGTGGTCATGTGGAACTTCAATCTTACTGTTATATTCTTATTAGGGATGGGACATTTGAAATTTTTTATTTCAATGAATATTTTTTATTCATAATAACACTTGAAAAATTGTTCTTAGAAATCATCAGAGAATATGAACAACTAGAGTGAATGATCATGTTGTTTCACTATATTGTTATGCATTAAATATCTCTACTTAAAACCTTTATAATGAACTTAATTTATTTGTTTATTGGTTAAAATTTTATTATGATTTTAATTTTGGTAGATTATAGATAAATATTATAATTAAATGATTATATTCGATAATATAATTTTAGGAATTTAAATCTCCCATTAAATAATATCTTAATATTTTTTTTGAATATATCAATATATAAATAAATATTTGTAATTATTTACCATATATTATTTATCTTCCCACATTACTTCCACCATTTGTTGATTCCTTAATAGTTCCTTCTTCAATAGTGTTTTACTAATTTTATAACTTATACACTCCTGTATTATGAATCCTAGTATGCTAATAATTTTTGGGGATGTCAATATCTATATCAATTTAATTAGTGGAAAGTACTTTTATTGGGTAAACATGTAATTTCATAACAAATGACCCAAGAAAGATATTATTCATTATATATAGGTTTCATGGAACAACTAAATGATAATAAACAACTAAAAATTTGTTAAAAACCATAATTTACCCCATATATTTCTTTCTATTATATTAATTCTTATAACTCCCTTCAATTGAGATATCATTAAGAATAAATAATCCCCTACATAAAATCACATGTACACCCAACCATTCAAAACAATAATTTTTGTCTACTTGGAGCCATTTTGATATTATTATAGATGGATTTAACTTTATTGGTTTTTTCATTAATATGTCATAGGCCAATTAGATTGATTTATATTAAATAATTTCAATAGTTTTGATTATAGAATATTTTTCCATATGATGTATAAAAATGATATATTTAAATACTCTAATAATAGTTATTGGTGTATATAAATTCAACCAGAGGTAGAAAATGGTTCAATGTTTATCACATATAAATTAAAAATTAATTAAACATAACCTCTAGTGTTTGAATAGTCCATTTTGGATACCAATATATTCGAAAATGAAAGGAAATTCTCAAATTAATGTTAGTTTTTAGATATCCATAAATAATCTTGTAAAATTTCAATTTGAAAAATTATATTGATAAATTAAAGTTTATAGGGGTGAACCTTGAAGACTTTCAACTTCATTAATATAAATATGTGGGAGAAAATAAAGTGGAGATCCTTCCATTTTTATAGAAAATTTTCAGACATTGTAAAGGGATTTATAACAAACCATACTATGTTATTAATCAAAGATACCTTTAATAGCCTAGTAAAAAATTCCATTTTGATATTGTCCTACTTCCATTCTTGTATAGAGATATGTCACATGAAACCAATTGGGAGTTTTCTCTTAGAATTTACTTATTCAAATACCAAACATAATGAAACATAATCAATAACTTCCCACTTTATGATATACCACCATAAATGTGCTCTTAAATACCTATAAATAATTATTCCACTATAGTTTATATATAGAAAATTTATCTTTGAAAATCATTTGGTAATTCACTCTTTATCTCAATTACTATTGATTTATATAGCCTCTTTCCAAATTTCAAAAACAATTATTCATAGATGAAGACCATCTATCTAATATATTTTATAAATTGAACATTGTACTAAAAAACATTTTCATATTTTTGAGATATATTTACCATATCTAAAAATTATTATAGGGAAATTACATGGATAATTATTGATGTACCTCATTCTATAATAATTTTCATGTCTAAATTTACTAAATCCATCAGTGTTTGATCCTTTCAAATACCTCTTATAAATGGAATAATTTATTCATTTGGACTTAATAAAAATGAAACTATGATTTAATATATATATATATATATATATTGAAACACTTAGAGATCTTTTTTTAGTAATATATATATATTTATATTTATAAATATTTTGATCCATATATACTTATCATATATCACTATAATGATAGTTTTTACCCATATTCCAAGAAAATGTGACTTATTATAACTCTAGATAATGCATGATATTGTTTTGTTTAGGGGTTATTAACTATTATAATGTATAAGAAATAATTATATTATTTTTAATAAGGATGAAACCTAGTTAATTAATTTAATTTTCACTATATATATTAAATCATTCTATTCAATATTATATTGATATTGCATGAGAATTTATTAATCCATTGTTTAGTTATAAAATAATTTCATCTTATTAAACCATGTGTATATGATCCCATTATGCATCAACGTGGGTAATGTGTTCGTAAATGTTTAATCGTTTTGATCAAATCATCGAGAGTGACTTACCATACAAAGGAAAATACATATCTATGTTATATTCATTGTCATTGAACATTATTCAACTATATTTTCCATTTAAGGTTCTATATATATCTTATCCTTCGAGACTATATGGACATGAATAGAAGTTATTTCAATATAATATTCACCATTATTGAATTTTCTATATAATTTTATTTTTCACTGAGGGTCTCAAGAAAAAATAATATATGGATATAATATTTTTCACAACTCTAATAGGATATAGTATCATAAAAAATATATACTAAAAAATTCTTTTACATTAATATTATAACAATTTATTTGTTATAGTTTTAAACATATTTTGGACTTTTGTTAATAATAATTGAATTATTGAGAACTCGTAATTTTTATACCCCACATAAAATTTCATATTCAATATATAAGAATTATTTTATTTTAATTAATTATAACAATAATTATTTTCAATCATTGTGAATAATTTAGATATTTTATGTTTATTAAGTATATAATCAATGCATGGTAAAAAATACTTTTTATTATTAGTAATGTAATTGTTTTTACTATATTTGATGTTCAACCTATAGGAACCATCACACTTATATAAAAAAATGACATGTGCTCCATATGGTGAGACCCTTGGTAATATGATTCTTTATCGCCAAATTCATTTAGGTTCTTATTTAATTACATCAAATCCAATAGATTCATCATGTTGTATGGAATTTATATAGGATTCACATTCACTATTAAATACATAGAGAGTTAAATTTTATAATTTGGTGGATATCTAATTAATTTATCTTGGAACACATAAATATAATCATATAAAACCAATTTATCTTCATTTAATAATTTATAATTCACTTTCAAAGATTAAATTTGATCTTCATTTTCAATATGAACTCATCAAGAAAAGTCACTCGAGGTTTTTTCTATTATGAATCAGTCAATAAAATTTCACCGCTAAAATAGTTTATTATCTTCGAGGAACAAATATTACCCTCACCATATCTTGGTTAAAAATTATAGCATCATACACTGATAGATAATATATCAGAGTAGTTGGGTTGAAGTAAACCATTATAATTAAAACATGGTGTGAAACTAGAACCTTTAAATTCATTTCAATTGAAATTTATATGTATAATTTTATTGAAATATGATTTTCACTTTGTTTTTTAGCTAAAAAATCCTACTTTAATATATAACGGAATGATTTATTGATATTAGAAAACATTAGATATATAAAATTGTATATAGATCAAGAGTATAATATTATATTAGAAAATATTTTACATGTCCAAAGTACCTACTATCACATAATTTGGAACACCAAATTCTACAATAGTAATTACATTAACCCCAACCATGTTACTTTGACATACCTTAATTAATATTACTATAATGATTAATGAATTGATTAGAATAATGTCACATCTCCATGTAATAAAAGAACTAAAATATATTTATTCTAAATTTCTTTTTCACTCTTGAGTAATGTTTCTTTTATCATTATAGTTTTAACAAAAGCTAAGTCCTTAGAATAATTACCCTGGGTGTTTCCTTCCAAATGTTTTACTTTTTGGATGTGTTACCCTTCCCATATTCTTTTTTCCAAATTCACTTCTCTATGATGGTTAGTATCCATATCCTTATTTATTCCCTTTAAATATATAATATTTATATAACTATTTCATATTCTTGATTGAACGTGTTAATATCTACTCATATTACTATATTGTTTCTGAAATTAAATCCCTATGAAGGGTTGAAATTAAAACACCAACAAATTAATCAATATTTTTTTTCTATTTTGAATATATATTCACATACATGTTTTTAAATAATTTTGTAGTAATCTTGATACATAAAAACATTTCATATTCCACTGGACATAGATTATTGAATTATATTTCCTTATGTAAATTTTTTAATAAAAAAAACTTATTCTCAAGGAATATCACCTTAAATTAATTCCATTTCCTTCCATCAATCCCTTATTTATTCCATGTATTTTGAATCATTGAATACCATAAACTAGAATATCCCATTAAATTATATAAAGGAATTATAATCATATATCATTAAATATGTATCAATGTAAGTAATATCACCCCTTATAAATTTGTCTATTTCTACAGAACTAATGTATTATTAATTCAGCTAAGATATAAAAATTTTATTCTCATAAAGAGATCCTATATTGTTACACTGTGTTATGTGTAAATAGAATTCAATATATTTGTATAGTTATTCAATATATAATGAGTTTACATTATATATATCTATAATTTTTTATAAATATATATTACATCTTATTAGATGAATCTTTATTACATAACATAATGATCCATGTCAGAATCTTATATCTACAGAATATATGGAAACCTAAACACATACACAATTTTTTCATAAGATATATATCATCTATCACTTAGTTCTTCATAAATTTCACCCTTATTAGGCATATCACTCGTAATACCATTCATAATAATCTAGGGAAACGAATCATAAGAAAGGGTGGCCTCAGATTGTCATAAAGGGAAAACTAGGGAGATATCTATGACCACTAAAACATAACATGATCATTAGGGTATGAGTATATGATTATAAAATTTGAAACTATTACTAACATATGATAGATCATAATCCTATGTCATGTAATAATGTTTGTAATTTTATAATAGAAGAGTAAAAAATGAATCAAAGAACACCATCCTTGAGTGTATCACATTGGAATTAAACTTAGATTTGTGGCATACACATAATAATGAAAAATCATTTTCTTAGTAGTTAGGATCATTTATAGGAATATCATAGTGGAATGATTTCACTATCTAAACCATCATATAGTCCGGGTTCACTCATAATAATATCATAGTGGACAATGTCCCTTATTGAACTAGGTTCACACCCCATTCTAGTCAAGTTTGTCTAATTTGATATGAATCTTTACCCAATGCATTTGAGGGATATATAATTTAGGAACCACCCATTAAATAGTTAATATAATATAGAAGTCTAACACAATATCCTAAAATATTCATCATAAAATAATTCATGAAAAGGTTATGGTTTTCATAAACATTTCACCCTAACATAACCCATGTAAAGGAATGGGTTTCATAATCATAACATTAATTCACCATAACATAACCCATGGAAAAAGTAATGAATCTCATTATCATATTTATAACATAATCATTGACTATCTGAAGAAATATTACATATGTAATAATTAGATCATATCCCAAGTATAGATTATATAGAAATAATGATTCTTTTCATCAATGAAATTAAGTACCATTAAAATTTTATTAAAATCATTTTTGAGGGGAAAACCATTCCACTTTCAGAATTACTTTTTAAAATATAAAAATTTCAAAAATATTAAAGGATACATTAAATTTAAAGAGAACCTTGGAAACTAGTATGAAATGCTTCAATGAATTGATTGATTATGTCTTATTAAATTCTATTCATGTTGTATATTTTGAAATAAATATTCCTTTCACATTTTTAGAGAAGACCCAAAAGTATCACATTCGGAAAATGAAAATAAGATTAAATTTAATTTATTTTCTCAAAATTCAATTATGGAAAAAAATGGATTCATCAAAGCATTGGTGAATAACAGAAAATTTATTTATAATATTTTCATAAAACATAGACATGGAAGAGAAAGGATTTTTGACTGAAGAGAGAGATAATGATGGTTTTATTTAAAAACTTTATTTTGGTATCTTGAGTACATAAATTTAGAAAAATTAAATTAAAAAAATTAATTTACATAAAAAACTACATGAGAATTAAATTCTAGATATTCATAAGAGATAGACCAAAATATTTTATCATCCTAACTTAATCGTGGACAATCTCGATAAATAATGAGATTCTATCATAAAAACTAAACAGCCTTTTTATCATTTGAATAATAAGTCCCAAGAAATATTTAACATGTGACAGATATGAAAATCCATATAATTTTCATATGAAGTATCATTAAATTAACTAATTTTCTATAAATACAAAAAATAAATGAAACAATTGGTGAATATGTCATGTGTCTCACATAAATAAAAGTGAAAAAAGATTCCATTAACTCTTTTCAAACATCCTTAATACGTGGTCGAACCTCTTGTGCAATAAATTTTGATTTATCATATGTAACATTCAATAAATTTAATCATATTCTTCTAATAGTTGATTATTGACAAGATATTTATTTTATAATATAAAACAATCAATGATAAGTTTTAATATTCTCCATTATAGAAAAAAATTATTTTATTTAATAAAAATTATTTTTATTTAGAAGTTAAAGGAAAATTTTTAAACTATAAAACCACACATTTATCTTCCAATAAATCGTATTTTTATTAAGGAATTTCTTAATGAAAATATTTATATATGTTTATACTTTTCTAATAAATGCATTATATAAATTGAGGCAAAAATATATTTTAAGATGTTAATTAAAAAGATACGACTACTTATTTAGAAGTAAATTAATTTTGATATACATTTTAATGTTTCAAAAATTTCATGTCATTGATATTATACATTTTTAATATATATCTATTTTTTATGAAATATTGTTTTTATTAAAAGTTTTTTAAATTATATTTTTATTAAAATATATTTATTTAATTTTATAAATTTCTATAAAATACATTTTTGAAAATTTAAAAAAAATTCATCTTATAAGTGATTAACTTTAATTTTTTTTAAATTAATAAATACTAACTTTGTAATTTTTTAAATCTAGAATTTACATAATATTATTACTGAGATATTAATATTTGTATTAATATTTAAAATTTAAAATGTTAGTTGTAACATGTAATATTAAAATTTTATTTTAAAATTTTAATAATAAATATATATATATATATATATATATTATTCAATTTAAAAAATTTATACAAATATTTGTTAGAATGAAATTTTTAAGTTATAAAATAATAATAAAAAATATTTAATAAATATATGAATTTCAATAACACATTTATAAATAATTATAATTTAATTTATGTAACTAATTATAAAGTTATTTTTTGTAAATATGTATCTTTTTATTTTAATTATATAATTATAATATTTTTTATTTAATTCCTTAAAATAATAATATAAATTATGGTTTTAAACTATCATTAATAAAATATTACTTTTATAATGAAAACCATATGTAATGTAATAAATATAATTTAAAATAAAAAGGAATAAATAAAAAAAATTAATAACATACAGTAATTTTTTACATATATTTAATAATAATTTAAATAATTAAAACATATTGATATTAATGAATTCACCTATCTAGGGAATCCATAAGGGCCAACCCTTCAACCTTAAGGTGGGAATAAATTTCTAACCATAGGGTGAGGCCAGTCCAAGAATAATCATAGTTGAAGGGGAGGTGTGAGAACATATATAGACACGATATATATTAAGGAGAATTTGGTCTTGGAGCAACTAGAGGCACACATGGGGCCCTAAGTCTTGGAAAGTACCCATTTATGTGAGTGTAGTGTAGCGGGTGTCTAACCCACCATTCTCTAGAGTGCTCTTTGGTAGGGTTAGTGTTAGTAAGCATACCTAGAACCTAACAAATTTCAATTTGGGGTTCTTTTAATAGGGTTAAAATAGATCCAATTTAATGGGAATGTTTGAATATTATTTTTTTGATCAAAAAATTCCCAAAAACAGAATTCCTTCGAGAATCATCTTCCTTACCATCTGAACACCATTTTTCTTTCTCCTTCCTCTGTATTCCAGACTGAAGCCCCACCATCACTTCTTTCAAAAAAATTAATCATGTTTGTAGATATTTCCACATTATACTACTAATAATTACATTCCATTAATTTTTTAAAAATCATTATCTTATGCCTTATTCCTTATTTATAGTTATTATTGTTTCTATTTAACTCTGAAAAATGGATTTATCTGAACCATATTGTATTTACATAAAATAAAAAATTGTTAAATATTATTTTATATAAAATTACTTTCTCTTGAAAATAATTTATCTAGTTTTTAATGGTGTATTTAGTGTAAATTAAATGGGAAAATAAAACCCTACAAAAATTATTTTTATAAAACCAAGAATTTGGTTGTAAAATTTGATTATGAGGAATGTGGAATGAACCCACAAAATCAAGTATAGGTTTTCTAAAATTTGATACTACTAGTGACCTAATGGATCTCTTAAGGGTTTTAAACTATCATTTCATTCCCAAAAATTAACTATTGCCAAAGAATTTTTTAAAAAACTTCATAGAGAAATTCATGTTTTTACAAAGGTTATTAAATTTTTCAAGGTAATTATATTTTTTCAGATTAATTATTATTTATAAACATATTGAATACTAATTTCTTAAGTATTATTCATAAAAACCCTAGTTTTATATTTTGGGTAAATTATTTATTATAAAAAATAATTTTTATTTGATACAAAGAGAAAGGTTTAACAGAGAGAGTTGTTATGAAAGGAACTTTTTCCAAATATTTTTTTAAAGAATCTGGATTTTAATAAAATTTCAAATGTATTTTCTATGGTTATATATTTTGAAATCCCTTGAGTAATATTTTTGGAAAATTTCTTATCAAATATTTTTTTATTACATATAAAATAATTTGTTTATGAAAGAGTATTTAAATATTACTGATAAAAGTATTTTTCATTAGTTTTTAAACAACTTAATGATAAATATTTTCTTCACTATATTTTTTAAATTGTTTTTCAAAGGATTATTAGGTATTCTAAGGTGTTTAATTTCATTTAAAGATGTAGCATGAGAGAATCAAAATGTATTATTTATTTATAAATTATATAAACTATAATTCATTGAATGGATTTTTCTTAATGATCCAAAAAATATACTAATTATATTTATAGATGTGTAATATATTTTATATTATTTAGTTTATTTTTATTAAAAAATTCATCTTTTTTAGAATCGGATATGAAATCAAATGTTTTGACTGATCATAATTTCTATCAAATGAACAGTTTTGAAAATATTATAGATCATGTGTTTTCTTATTGATGATTTTTTGGGTTAGTGGTTTTATTGTGAGGTTCTAGGTAATTAGGTGACCCTTACGAATTTATATTTTTTGTAATCATAGTATTTATAATTTTAAAAATGGGATTTTAGAATGAATTTAAATATGATGAAAGAAATGTGAGAGGAGAATTCCCATAGGGGGAATAGAAGGTAAAATACTATAAATTTAAGAAAATTACTCGTTTAGTTATTATTTAACAAATTAATTATTTTATTATATAAAATAATATAATATATATAATAATTTTATATCATATGGAAGTAAATTATTATCATTAATAAAAATAACTTTTAGTCATAAGTTAAATTTAAAAATTTAAATTATAAATTATTACTTTTATTTTCATTGAAATAGTATTTTTTAGGAGGAGTGAATAAATGAGAATATTTAAATATAATTATACTCATTAAATAAATTTATTTTCATATTTTTAATAAATATATTTTATATTTATATTAAAAAAAAATAATATTCAATACCTATAAGTACTTTTATTTTGATATAAAATTTATAGTTTTAAATGCTTTATGTTTTTGATATTGTATGCAATGAACATATATTATTTTTCATAAAATACCATTTTTAATAAAAATCAATAAAAGTTATAATTTTTTATAAATTTATTTAATTAATTGGAAAATTTCTATAACATACCTTTTTAAAAAAATTAAAAAAAATTAAATTTATATGTGAATAAAATTATTTATTTTTGTGAAAAAATATTTAACACTATCTTTGTAAGATTTATTTTAATAAAAAATATAACTATTAAGAAAATATCATTACTATAAAGTCAATTTTAAAAATAAAACCATAAGTAATGTAATAAATATAATTTTGAAAAAAAAAATAAAGGTAATTATTATTATATATTTATATTTAATAATATTTCTAATAAATTAAAAATAGATATATTAAAAAAAAATTCTAGGTGGGAATGTCAAATGGGCCAGTCCTTCATCCTTAATGTAGGGAGTCATATCAACCCATAGGGGAGGGCCAAATCATGAAGCCACTTAGAGAAAGTCACAAGGAGAAAGACTATATCTGTAAGATATAGTTTGGGTGTAGAGAATTTACAATGTACCCATATGAACACATGGGTTTTGGTGGATCTTCTCGTACCCATTTTTGTGTATTTATAATCATGGGTTCCAAAACCCACTATCAGATATACTGTTAAGTGATATGGGTATTGTCATTAAGCACCTCTATAGCCTATAAAATATTGATGTAGTGCCTGTTTAGGTGGGTAAGTATTTCTATACTTTACATAACCCCTTTAAATCATGGTCATTCGATAAAAATATTCCAGGTTATCAAATTATTTGAGCATTGTATTTCTTGTATTCGAAAAATATTATTTCTGTACTTCATCCATATGCCTGACTGAAGCCCAAACATCACATTATTCATAAAAATTGACCTTTGATGATGACCTCATTATCTCATTGTTCTCCTTCTAGGGTGAGGAGTCTTTAGTGTGGATGAAATGCAAACAATTTACCTCAAAACCAACCCTAATTTGACTATCAATTTCCCATAGTGGAAAATCTATATTTTTGATGTACCCTTTATTGGTCTATATATGTAAAATAACGACAAAAAATGAAAATAATTACTCCTAGAGGAAGCTTAGAGGGTCCTAGAATAATAGTAAAGTTTTATAAACAGATGAAATTGAATTCAAATCAGGTTATAGAAGTTTAACAGTGAAATATTACATTATACATACATTAGGAAATGATTTAAAATTTTTAAAACCAAGACTATCACTAGATCATTCTAATTATCTATAATTGCCCAGTCTAGCCCACGATAATTATATTGTCCTCTTTGGGCCTATCCCACATGGGTTTTCATTCTCTAGGATTTTCACTTAGGCTTCCCCTTGGAAGAGGCCTCATGATGGGAGGGGTATCCATACCACTTTATAAATCAGTTCTTTATTCTCCTCTGCTTTCAAAGTGGGATTACCATACCCACCCCTTAAAAGGTCCCAGTGATCTCACTGGAACATTAAATAGACAATGGCTCTAATTCAATTTGTAACGGCCCAACCCATACCAAGTTAATGATATTGTCCACTTTCAGCCTAGCCCACATAGTTTTTATTTACCTTGGCTATGGCCCTCAGGAATCCCCTACGAAGAGGCATCATGAGGGGAGATGTATCCAAAACACCTTATAAAGGGATTTTTCATTCTCCTCCTCCTCGATGTAGGATTCCAAAATGTAAATCCAACATCATGGAGGAGGAGCACGAAGAACCACTTTATATTGTGATGCGGATACCACTCCCATAATGGGGACTATTCTTGGGGTGATTCTTGAGGGTGAGACCCTATGGAGATAAAAACCATGCAGGAAAGGCGTATATAATAAAATATCATGAGGATGGGCTTGACTAGGCCTTTACAAATTTTATAAGATATAGTGTCCATTTGATGTGCCAGTGAGGACACTGAGCCATTATAGGAGAGTGGATTATCACAATTAAATATTGAAGGAGGAGGATAATGAAGCACCTAGTTATAAGGTGGTGTGGATTCCCATCCCATAACAAGGCCTTTTATTGGGGTATTCTTGAGGGTTAGAGCAAAGGGAAAGAAAAATCATGCTGACTATTCCCAAAGAAGACTATATAATGATCATGGGTTGTACTGTGATATTATAAATGGTATAAGAGATATTGCCTATTTGATGTGACATTAATGATACTTAGACATTTGGGGGGGGATTATTAAAATCCTACATCAAAGGAGGAGAAGCATGAAGAAACCCTTTATAAGGTGGTTTGGATACCTTTCCCATAATAAGGACTTTTCCTAAGGGATTACTGAGGGATAGATCCCATGGAGATAAAAACTATGCAGGCTAGGCCAAAAGAATAAAATATCATAATTGTAGGATGGACTTGGGCATCACAAATGGTATCAAAGATAGTGTCCATTATATGTTCCGGCAAGAACGATGGGCCCTTCTGGGGGGGATTATGGAAATCCCACATTGAAGGAGGAAGAGCACAGATCACCCCTTTATATGGTGGTTAGGATTCCTCTCCCACCTAGAGGCCTTTTCCCAAGGGATGCATAAGGGATAGATCTCGATGAAATAAAAACCATATGGGTTTGGCCTAAAGTGGACAATATCATGATCCCAGGCTAGACTGGGTCGTTAGAATCTCCTAGGAAAATCATTTTTATTTATTTTTTATTTTACGCTTATATAATTTCAATTACGATGATATATATATATATGTGTGTATTTACAAACCAAAAAATGTAATTTTCATTAGTTTTCCAGTTTGAGACTCAAATACTAGGAAACTTCATGCATTGATTATTATATAGTAGTAGGTACACTGTTTCATCTTGAATGTTTATCCCCTTATAACAACCCCTCTTTCTCCTCAATCTTAAGACACATGTGAATCTAAACCAACATATATAAATATATTTGTGTGTATAGAGATAGATCTACCTCTTTAATCATTAGTAATACCCTACCTAATCTCTATCATTATCACTTATCCCATACTAGGAGTCCCATTCCATGGATTTAGAAAAAAATGCCCAATTTAATTTGGTTTTCAATTTATGGAATGGGTAATTTGTTTACATTATTGTTTAATTTTGGTTTTTCAAAAACCCATTTTTATTTAAAGGTTTTTTATTTTCAAAATAGTATTTTATGGAAGGGATTTATATTTTCAGTACTATTATATAATTTAATAACTTTATATGATCAAAACTATTATTTTATGAAATAATTTTATATTTTCAAGTGTATGATTTTATGTAACGTATTTATATTTTAAAATTTATATTTCATAATTTTTTTAATGAACCACTCTATGTATTTGAAATTTAAAAAAATTATTATTTTAGGATTTCTTTAAAACACAATTCATTTATAGAGATTATTATTTGTAGAAAAAATATTTTTATGTAAAAAAATAATTTTATATATATCATGCTTTTTTAATTCTATGAAATATAAATAATAATTTTTGAAATAAGAAATTTCTTTCAAAATGAAATTTTGTTATCTTAATTCAGTGGTGAATTTTTGTTAACAAAAATTATCATTTTATTTACATTTAGTTCAATAAAATGATTTATAATTTAAAGTGTATTTTATAATTATCATGCTATAGATGGAGATTTATTTAAAATATATGTATTTTAAATGTGTTTTTACTTTTGGAAATAATCTATTACAAAAATTAGCATTATAAAATTTGTTTATAAAAGAAATTTCCTAATCCATATTCCTTATTTGTATTAATTCTTGTATTTATTGAATCGTGAATTATTTATTTCTCAAATCCTTATGGAGTTTTCATAAAATAATTTATTACTAAATATTATATGATATTAAATTACTTTCTCTGGAAAATCATTTATTTTGTTTTTTAAAGGAATTTTGACTGGAAATATAATTAGAAAAGAAAACCATACAACAATGATCTTTAGAAAAATCATCAATTTTTATCAAATGTTATTTTTAGAAAAGGGGAGTGAATCCAAGACCACAAGAGGACATTTTTCAAATGGTGACAGTACTAGGGACTAAAAAAGTTTCTTAAGGGTTTCCAAGTATTTTTTACTTCCATAAAAATAAATGTTTTAAAACAAAGGTTTTTAGAACTTTTTATAGGAAATACATGTGTATCAAATGGTTGTTATATTTTGAAAAAAGAATTTGGTTTTAAAAATAATAAAATTTTAAAGGTTTTAAATACTATTTTCTTTCTTGAATAACCTTTTTGAATATTTTTTAAAAATTATTTTTTATTTAAAATGTACATATTTGATATAAAAAGAATATTTTTTGAAATAGAATTTTTTCAATACAACATTTTAATGGAATGTTTCAAGTGAATATGTTTTTTAAATTGCTTTGAAATATATGATCTATGTTTATATATTTTAAAAACCCTACAGTCACATTTTTTTAATTTTATTTAATATTTTATTCATTTTATATAAAATAAAAATTTTTTGAAATTTTTTTAATGAATAATCAAAAATAATTTTTTACTGGTTTTAAAACCCCTAATTGGAAATTTTTTCCCACCCTATTTTAAAATGTTTTTGACTATCTCATTACAAGTTACAAGGTGTTTGGTTTTATTTATATATTAAAAAAGAGAGAATACAATTTAAACTATTAATTATAAATTATTTAAACTCGATTTTATTATATATAACTTCTATATTACTCCAAAACCTATAACGAAAATATCCTTGGATGTGTAAAGGATTATATATTTTTCATTTATTTTTTAAAAAGAAACAACAAATACCTTTTTTCGCTGGATCAAGATGAACAAGTATTAGTACAATACATTTTTCATATAATAAAGAACCATAATCACATATATATTACCTAATATTATTAAGTTAAAAACATTTATGACTCATTTATTAATAATTAATTACTAAAATCACTATTTCATATGATAACTTCTTTTTACTCCTGTATGTCTTGGTTTGATTGTTTTGAATCTTGTAATTTTCGCATTTTTCTATAATATCTATAATTTTATTAATTATATAAATATAATATAGATTCATTGTATTCATAATTATTATCTTCAACATATTATAAATATATAAAAATGAATTACACCATTCATATATATGGTTGGCCATACATACAAATTTATAATGTGTTAATTTTTTGACAAATAGATAGAATAAATAGTAAATAATAGGACACCATTAAAAAGTTATTATTCAAAAATATATATCATATATATTCATAAAATCAAATTTTATTACCATCCATGTAAAAAGAAAATAAAAAATGAATCACGTTGCTTTGTGGAGGTGGTAGACCACATGTATGCTTAAGCAATGTCATATTTTTCCAATAGGTTGTAATGTAAAAACATAAATGTTATGTTATAAATAAAGAAGAAACGTTATGTCATAAATATAATATATATTAATTAAATACATCGTTAAATCTATTTGGGATAAGTTGTGATGGAAAATGAATTACATCGGTTCACGCGGAGGTTGTCCACCATACACACAATCAATAGTTTCATTTTTCATTTATTGAAGAGGATATAGACATAAGAAATTTAATTAAAATATTGAAATATAATTATATAGAATATAATGGATTAATAATTATATTATAGTTAAATAATATTCTAACGAGTTTGAAAAAGAAGTAAAACATAATTGATTTGTTAAAATTGATACATCTTCTTCGGAAATCCATTTTATTTTTATACCAAAAGCCTTCCAATGGGAAATTTATAATAAAAAAAGTAATATCGGATTTAGAAAGGGATTTATATAATGGATATGGGTAGGTATTTTCTAAAAAAATGGTGTTTAAGTGTAATTAAATGAGGATATGAGCTTCACTTTAATAAGCATGAAGGAGTGACATTTTTTAAAAAACACAAATTCATTCAAAAATGGGAGTTCACTCTCATAACAAGTGACTAAAAGATTGTTAAGTAATGTAGTGGAGTAATTTTAAGGTTGATAAAAACTCCACCATTAAAAAATAATTATTTTCACATATGTTATTCCCTATACCTTAGTGGATACTCAATTTTACCATTTTCATTTTCACTCTAGTAACAAGTTATTTTACGCCGGTGATTTAAAATTTAAGCCGAAAAATAAAATTATAACTACTATATAATTTGAACTAATAGATTCTAAATATGAGATCAAATTTATCAAATAAAAACAATATTTATGTGTAAATATAATTTTAAAACAAGCGTATTTAACACAAAAAACCATTAGTACATTAACTCTGTTAATTAATTTTTTCTTCCTCATATTTTTACTATTTTTCATGACCAAAATCTAATTTATAATTATTTTATAATTTATATTCTTCTGAATAAAATTATTTTATTCATTTTATAAAAATTAATTCTATGATGATTCTAATTTTTTTAATAACAAACCCTTAAATGAAATGAAAATATATTTTTCAAATAGAATGTTTTTTATTATGTATAAAAAGTATTTATTTTAAAAAAATAAAAATGATTCCAATGAACTAGATTGTATTATAAAACCAAAATTTAAATAATTTTATTTTTAAACCTATTTTATAATAAGATATAATTTTTTTAATTTATTTCAATGAATGGAAAATAATAATAATAAAATAGTATTTTTCAATTTTAATCAAAAAAAATAATATTTTGAAAAATTAAAAATAAAATGAACTATTAGGTAATTTTTAAAAGTTTATTTCAAAAATTAATTTCCTCAATTTAAATTTTTTAAACAATTTTATAAATAAATTTTAAAATATGTGTGAAAAATATGAAGAAACAATATTTTTGAAATTTTTTAAGAAAAAAAAATTTTATTCTTAACACATAAATGTAAAAAATAATAAATGAATGATAAATTTTTTATTCAATATATATTATATAAATTTCATTGAAAACATTAAAAAATAATGACTAATTTAATTTATTAATATAAAAACACATTGTTCTTATAGAATGTGTTTTGTAGAGAAATATTATTTTACTTTGAAATGAAATTTGTTATCATTAAAATCAATTGATAATCAATGAATTTATTTTGTACCTATATAAAAAATTTATTTTTAAAAATTTAGTTATTCTTATTTATATCTTTCAATCCGATGTCTAGGTGATAAAATTGAATTTAAATAATAATATTTTAATAGTATATCTTAGTATGGTTAAACTTACGATTATGTATAACACAAGTTATCAATGTAACTAAATTTATTTGATTTTTTCTGTTAATTAATTGAGTGATAAATTATACCTCCCTTTAAAATAGATTTTCAGTTTAAATTACTTTACTCTTAACAAAATATAGTTATTATGCCTTATAATACCCTCAGGTTGTAATACAATTCTTTAAATTGGTGGTTCTTCCACATAACATTGAAAATTTGAGTCGTCTTATTTGGTATAAATTGTTCTCTATGATATATAATCTATATTTGTTGTAGATTATAAGAGATATTATGATCCATTAGTATGAACTCTGTGTTCAATACATGTGAAGGGTCAGGTATGTACATCTATAAGATAGATACATGGACCACTTTTTTCTCTTGAGAGAGGTTCAATAAATTTTCTATGTGATAAGCTACTATTCCTACTTTATCATGATTCCAAAAAAGGGAAATATACTTAAGGAACAAATTTAACTTCTTTATAAATCACACAACCATCTTCCATTGAGAAATTCATAGAAAAATATTTTTACTAACTTCAACTATAGAACACTATGAAAATTACCATCCTAATATTTCAGTCGAATCAATGATCCCTTGGTGTGTTGTTTAATAGTTCTTTCATTCACTACCAATTGACTAATTAGGATTGGACCCAATAGATTTCAGTGTTGAACTACATTTTATCACATTGGATTTCTATACTTACTTCCATATAGGTATTCATAACGATCCATACAAATTAAATAGTGAAAGTAATTTTTGTAAGAAATCCTGATTAGAAGAATGCATTGATGCCGAACACCTTTTAAATCCATAGAAAAATATATCAACATATCATATATGGTATGAATGGTTCAATCAGGTAAAAAATATTTTAGAATATGTAATTATATTCTAAAAAAATTTGTATCTATAGATCGTTGATTACATTTACAAAACATCATGGTTAACCTCATATCCGAATTAGAAATAATAGAATATGGGAATCCATGAAACCATAAAACTTATAACACAAATATCCTAGAATTATTATCTAGGGAAGAATATTCTCTAATGGAAATAAAATGTGATTATTTTTTAAAGTGATTGACTAAAAATCAAATAGAAATGTGGATATTATAGGTTTTTGGTGTCTAATGAAAAAATCCAGGGTGATGTTTTCCCATTTCTATTCTACTATGGATACTGTTTTTAATGTAAAATTTGAAATTCATATATCCACCTGAACTTGTTGACATAACAAGAAGTGAGATATATATTGAATTGTTTCTATCTATCTTTTTTCCCACTAGAAATAATATTTCACATAAATATACATCATTGTACATCAATGAAGAATAGATATTGATAATCTATGAGCCTAATTCATAAGATATTTATCAAAATATGAAATTTATGGAAGAAAAACTTTGTTCTTGAACCTTAAAATTCCGTAAAAATCAATGTTATATTGAGGAACATTTCACACATTTTTATGTACCTCTACATCTTCCTTATAATCATATTTATTATTCACATCAATAAAAGGTTGAAACATCATTTTATAAAGATAATATTTATCCCCTTACTTCATTACTTCATGATTTATAAATTTTAAATAAAAAAATATTGTATGTTTTATTTTCTTCATCATAGTTAAGCTAAAATGATACATTCAACACAGAGAAACTTCCACCTTCTTTATTTCACATTTGGATAATGTATTGTTCTATCATAATCATTATACAACTAAAACAATCTTTTATGGCACTTATTCAACTATTTCTACATAGAAATATAATTTATAATTTTATTATCAATATATAAATCACATAATTTTCTATAATTATAATTATTCAATATAATTTATCAAAAAATTACCCCAATTAAGACCAAATCTTTAGTGGGTTAATTTTTCTGACAAACCATATATTTTCAGGTGGTTTACGATATAATATTATTATTCTTCATGAGAAGACATTCCATTTCATTCTTTTATGCATCACTACAAATTGAAAACCCTTATAAACTGTTAGGTAATGTATCTACAGGTTCACTGACTAACCTTATATTTAGTTCCTTGAAATTTTATTCACATTCACTAGTTAAAATGAATTTATCTCCCTTATATGTTAACTCTGTGAGAGTATTATAAATTCATGAGAAATTATCAACAATGCATCGAAATATCTAAAAAGTCAAGGAAAACTATGGATCTCCATCACAGTGCTTAGTTATTGCTAATGTTGAATAACTACAGTATTTTATGGATCTAGAGATATACCCTCTCTTTATATCACGTAACCAAAAAATAGACTTATTTTAGCAAAGAATTAAAACATGATGAATTATTTTAAAAAATGACACTCCCTTAAGGTCTTTAGTATATTCATTATATGGTTTTAATTCTATTCATATCTATTTGAATAAATATAAATATTTTTCTATTATGACTACAAATAACTGATCAAGGTAATATCTGAATACTATTCTCATTAAATCTATCTTAATTATAGAGGAATTAGTTAGAACAGACACCATCATGTTATATTAATAGTTTCCATACCATGTATAAAATTTATTATTGGTTATATCCACCATTTTAAACCTCAATTTATGATATATAGATGAAAATTAAATCTTGGAAAAGTATTTTTGTCCACATAGTTCATCAAACATTTCATAAATATGATATAGATGATAATGGTTTTAGAGAGTGATCTTTCTAAGCTCAATATAATCAATTTAGAGTCACATAGATCCACAATACTACTTAAAAAATAATAGGATTACTCTAGTGTGATGTACTTGAAAATATAGAAACCTTTTCAAGATTATCCCAATGTTACTTCATCAATTACTACAAATCAATTGATACCAGTGTATCACCAAGTATGCATTATATTGAAAACTCAACAAAAATATTCGGTGGAAGACTCAGAAACTCATATAGAAAGACAAAAAAATGATCCAACACAAATAGAAATATCACTGATGTTGAGTTTCCCATAATTATTGGAGATAAAAAACCATTTTGAATAGGAGTCAAGACCCATAAAATTAATGTTATTTACATAGGAAATTAATTTTTTATCACACTAATAGATGAACATAGTCTGGTTCAGAATATCAAACATGACTTACCTACCTCAAAAAAAATTTATGATATATATATATATATATAAATTCCAAAAATTCTTAAGATAACATTAAACTCAACTATAGGTAGGATAAAAAGAATTTTTGGATGAAAATAACTTCAGACATCAACCAGAGAAGAATCATATACTAGATATGTGATCATTAATCCAGTAAGTTTTTCCAAAAAAATTTCAATATCTAACTATTGATGATATGAATTATAATTACTTGATAAATTTCCTAATATATAGGAATTCATATAACTATACTCAAATAGGTTACTACAATACTTGATCATATATGCAAACACCCCAACTTTTAATTATATATTCAATACATTAGTAAAACCAAAATGGTTATCTTGGCCATCAATTATCTTTGATCATAGTGATCAATCCATAAAAAACATTTATAGGATGGTTAAATGAAGAAACATTATTTTCATTATATGACACATTATGTTTAACCCAGTTCATTCATGGAACCATCTTTTCAAATCCATCACGATGATTTAAACTGAAAATATGGATAATCCCAATCATATATCCTAGGAGTCAGAATCAAGGCTTACCAAAAGGACACTATTATAGTACCCCGAAATGGGGGATGATATATATTTGATAAACTCTTTTATGGTTTATTTCACAAAGATACATCTATTTCATGATGATGTCCACTTATATTACACAGACAATGAAATTTTTATAGGAAAACCACACTCATTTCATCAACATAACATCATTTTGTTTCTTATGTATATGATTATCCTAAGGGTTCTCACTAATTTTATCTCATCCTAGTTTCCAAAGATAACTATTCCTTTATATAATTACAACTATACAGACCCATATATTTAATACAAAGATATTACAATTATTATATGACTATTCATTACATAATAAAATGATCAATTCCAGAATCATATAGGTCTATTATCATTGGAAACATGAGTACAAAATTAAATAGTTAATAAAATATTTATTTCATCTCCCACATGGTTCTCTATAAATATCACTGTTTCGGTGCGGATGTGCGTCGGGTTACGCTGTTCCGCCAGGACGCGTTCGCGCGTGCACCCGTCAACCCGAGGGGATGGGCGCGCGGCTTGTGGTCCCGCAGTCCCGCTTTCCAAGGGCGGGCGGCATTCGTCCCTTATTCAGGGGCGTCTGCTCCTTGATCGAAACCGGGATGATGGGATGTCGGCTCCTCCTTCCTTGGACGTCTCCTCGGAACTCGTCGCCTAATCCGGGTCTCCCTCATAGACTTAAGAATGTTCGTGAATCTCGTTCCCGGCGCCATATCTTCATGGACACCGGTTAATTACGCTGCTTCCGCCCGGACGTTCCAAGGAGTCTGGGCGGGGCAGCAACCTGCGGTGAGGAGGCCGGGTGGCTCTGGGTGCTGGGGGCGTGTCGTAACACTGCGGCTCTGCACGTCTGTCTTCCGTCCCTAATAGGGCTTCTCGAAGGCATGATGGCCTGAGGCATCCCGCACTGGGTGCGGGGAACTGTGTCACCTGAGGTTTTCCTCAGCTTCCCATGTTTAACACGGGGTATGCCGCGAGTTTAACGTCCAGCGGGGACGGCATCGGACCGATCAACACGAAAAGTGGATCAGATGACAGAACCCCTTGCGGGGAACCTCCGACGCTGGGGCCAGCACATGGGCGGCTTCCCAAGTAATGTGGAGTGGAGTGAAGTGGCATGACCCCACCGGGATGTGGCGGCCCGGGTAAGGATCAGGATGGATGATGGAGTGAAGAGCTTGGACCCCGGAGGGGCTTCCTACGTACCGCGCGTTAGCACGGATCAAAGTCAACGTAGTTCGGGTATACAGTTTAACGTCATGCTGGACGTCGGCAAGCCGACTCACGAAGAGGTCGAGGCCGCCGGGCGGAGGATTGAACCGAACCACCTCGCACAGAGGGGGATGGAACGGCCGGGTGGATCACAGTTTCACGTCATGCTGGACGATAAAAGGAGAAATCGAAAAAAAGGGGGGCTGTGGGGAGGCACCGTGGAGATACACACGGGCAGTCTCCCACAGGGGCGGATTCATAGGTGAATCGACGCAAGCGTGAACCCTGGAGGGGTCCACTGATGGACGAACCGACGTAAATACGACCGGGACGACCAGGTGGCGGGCTTGAACCTCAGGGAGGCTTCCTACGTACCCTGTATAGAAGACAGGGATCAAAGTCCACGTAGTTCATTCTGTCAGGACTTACGCACTTGAGACAGCCCGGGTGGCAAAACTCAGTTGGAAGGGACTTGGACCGAAAGCAGAAGACACCTCGATCCCAGTCATACCCTCTACTGGCTTCGGCCGTGGGGAGGCGCAATGGAGATACACATGTGCAGCCTCCCACGAGAAACTAGGGGTTTGTAATACCCTGCCCCCGTAGGGAAAATCCGCTCCCATTAAATCGTCCCAAAAGGGGGACAATCCCGACATCCCTGCAGAGACGAGCGGGTGGGGGCCACATCCAAACCGGGGGAGACCCTGCGTGCGAGGCACGGGATCGAATGATTCGGACGGTTTAGCGTCTTGCCAGACGAAGTACAGTTTAACGTCGTGTGTTGAGGACGAAGCACTTGGCAGTTTAACGTCTTGCAGCGCGGACGATGGGGGCTAGGCAGTTTAGCATCGTGCAGCTTGGACGTATGTGCAGTTTAACGTCATGCTGGACGTATGTGCAGTTTAACGTCATGCGGGACATACGTGCAGTTTAACGTCATGCGGGACGAATATGCAGTTTAACGTCATGCTGGACGAATGCTGTACAGTTTAACGTCTTTGTAGCTTGGACGATGAAGGCTAGGCAGTTTAGCGTCGTGCAGCTTGGACGTATGCTGAACAGTTTAACGTCTTGTAGCTCGGACGAGGTACAGTTTAACGTCGTGCAGGACGTATATGCAGTTTAACGTCATGCTGGACGAATATGCAGTTTAACGTCATGCTGGACGTACGTGCGTGTCACTTCGCGCAAGCCTGGAGGGCCGCACGGGAAGACAACGCACGGTGCGGGCACCCAGGATGAGGATCATCGGGCGCCACGCAGGCGGGTACCCTCGGGGGGTCAAGGGAGGCGACCCTGGCGGATTGCGCGCAAAAGAGGAGCTTTGCGCGCAAAACCGCGGGCCGGCGCGCAAAATGGCGGGCTGGCGCGCAATTGGGCCAGCGCTTCGCGCGCGGATGGTTGGGATTGCGCGCACCGGGCTTCGGATAGCGCGCGGGGGCAACGGCTCATTCTCTAACGAATGGCCACTTTGAAAATGGGGGGTGCGCGCAATCGGGCTGGATTGCGCGCACCCGGGGGCAATTGCGCGCAAGAGGCTTCTTTTGCGCGCAAAGGCCTTCGGGTTGAAATTTATTCAAAGGAAAGGAGCCAAGGGGATTGCGCGCGAAGGCGGACCCCAAGGCTCTATTGCGCGAAAGAAAGGAGGTTACCTGAAGATCGGCATTGCGCGCGGAAGGGGTTGGATTGCGCGAACGAGCGACGCTTCGGATTCTGGCAACCTTCAAAACGTCGGGGGTCGCCTTATATTTATAGGCCACCCCGGGCGCGGAATCCGGTCTCGGGCGCGCAATTCGGTTCGCGGGCGCGGAATCAGGACCCAGCGCGCAAAGGGCGCCGCGCAGGCCGCGGGCGCGCAAAATAGCGCGCTGGCCCAGCGCATTGCGCGCATCCCGGGAGGATTGCACGCCGCGACTCAACTTTGCGCGCGGGCCTCTGAAATTTCGCGCAAGTCCTCCGGGCCCTCCGGAACGTGCCTCTGACTCCAAATATCACTTCGCTTTCCGCATCCGGAGCTTCGTTTGGGAACAACGGACTTTTCCGGCGTCTACAAAAGCCCCCCCTCGGAATCTGATCGGCGAGAAGTCGCAACGATCGGGTTCCGAGGGAGACGCCGGAATGCCGAAATCCTGGGCTGCGCGGGACTTAGGCGCGCAAAAAGGGGCGCCGGGCGCGAAATTCGCCGCTGCGGTCGCGCAAAGCGCTTTCCGCGCAGCGCGGACCCGGCCTCGCCTATAAATAGGGGCCCTGGGTCCCGCGTTCCGTACTCCGGCCTTCCGCGCGATAAGCTCCAAAGCTCTCGTGCGCGAAATTGCCTCTTCCGGTCGCGAAATTCGCCCGATCGGCGCGCAAAACCATCCGGATTTCGCCTGTTTTTGCGCGAAAACCCGGAACTTTGCGCGACAGTCTTCCCAATTGCGCGCCGTCCACTTGGATTGCGCGCCAGCCTTCAAACTTCTCTACCAGCCTCGTCCGATCCCGCACGCTTCATCCCTTAACCCGCACGACTCCCGAAACTTCTGAGATGGCCGCGCACAGAGGAAATGAGGGGGATGCCGCCACTCGCAGGGCTGAGATGGCGACGAACGAGGAGGTTTACGGAGCCAAGGAGATTGTTTCCAACAATCAATCCTTGTTCGACTTACTAACGCCGGCCCAGAAGACATATCCCCTGTCGGACAACCTGCCGCTCTGGAACTTCGGCATCCTAGATGAGGTTCCGGTGCCAGGGTTCGAGATTGATGCGCCGCGGACCTGGGTGACCCGGGAGGACGAGCTTCTCCGCTATAACATCACCAACAATGGGCATCCTGCCAGGGAGACCAGACACTTGGATGTCTATGTCCTGAACCTGAGGACGCGAACCATTGATGGGGGTGAGCCTACTGCGGAGAATTCTCCAGCCCTCTACTCGAGCATATATCGCCAGAGCGTCACGGACGACACCAAGGGCTGGCTGAAGGACTGGGACTTGCGGTCTGGGGGCAACTTCACCAGCGAGTGGGCCTGGGCGTTCTGGGTACGCCACACTTGCGATCACTTCGCAGAGGAGCTGCGGTACATCGGCCTGTTCGAGGCGGTGTGGACGTCGCAGTTCCACTTCTACCAGCAGTCCGAGCTCGGGCCGGAGTTGTTCACCCGATGGTCTCCGGATACCAACACCTCCCATCTTCACCATGGGGAGGTCGGCATCGGTCTCTGGGACATCCACTGCATCGGAGGTATCCCGCTGGAGGGATACCAATACGATGAGTTCCTTCCACCGAAGAACACCTGGGAGGACAGGTCACGGACTCCCATCCTGACCTGGCATCTGCTTGACCTGGCTACGCAGCGGCTCGGGATCAAAGACTTCCAGAAGGACATAGCCTACAAGGAGTGGTTCGGCCAGTTCTTGGAGCATGACCCGACGGTCAAGATGCCAGGCAGGGGGAAGCGGTGCCCGACCGCAGCTCAGAGGAGCCGGAACGGGTCGTACTGGCGGGTCCTGGAGACGGGTGACTACCGCTCATGGGGGTACCGCGTCATCGAGGCCCGGGACCCAAATGTCCGGTACGCGGCGTTCCTGGCCGCCTTTCTGAGTGGGTGGCTCCTGCCAGTGCGGGACGCGAGAATGGGCGTTCGCCCGGCGACACTGGCGATGGCAGGCGCTATGGCCGCCAACAAGAGATACAACCTCGGGGTCCCAGTGCTGGCGAGGCTGTATGCCATCCTGGGACGCATCTCACGAGGGGGGGTCGCCACGAAGGATCTGTGGGCCCTTTCAGTTCTTCCACGGCTGGGTGGCTGCTCACCTCGGTGGGTACACGTTTCCGAACGCCATCATTCCTCCGGGCAACGGCCTGCGACCCTCCCTGCTGAACATCGCGGGGGTCGCTCCGATGACCCTAAGTGAGGAGGGTGTGCGGATCCGGATTGGCAATCATGCCAATTTCAACTTCAGTCCGTTCCCCACTCCCGTCGGCCAGATGATCGACAATGGGCAGGGTCCGCTGGAGCAGCATGAATACTTCCTGAACATGCGGGGCGGGGTGCTCGTGGCTCGGATCGACGGGAAGGTGATCTGCGAGCCTTACGTGCCGACCCGGTTCGCCAGGCAGTTCGGGTGCCTTCAACGGATGCCGAAGAGGGTATTCACTGCTGTCCGGGAGGAGACGAACCCTGGCGTCCTTCTCCAGATGTGGCTGATGTTTGCCGCTTTCGGCTCTGGCGACGTCATCACTCTCCCTCCTACCGGAGTTGACGCAGGCTTGGCAACCGAGTACGCCGAACACTGGGCCATCGCGTACCCCGAGGGGCTTTTGCGGAAGCTAGTTCGGCGGCTCGAGGTTACCCGTGCGGAGACCGGGCGTCAAGGAAGGAGGCAAGGCGCCGCCACACGGGGGAGAACGGAGGCGCGCCAAGCAGCGGAGCCGGCGCAGGCAGGGACTTCGGCGGCGGGCACATCGCGGGCTGCCGCCACGACCTCAGCGCCCAGAGAGGGGGCACGTGCGGTGGTCGACGAGCGGCCCGGGAAGCAGGTGAGACGTCTGCTCGATCCTTCCCATGATGCGGTCTTCCCGGCGTTGTGGTCGGCCTGGATGACCCTGCGGCAGTCACTGGGGACCGACGCCATCTGGCGAAAGATACTCAGAGAAGGAATCTATCTGCCAGAGGTCGGGCGCCTCCAGATTGCCGACAGAGTGGACTTCAACCGGCAGTATGCGTATCTGACGGCCATGGACGAGTACGCGCGCCAACGTGGTCAGCGCGCGGAGCCATCCCTTCTGGTGAAGGTGATGCTCGGCCTCGAGCCCGCTCCGGAACAGATGCCGCCGGAAGAAGATGACAGTAACGACTCCGAGGAGGAGGAGGAGACGGGGGAGGATGAAGGCTTCGAGGGAAGGTCCCATCGGGGGAGCCCACGGGAGAGCGGCGAGGTGGCCGGCTCTGACAACGTTGATGTCACTGAGCTCCTCGAGGTCCGCTTCTATCCCTACTCAACCTGCTTCATCCATTCTCTTATGCAGCTTCTAACCCGTTTCTCCATCCTTCTCAGGAGCACACGGATGTCGGTCAGGCGTCCTCAACAGGAGTAGGAGAGGCGCCAGCAGGACAAGGCGGGGGCCAGGCACCCATTATCGAACTGACAAGCGCTAAGGGGTCCCCTGCTGCA
Source organism: Viscum album (assembly GCA_963277665.1). Lineage (NCBI taxonomy): Eukaryota > Viridiplantae > Streptophyta > Magnoliopsida > Santalales > Viscaceae > Viscum > Viscum album. The sequence goes on from OY728120.1 coordinate 1,797,771,922, forward strand.
ACTGTTCCTGCGGCGACCGGGATAGCGGAAGATGACGATCCGAACTCCCGTAAGTCTCCCTACTTTACTGCAGGTGCTTGCCGTTGACAATCCGTGACTAACCATGGCACGCCCTGCGCAGTGATCTCAACACTGGAGGCTCATCGGGTTGCCGAACCCGGGCCATCTACGAGTGGACCAGTGGTGGACATGCCGCCTGCTCCGGAACAGGCTTCCCAAACCGAGCCGGCCCCACCAACTGCTGATCAAGGGGCTGCGGACGTCGGCGGTGCTGCCACCGGAGAGAGGTTGGGGGCTGACGAGGGTGTCAACGCCGCTGGGGAGAGAGAAGAAGGTCGCCCGGATGTTGGGGAACATATCCCTCGTGAGGACCTCCCAGGGGCGGACCCTGCAGCAGACCTGCTGGCTGCCTTCCCTGCCTACCGGCCTGCCGATCCCGAGGAGATGGACGACTCAGACACGGAGGCGGTCGAGGAGAGCCGGATAACGCGCCGTAGGGGGTGGAAGTGCATCCAGCGCTTCCTCAAGCGAGACTCGTCGGAGTGGCTGGGGCGCATGGGATCACTTCAAACCTGGCTGCGCTTTCTGTGCGCCGGGGGAGCTGATTCTCAACGCCTCCATCTAACGGTCTGTGATTTCATGGCCGAAAAGATGCGCGAGAGCTGCCGGCGTGCCGACGTCACACAAAGTCGGGACATGTCGGAGAGCACGCGGGCGCTCCTCGCGGCGGAGCAGGAAGTCCGGCGCCTCGAAGGGCAGGCGGCAGAGAAGGAGGCCTTCGTCGCAACGTGTACCGAGCTTGTGGAGCAACTAGCAGCCCAGCTGGTTGATGCTCAGGTACAGCTGACGGAGGCGGGCCAACAGATGGTCACAATTCAGGTCGAGCGGGAGCGTGCACAAGCCAGAATCGACGAACTGCGCGCTGCGACCGCCGACGAAGAGAGGGCACGCAGAGAGCGAGAAGCAGCTCTGGAGGCCACCAGCCAAAGGGTAGCGGCATTAGAAAGACTCATTCAGCACGCTAATCCCTAAGGGCTTTGTTTTGCCATTCCCAAAACTTTTGCTTCCGCTACTTTGATCCATCTGTATGAATCAATATATTTATCTGCATCTTTTGGTTTAGCATGCTCAACCACAATTCGTTGTCTTGCGGGAGTGTTAACCAAGCATCAGGCATCCATAATTGGGCCCGGGTTTTTGGAGAAAAGAGGGAGGTCATTCCTAGGAAAGGAGACCTCAAGCCTAATCAATGTATCATCCCCCCAACTTGTTCCAACACACGAGCGGGACAACGCTAGGGGCGTTGAGATTTTATCCGAACATAGGGAAATGAGAAAGGGTGAATCGCGTGTCCCGAATCCAGACACCCACAACGGTCGGCCTTCCAGGAAATGCCCAAGACGGTAGGCGGACAGTGGATCGACCATAACAACTGCAATAGACGGACCGAAAAAGGTCATCATTCATATTGCAGGAGGCGGATCACATGTCATCATGAATACCGCTTTGGGGTTCCTTCAGACACAAGGGTGGAAATCCAGATCAACAGGGCATGCGAAGCGTGGGGCGAAGTGACGATTTGTTCGGACAGAATCCAACGCTCTCAAAATTGCGCCACCGTGGAGAAAGCGTATTAGGCGGATGCACTAATCTGGCCGTGAATCACCTCAATCCTCAGACAGCACCTCTTTGACGAGGAAACCGTCCCTTCCCACCATTGCAATGGGGCATCCCGAGCTGAATCGGGGAGAATATCACAACTGCACCACTCTACCAGAAGCCAGGCCAGACGGCCGGCGACGAGGAGGGGCGGGACTTAACGATCCCTGAGGCTGGACCCGAGTCGGAATGCCCGGGCGTTCCTACGTACTCCATCAGGCTGGAGATCAAGCCACACGTAGTTCTGAGAGTGCAGTTTAACGTCATGCAGGACGTAGGACCCCATTTGGGGAGATCTTAGTTTAGGGTCGTAGAGCTCGGACCGTAGGGGTAGATCTTAGTTTAAGGTCTTAGAGCTCGGACCATAAGGGCTAGATCTTATTTTAAGGTCTTAGAGCTCGGACCATAAGGGCTAGATCTTAGTTTAAGGTCTTAGAGCTCGGACCATAAGGGCTAGATCTTAGTTTAAGGTCTTAGAGCTCGGACCATAAGGGCTAGATCTTAGTTTAAGGTCTTAGAGCTCGGACCATAAGGGCTAGATCTTAGTTTAAGGTCTTAGAGCTCGGACCATAAGGGGGGGATCTTAGTTTAAGGTCTTAGAGCTCGGACCATAAGGAGAGATCTTAGTTTAAGGTCTTAGAGCTCGGACCATGGGGGGAGATCTTAGTTTAAGGTCTTAGAGCTCGGACCATAGGGGCTCAAAGTATGCCACATCGTGGTCCTATCCCCTGGATATGCGAAGATGCACTGAGGGATAGTGTCAAGAGCGTCGAGGTTTCGCCTGGTCATAATGGGAGGTGGAAAATGTGAATCATGCGGCCATTCACTCAAGGACTGGGGGCACCGGCGTAACGATATGGGAGTACTGCCGACCGTGGCGGAAAAGCAGCATCAATATCGCACTAACCGTTGGTGTAATGAGGCAGCAAACGAGCATCGACCGCTCAATCGCAGGATTCATATCGATTTGCTGCCCGAGGCCATTGGGGGTACCGGCCCGAGTCGGTGGGGGAGCACTGAGGCATTGTGTCCGAACCGTTCACGGGGGCTCCACCCAGGGCGTAGACGATGGGTCCGAATGAAAGGGAGCACGAAGCCTGAAAAGTGGAAGGAACCTGACCAAGCTGAACCTGACACTCCTGGCAATAAACCAGAGTACTCTTGACACCGGTGGACCACGGCAAGGGGTCGGGGAACACGCCTTGAGGGTGACCTGAAGGCGGCGGATTCCCCAGAGAAGGGGGAATCTCTAAGAGGTGGGGGGCTGGACCCGAAGTTTCAAACATCCGGGCGTTCCTACGTATCCCATAAGGATGGGAATCAAGCCGCACGTAGTTCTTGAAGCGCGGCGCAACACAATCGGGCACCAGCGCGGGGAAGAGTGCAGGTCTGACCCTCGCACACAGAAGGAGCGGCATTTGATATTTCTTGTTTGTCCTTAAAGATGAATGGTTTTTCTTTGTGCGGCGACATGCCTGTGATTGAGAAATCTCTAGCGTCGCCACAATAACCAAGCCATGGAAGGCATTGATGAATGGCGTGGTCATTAACCAGCGCCCAACATGAGTGTCCCCCGAGGAGGACATCACGATGCAGTGCCGTTTCTCGTCGGGCGGCCAAGACGATCACAGTTTACGGTCGTGTGGTAGGACCAGACAACACAGTTTAAGGTCGTGTGGTTCGGACCATGGAGGAACCCGCTTATCGCGGTACGGCAGACACGGCGGAGGTGGGAACATACCCAGCCCTATGGTCACGCATGATTCCAGAAGAAGAGTCTTGGGATAGGGGTATGCGTATGTCCATCACCCGAGGGGCAGAGATGCTAGCCTCCAGATATGCTGGGCCCAGAACGCAATTGTTCGGGCGACTCCCTCCTCCTTATGGGGACGAGGGTCCGGCTACGCATGGCCCTTAGGGAGGATATCCGCATATATCATTGGTGCTCAGATCATGGGAGCCTCGAACGACATCATTACCTTGGTTGGTCTGCCTAACGTGTAGAGGTGTACTGGAGGTCAGTATGAAGAGAGTGTCGAGATTCCACTACAACGCACAAAGGCGGAGTGTGATGAGGACTGCGCAACCAATGTTCAGAGCCTGAAAGAGCTGACATGGCGATCAAGGATGTTGCTGACGCATTCGCAACACAACATCCGATCGCGTCAGCCTAAGACGGGGCAAGCAAACGAGCATCAACCGCTCAATCGCAGGATTCATATCGATTTGCGGCCCAAGACCCACCGGTAAATCGACCCGGAGCGGTGGGAGAGCACTGAGGCATCGTACCCAAACCACTAACGAGGATCCCTTTGAGTGAAGGCTCAAACAAGAGGAAGCGCGAGAACCGACAAGCAACACAGGACTTGTCGGGATTGAATCTGACACTACGAGTCATAGACCGAAGCACCCAAAGCATGTTAACAGATCTCCGGAAAGGGTCGGAGGACTCACCCTGAGAGCAACCGAAGGGGGGAAGATCCCCGTGATCAACCAAGAGACGGGGCTGGACCTGAGACACAAGCGTCCAGGCGGTCCTACGTATCCCATAAGGATGGGAATCAAGCCGCACGTAGTTCTTGAAGTGCAGTTTAACGTCATGCAGGACGAAAAGAGAGAAAAAGGGAAGGGGGGAGCAGAAGGCATCCCCAAACGTGGGGGGGCGTACAGCGTGACGAGCAAACCGACGTGAATGAGGGCATAGCCCCGCGCTCACACCATACGCCGCACACCCGGGGGCAACTGGGCCAAGGGCCCGAGATGGGATGGAAATTCCCAAAAGATGGGGCTGGGCCTGAAACATGAAGGTTCAGGCGGTCCTACGTATCCCATAAGGATGGGAATCAAGCCGCACGTAGTTCTTGAGGGGCAGTTTTACGTCATGCAGGACGAATGCTGAACAGTTTAACGTCTTGTAGCTCGGACGTAGTGAAGTTTAGCGTCATGCAGGACGAAGCACTTGGCAGTTTAACGTCTTGCAGCGCGGACGAATGCTGAACAGTTTAACGTCTTGTAGCCTGGACGAATGCAGTTTAACGTCGTGCAGGACGTAGGCACACTCAGACAAAGTACTGCTTGAGGAACCTAGCGTTGGTGGGAGGAGTGACACGTTCACCATCCATAGTCGCTAGGGAGTACGCGCCATTGGGATAGACCTTGTGGACAACAAAAGGTCCCTCCCACTTGGGCTCCAACTTGGGCGGCTTCCTACCGGGGATCATTGGCGCTCTTAGGGCTAGCACTAGATCACCCTGCAGGAAGGAGCGGAGGCGAACCTTCTTATTGAAAGCTCAAGCCATTCTGCTTTGATGCCTCTCCAAGTTGTGCAAAGCGCGAAGTCTATTCTCATCCAGTGCTTCCAACTCGACTAGACGGGCTTCAGCGACTCTGTCCGGCGCTTGCTGGTCGTAGACCGCAGTGCGCAAGGACGGCAACTGGATCTCGATGGGCAGGACGGCCTCAGCTCCATACACCAGGGAATAAGGGGTCATCTGGGTGGAATTGCGAGTCGTCGTCCGATAAGCCCAGAGGGCGTTGGGGAGCTTGTCCGGCCAACTCTTCTTGTTCTGACCAACCATCTTTTGCAGAATGTTAGAGAGGGTTTTGTTAAACGCCTCGATCTGTCCATTCGCCTGCGCATGATAGCGAGATGTATGGTTCGAGCGAATGTTATACTTGGCGTACAACTTCTTCAACTCGGCTGCTCGGAAATTGGTTCCGTTATCCGTGAGGATAGCGTGAGGCACTCCAAATCGATAGATGATGTTGGAGGTCACGAAGTCAGCGATCGAACATGATTTGACCTCTCTGAGCGGAATCGCTTCTGCCCATTTGGAGAAGAAGTCCGTGGCGGTCAGAATGAACCGGCACTGGCGAGCTGTCGCCGGCGGGTAAGGTCCCACAACGTCCAGTCCCCAGACTGCAAAGGGCCAGGAATACCTTGTGGTATGGAGAGGCTCCGGCGGCCGATGCACAAAGTTCGCATGAACCTGGCACGCATGGCACCTCCTGGCATACTCGATGCAGTCATGGATCATAGAGGGCCAGAAGTATCCCAACCTCCGAATCTGGTGGGACAGCTTCGGCCCAGTCTGGTGGGCGCCACACGAACCAGCATGAACCTCTTGCATGACTCGTGGGATCTCAACTCCCTGAAGGCAACGGAGGAGAATACCATCAAATCCGCGTTTGTAGAGGATCTGCTCCAGACCGGGACTGCTCTGGAGGACGAACTGCGATGCGCGGCGTCGAACTCGCTCGCGCTCGGCCCGATCCGATGGAAGAATGCCATGTTGGAGGTACTCAACCAAAGGCGTCCTGCAATCAGGGGCTGATCCGACTGTCATATCTGGGGTACTCGGGGCTCCGGGCATGGGGGCAACCGTGGTGAGGTTACTTACCAACGGGCCGCGATCTTCTTCCGGGACAACGGGAGCGATGAGCCTGCGGCGCGTCACGCGGACGATCAGGTTGTCCTGTTCAGGCTCCGCAAGTGACGCAGCGAGGCTGGCAAAAGCATCTGCTCGACCGTTCTGCGACCGGGGAACATGGACAATTTCCGGCCGAGAAGGGAACCGGACCATCAGAAGGAGGGTGCACTCCAACAATGGCACAAGTTCCGGCTTCCTGACAACGTAGTCGCCATTGATCTGCTTAACGACCAGCTCGGAGTCCCCTTTCACGCACAGACGGGGCACGTCGATCTCGAGAGCCAACTCGAGGCCGGTGATGAGGGCATGGTATTCCGCCTCATTGTTGGTACAGCCCTCTGACAACAGGAAAGAGTATGGCAGCACGGCTCGCTCCGGGGTAATGAAGACGATGCCCAAACCCACTCTGTTGAGCTTAGGATTATCGAGTCTTCTACCGGTGGGGCTCCGGGATGCACCATCAAAGTGCATCTGCCAGCATGGATCGGCTCGATCAACCGAGAGAATGGCCTCATCAGGAAAGCCTAGATCTAGTGGCTGATCCGCGGAGGTCGGGTGAGCGGCCAGAAAGTCTGCCAATGCTTTCCCTTTGATGGCCTTCTGAGACACATACCTGATGTCGAACTGCTGGAGAATCACAGCCCACCGCGCTAGGCGGCCAGTCAACATAGGCCGGTTCAGGATATATTTCAACGGGTCTACCCGAGAAACCAACTGTACCTCATGGTGCTGCAAGTAGTGCCGTAATTTCTGTACGGCAAATACGAGCGCCAGGCGGCTCTTCTCGATGGGGGAATACCTAACTTCCGCATCGAGGAGCATGCGACTGAGGTAATAGAGGCTATTCTCTGTTCCCTCGTTGTTCTTCTGGGCGAGAAGGGCACCCAGGGTCCGTTCCAGGGCGGTCACATAAAGGACCAGCGGCTTTCCGGATACGGGCGGCATCAGGACCGGAGGTTGAAGCAGGTACTGCTTGATTTCCTCAAAAGCGGTCTGACACTCTTTATCCCATACATAGGTGGCACCTTTCTTCATAAGCCGAGAAAAGGGCTTACACTTTCCGGCCAGATTCGCGATGAATCGGCGTATATAGGCTAAGTGGCCTTGGAACCCTTGCAGTTCCCGGACGGTACCCGGGGGAGGCATCTGGCTAATCGCCCTGATTTTCTCTGGGTCGATCTCAATACCCCGGTATCTTACCACAAATCCAAGGAACTTTCCGGAGGTGACCCCAAAGGCACACTTCAACGGGTTCATCTTCAGGCAGCGAGACAGGAGGAAACTGAACACTTTCTCAAGATCTTTGAGATGGTCCCGACGCTGGCGCGATTTGACAACCAAGTCGTCGACGTAGCATTCCACTAGCGTGCCGAGGATTGGCTTGAATATGCGGTGCATCGCCCGTTGATAGGTGGCACCTGCATTCTTCAGGCCGAAGGGCATGACCCGGTAGCAAAAGGTACCTTGGGGGGCCCTGAAGGCAGTGAACTCCTCATCCTCAGGGGCCATCCGAATTTGGTTGTATCCGGAGTATCCATCCATGAAGGAGAGGGCTTGGAACCCTGCCGTGGAATCAATCAACAGCTCTGTCACTGGAAGGGGAAAATCATCCTTCGGACAGTGGCGGTTGAGATCGCGGAAGTCGATGCAGACTCTAATCTGCACGTTCTTCTTCCTGACCGGCACAATGTTGGCCAGCCATTTGGGGTACTGAACTTCCCTCACGAAGTTGGCTTTGATAAGCTTGTCAACTTCGGCCTCAACCATGGCACCGTGGGATGGGTGCATCTTCCTGGGAGGCTGCTTGAACCCGCGATGGTTCGCCGGGAGACCAAGGCGGTGGACGGCTACCTGAGGATCTAGCCCCGGCATCTCGTCATAGCCCCAAGCGAACACATCACGGTGCTGCCTGAGAAAGTCCATGTACTGCTGCCGCTCCTCAGAGGGCATGGCGGCACTAACCAACGTGGGTCTTGGATCGGCCTCGGTTCCAAGGTTCACCTGTATTAACTCATCGACCGTGGCGGGGAAGCCCTCCTCAAAGGCTGGGGGTGCATCTTCCATGTCCTCTCCACTCGGGGAGGGATCGTCCACGGGAGAGACTGCGTTGGCAACTGCATTGGGGATACCAGATCCTGCTGGGCCACTGGTGCTGGCGCGGGCGGTCACGGCCATCTCATCAGGAGACTCGCGGACCGTCAAGACCATGGCGACGTCCAACCGGTGAATCGGGAGGACGTAAGCGTCATCCAGACTTGCCCAGGGATCGCTTGCAACAGCGACAGGCTCAACCTCACCTGCCAGGATCTGCTTATCCTTGCTCTTGTAATAGTCCGCGTCCAGATAGCGGGCTTCACATGAGGCAAAAGGAGAGGCATCTCCTTGAAGCACGCCTACTCGACCATTAAGGGAGTATTTGAGGCATTGGTGGTATGACGAGGGAACCGCCGCGTGAAGGTGAAGCCATGGCCTGCCCATCAATGCGTTATACGCAGTGTCCTGAGAGACTACCATGAATTCGGTGTTGGCAACCAAATCACCAAACTGGGTCTTCAAACGTATCTTGCCGACCGGGGTTTGCTCGGTGCGGTCGTACCACTGAATCCTGAGGTCGGAGGGAATCAAGTCATCCTCAGACAACCCCAATCTCCGGAGCGTCCGAGTTGGAATCAGGTTAATTCCGGACCCCGTGTCGACAAGACAGCGCCGGACTTCAAGGCCATTGAACTGGCCAGTGACATACAGCGGATGAATGTGTCCCTGTATAGGAGGGTCCTCATCCTTACCAGAGAACGAGATAACTGCCTGACATTCGGCGTCCTCGATCGTTTCGGCGTGAAAGGCCTCTGCAGCCGCAACCTCTGTCTCAAACTGGAGGGGGCTTTTTAGGGCTTCAGCGAGTGCCTCGCGCATCTCAGATGACATGCGCAGAGCCTCAAGGATGGAGAGCCTTGCTGGGATGTCGGCCAAGTGCTTTAGGACATCATACTTTTTGGCCAAGCGCGAGCCCCTGGTTGCAGGAGGTTGCTCTGCGGTTGGTGGCATGACGGGCCTTGCCGGTTGGATCGGCGGCCGACTGGTACTTGGCGCATCTCGCTGTTCACTGGTCGCAGTCCGGGAAATGGTCACCGTACTGGGGTCAGGAGGCCGGGATGGACTCGTGGCAGGGCGGAGCTGGTCGCGACGCGGCTGAGGCGGTTCTGCCTGGTCCCACACCACAAACAGTGGCGGAGGCGAATCCGTCATCCCCGAATGGGGGGGGGGGGCTGCGCGCGCTGAGCTCGATCTTGAGCCTGCTGCCTAGTCTCAGTGGAATGCACGGCCTGGCTGGAGGTACCAACGGCTGTGCCCCGGCGACTCCTGTTGCTGCGGTTCTTCCGACGGTGGCGACGACCGGGGACACTAGGGAGGTCCACCTGGTGTTCTTCAACGTCGGGAACCGAAAAGGGATTTACCAGCTCGACGGTGTTAACCGAAGCGTACCCAATACCGTCATCGGACGAATCATCCATCACCGGGCGGATCCGAGGAGGGACCCCCATCTCCGGGGGCATGAAATCACCGAGAGTACGGGATAGTGGCGGAACTGGCAGGGCGCGCTCTTCCTTCTTGCGCTGCCGCCGTTTGCTCCTCTTGGAGGAGGCAGACTGGGACGACGATGCCGAAGCAGCACCCGCAGGTTCTGGGGGCTCAGGCTGATTCAAGCGCGCACGGATGATTCCATGGGCGCGAATGGTCGTCTTGCGGGCCATCCAGTTATTGTACTTCTGGGGTCCGCGGTTGGAGACCAGCTGCCATTCGTCCTCGTTTCCACTATCGTCATCTGATCCCACGAATACGCCCGCCACTTGTGCCGGAGCTGGGCCCAACCTGATTACATTGTTGTTAATCTGGTCTTGGAGCCAGTCCTTAAACACATAGCACCGCTGGATGGTGTTCCCCAAGGCTCGATGGTAGGGGCAGTAGCGGGGGTTATTCGTAAGATGTGCCTCCTCTGGCTTCCAACACTCAGGCAGTCGCACAATCCTCTGCTCCAGGGCGCTCCGGAAGTAACCGGGGACCTGATCCTCATGAAATGAGTAAGTCAGGTGTCGCGGGCCCCTGGGAGCGTGGTCTTGACGAGGGGCTGGAGGGGCCGGCCGAGGAGGTGGACCCTGATTATCTCTCCTGGGTTGCGGCGGTACATTACGCGGAGGGGCCGGCCGGTTCTGGGGCTGCCGCTGCTGGGCCGGGAACTGAGCCCGTGGAGGCGGATTCCTGTGAGGCTGTGGAGCTGGCCTCACCGGCAACAGCTCCAACGGCCTGGGGGCCTCTATCTGGGCAACAGCAGCGGGCTCAGCCCTACTGACTCTCCATGCAGGAATCATAGGGGGCAGCGGGTGTGCCTGGCTGGCCTGTTGCAGGGCTTCCTCAAGACGTTGAGCTTTGTCTGAGAAGTCCCTGAACCCTCCGGGGTAATTCTGAGTGATCAGGGAAGGGACCAGCTCGGTCTTGATGTTCCCGACGCACATTGTCAGCAACTGCTCCTGAGTCAATGGCATGTCAAGGGAATACGTGAGACCCTTCCATCGGGCGACGAAGTCCGCGACTCGCTCATCAGGCCTCTGCTTGCACTTGAAGAGGTCTGCGATACTCGTCTTCCGGGTCGTGGAACTGAACTGGTAGAGGAACTGTCTACGGAGGTCCTCCCAGCTGGTTACCGACCCGACGGGGAGCTGGCTGTACCAGACAAATGCTGGCCCTTCCAGTGTCTGAACAAAGCAGCGAAGCTTAGCGGCCTCCTGCTGTGCCGGAGTCCCCAACATAGGCCCGCACCTCGAGTTGAAGTGGGCTAAATGCTGTGGCGGATCTCCAGTTCCGTTGAAGGGAGCGAAAGTGGGATTCCCGAATCCCGGAGGCGCTGGCATGTCATCCACCCATGCTGGGTAGGGCTTGCCGTCCGGTGGGATCACCACCTGCCGAGTCTCCAAGGCTTCCAAGCGGGCAATGAGTGCCGCCATAGGATCGTCCGGACATGGGTTCCAGTCCTGGCGGGGATCTCTAACCACGAGCGCATTGCATGGCCCTTCAATCGGGTCGTCGACCGGGTCGTCGAACTCGGCAGCTCGTGGGACGGCGGGCGGAGCGGCCCTTGGGGCAGCGGGAGGAATCCGAGCGGGATCTCTCAGGTAGTCACGCCGCTCGGGAGGGTGTGGCGAAACATACCGCGCCCTCTTGCCGTAGGCAATGGCCTCTCTCCTGTCGGCGAACACGGCGTAATCACGGTTGCCAGGGAGAGTCTCATCGAGGAGCTGTTTTTCCGGTCCCTGCTGTCCTGGCCTGGGATCACCGTAGTCAGGCCGCCGTTCTGCAGCGCGCTCGGCGAGGAGCTGGTCAACCAGCTTCTTCTGTTCGGCGAGCTGCTTACGTAGCGTAGCCTTCTCGGGATCCTCCTCTGCCCTCTGCATGGAGGCAGATGGGTCGGCGGGCCTTATAGCCTCGCTGTGCCCTTTTCCTTTGCTGACGTTTCGGCCCAACGTCAGTGCTTCAGTGGGTGCGGGGAGCCCCAGGAGGTTCCTCTGATAACGAGTAACTCTCACTGATGGGTCTGACGACGGCTTGTCTTCGGGGGGGAAGCCCCCGTTGAGAAGTTCCAAGTCGTTCCCCTCTCCCGACAGGTCAGCCATATTGACCGTTCCTGTCCCTGGGGATATACCCTCAGGGCCACCCAGCGAATCGGGCTGTCGGCGGATCACACTGAAGCGTAGGGCAGCGTACTGCCCCCATCCACGGATATACACGTGGGGAGTGGCTTCCGTGATAACTTTGCGGAGTACTTGAAAACACTCAACGCATCGTTGTTGGAGGGCCTCGTGGTGCCCAAATGACCCGGGGTGCCGAACCGCGGGGAGCATGGCCAGGTCAATTTGACGGCACTGCTCACCAATATCCTCCAGGTGCGCTTGACTCCCGGGGTATGGCATTTGTAGGCGGTGAAGACAGGAGCGAGTCTCCCGGAGAGTTCGGCGGAAGCATTCGAACTCATCCGGGGTGAGCGATTCGGGTGCATCAAAGCCCGGTCCTGCGACTGGCCAAAACTTCTCAGGAAAGTGGCCCTCTGCAAGGACGGTCCAGAAGCTCCACGACTCAAACTCGGGACCCAGATCTCCTTGGTCCTCTTCAATGGCTGGGAACGGACGGGAAACTGGTAGTGGTGCCGAGGCGGGCCGCCGGGCTGACGGGCTGGCCGGCGGTGAATACGGCGAGCAGGCCGATTGGCCTCCATATCCCGGGCCGCCCTCTGAGGGTGGCGGTGCCCTGGCTACCACATCACGATAGGACGGGCCGGCGAGCGAACATCCTGCCGTAGCATCGGTGCTCGCCGAGGGCGCACCAGATCGTGGTTCGACCGTCGGTCCCCAGAAAAAGACTCCGGCTTCTCCGATCGAGACGGAAGGCACTTCTGGAGGGGCCGGTACCAACTGCAAGTTTGATCCTTGGGGGTCTACCAGGCCCTCGTTACTCCGGATATACCTTCGGAGAGAAGCGGGGATCACATCGATCTCGCTCTCGGGGAGCACGAGGCTGACGTGCCGCATTCCTATCCCTGCCCTTGACTGGTGGGATTGGGGAAGGGGCTATGTCGCCGAATCGTACTCCGCCTCTGAGTCAGAGAAGCAAACCGGTCGGATCTCTGTCCGGAATTCCGTAACATTCTTCCCTCGGCGTCGACGCCTTGCCTTCCTGCCCCTGGGTGGTTCTTCGGGGCAGGGCTGATCTCTGTCCTGGCGTCCTCCGGCCGCACTGGTGCTGGGGCCAAGAGGACTGGGAACCAAGGTGCGAGGGGCACCGGGACAGATATCAAAGGGGACGCGGGGAGAGATGATTCCGGGCAGGCCTCCGGGCCGGGATTGGAAGGTGGGATGACCCATGCCTCCTGGATCGGCCACGCAGAGTAGACCCTGCCGGTGAATAGCGCTACCGCGAGATGGTCCGCGGTGGCTACTGCCAGTGCCAGCAACCGGGAGAGTCGACCCAACCTGCCTTGGGGGCGGTCGGGGCCTCGATCCAGGTCAGGCATAGGAGTTCCCCTGCTCAGGATGCACAGAGGCCTGGCGACTGGAGCCAGCAGTGGCTTGGGCCAATGCGGCCACTGTTGCTAGAGCCCCAAGGTGGGCATCCTCTTCCGCTCGTGCCCGACGTTGGCGTCGAGACAGACGAGTCGGGATGAGCGGCGCGGGCAGGTGGAGAGCCCGCTCTTCGACTGGAGAGGCCTGGCGGCGGTGTCGCCATGGCCTGGCGGGAGTCCTTACCGTAGATCCCTGGAGCGAACCCCAGATAGGGTGATCCCGGGCATCTTCCACCTCATCCGCATAGGGAAGGGAACTGTCAGAGCGCTCCGGGGATAAACTCCCGAAGCGATTGGACGTTGAGGTAGGCAGCGGTGCCTCCCTGCGCGGCCCTCGAGGGCGGCGGTGGTGGCGAGGCGCAGCCTCCTCAAGGTCTAGGCGAGCCATTTCCCTAGTGGGGATGACTCCCTCTTCCTCGTATCTCCGCACCAGGGTGTTGATCACCCTTCTCTGGATGACCTCCGAGGGGGAGAGAGGGCGTGGTCGTCCCGCAATTGCGGCTGCTGGGACGACTGTGGAACGGGCAGGACCGCGCGGAGTAGCCGCGTCGGTGTTTCCCCTATCCCTGCGCCAGTGGGCGGGTGGCGATCGGGCACTGGATCGGGCGACCTGATTTCTGAAAGCAGGGAGAAGAACCCATTAACACTGACAGGAAAAAGGAATCGTCAACCAACCATTAGCGCCACGACGCCTTCCGTGGGGGGAACCCAGGCCCTCGACGTTGCGAGACGGAGTGCCCGATTTCACTTCCCCGGCCCCTGGCGGGTAAGACTGAATGCTTGGCCGGGCAACATGCCGGTCTTCCAACACCTCTGAAAGCCATCGGTCTTCGTATCGAGGAGAAGAGATTCACGTCGGGTTCACCATTTTTTCTGTTTCGGTGCGGATGTGCGTCGGGTTACGCTGTTCCGCCAGGACGCGTTCGCGCGTGCACCCGTCAACCCGAGGGGATGGGCGCGCGGCTTGTGGTCCCGCAGTCCCGCTTTCCAAGGGCGGGCGGCATTTGTCCCTTATTCAGGGGCGTCTGCTCCTTGATCGAAACCGGGATGATGGGATGTCGGCTCCTCCTTCCTTGGACGTCTCCTCGGAACTCGTCGCCTAATCCGGGTCTCCCTCATAGACTTAAGAATGTTCGTGAATCTCGTTCCCGGCGCCATATCTTCATGGACAGCGGTTAATTACGCTGCTTCCGCCCGGACGTTCCAAGGAGTCTGGGCGGGGCAGCAACCAGCGGTGAGGAGGCCGGGTGGCTCTGGGTGCTGGGGGCGTGTCGTAACACTGCGGCTCTGCACGTCTGTCTTCCGTCCCTAATAGGGCTTCTCGAAGGCATGATGGCCTGAGGCATCCCGCACTGGGTACGGGGAACTGTGTCACCTGAGGTTTTCCTCAGCTTCCCATGTTTAACACGGGGTATGCCGCGAGTTTAATGTCCAGCGGGGACGGCATCGGACCGATCAACACGAAAAGTGGATCAGATGACAGAACCCCTTGCGGGGAACCTCCGACGCTGGGGCCAGCACATGGGCGGCTTCCCAAGTAACGTGGAGTGGAGTGAAGTGGCATGACCCCACCGGGATGTGGCGGCCCGGGTAAGGATCAGGATGGATGATGGAGTGAAGAGCTTGGACCCCGGAGGGGCTTCCTACGTACCGCGCGTTAGCACGGATCAAAGTCAACGTAGTTCGGGTATACAGTTTAACGTCATGCTGGACGTCGGCAAGCCGACTCACGAAGAGGTCGAGGCCGCCGGGCGGAGGATTGAACCGAACCACCTCGCACAGAGGGGGATGGAACGGCCGGGTGGATCACAGTTTCACGTCATGCTGGACGATAAAAGGAGAAATGGAAAAAAAGGGGGGCTGTGGGGAGGCACCGTGGAGATACACACGGGCAGTCTCCCACAGGGGCGGATTCATAGGTGAATCGACGCAAGCGTGAACCCTGGAGGGGTCCACTGATGGACGAACCGACGTAAATACGACCGGGACGACCAGGTGGCGGGCTTGAACCTCAGGGAGGCTTCCTACGTACCCTGTATAGAAGACAGGGATCAAAGTCCACGTAGTTCATTCTGTCAGGACTTACGCACTTGAGACAGCCCGGGTGGCAAAACTCAGTTGGAAGGGACTTGGACCGAAAGCAGAAGACACCTCGATCCCAGTCATACCCTCTACTGGCTTCGGCCGTGGGGAGGCGCAATGGAGATACACATGTGCAGCCTCCCACGAGAAACTAGGGGTTTGTAATACCCTGCCCCCGTAGGGAAAAGCCGCTCCCATTAAATCGTCCCAAAAGGGGGACAATCCCGACATCCCTGCAGAGACGAGCGGGTGGGGGCCACATCCAAACCGGGGGAGACCCTGCGTGCGAGGCACGGGATCGAATGATGCGGACGGTTTAGCGTCTTGCCAGACGAAGTACAGTTTAACGTCGTGTGTTGAGGACGAAGCACTTGGCAGTTTAACGTCTTGCAGCGCAGACGATGGGGGCTAGGCAGTTTAGCGTCGTGCAGCTTGGACGTATGTGCAGTTTAACGTCATGCTGGACGTATGTGCAGTTTAACGTCATGCGGGACATACGTGCAGTTTAACGTCATGCGGGACGAATATGCAGTTTAACGTCATGCTGGACGAATGCTGTACAGTTTAACGTCTTTGTAGCTTGGACGATGAAGGCTAGGCAGTTTAGCGTCGTGCAGCTTGGACGTATGCTGAACAGTTTAACGTCTTGTAGCTCGGATGAGGTACAGTTTAACGTCGTGCAGGACGTATATGCAGTTTAACGTCATGCGGGACGAATATGCAGTTTAACGTCATGCTGGACGTACGTGTGTGTCACTTCGCGCAAGCCTGGAGGGCCGCACGGGAAGACAACACACGGTGCGGGCACCCAGGATGAGGATCATCGGGCGCCACGCAGGCGGGTACCCTCGGGGGGTCAAGGGAGGCGACCCTGGCGGATTGCGCGCAAAAGAGGAGCTTTGCGCGCAAAACCGCGGGTCGGCGCGCAAAATGGCGGGCTGGCGCGCAATTGGGCCAGCGCTTCGCGCGCGGATGGTTGGGATTGCGCGCACCGGGCTTCGGATAGCGCGCGGGGGCAACGGCTCATTCTCTAACGAATGGCCACTTTGAAAATGGGGGGTGCGCGCAATCGGGCTGGATTGCGCGCACCCGGGGGAAATTGCGCGCAAGAGGCTTCTTTTGCGCGCAAAGGCCTTCGGGTTGAAATTTATTCAAAGGAAAGGAGCCAAGGGTATTGCGCGCGAAGGCGGACCCCAAGGCTCTATTGCGCGAAAGAAAGGAGGTTACCTGAATTTCGGCATTGCGCGCGGAAGGGGTTGGATTGCGCGAACGAGCGACGCTTCGAATTCTGGCAACCTTCAAAACGTCGGGGGTCGCCTTATATTTATAGGCCACCCCGGGCGCGGAATCCGGTCTCGGGCGCGCAATTCGGTTCGTGGGCGCGTAATCAGGACCCAGCGCGCAAAGGGCGCCGCGCAGGCCGCGGGCGCGCAAAATAGCGCGCTGGCCCAGCGCATTGCGCGCATCCCGGGAGGATTGCGCGCCGCGACTCAACTTTGCGCGCGGGCCTCTGAAATTTCGCGCAAGTCCTCCGGGCCCTCCGGAACGTGCCTCTGACTCCAAATATCACTTCGCTTTCCGCATCCGGAGCTTCGTTTGGGAACAACGGACTTTTCCGGCGTCTACAATCACCCTTTTTAGAAATATCATATCTAAAACTTTTTCATAACCAAGAGAATGGAAAAATAAGAAAGGGTGATCATAGATGGTATGTATGGGAAAACAAAGAAGATATCAGTGAGCACATAATTATTACATGAGTATAATGGTATGGGAAAATGATCATAATATTTGAAAACCATAATCTAAATTTCATATATGAAAATTATAAGTAATTTAAAAAATAATTATATATAATAATACATAAATCATAAATGAATGTAAGAAATTTATCCATAAGAGAATAACTTTGGTATAATACATAGATTTTTGGTATACATACATACACCTAAAAAATAATTTTCATATTTTTCAAGGATAATTTCTACAAAAATAATTAAAGAATGAGTTGGCTTCCCAAAACATCATAGTAGTAATGGATGAGTCCCACTAATATCAAAGTAGATATAGTAAATTAATGAACTGGGTTCACTACCCATTCCATTTTAGTTAATCTCATGAGATATACATCATTACCCAGAGAATTGTGGGGACATTTAATTTAGATCCCACCCATAAAATAATGAAATTATAAATTTGTGCACCATCAGATCATAAAATATTTAACATATCATAACTGATGAAAAGGAAACAGTTTTTTAAAAATTTAATCATAGTGTAAATCATGGATCGAAACATGTTTTATAATCCTAAAATCAATTCATCATAAATTTACTCATAGAAAAAGGAATGGGTTTCATAATAACCTTTTAATAATAATCATAAACTGTTCAAATAATTAATATTTATGGAATCATTTGATTATATCCCAAATAGAAAATAGTTATAAACAACGGTTGTTATTTTTGGTGAATCGAAATACCATTAAATGGTAATTTAAAAATTTATGGAGGAATATACCCTTTCTACTTTGAAAATAAAATTTTAAAATATAAAAATTTCACTAATTTGGAAGGAAAGTTTTCTTTTCAAATGTGACATGGAAACATATAATGGAATCCTTAATGTTTTTGGTATTCATGATAATGCAAGACTCTTTTTCATATCGTATATGTTAAAGAACAGTTTCCTTTCACATTTTAAGAAAGAATCAACAAGTAACTCATTTGGAAAATGACTAGATGATTCCATTTATCCCATTTTTGGGAAAATCATCCATGGGTATTAATGAATTTAAAAAATTATTAGAGAATAATAAAATTTCATTCATACATTTTAGGAAAACATATACATGTAAAGGAATATATTTTCGACCTAACAGAGGGATAAAGATGGTTTTCACGAAAAAAAATTCTTTTTGTACATTGAGTACATATATAGAGGAAAATGAAAGAAAGGTTATAATATATATAAATTAATATTTGAGGATAAAATTATTTATATTATTTATATATATACAATAATATTTCATTAATGAAACACAATTATAAACAATCCTGATAAATAATGAGATTGCAATATAAAACCCTTTCCGCTTAGGTATTATTTGAATAATAAAACAAATGAAATGTACAACCATATATAGAGATTAAAATACCCATTATTTTAATAATAATAATAATAAAATACATTCATGTTCATTATATACACTACATAAGACAAAAAAAGTGGTGAATATGACATTTGTCTTAATAAAATAAATGTGAAACAAAAATATCTTACATCTTGTATGAATTCGATCATACATATTCAAAACTCTTCAATAGTAATAATATATTTATTTTAAATATATTATTGAACCATTATAATATATATAAAACCATATATGTTTTACTTAAAACATTTTTCTATAACTTATTAATAATCCTTTATTAAAATCACATCTTTGGATGATAACTATGTCATTTTTACGTATGTTTTGGTTATTTTTTTCCCTCATACATTGATCAATGTTTAATCATACTAATAATGATAATAAGTATATAAATATCCTAAATATTAATTATATAAATATTTTTAGTTGTCCATAAAAGTTATATATAGAAAAATGAATGACACCATTCATAGAGATGAAAAACTATAGGTGCATGTTAACTCTACTTTCATTATTTAATGGATGGAATGAAACAAATGTATATAATAATAAAAATTTGAAGAATTATTATCAAATAATATAAATAATAAATATTAATCATATGAATCCATATTACCAACCACGTTAAATAGATACTAAACACAAATCAAATCGCTTTGTAGAGGTTTTAGTGCCCACATATTCACAGACTACATTATCATTTTCAAATGTATTGGCATGTTAGAAGGAAAATGTGATATTATAATTATATAATTATAGTTATTTAATAAATATCATATCTATATAAATTAATTCATATAATAACTCAATATATGAGAGGAATTGTTGGAAAAATAATTTCATTGGTTCTTGAGGTGGTAGTCTGTTGTACACACGATCGATGATTTCATTTCCCATTTGATGCAAGAGAAGATGGAAATAGTTTTTTACATTAAAATAATATAATATCATTATATAGAACATGCTAGTTCTATTATTTCAACATTTTTAAAGTATATATTAATTAGGCTGAAGAAGAAATAGAATAAAACTTCCCAATTAAGAACTATACAACTTCTTAGACAACCAATAATGGTTTTCACCAAAATGTATCATATGGGGGTTTTTATATTAAAAAGTTACTATAGTTTTTGGGAAGGTAAGTATTTAATTTATATTGTTTTGTATTGGATGAAAAAAATACTTTTTTACTGTGAATAAAAGTGGATAGGGGTTAAATTTTTATAAGTGAGAAAGAGTTTCATTTTTGTAAATATAAAAAATATTTCCACAATGGGATTTCATTAAATAAAATGTTCCTATAAAAATGAAAAATAATAGTCTTTTTGTAATATAAGTCCCTTCTCCTGCAATACCATTAAAAAAATATATTTTTAACATTTTATTCACTTTACCTCCTAGGTTGCTCAGTTTTACCATTTTAGTTTTCACCATGGTAAATAGTTTTGTTAGGTTGGAAATTTATATTTTATGCTTAAAAACATGATGATAAAAATTATAATTTTTTTAACTAATAATTGTAAATATTAATTAGAATTTATCAAATAATAATACTATGGGTCTTGCAAATAAATTTTAATAGAAACATATGTAATGTGAAAACCTTATTTTAACCATAACAATTGTAATTAATTTTTTTTATAATTAAGATTAATTATGACCATTAATTACATTGAAAATATTAAATAAGATTAATTATTGTTATTCAAATTATGTAATTATTTTTAAAAATTTCAGTCAATAGAAGTGTTGTAATTTAATTTAATAGTATACTCACAAATAGGATGAAAATCGGGTTATTATCAAAATAAATTTCTTAGGTATAAATGTTTTCTCAAAATTTCGACATAAAATTGATTCAAATGACATAATATCTGATTAATAAAATTGAAAAAGATATAAATTTAATTTTAAAACCAATTTAGAAATGTAAAATTTTAAATTCATTAAATTGAAAACAAATTTTAATAAAAATGTCTATTTTTTTTAATTCACTGAAAAAATAATTTTTATTAATAATTATTAAAAAATATGTGCATGATATTTATTAAATTTTAATTCAAAAAATTATTTTAATTTTTTTGAATATTTTTGAAAATTTATAAAATTTAAATTTTAAAATATTTGGGGAAAACATAGAAATATCTATTTTTAGAAAATAAATATATTTTAAGAATAAAACTAGATTTATTATTCTCTCATTACAATGAAAAATAATATATGAATGAAAAAAATTGATTTAATATGTAATATATAACTTCCATTAAAATCATTCATCAATAGTATCTAATTTTATATATTAATACTAAAATATAATTCCCACAAAAAAATGTTTTTTCTTGAAAAACATTATTTTACTTTTAAATTATTTTATATTAATTTATAATTAATCGATAACCAAGGAATATATTTTATAAATGTTTAAAACATATTGTTTTCATAATTTAGTTAGTAATATATATAACAACCATTTCAATATATAGGTGATGACTGTCATATTAAATAATAATATTTTAATATCATATCGATGTTTGTTTACATTCGATGTTGTATGTTACACAAGATATCAAAGAAATTAAATTTATATTAAAAAATAAGATATATTGGTATTAAAATAATCACTAATATGGTTGTAATCTTATCAGCTCAAAAATAGCTACATTTATTTTCTAAATACGTAAATCCATAAATTTATTATTGGTTTTGTAATGGTTTTTGTTCTTTTTTATTATAATGGATTTGTAAATAAGGAAATAAAGTTACTAGTTCATGAATAAAACTATATATTGTTAATAATATAAAAAACTAATATGAATTTATTATAAATGGAGACCAAATATTATAAATATTTGATATAGGTTCTAAATGTTTCAAAAAGATTTATTATAATATTATGATCTCTATATGTATAGTACTAAATATAGTTCCCAATATTTCTACCAAACAATGAATAATATGAAAAATATAAACCCCAAATCTATTTACCTATATCCTATGATTTTTTATACAATGGTGCATAATATATATATATAATAATACACCATATCTGAAGTTTAGTTATCTCAGGGGTCTAGATACATATATCATTCATAAATTACATGGGATACATAATAAAAAATGATAAAATGTTATAATTTAATATTTTTATATAATTATAACATTTATAGTAATATTTATTGTTTCATTAGAAAATGTAAAAATACTATAAAGTGAAAAACATAAATTTTTAGTTGAGGGAAGTGAATAAGGGAGTCCTTCATAAGGTCAATAATAAATACATAATATGGATGGAATAAATAGTAAAATAATTCAATATGACTGATAAAATCAGGATAATATATCCATATATAAGATAACACTATAAATAAATAATCACATATATAATTCCAAATGTTTTTAAAGGTGAATACTATGTTCGATAACATATGTGATATCAAAAACCGAACCCAAAAACTCCAAGATTATTTATATTTTGAAAATTTAACCATTCCATTAAATCTCAAGATATAGTTAGGATTAATTAAATTATGAATTATACATATATTTATATATATCAAAATTATACTGATAAATTTTTAGTAAATAATCAATAAATGTCAGGTAGTTTCATTTTATTCTTCAAAATATGTTTTCATCAAAAATGATTTTATATTTATTTTTATGAAAAATATATATTATAATTAGTTTCCAGAGAATATATAAAATTTATTTGAAAGAAATAAAATCCATTTTTGGTATAAAAATATCAAAATTAATATCTTGGAAAATTTTGGGTTTTTCAGAAAATATAGGTTTTTTAGTGAATAGGGAAAAATACGGTTTAATGTAAAATTGGATGTTATATTGAAAAATTAAATAATTTTAAAGTAAAAGTATTATTTTAAATAAATTTTAAGGTAAAATAAATGTTCTATAATTATATTTAATTCTATTAATTACATTTAAGTCAACATTGTACATGATTATAGTATAAGGATTAAAAACACAATTTGTTTCCTCACAGCTGTTTTAAAATGCGTACGGTTTAGAAAATATAAGTAATTATATAAACCCCAAATGAGAAATGATATAAATGTAATTTATATATTATAATTTTATTTTTATGAATTTATATTCATATAATAATGATTACTAGTTACAAAGTTAAAGTAAAATCAACTTTTCATTAAAAATCTATTTTTTAGATAATCACTTTTCATCACCCTTTTGGGATTTATATTAATTAAAATATTCCACTAATTAAAAATTATTTATATATAATGGATTCTATATTTTTAATAATTATAATTAATAATAGGTAATAATGTTAAATGAATTTTTGAGCAATATGAATAATAATTATCGTTAATATTTATTACCATAGTAAAAGGTAAATATGGTAAATATAATTTAACAAAGACTAGAAAAAATTATTTATAATATTATGAATATTTATTTTTTATTTTCATTAAAATTATGATTATGATTATGTTTAATATTATTTTCATTAAATTTATAAATGTTTAGGTAATCAATTTGATAAAAATTATATTTTCATACAATAAAACAAAAAATATATATTTGGTAATATTCAAATTTAATAGATAAATTTAATTTTGAGGAATTAATTTATTTTTTGAAGTAAATAGTATTTTATTGAAATATTGTTATTAAATAATATTTATTAAATATAAATTATCATATAATTTTTAAGGAAGCCAAATGTAATTTTTATTAGGGTTTGAAAACTGTTATTGTCAAAAAAAACCAATCATTTCTCAGTAATACATATTCTTATTTTAAAAAATAATATAAAATTATTTATAAAATTATTTAAATGAAATAAATATTATATTTGTAATTAGATCATCATAATTATCAAACGTTGAATTTTTAATAATTTTTTGAGATAGTCGATTTCTCGTGTAAAAATTAAATACCATAAAATTATACGATGTGTATTATGACATCATAAAGATCCAAAAGTGTCGTAATGAATACTATAAAGGGTATAATAGACAAATATACATTTTAAATTTAAAATAATTTTATTCTATGTTTATTTGGTTAATTTTATAATGCCATTATAAATTCTCTAAAACCAATTATATATTTTAATGTTTTCAAATCCTTTCTTTAAGAGCATGACTCACTTCCACACAAGAATGTGTATTATTTTACCAATATAGAATCTTGTACTTATAAAAAACTAAAACAAATCCAATTTTATAGAAAACAATAGAAAACCCATTGGAGGTTTTTTGGTTTTGGTCATGTTATTATATAGAGTCCAAAAACTATGTTTGAGAAATAATAAAGAAATACCCATTATTTTCCTACATAAAGACACCAATTATCCCACTTACCAGCACTAAAAATTAATTTATAAAATCCTTACTCTTCCATAAACTCCCTTTAGTCCTTCTATGGTTCCACATGCTCTCAAAAAACTCTTTACAAGTATTTGGAGTCACAAACTCATGTAAGGGATCCTCACATTATTTTCTATATTCTAGTTTGTTTATTATCTTATAGATTTTATTTAAAATTTTCAATGTTGGTACAAGTACATCCATGTCAATATTATTAACCATTAGATTTTAAAATGGTCAAATACCTTTTTATCTCTCATCAACCCATTTTATGAATTTAAATGTGATGTCCTTATGCTACATAAATTTCACCGCTATTTTCCTAGCCAAAATAATTGTGTAGTGAATACCATACCCATTTCATACCAATGGTGTAAACCTTTATACAGTAATATTTTTGTTAATTGGGGGATTACATGTATTTATTCCACACTTCTTGATCAAGTAATAAAATATTATGAAAAATTAATCCATGTTTTATGATCTATGTGGGGATCTTATTCAAGAGAATTAAATGAAAGAAATGGGTGCACTCAGAATTATATATTGCTCTAAGGAATTGGGTAATGTTTTGTATCATGAAACATCATGTTGGGAAATGGAGTTAACCTGATTCATTTATGTGACTTTTTTAATCATGATTTCTTACTAGTTTTCCTTAAACGATGTTTATGATGAATTGTTTTTAGTTATTTCATATTTCCCATGTTGCTTTTATAATTATCATGCTATATATTTCCTCATTGGTAATGTTTATTATTCTCACTAAATTTCTCCATTGATATGCCTATTGTCTAAAATTTATTATTATATTAATGTTATTCCATGTTTATATTCTTTATTATGATTTTATGTCACCCTTTTCTTACGTATACCCCAAGGTTATCCCATGTAGTTTTACGTGCGAGCTTGTTAAGGAAGTTTTTAATAAAGATGGTGTTTTTACTATTTTAAATTCTTATATAACATTCCAAATTCCAAAATAAAGAAAAATTAATCAATCTTATAGGTTCTATTTTGTTTAATTTTATGTAATAAATAATGAATTAATATTTAATAAAGAGAGGGGTTGGTATAACCGGTATCAAATGAGAGTTTAGTTATTATTGGGATTAGGATTAGAGAAATGTAGAAAAATCCGTTGTGATAAAACTAATTATAGGAAAAAATACATAAATTATTCATGTATAGAGTAATTGTTTTATCAAGAAAATACATCATTTTCTAGATACTAAAAATTTATATAGATCTGGAACAACTCTACATTTGGGTAAACCCCGAAAACACCCCATTTAGCTAGACTTAATGATGAACCAATGCATGACAACAATCCTTTCTGCACACATGGTTTGACACTCTCTTGGTATATACTTTGTTAAATTAAGAAGCTTATTAAAAACCATTATTATGGGAAGAAAAAATGACCATAAGATTGTAATTTATGAAATATATCATGGATAAGATAGATTCAATCCTAGAAATTCATAAGTTAATGAAACAAATTTAATATATATGTTATCCAATTACTGTTATTTGATTCCAATTTATGTGTTTAATATTTTAAAATAACTTATCTCCAATTTTCACATTAATCTAGTTAAATTTTTGACATAAGAATAACTGATTTACTATTTATATTTCAAGGATAAAACATATTGAATGGGTAATAATGTAATTCCTTGGATTTTAAAAGAGAAAACTATGTTTGATAGCGTATACGATACACAACACTGAACCCAAAAAGAAAACAATTATTTAAATATGACCATTTTAACTATTCCATTATTTTTTTTATATAATTAATATTAACTACATTATTATATATATATGCCCAAATTATATTGATAAATTATTATTATATATTCAATGAATTTTTGTTAATATCTTTTTGTTCTTAAAAATATTTTTTTCAAAAAATAATGATTTTTTTATTTTTATGAAAATTATATATTATAATTAGTTTCTATAAAATATTTAAAACATATTTCAATAAATTAATTTCCTTTTTTTATAATAATTTCAAAATTAACTTATGTTTAACATTTTGGATTTTTTGGAAAATGTAGATTTTTCAGAGAATAGTGGAAAATAAAATTTTATTTCAAATTCAAATTTTTAATGGTAAATGAATTAATTTTAACTTAAATTTATTATATATTTTTTATTTAAACTTAAAATAAATTTTATATAATTATAATAAATTTAATTAATTAGAT
The DNA here is from genome assembly GCA_963277665.1 of Viscum album. Taxonomy (NCBI): domain Eukaryota; kingdom Viridiplantae; phylum Streptophyta; class Magnoliopsida; order Santalales; family Viscaceae; genus Viscum; species Viscum album. The sequence goes on from OY728120.1 coordinate 1,797,797,922, forward strand.
TTAAATCATTTTTATTCTAGATTTTAGCATAAGGATTAAAACACATTTTTTCTAAAACTATTTTAAAATGATTAAAGTTTCTCTATTGTAAGTAATTAAAAGAAACCATAATGAGAAATGATATAAATTAAAATTTCATATTATATATAAATTATTATTAATTTAAATTCATTTAATAATGATTACCAGTTGTAGAGTTAATGTAAAATTAGCGTTTCTATAAAAACATTTATTTCTCAGAAACTAATTTTAATCATAATTATGGGTTTTATATTAATTAGTTTATTCCACCTGGATAAATTGTTTCTTATAAAATATATTCCATATTTAAAATCATCATAATTAATACGAGGGAATAATTTCAACTTAATTTTTGGGAAATATGAATAGTTATTGTATTAATTATTTATTACCATGGTAAAAGAAATATAACATAAAAATAATTTAACAACTGCTCGAAAAAAAGTAAACCTACAATTATGAATATTTATATTTCTTTTTAATTGAAATTATAATTATATTTATTACTTATTGTTTTTAATTTATAAATCATTATGTAATTAGATATGTAAAAATTATATTTTGATACAAGAAAAAATAAATTTTATTTTGGGTAATATTCAAATTCAAGTAATAAATATATTTTGATGAATTAATTTATTTTTAGATAAATATTATTTTATTTAAATATTAATATTAAATAATTTTTATTAAATATAAAACTCCGTATAATGTTTAATGAAGTGAAATGTATTTTTTATAAGGGTTCAAAAACAATGATTGTGAACAAACACATAATTTTCCAATAAATTTCCATTATAATTTTTAAAATTGAAAATTGAAATATTTATAATGTTATTTAGATAATATTAACATTAGTTTTTTAATCCTAATTTTGAATTTATACAATAGTAAATATTTCATAATTTTCTAATGTTGTCAAATTTTTAGGTAAAAATTAAATACTGTATAAACAAATGATGTGTATTATGACATCATAATGACAAAAAAGAGATTTATAAAATACTATAAAGTTTATAATAGACCAAATATATGTTTTACCATTAAAATAATCATACTCAACATATATTTGGTTAATTTCATAAAGTCATTATGAATCCTTCAAAACCATTGATATATTCTAAGGTTTTAAAGTCATTTGTCTAAGAGTATGACTCACTTCCACATAAGAAAGGGTATTATTTTATTATTCTAGTCCCTTAGATATATAAAATAATTAAAAAATCCATTTCTCTAGAAAAAATTTTAAAAAACCATGAGGCGGTTTGTGTTTTTGGTTATTTTATTATATATTGTCAAAAATCTATGTTTGAGAAATAATGAAGAAATCCCTATTATTTTCCTATACAAACCAACCACTTATCCCACTTATATCCCCTAAAAATACCTGGGTAACATCCTTACTCTTTCCTCACCTCTCTATATTCCTCCCAAGGTTCCCCCAAAATCTCAAGATGCTCCTCCCATGCATTTGGAGTCACACACTCAGGTATGGGATCATCACATTATATTCTTTATTAAAGATTATTTTCTATATTATTCCCTAAATTTTAAATTTTTAATGTTGAAAATTTTCCTTCCATGACCCTATTATTTCATATTTTATATAAATATTATGATATACTCATTTATATGTCATTAACCTATTTTATTAATTTTTAATATACACAGGTATGTTGCCGAAGTTTCACTACAATTTTCCAAGCCAAAACAATTGTGTAGTGAATATCATACCCATTTCCTATCGAAGGTGTTAAAATTGGCACACTTATAATAATTTGAAATGATACATTAATTTATGTTTTATATATTCCTTTATCATGGAAAAAATATGATGTTGAATAAATCCATGTTGTATGATCTAAGTGGAACATTTAAGTTAGTGAATCAAATGAAAGCGACGGCTGTGCCCAGAATTATATAGTGCTCCAATGCATTGAGAAATGCTTAGTCTCACGAGATTTCATGTTGTTATAGGTAGTTAACATGATCCATTTATTGGAATTTTTCCAACATGATGTCTTGAAAGTTATCCTTGACTTTGTTTATGATGCAATGTTTTTGGATATTTCCACTTTTCCCATGTTACCTTTATGAGTGTGATTCTTCATCATTCATAATTATTCATGTGTATGACTCTCAATCCTTATATTACACATTAATATTCATATTGTATAAAATGTTTTATTCTATTCATGTAACTCCCCTACCCAAAAAGCCTAGAGTCGGCGTATTATTACGTATCATTGGCATGATCACAAAAGATCAAGTCTTGAAAGACCAATTAGTTTAGTAGCCTTGGAAGTACTAGACACATTCATAAGGTTTACATTACATCATAAAATGGAAAATTAAAACAAAATTGTTTCCATAGAAAACACTGAGATCCCATAGACTATCCCTATAGGTCAGTCATAATATACTTCTCCTGGGAAAATGAAACAGAAGAAAGGGGTGAGATCCAATGCTCAGTAAGGGTAAGAAATACATTGGAAGATAACATAAATATTAAGCACGATGAATAATTTAATCCACATGACTTTACCAATAATAAACATGAATACTTTTACGGCGGGAATATGATATGAGTAAATAATTCCATAATAAAACATAATAATGGGTATTATACCAGTCTAATGACCACATTAACCATCAATATTATTTTCATAATGAGGGAATGTATAATTCTGGACTTTCGGAAACATTTTTTCAAGGCCTCGGACAAGACGTCTAAAAATGATTAAGGCCTTGGACAAAACCAAATATCTAAATGGGAAAGGGCTTACCTAATTCCACTTCTAGTTGTCTCATGAGACTTACCGATGCATAGAGGAGCTATAGCAGGCTCCACCCATCACTTACTAATTCCAATACATTATTCATATGAAAAGGTTGAAATATAACATAAACATTCATATTAAAACTAGCATACTAAATGTCAATACTTTAACCATAAACCATGAATGATATAAAAATAACACATCCATTGTCAAAAATATTGCAAAACCTTCAATAAAATATGGAATATTTGTATCATAATGAATCGAATTCAAACATGTATAAAATCCATCAACGGATGTTGACATAGATGAAATTGAAACTATTTGAGAGAAATATCTATTTCTTATTTTGAAATCATTTAAAGATACATAATTATACCAGAAAACATTTATTTTGAAAATATTATTATAATATTGTAAGGTAAGCTCTGAATATGTTATAATGGTGGAGAATAACCGTACCCACCATATAAGTTAAAAAAACATTCTTACATTAACATTGTCGAAAAGGTCATAAGGTTCCTTATTCGGAAAATGACAAAAAGATTCATTTAAAAACATTTTATAAAAATTCAAACAAGGGTATAAATGAATTTAAACCATAGTATAGTAAATAGTAAAAATATTTTGGAATAAATTTTTAAGAAACATGGATGTGGATTATAAAGAATCCTAGTAGATACTTACGTAAAAACAACCTTGGATAATAAAGAGATTGTGAAATTTACCCATACTATGTACTTTTTCTTGGTTGAGTGTAGGTTACACTCCTGTATAATGTAAAAATAATGGTTATTAAATTATATAAGAATCATATACAATAATATGATAACATATATGATCTTTTAAAATTGCTTTGTTGATAATATCTTAGTATTGTCGTCGTTTTAGGTGTTAACTGATTCATTTTCATTTATATAATTTGTTACATAAGTAATGTTTTTTATGGATAGGATGTATCTTATTCTAATTAATAATTATATTATATATTTAAACATTATTTTTAATAAACTAATGAAAATTTGTCTTGAATGGATACGATGGGGAATGAATCTCATCGCGTTCGTGGAGACGGTAATCCATACATACGTATGAGCGACAATATCATTATTTTGATATTAAAATAATATATAATTGGATGGTATACCATATATAATTTATCATTATCATGTTATATTTATTATTTAAATTAATTACATATCATTATTATACCCATCAAAATAATAATATATTGAATGACAATTACACCATGACGTGAATACGGTAAGCCGTACATACGCAGATATGGTGACATGTCATTTAAAGGATGGATAGAATAATGAATATGGTTCTACCATATATAGAATAACATCAATGTATATATAAGATACTGGATTAATTATTTTATAATGGTAACAAAAAAGAAAGAGGAAGTAGAAGAAGAATGGAACTTGAAATAAGTGATGAAATATTTACCTCTTCTTCGGGTTCTTCCTTTTGATTTGATCAAAAGGGATCCTTAGGTTGGATTTATGATCAAAATAAGGCTTCTAAGATGAATATAGGATAGTTGGGAGGTTATTTGGGTAGGTTTTTTCCGATCCAAATGGCTTGGTAGGTGTGAATTTGAGAGAAGGGGAAGTTCCCTTTTATAAGAGGGGTGAGGGGCACCTTAAGAAAAACATAAAATATTATTTTATAATAAATTAATTTTAGGAATATAATTTCTCCAAAATTAATTATTTAAAGGATAATGTATGGATAGAAAACCACTCAACCAATAGGTTTTATACAGGTTTGGGTGACTATATTAACCGTATCATTTTTATTTGACTTTTAGTTAAATAGTTTGGCATTTACCATGTCTCTTTATATTTTTATATTATATGGTTAATAAACTTACTATATACTTCCAGGAGAACCCCAAGTGATTCATTAATTATACACCTATAATTATATAAGACTTTTTTTTGAACCATATATTTTTAGGAATAAGATATCAATTAATAATATAATATTTGTTTTAAAAACTTCTTTATGTCAATTTTGACACTATTTGGTATTTTGTTTTTACTAAATTTATAAAAGAATAATTACTTGGAAAAAATTTGATCTAATTAATCATAACATGTCATATTAACCTAGAAAATTAGTGGAATTTATAAAAAGTCTCAAATTACATTTATTTGGATATTTATAATATCAATTATTTTAATATTTCATTAATTAGGTAATTACTGCATCAACATTGTGTCATAAATAGATTTAATTATTTAGTGTCTAAAATTATAAATAAAATACCATTATGTAGGAAATATTTTTATCTTTCTAATTAATATTTATAGTAGAATTTATCTTATGTATATCCCTATATTAAAAATGTTTTATTTATTAAACTTTGAATTTATCACTTTTAATTATTCTTTGAATTAAATAATAATAAATGTCCTAATCTAATCCAAGTGGACCTAAAGGTTCATATTTTATTCCTAAGGTTTTTTTGGTCGAAATACATTTATCTAATATAATTAGGACATGTTTTAGGGTAATAATAATATCATTTTTACCTTTAATTGCCCTATTTACTTTCAATAGTGGTAAATAAACGTCAAAAGTTACTATTCACAAAAAATTATTTTTATCTTATTGAACAAAGTTTTACGTACTGATATAAACCGCGTCTCTCAGATTTTTGAAATTAAACTTACAGAAGTTGTAAAAATATGTTTTATGTTAATTTTCAAATGCTCCTAGGATGTGGGTAAAAGACGGTAAAATTTCAATTTTTTATGTATCTAAACTTATTATAAAATGACTCCAATGAATTAAATTGAAATTAAATAGGTATTCTGTATCTATTTTGACCTAAAATAAATTTAAATGAAATAAATAATTATTTAAATGAAAATTTAGTTTTAACCAACAACAGAGTGTTTTTTACTATTCATCAAAAACTGAATGTTTTCAGAAACATACCAAAACATCACCCTAAGCTAATTTTGATATTTGGAATTCAAAAATGAGGTCTATTTTAAAAAATTAAAAAAATATAAATTGAATTTATTAATTTTAAATTAATTCCTGTTGTCAAAACCAAAAAGTGTAATTTTAAGAAATAGTAACTATCAAAAGGATGACACTTGTTTATGTTCAATTTCAATGTGAAATTACTTAAAATGACCAGAATTGGATTAAATGGAAAAAATATAATCTATTTATACTTCCAAACCAATAAAATTTATAATTTAACACTATAAATTATTTGGATTAAAAAAGTTGTTTTCAGTTAAAATATATTATTTTTCACTATTCACTCAAATATGATAGTTATCAGAAAAACCCAAAAATTTTATCAAAACTAAACTCTTGTGTCCCAATTCTAAAGAAGAAGTTTATTTTTTCAAATTGAATATATAAATTTTTCAAATATTGGAATTAAAAAGGGTTCTCCATTAAAAAGCTGTAAAATTGCATTTTTTGAAAATACTTCTTTTATCTGAAAAAACAAATTTGTTCTTATATTATGTCTAATAAACTCATAATATGGATTCTAAAATTATAAGGATTGTATAAAATTCAAAATTCTCTTAATACTATTCATAACCGCTTTTGAACGACTAGTTTGGTAAGTCATGGTGCACATGAACTCAGTGTTGTGTGTAGTACAAGTTATTGAATTATATTGAAGAAAAAACATACTATGAAATCATGAGGGGTTTCAATTCATGTTATTAATTGTTTATTTATATTTTTTGGATTTATATATCACTCATTTCTTATGTCTTTCCCCAGGTTATCCCATGCATTTTCTAGTGTGAGTATATTAAGGAAGTTTTCAATAATGATGTTGTTTTACAGTTTTAAACATTTATATAATTTAAATAGTTAAAAAATAATATATTTCTTGATATTTTGGGATTTAATATTTTTACTTTTATGTAATAAAGAAACAGATAATGTCTAATAAAGAGTAGGGTTTTTATAACATCTGTACGATATAGGATTTTAGATGAGGTATGAATTCATTAAATTACTATTTAAACATTGTGATTTACTCTTATAAAAAAATTAAGGGACCATGGAAGGGCTCATGAGTGTTTGGGGATTATTTAAAGATCAAATCTCTAGTTTTTTGAGAAATATATTAAGTCACTTGGTTGAGAAATGGTTTGTTATAGCAGTGCATCTGGACCATGAAACCCATTTATAAAGTAGAATGATTTGGAAAACCATAAAGAGTGGCCTAATAAACATGAATAATGGAATAGCATTATTGTATATGTGATCTTCATACTATGCATTTGTATTTTCTAATAACTCGTAAATAATGTATGGGATGTGTACTATGAGACTATGCTAGCACATTGTTCGGTCATGGTTTGGCTAAAAATGTGGACAAACTATGAAACCTTTAAAAAGTGGGTGGAATGACATTTATTAACTTTCATTATTTAATGATTCCAGCCTAATTTATTCTCCTATATGCACACAATAGCCTCTTCTTATGCTTGAGAGAACACTTCTCCTCAATCATAGGCCTTGATCCTCATCCCTTATAAGACATCAAATTCCACAACCATTTATCATGCTAGGTGGATCTTAGAATATACTTTTATCTATTTAGTTCCTTTATTATTTTGAATTGTGTTATAAAATTCTTAATCTGTGGCAAATAATATTCAATATTTTAATTGAATGTTTCTATTTCATAAATTTATTCCTTTATATTCGGAATCTAATGATGATATTATAAGAGGATTCATCTACTTGTAAAAGTTTTATTGTATATTGATTTTAAATTTTATGTTTTGATGTCTATTTAGTATGTCATCTTGAAAAGAACTAGAAATTAAATCTATCACCTCATAAATTCCTTTTATTCTAAAAAAAATTACATATATGATGAGTTACTCTCATAGACAATTCATGTTGTTATACACAACTAGTACCATCAAGTTGGTTTTGTTTATTATATTAATTGACACTTTTAGCATGAATTTATTACCCAACCAACTCCTATGGTGAGTTATGATTGATATTTGTATTTATCAAGAGTAAATTTAGTCAATTGAAATGATAAATGAAATGAATGAAGTGTGAATTTAATTTCTCCATTACCTGAACCATGTTAATATTTGAATTATACTCACAACTAAATGGGATTCAAGGGGATATGAGATTGTAAAACATGTCATATTACCCATGATATTGAGAGTATACATAGGATTTATTTGAGCCCATTATATACTTCTATTAGATGTCCTTCCATGGTAATTTATTTGATTCTACCCATAGTTTTCATTAACTACATAAAGGATGCCTCTCGATTCATGGATTCCTTTTCCAATAGATGACACCCACCTTAGATTCATCCATTGTCTAATATTGATGACTACCAGATGAAACTCCACTGATTCATCAGTTACCTCTCTTTAGATTTCAAATTTTGTGGATTATATCTTGGGATTCATCTTATTATATTAATGATTTGGAATGCCTAGGGTTATTTCCATTGCCTCAAATTATGTATACCTTAATCCAACTAGGGAGATGTTCTGAGGGATCTATAAGATTTTATTGTTTGAGTTAAATGTCAAGGGTTCATCATCGGATTACTGTTAGACCCCAATATTAATTGCATGATTTATTAAAATGATATGGATTGACCTTTTGAGGTCATGAATTCCTTGTTACACCTTGGGTCATGTATTATTATTATTATTAATATCATCATCGTCATCATCAAATGTTTACTTACTCCAAGACATTCCTTCATATCCCAAAAAATGTATTGAATGACCAGGTACCACATGATGATCATGAACCTAACATGGTTTATTTATATTTATATTTAAAATTTACTAGACCTGTACAAAAATTCATTCTATATTCAATGAATACATAGTAATCAATAAAGTCTACGTTGGCCTGTTAATATTTAAACACACCCCCTTTGGTCCTTCGTTTGGTCACAAAGAGACATCATAGGAATATGTAGAGAAAAAGGAAAGAAAATTTCTATAGATGCTTGAATTCCATTATTTGATAATGTATTATAGTGAAGACTGAGTCTATGATCATGATGGTATTGATGAAGTTTTTTTTACTTTTTTTCATATCATGTACTTTTTTAATCCTATTTCCCATTTATTTTTATAACACCATGATATCATTTTATATATGATACTAGATATATTTCCATTCTTATTCCACATTTCTACATTTTCTATGGATGACTAGGTTTTTTTAATTCTTATTCATTTATAATTCTACTATACTATTCTCTGATACTATGTCTATTATTTCCCCATCGTAACATTATAGAGGCTCACTTTTTATTGGAAACCTCTAGCGTATGAGGAAGCTCACATGAGGTGATTTTGTAAACAAGGCTCGGTTACATATCTATGAATTGGGATCTAGATGTTAGAAAGTATTATAAAAGGATTATTTATTTGAAATAACATTTTGTGATGGTGGACATGAGACATTGATATGTCTGAATTTGGAAATGAGCATGTTGTTAAGAGTAGTTATCCCATGTATTGTAAAAAAGTGAAGTTTCCTTGTATGGGGATTTGTGTTTTAGTTTTTAACTATTATAGTTGTATTGATTTCACCACAGATTGGAACACAAGATTTTTTTCATTTATTATTTATAAGGACTCACTTTTATCATTTTTTTCAATTTGGAATAGAGATATTGATATAGAATCATTATAGGAACCTGAGTACTCACATGTCATGCTTTTTGATTTCATATCTATTTTATCCTGTGAATTTCATACAACATGTTATAGTTCCATGAATATTATATTTTAAATTTGACAAATGATTCTTATAGGAATATAAATAATATATTAATTAATTTTTCTACACAAACCTAAATGGTGTTCTGCCATATCGAATTATTATTGTCCCACAAATAAAAAATTATTTTATGGTTGGACCATTGACTTTTGGCTGTATGGGTTGTGACATTGGTTGTTTAAATTAAGTAGATTAAAATTTCAATATATAAATTTTGTGGAACTCTATAAATTTAGAATGAAACCCTTATAATAAAACAATTTTTAAAGGATTTATGAAGTTATATGTAATAGAAATTTCAACTTATAAATAATAGGCCTTTATACTTTGAGAAATTTAGACACATCTAACTCCACCAAGAAATATATATATATATATGAGGGATTATACATTCATAAATTAAATGGTTTCAATTAAATGAGGATTCTCATTTAAAATTATTGGGGGTTTTCCTCTGTAAAATGCAATTGACACTACATATATCAAATCCAATGATATGATATAGGAGGAATTGACCAAGACCTGACCTTATTAGTGGTTATTGGGAGTGTCTGTCATGTTCCTTCATGGATTCTAAATTATTATGAATTGGAATAAGGGGGGGAAGAAGGGTATTAAATACTATATAATAAGTCTTTTTACTTATCCTATTATTTTATCTATTATCATTCTTTTATAAATTCTTATTTTGAGGTGCGTGTTTGGAATTGTATAAATATTCCACCATAAAGGCCTTAGGTCAAATTCCAGGAAGGTGGAAATGAAAATGCTATAAATGTTGTGTGATCAAAACCACCCATGATTACTCACATAGTTCCACCCATGGGACCTCATATAGTTAATACCTTGGGAAATGATGCCCATATTTGGGAGGGGTTTTTATAGCTAGTATAGTCTTTTCCAATATATTCGTAACCTGCATCATCTACTTCGTATATAAATTTAGTGTTCCAGTAATAAAATACTATTAGATTCTAAGAGTAAAGTGGTCCCTAGGATTGTGAGTTATGGATGGGGGCTAGGATTATAGTTTTTTTAGAATTTATTGACACCTATAAAGAGGACAATGAAGTTTAAAACATACATGATTATATAATATTCAAACAGATGTTGGGATTTTTTAAATGTGGTAGATTTTTATCGGGTCACAGTGTGTAGGGATTTCTAATATAGATTCTATGAATATTTCATTCCTTAGATATTTATAGATGACCGAGCTAAAGTTTATTTACACCTAGAGTAGGGAACATTATCCATTATGGACTAATCTATTCATTTAATAGAGATTAATAATTTTATTCCATATATCATTGCTGATGAATTCTCTAGATCTAAGGGATATGAGTATGGGATCAGACATTGCATCTGAACATGGGATGGAATTTTCCTGCCAATGACTATTTCATAGATAGTCAACTAGGCTGTCATAACAAAGGGGAAGCTTATGATCTGGGCCATGGTGGTTTAGAGCTTAGATAAGGATGCAATTCACCTAGTGTTATAAATCATCACCCGAAGTCTTCTCATTAGAGATGTTCATGAAAAATTAGCCATAAAAGTAATAATTTGGTATACCACTAGTGCCAGATGCTAGGAAATATGAGTCCCCAGTGTACCAATGACCTGGTTTAGTGATGAGAATGCCTCCAAATGGGTTATCTTTAGAATTTCAACAAAACCATTCCTCTAGTGGATAGTCAGTTAGGGTTTTCATCAACTTTGGGTTCTAGATTGGGAACCAAATCCCTATATCCGAAAGGGATCCACAGTACTACCAGCCATATAGGCTGATAAGGTGGGTGATACCATGAAAATATGACTTTTGGGATGAAGCGACGGTAGGGTGTACTTACTCAGGTTATTTAGGATATAGATTTATGTTGGGACCAAGTTGGACAGAGAGGAAAGTTTGAAGAGTTTTCTTTTGTAGCATATTATATTTCATTACCAAAGTGGATAAATCAATTCACTTTGTAAAAGACATAGAAGAATAGACTACGCTTTATTGATTTGTATTTCCCAAATATCATATGTTTTTAGAACTTTTGATCCATGCCTTATGAAGGGAAAGGGGATAAAAGGTGATGAAAATCATATTCAGTTTTGATTGGAAAGAATGATGTTTCCAGAAGATAGGGATATTATAATAATTTCCATTGAAAATGTGATGATTCTAAAGGTGATCAGTAAAAGAAAAAATATCATGAAAGATAAGGTTCATGATGAAATTAGATTATTTTTGAAGAATAAAGATGATAGTGAAGAAGCAATGGTGTTCTTTCTGAAGTAGATTATTAATGTGGCGTCGTTTTCCAGTGTTTGCTGGTATCTTTGGATCTTAAAATCGAGATTTTTGTGGAAATTAAAGGATTTATCCATAGGAGTTAATGAGATGCAAAATGGATAATGAAATAAAAAAATATTGGGAACCACATACCATGACACATAGTTTGTGTACCATGCATATGAATGGTTCTCAGACCTTGTGTGAGGCAGTAATAATAGGTTTTGGAATCAAAAAGGGTTCGTGGAGAAGGCATATAAAGGATGCTTATAGTACATGGTATAAAAATGTTATGGGGTGGATGATGGTTTATCATTGGTGGAAGATATATATTATGCACACTAGGAAGGAAATATTTTATGAAAAAGGATTGTAGTTCATGGTTGGAGAAGCGGGACGTTGTGAAGGCTATAACATATTGAAAATTTTGGTAAAATGGATTAGTGAATTTTTCAGAGTTATTTGCTTATATAATTGACCATAATACCATTATTATGTGTGTGATAATTATATAAGAAGATATCATCACTATGGAAGAATTTTGGAGAAGTACGAAGATTTTTTGGAAGACGATTCTGTGTAGGATGGAGTTCACAGGAAGAAATTACATGAATAGAATTTATTTGCAGAATAAATATTCTGTACAAGAAAAAGTGTTTTGCAGAATATAAGATGCTTTATGAATTAAGGGGAAGCAGTCTGCGGAATAATGGATTCAGTATAAGTGGAAGATGTACTTGAAGGCGGTATATGAAATTGGATGTGGTACATGGAGCATAGACAGTTCTCTAGAGAATATCTGTCTGCGTAGCATTCCCGCTACATGTTACGGGGAGGAAAGAGGTAGTACATGAAGGAGGTAGGATAGTGCATGGAAAAGGCTGCTTATTTCTCAGAGTACTGAAAAACGTTTCTACCAACTTCTCTGTAGAGAAGAGAATAATTAATTTGAAAGATAAATTTTTTCAAAGTTATTCAAGAAGCACAAAAACATTGAATTACCCTAATTATACTAATATAGAGCACACATTTTTTTGATTTTTTTTCAAAGTTCTAAATGAATTTAAGGGAATAGCATACTCATTGTATTCCACATCGAATGACTGTTTTCTAGTGCATTGTGTGGTACTGGATTTTTTTCGGTACCATACCAAGGACATAAATACTATTATTGAGTAGTAAACCTTATAAATATTATGTTCCTATGGATTTATGTTTTGATTGTGTTCAGTAGGGAAGGAAATCATTAACAGGAGGTGAAGTCTATTTCAAAATTAAGGAAACATAAATGTAAAAGATATCACTGATTCACTCTCCCCCTCTCAGTGATACTTGGATCCTGACTAGGAAACTATAATTAGTATTAGAGTCAGATGTTCCCATCATTTTTTCTTTGCTGAATTTATTTAAGATAACTTTGGATGGAGAATCTGAATTTCATGAATAGTAAGGGGATTCCAATATTTTATGTGAAGGATTATCATATCTAGAAAGATAGAATGATGCCTTATCTTATTCCTCATAGGTTTGAAGTTCATGAAGTTAAATAGGTGTATTTTATACTATTGATGATAGGGTTCCTCATGCACCTATCGATAAGAAGAATCTTGATAATTATGGAAGAGGTAAAAATTCCTTACTCTTATCTATTTCTGAGAGTGAGTTTTTAAGAGTAAAAGGTGTCACTACAGCTAAAGGAACCTGTGATAAGTTGAGGAACATCTATGAAAGAAATAAAAAAGTGAAGAATGGAAAACTTCAAATATGGAGGCCAAAGTATGAAGACATAAAAATTGGAGAGATTGAATCTTTTGGGGACTTATTTACTAGGAGAAACGACATTTTCATTACAATCAGATGTCTTGGTGAAAATTTGGAGGATTCTACAGTTGGTGAAAAGATCTTGAGAATTATTCCTTACAAGTTTGATGCTAATTTTTGTCATTAGATTATATATACCCTGAAATATTATCTCTGGATGATTTTCATAGTACTCTCATCACTTATGAAATGAAAAGGGAGAAGACTATGAAGAGAAAAGTAGATGCTGAAAGAGAAATTTCATTCAAGGATGCAAATAAAGATAAGTTAGAGAAGATTCTTTTTGAAAATAAAGTTAGTGAATCAGATTTTGAAGATGAGGTATGTCAAAATTTTGATGAAATTTTATCCGTGTTTTATAAGAATGTGAAAAGAGGTATAGTGAAATACAATGGGGAAATACCCTTGAAATGTTTTGAATGTGGAGTCGTTTGTCATTTTTCAGCTAACTATCCTCAAAGAAAGAAAGAAGAATATAGTTATGAAGATGATCAAAGGCTAAGAAATTCATGGAAGAAGCAGGGAGATAAAGTTAAATATTCTCCCACAGGGAAGGATAAAAAGTTCTTCAAATAAAAAATAAGAAGTTTTTTATCTAAAGATGATAAAGAAGAGTATAGAAAAGATCAAATCGAAAAAAAATTTGATCATAAATATAGAGAGAATACCATTATTAGAGTAGCGAATGATAAATATTAAAGGATAAATAGTTCTAAAGAAGAAGAAACACAACTTGAATGTCAAATGAAAGTGAGTTGAAAAAAAAATTGAGGAGGATTAGAAGGATTGAGAAGGAAAATAGAAAGTTGATAAATGAAATCTCTACATAAAAAAATCACGAAGGTTTTACTAATGTTAAAATAAAGATAGTGATGGAAATTAATTATCTAAAAAATTCTATTGATAATGAAAAGAATTTTTATTGATCATCTAGAAGTAATGTTGAAGGAAAAATAAGAAGAGTGGGAACTTGTCCAATAGAAACTTTCTAAAACTGAAGAAGGGAATATAAGTTTCAAAAACATTGTTACAGAAGTGGGTGAATGTTCTATTAATAATGAATATACGAAGGATCAATAGAAGTTGTATTCAAAGGTTGAGAAGAAAGAAGGAAGTGGCTCTGAGAAGAATAAATCTAAGAAAGTTATATATGGGGAAAATGTTTACATTTCTAATAAATTAAAAGTATCTAAAAATTATGAATTTGAAAAAAAAATCTATTAGTTTTGGTTTTGATATGTCTGATAAGAAATATGAGCAGAAGAATAAATTTATGCCTAAAAATATAATGGTTAACGGTCAAAAATATTCTATTAATAGGGTTATTGAGAATATTGTTCACAACTTCAGTTTGTATGGAAGCTTCAGAGGAAAATATTATTTCTATGGTTACCATTGGTATTGTGATGGATTCAGACATACCACAAATATGTGTCGGTTTAATCAAAATAATTATCACTATTACACAGGTTATAGAAGGCGAGGTTTTATGGGGATTCAATCCTATCAAAAGAAGAATCTTGAGAACTAAGGTTCAATGAAATATGAGAAGGCTGGTGTGAAATTTTAGAATTGGTTCCAACCAATCGAATTTATTTGTGAAATATGTGATAAACATGGAAATATTTCTAAGTGTTGTCTTGTTGTGTTAATGGTGAAAAAAAGGTTCATTAATAATTCTCAGAAGATGAAGGTGAAGAAAAAAAGGATGAATAAAAAGCTCTTATTATAGAAACCAAATTGATAGTTATAAAAGGAGAACGACCCTAGATTCTTCATAGTGGGTGTTCCTCTCATATGAAAGGAGGCTTAAAGTTATTGAAGAATGTGAAAGACTTTAAAGAATGAATAGTGGCATTCGACAATGATAAATCTCTAATGATAAAAGGTGTTGGATTAGCCATCATTGGGAAAGAAAATATGAAATCCAAGAAAGAATTATATGTTGATGGACTGGAACACAATCCATTGAGTACTTCATAGATTTGTGAGGAGAATAAAAAATTTATCTTCAGAAAAGATTGTTTTGTTCTTAAAAGTGAAGTTTATGGAATGGTTGTAATAAGAGAAAGGAAACTTATTCCAAGTTGGTTCAATAAAATGCTCTTTTTACATGGGTATGGTGGACGAAAATCATTTATGGCATAAAAGGATGGGACATATGTGTCAAATAAACATGAGGAAGTTATCAATGTGAAACAGTGTCCGGGATATTCATGATATGTCCAAAAAAAGACTATTATAGCACTACTTGTCAGAAAGGGAAGATTATAAATTCTATTTATTAAAGTGTTGACATTTGTTCAAAAAAAACCCCAATAACTTATTCATTTTGATATCTTTGGGAAAATGGTAATTTAATCAACAAATTTAGATAAGTACTTCATCACTTTAATTAATGATTTTACTAGCATTACTTATGTTATGTACATGAGATATATGTTAGATTATTTTAAAATGTTTAAGAGTTTCAGAAGGAAAGAAGAGACGAAATGTGAGTATTCAGTGATAATGTTGACAACTGATAATGGTAGGAAATATAAGAATGAAGATTTTGAAAGTTAACTTGAGAAGCAAGGAATTTAATATGAGTTCAGGTCACCATACACACCTAAAAAAATTGAATTGTTGAAATAAATAATAGAAGTCTGGTGGAAATGGGGAGACCTCTCTTACTCAGACATAGTATTTCCCATTATTATTGGAGGAATTCCATGAGAAATTCTATTTATATTCTAAAGCTATGTTTTAACATTCCAAATTATGATATGACTCCTCATGAAATGTTCTAAGAAAAAACTCCAAGTCTGAAACACTTAAGAGTTTTTGGGGTCCATGCATTGTAAAGAAGAAAGGCGGAAATCTAGGAATATTTTATCAAACAAGAAATGATGGAATTTTTCTTAGCTATACCCTAGAAAGAAGAGGATATAGATTCTTCAATAAAGAAACCTAAAGAATTTCTGATTTTGATGATGTCAATATTGTTGAAATTTTTTAGAAAGAAAAACAATGTTAGGCTGATATAGAAGTTGAGAGGGATAAGGAAACTTTTGTTAAAAATTATAATAATGATCCCAAAAGAGGTATTCCTACTTCATAAGAAGAATCAAACTCATCCATTTTTAGTGATGAGGATGAAATTCAAATATCTCTTCTCTGGCTGAAGAAGCAAGTAGAGACTAAGAACATTATTGGAGATCAACATTAGTGGTTTCAAACTAGATGAACAACGAATACTATTACACATACATTTTTTATTCAAAATATAATCCTAATGGTGTTAATGATGATTTTGAGCATACATAATGTTTTTATGTTATGAACAAAGAGCATGATCATATTGAAAAGAACGATACTTGATAACTTGTGCCCAAGATAAATAACAAAAATGTTATCGGTACAAAATGGGTCCTCTAGAACAAGTTGAATAAATAAGGTGATGTGATAAGGAACAAGGCATGGTTAGTGTGAAATGGTTACTCCCCTATTAAAGGCATTGATTTTTATGAAACCTTTTATCTGGTGGCAAGGTTTGAAACAATCAAAATATTTCTTGTTGTTTTTACAAAACGTGGCTACAATATCTTTCAAATGGACATTAAATCTACATTTTTAAATGGTGATCTTGCTGAAGTAGTGTACATTGAACAACCCTGCGGTTTTTTTGGGAAAGATGAAATTTATGTTTTTAGGTCAAAGAAGGATTTGTATAGGCTAAAATAGGTTCTGAGGGTATGGTATTTTAAACTGGGTTCTTGCTTGAGAAAGATGAATTTCAAGAAAGGTAGAGTTGATAGAAATCATTACATCAAGGAATTTTAGTCATTTTACCTCATCATAATTGTTTGTGTAAATGAAATTATCTTTTCTGGAAATGATGAAATATAGTGTGAATGATTTGATTAGGATATGAATGAGTTATTTGAGATGTCCATGCTGGGATAAATGAAATAATTTCATGGGTTGAAAATTTTACAGAAGAGGAACCACATTTTTTTCTAAAGAAAAGTATACTAAAGAACTTATGAAGAAGTTTGGCATGGAAATTAAAAACTCATATCCACACCGATATCATTGGGAACCAATTTTTCTAAAGATAGAGAAGGCCAGTAAGTTGATCATAAAGAGTTTTGAAAGTTAATTGGAAGTAGACTATATTTGAATTACTCATGACCCGACACCATCTATGATGTTACCTTATGTGAAAGATTTTAGAGTGCTCCTAAATAATCACAATTGGTTGATGTAAAAATAGTTCTTAGATATATCCAAGGAACAAAATGTTTTGGGATTAGGTATGATGGCTCAAAAAATATTGAACTATTCAAATATTTAGATGTTCATTGGGAAGGAAATGTTGATGATAGAAGATCCACATCTGGTGGAGTTTTCTTTCTAGGGAAAATTTTTATTAGTTTTCATATAACGAAACAAAATTTATTGACTCTTAGAACGATTTAAACTAAGTATGTTGCTGCCACTCAAGATGGTACCCAACTTATGTAGATAAAGACTGAGTTGGAAGATCAACTTATTGAAGTAAAGTTACCCTTGTTCTTGGGTTGTGATAATAAAAGTGAAATCAATCTTACATGGAATCTGGTACAACATTATCATTCCAAAAATATTGACATGAAATAACACTTCTTCAAAGATTATTTGGAAAATAATGATTTAAATTTTGATTACTTTCTACATCGGAACAAGTTTATGACATATTCACAAAACCTTTACCGAAAGAACCATTTTCAAAATTGAGGTTGAACAAGGGTGTCCAACCTCCTTCGCATCATGGGAGAGGTATGTGTTTCTATCCCATCTATCATCTTAACTGAGGATAGTGTTTTCACGAGGGAGATTTTTTTCATCAATCCATCCTTATCGTTTCATGCATTAAGGTGGAGTTGTGGGTAAGTTGTGAATCCAGCATGTATGCGTGGGAAATGTTCTAACTGATTGTTTGAGTGGCAATAGGAAACAAAAATTTATTTATTAAATTAAATTTTAATAGGTGAATAATGTTGAGGTAGAATCTTGGAAGATGTTTTTAAAGAAGGGTGAGGAGAAATGATGATGAAATTTCCTAATCGATACTTTTCGACAACATGGTTTTGGCTGTTTATAATTCTTATTTCCTATAATGAGTTAGTTCGTGTAGGCTTAGAATTGTTGATAAGTAATACATTTATCTAGGTTAAAAAGTTCATTGTTTTATGAATCTTTTTTGAGAATAAAATCTAAATGGGGATATTGTTGGGACCAAGTTGGATGGAGAATGAATTTTGATGATTTTTCTTTTGAAGAGTATCATCTTTTATTGTCAAAGGGGATAAATAAATACACATGAAAAAATCCTTGGAAAACCAGATGATGATTTATAGATTTGTATATACTGAATATCATATTTATGGAGAACTTGTGATTATATCCTTTTGAAGGAAAGGAGGAGAAAAGGTGATTCCAATCATATTTAATTTTGATTGGAATGAATGCTGTTGCTGGAAGACAAGGAAGTTGAAGTACTTTCCTTTGCATATCTGACAATGCTAAAGGTGATTCCTCAAAGACTAAATATCTTGAAAGATAACTTTAATGATTAAAGTGGATGATTCTTTAAGAATCCATATGAATGTTAATAATCATTGGTGTTCTTTCTGAAATAGATAGTTAAAGTGGCACCATTTCCCAATGTTTTCCAATTTTTTGGAGCTCATAATCGAGATTTGTTTTGAAAATGGATGGATTTATCCATAGGATTGAATGAGATATGGAATGGAGAATGAAATCAGAAAAGTATGGGAACCATATACCACAGGACATGGTATACATACTATGTCTAGGAAAAGTACGTGGACCAAATATGAAATAGTAATAAAGGTTCACAGAGTAGTTAACGGAACCAAAAAAAGGTTCAAGGCGAAGGCGTATGGCGAAGGCTTGCATTACGCAGAAGGCTCTTTATTTACAAGAGAAAAAGTTTCAGTATATAGGATTATTTTTCATTGGTGGAAGAGAGGTGGTATGAAAACTGAGAAGGAAAATATTATACTCCAAAGGATTACAGTTTTTGGCAGGAGAAGCATTATGCTGTGAAGTATGTACCATACTGAAAATTATGGTAAAAGGGATTAGTGGATTTTTCAGAGTTATTTTCATATATAATGGACCATAATCCCATTATTACTATGTGTGAGTGAATTTTATAATAAGAGATCATCACTATGAAATAATTTTGGAGAAGTACGAAGAGATGGAAGAAGAGGATTCCACATAAGAAGAAATTTTTATGAAGAAATTACATGAATAGAAGTGGTTTGAAGAATAGAGGTTATGTGTAAGACATAGTGGTATACAGAAGATAAGACAATCCATGAATTAAGGGGAAGTAGTTTGCAGAAAAAGGGATTCGATAGAAGTGGATGTGGTATGTGAAGGAGGTATGCAGAATTAGAAGCAGTACATAGAGTAGAGGCAGTTCGTGGGAGAAGATCTATTTGCGTAGAATTCCGGGTACATGGTGTGCGGAGAAGAGATATAGTATGTCCAGGAGCTAGGACCATTCATGGAGGAGGCTGGTCAGTTCATGAAGGATTGAAAGAAGTTTATAACATCTTATGGGTAGAAAATAGATTAATTAATTTGAAAGATAAAATTTGTGGAAGCTCGTCAAGAAGCACAAAACATTGAATTACCCTATTTGTGCTAAGAGAGAGAAAACTTGATTGTGGATTGTTTTCCAAGTGCAACACGAGTGTAATTTTATATCCTACTCATTGTATTCCACATCAAAGTATTTATTTTTCTAGTGTATTGTGTGGGATTGAATTGTTTAAGTTCCATACGAATGATGTAGCTACTCTTATTAAGTAGATAACCTTATAAATATTGTGTTCTTATGGATGTGTGTTTTGATTGTGTTAAGTAGGGAAATTACTCTTTAATAGGAGGTGAATGTTTTTTCAAAAGGAAGGAAACATGAAAGAAAAATATATCAAGGATTTACCCCCTCCCCCTCTCAGTGATACTTGGATCCTGATTGGGGAGCTATACTTTAGGCCTTAGATAATGAAATATTTATTTGGTGTAGCCTAATATAAAAGATATGAGTGCTTGGAATTCAAGATTTTGAGGTACAATATTGGTATCCTATACTTAATAATATAATTTATTTGATATATGATCTTCATATTCATTCATATCTATGACTATTATGGAAGACATTGGCGTTGAGCTTGTTTTGTTGTCTACTAATGACTCTTGATATTACATTGAGTGTTCGATCAAAAATTATAATGAAATTCAATATGTTTCCCCTAAAATTTGGACTCTATAATTTCATATATAATTTATTTTTCATTGATGTGACATGATTTTATATTGTTCTTGAGATTGAATATTTAGTACCTTATAATGCTCAGGTCGATTATTACTTCTAGAGTGTGTCCATCACATCACAAAAGGGTGGTAACTATATAAAAAAATGAACATGGGATATCTGGGAATTTCAAGATGGAACTATGCATCGTGGGATAGGTGGAGTGATGGTGTATATTACTATTATTATTTTAGATGATCAGAGAGCATGTACAAAAGATTCCTTTCATATGGTAGAGCGATTCAACAATGTATTCCCTGTTGAAGTTTCTAAGATACATTATGATAGAGAGGTCACATTTTCTAAAGAACCAGTTTGAGGAGTGGAAAATGTATTTATTCCACATTATATGTTGGTACCAATTAATCTTCAATAAGAAATGATACATTTGAAAGATATACATACTAATGGTATTATATGACCTAATAATTCACCTTGGGGTTGAATCATCTGTTTTATTAATAGTGCGGACATAACCATCATGGTTTATGTAGATTACCAAAAACTGAATTAGAATATAGTGATGAACTGATATCCTTTACCTTGTATAGATGACCACTTTTACATGCTCCAAGAAGTGATAGCTTTCTCAGTAATTGATTTGAGTTTATACTATCTTAATGTATTATTTGGGACTTTTTATATATATAGTATACACCCATTTTAATTGTGTATTGTTTATATGAGTATATAGTAATACTATTCTGTCTGATGAACATGCTGACTATAATTATGGTAATGAGGAATCGAGGTTTCCACCCATATATGGATTATTTCACTGTGGTTTTCATGGATTATATCTTGGTGTACTCTCACAATCAACACAATGTTCCTAAAAACATAGACATTGTATTGATTACACTAAGAGAGAATAGGTTTTATTCTATGCTCATAGGATACCATCCATATATTGAAAAATTTCACTTACTCGGCCACATTATATCAAATTCATGAGTATTCCTTGACCTAGAGATTGTGAGAGTGATGTTTTCTTGGTATAATACTAAACATGTCTTTGACATGTGGAGTTTCATAGGAATAACCAGATATATAAGGGTTTTATACAACATTTATCATGTCATGTAGCACCTATATGAAGAATTAAAAAGAATGGTGTTAAATGTATATGGTCTAAACCATGTGATGAAGCCTTTATGGAGATGGAATGATGATTTAATTTAACATCAATTCTTATTATGAATGATATAGGTAGAGGATATAATGTTTATTGTGATGCATCATGAATTGGTATAGGATTAGTTCTAATGTTGGGAGTTTAATTTGTGGCATATGGGTATATATAATAGTGAAATAATGAGAAGAATTACCCAACTTATAACCTTGAACTAGTAGTTGTGGTTCATGACTTATGTTTCATGGGAAATTATCTGACTGGAGAGTGATTTGTTTGGTATATAGAGAAAGTATAAAAACCCATACGTTACATACATTTTTATTACTTCATAATTTAATCACACTTATTACAACATATAACAAAACCATGAAAGGACAGTATAGGTATAGAGTCTTTAGAAACTGGGAAACATAAACAACTGGTTCATAAAGCATCTACTTTGCCTCCCATTTATTTCATCATATATAGAATCCATTTTTGGCATATCCTAATTAATAACCTTCTTCCTGACCTGGGGAAATAAAACATAAAAAAGGGTGATCTCAAATGCTCAGTAAGGGTAAACAAAATAAATATCAATCACATCATATACATAAGAACATAACTTTTGGAAATCTTAACTAGAAAAAGGGATCATAATTTCATAACATGGGAAAAATCATTGTTGTGAAATTTAATCCCAATAATCATAACTTAAAACATGAAACTTTATGTCATAAACACATAATCATAGGGAATCATTTCTTATTAGTCAAGACTCATTTCCAAGACTATCTTAGTGGATAAAGTCCATTTCTGAATCGAGTTCACTACTCGTTTCATTCCTCTTTCACTAAACCGGTTTAAACTGTCGTTCCAGCCATGTCTATCTCATGAGATATAAAATCATTACCCAATAAATTGGAGGGATATATAGGTCCCACAAATCTCATAATGATACCATTCTTATGTGTGCCACAAAATCATAAACCATACATCATAGCATAACCCATGTAATAAAAATGGGAATCTTAAACATCGTGACATCATAAAACAATTCATATAACATAAAAGAATTCATAAAAATATTTCCATCACAACATAATCAAATCCATTTAATAATATGGATATAAATAGAACCCTATATTATCTTATATGGAAAATAATTTTGATCAAACTCTTGAACTCCATTCTTGAGGAAAATATCCTTTATACTTCAAAAACATTTTCGTTTCTTAACATGTCATAGAATTTTAAACTAAATAAGGTGATTGAAAATAAAATTTAAAACTTATAAAGTAATCTTCTTGAAAATAATTTTTTAAAAATCCATTCATGCCGTATAAGTTAAATTAACATTCTTCTCATACTTTTTTCGGAAAAGTCAAAAACTACCTCATACGAAAAACGACAATAGATTCCTTTCATATCTTTTACTAAAAACTCACCAAAGGGTAAAATTGGATATAAACTATTGTAGAAGGATAAAAATATTACTTATTGTGGAAACATGGATGTGGATGATAAAATAAATCCCCGTAAATACCAAAGTATAAACAATCTCGGATAAAAATGAGATTGTGATATTTTCCCTTACCTTAGGTCTGATTTGCTTCGTAAGTGTCTGAACCTCCTGTATAATGATTTAAATAATGTTATTGACTTATTCCAGAATCATACGTATTATAATGATATCATATATGGTCATATTCTTAGCTTCTTATTAGTAATATATCATTACTACTTGTTATTCAGGTGTTTATTACTTGTTGTTCTTATGCGTGTTTTGTCGAATAAATTTGTATTTTTTTTAGGTTATAGATACCTCATTTTAAGAATGGTATTAGTGTAATATATATCATATTCATTCATTCAATTCATTTATATAATCCTTATGCAATGAAGATCATGTAGAACGAGTCGCATCACATCGTGGAGACGGTATTTCGTACGTACGCAGGAGCGATGATATCGTTCCCATGATCATGGAATTGTATTGGAGTGTATGTATACTATTTCAGAATCAATATCACTTTACAATAATCATATATAGTCATTATTTACACCATTATACCCATCCATGTAAGGTGGTGGTGTAAAATAGTTTACACCACGGCGTGGAGACGGTATTCCGTACGTACGGACGCGCGGTGATTTCGTTTTCCGTAGGATGGATAGATGGTGAAATAAGGTTGTTTCATACTTATAATAACATATAAGTATATGATTGATACTGATTTTGTTACTTCATAATGAAACAACTAAATAAGAATAAGTGGAAGAAGAAATAAAGTTGAAAGAATCGGTAACGGACATTACCTCTTCTTTGAAGCGCTTCTTTGAGACCTCTTTTTAGGGCACTAAAATTGGTCTTTGATGAAGCCCAAGACCTCTAGGATGTCTCTAGGGAAGTGTAGAGGAGAAAGTGGCAGGTTTTGGCCTAGATAGAAGGCTCAACGTGGTGTGAGGAAGAGGGGGAGGAGGTTCCCTTTTATAAGGGAGGAGAGGGGCTCCTTTGGAAAAAATAAAAATATTATTTTATTATAAAGCCAAATTCGGTTTTAAATAGCTCCAAATTGATTTATTTAGAAGCTAAGGTGGGTATGGTTCGAAATAATCTCATCCAATAGAATTTAGACATTTTTAGGTTCCTATGATAACCTTATCATTTATATTTTACTTTAAGTTAGATAATTTTACTTTTACCGTGTCTTTTTTTGTTCTTACACTATAAGGTTAATAAACTTACTATAACAATCCAAACGAACCCCAAGTTTTTTATTATTAATATATATAACCTTATCTAATACATTTGGATGAACGTTATATTTTTATGAATAAACTAACAATTTATAATATAATATTTGTTTTAAAAACTATTTTATGTCAATTTTGACACTATTTAGTAATTGATTTTTGTGAAACTCATAACAGAATTATTAGTTAGAAAAAAGTTAATTAAATCAATAATAACATGACATAGTAACCTAGAAAATTAGTGTAATTCATAAAAAGTCCCAAATTACATTTATTTGGGTATTTATAACATGAATTATGTCAATATTTCATTAATATGATAATTACTGCATCATCTTTGTGTCATAAATAAATAAAAATATTTAATGTCTAAAAAGTAAAAATAAAATACCATTATGTAGGAAATCACTTTAGATTT
Organism: Viscum album; assembly: GCA_963277665.1. Lineage (NCBI taxonomy): Eukaryota > Viridiplantae > Streptophyta > Magnoliopsida > Santalales > Viscaceae > Viscum > Viscum album. The sequence continues at coordinate 1,797,823,284 of OY728120.1, forward strand.
CTAATGAATATTTATAGTTGAATTTATCTTATGCATAACCCTATATTAAAAATTCTTTAGTTATTAAATATTGATTTTAACTATTTTAACCCTTCTTTAAATAAATTGATAATAAATGTCCTAATCTAATCCATGTGGGCCTAAATGGTCATATGTTATTCCTAAGGTTGTTTGTGGTCGAATTAAACTTATCCAATAGAATTAGGACATGTGTTAGGGTAATAATAATATCATTTTTACCCTTAATTACCCTATTTACTTTTAACCGTGGTAAAAAAAAGTAAAAAGTTACTATTCACCAAAAATTATTTTCATCTCATTGAACCACATTTTAGTCCTTGATATTAACCATGTCTCCTGGATTTTCGAAATTCCACTCACAGAAGCCGTAAAATTAAGTTTTATGAAAAATTCAGTTTTTTTAACTACCACTTAGTGGTTTCACTATTCATCAAAAAATGATAGTTTCTAGAAAAATACCAAAAATTAGGCCTAAGCTATATTTGATATTATGAATTAAAAAATGATGTCTATTTTACCAAATTCAAAACACATCAGTTGCATTAATTTATTTAAAAATTAATTCTCGTCGTCAAAACAAATAGCGTGTTTTTAAGAAATAATAACTGTCAAAAGATTGACACTTATTTATGTTTGGTTTAAATGTGAAATTACATTAAATGACCAACATTGTATTAAATGTTAAAATTATATTCTTAATATACTTTAAAAACACTCAAATTAATAATTTATCACTATTAATTATTTCGATTAACAAAGTTGTTTTTAATTAAAATTTAGTAATTTTCACTATTCATCAGAATATGAAAGTTATCCGAAAAGTACCAAAATTTCACCCTAAGATAATTTCGATATTCTGAATCCAAAAATGAAGTCCATTTTTAAAAATAAAATTTTCACAATTTTAAAAGGTGGTTATTACTATTCATAACGGCTAGTTTTTATAATATTTTAATAGCATATCGTTGTTTAGTGAAACTCAGTATTGCGTACGATGCAAGCTATCGAGGAAGGTCGCGATTGCGTGTAAAGAAAGCCAAGCATGTTTTGTGTGTAGTGAAAGATTCCTTTGATGATTTATATAACATAAAAACAATATATTTCACATAAAAGTCTTGGGTGTTACATTATACCCCCCTTAAAATGAATTTTTCCCTCGAAATTTGTCAGTTTGTAACAAAAAAATGAGGATAGATCTCCCTCATCATATCCTCAAGTTCCCATGTAGCTTCTTCTAATTGGTGGTTCCTCCATAAAACATTCACCAAGCGAGTGTTCTTGTTTTGTAGGACTTTTTCACTACAATCCAGAATCTCTATCGGTTGTTCTTCATAAGAAAGATCTTGCTCCATGGGTACAACTTCTGAGCGGAGTACATGTAAAGCATCAGGTATGTAATTTCTCAGGAGAGATTCGGTGGAAGCGCTAATCGGTAAGATACCTTTCCAACACAATCCAGTATTTCAAAAGGACCTATATATCTAGGGCTCAACTTACCCTTCTTTCCAAATCTCATGACCCTCTTCCAGGGAGATATTCATAAGAACACTTTATCACCCACTTCAAACTCTAGGTCTTTTCTTCGGTTGTTTGCATAACTTTTCTGTTGACTCTGAGCTACTCTTATGTGTTATTGAATATATCGGACATTTTCTGCCATCTCATCAACAATATCAGGTCCTAATATCTTTCTTTCCACAACTTCATCCCAGCAAGTTGGAGTCCTGCATTTCTTTCCATAGAGAGCTTCATAAGGAGCCATCTGAATACTGGAGTGAAAGCTATTATTATAAGTAAATTCCACCACATGTAGGTGTTGATCCCAACAACCTTTGAAATCCATAGAGCAAGCCCTCAACATATCTTCTAGAGTTTGAATTGCTCTCTCAGACTGACCGTCTGTCTGAGGATGATAAGAAATGCTAAAACTGAACTCTATATCCAGAGTATGCTGAAGACTTCGCCAGAACATTGAGGTAAACCTTGGATCCCGATCAGATATAATAGAAAGCGTTACTCCATGCAATCTTACCACTTCCTTTACATATATCATGGCAAGCTGATCCAGAGAGAAATCCTCTCTAATAGCAATGAAGTGTGCAGACTTTGTAAGAAGATCAACTATGACCCAAATAGCATTATTGCCTTTGGATGTTTTAGGAAGTCCTGTGACAAAGTCCATAGCAATGTTTTCCCATTTCCATTTTGGTATGGGTAATGGTTGTAACATCCCCTTATACTTCTGTCTCGCAGCTTTAACTTGCTGACAAACCAAGCATCGAGAGACATATTCAGAAACATCTCTTTTCATGCCATCCTACCAAAAGTAATCTTTCATATCCCTATACATCTTCGTGCTTCAAGGATGAATAGAGAATGAAGAACTATGAGCCTCATCCAGCATCTCCTTCTTTAATTCTGGGATGGGAGGAACACAAACCCGATTCTTGAACCTTATTATCCCATCAAAATCAAGGATTAATTCAGGTACATTTCTCACCTTCTTTTGTAACTCTACATCTTCTTTATGTGCCTCTTTAATCTTCACATGTATAGATGGTTGAACATTCATTTGACAAAGATAAGATTTTTCCCCTTCCATTATAATTCCAAGATCCATCCTTTGTAAATCCATAAATATTGGATCTTTTGTGATCTTCATCATGGATAAACTGGCATGGTCTTGTTGACTTAATGCATAAGCCACCTTGTTTGCTTTCCCAGGGTGGTAATGGATTGAGCAGTCGTAATCCTTAATCAGCTCCAACCATCTTCTTTGGCGCATATTCAGCTCCTTTTGTGTGAAAATATACTTTAATCATTTATGATCAGCATAAATGTCAAACCTTTCTCCATAATGATAATGCCTCCAAATCTTTAATGCAAATATTACCACAGCTAACTCAAAATCATGAGTTGGGTAATTTTTCTCATGGAATTTAAACTATCTTGAGTCATAAGCTATCACCATATCATTTTTCATAAGAACACACCACAATCCCTTCTTGTATGCATCACTATAGATCACAAACCTTTCTCCACTACAAGGCAGTGTGAGCACAGGTGCAATGGATAACCTTATTTTCAACTCCTTGAAATTCTCTTCACATTCCTCCGTCCAAAAAAACTTAACACCTTTCCGAGTCAACCTGGTGAGTGGATTAGATAATCGTGAAAAATATTTCACAAAACATCGATAATATCCAGCCAAACCAAGAAAACATCGGATCTCAGTTACTGTTGTTGGTCTCGACCATCTTTCGATAACCTCTGTTTTTGCTGGATCCACAGATATCCCCTCTTTTGAGATTATGTGACCCAGAAATGAATCTTTTTGAAGCCAAAATTCATACTTGGTAAATTTGGCATAAAGCTTCTCTTTTCTCAGGGCCTTTAATATAATTCTCAAGTGATCTTCATGTACTTCCTTGATCTTTGAATATAGAAGAATATCATCTATAAAGACTACCACAAACTGATCAAGATAGTCTCAAAAGACACTATTCATCAGATCCATGAAGATAACAAGGGCATTAGTAAGACCAAATGGCATCACTATAAATTCATAGTGTCCATACCTTGTACGGAAAGTTGTATTTGGTATATCTTCCCTTTTGACCCTTAATTGATGATACACTGAACGAAGATCAATCTTGGAAAATTATTGAGATCCGCGTAGTTGGTCAAATAAGTCATCAATGCATGGGAGAGGATATTTGTTCTTGATAGTGATCTTGTTAAGTTATCGATAATAAATGTAGAGTCTCATTGATCCATATTTCTTCTTAACAAACAGAACAGGTGCTCCCCAAGGTGATGCACTAGGGCGTATGAATCCCTTATCAAGATTCTCTTGGAGTTGATTCTTCAATTCCTGCAATTCAATTGGGGCCATTCTATAAGGTGTCTTTGAAATAGGCAAAGCACCCGGTACGAGTTCTATTGAAAACTCCACATCACGATTTGGTGGAAGACCCGGGAATTCCTTTGGAAAGACATCATCAAACTCCCGTACAATGGCCATATTCTTAATCATGAGTTTCTCTCCAGCCATTTGAGAAAAATAACCCTCATTTAGTGGAATCAAGACCCATAAGATGGAAGAAATTTCCACTGGAAGGTTATGTTCATCCTTGCATCGATAGATGATCATAGATTGATCTAGAATATGAAATGTGACTTCCCTTATTTGGAAATTGATATGAGATCCATATAAAGAAATCCAATACATGCCAAGAATCACATCAAATTCCATTATAGGAAGGATCACAAGATTTACAGGAAGCACTTTCCTACAAACTTCAATCGGGTAAAAATTATAAACTTTTGATGCGACTGTTGTGCCATTAGGGGTTGTCATAGCTAACTCAACATATAATTGTTGAGGTAATATGGTGATAATCTTAGAAAATTCTTCAGAAATAAAAGAGTGGGTGGATCCAGAATCAAATAAAACCTTTTCTACTTTATAGTGGAAGGTAAGTGTACCTTTCACCACATCGTTATCGTACTCCACATCGCTGATAGAAATTGCATGTGACTTTCCTTTTTCTTTAGCCTTAAGTGTTTTTTGACGTCGACCATCATCATCAACCCTTGGATTTGGGCATTGATTGGAAAAATTCCATATCTCCTTGCACTTGAAACATTGAAGTGTAGTAGGTTCATTCTGTGTATCCCTTCCTTTGTTTGCATCATTAGAAATCTTCTTCCCATCATTGCGGCATTCAAATGCCCGATGACCTTCCTTTCCACATTTGAAACATTTACTTGTCCCTTTAAGACAACTCCATCCATGTTTCTTTCCACACTTTGAGCATAAGGGAAAGCTCATTTTCTTTTCAGTGTGCTCTTTAGATTTTCCTTTGAAATACATTTTCCTCTTCTTATCAAACCCATATGACTGATGGGTTACTCCAATCTCCATCTCAACTTTGAGATCACATCGAATGATATCCTCATTGCTATTGAAGTCCCTTTGGATAACGCCCTTCGATGACTTGGTTTTAAGCCATGAAAGAATCGATTGATCTTACTCTTAGGTTGGATAATAATTCCAGAAGCGTACCTTGCAAGTCTTATAAAATTTACTTCAAAGGTACTAACAGATTCATCATCCTTTTGCATAATTTCATGAAACTCTTTCTCCATCTTTGTTTGGAGAATACAAGGGAAGTACTTATTGAAAAATAAGTTCTTGAACTCTTCCCATTCCATGGACTCAATTTCATCCCATTGCCTCATATTCTTAATAAGATTCCACCATTGATCAGCATCTCCTTCCAAACGATACACTGCTAGGATGACTTTATCATGTTCAGAACATTGAAGAACTGAAAATATCTTTTCAGTAGTACTAATCCATAGTTCAGAAACTAATGGATCAGTAGACCCACTGAATGAAGGTGGACGCTGCCTCATGAAGGATTCAACAGAATGTTGGTCCTTCCTTTTCTCATTTGAAAGTCCTGTATGATTCATAGCTTGAGAAATTTGTGTGAGAAAGGTTACAAGATTTTGCATTCCAGCTCCCATAACGTTAGGTTTCTCAAAAGGACAATCATTTCATTTCCCGTCGCATTATTCATTAACACGGTTCCTTCGGGTTCCAGCCATTGACTAAAACCAAGAAGAATAGTGTGAGAAACTCTACTTATAATAGGAAAACCACATAATCAAGAATAAAATTTCAAACTTAAGTTCTTATCTTTGGTTATTAATGGCCATTTCTAAAACACTAAGATTGTGTTCTATTCTTATACTTATCCTTAGGGTTCTTACTAAGGCTTTCACATCCTAGTTTTCAAAGGTTCACTATACATTTCCTCTGATACCAACTATAAAGACCCATACTTTACATACATTGTTATTACTTCAGAATTGAAGCACAGTTATTACAACATATAACAAAACCAGGAAAGGACCATATAGGTATAGAGTCTTTAGAAACTGGGAAACATAAACAACTGGTTCATAAAGCATCTACTTTGCCTCCCATTTATTTCATCATATCTATTGTAACTTTTAGGCATATCCTACTTAATAACCTTCTTCCGGACCTGGGGAAATAAAACATACAAAAGGGTGAGCTCAAATGCTCAGTAAGGGTAAACAAAAGAAATATCAATCACATCATATACATAAGAATATAACTTTTGGAAATCTTAACCTGCAAAAGAGATCATAATTTTATAACATGGTATAAATCATTGTAGTTAAATTTAATACCAATAATCATAAATTAAAACATGAAACTTTTTGGAATACACAAATAATAATAGAGAATCATTTCTTATTAGTCAAAACTCATTTCCAAGACTATCTTAGTGGGAAAAGACCATTTCTGTACCGAGTTCACTCCTCATTTTAGTCCAGTTTCACTGAACCGGTTTAACCTTCCGTTCCAGCCATGTCTATATCATGAGATATAAAATCTTTACCCAATTAATTGTAGGTAGATATAGGTCCCATCCATCTCATAATGATACCATTCTTATGTGTGCCACAATATCATAAACCATACATAATAGCATAACCCATGTAATAAAAATGGGAATCTTAAACATCGTGACATCATAAAAAATTCATATAAGATAAAGGAATTCATAAAAATATTTCCATCACAACATAATCAAATCCATGTAATAATATGGATAGAAATAGAACCCTATATTATCTTAGATGGAAAATAATTTTGATAAAACTCTTGAACTCCATTCTTGAGGAAAATATACTTTCTACTTCAAAAACATTTTCCTTTCATAACATGTCATACAATTTTAAACTAAAATAAGTTGATTAAAATTTAACTTGAAAACTTGTAAAGGAATCTTCTTGAAAATAATGTTTTAAAAATACATTCATGCCATATAAGTTAAAAAAACATTCTTCTCTTACTTTTTTCAGAAAAGTCAAAAAGTACCTCGTATGAAAAACGACAAAAGATTCCTTTCATATCTTTTACTAAAAACTCACCGAAGGGTAAAATTGGATATAAACTATTTTAGAAGTATATAAATATTACATATTTAGGAAACATGGATGTGGATGATAAAATACACCCCAGTAAATACCAAAGTATAAACAATCTCGGATAAAAATGAGATTGTGATATTTTCCCTTACCTTAGGTCCAATTTGTTTCGTAAGTGTCTAAACCACTTGTATAATGATTTAAATAATGTTATAGACTTATTACAGAATCATATTTAATTTTATTATATCATATATGGTCATATTCTTAGCTTCTTATTAGAAATATTTCATTACTACTTTTTATTCGGGTGGTTATTACTTTTTGTTCTTATGCGTGTTTTGTAGAATAAATTCTTATTTTTCTTTTTAGGTTATAGATACCTCATTTCCAGAATGGTATTAGTGTGATATATGTCATATTCATTCATTCAAATCATTTATATAATCATTATGCAATGAAGATCATGTAGAACGAGTCGCATCACATCGTGGAGATGGTATTCCGTACGTACGCACAAGCGATGATATCATTCCCATGATCGTGGAATTGCATTGAAGTGTATGTATACTATTTAAGAATCAATATAACTTTAAAATAATCATATATAGTCATTATTTAAACCATTATACCCATCCAAGTAAGGTGGTGGTGGAAAATAGTTTACACCACGGCGTGGAGACGGTATTCCGTACGTACGCACGCACGGTGATTTCGTTTTCCGTAGGATGGATAGATGGTGAAATAGGGTTGTTTCATGATTATAATAAAATATCAGTATATGAGTGATACTGGTGTTATTACTTCCTAATGAAACAACTAAAGAAGAATAATTGGAAGAAGAAATAATGTTGAAAGAATCGGTAACGGACATTACCTCTTCTTTCAAGCGCTTCTTTGAGACCTCAATTTAGGGCAGTAAAATTGGTCTTTGAAGAAGACCAGGACCTCTAGGACGTCTATAGGGAAGTGGAGAGGAGAAATTTTCAGGGTTTTGCCAAGCCTGAAGGCTCAAAGTGGTGTCAGGAAGAGGGGGAGGAGGTTCCCTTTTATAAGGGAGGAGAGGGGCACCTTTGGAAAAACTAAAAATATTATTTTATTATAAAGCCAAATTCGGTTTTAAATAGCTCCAAATTGATTTATTTAGAAGCTAAGGTGGGGATGGGTCACAATACTCTCATCAAATAGAATTTATACAAGTTTAAGTTCCTATTTTAACCTTATCATTTATATTATACTTTAAGTTAGATAATTTTACTTTTACCGTGTCTTTTTGTGTTCTTACACTATAAGGTTAATAAACTTACTATAAAAATCCAAACGAACCCCAAGTTGTTTATTATTAATATATATGACCTTATATAAGTCATTTGGGCGAACCTTATATTTTTAGGAATAAACTAACAATTAATAATATAATATTTGTTTTAAAAACTATTTTATGTCAATTTTGACACTATTTAGTAATTGATTTTTGGGAAAATCATGACAGAATGATTAGTTCGAAAACAGTTACTTAAATCAATACTAACATGTCATAGTAACCTATAAAATTAGTGGAATTCATAAAAAGTCTCAAATTACATTTATTTGGGTATTTATAACATCAATTAGGTCAATATTTCATTAATAAGATAATTACTGCATCATCTTTGTGTCATAAATAAATTAAATTATTTAATGTCTAAAAATTACAAATAAAATATAATTATGTACGAAATCATTTTAGCTTTCTAATGAATATTTATGGTCTAATTTATCTTATGCATAACCCTATATTAAAAATTCTTTAATTATCAAACTTTTATTTTAACTATTTTAACCCTTCTTTAAATAAACTGATAATAAATTTCCTAATCTAATCCATGTGGGGATAAATGGTAGTATTTTATTCCTAAAGTTGTTTTGGGTTCAATTAAACTTATCCAATAGAATTAGGACATGTGTAAGGGTAATAATAGTATCATTTTTACCCTTAATTACCCTATTTACTCTTAACCGTGGTAAAAAAAGTAAGAAGTTACTATTTAAAAAAAATTATTTTCATCTCATTGAACCACATTTTAGTCCTTGATATTAACCGTGTCTCTCAGATTTTCGAAATTCCATTCACAAAAGCGGTAAAATTACATTTTATGAAAAATTTAGTTTTGTTAACTACTACTTAGTGGTTTTACTATTCATCAAAAAATGAAAGATTCCATCAAAATACCAAAATTGATGTCTATTTTACCAAATTAAAAACAAATCAGTTGCATTAATTTACTTAAAAATTAATTATCATCATCAAGACAAATAGCGTGTTTTTAAAAGATAATTACTATCAAAAGATTGACACTTGTTTATGTTTGGTTTAAATGTGAAATTACAATCAATGACCAAAATTGTATTAAATGGTAAAAGTATATTCTAAATATACTTTAAAACCACTCAAATTAATAATTTATCACTATTAATTATTTCTATTAACAAAGTTGTTTTTAATTAAAATTTAGTAATTTTCACTATTCATCGGAATATGAAAGTTATCCGAAAAGTACCAAAATTTCACCCTAAGTTAATTTCGATATTCCAAATCCAAAAATGAAGACCATTTTGAAAAATAAAATTTACACAATTTTAAAAGGTGGTTTTTACTATTAATAACGGCTACTTTTAATAATATTTTAATAGCATATCGTTGTTTAGTGAAACTCAGTATTGCGTATGATGCAAGCTATCGAGGAAGGTCGTGATTGCGTGTAAATCAAGCCAAGCAAGTGTTGTGTGTTGTGAAAGATTTCTTTGATTATTTATATAACATAAAAACAAAATATTTCTCATTAAAGTCTCGGGTGTTACAGAAACAATGTCTAAAATACATATTCACTAATCATGAATTGAATGTATGACAATGATGTTGGGTTGGAATCCTAAATAAATTCTACATTGAGCTTGATTATACACTTGGGAAATTTTATGGAGTAACATATTCTCTATGAAATAAGACTAAAACACATGTTTTTCAAGAGGATTGTAGTGAGTAGTAGTTGATAGATTTTTTATGATATTCCCATGGAGGTGTCAGACCATTAGGGGTAGCTTGTAATCGCATCATTATTAGTTGTATCATCACTTTTTTATGGAGTGAAGATGGGGTAGATTTTATATCTTGAGGTATTAATCCAAAGGGACAACATTTCTTTTGAGGACATACCTCCTTGTTAGATCATTAATTTGGATGACATCTTATTATTTCATGGGATTGTATGGGTGTCTGCATACATTTGCGAGTTTCATGTTTCCTTCACGGATCTACACATTGTTCTTACCAATATTCACCATGGACTATGACACCATTATTCATATCTATGTTTGAAAAGAAATATTGAAGGTTTTTTACTCGATGTCCAAATTGTTAGGAGGGGATGAAAAACACCACTACACATATATACTTTTACAACAATTTCCCATACCTGAGTGGAAATGGGATGATGTTACTATTGATGTCATGATGGGTTTTCCTTGGTCACCATGAGGCTGTGACACAAAATGGGTTATTATGGGATGGAAGATGAAGGTCTCCCATTTGCAGCATATTAGGGAGACCTTCTCACTAGAGTAATAAAGTAGACATTATATCAGTGAAATTACCAGTATTTATTGGGTGACTCATACTGTCATATTGGATAGGTACACTATTTTTATTGCATTGCATTTATGTTTGGGGTTGTATATGTAAATGGGTTTAAATGTACTATTGAGTACAACCTATTACCCACAAACTGATGGTCAATCCAAATATACAATTCTGGTTTTGAAGGACATGCTCTGAGAATGCATCGTTGATATTGAAGTATTAGTGTAGAAACTTATAAATCCATCATAATTCAAAAAAGGCATCAAATATAAAATACATAAGAAATATTAGGAGGATATATACATTAGGAGGTTATATTTACCCATTTTATTGTTAGAGGTAGGAGATGAAGCACTACTGGGTCATTGTCTAGTTTAGGAGACATCCGAGTTGGTAAAAAATACTAGGATTCTTATAGATATAGCAAAATCTTTGAAGAATTCCTAATCCATTCATTTCCACTAATATATATAGTTTTTAGTGAGAGATTTTGTTTTCTAAATTTTTTTCCTTTTCTGGTTCGTCAATGGATTAGAAGGTAGGGTAAGATATCACCTCAATTCTTCACACCATTTGATGTTCTGTTGAGGTTTGTATTAGTTTATTATTATATATAAATCTATAAAAGATACATGGATATGAACAAAAAATATCATGATTCATAGTTATGTTATTATAATTCATATCCATTATATTTCATTCATCCTGATGTGATTGAGTTGGATGTTTATTCTTTTTTTAGGAGTATCCTATACATATTCTGGATCATAGAATTAAGGATATATGATGAAGGTAAATTCATCTAGTATGACTTATATTGGTTAAAATTTGTGAATATTAAGTGACTTAGGAGGGAGTGGTCGGTATATCTTCACAATGGCATGAATTGTTATCAAATGATTTACTTGTACCCTCCGAATTCTAACTCAAGGATGAGTTTTTTTTTATGGAGGGGTTGTTGTAAGATCATATATTTAAGAGAAGTATTAATTAATTAAAATTTTAACTAAAATTATATTTTTACTCAAATAAAATTGATTACAGGACCAATGAAGGGTTTAGGAGAATTTGGGTCTTGTTAAATGCTTGAAGATTTAGTTTTTAGAGAAACATATTGAGGATTATTTTTCGTGAACTATTAATAGTTACCATGTGACTAAGACATGAAACCCATTTTTATAGCTACATGGTTTGGAAAATCATGAGAGGTAGGTCGCATGGTCATGAAAAATGGTGCATGGTTTTTGAAGAGGTAATCTATATAGTGTGAATATGGTTTGTATAACTATGTGATAATAGTACAAGGGGTGTGCACGAAGGAATAATTATATCACATGGTTGGTGAAATGTTTTTCCAAAAATCCTTCCAAACCATGATCCATTTACAAATTGGGTCAAATTATAGTTTTTCATTTCATTTTTAATGATCCCTCCCCCATATCTTCTCCACTCAATACACATCACTCTCTCATTCTACTAGAGAGATCCCTTATCCTCCAACATATAATTTAATCTTCTTACCACATACAACATCATTTTTTAATACACTTCATATCATTTTATATCTCCATATATTTTATTTAATAATACTCCCTCATTTATTCATCTGTCATTCCATATCGATTTTTGTAGCCGTGTGAGATAATATCCCTTATTTTCTGGTAATTTTTCTATTTTTTTATTTCTCCAATTAAATCATGATTCTAAAGCTGATATCAGAAAAGCATTCATATACTAGTATATGATTGGTGGTCTATTATATATACTTTAATGGTTCGATGTTTATTAATTATAATATTTTACTACGCACCAAAACTTCCATGAATCGCCTCTAAAATGAGTTTTCTTCTAATAAAATGTATATTCCCAGATGATATAATATCTTCAACCCTTCATGTTTTTTTATTTTTTTTACCATAACTTGTACTACCCCTTTGGGTTAGTTTATTTTATGCGTTGACAATTATGACATTACTATATCACCAAACCGGCTCATAAGGTGGGTTTGAAATGAAATTTGTATATTATGACTAAATTGAAATAAATGAGATGTTAAATGAAAATAATCACCTGTGAATAGAAATGCCTGAAAAATATCATATCTTAGATTTTGGATTATTCCCATGACTAAGAGTGATCCAAGGTAAATGTTTAATTAGAATTATAGTTTTTATTCATGATTATTTAAGATAATTGTTTTGTTGTAATTACAAGATTTTCTATCTTAATAAAAATTAATTTTATTCTCTTATGGTTATTTTTGGGATTTAAATGATTTTTATTATTTCATCCCCATTTGGTTGAAAAATTAATTGAAATAATTTGTACAATAATATTCAACCAAATTATTTCTCTTTAGTGAGAAATAGTTTTCTTCAATTACCACATAAAATACATTGTTTTAAGAATGTTTTTAGATAAATTAAAATTATTTTTCAATGTAAATTTAAACTATGTTTTATGTTTTTACAATAGTATAAAAACGAAAATGTTTTAATTATTCCTATATGATTTATATTTTACATTTTAAAGATAGTGATAAAAATGATTTCTTTTAACATTTAGGGATTGACTATATTTTACAACAACCGTAGTCATTATTCATTAGTAATATTCCTCAACAAGTTTCCATGTTTTCATATAAAATAATATTTATATTTTTCATGGAATTTTTAGTTCTGAAATAATTTGAATGTAAATTTATATTTCAAATATATTTCCAAATAAAATGTTAAATTTATTTATAAGGGCATTTTATTATCTATTTTAAACCCCATTATATATCCTTAATATTTACCAAGGATATGATATAATGATTCCATTCACATTATTTCGTTGGAATGTTGTTGTTTCTATTGTTTTATTTTTTGAATTTGGAAAATATTAGCATTCTATATGAATGTTTTTGAAATATTTATGTTTACTAAAAGGAATGTTTACTATGTATTGTATTTATTATTCACTCCTTTCTTATGATGAATGAATTGGAATTTGAAAGTGATTGTTGGGGCCTGATATAAGATATCCCATCGATGTATCTATAGGCCTCATGTGGAAAACAATATTTATTATTTTGATTATGACTTACCTAATTAAGTATGATCTCACCACTTGTGGATATAATAAACAAGGATATGTTAGGTACTACTGAGATTGGATGTGGTGGTGGATGGGGGGGGGAAATCAGTTATAGCCCATTTTTATGAATAATTTCAGTATTAAATTATACCAACTAAACATATTATACTTATTCATCAACTCAACATATTCTCATTGTCTCACTTAATATGGAATGATAATTAATGGGAGATCAACAGATAACATATTAAGTGGTTCGTTAAAAAATAATAATCCATGCCATATTTGTTAGAAATACAAATATGGATTCTTCTCTATAAATATATTATCATTTATAGTGGTAATAGAGTTATATGGAGAGTGATTGATTATACTTCAAAAGTATCCTTTTCTTAATTGAAACTAGTAAAAAACTAGTAATAATTTATCTTGTTTTTTGTTGTTCTAAAAAAACCTATAACTATTCATGCATGATTGGTTACATGCCCCACCCATTATTCCTCTACATGGATAGTTATACACCATATTCATGATAATATCTAAAAATTATTTAGATAACTAATCTTGAAGTTCATTTCTATCAATGATTTTCCAGTAGATGAAAGAACTGATTATTTTTCTGATGATCCTCTTTGATTTTCCTATATGAACATGAATCTCATTATACACCTTTAGTATCATAATAAATTCATTTTAAATTTTAATTAGTATCCAAAATCAAACTAGTTCAAGGGAGATAAAAATATTCTAAGATTTTGAATAATACTCAGGCATATCTCCTATAGGGACTCTTGGAATGATCTTATTTTCTCTCCAGAATATAATGTATTGGTATCCTATAATGATATTATAAGGTATACTTCAGTTCTAAAAAATCTATAGGATATTTGATTCAAGTGTTAAATCTTTTTATAGGAATGAAAGAATTTATTGTTTTTTCATCTCATTATTTTTAATTCAAAATATCTTTAGTAATTCAAAACCCGTCATGATTCTCAGCATTCAAAACAATTTAAATGAAGTGATTTTTTTTGAATTACCTTTCCTTTATAATCCTTAAAAACATATGTTAATGGTTCAAGAATGGATGTTTTATTTTTTTCGTAGTATATTATAGTCATTATATGATGAATACATAATGGAGTGGCTAGTGGTGTTGATTCATTGGATATCATGATTGACAAATCATCCATGTAATTCCATAGGTTGTTTTAGTTTCTTTTATTATTAATGGCATTGAAAAAGTGTGATGTTTTTATATTTAATAATTCAAGTAAAGAATTTAAAGACATAGTTTCATTAATTATAATTATTTTTTAACTGATAATAAGCTCAATGATATTTTTTAATGGTTTTGAAGAACTAACACATTGTCTATAATATGATTTAAGAGTTTGAAGGATTTTAATGACCAAAAAAAATAATATGTTGTATGATGACTGTTTGAGAATATAAGCTTGAGAAAACATTGGGGGAGAATATTTGAAATAATTATTATTTGAAGAAGTGGAATTACAAAGTCCACAAAAAAAATCAATTTTTTCTTGAATATTTTTAATTGTGAAGTCTATGAGAAATAAAATTATTTTTTGTATAAAAAATATTTTATTATTTGGTATTTAATGTTTTTTAAAAATTAAAAAAAAATATTTATACATGAAAAAATAAAAAAATGTGGCCAACTGCAGCCATCCAAGGAGAGACATATCAACCATATATAGAAGAAATTTTGACCACACATTTGTTATCCCATGAAAGGGTATCGACAATGGTTGGATTTTTATGATCAAGAAGTAATAAACATGTTCATAGGGTTTTGTTCCATAATCGTGTAGGGAATCATGCTGGTGGAAGGTTCCAGCACAGGTCAGTGACAAAGGAAACCATAAGCGGAATCTATTACTCACAACTGACCACTGAAAGCTATAATATTACATATTAAGTGGAGGGAATAAACCATGAAGTTCAATGTTGGATTGCTTTATAATTTGAGTACTATTTATACTTCTTAATGACATATGTTAATAACACTAGACCCCAAATATGATTCATCTATGTTATATGATTGAGACATAGATCATTTTCAACCACCTATATTAAAATCATCTTTAGAATAGGGATTTTAAGCATTGTTACATTGTTGAAAATCAAACACCATGAATGGGATTCCGAATAATTATGGGAATCTAGAATATGGATATGTATAGATTTCCAAAAATAATAATTTTTTTTGAGGTTTGAGACAATTTATTAAGATTATACAATGTGATTCATGCATGTTATTTGTGAAGATGAATATGAAATCGCTATGTAATAGAGATTTCAATTTGTGGTTACATGTAATGTTTTAGAATGATAGTTCTATTAAATCTATACATAATGTTTGGGAAAGTAATTATGTGATACATACTATATGTGAGAATGATAAATCTTGTGATCGATGGAAAATTCACCAAGGTAGGAATATTGTATACGAACTAAGTATAAGAGACGCTTTATCAATAAAGATCAATGATTTGTATTTAATCAAATATATAAAGAAAACTTCAAAGAGATAATATTTAATTCATTATGACATTTTAATTTATAGAATGTATTATTTAAATTCAATTCTATTTTTGGAGTGATGTAAAATATTTTTTACAGCAAAAACTATTGATAGACATACCATATATTGTTGGATTATCATCAGTTAACCACATAAAACATAACCTAAAAATTCATGGTTAATACTTAGTTAATTTTTACTCCTGAGTTATCAGAGAAATGATTATTGGTAGTGGGAGATTTTTTTTATATTTGAGTTCCATAGAGTTTTTCTTTCATTTCACTAAGGATAAAATTTTGAGGAAAAAATAATATTTTTTCTTTATTGATGAGATTTTTTAAAGTATGCAATGTGTAAATTTATTTTCTATATATATACATACCAATTAAAATTAGAGAATTTTGTAATTTAATAAATTTATTTCTATGAAATATCAATTACTTGAAAAAGAAGAAATTTTTTTGAAGAATCATTGCATGATTCATAATGTAAGTGAGCTAATAGTACATGGAAAGTTATATATTTTATTATATGTTCATATTATGTTCATGGAAATAAGTTTACATGCATTACTAGAAATATTTAGTGGATAAGTAAAACAATATCATAATGAAATAATTGATAATTCCATGTAATGATCATGATTTCAGGAATAATATGAGTTGTTAATATTGAATAAATTTTTTGGATCACTTAAAAAATTATAAAGTATGATAAGTTTTTTCATAGGAAAGAGAAAATTCATACAAAAGAAATAGTCTGAAAAAGTAATATATGATCATTCAATAAAGATAATATTATGTTAATAATGAAGCTATAAGATACGTTTAGGTGAAAAAAATAATTTCCATGTATTAAATAATAAAATAATAATAATATCATTCAAGATCTATTGTTAATGAGTTTGAAGACCAAAAAGGTTATTCCAAGATATTGTTGAGTATCATAATGTTTCACATGAGCTGAGAAGATCCTTTATACTTGTGGGGGATGATCACTATAAATATGAAGGTGAACATTCAAATATAATACCCACATATATAAGAAGGATACTTTCACTGGGTCTTGAATCCATTAACTATAATGGAATGAGGCCAGGTTGTCTAACCAAGAAAAGATAAGAGAATATTATTGGTGTGTCTAATAAATCATGGTAGAAGAGTTGGTTTGTAGGGGTATAAATAGGATGAAATGTAATATTGATGAATAGGGTTTCTAAAAAATTTATCTCTTATCCATTATATTAGTTAGAAGATTATATTGTATAATACATGTTGGGGTTCCCAACCAATAGGGAAAAGAATGGATCTTTATAAAAAAAATTAAATAATATGTGTTGTGTTCTCTATTATTTTTTTTCATATGATGTGAGGTTTTGAGATTTTATTGAGTGGATTGAGAACATTAAATTTTCCAAGATATTAAATTTAAATAAATATAATTCTTAAAATGAAACTATAGCTTCACCACTATCAATGGTCAATCTATCATAGAGATCTAAAATTTATATCATAAAATAAATCCCTCATAAGGATATAATAAGAATTATGAGACTTGGAGAATCTTATCTCAATAAATAAGTCATGTTTCCCATATTATAGGGGAATAATTATCACAGCTAGAGGGGTAGGCATCCACTCTACCTCAAATCACTTGTACAACAAGTGAGAGATGTTACACCAATGTGGCTTCTACTACAACAGACCCAAGATTGACGTACAAGGACATTACATTAATTTTGCGGAATACTTAATACATAAAAAACCAAATTCCCAAATATTGTATTAGTTTAGTGTCTTTAGAAACTCGAAACATAGTCTTCTAATCATGGTGAAAGATCTTCACAATCTCCCATTAAGATCATCCCCTATTGTTTTCTTACCTAAAACCATTCTTTAAATCCTGGGGAAAAGCAAAATATAAAGGGTGAGATCAAATTCTCAGTAAGGGTAAGCATGGATAAAATAAAAAAACATATACATTTCAACTTAAAAATATGAACATAATGTTTAAACATAAAAATCGTGAGTCGTGAAATAAATCATGGTAGTATGTAAGTCATAGATCACAAAGGAACATTAATAATGATAAAATAGCATGAGAATAAAACATGTAATAATGGAAAGTCATCAAGGACAATATATTATTACAATAGTATCCAAGGCAATGCTTCCAAGACCATCATAGTGGACGAAGTCCATTACTGAACCGGGTTTACTTGTCGTTTCAGCCCTATATTACTGAACCAGATTTACTTTCCATTACATCCATGTTTATCTCATGAGATATAAATCATTACCAAATGAATTGGATGGAGATATATGTTCCACCGATCTCAAAATCAAATAATTATTTTTTGTTCCACAAAATAAACGTAAATAATTTATGATAACCCAACGAATAAAATGGGTTTCATAAGCATCATCCCATCATAACATAATCCATATAAAAAAATGGATATAATTTCATTATAAATAAAATAAAAACATGTAAATAATAGAGACATTATACTTGAAACATTACCGTATAAAATAATGTCATAATAGATGGAAATTTTGTTTTATAAAACACTTGAAATGAATTCTTGAGGAAAATATCTGTTCCTATTTCAAATCAATTTCTTTTCTCAAAAAGACGTCAGATTTTAAAAGAAAATAATTTTCTTGAAAATAATCATGATATCTTATAGAGGAATCATTATGTAAAAAGGCATTATGAAATTGTAAAAATAATTACATGATGTATAAGTTTAAAAAACATTCTCCTCATACTTTTTCTGGAAAAGTGAAAAAGCACCTCGTATGGTAAACAAAAGAATGATTCCTTCCATACCGCATAGTAAAAGTAAAAAATGATTAAACATGACATTAAAAATTCATGGAATAATAGTAAAACTTTGAAAAAATATTTTTTATATAACATGGAAATGGATGATCAATATAACCCCTGTAAATACTTACGAATAAATAATCTCAGATAGGAACAAGATTGGAATAATTATCCCTTACATTAGGTCCAATTTCATTGTACATATCCGAACCTTATGTATAATGATTTAAATAATTTCATTGACTTATTCAAGAATCATATTCATTTTTATGATGTCATATATGGTCATATTCTTATCGGTTTATTGGTAACATTTCATTGTTACTCATTATTCGGGAGTTAACTACTTTATGTTATTATAAATGTTTTTTCGAATAAATTGTTATTACTTTATTTAGGTTATAAATATATCATTTTCAGAATTTTATTAGAATAATATATATCAAATTAATTCATTCAATTCATTTATATAATCATTATTCAATTAATATCATGTAGAACAAATCACATCACATCGTGGAGACGGTAGACCGTACGTACGCATGAGCGACAATATCATTCCCATGATTGTGGAATTGTATTAAAGTTCATAGAGTATGATATTTTAGAATCATTATAATTTTAAAATAATCACATATAGTTATTTATTATATAATTATACACAACCAAGTATGTTAGTGATGAAAAATAGATTACACCAAGGCGTGGAGACGGTAAGTAGTACGTACGCACATGTGGTGATTTTATTTTTCATGGGATGGATGAAAGATGTAATATGGTAGTTTCATATTCATAATAACATATCAGTATATAATTTATACTAGAGATATTACTTAGTAATGAAACAACTCATATAGAGGAAGTAGAAGAAGAAATAAGTTTGAAAGATTCAGTAAAGGATATTACCTCTTCTTCGACGTGCCTCTTCCAAACCTCCTCTTAGGACACTAAATATGGTCTTTGAAGAAGAACATGACCTCTAGTATGTTTCTGGGGAAGTGGATATGGTAAATGGATAGGTTTTGGCCAAGTTTGAAAGCTCAAAATAGAGTAAAGAGAAGAGGTAGGAGGTTCCCTTTTATAAGAGAGGAGATGGGTACTTTTGGAAACCTCCAAAATATTAATTTATAATAAACTAAAAACCCACATAAAAACCTCAAAAAATGATTAAAATTAGAATATGATATGATATAGGGTTCTAATATCATCAACCAATAAAATTAAAACATGATTGTAATTTATTTTAAACCTTATCATTTTGATCTACCGTTAGTTAATCTATTTAATTTTTTTATGGTAATAATATTCTAAATTTTATGATGTTATAAATACATACTTATGTATTGTGAATTATATATAATTAGAGATATTATTAAATTTTATAACATACAATTATCAATTTATATTTTTTAAATATTTTTCTGGGCTTTAAACAATTTAATAATATGTTATTTTTATAAAATATCAATAGTGTCATTTTTGACACAATTCATTTATTTCAATTTAAATAAAATCCACATAGAAGATATATTCAAACCAAAATATTTAATGGTGTCCTAAAATGTTATATTAATCTATAAAATTCTTAGAGAACATTAATTTGATCATATAATATTTATTTTATATGTTTAAAATCTATTATTTGACATTTATCTAAATAAAATTATTACTACAACATTTTTGTATAATTATTTAATATAATTATTTCTTGCATAAAAATTAAAAATAAAATACTATAATGAAGATAAATATAATAGATTTACTAATAATACTTTTAGTCGAATTTATCATCTAAAACGCCCAAACTTTTAAAATGTTATGTTTATTAAATTATTAAGGTGGCAACTTTGACATAATTTAAAATTAAATAATATAAATGTTGTAATCTGTGTTATAAGGATCCAAACTATCCACAGGTCAACACTTGGATGCTTATGGTGAATATATACTCGACCAATAATTTTTGGTTAAGTTTTTGGTCCTTTTGATGAGTATTATTATTTTAATAAAAACTATATTATTTATTTTTCACTAAATAAATAATTTATGCATCATTAATGTATAAGCTATTAAGGAAATTATATATTTCTTAAAAATTAAAAATAAATTACCATGTTAAATAAAAAAAATTAGCTTCAAAATTAGTATTTATAATCGAATTTATATTCTGTACAACCTTATATTAAAAATACTTTAATTATTTAATGTTTGAGTGAGACATATTTCACTTTCCTTTAAATGAAATAAATTAAATGTCTCAATCTCATCCAAGTGGGTTCCAATAGATATCATTTCGACCAAATTATATTTTAGAACTAGACATAATCATCCAATTATATTATAAAAAGTGTTAGGGTAATATTATAATAATATTTTTACCCTTAATTTACTAATCTACCCTTAATTGTGGTAAATAAAATTTATCGTAGTTACTATTTATAATGTCTAAAAATAAAATTATCCTATTAAAATAATTTCTATATACTAATTCCAAATATGGAATCAATTTTTCGAAATTCAATATATTGAATTTGCAGTAATTAATTTAAAATTAATCCCATTGTCGAAAAAAATGGGTTTTTGTTTAAAACATTGCAAAAGATTAAAATATTTTTACCTATGAATTCAATGTAAAATTAATGACAGTGAAAGAAATTATATTAAATGGTAAAAATGTATTCTATTTATACTTTAAATCAGTAAATATTATAATTTAACCATATAAATTATCTCAATGAAAAAAGATGTTTTTAATTAAAAATTATCGTATTTTTACTATACATCCAAATATGATGGTTATCAAAAAAATATAAAAAATTTATCCAAAGTAAATTTTTATATTCTGATTCAAATGAATTAGTTTATTTTTCCAAATTTTACTTATAAACTTGTCAAAAATTAGATTTAAAATGGGTGCTCCATCAAAAGACCGAAAAACTGCATTTTTTAAAAAATAGCTCTTTTATCAAAAAAATTTATTTTGTTCTCATACCGTTATCTCGAAAATGTGTAGGATGAGTGATAATGTTATAAAATATAAAATTTGGTAAATAATATTCATAATGGCTAGTTCATAATAATAATATATAGTTGTATAGCGAAACTCAGTATTGCGTACCATGTAAGCTATCGAGGAAGGTCACTTTTGCCTGTATCACAAGCCAAATCAGTGTTTCGTGTAGTGAAATATTCCTTTGGTGATGTGTATGACATAATCCAAATGTATTTCATTTATACATTGAACAAAATCTATACTCAATTTCGTGTAGAATTATTTCTAGAAAACAAACTTGAAATTATGTGTAACACGAGTCTAGAATAGTGTAGCGTATACTGAATGCTAATACGGTGTTGCGTATAGTGCAATATAATCTTGGTGTAGCGTAAAATACAAGACATAAAATAAATTAAAAATCATATTTCTCATAAAATCTTGGGGTGTTAAATTCTACCCCCCTTAAAATGAATTTCTCCCTCGAAATTCTTCGGGGTTATAAATAGTTTACTATTAAAAAGTTTCTTTCATAGAAACCCACATTTTAAAGAGGAATACTAAAACTTAATTTAAAAATATTGCTAAAAATATAATAGTTACCAAAATTAACTCATCACTAGGTTTCCACATAAGTGAAAACATGGATATGGAAGATAAATCTAACCATGATGTTCTGATGGAGAGTGATTGAGAACAAAGCTATGAAAAATCCGACAATCACAAAGCCATAAATTTGTGATGATCTAAGGTACCATCTGATTCATCGGATAATAAGGTACTAGGATAACATTTTGGTTTTCAAGATATTTTCCCTATATTTGAAGAATTTTTCATGAGAATAAATAATTACTTGATTTTGGTAAAATATCACTTTTGTTCATACCTTGATCAATTTCCACTCCATCTCTTTGTTAAATAAATGAAGTTGAATTTTTCAATATTGATGTGTTATAAGATCATGTGATAGAATGATATTTCATTCCATCTGTCTTAACAAAATGTTAGCACATGTAATCAAAAATTCATAAGTTCATCTATGGTGAGATTAATCGTATATGGTTACATAAATGGACTTATACTTCGTTTATCATACTTCTTAATAAAATAAAAATAATTTTTACTAAACAGGGACTTCCTGTAGGCCAGTGGTAGGCAATAAAGGCCTGTCGCACTTTGGTTGTGGGTTCGATTCCTGCATCCTTGTCTGAAATGACAGGTTTTCACCTATCCTGCATGTTGTCCTTTTTATAAAACTACACTATTATAACATTCGAAAAATAATATCGAAAAAAATTTGTAGCCTTAAACAATACTATCTGATGTCCAACTTAATCCATTCCAATATTTCGGCTTATCCAAAATACTTTTTTCCAATCTCATAGTATAAATAAAATGATTACTAGAAAGTACATATACCAAGCATTAAATAACATCATTTATCCCCCATATATCATAAGATATATCTTGTTGGTCACATTCTAAAAAAATGAATTCCTTAAACATCTATTCCTTTGAAACATGAATTACCATAGAATCTTAGTGAAAACATGAATGTTATCAAAAATTAACTCTTTCCACATACCCAAATCCCAAAATTTCAATATACTCAAACCATGATATCACTTTGTCCTTATATCAGTCATGAGCTCGTTAATATTATCAAACATTTCATTATCTCTTTATCCCTTCATTATGCGCTTATTAGGTACTTTCTAAAAATATATGAATAACCTTTCATGGTTACCAGTACCATTCAACATATACTTTCAAAATCATATGTAAATTCAATAGTGTAACAATCCTGAGATGTTTCATTATTCCATAGTAACCTGAAATTACTTATACAACATTACTCTTGATAAACATGCAATTATTCCACTACCTTCTTAAAACATTGATAGAGCTTCATCATTTTATTCCTCAACACTTGTTTCATCTCAAATATAATTTGTATTCTCTTCATCATCATCAACATAAATACTACCCATACTAACATGCTGATTCTCTTCATGAGATTTTTTCTTAGGGAATTGGTTTGAATAATGCTCATACATTCCATAGTTAAAACATTTAACCATTGTTGATGTCTTAGAAATACCATTATCCTTGTCCATGGTGTTATCTTTACATTTTCCTTTGTAATTACTGGATTTGTGTCCTTATTTTACACACCCAAATCATTGTCCAATTCTTTTAAAACATTCTCCCTGATGCCTCTTCCCACATGATTTACATGAGGGAAATTCAACTTTATTTCCTCTATGATCATCACGAAACCTCTCCTTTCTCTTATTATATTAGTTAGGAAACATACCAACGTTTAGATTATTGATCATATTATGAGATTTATGATTAGGAATAATAATGATGCTTAACCTTCCAAATCCCATTTCATTTGGTGTCTCATAAATAATATCATTCCATTTTCCATCATATTCTTCATTAACACGAATCTTCATGTTTCTAGCCATTTCCTAAAACCCAAATAGAATAGTGTGAGTGGAAAAAATTATGAAAAAAACAGAATCAAGGAGGAGTAATTTAAATCTCTAACATATTAGGTTTAATCGTAGGTCATTCATGATCATTATCATAATTCTAGGATTGTAACCTATATATATACTTAACCTTACAAACATCCCTAGATATGCCATAGATATATCTATAGGGATCTCACTAAAGTTTTCACATACTAGTTTCCAAAGGTTAACTAAACCTTTTCTCACTAACTATAACAGACCCAAGCTTGATGTACATGGACATTACATTACGTTTGCGGAATACTTAATACATAAAAAAACGAATTCCAAAAGACTGTATTAGTTTAGTGTCTTTGGAAACTCAGAACATGATATTATAATCATGGTGAAAGATATTCAACATCTCCCATAATGATCGTGCCCTTTTCTTTTCCTACCTAAAACCTTTATTTAAATCCTGGAGAAAAGAAAACACATAAAGGGTGAGATCAAATGATTAGTATGGGTAAGCATGGAGAAAATAAAAAAACATAAACATTTGAACATAAAAAACATGAACATATAGTTTAAGCATCAAAATCTTGAGTCGGGAAACAAATCATGGCAGTATGTAAGGCATAGATCACAAAGGAACATTAATCATGATAAAATAACATGGGAATAAAACATGTACTTTTTGAAAACCATTAACCACATGATATGATTTCCATAGTAGCCCTGACATTGCTTCCAAGACCATCATAGTGGACAAATTCCATTACTGAACCGGGTTTACTTGTCGTTCCGACCCTATATTACTGAACCAGATTTACTTTTCGTTCCATCCTTGTCTATCTCATGAGATATAATTCATTACCCAATGCATTGGAGGGAGTTATTAGTCCCACCCATATCATAATGAAATAATTCTTTTATGTGGCCCAAAATAAACTTAAATCATTTATCATAACCCAACAAATAAAATGGGTTTCATAAACATCATCCAATCATAACATAATCCATATAAAAAAATTGGATATAATTTCATCATAAACAAAATCAAAACATGTAAATAATAAATACATTATACTTGAAATATAACCATATTAAATAATTTCATCATAAATGGAAAATAGTTTTGATAAAACACTTGAAATGAATTCTTGAGGAAAATATCCTTTCTTATTTTAAATCATTTTCTTTTCTCAAAATGACGTTCAATTTTAAAAGAAAATAAATTTATTGAAAATAACTATGAAATCTTGTAGAGGATGCTTTATATAAATAATTCATTATAAAATCGTGAAAATCTTCATGCCATATTAGTTAAAAAAATATTCTCCTTGTACTTCTACCTAAAAAGTCAAAAAGTACCTCATACGGTAAACAAAAGAATGATTCCTTCCATACCAAATAGTAAAAGTCAAAAAGTGGTAAAAAAAATTCAACATACTTGGAAGAATATTAAAAACTTTATGAAAATATTTTTTTATACAAAATGGTCATGGATGATAAATATAACCCTAGTAAATACTTATGAATAAACAATCTTGGATAAGAATGAGATTAGAAAAATTATCCCTTAACATAGGTCCGATTGCATTGTACCTATCCAAAACTCCTATATAATGATTTAAATAATTTCATTGACTTCATCCAGAATCATAATCATTTTAATGATATCTTATATGGTAATATTCTTATCGGTTTATTAATAACATTTCATTGTTAATCGTTATTCGGGGGTTAACTACTTTATGTAATTATGCATGTTTGTCGAATAAATTATAATTCCTATTTTTAGAGAATAGATATATAATTTAATGAATTGTATTAGTATAATATATATCATATTAATTCATTTAATTTATTTATATAATCATTATTCAGTGAATATCATGTAGAACGAATCAAATCAACATCGTGGAGATGGTAAATTGTACGTACGCATGAGCAATGATATCACTCCCGTGATTGTGGAATTTTATTGAAGTGTATGGTGTATAATATTTCAGAATCTATATAATTTTTCAATAATAACCTATAGTTATTTCTTCCATCATTATATACATCCAAGTATGTTGGTGATGAAAAATAGATTACACCACGATGTGGAGATGGTAAGTTGTACGTACGCACACGTGGTGATTTTATTTTTTATTGGATGGATAAAAGATAGAATATGGAAGTTCCATATTCATAATAACATATCAGTATAAAAGTGATTTTGGAGTTATTACTTAATAATGAAACAACTCATATAGGGGAATTAGAATAAAAAATATGTTTGAAAGAATGGGTAAAGTATATTACCTCTTCTTTGACGTGCCTCTTCTAAACCTCCTCTTAGGACACTAAAGATGGTCTTTGAATAATACCAGGTCCTCTTGTATGTTTCTAGGGAAGTGGATAAGGGAAATGGACAGTGTTTGGATGTAACAACCCGAGATTTTATAAGATATATTCTTTTTAATTTCTTTCATATATTCTCTTGAACGATACACCAAGATTATCTTTCACTATACACAACATCATATTAGCTTGCAGTATACGCAACAAAATTCTTGGATCGTGTTATACACAATTTCAAGTTCATTTGATAGAACTTATTCTACACAACATTGAGTTATATATATATATATATATATATTCAATGTATAAATGAAATATGGTTTGATTTTGTTATACGCAACAAAAAAGGAGTCTTGTACTACACACAACCCTGACTTGGTTTTCATTACACGCAATCGCGACCTTCCCCGATAGTGTGTGTTGTACGCAATACCGGGTTTCACTAAACAATGATATATGGTTATAATATTATCACGAACTAGCCGTTATAAATAGAATTAACCACATTTTTAATTTTATAACATTATCATTCATTTATAAATTTTCTAAAACATTTTATGTGAACAAAATAAATTTTTCGGGTAAAATAAGTATTTTTCAAAAAATGTAGTTTTGCCACCTTTTCATGGCGCACCCACTTTAAATCTAGTTTTTTATATATTTATAAGTTCAATTTTACAAAATAAAATTATTCTTTGGAATAAGGATATATAATTTTACCTTGGATAAAATTTTCATGTTATTATGATAACTTTCATATTTTAAGGAATAGTAGAAGCACGCTATATTTCAATTAAAAACAACTTTTTTCATCGTAATAATTTATGTAGTTAAATTATAATACTGAATGGTATTAAAGTATAAATAGAATATATTTTTATCATTTAATATAATGTATGCCATTATCATTGATTTTACCTTGAATTCGTAGGTTAAATCAATTCAATCTTTTGTAATGTTTTAAACAAAAACCCGTTCTCTTTCGACAACGGGATTAATTTTAATTTAATTTCTGGAACTTCTGTGTATTTAATTTGGAAAAATGGATTCTATATTTGGGATCAGTGGGTCCAAATTATATTAATAGACTACTTTTTATTTTTGGGCATTATAAATAGTAACTATGGTAAATTTTATTTACCATAGTTAAAGGTAAATCGGGTAATTAATGGTAAATATAAGATTATAAAATTACCCTAACACCTTCCAAAATCCTATTGGATGACTAAAAGTAGACCAATATCACCTAAGGGTCGGATTAGAATCATTTAATGGACTTTTTCCATGAAAATAAAGTAATTATTATTAAAACCAAAGAAAGTGACCACATGTCACTCTCTTAAATATTATAAGTATATTAATTTTAATTTAGTGATAAACATCATGAAACATCGAACATGAATATTCTCCAGAAATATAATTAAATTATCTACATCATATGAATTTATTTATAATTTTTAGGGATTAAATAATTATCATTAATTGTGACACAATAGTGATGCAGAAATTGATTATCTAGTGAAAATCAAGAATATAGTTTTTATTAAACTAATATTGACCATAAAAGGCACAAATCCCTGACCAAAAATTATTGGTCATGTAACGTTAAACCATAATCATCCAATGGTCTAATATTTGACCATTTGGAGCCTTATAAAATCAATTATGACACTTATATTATTTTATTTTAAATGATGCCGAAGTTTTCACCTTCATAATTTAATAAATATAAAAATTTAAATATTGTGATTTTAAGATGATAAATTCGAGTAAAAGTATTATTGTGAAATTTAATATATTTTTATTAATCATAGGATTTATTTTTAATTTTTATGAAACCAATAACTATATTAAATAATTATGAAAAATGATGTAATAATTATTTTATTAAGAGATAAACCAAATAAATGGCTTTAAAAATAATAAAATAAATATTATATGAACTATTTAATGTGATACACTAATTTTATAGACATATATGACCAATTATTAATCTATTAATGCTTTTATTTCGAACATATATTCTGTATATATTTTATTTAAATTCAAATAAATGAATAGTGTCAAAATTGACACTATTGTTATTTTGTAAAAATAACATATTATAAAATAGTTTAAAAATAACAAAAATATTTAAAAATTATAAATTTATATTTATATAGTATAAAATGTTATAAAGTATCCAATTATCGATAATTCAAAACAAATATGTAATTATTTTTTATATTTTAAAATTTAGAATGTTATTACCCCAAATAAAATTATATTGATTAAATAAGGATAAATCAAGTTGATAATGTTTAAAATAAATTCCTAATATGACTAAATTTTATTTGTTGATGATATTACAACCCTATATCTTCTAATATTCGAATATGAGTCATTTTTGGAGGTTTTTATGTGGGTTTATATTTATTATAAATTAATATTTTTAAGATTTCCAAAGGTGCCCCTCTCCTCCCTTATAAAAGGGCACCTCCTCCCTCTCATCTTTACACATCTTTGAGCCTTAAAGCTCGGCCAACCCCTGAAAAATTATCTTCTCCACTTCCCTAGACACATCCTATAGGTCCTGGTCTTCTTCAAAGACCAATTTTAGTTCCCTAAGAGAAAGTTTAAAGGAGGCACTTCGAGAAAGAGGTAATACCTTATACCGTTTTCTTCAAGTTCCATTCCTCTTCTACTCCATCTTCTTTAGTTTATTCATTATGAAGTAATAACAACAGTATACCTCATATAATGATATTTTATTATAAATATGAAATTACCCAATTTCAACTTCTATCCATCCTACAGAAAACAAAATCATCGCGCGTGCGTACGTACGGAATACTATCTCCACGTCGTGGTGTAATATGTTTTCCACCAACACCTTACATGGATGGGTAAAATGGTGAAAATAATAACTATATATGGTTATTATAACATCATATGGATTCTGATATATTATACCATCCACTACAATTCTATAATTATGGGAAAGATATCATCGCTCGTGCGTACGTACGGACTACCGTCTCCACGACGCGATGAGATTCATTCTCCAAGATTAACCATACATGAATGATCATAAAGTTTATATAACGAATAATAAGGAAATATATGAAATAATAATGCTAATGTATTTATTGATATATATTTATTTATTTCTTCTATTTAGTTTCATTCAATTCAATAAGGAAACGAAAACAGTGTTCATGCGTACGTACGGCCTACCGTCTCCATGAACCCTGTATTTCATTCCTTTTATCGATATATAATATATATTTATATGATGAATATATATTACATATAAATCATATTTTAAATTATGGAATTATGTAAATCAGGATATAAGTAATAATATCATGAAACGATAAGTCGAAACACATACGATAAATGAAATGATTTTACCCAAAACGCTACTTTAACATGGAATTTACAAAATAACGGGTAATATAAAATCATAATTGAAACATATATGATATCATAACAATGAATATGATTATTTAATAAGTCAATGACATTATTTAAATCATTATACATGAGGTTCGGATCCATACAAAGCATATCGGACCTAAGGCAAGGGATAACTATTCCAATATCGTTCTTATCCGAGATTGTTTATTCGTAAGTATTTCTGGGGTTATTGTTATCATCCATGTCTATGTTTCCTAAAAATGGTTTCATGTATGTTTAAATTCCTTTTTACTGATTTTTAATTTTACCCAATGGTATGGAAGAAATCTTTCTTTTATTTACCCTACAAGGTACTTTTTGAATTTTTCGACAAAAGTACGAGAAGAATGTTTTTTAACGTATACAGCACGAAAGGATTTTTACGGTTTTATAAAGCCTTATTTTCATGATGTTTACTCCAAAATATTTCATGACTATTTTAAACAAAATCCTTTACTTTTAAAATTTCATGATGTTTTATGAAAAGAAATTGATTTTCAAGAAGAAGGGATATTTTCCACAAGATTTCATTTCAAGTATTTATCAAAACCATTTTCTATCTAAGATGACAATATTTCATATGTGTATGTTTCAAGTATAATGTCTCTATGATTTACATAGTTTCAATTTTCTTATGATGAAATATCCATTTGTTTTATATGGATTATGTGATGATGGGATGATGTTTATGAAACACATTATATTCTTTGGGTTATGATGAATGTTTTAAGTTTATTTTGTGGCACAAGTAAGAATGATTTCACTATGAGATGGGTGGGACCTATATCTCCCTACAATGCATTGGGTAAAGATTTATATCTCATGAGATAGACATGGCTGGAATGGTAAGTTAATCTAGTTTAGTGTTACAAGACTGAAACGAGGAGTGAACTCGATTCAGAAAGGGACTTTGTCCACTAAGATGGTCCTGGCAGCAATGCCTTTGCTACTATGAAAATCATAACATGTGTTGAATGGTTTCCATAATTACATGTTTTATTCCCATTATATTTTATCATGGTTGATGTTCCATTATGATATATACCTTACGTACTTCCACGATTTATGTCTTTGCTCAAGATTTTGATGTTTAAATTTCATGTTCAAGTTTTTTCTTTTAAATGTTTATGGATTGTTTTATGTTATATATATTTTCCCTTACTAAGAATTTGAGCTCACCCTTTTTATGTTTTATTTTCCCCAGGAAATAAAGAAATGTTTTAGGTAAGGAAACAAAAAGGGGAAGATCGTTATGGGAGTTGTTGAAGATATTTCAACATGATTAGAAGTTTATATACCGAGTTTCCAAAGACATTATACTATTACGGTCCTTGTGTGTCTGCTTTTGTTATGTATTATGTATTCTGCAAAAGTAATGTAGTGTATATGTACGTCAAGCTTTGGGTCTCTATAGTTGGTATCAGAGGAAAGGATTAGTCAACTTTTGGAAACTAGGATGCGACAACGTTAGTGAGATCCCTAGAGATATTTCTATGGTATGTCTAGGGATGTCCCTAAGGATAAGTATATGTATAGGATATAGTCCTAAATCTATGGTAATGATCATAGAATTTAACCTAAGATGTTAGATATTGAGGTTACTCCCCCTTTACTATGTTGTTTTCTCTAGCATGATTTTTGCCTCTCACAAAATTCTTTTTGTGTTTTAGTCAATGGAGGGAACCAGAAGAACTCGGTTAACATTGAATCCAATGGACAAATTGGTGACTATGAGAAACAAAATTGGGTAATGCCTAGAGAGAAAGATATTTTGATTATGCCGAATCAGTCATCGCGATATATATTTAACAAGGTGAAATTTAGTGGTATGCCTAATTCATCCAATAAGAGGAAGATAGACTTTTATGCATGTTCTCATGTTGAGGAGCATAAAGAAAAGAAGATTGAGATTTCTAAATAAGGGAAGAAGAACATTGAGGAATATTTCAAATGGAGGGACATATGTTTTCTGCGTGGAGAAAAGGGTCATAGAGTGACAAACTGTTATGGAGTTCAATGTCTTATTTGTGGAGAGCATGGGCATTACCCAACTCTATAACCTGACCTAAAAAGTTACTTCTAAATCAAGGAAGGAATTATTCTAGGAAAATCATTGAAGAGTACGGATTGAAGTTTTTATGTATTGGTATT
This sequence comes from Viscum album, assembly GCA_963277665.1. Taxonomy (NCBI): domain Eukaryota; kingdom Viridiplantae; phylum Streptophyta; class Magnoliopsida; order Santalales; family Viscaceae; genus Viscum; species Viscum album. The sequence continues at coordinate 1,797,855,746 of OY728120.1, forward strand.
CAAGAATAATGTTGTTGAGGTACTTTTATGGTTTATTAGAATATTTGTGTATTAGTCTATTATGGTTTTCAATAATTTTACAGTACCAGTAACCATGAAAAGTGATTCAAATATTTTGGAAATCAGATGATATGCGCATAATGAATGGATAAGAAGATAATGATATGTTGGATTGTATTAATGAGCTCATGATTGATATAAGGACTAAGTGATATCATGGTTTGAGTATATAGAATTTTGAGGATTTTGGTATGTGAAAGTGTTAATTTTTAACTGCATTCATGTTTTAACTAAGGTTCAATGGGTATTCATTCTTCAAGAGAATACATGATTAAGGTATTCACGTGTTCGTAATTTGACCAACAAAATATATCTTATGATATATGGGGGATAAATTATGGCATTCACGTGATTGTTATGTGACATTTCCAATAATCATTTTCTTTATACTATGACCTTTGACCGATGTATTTTAGATAAGCCTAAATATTGGAATGGATTATGTTGGACATAAGTTAGTATTGTTTAAGGAGAGAAATTTTTTCGATATTATTGATGAGATGTTATAGTAATGTAGTTTTAGAAAAAGGACAACCTGCAGGACGGGCGAAAGCCCATCGCGTCGGACAAGGATGTAGGAATCGAACCCACAACTGAAGTGTGACTGGCCTTTATCGCATACCAATGGCCTACAGGAAGTCCCTGGTTAGTAGAAACTAGTTTTATTTTATTAAGCGGTATGATATATGAAGTATAAGTTCATTTTTGAAATCGTATATGATTAACATCACTATAGATGGAATTATGTATATTTGATAACTTTTGCAAACCTTTTGTTTGAAACAGAAGGAATCTCCCATTATTCTATCACATGACTTATTAACACTTCACGAATAACAAATTCAACTTCATTTCTTTCAGAGATGAAGTGGAAATTGTTCAAATCACTAACAACAGTGAGATTGTACCAAAATCAAGAATTTATTTCTTCTAATTTAAAATTTTCAACTTTAGGGAAATGGTATTGAAAACCAAAAATGTTTTCCTAGTTCTCTTATATCCGATGAATCAGATGGTACCTTAGGTCATCACAAATTTATGACTTTTTGGTTGATGGCTTTTTCATAGCCACGTTCTCTACCACTCTCCATCAAAACATGATGGTTAGATTTTTCTTCCATATCCATATTTTCACTTATGTTCTCCTATATGGAAACCCAGTGATGAGTTACTTTGGGTAATCATTACATTTCATACTTTAGTTTTTAAAATTATGTTTTAGTGTTCCTTTTTACGATGTGGGTTTCTATAAATAGTAAACGATTTATAACCCCGACGAATTTTGAGGGCGAAATTCATTTTAAGGGGGTAGAATGTAACAACCCGAGATTTTATAAGATATATTATTTTTAATTTCATTCAAATTTTCTGTTGAACGATACACCAAGATTATCTTTCACTATACGCAACACCGTATTAGCTTTCAGTATATGCAACACAATTCTTGGATCGTGTTATACACAATTTCAAGTTCATTTGATAGAAGTTATTCTACACAACATTGAGTCTATATATATATATTCAATGTATAAATGAAATATGGTTGTATTTTGTTATACCCAACAACAAAGGAGTCTTGCACTACACGCAACCCTAACTTGGTTTTCATTACACGCAATCATGACCTTCCTCGATAGCGTGTGTTGTACGCAATACCGGGTTTCACTAAACAATGATATATGGTTATAATATTATCACGAACTATCCATTATGAATAGAATTAACCAAATTTTGAATTTTATAACATTATTGTTCATTTATAAATTTTCTAAAACATTTTATGTGAACAAAATAAATTTTTCGGGTAAAATGAGTATTTTTAAAAAAATGTAGTTTTGCCGCCTTTTGATGGCACACCCACTTTAAATCTAGTTTTTGATATGTTTATAAGTTCAATTTTACAAAATAAAATTATTCTTTGGAATAAGGATATAAAATTTTACCTTGGATAAAATTTTCATGTTATTCTAATAAGTTTTATTTTTTAATGAATAGTAAAAACACGTTATATTTTATTTAAAAACAAATTTTTTCATCGTAATAATTTATGTGGTTAAATTATAATACGGAATGGTCTTAAAGTACAAATATAATATATTTTTACAATTTAATATAATTTATTCCATTAGCATTGATTTTCCCTTGAATTTGTAGGTTCAATCAATTCAATCTTTTGAAATGTTTTAAACAAAAACCTGTTTTCTTTCGACAACGGGATTAATTTTAATTTAATTTCTTAAACTTATATGTATTGAATTTGAAAAAATGGATTCCATATTTGGAATCAGTGGGTCCAAATTATATTAATAGACTACTTTTTTTGGCATTATGAATAGTAACAGAGGTAAATTTTATTTACCATTGTTAAAGGTAAATCAGGTAATTAAGGGTAAATATAAGATTATAAAATTACCCTAACTCCTGCCAAAATCCTATTGGATGACTAAAAGTCGACCCATATCACCTAGGGGTCGGATTAGAATCATTAATGGACTTTTTTCAATGAAAATAACTTAATTATTATTAAAACCAAAGAAAGTGACAACATGTCACTCTCTTAAATATTTTAGGTATATTAATTTTAATTTAGTGAAAAACTTCATGAAAATTAGAACATGAAAAGTCTACATAAATCTAATGAATTTATCTACATCATATGAATTTATTTATAATTTTTAGGGATTAAATAATTATCATTAATTATGACACAATAGTGATGTAGAAATTGTTTATCTAGTGAAAATGAAAAATATAGTTTTTATTAAACTAATATTGACCATAAAAGGCACAAAACCCTGACCAAAACTTATTTGTAATGTAAATTTAAACCATAATCATCCAATGGTCGAATATTTGACCATTTGGAGCCTGATAAAAGCGATTATGACACATATATTATTTTATTTTAAATGATGCCAAAGTTGTCACCTTCATAATTTAATAAATATAACAATTTAAATATTCTAATTTTAAGATGATAAATTCTATTAAAAGTACTATTGTGAAAGGTAATAGATTTATCTTCATCATAGTATTTTATTTTTAATTTTTATGAAACAAATAAGTATATTAAATAATTATACAAAAATGATGTAGTAATTATTTTATTAAGACATAAACCAAATAAATGGTTTTAAAAATAATAAAATAAATATTATATGAACTATTTAATGTGATCCACTAATTTTCTCGATATATATGACCTTTTATAAATCTATTAAAGATTTTATTTCGAACATATCTTCTGTATATATTTTATTTAAATTCAAATAAATGAATAGTGTCAAAATTGACACTATTGTTATTTTATAAAAATAACATATTATAAAATTGTTTAAAAAAAATATTTACAAATTATAAATTTAAATTTATATGGTATGAAATGTTATAAAGTATCCAATTATGTACAATTCAAAACAAATATGTAATTTTTTTTTATAATTTAAAATTTAGAATATTATTACCACAAATAAAATAAAATTGATTAAATAAGGATAAATCAAGTTGATAATGTTTAAAATAAATTCCTAACATGTCTAAATTTTATTGGATGATGATATTACAGACCTATCTCATCTAATATTCCAATATGAGTCATTTTTTTTTAAGTGGGGTTAGATTTATTATAAATTAATATTTTTAAGATTTCCAAAGGTTCCCCTCTCCTCCCTTATAAAAGGTCACCTCCTCCCTCTCATATTTACACAACTTTGACCCTTCAAGCTCGGCTGACCCCTACAAAATTCTCTTCTACACTACCCTAGAAACATCCTAGAGGTCCTGGTCTTCTTCAAAGATCAATTTTAGTTCCCTAGGAGAAAGCTTAAAGGAGGCACTTCGAGAAAGGGGTAATACCTTCTACCGTTTTCTTCAAGTTCCATTCTTCTTCTACTCCCTATTCTTTAGTTGTTTCATTATTAAGTAATAACATTAGTATCCCTAATATACTGATATGTTATTATAAATATGAAACGTCCCTATTTCACTTTCTATCCATCCTACGAAAAACAAAATCACCGCGCGTGCGTACGTACGGAATACCGTCTCCACGCCGTGGTGTAATATGTTTTTCCACAAACACCTTACATGGATTGGTATAATGGTGAAAAGAATAACTATATATGGTTATTATAAAATCATACTGATTCTGATTTATTATACCATCCACCCCAATTATATAATTATGGGAACGATATCATCGCTCGTGCGTACGTACGGACTACCGTCTCCACGACGCGATGAGATTCATTCTCCATGATTAACCATACATGAATGATTATAAAGTTTATATAATGAATAATAATGAAATATATGAAATAATAATGCTACTATATTTATGTATATATATATGTATGTCATTTATTTAGTTTCATTCAATTCAATAAGGAAATGAAAACAGCGTTCATGCATACGTTCGGCCTACCATCTCTATGAACGGTGTATTTCATTCCTTTTATCGATCTATAATATATATGTATATGATTAATATATATTATATATAAATAATTTTTTACATTAGGTAATTATTTAAATCAGTATATAAGTAATAATATCAAGAAACGACAAGTCGAAACAGATACGATAAATGAAATGATTTTACCCAAAACGCTACTTTAACATGGAATTTACAAAACAACGGGTAATATAAAGTCATAAGTGAAACATATATGATATGATAACAATGAATATGATTATGTAATAAGTCAATGACATTATTTAAATCATTATACAGGATGTTCGGATCCATACGAAGCATATCGGACCTAAGGTAAGGGATAACTATTCCAATCTCCTTCTTATCCGAGATTGTTTATTCGTAAGTATTTACTAGGGTTATTGTTATCATCCATGTCCATGTTTCCTAAAAATGGTTTCATGTATTTTTAAAGTCCTTTTTACACATTTTTACTTTTACCCAATGGTATGGAAGAAATATTTCATTTATTTACCCAACAAGGTACTTATTGACTTTTTTGACAAAAGTACGAGAAGAATGTTTTTTTAACGTATACAGCATGAAAGGATTTTTACGGTTTTATAAAGCCTTATTTTTATGAAGTTTCCTCCAAAATATTTCATGACTATTTTAAACAAAATCCTTTACTTTTAAAATTGAATGATGTTTTGTGAAAAGAAATTGATTTTGAAGAAGAAAGGATATTTTCCACCTGATTTCCTTTCAAGTGTTTTATCAAAACCATTTTCTATCTAAGATGACATTATTTCATATGTGTATGTTTCAAGTACAATTTCTCTATGATTTAAATAGTTTCAATTTAATTATGATGAAATATCCATTTGTTTTATATGGATTATGTGATGATGGGATGGTGTTTATGAAACCCAATTTATTCTTTGGGTTATGATGAATGTTTTAAGTTTATTTTGTGGCACAAGTAAGAATGATTTCACTATGAGATGGGTGCGACCTATATCTCCCTCCAATGCATTGGGTAAAGATTTATATCTCATGAGATAGACATGGCCGAAATGGTAAGTTAATCTGGTTCAGTGTTACAGGACTGAAATGAGGAGTGAACTCGATTCCGAAAGGGACTTGGTCCACTAAGATGGTCTTGGAAGAAATGCCTTGGCTACTATGGAAATCATAACATGTTATGAATGGTTTCCACAATTACATGTTTTATTCCCATTATATTTTATCATGGTTGATGTTCCATTATGATATATTCCTTACGTACTTCCACGATTTATGTCTTTTCTTAAGATTTTGATGTTTAAATTTCATGTTCTAGTTTTTTCTTTCAAATGTTTATGGATTGTTTTATGTTTTCTATGTTTGCCCTTACTAAGAATTTGAGCTCACCCTTTGTATGTTTTAATTTCCCCAGGAAATAAAGAAAGGTTTTAGGTAAGGAAAAAAAGGCAAAGATCGTTATGGGAGTTGTTGAATATATTTCAACATGATTAGAAGTTTATATACCGAGTTTCCAAAGACACTAAACTATTACGGTCCTTGTGTGTCTGTTTTTGTTATGTATTAAGTATTCCTCAAAAAAATGTAATTTATATGTACATCAAGCTTCAGGTCTCTACATTTTCCCAGTTTCAAAGCTCAAAATTGAGTGAAGAGAAGAGGGAGGAGGTTCCCTTTTATAAGAGAGGAGAGGGGCACTTTTGGAAACCTCCAAAATATTAATTTATAATAAACTCAAACCCCATTTAAAACCATACAAAAATGACTCAAATTCAAAGATGAGATGATATAGGGTTGTAATATAATCAAAAAATAAAATTTAAACATGTTTGGAATTTATTTTAAACACTATCATTTTTATTTTCCCTTTTTTAATCTATTTAATTTTATTTGTGGTAATAATATTCTAATTTTTAAATTGTTATAGATTCTTAATTATGTGTTGTGAATTGTATATAATTATATATATTATTAAATTTGGGAACATAAAATTTTTAATTTGTAAATTTTAAAAAAAATTGTGATTTTTAAACAATTTAATAATATGTTATTTTTATAAAAAATCAATAGTGTCAATTTTGACACTATTAATTTATTTGAATGTAAATAAAATCCACAAAAAAAATATTTTATAGATTCCTAAAATGTAATATTATTCAATAAAATTCTTTTAGAACATTAATTTGTTCATATTATTTATTTTAATATTTTTAAAATCATTTATTTGATATTTCTTTTAATAAAATAATTACATCAAAAATTTTGTATAATTATTTAATATATGTATTTGTTGCATAAAAATTAAAAATAAAATCCTATAATGAATATAAATATAATAAATTTCATAATAATACTTTTAGTATAATTTATCTTCTAAAAAACCCATCTTTTAAAATGTTATATTTATTTAATTATGAAGGTGACTACTTTGATATCATTTAAAATAAAATAATATATTTGTTATAATATATTTTATAAGGATCCAAATGGTCCACAAGTCTACATATGGATGATTATTATGTATATAGACTAGAAAAATAATTTTTGGTCAAGTTTTTGGGCCTTTTTATGGGTATTATTATTTTAATAAAAACTATATTATTGATTTTTCACTAAATAAATAATTTAGGCATCATTAATATATAAGATATTGAGGTAATTATATATTTCTTAAAAATTAAAAATAAATTACCATTATAAATAAAAAAAATTATCTTTCAAATGAGTATTTATAATAGAATTTTTATTCTATATAACCTTATATTAAAAATACATTTATTATTTAATGTTTGAGTTAGACATATTTCACTTTCCTTTAAATGAAATAATTTAAATGTCTCAATCTCATCTAAGTGGGTTCCAATAGATACCATTTCAACCAAAGTATATTTTAGGACGAAATATAATCATCCTACTATATTATAGAAAGTGTTAGGGTGATTTTATAATATTATTTTTACCCTTAATTACCTGATTTACCTTTAACTGTGGTAAATAAAATTTACCATAGTTACTAATAATAATGTCTAAAAATAAAATTAGCCTACTAAAATAATTTGGACCTAATTATTCCAAATATGGAATCCATTATTCCAAATTAACGACAATGAAGTTGCAGTAATTAATTAAAAATTAATCCCATTATCGAAAAAAACAGGTTTTTGTTTAAAACATTGCAAATGATTGAAATGTTTTTACCTATGAATTCAATGTAAAATTAATGCTAATGACATAAATTATATTAAATGGTAAAAATATATTCTAATTATACTTTAGAACCATTCAATATTATAATTTAACCATAAAAACTATCTCAATGAGAAAAGTTGTTTTTAATTAAAATTTAACGTATTTTTAATATTCATCAACATATGAAGGTTATCAGAAAAATATGAAAATTTTATCCAAAATAAATTTTTTTATCCTGATTCAAAATAAGGGGTTTATTTTTTAAAATTGAACTTATAAACTTGTCAAAAATTTGATGTAAAATGGGTGCGCCATCAAAAGGCAGAAAAATATCTCTTTTATCTGAAAAATTTATTTTGTTCTCATACCATGATCTAGAAAATGTGTAAGATGAATACTAATGTTATAAAATTCAGAATTTTGTTAATATTATTCATAACATCATGTTCATAAAAGTAATATATCTTTGTTTAGTGAAACTCAATATTGCGTACCATGTACGCTATCGAGGAAGGTCGCTCTTACGTGTATCGCAAGCCAAGTCAGTGTTGTGTGTAGTGAAAGATTCCTTTGGTGTTTCGTATAAACTAATACAAATGTAGTTCATTTATACATTGAAAAAAATCTATACCCAATGTTGCGTAGAATAATTTCTACCAAATTAACTTGAAATTGTGTGTAACACGAGCCAAGAATAGTGTTGTGTATACTACAAGCTAATATGATGTTGCGTATAGCACAAGCTAATCTTTGTGTATCTTAAACTCAAGACATCGATTAAATTAAAAAACATATTTCTCATAAAATATTTGGGTGTTACATCTATACATTTTTTATGATGCTACTATGAAAGAAGATGAGAAGATAAATTTTGAGTAAGATGAAATGGCTCAAAAATAAATCTTAATTTCTCTATAAAATATGGTATGAAAAAGGGTCACAGGTCTTGAGACTATAATTGAGATATGTAATAAATTTATAAGAAGTTATGAGTGTAATTTCAATGTCAAAGAATATAAATGGTATATTTAGAGAATTAATTTTTAATATATTATAATTAAAGGTGATTATAATATTGATGACTATTTCACTAGCGTGAATTGGATAGTCAATAACATTCAAGGATTCAGTGAGAATCCATATAAATCTATCATTGTCCAAAAATTGATGGTTAATTTTCTAAATTCATTGGATTCAAGAATATCATCTCTAAAATATGTATAATAATTGAAAATAGATTATTTATAAAATATTCTCACAACTTATTAATTGCAGAAAAATACATTATTTAAAATTAAGGAAGAGGATAAATGGGATTTAAATCAATAAGAAAATGTTATTTCAAGGAAGAAGAGGTTAAAAAATAATTTTATTTAGATTCTAAGTAAAACTGAGATCAATGTAAAAAAATTATACATATATTAAGAGGATTATATTTGTGTTTTTGAAAATATAGATATAAAGAATACTCTTAGTCGTATGAAATTTAATTTATTGAAAGTAATAATGGACCAAAGGGGTTTCATGGTTAATAAATGAGAAGTTATTATTAAAGAAATAACATAGTGGCCAAAAATCCATAAATTCATCCAACACAATATATGCATGAAACAATGGAGAAAATTTTTTGTATATGAGATAAATAAGGTCACATATATGAGAAATTCATGAAAATAAATCCCATATGGTTTTTTATAATATTATTTGTACCAAAAAATAAGGTGAAGTAGATGAATTAATGATCATATAAGAATAAAGGTGAGACACCCAAAGGGGAAAAAAATTAATGGTAGATAATTTTGAAAGATCATCTTCAATGTGCCAGACAAGTGGGTGGAGCTAAAAAATACTAATGATAAATGAGTGAATTTTTCTTAAGAGGATGAGTTTAATTTTTTTGAGAGGTTTTCCATAATTGGAAACATATAGTTATAGAATACTATGTCATTAAATTTAATTCTACACAAATAATATGTTCACCAGAAGAAAGATGATAAATAAATTTATGATAATCAAAACTAAAAATAAGATTCGAAAGAAATAATTATATATTGAGGTTGAAAGAAAAGTATTTCATAGGTTTAGTGGAAGATCATAGCTAGAATCGTACTACTAAATAACTAATTAAGTCCTTCCATATTCCTTTATATATATTATTTTTTACTAAAGTTATGGCAATTGAATGAGATAGTTATATGACCTGAGGGGGAGTATTGATGGGTTAAATCTATTAAATAATTACTAATATGTGAATTTGGATCTTTTTAATAGCTTTGTAATATTAAAATGTGTGGTTTAAAAATGAATCCAATGTCAAAAATTTTAAATAAATTATTATTATTATCTATGTGTGTCTGGGGGATAGGGTATTAATCCAATAAGGGATAGATAAGTCATTTTTACTTGACATTTTTGATATATTCATTGAGATATGTGAATGATACAATATATTTGGTGAATTTGTTGTCTTATAAAAACCAATACATGAAAAATCTAGCTATTTGAGTTCAATATCACATGTAGCAATGTTTTTGGAAAAAAAGGACCCCCTTGGTTAAAAACAAATAATTTCTATAAAGGGGTTTTAGACATAGACTGAGAGTTTTCTAGATAAAGATGTTTTCTAAGGAAAACCCATGTGATTTCATTCTTATCTAACAAGTATCTAATGTTGGAGACTGAAATAGTTGGATTAGAAGAATATTTTTTGATGGTATGCTAAGAGTGATTACATGATATGGACCATATCGTACCATTGAATTTATTTTTTCTACGAGGGAGAATAATATCGATATTATATATTAAAGAAATATTGAAAACAAATTAAAGGGGGAGATTTAGGATCAAAACTATGTGGTTGAATAATAAATACTGTATTTATTTTAGTATATTATAATGTTAATATATTATGAATAATTAATGGATATTTTGATAATTTTAATGCATTGGATATATTGATCAATAAATCATACATGAATTAACATTGTTTGTTTAAGGTTTTTCAATGATAAATGGAATTGAAAATATGTGGGGCTAATAGCTTGAATAATTCATGTGATAATGTTCAAGACATATAGGCATTGATTATGATTATTATTGAATTAGTCTTAATATCATAGAAATGTGTCTATGATGTTGAATAATTGATACATTGTTTGCAAAAATATTGTAGAGTTTAACGGATTATAAAAACCTAGAAAAATATTATATTTTTGTTATGATTATTTGAGAATATGATATTGATATGAAATTTGGGTAGAAGATATGCATTAATAATGTTTAGATGTAGTGGAATTAAAAAAGGAATGAGAAATTATATTATTTCATTAGGAGTATTAATTTTTTAGTCCATTAAACATATATTTATAATTATCCTGAGAAATATTTGATTATTTAGCATGAATATTTTATCCAATATTTGAAAAATGATTTATATCTGATATTTATAAAAATATGTTCTCACCACATCCACCCAAGGAATTCTAGATCAACTTCATGTGGGAGCGAGCTCCACTAGAGAAGAGACATCACATTCATGATAATCCCTGAAGGTAGGAGTTCTGTGGGTAGGCATGCATTGGTAGGAACACTATAGCCAATGGTCCCACCATGTAGGGGAAACAAAGTTAAAGGAGGGTGCCTACATGTTTTGATACCTGTGGAACCCAGGACCATACCTAGTGACACATAATTAACCACTTAAAGGAGTGTGATACCTTATTAATTGAAGGGAAATAGAATTGATGTTTGACAAGGAATATATAAAATCAATGTGTACAATTCACCCACCTTATACAATATTTTATCATTGTATGTGAGATTCTATTAATCTTATTTATATTATTGAGTTATAGATCCTAACGAACCTTTTACATCTGATTCCTCTAAGGAGGAGGTCTTATATTCTATGTGACCATGTGTGAAATCAAATAGAAAGTGAGTTCTTCTAAGTCTTGATTGGAATATAGAATCTTGTTAAGATTATATTTATAAAATATAAAAAAAATAGGTCAAATTTTTTTTGATAATTTGTTACAATTATACATGTGATGCATGAATGATTTATATGAATGTTAAGATGAAGATGTTATGTGAAAAAAATTTCACTTTATGGTCATTTATACTATTTTCTAATGGTAATTGCATTCCATGAAGAAAGAGAGTTAATTATAGTATGTGATACATATTTAATGTTAGAATGAGAAAGAATGTGTTTGATGAAAAATTCACAAATGAAAAAATGATTTCACATTGACTTAGTAGAAGATCCTCCCTTCGAATGATGATATATGATATGTTCGGAAGACACCATGTGAAGAAAAATGTTATGTGATGAGTCTATATTGTTATATTTAGATATGGGTTCTAACCCAAAATTTTTTAATAATTATGTTAGGGATGATTCATTAGTATTACACTATTTCCACTCACCCAAAATTGTAATGAATTCTTTTTATATTGAATAAAAAACCCCAATCATCAGTCATTATCATATTGCTACATGGGGTGTGTATTATATAATGTCTATTCAATTTATGAAGTGGGGGATGTATTTTTCTATATCTCATAGTAATGATAATAATTGATTATTTTGTGATTTTACCACATGTTAAAAACAAGCATTATACCCTATAAATACTAAGTGAAAACATGAAAAATTTATACTCATGAATTTTTAGAGACGTAATTATCGAGAGTGGAAAATTTAATTTTTCCCTTTATCGGTATTTCAAAAAAAGTTGTGCATTTAAAGAAGGATAAATTTTGAAAATAAAATCAAGTGATACTCATAGTGAAGTATAAAATTTTGTGATGTCTGATTAATGTGATGTAAATTTCAAATTATATATTGTTCTTTGGGAAATTTTTTTACTACAATATTATATAGATAATTTTTCAAACTAACATTCAAATGAAAAATAATTAACTTATTTTAAAGCATTAGTAAAAACGTCATGAAAGATGTGAAACAGTGGAAAGAGGTAAGTAATGTATTCTATTATATAATTATATGATGTACCAGAGAATAATTTCACATACAAAAGAAGAAATTTGTAATGAATAAGTAAAATCAGTCCACAATAAACCAGTTGAGAATTTCATTTAGTACTCATTACTGCATTAAGAATATGATATCTTAATGTTGATGAAATTTTACTTGTAAATCTCCCACATTTTATTTAGGATAGGAACATGATCATAAGATCGAAAAATTCATTTCCCAATAATTATACTGACACAATAGGATATGATCATTCCCTAATGATAATAATTTTTTAAGACTAAAGAAAGAAGATAAGTATAGGAGAAAAAATTCTTGTTGCAGTGTTCAATAAGATAAGAATAACCTGATCATTTAAGATCTCATGTGAAAGAGTTTCAAGACTAATATGATTATTCTAATAATATATTATTGATCATGAAGTTGTACATTAACAAAGAAGATCAGGTATACATATGGAGGTATATTACTTACAAGATGACATGGTAATTTATGTTATATGATAAAAATTGAGAATAAGATAGATATTGTTATTGGGGGATTCTATACAGCTATTGTAGAGGCTCAAGGATGTGGTTTCTAACCAGTCAAGGTGAATATAAGATTTTTTATGTTTCTAACTAAATGATGAAGACTAGTTTCTTAATGTGATGTTGAAACAATATCTTCTTTAAGATCGACTACATAGGTGTCTAAAAAGTTGACGACTAGAAAATTCCAATTTCTGAGAAGATTAGATTGGAGAATACGTATTTTATAGTCTAAAAAACAAGGAATGTAGTAGGAACTTATGATAAAACACGAAAATTCATTATGTTGTACCCTCTCAAATTATTTCTTCATACAAGGAAAGGTTGTGAGATATTTTTGGGTGGATCGAGAACCTTAATGAGTCTAATAGTTTGAATTGAAAGAGAAATATTTTTAAAATTAAGAAAATGACCCCACATAGTAGTTAATTCAGTTAGGGGATCTACAACTCGAAAATCAAATCTTCATTTTTAAACTGATATAAATTATCATTTTTAAATACCTATAGAAAAGACATTTAAATTTATAATTTTTTTGGATCATATTCCATCTAAATTTTGGTATTTAATAACTTCATCTATATTTATCATCAAATCAATATGGAAAATCATCTTTATACACTTCATAAAATATTAAATATAATTTTTTAACTTTACAAAAAACATGTACAACTTGAAATTATGTTTACATGGAGAGATAACTATTACATAGGTTTGAGATTACTTACCCATAAAATTCTATTCTTCAATGTATAATGTTTTTATGTAACATCCATAGAATTGACTTAGGTTGCTCATATAATGAATTTTAGATTTCATGCATGTCACATGAATCATACTTTCCTCATTCACGTAAGATATCTATCTGCATCGGAATATAAAATCATATACCATTTTAACCTCGATTCACATTCGATCATATAAGATATCCTGAAGCAATCAATATTTAAAATTCAAAATTGAATTCTGTAGATTCTCTATTATCAAAAAAACTCATCATCAATGCATCCATTTTTTATTATGTGGTCACCGATTTGTTACTTTAGATCACACAATCAGTACTTAATCACATGATCAGTTCAAATTCTTTAGTGTAGGATTTTTATTATTTATGTATAATCAGTATTTAATCACTACAGGTTTATCATACTCAAAGTAGCTCAATGAATTTTTCAAAGAGTAGATTTATCTACCATACATCAATTTTATTTTATTCATCCATGAAATCATGTTTTTAATTATAAATTATTGTGGAAATTTGGGTATTATAGAAGTATGTTTCATGGGATAGATATTTTGATCAATCATCTTATAGTTTTGCATATATAATTGATTTAGGGCCAATCTAGTGTTTTCAATGGATGAGGAAAACTTGTATTTGAATTGAATTTTGAGGATTTATTAGATATAAAGACTGGTACTATATTTATATAATATATGGTATATTAAGAGTACCCACACCTCATTGATCCCATAAAAATATTTCTCTTAGAGTACCTTCACTTAATTAGAATTTAAACTCCTCATTATGTTAGATCAAGTATGAGGGCTGCAGGTGGTCATTACTTAGCCTCTTATACTTTTATGCACTAGAGAGGCTAACCCCATCCTTCTTGAGTATCCCTTAACTTTCATGTAAAAAATTCATGTACCCCTATATTCATTCTTATTTTTAGGCTATGCATTCACTATTTAACTATGTATGGATAAGATGAAATAGATTCTATGTGGATAGATTCGTTCCCACATGTGTGGTTGAGATAGTTCCTTTTTTGGCCTATGTTAGGACCATTTTTAATCTAATACTAAAAAAATACCTGAATAAAATCCAACCCCTCATGTTAAATAAATTGGTCATGAAATTTTCACAATGATAAAATTATATATTTTTAGATGGAAATCTCATAAACTCCATTCCTCATATCTCAATATATTTTTCTTTTTTTACTCAAAGTGAAGTATCTAATCCCAATTATCATATCCCATTAAAATTATAAATATTTATCAACAATTAATTATATATTAATTAGTATTTAATCCAAAAATATCCCCCATTAAAGAATATCTCTTGAGAATATATTGGCATCCTACCATATGGAGAAAAAATAAAATTCACTCAATGTTTCAAAAAAAATCACATGTTTATTTTGTTTTTAATACATCTAAAATGGTTATGTTATGAAAATGGATGATCTTATTTTCTCAAACTTATTTATAGTCAAATTAAAATATTTATTATTGGGAATTCTGACGGTAATTTCCTTATAATTATAAGAAACACTTTCTCCTCATCTTTATTTTGTTTTAAAAGAGAGCGGTGATATCACATGAGATCTTAGCCTGATTGGTTGAAGGACTTATTTTTTATTGATTTCTGATAACCCTCCTTTCAAGGTATGAGGGAGAACCATTATAAGGCCAGAAGGCTTAGAGATTACATGACCTATAGGTCTTAGAAGAAAAAATATAGACTATAACTACATGGAACTACTCCTCCCCATCATCTTCATAATGATATCAGCTCTCCACCTTTGTATGGATATACGTCTAGGCTTCATATGCATTAACAAGTTGGTCCTGATGACAATTACAATCCCTATCATTCTCCCACATATATTAGCTTCTACTCCGGTGAATTCACCTACTCTGAATCCTCGTCTAGAGTGTGCTCCTTGTAGAGTCTTCCTGGTCTATTTAAACAGAATTATAGGTGGCCTAAAATCCTTGAGGATTCCTGAAGGCCTTAAGGTGGCCTGAATACCTTGAGGTGGCCCAAAATCCTTAATGGAAAAAAGTCCTTGGGTTTACCGAAGGCCTTAATGGATTGGAGGACCAAAACGGTTGTATGAAAGCCCAAATGGATGAATTTTTTCGGCTACTACATTGTTGAACAGTACATGATAGAGCAGTGCTACAATGCTTGCTATAGTACTTCTACAGTACACCGGAAACATGTCTCAACCCGGTTTTGAACTCGGATCTCTTGGATGCACTTGTTTAGTCCTCACCAACTGGGACGAGGCTCTTGTGCACATGAAATATTAGCAAAGACCCTTTTATCATGAAAAATATATGTCCAACAGGATAACCTGATATAGAAAACAAGAATATATAACCATGTTTATAAATTATATCAATAAAATCTTCTAAATTTGATAGTGTGATCATTGAACAAAAAAAATATCATTTTAAGGACACTAAAAAATAAATTTAATTAAATGGAACACATAGCCTTCCATGTATTATGAAATCTCCAAAATAGTTCACCTGTAATCCCTGTATCCCTCCTTTATTTTTACAAGTCCAACAATACACTAAAAAATGTTTTATATATGCATGAATTAGGTTTTTGAGTGTGATGGGTAGATTATTTCTTCCTAATCTCATAGATCTATTTAAAAATTATATATTTCTAGGAAAACATGATTTGGATAGCATACTCTTGAAAATTTTACCCCATAAGAGATTAACTCAAAAAAAATTCAAGTTAGATTAAAAAATTAAAGAAATTATATTTTTATTCTTACCTTAGTTGTGAATTCCTTAGTTATTTCTTTTAATTCTGTATATGGTACTTCCATACAAATTAAAATAAAATAAATTAAGTGGACAAATTCTATAATTGAGAAGCAAAAATTAGTATAAGAGTTTAATTTCATCATAAGATACTGGTTTATTCCAATCATATGTTGGGATTATTTCATTATAATATCCTTTTTGATATTCTATAGTATTCCAATAGCTTGCATACCTTGGGTTTCTTTTTTTGTGTGGAATTGATTTTCCACCTTAGTAATTATTTTATATGAAAATATATTTTCAATATCAACCAACTAAGTAAAAGATAATATAGGTTATTATATTTTAATATTAAATAGATCTTGAATTATTGGAAACCATGTCATGAATATTTTCATCAAATATCCTAATGTCTTACATCTTATAGAAAAACCCCTTGTAACATTCCATATTGATCTGGCTAAATGCTCCACCATTTTACAGATAAACAGAAATATAATTATTTAAAAATCTTAATTAACTTCAATGTAGCATTTGGATTGATATTTTACTAATATTTTCTCTTTAAATAATAATCATGCTTTTTTCTTTTAAAATATTCATTTGGTTAATAGGTTTTCTAAATTATTTAGCTTTCCTCCCCTTTTCATTTGGATTTTTATGGTTTTTATGAAATGATATGTTATTCCATCATTCATTTACTTTGTTATAAAACCTATAAAAATAGAAATCGTATCCTATTAATCTTTTTATATTATATTATTGTTTTATTTTTATAGAAATCAGATTAAAAGTAAATTGATGTTTCAGATTAAATCCATAAATATTTTGAGATGTTAATGGATAAAAAATATCCATTTATATTGTAAAATATTACCTTAATGATATGTTGGGTGTTTTTATTGTATTTCACCATCTCAAAATTTAAAGAACATGAATTTTAATTAGTACCAAATAGTTAAAGAACCTTAGTACATATGAAGGATTCTGTGTTATGGGACACCTTCCTATCAAAGAATTCTTCTGCACGAATAAATGACCATCTCATGATCTATTTTCTATTGACATGAATCTACCTGATGATATGGTTCTAAAAAATCTATATTGTGTCATCATTCATCTAAATAATTATGTAAGGGATATATTATATTTATTCTAGACTTCCCACCCCTATATCTTCCTCATGTAAATTTATATTCAAGGATATTTTTCATCCTCAACCAATCTCAGGCTATCATCACAATCCACCTTTATCATCTTGAAGTATTCTTCATTCAAATGAAAAATTTATTTTTTATAATATTAAGGATATTTTATTATTTTTTCCATATCCTAAAATTGACGATATTTTACATATATAAATATTTTATTCGATTTTTATGTAAATAGAGTTGTTATAAAAAATTTATTTGAGGAAAAGCATACCCACACACAAACCATTATAGTTATTTTTCAACAAAGAGAAAAAATTAGTTAAAATGTGATGAATATTATTCCCTTAATTCCAACAGATCCATGACAAAAATAAATATTTAAAACATCTGACATTGTGAATTATTCAATTATTCAATTTCTTATTATATTTATACATTATCAAAAATAAGTACCTTGATAGAATTTCCCATAAAGTTTACCACTTATTTGATAACCTTCTATTGTTAATATTTAATATCATAATTAAAATCCCTGAGTAATACATCCACATTAAAAATTGACCCTCATTAATTATTGGAATAAAAATAAAAATAATTATTACAAAATATACCAATATGATTACCTTTAATTTTAGTTATACTTACAATTACTTTTATATTTTTCCTCAATGAAATTTCATTTATTATATTTTTTTGATTAATTTTAGAAATATATATATATTTTCATTAGAATTATCTTATATTTTCTCTATATATGGTATAAAAAAATTCCTAAAATCTACACTTAATTAATGGTACAAAAGTAAATGGTGGAAAAGATATGATCATTATAGGAAACCTAACACTAATACCACTTATAATGAGAAATAAAAAGTTTTTTTATCATTACGGGGGGTGATTAAAAGAGAAAATAATTTTAATAATTTATTCCCCATAAAATTTACCCTCTAGAATATATTTGAGTTTTAACTCCAATAAGTATAATTTAGTTTTCTCATTTTGTGTGTATTGAAAAATAAAAAGATAGAAGTCCACAATATTTATTAGGGATTCTATAAAAACCTACTCTATTTCAAGATGGTTAAACACAACAACATTAATTCTAAAATATAATATTATTATTAATTACATTTATCCTGAGTCTATTGTAGTGTGATTCTTTATGAACACAATCACCTATATTTGGAAGAAACTAGTTATTCTCACCATTGATTGATCCTCTAATTGACACTCTAAACGCAAACTCTTATACCATGATTGGTTAGACCCATAATATTATTTTCCCCCTCAATATTGAAAAAAATATTACCAAAATCCACTTTAACAATTGGTTAGACACCCCAGATACAAGATCCTCTATTTTTTTGTTTGATCCAATATTTAAAAGATATACCTTCTCATCAGATAACCCTCCTCCATGATCCAAGAGTATTAAGTTTGCTACTTTACACATGGAAAATGACCAATATCAGAATGATCAGGTCTAATGGTCTAAAAAATTACTCCATATCTATAGATATATTAAAATTCTTTGTTATCTCTAACAATAAAGTATATCTCCATTAGGGACTCTTGGATTCAACTTAACTTATCTCATAGATATGTGATTTATTTATCTCTAAAAATGGTCATCCTATATGAAATAAATTCTCAAAAATCCAACACTTATTACATAATAAATTCTAATTCCATGAAGGGAAAAAATAATCAATAATTATTTTTCCCTCTTGTTATTTTGAATTACCATGATTTTTTATAATTCAAAATCCTTCACGATTCTTGAAATTTGAATGAATTTTAAATAATGAATTATTTTTGGTGTATTAATCCTTATGAAAATAATAATAAATTATCATAAATGAACTTAATACAAAAAATTAGTTCTAAATGACTCATAAAAACACATATTAATGGATTAATATCTCAAGTATAATTTTTTTTACAAATTTTTAATAAATAACCCGATCTTAATTTTTATATTAAATCAATCTATATATTTGGATATATCCGCTTATTGAAATATTAAATATTATAATTTATTTCCCACGGATACATTATATTTATTTATTTATCTAAATGGGTTGTTGATTATTATATAGGTTAGAGATGATGTAAATATAGTATTATCATTATATGATGAATTCACACAACAACATCAAATGATCCACATGTCTCTCAAATTATACATGGATCTTACATTTACATAACATGGATAAAGTATGTGGATTTTATGATATATCTTTAAAATATTATGTTACTATATTTTTCCAGAAATTTCTAACTCACCATCAAATTTTTCATATTCTAAATTACCATCGAATCTCTACGTCCTTGAAATCATTTTTTATAGAAATTCAATTAATTTGATAGAGTAGAGATCAAAATAAATAATTTATTTTATATTTATTATAATATATCTTTGTAGGATCATCATTTTTTTGTGGTAGCATTTATTTTCTAAAGAATGGCCGATAACACTCACAAAAACTCTAAAACATGGTCACATTGAATCTCTATATACTATTCATGGAGACTCATGCTATAGATTGTGAAATCATGTGGTCAATTATACCATATGGATGATACAATGGTATTAATATAGAAAGTCTTTGGGAATTCATATTTTAGTTAATCAACTAACTATGAAATGAACATTGCCAATCATGAATCTGGATGGGATTTTCAATGGTTGAGAATGACATGTTTTTAATGAATGATAATTATTTTTCATATTGAATAGCCATTGTTACATGCATATTATTTATGTTTTAGAAAAGGTAAAAATTCTTCACAAATCCCACCTCGATCATTCTCTTGGTACACCAACACTTAATAAGAATTTGTTTCTCCACCCCAGGTGAAAATAAGCCATAGAGATTCCAGTGGTCACCCTATAGCTTCCAAAGTCATCCCAGCACAAAATAGGATAACCCTATCCATCACATGTGAATTTACACCTAAGTGAATTCCATGGGTGTGCCCTTAAATTCCTATTTATACATTGTATATTCATCTACCATACTTGTAGGGATGTCTGAATTGAACTAGCTCCCACGTGGTAGATATTATTCATAGAACTTCGGTTATGCTCATTCTATTTTTGGCCTATGGTTGACCCAAATAACCCTATAAAATACATAGAAAAAATAATCAAACTCCAACTTCAAAAATATTTCCCATATAAAATTCTTCATTAAAGAAATGATATATTTTTTTCCTCGCCTTCTCAGAAACTCCATTAATAAAACGTTAAGATAATTTTTATGTTATAATGGAAATTATTTCCCGTAAAATATATTAGCATATACCTTTAAATTTATGAATAATTCCACACTAATCCAAAAATATTCTATAAGATGTACTAAAAACCAATAATCCATGAATTTTCATATTCTATTGATTTATTGACATCATACACTATTGAAAACAAATACAATTAAATCAATATGCTATATAAAGACCTCAATGGTAATATTATGATGTCAGATATTATAAATTCTATCATTATAAAACCTACTATTTTAATAAGTGTGATTATATTTGTTTCTATGCCATCCATGTATGTATTCTCGTATCATTATATTAGTTATATCGTATATTTATTTTTAATTTATCTCTGCTATATAATCATAACTTATTTATTCTATGATGAATTTTGTTGTATGCATTCCCTTTCTAAGAATACGAGATCAACCATTTATTTATTTTTTATATCCTTACTATACTGATAAGTTAAATTATAATTATTTTTAGAGATAATTTAATCATTTATAATTTTATCACAAGAATTTAATTTTCATTAATTTTTTTTAGTTTTATGTTTCAATCAAATAAATGTCTTGTCTTTAAATACTGCTAAACTATTTGATCCTATGTTATGAAATCTATTGTATCTTATTGCATTCTAATATATTAAACAAAAACTATGGGATACAAGAGATAAGGTTATTAAAAAAATTATTCCTTTAGGGAATTTATTATTCCAAATAACGTCACAAAATCCTCTATAATAATAAAATTAGAAAGTAATAATGATCTTAAACCACACTAACTACAAAGGCCTAGTAACATGGAATAACAATGTCAATTCCACTGTGAGTGAGAAAATAAGTGGAAGGATTTTTATACATGGTTAGTTCACTCCATAATCCATTTTATGTAATTATAATTAATAAATTATGAAGATAAAATAAATAAAATTCATTTAGAAATAAGTTAATAGAAGAAGACAGAGAAACAAGCTTCATTGGTAGGGTTTAAAAAAAATAAATTATGAATGCACATGGAAAAAAATAATAATCAATCGCTAGAAAATAATCAAATTTTATCGATTGAAGAAATGGTAAATCCATATCAATATAACATTGAACAAAAATTATTCATGGAAAATGAAATTAAAATACTAGGATTCTTTAGGATTAGATAGAATATGAAAAATAATAAAAAAATACATTGGCCATTAATTAATTACCTTTATTATGATGGGTTTTTTCTACTTACATATGAAACTAGTACCCTATATTATTAATAATATGAATTTAATTTGTCTCAACACAATTCCAATTTATTATAATCCTTTTATAAGTTAATAATAAAATATAACAATTTGGTATACACCCCTTTCAAACAATTTACCTATCCCTTGAGAATTTTGCCAATCATCATTGGGAGATCAATAATTATGAATAAACCCAAAACCATAGGATATAGAATAAACATAAGAGAATGAGAAAGAACTAAATATAAAGAAACGAGAATTAAACTAATGAGAATCCAACATTAGAACAAATTAGAATTAAGGAAATCCTAATGAAAGCCTATCCACAGTGGGATGGAACCCTAGTGGAAAACTCTTGATGGTCGAAACACTACTCAAATAATGAGAAAATGTTTTTGCTGAAAACCCCTTATTTATAACCCTATAAGTCATCCAAGGGTTTCCCTAAGTCATACTAGGTGTTAAATGGATGTCTTGGGAGAAACCTATAAATCCCCCCAATGAATTATACACATAAATATAATTTAATGGGAATTTTTAGATTGTTTCATGATGTGAATCTTTATTTCATTCCATGAAAATAATGGCCCCCATCTAAATGTATTCTTATCACTTCACTATATTAACTGTGTTCACACCTTGTATATTTTACATGTTTTTTAAATGATAAGCGATGTAAAAATTGTGTATATAGCCGAAAAATAATCATTTTATCTCAATAATTCACATCAAATCCTTGGAAGTGTCTTATAAAAATCCCACATCACGATAATCCATATTTGGGTGGATATCTTGATCTGTTTGAATCCTTTTCACAAAATGTTATAATTTTCTTTTTATTTCAAAAATCAGACATACAAAAATAACATAGAAAATAATGAAACTAGGAACACATCAATTGTTATTTAACTAATTCATATATAACAACTCATTAAAATTCATATATAAAATATAGATATAAAATACCCCCTCACTAAAATATTTTCTTACCCTTACGAAAAATATGAACATAAAAACATAAAGGTTACAATAATCAATAATGGATTTTTCAAATAATTATTCTCATAAAAAATTAATAATTAGAGATTCTAAAATCAAAAAATATACCCAATAACGAATTCATAAAACATGATTTGTTCATAATTTTTCATTCAATTAATTTACACATATCATTAGAAAATTTTACCCTTTCCTCAACATGCATTTGTTTTATTATTTACCTCAATAATATTTTTTCCTCTTATCACTCATGGTTACAATTTATTTATGTTTTTCACACAGCTCATGTACATAATAAAAAGAATATTCTTATATTGATTAAAATTTCACTACATCCAAATGAATAATATCACAATTAATCATGATTTCACTATAATTGGGATCAAATATTTCTAAAGAAAAGTGTAGGTGGGTATAAATGTATGAAATAAAGTAATGATCATGTATGTGTGTAAACATTAATTTTTAAAACAACATATTCAGAAAAAAATACAAATAAAATACTTATCTCCAAAATATAAGGTCATATAAACCCCCCCCCCCCAAAGATCATAGCGAATTCCTATAGACAATATAATTATAATTAATGAATTACTCTCTTATTGATTCTTTTTTTCTTAGTTTTTTTTTTATTTTTTTTTTTGAAATATATTCCTAGTATAAGTCTCACATCCACCACTAAACTAAATATCACTTTGATATTATTGATTTGGAAGTTTATATTTTTGATATACACTAGAAAAATCCATTTTTTTGAAAATCATGATTCTAATTTACCACACATAAACTGCCAAATCATATATTATAAAAATCATCGGTCTGGTAAGTGAGTGTTTTGATTCTCCCAGGTCAAAACCCTTTTTATATTTTTTTAACAATATGGATAAATAATTAAATATTATGAATGTAAATATGAAACCTATAAAACCATCCTTATTATAACTATGTAGTCTCTTATCAAGATACCACATACCATATTTAGCAGGAATAACCCCTCTCCCATAGTCATTCAATTTAATATCTTGAAAAATAAAAATAGTAGGGTAGGAAATGATAATAATGACTTGTAATGTGTATAAATCCTAACAATGTTTTCCAGGGATGATACATGCAAATTAAGGTCAATGTTCTTGTTGGTTTCTGATTAAATTTATTGTGAACAAAAAAATTAATCATTTAAAAATTGACTTTTTTTCTATCATTTTTTGAAAAAATAATAAATCATTTTATAGTAGGATTACATTCCTCAAGATTCACTCCAAAAATATGATTAGAAAAATTGAAAACATTTGGTCTTAAATCCAATAAATAATGGGACAATAAAATAATTCAATCAGTTCAGGGAATGATAGTAAACAATTATATTTATCAATACAATATTTAAGAAATTAAAATAAACAAATCATATCATATCAAAAATAATTTACAAGAAATAAAAAATTGATATAATAATGTGACTCCTAAAATGTCCATATATATATTATTTATTTGTAGGATATATATTTAAAATTTCATAATAGGTCGAGATAATTATCCATTATATCGATGTCTTTTAGATCAAAAATTAAAATACAAAAAATTCATGATTTTTTTTGGGTGAATAAAATCCAATCAATTTCATGTTGAAATTAAAATCAATTGTTTTTAAAATAATGTGGTTAAAAATTATGGATTTATATATATAATTTTTTTTAAAAAAGTACTACCATTCTATTGAAGCATTTGAAAAATATTCTCATGTTCCAGATAATGTAAGTTCCAGATCAATATTTCTTTTATGACGAGTATTCTATATAATTAATTATTTGATTGAGGTGATGATGTATTCTGGTCCTACATACAATAATTTAATTTCCTCTTAATTATTTATTCCATGGTCCTATAAAATAGTAAAAGTTCATCCCCTTTTTTGATCTAAATTATTTGGATGAAACATAAAAATATATCGACCATGGGGATATATATTCAAATAATATAATAAAAATAAAATAAATAAAATTTGAAGATATAAATTTAAAAATCATAGTTTCCTGTAATTAGTTTCTCATATTTAGGGTTTCTCATCTTGACCTATACATTTTTATCTAATTTGATCATGATATAATGTTAAACATATCATCTTTTCACTTATATGGAATTTACATGCATGTCAATTATTATTTTTCCTTCTCCTCCATTGGTTATTAAAATTTGGTGGTGAGATGTAATTCAAGGGAAAATGTGATGAAAATAATAAGTAATAAAAATTTGACTAGATTTTTTATTCTATTTTCTCCACCACTTCTTCTTTATATTATACTACAATAGTTTTAAGTTGTTATTACATTACTTATTCAATTTTTTGGTCAAAACACAATACTTATTTTCCCTATCTTATATTTCATTGATGAGATTATATTTTTTCTATTATTTTTATTCTAATAATCTCACATGGGAGTCCAATTATTCTTCTTCATTTAGAATATCAAATAGTTCATTGTGTTTTTGTTTGTTTTCCACTTCCATCCCCTTATCTTATTCCTTAAATTCTATGTATTTTACCACTTTAACCTCCTCCTCATATACCAATTACACAATTTGTTACAAAATTTCTATCATATTTCTTTCATCTTGTTCTAATAGTCATATAAGATATTCTCTTTGTTATTCTTGGTCTTTTTGTATGTGTATATGTGATGCCACGGGTTATGATTTTCCATTATAATCCAAAATATTTATCATTATGAGTATCTCATAATACTACAAGAATTATACTATGATAATTTTATCCTCTTTTGGTCATTTTTTCTGAAATGGATTTAATAATGTAAAATTATTTAAATTTTTCATCTTCTAACCATTACATACCTAATTTAGAATGTAAAGGTATATTATTCACAAGGAAATTTAAATTTTAAAAAATTTAAGCGAAGTGAGTATTCAATTATCTATGATATTTGATTTTTGCCTCATTTTTTTCAATCCTAAATTCCAATAATGGAATATACTTTGTGGGTAATATATTAACTTTTTCTTCTAATAATATGTAATCATATTGTTAGAAGGAATGGTATTATTGGATATACTGCTCTTGAGGCTTCATGGTATCAATAGCCTAGACTTGTTTCACTTGTTGATCTTCATATTCATTCATCCATCATATATCTACATTAATTATAATTATTATGATTATAATAAAATAATTTAATTTTAATTTTATTAGAGGTTGTTTTTTCAATTCTCCGTGTTCACTAATCTTGGCCTCATTATAATCCATCCTATTGTACGTACCATTAACATAATGCATGAAAAAATTGATTTTAATATAATTGGATTGTTTCTCAACCGAGGATCTTCCATGGTAGTTTTGAATATTAGGGTCTCCTCCATATAGATGATGGTAAGTTCCATTCCACTATTGAGGTTTTAATTCATAATATATGAACTAATATGAATCATCCCACCTTGTTTCTTAATGCGATCACCCATTGTAAATTTGTGATGCCCATGTTGTTGGATACTCCTAATATGTATTGTACACCAGTGCTAGGGAATTATATGGGATCGTCTGATAAATCATCCCACCCACCATAAATATTGAAAATAATTATAATATAATGAAAATAATAAAATTAATGAAATCACAAATATTTAATCTAAAATATTTTAAAAATGGGATAAGATAACCCTTTTACCTATGAAATTGGTATGAAGTAAAAAATTTCACTCCGCTACTCCCTAGCATGGGAACTGAAACATTATGTGTCAAAAGTATGTCATTAAATCCTCCAACATAATAAAAGAGTAAAATTATAATGTTCCATAAATAATAACTACAAGGGAATAGTTTAGTAAAAGTACAAGGTTGATCTCATAGAGGGAAGATAATAAAGGAGAATACTTTTTACCAAAGATTAAGTTTCTCTAATATTTTTTTGATTTTATTAAAAGATATAATTTCTCAATATTAAATAATTAAAATACAAAAATAAAGAGAGGAAAGTAGGAAGATAAATAAACCAGCCTCCATGGGCAGCTTTACTAAAAATTATTCCTTTTTACAGTTGCAGTAAAATTATACTCATTGTCTATTAAATTAATATATTTTAATTATATAAGAAAAGTTCAATCCATTTTAATCTACCCTATAACTCTTATTAATCTTGGATATAGGAATTAATGTACCAGGATTTATAAGGATAAAATTTCAAAAGTAGGATAATAATAATGTCAAATAGTTATTTATAAATTACATCTATCATGTTGAATTTCATCTTCAATGAAATTATCCTTTTCAATTATTTAATAATAAATATGAATATAATAAGACATAAAAATTTCTATTATATATAATACATTATAAAGTGAATAAAGAAATAAAACAATTTTGTTATCACCTATTTTTATGAATTTCACTCTCCCCTACAGATTAGGAAATCATCATTGGGTGATCACCAAATAAGAATAAACTTAATACCATAGGATAGAGAATATATGGGAGATAAAAAGAAAAAAAAGTAATGAAAATAGAGTTAAACTAATGATAATCCAACGTTACATCAAATCAAAACAAATTAGAGAAGAATCAAAACCTATCTATGGTGGGTCCCTACCCTCAGTAAGTACTGACATTATTATGGGTGATGCCCTTTGGATTAATTTTTTCAGACCCCTTAAAGGATTTTAACCCTTTCCCACTCCCAATAAATAATTCAAATTGTTGTTATTGGAAACATTAGCAGTATCCCCCTAGTGGTCAAACCTCTATTCATAGAATTAATTATTTTCAATTGGTCAGATCCCCTTATTTATAACCATTGTAGAAATCTTACGGGCCCCCAGTTTAAACAAATGTTAAATGGTCGAGCTTGGTTAAACCAATAAATTCCCCATTGAATAATATGCATAATCATAATTTACTGTGTAGTTATATATGGTTTTATGATGTGAATTTTCATTTCATGATGTAAAAATTATGATGCCTCACCCGAATAGTTGCTTTTCACTTGATAATATGTATTGGGTTCACACCTCATATATTTTTCTTGTAGTGTACTTGATACATGATGTAGCTTTTTTATTTCCAGGGACATAATCCTTATTTCAGCTTGGTTATTAATGTATAATCCTTGGGATTATCTGATAGGAATCATACAACATGACAAGCCATCATTATGTAGATTTATAGTTTCATTTTATACCCTTTTATATTGTAATCATCATTATAATTTTTTCGTGTTTTTCAACACCTCTTTAGGTCAAACAGCAAGGTGCCATTATATTTTTAAAAATGTCTTAATTTCATCCTTATTTTTTCCAAATGGTAGTCATAGAAAAATAATATATAAATCAATGAAATAATTTAAACATCAATTATTATTCAAATAAAATTATTATAAAAACACATGGAAATATTGATATAAAATTGAGATATCAGGTTCATGTTATATTATGTTTATGGGGAGGAGTTTACCAATGGGTGTATATTATATAAAGGTACAAAGAGTTATATTCTCAAAGGTTTGTGACATATTCATGATGGTACCTAGGTATATATTTCCACTAGTTGTTTAAATATATAATGTTTTGGAAGGTAGGATTTGTTTCCCCCTAAGAATTGATATGAAAGGTTGAGAGACATAAGACCCAATTTAATATTGGTATGGATGACATCATATTTCACCATAGAACTAAAGGATTGTACATAATTTATTTAATATAGTATTAGCAAATAAAATTTTTATTATGATAATATTACTTTGTACAAGAACATTATTCATTGCTCATATTAGGTGACCATTAAGTATAAGACAAATGAGTTATTATTAGACCCTATGCAAGAGGACCTATATAATTAGTAAACATAGAGACCGTATGATAAAATGTACATGTAGTTTAGTGGAATTGGTCTATATTAATGATAAATAAGTCTTGTATTTAAGGATTAAATGGGACTCAGAGTGGTTCTAGGGGCTATTTGGGGATTATTTTTATATCTCATTATTTTTTGGGGATAAAATTGATTTTTCAAAAAATGATCCTAATGGGGTCAATAAGAATCATGTGAAATTATTTGACTGGTTCATTTTGTTAAAGAATGTGGTATGTTCATATTTTGAGTATCCGTGGTAATGATGTTTATATATTTATTCAAGTGTTTTTATGGTGGATTTTTTGTTTTCATATAGTGTTGTACTTTCCTAATCTATGGCTATAATCTCCCATGTGTAACACTTTCATCTCTCAATATCAGTGTCCAACATATGTTATATAGGGAGTGACACAAGATGTAATCTCTTATAATTCATGGAGGTATTCTAATATTTATATTTTTGGTAGAATTCCTTAAAGTTTTATAATTAAATGTATATCCTTGGTATGAGGTATATACAGGGTTTTTGAGGGTTTAGGACATGAAAGAATGTGAAATCAAGCCGTTCTACACATATTACAATGTTGGCACAAGGATTGTGAAAATCGTGAAAGGGGTGAGGCCAAACCGTGCAACCATGGACATAAGAATTTCTCATGGTTAGTGCGTGATTTTTCAAACAATGTGAAATCCACAAAAGACCATGCAACTTGCACCCATCATGGAAAGAGGCTGACACATGGTTTTCCAAACCATGATGCCAAACCATGCAACCCATTAAGAAGTGAAAAATTACCAAATTTCCCCCATTGGGATTTTAATATCCTCACCCTATTTTATACCCATTTCTTCCTCCTCCAACCCTAGTGATGAACCAAACTCCCCAATCATCCCAAGGGTCGTTCTCCTTCGATTCTAGGATATTTGATGTGTTTTTGGTTTCCAATCAAAGATTAAATAAGGTCTAATTCTCTTTTTTATTCTCTTTTTTTTTGTATTAGGTCTTTTATATTTTTTCTTCTTATTTGGAAGCCATAAACACTCATTTTTCCAGTGATATCTTGGTCAGGGCTTCAATAGGTTATTGAATCTAGATTTATTGATAAGGTTAAGTGTGTGTTCATCTTAATATTCAATGTAGTTTTTTTATAAGTTTAATCCCATTGTATCATTATAAATTTGTGCATGTGAGGATGAGTTATTGGTTCCATCTTGTTGTTAATTTGATACCTTTAGTGTGATTCAGAAAAATGGTTTTTTAATTGATAAAATAAACCCCTCAAGATCCCTGTTGGATGCATTTAGAGTGACTAAACTGATTTAGGGCCTCCCATGGGGTGCACCAATATTACCGAACATGGAACATGGTTATGTTAAGCATAAAATTGATTTTTTTTTAATGTAAATCCCATGGTAAACCTATTTTTATATTAGGTGAAATTTTATAGAGGCTCCAATATTAGTTGTTTCTAGTTTTCAGAAATGGAATAAGCGATTTTTTGGAATAATGTTAATAATGGTTAATTGAATTAATATGACTGTGTCAAATAATTAATGAATTTTTGATGGAAATTCCTTAATGGATTAAGGAATATGAAATGATAAATGTGTTAAATGGGATAATGTAGGGGAAATTTTGAATATACATAATTGGTTAAGGAATGTGAAATGCATATTGGTTAAATGGTGTAGGTAATGTAAATGGTAAAGGTGATAATGGGTTAAGAGTTGATGTTAAATTAACATGTTGAATAATTATGGGATGTGAATGTTATGTTTATTAATTGTGTATGGTTTTTTTATGGTATATATGGTAATTTGATAAATAATCATGCCCACAAGGATTGATAGTTTTGGGGCAATAGGATTGAGGATCTACAACCAAAGGCCGGGTTAGAATGAGGCTCTAAACCCTACCCCATAATTCATGGGTTAGGGAAGGGGACCAAAGCTCTATTCCCGTAACTGATGCATTTGATGAGACTACCTTGATCGAGGTTCCAAGGTAAGTGTGATGTAAATGCTTATTAAATGTTTTCCCCATAGAGATGGGGAACATGATTTATACCATTATTCATAGTAATTCACCATCATAAGCCATTGTGTAAATTATTTATTTTACTAACCCATGGAACATTTGATGAAAATAGATTATGTGATAAAAATGGTTAAAGAAAAAAAATTTATCCAAATCCACTTGAGTTTTTTTAACTTTTCATTTATTTATTTCTTGAATTAACAATATATTTAGATTATATAGTTTACAGAAACCATGGGTGGTGGAATACTGAGTTATAATCACACCCATATTGGGTTGTTGCTAGGTACCTTAGTAAATTTCATAGTTGCACGATAGTAAAAGTGAATGGCCCAATTCTAGGGAGTTGAGTTGGGATTGGGATGTGCATGGTTGATAATTCATACTTGGGGTCCAGAACCATTTTGGGATTAAACTTTTTTCTATTAATTTTTGGTTTTCTTTCACTTTGGGAAAATTATCATGACATGATATTTTAATCATCGGTTGTGGTCTATACTATGTTTTGGGAATGGTTAGTAATGTAAGTTCCTATTATATTGTTTATTGCTTATTTTATTTCACAAGTTTAATACTATGGATACTCTAGTAAAATAGGTCATAGAATCGCCACATGATCTATTATATCATCACCACTAGTCTCCATCCTTTGACATATAATTAGGCATGTTTAAGGTCATGTGGTGACTCAACTAAGGGCACCGATTTAGTGGCTTCCTGGTCAGGGATGTTACAATGTGGTTTTAGAGGGGTTATTTTCTATAGTATTACTATTTACAATGGTAGAAAAGATGTTAAGATGTTTTGGGCCTTGGAAATGAGTGCATGAATGGGAGTAACTAACCCATATAAGAGGGAAATCCTGAGTATCCTGTGTGAGAATTGTTCTTAATGTGTGTTGTTACAGTTTAATGATCTTTAACCATTAGCTGATGAAAATTTTGTGTGAGATGACTATATTATAGTATTTCTATTTTTTACATAACAACATGAGGTTGGGCATTAATGCATCATTATGTGAACCATAAGATATAGCTGACATGCATCATTATAGGAGCTCACAAGATGGGTGTTTGGGCATGAATGGTAATATGTATTTTACTTTTTTAAAATTTTAATGAAATAAATTTCTAATGAAGATAATACAAATGGTTAGGTAGAAAGGATGATAAGTAATGATTAAATAATTTTGTTTAATGAAGGGGCATAAATTAGTTTAAATGTAGGTTATAATGATTTGAGAATAAGTTATATTTGGAAATTTTTCTAGAATTTTAGTTGAAATTGAATTAGGATCTTCTTTGATTGACAATATGATTATCTCTACTTATCAAGACGTATCAGCTTGAAAATTTTCTCTGAAAACTACATCTATTTTGTGAAGTTTTCTGTATGATAGAAAACTCCAGGTCCAACTGTCAGTCATGCATTATGTGTGCTAAATTCATGCTAAAAGGGTATGATGAGTTTCAATGTAAAAGAAAAGATATCCACAAACCCTCACAAGGGGATTCTATAGATTTAAAAAACCATCAAGGTGAACCTCATAATTCTTCTATATGAATTTCTATTTCTAAAAATACACAATCTAGGGGGAATAAGTCTACATTGCAGACTCCGAGACATATTTCAACTCAGATATTGAAATATGATGAAGTAATTCCTTTAACCACTCAAATAGATGGACCATGAAAGGTCATTTGGGATGATATTTCTAAGGTTAATAATCAATATACAAGAGGACTTTCATTCAAGGGCACGCTGATCAGAATCATGGAAGGTGAAGGAAAAATATAACTTGGAGGATATCCAAATATATTGGGAGCTTCTATCTCAAGAAATGGTTAATGATAGAGTTAGGCAAGAGAATAAATCTATTAAATAGAGGAATGATAAGATATTTCTTATTCCTACAACCTCGGATAAGGTTAGGTTGAAAGATTACTTTCATTCAAAACACATGAATCAACTGTTTCTAAGGTCCCTATTTTCCCAGTTACTGGTTCTTCAAACACATGTTTCAACATTAACCTCAAGCTTGGGAAGATTTCCCATCACTGAAGATTGATTATATTATCCAGACCCCCTATTAGATTGCCTGATGAATGCATTATGATGTAGTTGCTAGCCCACATCTGTGGTACAAAGAAAGAACCTAGTCAGGACACCATGCTCAATTTGAGTAACTTCAAAAAAGAAGAGGTGGCACTGATCACCTCTAGGAAGAATAAAGAAAATTATAAATACTCCATGCCAAAGGAAGGACTGATATCCATGCAGAACATATCATCTACTCTTAATAAGGTACTTTGTAAGGATAACATTTCTGACCCATTTGATCTACTCCCTGTCAATTGGAAATAGTTTGATCCCTCTATGTTTATCAAGAATCACATTTCTATGGAAGGACCTTGGAAAGATGAATGTGTTGCATGGATGTAATCAAGGATTGGGAGGAGGGGTTGACACCCCTATGGAAAAGGTGGATGCCTTAAATACCCCAGAATAAGTACTCAATCTAGAACAAGTTAATATTTATTGTTCCACTTCTTTGATGAACTACATGGTTTTTCTTTTTGTTATTCACTGATACTTTATTTTAATTCAAAAAATAGGAAACTTCTCCTCAATCACATTTTTAAAAAAAAATTAAATATAAAAATATGCCTAAAGATTAATGTTTTTTATTATAAAGGCATAAATATTTTAAAAAGAGGGTCTAATTAAAGACTTGTGACTACAATGGTTGTTTTACACAATTTTGACCATAAAACATGGAAGGGATGGTGGAGGGTAGATTTCTAAATGTGACGATTCTTGTTCAGATAATGTATGAAAAATGGAATGTTATAAACAGAGGACAGTCCTCTATTACATAAACCGTGAATACATTATGTCATGTGTTCTAAGAATCATGTTTGTAATTACAGAAAAATGCCACCATGATTGCATGTACAAGTTAGGAGACAAGAGGATATCATCAATAATGATCCACCAATAGTATAACAAGGAAATATGTTGGTCCAAGAAAACCTAGGAGAGGAGAAGTTCCATGAGAAATTTTCTCATTTTATCCATATGATGGAAAGTCACTCAGGGAGAGTCATGCGGAGTATTTTTTATTTAAATAGAGAGTTTCAGTTACATAACTCACCAATACCTTCTAGATATGGTGGAACTAAGGAATCATGGTTATGGGTAGAGTATATCCTTCTGATATTGGATCATTTGGAGACTCCTATAGAGAAAAGAGTTGTGTTGGAAGCATACATGTTGTAGTGACCAAAAAAGAACTAGTGGGATATTATGGTTCAGACTCAGTAGATTGATGGTATGTTCTAGAAAGACATTCAGGTAATGTTTTTGGATCATTTCTATATAATTACCTTAGGACAGTATTGGGATACATAATTTATGAGGTTGACCCAAGGAATGATGTCGAGGATGGATTATATATCCCTTTTCATAGACATGCAATGCTTTGTAATAGCATTGGATGGGGAAAATGATGCGACAAAAATACATTCCCAGTTTGGTCTTAGAGAAGATATTATATCCCAAGTGGGAATATTCATATTAAATAAGTCTGTAGAAGTGTTGGATCATATCCTCATTTCAGAAGGGAACTTAAAGGAAGCTTCAGCTAGTGGGTTTTTGCATCCCATTTGAAGAACTAGTGGTGAATCTTTTGAAGGAAGGAAGCATCATTTTAGAAATATTTATCAAGGTGAAAGTGCGTAGAGTGGTCTAAAGAGAGGACCAAGTACTCATAGATGTGAAAATATGGGTTTCTAACAGGGTGGTGGGATGGGGAACATCTGTTATCAGTGCCCCCAACCACCAGTTTAGTGGTGATCAAGAAGAAAAATGGGGAATGTGCAGAGGTTCTATAGGAACACTTAAATTATAGGCATAGATAGAGGATTCAGTTTGATGATGAATGTAGGTAGGGGATCAATTACCCTTTACCAGATATGTGTTTGGAGATCGACTGGCTATATTGGAAGAGGTTGTGGATGTCATAATATGGGGAGATAATGTACATATCTATAGGGAAATAAAGCATCAGGAACTTAGACCAGAGCCCAGGGAAGAGGATTTGGTCAACTTCATGTAGTTCAGTCTACAACTAGAGGTGGTGGGGCTTAACCATCAACTATTTGAGGTACAATCTCTATTTCATCCATGCTCACTAGTTCTTTATTTTACACAAGTTACTCACATTATTATTATTTATTTAGTTTGGGGTTTTTTTGTTCCTATAGGTGGAATATTTATGTTTGGTTATGTCAATTAATACACAATTAGGTTTGAAAATAAAGAATATCAGTCAGTGTAAGGGTTGTTCTATCAATATTGGTGGGTACCATTCCCAATGGGAATTGTTTTTCATGAGATTTCATATTGTCATGTGATTTTATTTATTGAATCAGAAGAATTGTATCAATACTATATTGATTGTTACCACTATATGGAAATATTTACGTTCCTTGATAGATACTTGTATGTCTATATTGGAAAATGGGATATCTAGCAAGGTCGTGCAAGACGATGTTTTTAGAAAATGGGTGAACTCGTAGACCAAGTGGCTTTTGTTACGCTTTATTATTAGGGGGGCAGATAAAAATGTCATTCCTCCAATGCTATTTTGGTTCTAGGACGTTTTACCTAATTATTTCTAAGGGATTACACTTGAGATGTATGTTGAGTTCAAGAGAAAATTTCTACTGGGAGTATAACCAGTTTCCATTACTCCAAATAGAATGTCACTAGAAAAACACCAGGAGCTTAAAAATCAAATTGAGGAACTTGAGAAAAGGGGTTTCATTTGTACGAGTATGTAACGCCAGGGATCTCAACTATTTTTTCCATGAAAGATGATTGATTATTGTGTTTATGAATTAAGTATAGGAATTTGAAGTATGTGGGGGGCACAGTGTAGTGGTTATGGCTGTGGTTCCCTGACCTTGTGGTTCTATGTTTGAGTCCTTAGATGTCAATTCCTATGCTGCCTTCAATAATGACTCTTGATCCCAATACAACATTGAGAACATTCCCAATCCAAATATTGGTCACCTTGGGCCTCACTGGGGACGTGTGGCATAGAGGTAGTTAATTTTCACCTTTATCTCTTTACATGAATACATGTTTCATGATGACTGTGGTTGTCTTAGAGGTACCATGTAAGGAAAAACCTCCATGTTAATGGAACTGGATTAGGGTCGAGTCCCACCACACTCAAAATTAGCTAGGGGCATGTGGCATGTTAGTGGTGGTTTGGGCCTAGGATAGGTGTGGTGTGGAACTAAACTATACCTCATTACCCAAATAACATTTTATGTAAACCGAGGTAGGCTTAGTGGTACTGTGTAAGGCTTCCACTCCCTCGAAACAAAACCGGATTAGGTTTGAGTCTTTCCACACTAGAATTTAGTTGGGGGAGTGTGGTGAGTAGGTGGTGGTTTAGGCCCAAAAAAACATGGTGTGGAACCCACCTAGACCTTGTTACCCATATAACATAATTAAGAGTAGTTGGGGGCTTACTTGAGTGGTTATGGATCCCTGTAATTTTGAATCAAACCCTGGTTCAAATCTGGGTGGGCGCAGGTACTATTACTGTACTATGAAAGTAGTGACGCAAGTGATGAGGTAGGCAGGAAGTGATGTAGGCATGATGAAGGCTTATTGATGGATGTGGCATGATGCAGGCCTGAGGCTGCACGAGGATTTTGGGCCTTGTCATGGGATTCTTGCCCACTGGGCCTATGAGCCATGTAATAGATAAATAAGGCATGATGGGTATGCTATCCCTTGGGTGGGATATGGCCTACCTCTTCGGCCTATGTGTGTGGTGTGTGTGAGTGTGTGTGAATGTAACTGTACCCCAAAACCCATTATATATATATATATATATTTTTTTTTTTTCTTTGGAAGCTCAATCAGGTGAGAATTAAGAATTGATACACTCTTCTTCGAATTGATGATGCTTTTGAAAATTTGAGGGTTGAATTAGTGTTCTCCAAGATTGATTTGATATTATGGTATCATCAGATAAGGGTGAAACCTTTTCATACACCAAATACTTCCTTTTTGATTAGGTACATGTTGTATAAGTTTTTTCTGAATTCTATTAGGGTTGAAAAATGTTCCAAAAGTGTTTACTACCCTAATGAACCAAATATTCCACCCATACCTAGATCAGTTTGTAGTTTTTTTTATGAAAACTGAACGTGCTATAATTCTCAAGATGGCAATTCGAAAAATCATGAAATATTATTTAGTACACTAATATAGAACCAACTATAAAAAAAATTATACAAATTCATTTCTGGATCGATAGGGAACCTTTCATGGGTCACATCATCTCATATGAAGGAATGTTAGTGGACCCATAAAAATTGATGGTAGTTGTATCTTGGGAGAAG
Organism: Viscum album; assembly: GCA_963277665.1. Lineage (NCBI taxonomy): Eukaryota > Viridiplantae > Streptophyta > Magnoliopsida > Santalales > Viscaceae > Viscum > Viscum album. The sequence continues at coordinate 1,797,893,449 of OY728120.1, forward strand.
CCCAATAATGTTTCAAATTTGATTTTATGGATATTAATGAAGGTTTATTATATAATATTTCTATTTGAAAGCACCAAAATTTGTTTTATCTGAGAAGAGAATCAACATTGAATGGTATGAAGCATGTGAGAATAATTTTGAAGCGTTGAAGAGGAAATTGAAAACTGCAAAAATCTTGTTCTTACCTGAAATAGGTAAGAAGTATACCATGATTTTTTATTCATATTTTGTTGGTATTTTTGAGGTGTTGACTTAGGATGATCAGGTTCTAGCTTATGGGTCACAAAAGTTGAGGCCTCATGAAATAAATTACAATACACATAGTCTTGAATTGTCCACAATGATTCATGACCTTAAATGTTTCCAACATTACTTGTTGGAAGAATAGTTTTCTATGTATACTAATCCTAAAATCCTTAAATATATATTCTCTTAAAATGATTTGATTCTTCATTCGAAAATATGGGTTGAATACATGTAATCATTTGAATTTGAGATAGTTTATACAACATTAAAGGGAAACAGAGAAAAAAATGCTTCGAGTAATATGGATCGAAATCAGGTGGTTGTGAAATCATGTTCGGAATGTAAGATGACAAAATTGTTTATTGAGATGCATCTTGAGGTGTAGGATGACCATTTGAAGATGATTATTGATAGTTTATTCCATTATTTTGAGATGGATAAAAAATAAAATATGAGGATCCATAATGGATTGATATAAGGGAATGTATTAATGGTGGGGAGTCACCTTATAGTTGGACTTTTAGATATGATGGAATCATTTATGTTTGTCATTGTGTGGTTGTGCCAACATGTATTCTGGATGATTTTATGTGAGAGTTTCATGCATCGATGTGGGATTTACATCTTAGTTTGAACTAAATGTATCATGATATTCATAGATAGTTTTGGGAGATAAGTATAAAGAAATAGAATTGATGTTTCATGGCTTGATGCCTTATATTCTAGCAGGTGAAGGTCGAGCATCAGTAGCTGTGTGGTTTTTCTCCAAACATTTCCTATTCTCAAATGGAAGTGGGATGTTGTGATAAGGGATTTAATCATATGTATTACTAGGATTCATGTGAATAATGATGTGATCTGGATTATTTTGGATCAATTGACTTAGGTTTCCCATTTATGTACAATTATAAATACTTTCACCATAGATTAGGTGGGTGAGTTGTTTATTCGACAGGTTGTGCAGTTTCGTGGGGTACTATATAGTATTATTTAAAATTTTGATGCATGCATCATGTCGTTATTCTAGATGGGTTTTCATAGAGATCATCATCCTCATGTGTTTTTTATTATGTCATTTTACCCAAATATGGATTATAAATCAGATCATACTATTCCGGTACTAGAGGATATGTTGAGGGCTTGCGTTCAAGACATTGGTGGATCATGGGAAAAGTATATAGCACTGGTTTAATTTCCCTACAACAATAGTTACAGAGCTATAATTCTGATAGATGCACATGTCTCACTCTATTTTAGGCTATTTATATTCCTATTGTTTCTGTTATTGTATGGGTAATTAGAGATTCTAGGACCGAGTCCCTTGAAAATGATTTCAGAATAGGTTTAGGTGATCCAGAAACATATGGATACGGCTCAGAGTCTAATGAAGTAATATTTCATCAGATACCTATTGGGCTTATAGATGGTGATAATGTGTTTCTATGGGTGATTCAAAGGATGGGTCACCATCATATTTCTAATTATGGTATGTTGGAACTCAGTTTCATCGGGGCTGTTTGAGTTTGTGGGGAGGATCTGATAGCTGGTGTACCGATCGGATCATCCACAATGTTTTAGTGGCATGAAAATTTTTTTATGGTTTCAATGATTCAAAATTATCTGTAAATACCCAAAAATCCTATGGAAATTTTTTTTTCTTAAATAAATGGGAATTTCACGAGCCTACAAAATCTGACGGCGCTTGATTCTGAGGCCTGGTGTGCCCGAAATCAATTTCTGAAGTTTTTCTCAGGTACGTTCAGTAAACGTGCGAGAAGGATTTTATATCTTTTGAACCGGTGCTCAGAATCAAATTCTAAGGACACCGTTGAACTCACAGCACCAATATTCACTTACGGATACCTTTACTGCAGTTTCGTTTTATCGATAATGAATGTTAGTTTTGGGGTTTCCAGTTCAATGAGATAAAATAAAGGTGTTACTTTATTTTATTTGTTGGGTGGTTAAAAACTCCAAGTGGAGGTTAGAGGTGGGGCCCACCACGACCTAACCTCCCTAGGGAGTATGTTATGAGATGGGCCCCAGCACATTATTAGGTGGTACCCACAAGAGTTTAAACCCCCATGTAACTCTCTCTTTAAGTGGGGGATGTCTTTTTAACTTCTCTCACTAAAGTGCCAACCCCCCATTATTAATTAATTGAGCTCATCAATTTAATTAATTCTAACTATTTGAAATCTTTTGAATTCATTACAAAAAATATAATAATTGAAAAATTATTATTTTACTTTGGTTGGAATTCTTTTGGTGGAACGGAGGCAGAGAATAACTAATGAGAACTTATTCCCCTCAACGAAGAATGCTTCTTCATCCTTCCAACGAAGAACGACGAGCATTATCTTCTCCCTTTTAGACCGAGCCTAAAGGGGAGACGCTGCCCACATAGAACGTCACCAACGACGATGTCACCTCATTCCAATGTCAATGTAACAACACCGCCATCCCGTGACATTTTCAACTATCAACAAAAATCGAGGTAAGGTTTTGAATTCGGGTTTGAATTCCTTTCTTTTAAGTCATTCTTTTCCCTTGGATAAAAACAACAACCGCGGATCGACCCTCGAACATGTCGATCCTCAGAATGAATGTTGATTGTGGGATGGGTTAAAGATTAAGATGGGGTTTTTTGTTCAATTATATGCTTGATTACCATTTGTGCCTCTAAAATGGAGGGCATGGACAAATGAACAAGCCCGAAACCTCCGCCAATTCGTTCTTGATGTGCAGTTTGATGGGTGATGGGTGAATGGAATGGAAACTCTGATTTCAGGTGGTCACAGTGAAGATCAGGACCCGGGGAGGCCGTAGGTGAAACTTAGAGGAAAAACGGACCACCAGAACGACTCTAGTGGCCCGTGGAGGAGTGCGGCGGCGCGGGTCGCCGGTGACCGGCACTGGCCGGGCGCCTGGGTGTGGGGGCGCCCCTCGCGCACAGCTGGCAGAAGTCCGCCGCAGCACTGGCCGCAGCGGTTCAGCGGAACCCGCATCCGTGGGTTCCAGGAAGGTCAGGCATACCTATCTGGTGCAACCGTTATGGGACAAAATCCCCCCTTCTCCACACGCCTTGCACGTAACACGCTTGGCCAGTGGGTCGATCCACAACCGGCCGTTCGGGCCGAGCTGTGCCACGTGGGCCGCACCCGCCATTGGGTCGGGCCGCCTGCCGCGTGGGTCGAGCCGCCTTCCACGCCGGCTGAGCTTCCAGCACACGGGCTAGGCTACGCTCACCGGTCCGGGCCTCTCTCTACCAGGCCGAACCTAGATCCGGGTCGGGCGACCCGGTTTGGGCCAACCTAGGGTGGGTTGGGCCTGGTTGGAGCTGACCCAAACCGCCCTCTTTGAACCACTTTTGGTTTTCACCCATAACAAGAGCTACGAACCTCCGATCGACACACTGTCAGTTGTGTAGGATTCCTTGGATCGAGACGGTCGTTTTGGTATATCAGACTCCAGGTTTTGGTGATGTTTGTGTATGGCCGGGTTGGTTCGAACCCGAAACCAACCAGGCCCTCGGAGTAGAAACACTTATAAGTTAAGGACCAGACGTCCAATTGACGTGATTTCAACTGCGTTGGATTCCTTTTGATGATATTGTCCTCTTATAATACTCCAAATAGGATTCATATGAGTATGGAATATGTATGGGTTTTATTGTACCCGAAATCCAAGCGGCCCCTTGGAATGGAAATGCCAATAACTCTCAGACCGGGTGTCTGATTGACGCACCGTCTGTCATGTTGGGTTCCTTATGATGAGGAGGAAATAAGGGGTACACGAAATCAATAATTAGTGATATTTTATGTATCAACACTTGGATCGAGGATCGGGCCCTCCTGGAATCGAGCGTGCTGTGTGTGGGAACCCTAGGGCTGGCTGCGACTGAGATGACGAAATCCTCCGTGGGTTCGACAGCGATGAATATTGTACCGAAATCCTACGTGTGTTCGAAAATGATGAATTATATACCAAGATCCTACATGGGTTCGACAGTGATGAATACTGTACCATAATCCTATGTGGGTTCGACAATAACAACTTCTATACCAGGATCCTATGTGGGTTCGAGAACAATGACTACTATATAGGAATCCTACGTTGGTTTGACAGCAACGACTTCTGTAACAGGATCCTACGTGGGTTCTATAGTGATGACTACTGTACCAGAATCCTACGTGGGTTCGACGGTGATGAATTCTATGCCAGGATCCTACGTGGGATTGATAGTGCTAATATTGTTCCAGGATCCTACGTGGGTTCAACAGAGGAGATGATTCAGACGCTATATCTAGTCATCTCTACCCCTCTTCATGATTTTTATACTTGTGTGAGATGAATAATTTCATTCAACCATTATCAAAATGGTGATTTACTTTACTTCCATTATGGTGTTGTTTGTGTTTGGGCTCGAGAGTTGGAGTCGGACTGTGATTGATAACTTAGGTATATCTGTGGGCATATACCTAAGTAGGTTTAGTTGACACATCGTTATTATATATTTATACTGTAGTTTATCCCTTGTGTATTTTGTGATAAAAATAGGGTCTTGGGGTCCCTACTGACTATTGTTATACTCATCCCTACATGGTCTATGCTTGCACCTTGTTGTGTTGGATGCAGACGACGGACAACGCTGACCGAGGCGGAGTGTACGCGGACTGGACAGTACCTAGAGGTGGACCTCACGACGAGTCGGTACCCGGAGGAGACGGACAGGCGTGGAGCACTGAGGAGGCTATATGTACCTACCCTTCAGGTAGGATCTATGGTGGATGATCCAGGAGCTGTTAGGAACCTTCCAACTGTTTGTCTTTTTAGTCGTACCTGTTTGTACTTTCCTTGTTACTTTACTGTTGGGCTTGTATTTATTACCCTTGTACGTTCCAGCACTTCCACTGTATTCAGTTTTTACTTAGAGTTTTCATCCTCTTGTATTCTGGTTGAGTTTTTTTTCAATTATAAAGGAAATTCCTTCCCAGTTTAGGGATTTATGCCTTTGGTGCTAGTCGGTAGCCCCTGGCCTGTGGAAGGCGGGCTTGGGGTAGTTAAGATAAAGGACCCGGGGGGACAGGTTGTGAAAAATTGGTATCATAGGAGTCAGTTCTACCGCAGAACTTGGAATCTTATTCTTTTAATAGCAATAGTGTTATTTATTTTGGGTGTGGTTATCAGTTTAGGGAAACCGGTGTTGGTGCGGTGGTCGATGTATCCATACATTAGGACTCTGACTTCTGATCTCTAACTTAGTGCACGAAAAGACTGATTGCGTGTGTGTTTCATTTCAAAATGTTTTCTTCGTGAATAATTTGTGTCATCTCACCAGTTATACTGTTTTAACCATGGCGCACCTGTTTATTTTTAGGATGGCCCCACAAAGGCAACCAGCTAGGGTTCCGAGTTACGTACGAAATGGTAGCCCACCAAGTGACAAGGCCTCAGTGCAGGGCCCCATCACAGCGGAGGTACCCGCGGTACCACTACCCACTGGGCCACTAGCACCACCAGCTCCAGCAGCAGAGAGTTCACGTTGCCTAAGTGTGTTGCACGAGTTCCAGTGCTAGAGGCCGACCAGGTTCCAGGGAGAGACAGACCCACATGCAGTTAAGGATTGGCTGGAGACTACCGTGAGAGTTTTCATATTGGTAGGGACACCAACCAACCTCATGGTGATCCTTGCAGCGAGTCTCCTGTAGGAATCAATAGGCAAATGGTTGAGCCTAATGCTCTAGGTTCATGATGATGCATCACTACTCTGGAAAGACTTAAAGAGCCTGTTCCGGGCAGAGTTTGTAACAGCCACCCTTCGTGCAGTGCAGATTCATGAGTTACTTCATCTGCAGTAGGGCAGCATGACAGTAGCTCAGTACTTAGCGAGGTTCAACGACCTCTCGTGCTACTCCATGGATATGGTACGGGGCCAATTCTTCAGGGCTCAGACCTTTGAGCAGGGACTCAGGCATGAGATCAGGGCTTCGATGATCTCCCTCAATATCCCGACGCAGACGAGCGTATTGGAGTGAGCCCTCCTAGTGGAAAGTTTCCTTGCTGACCAAACTCCAACAGTGAGACCCACCACTGGTCGACACACACCAGAGTCGTCTACAACCGGTAGTAGATAGATGATGCAGGGGTCCAAGAGGACCAGACCCACAGGTGGTCAACTCCATGACTCTGGTTCAGTTGTGAAGGGCACACAAGATAGATCTAGCCATACGAGGATCAGGCGGTGAAATGCATGCGACGAGTAGGGTCACATGGATCGAGACTGCCCGAACCTCCCTACAGATGAGAAGCAGGTAATAGAGGTTCCTCCCAGGAAGAGGAAGAGGTTCGACCATGGTGGTCCGCCGGGAGCAGGCAGACGTGGCAGTGGAGCTGGCCAAGCAGTAGGTGGTGGACGATGTTTCGAGGCCCTACTACCACCACCACCAGGAGGTCCACCCCGACTGCAGGGAATGGTTAGATAGGGGAGATCTCAGCTTCAGGAAGATGAGGCCTATGACCATAGTGCTCCAGGAGCAGGTGGATAGGATTGGAACTAGTTCTAGGCATAGATTCCTTTGTTCATGATACTTCTAGCTTCATGGATGTTGTTGTTTGTGGTTTCTTTTTGTCTATGTAATTTGAGATGCAATAACAAAAGATACATATCATTTTGAAGTTTTATTTCTATCCTTTTATGTGGATAATACTAATAGATTCCAGATAAAATTGTTGACTTGACCCTCACATTCGAGATTCCTACTGGAGAAGACCTAGTGACCACACACTGATGCCGACAGTGTGACTCAACCCTTGGAGGCGAGAGTAACAGTTATATCTCTTGGTAGTAGGATCGAGGCCTTATAACATCGTCCATGGCATGAATTAGTACTGTTAATGTCAGGATAGACTATATTAGGAAATGGGTGTTGGTCATCCAGGGGATGAGACCAGATTTCTCTTTTAAGCAACGGAGAAACCTTAGCAGCTCTTATAGGACATATGCGAAGAAGTGTGTAGATGATTTATTTTAAATTGGCTAGTCTCACCCATAGTTCGTTGGGTGAACACTTTACAGTCTACTCTGACCACCAAAGTCTCTGGTATATCTTCTCTTAGAAGGACCTGAACCTGAGACAGCGGTGATGACTTGAATTCCTCCAGGACTATGACCTCGAGATAATCTATACCCCTGGAAAGGGGAACTTTATAGGCGATGCTCTCAGTAGGATATCATGAATTCAACTACTAGGAGAGGCGGTAGAGTATTAGGCCATGTTTCTGATATCAATTGTGGATCAGGACGAAGCAACCTTTCTACAGTCTCTCACAGTCACTTCCTCACTTATTCAGTGAGTTAGGGAGGCGCACCATGGGGCCACTGACTACGAGACACAGCTTTCTTAGATATCCTTAGGGCAGGAACCTGAAGGATTTTATGAAGGTGGGGATCACCTCATTCCTTTTAGAGGACGTACCATGATACCAGTTGCAATTCAGGAGGAAGTGTTGTAGGAGTTCAACAAATCCCTTTTAGCGGTATATCCAGGAGTGGTAAAGATGTACTAGGACCTTCGATGACATCACTAGTGTCAAGGTAGTATGAAGGAAGTAGCGGAGTTTTTCACTAGATGCCTCACTCATCAGCAAGTGAAGGCGGAGAATCAAGTACCATCAGTCTTGGTTCAGCCTTTAAAGTTCCTAAAGTGGAAGAGGGATGAGATATCCATGGACTTCGTGATGGGTCTTCCATGTACATTCAGGGGACATGACTTGATTTGGGTGATCGTCGACCAACTTAGCAAGTCGGCCAACTTCCTATTGACCAGAGATGTTATGAGCTACAATGAAGTTGGTTCAGGTCATTAAGGAGCAGATAAAGACTTTTCAGAGCTGAAAAAAGTCATATGATGATAAGATACGGAGACCTCTATAATTTGAGGATGGAGACCACGTCTTTCTACGGGTCTCACCTCAAAGAGGTCTACTAAGATTTGGTCATGGCCGAAAGTTCTATCCGTGATTAATTGGACCTTTCAGGTCCTCAGTAGGGTATGCGAGGTGGCTTACCGCATGGGGCTTCCACCCCAGTTGCACCGGGTGCACGACGTCTTCCATGTATCGCATCTCTGGAGATACGTGCATGACCCGTCCCACATCGTTGACCACAGGGTGCTGGACATTGATGACAGGGAGACATTCACGGAGGTTCTAGTGGAGATTGAGGATCGACAGGAGAAGGTCCTGTGTGGATGGTCGATTCCTCCAGTGTGCTTTCACTGGCAGCATGAGAACCTCCAATAGAGCATATGGGAGCGGGAGGCTTAGATGCGTGCTCAGTACCCCCATTCGTTCCCTTAGTGTGTTTTGTAGATTTTGTGGATGTAAAGTCCTAAGGTGGGGAGAATGTAAAGATCGGGAAATCCTGTGGAATTTTATTTTTTCTTAAATACATGGGAATTTCACAAGTCTACAAAATCTAACGGCTCTTGATTTCGAGGCCCGGTGTGCTCAGAATCAATTTCTTATGTTTTGATTGGGTATGTTCAGTAAACGTGTGAGCATGATATTATATCATTTGAACCGGTGCTCAGAATCAAATTTTGAGGACACCGTTGAACTCGCAGCGCCAGTATTCGCTTAAGGAGACCTTTACTGTGGTTTCATTTTATCGATAATGAAAGTTAGTTAAGGGGTTTCTGATTAAATTAGATAAAATACAGGTGTTACTTTATTTTATTTGTTGGGTGGTTAAAACCTACAAGTGGAGGTTAGAGGTGGGGCCCACCACGCCCTAACCTCCCTTGGAAGTATGTTATGAGATGGGGCCCACGAAATTATTAGGTGGGAACCACACATGTTCAAACCCCCATGTAACCCACTCTTTAAGTGGGGGAAGGCTTTTGAACATCTCTCATTAAAGTGACAATCCCCCATTATTAATTAATTGAGCTCATGAATTTAATTAATTATAACTATTTGAATTCATTCGAATTCATTCCAACAAATATAATAATAGAAAAACTATTATTTTACTTTGGTTGGAATTCTTTTGGTGGAAAATAGGAAGAGAATAACTAAGGAGAACTTCATTCCCTCAATGAAGAACGCTTCTTCATCCTTCCAATCAAGAACGATGAGCATCCTCTTCTCCCTCTCAACCGAGCCAAATGGGAAGACGCCTCCCACATAGAGTGTCGCCAACGACGACGTCACCTCCTTACGATGTCAATAGAATGACGCTGCTATCCCACAAATTCTCAACGGTCAACGATAATCGATGGAGGGTTTTGAATTCGTGTTTAAATTCCTTTCTTTTACGTTCTTCTTTTCCCTTGGATAAAAACAACAATTGCAGATCGACCCCGGAACATGTTGATCCATAGAATGAATGTTGATTGCGGGATGGGATAGAGATTAAGCTGAGGGTTTGTTTATGGTTCAATTATATGCTGGATTACTGTTTGAGCCTATAACGCGGAGGGCACGGGCTAATGAACAAGCCCTGACCCTCCGCCAATTCATTCTTGATGCACGGTTTGATGGGGTGATGGGTGAATGGAGTGGAAACCCAGATTTGGGGCCTTTGTAGCGAAGATCAGGACCCAAGGAGGCCGTAGGTGCAGACGAGAGGCAAAACAATCCACTGGAACGACTCTGTGGGCCCGCAGAGGAGCGGGGCGGCGTGGGACGCCGGCGCGCCGATGCCAGCAACAGGAGGCGACGGCCGGCACCGGCCGGCTGCTTGGTGGTTGTGGCACCCCTCACGTGCCGCCGACGGAAGGCTGTTGTGGAATTGGCCATGGCGGTGGAACGGAACCCACATCCGCAGGTTCCGAGAAGGTCAGGCGGCACCAGTTGGCACCGCAGTTACGGGAAACCGAGGGACCACCCCCCCCCCCCCCCCCGCTCCACGCATCTTGCACATAAAGCACTCAGCCAGCTGGTCGAGCCGTGACTGGCCATTCAAGATTAGTTATGACATGCGGTCTGTGCCTGATGCTGGGCCGGGCCGCATGCAGCGCGGGTCGTGCCACTTGTCGCGCGGGTCGTGCCACTTGTCGCGCGGGCCGGGCTGCCCGCGCACGGGACGGGCCGCAGCCATCGGGCTGGGGCACGCCCACTGGGCTGGGCTGCTCCCTACCGGGCCAGACCTAGATCCGGCTCAGGTCGACCCAGTTTGGGCCGACCCATGGCGGGTTGGGCTGGGTCGGACCAGACCCAGGCCCCCATCTTCGGACCACTTTTGGTTTTTCTCCCATAGCATGAGCTACAGACCTCCGATCGACGCACTATTAGTTGCGTATAATTACATGGATCGAGAAGGTCATTTTGGTATATCACACTTAATGTTTTGTCGATTTTTTGTGTATATATGGGATGGTTCGAACCTGAAACCAACAGGGCCCTCGGAGCACAATCACTTATAACTTAAGGATCGGGCGTCCAATTGACGTGCTGTCAACTACGATGAATTCATTTTGATGAGACGGTCCTTTTGGAATACTCCACACAGGATTCAGATGAGGTTGGTGTATGGCCGGGATGGATTTTACCCAAAATCCAGCTGACCCCTTGGAACGGAAATACCAATAACTCTCAGACCGAGCGTCTGATTGACGTGTCTTCTGTCACGTAGGGTTCCTTATGGTGAGACAAAACTACGGGATACGTCAACTAATGAATTTATTATAGTTGATGTATCAACACTTGGCTCGAGGTGCGGACCCTCCCGGAATCGAGCATGCTGTGTGTGGGAACCCTAGGGCTGGTTGTGACTAAGATGACGGAATCCTCCGTGGGTTCGACGAAGATGACTACTATACTGGAATCCTACATGGGTTCGCCAACGACAAATTCTGTACCAGGATCCTACCTGGGTTTGACACCGATGACTATTGTATCATAATACTATGTGGGTTTGACAGTGAAGACTTCTGTACCAGGATCCTATGTGGGTTCGACAACGATGACTACTATACCGGAATGCTATGTGGGTTCGACATCGAAGACTTCTGTTCCAGGATCCTACATGGGTTCGATAGTGATTACTACTATACCGGAATCCTATGTGGGATCGACAGTAGTGACTCTTGTACCATGATCCTATAGGGGTTCGATAGCGTTGACTACAATACTGGAATCCTACATGGGTTCCACATTGATGACTTCTGTGCCAGGATCCTACATGGGTTCGACAGTGCTGATATTGTTCCAGGATCCAATGTGGGTTCGACAGAGGAGATGATTCAGAGGATACATCTAATCAACTCTACCCCTCATCTTGAGTTGTATACCTATGTGAGATGAGTCATGTCTTTCTACCATTATCAACGTGGTGATTGACTTTACTTCCTTTCTGGTATGGTTTGTGCTTGTGCTCAAGAGTTGGAGCCAGACTGTGATTGATAACTTTGGTATATGTATGGGCATATACCTAAGTATGGTTGGTTGATACTTCGTGATTGTATCTTTCTACTGTGGTTTATCCCTTGTGGATTTTTTGAGACCTATAGGGTCTCAGGGTCCCTACTGAGTATCGTTGTACTCACCCCTACACGGGCTATGCACGCACCTCGTTGTGTTGGATGTAGGTGACAGACAACATTGACCGAGGTAGAGTGTATGAGGACTGGACGGTTCCCGGAGGTGGACCTCACTATAAGTCAATACCCGAAGGAGACGGAAGGATGTGGAGCACTGACGAGGATATTTGTAACTACCCTTCAGGCAGGATCTATGGTGGACAATCCAGGAACTTCTAGGCACCTTCCAACTCTTTGTCTTTTTAGTTGTACCTATTTTTCCTTTCCTTGTACTTTACTGTTGGGATAGTATTTCTTGGCCCTTGTACTTTCCATAAATTATTCTGTATTCTGTTTTTACTTAGATCTTTCTTCCGCTTGTACTCTAGTTGTGTATGTTTGTAGTTATAAAGGCAATGCCTTGCCAGTTGAGGGATTTACGCCTTTGGTGCTAGTCGCCAGCCCCTGGCCTGTGGAAGGCGGGCTTGGGGTAGTTATGACACAGGCCCTAGGGGGGACGGGTCATGACATTATCTCCCTGAACCCTATCATGTGATTGATGTTGATTATTTCGAACTTGGGATTAATTATTCCATTGAGGAGTATCCATTTCATATTGTGGATTTTAGTGAGAATGTACAATGGGAAAAGACAGTGCTTTTAGTTCAAGTTTTGTGGTATCCTGATAATGTTTTTGATGAATTATAGGATAGATTATCATATGTGGGGGCCCATGATCCTCATCTATTTTCTTTGGTGGTTCAGTGATACTTGGATGTAGGGATTGAGGATGAGACATTATAAGGTTGGAAGGTTTTATGATACCATAATTTATGGGGTTATATTCATGTCTATATTTTTGTATTAATTCCTTAAAGTTGTCTGATAAAATTTTTATTGGGTGAATGAGGAGGATATTGGGAGTTTCAGGGGTTTGCGACATGAAATAAGGGGAAATTAGGCCATCTTGTTCATGTTTCACTATTGTAAAATGGTTAGTGAAAACAGTGTATGTGGTAAGGCTAAAACTTTCAACCTTGGACAATGGAATTCTTCATGGCTGCACATGGGTTTTCAAACTTTTTGGAAAATCAATGTAACCATGCCACTTGGAACCTTCCTATATAGAGGTGTGCACATGGTTAGGAAACATTTTTCTAAACTGTGCAGCCAAATCATGCAGCCTAGTAAAAAGTAAAAAATTACAAAATCTCCCCCTTGGTATTTTATGTCTCTCACCCGATTTTCTCCACATTTCTTCCATCTCTATATTTATTGATGAACAAAACATCTCCAATATTACCAAGTTTTTATCACCTTCTATTTTAATCCATTTGGAGTGCTATTGGATACAAATTGAAGATCTGGGTGAGTCTAACCCTCCTATTTATTTTCTTTTCTTGATTATATATTATAGATTCATTTTTCTTTTTCCAAAGTCCTAAAACAATAATTTTTTTGAAACAATCTAAGTTGGGGATTCAAGGGGAGACTAAATCTAGATATAATTCTATGGTCAAGCCAATGTTCATTTTTTGGATTCAAGGTATGTGGTCTAAAAGTTATATCCCATAGACACTTTACTAATTTTTTCATGTGTGGTTGAGTTATTGGTTCCCAATTATTGTGAATGTGATACCGTTGGGGTGAATGGGGAAAATTGAATAATAATTAATAAAATAAACCGCTAATGATCCACATGGGATGAATTGAGATTAACTAGACCAATTTAGTGCCACCCATGGGGTGAAACAACATTCTTGAACATGGAAAATGATAATGTTAACCCTGAAATTGACTTATGTAAAATTCGATCTCATTTAAAACATTTTTTTTGTTAGGTTAAATCATATAGAGTTACTAATAGTAGTCGTGTCTACTTTTTGGAAATGGGATACAATATTTTATAGAATAATGTGAGAGGGGTAAATGGATTAATGTGAATGTGTTAACTGAAATAAGAAATTGTGATGGAAATGCTTTCATGGATTAAGAAATATCAAATGAAAAATGTGTTAAATGGGATAATGTATGGGAATTTTTGAATATAATTACTGTGTTAATTGATGAGAAAGGGAAATGGGTTAAATGTTCTAGGTAACGTAACTGTATAATCTATTAATGGGTTATGGATTGATGTTAAATTCACTTATTGAATAAATATGAGATGATAATGTTATGTTTAGTAATTGTGTTTGAATTGTGGTATGGTATATGTGGTAAAATGATAAATAAGAATGAGTACATGGAATGGTAGTTGTGGGGTATTGGACTTGAGGATTTATTCCCATGGGTCAGGTTAGACTGAGGCACTAAACCCTACCCCAAATTCATATGTTATGGAAGGGGATGAGTCTATATGCCCCTAATAGATGCATTTGAGGAGGTTAGTTGGATTGAGGATCCAAGGTATGTGTGATATAAATGTTTCTGAATTTTTTTTATCTAGAGATATAGAGAACATGATTTATTCCCTTAGGCTTAGTAATTGACCAACTTAAGATATTGTGTAAATGATGTAATTGCCTAACCCATGGAATATGTGATGAAAATAGACTAAATGATAAAAATTGTTAAAGTGAACATTGTTATCTAATGGAATCCAAGTTATCATTTTTTTACATTTTCATTTTTTTAGTTCATCCTTGTGTTATCTATTTAGACAGGATAATTTTCACACACCATTGGTGGTGACCTATAGAGTTGTACTCACACCCTACTCAGGCCTCCATTTGGTACCTAAGCAGATTTCATGGTAGGAGGTTCGTAAAAGGGAAAAGAACTTATTCTTGGGAGTTGATTTAGGCTTGGGATTTGTATGGATGATGATATAGACTTATAGTGAGGACCCATTTGGGGATTCATCTGTATCTATCTATTTATGTTTTCCTTCACTTCACCACTATTAGAATGATATGCCTTATTTATTGTTGGTTGTGGTATATAACCTATTTGTGAAAAAATAAGTAATGAATTTTCCTTGTTTATTGTTTATTTATCCCATTATTTTACATGTTCTCTACTATGTATAGTATAGTAAAATATGTTATAGTATCCCAATGTGATCCATTATACCCTCACCATTAGTCGGCAACCACTGGCATAGATGGAGGTTCACTTGAGGTCATGTGGTGACCTGTATCATGGAACTCATTTAGTGGATTCTGGGGTGTGGACATTACATATAAGGTCAAATTAAATTATGATATGTTTGCTATGGTGTGAACCAATCAAAAAAAACAATGTTGTGGTATCACATTTTTTTTCATTTCTCAAAATATTAGGGATATGATTGAAATGATATACGACTAGTTGGATCTAGGGATGAATGTTATTTCATGATTTTAGATAGAACTAGATTTAGATGAAGTCCATGTTTGAAGGGATCTTGGATTAATGATATAATTTTTCAATACTATGGTTGATTTGTTCCATGTTAATAATGATATATTTGTTTTATTTTCTTATTTTTACCCTTTTTCGAAACAAGAAGAAGGTAGAAGTTCATAAATCACTTCTGGAATGTAGCTTCACAATACATTCACATTCATGTGCATGATTGTGACATTCATTAGACAAGAAGAAAATTCTGGGGTTATTTAAAGTATCAGTAATAATATATTTTTGGTTTTCACACATAAAATATTAGTGGTATTATTGTTAACTCAACCCAATGGTTATTTTCTTCTATATTTGAATCATTATAGGTCAATATCATTATATATAGTGGATGTGAACTTGGATATCATGTTTGGTGTCTTGTATACAAATTATTAATGATGAATTATATAATAGAGTGGGTAGTTGATTGGAGTATTATAACACACAGGGATAATAAATTACATATTCCATTAATTCCTAATATATCTGATAGCATGTGATAAAAACAACATTGAACCAAAAAAAACCACGTAATAATATATAAATATTAAATTGTATCCATATAATTGAGGGGTAAAAATATATTCAACCAAATTACGAATTATATTTTGAAATAAAAATAAAATATCATTATTATTTTCATGTAATTGATAAATAAAATCAGTGTTGCTAAAAAAATATTGATATGTTGTTTAAAATATAATACTTATAAAATAATATATTTTATTATTCTTTTTTTGAATATTAATATATTATTGATAAAATATATTATTGAAATTAATAAAATATTAACTTAATTTTTAGTAGTAATTTTTTCTAAATAAGAATGTGAATGGTTAATATTTTTAAAATGATATTTTCTTGTGAATACATTTTTCATTATATATATATTTTAAAAGATTAATTAAAAAATTATAGAATTTAAATTTTGAAAAAAAAACTTTATTTTTAGATTCTTAATGTTAATATTTTATTAAGATCAATTTCTTATTTTTCTATAATAATAGAGTTTCAGGTGAAAAGTGAAAATACCATTATTACCAATACAGAAAATTTTATGAAATTATCATTATGTAAGAAATACCATGAAGGTAACAAGACCTTGAAAGAGACTATTTCGCAACCTAATGATCATGTTAGGAATGAAGATCCACATATATATCACACTAGGACATTAGCCTCTAGGGATATACAGGGTGAGCAGATGGATCAAGGATTAGCAGGGCCTGAGACTGATCTATATCCAAGATAAGAAGCAACCCGAATGGATGCTTTGAAAAATCAACCAAATGAAAATCCCTTTTCTTCATGTGATGATTTGGTGGAAGTGACTATTCTAGCTGGTGTGTGCCTATCCTTAAAAGAGGATCTAATTGGGGACCTAGAATATGTACAAATTGAATCTGAATCTTATGATAGTAAAATAGAGAAAGAGTTTCCTGCAATAAATGATGGTTATAATAGGCTTAGACATGAAAAACCTGTGGTTTCATTCCATAAAGTCAATCCCAATATAGATTCTATTTACTATATGAAGATAAAAAAATGAGATCATTAGAAATATAATTATGATAATGGGGTTTAGTCCTCTCATCAGTCCAAATATAGTTCAGAATGGAACAAAGGAGTTTTAAATGCTATGAATTGCTATCATACCCACTATAAACCCTTATTGGAAACTCTAACAGGCTGGATTTTCCAGCTTCCACACCTGGACACAAACATGCCACTCCTATTGCATCTAATACCCAACAAGGGTCTCCATTTGATGGCCCCTGCTACCCTGTAAACATAAAGGCTTCTCCTACTACATTGGGGTAACAACAAGGGTTTCCACTGCCCCATGTATCCACCCGAATACAGGCTACCCTTGCTGCGGTTCACAATCTCCAATAACCCCTTGATGTAGGATCCGAACTGCAACCAAATTCCTTGACATAGTTTGTTCCTAAAACCTATTTATATACCCCTATTGAAGTATGTTATCAATATGTGTCCTCTATTAGGATTGATAATGTCACTATGGATTCTTAAAGAAGACATGATGCTAATGTCTCTAAGGATTCTATAGTTTCAATCTGAAGCTTTGGTTCTCAAACCGAGAAGGTAAAAATCAATGTTAAATTATGAAATTCATTTGATATGATTTATACGTCTAGTAGAGTTGATTATGGTACAAAGCACGATGATGGGGGTGAAATTCAAAAGGATGATTCTATGGCTGATTATTTGAATGATAGAAAAGGACCATGTATACTTGTTCAGTCTTTGAGGAGGGGTCAACTTCTTCGAGGTAGGGGCAAACGCCTCCTAAATCAGAATATGAGCACTCTCTCTATAACGATTTAATGGATATTGCTACTGTTTCTTAAGGGCCATGGGGTTGTTATTTACTACTATGTGTGTTCTCCCTCTTTTTTATTATCTTAATAAATAGGCCTTTGAGCCTCATATATTTAAAAATAATAATTTTTTTCCAATAAAAAAACTATTTTTGGTATTTTCATTTAATTTACTATTATTTTGGAAAAATTAGATTTTAATTATTTTTAATGAAATATATATTTTATTTTATCATATTAAATAAATTTATATCATTAAAATATAATATAATTATAATTTTCTCTTAAGCATATATTTTATGCTTAAAATTTTACTTTTTCTAAAAATAGATTTTACACATTATATATGGAAATATAAAAATTGAATTCTATAAAATAAATATTTATTAATAAATAAAATTGAATTTATATTTTATATTATTAGGTATAAATTAGGTAATATGTTCTATTTTATTTTTAGGCTTCAAAATGATTTACATAGGTAAAAATTAGTTACTACTGTAAAACCATATATGGAAAATTAATAAGTATTGGAATAAAGGGATTGACCCATATTAAAATACAATTTATAATTAATTTTATTGGGATATTATCATGAATATTTCATACCAAAAACCATTATTATAAATTTTTGGACACACATTACAAGTGAATCTAGTGGAATTATTATATTAAGATGAACCATTTAAATAAAATTTTATTCACACCACTAACAAAATGGGCCCACCCCTTCAATATAACGTAAAAATTTAGTTTTATTTTGATAATATTAAATTATTGCTTCAAATATAATATTATTTCACGATCTTAGTCTTTGGGTCTAAATCAATTAGCTTAATATATCCCTTTCAAAGTTGTCTAGCAAGGTAAATCCACAGACCTCAACATGAGTACAAATGTTTCATAATTTTTTTCATATATATATAACCTTTTAAAATTTATATCTCATTATTATATATTGAAAAAATTATTGTTCTTGTAATTAATTTTATTACATAAGGTGAAAAATATTAAATATATTTTCCATTTTCCCTAAGGGAAAATAAAAATGGTATTCGTACACATGTGTGGACTAATGACTCCACAAAGAATCATTTTTCATTTTTGATAACCACCATATATGGATGGAACTAATTATGAATTTTATAAATAATTATTAAATTAAACAAATGTTTTATACCCTTAAATGATATAAAATATTATATATTTCACTATTTTTAAAGAAAACAGAATCATTAAAATTGCATACACACAGACTACCTCTTTCATGGAAAGATTGAATTTTATTTTTTATTTTCATGAAAAACATCATGGGATTCCCATGAGAATGTTTTTAATTTATAAATATTATGTTTGTAAAATATTTAATGTTCTGGTATGTGATATTGGAAAACCTTCAAACTATTTGATCAACAAATAATTATGGAAAATTCAATTATCCAAAAGAGCTTTAAATGAGAAGAAAATTATTTCATCATACTATATAACAAAATCATAATGCTTATTTTATACACATAATTATTTAGTATTATTACACATAACACTAATAATCACTAAATAAGATCATTATTCTATATTTATAATGATATTAAAAACAATCACAACATAATAATCCATTAATTATTCTTTGTTATTGTTTGGTTCAGTTTAACCACCAATATGAAAAATGATAGAAATTTCTATAATGGATTACTTTGAAATTTTAATCTATAGAAATATATGATTTAGAAAAGTAAATAATTATTTTATTATTTTTTATTGTAACATTAATATTAAACCCATTCGACAGTATACCAACATCCATTCGGGAAAAATTATTGAAGCATTCTCATCACTGACTTAATATTTATGGATCATAACTAAAACTATCATTGAATGAAATTTTGAAAATATATATATTTATAAAACATCAATTCTAATAGATTTTATGATATAGGAATGATTGAATTTTTTAGAAGAAAAAATAATAGAACCAATATTTTAAAACTCGTTCAAAATGAGCAAGATTTCTCACACACATTATTGAAAATATAAAATTACAAAATGATAAAAAAAAATAGTGATTAATTTTAAATGAAGTTTATAAAATATTTTTTATATAAATTTTTTATAGAATATGTGTTTAAGATAGTTATTTTTTTATATAATAGATTCATCCACTATGGTTGATGTTAGCAGTTAAGGTAAGGGTTTATTGTCTTTACTTTAATTTCATGAGACATATTTCTTATTTCATACCATTTTTTCATTTTAATGGTTTAACTAATGACCATTTAATTATTTATATACCTTTTTTATAATTTTTCAGGATTTTTATTACTTAATTTCAATTAATATCCTTCTAGGGGGATTTATTTGATATTCTTTAACATCGTAAGGGCATCGCACATCATATTTAATTTAATGAAAAATATGTCATATTATACACATATTTTTTTAAGATGGAAAACCTACTATAAATTTATTATTTTTAATTATGATGTATCCATTTTTTTATGATATTTAATGTCTATTTGAAATCATAATCTTTATTGGGTTTTGACTTTGGTGTTTCTAAACCTGTATGTATTTCTTTACCTTATTTTCAAAACAAAGAGACCTGTTTTATTTTTTCATTCAATAATTTTATTATATTGTGCATTTGCATCCCTATTTCTATAATGTGTAACAAATACCATTCATTATAATATATTTTTTTGAATCCCTATCTTTTTCAATTTATTATTATGGTACCATTACTGGATGGGTTCTTTTTTCATCTCAATTTTTCTTTATTAAGATAGAATTCAAATTCACAACTGGTTTCCCATTTGTGGGTATTATTTATTGGTTAAAATTTAACTCACCTTAAAATATTATATTTTAGGGAAATAAACACATGGAATCCATTACTATTGTTTTATAGACCAATTTTCATCCATTATAGAATTAATTTTTATTTTAAATTGTTCTATGTATAATCTATATTTCAATCCTTTGATTGAATGTGTTTCACATAGATTCCATATGTTTATTTATTGGGAAATTGTTTGAATTAATAGGATTGTATTACTATATATGTTTATATTTTGATGGATTATTATATATTATGTTATTAAAATTATTTATAAGTTAAATGTTGACAATCCCACTACTTTTTATTTCATTACAGATGTTTTTGATAACTGAGGAATAAAGGTTATGTATTGGATAATTTATTCTTTTCATCATATTATTAATTCATCATTCTTAATTTGTGAGTGATGGGGCCTAGTTTAGAGAATCTATCAATTCATCAGTATGTCTGATAAGAAAAATAAGTAATGGTATTGGTATATGACTTTCTCATTTATATAAGAAGTATTGGAACAAGGGCTTGATGATATGATTATATTGACATAAAATATGCATTAAATCAATATGAGGTTAGTTATATTATCAATGTTTTTATTTAATTTCATGGATATGAGATTACCTCATTTTTGTTTTATTATTGATATATTTGGGACATTTAATTTTTATTTAAAATCAATTTATTCCAAATTTTTGTTATGATATATTCTGTTGTACACTAATCTTTATTGAGAATATTATCTCACACAAACTGTTAATTTAATAAAAAAATGATTTATTATTATCCCTGAGTTATTTTCCATTTAAGATTTTATTCATGGATATATTGTCGTTTCAATTTTATTACATTATGGAATTATTTTTGGTTATTTATTTCTTCAATATTATTTATGATCATCTTATGATCAATTATTAAATTTTATTTTTATGAATTATTTTTTACCACACATTGAGTTTGAGATCACCATTCATAGGTTTTTAGTTTCATAGATACGAGGAAATGTATTTCACGTGATATGCCTAATAGAATATATTACATAGTGAGTGTTGGGGAAATGTTACATCCTATTTATGGATAATGTTGATTCTTATAGTGGAAATAAAACGATAGTTAATTTAGAAAATAATTGGACTAATTATTTTATTAATTTTATGAAGTTTCCAATTTTATAAACCAAAATGTCCATGATAAATTTTTAAATAAAAATTTATATTATGTGATTTAATTATGAGATAGATATGTATGATAATATATTGTTTATATCAAATCCAACCTATACAGAATGTTTTTTTCATCATATCAAGGGTTTTATATCTATGGTGAAACAATTTGTATCAATGTTGGGATTAGATAACTTTAAAGGTTAGGATTTTTATTGAAGATAATTAAAGTGTTTAAAAGCAATGGTTGATCATAATTTGAAAGGTATAGATAACTATTTAGGTTATTCAATGTAATATTTAATATTTTATTATTTTTAGATATTATAATAATAGATATTCATTAAAAACCCCAGGGTTAGTCGTAGAGGATAAGCCTTATAATGTCATTACATTATATAAATTTTTAAAGTAGATAATTGGTGGTTCTACTAGAACATAAATCCCTATATATATATATAAATAGGATAAAAAATCATGAATATAGGGTCCCAAGTGTAATAAAAATGAAAATTATTGACATGGTTTTAACTTCATCGTCTCATAATTCATGATAAAGAGGCCTAACAACACACATGGTTTGAAACACTTTGTGGGTATAGTTAATAACATTTTATTTACATGCCATTATAAAGGATTTATTTTATTATTGATTTAAGGGAATAAGTTAAGAATTATTAGAGAATAAAACTCAATATAACCAAGGTTAAACTAATTATCATATGTGTTAAACTGAAGGAAATTTAGGTTGAACATAATGGTAATGTAATAATTTCAATGTGTAATACAGTTTGAGGTTGAATTTTTCATTTAATTAACTTATTATAGTTCTCTCATGGTGTTAATTTTTCATATATATCATTTACGTCCTATTGTTTTTAGTAATGGTCAATTCCTAAAGTAATAGTTTAAAAAATCAATATGATAGACAATGTAGTGATTATTCTAATGAGAAAACTAATTGGATAAAAAATATAGTGTGATTTGTTTTTATGATTTTGTCAAACTATATATCAAAAATTATTACTAACAATGTAAACATAGGTGAGTTTCCCAACAGAACAATCGGTAAAAGGATTGAGTCTCATATAAGTATAGGAGATGAACACAATGAGGGAAATAATATACAAATTTTTATGGAATAAATTTAGTAGGAATCACTAAGGGGGAATGTATTAAAGGGACTGAAAGATACATTACATGTGGAAAAGGAGGACATAGAGAAAAAGTTACAATGTAATGATGTGGAAATTAGTTAACATGATAAAGAGAAACAATTTTATTTCCATTAATTATTAATATATTAAGTTAGACACCTCAATAGATATTACATCATTAGTAATGAACATATTTTATATTTCCAAAAATATTGTTATTAGTTTGTGATCATAAAAATTATGTAGAGATAATTTAAATAAATGGGATGGGAATGTAATATCTTGATATTTTAAATTTAATATTCATTCAAGACCTAATATTTTAGGTAGCATGTAATACAGGGAACCCCGAACAAAAATAAACAATAAAACAATTTATAACCATCAAAATATAGTAATAGAATTGTTGAGTAAAAATAGAGGTAACTAAATAATGGTGTATATGTAGAAACAACTAATAAAGGTTATTATTATTACTATTGTAATAAGAAGTTAAATTAGTATATCTAAATAACTTATAAGATAGATTTCTATTTGAATATATAAACCATCTAAAATTATTTCCTATATTCATTACTTTGAGAATTAAAATATACCATGGATAAAATATATTGATGATGCTAATAATATATTACCACCAATTTTAGTAGTAATTAATTGAAAATAAGAATAAGAATAATTTTTATATTTTTATTTTTATTTTTCAATAAAAACTATTTTTAGTTTCATTATATATTTTAATATAGATGTTAAATTCTATAAATCTAAATTTTAAAATTGAAAAAATAAAATTACTTTTTCTCATTCATCATGAAAATTTTAGTTTATGATGATTATTTGGTATTTTTTTCAAAGGGTAATTTATAGGTGAAGAGTAAAAAATACCATTTTGACCAATAATGTAAATATTAAAATATTATAATCATATAATTAAGTACTATGATTTTATAAAAACATTTAATTGATCAAATTTTCATTTAATGAGTATAAAAATACATTTTATGAACTATTGTGAATTTAGAAACCCAATGTTTATCATTTTATGAATAGGGGTACTATTTTCCCCTAAAAGTAACTACTTTTGGTCTTCATAATTAAATACTATTTTGGTAAAATGTGTCCATGAAATGATTATAATTTAAAATAATATTTATTTTTTTAATAATAAATTAACTGTGTCACTAAAAACAAATATAAAAATAATTTTATTCTATAAAAAATATCAGGATTAATAATATATTTAAAGAAATACATTTTTTTGATAGTATGGGAACTAATGTTAATTTTTATTTAAATATAGAAATTATATTTAATAAAATAAAATTAATATTTAGGTTGAGTAGTTCTAGGTTGTTTATTAAGGACTTGATTACTCTATTTTATTCTATATATTGATAAATGTTTTTGTTTGAAGTCATTGAATATTAATTGATTAATGTTTATATTCATGGAAGATATTGATAAATTGTGCATTCTTATGCAGGACTGACAGTTTCAGAATTATTAAAGAAAAATTTAAATATAGAGGAACATAAACACACATTTAATGGAGATATGAAATGGCTTGGGGTGATAATTAAAAATTATGAAGAAGTAGGAAGAAATAGAGGTTTTGGACCTAGAAGTTAATGATACACATCTTATAAATTATATCAAACTTGTAAATTTACAAGGAGGAACACATGTAATAATGATCCATAAGAAATTTCAGGGCTTTCAGGATTTGATGATACTTTTTATTCATAAAAATTATGTTTCATGTTTTCTTTACATGATGGGTAAGTTTCATACACAATAGAAAATACAGCAATTTCTTACATATCGTTGATGTGAGTTTTATCCTTGATGACAAAAAGACCATTTAATGCAAAAAATGACAAATTTAAACCAATTAATGAAATAAAGGTTTATAAATCTGATTTCTAGCCATGATATTTAGTCATTCCATTCCAAATGTAGAGAGGATCGATAATCATAAGGAAGTTGTAGAGTTTTGACCCATTGTTATTCATAAATAGTATTATATTTTTTGTTGAGTCATATATGTATTATTAAATTAATAATAGTTTAATTGGAATCAAGTTATTTTCTTCATTATCCCTCAATATCTTTTTTCAGTTTTTCTGTTCTTTTTTTTTCTTTGTTCATGTAATATTTTATTCAAATTTTCATTATTTCAATCGTGGATTGAGTATTTTGGGATCATTTTACAATTATTCGAGCATACAATTAGTTTCCATGATATAATTCAATTTTTACAGTCATAGATAATCCTAATAGGGAAATGGATCAATATTAGGAGTGATATTAATCATAATGAATATTTAAATCAACCCCTGATAACAATATGTCTAATAATTCAGTTAAAAACAATTGTTTATCATATTATTTTACACAACCATGACTATGGGAAGTATAATTGAATGAAACATACTTAATTTGTGTTGAGGAGGACTATTACCATTAACCTGTTATTATTTTTATGCAGAATATTATAATAATCCACCTTGGTTGTTAGTTAAACCCATACAATGAGATAATAGAAGCTTAGATAGATCAAATTGGTTTGAACAATACTAATTGGAAACTCTTTCACCACTTAACAACCTAAGCCATCGGATTATACAAATATAGATTTAGGATTTTAATTTGATTATTTCCTGAAATTTACAGAGATTAATGCCTTTATTTCTTTCTACATTCATTTATTTAATTTGTTTTATTTAATTAGACTAATAAAATCACACTGAAATTGTAGGGACTTGACCTTTGGTTAAGAATTGTATGCAGAATGCTCGACTCTTTTTGGGTTCGACCCCATAATTTCAAATTACTACACCTTTTTAGTTAGTGTGGTTTTATAAAAAATAATTTTTTTATTATGACCTTGGGACTTAATTATTCACTTTTCGGATTTTTAAGACCAGTTTTTTTTCAATAAAAAATGTTTTATTTTGGTAAAAACTATTTACCACATTAAAATTTAACATCTTAAAAGTAAATAATCCTAGGGAAAATAGCTCGAAATATGTTAAAGAAATGTTTATAATTGAGTGGTTGATATGTAAGCTAATATATCATATTAATGAACAAATTACTTTTTTAACTCTAGAATACATGTGAAACATGTTCCCTCTTCATATGAGTTTGATATATTAACAAAAAATTCCATTCTCACAACTTTTAAAAGTGGCCTCTTTCCACCCATTCCAAAAAACTCAAAAAATCACATTTTTATATAACTTATACACTTATAAATTCTCCTAGAATCTACCTTAACCCTATTATTCTTCTACACATAATATATTATCCTAATATATTCCATCTAAGGTTTAATTCAAGGGAAATACCTACTACTCAACATTTGTTAAAATTTTAACTAATTTTCTTTCTATTTCTATATTACACATAAAAATTTATTTTTCTAAATTAAATAAAATGATATCATTATTGTTTTTATCAATAATTTTTTTATTCCATGGAAATAATTATTAAATTTCATTCCATTATTTCCCTTAATAAAAAACAATGTTATTCCTGTCAGTGTATGAACTATAGGCTCAAAAAAAATTGTTTCATTTTACTTAAAAACCACACATAAATGATTATAAAATTTAATTTAATAAATAATTATTATATTTAGGGCATATTTTAGATTTTATAATGATATAAAAAATTATACGTTTCTCTCAATCAATAAAAAATGCTATTGTCATCCATGCATTCGTTTAGACAACTGCTTCCATTGAATTATTTATTCTAGTTGTTTATTTTCATGACCACCTTCTTGGGATGTTTATTAGAAATGATTTAATGTATGTATATATATTATGAAATTAATAAGGTTATTATTATTGGGGGAACATTTATGATGATTAATGGGTGAATTAAATCACCCCTTTATGGTTTTAGGAAGTATACATCCCTCATTGAAGGATCATATCATAAATAGAAGGAATAATGAGATTTACAATAAGAGTTTAACTCCTTGTCCTATGAATATAATATTGGGAATTGACTATTACAACTTACTAAGGACTGTTTCTTTTGGATATTCTTCTAAGGTGCCATCAAGGATGAATGCAACAATAATTAAGATATTAAATCAAGGTAATTCCGAGTCAAAGTGTAAAACTTGTGATGAATATGATTATGAAAATGATCATTCATATTATGATCATTAATATTTTTTCTCTTGATTAGGGAAATTGCATTGGATTAACCCCATATAATCCTTTGTATAATTTTTATTTTATATTTAATAAATCGTGATATGTTTTTCTATCTGGGGGGAATTGATTGGTAATGCTACAGTTTGAAAAATTGAAAAATAATTTAAAAATAAGAGGGATAAAAACCATAGTAAATTCAACCACCAAAAAGTGCATTGTACGAGAAAAAAGTATTTCTTCATACTATACATTACCATCGTATATGATATAATTTTCTTCTAATTCTATATAATTTTGATATACCACACCAATAAATACTAAATAAGGTCTTTATGTTTCTAGTATAATGAAATTACAAATAAATCACTTCATAATCATTCAATAATTACGGTACATTCTTGTTTGGGTTAGTTTTACCACCTACTAAAAAATGCTATAAATTTTTACAATTAATGATTATATGAATTTAAATTTTGTAAAAAGAAGTTATAAATTATTAAAAAAGTATTTTATTTTAGTTTTGTAATGATATCATTAATATTTATCTCATTAGTTAGGATAC
Organism: Viscum album; assembly: GCA_963277665.1. Classification (NCBI taxonomy): domain Eukaryota; kingdom Viridiplantae; phylum Streptophyta; class Magnoliopsida; order Santalales; family Viscaceae; genus Viscum; species Viscum album. Next base: position 1,797,920,827 of record OY728120.1, read on the forward strand.
TAACATATGTTCATGCAAAGTCATCGAAAAATTCTCAATGATGATTTCATTTTTATGGACAATAAAAATAACACACATATATTGAAATTATAAAATTTAAATAATTATAATAAATCCATTACAATAAATTTTATTATATAGGAATGATGAACTTTGAGATAACAATGAAGAACAAAACAACTATTACGAAACTACTTCAAGACAACCATGGTTTCTCAATCCCGATATTAAAAATAAATAATAACATAATAATAAAAATATAGAAAATTATAATAAATTAAGTTTTCAAAAATGGTATGTATTTGATTTTTTTTCAAATAGGTGATCATGATATTAATTTTCTTTAAAAATTTGATTCAAGTGGTTTAGTAGAAGTTATGAATCATGGTATGAGTTTTGTGTCTCAAAGTTAATTTCTGGAAACATATTTCTTATTATAAACCATATTTTATTTGGACTTCTATAACTACAACCAATTTAATATTTTGTATCATTATCAACTCATTGATCATGATATTTAATTTTTTTTCATTTGAAATAATTCTGTCATGGGGTACTTTTCACGAACTGAATCTGGTCACCACCAATACTGACACAAAACCCAGCCCATGACAAGGCCTTAAGGGCGTTCCCTATCCTCACAGGCTAGAACAAGTTCCTGGGTATCATTTATCTTGGTTTGGGAATGATTTACTGGAATATGTATACATAAAACATCAAAAATATTTGATAAAATGAATCTAAAAAAAATTCATAACAGTATGGTTTATACAAAAATCCAGAATAGAATACATAAGTTCAAATGAAATACAAAAAGTTCCAATACAAAATGAAACAACAAAAAAATAGCCCCATGGACTCCACATGAAAATGGGTCATCACCCCAAAGTCGTCTCCACAACTCCGCCCCAAGGATGGGGACTAACACCCTGAACCACCATCACCCTTAGCCTTTACTTTACCTGAGTCAAACGTAACCAAGTATACTTACACCCAAGGGATGTATGATGGGTGTGAATCTAAGCCCAATAGAATAACACCCAGTTATTCAAAAGAGAATGGAATATAATGTGAAAAAGAAAGCAGTTTTAATATGGATAGAAAAGAAGTGATAAAATTCAAGAAATGCAACTTTCAGTTGAAAATAGTTTTCAAGATAAATTTTATAGAATGTTCACACATTTAAATAGACATGTTATATACTTTAAATTACTGCCAAAAACACCTGAATACATGGTAAAACACCACAAACACAATGAGAAACAAAATCGGGAACACCCCTAGCCACTAGATAGTCTCGGGCCCCATGTACCTCATACCTCAGTGTAATGTAACCATAGTAAAATCCGTTCTTGTGCATGATACACTAGTATGGAACATAACCATAACCTAGTGGTACCCAATAATAATCCACATAGTTTAGTTAGAGTTGTCATTATCCAAATTCTAGGTGAAACAGGGACAAAACCCATCCGGTCCCCTAGCAGTACTAGTACACATCCGCCCCACTTAGGTACTCGGGCTTCCCCCTTTGTGCTCAAACAATTTTAGAATGATACATATATCCATTTTCATATAAAACACCACTTATGGTAACTTATAATTAGTACAGTATCTACACACATTTTATACCATTTAAAACACACAACAAAACACTTTGAGTTTCAATAAAACAACTTCTCCAAATCAGTCCTTGTTTTTCACCCAAAACTCTTTGAAAACTCTACTTGAACATCATATTCATACTAATATTTAGATAAAAATAATCCAACACACCCTATAAATTTCTTTAAACTCATTACATGAGTTATAATACAATACCAATAAGCATCACATAGAATACCCATGTTACACAGCCAATTCATCACCAAATTGTTACTCAAAAACCGGTTTCTTAACAAACGTTACCCAAACCAATTTCACAGAAACAACCAATGAATAATAACATTTAAAACATTATTTTCAGCCATAATACAATTCAATAAATCTAAACAAAAAACTAAAAGTAATATCTTAATAATCCAATAAAAAATTTATATGAAAAATAACTAATTTCACATGAAATTGGCCCTTAAAATTCACTTGCATTACAAACACCACTAAAACCATTTTTTGCAGCACCAAATAAATGGGTTAAACGTGAAAACATAATAAAAATGATATCTATGTCACAATTATTTCATACAAAGTGGAATCAACTACCATTTATGTCGAAACCCTCAAAACATGGTGGAAAACATAAACCGCACCACCACAGCACCTCAGGAAAGTGAAATAAAACCTAAAACAACAACATTGGACCAAGAAAACGCAATTTTAAACCCTAGGTTTGAAACCCTACCTCTTGTTTATTTGTTAATTCAATGAAAAGAGAATAAAACCCAATTAAATAGAATGAAACACTAAGAAATTTGAAAGAGGAATGGAAGAGAATCACTTACTTGAGGGATCTTGAAGAATCGCCCCAAATACACCAGTAAATAAAATTTGAAATAGTAAACACTTCACGTGAGGTTCGAATAAGGAGTAAGAGGTCATTTAGGAACTGGAATGGGGGAAAAGAGTATGAATTTAGTATGTTATGATGGAAAGAACATACCTCCTCAAATTTGGACGATTTTAGAAACCCTAAGAAGTTCTCAACTCAATCATGATAAAGAAAACCTCCAAAGAGGGGGGATGGAGGTTGGGCGCATGGTTGGGTTCAATGTTCTTGGGTGAGAATTAGAATTACCAAAAAATCATTAAAAATGAATAATTTATTAATTTAAAAAATTGATATTTAAAACTGGAATTGGGATTCCGGGCAGGCCAAATCCCTTAAATAAGAACCCATATACACATTTGTTATGGATTTATAAAGGCTCCAAATTGAAATTGTGGTGTTAAAATATCAAGGGATACCATTTAGTAATTTTAAGGGATGACAAATGTTGAAAATTTAAAAGGTTATAAAAGAAACAAAATTTATTTTTAAATTTGGAATTGGGCTCACGGTTAGGCCCATTTCATGAAAACTCATCTATTCCTCCATAAAACCTTGGGAAACACCCAAAACAAAGCATGAATGTAAAATATGTTAAAAATACCTTTAAAATAGGTTATGTATGTAAAAATTATCCCCACCTTGAAGACATTCCACCCTGGAAATTCCAAGCAAGGTCAAAGTAACAACCAAACCCAACTGAGAAACCAATAGGTACTCCCTTGCCAGGTTTCGCCCTCAAAGGCCAAAACACCACTAGTGATCAATTAAAAAAGGATTACTCTCACAAAAAAAACATACACCACATACCTGAAATGATCAATCACATTCACACATTATCCCAAAAATAACTTCTCAAACAGTATCCGAACAAGACTCATGCAATTCACCCAAATGAACATCAACTTTGAACAAGGTTACACTTACCTTACTTTAACTAAACCATTGGGCACTCTCCATTCCAAAAGTTTACTCAAGGAAGATATTGGTAGCTAGATATATCTGAACGAGACTCTCTACACTAAGCCATGACCATGGATAAATCTATGTTACTAGTATGGGGGGACCCAAACACTCTCCCCATCATAAGATATAACCAATATTTTTTTCCGAGATAGAATTAGGACACTAATAGGGGGAGGCCTGAATGGTATCCATGGTATATAGGTTAGACATCCATTCAAAATGTTTGAAGGAACATACATGAGAATCATAGTGGGTCTCCCCACCATAAGAACCAACCATCTTAACCGACCAGCATGGGCCGACAAAGAAAGACCCAAAAATTTCAAGATTTGGGAAGGTCGCATGGTTAGTCCGCACAGTTTGTGAAACTGTGAACTAAATGTGCTGATCAATCTTCCCGCAAGGCTTCCTAGAACACAGTCACTCTTAATCATTCACAAACCACGTGCTCATCCTGTCTAGCCAAATTTCCAACCATTCTTCAATGACTCAATGGAAACCAAAGGGGGAGGTAATGACATTTGGAGATGACATGGGTATAAGGCCCTCCACCTATTTCCACCAAACGTAAACAAGATAAGAAAGATGATGATACCAAAGGTTTAAAATCTTCATATATTTCATATTTAGGATAGGACTTTGTATAAGGGTTTAGATAACCCTAGAATTTCCCCTGACTATGAGACATATTCTCTGCAAGACCTATGGCTGGAGCTCAAATGATTGAAGCATCTTCGGCCTCACAGTTGGTCATTGAAAACACACTGAATGAGAATTCTTCTTTTGATGCCACCAACTACTACACCGCAATCCCAGATAAGTTTTCCAGACATAACACATTACAAAATCACTTTACCCAATCCCAATATTTCACTGAAACAAGGTCATAGAAGATACACACACATCACACATTGTTTTTTCAGGTGAGAAACAATAGAAGTAAAGAACACCTACACTCACCTTCCACTAAAATGAAATATTTTGATGTTTTTACAAGGGAGAAAATCTAACAACATAATAGGGACTCTCTGAGGATTGCACAACTTTCACCTTTACGTTCAATCGAGCACATGACATCACAAGGCATCACCAAATAGGACCATGGCGACTGATATAAACAATGCATAGAGAGGGACCTTATACAACATCCCATAACAACACACAATTCTAGAAATTGGCCATAATATCTTATCATGACTAGATTTTCCACACGGGTAGTTTAACATGAACTCCTTCTTCTAAGACACTATAAAGGACTGAGAGGACCTCTTAGACACCATCAAGATACTCATCCATGCTGACAACCCCAGACCACTTTCACCTTCAGCAAATCAGGAAAATTAAGAAGATAAGGTCTCTTTCAACCTTCCATGATCACACTCCCACTACATGAGGATACAAAAAAAACCAATAAAGGAAAGGGTGTAGACTTAATCTAAAAATATCAAGAAAAACATTACTTACATTGATCAACTGGAGGATCTTCCAATAATAAAACAACCTGGTATTCTCTTCAGTTGTGCACTAACCCTTAATGGGGCATACCTAATCCAACTAGAGAACCCAAGGTCCCAACCAACCTGGTCCATTGGTCAAGAAATAACTCAACTATATCCAAAAAGATGAGGTGAAACATCATAAAGTGTTACCAAAATCTTCTCAGAGGAGACCACTAATCAGCCCTTCAACCCAGCTTACCGACCAAACACAAAACCAAAACACTGTTCAAAAAAGAGGGGTTATTGGACTTAGAACATTTCACAACATCAACATTTACAAAAACACATAATACAAACCATCCCAAACCACTCATCTAGACATCATGTTTTCCTTTTACAAACATATCTTTGAAAACAAATGGTGTAGCGGTCAGCGTATTCCCCAATGTTACCCCATGGGCCCCACACATGCACGTTTCCGTGCCACACCGGGCACCCTCCTCATATCCATACTGACACTCATCCAGTCATGCTATTAACCATCCATAATATCATATAACCCCATGCATGTGGTCACTCAGTAAAATACCAATGGTTATTACAAAAACTCATTCCACTTTTCAAAACAAAAACAATCAACCAATACATCCTTTTTCACAAGATCGCTAACCGTGAAATCAAACCCAAATTACCGCATAAAAAACGTTTCATAAAGGCATAATCATTCCAATGAAAACCCACTTTCAAGTTATTAACATCAATTTAAAAACATCTCATCCCATTAAATCATCTTTCAATAGTTTAGAAAACTCTATTGGAAACACCTTTTCGAAACCAACCTTGACATAGTTCATGCTTTCAAAAGAGGTGAAAACACACCATTTTCCGTTGTAATACAATTCTGAAAATTCAGATCTCCATTTTCAAAATTCAAATCATTCCCTCTTTATTATATAATAATTTCACAAAAACTTTAAACTTCTTAAAACCAAGTCACTTTTAAACCAATGTTTCGAGATTTCAAAACTAAATCACACAAGACAATGCGATAGAAAACTAGTTTTAGTGGGTGACTTGGACATATGGTTGGCAGCCATATTCCAATAAATTCACCATCACAGAGAGTGTTATAGTGGATATCCCTGGCTCCCCATGGCTTTAAAATCCCTACGAGCTCACTGAGACTATTAACTCAACTCTCTTTTCATTTCCCATAATCATCATCAATCCAAGACATCTAAAGAACTCATATAAATCCCAAAATCCCATGGAATCTCGAATCCCATCAGGTGGTGTGGTGATCAGGCACACAACAATGTCCCAAAAATCCTAACTCTAGACTATCATGACTGTTTCCTAAATAACGTGCCCCAAAGAGTTAACCAGAACCTCCTCTGATGCCATTTTGTCACGAACCGAATCTGGTCACCACCAATACCGGCACCAAACCCAGCCTCTGACAAGGCCCGAAGGGTTTTCCCTATCCCCATGGGCTGGAAGAAGTGACCAGGTATCATTTATCTTGGTTTGGGAATGATTTACCTGAATATGTAAACATAAAACGTCAAAAATATTTGATAAAACGAATCTAAAAAAAATCATACCATCAAGGTTTATACAAAAAAATCCAGAACTGAATACATAAGTTCAAATGAAATACAAAAGTTCCAAAGACAAAATTAAACAACAAAAAAACTACCCCATGGACTCCACATGACAAGGGGTCATCACCCCCAATATGTCTCCACAACTTCACCCCAAGGATGGAGACTAACACCCTGAAAACCCATCATCCTTAGCCTTTCCTTTACATGAGTCAAATATAAACAAGTCTACTTACAAAAAAGGGGTTTAATTAGGGTGTGATACTAATCCCAATAGTATAACACCCAATCATTCCAAGTATCATGAGATACAATGTGAAAAAGAAAGCAGTTTTAATATGCAGAGAAAAGCACTGATATAATCCATGAAATGAAACTTTCAATTGAAAATAGTTTTGAAGATAAATTTTTTAGAATTTTCACATGATTAAATATAAATTTTATATAATATAAATTACTTCCAAAAACACCCCAATAAATTTTAAAATTCCAAAAGCATAATGAGCAATAAAATTGGGAACACCCATAGGCACTAGATAGTCTCAGGCCCCATGTACATCATACCTCGGTGTAATGTAACCATAGTAAAATCCATTTTCATGCACAAGCCACTAGTAGGGAACATACCCATAATCTAGTGGTCCAAAATAATAATCCACATAGTTTATTTAGTGTTTTTGTTATCCAAATTCTAGGTGAAACAGGGGCAAAACCCATCCGGTCCACTAGCCGTACTAGTACACATCTGCCCCACCTAGGTACCCAAGCTTCCCCCTTTGTTCTCAAACAATTTCATAATGATACATATATCCATTTTCATATAAAACACCACTAAAGGTCACATAGAATCAGTAAAGTATATACAAATATTTTATACCATTTAAAACACAAAACAAAACACTTTGAGTTTCAATAAAACAACTTCTCCAAATCATTCTTTATTTTGCAGCCAAAACTCTTTGAAAACCAAACTTAAACATCATATTCGTACTCATATTTATCAAAATTGAATCAAACACACCCTAAAAATTTCATTAGACTCATTACATGAGTTATAAAACAATCCCAATAAGCATCGCATAGAATACCCATGTAAAACACCCAATTCAACACCAAATTGGTACTCAAAACCCGTTTTCTTAACAAACGTTACCCAAACCAATTTCGCAGAAACAACCAAAGAATAATAACATTTAAAAAATTATTTTCATCCATATTAAAGTTCAATAATATCAACTAAATATTTAAAATCAAACCCTTAATCAACCAATAAAATATTTATATGGAAAAACAATTCACATGAAACTGGCCCTTAAAATTCACTTACATTGAAAACACAACTAAAAACAATTTTTGTAGCTCCAAATCAATGGTTTAAACATGAAAACATAATAAAAACAGTATCTATGTCACAAATATTTCATAAAAAGTGGAATCACCTAACTTTTTATGTCAAAACCCTCAAAACATGGTGCGAAACATAAACTGCACCACCACCGCACCTCATGGAAGTGAAATAAAACCTAAAACCACAAAATTGGACCAAGAAAACCCACGGTTAAACCCTAGGTTCTAAACCCTACCTCCTGGTTTTTTGGTACTTCAAGTAAAAGGGAAGAAACCCCAATAAAATAGAATAAAACACTAAGAAATTTGAAAGAGGAGTGGAAGAGACTCACGTACTTGAGGGATCTTGAAGAATCACCCCAAATACACTAGTATCTGAAATTTAAAACAGTAAAAACATTAAGGAAGGTTCTAAGAAGGATGAGGAGGTAATTTATGAACTGAAATGGAGGGAAAAGATTAATAATTGATAGATATATGATTGAAAGGACTTACCTCTTCAAATATGGATGATTTTAGAAACCCTAAGAAGTTATTCACTCAATAGAGATGAAGAAAATCTCCAAAGAGGGGGCAGAGAGGTTGGGCGTGCATCTTGGTTCAATGGTCTTGGGAGAGTCTTGAAATAACCAGAAAATAATTAAAATTGAATAATTTATTAATTAAACAAATTTTTATTTTTAAAAAGGAAATTTGGCTTCTGGGAAGGCCCAATCCTTTAAATAAAAAACCATATAAACATTTTTTATGGATTTCCAAAGGCTCCAAATTTCAATGGTGGTGTTAAAATATCAGGGGAGGCCATTTAGGAATTGGAATGGATGAAAAATTTTGAAAAATGAAATAATTATAAAAGAAACAAAATTTATTTTTAAATTTTGAATTGGGCTCACAGTTTGGCCCAATTCATGAAAACTCATATATTCCTCCATAAAACCGTGGGAAACCCCCAAAACATAGCATGAATGGAAGATAAAATAAAAATACCTTAAAAATAAGGTATGTATGTGACAGTATTGATTCAAATGTTTCTAATGTCATAAATGATTCATGTCTAAAATTTTAATTGTTGAGACATATTTCTAATTATTACACAAGGTATTATTTTTAGTGGTGTACCTACTACCACTTCAATATTTTTTATCATGATACTCTAGTTTTTCTGGATATTTACTATTTTATATAAAATATTTTCATTCATGGTTTTTTTAATTTGACTGTTTCTAAATCTACAAGGGTTTATTTTTCGAATTTTCAAATCTATGAGACATGTTTGATATTACACACCGTTATTTATTTTATATGGTGTATTGTATTCCTAAATAAATAAATATATAACTAATATCATTAATTTTATTATATTCTTTTTTATTGTAACCCTATAATGTTCTTTTTATTCTAACATCACAATAATCGTAAGGGGTTGTACATATCAATATTATATTATTGAAATATGACATATATTCCCCACCTATATTTATTTTTCTATGTATTAAACATTTATTTACTTTTCTTTCCCCTCATACTATTTTATTTTTTAGATTATGCTAGTGTGAATCTATTACAAACTTTTTATTTCGAAACCATTTTCTATTATAGTAAAATTTTCCATTCAATGCCTTTTATTTGTGAAAAAAATATATATCTTTTCATTGACTGATGAGCGTTCACCTAGATTCCATACATTGATGGATTGGGGAAATTATTCACTTAAAAAATTATATTACTCTATATAGTGTTATCTTGTGTTATTGTTATATATAATGATATTATAATTATTGAGTTGTGAAATATTGATGATTTTATAGTTTTTATTTAAATACATATGTTTAATTATTTCTAGGAAATGTTGGTTATTTATTTTATAGTTTATTCATTCCATAATATGATAAATGTATATAGAATAATTATATATGGATGGAGCAATATATATATATAAGCTTGAGGAATCGGTTGGTCTCATGAGAAAAACTAGATTGGGTATTGGAATTTTCCATTCTGATTTAGGTATGATATGTTGGAAAATGACTTGACTATATGATTATAATGTCTGGGTTCTTTCATTACATCACTATAAGACTAGTAATCATTATCCATGTTTTTATTTTTTTACATTTATAGTATTCCCTTAGATTAATTTTATTATTAATTTATTCTTACCATGCACGTTTATTTTATATAATATTTATTCAATTAATATATTACGATAGAACATGTTATATGTTACTCCTTACTAAGCATATAAAAACACCATTATCAGGTATTCCATCACAAAGGAACCAATTACTTATATCCATTTCATCTTTTCTTTTCCATTTTATCCATGTATATATTATTCTTTTCATGCCATTATTTTATGGGTTTTTGGTTTTCTATTACTACCATAATATTTATGTTCATATTCTTTCCAATTATGATCACTGATTACTATTTTTTTTGTTTACAATTAATTTGTGTTTGTTTTAATAAGACATATTTCTCCATTTACCTAGTTAATTAATAAATTTATTACACATGATATTACTAATAAAATATTTTTATGATGATTTTTTAGAGTATGTTGAAAATTTATTATGGATTATGTAGTTTCTTATAGAGGTAAAAACATTTCATTAATTGGGAATGACATTGGATATATTAGGTTATAATTTTTACTAATTATCTAAATCATAAAACCATATGTTTATTAGAATATTTATAATTCAATATTTTTTTCAATCCATTTAATTAAAATATAGCCATGTTTTAGAATATGTTATTATTATCAATGATTGTATGTAAAGTATCTATTTTAGGAACAAGATATGATAGTTTAGGTCTAATGAAGAAAAATTATTAGATTATAAATGTATATATTTGTGAACCCTTGAGTGGGTTTATAGATTTGTATGTACCCAATGATATTTTAGATGAGAGTGTGGGTTTGTTCAAAATTTTGTGGCCTATTGGGATGTGATGTATGTCCTCATTGAGAAATCTATGTAATGTTGATTTGAAACATAGAAAGTCAGTAAGTCAGGGGTTGTAATTAAATAACACTAAACTTTATTATTATTAGAATAATAATTATTATTATTATTATTGTTAGAGACTGGTTGTGGTATATGAGGGATACTTGGGAATGAGGTTATCCCATAACTGAGAGTTCCCTCAGTGGTTGGATGTATAATTATTTTCATATATTATGTGGTTCATGAAACATATGTGTTATCAAGTAAATTCAATATTCTTGGAGATATATTGGGAATAGTTAATGGGAAATTATTGTTATTTATTATGTTTTGAAAGACATGAAATGAATATAGATCATTGTTAACTTGTTAATTAGGATGGTTAATCGAGAATTGATGAAGTAAATTATTGTGAGATGTGTGAAAAGAGGTGAATTTGGAGTTTTATCCTAGGATTAAAGGAATGTGAGTCAATATGATATTATTAGAATTTTTTTATGAAAATATATACGTATTCATCTAATTGGGTATGTATTTTGTTACATTTAATGTGGCTATTGAGCACTGTTGTGATATTAGATAGAAGGATACTCTCAAACCAAGGGTTATGAGATTTAGTTATTGTTTAACATTATTGTTAGTGGAATTCATGTGACCTAATATTAAAATTATGTTTTAAATATTTGGTATTGGTTAGATATTACAGTAATTTTATGAAATCTAATACTTTTTGATGAGTGGATTTTTTTGAAAACATATTGGATTGGAAGAGGGAGCTATGTGAGTTACATGACCAAAAGGGAATGGTCATTATAATTGATTGAATTAATTATACTCAAATTATACATTTACTATTACACAGATGAGATTTGTGGATGATCATATTTAGATACTGATAAAATGTAATATGATTGTGGAAAGGTGTGGAGACCTAGGAATAACACAAAATAGTTTATATGTATTTATATGAAAAACATTTATGTAGTTAATAGTTTAATTTACAAGAATCCTAGAGTATAAATAAACCCAAACATTTTATGGCCCTTATAACCCAACCATTATATTACCATGTGTGAATATGATAAACCATTTGATTATATATATATATAAATGTTTTCCATATGAAAAATTTAGTGATTAATTCAAAATAAATAATCAATAAAATATTAATAAAATAATTTCCTGATTAAGAGACCTCTAATTATAACAAATTATATTTTTCTTGTTGTTATGAATTTTTATATAAACTATTATATTGAACACTTTTTTTAAAATATTTTTAAATATATTATTTTATTATTTTAGAAAAATCATTAAACATTAGTTATGTAATGGTTGGGAATGAAGATAAAAAAATTTGATTATAAAAAGCTTTACTTTTCAGAAAATTATTTTTTTGGGTGAAATATGTTTCTAACATAATTATTGGGACCTACTTGTGTGGAGTGTGTTTTAAACACTATTACATTAATAATCACAAACCATGATTCTATTAGTACTAATAATACACATGTTTTATGAAAGTATTTTATAGGATAAGCCTGTTTTTTTTTTTGAAAAGTTGTATAAGTGTTATGGTGAGTCACCATCAACCATGAGCTACTATTGAGGAAAGTCACTGCCAACAAATACACCGTCAACCTTGTCACCATCAGGCTTGATAACACTATAAGAGCTACCGACATAGTAGTTACCGCCATATGAGTGACCATGGATGAGTCACCATTGATGATTCACGATTGGTGAGCCACCGTTGATTAGTCAACATTAACGAGTGACCATTGGTGAGTCACTTTGGATGAGTCATAGATGAACGAGTCATTATTCCTTTTTTTTTACCATTATTTGATCACCATTTATATTCTTTTCTAAATACTTTTTGTTATGAATTTATTAATATTTATTATTTTTAATCCCTAAATAAAAAATCTCTCGAGAAAAAATCAAATCGATTTATTACCCCTAAAACCCATAAACTCTCGAACCATTTCCTTCCTCTTAAACCAATCATCTTTCATTTATCCCTTATTCAAAATGAGCCTTAAATCGATCCAAATGGCCTGTGTGAAGTGAGTAGCAGAGTCGAATCCCAAGGAAATTAAGAAATCCAAAAAACGCAATGTATCTTCCAATAAGTTACATACTGTTCCATGAATCCTGCATTTGGACCAACAGGTTATCAAAGAAGAAAAGAAAAATAATGTTCAATGGATTCCAACTATAAATACACTATTATTTATATTTATAGAAAATCATAAATGGATGAACTAGTTCAAATAAAACCACGATGTTTATTATCCTAGGTTAGTATATGATTTCTATCAGAATGATGAGTTTTTATTTGGAAAAAAAGAGTATGTGATAAGAAATCGCATTGATAGAGAATAGGTTTTCTTCTTTTCAATGGAATGGTAAAAGTGCATAAAAGTACCTCATAAAGTAATTTATGAGTATTTTCATGGAATTATTCCATGTGATGGTGAAATATTAAAATATGAAGAGGCTCACATATAGCTGATAGGAGATGGTATTTTTTTAGAGTCCTATAGATGCTAAAATTGATGGTGAATGTATCCTATTGATTAAATTTGTAGAGAATTTATTTTGTTCTAGTAAGGGAGATTTTAATACCATGTGATATCAGGATGTTGACTTACTATTTATGGTGAGATAAGGGAAAAAGATCAATTTTTGTAGATTTATGTTGATCCATATATATGAGATGGCCAAGAAAAGTTCATGATCAAACTCTTTAATATATCCTTTGATGATATCTTCCATATTAGGTGACAAGGTATTTTTTAAAGAAGGTGAAGAAGATGAATACAATAATGGTAGGTTTTATGGCAATTTTTTTAAAAACGGTAAAATTGAGATGGAATCCATTGATGAAATGATGGATATAATAAAATAAAAAATTATGTGATGTATTAAACCCTATTGATAATCAAACCATACCTAATGACATGGTTGATCATCATCTTGATCTTAATGTGTGAGTTTAATACTCTGATGATAATGATAGTGATCATGATGAGAAAATAGTGAAATAATAATAATAAGATTTTTCAATAGAAGTGAAGAGTGATCATGAGATTCCTCATTCTTCCCAAAGAGTTTCTTTTCAATTATTCAGTGCACTAGGTTCTATGCCAGTATGAGAATATCTTTTAGATGAAAATTATGATGATGAAACTATGGAATCTAGAGATACATAGTTTAATACATATTCTTCTAAATCATCAAGAATCTAGAATGGTAATGAAAATAGATGTGATGAAAATTATTCAAAGTATGCAGATGGTGATCATGATCATGAAAACTCAAATAGAAATGAAATTATGGATGATGAGAATCATGATTATGGATATAATGATAATGGATCTAATCATGGAGATAATCCAAATTTTGAATGTAATATTGATCATGATGATGATCATGTAAATTTTCAATGTGGTGAAAAAGATAATAATAGAGATGATCATGATGTTCATGATCATGAAATGGTTCAAATACATTCTTCAAAACATGTTGTATCATATAATAATAGAGATGAGAATTAATCTAAAGATACTAAGATAGATGAATTATTTAACAACCCATACTTTACATACATTGTTAATACTTCAAAATTGAAGTACACTTATTACAACATATAACAAAACCATGAAAGGACCGTATAGGTATATTGTCTTTAGAAACTGTGAAACATAAACAACTGGTTCATAAATCATATACATTGTCTCCCATTTTTTTAATCATATATAGAGTCCATTTTTGGAATATCCTACTTAATAACCTTCTTCCTGACCTGGGTAAAGAAAATTACAAAAGGGTGATCTCAAATGCTCAGTAAGGGTAATAAAAATAAATATCAATCACATCATATTCATAAGAACATAACATTTTGGAAATATTAACCTGCAAAATAGATCATAATTTCATAACATGGGATAAATCATATTAGTGAAATGTAATCCCAATAATCATAACTTAAAACATGAAACTTTGTTACATACACACATAATCATAGTGAATCATTTCATAGTAGTAAAGCCTCATTGCCAAGACTATCTTAGCGGACAAAGTCCATTTCTAAACCAAGTTCACTCATCGTTTCAGTCCTGTTTCACTAAACTGGTTTAACCTGCCATTCCAGCCATGTCTATCTCTTGAGATACAAATCTTTACCCAATTCATTGGAGGGAGATATAGGTCCCACCCATCTCATAATGATACCATTCTTATGTGTTCCAAAAAATCATAAACCATACATCCTAGCATAACCCATGTAATAAAAATGGGATTCTTAAACATCACGTCATCATAACATAATCCGTAAAAGGATATCTTAAAAATAATTCCATCATAACATAATCATATCAATGTAAAAATAGGGATATTAACAGAACCCTATATTATCTTAGATTGAAAATAATTTTGATAAAACAAATGAACTCCATTCTTGGGGAAAATATCCTTTCTACTTTAAACACATTTTCCTTTCTTAACATGTAATATAATTTTGAACTAAAAGAAGTTGATTAAAAATAAACTTGAAAACTTGAAAAGGAATCTTCATGGAAAAAAATTTCTAAAAATCCATTCATGTCGTATAAGTTAAAAAATATTCTTCCCGTACTTTGGTCGGAAAAGTCAAAAAGTACCTCGTACGAAAAACAACAAAATATTCCTTTCATATCTTCTACTAAAAACTCACCGAAGGGTAAAATTGGATTTAAAAAATTGTAGGTGGATGGAAATAATATTACATATTGAGGAAACATGGATGTGGATGATAAATATTCCCCAGTGAATTATGAAGTATAAACAATCTCAGATAAAAATGAGATTGTGAGATTTTCCATTACCTTAGGTCTAATTTTCTTCGTAAGTGTCCGAACAGGCTGTATAATTATTTAAATAATTTCATTGACTTATTCCAGAATCATAATTATTTTTATGATATCATATTTTGTCATATTCTTGTCTTCTTATTAGTAATATTTCATTGTTACTTGTTATTCGGGTGTTTATTGCTTTTTGTTCTTATGCAGGTTTTGTCGAATAAATTCTTATTCCTCATTTTAGGTTATTGATACCTTATTTCCATAATGGTATTAGTGTAATACATATCATATTTATTAACTCAATTAATTTATGTAATCATTAAGTAATTAAAATCATGTAGAATGAGTCGCATCACATCGTGGAGACGGTATTCCGTACGTACGTACGAGCGATGATATCATTCCCATGATCATGGAATTGTATTGGATTGTATGTATAATATTTATGAATAAATATCACTTTACAATAATCATATATAGTTATTATTTACACCATTTTACCCATCCATGTATGGTGGTGGTGGAAAATAGATTACTCCATGGTGTGGAGACAGTATTCCGTACGTACGCACGCGCGGTGATTTAATTTTCCGTAGGATGGATAGATGATGAAATAAGGTTGTTTCATACTTATAATAACATATCAGTATATGATTGATACTAATGTTACTACTTAATAATGAAACAACTAAATAAGAAGAAGTGGAAGAAGAAATAAAGGTGAAAAAATCAGTAACAGTCATTACTTCTTCTTTGAAGCGCCTCTTTGAGACATCCTCTTAGAGCACTAAAATTGGTCATTAAAGAAGACCAGGACCTCTAGGATGTTTCTAGGGAATTTTATAAGAGAATTTTTCAGGGTTATTCCTAGCATGAAGGCTCAAAGTGGTGTTAGGAATAGATGGAAGAGGTTCCCTTTTATAAGGGAGTAGAGGGGCACCTTTGGAAAAACTAAATATATTATTTTATTATAAAGTCATATTCAGTTTATAATAGCTCCAAAATGATTTATTTAGAAGATAAGGTGGGTATGGGTCTAAATACTCTCATCCAATAGAATTTATACATGTTTAGGTATCTATTTTAACCTTATCATTTATATTTAACTTTAAGTTAGATAATTTAACTTTTACCGTGTCTTCTTGTTTTCTTACACTATAAGGTTAATAAACTTACTATAACAATCCAAACTAACCCCAAGTTGTTTATTATTAATATATATAACCTTATCTAGGTAATTTGGCCGAATCTTAGATTTTTAGGAATAAAATAACAATTTATAATATAATATTTGTTTTAAAAACTATTTTATGTCAATTTTGACACTATTTGGTAATTGATTTTTGTGATAATTATAACAGAGAGATTAGTTCGAAAACATTTAATTAAATCAATAATAACATGTCATATTAACATAGAAAATTATTTTAATTCATAAAAAGTCTTAAATTACATTTATTTGGGTATTTATAACATCAATTATGTCAATATTTCATTAATAATATAATTACTACATCATAAGTTTGTCATAAATAAATTAAATTATTTAAAGTCTAAAAATTAAAAATAAAATACCATTATGTAGAAAATCTTTTTATCTTTATATTGAATATTTATAGTCGAATTTATCTTATGTATAACCCTATATTAAAAATTATTTACTTATTAAACATTGATTTTAACTATTTTAACCCTTCTTTAAATAAATTAATATTAAATGTCCTAATCTAATCCAAGTGGGCCTAAATGGTCATATTTTATTACTAAGGTTTTTTTGTTAGAATTAGACTTATCCAATAGAATTAGGACAAGTGTTATGGTAATAATAATATCATTTTACCCTTAATTACCCTATTTACTTTTAACCGTGGTAAAAAAAGTAAAAAGTTACTATTCACCAAAAATTATTTTCATCTCATTGAACCACATTTTAGTCCTTGATATTAACTGTGTCTCTTGGATTTTCAAAATTCTACTCACAGAAGTGGTAAAATTATGTTTTATGTGAATTTGGAAATTCTCATATGAGGTGGCTAAATGACGGTGAAAAGTTAAATAAAATTTTTATATATCTAAAATTATTATAAAATGGCTCCAATGAATTGCATTCAACTTATATAGGTATTATGTATCAATTTTTACCTAAAATAAATTTAAATAAAATAATTAATGATTTAAATAAAAAGTCAGTTTTTAAATAGTAACTCAGTGTTTTCACTATTCATCAAAAATTGAAAGTTTTCAGAAAAATACCAAAATTTCACCCTAGGATAATTTCGACATTCTGCATCCAAAAATGATATCCATTTTGAAAAATAAAATTTACAAAATTTCAAAAACTGGGTATTACTATTCATAGCGGCTAGTTTTAATAATATTTTAATAGCATATTGTTGTTTAGTGAAACTCGGTATTGTGTACGACGCAAGCTATCGAGGAAGGTCACTATTGCGTGTAAAGAAAGCAAGCTAGTGTTTTTTGTAGTAAAAGATTCCTTTGATGGTTTATATAACATAAAAACAAAATATTTCTCATAAAAGTCTTGGGTGTTACTGTAACACCCCAGGTAAATAAAGAATATGACATTTCATATTTATCCATATTTGTAAATAAAATATTTAAATAACTTCAAAGGGGACGCTATGCTCGATCGCGTACCCAACACGCAACAACGAGTTTCTTGGGAATCTTACGTTGCACTCTAATAATAAAATAATATTATTTTAAATGGTAGTTAACATGTAGCCGTTGTAATGGAGGGAATGGATAGAAATAACTAAAATATGATTATAGATGTTTTTAAATGTTTTTACATTTATCCAATAAAAGATAATGGCTTAAAATATGGAAAGAATTCAATTTTAGGCGTATATGCCCTAGTTTTCACTAAAGGTTCACTTATCACCTTTTGATGGCGAACCGTCATTAAATATAGTTTTTATCACTCTTATACATTCTTTTGGACAAAATAAAACTCTTATTAAGAATCTGGACATCAAAATTTACTTTGTGTAATTTTTTGGTATCTTTCCGATAAAGTTCATTTTTTTAATGAATAGTGTAAAATGTTGTATTTTAATTCAAAACCACTTTTTAATCTAATTTATTTATATGATTAGATTATATTTTTAATTGGTTTTAAAGTGAAATTAGAAAATATTTTTACCATTAAATCCAATAGTGTTCGTTGGAATCAATTTCACTTTGAAATCAGACTTAAACTAGTGTCAATCTTTTGATACTTATTGTTTCATAAAACACGCTATTTGACATGACAGCGGGAATTAATTATTAAATTAATTAATGTGACTTATATGTTTTGAATTTTGTAAAATGGACTTCATTTTTGAATTCAGAATATCAAATATAGCTTAGGGTGAATTTTTGGGATTTTTCTGAAAAACATCAATTTTTGATGAATAGTGAAACCACTAAGTGGTACTTATAAAAACTGATTTTCTATTTAAATGAAATTTTGCCATCATTGTGTTTTGATTTTCAAAAATCCGACATACATGGTTGTCATTAAGAAGTAAAATGTGGTTCAATGAGATTAAAATAATTTTTTGGTGAATAGTAACTTATTAAGTTTTTAATCGCGATTAGTGGTAATTAGTGTAGTTTAAGGTAAAAATAATGCTTTAATAAAATGAGATGTGCTTGACACATGTCTTACCCTTAATGTTTATATCATGGCCGACCAATACAAGCCATGGGTCAACTTGGGGACCCCATGGATCCACTTTGGTTGGGAAATGACATAAATAACATTTTATTTAATGTAAAAGTAAAATTGACACAAACATGATATGTTTTACTAAAACAATTTTTATGTAGGGTTATACAAGTCATATTTTTGATTATAAATATTCATTGGAAAGATAAAAAGATTTAATACATCATATTATTTTTTTTATAATTTTTAGAAATTAAATAAATTAAATTATTTATGACATAATAATGATGCAGCGATGACATCATTATTTGACGATTTAAATAAAATGGAAAGATAATGTAAAATCTATGAACTACACATGTCCAAAACTTATTGGATGAGTGGATTTAAAAGACTTATCACCTTATACACGAATTATATCAATGTGGGACCTTTTGAAACCGAAACACATTTTCAAATAATGTAATATTTCTTTACTTTCCAAAAGTGCCCCTCCTCTCCTCTTATAAAAGGCCCCCACCTCTACCTCATTTAACACACTCCTCAAGCCATTGGCTCGGCCAACCCCTGACCATTTACTCTATCCACATCCCTCTCCTCATCCTAGAGGATTCCCTTTGGGCAGAATCCTTTCAAAGGAAGCTTTTAGGCTCAAATCAAAAGGAGTTACACTTTTAAAGGTAATTCATTCTCTCATGTTCATTTGTTTTATTTTGCTTCTACAACCCCCTAAACTCTTTTTATTTACTTATTTTGTAACAACACCAGTATCTTCAATATACTAGGATGTTTTTATAAGATTTATTCGAGCTACACTCTCACACAACTACATCAAATGGTTAAAGAAAATACGGTTTCCGTGGATGGTGAAATTCTGCCTCCCGAAACGATGATTGTTCAATACTCATTTAACACCTTCAAAGGTGGACATTATGATGTCACTATTTTTATATATGATATATAATATGTTTATGTTTTATTTATGCTTCTGTATTTTTCATTTTTGTCTTACCTTTATGGCTTCCATTATGGGTATACGCGATATCTTCATTTAAGGAAGTGCGGACTACCGCCCCCTCAAAGTGATTTGATTCGTTAAATACCATATGTGGGATGTATAAAGGATGTAAATATGATATTATATATGATATTATACTGGAATTATAATATACCTTTATATCATTATTATTCCATTCTATAAAATACGAAATAGAAATGAAAGTAGCGTTCATGCGTACGTACGGCTTACCGTCTCCATGAACGGTGCATTTCATTTCTTACCACTAAATGATTATGTAATGTTATAAATGCATGAATGTACTGGATATATATGACATATATTATATCTACATAATGAATACAATTCTGGATATAATAAACATTTGGCCACACGAGCAACATGTAATTGTAAGAAGTCCACTTTCGACTTAAGAACCAAATATCGGCAAAACAAATATTATTAACTTAAATGATTACATGATGTTTATGACATGGTAATAAGTGGTATAAAAGTAATAATGAACTTGAAAAAGGTTCTTAAGGAATTAGAAATTAACTCAAGTTTATTATTCAGGAGATTAAAGAACGATCGAGTCAAGTCGGACCCGAGGTAAGGGATCCTACAACTCTCTTTCTTTTTAAGTACACTCTTTTATGTCATTCCTTTTATGCTCGTCTTTCTTATGATTGGGATGTTATTTTATATTACTACTACTGTAATTATTATGTTAATATTATGAGAGACCCTATTTCCTCTCATCAATCCATATTCAGAAGTTTTATGTGGCGCCGTTAGGCTGCCGAGTTTTTGTAAGGGATTTTTCATCTCACTTTTATTCCCATGAGATTTATGCTACATTTGCCAAAAATTCCATTGATTGGTGTATGTACTGCCAATTATTCTACTCTTTGTGTAATATACTTTCGTTTATGAGTATTTACATCAATGATCTATTGTCCTTCTTTCATGGGGTGTATGTTTTGAAAGATACCCAAGTCGGTAAGGGAACCTTTCACCCTCCTCTTTTTTAAAAGACTTCTTTTGTTGGGTATTTTAATTTACATATCGTTATCTTGGGATATTTTCTCATATATCCTTATTGATGTAAATTTTATGTCCAAGTGATGAGATACTCTTTTTATCTCTCATCAACTCTTTTTGATGTGATGCTGTTAGGCTGTCAATGGAACGTTTTAACCCAATTTCGATTTCTTTGGGTTCAACATGTAGTCATTGAATATGTCGTCCATTGAATATGTGTGAATGACCTTTTTACACTTAATATCCACTTATATTGGGTGTATTTATATTTTTCACACATATTTTTGAGATTGAGTTGTCCTTAATTTAAGGATACCTTCTTTATAAAGGATTTCATCACATTTGACATTTCTATTGAGGGTTCATTGTTGTTATACACCAATTCACTCTTATGTGGTGTATATACTGTCCTTTGGAGTATTATATCATGAATCCATTTATTCTCATGATATTATAATGTTTTTACTAAATGTTATTCCTCAACTATTGTATTCAAGTGTCTCTAATTTTGGTAAAACCCCTTTAACCAAAATATCATTTTAAATGTTTTAATTATTTGTTCTTATTAATATCCATGTTTTCAAAATGGTTTTAAGTATTTATTTATATGGATATTAATGGTTTAAAATTTTAAGCGTCAAGGTGGTAAGGGACACTTTGATTCAAAAATCTCTTTATTAAATGTTTTAAATGGTTTTGGAAATGGTTTCTTTTTTAATGGATTCAATATTTCAATATACTAAAATGTTATATTGTGATTGAAATGTGAAAATGTTATGTTTCCTTTATGCATGTTTTATGTGACACATTTATGTTATGGTTCTTGGGAGTTGTTATGAAAACGGGTGGTTCCGTGATAAACTAAGGGCGGGTGAGCCCGTTATAGCTCTCCAATGCATTGGGTAACGCGAAGGAGTGAAACGTTAAGGTTTGCCAAAAGAGATTTAGGGAATATACTGTGATGGGTATTCCAAACGTAACCAAGAGGGTTACTCCCCACATAAGAATGTTATGAATGCCTCAAGTTACCTTTATGTCTTATGTTTTCTATGATTTATTCATGGTTTGATGAGGTATGTTAAAGTGCCTATGTTTTATGGGTAAAGTATGATTTCATTCTTATGTATATATGAACTCATGTTTCCTTTCCATATTTGTATAACCCTTACTGAGCTTTTTATGCTCATCCGAAGTTTTTGAAATGTTTTTCACAGGTCAAGGGAAAGTTACATGATGTGATGATAGTGTCAAGGATGTTTCAAGAAAGAATCCGTGTTATATTTTAAATATGTTTCCGTTGATGGGAAGAATGAATACTGTCTTTTATGTAACCACTTTGTTTAAATGTGGAAGGTAATGAAAGTTTCATGATCTAATTCTCTAAAACTCTAAACCTGAAAAGATCCTCAATGTGTAATCTTGTAATAACTTAAGATTAAGTAAGGTTTAAGGCTGGGGCCTTATAGTTACAAATTACTACATGTTACTATAGAAGATATGGAAGCTACTGGTAAGAGGAAGAATAAAAAAATCATTCTAATCATTTACAACTAGTGGATCACATCGATCTAGAAAATCTCACAAAAAAATCATACAGTACTTGCCCCTTATGTACATGAAGTTGATGAAACTTCTTCAGTTCCCAAAGAATATCCAATTTTTTCATATACAAGACCTGAAGTTATTGATTTTGAAGGGTGGGAAAACTATAATAGTTTTGTTTGACATGGTCTGGATTACAATGATTCAAGTGATGAAGTAAATAAATATTTTGTCAGAGGATAAGTATACTTAGTGGATAAAATTTATCAAGATGAAGAGTTTTAGCCTTTTACTCATATGGAGACTAATAGATCAGATGAGGCTGAAGTGCCTCATGAGAAAAGGTATCACCCTAAAACTCAATTTTTTACACCTCCTTATGTTGTAAAAAATGTTGATTTAGAATATTTTGAAAGAAATGAGAGTTATAATTTGGAATACTTAAGAAAGAATTTAGTTTCAGATTTTAAAAATGTATTGAGATCTCTACTATCTCAATTTACCCAACTCAGTGAAGAATGCACTCAATATTTTTTCATGTTTATTATATCACATTTACAACATAAATTTATATTTCATATTCAAGATATTCAAGTGGGTAGTAGGATATTATCCAATGAAGTATAAAGTTTTAACTCCTTAATAAAGGTATGACATATTACTTCTCCGCATGTTTGTATTATGTCTTTTAGAAAGGAGAAAGCATGTCTATTATTGCCTCTACATCATCTACACCTCCTCATAATCTAGTAAAAAATTATAGAGATTTTCTCAATAATATTATTAGGGAATAACTCCAAAATTATTTGGGTGATGTGACCGCTCATGATGAACAATTAAGATGGATACATCATCTTGGAGATAATTTCTATAATATGATAAGGGAGTATGCCATTTATATAAGGGCTGATAAGGACATCATCAGGAATGAAATAAATTATTATTTTTCAGGAATTCATACAAATAATGAGATATCTAACAACTTCATATTCCTGATCGAGAACATGATATTCCCACCAGTAAAAGGGATTTCAAAGATCAAGTGTGTCAACTAGAGGTTCTCACACTATCTTGGCAAAGATTCATGGAATATAAAATATATTTATTTAATTCTACAGAAAGGGGTGGTAATATGATTATTTATTGTATCAATCTCAAGAAACCCTTCCAAAAAGTACATAATACAAATATTCTTGAAAGAGATAATATTCCAGTGACAAAAATTCATTCAACTAAATCCATAAATCTAGTTTGATATAGACCTGTAGTGAATACATGGTCAGATGGTCTTCTACCTCCTCCATTTAATCCTTTGTATTTATCACCTGCTGGTGAAATTAGAAACTTATGTCCAGTTATAATACATCATCCACTTCTTCATTCCACAACAATACCTTCCATTACCACCTATGATCCAACTTTCACTACTAATTTCTCAACCACCCTGGATAATGATAAGGACAAAGAGAAAAAAAATCGATCTACCACCAACCTCTAAATAGTGAATCTGATTGGATGGAGTTTTCTCATAGAGATCATGTCCTTGTACTATTTAAATTGTTTTTTTACTTTTTTTTATTTCTATTAAATACAGTTTATCAGTGTTTTTAACATTTTCTTATTCTTTTTAATCTCTTTTTTATGATCTCAAAGGGGGAGATAAAATGGAATTTATTTTAATATAGGTAAGACACCTAAATATTCTAAATATTCCAATATTTTTAATTTGTAACTAATTTTTTATATAACACATATAAATATTTTATTTAACTTACATACATCCCTATTTATCTATTTTTACTTATTTAGTACATATCTTGTAAAATTATATGTTTTGTGATCATCAAAAAGTGAGGGAAATTTGCCACCTCCTTGTACAGAGTGTGTTTGAAACTATTATTTTATTGATAAAACCCCATGATTATTTTAGTAGTAATGATATTCATATTTAATGATAGCAGTTTATATGGTAAGACTATTTTTATGATAATTCAGATAAGTTTTATGGCGTGTCATCGTTATCCATGAGCTACCGTTGAGGAGGGTCACAACAAAAGAAGTCTCCACCAGAATTGTCACTGTAAGGCTTGTTACCTCTATAAGAGCTACCACTATAGAAGTTAACACTAGAGGAGTTACCTCTATAGAATATACCATTAGAATATCTACCTCTAGTATTGTTACGTCCAGACTTCGAGTCATCGTTGGGATGAGGTACTTCCAATTTCAGATACCATTGTATGTTGTGTCTCCACCAGTTTCTTACTACTATTTCATTCAGAGGTCTTTACCATGAATGAATCCATGAATATTTATGTTAAAGGATAATTCAAACAAGTTTTAGTGAAATAATCAAAGCTGATATGAGGACTTTAGAGCTACACAAAATATAGTTGCTACTTACATGAGATGGAAATATCTTTCTCTATACAACATATTTAGTGATTACTGTATTATAATTCTAAGGAAAACTATACAATAATAGATGTGAATGAGTAAAAACTAACTAATTCATATACTATTAATATCAAAGAAAAATAAGAACAACTTCCTTTAAAAATATTGATTATAAAAATAGATTAATTGGAACACCAAAAGATTCCAATGATCCTCTATTGTACTATAATTTTCAAGAATGAATCTCGAACTCTTAACCAATTCTTATATGAGGACTTGGAACCTTTTGGGCATACTAGAACGAGAATAATTGCTTTCTTTATATATCTTGATACTTATTGCTTTCTATTTTGAATAGGTTGTTGTTACTCTATTAACAAACACTCACTATCTCATACACCTAACTGGATAATACTTTTTATTCCCTAAATCTTTTACATTTGTTTTCCCACAATTTTTTTAAAATAGGTCCTTGTGTGTCCTGTTTTATCTTTACTTCCAAATTATAACCGTGGAAGAGGATTTTTGGATTGGACATTAGGTAATTTTTGTTTTTTTACCTAATCCAGGTTGTGTATTTGATTGATTATTATAATAATATTTTTGTAGTAGGTTATTTCCATGTGTAGGGTGTGAAATATCATATTGAGACAGAACCACTTTTTTATTCTGCTATGTTATTGTGTTTTGTTTTACTACCATAAACTATATTGTTTTTAATCTATAAGAAACTATTACATTGATAATTAATATAAACTAGTGTTTATATTTTCTTTGACTAGGTAGATTTATTTCAAAATATTTGGTATTCAAAACATTTTTTTTACTGAGACGTAATCAATATTTGAGAAAGAATCTAAATGAAACATCATATATTGATATACTATTTTGATTCATTGGAGAGTTTTTTTATTAATCGGATCTTATTTTAAACATAATATTTCAGAAATTTTCTTATTGGGAATTCAATTCACCCACTATTTAGTTACTCTCCCCGACTAATATTTGGTATCAAAGGATTGTTTTTTTAACTTTTCAACTGTGATTTTAGTAATATTATAAAGATATAAAATTTCTATCAATTCTAAATTTTATTTCTATATGGATAATAGAAAAGAAGGATGTACTAAAAATATACCTCTTTATTTTAATGGAACAAATTGTTCTCAATGTAAAATCAATATGAAAATGCATTTATAATGTATGGGTTTTGAAATTTTGGACTCTAATAGTAGATCATTATGAAATTCCAAAAATCTCTAGAATTACTCAGAGAGATGCTACAAAAACTTCATACAATAATAACTGTAAATAAATTAATGGGTTGTTTTATGACGTGGTTTATAATGAATTTAATACAATATCTACATTAAAATATGATTTTGAAATATGGGATACCTTATCTATTTCATAGTAAGGGACATAAAATTTCAAATACATTATAATAAATTCATATACAATAAAGTATGATACTTTTAAAATGTAGTGTGATGAACTTATTTTTGATATGTATTCTCAGATTCAATGAAATAGTGAATACCATTCACCCACATGAAAAACTAGTAAAATACAAAGATCAAATAATCAGTCTGCTTAGATGCTTACCAGACTGATGGAGAGGAACATCTTTGTAAATTAAGGAATCTTGTGATGTGAGTGAACTACCAATCAAGGAATTGATAGGAAATCTGAATATCCATAAGGAATATCTTGAAGTAAACAAGAATATCAATTAAGATAGATCAAAAATAAAATTAATATCCTTCAATACTACTGACTCTAATCAAATAGAAAATATACCAATTGAAAATAAAAGTGAAGAAGAATCTTCTAATGATAGTGTTGATTATATGTCCCATATAGACAAGACATTCAAGAAAATATATTGGAAAAATAAGTTCTTCATGAGATCTAATTTCATTGAAAATAATGATAGTAAAGTAAAATATAAAGGGGATTGGGAAAAGGAAGATACTCAAAATTAAATCACATTCTATGAATGTAATAGGAAAGGACACATTAAAGATATATGCCTAAAATTAAAATATAAAAAAAGTATAAGGATAAGGATAGAATATTAAATAATTCCATGAAAGCAATTTGGAGTGACTTTGAAGATATCTCAAGTCATTCAAACTGTTATGTTGGAGATATTTCTGATAGGGAAAACACGTTCTTTTTATAAAGTACATATGAAGTTTAGAATATTATTCCTACTTCTACTAATATTTTAATTCATTATGAAAATGAGGATAATCCTGATATTGAATAATGAATTACCAATCAAGATCTGTATGATTAATTTAAATTGATAGAAATTACCTTTCATGAGTTGAAAGTAAAATATAAGTCACTTAAGGAACATAATACATTTACAATAAATATTTAGACCAACATTACTGTTGAAAAAGAAAAAAATCAGTTTTTGAAAGATAAAATTTAACTAAATTTTGCAAATGAACAGAAAAATAATTACAAATAAAGGTTTACTAAAGGTAAGAAAATATTAACTTAGATAATTGGAAAACAAGTTTCTCCTATGCATTTAACTGACATAGGTTATCAACCATGACATAAAAAATTGAAAAAACCAGATTTATGTGCAGTACAAATTTAGAAATTTTATTTACTACCCATTCCTACAAAGTAGTAAATAATAAAGTATTTATTTCAAGAATCATACAATCTATTTATAATAACCCATTCGTAAAACATGGGTTGAAAAATCCTTTATTACTAACCTAAATGGACCTAATAATATTTGGGTACCAAAATGATTTTTTTTTCATAAACTTTGTTCTATAGGAATCCTTTTTAAAATACTCTAGAAAAAGTATATGGTATCTAGATAGTGGATATTCTAGACATAAATCTAGTGAGTATTTAAACATTAATAACTAAATCAATGTTGATGGTGGCCATTTCACTTTTACTGTCATTGAAAAATGTAAAATCATCATCCTAGGCCAAATTGGTTATTCTAATTCAGTATTAATTTATAATTTTTTATATGTATATAGACTAAAATATAGTCAACATAGAATTTCCCAATTATTTGTTGATGGATTTTATTTAATATTTGAAAATAATACCTATCATGTTTTTGATAATAATAATGTTTTAATTTTTATTTTTTCCAGAAATGACTATTTTTGATCTTCTGATTTAAATTATTTATCTGTTAAGAATATTTCATGATTAAGTGCCATTCAAAAAGAATCCTGGCATTGGAATAAGAGAGTAAAACATTTCAATATTCATTCACATATAAAGAAAACCAATAAAGGATTAGTTAGAGACATACCAAATCTTTAATTCTAAAATGATAGAGTTTGTGATCCCTTCCAAAATAAGAAACTTCATAAAATTTACTTTATATCAAAGAAAGATGTTTTAACCTCTTAGACTCTAGAGCTAGTTCATATGGACCTATTTGGACCTTCTATAATATTTAGTTTAATTGGAAAAAATTATGCCTATGTTTGTATGGATGACTTCTCTAGATACAATTAGGTATTATATTATATCATAAGAGTGAAGAATTTTCTTACTTTATTAATTAGGCCAATTTTTTAGAAAATGCTAGTGGACTTAGGATAAGAACCTGAATAAGTGATCATGGTTTAGAATTATAAAATCATGACATTGAATAATTTGGTTCTGAAAATGGTTATAATAACAATTCTTCTTCTCTTAGGAAACTACAATAAAATGGTGTGGTATAAAGAAGAAATAGAAGTCATCAAGAGATAATATAGACTATGATAAATGAGTTTGAATTACCTATCTAATTTTTGGAAGAGGATGTTAACAAAACATGTTATACTATAAATAGAGTATTAATTGGACCTCTATTAAAAATAAAACCTTATGAGTTGTGGAATAATATAAATATAAAATTTAATTATTTGAATGTTTTTGGGTGCAAATTCATTATTCTAAATACAAAGGATAATATGAAAAAACATGATTCCAAGAGTGGTGAAATAATTTTACTTGGATATTCATCTTCCAACAAATATTATAGAGTGTTTAACAAGAGAACCAAAAATATTCAAGAATTTTTTACCATTAAATTTTATGAAACCAACCCCAATAAACCTATTTCAATATTAGATAATCTTGAGGATGATCTATAATGTATAAATATTAATTCAAGACCATTTGAAAATTACGTTAAACAAATAGAAAATTCTCCTAGTGATATTCTAGAACCTAATCCTGATGAAGATATTGAGAAAAAATCCCCTCTCATCAAAGAGCTGTTAGGACTCTTTGAAAGCATCATATAGACACTATAATAGGAAACCTAGATAGAGGTACACAGACAAGAGGTTCCCTTAGGAATTAAATTGATGATCGATACTTTTGGTAACATATGAATCCTAAGAACATTAATGATGTCATCAATGATAAATTCTAGGTTATAGTTATATAAGAAAATCTTAATCAATTTGAGAGATTTTTTTGGAACTTATTGATAGAATTAAAGAAACGTTACTTATTGATACTTAGTGGGTTTTTAGAAATAGGGTTGACGATTCAAGAAATACATTAAGAAAAAATAATAGATTATTTTCACAATGTTATAATTAAGAAGAATTTATTGATTATGAACAATATTTTTCACCTGTAGAAGGATTTGAATCTATTAGGATACTACTTTCCCACACAGCACATTTTGATTTCAGATTATTTAAAATGGGTGTTAAAATTGAATTATTATATTGATTTATAATTGAGTTTCTTTTTTTAAAAAACACCATATATTTAAAAATCCACATTTTCTAAACTGTGATTTTAAATTAGAAAAAGCATTATATGGATTAAAAAAAGCTCCAAGATCTTGGTATGATAAGCTTATCTCTTTTCTTATTTCAACATTTTTATCAAATGGCATAGAAAATTCAACACTTTTTATAAAAATAATATCAAAATTTGTTTTAATTTAAAAAATATATGTAGATGATATTATTTTTCAATCTAAAAAAGATTCACAAGGTACTTATTTTTCAAAACTAAAGAAAAATTAATTTTAAATGAGCTTAATGGGTGAACCCAAAGTAATTATTGGATTTCAAAATTTTCAAAATAATGAAGGAATTATCTTAAATAAAAAAAATGTACTAAAGATATGTTAAACCTTTTTAGATTAGATAGCACTAAAAGTAGTGATACTCTCTTAAGCACCACTTGTAAACTAGATATTGATGAAATTGGGATATCATTAGATCAAACTAGTTATAGAGGTATGATTAGTATTATTTAGTACATAACTACTTGTCAGGTTGATATTATGTTTAGTGTGTGTATGTGCACTCACTTTCAAGAAAATACAAAAGAGTCACACTTGTTAGCTGTTATGAGAATTTATAAATACATCAAATATACAACACATATAGGATTGTTCAATCCTATAGAACATGAATTTTATTTTGAAAGTTATTTCAATTATTATTTTGGTAGCTGTAAGTTAGATAGAAAAAGTACATCAGTAACATGTCAAATTTTAGGAAAATCATTAGTGGCATGGTTTAGTAAGAAACACAATTTTTTTTGGAATGTATACTCCTGAAGCTAAATACATAGTTGCAGATAGTTTCTATGCAAAAAAATATGTGGATGAAATAGACTTTAGTAGACATTCGATACCAATTTGGACTTGTACCTATAGATTTTGTAAACACAAATGTGATAAAAATTTCTAAAAATCAAATATATCACCCTAGAACAAAAAAAATTATATTAGACACCAATTTTTGAGAAATCATTAACAAAAATGTGATATAACTTTTGAATTTATTGGAACTGAACATCTCCTTGCTGATATATTCAGTAAGACTTTGAATAATGATTGACTAGACTACATCAACATGAATCCATAATGATATGTTTTGGATGACATAGTGATCGTTGATGAGTCACAATTGATGTGTCACTATTAATGTGTCATTGTTGATGGTTCACCATTTCTGGGTCAGCATTGATGAGTCACCATTGATGGGTCATCATTGATGAGTCACAATTTATGAGTCACTATTAATGAGTCAATGTTAACGATTCACTATTGAAAAGTCATAATTTATGAGTCACTATTGATGAGTCACCATTGATGCATCACGGTTTATGAGTCACCATTGATGAGTCGCCATTTGTGAGTCACAATTGATGAGTCACCATCGATTAGTCACCATTGACTAGTCACTGTTTAACAAGTCACTGTGATTTTTTGTTATAGTGGTATTATTACTGTTGCTATTATTTTTCTAAATAAATTTTTATTGTTTTAATTTTTTTAAGGTACAAATAATAAATCTCTCAAGATAAAATAAAATAAATTCACTACCCCTTAAACCCTTTAAATCCTGAACCATTTCCATCCACTTTGACCAATAATCTTTATTTTTTCTCTTGATCCAACTAATACTTCAACAGATCCGAATAACCTATGTGAAGCATGTATCAAAGTATAATCTTGAAGGGTTGTAGAAATCCATGAAATACAAAGTATCTTCCAGTACATTGGATATTGTTTGAAGAATCCCACATTTGAAAAATTGGTTTTTCAAAGAAGAATAGAAAAGTTATTTTAAATGGTTTATATCTAGAAATATGATAGTATTGAAATTAATATAAAATTAGAAATGGATTAACTAGTTCACAAAAAATCAATTTTTGTATTATTTGAGTATAGTATATGATTTCTATAAAAATTCTATGTTGGTATTCAGAAAGAAAGAGGATGTGATAAGAAGTCACAATGATAGAGAAGATGTTTTAATATCATTAATGTAATGGGAAAATATCCCAAATATAGCTCATAAAACGGTTTAACAAGATATTCAAGGAAGTATTGCATGTGAAAGTGAAATATTAAAATATGAAGAGGCTCTCCTATAGTTGATAGTAGATAGTACTCTAAGGAGACCTATAGATGCGGATATCGATAGTGAATTTAAGCTGTTATTCAAATATGTATATCATTTATTGTGTCCTTTTAAGGCAAATTTCAATACCATACATTTTCATAATGTTTACTTCTTGTTAATGATGAAAAAAAGGAAAAAGATCGATTTGTGTAGATTTTTGATGATCCATATGTATGAGTTGTGAAAGAAATGTTCATGATAGAACTCTATAATATAACATAAGATGATATATTCAATATTAGAAGATAAGGGATATTTTAAAAAAGGTGATGAAGATGAAGACAAGTATGGTGATCATTTTTATCAATGAAAATTTTCAAAAGGGTTATTGTGAGCTGGAATCCCTGGATGAAATGCTAGGTATGAGACAATGATAAATTATATGGTGAATTTAAACCTATTGATCATCAAACCAGACCTAATGAAATAATGGATCCTAATATTCAGCCCAATGAGTTAGTTAAATAATTTATTCATAAAAATAGAGATGTTATTGAGAAAGCATTATAAGAAGAAAAAGAAGATTTGGATGTACAAGTGGATAGTGATCCTAAGATTACTCAATACCCTAATAGAGTTTATTTTGGATATTTTAGTCTACCAGGTCCTCTACCAAACTAAGAATCTCTTTTTGATGAAAATGATGATAATGAAACAGAAATATCTCAAGAGGCACAGTTTAAGACATCTTCCTCAAATCATCAAGAGTCAAGAATAGTAATGAAAATTCGAGTGATATAAGTGATTCTATGGAAACATATGATGATCATGATCTTGAAAAATCAAATAGGAATGAATATAAAGATGATGATAATCATGATTATAGAGATAATTATAATGGATATAATCATAGATAGAATCAAAATGTTTAATATAATGATGATCGTGGAAATGGTCATTATGGTGGAAATGATAATAATAGAGTTGATCATGCTGTTCAGGATCATGAAATTGTTCAAATATATTCTTTATCACCATTGGTATCATTTTTAATACATACGAAAATAAATCCAAAGATACTGAGATGGATGATTTACCACCTATTACTACAGAAGATATGGAAGCTACCTGTAAGGGGATGATGACTCCCAATCCATATAATCATTCAAAAATAGGGGATCACATAAATCTATAATTCTCATAGAAACATCTAATATAGTACCTAAAACTTGTGTACTTGAAGTTGATGAAACTTCTTCAGTTCCCAAATAATCTCCAATTTTTTCCATACACAAGTCCAAAAGTTAGTGATTTTGAAGTTTGGGAGAAATGGCCTGTTTTTTTGATGTGGTTTGGATTACAGTGATTCAAGAGATGAATAAAATGAATATCTTATGAGAGGATAATGATGCTTAGTGGATCGAATTGATCAAGCAAGAGAGTTGTAGCCTTTTACTCTAATGGGGACTGATTGATCAGATGATGTTGAACTGCCTTATTGAAAAAGAGATCGTTCTTTTGATCAATTTCTTATACATCCTAACATTGTGAAAATGGATGATTTATATTATTTTTAAATAAATGTTAATTCATATTTGTAATCATGGAGAAGGAATTTAGTTTCAGGTTTTTAAAAATTCTTTAGCTCTCAACCATCTCCAGTTTACATACATAGTGAAGAAAGCACTCAATTTATGGTAGAGTTGATTATGTCACATTTAAAAACAAAAGTTATATTTAATATTCATGATATTGGAGTGGATAATAGAATACTTTCAAAATATTTATAGGGTTTCAATTCCTCAATGGATAGAATGAAATCTTCCATCTTAGCATGTTTAAATTCTATCTTTTAGAAATTAGAAAGCTTGTCTGCTCTTGCCTCTACATCAAATACACCTCCTCCTACTCCAGTATAAATATAGAGATATTTTCTCAGTTAGATTATCATATAAGAAATATATAATTATTTTGGTGATGTTACCAATCACGTTAAAAAATTAAGTTAAATACATTTTTATGCGAAGAATATCTATAAGATGATTAGGGATTATTTCATTTATCTCTTGACTTAAACAGAAATCATTGAACAAGAAATATAGTAATATATATCTAGAATTTATAGAAAGAATAAAATATCTAATAATATAAAATTTATGATAGATAACTATATATTTAAACCCATTACAAGGGATATCAAAGAACAGGTGAGTCAACTGAAGGTTCTCACACTAGTTTTTCAAAGATTCAAGGAAGAGAAAATTGATTTACTTACTGCTATGGAAAGGAGTGGTAATATGATTATAGATTTTATAAATCTCATGAAACACTTCCTATATCACCACAGTATATCAATTATTAAAATAGATGAAATTATTGTGACAATAGTTCTTTCAATGACATCCATAGAGCCAGTTCGATATAGACCTTTTGTGAATACTCAATCAGATGGTCCTCTGCATCCTCCATTTCATCCAATGATTTTATCACCAGCTGATGAGATTATATACCTAAGGAAAATTATTATTCAGGATTCACATCATCCATCCACAATAATATATTCCATTTTCACTTGTTCTTAAAATTTCTCTACTACTTTCTCAACCACTGAGAACAAATACAAGGAATAAGGGAAAAAAGAAAGTTGATATTACACCAACCTCTAAACAAAGAATCTGATTGGTTTCTATTTTTTGATGGGGATAATGTCCTTTTACTCTGTATTTATATATTTATATGATAAAAATCTTTTGTCTTCTATTAAATAATTTATTTTAGTTTTTTATCATTTACTTATTATTTTTATTCTCGTTTTAATAATCTCGAAGGGGGATAAAAATGGAATTTATTTTAATATAGGGAATACAACAAAAAATTCTAAATATTATGACATTTTTTATTTATCAATATGTTTTTTACATAACACTTATATATATTTTATTTAAGTTACTTATATATATAATTATCAAAGTTTACTTATTAAGTACATATCCTATAAAATGAAATGCTTTGTGATCATCCAAAAGGGGGAGAATGTTGGGAACTCTTTTTGTGAAGTTTGTTCGACACCATTATTTTAATGATCCTAAACCATGATTATTTTAGTACAAATGATATTTATATTATATGATGGAAGTTTATATGTTATACATTTTTTATGATAATTCAACTATGTTTATGGGGTGTCACCATCAACCATGAGCTACCGCTGAGGTGAGTCACTCCCAATTGTGTCACCACCAGCCATGTCACCATCATTCTTATTATCGCCAGAGAAGATACCTTCAGATGAGTTTATCCCAGAGGAGTTACCGCCAGAGAAGCTAGCACCAGAGGAGATACCTCTAGGTTTGCTACCTTTAGACTCTGAGTCACCATGATCCTATGGTAATTCTAGTTTGAGATACTGTCTGATGATGTGTCCCAACCATTTCCTTGATATCATTACTGTCTGAGGACTTTGACATGAATGAATCAATGGCTATTTGTACTCAAGGATAATTTAACCAGGTCTTAATGAAAAAGTAAAAGCTGATTTGTTGACTTTGGATATCTGCTAACTATGGGTTCTATTTATATGTGAAGGATACATCTTTCTCTATACGACATATACAACAATTATTGTCCAACATGTCCATGGAGAACTGTTCAATAAAAAACATGAATCTGTAAAAACTCACTATTTCATCTTCTGTGATGAGAAATGAAATATAAGCACATCTTACATTAAAAATATTTATTACCAATAGAGATCAATTATAACAACCATATATTCCTACAATCCTCTATTCTACTACAATTTTCTTTAACAAATCATGAAATCGCCCCTAATATTGATTTGAGGACTCCAAAAATTATGATCATTCCATAATGAGCATCATTATTTTCTTTATTTATTTTTCTACTGATTTTTTATCTTTTGAGCAGTGTGTTGTTATATTGTTATCAAACAAACATTGTATCCTTCACCTGACTAAAGAATACATTTTATTCTCTCAATCCCTTAAAATTTTTTCCAACAATGTTTGTGGAAGAGGTCCCTATGTCACCTGTGTTATTTTTATATCCCACATATAACTGTGGTAGAATCTCTTTCTCTTGGACAACCTACAACTGTTTTATTTTTACAAAATCCATGTTTTATATTTTTTGATTATTGTTATAATATTCTTGGTAGTATGTGATTTTCAAAAAGAGGGGATTAAGTCTCATCTCGAGACCTAAACTATTTGTTATTCAACTTTTTTGTTATGTTTTGTTTCATTACCATAACCCATATTGTTTTTAAATTTTTAAAAAAACTTTTACTTTGATAATTAAATTTAATTAGTGTTTATATTATTTTTTTCTATGAATATTAATTTAAAAAGATAGGGCATTCAAAACATTATTTTCACTAAGACATAATCACTCAATGAGAAATATTTTAAAAGGAAAAATATTATATCAATTATCCATTTTTATCAATTGGTACGTTTTTTTATTAAGAGATTTTTTTTAATCCAAATTTTTAATAGAAATATTTATTGGGAACTTAATTCATCCCCCATCTTGAGTTACTCACTCCTACCAAGAAAAAATAAAATATATAAATTTTAATTGATTATGTGAATAAAATGATTATATTATATATTAAACAAAATATTTTTAAATTAATTATATATTTTATATGAGTAATAGAATGAATTTAAACTCATTTTTATTCTTAAAAATATATTTTATTAAAATAATATTTACATTTATTTTTGCAGGTTTAATTTAAAAATAATTTCAAAAAAAAACTTATTGAAATTTAATTCAATAAAATAAATTATAGGTTTTTATTCATAAATTATTATTTTTTAATGAGTTCACTTAAATATTTTTTCTCAATGAATATTAAAAATATTAAAAAATTAGTACTAACGATTTTGGTTAATATTAAACTTTCTAGGGTTTAATCTATTATTTAAGTGAAATAATTCCACAAAATAATGTCTAAATATTATTTCTTGATGTTTTTTAATCCTTTTATTATATTACCATTGAATTAATGGTCATTTTGTCCACTTTCACATAAATGCGACCATATATTTCTGAAATTGTTTATATAATTCCATGGGTATCAATCCCTTCCTTAATAAATGGCAATCTATTCTCCTTCATTACGAAAATATTTTAAGCTTTATACCAAATCCAATACTATACCAAAAACAATCATATCATTCTTCCCTTCAATCATGTGTATTTTTCTTAAAATAGGTGTAAGGAAAATGAGGTCTCTGAAAGATTAGGTAATCATGTTACCAAACTATTTCAAAATTTATTCCATTTTATACTTATAATAAAGATTTTTTATCCATCCTAACATAGTGAATAATTTATAGAAAACATGCTAGGATTTATTTATTATTAGGGGGAAAAATTTTCCCCTACCATTCTTTCAAATCGTAAATGAATGTATCTCTCATGCATATATATAGACTATCACCTCCAAATAAAGATGTAATTCATTTTACATCACCATATTTCATGATTGGATATTCTTATGGATTTACTATTTATATATTATATTTATTACATAATTTGGATTTTATAAATAAAAAAATATATCTACATTCTTATGTTCACATTCTTTAGAAAATTATATAGTTTCTCATGCGTACATGTGGACTAAAAACTTCCCCAAGAGATGTTATTTTAATCAAAAAAAATTTATAATTATTATAAATGTGTTTATAATGATTATATATGACGAGAAATCCTGAACACAGATTCTACCTAAGAGTGCCCTGATCCTGATTGGCCACATGGCCTCAAGCACATCTCCCTCAATGCCAGATGCTACTGACTATCACCGAAGAACTGAGGTTTGTTCCTAGGAAGACTATGACCTCATTAGTTGAGTGTAGAAAAACATATAAATAAGAAATAGAAGTAAATAGTGGATTAAATATAAGTAAATGAATGGAACATCCGAAGTAGACTGAAATAATAAACCGTAGGGAAAACTGTTCAAAATATATAAAAGCTAATGAGACATGTAATTTTTCTAGAAATTGGGAAATCATGGATAGATAGAAGCAAAAAAATTATATTTAAAACAAGAAAAATAATTCTAAAAAATATTCTAAGAACCATTAGCTCTATATTGGTTATCTACTACCAAATTCACTCTACTATAGAAAGAAATCATGTATATGAGGTTACACACTTCCTTTTATCATCACCAGTATACATATAGTCTTCTAGGGTGCCAATGGTGGCCCAGATAGGGTGTGAGAGAAATATAAGAAGCCCCCCACCAACATTTTCTATAAAATTGTGTTTTTGTAATATAAATGGAACCAATATATAGGTATGCATATATAAATTTAATAAAGTACTGAAATGTAAATACCTAATTATCTGCTTCATCCCTCTTATGGAATCTAAATATGTTACAAGTTCATTAATTAATTATGAACGAGTTTATATATATATATATATATATATATATATATATTCAAGTCACGTGAGGCACAACCATTATTAAAATTACAATGTTGTATTAGTAGTAAATGATCCTAGGAGTAACAATGAAACCATGATGAAAATAATAATAAAAGGGTTTCAATGTAATAACCAAGAAAACATGACATCATGGGATGATGAGTTAGTAGTAACTATAGTCTTTCTATAGTGGTAAGAGTGTAATCCCAGGAGTATCATCCACATAATTCCTTAATAAATTATCTAACTGAGTTCAAGGAGTACATCCAAGGTAAATTGGTATAAGATATGGCTATGAACAAGGATTTAACCAAAAAAACTAATGTTCTTAGAAGCCATTCTGGATCCAAGGAGTGTATACAAGGAATCCTGTATAGTAAATAAGGAATACTATGGTGTCATACCAAGCATCCACTAATAGTGGAAGATTGGGTTCAAAGGTGGGTCTCAACCAAGGAATCCAACATCCAAGAATCGAAATGGAGTTCATCAGTGTTTAAAGAATAACCTTAGGAATCCAAAAGTTAACTTGAGATTGAAAACTCCTAAAATGATGTCAAGGTCCACATGTAATTAGGAAACTTATGTTTAATAGATTTAATTAATTAATCCATATAATATTCATTCCATTTAATACATAAAGTTTCAATACATTTACTTTTATGAGTTTTATAATGCTAGCTGGGTGTGAAACCATTTAATCCATATAAGTCAAAAAAATTCACTTGCTTAATTCTTATAAATTCAATTATATGTGGAAATGGGTGTCAAAACATAAAACCAATAATCCATTTCTACACAATTAGGCTCCGTCATATATATTCAATATACTTTCCAATACCATTTATAATTTATTAATCAAGATGAACAACTAAACTTAGGTGGGTCAAATGTTACGAATAAAATGTATTAGTCATTCCCTATTAATTAGATTAACTAGACACTAAACATTAATAAGATCAAGGAATAGCTCACCCAAAAAGTGGCATAGATAGTGTCAAAAGATACAAAGAGAATAAATAAAGGATCACTCTACATGGGGTGGTTAGTTTTGGTAAAGTAACTACCAATAATAAATAACACATATGGAACAGATTTTTGGACATTGTTGTAATGTATAAAATCATTGTATATAAATTCAAAAAATGATTCTCTATGAAATATGTTTTCCCACACAAAAATTTATAAAATGAAAAGGCATGAGCATTTAGTTACAAAAACATACACCATACTTATATGAATCTCCTCATCCAATATTATCCTCTAATTCTACTAGGATTGGAAGGGATCTAAATAATGGATTAATTCCATGAACATATGGAATATAATCCTACATTTATATAGTTGGTGATAAGAATATTAACAATAAAATATTAAAAAAGAATCTTTATATTCTCATTTCATATCCAACTAGATGAAAAATAATCGAATTAGAACCTGGATGGAATTTAGATTAGAAATCAAATTTTAGACTTTAATGGGAGATAAAAAATAAAGGAAACAGGAGGCTAATGTCAACAAGAGAGTTAAAATAGAGGAGGTTTGTGTTAAAATTTTCATTTAAGTTAAATGTGTTAATTTCACCAAAAAATTCCTTTTTCATGGTTTGGATACATGGTTATCTAAACCATGTACTACCATAGCATTGTCAGTTGTGTAAAGGGATAAACTACATGATTTGGCTTCAATGTTAGGGAAACCATGCACCATGTATGTGAAACCCCACAATCAAAATTACATACATTCTCGAACTACCGTGTGGCCCATATTGCATGATTAGTTCATATTGTACACCCTCTTACTACTCACTGTCCAGAATTTCATGGTAAAATATAACCACAAATCATTCCTCGCATGTTTTATTATAATTGTGTGACAAACCATTTTTTCCATCATCTGGGATTTCAAGCTTTGAAAAATCTACATATTCCCTTGAAACCTTCACAAACTCATTAGGCATCAATATTTATTCCATAAGAGAGAATTAGACCAAAATATAAAGTATCCATACCTGAGTGAAAAAACCATGTTCTTAAAATCTTCCCCCATTAAAGGGAATCATCCCATAGATCACCTTCCATGGGCTGATAAATAGTTTCTGAGAACAGATCTGGCTACTGGGAAAGTACGTCGACCTCACACTCCCATGCCTCATCATGTCAATTTCCATGCTACCATAACACTTGTACTAGAGTTAATGACTGACCTCAAATAGTCTTCATTATCCAGTCAATGATGTGTGTAGGATACTCCTCGAAAGTATCATTAGCATCTATCTAAACTTTCTCGAGATCAAAATAATTAGATGGGTTTTCATGATAATTGAGAAGCTATGAAATGATGAAGAATTCATGCATGA
The DNA here is from genome assembly GCA_963277665.1 of Viscum album. Taxonomy (NCBI): domain Eukaryota; kingdom Viridiplantae; phylum Streptophyta; class Magnoliopsida; order Santalales; family Viscaceae; genus Viscum; species Viscum album. The sequence continues at coordinate 1,797,961,824 of OY728120.1, forward strand.
TATGAAACCTATGAGGTAGTAACAACTAAAAGTATTCCACCCCAACTTTATATATAATATCAAATGGTCCAAAAAATCATGGTGAAAACTTCCCTTGCCTTTGTATCTATCTATGACCTATCATGAGTGATACCCACATGAATACACAATACATGACCTTGAACTACAGAGGTTTCCGATAAAAATCAACATATGATTTCTATATAGATTGATTAGTAGAAATACACTTTTTGATCAATTGGACCTTCTCAAATGTCTCCTACATAAGAAGAGATCCTTGTAGAGATGCCTCTCCTACCTCTATCCAACACATGGATGAATGTCAAAGATAACGATAGAAGGCCTAAAAATGATCCTCAGAATTTTCTATTGAAATCTATTATTACAGGACAACACAATAAGAGAGATATGATTCTACCAATAACGATCTAAATTAAGGACTCATGCTAAATTAATGTCCTCTAGAACATGTATCATCTTTTCCTACTATCCATCACTCTATGGGAGAATTTCTGTTCTCAGAAGCACCGTTGTACCCATAGACTTCAACAACCCATTATAAAGACGTGATGTTAAGCTAGAATCCCTATTTGAAATTATAGTGTGAGGTATACTGTGTAGTTGAATGATCTCATAGACATAAAATATTAACATATCATCAATTGAGAATGTATCCCATATAGGAATAATGTGGGCTAATTTAATTATTTTATCAATGAAAACACATACAACGTCATTACCCCTAGGTGGCCTAGGTAAAATGACTACAAAGTCCATCGAAACATCTTATAATTTCCATTTTAGGGATGGAAGTGTATGTAACAAGCCTGCAGTTCCTTATCACTCCACCATCACCTTCTAACAGGTGGAACACCTAGTGATAAAGCCTTCAATCTGATGTTTCATCCAAGGAAACCAATACTGGCGTCACATGTCTCTATTCATTTTAGAGATGTTTAGATGAACTTCCCACTAATAAGCATGGGAATATCACATCAACTCCTCTATAATATCTATAGGAACTAAGAAAAATCCATTTATATAAAGGAAGTCTTCTCTTTCCACAAACCACTCCAGAGGTGGATCATCTCTTGAAATACTATCATAGATAACCAAGACCTCAAGATTTTAAAATTGCATACTCTTCACCATCCTATAGAGGGAAGAGGTAACTGTAAAGGATGAGAGATAGGAACAGTCCCTAATAAAATCAAGATATATCTCAAACAATAAGTCCATTAATTTCCATTATTTACTAGATTCACATACAACTTATGAAAGAGTTTCCCAACTCAGTGCATCAGTTACTGCATTTCTCTTTACATACGTATATGCAATAAAATAATCGAAGGACTAAATATATTCTACCCAACATAAATATTTGATATTCATGTTGCATTATGAAAATATTAATTTGAGGTTCTTGTGGTCTATATACACCACAAAGGGATCACCCAATAGATAATTCCATCAATAGAATAAGGTATGGACAAATGATGATATCTCAAGGTTATGTGTCATGTAATTTCTCTCTTTAGGACTCAATATCTGAGATCTATATGCAACGAATCTATCCTAACACATCATCACTAGTCCCAGACTGATGCCTGATGCATCATATAACATCTTATATTCTATTCTAGTCTCTTTTCGAATTAGAATAGCTGCAAAAAAAAGTCTCCCTTTCATATCCTGAAAGGCTTTCTCACACTCTTCTAACCACATGAACATGACACCATTTTTATTATGACCTATAAGAGGTTAATAAATATGTGATAAGTCATATATGAAATTCTTATAATATTCATCTAACCCCTAAGAACTCTATATATCAAACACATTCTTGGGATATTCCAAGGAAACCAAAACACTAACCTTCTCCAGGTCAACAGAGACTCCTGATTCTGAGATAATATGACCAATGTAGTGAAAATTTTCGATCCATAAGTCGAACATAGTAGTCTAGGCCTAAATATGTTGCTCACTCAGTGAACTCAAAATGATCTCAAATTGATTAGTATGGTCTCTATGAGTGTGAGAATTTACCATGATGTCGTCAAAAAATACTACAAAAAAGGAATCCAAGTATTGATGGTGAACCATATATATCAAATCCATGAAAAAGTAGGATGAGTTCATAAGGTTGAATAACATAACAAGGTACTCATATAGAGCATCCCCACTACTGAAAGCCACATAATGCATGTGTGATTACCTGACTCACATGTGATTGTAGAACGATCTCATATAAATCATAAAGAAGACCCAAGATCCTCATAGTTGGTTAAAGAGATCATATATTTTAAGAAGTGTATATGAGTTCTTGACCATAATCTGGTTCAAAAATATATAATCCATGCATTGTAAAATGTCCCTATGTACCTTTTTGTTAACAAACATGGGTGAAACCCAAGAGGAAGTTCTTGGTTGTATAAAACATTTAGCCTCCAAATCATCTAAGTACCACTTGAGATCCTGGATCTTAGTAAGTACTGTCTTTTATGGAGGAATAGACTTTGGATATACTCCTGGAACATGATAAATTGTAAACTATACCACTCTCTTTGGAGTTAATCTAGAAAAAACAATGGGAAATATATCTCTAAAACCATATACTAATGGAGGGGATTGAGAATAAGTTAAACCATAATCCTCCATAAATAGATTAAGAATCATATATGTCACTCCACACATCCCTTGAAACTCTATCCCATCTCTACTTGCATGAACATCCCACAAACCATTTTATAGAAAACTACCTCCCTCTAGTGATGTAAATGTTACATTGATGTGATAGTAGTCTACAAATACATGTTATGAAACCAAAAAATCCATCTAAAAAATGAAATCAAAGACCTTCCTCTATATATCAAATAGGTCCAACAAGAAAGGGTAACTACCTACATAAAGGGATAGTCTATAAACTATCATATTCCCTCTAATCGTAACCTCGTTTTTGTACCCACTGTCATTACACCAAATTCATAATGTATTACTAGCCCAAATATTTCAATGATAAATATGGAGATGAAAGAATGTAAAAAACTTATGTTAAATAAATTTGATACTATAATTAAGGATACTAGAATGGTAAATCATACTATAGATGGTTGTGGAACCTGATCTTTGAGTATCAACTATAAAGCATACTACTGACCTAGTCAATGGAATTGTGTAATAGATAGACTACCATGATGAAAAATGCACTACTAGTGCTTCATAAGATCAGGGTTTAGGCTACCATAACCTTGACCTCCCCCTTAGAAAGTATTTTTGGGGCTATTACAACTCCCCATTTGATGTGGTGTAAAAGAACCTTCCCCTGAAGGAGGACTTAGTGCAGATCCTCTTCCCCCTGAACCTAAGGGAATGGTACAAAATAATCTATAAATATTTATCATATAGATGTAGTCACATCACTCAAAAGGGTCTCTATCAAACTAAGGATTCAGTTTCTCCTTTCTCCCACACTAGTGGCACACCATAGAGCTTTGAGTACGGGTACACTAGCAACCACTTCTATAAGATAGAACCTCAGAGGATTTCATTCTGATATCGGATAAACTACAAGACTACCACAAAACTGGTCCTTTATGTCCAATATTATCACCATCCCTTAGGTTCCACTCATTGATAAGATCATGATTAATTATTTCATAAAATACAGGTAGGGAAAAGACATTCACCTAAGGCCATATGGAATACAGAATCCCATCCTTGAGGTTTATTTCACGTGAAAGACCATCATCAGCTATAAGTAGTGAAAAGTGACGTAACGTAGTGAAATTTTTTAAATACTAAATAACTGACATAGAAACTACTTGATACGCATGACCTTTTTGGCTTTATCAGATCTGAACATATGAAGAAATAAGTAATCAGAGAAAGCAATCAATAAGCCAGTCCATACCGTGCCTTGATGGTGAAAAACCTGGGTATCTACATTCCATCAACGCTTGGCTGAATCATGAAACATGTAAAGAAAAATATTTACCCTCTACTATGGAGGAACCTTCAGATCGTCAAAGGTTGTCTAGGTGGCCTCTATCCAAGACCCAATAGCCTATGGAATTCATTCTATGGAATAGGTAGGAGTTTACTGCTATTGGAACTCATGAGTGAGATCATCTGTCATAGGTGCATGATGTAGAGAACTATTCATGGATAATGTTAGATTTAGGAAACTATCATGAACTTTACCATCAGTGACGAAATATGGTACAATTTTAGGTACCTCAAGAGAATCTTTTGGATCTGATATTTGAATATCTTGTCAAACCAAATCTGGGGCATGGTCTTCTCCACCCTCTAGGCACATGAAAACAAGATGTTGTGGTAAAATTTGTCTATAAAAGGCAAGAAAACACCTCAAAACAAGATTTAATCATATAAATATAATCACAAGAAAAATATGAATGTAAGAAAGGGGTTACTACCCCTAGAATACTAACTCTACTACCCACATATAATACAATGTATTGTTATGTTCTCAAGTATTATTTATAAGGGTACCATTAGATGAAGTCTCAATAACACCTTACATCAAAATTTATAGGAAAAAATTCAATTAATTTTATATTTAATTTCTAGGTTCACTCATTTAACATTCATAAACATGATAAGTAATGATAAGTACCACAAACCATTACATTTTAGAATAAATTGTTCACATTTATAGTTTGTATTTTCTTATAAATTATATTGTGTTCATTTAAAGTGGATCACTATTACATGTGAATCGGGGCCCATAAACCTTATCATTGGAAATAAAACCCATTGGATTTTAATATAAAGGATTGACTCGGTAAATTTCCAATTCCAACCCATGATCTCCCATAAAACATCATGAATTTAAACCACCAAACAATCAATCTCATCCATAGAAAATCACATGCCTAATATAACTACCATAGTATCACTAAACAATCATAGTAATATCAAGAAATTAAAGAATTATAATTCACATATATGTGTTGGAAATATATACGACATGAGAATTTCCAGGTTCCAATGATGATGAATGAAACTATGATCATTTCCATCATATCATCAAGCCAAGGATGAAATGAAATTCTTAAACAGAAGAATTATTAATAACAACACATATCATGTGATTTATCATATGGTGAAGTGATGTAAACTGTAATTGGAAAAATAAGAACAATAATTGTAATTTAGGAAACTCATAATTTAACCTAAAAATATGTACCCAATGTACATTCATGACTTATGACCAAGTTCCAAGAATTATTACTCTCCAATATATTGTGTCCAAATTGTAATTCAATAAATGAAACCCTCTGATACCCCTTTGTGATTTCCCAAACAAGGATGACATTTAGGAGTGCCCCGATCTCGGTTGGCCTAATGAACTCAAGTGTGTCTCCCCAAATGCCAGAGGCTAAAAACTAGTATCAAGGAACTTAGGTGTGTTTTTTTCACTGAAAATGCACTCATTACCAATGTGTAGAAAAATATATCAATAAGAAACATAGGTAAATATAGGAATCAATAATTAAAGCGTTATCACAATAGAAGTATACTGAAATAATAAATGGGTGGAAAAACATAACAAAATATACAAAAGTTGTTGATACTTTTCATGTCTCTAGAGTGATGAAAAACATAGATACCAAGAGAATAAAATCATGCTATAAAAAATTAGAAAAATGGAATCCAAAATCATACACAAGAATCCAAAGCTCCAGCACTCTCATCTTCAACTAGCTCTATCCCACTACATTAAGAAATCATGTTTCAGAAGAAACAAAATTCCCTTTATCAATACCTGTATTCTTATAGTCTTCCCAGGTTCTAATGGATGACCAAATAGGGTGTGAGAAAAATCTTAGTAGGCCACCACCAATGGATTCTATAACATACTTTCTTTGTAATACAAACTGATCCAGTGTGATATCATTCATATATAAAAGTGAAGAAGTAATAAAATGTAAATACCCATGTACCATCTTCATCCCTCAGCTAATATATAAATAGGTAAAAATTTCATTAATTAATTAAGTTCTAGTTTAAACACACACAAAAAATCATTATATATATATTTGTGTTACCTTAGGAATGAATATCAATTACATTACCTTGTGATAGTAATATTAAAGGTTAAAGGCTATAACAATGCAACCATGATGAAAATAAGATTGAAAGGGTTTGAAGGTAATAACCAAGGAAACTAAGGCAATGTGGTTTTCCAAATAATTAATAAATATATCATGGAAATAGGGGTATGAGTGTAATCCAAGGATCATCATCCAAATTATTCCTCAATAAATGATGTAATGGAGCCCAAAGGGTATATATAAGGTAAAACATGTTATGTTATGGCAAGAAGCAAGGATGTAACCATTGGATCTCATAACCATAGAATCCATGAAGTATCCAAATAGTTTATTAGAGGCATCAAGTATAGTAAATAATGGATCCTAAAGTGTCATACCATACATCTTCTGATAGAAGATTATCGGGTTCCAAGGTGGGTCTCAATAAAGGAAACTGAGATCCTTGAATCAGATTGGCGTCGAGGAGCACTCAAGGAATTACCTCAGGAATAAAAAATATAACATGATTATGACCACTAATTTAATGATTCAATGGTCCATACATAATTAGACACCTAATATTTAATTCATTTAATAAATTAATCTATATACATTTATTCTATTTAATATGAAAATGTTCCAGCCATTTCATTTCATTAGTGTGACAAGTCTAACTAGGAATGAAATCATTTAATCCCTATAATTCATAATTATTTCACATGATTTATTTAGTTTCCCCCCATCATAAGTGGAATGGGGTGTTATTCCATATATACAAACATTAATTTCTATATAATTAGGCCACATCATATATATAGAATATAAATTATAGTTCAATTTAGAATTGATTAAACAAATTGAAGCACTTACCATAGGTGGGTCAAGTGATAATAATACAAGGTAATAGACATTATCTATTAATTAAATTAATTGGACTCTTAACTTCAACAATTTCATGTAATATTTCACCTGAACATTGGAACATAAAATCTCAAAAACTATTAAGAGAATAAATAGAGGATCACCCTAATTAGGGTTGTCGGTGTTATAGGCGTAAACACCAAAAATAAATAACAAATAGGGAATGGGTTATAGAACATATTTATAATTACTAGAATCATCATATATAAAATCAATAAATTATTCATAATGAAATCAATGTGCCCACAAGACTATTTATAAAACTAAAAAACATGAGGGATGAGTCCTAGACTAGATACATCGTAATCGTATAACTTTCCTCATCTCGAATAAGCCTCTACTTTGGTAGGGATTAGATGATATCTAAATAAGGTATAAACACCAAAAAAATAGGTCATATGATTATGCATATAAATATATTCATTGATAGGAAAAAATGAGAAAATATTGGAAAGGAATCATGATATTACTAGTGTAGATCCAACAAGATGAACGGTGATCGAAATAGACACCAGATGGAAGGTAGTTATAAAATCATATTTTATACTTTAAAAAAGAGTTCACAATAGTAGAAATGGATGATCTTGTCTTATGGATAATTAGAATAGGGGAGGGTTGAGTTATCCTTCTCATTTAATGAATTTTTTTTTATTTTTCCCAAAATGATCCTTCTCAAGGGTTGGGCACACGGTAATCCAAACCCTGTGTTATCCCTTCCCAAATAGTTATTAGAAGGGGAAACCCACATGGTTAGGACACAAGATTACGGACACCATTCCATGACAATGATAAAATCAAATATAAAGTTTTTTTACATTAAATCATAATCGTGCAACAAATTTTTCATGGTTATAAAATGCACCCCCCATACTGGTCAATATCTAGCCTCACACGGTTAAATCTAACATTGAACCCTATGTCACATAGTTTTTTGTCACAATGTGACAAGACGTTTTCCCCAAATGTTAGGGGTTTCAAGCAATGAAAAATTTCTAGACACCCACAAAACCTTCACTAACTCATTAGGCATCCATATTAGGTCCTAAAAAGAGAATTAGACAAAAATTTAAAGGATCCATAACCGAGTGAAAAAAACATTATTCTTACATATGATACTTATGTAAGTAATAATACTTATGAGATGATTGAACTATGTTCAAATTCTATGGAACATAATTTTTGAATTGAAACATATAAGATAAATGAAATTTTTAACAACAAAAAAAATAATGAAAATGAAAAAATTTAATGAACAGGGGATGAAGTGTTATAAGAAATTAAGAAATATAATTATAAATATTAATATGTTTTTAATAGAAGTATAAAAATAAAAAAATTTATTATATTGGAGACTTAAATCACTTAAAAATCATTTCATACAAGAGTTGAGTGTTTATTGTCTAAATTATATTTCTTTGAGACATATTCCATATTCCAGACTTATTTATTTTATTTTGGGTATATATAGAACCCATTAAAATAAATAACATGAATATTTTTATATTCATTATATTTAATGATTTTATTAATTTATATATATCATTTGATGTATTATTAAAAAGTAATCACAATGGTATGGGCTTTATGTTACAACATCTCTTTTTATCGGGATCATTTGTGCATAAATTTCAGATGATGAAATTATATTATCTATCTCTCATAAATATCCTCTATTTCATTATATTATGGATATTTATAAATATTATATTTTTTTCATTTTATCTTACAATATCTATGTACTCATAATACTAAAATAATTAATTTAAGGAAAAAAATATTCATTTCACCCTATTTTTAGGAATCATTTCTTCCGTAACCAAATTTTATTTATAATGTTTTCAATATTTCTTTAATATTCTACAATGAGATATTAAATTCATTTTTATCCATATTTTACTTTCTAAAAAATATTTAAAAATAAATTTTTGGGTTTTTCCAAATGAGGTACATTTTACCATTGATTTGAAAAAGTCATTATGTTAACGTGTACTATACGAATAGATTTTCCCACCACCATGACTAATAATTTCTCTAAAGATTCATTTATGATTTTTAGGGTTCTTTTATAATAAAACTTCTTAATTTTATGGGAATGATTATATTAATATGTGATTTCACAATTACATGGATATTTTCTTCAAGAAATTTACATGTTCTCCTCAAAATGTATTTTTATATTTAATAACCTATATTAATGTTATTTATTGTTTACATGGTATAAGATCTAATATTATAATTTGTATTCTTTTTCTAGATGTTTTTATTATGACAAAGAAATATAGATGAAAACTGTTTAATTTTTTATTGGGATAAGATATGATATATGTATATATATAAAATGACCTTGGATTATACTACTTAGATATATAATCTTTTTAATTAATTTTTAACACACCTCAATAATAAACTCTTAAAAACCCTAATGGTTGAATTTTTTTGAAGACTATATACATAGTATTATTAATTCATAAAAGATCATAAATTCTCCTATAATCGTCATACCATTTATTACTTTTTATATATATAACCTACTAAAAAAGTATGTTCTAAATCTGGGGAAAGTAATAAAAATAAAATGTGAGCTTACATGCTCTGTATGGGTAAGAAAGGGTGATATTAGTGATCAATTAATGATAATATGAGCATATGTTTAATGTATTATTATCATCACATTTAAAAACCAAACCCTATATAGAAATATCAAAATCTTCTGTCATTTAATATTTCAGGTAAGCTCATAAGAAATGAATCTTAAATAAAATTAATGAACATTATCCATGATAACAAAATAGATACATTTGAATATGGAAGAAATTATTCTTATAAAGTTATGAACTTGTATAAATAATAACAGGTTCACCCATTTAGTAAAATAAATGATTTTAAGACCTCCTATTTTCTTATGATCTTGAAACTAGGTGCACACATGACTATATAGATATGAAAATAGGTCCAAATAACTTTAATTACATGAAACTGGGCCCAAAAATAGCATTATGGATATGAATGAAGTTCCACACATAATATTGGGATCTTGAAATAAAGTTCACAAATAAAAGGATTAACTCACGTGTTATCCATCATTACCCAATGCATTGGAGGGATTTTATAATTCCGGTATCACCCATAAAATAATGAAAAAATACCTACGTGAGTAAAAATATCAAAAACATTCATCATATCAAGAACCATGAGAAGTAATGAGTATTACAAGATTTTAATTATGGAAAAAATCACGGAAAAAATGGGATTTCTATTCATTTCATAATTTTATCATATCATGACCTATTTAATGGGTTCATGTTTCATATGAATTTCAATATGGAATATCATGTAGAAAAGAAATAGGTTTCATAAAATCATCTCATATTAATAAAAAAATAAAGAGAAAGAATAATAATGACATCATTGAATCATACCCTTGTAAATAATAGGAAACCGTAAAGGATTTCACCATATATAGAAAATTCATATATTAGATCACATGGAATATTTCATGGGGAAAAACCTTTTAGCATTGAAATATCATATTTAATATCATAAAATTTACAAAATATTGATTTTCTTATTTAAAATGATCCTGGAAATCATGTAATGGAAAATTCAAAAAATTTGTTGGTCAGGACAGTTGATTAATATAGTTAATGTAGTGCCTGATAAATTAAATATTCCTTTCAAATTTTTTGTAAAACGTAGCACATTGAGAAAAAAATTATTCAATTTGAAACATTTTTAAGAAATTAAAACAAGGGAAAATTACATTTCAAAATAATTGGATAGTATCAAATACATTATAATTTTTTAGGATAACATGGAAATGAGGGATAAATGATTCTTGAAAAAAGCGATAAATAAGTTCATTTTACTTTAAAATCTTCTCTAAATATCTAGAGTTAATAAAGAGAAAAAATTAAATGGAAATCTTTATTCAAAAAAAATGAAAAGAAAATTCATTAGTTTATTTAGATATTATAAATAATATTTTTCCATTACAATCACAATTATGAATAGTCTCCACAAATAATGAAATTTTTTCCTGAAAGCTTTAAAACTTTTTGTAAAATTGGAATTCTATTCCCCGTGAATGAAATAACTAGATATATATATGTATATCCAATAATTATCATTAGAATAATCATAAATTACTTTTGTTGGTAGTATATTCACCATAGAAAATAAACAACTGTTGAATATGGCATGTGTCCCATGGTAATACCAATGAGATGAAATCGATAACATCAAGTTTCGACATCTTTCATACACATTCTAACATCCTATATAATAAAAATATATCAATCATAAATAAATTATATAACTATAAATAAACATATAATACCATATATGATTTAATTATAACAATTTATCACCCATTTATTGGAAATTCAATGTCAAAATTAATGTTCTGGGTGATAAATTCTTAATTTTTCTTGTGTATTTTGGTAAGGTATTTTTGGAAATATCACAATCAATATGGTTTCATAATATCCATAATTTTAATAATTATATAAATTTAATATATACTTCTTATATAAATATTTATATTTATCCATTAATTTAATAAATAGGTGAATGAATTACACCATTCATAGAAACGGTGAGATGTACGTATGAAATAATGCTATTTAGATTTTTTTTGAAGAATGAATGAAATAAAGTTAAATGATATAACACGATAATAAATAATTTTTATGACATATATATAATATATATTCATTAAATCTATCCTTATTTCTATCCATGTAAAATTTTTATGAAAAACTAATCACATCATTTCGTGGTGGTGGTAGTCCAAATATATTCATAAACAAAACTAATTTTTTTCCAAATGATTGGAAGGTAATAATATATATACATTAGTTTAATTATAAGTGTATAATTATTTTATTAATATCATATACACATTAAATTCATCTTTATATCCAGCCTTGTGAGTTGTTTATGGAAAAAATTACATTAGTTCGTGATGTGGTAGTTTGTCGTACAACTGATCGATTGGTTTGATTCCCATTTAATGGAAGAGGAGATTTATATCATTTATGAAATAAAAATTAGAACATATTAGTAAATATTATAAAATTATATTTTTTATTTTTTATTATTAATACATGAATGATGGTTGTAAGATAAGAATTTTAAAGAAATAACTTCATGAGGAAAATTACCATTTCATAGAACAACCCTATTTGGATATCATCTTAAGGACCTTAGGGTATGAATTTTGGGTATAAGGGAAGATATATAACATGTCTAAGGAAGTTGGGGAGATATTTTGGCAGTTTTTGGTTGATAATAATTATTTTAAAGGTGTGATTAAGTTCCGTGTGGAGGTTCCCCTTTATATTTGGGGAGTAGTGAAATTTTTGTAAATACTGAAAAGAATACAATAATGGGAAGTCAAACTCATCCCATGTGCCTTCAAAATTGATAATTAATATATTTTATGGAATATATGGTCAATAAAAACCTAAAAACATATTTTATACATTTTATTCATATTTTTCCAATTTTACATACTTTTACCATTTTGGTTTTCACCATGATATGTAGTTTTTCAATTTTTTGACCTAGGAAATTTATCAATTTGGCGTAAAAATAAAATATTAATATCAAATAATTTTTACAAAATTATTTTAAATTTTAAATAAAAATTTCAAAATAATTTTTCAAGGCATGTAGAAAATATTGTCAAAACAGGTGCATGTAATGTGAAAACCCCTTTTTAACTATATCTGTAATAAATAATTTTTACTATTTTTTCTATTTATTATGACCAAATATTAAATTAAAATTATTTCCTATTATTAATAATATTCATTTAACTTATGGAATAAATTTACAAAATAGAATACCTAAGTATGGAATAATTTATTTTAAAATTAAACCCATAGATGCAAGGAAAATTTAGTTTTCCAAGAGATTTTTATAAAAAGTATAAAACAACATTATAAAAAAAATTACATAAAATTGATTATAATTATATAAATTGGATTAATAATAACAAAATCTATATAATTTTAATTTTAAAGTAATTTTTTATCAATATATAATTTTTGAATTCATTAAATAAAGCAGTTGTTTTAAAATAAAATATATATCTTCACTATTCATCAAAAAATATACCTTTTTATAAAATTATAAAAAAATTAATCAAAGTTGATATTGATATTATTACTTGAAAAATTTAATTTAATTTTTCAAATAAACTTTTTAAAAGTGGTAAAAATATTCTAATAAAATTTCGTAAAAGAAACACTTTTTGGAAAAAAAATACAATTTTAAGAATAAAACATGATTTATTCTTTTCCCATGACAATAATAATTTTATATAAAAAACATGTTTGAATTAATAATTTTTAAATTTCATTAAAATTATTATATAATAGAGATTAATTTAATTAATTAAGAGAAAAAGAATTTTCACAATCAAAAACATGTTTTCAAAAAAAATCCTTTCTATTGAATTTAAATGATTTTTATTTTGAAATATAAAAAATTGATAAACAATAAAAAAGTTTAAAACATATAACATTTGTAATATAGTTAATATTATTCTTACTCATCAATTTAATAACTATGTTATAAATGTCACATTAAATAATAACATATAAATAGTATATTACGGTTTAATTCAACTCAATGTTTTGTGTGACACAATATCTAGAATAAATTATATTTATTTGTAAAAAATATGTAAGAATATGGTTCTTATTTTAGAGGTACGGGCTTCTTCTTTTCCTTTCCTTAAGTGATTTTGAGAAAATATGGAAAATGGGGGAAAATCCTAAATTTTGGAACTACACGTCGTGTGCTTTATCCACACATCGTGTACTTTTGGCCGTGTTGGGATGAGTACACAGGGTATGTGGCCATGCCGGCAACAAAGGGTGTAGGAACCGACTACACGTCGTGTAGTGGTACCTTACACATCGTGTAGTCAGTTGGCAGGCTTAAACAGTAAGGCGGTGGCGTCGCCGCCAGCTGGGCGACAGTACACGCCGTGTACTCGAGAGTACATGTCGTGTATTCCTGTTGACATATGAACAGGGTGACGGTGCCTCCATTTGAACTGTTAAATGAAGGGATTACACACCATGTACTTGGAAGTACACACCATGTACTTTGATTCTCCGGCTTAAAACAGGCAGTAGCCTCCTCATTTGGCAGAGGAGGCACTTGAGCCATTTTGGACCCAAAGGAGGAGGCAGAATCTTTTAAGATCCACCGGGCATTCGTCTGGAATCTGTTTCGGCTTCGGACGATCTCGTTGGAACCGCACGGGTGATCCCTCTCCCCTCCTGGTACCGTTCTTGCCAATTCTAATCCCAATGTAAGTTATTTATGTTTGAATGGGTTTTGTTCTTCGTTAGATTTACGTCGTTCTTGGGTGTTTCTGGAATCGTTGTTCGGGTATAACGTTCGTTGGAGTATAAGGTAGGTGGATTTGTGATCATTTTCCAACTGTCGTGCGTTTTTGTGCGTTTTCGTGCCACGAACCCATGTTTGGGTGTCGTGTGGCTGAGGTCGTTGCTATATTTAATGCCTAGAATTTCATAGGTGATTAAATTGTGATAATAAAATGTTTTTTGGGATCATTTCTTGGATCCAGGACCATCCCGAGGGGTGTGTTCCTCTGTTTATCCATTTGGCCAGGATACCCGAGGGTATGCCTCAAATGTAGAAACTGTAAAATTGCCTTAAGAGGAATTGCTTGTTTACTGCATTTTGATATGTTGGGCATTTCCCGGTTACCTGTTAGCCTGGGGGTGTTGTTTTGATTAGCCTGAGGGCGTGACTGTTTTAGCCTGAGGGATGTCGTTATTCTACCTGAGGGAAACCTTTTGTGCCTGAGGGCTTGACTTCTGTGCCTGAGGGCGACACTTCGTATGCGTGAGGGAGAGAATTTCTGCTATGCCTGAGGGAAATACCTGTGGGTTGGATTCTGTATGGCCTGAGGGCAAGCCTGATGGCGTGGTTTACTATTTTAGCCTGAGGGCACGGTTCTAGTTGGCATGAGGGCTTGGTGCTGTTGAGAACAAAAATGATACTAAATTAAAGGAATTAACTGAATAATAAAATGGAAATTTAACTATTAAGTTAGTTACTTTTGAGTAATGCTTAGTTATTTCATTTTACTACTGCACACTTGTTGCATGTTTTACACACAGTTGAGCATGGGCCATTGGTGGGTGCCTACTGAGATATATTTCTCACAACCTATTTGGGTCACGCTTTTCGGCCCAAACAGATTACGTCGCTGTAGGTGTAGATAGGGGAAAGAGTCCCTATACAGGTACTTGACTGTTGCTGAGGAGTAGAAGGTCATGGGACCGAGCCTAGGCTCGTGATGCCGCTGTTAGCTGTTTTGCTTGCTTTGATGTACTCTATTTTCTGATGTACTGTATTGATGTATAACATGTTCTGGCTATTTTCTTAGAACTTGAAACATGTAGCATCATCACTTATATATTGTTGGTTATATCCACTGCTGTAGTTATTTTAGTTGTGTATGTTTACTTCTTCCACTGTTGTTGTATGTTTATTTTGGGATTCCGCTACGCTACACTTTGACAAATGATCGCATAGTTTCCCCATTATCAGACATGGGCCCTCGCTGCTAGTCAGTAGCCTCTGGCATTTGGAGAAATGTTCTTGAGGTCACGTGGCGAACCGGGCTCAGGGCACCCGTTGCGTGGCACCTGGGTCCGGGATGTTACAAAATATTTCATAAAATATAAATGTGTTACATTATACACACTTTAATAAATTATATACATTCAATTCTGAAATTGGGCTCAGTAATCAAGGGATTGAAATATGAAAATTACTTTTTGGTAAACTACAACAAACTCACTAGGGTCAATTAAATTATCCACCCAAGACGAATGTCACATGATGAGGTATAGAAAAGATAACAAAAAAATGTATTTAATATAATTAAAACAATACATTAAAATATATTACAATTAAGAACAATGAGATATAATAATATCCATTCAAACCAATGCAAATATGATTTTCCAGGAATGTATTAATTAGAAATGACTAACTAGCTTCCAAGTTACCATTCATCACCTCCAACCTTCCCTCTAAGAAGGAAAAAATATGAAAAGATAACTACGAAAGTGACATGATTCACTTATATTTCCTGGATTCCTATATAAAAATGTTTATAACCAACTAATGTAAACAATAGGGTGTGAGAAAAAAATTCCATTGTTATTTCTCCGAAGAATATATGCATATGGTAATATCAACAATGAAACACGTCTATCTTTTAAGACAAAAACCTATTTAAAAATAATTTTCTTAAATCCAATATAATTTGTAAATTATTTCCTTTTCATTTCCATAAAATCGTTTCATATTATCAAATACATCAATATTACATGTATAAGTGATAAAACATAACTTAACATATATACACCATAAGTTCATAAAGTAAATCATATCTATTAAGTAATCCATCATGTGAATCCATTCAAAAAACCCGCATATGAAAACATGTGATAAACTGTCCATTACATAATCCCTCATGTGATAAATAATAAATAAATTAAATGGACTATATATCAGTCCCTATCCTATTATAATACATAATACATAAAGGAGAACATAAACCAGGCCTATGCTGGTATGAAACAATATCCACTACTGGAAAACTAACATATACCAATGATTTGGAAATGTTGATATAGGCCTCCAAACCATTGGTATAACCTATACCAACGGTTTGGAGAACCGTTGCGAAGTAAGCCATTGGGATAGGTCTATACCAACGGTTTTGGGAAAACCGTTGGTATAAGTAATATGAAAATCTATACTAATGGTCCATAAAACCATTGGTATATGTATTTAAAAGAAATCATTCATTGGGATTTGATCCCACAACCCCTAATTTATCATTGAATGACCTAAACACTAAACTAACATGACTTTTGTGAACATAATTTCATAAATATATATATGTATTCTCATAATTAGTTTAAATTTTGATTTATATATTGTTATCGGTTAGAAGATCCGATAAAAAATCAAAGGACCTATACAAACGGTTGTCAAAACCGTTGGTATAGGTCTATGGAAACGGTTTTGACAACCGTTGGCATAGGTCCTTTGTCCACCTTTCCCAACGGTTTGGCCAAACCGTTGGGATAGGTACACCCTTTCCCAACGGTTTGGCCAAACCTTTGCGAAAGGTGGCCACAAAGTGGACTTTTCACAACGGTTTGGCCAAACCATTGGGAAAGGGTATGGCTTTCCCAATAGTTTGGCCAAACCGTTGGGAAAAGTTACCTCAAAGTGGTCTTTTCCAATGGTTTGGCCAAACCGTTGGGAAAGGGGACCTATACCAATGGTTTTTAAAAACCGTTGGTATAGAAGCATTGGGAAAGGTCAGATTTCCAGTAGTGATCGAGTCCTACCAGAGTTCATAGATATAAAAAAGATTCCCCTATTGGTTACAAACACACTAGGGATACCAATTCCTATTTCCTAACATACCCAATGTTTCCAATATTCCATGTTTACAAAGTAAATTATAAACAAATCTGAAAATGTATTAAATATTTTCAAATACAATACAATATTCTTTAGGATTTAAAAAATCAAATAAAATCCACCATTCACGTATTCAATCAAACACATGTAGAGAAAAAAAAATTCAATTAAAACCCTATAAAAAATTTATCATTATATGAAATACCTTGAAACCAGAAATCAATTCAATTTAATGAAAAACCAGAAGTTATTTTACAACAATTAAAAGAAATTAAAATAAATAAACTATTTTATAGGGACAACAACCAAAAGAATAATGAAAATATATCCTCCTTCAACAATATAGTAAAAAAATGATGGATCAGCCTTTGAAAGACGTGTAATATCATGAAACTGAAATAGATCAATGGAAAACACCAATCGATCAAGGATCCAAAAAATAAGTCATCGAACACCAAAAACAAGAAAAAATTCAATGAAAAGAAGAGACCACACACTGAATAGATAGACAACAAAAACCATAATGATCAATGATTGAATAATGAATTTAGAAGGAGTGAATATCCTCATAATGACCTAAGAGAGCTATAACTTCCTAATCCCAGAAACCACTCAACAGTGCCCTGGGCCCGGTTGGCCACATGGACTCCAGAGAAACTCCCAAAATTTTAGATATTATTGACTATAAGTGAAGGACTAGGGTTTTTATGTAGGAATTCTCTACCATCATTAAAAAAGTGTAAAACATTGGAACAACAATAATAGTCAACATCATAATTGATATACCATATAGACAATAAATATTATGTAGTAATAGATAATAATAAGGTCGTAGGTCGCATATATACAATGATGATGGTACATGCAACTACAATGCATCCAAAATAGGTACATAAAATTATAGTATAATAAATTTATCCAAATATAACAAAAATACCAAAGGGTGTTACCCTCTAATTGCATCACAAACCTTAGCTTGGTCTCATGCTCTGCTTCTCATAAGCAAGGTACAAAATCAACCATCTTGCTATGGGAGCATTACGATGTCTTTACCTGCATCCAAATAGTCTATAAGGGAACCCAACGACTACCTGAAGAGGGTGAGATATACAATCCCAGTAGTTAATGACCCAAAGATCTATAAAACTCAAGGATATGAAATATAATAGGCCATGCAGTGTTGATTTAATTCATATATGTCATAATGAAATGTAAAGTGCCCATGTAATATCCACTAATAAGCAAGTGATACTAACTAGCCTCTCAAGAATCCCAAAAAAACAAGTTTCAATATGATAACAAGGTTTTTATAAGTAAAAATGGAGAAATAACCACGATATTACTATATAATTAATAGAAAACATAACAACCAAAGACTTTCCAAGCAACCAGAACAGTCAAAACATCCATTACAAGGATTTATAACCAAACATGTACCATTTACCATAACCAAACCATATATTTGAAGTGTTAGACCATGAAGGGAGAAATCAAGGTGTTAAAGACCGATGCATCATCATCTAGTCCTAGGACTATCTTAATGAAAACTCTGTAAAGGCACTGGTTGGAGTCCTAGGTTCATGTCATATGGAACTTATCCAATGTGAGTCCAATAAATCCATATCCAAGGGGTAGTTATTCCCAATGCATCATGAGGAATGAATAAACAAGGAACATACTCTATTCACAGTGTCTACTACTGCATTCAAGATCAAAAGTTCATCATCCAAGTAATCTATGGAATTAATAACCATTCCATACCATTAATCAATCCATACAATATGTGTTTACCCACTCACATAACCATTCAAATTCAATTCCATCTTATGAGTAAACCCACTCAAATATCACAATTCAAATTCAAAGGAACCCAATGAGTATACCCACCCATTTTTCTAAATTCACATTTAATCATTTTAGATGGGTTTACCCACTCATTTCCACATTTTTAAAACAAACCATTTATGAAATTCATGTTTAAATTTAATTGTTTAATTAAGAATCACATTCATGGGGAGGAAAAATTTATCCTAAAAAAAATATGATTCATACCATTTATATGTGGGCTTCTACTTATTTGGAAAGCTTAATAATGCGCCCCTTGGGTTGTATAAAAAAGGGAAAAAGAAAGGTGAATAAATAGAACACCCCATGGGTGGCCTTTGGTTAGCGAAACAACCTCCAATAAGTCTAGTGGATGATAAAGGGAATCCCTAACATGATCCAATTCAATTAATTCAACAATTCATTTTAATTTCCGGGCCACGACAGAACATTTTTCAGGAAATATAGCGGTATCTAAATTTATATAGAACCAAACCATAGTGAAAATGTATAAAACACAATCCATAGATCAGTAGTATTATTCTCATATTGTATCAACTCATGATTTGAATAAAATAAGGATAATAATTAAAAACATACAAAGATCATAATAATATAGGAAAATAGATTTCACCTAAATAGAGTATATGTTACAAAGAATAAGAAAGAAAAGATAAAAAAAGAAAACAATATATTATCTCTGTGGATCTAAAGAGACAAAAAAATGAAATTGATTCTGGATCTAAAAATAAGAGAAAATTCCAACTTATGGATTTATTAGGAGCTTCTGCATGTGAAAAGTGTGGGTTAGGGATTTAGTTCAAAAATAGAGGCCCTTCCTCTTTTTTTAAAAAAAATATGTTCTAGAATTTACATTATTTGTAAATTCCCTATATGTCAGGTAAATATCAGGATCCTTTCTCTAGGAAAACCCTGTACATGAAATGAATGGTTTTATAATGAAAATTACATGTCATTTAAATTAATACAATTCATGTATTCCAATTACATCTCATGTAACTTTCTATCAACCAACCTACAACCCTATACCACTTCATTTCCAAGTAGTACCTAGCCTTCCCATGACCCAACATAGGGTCCAATCCACCAATAATGTAACGAAAAGTTCAACAAGAAACAAACGAAGCTTTACTTAAAAAAACCATAAATATTATAATCTTCCAACAGTGAAAAAATTCGTCCCAAAATTTCCCTCTCAAGGGTGATCAAGATTCATATAAGAACAAATTCATCAATTGAGCACATATATCAACCTCCCATTCCCTAGTATTGTACTATAAAAAACTATGCTTCCATATCACCTGTACTATAGGAACTCACCGGCCTTAGAGAACCTACATGCTCATATCAACAACATTAATCAGATTCTCCTCAAAGAAAAAATCAACCTATCAATCAACCTCATCGGGATGAGAATCATGGTATGGGTCTGAGTGATAGTGGCACAACTGATATACATGGAAGGCTTCGTTCATGTATTGATACCTCTGAGTTTAATGAAACTGATAGGCTACCAAACTAACGTGACATGGAATCTTGAATGCCCAAACATATCATGGTGAAATCATACCCTATATCTGGATTGGTATGCGTAATTTCCACAGTGAGATTTTTAAAAATACCCAATCCCTGAACTTGAACTCTAGAGGATGTCTAAAACTATTGGGGTTTGATTTCTATCAAGAATATTTAGTATCCATCCACTTCTAAATCAAATAGATTTCCTCAAAAGTTTCATGTATGAGATTTGATCCCATTAAAGAATCCTCACCTACCTCTAACCATTGCAAGGGTGATCAGCATGACATATCATAAAATTCCTCTTATGTTTCCATACACAATGTCACATTATAACTATTATTGTAGGAGAACTCAACCTGGTGTATAAGACCATCCCAAGATCCCCCAAATTATAGGACGTGTTCACCAAGCATGGTATGAAACACCTATATTGTGTTCTCTGACTGGACATCTATCTGAGGGTGGTATGATGTCCCACAAGGACCACCGTACCCAGTTCCCAATCAAAAAACTGCAAAAAATAAAACATAAACTGGGCATACCTATCTAAAACAATAGTTTGTGGAAGAAAATGAATTCATACTATATCAGCGATAGAAAAGATCCAAAGATTATCCAAAATCAAGTTCTCTTTGATTAGTTAAAAATTCAGTGATACTATGACACTATCAATAACAACCAACAAAACATCATTACCTCCAAGAGAGCTCAATAAATAGATGATGAAATCCATCATGACATCATACAATTTCAACATAGTAATAAGTAACTTCTACAGAAGTCTAACTATTCACTGATGATCTACATTAACTAATTGATAGGTGGAAGAACTTGTAACAAAACTAGCTACTTCAGATTTCATACCTGAGCACTAGAACTGGTGGTGCAATACATGGTACATCTTGGTGAAACTAGGATGGACTACCAATGTTGAGGCATAAAATTCCCTCACCAACTACTCGCGTATGCACACTAGAATCCAAGACTAGAAGTGGGTACGCTTGATCTAATCCTCACTTATGGTTTGACCAGGAGGTGGATCCTCACCTTCCAAGTGCTCCCACATGACTAGGCCTTCTAAGACCACTAGATACATAATTCCCACTCTATCGAATATGGTTGAGGTGATATCTAAAGAATATATAAAAGTTTTCCTCTAACTATCCTGCACCACTAGGTGTATCTTAGATAACAAATAAATGTGAAATCACTCACTACTAGCCTGATGAACATCCTGTATCTGAGTCCTCTTGGGCAGTGTATCAGCCACTATATTGGATTTACTAAGCATATCGTAAATCTTGATGTCAAAAGACTATATGCACTTCCCTAAACTTTGATTACATTGATTCAAATCACACTATGTAAATATGAATTTGAAGTGTTTGTGGTATGTGTACACCAAAAATCACTCTCCTAGTAAACATTTTCTCCAACATAGCATATCATGAACAACTGAAACTAAGTCAAGATCATGCGTTGGGTAATTCCTCTCATGTTACTAAAACTATCAAGACCCACATTCAATGGTTCCATACATCTTCAACAACACTGCTCCAAGACTGATACCCGATGCATCATAATAAATAATGTATATTCAAACTTACTCTAGAAGTATCAACACTAATACTGAATTAAACCTCACTTTGTTCTCCCAAAAGGTTGTCTCACATGTATCAAACCATTAAAACCTCATACAATTCTTAGTCAATCCCATCAATAGAACTTTTAAGCATGATAATTCCTATATGAAATGACTCTAATATGCATCTATCCTCAAGAATCTTATTTTGTCAAAGAAGTTCTTCGGAAGCACCTAGAAAACTATATCTCTCAACATATCTAGTTCTATAGAATACTCCAATCTATAAGATAAAGTGATCCAAGAAGTGAATCTGATCTATTTACAAGAGAACATTTTGAGATTAAAATATATAACTGATGCTCTGTTAGTTTATTTGAAATGATCTCAAGATGTTTGTGTAATAGCCCAAGATTTTATGAAAAATATTCTTTTTAATTTCATTAATGTCTTGTATTGTACGCTACACCAAAAGGATCTTGCACAACACGCATCCTTGACTTGCCTTTCATTACACACAATCATGACCTTCCTCGATAGCATGTGTAGTACGCAATAACGAGTTTCACTAAACAACAATATGCTATTAAAATATTATTAAAACTAGCCGTTATGAATAGTACTAACCACTTTTTGAAATTTTTTAAATTTTATTTTTCAAAATGGAATTCATTTTTGGATTCGTAATATCGAAATTATCTTAGGGTGATATTTTGGTGCTTTTCGGATAACTTTCATTTTCTGATGAATAGTGAAAATTACTAAATTTTAATTAAAAACAACCTTTTTAATCGAAATAATTAATAGTGATAAATTATTAATTTGAGTGGTTTTAAAGTATATTTAGAATATATTTTTACAATTTAATACAATTTTTTTCATTGGATGTAATTTCACATTTAAACCAGACATAAACAAGTGTTAATCTTTTGATAGTTATTATCTCTTAAGAACACGCTATTTGTTTTAACGACGAGAATTAGTTTTTAAATTAATTAATGCAACTGATATGTTTTGAATTTTGTAAAATAGATATTATTTTTGAATTCATAATATCAAATACAGCTTAGGCCTAATTTTTGGTATTTTTCTGGAAACTTTCATTTTTTTTATGAATAGTGAAACCACTAAGTGGTAGTTAAAAAAAATGAAATTTTCCTAAAACATAATTTTACCTCTTATGTGAGTGGAATTTTAAAAACTCCGAGAGACACGGTTGATGTCAGTAAGTAAAATGTGGTTCAATGAGATGAAAATAATTTTTGGTCAATAGTAACATTTTACTTTTTTTACCACGGTTAAAAGTAAATAGGGTAATTAAGGGTAAAAATGATATTATTATTACCCAAACACATGTCATAATTCTATTGGATAAGTGTAATTCGACCAAAAACAACCTTAGGAATAAAATATGACCATTTAGGCCCACTTGGATTAGATTAGGACATTTATTATTAATTTATTTAAAGAAGGGTTAAAATAGTGAAAACCAAAGTTTAATAAGTAAATCATTTTTAATATAGGGTTATACATAAGATAAATTTGACTATAAATAGTCATTAGAAAAATAAAAATATTTCCTACATAATGGTATTTTATTTGTAATTTTTAGACATTAAATAATTTAATTTATTTATGACACAAAGATGATGCAGTAATTATCTTATTAATGAAATATTGACATAATTGATGATATAAATACCCAAATAAATGTAATTTCAGACTTTTTATGAAATAAAATAATTTTCTAGGTTAATATGACATGTTATTATTGATTTAATTAACTTTTGTCGAACTAATAATTCTGTTATTATTTTCATAAAAATCAATTACAGAATAGTGTCAAAATTGACATAAAATAGTTTTAAAAAAAAATATTATATTATTAATTGTTATTTTATTCCTAAAAATCTAAGGATCGGCAAAATGAATTAGATAATCTTATATATATTAATAATAAACAACTTGGGGTACGTTTGGATTCTTATTGTATGTTTTTTAACCATATAGTATAAGAACACAAGAAGACACGGTAAAAGTAAAATAATTTTACTTAATGTTAAATCTAACTGATAAGGTTAAAATAGGAACCTAAACTTGTATAAATTCTATTGGATGAGAGTATTTAGACCCATACCCACCTTATCTTTGAAATGAATCAATTTGGAGCTATTTAAAACCGAATTTGACTTTATAATAAAATAATTTTTTTGGTTATTCCAAAGGTGCCCCTCTCATCCCTTATAAAAGGGCACCTCCTCCCTCTCTTCCTCACACCACATTGAGCCTTCATGCCCGTCCAACCCCTGCCAAATTCCCTTATCCACTTCCCTAGAAACATCCTAGAGGTTCTGGTCTTCCTCAAAGACCAATTTTAGTGCCCTAAAAGGAGATCTCAAATAGGCACTTCGAAGAAGAGGTAATGTCCGTTACCAATTCTTTCATCTTTATTTCTTCTTCCACTTCTTATTCTTAGGTTGTTTCATTATTAATTAATAAAAAAAGTATAACTCATATACTGATATTTTATTATAAGTATGAAACAACCCTATTTCACCATCTATCTATCCTACGGAAAACGAAATCACCGCGCGTGCATACGTACGGAATACCGTCTCCACGCCATGGTGTAATCTATTTTCCACCACCACCTTACTTGGATGGGTATAATGGTGTACATAATAACTATATATGATTATTTTAAAGTTATATTGATTCTTAAATAGTATGCATACACTCCAATACAATTCCATGATCATGAGAACGATATCATCGCTCGTGCGTACGTACGGACTACCGTCTCCACGACGCAATGAGATTCATTCTCCATGTTAACCATTCATGAATGATTATAAAGTATATATAATAAGTAATAATGAAATATATGACATAATAATGATTCTGGATTTATGTGTATATATATGTATGTCATCTACTTAATTCCATTCAACTCAATAAGGAAAAGAGAACAGCATTCATGCGTACGTTCGGTCTACCGTCTCCACGAACGGTGTATTTCTTTCCATTTAATGATCTATTATATATATATATATATTATGAATATATATTATATATAAATCATGTTTTATATTCTAGAATTAAGTAATCATGATCTAAGTAATCATATGAATAATTACAAGTCAAAACAGGGATGACAAATGAAACGATTTTACCCAAAACAACATGGAATTTACAAAAGAACGGGTAATATAAAGCCATAAGTGAACCATATATGATATCATAACAATGAGTATGATTCTGTAATAAGTCAATGACATTATTTAAATCATTATATAGGAGGTTCGTACACATACAAAGCAAATCGGACCTAAGGTAAGGGAAATGTCACAATCTCATTTTTATCTGAGATTGTTTATACTTTGGTATTTACTGGGGTGTATTTTATCATCCACATCCATGTTTCCTCAATATATAATATTTATATCCTTATAAAATATTTTATATCCAATTTTACCCTTCGTTGAGTTTTTAGTAAAACATATGAAATGAATCTTTTGTCGTTTCTCATACGAGGTACTTTTTGACTTTTCCGAAAAAAGTACGAGAAGAATGTTTTCTTTTAACTTATACGGAATGAATGGATTTTTAAAACATTATTTCCAAGAAGCTTCCCTTACAAGTTTTCAAGTTTATTTTTAATCAACTTCTTTTAGTTTAGAATTGTACAACATGTTAAGAAAGGAAAAGTGTTTTTGAAGTAGAAAGGATATTTTCCTCAAGAATGGAGTTCAAGTGTTTTATCAAAATTATTTTCCATCTAAGATAAAATAGGGTTCTGTTTCTATCCCTATTATTACATTGATTTGATTATGTTGTGATGGAAATATTTTTATGAATTCCTTTATCTTATGTGAATTTTTTGATGATGTCACGATGTTTAAGATTCTCATTTTTATTACATGGGTTATGCAATGATGTATGATTTATGATTTTGTGGCACACATAAGAATGGTATCATTATGCGATGGGTGGGACCTATATCTCCCTCCAATTCATTGGGTAAAGATTTTATATCTCATGAGATAGACATGGATGGAATGGTAGGTTATACCGGTTCAGTGAAACAGGACTGAAACGAGGAGTGAACTCGGTTCAGAAAGGGACTTTGTCCACTAAGATAGTCTTGGAAATGAGTCTTGACTAATAAGAAATGATTATCTATGATTATTTGTGTATTCCACAAAGTTTCATGTTTTAAGTTATGATTATTGGGATTACATTTCACTACTATGATTTATCCCATGTTATGAAATTATTATCTCTTTTGCAGGTTAAGATTTCCAAAAGATATGTTCTTATGAATATGACGTGATTGATATTTCTTTTGTTTACCCATACTGAGCATTTTAGCTCACCCTTTTATATTTTCTTTTCTCCAGGACATAAACAAAGGATTTAGGTTTTAAAAAAAGAAGATCTTTATGGGAGATGTTGAAGATCTTTCACCATGATTAGAAGATTATATTCCGAGTTTCCAAAGACACTAAACTATTACGATCCTTGTGTGTGAGTTTTTGTTATGTACTAAGTATTCCGCAAAAGTAATGTAATGTCCATGTACGTTAGGCTTCAGGTCTCTACAGTTGGTATCAGAGGAAAGGTTTAGTCAACCTTTGGAAACTATGATGCGAAAAAGTTAGTGAGATCCCTAGAGATATTTCTAAGGTATGTCTAGGGATGTCCCTAAGGATAAGTATACGTATAGGATACAGTCCTAGAACTATGGTAACGATCATAGAATTTAACCTAAGATGTTAGATATTTAGGATACTCCCCCTTTATTATGTTTTTTCCCTAGCATGATTTTTGCCTCTCACACTATTCTTTTTGGGTTTTAGACGATGGCTGGAACCCGAAGGAACCGTGTTGATCAATGCAATGGACAATGCAATTATTTTCCTCCTGAACAAACAAATGTTATGGGAGATGGAGTGAAAAATCGTATTACTATACTTACACAAGCTATAAATCATTCTGGACATCCAAATGAGCAGAGAAGGGAACAATATTCTATTGATTCCTTCATGAGGCAACATCCACCTTCTTTTAGTGGGTCTTCTGATCCACTTGTTGCTGAAAAATTGATCAGTACTACTGAAAAGGTATTTTCAGTTCGTCAATGTTCTAAACGTGATAAATTCATCTTAGCAGTATATCGTTTGGAAGGTGAAACTGATCAATGGTGGAATCTTATCAAGAATACGATTCAAAGAGATGAAATTGAGTCCATGGAATGGGATGAGTTCAAGAACTTATTTTTCAATTAGTACTTCCCTTGTATTCTTCGAACAAATATGGAGAAGGAGTTTCTTGACCTAATGCAAAAGGATGATGAATCTGTTGGTATATACGAAGAGAATTTTACAAGGCTTCCAAGGTATGCATCTGGATTTATCATCCAACCTGAAAGTAAAGTTGATCGATTCTTCAATGGCTTAAAACCAAATCTTCAAAGGGCATTAGCTATAGAGACTTCAGTAGCTATGAAGAAATTGTGTGTTGTGCAATCAAGGTAGAAATGGATGTTGGTGTTACTTATCCATCTCATAGTTTTGACAAGAAACGAAAGATGGAGTTCAAGGAGAAATCTCAGAATAATGGTGAAAAGAATTTGAATGTTTCCTTATGATCAAAGTGTGGAAAGAAGCATGGTGAAGATTGTCTTAAAGGAACTAGAAAATGTTTTAAGTGTGGAAAATAAGGTCATCGAGCAGCTGATTGTCGAAGTAATGGAAAAAGGGTTTCTAATGATTTGAATAAAGAAAAGACTGCAGAGAACGCGCCAACAACACTTCAATGCTTCAAGTGCAAGGAAATGGGGCATTATGCTAATAAATGCCCTAATCCAAGGGTTAGTGATGATCGACGTGAGCAACCACTTAAGCCAAAGGGCAGAGGGAAGTCACAT
The DNA here is from genome assembly GCA_963277665.1 of Viscum album. Lineage (NCBI taxonomy): Eukaryota > Viridiplantae > Streptophyta > Magnoliopsida > Santalales > Viscaceae > Viscum > Viscum album. The sequence continues at coordinate 1,797,990,175 of OY728120.1, forward strand.
GCGATCACAATTGGTGATGTTGAATATGACAACGATGTGGTTGAATGATTAAGTGTTTATGTAATGGGATTCCAGAATAATGTTGTATATAGTATTGTGGAATATTGGAATATTTATGTTTTGGTCTATTGTGGTTTTCAATAATTTTATGGCATCGGTAACCATGAAAAGTGATTGAAATATTTTTGTAAAGCAGATGATATGCACATAATTAAGGGATAAAGAGAATCTAATATGTTTGATAGTATTCATGAGCTCATGATTGATATAAGGACTAAGTGATATCATGGTTTGAGGATATATAATTTTTAGGATTTTGGTATGTGGAAAGTGTTAACATTTAACTGCATTCATGTTTTCACTAAGGTTCAATGGATATTAGTTCTTCAAGAGAATACATGATTAAGGTATTAACATATTTTTAATTTGACCAACAAGATATATCTTATGATATATGGGGGATAAATGGTGGCATTCACGTGATCATTTTCTTTATACTATGAGCTTGGACCGAAGCATTTTAGATAAGCTTAAAGATTGGAATGGATTATGTTGGACATAAGTTAGTATTTTCTAATGATAGAACTTTTTTCGATATTATTTTTGGGATGTTATAGTAATATAGCTTTAGAAAAAGGACAACCTGCAGGACGGGCGACAGCCCATCGTGTCGGACAAGGCTGTGGGAATCGAACCCACAACCGAAGTGGGATTGGCCTTTATCACCTACCACTGGCCTACAAGAAGTCCCTATTTAGTAGAAACTAGTTTTATTATATTAAGCAGTATGATATATGAAGTATAAGTCCATTTTAGGAACCATATATGATTAATCTCACTATAGATGGACTTATGTATTTTTTTGATAAATTTTCTAACCTTTTGTTTGAAACAGATGGAATGACCCGTCATTCTATCACATGATCTGCTAACATATCACGAATGACAAATTGAACTTCATTTATTTAAGAGATGAAGTGGAAATTTCCCAAAGAACGACAAATAGAGAGACTATACCAAAATCACGAAAGTATTTCTTCTAATTCCAATTTCATCAACTTTAGGGAAATGATCTTGAAAACCAAAAATGTTGTCCTAGTGCTCTTATATCTGATGAATCATATGGTACCTTTGATCGTCACAAATTTATGGCTTTGTGATTTCTAGCTTTTCCATAGCCATGTTCTCTACCACTCTCCATTAGAACATGATGGTTAGATTTCTCTTCCATGTCCATATTTTCACCTATGTGGGAACCCAGTGATTATTTTATTTGGGTAACCATTACGTTTCATACTTTTGTTTTTAAAGATTGGTTTTGGTATTCCTTTTTACGATGTGGGTTTCTATTAAAGAAACTTTTGAATAGTAAACCATTTATAACCCCGACGAATATCGAGGGCGAAATTCATTTTAAGGGGGGTAGAATGTAACAGCCCAAGATTTTATGAAAAATATTCTTTTTAATTTCATTAATGTCTTGTGTTGTACGCTACACCAAAAGGAGCTTTCACAACACGCATCCTTGACATGCCTTGCATTACACCCAATCGCGACCTTCCTCGATAGCATGTGTAGTACACAATAACGAGTTTCACTAAACGACAATATGCTATTAAAATATTATTAAAACTAGTCGTTATGAATAGTAATAACCACTTTTTGAAATTTTTTAAATTTTATTTTTCAAAATGGAATTCATTTTTGGATTTGTAATATAGAAATTATCTTAGGGTGAAATTTTGGTACTTTTCGGATAACTTTCATTTTCTGATGAATAGTGAAAATTACTAAATTTTAATTAAAAACAACCTTTTTAATCGAAATAATTAATAGTTATAAATTATTAATTTGAGTGGGTTTAAAGTATATTTAGAATATATTTTTACAATTTAATACAATTTTGTTCATTGGATGTAATTTCACATTTAAACCAGACATAAACAAGTGTCAATCTTTTGATAGTTATTATCTCTTAAGAACACGCTATTTGTTTTAACGACGAGAATTAATTTTTAAATTAATTAATGCAACTGATATGTTACGAATTTTTTAAAATAGATATCATTTTTGAATTCATAATATCAAATATAGCTTAGGCCTAATTTTTGGTATTTTTCTGGAAACTTTCATTTTTTGATGAATAGTGAAACCACTAAGTGGTAGTTAAAAGAAATGAATTTTTTATAAAACATAATTTTACCGCTTCTGTGAGTGGAATTTCAAAAAATCCGAGAGACACAGCTGATGTTAGAAAGTAAAATGTGGTTCAATGAGATGAAAATAATTTTTGGTGAATAGTAACATTTTACTTTTTTTTACCATAGTTAAAAGTAAATAGGGTAATTAAGGGTAAAAATGATATTATTATTACCCTAACACATGTCCTAATTCTATTGGATAAGTGTAATTAGACAAAAAACAACCTTAGTAATAAAATATGACCATTTAGGCCCACTTGGATTAGATTAGGACATTTATTATTAATTTATTTAAAGAAGGGTTAAAATAGTTAAAATCAAAGTTTAATAAGTAAATTATTTTTAATATAGGGTTATACATAAGATAAATTCAACTATAAATAGTCATTAGAAAGATAAAAAGATTTCCTACATAATGGTATTTTATTTGTAATTTTTAGACATTAAATAAGTTAATTTATTTATGACACAAATATGATGCAGTAATTATCTTATTAATGAAATATTGACATAATTGATGTTATAAATACCCAAATAAATGTAATTTCAGACTTTTTATGAAATAAAATAATTTTCTAGGTTAATATGACATGTTAGTATTTATTTAATTAACTTTCTTCGAACTAATAATTCTATTATGATTTTTACAAAAATCAATTACAAAATAGTGTCAAAATTGACATAAAATAGTTTTTAAAACAAATATTATATTATTAATTGTTATTTTATTCATAAAAATCTAACGTTCATCCAAATGACTTATATAAGGTTATATATATTAATAATAAACAACTTGGGGTTCTTTTGTCTTCTTATTGTATGTTTTGTAACCTTATAGTATAAGAACACAAGAAGACACGGTAAAAGTAAAATTATTTTACTTAATGTTAAATCTAACGGATAAGGTTAAAATAGGAACGTAAACTTGTCTAAATTATATTAGATGAGAGTATGTAGACCCATTCCCACCTTATCTTCTAAAGGAATCAATTTGGATCTATTTAAAACCTAATTTGACTTTATAATAAAATAATAGTTTTAGTTATTCCAAAGGTGCCCCTCTCATCCCTTATAAAAGGGCACCTCCTCCCTCTCTTCCTCACACTACTTAGAGCCTTCAAGCTCGGCCAAACCCTGAAAAATTCCCTTCTCCACTTCCATAGAAACATCCTAGAGGTTCTGGCCTTCCTCAAAGACCAATTTTAGTGCCCTAAAAGGAGATCTCAAAGAGGCGCTTCAAAGAAGAGGTAATGTCCGTTACCGATTCTTTCATCTTTATTTCTTATTCCACTTCTTCTTCCTAGGTTGTTTCATTATGAAGTAATAAAATCAGTATCACCCATATACTTATATGTTATTATAAGTATGAAAACAAACCTATTTCACCATCTATCCATTTTATGGAAAATGAAATCACCGCTCGTGCGTACGTACGGAATACCGTCTCCACGCCGTGGTGTAATCTATTTTCCACCACCACCTTACTTCGATGGGTATAATGGTGTAAATAATAACTATATATGATTATTGTAAAGTGATATTGATTCTGAAATAGTATGCATACACTCCAATACAATTCCACAATCATGAGAACGATATCATCGCTCGTGCGTACGTACGGACTACCGTCTCCACGACGCGATGAGATTTATTCTCCATGTTAACCATTCATGAATGATTATAAAGTATATATAATATGTAATAATGAAATATATGACATAATAATGATTCTGGATTTATGTGTATATATATGTATGTCATCTACTTAATTCTATTCAACTCAATAAGGAAAAGAAAACAGCGTTCATGCGTACGTACGGTCTACCGTCTCCACGAACGGTGTATTTCTTTCCATTTACTGATCTATTATATATATATATATATATTCTGAATATATATTATATATAAATCATGTTTTATATTCTGGAAATAATTAATCCTGATCTAAGTAATCATATGAATAATTACAAGTCAAAACACGGACGACAAATGAAACGATTTTACCCAAAACGCTCTTTAACATGGAATTTACAAAAGAATGGGTAATATAAAGCCATAAGTGAACCATATATGATATCATAACAATGAGTATGATTCTGGAATAAGTAGATGACATTATTTAAATCATTATACAGGAGGTTCGGACACATACGAAGCAAATCGGACCTAAGGTAAGGGAAATGTCACAATCTCATTTTTATCCAAGATTGTTTATACTTTGGTATTTACTGGGGTGTATTTTATCGTCCACATCCATGTTTCCTCAATATGTAATATTTATATTCTTATAAAATAGTTTATATCCAATTTTACCCTTATTTGAGTTTTTAGTAAAAGATATGAAATGAATCTTTTGTCGTTTCTCATACGAGGTACTTTTTGACTTTTCCGACAAAAGTACGAGAAGAATGTTTTCTTTTAACTTATACGGCATGAATGGATTTTTAAAACATTATTTCCAAGAAGCTTCCCTTACAAGTTTTCAAGTTTATTTTTAATCAACTTCTTTTAGTTTAGAATTTTACAACATGTTAAGAAAGGAAAAGTGTTTTTGAAGTAGAAAGGATATTTTCCACAAGAATGGAGTTCAAGTGTTTTATCAAAATTATTTTCCATCTAAGATAAAATAGGGTTCTATTTCAATCCCTATTATTACATTGATTTGATTATGTTGTGATGGAAATATTTTTATGAATTCCTTTATATTATATGAATTGTTTGATGATTTCACGATGTTTAAGATTCATATTTTTCTTACATGGGTTATGCAATGATGTATGATTTATGATTTTGTGGCACACATAAGAATGGTATAATTATGAGATGGGTGGGACCTATATCTCCCTCCAATGCATTGGGTAAAGATTTTATATCTCATGAGATAGACATGGCTGGAACGGTAGGTTATACCGGTTCAGTGAAATAGGACTGAAACGAGGAGTGAACTCGGTTCAGAAAGGGAATTTGTCCACTAAGATAGTCTTGGCATTGAGTCTTGACTAATAAGAAATGATTCTATATGATTATGTGTGTATTCCAAAAAGTTCATGTTTTAAGTTATGATTATTGGGATTACATTTAACTACTATGATTTATCCCATGTTATGAAATTATGATCTCTTTTGCAGGTTAAGATTTCCAAAAGATATGTTCTTATGAATGTGACGTGATTGATATTTCTTTTGTTTACCCTTACTGAGCATTTGACCTCACCCTTTTATGTTTTATTTTCCACAGGACATAATGAAAGGATTTAAGTTTAAAAAAATATGATCTTTATGGGAGATGTTGAAGATCTTTCACCACGATTAGAAGATTATATTCCGAGTTTCCAAAGACACTAAACTATTACGGTCCTTGTGTGTGTGTTTTTGTTATGTACTAAGTATTCCGCAAAAGTAATGTAATTTCCATGTACGTCAGGCTTCGGGTCTCTACAGTTTGTATTGGTCATGTTGATTTTTATAATAGACATGTTTTTCATCGATGCAAACCACCACAAACCAATCTAGATAAGGATGGATGACTTAGTTGATCATTAGAATGAAAACTATTGTTGCATTCATGAGACTGAACGATATAACTAGACACTCATATAGACTATACATGATACATAAATCTATAAGACGTGTGTCTATCAGTCAAACATGTAATTTGTGATGTATTGACCTCAAATTAATTTTAAGAAATTTCCGGCTCCCCGAAACTGATCAAACTAGTCATCTATCCATGGAAAGGGTTATTGTTTCTTAATCAACAAATAGTTTAATTTTTGGTAATCCACATATAGCCTGAGGGTACCATCCTCATTTTTCGAAAAATGGACCAGTGAACCCTGCTGATAAGTATTGGTTTGAATAATCCCATTTTCCACTAAGTCTTCAAACTGCCTCTTGAGCTCCTATAACTCCGCCATAGCCATACTTTATAGTGTAATTGATGATTATACATCTCATAGAACTAGATATATGGAAAAATAAACCTTTATATTTGAAGTTAAACCAGAAAATTCATCTTGAAACACTTCCTTGAATCGATCAACCATTGGAAGAAATTTTGTCTAACATGCTCCCCGGTCATCTAGATACAAACATGCAATATGATATGACATCCCACCCCACTCCCAATGATTTGGTCTAGCTTAACTCCACTAAACATCCCATTCACCATTTTGAGAATAATTTCACGCTATGGTGGTGTGAAAATCACCCTAAGGTGACATCAATCAATTTAAACATGATAATCTATTATCCAATATATAAGGAATATGATATCAAACACAATAATTTTGAGGATATAAAGATTACACATGAAGTAACACCCACAAACCACAAGGGGGAACTCCTTGCACTAGTGTACATCCTCCATTATGATTCCCAATAGAGTGTATAACATCACAACTCTATCAAAAGACACTATAAGGAGCCAAATAAAATTCACCATTGGTGAAAATATGATACTATGCAATGAACTTGTATAAAAAATAGAAGATGCAATAATAAAGGCAATTAGGATTGTACATCTCACCATATATGGTATAGAACAATTATCCTCGTGGGTAGGCTACACAGAATATATCTGACATGATCAAAAACCATGTGACATAACCTCACTATCTGGAGTAGGCCCACTATGATTTCTCGGTCTAACTGGCATCTGGATGCCTTGGCCATGACTACCACTACCTCAGCTTGGTCGAATGGTACTACTTGGACTCCCTACCTAACATGTATTCGAGAAACATTATCACGAACCTGGTGTTAGAGATAACCACTACCACTCCTAGATAATGGGAAGGTACTAAAGAAATGTTGTATGCGGCCTATCCTACCGCAATCTCGACAATTGACTCAGTCTTGGTCACACTGATTATTCATGTGGCCTCATATTCCACACTGATGACAAAAACACTAAGCTACCAGTACTCATATCATGACTGGTACTCATCACAAAAGAAGTCTAAATGTGGAGCTTCCTGCATAAATACACTACAAAACATTGTAACGTCATGAACCCATACACTACTCAACATTGCCTTAATCCTGGATGGTCACATAACCCCAAGAAAATATAACCGAACTCCAGAATATGTCGACTAGAAGTGAGGACCTTGGTTGGGTCCTTGTGGAGAGCATTCCCTCATTTGAGAAGTATAACACAATAGAATAACAATAACATTCAACAACCTAATCAGTAAAACATAGAGATAATAGATACTAACTAGGAATGTATAGAAATAACAACATAAGTGTCTCATATATAATGATGATAGTACATGTATCTAAAAAGAATCCAAGAATAGTTATATAGAAGAAAAATAAAATACAAGTATCCGAAAATAACAAAAAGTAAACAAGTTTTTATCCCAGAATAGCATCATGATACTTAGCTCTTTCCCATGCTATCCTACTCTTAAGCATGGTACACAATCATCCATTGAACTATAGGGACTTTCCCTCATCTTTACATGCATAAAAATAGTCTATTGGTATACCCAATGATGACCCAAATAGGGTGTGAGATACAATCATATTAGGAAACCACCTAATGATTTATACAAATCCAGGCATTACAATATAACAATATAAGAATCATGAATGTAAATCAAGTAAGAATTAATGAAATATAATTTTTCCATGGAATATACACTTTAAAGTAACTGATACATACTATCCTATCAAGGATATCTATAAAAAAATTGTCATGATCTTAACAAGGAAACTACAACTAAAATGGGAGAAGGAACCATGACCTCTCTATATAATTCATAAAAAAAAATAACAACCAAGACATTCCATATAACCATAAGTGTGAGAATATTTAGGACCAGAATGTATAACAAAACATTTAACATTTAACATAGACTCATCGTATACCAGAGGTGTCAGACCATGAAGGGACAAATCCAAGGTGTATAAAACCAAGGCACTCTCATCGACTCCTAGGAGAATCTCGATGGATACTCGTTAAAGGTTTTGGTTAGAGTCCTTGGATCATATCAGACCAAACATGTCTTAAACAAGTCCAATAAATCCAAATCCAAGGGGTAGAAAGGCCCAAGGCATACCACGGAATCAAGAACCAAGCAGAATACTCTATCCAAGGCTTACACCACCACATTCAAGATTGAATGAGTAGATTCCAAGACATCTATTTAATAAATCACTATTCCACATCATTAATCAATCCATACCACATGAGTATACCCACTCATATAACCATTCAGCTTTAATTTAATCTTATGAGTATACCCACTCAAATATCACAATCCAAATACAAAGGAAACCGATAAGTATACCAACTCATTTTTAAGAATTAAAATCTTTTCATATCATATGGGTTTACACAATCATTTCAAAATTTTCCATATAAAAAATTTTAGAAATAAGTGTTCAATTTAAAATATTTAACTAATCATAACATGCATAGGGATGAAAAACATCACCTAAAAACCATTTTATTCATACCATTTATATGTGGGATTCCACTTACACAAAAAACACAAGAATACTCTTCTTGGGTGGTTCAATAAAGGGAAAATGTAATGGGAGTACATGAAACGCCCCATAGGCAGCCTTTGGTTGGGAAAAAACCTCTAAAAAGTACATGGAACCTAAAGGGTATCCCTAAAATTTTCAAATTCAATTAATTCAATTTATCATTACAATTTCAGTGTTGTGTCAGAAAGTCTGGTGGGAGACATAATGGAATCTAAGACTATAATTAACCAAAAAAATGTTAAAATGTGTTGACCACCTACAATCTCTTGGTATTAGAGTTCTTATACAGTATCAGATTCAGATTTGACTCAGATTGGGAGAAAAATGAAGAAAATGTAATGGTACTTAAAATTGGGAAAAAGCGCTTTCAATTAAATAGCACACACAATACTAATAAGAATGATGATTGACTAAAAATCAAATGAGATCTTATCAGCATCGATATAATGAGACAGATGATGAATGGAATAGAGTATAGATCTAAAAACTAGGCAAATTCATACCAATTGGATTTTATGGGTGCTCCTATGTGTGAAATGGGAGGGAGACGTATCTTCTTGAAATAATAGAGTCCCTTGCCTCTTTTTTTAAAAAACTACTGGGGTATTAACATAACATGTAAATGCCTTACACATTTTATAAATACAGGGATCTTTTCCCAAGGAAAAACCCTTACATGGAATTAATGGCTCTAGGTAGACAAATTATTATTTTTTAATTGAATACACTTCATGTATTCAAATTACACATCATGTAACTGGCCCACAACCAACCTATAACCCTCTTCTACTTTTTTTCTAATAACTACCTAGCCGGACCATGGCTCGACGTAGAGTCTAATCCGAAAAGAAAACAAGGAAGAGTATAATAAAAAAATAATATGTATCTCATGAAAATACTAAGATATTACAAGATATTCTAGGTCTAAAGAGGGAATAATGTGGCTATATAAACAAGAATTCATGTGTTTAGCATGTTTAAAACAACTACAAAAGATAATTTCACATAATGAATCCCTTTCACAATATAAAATGAAACATATAAATTATATGTTGAAAAGGTGTCTCCTTAGATTTAATATAACCTTGTAGAAAATTTTATCATCACGTAAAGGATTCACAACCTATAATTTTATTTCCATGTAATTGATTCAACATTTCTTGATAAAAACTAATTGGAATACCTATTTTTTATGAAATATATTTTTAAAATAAATCAATACTCAATGATGAAATGCATTGATCACTATGAAAAGTTAAGATACATATATACACAAAACAATTTTAATAATTATTTAAATGAAACAATAATATTATCTTTTAGAAAAGTGAAAACATTTTTTTTGTGTTACATATAATACTGAGTTCTTTCGATAGAATGTGTTACATAGAAGTTCGGGTTTGGTCAAATTATAATATTTTATTAATTTTATTATTTAATATGATAGATTTAACAAAATAATTGGAAAGGTGGGTATGATATAGGATAACTAAATTATGAAAATATGGTTTACATGAGTTTATATAATTAATTATTTGGTGACAAAATAATTAGAAATGAAAATAAAACCATTTTTTAAAAATAAATAGAAATTATTCCTTAAAAAACTATTGTTTCCCACAAGTGAGTTTTTTATAGATAAAATAACCAAGAAAAATTGATTTAATTACTTATGAAATTTTAATATTATACATTTAAAATAATTTGTGACATTTATCTTATATGTTTTACATACAAGGGATAAGAAAAAAATCTATTTTTATTCTTAAAAACTGAATATTTTCTAAAAAAGAAGTTTTATAACATTTATATGGAAGAATTATTTTATGTAAAAAATTTAATTATTTATGAAAATTAATTTGATAAAATAAATATCAATTTTTTAAATTGTAATATCACAATTATCATTTTTTTTTTGTATTTTTTTTATTAGTTTCATTTTTTTATGAATAGTGAAAATACATAATTTTAATTTAAAACAACAATTTCAATTAAAAAATTTATATTGATAAACTATATTTTGAATTACATTTAATGTAAAAGCAGTTCAATTATAAATCTATTAATCCAATTTATGATATTAAACTCCATTCAATATTTAATTTTTACATATAGTCATTGTATACTTTTGAACATTTTCACATTAAATACCCACTTTCTGGATATATTTGTGAGATTAATATTAAATTATTTCTATAAATATATGAATTGAATTTTGAAAAATTGAATCTAAATTTGGAATTAAGATATTTTATATTTTATAATACAGATAAAATAATTTTTTACTAAAAGGATTAGTGTATATAGATAAAATTAACCACAAAGATTAAGAGAAAAATGAGTTTACCAAGGGACCTAACATTAATATTAAAGGAAACAATGACATATAAAACTATTAAAAATGCATTTTATATCTATATTTTCAAATTTTTACTTGTATAATATAGATTTTTATATTTTTAGAGCCACATGAATTGGAAAAAATGTGGTTGTAATTCTCACTTTTAAAAAATTACAATAGTTACACCCACTACCTTTATAAAAGGACACCCCCTATCCCCCACCATTCAAACATTAAGAACCAATTATTAACTCTCATAATATCTCAAATAAATTCTCCATATCACTTATATCATCCCTAAATTTTTAAATTTTGAATAAAACCATCCAAGTATGTTTTTTTGTGTAAACCAAATGGAGATACCTGAAGAAGAGGTAATATTCATTAAAAACTATTTTTGTTTTATTTCATTCTCAAACCCATTAAATTATTTTTATATCATCATTATGTAAAATAATAAAAATATTAAATATACATATATGTTTTTATTTTATGGTTATGACCTAAAACCATAATCACTTCCATCAATTGGGTTATGAAATCATTGTTCGTGTGCATGACGAACTACTGCCTAGCGAACTAATGTCGTTCATTTTTCAATTTCCACCTGTAATGTTTTGAGATAATGATATAAATACTATTTATATACTATATATATATATATATATTATATTTAAGATATATTTATTATAACACCCCAAACCAAGATACCCAGATTCAGTGCATTATTACATAACATTGGCATGATCAAAAGGGATCAAATCACAAAATACCTATCAGTTTAGTAGAGTTTGAAGTACTAGATACAATCATAAGTTTTACATTAAATTATGAAATGAAAAACAAAAAAATTGTGTCTCTTTTTAACAAATTAATTTTCCTTAGAATATCCCTATAAGTCAGTCATAATATACTTCTTCACATATTAGAAAAAATAAAACAAATAAAGGGGTGAGCTCAGGTGGTCAGTAAGGATAACAATATAGAAAAAAAATTCATAAATAAGAATAAACCATTAAGGAAATGTATAAGACCATAACACAAGCCTTTAAACAAAAACTTTGGAATAATATGTCAAAGATAAATCAAATATTTCCATTTACTTATTCACATGGATATTCTACTAGTCGAATAATCACATATAATATTAATAGCCAATTTCATAATGATTGAATTCCTAATGCTAGACATCATATCCATATAGTCAAGGCCTCGTGACATGACTACCAATAATATTTTTTCAAGGCCTTGTGCCAAGACACTAGTTTGCATCAGGTGACCTACCGATGCATCGAGGATCTATAGCAGGGTCCACCCATCACCTAAGAAGTCCAATACATTCCTCATATGAAAAGGTTGAAACATAACATAAACATTTGTATTAAAACCAACATACGAAATGTTAATACATTGAACATAAACCATGAATGGTATAAAAATAACACATCTACATTGAAACATATCCCAAAACCATCAATACAATATAGAAGATTTTGTTATAATAAATCAACTTTAAACAAGTGTAAAATCCATTAAGGGATGTTGACATAGATGAAAATAAAAACTATTTGATAGAAATATCTCTTTCTATTTTGAAATCATTTAAAAGTAACATATTTCTAAAACAATACATTTATTCTAAAAATATTTTTATAAGATTTTAAGGTAATCTTCGAAGGTATTATAACTACAGAAAATAGTTTCACCCACCGTATAAGTTGAAAAAATAATTCTTACCTTAATTTGTCTAAAAGGTCATAAAGTACCTTGTTTGGGAAACGACATAAATATCCCTTTCAAAAAAAAATTTAAAAACTGAAGCAAGGGTATAAATTAATTTAACCAAAAATCTAGGAAAGAGTAAAAATATTTTGAAATATATTTTTATCAAACAAAGATGTGGCTGATAAAGAGGTCCAAGTAGATACTCAGGTATTAACAACCTTTGATAAAGAAAATATTATAGAATTAACCCTTACATTTTAATTTTCCTTGATCGATGGTACGTTAACCTCATATATAATAGTTAAAAAATTGTTATTAAATTATACAGTAATTAGATACATAAATATGATATCATATATGATCTTTTAATATTTCTTTGATAAAAATATTTCAGTAATATCATGGTTTCAACTGTTATCTGATTCGTTTTAATTTTTATGTTTTGTTACGTAAGTCAGGTTTGTTAGGGATAGTTTGTATTTGATTCAAATATAGAATAATTTTACGATCTTAAAAATTATTTTTAATCATAAAATGAAAACTATTCATGAATGATTGTGATGGGGAATGAATTTCAACACGTTTGTGGAGATGGTAATCTGTACGTATGCACGAGTGACAATATCAACATATTTATGATGAAATCATATGTAATTGGATGGTATATCATATATACTGAATCATTGACATGTCATATTTATTTTTTTACATCAATTTTACTCATTATTATAACCATCCATATAATGAAGTGTTGAATAACAAACTACACCAGGACATGGAGATAGTAAGCCATACGTACGCACGTATGGTGACTTTTTCATTCATAGGATCGATAGAATAATGAATATGGTTATAACATATTTATAATAACATCATAGTATGTATAAGGTACTTGATTTATTATTTCGGTATGGAATAAACAAAGAAAGAGAAAGTGGACTATGAAAAGAACTTTGAAAGAGGTGATTAAATTATAACTTCTTCTTCTGGTTTTTCCTTTTGATTTGATCCAAAGGGCTCCTTAGGTTGTCTTTATGAAAAAATTAAGTCCTACAGGTTGAATTTAGGGTAGTTGGGATGATATTTGAACATGGTTTGGCTGAGTCAAATGGATTTGGAGTTGTGATTTTGAGATAAGGGGAAGTATCCTTTTATAAGAGAGGCAAGGTTCACTTTAGGAAAAGCATGAAATATTATTTTCTTATACAATCATATTCGGTTTATAATATCTCAAAAAATATTTATTTTGAGGCTAAGGTGGGATTGGGTTGAAAACCTCTTGACCAATATGGTTTAGATTGGTTCAGGTCACCTTATTAACCTTATCTTTTTAATTTATCTCTTAGTTAAATAGTTTAACTTTTACCATTTATTCTTGAATTATTATAATAAATGGTAAATAAACATACAATAAAAAGCTAAGAGAACCCCAAATTTTTCATTATTGGTGTATATAAAATTATATTAGTCCTTTGGCATGGCCTTATATTTTTAAGAAAATTATATCAATTAACAATATAGTATTTTTTTTAGAAACTCATTTATGTCAATTTTGACACTATTTAGTATTTTGTTTTTTTGAAAGTCATAACCACCTTATCACATTGAAAAATATTTATTTAACCAACCCTAACATGTAATATTAATAAATAAAATTAGTTAAATTCACCAAAAGTCTCAATTTAAATTTATTTAGATATTTATAATATCAATTATTTTAATCCTTCGTTAATAAAGTAATTACTACATCATCGTTGTGTCATTAGAAATTTAATAATTTAGTGTTTAAAATTTATAAATAAAATTCCATTATATAGGAAATAATTTTATATTTTTAATTAATTTTTTTAGTCTAATTTATCATATGTATAACTCTATATTAAAAAAGGTTTAGTTATTAATATTTGAATTTAACACTTTTAAACTTTCATTAAATAAAATTATAATAAATGTCCTAATCTAATACAGGTGGACCAAAAGGATAATATTTTATCTATGGTTGATTTTGGTTGAAGAAAACGCATCCAATAGAATTAGTACATGTGTTAGGGAATTGATAATATCATTTTTACCTTTAATTTCCATATTAACTTTTAATCGTGGTAAATAAAATTTAAAAGTTACTATTCACAAAAAAATATTTTCATCCTATTGAACCAAATTTTACTTACTTATGTCAACCATGTCACTCATATTTTTGAAATTCAATTCATAAAAATGGTAAAATAACTTTTTATGAAAATTTGCTAATGTTCCTAGAAGGTGGGTAAAAGACGTTAAAAAGTTTAATAAAATTTTATACATATAATTTTATTTTAAAATGAATCCGATGAATTATATTTAACATATATAGGTATTATGTATATATTTTTAATTAAAATAAATTTAAATTTAATAATTAATTATTTAAATAAATATTCAGTTTTAATCAATAACATAGTGTTTTTAACTATTCATTAAAAATTGAAAGTTTTCAGAAAAAATACCAAAAATTCAACCTAACAAAATTTAGATATCATAAACCCAAAAATGATTTCCTTTTTGAAAAATAAAATTTATAAAATTTCAAAAAGTGGGTATTAATATTCATAACAACTAGTTTGATTGGTCATGGTGTGCAAGAACTCGAAGTTTTATACAACGCAAGCTATTGAATTATTCAAAGAGAAACGTACCATGGAAGCTTGGGGTGTTACATTCTTCCCTCATTCAAATAATTTCATCCTATAAATTTTTAGAATACTACTGCATAAAAAGGGTCATGTGTTTCTTCATCATAAGTTCCTCAGGTTCCCACGTTTCCTCTTCCACATTATGATTTCTGCATAGAAAATTTACCAGAAAAGTCGTCTGGTTTCTCAACACTTATTCTCTAGTATCAAAAATCTTGATTGGATCTTCACAATAAGAAAGATCAGGTTTTAGTTCTATTTCATCATAGGTGAGTACATGCATTGGCTCAGGCATGTATTTTCTCAATAGTGATACGTGGAACACATCATGAACTTTGGTGAGACTTGGCAGCATTTCCAAATGGTAAGCTACAACTCCAATTCGTTCTAGAATTTCAAATGGTATGATGTACCTATTACTTAATTTACCCTTCATACCGAATTGTATAACACCCTTCCATGAATATACTTTCAATAAAACATGATCTTCTATATGAAATTAAAAATACTTCCTTCAGTTATCGACATAGCTCTTTTTTCCACATTGAGCTTCTTTGCTTTGTGTTTGGATAATCTTCACCTTTTCCATTATTTCCTTAAAAAGTTCTGAACCTAAAATTTTTCTTTCACAAACATCATCCCAACATGTTTTTGTGCGACATCTCTTTCCATATAACACATCATATGGTGCCACTTGAATACTTTAATGGAAGCTATTCTTACAGGAAAATTCTACCAGAGATAAATATTGATCCCACATACCTTGAAATTCAAGCGAGAAAGATCTCAAAATGTCTTTTATGGTTTGAATATTTTGTTCTGAATGTCTATCAGTTTGAGGGTGGTAGGTTGTGCTCAAACAAAGTTCAGTATCTTTGGAATTATGAAGACTTTTCCAGAATCATGATGTAAAACAAGGATTAAAACCAACAAACTTTGATAGAGGTACTCTATGAAATCCTACAACTTCATGAATATAGATTATTTCCAAACGTTCAAGATGTAAATCTTCTCTTATAGTATGAAAATGTGCTGACATGGTAAGACAATCAACAATTAACCATATTGCATCATTCCTTCCTGGAGTCTTTGGTAGACCCATGACAACATCCCTCATAATATCATCCCATTTCAACTCAGGTATGGTAAGAGGTTACGTGACTCCTCAAGGATGTTATCTTCCAGCCTTAACTTATTGAAAAACAATACATCTCGACACATAATCAGCAATCTTCCTCTCTATGTTATCCCACAAAAAATTTTCCTTCAAATCACTATAAATATTAGTGCTACTAGGGTGTATAGATAAATTAGAGCTGTGACCATCATACAAAAATTCTGTTTTAAATTAGGAACATCAAGAACACAAAGACTTTTCCCAAATTTCAAAATTCCATCTTTGTATACGAAGTCATTCAATCTCCCATCATTCATAGCATTAATTTTTTTCTAAAACTCCTCATCATAAGTCCGAGAACTTTTTATCCTTTGTAGTAAAGTTGTTTTGGAAACCATTTGAAAAATTATTATTGATTCACCTTACATGGTGATTCCTATATCCATATTTACTAGATCCATGAACCTATGATCCCTTTCAAGTCTCATCTTGTTCAAAACTCCCTGATCCTTTCTTCTCAAATCATCTACCACCTTATTTTCCTTCCTCAGCTGGTAGTGTATAGTGAAATCATAATCTTTGAGTAGTTCAAGCCATCCTATTTTCCTCATGTTGAGTTCTTTCAATGAGAAAATATACTTAAAAATCTAGTGATCAATATATATCTCACATTTTTTCCCATCGAGATAGTGTCTTCATATCTTCAAAGAAAATATTAAAGATGCTAACACAATATCCTGAGTGGGATAGTTTTGTTCATGAATTTTTAGCTGTTGTGATGAATAGGCAATAACCCTATCATTCTACATAAGGACACAACCATGTAATTTATTTGAAGCATCACTATAAATAACAAACCCATCATTCACCAATGGTAGAGTCAAGATAGGAGCACTGAATAATCTTCTATTTAGTTTTCAAAACATTTTT
This sequence comes from Viscum album, assembly GCA_963277665.1. Taxonomy (NCBI): domain Eukaryota; kingdom Viridiplantae; phylum Streptophyta; class Magnoliopsida; order Santalales; family Viscaceae; genus Viscum; species Viscum album. The sequence continues at coordinate 1,798,007,661 of OY728120.1, forward strand.
CACACTCTTATTTCCAAACAAATTTAATCCCTTAACATTTGATCTTGGTTAATGGGTTTCTCAATCCGAGGGAATTCTGGATGAAACACAGATAATAACCTGTTAAACCAATAAAACTATGTAACTTAGTTATAATCATCTGTGATGGCCATTCTTGGATTGCTCTTATATTAGAAGGATAAATAGATATTCCATCATTAAAGACAATATGGGCAAGAATTGAAATTTCTTGAAGATAGAATTCACACTAGAAAAACTTCCCATATAATTCCTTTCTTCTGAGGGTTTTCAGAATAGTGCGCAAGTGATTTTCTTGATCTTAGTAGCTATTTGAGTATACCATGATATCATCAATAAATACCACTAAAAATTACTCAAGATATTCCTTGAAAAATATCTTCATTAGATCCATGAAAACAGAGGGTACATTAGTCAGTCCAAAAGGAATTACTGTAAACTCATAATGCCCAAACATGGTTCGAAATGCTGTTTTCATAATGTCTTCCTTCTTCAAACACAACAGATGATATCTAGATAAAAGTTCAATTGTAGAAAATTATTGATCTATATGAAGTTGGTCAAATAAATCATCAATTCATGATAGGGGATACTTGTTATTTATTTTTATAGCACTGATCTCCCTATAATCGATGAAAAACCTCATTGATCCATCTATTTTCTTAACAAAAATAACAGGGGCTCCCCATGGAGAAAAACTAGGGAAAATAAACCCTTTATTACTCAATTCCTCTAATTGTTTTGTTATTTCCACTAATTCAAGAATAGTCATTATATAAGGGGTCTTTGATATGGGCCTTGAACTAGGAATTAAATCAATGGAAAACTGCATTTATCATTTCCAAAGATGTCCATGTAAATACTTTATTTGACCATTTTTTTCCTCACCCATAATCATTTAATTATCTTCTTCCACAATAATTGAATTTAGTAGATCTAATTGGGGTGGATCTAGATAAGAATCAGGTGGTGACATTTCTTCTCTAAAGATAAGGTACTCCTTATCATCATCAAAAATTGTAACCTTCTTCTTCTTATAATAAATTTTCTCACCATGGTATGAAAGCAAATCTATACCAAGGATTATATCAAATCCAATCATGGAAATGACAATGAGATCAACAGATAAAGAACATTTAAATTCCCTAATGGGGCCTGATTCACAAAAAATTGTTGCAATGATACTTTACTCAAGAGTTTTGACTGACTACTTCCTTGTTAAATCAAATTGGAAATATCTAATTTTCTTATCAAATTGGGAAGATATGTAACAATGCGATGATCCAGAATCAAATAAATCATTGGCTAAACTTGAGGAAACCATTAAATTCCTTATCACCACATCAATCAAAGTTTCAACCTCAGCAGTAGTGATTTCATAAGATTGGACTTGCTCCCTTGGCCTTTTCTGAGTTATGTTTCTATGGAACTTAGGAAACTCATTTTCATAATGATCCATTACCCCACTATTGTAGAATTAAACATTGAAAACTTATTTCATTCCCTTGCAATTATGAGATTGGTGGCCTTTTTCACCATTCTTATAATCGACTCTCATTCCCTTTAGGCAAGTATCGGGGTGTTTCTTCCCACATTTACTATAGGATGGAAATTCAACCATTACCTTCTTCCCCTTATTTCCATTTCCAGAGTGTTCAATAGATCTCTTATTCCCTTGCTTTTCTTTAAAGTCTTCATACATATAGAATTTCCCTTCTATCTTGATATCACATGAGAAAAAATCTTCATACGATGAGAAGGATTACGAGACTAATGCTCAATGGAGAAATGGATTTAACCCATCAAAGAATAAATCAATATTAATCCTTGGGTTACTTATATAATCTACCGCACTAATTTCTAACCTTGAAAAGTTAGCCTCATACTTTTCAATATTCTCATCCTCCTCTTGCCTTAGAGTTAGAAATTGTCTTTCCATATCCTCTCGATGGTCACGAGGAAATTAATTTTATAAGAAAATCACTTTAAACACCCTTTATTATATATTTGATACTTCTTCATCATTCTTTGTGTTTTTAATTAATGACCACCATTGATCTGCATCTCCCGTGAGGTAATAAACTACCATGAATTTTTTTTTATTTTTATACTCCCCAAAGTAGGAAATATTTTCTCTATGGAACTTATCCATTGATCAGCTACAAATGGATTTGAAGTCCCATTGAATGTTGGTGATTGTTGCCTCATGAATCAGTCTAGAATTTATCCTCCACATTGTAGATCAGAGTAATACATATAGGTAAGGTCATTATTCATAACCTGAGTGAGTTATCCTAGTATGGTGATAAGATGATCAACACTAGTTTCATCACGAACACGACTTTAATTATCTTGAGTAGGAGGAAAATTCCTACATGGATTACATGTGTTGATATGATTTCCATTTATTCCACCAGGTGCCATTTCTAAACAATTGTATACACTGGATTATTTTATGAATCACAATACATAATTCAAAACATGTAAAACACTTAACATAAGTTTAACAATGTATGGAAATAATCTATAATCATAAAAAAAATTCTTTTAGGAGGTATATATTCATAAGTCCTGCATAATGGATTTTAAAGAAAATGTGAATTATCCAAAGAATATCCCCTTGGAGAGTCGTAACCAAGAGTGCATCAAGGTGCATTATCAAGTACCAGAATACCCTAGGTCAAGCCCAAAACTCCCTGTCGAAGTTTTCACTTCTAGGTACATCTGTGCCAGAGATGCCTCTGTCTGCTTGTATCCAGACAGGGATGTATTGGTCAGAAAACTCACAAAATCTTTACATTAACAAAATTCTTGTAAGTTCTTCTATACTAATACTCAAAGTCTATAATAGTATAATGTTATCTAATTATAGTTTTTCTAAATCTAGTTTACAAGGTTTTTAATATACTTCCTCTGAAACCAACTGTAATTCCCCAACCCCATTTACCCAGAGTCAGTGCATTATTACATTAAATTGTCATGATCACGAGGGATCAAATCTCGAAAGACTAATCATTTTAGTATCCTTGAAGTACTAGATACAAAAATAAGTATTACATTACATTATAAAATGAAAAAACAACATTTTGTCTGTTTTTAACACATTCATCTACCTCAGACAATCCCGACAGGTCGGTCATAATAAACCACTTCGCATCATGGAAAAAATAAAACATAGAAAGAGGTGATCTCATCTTCTCAGTAAGGATAAAAATATAGTGGAAACATTCATAAATACGTATAAACATGTTAGGAAATGTATAAGACTAAAACACAATCCATTTAAACATAAACTTTAGCATAGTATGGAAAAGATAAATCAAATAATGTCATTTACTTATTCACATGAATATCTTACTAGTCAAATAATCACATGTAATATCAATAGCCAATTTTATAATGATGGAACACATAATTCCAGACATCATAACCACATAGTCAAGACCTCATACCAAGACTAAAAATAAGATTTTGTCAAGTTCTTGTGCCAAGACACTAGTTTGTCCCATGAGACCTACCAATGGCTCGAGGATTTATAGCATGCTCCACTAGTCACTTACAAAGTCAAATTCATTCACCACATGAAAAGCTTGAAACATAACATAAACATTTATATTAAAACTGGCATATGAAATGTTAATACTTTAACTATAAGCCATGAATGGTATAAAAATAACATATCAATAGTCAAACATATCACAAAAACATCTATACAATATAAAATATTGTATCATAATTAATCCACTTCAAACAAGTGTAAAATCCATCAAAGGATGTTGACATAGATGAAATAAAATCTATTTGAGAGAAAAATCTTTTTTATTTTTAAATCATTTAAAATTAATGTAATTATAAAAGAAAACATTAATTTGAAAAATATTTTTATAATATTTTAAGGGATGCTTTGAAGGTGTTATAATTGCAGAAAATAGCCTCACTCACCATCGTATAATATTAAAAAATATTCTTACCTTAATTTTTCAAAAAGTTCATAAAGTACCTTGTTTGGAAAATGACGAAAAGACTCCTTTGAAAAAATTTCAAAAAAATTCAAACAAGGGTATAAATGAATTTAACCCATATTTTAGTAAATAGTAAAAATGTTTTGAAATCCTTTATTAAGAAACACATATGTGGATGATAAAGATGTCCCAATAGATACACACATATAAACAACCATAGATAATGAAGAGATTGTAGAATTAACCATTACCTTGTACTTTTCCTTGATCGAGGGTACGTTATCCTCCTTTATAATAGTTAAATAATTGTTACTAAATTATATAGGAGCCACATTCATAAATATGATATCATATTTGATCTTCTAATATTTCTTTGTTAATAATATTTCAGTGGTATCATTGTTTTGTCTGTTAACTGATTCATTTTCCTTTATATGTTTTATTACATAAATCATGTTTGTTATGATAGGATGTATTGTATTCATATACATAATAATATTAAGTTCTTAAACATTATTTTTAATCATAAAATAAAAATTATTCTTGAATGATTACGATGGGGAATGAATCATATCACGTTCGTGGAGATGGTAATCCGTTCGTACGCACATGAAACTATATCATTATATTTATGGTTAAATAGTATGTAATTGGATGGAATATCATATATAAAAAAGAAGTAACATATTATATTTATTTTTTACATACAATATACTCATTATTATACCGATCCAAATAACATTGTGTTTAATAAAAAACAACACCACGACTTGGAGATGGTAAGCTGTACGTACACACGTATGGTGAATTTGTCATTAATAAGATAGATAGAATAATAAATATAGTTTTACCACATTTATAATAAAATAATAGTATGTAGAAGGTACTAGATTTATTATTTTGGTATGTAAATAACAAAGAAAGAGGAAGTGGAAGAAGAAAAGTGCTTTGAAAGTGGTGATGAAATTATTACCTCTTATTCAGGTGCTTCCTTTTTATTTGATCAAAAGGGCACATTAGGATGGATTTATGATCAATTTAAGGCCTATAAGACGAATTGAGGGTATTTTTGAGGTTATTTGAGTAGGGTTTGGCCAAGAAATATGGATTTGGATGTGTAATTTTGAGAGAAGGGGAAATACCCTTTTATAAGAGAGGTGAGGGTCAAATTAGGAAAAGCGTGAAATATTATTTTATAATACAATCATATTCAGTTTATAATGGTTCTAAAAGAATTTATTTCAAGGATAAGGTGGTTTTGAGTTGCAAAACTCTCAACAAATTGGTTTTAGAAAGTTTTAGGTCACCACATTAACCTTATCATTTAGATTTAACTCTTAGTAAAAATAGTTTAACTTTTACCATTTATTCTTGTATTATTATAATAAATGGTTAATAAACTTACTATAAAAAGTGAGGAGAACCCCAAATGGTTAATTATTAATATATATAACGTTATCTAAGTCCTTTTTCCGAACCTTAGATTTTTAAGAATATTATATCAATTAATAATATAGTATTTGTTTTAAAAAACTCATTTCTGTCAATTTTGACACTATTTAGTATTTTGTATTTCTGAAAGTCATAAAACATGATCAATTCGAAAAAAAATTATTTATTCAACCCTAACATGGCATATTAACCTAGAAAATTAGTGTATTTTATCAAAAGTTTCAATTTACCTTTATTTGGATATTTATAATATCAATTATTTTAATCATTCATTAATACCGTAATTACCACATCATCATTGTGTCATAAATAAATTTAATTATTTTTTGTCTAAATTTGTAAATAAAATACCATTATGTAGGAAATACTTTTATATATGTAATGAATATTTATAATCAAATTTATATTATGTATAACCTTATATTAAAAATGGTTTAGTTATTAAAATTTAAATTTAACACTCTTAACTCTTCTTTATATAAAATAATAATAAATGTCTTAATCTAATCCAAGTGGACCAAAGGATCATATTTTATTCATAAGGCTGATTTTGGTAGAAAAAACTCATCCAATATAATTAGGACATGTTTTAGGGTAGTAATAATATCATTTTTACCATTAATTACCCTATTAAATTTTAACCATGGTAAATAAAATTCAAAAGTTACTATTCAGCAAATTTTTTATCATATTGAACCAAATTTTACATAATTATTCCAACTATATCTCACATATTTTTTATATTCAATTCACAGAAGTGGTAAAATTATGTTTTATGCAAATTTTTTAAGGTTCATAGAAAGTGGGTAAAAGACGTTAAAAAGGATTAATAAAATTTTATACATATAATTTTATTAAAAAATGACTCCAATGAATTACCTTGAACTTATATATGTATTATTTATATATTTTTACTTAAAATAATTTTAAATAAAATTAATTATTATTTAAATAAAAATTTGGTTTCAAACTATAACATTGTGTTTTTCCCTATTCATCTAAAATCAAAAGTTATTATAAAAATACCAAAAATTCACCCTAAGATAATTTTGATACTCCTAACCCACAAATGAAGTCCATTTTTGAAAAATATATTTTTTAAATTTTCAAAAAGTGGTTATTACTATTCATAATAGCTAGTTTGATTGTTCAATGAGTGCTAGAACTCGATGTTGCGTACAATGCAAGAAATTTCATTATTCAAAAAGAAACATACTGTGGAATCTTAGGGTGTTGCATTTATTCTTATTCAGTTATTATATAACACATTACATCATGATTTCAATTTTGTGGGAATATGACAACATCGTTTGTGTGTACCGCGATCTACCTCCTCCCGAAATGACATAATTCATTCACGATTTACATGGGATGTTTTAAGGACTACTTTAAGAGAAATATGTGATATTTATGACATAAATATTATATTATAATGGATATATATGTGTATCATTTAATTTTTATTCTTTTAATAAAACTAGAAAATGGAAACAATGTTCATGGGTACGTATGACATACCGTCTACATAAACGATGTATTTCATTTACTATCAAAAAAATTATGGATTACTATAAACAAATATATATTTAATATATATGACATTTATATCACGGTTATAATTATGATGATGATATAATAATAATCTATGTTTGAGGACCAAGAATAAGAATTCAACACATGCACAAAAGATGAAGTTGTTATTGCCTGAAACATATCTTTAACAAGGAATTGTTAATAAATGGAAATATAAGGTCACAATTAAATAATTTATTTTATTAAATATATGAATATTGTTATTTATATATGTATAATATAGATAAATTTATTATATATTAGTTTTTATTGAGTACAAATAAAGACAATACTTAAGGTAAGAGATTCCAATTTCACTTTTTTACTTTATTTTCACACGTGCTATATTCACCACTTCTTTATTATATAGGGTTTTTATAATAAAAATGAATTTATTTTGTTATAATGCACTTATTTTTTTCTATAAATTTAAATATACATTTTAGGAAATTTTTTTATGGGGCTTACAGTTCAAAATTTGAAAAATTGGAAAACGTGTTTTTATAAATCGTCCTTTTTTGAGATGTATGCTATTACATGCAACAATATTTTTTCATGAGTTGTATATACAAACCATTTTAAATTTAATATCATGAATATATATATCATCATTAAATTTTATGTTCTTTTTTAGGTTATTCATTAATGGGGATTACAATTGATGGTTTCCAAAGTTGTAATAATTTTATGTGACAATCCCCTTATTTATTAGGATTATTTATGATTATGTTAGAACTGATAAAATATTATGATATATATCTCTTGAATTATCATCAATTTTATTATCATATTCTTATTCATGACATGTCCATTTAGTGGTATTATTTTTACACTCTATTATAAATAAGATAATTAATAAAAAAATTATGAAAATATTACTTTATTCCTATCTTCTATTAGAAATCTGTTTTCCATTAAATCCAAATTTTCAGAAAATGATTTAAAACAATTTATACTAATATATTATAAATTTTAAAATAAAACTTAAACAATTTTAATTGTTTATTTTTTTTAAAAAAATTGTTTTCTTTTCCAATCAAGGATCTTTTGAATTCTCCTGAAAATATGAAATTAATCTTGAGTTTTACCTATACATCATATAGGGAATTCATTATCATCATGAAGACTCCATTAATTAAGTTTTACATCAATAATTTTATAGAATATTTTCAAATTAAAATGATTTTCTAAATAATTTGTAATTTTTTGTATTTTTAATTTATTTGAAAATAAATTAATTTTGATAACATTTTATGATTTTAAAAGTATCTAAAATGGTTTTAAAATAATCCATTATCTATTTCAGATGTTATTATGAATGATTGTTTTTTAAAAAAGTTTTATTTTTTTACAATATTTTTATCAATTTGGGAAGCATGTTTTCTTCAATGAATGTTTTAAATGAATTTTAAAATATTTCATTAGATGTTTTGAATTTTATTTTCAAGGAAAATTGATTTGAGATTTTTTTACGAAAGTAATTTTCTAAGAAATGCTATTTCCCTTAAGAAATGATCATTTTGATATTACAAAATACCCATTTTTAAAAGATTATAAAATTTTATATAGTTCATTATTTACTTAGGATATGATCCAAGAACACCAATATTATTATTTATTCTAATGACTTACGCTTAAAATGAATATTTTTTTATGAAAACTATTTATCTTCCATTGTTTACTCCATAATAAAAAAAATTTCTAATCCGATTCATTTCACTAGTTTTTTATGATGAAATTTCTAGGAAATTGATCTCTATTTAACAAGTTATGATATAAAGAAATGTTTATTATACCACTTTCATTTCATGTGTTATTATATGATGAATGTTAATGATCTTGTGGAATACATTTGTATAATTTCTTTACGTGATGGGTGGATCTACATATCCATCCCATAAATTTGGTAAATATTTATATATATAATGAGATACAAATTTCTGGAATGAGAAGTGATCCTGGTACATGATGAGAGAGATGCTACCAAGGATGGTGGTATGTATTACCCAGGATGTGTATCCACCTTTTAGGGAAACTAATTAAATGTTCACACTATTATGGGTGAACCTGATTACAAGTTCACAATGTTATTCTTGAATCAAATTACTTTTTCATGAGGTTATAAATGAAATTTATTACATGATAAATATTTTATTAACGAACCTTATTAAATGTTCAAAATGTGTTTTTGGACATAGTTGTATGTCTATAAGTTTATGTGAGGTCCTAGTTTCATGTAATTAAATTAATGAGTGAACATGTTTCTATTTACACAATTTCAAAATGATATAAGATGATGTCTATTCTACAATTAGTTTTATAATGCAAATTTCAACATCTCATTACTCATGTTGTTTTATGTATGATTAATGTCTATTTAACTACCAATAATTATTTCATGATTCATTTTTATTATATTTCATATTTATGGTATTTTTTTCCAATGTTATGGTCATGTTTTCATACCCTTATTATTTTTTCATTATTTCATATCATCCTTTTTTACCATTATTTATCATTTTATCTCACCATTTATTATGTTTCCTTTCCCTATGTTATGAATAAATGATTTAATTATGGAGTTCTTGTGAATATGTGTGAAGTGGAAGATTATATTGGGTGATTTTAAATATCTTTTAGCAAGTAAAAAGATTATTTGTTGTTGTTTACAAAGGTAGTAGAAAATTATATTCATTGGACGTGTGATTGTGTAATTTAATGAAAATTCAATAAAGAAGATATAATATCCATGAATGAAAATCTAGATTCACTATAGTTTGTATCATAGGAAGGGATTATTCAACTATTTGAAACATGTGTGAGAAATGTTTAGTGAAACCCCTAGGGATATTTCTAAGGACATGTCAAATGATATATCAATGGATTAGTATATGGATGAGTCAAAGTATATTAATATGTCATAGAATTTTTGTAAATGATAAAGAAATAGGTTTCCTATAAGTAAATTAATGTACAGATACTACAAGTTGATGTGGTTTTGGCTCATATGAACCTAGGTGTAACTACTCATCAAACACCATGTTGAGCTAGACTCAATTTGAAACAGGTGTAAAATAAGTGTTCATTATTCAAACATAGTTTTAAATTCCTGGGGGATATTATTTGGAAATTAACAAGCTCTTTGTGAACCATTATGAAGTATTTAAAAAGATAACAACAATGAATAATATTTGATTAACCTATAGCATCATAATTTAAAAAAGGATGTGATATCATTTTGACTTTTTATATGTTATTTTTCATGACTATATGGTATTCCATTATGATTATTGTTTTCAATATATGTTTTAGTTTCAATAAATGGTTTTAAATGTAATGAATCATGATAACATTGAATTTTATGTAAAATTAATTTGACATTGAGAAACCAAATCGAACTGTGAATGGAGAGAAAAAATGGTTATTATGCCTAATATCCCATGATAGAAGATTAATTACAATAACATCAGTGATATCCCTAACACATCAAAAACAAGGAGGATTTAGTTTTATGAAATTTTATTTGGTAATAAACATAGAAGAAAAATAATTTAGATTACAACTTATTAAGATTCTGGGAACAAAAACCAAAAGTAATATCTAAATTGGAGAGTAAAATGTTATATATGTGGAAAAAAGGGGTCATAAAGTTACATAAAGTTGTAGAGTCTAATGTATTATTTGTGTAGAACATGGTTATTATCTAAATAAATTCCTTGAACCAAGAATTTACTTCAAAAACATAGAAGGAACTATTCCATTATAATTATTGAAGTTGGAGGTTTGATGTGTTTTTTTATATTTTGATTCATGTTATATGAAATGTAAAATATATAAGTATTATTTAGTATATGTTTTTCCTTAGTAATTTCAATGAATATTTTGAATGTTTTTTATTTATAGAAAATTTGATTTAATAGAAATGTGATATTTTGATTTTAGAAAGGTATCTCTTAATATGTTTCAGATTCTCAAAAAATGGTGTTTATTTTGGATAAAGAGATGATTGATTTGGAAAATTTAAATTAGATAATACCAATGACCTCATAATTGAAAAAGGAATTTTTGGTAATATATTTTATTATATCATTGATGGATTTTAATAAAATATCCAATCTATGAAATATATTCCATAATTTATGGCTTTATTCAAGAAATCATAAAAAAATATTGTTTTCATTAAGGTTCTTTGGTAATTCATGTTATTTCCATATTTAAAAAAAATACATTATGAAGTTATTCACATGTTGGGTGTTTTAAATTCAATAGATAATTTATTATATATGGGGGGTTAATGTTATGTTTATTTTTAGAAATGTATTCACCTTCATTTTCATGTTTTGGTTTTTTAAACATTTAATAGTGTAATGAGGTTAACCATTTATGAAATGGATTATGATTAAATTTAAATGAGGTTTTAGATATTAAGGTATTGCTATATCATATTAATATTTATGCATATTAGAGAGCATGTTGTGATTATTAGTAAAGATACATGGAATGGATTCTCATTCTATTAATGGATCTTATGATCAATTAGTACTTCTAATAAAAAAATCACCTTTATTTTGTAGAGTAAGAGAGGTAGTGAAAATTGATCAAGTAATAATTGATGGATGATATTGTTCCTTTGAAATGGAATGAAATCATGTATTTATATATTGTTGAGAAAACTTTTCAACATTAGGAAAATGATCTTAGAACAAAAAATTTATCTGAGTACCTTCATTTCTATCGAATCAAATGGTGAATAAAATCATCATTTATTTATAGGGTTTTGGTAGTTAAATTTATATAGATAACACATTTTTTTGTGATTAGTGATATCTATCAATCTCTATAATTATTTATACTTTTATTCAATGTAAAAATAATTAAATCCCACTAATTTTCTCATATATAGAAAGAAAATTATGAGTTACATTTGGTGACCATTATGTTTATAACTTTCCATTTCAAAGGAAGTTTTATTATTCATTTTCATGAAGTGGATTTATATGAATGGAACTTTAATGTATTAAAACATTGGTGACCAGAATAATTTTGAGGAATAAATTCATTTTAATGTGTGTATAATCTATTACCATGATTTTTTATGATTATTTTCTGAATGCATCAAAATTATTTGTTAGATTTTATTGCATGATACACCATGTTAATCATGATTTATAAACAACACCATGAACCTATTATTACACACACAACACTAATATTATAGTTTTTTAAACAAAAAACAATTTTTGGATTGTGTTACATGTAACACTGAGTTCCTTGGATAACTTCCATTAATGCAAGATCGAGTTTTACCAAATTGTAATATACTATGTATATTATTATTTAATATATAAGTTCTCACATAGTTGTTGGAGTGGATGGTATAAATATTATTATATAAATTAAAAAATAGGATATTTCTTGGATTATTTAATGAATTATTTGGTGACCAATTAAATAGAAATGAAATCTAATCCTTTTGTAAATAAAAGTAATCCTCTCTCTCGAAAACTATTTTATACACACAAGTGTGTTTTATATCAATAAATTAACCAGAAAACATATAGTGAGTTATTTTAGTGAAATTTATATATTATAAATTCAATAAAAAATTTAACAATAATATTATATGTTTTATAGGAAACATATAAGAATAATTACAATTTTATTCTTTAAAACATATTTTTTTCTAAAAACTAATTTTTTCACATTTTTGGGCGGAGTAGTTTTAATTTTTTTTGAAAATTTCTGAAATTTAATTTTATATAATAAACATCATTTTTGAAATCATAATATCAAAATTTTATTTGGGTTACTTTTTTGGTATTTTTCTGATATGTTTTGATTCTTGATGAATAATGAAAAATACAAATTTTGTTTATTGAAAACTACATTTTTATTTTAAATAATTTGTAATGATAAAATATATATTAAATTTTTTTAAAAGTAAAAATAATTAAATTATATATATATTAATAAAATTTAAGAAAATTTATTATGTTTAATGTTGAATTTTTATATAATGATATTGTATACTTTTGAAAATTTTCGAATTTAAAACTTTCTATCTTGACATATATGTGGGATCAATTTTAAATTAATCTATGACACCAAAATTAGATAAATTTGGAAAATTTGATATAGTATTTTTATTAATAATAATAAATTATAATTTCAAATATGGTAAATTGTTTTACGAAAAATGATTAGTTGGTACAGTTAAAATTAATCACTGTGATTTAGAGAAAAAACGACTTTACCAAGAGATTTATCATTAATATTAAGGAGATAAATGACCTAGTAAAAAGTAAAACACCCTTTTAGGTCCATATTACGAATTTATCCCTCATGTTATCTATAATTTCCATTATTTAATCCACTTTAAATGGAAAATGTTTTGGTTAAATTAAATCTTTTTAAAAAATAAAAGAGTTACACTAACCTCTGTTATAAAAGGCCACCCCTCTTCCCCTCTTTTCACACATTAAAAAACAATTTGATCATCCCAGAACAAAAAATCTAACTTATAAAATTACCTAATCTTGTAATATAAGAATTAATTTGGGTAAAAATATATACAAATAAGTGATTTGGGAAAAAATAAAAGGAGATACTTGAATAAGCGGTAACGTTCATCAACAAACATTTTCATTTTATTTCATCATAAAACCAATTCAATTATTTTTATATGATGATAATATAATAAACATAGTCCCTTAAATATGAATAAATGTTTTTATGTTTATGACAAAAAAAACACACATCTTTCAAATGGGTTTTGAAATCATCATTCAGGTGTACAACAGACTACCATCTTACAAACCGATGTTGTTCATTTTTTACATTACAAGTTTTCAAGGTTTTGAATAATGGGGAAAATGCTGAATATATATGAATTATATGATATTTATGATGTATATACAGTTACTGAATTATTATAAAACACTTTCGATCATTTGTTTTTTTTGGGAACATGATAACGTCATTTGTTTGTACGAGGTACTACCGCCTCACAAAGCGATGCGATTCCTTAATTATTTACATGGAATATATTAAAGATTAGTTTAATAGAAATATATAATATATAAGAAATAAAAATTACAAATGAATGAATATATATATATATATATATATATAATTTCCTTTTAATTATTTTCATACGATAATAAAATGGAAACAACATTCATGCGTATATATGACACACTGTCTTTAAGAATTGTGTTTTTAATTTCCTCTTAGTAAATCTTATTGATTATTATAAATAAATTTATTTTGAATAAATATGATATTTATATCATCTTTATCATTCTATATATGATTAAACCATGATCTGGGTAAGAGGAATAATAATAACAAGTCAAATCATGTATGATAAGCATTGTGATTTTAACCATAAACATAACATTACCAAGGAATTGTTAATAAATGGGTAATGTAATTTCATAAGTAAATAAAATATGGTATTATATATTCTATTATTTTTTTATAAATCACTAATAAAATTATATTTATTATATAGGAGTTCTGAATGCATACGATGAGTGTTAGTACTTATGGAAAGGGATTTGTGTCTCACTTTTTTACTTTTGTGAGACAGGTGACATATTGACCACTTATTTCTTATATGTGGTGTATATACTGATCAGGAATTCATTTAATTATGATTATAATAATTTTTATTTCTCTTTAATTATCATTTTTTATATTTCTTTCATATTTTTTATGATTCAAAAGTTACCAAATGGGTAATAGATTGTGGTCTCAATTTTCCTTCATTGAGAAAATTGTTATGATATGCACATATATTCATTCATGGGGTGTATATACAACTGATTTGATATTTAATATCTAGAAATTTTCTATCCTCATGTTTTCTTAATTTCCATTTTATGTTTTACTTTATTTGGATTATGATTAAAAGTTACCAAAGTGGTAATAATTCTATGCTACAATATCATCATTTATCAGGATTGTTTACGATTATGTTTCCAATGAGAAAATATTATGATATGTATATAAATAAATCTAATTAATTTTATTATACTAATATTATTAATGATATATTCATATAATGTTATCATTTTACCTTTCTTTAGTACTTATAATTTTTAAGAAACTATTTTTATGAAAATTAAACTTTATTTCTCTCATTAGTAAGAAATATATTTTATTTGAAAACCTTGTTTTCTGATTTTTTTTCAAATTTTTTCAAAAATTGACATATGAATTGTAAAATATATTTTTACACATGGTTTTATTTTTATGCAATGGGTTTAAAATGCATCATCTTTTCATTTTATGATCAAGGATCTTTGACTTCTATAGATAGTATGAAAGGAATCATTGTTTTTACATGTACATCATTAAAATATTATATTCCATCATGAATAATCCATTTATTGAATATTACTTTACATTTTTTAGAGAATAGTTTAAAATATAATGGTTTCATAAATATTTTGGAATGATTTTTATTTTAAATCAACTTTCAAATAATGTAATTTTGAAAATGCTTTATGTTTTAAAAAGTATTTTAATTAAGTTTCAAAGAAAACTTCATATGTTTCAAAGGGTATTATAAAAGAAAATAATTTACAAAATGTTTTATGTTTTTTAAATTACTATTTCAAATTTTAATGTTTATTTTCTAGAAAGAAATATTTAAACAAATTTTCAAATATTTCTTTACAACTTTCCAATGTTATTTAAAAATAATGGAATTTTGTAAAGGTTTTTTGAAAGTGATTTTAAATGAAAGGATATTTTCCATAAGAAATAATTCATGTGATATTTTAAAATCATTCCCTATCTAATTTTACATCTATTGATATGTTTTATGATTTACTGGGTATATGATCTAAGGACACCATTATTTTCCATTCTTTGAATGGTTTATGTTTACAATGAATGTCTGTTTACAAAACCTATTTCTCTTATATTTTTTATACCATGATAAAATAATTATGAAACCTACCTATTTTCATAGGTTATTCTTTGATGAAACTATTATGAATCCTAACTCATTATCGCATGTTATGATGTGATTAAATGTTTATAATGCCCATTTTATTTCATGGGTTATCATACGATGAATGTTTATGATATTTTGGATCACATATGTTTGATTTAATTATGTGATGGATGGGTGAAATATCTTACAAAAATGAATTGGGAAAGGATTTATATATCTCATGAGATAGACATGGATGTAGTGGGAAGTTAACCTGGTATAGTAAGATAGGGATACCACTAGGGGTGGTGGTGTGTCCCACCGAGGAGGTGTTGACACCTATGCATGAAACTCATTACATGTTCACAATGTTATGTGTGAACTTAATTATATGTTCACCATGTCATTCATCGACCTAATTAAATATTCAAAATATTTTTTCTGAACCAGATTACATGTTGACAATGTTACGTGTGAACTTGAATATATGTTCCCAATGTTATTGGTGGACCTCGTTGCATGTTTATAATGTTATGTGAGGGTCTGATTTCATGTATTTAACTTAATGAGTGAACCTGTTTCTATTTACAAATGTTCAAAATGTTATAATCTATTTTTTATTACATAATTCTCTGTGTTATTTCAATTTTATTATCTAACTACTCAATTTCTTTGATTCACTTATGATTCTTGTCTAATTAACTACCAATCATTATTCCAAGATTCTTATTTACGATATTTTATATGCATAATGTGGTTTCATAATGTTATTCTCATGTTCTCATACCCTTATTCATATGAAATGGTTGTATATCTTCTTTTTTTACCATGATTGAAAATTTGAGATCTCGATTTCTTCTGTTTCAATCCTCTGAGTTCTGAGAAATTGTTTTTTGAAGGGTATTCTTTGGAAGAATATTAATGGGGGAAATATTTAAGAGAGATGTTGAATATTAATCACCTAGTTAGAAGGTTATGTTTCCAAATTTCCAATAGCACTAAACAATAATGGGATTTAGGAATTTGTGTATGTATTGTAATGAGTATTAATCAAAAAAGTTGTAAATAAATATTTTAAAATCTAGGTTATCTATACTTCTACACAATGTGTATCCCAATCACTTCATTTAAAAGCACTGCTGAAAGTGAACTATCCACATTATACAAAAAAAATAAACCAAATAATTTGTTCTCTATCTCACAAATATCCCCACAAATAATTTGAAAAAATTATACCTCATATCTATTAATTAAAATAAACAGACATTTATGAAAATTAGGTCATTCCCATAGAAAAGTATCTCTATTCACGAGAATAACACAATTCACCCAAATGAAAAAAAACAAAAAACAAAGAATACCATAATGAAGATAATGGGGTTTTATAGTTATCCACCTTAAATTATTTATATTCATTAAAATTCCCCAGACACAAAGTATCATTAAAAGTGAATTAAAATACTTACTCATCAATAATTCCCACTCCCAAATTAAATTTTTATCCCTTTAGTACGTCCAAATTACACATACTAATATAATTATTTTTTCATGCATTACCTTCTCTCAGTAATCAATAATTTGAACTGACTACTAGACCATAGTGATATTGGTTTCAAGATTGACATCCTATCATTCAATCACATGGGATGGATCTGATGGATACCTACAAATAGAGGAAACTAGAAACTTCATATGGATAGATTTCAAAAGAGATAATATATCCAACTAATATCCCACATTTAAGTGTTTTTATATGATCTCAAAGGTTCCCACAAACCTCAGTGCCATAATAACACACTTATCGTACTGCAAATTTCCCAAGAGAGGTGACATTATATTATTGACCTGACCATATTCCTAAATCTATCGTGGAAAATGATGAAAATTAAAATAATATTCTTAATGAATATATTCCATGATCAATATCTTCTAGATCAACTGCAACATATCCATCATCAGATAAAAAAATACATGGCCTAACTATGGAATTATCTCCAAACTCATCCTAATAGAATGAAGGTATACATGGGAAAACATAAAAATCCTTAAAGGGAGCTATTTTGATATAATGAAGATAAATATTCTTATAGGAAAATTTTATACAAGGTAAATGATTTTACCATAAACCACCTAAATCCCACTCATGAGCCCAGATAATATCCTCAAGAACATGTAAATCACTCTCTCTGTGTCCATAAATCAACAGATAATATTCCAGTCTCAGTTTCATCAGGGAACCTATATAATTTTGAAAAGTATTCCAAAAATAGATGTTAGCCTCTGGTTCATATCAGAAAAAATTGTAGAGGGAATCCCATGAATTCTCGGTGTATCTCATACAAAAAAGTCCCAAAGATGTTTCTCATTCATCATCTCCTCAAATAGGTGTAAATTTTTGGATTTCATGAGTTTTTCAATGATCATCCAAATATGAAACTTCCCACTAGGATTCTATGGTAAAAAATTGAATAAATCTATATAAATATCATCATCTTTTAATACCAGAATTGTTAAGGTATAAAAAACCAACATTTCACTAGTATTTTTCATTGATTGTGTTAAAAATAATACATTGCAATTCAAAATAAATAATCAACCAGCTCATTTTATGCCAATAATACCAACATCTCAAATCATGATAAATACTGGTTGTACTTGAGGGTATAGTCCAACAAGAACGGTGTCCATTCTCTATCAACTCCTTAATATCGTAAGAAGGAATAAACAACATGTTTAAAAAACATAAAGCACCACATGGAGTCCAAAACCACTCAACCAAGGTCTTCAACCATGAACGATTTTACAAAATATCTCTAACTTGGGGCCAGACATCTGGTAGAGCTAGACCCGCTCATCACATTTTCCATCAACAATACGATATAGAACCACCCACCATCGATTTCCATTACCACTCTTATACCTCCAAAAAATATAAAAAATATAAATCTTCCACTAATTTCATAACTAATTGAGTCAGTAATTTTATTCTTAACACATCAACAACAGCATTCCTCTTTCCTAGAGAATTAGTGACATAAAAAAATCCTGAATATACTCCACCCAATTTTGTTTTTACAAGTCCATAAAAAACTAAGTTAAAATATAAATTAGACTCTTATGATCATAATATTCCATAAAACATTCTCCAAAGAGTTAGTGGCATCATATTTTGAGTGCATAAATAACTACATCCAACTCAATATCATGTTTAGGGTAGTTCTTCTTATGTGGCAATAAAAGCCGAGAGCCATATGCTACGACATATCTCCCCTACACCAAGATACATCCCAAATTCATACTCAAGGCATCGTAGAAAACATCATAACCTAAAAATGGTTCTATAATAATAATAAATGGAGATGATATCATAGTAACCTTATAATCCTCAATGTATCTCTGACACTTTCCATTCCACTAAATAATTACTATATTTTAGGTAAAAAAGACTTCAATGATGCATGATTGTAGATGTTCTAAAAAACAACTTGTAATAAATAGTAAATACCAAGAACCATTATATCTCAAACCTATTTATGGTATTTAACATTAATCATTCAATCCATGCAGATAAGGAAGTTAAAGATATAAGGATCATGCACTACACCATATGGTCTATTATCATCACTCGATATGTAAGGCACTTAAAACATTTTTCCCCTCTTTATTAAAGGGATTGAAAGATACAAAAATAATTAAATAACATCCAAATGAAAATTGGAAACATCAAAAAACATTTACAATATAAACAAATTGGTATCATCTGAATAAATCAAAGATAAAAATATAGAAGAAGTAATAAACATTGTACATATAACAGTAGTTGGATCTACATCATATTCCTCTATCATGTTCTCCAACTCATAAAGATATCTATAATGAAATAATCAGTATGTTTTCATATCAATATGATCATACACCTTAGCCAAGGGATAATACCCACTACCCTTGGAAGTGTTGATATTATCCGGAAATCCCACGGGGAATGTGGATCCAACCTTACCACCCTAGGAAATCCTGTGAAAAAAATGTTCTAGATGGAAAAAATTTCCATAATGATGAGAATTATTAGAATATTATACACAATTGGTATTGGTATGAGGTTATCGTAAACGTTTATAGAATACAACATGCTGCTACTTAGATGATTCCCTTGAAACTAGACATGATGAAAACTAGCGACCTTTGCGCATCATTTTCTAGCCGGAAGATACACCCTAACTAACAACTATCCAAACTAAACCTCCCCCTTAACAATTTTTTCAATTTATTTTAGTATTTTCCAAAGATGAATTATCAAATACCTTTATAATGGAGAAAAGAAAAATGAGAATAATCATCAACTAAATATCATGCATGAGTCCCAACTCAATCCACTGAGCCTTTAGGCACTCATTAGTGACAGAAATTGTTGCCAAATGTAGCAATGTAGAAATATGTTTGGAATAATCTATAATGGTATTATACCCTTTCTCCCCTTTAATAAAATCTTGGGTATTCTATGTATGTAATTTATCATGGTAAAACTATAGATCGAATATTTTTTGTAAAAATTTCATGTAAGATCCTTGTTCAAGTTAGTTTTCAAAATATAGTCCCATATTCTCTTTCTCTGTCCATCATGTATATACATTGAAAATCCATCTTTATTTTCCATAAGAGTATTCATGTTATGGAAGACCCTATAAATAAAATCAATCCATTTTAAAGGTTACTATGGGACTTCATGACTAGAAAAGGTAGGTGGATGATACTTTTTAAATTATGATCCATGATACAATTATCATCCCTTGTTCTCAACACTTTCTTGACCCAAAGATAGAATTTTGTGGATTAATTTTTTTAGAAAATATGGATTTATTAGATGATTTCTATGTGTAAGTTATTTCATATATTCATCTCTTGGATTTGTAATAGATTTTATGGGAGGCATTCCATAAGAATAAAAATATAAAAATATAAATTAATCATGAGAAGAATACAAAATCATAAGACCAAATTCAGTTATATGTATCCAATATTTAAAAAAGTAATAATTTACATAAATATTAATTCTTCTAAAACATAATATTATTTAAAAATAGGGAATGTAAATATAAATATCTTCCCATAAAGTTCATTAAAATGACCACAAACACAAAGTCCCAAACATGTAATTTTTTTCCAACCACCCATGGTATGTTGGATTCAGTCACAAAAGTGAGTTGACCATACCCATTCCAACACTCAGTACCTAAATTAAAATGGACCTAAGTCTTAAATAAAAATGAAATATAACCAAACACAGTATGTGATAACACACATAAGGATGATCATCCCTATAATACAAATTTTTAACTAACTAACATGGGTAAACAACACCATTGACCTAATTCATCCATTACATGGTGAGGTATAACATAGATAATGAAAAAAGACTTTAATATTAAAAAAATACACAAAAAATGATGTAAGATATGGAAGAAATAGATTCAAAAATATCCAAACAATACAATTAATATTGTCTAAACTCGATATGTTTGAATTATTAAAGACCAACAAGCTACCATGTGACCAACCGTCACCTCAAAACCATCCTGATATGAAGGGAAAAAACACAATAAGAGAATTATAAAATCTATATGATGCACTTCCATTGACATTATTTTAATAAAATAAGATATAAAATTTTCTATAGGAAAAAGTGTGGAGTGAGCACAAAGCCTAGTTGGATGGAAAAAAAGAATTTAATCATGTTTTAATACTAATTATACAACAATTTTAATTTTTATAATGTGAACATTTTAAGAAAAAAAATTCATAAATCTAATAAGATTTTTAAATCATTGAATTTTTTCCATAAAATTATTTCTTATTAAAAAATCCAAGAGTATGAAAATAAGAAGTTATAAAACTGAAATATATATAGATACACCATATGGTAATTGATTAAACACATATCCACACAATAATCCATCATATGAATCCATGTGATACAACCTCATATGATAACATGTGAGCAAAAATCCCTGACAAAATCCACCATGTGATAAATAAACCATAAATTAAAAGAACTAAATATCAAACCCATGCCCATGGGAATATATAAAATGCATAAAAGAAAGCCTAAACGAGGAAATTTTTGGTACAAAAAAATATTGAGTCATGCCATTGTGAATAAATATCACTAAAGAAACCCTTAGTGGTTCCACAAAAAATAGGGATACCCATGTCCATTTCTTGATGTACAGAACTTCTCCAATGTTCTATATTTTCAAAATCTATTTTGAAATAATGGTTAAAATATATGAAAATTTTTAAAATCCATTCCAATCTTATTTGTTATTTAAAAACCCATTTCCTAATCAAAACTAGAATTCAAGAATTAAATTAAAAAATGGTGTGACAAAATCCATTTTTTGAGAAAAACATTTAAAAGAATACATCTTTCAAATAAATCCCTTGAAAACACAAATAAAATTAATTAAATTAAATAAAAAACTAAATTTTACAATAATGATAAAAAATTCATAGAATTTTCCCACTATATAGAATCACCTACATGAAGAAGAAAGCAAATATATTCGCCTTCAACAATGAAGATAAAAAAGCCACAGATCGACCATAGAAAGACAAATTATGATAATGAATAGAAAATGATTGATAGACTACACTAATAGATCATGATTTTGTAATAAAAATCAAGTGAAGGTTGTCACCAAAACCAATGTAAATGAAGAAGTGGAGACCACTTAGCTAGACAGATACACCACAACAATCATGATGATCGATCACAAAATAAGATATCTTAAAGGAGAAAGGATCCAAAAAAATTCAAGGGAGATACTAGGTCTTGAGAGGGATAGATGTGGAAAAATCAACAAGGTGTTAAGCATGAAACATGTTTAAAAATACAATACATGATAATTTCACATAGTGAATCCCTATAACATCCTGAAATACCACATATAAATGATATAGTGAAAAATAAATCACCTCAGAATAAATATAATCCAGATAGATAGTTCTATGTATTGTAAAGGATTAAAAGACTATATTTATTCACAACCTAAATGGGATTCATTGAATCTTCCCATATACTAATACCCAGTGGGTAACCATTTCACACCATGTAAAAACAATTTTGACAGTGAGTAACCCGGATTCTCCACAAAACCCAAATCAACGTCGATGTTCTACCAAAATGGGGGGAACCCCACAAATCCATTGACACAATTATACCAAGACTCCATTAATTAAAGAAAATGCATCCCCAAAATTTATTTAATTTTCCCAGAAAGGTCTCTACATTCTTTAGAAACATGTAACCCACCAAAGTAAAAAGGAAAAAAAGACATGGCATACGTGAAGGAAGATAATAGGGTGTTACAAAAGCCCTCTTTATATAAAGGGTTGATAAAAATTTCTCTTTGAAAGTGATAAATCTAAATATGAAGGTTAAATGAAATAATAAAATATATTATGATTATAAATAGGATTAAATTTTTTGGATGTGGAAATATGAACATTTAATATAATTGTAATGCCCAAATATTAATATTGAGTGATAGATAACATGTTCAGGATAAATTTGACCACCAAGAAAACATAAACTTACGATGAGTGAAATTTTTATTGATTCATTAAAAATGAGAGTTATATGTAGACATTTTTTCGCCAAGATTCTATTATAATGTTGCGTGAATTTTTTTACTTTCAAGATATTGAACACAAAAAAATATACACACTTGAATTGTTTCAATTTTTTAAGCTTAATTTCATCCATTGGTTGTAAGACAATAAATTTCCCCATTATCTCCTTCCAATATAAAGATGAATTTTGAATTCTTTAAGATAAAATGGATCATAATATCCCTAAAATAATTATACGGTATTCCCCAAATATCTAGTGTGCATCAAAATGAAAATGGATAGAAGATGTTATCCAATATGGATAAATCTTCATATGATTAAATAATAGATTAATATCCATAACCACATCCATTGTTCAATTAAAACCTTTACAAAACTGGTCAATATTATTACCCTTCCAAAATTAATAATTTTATAATTAAGTTAACTAAATTTAAAAAATAATATTTACATGAATACCAATAAATATAAAAATCTATATATAAAATTTCACATACCAAATATCTAAACAACATGGTCATATAATTTCCTGAAACATGGTAAAAATAATAATTACCAAAAATATCTATATAAACATAAAGGATTTCAAATTCATTGAGAAAAACCATAGATTATTGAATATAATCTACAAATACAAAAATGATACAAAGTACATCAATGATAACATGGAACACTTTTCCTAAAAAAATAACCAGTTCCAAGGTCATCAAAAATAATAAAATTTATTTTACATATATCAATCATTTCATTATCCAATCAAAAATCCATTTTCTTATGTTTAGAAATAAATTGTGGCTTATCATTCCCTTAATCATTTGTTTTCTATAAAATATCAACATGAAATTAATTCCCTCTTTTAGTTCCTATAAACCATTCTACATAATACTTCAAATTAGTAATGAAAAATATCTATAGAGTAATAATTATATTTTTGTAACACTTGACATAGGAGCTATTGAACGGTTCCCCAAATGGTGGTTTAGATTCCATCCATTGCACTTCTCTGTATTCTAGAGGCTTTTGACTAGTAACGAGTGTATTAGGAGGTACCATGGGGAGACTATTCCATCATTATTATAGTGTTGTAAAGTGGTATAATAAAAATTATAATTAGAAGATGTATATAAATAACTGGAAGAAGATAGTGATCTAGTAGACTGTAATAATAAATAACCACAAGTAGTCATGTAAATTATGATGATCATGTAATTTCCATATATATAATGAAAATAGGTATACATGCATCTGATATAATACATGTATCAATATACCAAAAAACCAAAAAGGATGTATCCTAGTGATCATCATGAGAATAAATCTGTCATATTCACCCCAGCTCCTATAAACTACAACACCAATAATTCTATGGGTGATTTCCAAATTCCATACATAAATCCATGATATCTTTTTGGGTACCCAATGGAGGCCTAAACATGGTTTGAGATAACACTATATTGGCTACCACTAACTGTGTATATAACAAATATACTCTATTCATAGCAAGATATAGAAGTTTGTGGTATATAAAAGGTATAATGTTAGTACAAGTAAATTTTCCAAGTAAAATGTGAAAAATGTAATGTAATACTGTCTGTGCTGTCAATAATAAAAAATTTCACATAATAAGGGCCAACTGTTGAAAAATACAACAGAATCATGGGAAAACTGTAAAGAAAGATAAATAAACCACACTGTCAATTCCATATAATCAGAGCACCAAAATAATCCACATCAACGTATTCCACGAAATCTAGGATATCCCACCTATCACAACCACACTATATAATAAATTGTCTCACATAATCCATGGTCACATAGTATAACTAATATATAATTTCCATGATGTGAAATCAAAAGTTTCAAACCAAGAATGGATGGATCCAAGGTATGGATTACCAAGGAATCCACATCGAGTCCTAGAATCGTCTCGATGGAAACTACATAATGACTTGGATAGAGTCTAAGGAGTATGTCAATGGGCCATTTCCAACATGAGACCAAGAAATAGGGATCTAAAGGGTCGTAAAGCCCCTATAAATCTATGGAATCGTGATCAATATATTAGATAGCTCTAAGTAATCCACTACATTAATCATTACCCATATAGTATAAATTTAAATGGAGTCTTATAGAATTAGGATCCAAGTTATACCAACCAGGAAATTTACTACCATAATAAATTTACCAATCTATTAATTCATTAATTTAAATTCATTCAAATTCCATGAGTACATACAAATAATTTCCACAATTTCCATTCAATAAATTAAATCAATTGACCTCTTGTTATCACACGGAAAAAATGTGTCAAATATTTCATAATCCTTCAATCAAATTCCCATTAATTTATAATGTATCCCACCAACATGGCATGCACCATCACATTGATTGGGGTTGTATAATGTAAAAAAGATAAAAGGAACACCACATGGGTAGACTAGGTTCGGTATAATAACCTCCAACCATCACAATGGTACTAATGGGAAACCTAAATAGGCTCAAATTCATTTAATCAAAAAATTAAATTCATTTTAGGGGTAAAAATGGAATGAATTGTATGTGACAGAACCATAATCGGGCATATAATTCACCAAACCACGAGGGAAAGTTATATAACACCTACTATATACACGTGGTAGAACACTCATCCAGAATCGACCCTTGATTTATTACAGATTGAGAGAAAAATGATGAATAGAAAAATACCCTAGAAAAGTGAATATTATCTTACACAAAAATAATTTCACTGATAGTAATGTAAAATAGGAATGAAACAATATGAATGAAGAAATTATTATGAGGAACCAATGAAACCGACATCGGAGGAAATGGAGTCTAAATTGAAAAATGACCCAAAGCCTATGTTTAGGCTTCCAAGGGTGATTCCAATAGAGATATGGGAGGAGGGTGAGGTTGTGTAAAAAAATAGAGGTATATGCCTCTTATTTTAAAATTTTTACTTGGGAATTTGTGGATTGTGATAATGCTTTACACATCAAGAAAAGATCAGGGAAATACCCCAGGTAAAAACCCATTGCACATCATGAATTTACATTCCAAAGAAATTACAAGTAATGTGTTGAATATATTAAATGTATTATAAATACACATCTTGAAATTATACTATAATAAATTTAAAACCCACCTACCTATTCCTTATAAAAAAAACAACTGACCCAATGTCAGACTTCGGGTATAAGACACAATGATAATAGAAAATAGATTTTTTCTTAAAATAAAGGATATGTAACTCATATAAAACCTATTTATCTTATAATATTCTACCTTAAATCAATTCATCCCCAAATTTCCCTTCCACAGGAGGTCATGAATTATATGAGAATAACTCTGCCCACTGATCATATACATCATAATCTCACTTTTATGTATAATCTTATAAATGATAATGCTTATATTGGACCTTTTTTAGATGAAGGGACTAGCCTCGGAGAGAGTTTGTACTCCAGTAAATATTACATATATAATTATCCGTGAAGCAAGCATCTACATATAGCTCATTGTTATCTGGTTGTAGAGTGTGTGATGTTTATGAGTGATAACAACACAACTGAGATACAAAAAATATGTTCTGTCTTTCTAGGTACCTCTTGGGTAACTATAGTCGATTATCTATAGTCCTTACTCTTTCCAGAATCTCGAACAACACAAAATCTCATTTTCATGGAATACCATGTCTTATAATATAAAAACCCTATCCTCTTACAAATATCATTATATTATTTTAAGCATAATAAAGCATCATATTACAAGCCAATGATCGTAATGTTTTGTGTCTTGAAAGACTAGGTACATAAAACTAAAAACATGGGACTAAATAAAATATTTAATTATTTAACGTTGATAAAGAGATCCTAACATCCACTGTTCTTATACATATTCATAGTATAACCTATTGATAACATGAACACAATGATGATCTAAAAATCACATAAAGGGAATAAACATAAGAAGAAAGCTTTAGCACATGGGCTAGAAAGAATTACATAATGATAAAAAAAGAATGGTACATTTGGAATCATAACATATAAACATAGGATAAAATAAACATGTATTCATAGTAATTTTAAAGAAACATAAAACAAGAAATTATAATTAGTCAATGATTGTTTCACATAGAGGATCCCAAGTTAAGGTTAATCACCAAGACCGTTTCACATGGTAGCATGACTAAAGTCTAACTTCCAAGACCATTCCACATAACAACTCATGAGGCTAAACTTTATCCAATTAATTATAGTACTATCTTGGGAGTCCCATCATAAAATGTTCATGAATATTATTTTCTCATATATTTTAATACATAATCAATCATACATAAATATTAGTGTTTCCCATTGTAATAATTGAGTATCATAATCATGTCACAAACAATAACAAATGGGGGTATCATGAAAATGTCCATGAAGGAATGGAATTAGATAATTCATGGAAAATAATAGTTTATATAATTATTGTATCATGAAATGTGATCTCCACTTTAAGTAATAACATGTAAAAAGAGTATACAAGAAACATTATAATTAAATCATTTCAATGATGTTAAAGGAAAATCTCATTAGCTGTTTAAAATATAGAAGAGAATAATCATTATTATAAAAAAATAAGTGAAACAATAATGTTTTAACAACAATTTTGTTTAAAAAAATATTGTGGATTAAAAATAGATCATATAGTGAAAATAAAAATGCGTAAGAATTGGGGAACTTCCCGTAAAAGGGATTTCGTATCAGGAAGTACTGATGAGGGAACAACTTAAAAACATGTATATCCCTAAAATATAATGATGATAGACATTGATAAAAGATTTTGGAGCATGTAAAAAATATATATAATATGTTCATAAAAATTACACATAAGTTTATTTGGGTAAAAATAAAGATAGAGCAACTCGAAGGAATCATGGAGGTTCGGGTAGAATCTCATACCTTATGTACGATGGTGACATCCACTTGATCTTAATGTCATAGATAACAAAATTACATTAATTGATTAGTATTTAAACAACATATTATTCATGTAATTGATTTATAATATCCTTATTATTATCATTCATGACATTTTTGAGGGGTCAAGTGGTTCAATTTCATTATTTGGGAGCATTTGTTTCCTTGGGTTTTGAAGGGTGTTAGAGGTCTTCACAGCCCTCAAAATTACATTTATTACTCCTACACTAGCACAGTGGTGCAGGGTCGAACCACAGAGAGGGCAGACGAGTGATTTTTAAGGTTTTAAAACTAAAACCTCACTGTTGTCAGCAGTAAGGGATGCATCTTTTTACTTTTTATAATTTTTTTATTTTATTGATTATATGGAAACAGGATGAGGAAACTAGATTTTCTAACAATGAAACTAAAGTTATAATAAGAACTGCTAAACTTAGAGTAATACAGTATACTAGTATAAAGCAGCAAGACAAAGAAGCGAGATCAGCTAAGTACTCAAAGGAATTATAAAATATTGGTTCAAATGGATGATCTCCCCATATCTCACAATCAAATTACACTTCAAGAAAATCTGAAGAATTTCCCTCTCCAGGAAACTCAACAGGAAGATGACTATGTATTGGAGTTTTCCACACCAAAACTCAACCAAACTGCTATGAAGTTTTAAAAGGTTGCTTTTGGAAATAAACTCACCATAAATCTCCAAAGTTAATGACATTTAAGATCTGAAAAATGCATTCAAAAAAAACCTCGCCAGTTGAAATTGAATAATGAAATTGAAAAAGAAATTGAAGTGTGAACGATCAAAGATTGTAAACAGAATCAATCTCGCCAAATGAATCTAATTTCGTAAAAAGATAAGCATATGAAGATTTAACTATCATAACCAGAAGGTTTTAAAACTCCCGTGTTTAGAAGGTTCAATCTATGATCATATTGATTCAAGAAGTGTAAAACATCCAAGAATAGAGCACAAATATTAAGGACATATTGAAGATGTACTCCCCAAGTACTACTCTGAACTTGGGCTCCTTGGTCTCATGCTCGTCTCCAGTGCTTCTCTCGGGAGTCTGCACTCTCGAATTGGTGTTGTCGTGGAATGTCGAATGAGATTAGCCGAGAGTTTTTTTCTAAAGAATGATGCTTGCTCTGCTTAAGTAACTACTGTCATATGGTACATGTCACTGTCACATCTTCCAGCGACTTCCAGAGTTCTTCACCCACGCACTGGACACGTGCGCTTAACCCGCGACAGACACATCGCAATAGAATTTCTCATATAACTAACTCCAGGTGAGTTAGTTAAGTGAATCTAGACGTAAACTTGAACCTTAAATGAACCCGACATGAAAAATAGAATAAATAAATGGAAGCGCAAAGGAAGAAAGTTAGTTAATTTTTAAGTCAAGAGTTATTTTTATAAGGTTTATAGAAATTGATTGATACTTACTTTTTATATTATATAAAATTATTCATTTAATAATACTAAGATGATACATATATTATTAAAAAGTTATTAATTTTATCCACATTAAACTAAGTTAAAAAAAACACAAATAAATAAATAATTAAGATAATATTTTATATTGTATTAATAATTTAATTATTACTATAAAAGAAATTAAATTTTAAGTTAATTAATTATTTAGTTAATTTTTAATTGAGTAATTAAAATTATTACTTATGTTTTAAATATATTTAAACTAGAAAGTATGTTTTATAATTTATTTATAATTATTATTAATTCTAAATTTATACTATTATTAATTTATTATTTTCATTTATTATTAAATTAGTTTAACATTTTAATTTATAATTTATCTATAAAAATTTTAATTGTTTTAAAACTTAACTTTTATAAATTAAATTATGTTAATTTGACTTAGTAAAGTTAACTTTAATAAAAGTTAACTTTATTTTAATTTTATTTTTACTTTAGCTTTTGATTTCTTTTTTTTCTTTTGACTTAACTTTTATTATATTATTTTAAGTTTTTATTTAGTTGTCTTCTTCCCTCCTCCCCAAATCAGCGCACAACAGGGAGGAGGTTTTATTCTTCCATGGAACCAGCGGCTCTGGTCTGAGCTCCCCCTCCCGCGACAGCGTAAGCAGAGTGACTCCACTCCAGCAGTAGCTCTAGGTCTTCTTCTTCGGTTCCTAGTGCGGCGCATAGGGTAGGGCGACATCCTGGCTTCAGCAACGGCACGACATCATCATCCCAGCGGCAGTGGCTTCAGCTCTCATGGGTGGTGAAACCTCCTGATCACGGCCTCCTCATCTCCAATAGTGCACAGCAGCGGTGCACATGGAAACTCCCGATGGCGGACAACAGTGGCTTCCCCTCTGCCTTCAACCGGCGTGACTAATCCCCCCAGCGGCGATGGCTCCCTTGCAGCGGCGAGTGTGGTTCTTGGGATGGGAAAACGCAGGAGGGGTGATATGGAGAGATGTAGTGCGGGGGTTGTATATCAGTGAGAAGAGAAAAAAATATTCTATCAGTGAGCTAGAAATCTAGGTAACGGTGAGGTGAAAAAGGGGTGCGCGGAGTATAATGGTGAGGTGAAAAATAAGTGGATAACGGTGAGGTATAACTCACCGATAGAGTTCAACAAAACGGTGAGGAAAATTTATAAAAATTTTGTAACGTTGAGGTATGAAGAGGGGTAACGGTAAGGTAATGAAAACTGGGTAACGGTGAGGAAATACGGCCAAGGTCACCGATAGAATAAAATAGATAGTCATCGGTATATTAAAGGCATAAGGTCATCGTTACCAATAAATAGAAGCCTACCGTTACACGATAAAAATAAAATCTCACCGGTACTGCAAAGAGTTACCGTTAAAAATAAAATAAAAAGTTACCGCTACGGTGAAATAAAGAGGAGCAGGCGCGCGTGTCACCGATTGAATAAAATAGATAGTCACCAGTATATTAAAATGAGGGTTACCGGTATGAATGAGATTAAAGAACTCACGGTGACCTTGGAAAATTTAAAACGCATGGATTAAACTTAAAATTAAAACTCAAAATAAACTAAATAAATGATTAAAAATAATTAATTAAAGAGAAAAATAAACACCATTAATTTAAAACAAGATTTTTATTAAATATAAAAACGGTGGAATTATAATAAAAAGTATTAGTTGATAACAATTAAATTAATAAACTTGATAATTGATAAGCTAATATAATAAAAGAGTTTAATAACTATATAAATTAATTAATTTCAAGGTAGTGGCGAATGATAAAGTTAGCATCAGTGACCCAAATAAGTCACCGCAAGCAATAGTCTACCTCACCGGTAGAATTAAATCAGAATTTGTTAAATTAATAAATAATCAGCATACATAAAATAATATAATTATTGCTTAATAACTCTTAATTAATTAATTAATTAACTAATTGAACACATAAATTTATTAAGCGAACTATTAAATTAAATTAAAAACACAAATTATTTATTAAATGAGTAGCAGGTGATTAAGCACATAAAATAATAAAATTAACCTATTCTAATGTAACTTAATAGAAAGATTAATTAATAAAATAAAGTCTAAGTTAATTAATTAGAATTATTTTGATTAAATAATTGTTTAAATAGATATTAACTATTATAAAGTTAAGCAGATTCATAATAAACCAAACTAAAAACTCACCGCTAAAAGGCTCACCGGTAGAATTCAAAGGCTACTGTTAGTAAAAAAAGGGTAACGGTGACAAAGGTCACCGTTAGCATCAAAGTTTACTGATAGAATTATATTAGTTAGGTGACTAAGGTCACCGTTAGCGCAAAATTGGTAGCGGTAACCTGACTAACGTTAATCTGGTTACCGATATCCAACAATTTAGAATTAAAAAGTAAATTATTTAACAAATTAATTAATTAATAAAAATGAAAATTTTATATTAAATGAACAGATTAAAATTTATTATAATAATTGATACTTAGTTATATTAAAAATAAAGAAAGAATAAATTTATTATCTTAAAGACTAAACTTACACAAATTATTATAAAAAATGTATATTTAACAAATTTAATTATAAAAATACAAAAGTTCATTTATTTATTAAAAATTGTTAAAATAATTAAATAAATTGTATAAAAATTAATAAAAATATGTGTCAAACTGAGTAAAAATAATGCCACATCAGGTTTCATGATTGGTTTCCTTATATACATATGAGGATAAACATATAAAATGAGAAAATTGAACATAATTGGAGTTATATGGTATTTTTGAAAATATAGAATATTACATGGTTATAAAATTATTTTGGTTAGTTAGAGTAAAGATGAATTATTATATAAAAAGATAATGATAAGAGTTTTTGTTAATTGACTGTTTTTTATCACAACAAACACATTTTTCATTATAAATTGATATAATATGTAAATAATATTCCAGAAGATTACATTAGACAGAATACATATATTATTGTTTAGTTTAACAATAAACATGGTTTCATGACAATAATTGAATATGGTTAAATAAATTAAAAACCCATCGTCCTTGAATTCGATGAATTAACACATTTCAGATAGTGTTTTCATTTATTGTATAAAAGGAGGGGAAATGATTGATTATGAAGAATTATTCCATAAGAATAAAAATATTCTAGTAAATGTAAGGTATTGGAGTTATCACAATATTTAGATGAGTAGAGGTGAGGATAATAATGAAAACAAAGGAACACGAAGAAAAAATAAAAAAAAAGAAAATAGGAATTTACCTCTTGAATATATCTTCCTTGATATCCTCTTTAGTTTATTGGTTTTTGTATTATTTGAAACAAAGAGATTTTAGACATAGTATTGGGGATTAGGTATATATTTTATCTAAATATGGACCAGAAAAAAAGTCTTGAGAGGCGTGAGGAGAGGAGGTAAAGAGGGGCGGTATTTATACTGGAGAGGGGAGGGGTTTCCCATTATTCTAATAATTAGTTTAATATTTTTTATCAAGACTAATAATTTTCTTTATTACTTTGAAAAAAAATAGAGCATGTGACTTTGAACCAATTTCCATCTACATCATCCATGACTCCGACATGGTGCATAAATTCATTTATTTAGCATTTATAAAAAATTATCATATTTTAGTATACACAAAAAAATTAAGTATTTTAGAAAAATCCAAAAAACTAACCCAATTTTTTTCAACATATAGAATTAAAAAATGAACTCTATTTTATGAAAATAATTTTCTAAATATGATAGATTTAATTTTTAATTAAAATCATAATTTACATGAAAATTTTAAATTTTAGAATTAAATCATTTTTTCAAAGACTTTGAAAAATTAATTATGGTATTTTAAAAAAATATTATGATCATAAGTCATAAAAATAATTATTTATTAATATATTTTATGAAAATAAATTTTCTTTTAAAATATTAAATTATTAATAAAACTGTTATTTAAAATACATGGCTGACAAAAATATCAACACTTAAATAATATTTTTTAAAATATTTACTTACTTATACTATAATATAATTATATCATATTTTAACTTATATGATGGTTAAGTTTTATTTATACATTCATTAGTGAGGTTACTATTCAATTGGATGGTTTACTATTTATAAGGGTCACATTACCATTCTAATGGCCAAGTTACTATTTCATCGGTATATATTCCTTAACATCTAGAGATACCTTTTATTTGACTCATTATTCAATTGTATTGTTCGTATTGTGTTCAATATTGAATATTATATGATTATACTATAATAAATAATTATAATAAGGAAAATTCATTGATAAAACATTATGTCATTACATTTTTCACCACTTAAGAAATTTCACCCTCAAAATTTCATTTTACATTCTAAGCTGAAAATAATTGTGGCTACTTTTCCTTTGTTTCTTCCTCTAGTTCCCATGTTACCTCTTCATACATACGGTTCCACTATAGTACTTTGACTAGATGAGTAGTCCAGTTATGTAGAACATTATTTCTACGATCTAATGTCTTTACTGGTCATTCCTTGTACGAAAGAACATTCTCCAATTGTACCACCTCTAAAGATAGTACATGTGAAGGATGTGGTATATATTTCCATAAGATGGATACATGCAAGACATCATGTACTTTAGACATGGTAGGTGGATTTTCTAGTTTATAGGCCACATCTCTAATATGATCAAGAATCTTGAATGGGAAGACATACCTAGGTCTTATCTTTCATTCCATCCAAAGTCTCTTTACCATATTCCTTGGAGATATGTGGAGGAATACCATGTATCCATCATTAAACTCAACTTCTGTTCGTTGATTATATGAATAGAACCGTTTTCAACATTGGGCTACCTTGAAGATCTTCTATATGGTTTTCACTGTATCTAAAATTTATTATACCATTTTAGGTCCGAACAACTTACACTCCCTGACTTCATCCCCAAACACTGGTTTTCCGCACCTTTTCCCATAAAGGGCTTCCTATTGTTCCATTCAGATAATGGAGTGGAAACAATTATTAAAAGAGAATTTAACCAGTGTAAGAAGTTTTCCTCACCTTCCTTTTAAGTCCATACAACATGTTCTCAACATATCTTCCAATGTATGAATAGATCACTCAGATTAGCCATCAGTTTAAGGTTGATAGGCCATGTTTAAAGTTTAACTCAGTTCTTAGAGAAAGTTGGAGACATTACCAAAACATCGATGTGAATCTTGGATCTCAATATGATACAATATAAAGTGGTAATCCATGTATCCTTACCTCATATTTGATATATATTCATTCAATTTTATCCAATAAGAATTCATCCCGATTTTCAATAAATGAGATGCCTTTGTAAGATGATCCATAATGTCCAATATAGCATTATTTACTTTAGATATCCTTGGAAGTATTGTGAAAAATTACATGGTGATGTTCTCCCACTTTCATGTTGGTATGGGTAGTGGTTGCATCATCCCATTAGATTTTTTTCTTTCATCATTTACTTGTGGAAATAGCAGTCACTTTGATGTATATTCCTAAATCTAATTCTCCATATTGTCCCACTAAAAGTTCTCTCAGAGATCTCGATACATATTTATGCTCCATGGGTGAATAGAGAAGGTTGAGCTATGTGTGTCATTCATAACATCCTTCTTTATCTCTATATCATATGGTATACATTATCATGAACCAAATCCTATGAAACCATTCTTGTCAATATTGAACATAGAGGATTTCCTGTTTCAGATAGCTTCCACCCTTTTCAGAATTTCCACATCATTTCTTTGAGAATACATTATTTTCTCCATGAGGGATGGTTGAGAAATAATTTGAGAAAAGATTTATGACGTTTCTCTCTAAGTTATTACCATCTATATCCTTTGAAAATCTAAGAATGTTGGATCCTTTTCAATTCTCCTCATTGATTAAGATAGAAGATCTTTTCAACTTAAAGCATATTCCTTCTTATTTTACTTACTGAGATGGTAGTAGATTGAGCTATCATAATACTTAGTGATATCCAACAATATTCATTATTGAATATTAATATGTTTCTATGTGAATATATATTTTAGAGTTTTGTGATCAGTATATATCTCACACTTCTCCCCATAGAGATAATGCTGCCAGATTTTCAATGAAAAGATCACCTCTGAAAACTCTAGATCATGCATGGGATAATTTTTCACATAGATTTTTAGATTACATGAGGTGTTGGATATCACTTTATCATCATTCATCAACACATATTATAATAACTTATTTGAAGCATCATTGTATACCACCAAGAGTTCTCCACTTGTCAGGTGTGTGAGTACTAGCACAGTGATAATCCTCTTATTGAGCTCTATAAATCATTCCTTGGATTCTTGAATCCAGATGAACTTCACTTCCTTCTATATCATATTGGTCATTGGGTTTGAAAATTGTGATAAGTTCTTCAAAAATCTTCGACAATACCTAGATAGACCAAGAAATCGGCGGATTTCATTACAGATGTTGTCCTCGGACACTCTTCAATTGCCTTTTTCTTGGAAGGGCCCATAGATATTCCTTTTATAGTGATTACACACCACAATAATGATACTTAGACCATACATAACTCACATTTATTATAAATTTCATAAATTTTCTCCCTTTTCAAAGTCATCAGTAGAGTATTCAAATGCCCCACATGTTCCTCATTTACCATGGAGTAAATTAGAATATAATTGATAAAGACAACCATAAATTTGTGGAGGTAAAACTTAAAGAATATTTTCATTAAACCAATAAATATTGTTGGAGAATTGCTATGTCTAAAGGGCATAACTATGACCTCATAGTGACTATACCTCATTCGAAGAGAATATTGGGGAATATATTCCTTCCTCGCATTTAATTGCTGATATCCTGACCAAAGGTCCACCAATGAAAAATAACTGGCCCTATATAGCTGATCAAACAATTCATCTATTTGAGGCAAGGGATAATTGTGAATTATCATGATTTTATTGAGATCATGATAGTCAATGAAGAGGCACATTGATCCATCATTATTTCTAAAAAAGAGGACTGGTGCACCCCATGGTGAAGCACTCAATAATATAAAACCCTTATCTAGATCCTCATGTAATTGCTTCTTCAGCTCTACCAGCTCAACTGTGGCCATATTATAAGGTGCCTTTGATATAGGTAGGGATACAAAAATATGTTCAATTAAGAACTCAACCACTCGATCAGGAGGAAAACTAGGAAATTCATCATGGAATACATCAGTGTAGTCCATCACGATGGGAATATCATTGAGATGTATCATCTCCTTTGTCTAAATCATCAAGATATACTTTATTAAAAGGAAACATTATCCAAACTTGGGATGATGACTCTGAAGAAGATTCAACCTCCCTTTAAACTTGTACAAAATTGGATGATACTTTGGGATGTGAAGAGTGATGTCCCTTTCATGATAGTTAATGTTGGATTTTTATAAGGATATCCAATCCATGCCAAAAATAAAATCAAACTCTACCAGAGGAAGCATAGAATGATTTTATGGGAGGTTCATTCCATAAAGATTTACCATGGTGGAGTTATTGACCTTGGATGCAATAATTTCCCCATTCTCTTTTCTCACAGATAACTCAACCTCCAATTTTTAAGGTCGGGTTTGAATAGTTCAAAAATCCATGAAAGATATGAAAGAATGAGTAGAACCATAATCAAAAAGTATGTTCTTTATTTTTTAATGAATAACAAGAATACCTATTTCCATATCGTTGTCTGGATCCACCTCAATAGTAGTGATATCACAATCCCTTCATTATTTTCATGGAGGTTGTTATTGATTTCTTCTGAAAACCCATGGTTTAGAGAAATTATTCACCAAATTTACAAGCTCTTTATAATTTCATCATTTCACTATAAGCTGAGTGTAGATATGAACCTTCATTTATTCATTCACATTAGTGGGATTCTTCATATCCCTCCTATAGTTATTTTCCAGATGTCTCATTCTTCTACATTTTTAGCAATTACTGGTTCCTTTTTTACAGTTCCTAGTATGGTTCATCCAAAAATTATGACACGTAGGATATTCAATCTTTTTTAATTCATGAGATTTATTTTCCTAACTACCCATATTAAACTCTATTTTCTGATTTTTCCACCATGCCCATGAAACCATTGATAGTTTCTAATATCCATTTCAACCTTGAGGGAAAAACGTAAAATCTCTTCAAAAATATTGAGGTCTTGAATCACCATCATAATTCATAGAATTATATTTATTTCCCAAAATAAGATATCCACCTTTATTTCAGTGTTAATGAAAAATTTAGAGCTGTATCTTACATGCCATGTGACTTTTTCTTCATACGCCTCAATAGGATCATATTCTTCCAACTTATGTCTGAGGAACTATCTTTAAATCTTGAGATGGAGGGTTTAGGGAAAATATTTATTGAAAAACAATTTCTAAAATTCCTCCAAATCCATAGAATAAATCTCCTCCTAGGACTTCTTATTCTTGACTTGTGTCAACAACTGATGAGATTCCCCATAAAAATGATAGACCACTAGTAAAAATTTCTATTCTTATGAGCACTAGATGATATAAAATATCTTTTCATAGGAATTAATCCACCATTCTTTGGGGAGAGGATCAGAAGATCCACTAAATATGGGAGGAATTTTCCATATGAATAATTCTATGGAAACCTGTTGTTTCCTTAGAGAATGAGGGTGTTCCACATGATTCAAGTTATTATTCATAACTTCAGATAGTTGATAAAGTACTTTCATAATGTTTTGAGCACCCATTCCCATTATATTAAGAATATTAGTAATAAAAATGTCAAATTTCCTATCACATTTACGATTATAACATATTCTTCTATTTCTCGCCATTAACTAATAAAAAGAAAATATAATTATAGGGATTTAATAATTAGCTAATAATAATAAAAAGGAATCCTTAAACATAAAAGTACAAACACTTAAAGTAAATGTATATCCTAACTCGTGATTCCCATGGTTTCAATCTTGGTTTCCAATGATCTATTTCCTCAAATTTATTCTTATAGGATTTTTTGTTCCCTTAATAATGGTTTCTACTAAGATTATGAATATACCAAAGTATATCTCCATGGAGTATCAAACAAAAAGTGTCGTAAATCCCGTTTTTATGCACCAGTTCTTTTTCAAGTCAATATTAAAGCTGTGTTTTTAGGTTTTATCCCTAGATACATTTATTCTAGAGCCACATACTCTTATTAACATCAATATAGTGATGTATTTTCTTAATAGATCATATAATATATACACACAAAAATTTAAGGATGTTTTATTATACTTGGTCTCATCCCTAAAGTTCTTAATGATGTTATGTTTTTTTAATCTCTAAAAATAACTAGACCATCCTCTAATATGAACTATAGAAACCCTATCCACTTACACATATCATTACAAGATTTAAATAATAATAATGAATCATATTACAAGCCAAGTATCATAATGTCCAGTGTATTAGAAGGCTAGGTACATAAAACTAAAAACATTGGATTGAATAAAATGTTTAATTATTTAATATTAATAAAGAGATCCTAACTTTTATTATGCTCATATAACTACATAATATATCCTTAGTATAATATAAACAATGTTATGAGATAAAAATACCAATAAGGTAATGTACATAAGCATAAAGAATTATCACATGGGTAAGAAGGGATGACATAATGATATAAAAAGGAAAGGAATATATAGAATCATAACATATAAACATGGGATCATATAAATATTTAGTCATAGTAATGTGGCCACAATATAAAACATTAATTTAGCATGATTCAAGGATATTTTTACATAGAAATCACAAATAATGGTTAACCACCAAGACCATTGAACATGGTAGCACAAGTCAAGGCTAACCGCCAAGACTATTGCACATAACATCTCATGAGACTCAACTTTACCCAATAAATTGGAGTGTTGTCTGGGTGATCCCATCATAAAATGTTCATGAATATTCTTTCCATATGTAGATTCATACATAATCAATCATACATAAACATAAGGTTTACCCTTAGTAAGAATTGAGTATTGCAGTCATGTCACAAAGCATAACAAATAGGAGTACCACAAAAATTTCCTTGAATTAAAGGAATTAGATCATGCATGGAAAATAATAGCTTATAATATCCACATATATTGAAAATTGATGTAAATTTGAAGTAATAATGGGTAAAAATAGTACCAAATAATATTTATAATTAAAACATTTTAGTGCAGTTAAATGAAAATATCAAAGGTTATTTAAAACATAAAATGGAGTAATGTTTTATATATACCATGAAGTGAACCAATAAGGATTTCATAATAAAGAAAAATATTTTCTCAAAATAGTTTTGTATTATAAAAATATTATATATTGTACTAGAAAATGGGTAAGAATTTGTGAGGTTCCCTTAAATGGGTTTTCATATTAGGAAGTATTGAAGAGGGAACCACTTATAAACATGTATACCCCTAAAAGAGAATCATGAATCAAAATTGATACATGATTTTGGAGCATGTAAATAGAATTTAAAATATGTACATAAAAATAATAGATTACTTCATTTTGGTAAAAATAAATATAGAGAAACCTGAAAAATAATAGAGGTTCGGGAATAATCCCTTACATGAAGTATGATGGTGTCCTTCAATTTATCTTAATGTCGTGGATAACCAAATTATATTAATTAAATATTATTTATATAATTTAATATTCATTTAATTGATTTATTATATTCTTAACAAGTTCATTCATGATATTTTTTATGGGTTAAGTGGTTAAATTTTATGTTTTGGGGAAGTTTGTTTCATTGTTCTTCATGATTGGTTTACTTATATACATGTGTGGAAAAACATGTAAGATGAGAATGGATGTAAAGATTCATAGATATATGTTATTTTTGACATACATAATATTAAACTGTTATAAAATTTATTTGGTTAGTTGGAGTGAAGATGAATCATTGAATAAAATGTTAATGATAACCATTTTGGTTAACTGAAGGTTTTTAATCACAACAAAATAATTTTTCTTTATAAATTAATATCATGTGTAAAAAGACTCTAGAACCCTAAAATAGAAATAATACATATAATATGGTATATTTAAACCATAAAAATGGTTTCATGACAAAAATTGAAGACGGTAAAAGAAATTGAAAACCTATCATCCTTGAATGTGATGAATTAACACATCCCATATGGTGTTTCTATTTCTAATATAAAAGGAGGGGAAAACGATATGCTGATGAATTATTCCATTATAATAAAAATATTAATCTAAATTTATTTTATTCAAGTTATCAAACTACTTGGATGTGGATAGGTGAGGATAGAAAGGAAAACCAAGTAACATTAAAAGAAAATAAAATAAAATAAAAGATGAATACTTCTCTTGAATATATATTCTTTAAGAGAATCTTTAGGGGAATGGTTTTGGTATTTTTATGGGAGAAAGATATCATAGACGTGGGAAAGGGACTTAGTGAAGAATTTTATCAGAATTTTGACTAGGAACAAGGCTTGAGAGGTGTGAGCAGAGGAGGTAAAGATGGGTGGTATTTATAGTGGAGGTGGGTTGGGTTCCCATTATTCTAACAATTAGTTTAATATTTTTCTCTAGAATATGAATAGTATTGATTATTGTGACCACAAATAGTATATATAGCATGTTAGTTATAACCAATGGCCATTTACAATATCCATGACTCAAGCATGATGCATAAATTCATTTATTTAGCATTTATCCCAAATTATTGTATTTTACTATTCACCAAAAAATAAAATATTTTAGAAAAATAAAAAAAATCACACTATAAATTTTTCAATGTGTATAATTTTAAAATTTAATTCATTTTAGGAAAATAATTTTCTATATATGATAATTTTTATTTTAATTTAAAATCCTAATTTACTTGAAAAATAAAAATTTTAAAACTAAAACAGCTTTTCTAACACATTGAAATATTTATTAAGCTATATTAAAATTATCTTATAATCATAAGACTTCAATGAACTTATTTATGAATACATATTATGGTAATAAATTTTCTTTTATATTGTTAAATTAATCATAAAATTGTAATTAAATATACATAACTTACAAAAATACCAACACTTAATTACTAATTTTTAAAATATTTACCTACTTATACTATGATATAATTATATCATATTGTCACTTATAAGAAGGAAAAATTTTATTTATACTTTATTTAGTGAGGTTACAATTCAATTCACCAATTTAATTTTCATTAGGGTCACAACAC
Organism: Viscum album; assembly: GCA_963277665.1. Taxonomy (NCBI): domain Eukaryota; kingdom Viridiplantae; phylum Streptophyta; class Magnoliopsida; order Santalales; family Viscaceae; genus Viscum; species Viscum album. Next base: position 1,798,049,960 of record OY728120.1, read on the forward strand.
TATTCCAAATCTCAAGTTACTATTTCATCGATATACACTCCTTAACTTCTAGAGAAACCTTTTATTTTACTCATTACTCATTTATAATATTTTTAAAGTGTTCTATATGTAATCTTATATGATTATACTATAAGAAACAAAAATAATAATATAATTTCATTGATAAAACATTAGGTCATTACATTTAATATGTATGTGTCCCAACCTCGGTGATATAAGTAAAAAGTCCCAATCCCCATACTAAAACTCTAATGGTCATCGATGGAAATCAATATAAGATTCCTATTTATACTATGTATAAGTCATCCAGATTCATATTAAATGAACCAAATATGAAGTTCTCTACCTGATACATGGACTTAGTAGCACAACCTCTACTACCACTAACTAGCACAAAGGTTATCATCATGGACTAATATATAATTCCTCACAAGGTTTCATCAGTATTGTCTATTGATAGATTTTTTTGAATTAAAAATCAACTAGGGGTATATACTTCTCCCAATTTCAACTGAAGTCTTCAACTCTTTCTCTAAATCTTTCTTCAATAAACTAAATTCTGTGTTCTTAATTTCCATATTTCTATGCATGGAATTCGAGGTCGATAAGAACTATTAAACCCAAATATCTCCATAAAATATACTATAAACAAGATTTAATCATGGTATGCCTCTCTTATACAATGTTATGAGGAACACATTAACGTTTTATTATAGCATGGATAAAAAATCTTCCAAGATATTCTATTTTTAAGGTCTCCCTTATTAGTATGAAAAGAGTAACCTTTGTGATCCTTTCAACAAAAACCCATATAACATCACTACCTCTAGGAGACCATGGTAACTCGGTCATGAAATCCATCGCAAAATGTTGCCATTTCTTTGTGGGAATAGGTAACTAATATAAATGTACATTTGGTTACTGGTGTTCTTCATTCACCTATTGGTAGGGAAACACTTCATAAAAAACCAACTACCTCACTTTTCATCCTCGAACTTTAGTACTAGAGACCTAAATCATAATAAATCTTTATAACACCGATATTTACTACCCAAAATGAGGTATGGAACTCTGACATTATAAACTGATATATGTTTTATAGAACCCAAACACAACCATTAGTATGTATAAATTCATCCTCACACATAGTCCCCCTAGGAAGTGGGTCCACAACATTAATACTCTTTTGTAGAACTAGGCCCTTAGTATATGATATCTTTCTCATCCTCTCTCTATTTAGAAGAGTAGTTTTTCACTTCCAAGGATAAGATAATAGACTGTCCTTAGCCATATCTCACCTCCAAGTGAATCTATGAAAATAAATCCCTAAACATACACACTCTACTAGCCTCCACATCATCCTGAATCTAAGTCCCCTTTCATAGTGAATCGACAAATACATTGAATTTACCCTGATTATACATAATTATTAAAGTTGAAAGGCTATTGGTAAAAAACCCACCTTCACTACATCATATTCATGTAATTATGAGTATATATATGTATGACTTTTTTGTGTTCATTGAACACCAAAAAGTTCCATCCTAATATATAATTCCTATATCAATGTAAGGCATGAGAAAAAAATAGCTAAATCGAGGTTATGTATCTAGTATTTCCTCTTGTGCAGCCTCAACGAATGAGACCCATACACCATGATATATTCCCCCTACATCAAAACTGTTAATATCCCAATACCTGATGCATCATGATACACAATGTAGATTATTCATAGATTTGGAAGAATTAGGTCAAGAAATTAATCCAATACACTTTTTATCTCCTAAAATGCTATCTCGGAGGTATCCTTATATACTAACATCATTCCCTTCTTTGTCAGGCCCATAAGAGGTTATTTTAGGTATGATAAGTCCTAAGTGAAACACATGTAATATCCAGCTAACCCCAATTATCTCTATGTGTGAAAGGGATAATTGTGAAGCACTAGTGAAACCACAACTTTCACCTTATATAGGCCAACTAATACTTTTTTCATTGAGATAATATAACCCATAAAGTGAATCCTATGCATCCAAAAGTGAAACATAATGATCTTACTATATAATCAATGCTCTTTCAGTTTATCAAAATGAATATAAATATTTTTTTAATGGTCATGTCTATAATGAGAATACTGAATGATATAATCTATGAATACCACCGCAAAAAAATCCAGCTAAGGATGGAAAACTAGGTCTATTTGTGCCATGAAAATTTTAGAATGTACTTAAGACTGAATGATATAACCAAATTATCCTATAAACTATAAATTCTATGAAAATAGGTATGAGTTATGTCTATAGGTCAACCATACACATGATGATAACTCAATCTCAAATCCATCTCTGAGAAAACACAATTTCCTTAGATCTGGTTGAAGAGATCTTCTACCAGTATTAAGGGAGGTCATTTAATAACCATTAACTTTTTAAATTTTCAAAAATCCAAAAATTTTCTGAGTTACCTATCTTTCTTTTTTGCAAAATGGATTAGAGAAACCCAAGGGGAAGTATGGGGTTATATGATCCTCTTTGCTTCCATGTTCTCTAGTTACCTCTTGATCTCATGAAACTCTAGTATAGCCATCCTATAAAGAGATACAAATACCATTGAAGGTTCTAAAAGTATATTGATAGAGAAATCCACCACTCTCATTAATTGTAAACCAAAAAAATCATTTGGGAAAACTCCCATGAAATGATCAATAACTTGTGGGAAATAAAATGATTCATTTCATAACAATATAGATAGAGTCTATAAATTTGAGATATCATCCCATTAACCCTTGTGAATAAAAAATGATTTATCTGTTGAGGTGAAGGTTACACTCCATCTATATTAATCAACTTGTGATCAATAAAAAAAAATTAGTTATTCCTTTCCAAGTATGATGTCAAACCATTTTATCTCAAAGACAAAAAGATCCCAAATGCTATGAAACCCAAAAATATAAAGTTGTAAATCCATTACCTAGTGTAAACCCTCTTTTATAATCCTATGTGAAGTATCAAGCATCCTAATTCCATCAGAAAATTTGGAAACAAGCCCAAGGCTCTCTACAAAAGTAACATATATGAAAAAATAAGATTAAACTTATTGAAAATGGAGTATACTATATTAGAGTATAATAATATTATAACTATAAATGTAGATTTAATGACACTCTACTCATACATGGTAGACCATATAGAATATATATGGCCTAAACTGAGGCCCTATGAAATGACTTCACTACCAAGAGTAGGCCCACGATGCTTTATAGGTATAACAGGTTCTTGGATTCTTCATCCATGACCATCACCTTAGTATCAATGACTATATGTACCCTAGTTTTTTGCTAGATGTCGTGGAATGAATATTTCTCCTAAAACTGGAGTCATAGTAGATCTCCTGACACTAACTGCTAGAGGGATGGTCCTATAGAAATGATGTACTTGGTTAATCTTACTATAATATCTACACTTTACTTGGTCTCAATCACATTGAGTCCCCATATTCATCTTTATTATACACTAATGATAGAAAATAGTGATACCATCACTAATATCCTGTATAGCACCCCCTCAGAAGAATCCTCCAAATGGTGGATCCTTCAATTGAAATCTATACCATTAGATATAGTGTTTGAACTTATTTGATCTACACCACCATATTTCCTCACGATCCATTCAATAAAAATATCTTGATTCACAATATTTGTAAAAGCATTCAAACATGACCCATTTACTAGTGACTAAACAACTTGCTTAATAACATCCCAAATATTTTATCACTTTATTTCTTATCAGCAAGATATATCAGAACAAAATGATAAGGCTCTATAAAGAGTAAAAAATATTCCATAAAAACCACCACACCCTAATAAAAAATCATTATCTCATTAGGCCTTTCTTGTATTAGGTTATTAAGGAAAAACATCAATAAAACCTAGATTATTAATCCTTCCAAAACATATCTCATAACATGTTAGCCAGGTTCAAAATATCCCACCAATGAATAGCTTCTCCCAGAATAATATATGTTGAAATATTCACTCTCTATAAAGGAGGTGAATTTATTTTACTATTAATATAAAAAGTAATCCAAATCCACAAATCAGTAACATTTGGACTACCGTCCATAAAAAATCTGGCTGGTTGCTATTTCTAGAACACATGCATCATCATTTCAATAGATGAGGACAGTTTCATTACTCCATGACCATTCATCATGATTCACATAATGAACATGAAAAACTATTACATATATCCCATATCTAGTACTAATACATGTGACATAGATGGAACAACATGAGTGTCCACTGGTTTCCCATGCTACACCACCTCTTGATTGAAGTCACTTATACACTCATGGAGTATGATTGGAGGTCATTATGGTGGAATGTATTTACAATTCCAAACAAACACCTCAAAAAAATTCATGGCCATGACATAGATATAAAAATCTACGACAGGTTTAAGCCTTCTAATAAACAAGACACACCCCTTTGCCTACACATAAAATCCAAGACTAGAAAAACAACATAAAAAGTACCAAATACACTAAATACTACCCACAAAAAATAAAGGTCATGTTAAAGTTCTCTATTTCACTATTACAATTTATTTTAATTTGATTTTTGTCTATTTATTTTTTTAATGATGTACCAAACAGTTCACCACTTCTAATCCATAATGGCCCAAAAACTTCATCAAAAAATGTGGAACATTCACTTAATCCAAAACATAAAAAGTTCTAGTCCATTATAACAATGATCAAAACATAAAATTTCATACTTGGGTGATTTGGGAGTCTACTTTAGCCTAATTAAGAGAAAACAATTTAGATCACAACAGGTAGTCTTTGTAACAATCTTATTTTTGAATTCCCTAAGGAAACCATTTATCAACCAATTGGTTTGTCACTCACGTAACCCACAATAATTTCTTGTATTCAAGAAATCCAGCATATATAGATTGAAAAAAATGATTGTAATTTGAATCTTGTAATGTGTTTAAAATGATGCATGAGATTTTATACCCTCATCTCACCAGGCGATGGAAATATAAATGTCATCAAATATCTCAACAGTAATGCCACATGTCAAGTACATCACCCAATGGTGGAATCAATTCATCTGTAAAAATAATAATATGTAAAAAACAATTTTAGTTCTGGGAAATTGTGATTTTTCTTATATGTGGGTTATCTACTCTTAGGAACATGAAAATTATAAATTACAATACATTCCAAATATTCTATCTATTATCTCTAAATATTAATGCATGAAATGAAAAATTCATTAGTATAACATTGTAAAGTGCTTACCCCAGATCCATAAAATTGTTCTAAGAGATAGTGGGTTACTTGGCCTCATTTACACCTACCCATAAGATTGATAATGATGACTAATAGTGAGGGTATCTGGTGGTATAGTGTGGAAACTGAACCCTCACTATCAGAGTATAACACAATGGTACATAAAAAATAATATTCAATGAAAGTATATTAATATATAACAGAAGATAAATATTTAGAAGATGATAATAATAAATAACCCTAGGAATTCATGTAAAATATGACGATCATTTCATTTCCCTACACAAAAGGAAAACAGTTATAAAATAACCGAGTATTATACATGTATCAAAATAAAAAATTCCAAAAAAGAACTATCCCAACTATAATTAAGAGCATTACTTGGTCTTGTGATCCCCATACTATTATGAACAACCAATCGTGTATCATACTATGTGAAGTTTTCTTAGTCACCACCTATATCAATGATGAATGTCTAGGTATCCAATGGAATCCTAAGTTGTGTGTGAGATAACACTCACTACTCCACCACCAAAGGAATCCATAAAAAAATCCATTTTTTGTATAACATGCTAAAGATGTGTGCAATAAAATAGTTATAATTTTTGAATAAGTAAGTTACCCATATAAAAGGTGATAAACACAAACTGAATCTTTCCATCTTGTCAATAATAATCATATTCCCAAAATGGGTCAAATATGGACGAAGCCACCATAATAACACAAAAACTATAAATAAAAATAAATATACCACAACTTCCATGTTGTGTAATCAAGAAACTAAAAGCATACACATTGGTGTATTCCATGTAATAGAGGGTATCACATTAACCAAAAAATATTGTATAATCAAGTGTGTCACATCCACCAAGGACATACCACATAACCAAGTATCATTCGTAGTGAATTCTCTATGCAATGAAAAGTTTAATACCACAAATGGCTAGATCAATTGTATGGATGACTGAGGAATCCATATTGATTCCTAGGAGAATCTCTATTAAGACTCTGTAATGAATTGTTTGGAGTCCAAGGAGCGTGTCTGCAGACCAGGTATAACATAAGTCTAAACAAGCCATATACAAGGGGTAACAAATCTGTTAGCATCCAATGGAATTAGCATCCAAGGCGTAAACAGGTCCATGTCATTCACTACCATAATTAGAACACATGCAGTTGAAAATTACATTTAATCTTTTTCCATTATGATCCAAGGTATATAAACCATGTAATCCATTACCATAATCGATTAATCAATCCATTCATTAATAATTTTAAAATTCATCACATTCCATGAGTATTTCTAAATGATTTCAATAATTTCCATATTAATAATTAAATAAAATAAAATCATGTTATCGCATGGAAAAAGATAAATAAACTCTAACATAATAATTAAATTCTATTCTCATCACATTAGTAATGTTCCCTGTCATATGGAGTGAACCCAGATGCCCAACATGGGGGTATATAGTGAGACAGATACAAAGACACACACTATGGGTGGACTTGGTTGGGGATAAAAACCTCAAACCATCACAAAGGTACTAGTGGGAATCATAAATATTTTCGAATTCATTTAGTCAAAACATTTAATTCATTTTATGGGTAACAATAGAATGTTCGGTGTGAGGGACAATAGAAACTAGGAATAAAAAGCACCAAACCATATGGGAAAGGTATAGACCACCTATAACATTCACATGGAATAAAACACATCCAATATCAACCTTTGATTTTGAAAATATCAATATAAAAATGATGAATGGGGAAAAACTATAGAAATATTTTATATTATTTAGAACCAAACTAACATTACTGAATTGGGGTGGAAGGATTTTAATAGGTTTAATAGTTATTTAGAGTTGTTAGAAGTGTTTTTAATTCATTTTGAGTGGCAGATTTTAATTAAGGATTATTGGGGGAGGGGTGTGAAGATTTTTAGAGAGGTTGCGGTTAATCTATGAAATTTGTGTGATTTTTCATGAAATTTAACAATCATATATCATATTATATGTCTGATATGCTTGTTTTATTATATTTAAATTATTTTTGAAAAATTATAAATGTAAGTGTCTTTTTATGTAAGAGTTACCACATGTAATGGAATTACTATGAAAGAGTCACCCTATGGAGGGTTAGAAAACTAACTCTGTATCATTATAGTTGGGTTGATATGTAATGTCACCGTAAATGATAAGTAAAATTAAATTTGAGAACAAAGAAAAATTATATGGGTACTCCTTTATACATTGTGGCCAGTTATTATATGTAACCAACTAATTTTTGAGCGGAGCCCTGATTCATAAGAGTACCTATAGGGTACTTCAAGGCATGTTTACTTTAATGGATGTACCTAAGTTTAAATATAGGATATAAAAAAGTTCACCTTATGGGAATGTCAAAATATTTTGAATCCTTTATTTCATTTTAATAGATGATATATAAGGGTTTCTATAGTGTTCCATGTAATATTTAATAGTTTTAGACTAAGTTAATTTAAATGGATCTTACGTAAAGGTCATATAATGAGTATGATTATTTTCTACAAGAATGTATGATATATAAGTTTAATTTCCCTATTATGTATGTTATTTTAACAAGAGAATGAATGATACATAAGGATAATTTGATACTTAAATGTCAGATATAGGTAATGTGTAGGGGATATCCTATTATACATAAGGGTCTTGATAAATAAGTGTCATCCCATATGTAAGTTAACCATATTAATGGTGATTTTTTTATTTTGTATATGTGTTGTCCCTACTAAAATATAAGAGTCTCCAGGTTTGTAAAAATTTGGGTGGAATGAGTTTTTCAAGTTCATCAAAATTATTATTTGATTAGTTAAATTAAGAAAAAATGTTTATGGTATACATTTGGAATTTTAAATTTTAATCCCCTCTATATATTTATTATTTTTATTATATGTGATAATGGGGAGGTTTAGCTCATTTTTAAATTTTCTTCTTCCATTTTATATCCTCGATCCATGGAGATTAGATGTTTTTCCATGAAATTTAGGATTTTGATATTAATTATAGTAGAGTACGGTAGAATTAGAAAAAAAGTGTCGGTATTTGGTGTGTTTTGAATAGAGGAATTTCAAGATTGATAAATGTACTAAGTTTCATGTAATTTTATATAGGAATTTAATTACTTCAATCAATTATTAGATTCAAATTTTTTTGGGTGGAATTTATGGATTAGTTAAAATAAATTATTTGTGGCTTTTTTTATAGAGGATCATTTGGATATCATTGATATTTCACACATTGTTTCTTATGGTCTAGCTACTGATGATATGAGTGTGGGAAATTATTTTATTATAACCAAATAATTAATTATGGTATTAATGTTGGTTCAATATGTAAATGAGTTATCTTAGGTTTTAAAATAATTTGGATAATTATTGATGGTGCTTGGGACTGATGGTAATGGGAGGATTATAGTTGTTTTTTGATGAAAAGAGGTGAAGGTGAAAGTGATTTACTTATAAAGATAACTCTAATTAAGTTAGGTTGTATATAAAAATAACCCCAAGTTCCATGAATTTTGTTTTTCAATAAATTGATATGCTATCTCACCAGTTAACTTCAATCAACATTGAAAAATAGATTTATTGTTTCCATTAATCACACATGATTTGAATATTAATTTAGTTGGTATTGATGAGCTTTTGAATACCAGTTTGGATTCTTAGTCACCAAGGTTCATATTATTTACCACAAGTATGTTTCATCTGATATATATATCCTCGAGAGGTATCAACCTAATGCATGCAGATAGTGGACCATGAGATAGGTTCCTTTAGTTGATTATATGTATGGTTGTGTTATGGAGTGAGAATATCTTGTTAAGGGAAGTCTCTATGGAGCCTTTATTTTCCCAAAATCCACTTTTTATATATTCAGAGATTTTATATCCTTCTAATGATTATCTTTGAAACTATTATTGGAAATATAGTAATGGAACCCTTGTGTGGTGGCTAGACATGGTAGTGAACATATATGTTGAACACATATAACTAATGATTATCTCTAGGTTGACCTTATGTGATAAGTGGTTGTCGATAATTTGAGTAAGGGTTGATGCATCGATGGGTGGGTGTCCCTTTACTCTAAAAAATGAAAATTTAAATCATAGAAGTTTTTATTTTATGGTATACTAGAAAACTAAGAAAAAATATGATTAGTAAATTAATAAACAGTGTTATATAAAATGGTTTTAGGAAAATTAATTTTCTATATGTGATATTTTAAAGAGTTGTTGGGGTACGATGTAGTTCCCCCTTAATGATATTCTACAAAGGATTTGGCATAGGATGTGGTCCCCCTAGGTGTATACTATATAATGGTTTTAGGGATGATATTACCTATGTGTGTACAATATATAATAGTTCCTTAGAAGAGACTACCACACTGTGTATATTAAATAATGGTTTTATAGGGATGAGTTCCCAGTGGGTGTGTTTCTTTAAATTATACAAGAGGGATGTCATCCCAAGATGTATGTCATATAATGGATCAGTGTAGGGGATTACCCTTGATGGTATGTTATGTATATATTTTGGGAAGGGAAATTATTCCCTTTGGGTTCAAGTTATATAAAGGTTCCGTGTAAGATATTCCACCTTGATGTATCTTATATAAAGTTTATAGTGAAGATATTTCACTCGATTTTGTGATATGTAAATATTTTCCAGAAGTTTTTTCCTTAGGTTTATGATGTACTCATAATATATAAGGGTAGAACCTTAGATTATAATTCCATGTGATTGATATATGGTTTGAATTTTTTACCCATGTTTTTATATGTGACATGTTTATAGATATATGACACTAGAAAAATAAGTTATGGATGACATGGGTTTTAGATCATAACCTATGGATTGATTCAGGTTTTTTAATTTAAATTACTTACTTTTTATTTCAATCATATGACATCAAACCTATGCTGCAAAATTTTTTTATTATAAAGACCCATTATTTAAAAGAAAAAAAAATTATTCAATAGCATATGAAACATGAACCACCAAGCATAAACAACCCAATCAATTAATTTCTTTAAATTTAATCTCATAGATATCTTATGGAAAATGAAACCTCAAGAATTAATGAAACAAATTTTTTTATACCATTATAAACATTCTATTAAATTGGATGGTATGAATATTAAGAAATAAATTTAAAAAATTATATTAATATATTAATATTAAATAAGAAAATAATTACATAAAATAAAAAAATGTTTTTGGAAAACTATATGTCTCAAAAAATAGTTTAGTCATGCTTTGGATGCATAATTTAAAATTAATTTATAGAAAATTTAGGATATTTAATTTGAAAAACGAAATTATTTTTTTATATATGAATATTAATATTATCTCAGGGATACTTTTTGTATTTTTTTGAAATGATTAATTTTTTATGAATAGTGAAAAACACTAATATTTTTTGAAAACTATATTTTAGGTTTAAATATTACAAGTATAAGTTATATTTTTAATTTTTTTTAAATTATACATTTTTAAATTATATTTTACATTAATTAATTTATTTAATTTTAATCAATTTTATGAAGTACTTTTATATTAAAATCTATTATACTAATGATATTTATTTATTTGGAAACATGTTTTTTTATTTACTCTGAGTAAATAATATAAAATATGTATCTTTATATTATGTGAATTTAATTTTAAAAAATAGATTCTATATTTTGACTCATAATAAATAATATTATGTAATAATTCCATCTTAATTTTTTTCCATTATAAGTTGTAATCAAGGAAAAATTAATTACATTTGTTATGTTAAAACTGAATTAATATATGTCTAATCTAAACCGATAAGGATTGAAATGTCCTAAAACATATCGCAAAATGAAAATAACAGACATATTTACATCTTATAACCTATAAGGGTAGTTAAGTGACTATTTCTAATATTTATGGAAATATAAAAACACGGGTTTAATTGATCATTTTTAAAATTTACATTTGTGGCCTCTCCCCACATATAAATGGCCACTGATTCCCATACCTTATTAAATCATAAAATTAAATTTGTCTTGGAAAATAACAACCCGAATATCATACCTAATTCCATTAAAACATCATAGTTCAATTTAATTTATTATAGATCCATAATAGGAAGGATTTCCGTAAAAACCTAAAGACGTTCTCTAAAGAAGAGGTAAAATTGTTAAATAAACATTTCAATTTTGTTTCATTTTCCACCTCCATGAAATATTAGTAAACTGAGATTATATTACATCCTTAGTATATTACATATACTTATACTTCTTTTTATTAATTTAATAAACTTTATCTATTTCAAATTCAAAAAAATGGAAAATGAAATAGTCTATCCGGTATATAGAGGACAACCGCATCGAAAACAAATGTTATAATTTTTCAATCACAACTTATCATTGCTAGATATAATTAGGGATTAAAAAAATTATATTATACAAATTAAATTTTTATAATTTTCTAATTTTTATGTTAAATAATCCTTCTTATTTTCCATTACATTGAATATTTGATAACATCGCTTATATGTACGGCGGACTCCCGCATCGTAAAGCGGTGGACATCATTTTTAATTTATGCTTAACATGGGTGGTAATAATGAAAAATTTAGTGAATACATGAGATATAAATGATGTTATATTGATTTAAAATAATTAATATATCGCCCACTTCCTTACCTATTCACCCATTTAATAAATGATCACATCTCTCATGTGTGTCTTTGAGATATCGTCTCTACAAAGAGATGTGATCTATTTACCATGTTCTAATTTCAATAATAATTATAAAAATTAATTTATGTAAAAATTAATTGTTAATTCCAATATTATTCGAGATATTATTTGACAATATAAAACACAATAATAAAAACTTTCATGAAATAACATGAATGATCGAATAAGGAAATTAATATGAGAAACAATGAAATTAATGAAATATTATAAACAAGTGGTGGATATAAAGTTTTAATATAATAGAATATTATATTTTAAATATTAATATATTTTTGGAATATCATAATATCACTCTAAAAGAAGATATAGTATTTTAATTCACTTTTAACCAATTAGATGCATGAGTCAAGGGTCATCGTGTTAGTTTCCTTTCATTTTGGAATATTGCAATGTTATAAAAAACATTTCTGTTTTATAATGTACATAATAACTCATTGAAATGTAATATCATTATTAAATAATACATAATTTTAATTTATGTTTCAATTTAAATTATTACATTCGTGTTTATTTGAATTAAATGATATAAAGTGGTAAATAATTTCATAACTGAATTTCATTCTATTGGGTTATATTACATCATTATTAACATAGATATTTCAAGATTATGTGTTTAATGAATTTTGAATACATTATATGAAATTTAAACTTATTGTATTAGGATCTACATTTTATACACATAATCTATTATATGGATAATTCTTACTTCAATGTTATAATCATTATAATGGTTTATTTCCCAATATCATTTTAATCATGGTTGTTTATAAATGAATTTATGTTAGAGAAAAAATTTAGATAATTTTTTAATAAAACCATTTAATTTTATTCTACTCTTTTTATAAAAAAAGTTATCATTTAATAATAGCATTTCTTATATTTTGTAAAAAAGGATTTAAAAAACTATTCTGATGAAAATAATAATTTAATTCTTTATTTGGTCGAAAATCATTTTTCATCCAAAAAAATGGTTTCTATTTTTTTTAAATTGTTTTCAAAATTCACGAAATGATTTATTAAATAAATGTAAACCAATTTTTGGACTTTGATAAATTTTATAAAAATGAATATTCTCTTTTTTCTCGAACAATTCCCAATTATATTATACCAAAAATATAAAAGGAATCATTGTTTTAATGTGCATAACATGTAATAAGTATTCCACCATCATGATCGTTAATGGTTTTAAATTTTACATTATATGTTTCAAAAGTTATTATCTGTGAAATAAATCATATTTTTTAGTTAGATTTTGGTTTTAAAAAACAATTTTCAATGTAAAAAATTCTATTTTCCTCAAGAATTTTTTATAGATTTTTTTATGGAATTAAAATTTATAAAAAACAACACATTATATTTCTTATGCTCCACTAGCAATATGTTTTATTAATACCATTCATACTCATTTTTTTGATGTTCTATTATAACTTTTACCACGGAATTTACTGAAATTCAAATTCAAATTTTATTCGTGTATTCAAAAAAACTTTATTGAAATATTAACTTTCCTATGATAATTAGACCTTAAATTTCCACTAAGTATACATATTATTTATCATGGATATATTTAGTTCTTACACTATATATCATTTATACAGATGATGTTCTACATTGACTGTTATTTGTTAATATCGGTAAACTATTATTATGTAATATGTTTTACAAATTAAATATTATTTGATGCCCATGAGACTCAGCCCAGTTGTTGAGGACTCAAAAAGTGCATCCAAGAGACCCACGATGAAATCTGGGTGGAGATATATTTATGGGTTTTTGTAGCAGTACTGTTGTAGATACTATATCAACTAGACCTATTCATTCATTTGGGCCTCGGGGCCAGCGGTTTGGGCCTCATGTCTTGTAAGGCCTTCAGGCCACCCAAGTTCTTCATGCCAGTTGTCTCTCATGGCCTTTCATCCACCTTAAGGCCATTGGGCCATCCCAAGGCCTTCGGGCCACCTGATTAAGCCGACGTACCAGTCAGATGACAAGGGAAGAGGCTACAGATGAGGATTCAGCGCAGACACATTCACTAGAGGAGAGCTTACCGGAATTGGAAGAATGAGAGGGTATGGCTTTTCCATTGGTACTGGGCCTGTGCAAATTTGCATAGGAAATCTAGCAAACTAGCCATGTGTAGGTGGAGTGCTGATCATCATGAAATATCCTAGGGAGGTGTAGTTTCATATTGTCTTGTCTGGGTGATTCTCTCTGGGACATATGGGTCATGTAATTTCCTTAAAGCCTTCGGGTCTTGTAAAGGTTCCACCTCATCCCTTGAAATATGGATTATCAAAAGTAATAAAAAAATGAACGCCTTTAGGCCATTTGGTAAAAAATATTATTTCATAATCAATATTGTCCATGAATTGAATCAATTATTTTATATATTAGGAATGCTTTGGATATTCACTGATGAGTGGGCCTATAATTATATAACCCCTCAATGCATTGATAAACTCACGAGGTAAATAAATAATCTATAATGAAGTGGTTTTATATATATATCTATAAAGATATTTATAAAGTTTTATGAAGTTTGAATATTGGTGATGCATGAGATCAGCATGTCTAATAATTAAATATTTCCCCCATTAAGAATTTAGTTACTGTATTTTATGATATCTTCAAAATGATATTTTATATGGATGCATTTTATTCAGTTATTGATTAAACGGAATGTGTATTTAGTAAGCAACCATTACATATTTATTATTTATTATCTATTCATGATATTCATGTTGTTTTAATGAAATGTGTTTTCAATTGTTAACCATGTAATATTGATTATTCTATATCTATTCGTTATAGTAAAGTTATTTAAATCGAATGGATGTTTAGTTATTTACCATTCTATAATGATTATTCATTATCTATACATTATATTCATGTTATTTAAATTTCATGTGTCTTTATATTTTTAATGTCATATATTGATTATACATTATCTTATAGAGACACTCAAGCTATTAAATAAATGGAATCTAGTTTTAGATAATTACCTTGCCTTATTAATTACATCTTAATGATTATTACTTATTTAGTCACGATAGATTCTTATTTAAATAACTAATAATGAGAATTTAATCTCACCCATATTTTGTTTCTTTTACAAGGAATCCATTAATTTTACTATCAATAATACAAAAGGATATTGTAGAGGAAAAATTACATTCTCAACAAAAATTATGTTGTTATTTTATTATTCAAATTTAATATGGGAATAATGTATTTAACCAATTTAAAAATACATATAAAATACAAGGAGATCTAGGAAGTTATTTCATGTATCTTATTACAATTTAATAATGTAGACACTAGCTATGCATTACTGAAACTAGGGTAGTTATATAGTCGGAATAAGTGGAATCTCAATTGAATCCTTAGTAACTTGATTTAAGAAATCATATATTATGGGTCATAACCATCTGATATAATTTGAGGATAAGTGTAGATGGATATCTTAAGGTTCTGTTAAGGTATATAATCCTTGTATTTTCATATTATTATGTCTCTATATGGATACTAGAAGTGGATGTGGTTCTTTCATAGTTGTACCTAGGGGTAATGACTCTATAAAAGGCATATTAGGCATGAATTGATCATTACCTGGTACATTAAATCATGCCTTACTACACACACAGTTTTCCTCTATAAAGTGATATTCTCGGGATAATTCAAAATTATATATAAAACATTATGAAGGATTTTAATATAAGATAAGAAAGAATGTCTTTGGTTAAAAATATGATTTTATAGATTGAAAATAATGTTCGATGATTTAGACATACGAATTTTTTTAAATTATTTCCCACTATGACTATTTATTTCTCACACTATGATTTTGTTAGTCAATGTAATGAACTTGAGGAAATCATTTAAACATTTAATATGAAAGAATATTTAATGACTAAATGAAACCAAATGGTATGATTACTGAAGTGAAATATAGCATGATTATTCATAATCAGTTTTCAAAATATATTATTAAAAACCTCTTCCTTAACAAACCATTAAACTCACCCAAGAATTGAAGGATAGTGTTATCAATGATCTTGAGTGATGAAGACCATTTATATAAAAGGATTTATTTCATTCATGTAATAAATGTGGAAAGAGACACCAAGGAATTTTTCCAAAGTAATGGGAAAATGTTTTACATATAGAAAATAAGGGTGTAAGAAAATATATTTCACAGAAAAATTGTGGTGTATGATGGAAGGAAATAAATTTCTTCTTATAGATCAATTTATAGTTCGTCATTATAAATTTCCGGAAACTAGAAACTATAAAATCCAATTCAAATTCAAAAGGATAAACAAAAGAACAACGAAGGACCTTTATTGAAATAAAATAGAAAATGTATTTATGTATTTGGATTCTGAAATTGTATTTTATCATAATATTTATTAATGGTATTATATTTGTAAGTCTCATGAATGTTCTTTGTATTGTTTTAAATTTTATAATAATATATATCTTCACTAACCTGAGATTTATGGAAACCATATTATTTCTATTGGTTTGAGGTTATTCATAAGGTCATTATCTGAAACTCCCCTTTTGATTATTTTTAGGTATTGAATATAACATGATTAAGGATACATACATAAAACATTTATGGGAATACAACCAACTGGTTTTGTATATGAAAGAGTTATTAAGGGATAATGCCTACTTTTTTTTGAAATAATATTAAAGATATTAGTAACATTTAAGGTTTATATTATATTTTTTTGTAGAATTTATAATGGATTATTAAATTATGGGGATTTTATAGGAATATATGATTTTTTTTAGAAAAAATGATAACTAATATGATGGGTTACAACTCATCACATCTGTCAAGGCCGCGGGGCTCGAACTAATTACTGAAGGGAAATAAATGTTTAATTCATATCACTAGCTGATGTGATGTGAAAGATAATATGTAATTGTATTTACATAAAATATTTTATGAATAAAATTTAATGATTAACTAGTGGTGTTACAGTTGAGGTCTAGACATTAATGTATTCTATCAGATAACTTTTTATAACAAAATTCATTTTATAAAATAGTTAGAGATAGACATAAAGACTCAACCCTCTTTTATGGATTTTACTATCTATTAAAAGTAAATTATATTTATTTATGCCTAAAAATATCATTATTAGATATTATTTTTAAGGAGTAATACATAAAGTGAAAATTGATCAAATAAAAATAGAATGGATAAATTTTATTTATGAAATATTAAATTATCATGTAATTATATTTCCTAATATTCTAAGATAGCAATAGATTTAAAAATATTTTATAATGGATCATGAAAAAATAACCTATTAATTTATTAAATTATTAATGAATGGACATTTTACTAATCACATATATATAGTTTTTTGGTTGTTGGAATTCTATTAATTATCCAGAGTCTTATGATCAACAACCTATCTTACTCTCTATCATTATTTTGGAATTAGACTTTTAATCCATGAACATATCTTCACTTCCCAAAAAATTTATACAACATGGAAAATTATTTAATTTTTATTCCATATATCCTTTTATATTTTTCATTCCCTTTATTAAAGGAAATGTTTTATTAACTCTTCTATAATATCGGGGTTTCAAAAATTTTATTATCAAATGTCAAACCATTGACTAACATGATAACATTTAAATTTTAAGTATGAAATTTATTAATGGTGGTGAGAGTAGAACACAAATATATTTTAAGATAAAAATATTTTATTCAATATAATTTGTGAAATGAAATACAATCATAAAAATTTAATAAAAACTATTTCATTAAATTTAATCAATTTATTAGTTGGTGGGACACAGAATCTGATGCATCAATAAACTATAAACAATATATTTGTATACAAGATCGAAATTTTTTAGATATTAATATTAAATAATTAATTATCAAATCATGGTTATAAATTTATTATAATTATAGTAATAACAATTTAAAAGGAAAGGAAATGCTTTCTAAATAACCATTTGTTTTAAAAAACACAGATTATTGTCTCTTTTCCAAAAAAGTTAAATTATATTAACACAAATATTAAAAAATAGTATTAAAATTAGCTTCAATTTCTAAATCCTCATATAAAATTTATATTAGGGAAAATTTTAGGTATTTTTATGAAAAGAATCATTTTTTGATGAATTATTAAAAATAATTTTATTTATTGAAAACAACATTTTCATACAAAACAACTACAAGGATAAATTATATTAAATTTTTAAAAGTATAATTAGTTATGTTATGTTATTATTTATAAAATTACGTTATTTTAATGAATTTAATGTTTATTATTTATATGAAAACCTTCTATAATAATGAGATTTTTCACTTTGGAAACTTATTTTTTTGTCATATTTGCGGCTGTAAGTTGAAATTAGACACTTCTACTTTTACTAATTTAACATGAAAAATGGAATGAATATTTGGAATCGGAATAATTTATAGTATCTCATTTTTTCAATATATTTTTTCCATTACAAATAATTTAAGTAGTAAATATTAATTATTGTGTTTAAGCTAAAAACTGATTTACCTATGGGTTAAACAAATATTATTATGGTTAAAAAGACCTAATAACATCTACAAACAAATTTTATGGACATATATTTACTTTATAACCTTAACGAGCCTCAAATAAACAATTTAGGATTATGTTTTCTTGATAAAAAATTCAGAGTTAATTGATTTATTTCAATGATTAAATTTGGTTCTTCTCCCCTACTTATAAATGGTATCCCATTATCCATTACTCTTCACACATCCACATCCATTTGGTTCAGAACATCCCTTCCAAAATCATCCCTTAATCCTCTCCAAACACCCTAGAACCATTTTTTGGATCATAAACCCAATTTTTCAAGGATTTAAGAGAAAGAAAAATCTGTTATATGTAGAAGAGGAAACATTCTCAAACAAGTGTTTTTATTATGTTTCCTCTCACATATCTTAAAATTTTTATTTTTTAAAGATCATATAATAAAATTAGAATATTAAATATTCTTATTTTTTTCATTTTAATGGAGTATCTTATATCATCCCACTTTTATTTAATGGGAAATGAAATTGACAATCATGAGTATACATGAATACTACCATGCGAACTGATGTAATTCGTTTTCCATCACCAACATTGAAGGATGTAATTAATGATTTATTAAACACAAATATATTTATTATATTTAATATATTATTGTAATTAGTCATTTTTAATCTCACTTATACCTTCTTAATTTCTATTCTGTTTAAAATATGACAACATCCTTCATATGTATGACATACTACCACCTCACGAAGCAATGTGATATTTTTTCACATAATAATCATATAGAAAGTAATAATGAAAAATTTACAGAATATATGTTATATATATGAAATTATATTTATTCTTTAAAATAAATACATCCCACACTTCCTTACATTTTCATTCATTATGGATATGATAACTTCGCTTTTGTTTGTATGGGTAACTATTTGGATGAATCAATATGATCTATTCCAAATGTTCAAATTTAAATAATGATTATAAGAAGTGAAAAATTAAAAAAAATATTTATAACCCTAATATTATTTTTGATATGATAGAAATATATAATTTTTAGGGACAAAAACTTCAATGAGAAAACAACCTTGTGAAAACAAAGTAATTAATAACCAAAACAATGAAAATATTGAAATATTATTAAAAAAATTTAATAGATGTTATAACAGAATAATATGTGATATTATAAATATGAATATAATTTTAGTATAAATTAATTTCATTCTTAAAACCATTATATTGGAGTTTAAATCACATTCAACCAAAAATTAGTGTGAGGCAAGGGACTTCATATCAATTTCTCTTCATTAAGGCATTTTTTAAATATATGAACCTAACTTCTAAAATGTTTTATATAATTCATAATTGAATTTTATTTATTTCAACCAATGTAATTTTACTTATAATTTACCATGCCATAAATAATTTCAAAACTCAATTTTTTTAAAATGGTTATATTAATTATTTATTATCTTTTACATTTTAAGATTATGTGTGTATTGAATTTTGATTGTATTACATTATATTTCTAATTTTATTATGTGTATTTACATTTCACACACAAAATCTATTAATTGGTTAGTTATAACTTCACATTTATCATCTTTGTAATGGTATATTTCACAATTTAATTAAAATCATGATATTTTTACAAGAATTCCCATTAAAGGGAATTATTTGATCATTATCTAAAAAAGATATTTTACATTACTATAATCTTTTTATTTAATATTATTTCATTTAAAATTAAAATTTTACAACTATATTGTTCTTAAAAGTATTGATAAAGTGATTTTTTGAATAAAATATTAAATCATTTCTCTCTTAGTTTGATTATCCTTTTTCATCTAAAATAATTATTTCAAAAAATTATTTAAAACATTATTCAAAAATATTAAAAACAAATTATTGTAGATTTTATTACCAATTTTTTTAATGGATTCTAAAATTCTTTTACTCAAATAAGGCCTGCATGTGTTTCATTGAAAATAGGGATGGAATATTTGTTTTAAAGTGTTATGTAAGTTAAAAATTTCCCACATCCATGACAAATCAATCTTATAAAACATACATTATATATTTGAAAGGATATTTTCAATGAAAGATATTTTCAATATATTTCGTAAAAATAAATAATTAGAAAAATATTTTTAAAATTTAAAATTTATATAAACTCTAAAAATGACTTAATGATATTTTAATGGTATTTATATTCATCACTGACCGAAAACCATTATTTTACTTATACTTCACTTGAGAAATTTTGTATTTGTACAATATTTATTAAATTTTGGGATGTATTATGATCTCATTATTTTATGTAATGTATTGAAACTAACATTATTGATTCATTCTTGCATTATGTAACTATATCATGAAATATTCACTTTAAATTTGTTATTGGATATTAAATTTCCCCCAAATATTAATATTATTTCTCATGGATATGTTTAATAACTAAACCATATATCATTTATACATAAGGTGGACAACATTAATTATTACTTATCTATTTGTAAAAATATTAATAAATACATATTCTTTTTCCAGTATGGATAATTGTTGATAAGATACATTGATCAACAATTAAATCCATTATTTGATAAATTATGAATTATTTGGACATATATTTATGGGTGGGTCCTAGAATTATATATCCTCCTAATTCATCAGTATTCTCATGAGGGGAATAAATAATCTAGAATTAAATAAGTTTCTACATGACCTTTTAAACGCACTTGTGAAATTTATTGATTGTATAGTTATCATGATGCCTAAGATCATGTCATCCAATAATTAAGAATTTACTTTATTAAGAATTTATACATCGTTATCAATGAGATTTTAAAAATGATATAGCCGATGGATATATTTTATTCTCACTTATTCATTAAATGGAATTAATTTTATTGAATTTAGCATTCCATATTTATTATAACATATCTATTAAGGATAATAATTTTATTTAAAAACAATGTGTGTTTAGTTATTTTCATTTCCATTTTCATTTTTCCGTATCTACTCTTGATTTTCATGTAATTAAAATAAAATTTGGGTTCAATTATTTATATTTCAATATTTATTATTCCTTATCTATTAAATATAGTAACATTAATTTAATGGAAAGTTATTTAGGCATTTGAATTTCTATATTGAATAATATTTATTGTCTATTATTCATTTACAAAGGAAATACTCAACTTTAGATAACTCTTATTGAGAATTTATCACACCATCATATTGATTCAATTCCCAATAATATAGAAAGTGTACTCCCAAGAATATGTATTGATATATTAGAGAGAATAACCATATTATTGAAAAAAAATTATGTTATGATTTTTGAATTAAATGTATAATATAGGTATCAAATGAGAATCATTGATACTTAGATTACTAAAATATACTACCATTAATGATTTAATTCATTGTATCTTATTCAAATTTAAGTCAACATACATTGGTTTCTGATTACTTGATTTTGGGTCGTTACATCTATCATATTTACATAATTGGTGGTGCAATACTAGGCTATACTCACACCATAACTGAGTAGCCCATTAACATTGGTAAATTAAAAAACATCATGATCATAGGTATTGGTTGGTTAGAGGCCTACAATTGGAATTTTAATAAATATTTAATTAGAAATGACATGATTCAGTACAACTTCTGAAATATAGAAAAAAGGTGGCAATTTTTATATATATTTTAATTTTTTTGGGGGTACATTTGATCTACAATCTTCAAAACATATTGGTTTCTTTCTGTATCATACGAAATTATTATAAATTTTTATTAGTAATATTTTTGGATATATTATTTTATCAAGTGGTATTTTTAATGTTTATTTATTACCTCAAGAGTTATAATGTTTGATTACATGTTATTTACATTATGTTGCACTAGTCTAATATGGTGATATAGTCTCCCTAGGGTTAATGTACAGATCCTATTTTTTATTTAGTAGAATATAGAAAACAGGTAGGCATTCTTATGGTTATGTGGATCATCAGTCTCTTTATTATAGTCAAAACTAGGATATGACATTACCCAATATTTATTCCATTTATTATTTTTTTCTTTCTAATAAAAAATAAACATTTGTTTTTACAATTAATTAAATAATATGATTGTCTATGGTGAATAATTATGTTTTTAACTCATATTTTAATACATTAATATCACCAATGACAACCATTATAGAAAACATAATTTATTATTTTTGTTGTAATTTTAAGAATAATTGAACATATGTGTATTTTATAAAATTATTTTAATTAAATTATTATTTTATAGACCACAGTTTAAGAAATTACATTCTGTACCTTAAATAATATATTCCACAAATTTTTTTTGTATACATCATTACATTAATAAATATATGTAATTATTTTTCATGTCTTCTTTAGGCTCCCACATTAATTACTCCAACATGTTATTTCTTAGTAGAAACATCAAAAAAAAGTTTTATTGATTCCTCAAACTTTCTCATGTATTATCGATCTTAATTTATTTAGTTGTATGTACTTAAATTTGTTCAGGTATGTACTTTATTTACAATAAAAGGTAGTTATCATGATCATTAGAGGGGTTGGGTGGAAAAAATAAATGATAACACCAAACATAAATTTTCTCCAAATTCCATAATTTACCTTGGATATATATTTATATTCTTATCCATACTTATATCTCACATCAGTTAAGATACCATTATGATAATATAATCCCTTATTTAAAATTCCATGAACCTTACTTGATTGAATTTTCTTCCAACTATGTTCCATATTGATATGATTCTAGATGTATTTAAGTTTTTTAGATGTATCATTAAAGGTTTTAGTCCAGTTATCCTTATTTATTAAGATGCATCACAATAGGTATGATTATGGAATCTTTTCCAATAAAAAGTATCAAACTATTCCATTCATATGGCCAAATAATATATAATAGTGTATATAAATTCTAATGGCGGTAGATATGGATCCCATTTATATCCAATATAATGTAAACATGGCTCCAACATTACCTATATGATTTGAATAGTTCATTTATTACACTGATCAGTTAATGGATTAAAATAAGTTGTAAAACTTATCTTAATGTTTATATCTATATATATAATCCTCCTATAATTCAATGTGAAAAATTCAATTAAAAAAACAAGTGACAGGGGAATACCTTTGATATAAGAAAGTTCATTAATTAATATACATGAATGATAATCAAGCATAGATAATTCATTATTGATAAGAATTTTTTATAATTTGTAATGGGATCTATAATAACCATTATTGTTTTATTCATGATATATTCCATTAGTGAGTTAGTATATATTTTTATATTTTCCCTCTTCGATGATTAAATAGGGATAAATTAATTACACCAATTATGATTTGTCTCTCAATCATTACTTATTTCAATACCAAGAATCATTACACATAATCGATAACTTCCAAATTAATATTGTCTCACAATAAATGTACTCTTTTATACCTAAAATTAATTTCTCTTAAAAATTTTATATTGAAATGTGAGATAGGAAAATGAATCAAGTAGTACCCTCTTTTTCTAAATTATTGATGACTCATATATAATCTTTAAAAACTTCAAAATGAATTCATCATAGATGAATACCATCAATCTACAATATTTTATGTATTAAACATTTTATTGAAGACCACATACTTTATATTTATATATATTTATCATCTATAGATATTATTGATGTAAAATTACTTGGATAAATATTTATGTTCCACATTCACTAGTAAATTCCATGTGGAAATATAAAAAGACTATATATACTGTATTCCTGGATATCAATATCATAAATGTAATTCTATATTCCTTTATACTTAATACATATTCTACCATGATGTTCTTCCATGTGTAGTGTTTTTCTATTCATTCGTAGTAATTGAGTAGCTCTACTCCTCTCATGTTCTCAAGGAGAGCTCTTTCATTTTGATTACATACATAATGATAATGTGATCCATATAAACATGTAAAATTTCAGTTTAATGATAGTGGGGCCATATCTACCAAGAAAATATTAATGATGAAAACTATAGATAATTTTTGGATAGTTTCTTCATGGTTCATTTATTATTATATTATATAATAAATAATTATATTATTTTGAATAGGGATAAAACTAGTCAATTATATGATTCAACAGCATATGATAGGAATACATTATCACAAGACTAAATGATAATACATGTGAATTGAAAAAACCATTGTTTATTTCCAAATTAATTTCATGAAAATAAACCATATTATTTAGAATCCTTTTTTGTTCAACATTTTAATGGATTCATAAATTAAAAATTGTTTTGAAAAAATCATTGATAGTGTTTAACAATACCAAGGGAATTACTTAACTAAGTTATATTGACTGGTATTGTCTATTATTTGACAATATTTTTCATTCAGCGTTCTATATATATATTATCTAAATAGATTCTACTTCCATAATTTGAAATTTTTTAATCTAATATTACCATTTATTGAATTTACATTATACCTTTTTTCAACTAGGGTCTCATGAAAAATTCACAAATGGATCTTATATTTTTCATATATCTTATTGGAATACAAAACATCATAAATAAATACTATAGAAAAATTATTATTTCAATAATGGAAGAACGTATTAATTAGATTTATAAACATAGATGTAAAATTTGATAATGAAAATGGAATTACAATGAAATCATAATTCTTATACAATATATGATAGGCCATACTCTTTATATCGTGATTCATTTATTTTATGAAATGATAACCATAATGATTGTAAATCATTATGAATAATTGAGATACAAGAAGATAATATAATATATTATCAATGTATCAAAATATATAAATTTTCTTAGTATTAATGTAATGATTTTTCCACATGGTGATGTGAAACCACAACGACTCATCACACTTATTTAAAAGTAGGACATGTACTCCACAAGGTGAGACCCTAGGTAATTCGAATCCTTTTAGTTTTTCATTTCATTCCACCAAATTCATTATACACATCCGATATGGTGGAATGGGTATATGTATAATCCCATTAATGTCATAGATGGATGTTATAACATTTTAGATTAATATTCATTGCATTACACAAACAGATGCCTACATATCGTAATGGTTTAGCTAATTTTGAGACCAAGAAAAAAATATTCTGGTTCATGGAATTATATTCCATATACCAAATATTTATCCTATAACATATTATGAATATTTGGGTTAACCTACCTAATGAAATCATAATAACCATTGAAAATAAATTGAATAAAGGGTGAAGTCATATTCTTAGTAAATATATACATAGGTGATATCGATCTCTCATTATATTAATTCATTCGATAAGAATAAGGGTATGAGATATTGAACATAACTTAGGAAATTCATACTCATTATGTCATTTTTTATAAAATAAATTCATTTAATAATACAATATCATTTTAGAAAACGTTTCTCAAAAGAGTGAAAATCATCATAAATCAATCGTTAACAATATCTTCATTTCATAAAGGTGAGGAACCATAAAAATATATAAAAAATTTATATCTCAAGGTTAACTACCAATAAAATAAATATAGTACATCATGAAACATCACATGTTTCTCATTGTGTGACAATATAGAGTAATTTCCCATCGTGGATCATGATGCGCCAATTTCCCATAGTTGACCTCGATGCACCTATTTCACATAGTGGATCAATCCCACCAACTAGTTTTCTATTGTATTATCATAAGATATATTAATTTTACAAATGCATTGGAGGGAGATATAGGTCACACCATTCACATAATTAAAATCATACATAGGATTCCTATAAGATCATATTTATATTGGTTCGGGGTGGGGGAATAAGGATAATAAAATAATACACTCCAAACAGGTAAGTAATCGATGAGACTTGAACCTAAGACCTCACCGAATCCTATAGGGGTCTCTACCATTGTGTTGAAGCCTAGGGGAATGTGTTCTATAAGATCATAATCCATTCATAATAATATAACCCATGAAATAAAATTGGTTTCCTAAACTTCTTTTAATACCATAACATGTGGAAGATATATATTTTTCAAAATCATTTCATCATTTCATCACAGCATAACTAATGAAATGAATCAAGTTTCATGAGCATTTTATCACACTATATCCCAAGGAATGGAAATGGTTTTCCCAAGAATTATATAATAAAAAACTATTCATATAAATAATTAAAAAGTTATCCTTGGATCATGTCTCGAGTAAGAATTAGTGACACTAAAAGATTTCAAATTAGATGGAAATTCATTTCGAATGATAATTTAAAACATTTCTTCATGAAAATATCCCTTCCACATTTAAAAACACTTTTTGGAAAATTAATACATTTTCAAAATCATTATAATTAAACTTAACCTTATAAAATTATCAATTAAGTAACAAATAAATGATTGTTCATTATAGTGGATAATTCCTTCATGTCTTACCTGATTAAATGAATATTATTTTATTTTTTCAATAAAATCCATACATGATTTTTTTTTAAACATTACTATTTTATTTTAAAATATTAGTGAAAATTAAAAAAAAAGATAAAAATTTCATTATGAAAACATTTTGATGGTGTAAAACTACTTTTTAAAATACATCTATAAATCTTTATTTTGTAAGAAAAATGGTTTTTGACCAAAGATAGAAATGTAGATGTTTTTTTATTAAAAATATAATTTTTAACACTAAAGTACATAAATAGAGGAAAATACAGGGAAAACACATATTCTCATGTCATACCCATATATGAATAAAATTCATGAGTTTATTGAGATAAATATCATCATATTTTATAATTGGAAGCATAATCATAGACATTCTCTATAAATAATGAAATTGTAAAATAAAACTCTTACCACATTGGAAACAAAGAATTATAAACGCCAAGAAAGAATAAATTTTAATGAAGCATTAAATACCATTAGAATTAAAAATTCATTTTATTACAAGTGAATGAGGTTGTATATACACCTCATATGAGAAGATATATTAATGAAATTATATATAAACTAGTGAAGGAATGTTGATAAAAACATACCTTACCGCATTGGAATTTTTTGAACCGTAAAACCATTGAATAGGATATCATGAAAAATATATATAAATACTAATATTTTAGGTATAATAATAATTAAATAGTTCCATGGGAAGTATAAAAACTACTTACAAAAAAACATGGTGAATATAGACTACGTATTATAGAAAAAAGTGAAACAAAAATCCCATACATTAAGCCACTACTTCCTTTATATATGATTAAACATATTGTATAATAAATATAATCTTATTATAAATATATTATTTAATAATAATTATATATATTATAGAATATATTATTTACATATGAACTTTTATTATAGTTTTATCAAGGAATCCTTGATATAATTACATTTCAAGAAATAAAATTTCATTTTTATTTTATGTTTTGGTTCTGTACTTCCAGTCTTCTTACATTGATCATGGTTAAATCATATACCAAATGTTAACCATGATATAAATATCATATATATATATATATATTCATTAGAAATTTCTTTATTGTAGGTAATAAATGTTATAAATTGAAATTAAATACATCTTCATTGAGATTCTTGGTCGTACATACACGTTAACACCATTTCCATTATTTCAATGGATTGAAGGAATGAAAGGTAAAAATAAATTATAATAATAGAATCATTTTTATTTCATATATGTCACATATATTCATTAAACTCATACTTAATATATCCATATAAATTATGAATGAATCACATTGCTTCTTGAGATAATGGTCCACCATACATATGAATGATATTATTGTATGACCCACAGAATAGAAAGTAATTAGGTATATGTGATATTCTTAATATATAATTATAATTATCTCAAAATATCATAAATATTTATAAAATATATAAATTTTACCATCCATGTAAATAATAAATGAAATAAAAAACACATAATTTTGTGAGGTGTTAGTCTTCCATACACATGAGTGACATTATAGTTTCCCAAATGGGTCTAGAGGTAATAAGGTAGTTATGGAATTATAATTCAGGAGAAATAATAATATCAAAAAAATAATATATAAAAATTAAATTCATCATCACATCAAACTATGTGTAGTGGAAGGAAAATTAAAAACATCGGTTCCTGAGGATGTAGTTGACCACACACACAAATGAGTATTTTGTATCCCATTCAACGGAATATGGGAATGAATTAGGTTATTATATGTAATATAATATCCATATATGTAATATTATGTGTAAGGATCCATCCATAAACATTATATAATATTGAATTAAGTTAATAATTCACATTGAGGATATTTTCAGGATTTGAGCTTTAGAGAACTAGGTCAAAACTTATAGAAAACAACTTGAATATTATAAGTAGACACTTCTACTCACTATCAATTTTTTTCATAAAAAACTCTTAAAATAAATTAACTTGTCTAGTTCAATTTTTAAGACAAATTGAATTTTCCTTGATCCCATCCATGACCCTACTCATCTTTATGTCATGTGGAAAACATTTCAAAACTAGGGATGAGCATAAAAAGCTCATTAGAGGATACATAAAGAAAAAAAATTGTTAGTTTTTCAAAATAACATGTAAAACATGAATAATTTATCATAAATTTATACTTTTCACATTAAATAAGTAGAAAAAACACTTTTCTCAATATAAGCTCATTGCTTACCCATTTTGTTACCAAAAGATTTATATAAATCCTATAGAAAACAATGTATAGAATATAAGATAACTTGGTACATAAACATAGTTAAATGGAATAACCATATGATTGACTTCCACACATATCATTAAATGGAATAGCCATACGGCCGACTTCTATAACCAAATAATTAGATGTTATAACGTAACTACCCTTCCTTGATTTATCACAGAACCACATGTCATTTAGTTTATCACGTAACCACCCGTCAAATGTCTAAGTACCATTACATAATCATAACAGATAAAATATTGCAAATATCAACATTTTATCAACATCATTTATTTCGTAATCACAAGATATAATTTTAAGATATTTAAATACTCAATACTTTTCAAAAACAATTTTCAATACCAAAGAACCCAAAAATAGAGATAATGGATTTATCTTTATTTTAAAAACATTAAGGCTTATAGAGGGATCCAAATAACGATTATTGTGACGGAGAGGTCATTGTCACTGAAAAAATTCAAAAAATTCTTTTCTGTCATTTCATAAAATTCTTTGTATAAAAAATATTCCCTTTAAATGAAACTAAATGTATGAGGAGTTTTTATAAACCATGTAAAAGAAGGAGGTGTATATTATCAAAACATTCCACAATGAAACAAGATTGAGACAAAGACCCTTACCTCGAGTCCGAATTGTCTCGTATGTTCCTTGTTCATCTTGAATAATAAACTTAATATAATTTTTACTTTATTAATAACCTTTTTCATGTGTATTATTTCTTTTATATCATTTATTATCTTGTTCTGACAATTAGTTAATTATTTGAGTTCATATCGGACATTTTTTTGATGTTCAGAACATGAGTAAAAAATAAAATTTTTATAATAACAAATTGTCCATGTAGTATAAATTACATTATCTTCATAGTGATATTAATTATTTAGATATCATATATATCATATATATCCAGTATATATGTATTTATAATATTCCATAGCATTTATATATGAGAAATGAATTACATCGTTCTTGGTCACGGTAAGCCGTATGTACGCATGAACGCTACATTCATTTCTTTTTATATTTTTAAAGGAATGAAAAATAAATGATACATAGGTATATTATAATTATAGTATATTATCATTTATAACTTCATTAACTCAATCCTTTATATTTTCCTTGTATATAATGAACGATTCATATCACTATTAGGGGGTGGTAGTCCGCACTTCCACAAATGAAATTATCGTATTTATATAACATGAAATGCATTAAGGAATGTTATAAATAAGAATTAATGAAGAATAGATATAAATTAAATGTCATATATATCACATATAATTACATTTACTTTATAATGGCCACCATAAGTGGTGTTAGGAGAATATTTAACAACCATCATTCTATGAGGCAGTAGCTCGTCGTCCACAGAAACAGTATGTTTTATACCCATTTAAGAGAGGTGTGTGTTATTTTCATTTTAATTATTCACAAAAAAACATCCTATTGTATTTAATATACTGTTTTTGTTATAAAATAATTTAAAAAAGTGATTTTAGGGGGTTAGAGAAGGAAAATAAATGAAATAATATTGAGAGAAGACATTACCTCAAATCAGTTAACTCCTTTTGATTTATGATAAAATACCTTATTTAATTTCATTATTCCCAAATTAATGCTTATAGGATGAATTGAGGGATGTTGGGAGATTATTTTGGCAGATTTGGGATGATCCAAGGGGGATTGATAGGTGTGAGTAAGGGTTATAGGTGGGGTCCTTTTATAAGAGGGAGGAGGGGAATTTTAGGAATGTTTGAAAATATTTATTTATTTTTAATTAATCATCAAATTATAATCTCAAAAAAGTTATATAATTTGAAGATAATATTATTATGTGTCATAATACTCCCATAAAATGGGTTTTATACAACTTAATTTCATAAAATTAAACTTATCTTTTATCATTAACCCTTAGTTAACTAATTTAGATTTTACCTTGTCTTCTTGTATATTCATACTATGTGGTCACTATAGTTACTATAAAATTTTAATAAGACCTAATATGGTTCTATAATAACATTTTAAACCTTATCTAAGTAATTTGGCCAATACTTATATTTTTAAGATTATAATATCATTTAATAAAATAGTATTTTTTTTAAAACTCATTTATGTCAATTTATATACTATTCATATCATGACTTTTAAAAGACCCATAACAACTTGATTATTTAGAAAACCTTTATTAATTAAAATATAAAAAGTAATAATCATACATAATGTTTGTTTATGGCATAAAAAGTTTCAAAATAAATTTATTTTAATTTTTATATTCTCATTTATTTAAAAAATTCATTAATAAGGTAATAAATCCATCATCATTGTGTCATAAATATATTTTTTATTTGATGTCAAAAAATTAAAAATAAAATACCAGTAGGTAGGAAATATTATTAGATTTATAATTAAAATTTATAGTAGAATATATAAATTATATAGCCCAATATAAAATTGTTTTAGTAAACGATATATGCTTTTGTTATATTTTTTGTAACAGTAAATTAAAAGTAATTAAATGTCATTTTCACACACAAGTGGCTCATTAGGGTCATAAAATTGACCCTAGCATTCCCATGGTAAGAAATATTTCATCCAATAGTGTTAGGACATGTTTTAGGGTAATTTAATATTATTATAATATTATTTTTTACCCTTATTTACTAGATTTAACCTTTAACCATAGAAAATAAAATATTTACTGAAGTTACTAATCAAAACATATAAAATTAAAAGATACCAATTTAAAAAATTTGTACTTCCTGATTCTAGATATGGAATCCATTTTTCTAAATTCAAAAAATTTAATTTGCAGAAATTAATTTAAAATTAATTCCCGTTGTCAAAACGAAAAAACATGTTTTTATGATATAAAAACTATCAAAAGATTGACATGTGTTTATGTAAAATTTAAAACTCTAATTTATTCCAATGACTAAAATTGGATTTAATGATAAAAATATAATATAATTACACTTTAAAACTACTTAAAATTACAATATAACTATATAAATATATTATATTAAAATGATGTTTTGAATTAAAATGTAGTATTGTTCACTTTTCATTAGAAAATTAACTTTAGTTGAAAAATACAAAAATTTCATCCAATGAAAAATTGATGTTAAAATTATTTTGAATTAGTTTATTTTGTTAAATAAAACATATAATGGTGTCAAAACTAGATTTAAAAATGGTTCTCTATAAAAAGGTGGTAAAACTATATTTTTTGAAAAATACTTCTTTTATCCAGAAAATGAATATATTATTATATCATATCTAGAAAAAATATAATATGAATTTAAAAGATTACATTGAATATATATCATATATTTTTAATTAAATAAAAATGCATAAAGAGTGATATGAAAACAAAATTATTCTATTTTAAATAGGTTTTCATAAAAACACAACCATTATATTCAATTGGATTTTATTTCCATTTCTTATAAATTTGGTAACCAATTAATCGTCAATTAATCATGTTTAAACAATATATCAAAATTCTGTGGATACTATTAATTCTTATAATTCCAATGTCTAGGTGTTAACTCCCATTAAAAATAAATATATTTTTATTATATTATTTTTCAATATAGGTCAATGTGGTGTGCAATGTAAGATTTCAGAGAAGCATGTTGTTGTGTGTCATGTATGCTATCATAAAATGTGTCCCCATTAACTTAAAATTAATATATTATTCATAAGTATTAATAGAAATCCAAAGGTATTATTCTATACATACATAGGTCATTATATCTCCCCCTTTTGGAAATTACGTCCTCACAATTCTAAAAATGGGGTTGGAAACTTCATGGAAAGTCCCACATAAAAAATAATTATACAAAACTGGCACATTAATGGAAAGAAATAAAAGTATAAAGGTCACTTTAAATAACATATACTAGGATTACATGTAGGAAAACATGGACATGAATGTGAAACTAAGTGTAACAATATGAAGGAGAATTATAGAAAACGTGATCAGAAGAATGTTAACCATGAGAAAAACACAAAATTGTGATAGTTCAAACAGTCTTTTATTCCCCAGTAGGAAAAGTAAATAGAAGAAATTTTTTATTTTAAGATTCCTTTCATAAATTGGGAGAATTTATTTATTATATTGACTAACAGAATAAGGAAATATACATACTTTTCAGTTAGAGTTTAATCCTTTAATCAATATCAACCACAAACTTTTATTTTCTCCAAAGAATGAGTATTCAAGATTAATTGGTCACACCTGATGTACAAGATAAAACTTCTAGATAATCACATAATCCACAAAATATTAAATATATGTTTCCCCTATCTTTATACATTAACCAAAACCAAATTCGTTAGTATAAGATTAGATAATCCCCAAAAACAATAATCCTTTAAAAAAATAAATACTACTCTTAATCTCTAAAAATCTAAAAAACAATTTCCCAAAGTTCAAAAAATACCATTAAAAAAACAAAAGACCTTATATTTATTCAATATAATTCAATCTAATATTGAAACCCAAAATTTATAATAATTTGATCACTTTTTTTCCCTGATAAATCATAACATTTATCTCCAAATAATATGGAAAACTATTAGAGTCTCATACTGAAATACAATTAAACAATTTCATATTATCTATGATAGGCTAATAGTTTCCATAAATAACCCAAATAACCATATGTGCACAACAAAAACATATATTCTTCCGAAATAAAATTCCACCATTATTCCTCAGATGAAATCTCGTAGTATTCTATTTTTCATTTGGTATATAGTGTTCCCAAAAGATCAAAAGTCTTCCAAAATCACATTTATCACTTAATCATCAATTCATTTTCTTATATTAAGGATATAAATTTTATAAATAATAAGTTACCAAAATCAATATATTCCTTATCAATACAATAATTTAACTAAAAATAAACAGTCATAATAACCAATAAATTCAAGTAAGAATGTGGTAAGTGATGCGCCCATGTTGCCCTTTGATTGTGGGTTCGATTCCCACGTCCTTTTCGGATGTGACAAGTTGTCATCCATCATGCGGGTTTCCCTTTTTCAAAAATAATATCATTATTATAACATTCTAAAAAATAATATTATTTCTTCAAAAATTACCATAAACTATTTTAACCTCAGTGGTTATTTAATACATTTCATTTTTCATCACCAAATGTAATAACCATTTATCACCTTAAAAACAAAAGATCATATGAACCCCTAATACATTATTTACACACAATAAAAGTTAATTATTTATTGAATAAAATTTTCACATATCAAACATTAGGGATACCAAAACTAGAAAAAGTCTTCCAAAGTAATCCCATCATCAAAAGAACATTAATATTTTTAATCATTTCATCATCCTAAAATCTAAGATAACTCTTGAATCCCTTATTTGTAGACTTCTTACTCATTCAACATTATTCACGATAAATTAATCATTCTTTTACATCTTATAACATAATAATACTTTACTACATATAAAATCATGAATCAACTCCGAAGATCCAATAATTTCAAAACCTCAAAAAATAAATATTCCAAATCATTCATTGGTCATTGTCAGTTTCTGCATCCCCAATTGGAAGGGCATTAGGTATTGGTAAACACATATTTTTATGGTTCTACTGATATCATTACCAAAACTTCTTCGTATGATAATTATTTTTATAATTACCATTTCCACCATATTTAAAAAATTCAGTTGATTCCTCAAAAATAACTTCTTTCCCTTTCCCGGAGTCAACTGGATGCTACCTTTTTCCATGGTAGGTTCTTGCTTTATGAACTTCATTTCCACATCTATATCATCCTTCAATAAATTTGAATCATTTTCCTAGGTGTTTCTTTAAACAACATGGACACATATGTTTCTGAATATACATACCATTATGATTATTAACTAAACATGTGAAGGGATTTGTTTTACACATATAAGATGCCTTATAAAAATCACAAAGGTTTATGTTCTCAATCATGAATTTAGATAGTTATTTGAGAATAACCACAGGAGTTATCATTGCAGATCCCATTTCAATTGATTTCTTATTCAGATAACTATCACAATTTTCTCCACTTGCAATGTTACATTGGGGCCTCCTTGATCCATCCATTTAATAAAACAAAAAAAATTAGTGTTATAATATCAATAAAATCATCATATAATATATTATGAGGTAGGTAGATACTAAGATATACTTATTCATGTTATCTTAAATTCATTCAATTTATCTAAAATAACTATGACACATTCTAGTATGTTTACCATTATGGTTATGTAACATATGTTTAAATAACATCCTCACATCTAAAGAAATATAAACTGACATTTGTTATCAACTATAAGGCCCCGAACTTAAACATTACATAATCTTGAATTAAGTTAATAATTCACATTAAGGATATATTCAGGTTTATACCTTTAGATAACAAGTTCATAACTTATACAAAACTACTTGAATATTAAAAGTAGGAACTTCAACTCACAATCCATTATTTAATAAATTAAAAACTCATAAAAAAAGAAGCATGTATAGTTCTATGTTTAATACATCACGACTTTTCAATCATCCCATAATTGACCCTATTCATCTTCAAGTCCTATGAAATACATTTCAAAACTTGGTATGAGCATAAAAATCTCAGTAAGGGATACATAAAGAAGTAAAACTATTAGTTTTTCAAAATAACTTGTAAACCATGAATAAATTAACATAATGTAAAAATTTTCATCTTAAAGATGTAGCAAAAACACTTCACTGAATATAATATCATTTCTTTCCATTTTTTAACCAAAAGATTATCATAAATCCCATATAAAACGACATATAACCTATAAGGTAACATTGGATATAAACATTCTTAAATGGAATAACTATATGGTTGAAATCTACACATATCACTAAAAGGAATAGCCATACAGCCATCTACCATACCCAATGTATTGGTGGTTATAAAGTAACCATGTGTCCATGGTTTATCATAGAACAACCATCATTTGTTTTATTGTGTAACCACCTATTAAATTTCCAAGTACCGTTACATAATCATAACATATAAAATATCGCAAATATCAACATTTAAGTAAAAAAAATTAATTTTCAATCACAAAATATCCCATCAAGATATTGAGATACTCAATACATTTCAAAAACCATTTTCAATACAAAATAATAAAAAATTTTAAATAAAGGATCTCTTCACCTTTTAAATAAAAACAAGGATTATAGAGGTATCTAAATAATGATTACGACAATGGAGAGTTCATTATCACAGCATATGTTAGAAAAATTCCATTTTGTTGTTTAGTAAAATGGTTGGTAGAAAAAATATTCCATTTGAATTAAAGTAAAATGAAAAGGGTTTTATTATACACCATGTAAAAGAAGTTTGTGTATATTATCAAAACATGCCTCAATGAAAAGAGATTGATACAAAGTCCCTTACCTCCAGTCCAAATTGTCTTGTATGTTACTTGTTCATCATGAATAATAAACATAAGTTAATTTATACATTATTCAGATCCTTTTTCAAGTTTATAATTCTTTTTATATCTTTTATTACTTTTTTATGACAATTGGTTAATTATTTTATTTCATATTAGACATTTTTCCGATGTTCAGAACTTTAGTAAAAAATGAACGTGTTATTGTTACAAATTGTCCATGTGGTCAAAATTAAATTGTCTTAAGAATCATATAAATGATTTATATATCATATATATCATATATATCTATTAAATATGTATTTATAATAGTCAATAACATTAGTATAACATAAATTAAATGCATTGTTCATGGAGACGGTAAGCCGTATGTACGCATGAACGCTAATTTCATTTATTTTACATATATAAGAGAATGAAAACATAATGATACATAGGTATATTATAATTACATTATAATATCATATTTATTTTTATAAACTCCATACTTTATACATTCCTTGTATGGCACAAATGAATCGTATCATTTTGATGAGGTGGTAGTCTACACTTCCTCAAATGAAATTCTCAAATTTATAAAAAATGAGAAGAATAAAGGTATGTTATAAATGAGAATTTCACAAGCCTAGAGAAAAAATAAATTTAATATATATCATATATAATTACATTAAACTCATAATTACCACCATAAGATGTGGTAGGTTATGATTGAACAATCATCGTTTTGTGAGGCGGTATTTCACCGTCCACATAAATAGTATGTTATTTACTCATTAGACGGAGGTTTTTGTAATATTAGTTCAAATAATTAACTTAAAAACAACCTATTATATTTAATATACTGGTTTAGAAATAAAATAAGTGAATAAAAATACATTAGGGGGTTGTAAAAGGAAAATAAATGAATGAATCTTAAGAGAAGACATTACCTCAAATCGGGTTACTCCTTTTGATTTAAGCAGAAAGGACTTATTTAATTGACTTAATAAAAAATTATGACTTCTTAGAGGAAGATAGGTATGTTGGGAGCTTATTTTGGTAGTGTTTGGACAAGACAAGGTGGATTTAGAGGGGTGAGTTGGGGTTAGAGGTGGTGTCCTTTTATAAGAGGGAGAAGGGGCACTCTAGAAAAGTTTCGAAATATTAATTTATTAATAATTGAATATAGGATTATAATAAAACAAAAATTAGTATCTTTCAAAGATAAGATTATTATGGGTATAAATCCTCTAATAAAATGGGGTTTAGACAAGTTTAGGTCATATAAGTAACCTTATCTTTTAGCTTTAAACCATAGTTATCTAATTTGACTTTTACAATGTCTTCTTGTATATTCATACTATAAGGTTAATATAGTTACTATAAAATGACAATGAAACCTCAAGTTGTTAATTAATGACATGTTCAACCTTTCCTATGTAATGTTTCCTAAAATTAGAGTTTTAGGACAATTATATCATATAAAAATAGTATTTTTTAAAAAAACTTATTTATGTCAATTTACATACTATTCATATCATGAATATTAAAAAATTTATAACAAATTATTTCATTAAAAAAACATTAATTAATTCAAATATAAAAATTAATAATCATCCATAAAATTACTGTATGGCCTAAAAAGTTTTAATATAAATTTAATTTAATATTTATAATCTAATTTACTTAAAAATATTTATTAATAAGGTAATCACTACATCATCATTGTGTCATAAAAAATTTTATTTATTTGATGTATAAAAATTATAAATAAAGTACCATGATGTAGGAAATTAGTTTAGCTTTCCCTTTAATATTTATAGTAAAATAGATCACTTATATAACCCCATATAATAATTGTTTTAGAAACATATATAGGTTTATGTTATATTTTCCATAACATTAAATTAAATGGAATTTAATGTCACTTTCACACACAATTGGCTCCATGGAGTCCTATAATTGACACAAGGTGGCATAGGATCAGAAAAAATTCATCTAATTGGGTTAGAAAATGTGTTAGGGTAATTTAAAATTGTTATAATATTAATTGTTATGCCTATTTGTCAGATTTATGCTCTTACCATGATAAATAAAATATTTTCTAAAGTTACTAATCATAATCTATAAAAATAAAGGTCACCTATCAAAAACACTTGGAAATAATGATTCCAAATATGGAATCAATTTTTACTAATTCCAAACACTGATGTAGCAGAAATTAATTTAAAATTAATTCTCATTGTCAAATCTAAAAGCGTGTTTTTATGAAGAAAAAACTATCAATAGATTGAAATTTTTTTATGTACAATTTTGAAGTAAATTTACTTCAAATGACCAAGATTTGAATCAATGATAAAAATATAACCCAATTAAAATTTAAAACCAATTTAATTTACAATATAAATATAAAAATAAATTACATAAAAAGGCAGTTTGAATTAAAATGCACTATTTTTAACTATTCATTAAAAAATGAACTTTTGCAGAAAAATACCATAATTTAATCCAATGTAAATTTTTATGTTACAATTTTAAATAATAAGTATATTTTGTCAAAAAAACATATAGGGGTGTTAAATAAAATATTAAAAATGGGTTCTCCATCAAAAGGTGGTTAAACAACATTTTTTGAAAAATACTTCTTTTATCCAAAAAAAGAATTTATTTTGTATCATATCTAGAAGATATATAATATGGATTTAAAACATTACATTGAATATATATCATATATTTTTCATTAAATATAAATCCTTAAAAAGTGATATGAACACACAGTTATTCTCTTTTAAATAGGTTTTCATGAAAACACATCTGTTATATTAAATTAGATTTTATTTCAATTTATAATAAATTTTAAAAAAATGAATCATCATTTAAACATTTGTAATCTATATTTCAAAATTATGTTGATACTATTAATTTTTTCTGTTCTAATGGATATTCATTAACTACCATTTAATATTGTAATAATATTATTGTATTATTTTTCAGTATAACTCAATATTGTGTGCAATGTAAGATTTTGGAAAATACTATTGTTGTGTGTTGAGTATGCAACTAGAA
The DNA here is from genome assembly GCA_963277665.1 of Viscum album. Lineage (NCBI taxonomy): Eukaryota > Viridiplantae > Streptophyta > Magnoliopsida > Santalales > Viscaceae > Viscum > Viscum album. The sequence continues at coordinate 1,798,089,854 of OY728120.1, forward strand.
AAATAATACCGTTTAAATTAAAATTAATATCTCATTTTCAGTATTAATAAAAATAAAAAATTATTATTCTTTAAACACCTGGGTCGTTACATCCTTCTCCCCTTTTGAAAATTGCCTCCTCATAATTTTAAAATTGGGCTTGGAATCTTTATGGAAAGTCCCACATCCAAAAAAGAGTGAATAAAACTATATATATAAAAGAAAGAAATATAAGTATAAAGTTCAGTCAAGATAACCCATAATAGAATTCCATTTAAGGAAACATTAATATAAAAGTGAAACCAAGTGTCCCGTTCTGATGAAGAATGATAGAAAACTTGATCAGGAGAAAGTTAACCACCAAAAAACCACAAACTTGTGATAGATTAAATGGTATTTGATTCCCCAGTAAGAAAGGTAAATGGAAATAATTTTTCTTAAGTTACCTTTCATAAAGATAGATAATTTGTTTATGGTATTGACTATGAACATAAGTAATTATACTGACTTTTCAAGTATAGTTTCATCCTTTAACAAATATATACCATAAAATTTTCTTTTCTCTAAACGATGAGTATTCAAGATGAATTGGTGACACATGAAGTGAAAGATTAAACTTTTAGAGAATCACATAATCTAAAAAATATGAACTATATATTTCCCCTATCTTTATACATTAACCAAAACCAAAATGGTTAGTTTAAGATCAGATAATCCCGAAAAATAATAATCTTTTATAAAATTAAATAATACTCTTAATCGCCAAAATTAAACAAACAATACCCCAATGATAAAAAAGACCATTAAACAAACAAAAGTCATTAAAATTCTTCAAAATAATACAAACTAAGATTGAAACCCAAAATATAGAAGAAATTGATCACATATTCTTCCACGATAAATCATAACATTTATCTCCAGATAACATCAACTACTATTAATGTCTCTTACAAAAATGTAATTAACCTAACCACATATATTTTATGAGAGGTTAATCATTTACACAAACAACCAAAATAGCCATATGTCCACAACAAAAACATCGATTCTTCCAAAATAAAATTCCACCATTACGGTCCAAATTAAATCACATAGTATTCTATTTTCCTTTGGCATATAGTGTTACCAAAAGATAAAACATCTTCCAAAATAACATTTATCACTTAATAACCAAATCATTTTCCTATTGTAAGGATATCTATTTGATAAATAATAAGTTCTAAAAATAAACATATTCTTGATCCATAAAATCATTAGCTAAAAATTATTAGTCATACTCACTTAGGAATTCATGTAGGCCAGTGGTAGGCAATGTGACCTTGTCTCCCTACAATTTTGGGTTTAATTCCCATGGACTTTCCAGATGCAACGGGTTTTTACCCATCCAGTGATTTTTCCATTTTTTAAACCATATCATTCTTATATCATTCTAAAAAATAAGATAATTTCTTACAAAATAACCATAACATATTTATCCTCAAAATTTATCTAATACCATTCATTTTGCATCCCAAAATGTAATGACAACTTATCACCTAAAAATCAAAAGATAATATGAAACGCTATGATTATACATTATTTCCACACAATAAGAGTTAATTATTTCATGAATAACATTTTTCACATATCAATATTCAAGGTTATATATACTAGAATATGTATTCCAAAGTAATCCCATCATCAAAAGAGCCTTAATATTTTTAATATTTTCATCATCCTCAAATCGACCATTACTCTTTAATACCTTATATATAGTCTTATTACTCATTCAACGTTATTCATGATCCATTAACCATTATTTTCTAAATTGTTATGTAATACATATATCCTACAAAAAAATCATGAATGATATCCTGAGATTCAATAATGTCATAACATCAGCTAAGAAACAATTCATACCTTTCATTAGTCATTTTCAGTTTCCTCGTCCTTTATTGGAATGACATTAGGTATTAGTAAACATATATTTGTACAATCTTTCTGATCCCATTCCCGATCCTTCTTTATATGACATCGATTTGAATAATGACAATGCACACCAAATTTAAAACATTCAATTGATCCCTCGGAATGAACTTATTTCCCTTTCCCAGAATCAATTGGATGCTTCCTTTTTTCATGGAAGGTTCTTGATTTATGACCTTAATTCCACATCTATAGTATATTCCCATCCCATTGAAGAATTTTCTACATGTTTCTTTCCAATTATTTGACACATAAGTTTTTAAATATACATACCTTTATTATTATTGCCTTAACATCTGTTGGGATTTGTTTCTCTCATATACGATTACTTCTAAAAATAAACCAGGTTCAAGTGGTCAATCGTGACTCAAGATAGTTAGTTGATAATAACCATAAGAGCTATAATTGTATCCCCAAATTCATTCAGTACCTTATTAAGAAAATTGTCACAATTTTCTTCACATTCATAGTTACTTTGGGGCTTTCTTGATCCCACCATTTACTAAAACCCAACTATCCAGTGTGAGTATAATAGTAAAATCATCATATAATATCATATGAGGAGGGTAAATACTAAGATATACGTATTAAAGTTATCTTAAACTACTTAAATTTGTCCAAAATAACAATTAATCACTCTAATATGCTAACCATTATAGTTATGCCACTTGTGCTTAAATAACAACCTAACCTCTAGTGTTATCTAAACTGACAACTAATAGTAACTGTAAGGCCCCTGCCTTAAACATTACATAATCTTGATATAAGTTAATAATTCACATTAAGGATCTTTTTAGGATTATAGTGTTAGAGAATTAGTTCATGAATTATACAAAACAACTTGAATATGACATGTAGACACTTCTACACACTATTCATTTTTTCATAAGACAAAAAAACGTAAACAAAGAAACATGTCTAGTTCCATGTTTCAGACAACATAAATTTTCTTTGATCCTGTATTTGACCCTATTAATATTTATGTCCTATGAAAGAAATTTCAAAACATGGGATGAGAATAAAAATCACAGTAAGTGATACATAGAGAAGGAAAACTATTAGTTTTTCAAAACAACATGTAAACCATGAATACTTTACCATAAAGTAATACATTTCACCTTAAAGAAGTAGAAAAAACACTTCACTAAATATAAGATCATTGATTACCATTTTTTTAACAAAAATATTACCATAAATCCCATAGTAAAAAACATATTGCATATAAGATAACTTGGAACACAAACATACTTAAAAGGAACAACCATATGATAGACTTCCAAAAATATCACTAAATGGAATATCCTTATGGAAGAATTCCACACCCAATGCACAAAAGGTTGTAACGTAACCACCCATCCTTTTTTTGTAAAAAAACCACCAATAATTTGGTTTATCACGTAACCACCCATAAAATTTCCAAGTATAATTACATAATCCTAACACATAAAATATCTCAAATATCAACATTTCAATAACAACATTTAATTTACAATCACAAGATATCATTTAAAGATATCTAATTATTCCATCCATTTCAAAAACCAATTTCAATACCAAAAAACTGAAAAAGGGAAACAATGGATTAAATTTCCTTTTAAAAACATTAAGACTCATAGAGGAAGCCAAATAACAATTACGGCAATGAAGGGGTAATTTTCGCCGAATAAATTAAAAACATTCCTTTTGGTTAATTAGTAAAATGATTTGTATAAAAAATATTCCCTTTTAATGAAAGTAAAATTCAAATAGGTTTATTATACACCCTGTAAAATAAGGAGTAGTATATTATCAAAACATGACTCAATGAAAGGAGATTGAGACAAAGTCCCTTACCTCAAGTTTGACATGTCTCATATGTTCTTTATTCTTCCTAAATAAAACCCATAAATTAATATCTGTTTGATTCAGAACCATTTTCATGTTTATTATTCCTTTTATATCACTTATTACCTCATTATGACAATTAGATAATTATTTGAGTTCATATCGGACATTTTTTCGATGTTTGGAACTTTAGTAAAAAATGAACCTGTTATAATTACAAATTGTCCATGTGGTCAAAAGTAAATTATCTCCAGAATGGTATTAATTATATAGATATCATATATATCATATATATATCTAGTATATATGTATTTAGAATACTCCAAAGCATTTGGATATAAGAAATGAAATGCATCGTTCATGGAGATAGTAAGCCGTATGTACGAATGAATGTTACATTCATTTATTTTACATATTTAATGATATGAAAACTAAATTATACTTAGGTATATTATAATTACAACATAAGATTTTATATAATTTCATTAATTCCATCCTTTATACATTCCATTTATGTTATTAATGTGTCATATCACTTTGAGTGGGAGGTACTCCGCACTTCCTCAAATGAAAGTATCGTATTTATACAACATGAAAAGAATAATGGTATGTTATAAATGAGAATTAAAGAATCATATAAAAAAATAAATTTCATAAATGTCATAAATAATTATAGTTCCCTCAAAATGGAAACCATAATAGGTGGTAGGGGAAGATTGGACAATCATTATTTCATGAGGAAGTAGTTCACCATCCACAGAAATAGTATGTTCTATACCCATTAGACGGAGGTGTGTATATGTTTAGTTAGGAAAATTCCAATAAAAACAACATATTATAATTAATATAGTTTTTTATTATAAAATAATAGAATAATAAGATTTTAGGGTGTTGTAGAAGGAAAATAAATGAAATAATCTTGATAGAAGACATTACCTCTAATCGGGCAACTCCTTCTAATTTAAGCTAAAAGGCCATATTTAATTGTCTTATGCCCAAATTAATGATTCTATGAGAAATAGAGGGATGTTGTGAGATTATTTGAGTATATTATGGAAGATATATTGGGGACTGAGAGGTATGAGTAAGGGTTATTGGTGGTGTCCTTTTATAAGAGGGAGGAGGGGCACTTTTGGAATGTTGAGAAATATTTATTTATTATTAATTTATTTTAGAATTATAATTACACAAATGTTATATATTTATAATATCATAGGGAGATGGGTCCAAATACTCTCATCCAATGGGTTTAAAAAGTTTTTGTTCAAAAAAGTAACCTTATCTTTTTTTCTTTAACACATAGTTATCTAATTTAACATTTACCATGTCTTTTTGTATAATCATACTATATGGTTAATATATTTACTATAAAATTCCAATTGAACCTCAAGTGGTTAATTAATTACATTTTCATCCTAATTTAAGTCATTTGGACGAAACATATATTTTTAGGACTGTTAAAACATTTATTAAAATTGTATTTTCTTCAAAAACACATTTATGTCAATTTATACACTTTCCATATCATGACTTTTAAAAAATCCAAAACAAATTGATTCTTTTGAAAAAACGTAATTAATTCCAAGATAACAAGTCATAATTTTCCATAAAAGTTTTTTATGGAATAAATATTTTCAAAATAAATTTATTTTAATTATTATAATCTCATTTATTTAAAACATTCATTAATAAGGTCTCCACTACATCGTCATTGTGACATAAATAAATTTATTTTTATGATTTCTAAAAAGAACAAATAAAATACCATAATATATGAAATAATTTTACCATTATAATTAATAGTTATAGTAAAAATTTTTACTTATATAAACCCATATAAAATTTTTCCTAGTAAAATATATTATGTTTATGATTTATTTTCCTTAAGTTTAAATTAAAAGTAATTAAATGTCATTTTCACAAACAAGTGGATCCATGGGGTCCTAAAATCGATCCAAGGATGCCCATGGTCATAAATATTTCATCCAATAAGGTTAATAAATGTGTTAGGGTAATTTAATATTATTATAATATTAATTTTAACCATTATTTACCCGATTTACCCTTCATCCAAGGTAAATAAAATATATAAAAAAGTTACTATTCATAATGTCTAAAAATTAATGATAAATATTTACAGAATTTGGACCTCCTGATTCCAAATATTGAATCCATTTTTCCAAATTCTAAACAAATAAGTTGTAGAAATTAATTTAAAATTAATTCCAATTGTCATAACCAAAAAAGGTTTTTTTAAGAAGTAAAAAGTATCAAAATATTGACATGTGTGTATGTCCAATTTCAAAGTGAAATTACATAAAAAGATCAAAATTGAATTAAAGGATAAAAATATAATCCTATTAATATTTAAAACCAATTAAAATTAAAATCTAAATATATAAATAAATTACAATAAAAGGTAGTTTTGAATTAAAATATTGGATTCTTCAATATTCATTTAAAAATGAACTTTAGTAGATTAGTACCAAAATTTCATCCAAAGTAAATTTTGATTTTACTCTTATAAATGAAGAGTTTATTTTTTCAAATAAAACATATAAAGGTGACAAAAACAAGATTCAAAAAGGTTTTTCCATCAAAAGGCTGTAAAACTGCCTTTTTTTTGAAAAATAGTTATCTTATAAAAAAATGAATTTATTCTTGTAGAATATCTAGAAAACATATTAGATGAATTTTAATCATTACATTGAAGATATTTAATATATTTTTTAATAAATAAAAATCCATAAAAAATGGTATGAAAACATAATTATTCACTTTTAAATATGTTTTCATAAAAAACATCAATTATATTCAATTAGTTTTCATTTCTATTTTTAATAAATTTGGTAAACAATGAATAATCATTTAAACATGTGTAAACCATATTTAAAAATTTAGTCGATACTATTCATTCCCCATATTCCAATGGTTATGCGTTAACTACCATTTAAAATAATAATATTATTGTATCATTTTTCTGAATAACTCAATGTTGTATGCAATGTTTGATTTCGGAGAAGCTCATTATTACATGTCAAGTATGCTATCAAAAAAATCACCCCCTTTAACTTAAAATTAATATCTTATTCATAATTATTAATAGAAATCAAAAAGTATTATTCTATTAGTACCTGGGTTGTTACAACCATCCCCCCTTTTGGAAATTACCTCCACACATTTTTAAAATTGGATTTGGAAACATCATTGAAAGTCCCACATCAGAAAAAGAGTCAATAAAACTATCACTTTAAATGAAAGATAAGTATAAAGGTCACTCAAGATAACCCATACGAGGATTCCATGTATAAAAACATGGATATAGATGTAAAACTAAATTTCATGTTCTGATGGACACTAATAGAAAACATGATCAGGAGAAAGTTAACCACCAGAAAACCACAAACTTGTGATAGGTTAAACTGTCATTGATTCCGTAGTATGAAAAGTAAACGGACAATGTTTTTTTAAGTTCCCTTTCATAATTATAGAGAATTTATTTATGAGATTGACTAAGAAAATAAGAAAATATACTTACTTGTCAAGTAGAGTTTCATCCATTAGTAAATATCTACCATAAACTATTTTTTCTCTACAAATAATGAGTATTCAACATGAATTGGTCACAACTTAAGTGATAGAATCAACTTCTATAGAATCACATAATCCACAAAACAAGAACTATATATTTTCCCTTTCTTTAAACATTAACCAAAACCAAAATGGTTAGTACAAGATTAGATAATACCTAAAAATAATAATCCTTTATAATAGGAAATACTTCTCTTAATCTGAAAAATTCAACAAAAAATACCCCAATGTTTATCCAAGACCATTCAATAAACAGAAGTCCTTAAATTTTTTCAAAATAATACAAAATAACATTGAAAACCAAAATTATGAATAATTTGATCACATGTTCTTCCATGATAAATCTTAACATTTATCTCCAAATAACATCGAATACTATTAAAGTCTCATACTGAAATGTAATTAACCTAATCACATATTCTCTATGACTGGTTAATAATTTCCATAAATAACCCAAATATCCATATGCCCACAATAAAAACATATATTCTTCCAGAATAAATTTCCACCATTACTCCTCAAATTAAATCCCATAGTATTCTATATTACTTTGGTATATAGTGTTCCTAAAAGAGAAAACATCTTCCAAAATAATATTTATCACATAATCACCAAATCATTTTCCTATAGTAAGAATATCCATTTGATAAATAATATGTTCCCAAAATCAATATATTATTGATCCATTAAATTATTTAACTAAAAAAAATTATTCATACTAACTAGGGAATTCATGTAGGATAGTTATAGGTGATGTTCCCCTATCGCCCTTTGGTTTTGGGTTCGATTCCCAGGGCCTTTCCGAATGCGATTAGTTTTCACCAATCTGGTGGGTTGTCCTTTTTCTAAAACTATATCATTCTTATAGAATTTTTAAAAATAATATAACTTCTTAAAAAATTACCATAACCTATTTTATCCTAAAAAATTATCTAATACCTTTCATTTTGCATCCCAAAATGTAATAAAAACTTATCACCTCAAAAAAAAGATCATATGAACCCCTATGTTAGTCAATTATTTCAACATAAGAAAAGTCAATTCTTTCTTGAATAACATTTTCTAAAATAAAACTTAAAGGTTACATATACTAGAAAAGTATTCCAAAGAAATACCATAATCAAAATAGCCTTAATACTTTTAAGCATTTAATCTTCCTAAATTCTAGTATAACTCCTAAATACCTTATATGTAGAGTTCTTACTCATTCAACATTCTTTATGATCTATTAACCATTCTATTACAACATATTCAATAATACTTATTTTCTACAAAAAAATCATGAATCATATCCTAAGATTCAATAATGTTAAAATATTAGATAAAAAATAATCCATACCTTTCATTGGTCATTGTCAGTTTCCTCATCCTCAATTGGAATGGTGTTAGGTATCGGTAAACATATATTTTTATGGTCTTACTGATATCATTCCCAAAACATCTTCGTAGGATATCTATTTGTATAATTACCATGCACACCACATTTAAATCATTATTTTTCTCCCTCATAAATAACTTCTTTCCCTTTCCTAGTGTCAACTGGATGCAACTTTTTTTCATGTAAGGATCTTTCTTTATGAAATTCATTGACACATCTATAATATTCGCCCATCCCATTGAATAATTTTCCTAGGTGTTTATTTTCACAACAATGACACATAGGTTTTTGAATATACATACCTTTATGTTTTTTACATGAACTTATGTAGGGATTTGTTTCTTATATATACAATGACTTATAAAAATCACCAAGGTTCAGGTGGTCAATCATGTCTCCAGATTATTAGTTGAGAATAAGCATAATATTTATCATTTCACCTACCATTTTATTCGATTGACTATTCAGAAATCTGTCCTAGTTTTCTCAACATCCATTGTTATTTTAGGGCCTGTTAGTTCTAACCATTTACTAAAACCAAAAAGGTCACTGCGAGTATATTAGTAAATTCATCATATAGTATCTTATGAGGTAATTAAATACTAATATATACTTATTCATGTTATACTAAACTCAATCAATTTATCTAAAATAAATATGAATCTTTCTAATATTCTAACCATTATGGTTATGTCACTTATGCTTAAATAACACCCTAACCTCTAATGTTTTCTAAATCTACCTCTAATACCAACTGTAAGGCCCATCCTAAAACAATACGTAATCTTGAATTAAGTTAATAATTCACATTTAAGACATTTTTTAGGTTTAGAGATTCAAATAATTGGGTCATAACATATACAAAACAACTTGAATTTTATAAGTAGACACTTCTACTCACTATCCATTTTTTTCATAAATAAAACTCTTAAAAAAGAAAAATGTCTAGTTCTATGTTTAAGACAACATGAATTTTACTTGATCCAATACATGCCCGTATTCTTCTTTATGTTCTATGAAAAACATATCAAAACTTGGGATGATCATAAAAATCTCATTAAAGGAAACATAGAGATGTAAAACTGCTATTTTTTCCAAATAAAATGTATTCCATGAATACATTATCATAATGTAAAACTTTTAACCTTAAAGAAGTAGCAAAAAAACATCACTGAATTTCATCTCATTGATTACCCTTTTTGTAACAAAAACATTACCATAAATCCCATAGAAGAAAACATACAGTGTATAAGGTAACTTGGGATATAAACATACTTAAATGGAATAACCATATAATAAATTTCCACACATGTCACTAAATGGAGTATCCATACCACCGACTTCTACACCCAATGCATTGTTGGTTGTAACATAACCACCCATACATGTTTTATCATGGAACCCCAATCATTTCATTTATCACGTAAACACCCATCAAATATCAAAGTACCCTTACATAATCCTAACTCCTAAAATATTTCAAATATCAACATTTTTGTAACAACATTTAATTTGAAATCACAGTATATAATTTAAAGATATTGATACAATAAATCCATTTCAGAAACAATTTTAAATAAAAAAACCTTAAAAGGAAAATTCAGTATTCCTTTTCTTTTTAAAATCATTAAGTCTTATAGAAGAATCCAAATAATGATTATGGAGGTGGAGAGGTCATTGTCTCCACAAACATTAAAAAAATTCACTTTTGTCATTTAGTAAAATGATTCATAGAAAAAATATTTCCTTTGAATGAATGTTAAAATTAATGGGGTTTATTATACACCGTGTAAAAGAAGGAGGTGTATATTATCAAAACACGCCTCATTGAAAGGAGATTGAGAAAATATCCTTTTCCTTAAGTCTGACTTGTCTCATATGTTCCTTGTTATTCTTGAATAATAAATTTATTTTAATTTTTTCTTTCATAAGAACCTTCATCAAATTTATTATTCCATTTATATCACTCATTACATCATTATTCCAATTAGTTAATTATTTGAGTTCATATAAGACATTTTGTCGATGTTCAGAACTTGAGTAAAAAATAAACTTGTTATAATTACAAATTTTCTATGTGGTCGAAATAATATTATATCTAGAATTATATTCATGATTTAGATATCATAGATATCATATATATCGAGTATATATTTATTTAGAATATTTCATATCATTTGGATATACGAAATGAAATGCACTGTTCATAGAGATGGTAAGCCGTGCGTAACCATGAACAAAACTTTTAGTTATATTACATATTAAAAGGAATGAAAACTAAATTATACCAAGGTATATTATAATTCATGTATTATATCATATATAAGTTCATTAACTCCATCATTTATACATTCCATGTATGGTAAGAATGAGTCTTACCACTTTGAGGGGGCAGTGTTCTGCACTTACTCAAATGAAATTTACGTATTTTTAAGATAGGAAAATAATAAAGTTATATTATGAAAAAGAATTAAATTAGCATAAAAATAAATTATGTACCATATATATCATATATAATTAAAGTTCCCTCATAATGGACACCATAAGAGGTGGTAAGAGAATATTGAACAATAATTATTTCGTGAGGCAGTAGTTCGTTATCCATATAAACAATATGTTCTATACCCATTATATGGAGGTGTGTGTAAGTGTAGTTCAAATAATATTCATGAAACCACATATTTTATTGAACATTCTATTGTTTTTATAAAATAATTAAATAAAAAGAGTTTAGGGGGCTGGAGAAGGGAAATAAATTAAACAATCTTGAGAGAAGATATTACCTAAAATTGGGTAACTCCTTTTGATTTAAGCTAAAAGTCCATCTTTAATTGCCTTATTCCCAAAGTAAGAATTCTAAGAGAAATATAGGGATTTTGGGAGCTTATTGGAGCATAGGTCAGATGAGTCAAGGGGGCTTTATAGGTGTGAGAAAGGTTTAGAGGTTATGTCCTTTTATAAGAGGGACGAGGGGAACTTTTGGAATGTTTGAAAATATTACTTTATTATTAATTAATTTTTGAATTATAATAACAAAAATCTGATATATATTGAAGATCATATGTGAATGGGTCGAAATCCTCTTAACCAATAGGTTTTATAAAAGTTTAGGTCATAAATTAACCTTATATTTTAGTTATAACCATTAGTTAAATAATTTAACTTTTACCATTTTTCGTATATTTATACTAAATGGTTAATATAGTTACTATAAAATTCAATTAGAACCTCAACTAGTTAGTTAATGACATTTTCATCCTTATATAATTAATTTGGCCGAAATATATATTTTTGTGACTAATACATCAATTAATAAAATGGTATTTGTTTTGAAAATTCATTTATGTCAATTTATATACTATAACTATCATTAATTTTGAAAAATAAATAAAAAATTTATTATTTATAACAACCATAATTAATTAAAATATAATAAGTAATAATCATCTATAAATTTCATGGACAATATAAAGAGTTTGGAAATAAATTTATTTTAATTTTTATAATCTCATTTATTTAAAAAAAATCATTAATAAGGTAAGCCCCATATCATCATTGTGTCCTAAATAAATTTATTTATTTGATGTACAAAAATTAAAAATAAAGTACCATGTGGTAGGAAATATTTTTACCTTTATAATTAATATTTATAGTCTAAGATATAACTTATGTAACCCCATATAAAAGTTTTTATAGTAAAATATATATTTTTATTATAACACCCCAACCCCCTAGACCAGAGCCAGTGCATTACTTGTTATGTTGGCATGGTTAGAAGAAATTAAAATCCTGAATTAATGATCATTTTAGTATTCTTGAAGAATCTAGATACACGAATTTAACCGAAATCACATTGGAAAAGGTTACAAAATACAATACATGACTAAACTAAAAACTGCATCCACATGAACTCAATAAATGATCTTATCTTCATCAACTATTGAAGGTAAACAATGAAATGGGTGTGCTAAAATGCTCAATAGGGGTTAAAAATGGTTTAATAATTTACCAATAAAAATGAATTGAAAACAATTTGACATAATCAACATGGCATGGGGAATAAATGAAAAACTCACACCATTAATAAACTAAGAATGAAACCCCATCCATAAATTTTGTCATAGTGAAAAACTCATTGATATTAATAACTGATACTGAATAAAAATAATTATTATTAATTGGATGTCATATATCTGGCACATGATACAATAGTACCATTAAAAAGGTTTAGTTCTGTGGGTAGTAACCCGTCTGATTTTTGGAAACAAACTCGAAGGGTTTTTCGTAAACTGATTTGTCTCAATAGACCTACTGATGCATCGAGGGGATATAGAGGGCCCCACCCACCACTACTTGTCCCAAGAATTATTTATATATTGATTCAATACAAGAGAATTATGCCTTTTAAATATCCTTATAGAGTAGAGTATACGGATTCATCAGTATTTATATAGTTAAAATAATTATCCAAATAAACATCGTATGTAAAATGGTATATGGTTTAGACAAAAATCATATTAATGATATGAGATTATGGATATTTAATATAAATATAAATTAAAATGAAAATTTATCTCAAATGGGAAGTGGGTAAACCACATAAGGATTATTAGGTGCACAATACAAAGTTAGTCACAACAAGATAGTAGGTGAGACAAAGTCTCTTACCATAATGTAATCAGTCGAATCATTAAACCAGAACTTTATAACCCTAAAAGTAGTCATTTAATACCATGAATATAAAGAGAATAATGTTATTATATATAAAATGTTTGTACACATAAAGCAAAAACAAGAAATAATTGGATAACAATGGAAATCTCTTGGAAATGAAAGTGAAATGAGAAACCCCTTACCTTATGCTTGATTGTGTTATTCGTTTGTTTTACTGACCAGAATAATAAAATTTAGCTTTATTAATTCATAACTCCAGAACATCCTATACATTTAATGAGTTTTTTATAACCTTATTAGGTTCATTAATGGCCCATTTTATGGGTTTAAAAGGGTTCAATTTTTTGTTTTGGAATCATTTTCTTCCTTGGTTTTCATGATTCGTTTACTTGCATTCATGAATAGATGTTCGTTTTAAATTTGGTTAGATGTCCAAAATAGATAGTATAAAATATTATTTACATTAAAGAGATATAAATGATCTTATAATTATTTTGGTTTATATACTTTAGGATGAATCATTAGTGAACTTTTATTGATACACGCTTGGATTTAGCTTGGCGATTTTGTGTATAATGAAATTATTTTTTTATTATTATTCAATATTATTAGTTTGTACGGATTCCAGAAAATTAATTAGATGAAATAAATATATTATTATCTAGTTCAAAAATAAAATTGGTTTCATGAACTGAATTAAATGTGGTAATAAATATTGAGAACCCATCATCCTTGAATCTGAAAAATTAACGCATCTCGAACGATGTTTTTATTTTTAGTATAAAAGGAGGGGGAAAGAGAGATGATGATGAAATATTCCATTATCATAATATAATTATAGTTCATGTGATGTACTGAAATAATAATATCATTTTTATGTGGGGATATGAGTAAATAAGTATAAAATAAAGGAACACAAAATAAGAGAAAATTTGAGAAATCTCTTAAGAAAATTCGGCAGCATAACAACGTCACATAAAATTTAATAAAATAGTTTAATGAGGGAATGTGGGTATATCATCACTCATAAATAATATGGGAAGTGAGGGTAATAATTAGTGACATATACTAACATAATCCAATTCAAAATATAGGAGATAACATAAATGGAAGCATTAAGAAAAGAGAGGTGTGATTTATTCTCTTACCCTATAGAGTAACTGCCAAAACATGACGGTTGGGACCTTTGGGGTTTGAAGAAACTTTGGGAGGACTCCTAGGAAGGTAATATCACCATATATTCGAGGATAATGAATTTTTAATGAAATAAGATGAAGGGGGTGAGTGGGTTTTTATAATAATTATGAGGGAGTTCTTTATTAATGAAAAGGGACACCTCATTAGTGGTTTTTGCAAAACCATGGGATTTACAATGGTATTTTCCCATAGTTATTTCCACTTCTGACACCTCATGTCATAAGATATTGTGAAAAAGTCAACCAGCCTTTTATATTTAATTATTAAAACACTGTGATGTCACTAAACTACTGAAAACTCTAAACTGTATTTTTACTATTCACAAAAAATTCAAGTATTTTAGAAAAAAAACCCAAAAAATCACCCAAACCATTTTTTGATGTGTAGAATTCAAAAATGAACTCCATTTTTTGAAAATAATTTTCTATGTCATTTTAATTTAATTTTTAAATTAAATACTAATTAATTTGAAAAATAACCATTTAAATGATATTATTAATTCTATCTCACACTGAAAAATTAATTAAGATCTCATTATCTTATTACCTTAAGAAAAAAAATATTATCATTATTTACTATTTATAATGGTAATATTCCAATTCATAGGGGTATGTTACTATTCATCAAAAAAATAAGTTGGTTCTATCAGACTCCAAATGACTTACTGGTCACAAATCTAGATGACCGTTTTTTGAAATTCAAAACATGGAAGTGGAAAATTTATGTTTAATGGATATTCATGGGATATATCTTAAATAACCAAGTTTTAATTCAAAGGAACACATTAATTTATAAAATATAGGCTATGAATAGAATAAATTTATGAGAATCATACCATAATATGTTTGGGGTGTTATATTATTCCCTCATTCAGAAATTTCAACCTCAATATTTTATGTATAATGACCAACAAAAAATGTGTGTGGTTCTTCTTCATAATATCCTCAGGTTCCCATGGTTATTCCTCTATATTTTGGTTTCTCTAAATAACCTTTACTAGAGGAGTCATCTAGTTTCTGAATACCTACTCCCTTGTGTCAAGGATCCCGATAGGCTCTTCACAGTATGAAAAATCAGGTTATAGTTCTATTTCTTCATAGGTGAGTACATGTATTAGGTCTGGCATGTATTTCTTCAACAATGACACATGGAACACATCATAAAATTTGGATAGACATGGTAGCATTTCTAAACAGTAAGCTATAGCTCAAATTCTTTCCAAAATTTCAAATGGTCTAATGTAACTGGGGATCAATTTCCCTTTCCTACCAAACATTAAGACACCCTTCCATAGAGATACTTTTAGAAAGACATGATCTCCCACTTGTAATTCCAATTCCTTTCTCTGGTTTTCAGCATAACTCTTCTACCAACTTTGGGCTACTTTAATATGGGCTTGTATTATCTTCACCATTTCTGTGGTCTATTCAATAAGTTCTAGGTTTATAAATTTCCTCTCACTAACTTCATCCCAACAAGTTGGAGTTCGACATCTCTTTCCATATAGTGCTTTATATGGAGGCATTTGAATACTAGAATGGAAACTATTGTTGTATTGAAATTTCACCAAAGGAAATTATTGATCCCACATTCCTTGGAAGTCAAGAGAGAATGACCTTAGCATGTCTTCTAGAGTTTGAATAGTACTTTCAGACTGTCCATCAGTTTGGGGGAAATAAGTAGTACTCATACCAAGCTCAATATTCAAAGCCTTTTGGAGAAATTTCTAGATTTTTTATGTAAACTAGGGATCCCGATCAGACAAAATTGATAGAGGTGAACCATGAAGTATTATAAATTCATTAATATAAAGTCTTTCCAGGCGCTCAAGTGGTAAATCCTCACTTATAGGAAGGAAGTGTGTTGATTTTGTGAGACTATCAATATTTACCCATATTGTATCATTCTTTCTAGGTTTCCTAAGTATTTTAGTGAAAAAATACATAGTAATGTTATCCCAATTCAACATATGAATAGGTAAAGGTTGGATAAATCTTCTAGGATGTTGTCTCTCTACCTTCACTTGTTGACGAAATAGACACCTTGACATGTAGTCTGCAATTTCCCGCTTCATATTATCCCACCAGAAGAATTCCTCCAGATCTCTATACATCTTTTTTCTACCTGGGTGTATATAGAATTTTATGCTATGAGAATCATCTAATAGTTCCCTTTTTGGATCTGGTATTGATGGAACACATAAACTCTTACCAGACATTAGAAATTTTTCCTCAAACACAATTTCTTTCAATATCCCATCCTTAATAGAAATAATTTACTTGTGTATATTTTCATCATCAGATTGATAGATTTTTTTCTTCTCTATTAAAGATGGTTTATTAATCATTTGAAAGAAGTAAAATTTTCCCCATCCTTAACAATTCCCATAGCCATCTTTAGAAGATCAATGAATATTGGATCTCTCTCAATCATCATTTGAGTCAGAAGTCCATGATCTTTCCTTCTTAATGCATCTTCCCCCTTATTTTTCATTCCTGGGTGGTAGTGTGTTGAACAATAATAATCATTGAGTAATGTGATCCATCTCCTTTTCCTCATGTTGAGTTCTTTTTGTGTGAAATTTTATTTCAAACTCTTGTGATCTATGTATATATCAAAATTTTCACCTTAAAGATAATGTCTCCATAATTTTAGAGCAAAGATTACAGCTGCTAACACAAGATCATGTGTTGAATAATACTTCTCATGAGTCTTCAACTTCCTTGATGCATAAAAAAACATTACCATTTTGCATGAGGACACAGCCCAGACCATTCATTGATGCATCATTATATATTACAAATCCATCACTTCTAGATGAAATAGTCAAAATTGGATCATTGACTAATCATATTGACAACTATTCAAAGAATTATGTACATTTGTTTTCCACAAAAACATAACTCTTTTACCTGTGAGCTTGGTTATAGGGTTATCTAGTAGGGAAAAATTCTGAATGAAACATCGATAGCAACATTCTAAGACAATAAAACCGCGTACCTCAATTATGTTTGTTGGCATGGGCCACTCTTGGATTGTCTTTGTCTTTTAAAGATCTACTAGAATTTCATCTTTACAAACATTATGAACTAGAAAAGAGACTTATTGAATCCATAATTCTCACTTGCTAAACATGCCATATAATTCATATTTTCTAAGAGTTTTTAGAATAATCCGTAAGTGATCCTCATGGTCTTCATAGGTTTTTGACTATACTGGGATATCATCGATGAATACCACAACAATGATATCATGATATTAATTTAAAAATCTATTCATTAGGTCCAAGAAAATAGATGGCACATTCTTCAGTCCAAAAGGCATCACTGTAAACTCGTAATGACCATACCTGGTTCGAAATGCGGTCTTTAGAATATCTTCCTTCCTCACATGCAGTTTTTGATATCTAGATCAAAGATCAATCTTTGAAATGTATTGATCTCCATGAAGTTGATCAAATAAATTATCAATCTAGGGAATATGATACATATTGTTTATTTTAATAGCATTTATTTCCCTATAATGAATTCATATCCTCATGGATCCATATTTCTTTTTGACAATCATGACTAGGGCTCCCCATAGAGAAACTCTAGGTCAAAAAAATACTTTGTCAATCAAATCCTCTAGTGGTTTCTTTATCTCTACTAACTCCATAGTGGAAATTCTACAGGGGTTATTTGATATAGGTCTTCCATGAGGAATTATATCAATCGAAAACTCAATTTCCCGCTCTGGATGATGTTCAGGAAAATCCTCTAGAAACACATCAATGTATTCTTGCACTATATATACATCTTTAATTTGAATATTTCTTTCCTCACCCATGGATATTGGGTTCTATTCCTCTCCAAGAATTTCATTCAATAGAGTTACTGGGTGTGGTTCTAGATAAGAATCAGATGGTGAGGTCTCCACTCTAAAGATAAGAGATTCTACACCATTTTCAAATATTGTAACTTCCTTTTTCTTGCAATAAATGTCTACATCAGTGTTTGACAGCCAATTCATACAGAGAATTATATAAAATTCAGTCATGAGTTTGATTATAAGGTTAGAAACTAAAGCATGTTTATGAGTCACGAGGGGGACTAGTTGACATGCCTTTGTTGTAATGATTCATCCCCTTGGAGTTTTGACTGATAATTCTGTTATTAAATCAAATTGGACATGTATAGTTTTCATGGAAAACTAGGAAGATATAAATGAATGCGATGATCTAGAATCAAATAAAGTGTTTTTTAAGTTTGAGGAAACAATTAAAGTACCTGCCACCACACCATTAAGAACATCAACTTTCGTGGTTGTAATCGCATAATCTCTCCCTTGATCTTAAGGATTTTTTTGAGGAATGATTCATTGGCACTTATGACACTCTTTTGAATAGTGTCCCATCTCTCTAAAATAGTATCTTTGAACATCATTAAATTGATTCTTCCCCATGCATTCATGAGATATATGACCCTTTTCTCCACACATATAGTAGACTCCCATGCCTTTTAAGAATTTCCCGAGATGATTCTTTCCACATTTCTTGCATATTTGGAATTTCTTTGTTCACTTGTTATTCTTTGGCACTTCACATTTCCTTTGTTATCTGAGTACCTCTTCATATATTTGTTTCCCTTGAGCAAATTTTATCTTGAAAATTCCTTCTCTATTTTTATGGCACATGATACAATTTCATCATAGGATGAAAACGTTTGAGGAGCAAGAGCCCTTCGAAGACTTGTATAAAGACCTTCAAAGAAATGATAAATCTTGTATGCCAAGTCACGTATGTAATCTATAGTATACCTGGCTTGCCTTGTGAAGGTAACCTAATACTCTGCAACACTGTCTTCTTCCCATTTCATTAAGCTAAGTAATTTCCTCTTCATTTTGGTTTGTTGGTCAAAGGGGAATTATTTTTTGAATAATATTTCCTTAAAATTCATCCATTCCATATCTTCTATTTCTTCATCCTCTGTGGTATTCTGAATGAAGGAACACTACTGATCATCATCACCCTTGAGACAAAATACTGTTAGTACTACCTTTTCTTTTTCATTTCATAATAATTCCAAGAATATATTCTAAAAATACTTGATCCATTACTCAGAAACCACTGGATTAGTAGTCCCACTGAATGATGGGGTCTTCTACCGCATGAAACGATCCAAAAAAGGTGTGGAATGGTTATTCGTTAAAACCTGAGTAAGTTGTACCAATATGGTCATTATCTGATCTACTCCAACATTTACTGTGTTTACTTTCTCAATGGGAAGATCCCTACCTTTACCACGAGTATTGATTCCCCTTTTTCTATTAGAATCCATTTCTAAATAATGGAACAAACTAGATTAGGGTATGAAACATAATGTATAATCTTAACATAACAAAATTCTTAGCATAAATTGAGATCCTACGCATATCAAATCTCATAATCAGAAAAATGGTTTCTTTGAGGAATAATTTACATCTCAATCATTGGTAATGGCTTGTAATAAAAATATAAATTATCCTAAACATATCCCCCGGATGTGTCGTAACCAAGAGTGCAGAAAGGACCATTGTCATATACCAGGATACCCCGGGTCAAGCCCAAAAATCCTTGTTGAGGCATTCACTACTAGGTACATCTAAGACAGAGCCACCTCTACCTGCTCGTATCCAGACAAGGATGCATTTTATAGAAATATTCACATAATATATTCCTTACCAAATTACCAGGATATTCTTGTATTTTTATCCTCAAATACTACTATAGGTATTTTTTCCCTATTATAATTTTCCTACTCTAGTTTCCATGTTTTCTACTAAACTTCCTCAAATAACAACTGTAACACCTAAACCTCTCTAGACTAGAGCTGTTGGATTACTTGTTATAATAGCATGGTTAGAAGGAATGAAAATCCCAAAGGATGGATCAGATTTGTAGTCTTGGAGAAACTAGTTACATAAATGTAACTCAAATCACTTTGGAAAAGGTTACAAAATACAATACATAACAAAACTAAAAACCTCATCCACATGAACTCAATAAATTATCTCCCCTTCATCACCTATTGATGGTAAAAATGAAAGGGGAGAGCTCAAATACTCAGTAAGGGTTACAAATGTAAGAAGCATGAATCAATAATAATCAAATTTTGACCAATTTGACATAATCAACTTGGAATAGTGAATAAATGAAATACTCACTCCATTAATAAACTAAGAATGAAACTGCATCCATTGATTTTTTCAAAGTGAAAACATCATGCATAATAATAACTGATAATGAATAATTTGAATTCTTATTAACTGGACTTCATGTATCTAGAAGATGATACCATAGTATCATTAAAATGGTGTAGTTCTGTGGGTAGAATCCCGTCTAATTTTTGGAAACCAACTCAAAGGGTTTATTTCCAATAGATTTGTCTCAATAGACCTACCGATGCATCGAGGGGCTATAGCTGGACCCACCTTCCACTGCTTGCCCAATTCATTCTTTATAAATTTATTCAATACATGAGGAATATTCTTTTTCAATATCCGTATAGAGTATATTATATAGATTCATCATTATTTCCATAGCTAATATAACTTTCCAAATAAACACCATATGTAAAATGGTATACGGGTTAGAGAAAAGACATATCCATGATATGATATTATGTATACTTAAAATAAATATTATTTCAAATTAAAATTGATCTTAAATGTCAAGTAGGTACAACACATAAGGATTATTAGGTGCATAATATAATGTTAGGCACAAAAAAATAGCAATTGAGACAAAGTCTCTTACCACAATGTAATCGGTTGAATCATACACGAAGAACATAATAACCATAAAATGAGTCATTGAATACCAGGAATATAAATAGAATCCAGTTTTTATATATAAAATGAAACTACACATATACCACATACAATAAATAATTTGCATTCAAAGGAAATCTCATGGAAATGAATGTGAGATGAGAAACCCCATACGTTAGGATCGAGTGTGTTCTTAATTTATTTTAGTGACCATAATAATAAATTTTTTCTTCATTAATTAAAAAATCCAGAACCTCCTATACATTTAAATGTTTTATAATTCCCTTATTATGTTCATTCATGGCCCTTTTTATTGGTTTTAGAGGTTTGATTTTTTTGTTTTGGAAGAATTTTCTTCCTTGGTTTTCATGATTTTTTTACTTGCATTCATGAATGAAAGTTAGTTTGAAATGTGGTTAAACATCCAAGATTGATAATATATATTATTAGTGATATTAAAGATATATAAATGATTTTATAATGATTTTGGGTTTTATAATTGAGTATGAATCTTTATTTAAAAGTTGTTTATAAATGCTTGGATTCAGCTTGGCAGTTTTGTGTACAATGAACTTGTGTTGTATTATTAATACATATTATGAGTGTATAGGTATTTAAGATTATTAATGAGATGAAATAAATATATTATTCTCTGGTTTAACCCAAAAAAAATTCATGATATAAATTATATATGGTAATGAAAATTGAGAACTCATCATCCTTGAATGTGATAAATTAACACATCTCGGGCGGTGTTTTTATTTTTAGTATAAGAGGAGGGGGAAAGAGATATGATGATGTAATATCAAATTATCCTAATATAATTTCAGTTTATTTAATGTATTGGAATTATAAAATAATTTGGATTATGGGAGATTAGGAAATAAGTAGAAAAGAAAAGAACTCAAAATAAAAGAAAATTGATAAATCTCTTACGAAAATTCGGCAGCCTAATGGCGTGACATAAAATTTAATAAAATAATTTGATGAGAGAAATGGGGTATCTAATCAATAATAAATAATATGGTAATTGAGGGGAATATGTAATGACATATCCCAAAAAATCCAATAGAAAATAAAAGATAAAACATAAATTAATGATTTAAGAAAAGAGATGGATGTTTGATTCTCTTAACTTGTAGAGTAACTCACAGAACATGAAGGTTGGGACCTTGGGGGTTTGAGGACTCCTTGGGAGGACTCCTGGAGAGGTAATACTACCAGATATTCAATGATAATGAGTTTTGAATGATTGAAAATGAATGGGTGTGAGTGGGTATTTATAGTAATTAAGAGGGTATTTTTTATTAATTAAAAGGGACACCTCATTAGTGGTTTTTGAAAAACCATGGGCTTTCCCATAATATTTTCCATTGGGTTTTGACAATTGGGACACCACATGTCATATGATACTATAAAAAAGTCAACCATCCTTTTATATTTAATTATTATATCACTATGATGTCACAAAACTACCGAAAACTCAAAACTGTATTTTTATTATTCACAAAAAATTCCAGTATATTATAAAAAACCAAAAATTCACCCTTAACATTTTTCAATGTTCGTAATTCAAAAATAAACCCTATTTTTTGAAAATAATTTTCTATTTATTTTAATTTAAATTTTAAATAAAATCATAGTTATTTCTAAAAATAACCTTTATAAGGATATAATTAGTTCTATCTCACATTGATAAATTAGTTAAGATATCATTATCTTATTAACTTAATAAAAATTAATATAATCATTATTTACTATTTATAAGTGTCTTATTACTATTCATATTACTATTCATAGGGTTATGTTACTATTCATCAAAAAATCTAGTAGGTTCTATTAAACACAAAATTACTTACTGGTCGCAACTCTAGATGTCCATTTTTCAAAATTCAATACATAGAAGTGGAAAATTTATGTTTAATGGCTAGGTTTTAACTATATATTTAATAAAATGTTTTGTTTTAATGGAACACTGTGCTTTATGAAATATAGGCTATGAATAGAAATTATTTAAGTGAAACATACCATAATATGTTTGGGGTGTTATATTTATTATATATTTTCATTAAATTTAAATTAAAAGTAATTAAATGTCATTTTAAGACACAAGTGGCTGCATTGGGTCCTAAAATAGACCCATGGATTCCCATGGTCGAAAAAATTTCATCCATTGGGGTTATAACATGTGTTAGGGTAATTTAAAATTACTAAATTTTTATTTTTACCCATATTTACAAGACCTTTTAACCATGGTAAATAAAATATTTACTAAAGTTACTATTCATAATGTCTAAAAATAAATGTTACCTATTTACACAAATCAGACCTCACGATTCAAAATATGGAATCCATTTTTCCATAATAAAAACATAGAATTTGTAGAAATTAATTTGAAAATAATTCACATTTCTAAAAACAAAATTCATGTTTTTATGAAATAAAAAATATCAAAAGATTGTCATGCTTTTATGTCCAATTTCAAAATGAAATTACTTTTAATAACCAAAATTGAATTAAATGATAAAAATATAATTCAATTAAACTTTAAACGAAAATTAAATGTACAATCTAACTATATAAATAAATCATATTAAAATGAATTTTTTAATTAAAATGTAGTATTTTTTTAATATTCATTAAAAAATGAACTTTAGCAGAAAAATACCAAAATTTCTACAAAAGTAAAATTTTATGTTCGGTTTCTAAATAAGAAGTTAATTATGTCATATAAAACATATAAAGGTGTCAAAAACTATACTTAAAAAGGTTTCTTCATCAAAAGGTTGTAAAACTTCATTTTTAAAAATATAATTCTTTTATCCATAAAAATATATCAATTCATATATCATATCTAAAAAAATATAACATGAATTCAAGAATTTACATTGAATATATATCATATATTTTACATTAAATAAAAATACATAAAAAGTGATATTAAACCCAACGATTCTCTTTTAAACATGTTTTCATAAAAACCCATCCATTATATTCAATTGGTTCTTATTTCCATTTTTAATAAATCTGGTAACCAATGAATCATCATTTAAACATGTGTAAACCGTATATTAAAATTAAATTGATACTATTAATTCCCACCATTCCAATGGTTTGGCGTTAAATACCATTTAAAATAATAATATTATTATTTTATTATTTATTAGTATAACTCAATGTTGTCGGCAATGTAAGATTTCAGAGAATCCCATTGTTGAGTGTCTAGTATGCTATCCGAAAAAGTGTCCCCTCTGTCTTAAAATTAATATCTTTTTCATTAGTATTAATAGAAATAAAAATTTATTATGGTATAAATACCTATCTCATTACATTATGGGGTTATTATTTCATCATTGTTAAAAAAATAATTTAAGTAGGTGGAGTAAAAAATAAAAAAAATGATGGATTAGACACGTTACCTCTTCTTGAGACAACTTCATTTGGTTTTCAATAAAAGGATTCATAAGATATATTTTTGACCAAAATAAAGTACATCAGATGATATTATAATAGTAATAATGTAATTTGATAAGTTATTGGATAATATAATTGATTATTGATGTGTGAATATTATAGGAGATGGGGTGTAATTTTAATTGTCGGGTGAGTGGTACAATTGTAATTTTTGTAATGAAAAAGGTATTCTCACATTTATCATAAGCCAAAATGCTCTAAAATGGCCCATTATCGATCCTAAAAGAGATAAGGTCTACATATGGACATGAAATTGGTGTTTTATGGGTTTTAGGTGATCTATAAACTATATATATATATATATATATAGGAATTTAACCTTTGGTAATATAATTTTTACCATAACTACCAAAAATGAGTTTTTATTATTTTTTACTATCAATTATGCTAAAAAATGACCTTATTAAAAAATATAAAATATTTTTATTAAAAATATAGAATCCATTATTCCAAATTAAATTCACATATGTGGAAAATTTTAATTTAAAATTAAACCTATAGATGTGATGAGAATGTCGGTTATGAAATAAAAAATGCTCAAAATATTAAAAAGTTTGTATATCAAAAATTAATATGAAATTGATTCCAGTGAAATAAATTGGGTTAATTGATATATAAATAATCTAATTTTACCATTAAAACCATAATACTTTTTAAATTTATCTAAAATAAATGACAAATATTAATTAAAACTAGAATATATCATCATTCCTAGAACAATATAACTTTTCTGAAAATCATCCAAAATTTTACCATAAGATAATATTGAAATAATTATTTAAAAAATGAATCATATTTTGTTAAATAATGTTGAAATAAGTTTAAATAATTAATATTAAAATATGTGAAAAAGTATGAGAACTACTATTTAGAAAAGTTCAATTTTAAATACTAGTTTTTATTTATTATTATCAATTGTATACAAAATACATAATATGAATGTCAAAAATTGAATTGAATATATGTTATATAAATATAATTAAAATAATTCCTCGATGTTTATTTAATAAATTTAATAACCTAAAACTTTTTTTGTTTACAAACAATTTTTAGAAAAATATTTTTGTTGTTTTTAAATGGGTTTAATTTTCATTTCTTATTAATTGGTCCAAAAAGAAATAATCATATAATATCCTTATTTTGTTAATCATAATCATATCATACATTAAAATATCTAGTCTATATAAATAAAATTTAATAATAATATTTTATTATTTTCTCATGATTCATTTAAAGATGGTGTTTCTTGTAAAATAAGATTAACATGTATTATCTTGTAATGAAAAATATTGAAAAGGTAAATTTACTTGAAAAAAACCTTTATTGAAATCTTGGGGTGTTACATATACGCCACATAAAATGTTCTTATCCCACAAGATTCATCACTTTGGTAATTATAACATAGTGTTCTTATTCTTCATTACAACCTTTGGTTTCCACATAATTTTACAAACTGGTGGTTTCACTAAAAAACATTGACTTGGTGAGTGTTTTATTTCGTAGAAAATTTTCTATAAGATCTAACATCACAAATAGTTGTTCCAAATAAAAAATATCATGCTCCAGTGATACAACCTATAATTCTAATACTTTAACCGTTGTATGTACCATTTAATTTTTAGTCCAATTCCTTAAAGAGATCCAGGGCACAAACTCAAGTGGTATGTTGCAGGTCTCGAGCATCAAATAATTTGTTTTCATAGTTGTGTGGGATTATAAAAAATAATCCACTATTCTCAGGAATAATGGTTTCGGATGAACATTATTAAAAGGACTAAAAGATATAAAATAAATTTAAAGAAATAAAAAAATTAAAATTTATTAAAAATAAATAATAAAACAAAAAGAATTTTGAAAAAAGTGAAAACATTTAAAATTTTATTAACCATTTTTTATTAATAATTTTTTATTTCTTTTCTCTATCCCTTTTATTTTATTATATTTTTAATTATTTAATTATTTTCTTTTTTCTTTTATCTCTTTCATCTCCTCTATTTATTTACTTTATTTGTTTCATCATCTCTTCATTCCCTCTCCTCCAATGTGTTTCCCAATCCATGTGGTGTGCCTCCCTCCTCCTCCGCTTCAGATCATCACTGCACCTTCGATTATCCTTCGATTTTAACACCATCAGAAACAAAATGAAGCTCTTAGTAAGGCTTACTATCCAAATCAAATAATTTTCTATTTCATCCTCTCTCCATCATGAACTGTAACATGATGGGTTTTACCTGAAATTGGTTTTTTTGTTAAATACTATTATTTCTTCCGTTTTAGGTCAAATCAATGGTTGTTGTGGGATGTGAAGTATACTACTATGAGTTTAGGGGCCTATGTTATTTCCCATAATTTTTTTTCTTCGTTCACTTTTAACTGTTTTGATTGTCATTAGTGTATACCGATGAATCATCAATAATGCATATTAATTTTAGTAAACTGTTTTCCCTTGAACTTTGTGACCTTTTTTTAGGAGAACCTCTTCCATGGTTGTTTACATGTCATTGGACACCCCTTTTTGCATGGATACATAATTAGATTATAAACATTTGTCCTTGAATAAGTATATTATCAGTTAAATCTGATTGTGTGATAATTTGGTTTGAATATTTAAATTGAATCAATTATTTATGATGAATCATAAACCATGAAGTTGGTTTCCACTTGTATTTATTTTTTCCTATACAATTGTTTTTATAATTCTTGTCATGCCTTTCAATTAATAAATTTATTTTCCTCAATATACATTGATAATGTGATAGTTTTATCCATTATTATGATATTATTATTAACTGTGACTGTTGGGATTGAATAATTAGTAAGCATTCCAAATTAAATGGTAATTTAAATGGCTGCATACATGAATTCTTTCTCTATGATATATATTCATCTCTTGTGGTTTTAAATGAAATTGGGTCAGAGAGATAACTTGGGTTATGTATTAAGAACCCAAAATTGGAATCACTATGCTCAATAGTTTTCAACACAACAAGCTTGGAAAGCGATGTTTTAGGCTCTATAGGTAAGGGATTCCCTAGGTTTTTTATTATTCTATTGGGTGTTGTAGGTTTCCTAAGGGGAATACAAGGAAGAACCATTGGGAAGATGGCTACACCAATCATCAATTGATACTCAGTCCCTCACGTGTCATACTTGGGACAAACTCATGGTTACCATATCATAAGAGGTACTTCGAATGTAGAAAGGATGTCCTTGGTTTAGCTCATGTAATTGGATATAATTGAATAGATGTACCATAGCGATACCTTAGCGATGGGATCAAAATCCAACTCTAAAATTCGAAATTTGAGTATAAATACCTGAGATAATTTTGATGACCCTACATAGATTTTTCTTTATGCATTGTGATACCTATTTTGTGCCTAGTTTTGAAATATGGATTAGAACCGAAGAAAAATAATATTCTTGGGGGGTATGCCCTGTATTTTTTGGTATGTTTTGTTACTTATGCCTTACTATTTATATTATTCTTTACTAGGTATCTCATTCAGACTTCCGACTCTGTACAAAGAAGGTGATATGGGATGGGTGTCTATTTTATAACCCAACCCATGTTTCATCTCTTTTTTAATCAATTTATTTCTTTTATTATTCATTAGAACAACATTATTTGTCTGCAACATGTTGTGGAATGTTATATACACTTTCAATGCTATCCTACATAAATTATTTCTCACTATCTAATTGGGTATATTTTTGTACATGAGTAGATATCATGCTCTAATGTATGGATATGAATATGTTTTCCACTCGGTTCTTAATTACTTTTCTATTTTGACTGGAGTTTTGGGGAAAATGACAGATCCTAGTTCGAGATGATGTATGACAGTTTTTGTTATTTTTGAATGTTTTTTAGCTTGTAGTATATTCTTGTATTTCATAACCCGAAAATTTAAATTTTTTTACTTTTGGAATCATACATTGACATCAACATTATATCTATTATGAAAATTCAACTTTTGTAGTTATTATTTACTTTGTTAGGCCATTTATCTATTTATGTTGTTATATATATTTTCACTATAATTCCTCTACTTGATCATATATTCTTTACTATTATGTATTACCTTATACCATGATGGAATTTTCTCCCCATACACTCATACAAGGCCCCATATTCTAGTTTACATCTTCGGAAGTTTGAGGAGATGCACATGTGGTGTTGTGGCCCACCATCTCGGGGCTTCTTTTAGCAGAACCCAAGGAAGGATACTAAACAACCTCTGAGTTTAGAAATTATGATTGATCATGTATATAAATCATTATGAGAGATACATGGAAGAAAACATGAACCTAATATTGGTTCAATGGAAGAAACAATCTATTTTTGGTGGTCCTAATATGACCATGAATTTGAAAGGGATAAGTATACCTAAGGATTAATTTACCCTTCATTGACCCAAAGGGAAATTTATAGAAAACCCTTTTCACTAACATAAAATTATAAGTCACATGTATGGTTTTCATCATAAAATTAATATCAACATTTTTATTCCCTTATGTATTGTTAAATGGATGAAACCTTCTATTCCATTTTTTGAGCTAGATTAGGTCCAGATAGCTTTCTTTCTACAACATCATTCCATTACATTGGGTTCAACACATCATTTCATGAATGGGTTCATGAGGACATTTATTGCATGAGTGGAGGCTAATTTTGTAAGAAAACTCATCTAGTTGAAGGTAGTGATCCCAACCACCATTTAAATCCATTAAAAAGGATCTTATTATATCCTCTAGGTTTTTAATTGTTCAATTGGACAAACTAACTGTCTGTGGATGATTTGAAATGTTGAAACACAATTTTTTATCAAGATATTTATAAATACTTCTCCCAATAATATAGATAAATCTCATTTCATAAAAAGATATAAATTAATATTATACTCCATGAATCCCCATCACTTCTTCAATATATATTATGGAATGAATATCTAGAGAGAAAAATTCTTTGATAATAAGTATATCTTATGAATTTATATATTAATCAACTACAACCCATAGTTAGAAAATATTAAAAGTTAAAATAATAATTAATGTTTAATATTACCTTTATTAATATTTCCACTATGTAAAGTTATTAATTCTCAAATAACTCTTTCATTGCATATAAAACCCAAAGGGTTGTATTGTATTAAATGTATCAAAAAATATCCTTAATCCTGAAAATATCCCATCATCTAAAACCTAAAAAAGTATTATTAATGACCTAGAAAAGATGATCAAAATTAATCTCACAAACAACTTATAGTATCTATAACTCTTAATATTATCTAACCTATAGACATATATTATTCCAAAGATAATTTATTATTTAGTCCTTAGATAAGACATTGTCTTATATAAAAAAATTATTGGAATCCTTTATTTTTCTTTGTACTGATAAAATATCAACTGTTATTTCATTACTCCCAAATTTATGTTGAGGGAGACAATAAGTTGAGGAAACAACATGAAATTTCTATAAAGGAAGAACAATAAGATTTTCTTAGGTCTCATTCATACAAAATCAAACATGAAATTCCATAAAAGGTGGTTGAGGATAAGTGTTACCTAATTATCATGATTCACATCAACCAGCATAATTGTATAATATTTACCTTTTTTCATTTGTTTTAAAATGATTTTGTTTCTTACCATTCTCATTATCCATTGTATTGGGGAATTGATCCCCATTATTCCCATAATCCTTTCATTTGAAACACTAGAGTCTCGGTGGGACATTTTATGTAGCATTCTCTCTATATTAATTATTATCCATCGTCTTCCCAATGCATTAGAATTTGATTTCTCAATGACCATCCATTACACATATAAAAGATTTACTTGTTCCATAAAGAAACATTTATCCATGATTCTTCCTCTAATTTTATAATAATATAATGATCATCTTATTAAATCTATGGTTTTTTACATTTTAATTTGAATTCTATATTTATCTTATTATGAAAACCGTGATATTGATATATAAATGTTGCCACTATTATCATCATTATATCACATCAACAAATATATAAATGGATACTAAATTAACTTATGGATAATTAAATCCTAATAAATTTAAAAAATAATCATAAAATACATTCATAGAGAGTGTATACACCACCTAAAAGAAACATTTTTTTACTATGAATTGTGTATCACTAAAATAAAAGTTAAATGAAATTCCCTTACCTCATGTATGACATCCTTTTTACTTGTTCAAAGCTCTCATATAATAAATATAGATGTGTTATATGTAACATCCCCTGAATTCAATGATATTATTTTTAATTATAATTTAACATATTCAATGTTTTATAACATAAAACTCAATGAGATATGTTTTAATAAATACATTAATATAACTAAAATATTTAATTTAAAAATATTTCATAAGGTTAATTAAATTTTTTATCTTATAAAATATTACATTTTTTTGATGAAATAGTATTTTTATGGTGTAAATTTTTAAAAAAAATATTTCCATATATTTATAATCTTTATATAAATATATTATGTTATATGCAGATTATATTTATTTTATGTTGATATTTAAAAGTAGATGATTAATTACAAAGCTGTACTTATATTATGTAATAAAATCTAATGTTTTCAGCAACCAATGTTTTTTATATAGTTAGTTTTGAAGATATTAATATTTTTCAGGATATAAATTTTTTATTAAAAATAGTATAAGTTATATTTTAATGAAAATATATTTATTCATCATGATGAATTTATTTGAAATTTTTTTTTTAAATTTTAAATTAATTAATGTTATATGTGAATAAATTTAAATATTTTTTTGAAAATGTATTCAATACTACCTTTTTATGATTCTTTTTATATTTATACTTTCTAAAATATTATTATTAAGATATTAAAATTAGGAATATTATTTAAAAGGTGTAATGTTTTGGATGATGTTTAATATTGATATTTTATGTTTGAAATTTAATAGATAATATATATAAGTTATGATTCAATTTATAATTTTTATAATAACATTTGTTTTAATGTAATTCTATGTTTTAAAAATATAATGTCAATAGTATAATAATTATTGGAGTTTAAATAATACTTTAATAAATAATTATTTGATTTTTATGTTATTAATTTTAAGTGTTCTTATGATGAATTCTGTTAATATTTTAATAAAATACTTTTATAATTTGTAAAAAAAAAATTTTGAACACTTAAAAG
Organism: Viscum album; assembly: GCA_963277665.1. Taxonomy (NCBI): domain Eukaryota; kingdom Viridiplantae; phylum Streptophyta; class Magnoliopsida; order Santalales; family Viscaceae; genus Viscum; species Viscum album. The sequence goes on from OY728120.1 coordinate 1,798,121,928, forward strand.
AATTATGGTTAAAAAATATCACAACAAGAATATTAATTTTAGAATGAAAAAAATAAGAGAGGTAATAAAAATAATTTTCAATGAAAAATGGAAAGGAAAAAAATAAAAGAATATATATATAATATTATATTTACATATATTTAATAAATTTTCAAATAATAAAATATTTTTTATATTAAAATTCTTAATGATTTTAGAAATCCAGAAGGGTCATCCCCTGAAACCTGATTTGGGCATAAATATCATCCAATAGGGAAGGCTAGCCCATGAAGCCTCTTACTTACCTGGGTGGTGGATAACATGTATTAGAAAGATATAGTTTAGGAGTAGTGAATTCATGGATAAACCAGAGGCATGTAAGGGGTATAGTGGGTTGAGCCATCCCCATCTGTGTATGTGATGCGTTGAGGGTGACAACCCCCACTATCAGATCAAGAATTCAATAAATGGCTTGAGAAATTAAGAACACCCCAAAACTGTGAAACATCTCTGTGGGATGTATTTATGAGGGTAATTGTATCTCCAATTTATGGTTCCCGTTTAAATCATCATCGTTTGAACAAAAAAACCAGCAATGAAATTTCATTCAAGCGTTGTTTTCATTATATTCTAAACACCAATATTCATTCAAAATCCTTTACACATCAGTCTGAAGCCCATAAATCACTTTCTTCAACATCATCAGCCTATTTTTATAACCTTTTTGTTTCCTTTTTCTCCTTCTATAATATGTAGTTTCTTGTGTGGATGACAGTCACATGGTGAACCTCAATCCTCGGATACCTTCACTATCAACTTTGGATGTTGAAAAATCCATAACCTTAGTGTAAGCTTGTAATTTTTCATTCCCACAATGAATGATGAACACTAATGGAAGTCATTTCTTCTCTAAGAAGCTTAGTGATTCTATGAATATCAAGAAATTTTTATATATAGAAAAAATAAAATATAAATTCATTGACACCAGTTCCATGGAGAAACATTGATATACATTTAAAATATGAAATTATGCAATTGTTTTTTTACCCAAGATTATCGACAACTCATTTTAAATATCAAATTAACATCATGAATGCTTTATTTTTATTTCCCACATGTGTTATATAAATTATTATATATATATATATATCTAAATATTGAAATAAATTCATATCCATTTTTTTCCAGATTCATACTAAAAAACAAAAGGCTTCAATATTGAATTTTTATGTATGATCTTGGATTTTTCTAGAGAAATTGTGGGCATGTTTTTAGGTAATTTTTGTTTTTATCTAGTACCTTTGGGTTATGTAATGACATGCGGTGTGTTTGGGTGATGTTTTAAGGGTCTTGGGAAGAAAGGGAGCGACACAAGGTTTGCGCATGGTTAGGAAAAATTTTGCCCAAGATAACAGTGAGGGAAGTTGAAGTCAGCATGGCTGGACCAAAGTTTTCCTAACTGTATTCCATCAATCCATGAAGATAGTGGAATACCGCATGGTTGGATAATGTCTTGGCCTAACCGTGTGGCCTCAAAGGTGAAACCATGCATGCATAGCATTTTATTCAAAAAATTGGTTTTAAATTCACCTGATCCCCCGAAACCTCTCTAATTCAATCTCGTTTCAGGGTTGAAAAATCCATGGTGTTCCCAAAGCCTTGTTGTGGGATTATAAGGCGATCCGAATACTATTCTTCGGGATACAAATCTCAGATCAAGATACACTCTCCTCCTGATATGTAGATTTCAACATGATGCTTCTCCCATTCATTCCTCCACCTTTAAGAAATATTTTCATAGATGATCTCCACAATTTTATGGGATATAATCCTATGGGTTGAGATCTAGATCTATAATTGTGGTTCTAGATCTATATTTTCATGATCTGGATGATTTTGATCTTAATTTTTGTTTAGGTATTTAGATCCAAAGCTTAATCGATGATGTTGTGTTGCTCAGATTTTGGAGATTTCCATTGGGGATAACGTCCATCAATAAACTAAGGTAATTGGTCTATATCAAACTCTCATTATCATGATTTATGTTATGTGAATGAGAGCCCATGATTTTCTAGCTTCCCTTGAAAATTTAATTCCTAAATTGGAGTAATTATGAATGTGGAATTGAATTGAGTTTTCTTTATATATTAATTGATAATTGAATCACAGAACAAATGAAGGTGGGTTTCCCAAATTGATATTTTTTAGTTTCTTTGTTGGTTGAGATATTGAATTCATTTTGTAAATATAATTAATTGGGGGAATTAATTATGAAATGATGTATGGAAGTGAAATAAAATTAATTTTGGTAATTAATTATGTTCCACGATGATGACTAAAGGTAATTAATTTTTATAATTAATTATGTGCCCAGAATGTTTATCAAAGATAATTAATTGTGATAATTAATTATGGAATTTTGTTATTTGCTATAGATAATTAATTTTGAAGAATTAATTATTGAACGAGAATTGTGTTGATTGATTAATTAATGAATTAATTAATGGATTATATGCTTAGTAAATTGTTGAGTTAACTTATGGCCTTTGAAATGTCAAACAAATCTATGGATTAGTAAGGGAATTATTTTTCAGATTCATGTGAATTGAATAATGATTAAATGGATGTTATTTTTTTGGTTCTAGAACAGGTGTTCTAAACCAATTTGAACGTGGGACATAGACATGGTGTTCCTCCCCAATAGTTATCCATGATTGAGATTATGGGGTGATAGGCATGATGACCTACACCAAATGATTAATAATAATAATGAATGATGATTCAAATGAGTTTTTGGTGTGAGGCATGATGACCCGCACCAAATGATTAATGATAATAATGAATGATGATTCTAATGGGATTTTGGTTCTAAGTGTGGAGACCTACACAAAATTATTAATGATATTTAATGATGATTAAAATGGGAAATACGAGTTGAACTTGGACTAATGTGATTATTGAAGATTAAATGTCAGTATGATAACTATTTAAATTATTCATTGTATTTATTGATTCATAAAACTGCATGCTCTATATTTATACTGGAATCAATTTAGACACCATTAGGGGTGGCCTACTGAGTTTTACTGACAAACTATTCAACATACCTAAGAGGCACCTTAGTAGACCTTTTAATTGTAGGATTGGATAAGGGAAATGCCAAGGGATATGATGTAGTTTGGGATTGGGTCATGGGAGAGGGAACCAAACGTGGTTATGGACCCATGTTGGAGTTATTGTGTCTTTACTTTTAGTTTCATTATTGACACATGACACTTGCATTGTCATAGCATGATATAGGTTTCAACTAAGTATTGTATTTTCGGGTTTTGGATATCATATGTCATAGTATTGTTCAGTTTATTTATACAGTTCTGCACCTGGTTATGGTATTTTGCTTCCCTTCATGTTTTATTCTGGTAAAAGAGGTTATAGTATCCCAAAGAATGGCTTACCAGACCTCTGTTGCTAGTTAGATCCCTTTGGATTTTGAGGATGTGCACTTGAGGGAATGCGGCCAACTAGATCAGAGAACTATTCAGGGGCTCTCAGGTTGGGAAGTCACAATGTGTTATAAGATGAGTTTTTTTTCTTCTTATTTTGTTATAAAATTTTGAGGAATGGTAGATATGAGACTAAGAATAGTGAACAGTTGGTAATTAGGTCGTTCATGGGAGTTTCAAACCCATGTATGGGGGAAAATATGACTTCTAAGGGTGGGATTTTTGTGGTTTTAGTTGGTTTTTATAGTTGGATATTATTTCACCTTGGGTGATGTACTTGTGGTGTGATGTAATATTTGTTTTGAATTTTTTTAATTTTTAATCATGGAAAAAAGAGGAACGATACATGAGTATGCATGCATAATTCTAAGCACTCAGGGTTGTTGTGACATGTATCATTATAGGAACTCACGAGAAAATGGGTAATGTGTATGTTTTTGAACATGAGCGGTTATTACATGTAGTGAATTTGAAATAAGGGAGATAAATGAGAATAAATGGATGTTTAATGAGAACCTTGATTGATGATATGAGTATGATTAATTAATTCATTTTTGAATTAATTAATTTGAGATAATGTGATTAATTAATGGTTGAATTAATTAATGAGAATGTTTGTACCCTTATTAACAAAAACCTAGGAGTTAGATGGCTAATGGTAGTGATAAGGCCTCAATATTGACCTTGTTGTGAGAAAAAGGGGAAATGACATGTTGAAAGTTTTTGTGGCAGTTTCTCCTCTTACGTAAATGTTATAAGTTCTCATTATGAGACCTTGAACATGTGTTTAGATTTTTAGAGATATTCCATCACAATGATTGTTGACGGAGAGACCGAGGGATATGTCCTAAAGGAACATCCAGATAGTGATCTTGAGGCACCATTGGTGCAAGATAAGGAGGAAGGGGAATTTTTTCAATGTAAATTTTCATGTTTTAGGCAATTAATAGAGAGATACCTAGGGCAGGTTTAGAAAAAGCATGTATTAGTTGAGAAGAGGGTTTCTGCAACAATACCCTCTTACTTTTACTGGAGAGGGTGGACCTGAGGGAGATGAATTAGGGATTGAATTCATAGAGATGATACATGACCATTTAGAGACTCTAACTAAGAGGAGGGTCATTTTAGCATCTTATATGCCATGGGGTTCAGTGAACTGTTGGTGGGACATTTAAGTACGATTTGGACAGACTGATGATGTGATATGGAAGGAATTTTTGGAGAATTTCTTGGAACACTTCTATCCAGAAACACAGAGACAAGGGATTTATTTAAATTTTATGCATCTAACCCAAGGAAGCATTTCCATAATGGAGTACGTTGAAATTTTCAAATATTTACATTGTTATTCTTCACCTTTGGCTGTAAATGAGACTTCTTTGGAAAAGAAATTTCAAGATGGACTTAGGTGTGAAATTAAGTCCACGGTGAACATCTTAAGGATTAATAAATTCTATGAAGTGGTTAATAATGCTCTCATTTCAGAAGGGGACCGGAAGGAGGCTTCCAGAACTGGATAGGTAGCTATCACAGGATGATTAGGGAGTTTTCTGTCTGAGATCATGAAGTTTCATTACAAGAACCCTAGTCAGGACAATGAAAATCATTGTGGAAAATCAAGAGGAATACTGGCACAAGATCATACTCATGTTATTTTTCACCAATGTGGTAGGAAGGGACACAATCATACACATTGTACTCAACCACAAATGGAGTTCCAGTTTTGTGACAAGACAAGACACCTTCAGAATATCTGAAGGAAACAGTGAAAGGCTAGTGTTGAGGGTCCATTTGCTTAGAGATAGAGTGTGGGAAATGGGTCTTATACACCATATTGTTCTGGCGGTTGGAGTTCTATTAAAAAGGGTGGTAGAGTTGGTTTACGTGGTGCTTTATGGTATGAGTGCCTATATTAGTAGGGTGGTGCTACTAAAGGGACTTAGACAACACCAGAGGGAAGAGGGGTAGGATAGTTACATACAGTGTGACCTACACGTGTCGAGAGTGAGTTTTGTCCATTAAAAGTGAGAGTACAATTATTATTTCTTTTACTTTAGATACTTCTTTGTTTGATACTGTTTCCTCTCATTCCATTATATTTTTAAATCTTGTTAATGGATTTATCCTGGAGGTGGAGTCTATAATCGGGGTTATGAATAATGATACATTGTTGGGAACATGGTCTAGGGATATCTATTTGTGAAAAAAATGTTTTCAAGGGACCATATAGTATTGTTTTCTTTGGGATATCTATGTCCTTGATATAAAAGGCTTCAATCTAGTTATCGGTATGAACTGACTAGTTGCATAATATGTCCACATAGATTATTACCCTAGGATAGTGACCATTGTATTTCCTGAGGGTAAAAAGTATTTTTAATGTGGAGAATGGGGTGTCCATGTAGGTAGATCTAGACCAATTACTCAGCAACTGGGAGATCGCACAACCCATGATTGTAGTCTTTTTCTGGATGATGGGAGTAGTGGGCAAGAATACCACCCACCAATAGTAGAACTGTTTCAAGATGTCTTTCTAGAAGAATTTTTAGGGTTTCCACCAGAGAGGGATGTGGGAATCACTATTGATCTCATGCTAGGGGTTATGCCGATATCTATTCCACCTTATTGAATGGAAACCACTCAGCTTCAAGAGATCAAAACATAGTTGGAGGATTTGGAGGATAAATTGTTTATCCATCCAAGTACATCGCCTTGAAGATCACCGGTTTTTTTTAAAAGAAGACTAATGAGAGTTTACACTTGTGTGTCGATTACTAGAAGTTGATTAAAATGACTATGATGAACCGATATCCTCTTCCACATATCGATTATCTGTTTGACTAGTTGAAGGGGATAGTGTGTTCTAAAAGATTGATATAATATTAGGGAATCATCATGGTAGAGTCTGGACCTCTAATATACCATCAACTGCTTTCTTAAGTAGGTATGTACTTTATGAGTATTTTTGTAATGTTATTTGTGTTAAAAAATTCTTCAGTAGGGTTTATGGACCTGATGAACATGATCTTTCATCGTTACCTAGATCAGTTTGTGGTGGTGTTTGTGGACATGATCATAGTTTACTCTAAGACTCATGATGATCATTACCAACATCTTCACATCTTCATAGGTACACCGAGAGGGAATCGACTATATTCCAAACTATATAAATTTTATTTTTGGATTAATAGGGTACACTTTTAGGGGCACATCATCTCATAAAAAGGTGTGGTGGTGGACATAGAAATAGTCAGGCAGTGATTTCATGGTACCATCACAAGAATTTATATGATATTAAAATCTTTTTGGGATTATCTGGTTATTACAAGAGGTTCATCTTGGACAATTCACAATTAGTAGTACTTCCTAATGGTTTGAAAAATAAATGGATAATGTTTGATTGGACAAAAGCATGAAATAATGATTTCTAGGAGTTGAATAAGTGCTTGACATCGACACCAATTTGGATCTTACCTGAGTCAAGTGAGGAGTACACGGTGTGTTGTGATGCTTCTAGGATCAGACTCAGAGTTGTGTTAATTCAAGGGGATCGAGTTAATTCTTATGGGTCTTAGAAGGTGATTCCCCATGAATTGAATTACCATACACATGACCTCGAGTTAGAAGTAGTGGTTTAGGCTCTTATATAAGGGAGACACTGTCTTTTGGGTGAAAATTTTATAGTTTTCTCAGATAACAAAATCTTGAATTAAATCATTTCACAGTGTGACTTGAATATTCAACAGTGAAGATGGGTTTAATATATGCAATATTTCAATTTTGAATTGGAATATACACCCAAAAAGGGGGAAAGTGTGGCTAATTCTTTGAGCAGGACAACATAGACTCAGTTGGTAAATGAGTCAAGTGCAAAGTGAAAGATGGTGACTTTTCTTATGGAAATGAATGTGGTAGTTCAGGGGACTCCAAAGAGGATGACTCCGGTTTCTATAGTAGTGGAGTATACACTATTTATACAGATCATGGAAAATTATTATGAGGATCTAGAGTGTTTATCCTTAAGGTAAGCCTTGAATGTGAGGATATGACTTCGTACTAGATAATAGATGAGGATGTGATCATCTATGTGAAGAATAGGTTTGTTTTTCCTACGAGTATGCAAGAGGAACCCATGCCATAATTTCATGCTTTAAAGCGGTCAGTACTTAATGGGTTGAAAAAAATGTACCGTGACCAACAATGATAGTTTTGGTGGCCAGGAATGAAAAATGAAAAAGAAGGGTTCATAACAATATGCTTCACTTATCATCAGGTAAAGGAAGAGCATCAACGAACTAAAGGCCTACTACAGCTGTTACCTATTCTTGAATGGAAGTGGGATGACATGACTATGGATTTTGTGGTAGGACATGAAAATAATCATAGGTAGAATGATTCTATTTGGGTTATTGTGGATCAATTAATGAAGTTAACACACTTCTATCCTACCATGGAAAACTTTATAGTATAGGATTTTTGAGAACTATACATAATAAGGATAGTTCGTTTTCATGGGTTCCACTAACTATTGTTTTAGATTGTGATTCATGCTTTACTTCAAGCATCTCGTTGGGTCTACAGAAGGCACATGGTACTCAGATTTTGTTATGTATGGACTTCCACCCACAGATAGATGGGCAGTTGGAATGTACCATACAGGTGTTAGAGGATATTCTATAAGAATTTGTGCTAGACTTTGGTGGTTCTTGGTAGATTCACTTGGATTTAGTGGAGTTCACCTATAACAACATTTATCAGAAAAATATACAGATGTAACCACATGAGTAACTTTATTTTATACCTTTTAGATCACTTCTATGTTGGTTGGATGTGGGTGATTTAGCATTTTTGGGACAGTGTCTCATCTAAGAGACATTAAGGGATGGGAAATTGATTCATAAACGTATGGCTATGGCACAGATTAGGCAGAAGTTGTATGCTGATAGAAAGAGATGACCCCAATAGTTTATAGAATTTGATCATGTATTTGTTAGGGTGTTTCCTAAATTGGTTAACCATAGGATTTAGGGAATTTTGGATCCCTGGTTTGAAGAACCATTTGAGGAGCTGGAGAGAATCGGGTCTATGGCATACTGATTAATACTTCCACAGAAATTCATCTCTATGCATGATATTTTACATGTGTCACAACTATGGAAGTATCACCCTGACCCTTCTCATGTGATTGATGTGGAAGTGGTTGACCTTAAGATAAATGTCTCCTTTGAGGAACAATTGATATCTGTACTGGGTCATAGTGATAAAGTGTTATGGGGAAAGATAAAGCCATTATTTCATGATTTATGGAAACATATAAGTGTTCTAGAGGAATCATATGAATGGGAACGAGACATGAGGGCTCACTAGACCAATCATTATGGCTTGGAATATTGGTGAAGTTCTGAAGTGTAGCTTAGGGATGAGATGTTATAAGATGGGAAGATTGTAAGACCCCGACGTTTTCTGGAGCAATCTTGGCCATTTTTTCAGGTAACTTTTATTTTTATTAAGTACATTTGGGTTGGGGTATGACCTAGGGTGTGTTTGGGGGATTTTTTAAGGAACATTGGAAGATAGGGAGTTGTGCACTATTTGAAAATGGTTAGGATAAACTGTGTGAAAGATAACCACGATGGTAGTGGATGTCTCCACGATTGGTGCAAAGTTTTCCTAACCATGCACCATTGAGCCATGAAGATAGTGGAATACCACATAGTTGGCGCACATCTTGGCATTATAGAGTGGCCTCCTAGGTGAATCCCTATGTGTGGTGTAGTTTATTCTGAGAATTAGATTTAAAACCACCAGAACCCCCGAATCCTCTTTAATTTGACCAAGTCTTTGGCTTGTAAAATTCTTTGTGATCCTATAGACTTCTGGTGGGATTACTAGGCGATATGAACACCATACATTGAGATATAAATACTAGGTAAAAGATATACTCCCTTTCTGTTTTGTAGATTTCATCTCGATGCTTCTACCGTTCTTTCCTCCATCATTCATAAATCATTTCATAGAGGATCTCCAATGTTTTCATGGATCTAAACCTATGGGTTGAGATCTTGATCTATTTTTTGTGGATCTAGATCTAGATTTGAAAGATCGTGATGGTCTTGAACTTAATTTTGGTTTAAGGATTTAGATATGAAGCTTGATTAGTGATGTTGTACCGCTCATATTTTGGGGATTTCCATTAGGGATAACATCCATCAATTAACTAAGGTAGGTGGTCCAAATCTGACTCCCGTAGTCATTATTTATGATATGTGAATTTTAGCTTATGATATTCTAGGTTCCCTTGAAAATATAATTCCAAAATTGGAGTAATTTTGAATGTGGAACTGAGTTGAGTTTTCTGTGGTGATTAATTGATAATTGAATGATGGAAAATACAAAGGGGGTTTTCTAAATATATATTTTGGATATTTTTTGTGTTTTGAGATATTTTAATTGAGATATTAAATTTATTATGTGAGGATTATTTATTTGGAGAATTAATTTTGAAATGATGTTGGGCAATTAAAGCTAATTAATTGTGAGAATTTATTATTTTCCATGATTTCAACCAAAGATAATAAATTTTGAGAATTAATTATGTTCCACGATGTTGGTTAAAGATAAATAATTTTTATAATTAATTATAAAATTTTGAGATTTTATATGGATAATTAATTGTGATCAATTAATTATGGAATGCGAATTGTGTTAATTGATTGATTAATGGATTAATTAATTAACGGATGATGTGCTTACTTAATTATTGAGTTAACTAATGGTATTTGAAATATTTACCTAATCAATGGATTAGTAATGGAATGATGTGGAAAATTCATGTGAATTAATGAATGATTAAATAGATGATATTTTTTTGGTGCTCAAAATGGCGTTGTAGACCAATTAGAAGTTTGGACATTGACATGGTGTTCCTCCCAAATAGTTATCCAAGATTGATATTATGGGGTTCAACGCATGACGACCTATAATGAAGGAAAAAATGAGTTCTAGGAAAAACAAACTACACTCAACAAAATTGTGGTTCTAGGAATGAAGACTTACACCAAATGATTAATGATAATAATGATTGATGATTCAAACCAGATTGTGGTGATATGAATGAATACGTACACCAAATGATTAATTATAATAATGAATGTTGATTCAAATGAGATTATGGTTCTAGGCATGATAACATACACCAAATGATTAATGATATTGAATGATGATTCAAATGGGAATTGTTCGTGGAACATTCCCTAATGTGATGATTAAAGATTAAATGAAAATGTGATAATTATTTAAATTATGAATTGTATTTATTGCTTCCTAAAGCTGCATGCACTATATTTTGACTGGACTTATTTTATAAACCATTGGTGGTGTCCTATTGAGTTTTACTCACACCATATTCAGTCCACCCGATGGACACCCGAGTAGAAGTTTTTTGTAGGACAAGATAAGGCCAAGGCCATAGAAAAAGTTACAGTTTCGGATTGGGACATGGGAGAGAGAACCAGGCATGGTTCAAGATCTATTTTGGATTTGTTGTGTCTTTACATTTAGATGCATTATAGACACTTGACACTTGCTTTGTCAAATTATGATTTACGTTTCAGCTGAGTATTATATTTTCTAGTATTTACTATCATATTTTATGGTATTGTTCAGGTTATTTATAAACTTCTACACTTGGTTATTTTTGTTTACATTCATTGGTGTTTTATTATTATAAAATAGGGAATATTCTCTCCAAGGATGACTTACCAAACCCTTTCTTTTAGTCGGCACCCTCTGGCATACGGGGAGTCGTGCTTGAGGGCATATGGCCAATGGGCTCGAGGCACCATTCAGTCGCTCCCCGGTTGGGACTTCACACTTTTTATGGTAGTAGATATACTTTTTTAGCATCAACAGTTTTCCCTTCGAACATCTAGCATCCTCATTAATCTTAATCCACATATGTATCAGAACCCCCATACATATATTATGTATAGGGAGAGGTATCTCTCTATTCACTCATTAAGAAGCCCATAACCAAGCTCTATGTTTCTTACATATCCTATAAAACCAGTTAAAATACACCTAAGTTGTTAAGAACATTGATAATTTGGGTCTTGGATATATATTTTAGGCAATTAAGATTTATTTTTAATAAATTTTCTAATGGTTTTATAAAAAAAATTATATAATGGATTTTTTTTAAAAATATATTAATTAATGAAAATATTAATTTTTTTCAAAATATTAATCAATTAAATGAATTTATATTTTCTATATTATGATTTTATATAGATTATTTGTATTATAAAATACCCAATTTTTGAATTGATAAAGAACCATTTTATTTAATTTTTCTTATTTTTCATTATGATTTCTCTTTTTTTTCAAATCCCTATATATAATAGTGGATTTTTATTTTTTTATCTTAATTATGATTAAAAAAATTATTTTATATATAAATATATATTACTATTTGGTTTCAAAATTCTTTGTAATGGAAATTATTATATTCAAATAAATTAATTCCTTTCAAAAGGAAATTTAATTTTCTTAATTCAATGTTGAATTTAAGATGAAAAATTAATCATTATATTCCTTTTTATTTTAGGAAAACTATTTATAAGTTCAATCATATTTTATGATTATCATTCTATAGATGAATTTTCTTTTTAATCATTTAGATATTAATTATATTTGTAGATATGTTGATACTCTATGAGTAACATTTACATTAATAAATATTTAACAAAAGCATATTCTTTATTATTTTTCATTATTTATATGCATTATTGTAAGTATTTAATTTTGAAATATATATTTGCATCCTAACCAAAAGGTTTTTTTTAATAAAATCAGCTTTTCCTGATGATTATGTGATATAAAATTATATCCTCTTGAAAATAATTTAGGTGTTTTTCTAAAGGATGTTTTAGTTGTAGTCTAATGGAAAAAATAAACCATACAATTTTTTTATGTAAAAATAGTCCCATGGGAGTCAAATATGATTATGAATTATTGGTAGTGATTCAATGACCTTGTGAGGAAGTATTCTAAAAGGTGATAGTCTTTGTGGTGTCAGAAATTTCATAAGGGTTTCTATATATTGTTTATTTGTAGTAAAAGGAAAATATTTTCAAATAAATGTTTGTAAAACATTAAAGGGAATTACAATAATTTCAATAGGTTATTATATTTTTATTTTTTTTCAATGTAGTAAATATTTTTGATGGTTTTGAAAAATATTTCCTCCATTATTATTCTCGAAATCCATAGTTGTATATATTGGAAAAATTATTTATTATATCAATTGTTTTGATTTTTATGTAATGGGAAATGATTTTTAAAGAGATGTCTTTTCAATGGAATATTATAAATAGAATTTATCATAGAGATTTATATTTTCAATGGTTTTTAAATATATATTCTAGGTTTTAATATTTGGAAAACCATAGCATTATGTTTTGGAATTTTTTTAAGAAATTTGTTATAGTTGATATGAAGGATAATTTTTTGAAAGTTTTTTTAAAAGATATTTATAAACATATATTAAATAGCTTTAAAACCCCCTACTATGAAATGTTATATTGTCCCGATATTATGAAATTTTTTTCAAAAACTCATAAGATGTTTTAAGGTGTTTTATTTCAATAAGGAGTTAGCGCTAGAGAAGCGAAATGACTGTTTTATTTTTAAATTAATTAAAATATTAAATATTTTATGTAATTTTACTAATCCTAAAAATTAAATATAGAAAATATCATTATATGTGCAATGGGCATTAATTTTTTTAGTTACTTGTTATAAATAAAATGTATAACATTTTTACCGTTACATTTGGAAGTTGTGGTCTTTGGCCATCAACATTTTTATTAGAGGAATTGATTTGAATAATTTAAGATTATACATTTCATTTTGAAGATAGTTTATGTTTTAGAGGTTTTTTATTGATGTTTTCTGTAAATATGAGACCCTTAAGAATATATAATTAGAGTAATTATTATTTTCCAAATTCTAAAAAAGGAAATTATTACTTTATATAATTAAGGAAAAAGAATTATAAGGGAGTAATTTCTTTAAGGGGGATGAATCCAACATGTATCAATTTATGAATATTATTCTCTTAATTAGTTTTTATAAATTGTTTTTATAATACTAAAAAAACTAATATATGTTATAATATTCTATTTTATGGAACTAAATTTGTAACCTTAATCAAAAAATGTTTTGGTTATTGGTAATATTAATATAATTACATGATAAATTATTACTTTAATTTTTTGGATATATTATTTTTAATGAATAATGTTTTAGTGATAATATATCATAAATATTTTCACCATTAAAATAATTATTATCTTAAATCAAGAAGTATATAAATATTAATATGATATTTAAAAAGATATGATTATTTACATACAAGTACTATTATTTTTATAAAAAATTTATTTTTTTCAACACCTCATTTTTTTGATATTTTTTATTAATATTTTAATATTTTTCATGGGATACTATTTTTAATAAAAAAATTATAAATTCTTATTTCATCAAAATGTATTTATTTATTTTCATTTGAGACTATAAAATACCATTTTAAAATTGTTAAATACATTAAATTCATAGGTGCATGTAACTTATATTCTATGTGAAATTTTATTCAATACTAACATTTTATGAAAAAATTATATAAATAAAAAATTATTGTTAAAAATATGATTACTAAATTATTAATTTTGGAAAAAAATTCAAAAATAATATAAAAAAATTGAAATTTAAATTTAGAACCAAAAAATATAAGAACATATAAGAAATATTATTTTTCAATATTTTTAATATCCTTTTTAATAATTGAAAATTAGTTATATTAATATATTTGGGAAAATATAAATGCCACATGATCCATCCCTTGAACTCTACTATGGGGAAGAAGCTCAACACATTGGAGAGGGACAACTTGAGTAGCCACTTAGCTGCAAGTGTGGTGTGAGAACATGCATATGTAGGATAGAGGTCATGTGTAGCACATCTATGGTGTACCTAGAGGAATGAAATGGGTTTGGTGGGTCTGAACTTTCATATTTTCAGGTGTATTTTTTTGGGTGTTGAACTCCAATTTCAGATGAAGAAATTAGTGGAATGATTTATGTTATTAAGCACATATAGATCCTCTGAATCATTATTGTGGGATGAAATTCTTAATGTTGTTGTAGATAATATTAAGGATACCATTTAAATCATGGTTTCCATTACGAAAAATCATATTCATCTAATTCATTTAAGAACTGTCTTCTTTATATCATGAAAATGTATTTTCTATATCCTTCCACTCCATGCTTGAACGACTCCCCATCATCACTTTATTTATTACCTTAATCCTCAAACACCAACCTCATTGTCTTCACATTCTCATTCAATTTGAATTTTTCTCCATTACAGATGAACTATACATATGGCACCTCAAAAGTACCCCTAACATCACCATAAATTTTCCATGGAGTTAAATTAACACCCTTTTATACTCATCATTATTTTTTGGACAAAAAATAATGTCAAAAAGCAATTTAAAGATGTGCTTCCCTAAGAATCCTTAAGAGGGAGATAATTAGAATAATTTTTTTATATATAAGTAATTTAATTTGAATTGAGTTATAGTTTTTCAATAATGAAATATAAAGTTATATACACATTAAAAATGGAGAAATCAGTTAAAACCCATGATCATCAACAGTTCATTTTAAATCTCATAGTAATATCATTTTTATTAAATTTTTTTATTTTCCCCATATGTAATTTCAATTACGAAGAGACACACACAGACATATATATAAATATATGCCAACTAAAATAATGGGATTTCCATTACATTACCTATTTCATACATGAACACTAGAAGCGTAACACATGATCTTAATAGAGTTGCAGATATATTATTTTATCATCAACAATTATCCCTCTACAATATCCCAACATCATCCTCAATCATAATCCAAACATGTATCGAAAACCCCATATAATTAGATACATACATCGATTGAGAGATGCATCTTTATTTATTTGGAATCCCCTAACCATGATATCTCTTAATCCCTTGTCCCATAAAACAAGTTCCACACCTTTTCATTGGGGTAAAGTAGTGCCTATTTCCATTTTGGTTATCAATTTTACGTAAGGGTTATTATTTTATGTGTTATCATATGGTTTTCCAAAAAAACGCATTTTTATGTATGAGATTTATATTTTCTGAAATATTATTTAATGTAAGAGATTTATATTTTCATAACTATTATTTTATATAGGGTATTTTAATTTTAGAAATAATTATTTATTACAAATGAATTTAAATTTCCAATACTCTGATTTTATGTAAGGTATTTGTATATTAATTTAACTATTTTTAGAATTTTTTAATGACCCTTATATTTCTATGATTTTAGAATCGAACCAATTTTTATGATTTCATGTATTGTTTAAAAAACCTATTTTTATGGGTATTATTATTTTTAGAAACATTCTTGTTTAGGATGACATATCATTCTGTGTATATTACAATTTTTCTCCAATACTTATACGTATGGGATATTATTATTTTTTAATTCTGTATGCCCTTTCAAAATTAAATTTTATTTTCTTAATTTCATCATGAATTTGTGATGATAATGTTCATCAATTAATTTCTTTTTATAGGAATAAAATTATTTACATGTTTTAGTTGATTTAAAAAAATATCCATTAATGGTTATTTTAGTCATACGGACGTTAAAATTTTTTGTATATATGACCATAATATATTACTAACATTGAAAGTCCATATTTTTTAATTAAATAAATTATGATTGTATTAGTACTTATTAATATGTATTACTAAAATTATTGAGTTTTGAAATAAGGATTTCTCATGGCATTATGGTGATTTCGTAAAATTAAATTTTTCTAAAGACTATGTGACATGTAATTGGTTTATTTTGAAAATAATTTATTTATTTCTAGAATGTATGTTTTAATGGAAATTAAATGAGAAAATAAAAACATAAAATAGTTTATAAAAAAATCATTACTTTACTATCGAATACGATTATGAGTAATTAGGTGTCAAATGAAGAAATAAAATGGGGATTTTCTAAATGGTTATACTACTAGTGGATTTATGGATTTTAATATATCCCAAGAATTGGTTCATTATAAAAATGGAATAATTTTATATAATTGTTTTTAAAACATTATATAATAATACAAGTATTTTCAAGGTCATTATATCTTTAAAATTTATATTTTGTTTTAATGGTAATAAATATTTTTATAGTTTAGAAAATAATTATAATAATTATTATTAAGCTCCATGAAGTTGATCAAATAAATTATCAATCTGGGGAATATGATACATTTGGTTTTTTGTAATAGAATTTATTTCCCTGTAATCAATTCATAGCCTCATGGATCCATATTTCTTTTTGAAAAACATGACCGGGGCTCCCCATATAGAAACATTAGGTCAAATAAATCCTTTTTCAATCAACTCCTCTAGTGGTTTCTTTATCTCCACTAACTCCATAGTGTAAATTCTATATGGGGACATTGATATATGTCTTCCATGAGGAATTATGTCAAATGAAAACTTAATTTCCCGCTCTGGAGGATGTTCAGGTAAATCCTCTAGAAACACATCAATGTATTCTTGCACTATATATACATCTTTAATTTGAATATTCTATTCCTCACCCATGGATATTAGGTTCTATTCCTCTCCAATAATTGCATTCAATAGAGTTACTGGGTGTGGTTCTAGATAAGAATCAGATGGTGAGGTCTCCTGTCTAAAGATAAGAGATTCTATACCATTTTCAAATATTGTAACTTCATTTTTCTTGAAATAAATGTTCGCATCATTAGTTGACATCCAATTCATACAGAGAATTATATAAAAGTCAGTCATGAGTATAACGATAAGGTTAGAAACTAAAGCATGTTTATGAGTGAATAGGGGGACTAGTTTACATGCCTTTACTGCAATGATGCATCCCCTTGGAGTTTTGACAGATAATTCCTTTATTAAATCAAATTGGGCATGTCTAAGTTTCTTGGAAAACTAGGAAGATATAAATGAATGCGATGATCTAGAATAAAATAAATTGTTGTCTATGTTTGAGGAAGCAATTAATGTACCTTCCACCACACCATTAAGAACATCAACTTCCGTGGTTGTAATCACATAATCTCTCCCTTGCTCTCTTGGATTTTTTTGAGGCATGATTCATTGGAACTTAAAACACTCTTTTTCATAGTGTCCTGTCTCTCTAAAATTGTAGCTTTTGACCTCATTAAATTTATTCTTCCCCTTGAATTAATGAGATATATGACCCTTTTCTCCACACTTATAGTAGACTCCCATTCCTTTTAAGTATTTCATGAGAAGATTCTTTCCATATTTCTCACATAATTGAAATTTTTCTGTTCCCTTGTTATTCTTTGGCACTTCACATTTCCCTTGTTATCTTAGTACATCTTCATATATTTGTTTCCCTTGAAAAAATTTGATCTTGAAAATTTATTCTTTGTTTTTATGGAACATGATACAATTTCATCATAGGATGAAAATGATTGAGGAGCCAGAGCCCTTCGAAGACTTGTATTAAGACCTTCAAAGAACTGATAAATCTTGTTTGTCGAGTCACGTACGTAATCTATGGCATACCTGGCTTGCCTTTTGAAGGTAACCTAATACTCTACAACACTGTCTTCTTCCCATTGCATTAAGCTAAGTAATTTCCTCTTCATTTTGGATTTTTTGTCACAGGGGAAGTATTTTTCGATGAATATTTCCTTAAAAGTCCTCCATTACATATATTATATTTATTCTTCCTCCATGGTATTCTGAATGAAGGACCACTACTGATCATCATCACCCTTGAGACAATATACTGTCAGTACTACCTTTTCTTTTTCATTTCATCTTAATTCCATGAATATCTTTTCAAAAGACATGATCCATTGCTCAAAAACGACGGGATTAGTAGTACCACTGAATGATGGGGTCTTTGCCACATGAAACGATCCAAAAAAAGGTGTAGAATGCTTATTTGTTACAACCTGAGTAAGTTGTACTAGTATGGTCATTATCTGGTCTGCTCCAACATTTACTATGTTGACTTTCTCAATGGGAAGATCTCGACCTTTCCCATGAGTATTGATTCCCCTTTTTCCATTAGAATCCATTTCTAAATAATGGAATGCACTAGATTAGGGTATGAATCATAATGTATAATGTTATAATAAAAAAATACATAGCATAAATTGAGATACATTGCATATCAAATCCCATAATCAGAAAAATGGTTTCTTTGAGGAATAATTAACATCCAAATCCTATGTAATGGCTTGTAATAAAAATATAAATTATCCTAAACATATCTCTCAGAAGTGTCGTAACCAAGAGTGATATAAGGCCCATTTTCGTGTACAAAGATACCCCAGGTCAAGCCCGAAACTCCTTGTCGGAGCATTCACTGCTAGGTACATCTAAGGCAAAGCCACCTCTACCTGCTCATATCCAGACATGGATGTATTTTCTAGAAGGATTCACATAATCTGTTACTCACCAAAATACCAGGATATCGTTGTATGTTTATCATCAAATACTACATTAGGGATTTTTTTCCTACTATAATTTTCCTACTCTAGTTTCCATGTTTTCTACTAAACTTCCTCAAATACCAACTGTAACACCTAAACCCATCTAGACCAGAGCTGGTGGATTACTTGTTATATTAGCATGGTTAGAAGGAATGAAAATCCCCAAGGATGGATCATATTAGTATTATTGGAGAAACTAGTAACAGAAATTTAACTCAAATAACTTTGGAAAAGTTTACAAAATACAATACATAACAAAACTAAAAACTACATCCACATGAACTCAATAAATGATCTCCTCTTCATCACCTATTGAAGGTAAAAAATTAAAGGGGCGAGCTCAAATACTCAGTAAGGGTTAAAAATGGTAGAATCATGAATCAATAATAATCAAATTGTAAACAATTGGACATAATCAACCTAGTATGGTGAATAAATGAAAAAATCACTCAATTATTAAACTGAGAATGAAACTGTATCCATAGATTTTTTTCATAGTGAAAACCTCATGAATAATAATAACTAATAATGAATAAAGAGAATGATTATTAACTAGACGTCATGTATCTAGAACATGATACCATAGTATCATTAAAACCGTTTAGTTCTGTGGGTAGAATCCCGTCTAATTTTTGGAAACCAACTCAAAGGTTTTGTCGCCAATAGATTTGTCTCATGAGACCTAATTATGCATTGAGGAGCTATAGAGGGACCCACCTGCCACTTCTTGTCCAAATAATTCTTTATAAATTTATTCAATACATGAGGAATATGAATTTTCAATATTCGTATAGAGTAGGTTATATAGATTCATCAATATTTCCATAGCTAAAATAACTATCCAAATAAGGATTATTAGGTGCACAATACAATGTTAGTCACAACAAAATAGTAGTTGAGACAAAGTCTATTACCACAATGTTATCGGTCAAATCATACAATAAGAACATAATAACCGTAAAAAAGACTCTTTGAATACCATGAATATAAATATAATCATGTTTTTATATATCAAATGAAAGTACACATATACCACATACAACAAATAATTGGAGAATAATAGAAATCTCATGGAAATGAAAGTGGGATGAGAAACCCCAGACGTTATGATCGAGTGTGTTATTCGTTTCTTTTAGTGACTAGAATAATAAAAAAATCATTAATTAATAAATCCAGAACCTCCTAAACATTTAAATGGTTTAGTATAACCTTATTATGTTCATTCATGGCCCTTTTTATGGGTTTTAGAGGTTCATTTTTTTGGAAGCTTTTTCTTCCTTGGTTTTCATGATTTTCTTACTTGCATTCATGAATGAAAGTTAGTTTGAAATGTGGTTAAACATCCATAATTTATACTATATATTATTAGTGACAATAAAGAGATATAAAATATTTTATAATGATTCTGGGTTATATAATTTACTATGAATCATTAGTTAAAAGTAATTGATAAACGCATGGATTTAGCATGGCTATTTTGTGTACAATGAACTTGTTTTGTATTATTATTCCATATGATGAGTGTGTAGGGATTTTATAACATTAATGAGATGAAATAAATATATTCGTATTTAGATTAACC
This sequence comes from Viscum album, assembly GCA_963277665.1. NCBI lineage: Eukaryota > Viridiplantae > Streptophyta > Magnoliopsida > Santalales > Viscaceae > Viscum > Viscum album. The sequence continues at coordinate 1,798,142,613 of OY728120.1, forward strand.
CAAAAAAAATTTGTGACCAAAATTAAAGATGGTAACGAAAATTGAGAACTCATCATCCTTGAATGTGATAAATTAACACATCTCGGACGGTGTTTTTATTTTTAGTATAAGAGGAGGGGGTAAAGAGATATGATGATGTAATATTAAATTATCCTAATATAATTTTAGTTAATTTAATGTACAGGAATTATAATTGCATTTGGATTATGGGAGAATAGGAAATAAGTATAAATTAAAGGAACTCAAAATAAAAGAATAATTGAGAAATATCTTACGAGAAATCGGCAGCCTAATGGCGTCACAAAAAATTTAATAAAATAATTATATGAGATAAATAGGGTATATAATAAATAATAAATAATATGGTAATTAAGTGGAATATGTAATGACATATCCAAACATAATCCAATAGAAAATAAAAGATAAAACCTAAATTAAAGATTTAAGAAAAGAGAAGGTTGTTGTATTCTCTTAACATGTTGAGTAACTCACAAAACATGAAGGTTGGGACCTTGGGGGTTTGAGGACTCCTTGGGAGGACTCATAGAGAGGTAATACAAGAAGTTATTCAAGGATAATGAGTTTTTAATGACATAAAACGAAGGGGTGTGAGTGGGTATTTATAGTAATTAAGAGGGAATTTTTTATTAATTAAAAGGGACACCTCATTAGTGATTTTGCAAAACCATGGGCTTTCCAATAGTATATTCCCTTCGTTTTTGACACTTGGGACACCACATATCATAAGATAATATAAAAAAGTCAACCAGCCTTTTATATTTAATTATTACATCACTATGATGTCACAAAACTACCGAAAACTAAAAACTGTATTTTTATTATTCAAAAAAAATTCCAGTATTTTATAAAAAACAAATATTCACCATAGACATTTTTCAATGTTCATAACTCAAAAATAAACTCTATTTTTTGAAAATAATTTTCTATGTATTTTAATTTTAAATTTAAATAAAATCATAGTTAATTCAGAAAATAACCTTTTTAAAGATATAATTAGTTCTATCTCACATTGATAAATTAGTTATGATCTCTTTATCTTATTAACTTAAAAAAAATAAAAAATAATAATTATTTACTATTTATAAGTGCCTTATTACTATTCATTGGGGTATGTTACTATTCATCAATAAACTATTAGGTTCTATCAAACTCCAAATTACATACCTGTCACTACTCTAGATGACCGTTTTTCAAAATTTAAAACACAGAAGAGGAAAATTTATGTTCAATGGCTAGGTTTTAACTATATCATTAATAAAAAAGTTTTGTTTTAATGGAACACCATGCTTTATGAAATATAGGCTATGAATAGAATTTATTTAAGATAAGCATACCATAATATGTTTGGGGTGTTATATTTATTTTATATTTTCTTTACCTTTAAATTAAAAGTAATTAAATGTCATTTTCAGACACAAGTGGTTGTATGGGGTCATAAAATAGACCCAAAGATTCCCATTGTCGAAAAAACATCATCCATTGGGTTTATAACATGTGTTAGGGTAATTTAATATTATTAAAGTTTTATTTTTACCCATATTTACCAGACCCCTTAACCATGGTAAATAAAATATTTACTAAAGTTAATATTCATAATGTCTAAAAATAAACGTTACCTATTTACACAAATCGAACCCCATGATTCAAAATATGTAATATATTTTTACATATTCAAAACATAGAAGTTGTAGAAATTAATTTGAAAAAAATTCTCATTGTCAAAGCCAAAAAGCGTGTTTTTCTAAAATAAAAAATATCAAAAGATTTATTTGCTTTTATGTCCTATTTCAAAATGAAATTACTTTTAATGACCAAAGTTGAATTAAATGATAAAAATATAATCCAATTACACTTTAAAAAAAATTAAAAGTACAATATAACGATATAAATATATTATATTAAAATGCATTTTTTATTTAAAATGTAGTTTTTTTAGTATTCATTAAAAAATGAACTATAGTAGAAAAATACCAAAATTTCAACCAAAGTAAAATTTGATGTTCCTTTTCTAAATAAGAAGTTAATTCTATCAGATAAAACATATAAATGTGTCAAAACTATATTTAAAAAGGGTTCTTCATCAAAAGGTAGTAAAACATCATTTTTAGAAAAATACTTCTTTTATCCATAAAAATATATTTATTCATATATCATATATAAAAAAATATAACATGAATTCAAGAATTTAAATTGAATATATATCATATATTTTTCATTAAATAAAAATAAATAAAAAGTGATATTAAAACCAATGATTCTCTTTTAAAAATGTTTTCATAAAAACCCATCCATTATATTCAATTGGTTTTTATTTCCATTTCTAATAAATAGGGTAACCAATGAATCATCATTTAAACATGTGTAAACCATATATTAAAATTCAGTAGATAATATTCATTCCCACTATTCCGATGGCTTGGAGTTAACTACCATTTAATATAATAATATTATTATTGATCTATTTATTAGTATAACTCAATGTTGTGTGCAATGTAAGATTTCAGAGAAGTCCATTGTTGCGTGTCGAGTATGCTATTAGAAAAAGTGTCCCCTTTGTCTAAAAATTAATAATTTATTCCTTAGTATTAATAGAAATAAAAATTCATTATGGTATAAATACCTATATCATTACATTATGGGGTTATTATTTCATCATTTTTTAAAAAATAATTTATGTAGGTGGAAGAAGACATAAAAAATGATTGATTAGACACCTTACCTCTTCTTGAGAAAACTTCCTTTGGTTTTCAATAAAAGGATTCATAAGATATATTTTTGACCAAAATAAAGTACATCAGATGATATTATGATATTAATAATGTAATTTTATATGTTATTGGATAATATAATTTATTATGGATGTGTGAATATTATAGGAGATGGGGTGGACTTTTAATTGTCAAGTGAGTGGTACAATTGTAATTTTTGTATTGAAAAAGGTTTTCTCACATTTATCATAAGCCAAAATTCTCTAAAACGGCCCATTATCGATCCTATAAGATATATGGTCTATATATGGACATGAAATTGATTTTTTATGGGTTTTAGGTCACCTATAGACTATATCTTTTCAGTTTAACCCCCTGGTAAAAGAATTTTTACCATAACTACCAAAAATTATTTTTTTATTATTTTTTACTATCAATTATGGTAAAAAAAAGTTTAACTTTTCAGATAATAATTATTATTATTATTAAAAATATAGAATCCATTATTCCAAATTAAATCTACATATGTGGAAAATTTGAATTTAAAATTAAACCTATTTATGTGATAAGAAAGATGGTTATCAAATAAAAAATGCTCAAAAGATTAAAAAGTTTTTATATCAAAAATTAATATGAAATTGATTCCAGTGAACTAAATTGGACTAATTTATATATTAATAATCTAATTTTACCATTAAAACCATAATACTTTTTAAAATTATCTAAAATAAATGACAGTGCATAATTAAAACTAGAATTTATCATTATTCATAGAAAAATATAACTTCTCTGAAAATAATCCAAAAAATCACCATAAGATAATATTGAAAAAATTATTTAAAAAATGAACCATAATTTGTTAAATAATGTTTAAATAAGTTTTAATAAATAATTTTAAAATATGTGAAAAAATATGAGGAACTACTATTTAGAAATGTTCAATTTTAAATATTAATTTTTATTCATTCTTATCAATTGTATACAAAATACATAAGATTAATGTCAAAAATTAAATTGAATATGTGTTATATAAATATCATTAAAATAATTCCTCAATGTTTATTTAATAAATTTAATAACCTAAAAAAAATTTGTTTAAAAACAGTTTTCAAAAAATATTTCTTTTGTTTTCAAATGGGTTTAATTTTCATTTCAAATTAATTGGTCCAAAAAGAAATAATCATGTAATTTCATTATTTAGTTAATCATAATCATATCATAAATTAAAATAGCTAGTCTATATAAATAATATTAAATAATAATATTTTTAATATTTTCTCATGTTTCATTTAAAGATGGTGTTTCTTGTAAAATAAGATTAACATGTATTATCTTGTAATGAAAAATATTGAAAAGGTAAATTTATTCAAAAAGACCTTTCCCAAAATCATGGGGTGTTACATATACCCCACATAAAATGTTCTGATCCCACAATATTCATGCCATTGGTAATTACAACATAGTTTTCTTATTCTTCATTACAACCTTTGGTTTCCACATAATTTCACAAATAGGTGGTTTCACTAATGTACATTGACTTGGTTAGTGTTTTATTTCGTAGAATATTTTCTATAAAATATAACATCACAAATAGTTTCTCAAAATAAAAAATATCATGGTCCTGTGATACATCCTATAATTATAATACTTTAACCAAGGTATGTACCATTTAATTTTTAGTCCAATTACTTAAAGAGATCCAGGGCCCAAACTCAAGTGGTATGTTGCAGGTCTCGAGCATCAAATAATTTGTTTTCTTTGTTGTGTGGGATTATAAAAAATAATCCACCATTCCCTGGAACAATGTTTTAGGTTGAACATAATTAAAATTATTAAAAGATATAAAATAGATTTATGGAAATAAGAATATAAATATTGATTAAAAATAAATAATAAAACAAAAAGCATTTAGAAAAAAGTGAAAACAATTAAAATTGGATTAACCCATATTTATTAATAATTTTTTATTTCTTTTCTCCTTCCATTTTATTTAATTATATTTTTAATAATTTAATTATTTTCTTTTTTCTTTTATCTCTTCCCTCTCCTCTATTTATTTACTTTATTTTTTTTCCTCATCTCTTCTTTCCCTCTCCTCCTATGTGTTTCCCAATCCATGTGGTGTGCCTCCCTCCTCCTCTGCTTCAGATCATCATTACACCTTCGATTATCCTTCGATTTTAACACCTTAAAAAACAAAATGAAGCTCTTAGTAAGGCTTACTATCCAAATCAAATAACTTTCTGTTTCATTCTCTCTCCATCATGAACTGTAATATGGTGGGTTTTACCTAAAATTGGTTTTTTTGTTAAATACTATTATTTCTTCCATTTTAGTTTAAATCAATGGTTGGTGTGGGATGTGGGGTAAACTACTACTATGAGTTTAGGGGCCTATGTTATTTCCCATCATTTTTTTTCTTTGTTCACATTTAACTATTTTAATTCTCATTAGTGTGTACCAGTGAATCATCAATAACACATATTAATTTTAGTAAACTATTTTTCCTTGACCTTTGTGACCTTTTTTAAGGAGAACCTCTTACAAGGTTGTTTCCATGTCATTGGACACCCCTTTGAGTGTGTATACATAATTGGATTATTTACATTGGGCCTTGAATAATTATATTATCAGTTAAATGTAATTGTGTGATAATTTGGTTTGAATATTTAAATTGAATCAATTATTTATGATGAATCATAAACCATGAATTTGGTTTCCACTTGTATTTATTTTTTCCTAGACAATTGTTTTTATAATTCTTGTCATGACTTTCTATTATTAAATTTATTTTCGTCAATATACATTGATAAAGTGATAGATTTATCTAATACTGTGAGATTATAATTAACTTCTACTGTTGGTATTGAATAATTAGTAATCATGTGACATTAAATGGTAATTTGAATGGATGCATACATGAATTCTTTCTCTAGGATATATATTCATCTCTTGTGGTTTTAAATGAAATTGGTTCAGAGAGATAACTTGGGTTTGGTATTAAGAACCCAAAATTGGAATCACTATGCTCATTAGTTTACAACATAATAAGCCCGGAAAGCGATGTTTTAGGCTCGCTAGGCAAGGTATTCCCTATGTTTTTTATTATACTATTGGATGTTATAGGTTTCCTAATGGGAATACAAGGAAAAACCCATTAGCAAGATGGCTACACAAAGCCTCAATTGATACTCAGTCCATCACATGTGATACCTAGGACGAACTCATGGTTACCATATCATAATAGGTACTTCGAATGTAGAAAGGATTTTCATGGTTGAGCTCATGTAATTGGATATAATTGAATAGATGTACCATAGTGATACCTTAGCAATGGGATCAAACTCCAACTCTAAAATTGTAAATTTGAGTATAAATACTTGAGATAATTTTGTTGATACTACATAGATTTTTCTTTATGCATTGTGATACCTATTTTGTGCCTTGTTTGGACATATGGATTGGAACCGAAGACAAATAATAATCTTGGGGGTTATGACCTGTATTTTTGGTATGCCTTGTTTCTTAGGCCCTACTATATATATTATGCTTTAATAGGTATCTCATTCAAACTTCCGACTCTGGAAAAAGAAGGTGATATGGGATGGGTGTCCATTTTATAACCCAACCCATGTTTCATCTATTTTTTTATTCAATTTATTACTCTTATTATTCATTAGAACACCACTATTTGTTTGCAACACATTGTGGAATGTTATATACACTTTCATTTCTATCCTACAAAAATTATTTCTCCCTCCCTAATTGGGAATCTTTTGTACATGAGTAGATATTATGCTCCAATGTATTGATATGAATATGTTTTCCACTCCCGGTGCTTAATTACTTTTCAATTTTGGTTGGATTTTTGGGGAAAATGATTGATCCTAGTTTGATATTATGTACGATAGTTTTTGTTATTTTTGAATATTTTTTAGCTTTACTCTATTCTTGTATTTCATAACCCTACAATTTAATTTTTTTACTTTTGGATTCATACATTGACATCAAAATTATATCTATTATGAAAATTCATCTTTTGAAGTTATTATTTACATTGTTAGGCCATTTATCTATTTATGTTGTTATATATATTTTCTCAATAATTCCTCTAATTGTTCATATATTCTTTACTATTGTGTATTAAATTATACCATTATGGAATGTTCTCCCCATAGAATCATACAAGGCCCCATATTCTAGTCGGTAGCCTCTAGAGTTTGGGGATATGCACATGTGGTGTTGTGGCCCACCATCTCAGGGCTCATTTTAACGGCACCCAAGGAAGGATACAACACAACCTCTGAGTTTAGGAATTATGATTGATCGTGTATATAATTCATTAAAAGAGATACATGGAAGACAACATGAACCTAATATTGGTTCAATGGAATAAACAATCTATTTTTGGTGGTCCTCATATGAACATGAATTTGAAAGGGATATGTATACTTAGAGATTACTTTACCCTTCATTGACCCAAAGGGAAATTTATAGAAAAACATTTTCACTGACATAAAATTATAAGTCACATGGATGGTTTTCATCCAATAATTAATATCAACATTTTTCTTCCCTTACGTGTTTCTAAATGGAAGAAACCTTCTATTCCATTTTGTGAGCCAGATCAGGTCCCGATAGATTTATTTCTATAACATCATTCCATTACATTGGGTTCAACACATCATTTCTTGAATGGGTTCATGAGGAGGACATTTACTGCACGAGTGAATGATAATTTTTTAAGAAAACTAATCTAGAAGAAGGTGGTGATCCCAACCACCATTTAAATCCATTAAAAAGGATCTTAGAATATCCTCTAGGGTTTTAATTGTTCAATTGGACAGACTAACTGTCTGTGGATGATTTGAAATTTTGAAACACAATTTTTCTCATGATATTTCTAAATACTTCTCCCAATAATATAGATAAATATAATTTCTTGAAAAGATATAATTTAATGTTATACTCCATGAATCCTCGTCATTTCTTCGATCTATATTATGGAATGAATATCTAGAGAGAAAAATTCTTCGATAGTAGGTATATCTTATGACTTCATATATTAATCAACTACAACCCATAGTTAGAAAATATTAAAAGATAAAATAAAAATTAATGTTTAATATTACCATTATTAATATTTCCACTATGTAAAGTTATTAATTCTCGAATAACTCATTCATTACATATAAAAACCCAAGGGTTTTATTGTATTAAATGTATCAAAAAATATCCTTAATCCTGAAAATATCCCATCATCTAAGACCTAAAAAGTATTGTAAATGACCTAGAATATATGATCAAAATTAAACTCACAAAAAACTTATAGTATCTATAACTCTTAATATTATCTAACATATAGACATATATTCTTACAAAGATAATTTACTATTTAGTCCTTAGATAAGACATTGTCTTGTATTAAAAACATAATGGAAGCCTTTATTTTTCTTTGTACTGATAAAATATCAATTGTAATTTCATTACTCCATAATTTATGTTGAGGGAGACAATTAATTGAGGAAAAACATGAAATTTCTATAAAGGATGAACAATAATATTTTTTTAGGTCTCATTTATACAAAATCAAACATGAAATTCCATAATAGGGGGTTGAGGATAAGTGTTACCTAATAATCATGATTCACATCAACCAGCATAATTGTATAATATTTCCCTTTTTTCATTTGTATTAAAATGATTTTGTGCCTTACCATTCTCATTATCCCTTGTATTGGGGAATTTATCCACATTATTCCCATAATCCTTTCATTTGAAACACTAGAGTCTGGGTGGGACATTTTATGTAGCTTTCTCTCTATGTTCATTATTATCTATCATCTTCCCAACACATTAGAATTTGATTTCTAAATAACCATCCATTCCATATATAAAAGATTTACTTGTTCCATAAATAAACATTCATCCAAGATTCTTCCTCTAATTTGAGAATAATATAATGATCATCTTATTCTATCTATGGTTTTTTACATTTTAATTTGAATTCTATATTTCTATTATTATGAAAACCATGAGATTGATATATAAATCTTTCCACTATTTTCATCATTATATCACATCAAATAAATCTATTAATGGATAGTAAATTAACTTATGGATAATTAAATCCTAATAAATTTAAAACTGAATCATAAAATACATTCACAAACAGTGTATACACCACATAAAAGAAACATGTTTTGACTATGACTTGTGTATCACTAAACTAAAAGTGAAATGAAATTTCCTTACCTCATGTATGACATCCATTTTACTTGTTCAAACCTCTCATATAATAAATATAGATTTCTTATATATAACATCCCTTGAATGCAATCATATTATTTTTAATTATAATTTAACATATTCTATGTTTTATAATATAAAACCCAATGAGATATGTTTTAATAAATACATTAATATAACTAAAATATTTCATTTAATAAATTTTTCATAAGGTAAATTACATTTTTAAAATTATAAAATATTACATTTATTTTTTATGAAATAGTATTTTTACGGTGTAACTTTTTAATGAAAATATTTCTATATATTAATAATCATTATATAAATATATTATGTTATATCATGATTATATTTCTTTTATTTTGATATTTAAAAGTAGATGATTCATTACAAAGATTTACTTATATTATGTAATAAAATTTAATGTTTTCAACAACCCATGTTTTTTATACAGTTAGTTTTGAATATATTAATATTTTTCAGGATATAAATTTTTTATTAAAAATAGTATAAGTTATATTTTCATGAAAATATATTTCATTATCATGATGAATTTAATTGAATTTAATTTTTTAAAATTTTAAATTAATTAATGTTATATGTGAATAAATGTAATGATTTTTATGAAAATGTAATCAATACTACCTTTTTAAAAAAAATTATATTTATACATTCTAAAATATTATTATTAAGATATTAATATCAGAAAAATTATTTAAAATGTATAATGTTTTGTATGATGTTTAATATTGATATTTTATGTTTCAATTTTAATAGATAATATATATAAGTTATGACTGAATTTAAAATTTTTATAATAATAATTGTTTTAATGTAATTCTATGTTTTAAAAATATAATAGAAATAGTATAATAATTATTGGTGTTTAAATAATACTTCAATAAATAATTATATGAGTTTTTATGTTATTAATATTAAGTGTTTTTATGATGAATTTTTTTAATATTTGAATAAAATAATTTTATAATTTGTAAAAAAAAATTTGAATACTAAAAAGAATTATGGTTAAAAAGTATCCTTACAAGAATATTTATTTTAGAAAGAAAAAAATAAGTAAGGTAATAAAAATAATTTTCAATGAAAAATGGAAAGGAAAAAATACAATAGCATATATATAATATTATATTTACATATATTTAATAAATTTTCAAATAATAAAATATTTTTTATATTAAAATATTCAGTGAGTTTGGAAAGCTAGAAGGGTCATCCCCTGAACTCTGATTTGGGCATAAATATCATCCAATAGGGAAGGCAGCCCATGAAGCCTATTACTTACATGGGTGGTGCAGAACATGTATTTGAATTCTATAGTTTATGAGAAGTGAATTCATGGATAAACTAGAGGCATGTAAGGGGTATAGTGGGTTGGGCCATCCCCATCCGTGTATGTAATGTTTTTAGGGTGACAAACCCCACTATCAGATCAAGCATTCAAGGAATGGCTTGGGAAATTAAGAACACTCGAAACCTATGAAACATCTATGTGGGATGTATTTATGAGGGTAATTGTATCTCCAATTTATGGTTCCTATTTAAATCATCATCATTTGAACAAAAAAACAAGCAATGAAATTTCATTAAAGCGTTGTTTTCATTATATCCTAAACACCAATATTCATTAAAAATCCTTTACACATCATTCTGAAGCCTATAAATCACTTTCTTCAACATCATCAACCTATTTTTATAACCTTGTTGTCTCCTTTTTCTCCTTCCAGCATATGTAGTTTCTTGTGTGGATGACAGTCACATAGTGAACCTCAAACCTCGGATACCTTCACTATCAACTTTGGAAGTTGAAAAATCCATAACCATAGTGTAAGTCTATAATTTTTCCAACCCACAATGAATGATGAACACTAAAAGAAGTCATTTATTCTCTAAAAAGGTTACTGATTCTTTGAATATGCAGAAATGTTTATATATAGAAAAATTAAAATATAAATTCATTGACACCAGTTCCATGGAGAAACATCAATATACATTTACAATATGAAATTATGTAATTTTTTTTTACCCAAGATTATCACCATCTCATTTTAAATATCAAAGTAACATCATTACTGTTTTATTTTTATTTCCCACATGTGTTATAACAATTATTATTAAATAAATATATTTATATATATCTAAATATTGAAACAAATTCATATCCATTTTTTCCAGATTCATACTCAAACGAAAAAATCTTCAATATTGAATTTTTATGTATGATCTTGGACTTTTCTAGAGAAATCATGGGCATGTTTTCAGGTAATTTTAGTTTTTTTCAAGCACCTTTGGGTTATGTTATGAGTTGTGGTGTGTTTGGGTGATGTTTTAAGGATCCTTGGAAGATAGGGAGATACACATGGTTTGTTCATGTTTCGAAAAAATTGTGCCCAAGATAACCTTGTGGGAAGTGGAGTCAGCACGGTTGGACCATAGTTTTCCTAACTGTATGCCATCAATCCGTGAAGATAGTGGAATACCACAAGGTTGCACATGTCTGGGCCTAAATGTATGGCCTCACAGGTGAAACCAAGCATGCATAACAGTTTATTCAGAAAATTGGTTTTAACACCTGAACCCATGAAACCTCTATCATTCAACCTAGTTTCAGGGTTGAAAATTTCAAGGTGTTCCCAGATCCATCTTGTGGGATTATAGGGCGATCTGAATACTATTCTTCTAGATAGGAATCCCAAATCAAGATACGCTCTCTTCCTGATATGTAGATTTCAACATGATGCTTATCCCATTCATTCCTCCACTATTCATAAATATTTTCATGTCTTATCTCCACAATTTTATGGGATATAATCCTATAGGTTGAGATCTAGATCTATAATTGTGGTTTTAGATCTAGATTTTTATGATCTGGATGATTTTGATCTTAATTTTTGTTTAAGTATTTAGATCCAAAGCTTGATCGATGACGTTGTGCCGCTTAGATTTTGGATATTTCCAATGTTGATAACGTCCATCAATAAACAAAGTTAAATGGTCTATATCAAACCCTCATTATCATGATTTATGATATGTGAATGACAGATTATGATTTTTTAGCTTCCCTTGATAATTGAATTCCTAAATTGAAGTAATTAGGAATGTGGAATTGAATTGAGTTTTCCTTGTAGATTAATTGATAATTGAATCACAGAACAAATGAAGGGGGTTGCCCATATTGATATTTTTTAGTTTTTTTGTGGGTTGAGATATTGTAATTGAGATATTGAATTTATTTTTTTAAGATAATTAATTGGGGGGAATTAATTATGAAATGATGTTTAGCTGTGAAAGAAAATTAATTTTGATAATTAATTATGTTCCACGATGTTGACTAAAGGTAATTAATTGTGATAATTAATTATGTGCCTTAAATGTTGATCAAAGATAATTAATTGTGAGAATTAATTATGGAATGTTGATATTGGATATAAATAATTAATTTTGAAAAATTAATTATTGAATGAGAATTGTGTTGATTGATTAATTAATGAATTAATTAATGTATTATATTCTTAGTTAATTGTTGAGTTAATAATGGCCTTTGAAATGTTAAACTAATCGATGGATTAGTAAGGGAATGATTTTTCAAATTCATGTGAATTGAATAATGATTAAATGGCTGTTCTTTTTTTGGTTCTAGAACCGGTGTTCTAGACCAATTTGAACATGTTACATAGACATGGTGTTCCTCCCCAATATTTATCCATGATTGAGATTCTGGGGTTCTAGGCACGATGATATACACCAAATGATTAATAATAACAATGAATGATGATTCAAATGAGATTGTGGTGCTAGGCATGATGACCCACACCAAATGATTAACGATACTAATGAATGATGATTCTAATGAGATTTTGGTTCTAAGTATGGAGACCAACACTAAATGATTAATGATATTTAATGATTATTAAAATGGGAAATATGGTTTGAACTTGGACTAATGTGATAATTAAAGATTAAATTTCAATATGATAACTATTTAAATTATTCATTGTATTTGTTACTTCATAAAACCGCATGCTCTATATTTATACTGGAATCATTTTAGACACCGTTAGGGATGGCCTACTGAGTTTTACTAACAACCAATTTGGCATACAATAGAGGCACCTGAGTAGAAATTTTAATTGTAGGATTGGATAAGGGAAATTCCAACGGATATGTTGCAGTTTGGGATTTGGGGAATGGGAGAGGGAACCAGACGTGGTTTGGGACCCATGTTGGAGTTATTGTGTCTTTACTTTTAGTTTCACTATAGACATAAGACACTTTCATTTTCATAGCATGATATAGGTTTCAACTGAGTATTGTATTTTCGGTTTTTGGATATCATATGTCATTGTATTGTTCGGTTTATTTATACAGTTCCGCACTTGGTTATTTTAGTTTTCTTCCCTTCATGTTTTATTCTAATAAAAGAGGGTATAGTATCCCCAAGAATGACTTTCCAGACCTCCATTTCTAGTTAGCACCCTTTGGATTATGAGGAGGTGCACTTGAGGGCATGTGGCCAACCAGATCAGAGAACCATTGAGGGGATCTCAGTTCGGGACGTCACAAAGTGTTATAAGAGGAGTTTTCTTTTCTTTATTTTTATTTTGTCATACAATTTTGAGGAATGGTAGATATAAGACTATGAATAGTTAAGTCATGGTAATGAGATCATGAATGGGAGTTTCAAACCCATGTATGGGGGAAAATATGAGTTCTCACAGTGGGATTTTTGTGGTTTTAGTTGGTTTTTATAGTTGGATATTATTTCACCTTTAGTGATGTACTTGTGGTGTGATGTGATATTTGTTTCGCATTTTTTTAATTTGTAATCATGGCCTAGATAGTAACGATACCTGTGTATGCATGAATAATTCTAAGCACTCAGGGTTGTTGTGACATGTATCATTATAGGAACTGACGAGAAAATGGGTTATGGGTATGTTTTTGAACTTGAGAGGTTATTACTTGTAGTGAATTTGAGAAAAATGAGAATAAATGGATGTTTAATGAGAACTGTGATTGATGAAATGAGTATGATTTATTAATTCATTTTTGAATTAATTAATTTGAGATAATTTGATTAATTAATGGTTGAATTAATTAATGAGAATGTTTGTACCCTTGTTAACAAAGACCTAGGAGTTAGATGGCTAAGTGTAGTGATAAGGCCTCAGTGTTGACCTTGTGGTGAGAAAAAGGGGAAAGGAAATGTTAAAACTTTTTGTTGAAGTTTCTCCTCTTACATAAATGTTATAAGGTTTCATTATGAGACCTATGACATGTGTTATGATTTCTATAGATATTCCTTCACAATGATTGTTGAGGGAGGGACTGAGGGATATGGCCCGAAGGAACATCTAGAGAGAGCTTGAGGCACCACTGGTGAAAGATAAGGATGAAGGGGAGAATTTTAAAGGTAAATTTTCTTGTTTCATGCAATTAATAGAGAGAGACCTAGGCAGGTTCAGAAAAGTTTTTATTAGTTGATAAGAGAGTTCCAGCTACAACAGCCTCTTACTTTTACTAGAGAGGGATAGACCCGAGGGAGCTGAATTAGGGATTGAATCCATTGATACGATACATGGCCATTAGGAGACTCTGAATAATAGGATGGTCATGTTAGCATCTTATCTGCTACGGGGTTCAGCGAACTGCTAGTGGGACATTTAGGTACGATTTGGACAGACTGATGATGTGTTATGGAAGTAATTTTTGGAGAAGTTCTTGGAGAACTTCTATCCAGACACAAAGAGACAAGGGATGTATTTAAAGGTTATGCATCTAACCCATGGAATCAAGTCCATAATGTATTACGCTAAACTTTTCAAATATTTACACTTTTATTCTTCAACTTTAGCGGTAAATGAGAATTCTTTGGAAAAGCGATTTCAAGATGGACTTAGGTGTGAAATTAAGTCATGAGTGAATATCTTTAGTCTTAATAAATTCTAAGAAGTGGTTAATAATTCTCTCATTTCAAAAGGGGAACCAAAAGGAGACTTCCAGAACTGGATAGGTAGCTATCACATGATGATTAGGGAGTGTGTCGTCCGAGTGCAGGAAGTGTCATTACAAGAACCCTAGTCAGGACAATGGAAATCATTGTGGAAAATCTGGAGGAAAAGTTGCACACGATCATACTCGTGTGCTTTTGTACCAATGCAGTAGGAAGGGATACTATCATACATATTGTACTAAACCACAAATTATGTTCCAGTTTTGTGACAAGATAATACACTTTCATAATATCTGAAGGAAGTTGTGAAAGGATAGTGCTGAGGGACCAGCTGCTTAGAGTTAGAGTGTCGGAAAGGGTTCTTATACACCATATAGTTCCAGAAGCTAGAGTTCTATTGTAAAAGGTGGTAGAGGTGGTGTATGTGGTGATTTAGGGTATGAGTTCTTATACTAGAAGGGTGGTTCTAATGAAGGTAGTTAGAAAACACCACAGGGAATAGGGGTAGGATAGTTACATACAGTGCAACCTACACTTGTGGAGAGTGAGGATTGTCCATTAAATCTGAGTGTACAATTGTTGTTTCTTTTACTTTAGATACTTATTTGTTTGATAATTCAGCCTCTCATTCCTTTATATTTGTAAATAATGTTCATAGATTTATCCTGGAGGTGGAGTCTATTAGCGGGGTCATGAATAATGACACATTGTTGGGAACACGGTCTAGGGATATCTGTTTGTGCAAAAGATGTTTTCTAGGGATCGGAGAGTACTGTTTTCTTTGGGATATCTATGTCCTTGATATAACAGGCTTCAATCTAATTATTGGTATGAACTGGCTAGTTGCATACTGTGTCCACATAGATTATTACCATTTGATAGTGACCATTGTATTTCCTGAGGGTAAAAAGTATTTTTATTGTGGAGAATGGGATATCCATGCAGGCATATCTAGACCAATTACTCAACAACTGGGAGATCTCAAAACCCATGATTATATTCTTTTTCTGCATAATCAGAGTGGTAGGAAATAATCCATTCCACCAATAGTAGAACTGTTTCAGGATGTCTTTCCAGAAGAATTTTTAGGGTTTCCACCAGAGAGGGATGTGGAAATCACTATTGATCTCATGATAGGGGTTGTGCTGATATCTATTCCACCTTATTGAATGGAAACAACTCAGCTTCAAGAGCTCAAAACATAGTTGGAGGATTTGGAGGGTAAAGTGTTTATCCATCCAAGTACATCGCCTTGGGGATCACTATTTTTTTTTTTGCAAATAAGGCTAATGAGAGTTTACACTTGTGTGTCGATAAATGGAAGTTGATTAAAATGACAATGAAGAACCAATATCATCTTCTGCATATCCATTATCTGTTTGACTAGTTGAATGGGGATAGTGTGTTCTCAAAGATTGATATAATATTAGGGCATCATCATCATAGAGTTCAGACCTCTAATATACCAATAACTGATTTCTTATGTAAGTATGTAATATATGAGTTTTTTGTAATGTTGTTTGTGTTAAAAAATGCTCCATTAGGGTTTATGTCCCTGATGAACATGATCTTTCATCATTACCTAGATAAGTTTGTGGTGGTGTTTATGGACAGAATCATGGTGTACTCTAAGACTCATGAAGATCATTACCAACATCTTGACATCTTCTTAGGTACACCGAGAGGGAATCGACTATATTCCAAGCTATATAAATGTTAGTTTTGGATTGATAGGGTACACTTTTAGGGGCACATCATCTCATAAGAAGGTATGGCAGTGGACCTAGAAAAATTCATGGAGTGATTTCTTGGGAGCATCACAAGAATTTATTTGATATTCAAATCTTTTTGGGATTAGCTGGTTATTACAAGAGGTTCATCTAGGACAATTCACAATTAGAAGAACCACCTAAAGATTTGAAAAAGAGATGGATAATGTTTGATTGGAAAAAATCATGCAAGAATTATTTCTAGGAGTTGAAGAAGTGCTTGACGTCGACACCAATTTTGATCTTACCTGAGTAATGTGAGGAGTACACGGTGTATTGTGATGCTTCTAGGATCAGACTCAGAGCTATGTTGATGCAAGGGGATTGAGTCATTTCTTATGGGTGTCAGAAGCTGATTTCCCATGAATTGAATTACCATACACATGACCTCGAGTTAGAAGTAGTGGTTTATGCTCTTATGTAAGGGAGACACTGTCTTTAGGGTGAAAATTTTATAGTTTTTTTGGATTAAAAAATCTTGAATTAAATATTTTAACAGCGTGACTTGAATCTTCAACAGTGAAGATGGGTATAATATATGCAATATTTCAATTTCGAATTGGAATATACACCCAGAAAGGGGAATAGTGTGGCTGATTCTTTGGGCAGAACAACTCAGACTCAGTTAGTACATGAGTCGAGTGTAGAGTGGCAGATTGTGACTTTTCTTATGGAAATTAATGTGGTAGTTCAGGGGACTCCAGATAAGATGACTCCGGTTTCTATAGCAATGGAGTCTACACTATTGATACAGATCCGAGAAAAGTAGTATGAGGATCCATAGTTTTTATCCTTAAGGGAAGCCATGAATGTGGGGATATGACTTCATACTGGATAATATATGAGGATGAGATCATCTATGTGAAGAATAGGTTTGTTGTTCCTACGAGTATGCAAGAGGAACTCGTGCCATAACTTCATGCTTTAAAGCGGTCAGTACTTAATGGGGTGAAAAAATGAACCATGACCAACAATGATAGTTTTGGTGGCCGGGAATGAAAAATAAAATAGCACGGTTCATAACAATATGCTTCACTTATCAGCAGGTAAAGGCTAAGCATCAATGAATTGAAGGCCTACTATAGTCGTTACCTATTCTAGATTGGAAGTGGGATGACATAAATATGGATTTTGTGGTAGTACATGAAAATAATCATAGGTAGAATGATTTTATTTGGGTTATGGAGGATCAATTAATGGACTTAACACACTTCTCTACTACCATGGAAAATTTTACAGCATTGGAGTTTGAAGAACTATACGTAATATGGGTAGTTCATTTTCATTGGTTCCACTGACTATTGTTTCAGATTGTGATTCATGCTTTTCTTCAAGAATCTGGCTGGGTCTACAGAAGTCACTTGGTACTCATATTTTTTTAATTATGGACTTCCACCCACAGAAATATGGGTAGTTGGAGTGTACCATACAGGTGTTAGAGGATATGCTACAAGAATTTGTGCTTGACTTTGGTGGTTCTTGGGAGAAGCACTTGGATTTAGTGGAGTTCACCAATAAAAACATTTATCAGAAAAATATACAGATGTAACCACATGAGGAACTTTATTGTAGACCTTGTAGATCAGTTATATGTTGGTTGGATGTGCGTGAGTTAGAGTTTTTGGTACAGTTTCTCATTTAAGAGACATTATGGGAGGGGAAATTGATTTAGAAACGTATGGTTATGACTCAGAGTAAGCAGAAGTTGTATGCTGATAGAAAGAGATGACCCCAATAGATTATAGAATGTGATCGGGTATTCCTTCAGGTGTTTCCTAGATTGGTTCACCATAGTATGTAGGGAATGTTGGATCCCTAGTTTGTAATACCATTTGAGGAGCTGGAGAGAATTGATTCTATGGAATACCGATTAATACTTCCACAGAAATTCAGTGCTATGCATGATATTTTCCATGTGTCACAACTATGGTAGTATCACCCTGACCCTTCTCATGTGATTGATGTGAAAGAGGTTGACCTTAAGATAGATGCCTCCTTTGATGAACATCTGATATTTGTACTGGGTTGTAGTTAGAAAGTGTTATGGGGAAAGACCAAGACATTATTTCAAGATTTATGGAATCATGGAAGTGTTCAAGAGGAATCATATAAATGGGAACTAGACGTGAGGGATCAATGGACCAATCTTTATGTATTGGAATATTGGTGAAGTTCTGAAATGTATCTCAAGGATGAGTTGTTATAAGGTGGGAAGATTGTAAGACCCCGACCTTTTCTGGGGAAATCTAGGGAATTTTTTCAGCTAATGTTTATTTTTATTAAGGACATTTGGGTTGGGGTATGACCTGGGGTGTGTTTGGGGGTTGTTTTAAGGAACATGGGAAGATAGGGAGTTGTACACTGTTTGCAAACGGTTTGGATAAATTGTGCGAAAGATAACCGTGATGGTAGTGGATTTCTCCATGATTGGTGCACATTTTTCCTAACCATGCACCATCAAGCTATGAATATAGTTGAATACCACATAGTCGGCACACATCTTGGAATAATAGAGTGGCCTCCCAATTGAATCCCTATGGGTGGAGCAGTTTATTCTGAGAATTATATTTAAAACCACTTGAACCACTGAATCCTCTCTAATTTGACTAGGGCTTTGGCTTGTAAAATTATTTGTGATCCCAGAGACTTATGGTGGGATTCCTAGGCGATATGAACACCATAAATTGAGATATAAATACTAGATAAAAGATCCACTCCCTTCCTGGTATGTAGATTTCATCTCGATGCTTCTACTGTTCTTTCCTCCATCATTCATATATCATTTCATGGAGGATCTCCAATCTTTTCATGGATCTAAACATATGGGTTGAGATCTTGATCTATTTTTTGGGGATCTATATCTAGATTTGAAAGATTGTGATGCTTTAGAACTTAATTTTAGTTTAGGGATTTATATCTGATGCTTGATTAGTGACGTTGTGCTGCTCAGATTTTGGGGATTTCCATTAGGGATAACATCCATCAATAAACTGAGGTAGGTGGTCTAAATCTAACTCAAATAGTCATTATTTATGATATGTGAATTTTAGCTTATGGATTTCTAGGTTCCCTTGAAAATATAATTCCAAAATTGGAGTAATTTGGAATGTGGAACTAAGTTGAGTTTTCCTTGGTGATTAATTGATAATTGAATGACGTAAAATAAAAAGGGGGTTTCCCAAATAGATATTTTGGAGATTTGTTTTGTGTTTAGATGTCGTAATTGAGATATTAAATTTATTGTGTGAAGATTATTTATTTGGGGAATTAATTATGAAATGATGTTGGATAGTAAAAGATAATTAAATGTGATAATTTATTATGTTCCATGATTTCAACCAAAGATAATTAATTGTGAGAATCAATTATGTTCCACGATGTTGGTTAAAGATAAATAATTTTGATAATTAATTATAAAATTTTGATATTTTATATGGATAATTAATTGTGATGAATTAATTATGGAATGAGAATTATGTTGATTGATTGATTAATTGATTAATTAATTAATGGATGATGTGCTTACTTAATTGTAGCGTTAACTAATGATCTTTGAAATATTTAAATAATCAATGGATTAGTAATTGAATGATGTGGAAAATTCATGTGAATTAATGAATGATATTTTTGTTGTTCTCAAAATGGAGTTGTCGACCAATTAGAAGTTGGGACTTTGACGTGGTGTTCCTCCCAAATAGTAATCCAAGATTGAGATTATGGGGTTCTAGGCATGACGACCTACACTGAAGGATAAAATTAGTTCTAGGTAAAACAAACTACACTCAACAAGATTGTGGTTCTAGGAATGAAGACATACACCAAATAATTAATGATAATAATGATTGATGATTCAAACCAGATTGTGGTGATATGCATGAGTACCTACACCAAATGATTAATGATAATAATGAATGATGATTCAAGTGATATTCTAGTTCTAGGCATGACGACATACACCATATGTTTAATGATATTGAATGATGATTCAAATGGGAATTGTTCATTGAACATTCCCTAATGTGATGATTAAATATTAAATGACAATATGATAACTATTTAAATTAAGAATTGTAATTATTTCTTCCTAAAACTGCATGCACTATCTTTTGACTGGACTCATTTTATAAACCATTGTTGGTTTCCTATTGAGTTTTACTCACACCATATTCAGGCCACCCAATGGACACCCGAGTGGACGGTTTTTGTAGGACAAGATAAGGCCAGGGCCCTAGAATAAGTTGCAGTTTCGGATTGGAACATGAGAGAGAGAACCAGAAATGGTTAGAGACCTATTTTTGAGCTAGTGTGTCTTTAAATTTAGTTTCATTATAGAAACCTTACACCTTCTTTGTCAAACCATGATTTACCTTTTAGGTGAGTATCATATTTTCTAGTTTTGACTATCATATGTTATGGTATTATTCAAGTTATTTATACACTTCTACACTTGGTTATTGTTGTTTACATTCATTGGTGTTTTATTATGATAAAAGAGGGCAGAGCCTCTCCAAGGATGACATACCAAACCCTTTCTTTTAGTCGGCACCCTCTAGCGTACGGGGAGTTGTGCTTGAGGGCATATGGCCAACGGGCTCGGGGCACCATTCAGTGGCTCCTAGGTTGGGACTTCATAGTTTTTATGGTAATATGTATACTTTTTTAGCACCAATAGTTTTCCCTTTTAACATCTAGCTTCCTCATTAATTTTAATCCACATATGTATCATAACCCCCATACATATATTATGTATAGGGAGAGGTATCTCTCTATTCACTCATTAAGAAGCCCATAACCTAGCTCTATGTTTCTTACAAATCCTCTACAACTAGTTAAAAACACCTATGTTGTTATGAACATCGATTATTTGGGTCTTGGATATATATTTTAGGCAATTGAGATTTCTTTTTAATAAATTGAATAATGGTTTTAGAAAAAAAATTATATAATGTATTTTCTTAAAAAAAATATTAATTAATGAAAATATATATTTTTTAAAAATATTATTCAATAAAATGAAATTATATTTTCTATATTATTATTTTATATAGAGTATTTGTATTATAAAACACCCAATTTTTTAATTGATAAAGAAACATTTTATTTAAATTATTTTTTTAATTTTTCATTATGATTTCACTTTTTTTTTCAAATCCTTATATATAAAAGAGGATTTTTTTAATCTTAATTATGATTAAAAAAATTATTTTATATATAAATATATATTACTATTTGGTTTATAAAATTCATTGTAATGGAAATTATTATATTCGAATAAATTATTTCCTTTCAAAAAGAAATTTAATTTTCTTAATTCAATGTTGAATTTAAGATGAAAAATTAATCATTATATTCCCTTTTATTTTAGGAAAACTATTTATAAGTTCAATCATATTTTATGATTATCATTCTATAGATGAATTGTCTTTTTAATCATTTGGATATTAATTATATTTGTAGATATGTTGATACTCTAGTAGTAACATTTACATTAATAAATATTTAACAAAAGCATATTCCATATTTGTTTTCTTTATTTATATGCATTATGGTCGGTATTTAATTTTAAAATATATATATGTATCCTAACCATAAGTTTTTTTAATAAAACCATCTTTTCATAATGATTATGTGATATAAAATTATTTCCTATTCAAAATAATTTAGGTGTTTTTCTAAAGGATGTTTTTGTTGTAATCTAATGGAAAACATAAACCATACAATTTGATTATGTAAAAATAGTCCCATGGGAGTGAAATATGATTATGAATTATTGGTAGTGAAGCCATGACCTAATGAGGAAGTATTCTAAAAGGTGATAGTTTTTATGGTGTCAGAAATTTCATAAGGGTTTCCATATATTTTTTATTTCTAGTAAAAGGACAGTATTTTCAAATAAATGTTTGTAAAACATGAAAGGGAATTACAATAATTTCAATAGGTTATTTTATTTTGATTTTTTTTCAATGTAATAAATATTTTTGAAGGTTTAGAAAAATATTTCCTATATTATTATTCTTGAAATCGATAGTTTCACATATTAGAAAAATTATTTATTATGTCGATTGTATTGAATTAAATGTAATGGGAAATGATTTTTAAAGAGATGTCTTTTCAATAGAATAATATAAATATAATTTATCATATGGATTTATATTTTCAATGGTTTTGGAATGTATATTCTAGGTTTTAATATTTTGAAAACCATAGCATTATGTTTTGGAATTTTTTTATGAAATTTGTTATAGTTGATATGATGGATAATTTTTTGAAAGTGTTTTTAAAAGATATTTATAAACATATTTTAAATAGATTTAAAACCCCCTACTTTGAAATTTTATACTGTCCCGATATTATTAATTTTTTTTCAAAAACTCTTAAGATGTTTCAAGGTGTTTCATTGCATTAAGGAGCTAGCGCTAGAGAAGCGAAATGCATGTTTTATTTTTAAATTGTTAAAAAATTTAAATAATGTATGTAATTTTACAAATCCTAAAAATTAAATATAGAAAAAATCATTATATGAGTAATGGGCATTAAAAATTTTAGTTACTTTTTTTAAATTAAATGTAGAACATTTTTACCCTTACATTTGGAAGTTGTGGTCTTTGGCCAGAAACATTTTTATTAGAGGAATAGATTCGAATAATTAGAGATTATACATTTCATTTTGATGATAATTTATGTTTTAGAGGTTTTCTTTTGAGGTTTTCGGTAATTATGAGACCCTTAAGAATATATAATTTGAGTAATTATTGTTTACAAAATTCTAAAGAATGAAATTATTACTTTATATAATTAAGGTAAAGGAATTAGAAGGGAATAATTACTTTAAGGGGGATGAATCCAACATGTATAAATTTATGAATATTCTTCTATTAATTTTTTTTTTATAATTTTTTTTTATAATATTAAAACAACTAATATATGTTATAATATTCTATTTTGTGGAAATAAATTTTTATCCTTAATCAAAAAATGTTTTCATTATAAGTAATATTAATATAATTAAATTATAAATTATTACTTTAATTATTTTGAAATATTATTTTTAATGAATAGTGTTTTAGTGATAATATATCAAAAATATTTTCACTATTAAAAAAATTATTATCTTAAATCAAGAAGTATATAAATATTAAGATAATATTTAAAAACATATGACAATTTAAATACAAGTACTTTTATATTTATAAAAAATTAATTTTTTTCAACACCTCGTGTTTTTGATATTTTTTATTATTATTTTAATATTTGTCATGGGATACTATTTTTAATTAAAAAATTATAAATTCTAATTTAATCTAAATGTATTTATTTATTTTCATATGAGACTATAAAATACCATTTTAAAAATGTTAAATACATTAAATTCATAGGTGAATATCACTTATATTATTTGTGAAATTTTATTAAATACTAACAATGTATGAAAAATGTTTATAAATAAAAAATTATGGTTTAAAATATGAGTACTAAAATATTAATTATAGAAAAAAAATTCTAAAGTAATAAAAAAAATAAAATTTTGATATTTAAATTTTGATCCAAAAAATATAAGAACATATAAGAAATATTTTATTACATATTTTTAATATCCTTTTTAATAATATAAAATTAGTTATATTAATATATTTCGACAAATAGGAATGCTACAAGGGCCATCCCTTTAACTCTACTATGGAGAGGAAGCTCAACCCATTAAAGAGGGACAACTTGAGTAGCAACTTAGCTACAAGTGTGGTGTGAGAACATGCATATGTAGGATAGAGGTCATGTGTAGCACATCTATGTTGTACCTAGAGGAATGAAATGGGTTTGGTGGGTCTGAACTTTCGGATTTTTAGGTGTATTGTTGTAGGTGTTGAACTCCAATTTCGGATGAAGCAATCAGTGGAATGATTTAAGTTATTAAGAACACATAGATCCTCTAGAACATTATTGTGGGATGAATTTATAAATGTTGTTGTATATAATCTTAAATGTACCATTTAAATCATGGTTTCCATTACGAAAAATCATATTCATCGAATTCATTCAAGAACCATCTTATTCATATCATGAACATGAATTTTATATATCTTTCCACTCCATCCTTGAATGAATCCCCATCGTCACTTTATTTATTACCTTCAATCTCAAACACCAACTTCATTGTCTTCACCTTCCCATTCAATTCAATTTTTTCTCCATTACAGATGAGCTATAAATATGACACCTCAAAAACACCCCTAACATTACCGTCAATTTTCCATGGAGTTAAATTCATACCCTTTTATACACATAATTATTTTTGGGACCAAAAATAATGAAGAAACCCAATTTAAAGATGTGTGTCCAAAGGAATACTTAAGAGGGAGATAATGAGAATAATTTTTTATATATAGAAGTAATTTAATTTGAATTGAGTTATAGTTTTTCAATAATGAAATATAAATATATATAAACATTAAAAATGGAGAAATCACTTAAAACACATGATCATCAATAGTACATTTTAAATCTCATAGTAATATTATTTTTATTAATTTTTTTCCCCGCATGTAATTTAAATTACAAAGACACACACACACACACACACACATATATATATATATATGCCAACTAAAACATTAGGATTTCCAGTACATTCCCCATTTCATACATGAATACTAGAAGCGTAACACATGGTCTAAATAGAGTTGTAGATATATTATTTTATCTTCAACAATTATACCTTTACAACATCCCAACATCCTCCTCAATCATAATCCACACATGTATCTAAACCCCCATATAATTATTTACTTACATCGATTGAGAGCTCCATCTTCATTTATTTGGAATCCCATAACTATGATCTCTCTTAATCCCTTGTCCCATAAACCAAGTTCCACACCTTTTCATTTGGGGAAGTTAGTGCCCATTTCAATTCTGGTTAGAAATTTTAAGTAAGGGTTATTATTTATGTGTTATCATATGGTTTTCCAAAAAACACATTTTTATGTATGGGATTTATATTTTCTGAAATATTATTTAATGTAAGCGATTTATATTTTCATAAATATTATTTTATATAGTGGAATTTAATTTTGGAAACAATTATTTATTGCAAATGAATTTAGATTTCCAATACTCTGATTTTATGTAATGTATTTGTATGTAAATTTAACTATTTTTATAATTTTTAAATAACCCTTATATTTCTATGATTTTAGAATCTAACCAATTTTTATGATTTCATGTTTTGCTTCAAAAACCTATTTTTATGGGTATTATTATTTTTAGAAACATTATTGTTTAGGATGACATATCATTTTGTGTATATTACATTTTCTCTTCAATACTTATATGTATGGGATATTATTGTTTTGTAATTCTGTATGCTCTTTAAAAATTAAATTTTATTTTCTTAATTAAATATTGAATTTATGATGATAGTGTTTATCAATTTATTTTCTTTTATAGAAAAAAAAATATTTACATGTTTGAGTGGATTTTAAAATAATCATTTTATGCATTAATGGTCATTTTAGACATATGGAAGTTAATCATGTTTGTATATATGACCATAATATATTACTCAAATTGAATATCAATATTTTTTAATAAAATAAATTGTGACTGTATTAGTACTTGTTTATATGTATTACTAAAATTATTGAGTTTTTAAATAAGGATTTCTCATGACATTATGGTGATTTCATAGAAAAAGATTTTTCTAAAGACTATGTGACATGTAATTGGTTTATTTTGAAAATAAGTTATATAGTTCTAGAATGTATGTTTTATTATAAATTAAATGAGAAAATAAAAACATAAAGTTGTTTTAAAAAATCATAACTTTACTATTGAATGCGGTTATGAGGAATTAGGTCTCAAACGAAGAAATGAAATGGGGATTGTCTAAATGGTTATACTACTAGTGGAATTGTGGATTTTAATATATCCTAAGAATTGTTTCATTATAAAAATGGAGATATTTTAAATAATTGTGTTTAAAACATTAAATAAGAATACAAGTATTTTCAAAGTTCATTATATCTTTAAAATCAATATTTAGTTTTTATGGTAGTAAATATTTTTATAGTTTAGAAAATAATTATAATAATTATTATTATTAAAAACTCTAGATATTTATTTTAGGAAAATTATATACTATATTAGAGGATTTTTATTTGATATAAATAGAAAAATTTCCTAAGATAAATGATTTAAAATTACCATTACATTGATATTTTTCAAAGGGATGTGCATTTTAATCACTATGAAATTTATTTTCTATCTTTATATATTTTGAAAACACTAGATTTATATATATTCAAACCTTTTATAAAAAAATTTAGGTTATATAAAGAAAATAATTTTAATTTATTTTTCAAACAGTATTTAAAAATAGATTTTCAAATTTTTTAAAACACCTTATTAGGAAATTATTATCCCACCCTATGGTTTATATTTTTTTGATAGGATAATTATAAGATCATAGGTATATGGTTTTTTATGTTTCTAGAATTGGGGAATAAAAATTAAAATTTTAATAATACATTTTATAAAATCTGTTAAATTTTAGGTAAAATTCCTAAATATCCAAAACCTAGAACTAAAAGTTCCTTTGATTTGTAAAGGACTAAATATTTCTTAGTTAAGTTTTATAAAAAAACATAACACTTTTTTAACCAAATAATGAGGTGTCAGTATTGGGAAATATTATTTTAATTATATTGTAGAACCATAATTGTATATATATTATTTCATATAGTGTTTATATAACAATTTATCATGGATTAATTAACAATTCTTTATTAAAATCAATAATTCATTTGATAACGACTTTTTTTCATGTATATTTCAGTTTTTTAGTTTTGGTCACTCATAATTGATCATGCTTTCATCATCCCCAAAATTTCATTCATGATATATAGATAATATTAAATCATTATATATATACTTATAGTAATCATTAAATTATATATAAGTATATATATTAATTACACTGTTAATGGACACATTAGACCATATGCACAAATGCACACTATTATCATTTTTAGAAAGATGGAATGAAAGAAAGATAAATAATTGTTAATATTGAATAATTTTTAATAATATAATATAAGTCATATATATTTATAAAATTTATTCTTATTTTCCTCCATGTAAATAAAAAATGATAAATAAGTCACATTGCGTTGTGGAGGTGGTAGTCCACACGTACACAAGAGTGATGTTAAAATTTTCCAATAGATTTGAAGGTAAGAGGGTAGATGTGATATTTTAATTTCAAAAGAATAATTATGTCATAAAGATAACATATATATATATATATATATTCAATCCATCATTGTATCAATTTGTGATAGGTGATAATTGAAAATAAATTAAATCAGTTCATGACAAGGTAGTTCGTCATTAAAATTATTAATGGTTTAGTCTTATATTTGATGGAAGAGGAGATTAAAAAGGATGGGTCATTAATTTTTTTTAATATGTGTCAATTTTCTTTTATTATTTCAGTATGTTTTCAAAATAACTTATTGAAGTAGAAGATGAAATAAAATAAAGACAATACCATAAGAAGAAAAACTCTTCTTTGGACAATGTCATTAGGTTTTCACCAAAAACCTTCCTTGGATGGATTTATAATATAGAAATTTCTCTATGAAATGGGAAGTTAATTAAGAAATTTACATGGGAATCTATTTATTAATAACATATGGTATTTATGTGTAATTAAGAGGGGATATTAATGAACTTTTTATAATTGTGAAGGAGTGACATTTTTTAAAATGCAGAAAAGTGTTAAATAAATGGAAGTAACTATCATACCAATTGAATAAAAAATGATAAATAATGGAATTTATAGAATATATTTTTTAATAAATCATCCATAATTAAGAATAATCACATTGCATGCATACATTTTTTTAGGAAAACATTTTTTACTTTTAAATTATTTATATATTAATTTATAATAAATTGGAAACCAATGAATTTAATTTCTACAATATTAAATCATATTTTTTTAATAATTTAGTAATAAATATTCATATCGATCAATCTAATGTCTTGGAAATAAATATATTATTGTATAATAATATTTTAATTATGTAACATGATTCATTTAAAATCGATGTTGTGTGTAACACAATTTATCAATAAAATTAAATTTATTGGAAGTGTTTCGTAAATACTTATGGTATAACATTATACCACACAGAAAAAGAATATTTCCCCCTAAAATTAATTTACATTGATAAAAATAAATAGGATTCATCTCCCTCATTATATCCCCATCATCCCATATAATTTCCCTAAATTGGTGGTTTCACTATAAAACATTGAAAAAGAGGGAGGTATTATTTTGTATCACTTTACCTATAGAATATATGATCTATAATATTTTTTCCTCATCAGATTGATCATACTGTTAGGGTATGATCTCTTTGTTCAGTACATGTGAAGGGTCAGGAATGTACATCATTCATGAAAAACATTGTGCACTTGAGAGGGATTTAATAAAACGAGAAAATGATTATCTATCACAACTACTGAATTAAAATTTTTTAAAGTGACAGTATATCTAGGGATCCACTTTTTATTATTTATGAAACTTGTATCCATATCCAATGTATATTTTCTTAAAAAAAATCACTCCCCTAAAATTTTTGGATAGAACCAACGATTATAAACCCAACATGTTTGTCAACTCTATCATGGTTTGATATGATATTGAATGTGTTTTTGTTTATTACCAATTATAATATTGATAAAGTCCCAATATATTTCATTATAAAACCTATTAATATCATTTTTAAGTTACAAACTACTTTACATAGGGGAAATCATTAGGATCCGTCATAATTTTTGAGTGAAATATGTTTATGTATAAAAACCTGATTAAAATAAAAAAATGATAGAAAACACCATTGATATCCTTAGAACAATATATAAATGTATAGTATAGGGTTTTAATTGTTCTCTCATACTGACTATATGTTTGAGGATGATATGCCATTGTGAAACTCAATTATGTATCCAGATCTGGCTGAAGATTTTTATAAAATATTGATGTATACCTTTGATACCAATAAAAACAACCGAATGTGGTACTCTAAGGAACCTTTAAAATTTCAAAATTTATATCATGTAAATGTGATTTATAAATAAATATTATCTAATTATAATTAAGTATTTTTTTTGTAAGGGGACCAACTACAACAAAAATAGCATTATCCCAATTATATTTTTTGGGTTATCAAGTGAAAAAATCTAGGGTAATGTTTCCCCATTTCCATTATAATTTGGGTAGTGTTTTAAACACCCCCCTTAGATATATCTCAATCATGCTTAAATTTTTTATATTAAAGGAACCATGATACATACTCTACAATATCCCTCTTAATGTTTCCCCACTAGAAATACTCATTCAAATATTTTTATATATTTGTAATTCCATGATGAAAATAAATTATGAATTGTGGGACTCATCCAAATGACCCAACATAAAAAAATGTATAGACGGAACACAAAAGTTATTCTTAATCAATATAATTCCATCATAATCCGTGATATACTCAATCAAATTTGTAATATTCTTCTATAGATCTATATATTACTTTTATGCCTCATTAACCTTCATTAGGATTGAGGTATGGGAAGTCATTTGAGATAGATATGATTTCTACCCTTCTTAAAGATTCAAGATGATTCCATTTTAAATCTAAAAAAACTGGTCTTTTTTATCGTAATAATATATTAAATAAAATGATACTTTCAAATAGGAGAAAAAACCACCTTGTTCACATCCCTTGGTGGTAAAGTATTGGGAATTCATAATCATCAATAATGTCCAAAAATATTCAATGATGAGTATTCTTCTATATTTATATATATGTGAAAATACTATTCAAACTATTATAATCAGTATATATATCATATCATTCTCCATAATTATTCTTCCACTATATCTTGAATGAAAAATTACCATTGCAAACTCTAAATAATGAGTTGGGAAATTTTTATCCTGAACCTTCATTTATTAGGATTTTTAAGCTATAAAAAAATCCTTCTACATGAGAAACCAACCCAGTCCCTTATTGCATGCATAATTAAAGAATATAAACCCTTAACAACAATTGGGTAATATTTCCATGTGTTCCCTGCATAACCACATCTTCCGTTCCTTGAAATTTAGATGATATAAATTTCTTCTATGTAACTTATCTCTCATATGACTTGACATAGTTAGTTGATTATAATTTTTATAAATTAACTAAAAAAGTCAATATTATCCAAGAAAAAAAATTAAACTATAGATCTACATCATAGTTCATGGTATGGACCAATGTTCAATAACATTATTTGTTGATGAATCCACATAAATGCCTTCACATGGGATTAAATTACTCAAAAATTAAAACTTATTGAACAAAAAGTTCAATCATGGTAAAATTTGTTTATTGATTCTCCTTATTTAGGATCTTAAATACAATCCATATGAGATTATAATTCTATTCCATTATCATTGAATAAATATTAATATCATTTATAATGTCTACCGTAAAATTATCATGGAATCTTTTGAGAATCTATTCATTAAATCCGTAATGATTTTGGGGGAATTAGTTAAAACAATGAGATTGATTTAAATTTCGTTAGGTCCAAAGAACATTAGGAATACTTTATTGGGTATATATTCCTTATTTAACCACAATTAATGTGATAAATAGTGAATATAAATATTAGAAAAGTATGTACCTCCACAGAGTTCATCAAACATGTTATCAATATGAGGTAAAAGAGACTTATTATTGATAGTGATATTGTTATGCTCCCAATAATTAATGGAGAGTGGTATTGATCCATAATGTTTCTTAAAAAATTTAATTAGTGCATCTTAAGGTCACACAGATGAAAAGATGAATCCATTTTCAATAATTTACAATAGTTACTTCTTCAATTCGTTTAACTCAATCAGTTCCATCCTATATGAAATCATTGATATTGTTGTATCATTAGGTGTTAGATTTATTGAGAACATAAATTAACAATTTTATTTAAGATTAGGGAACTATTCTAGAAATGCGTAAACAAAATTTGGTATAATATAAATTTCAAAAATTATTATTTTCTCCCCAACCATCTGAGATAAAAAATCCTTTTCAATAAGAATCTAAACTATAATGGCCTAGACCTCTTCGGTACATTACTTAAAAAATGTGGTGTTGGAGGTGTTCCTAGAGGTCAAGGTGACTTATCCCCAACACTTTTCCAAATTTCCAGTTTTGTGAATAGTGTTTCCAGTTTTATGAACAGTAACGGTAGGTGAACAGTATTCTATCGGTGAGGTTCAGTGAATATCTGGTGTTGATTTTGCGATGTGCCGAGGGTTTCTGCCACATTGAAGGTTCTTATTGTGAGGCTTTGTGAGGGGATGTGCGTTCTATCCCTGTTCGCTTGTGTTTTCTCATGGATTTTGGTTTGGATCGGTGATGATCCGATGTTGGGTTTTCTCCGACGGTTATGGTGATGAAGGATGCCAATGTTGCTCTCCAGAGTTATGGTTTGATGCAGGTTGGTGATGGTGACGACGGTCTCTAGTGGTGATCACCAGCGATCTGATTTTATGTGGTTGGTTGGATGTCGCACTTGTTGTGGCCTGAGTTGTTGCAGTGACTAGCTTTACAAGGACGCGTGATGTTGACGCATGGTGGATGGTTCATGGCTCAAGGTGGTTGGCAATGGATTTGAATTTTGAAGTTTTGGTTTTTTATTGTGTAATGTGGTGTTAAATGTGTGATGTTTGAGACCTTGGTTCCCACCTACCTAAGGTGGATTTTATAAAATTCCAAAAAAAAGGGTTTGCAGGTCAGGTTCAGTGAACATTGTTCTATCAGAGAGGTTTAGTGAACAATGTTCTATCAGCGAGGTTCTAACAGTGACCTTATAAAGGTGGACTTGAACCGTGTTTCCAGAATGGTGACGTTCTAACAGTGACCTTCTAATGGTGGACTTGAACAGTGTTTCTAGAACAGTGAGGTTCTAACAGTGACCTTCTAACGGTGCACTTGAATAGTGTTTCCAAAATGGTGAGGTTCTAACAGTGATCTTCTAACGGTGGACTTGAAAAGTTTTTCCAGAATGGTGAGGTTCTAACGGTGACCTTCCAATGGTGGACTTGAACATTGTTTCCATAACGGTGAGGTTCTAACAGTGACCTTCTAACGGTGGACTTGAACAATGTTTCCATAATGGTGAGGTTCTAACAGTAACCTTCTAACAATGGACTTGAACAGTGTTTCCAGAACGGTGTGGTTCTAACAGTGACCTTCTAATGGTATACTTGAACAGTGTTTCTAGAACAGTAGGTGTATAGTATTTCAAGAACGGTGAGGTCTATCGGTAACCTCTAACGGTGAGGTCTATCGGTAACCTATAACAGTAAGGTCTATCAGTAACCTCTAACAGTGAGGTCTATCGGTATCCTCTAACAGTGAGGTCTATCAGTAACCCTTAACAGTGAGGTCTAACAGTGAACTTTTCATTCCTTTTCCAAATTTGGAGTATGTGAACAGTGTTTCCATCTTCCTACAGTTTCTCCCCTTTGACGTTTCCTTTGACGTAAAATACATTTAAAGCCTTATTTTAAGTACTCTTAAGGCTGATTCAAATGCCATAAATCCTATATTAATTATCCCTATAGCTCAGGATGTTTTTACTTGGTCAAACCATGTGGGTTAATGCGATCCACTTTTAATGGACAATTAAGCGTATCTTAAATCGTCGCCCCATTAAATCTTCAAAAGGGACACGATATCATCCTCACTTGTTTTTTCTCTTTTTTCTCTGTTATGAGGTGCTAGAACCTTTCAATCCTTCCCATAGGAGTTTCACAATCATACCTTGCTCCTTGGATTGGTTCCGCTCTATTTTAGATGCAACCGATTTGTATCGGTCAATCTTCTATATAAGGTATGTTTTATCATCGTTCTTTTGGGGATCATCTTCTCATGTTTCTCCCTTCCTTTTTATTGCATGTAATCTCCAAGATTCTAATGGTTTTTTCGTGGGGTTTGGTTAGTGCTGTCATACCATGGCATCCTCGGGTGGATGAAGTTGTCGCGAGAGGAGGATTATGACCCATTGTGTGGGTCAAGAATGTGAGGAACTGTTTGAGGTAGGGGATTCATGGCTTCTCTAATTGTTTATATGCAATCATAGAGTTAGCATGATTTTTCCCTTTGGATCACAATGAAATTGACCTAATTAAATACTTGAACCAGATTAAAAAGTATTGGTTTGATCGCATGTTGTTGATTTGTACCATGATAATGGTTTTCCTCTTAATTTTCA
The DNA here is from genome assembly GCA_963277665.1 of Viscum album. NCBI lineage: Eukaryota > Viridiplantae > Streptophyta > Magnoliopsida > Santalales > Viscaceae > Viscum > Viscum album. The sequence goes on from OY728120.1 coordinate 1,798,176,656, forward strand.
TGATAGAGTGATATCTATGCCTTGATTATTATCATTTTGTTCTTGATGAAATTGGTAAAGAACGTAAAGCCAGAATTAATTGATAATTAATTGGCTAAAGATAAAGAGGCATGTAAATGAATCTATTTGTTGTTGTTGTCGTTGTTGTTCTCATTTGATGTTAATCAAATTGATGCATATGTACGTGTTTAATTCAGTTGGTTGTTAAACCTGAAATCTATTGGTACTTGTTGTTTGAAGGATGCATGCCTTGTAAAAGGGCCAAGAGCCCAATTTGATGTGACATTTGTTTTTCCTACTGCGTGTGCCATAATGTGACCCTGGAGGGGTGTTGTGATATATGGAGGCAAAGAGGCCTTCTTGGTTGTGGTAGCGGATGATGCCTAGAGTGGCGAGATGCATCGGTTTATCCATGTGGGTGTCGGGGAGGACACCAGGGATGATGAAATGGGATGGATGTGGTTTTTGGATGCTTATCGATTCTTTGGTTGATTATCTGCTTTAATTTTCCCAACTGCTCAAGGTAAGTGGTCTTGCATACCCTTCTTCTGAAAGAGGTGAAGACACACAGGGTATTCCACGTGCTTTACATGTTTGGCCTCTCAAGGGAGAATGGGTCTATGCTCTTGCTATAGGCGGAAAAGACTCGACGGGTAGTAACTCTACTCACTATGTTGATCACCCTTGTGTTTAGTAGCATAGGACGATTTTCTAGAATGCCTAGGAATATGGGAATGTATTTATGTAATGAATGTTTTAATAAATGATGTTAACCCATGGGGATGGAGTTTGTTGAAACTTAATGATGAGGTTGAGAACTTTTCAAAGGACATCGGATTTTTTGGATGTGGTGATAATATAATTTAATGTGGAATTGTTCATGGTTAATTAATGTTTGAAGAATTAATTAACATACAGTGGAATTTATAAAAAGGGAATAAAGAAATATAATAAATACCTTAAATGGTTTTGTGCTTATAGGATACCTAGTATTAGAAGTGGAAGCCTGGAGTTCGAGAGGCGTTAGCTATAGTTGTTTCTATGACTAGGTTATGCCCCTAGTGTGGTTGTGAGTTATAGTATATTCTGTACTTTTTGTGTTTCTATTCGCTACTCCACCCTATCAGTAAGGGAAAATGACACCCCAGGGATTCTAATACCTGGGGGGTGTCTTCCCCAACATTTCAGTGGGAGGATGAATGGATGACTACCCCCTTTGACCCCGCTCTCTTCTCTTGGTAAATACTAGTTCCATTAGGCAAAGTGGTTAGTTTTCCCCATATATGTGTATAGAAGGCTGTAATGGCTTGTGGTTATTCACACTCATATATTCTGGATATAGTATCCTATGGACTACTGTTGGTGTAACGTGTATAGGCTATGATGGATTGAGGATCCTTACTCGGTGTATGGGATGTAATGGCTTGAGGTAGAATACCCAACTTATGATACACGTTATGCGAGCTGTGGTGGCTCCTGGAAACTTCCTGGTTACTTTTGGTTGTGAGGATGGTGTGGTGCTTCACCCAAGTGTCTTCGGGCAAGCCTTTATGGTGCACGTGGTGCAGATTTGGGAGATTAGCCCAGGTGTTTGTGGGAAATCCTTTGGAGAGAGATGCACAGGACGTATGTCACTGGGGAAAAGTGGAAAACTTGTGGGGAAGTAGTAGCGGGGTACCCTTGATATTATTTATTATAAGATATATTCTTGTATTCATTACTTGGTGAGAGTATCCATGGTGAGGTTGGGAACATAGTATACATGTTAAGGTGACGAGTTAGTTTCACTTATTGTTCACTGTTCTTTAGCATTATTTCTTTACCTTTGCACGCGATGCTTCGGGGAGGATCATACTAAGTATACTGTTATACTCACCCTACGTATATATAAACTATTTTTCAGGTCACTTAGAGCAGGTTGGAGATCAAGCCGGTTTCTACTATATTGGGGTTGCAGGAGCTGTCCGGGCTTGTGGTTGCGGGTGTTTTTACTTTCTTTTGGGTACTTGATGTTTTCCCTTTCAGTTGTAGTAGTTTTTCATGACATTACATATGTGCACTTGGTTTTTCTTTTATACTTCAGTTCTGAGTTGGAGTTGGTTGGTTTCTATCTTATCTCTCTCTTCCGCATGTGTTCTCTTATAGGGTAGTGCCTCCCATTTGTGTGTTTACTATACCCTCGGTGATAGTCACCAACCCGAGGCCTACTGGAGACAGGACTCAGGGCTCATTATCTCCCTTCTCACATTGCCGACCTAGGAGGGGTACACTTTATGGGGAGGGGGTCATGACTGAGTGGTATTAGAGGTCTGGTTGAGGGATAGGATGGAGTTTGGAGTTATGCATAGGTGAGGTTGTGTGGGTTGGTAGGGAAACAATTTCATTCATGTTTATCAAGTGAGGTAAACACTAAATACCGGCTGGGACATAGGCTTTTAGGACCCCCTATGATCTGATGTATGGACCTTTAAGTTTACAATGTCTACTAGAAAAGGTGATACTAGTTTTAGGGTAGAGGCCCAGGAAAGGATCATGCATCATTGTTCATTGTGCCTATTTTTGAATGGGTGGACCTTGGGGTAGGTTAACCAAAAATGAACAAAAGAAAATAATTAATTAATTAATTTTGAGTCTTCCCTACTCCAGGTTTAGGAGCTCTAAGTGTTTGTTATTTTGCAGTTATGGCTCTAGGTCGACGTCCTCATTAGGCTCACATAGAAGATGCCCAGTAGGCTGTGCCAGCAAATTGCTGCCGGGTAGAGGTTGATAATGACGAAACTCAGAGGAAGACACTCTGAGAGTTTCAGCTCCAGAGTATGCAGAAGTATGAGGGCTCTGTTTCAGATGCAGTCTCGGAACACTGGTTGGAGGAGGTCGATATAGGGTTCAGTTCGATCCGTGCTCGGAAGGAGAAATGGGTGTCCTTGGTTGTGACGATGCTACGAGGAGTTTCAAGGTAGTGGTGGTTCTTGTTCCTCAAGGATCATGAGGATTCATCGATCTCATGTGAGGAGTTCCAAGACAAGTTTAGAGTTGAGTTTTTTTCTTCGACTACAAAGGCGTCCAGTTGCCAGGAGCTTCTTACCCTTCGACAGGGGATCTCCAGTGTTCGAGATTTTGGAATCCATTTCAGAAACCTTTTACGATATGCTTCGGACCTACTGCTAGATGAGGGGGACATGGCGAGGAATCTTTAATAGGCTTTGCATCCAGAGATCCAGCGCTAGGTCACCCCATTTATATAGAAAACATATCTTGAGGTACTGGCGAGGGCAGAGGTTGTCGAGAGGAATTTGTCCCGGACCGGATCATCATGAGAGGGGAATCAGCATGACTCCTCAGGAAGTAGAGATGTGGTCCAGGATTCCCGGTTTTCAAGGTAGAAGAGTTTCCATTCATCCAGGGGTAGGTCCTAGTCCTTCACGTATCATTTCTCTAGAGGCAGCCACTCTCAAGCCTATGCCAAGGGGGCATGCACTTGTTTTACTTGTCATGGTCATGGTCATGAGCAACATGAGTGCCCGATCTTTCAGGGCGGCCATCGTTCGCCAGGAACTACGCTCCAGGTTCTTCCATTGAGGCAGTTCCAGCTGAGGCAGCAGCAGCCAGTTGCACTAGCTTTAGATCAGCAGAGGGTAGATGGGGCGGGCAGAGTACATCCCCATGATTCTCCTCATCCTCAGAGAGAAGAGAATGGCTATGGAGGTGGTCATCATCATGGTCAGAGAGGCCGTGGAGGAGGTCGTGGTCAGCTTCATGCTCTATAATTTCCATCTCCAGGCGAGCCAGATGTTGTTTGAGGTACCTTTTGCTTGTTTTCCACTTTGGTTCATGCCTTGTTTGATTCAGGAGCGACACACTCCTTCATATCACCTACTCTTTTCCATACATTGGGACATGAGGTATAGAGGATTCCAGTGCCCTTGGCATTTACTACGCTAGTTGGAGTTCAAGAAGACTTGTTTGAAGTATGTAGGGACTGTGATCTAGTGTTGGGGAAACACCCCTCGGCATGGATTGGTTGTATTCAGTGGAGTATATCGTGGATTTATTCAGGAAGAAGGTCGTCATCATTGGTGTGGATGGAGATAAAGTGGTGTTTTTTGGTGAGCGATATCCTCATATGGGTCATAGGCGCATTCCATATTTATCATCCATGATGGTTGAGATGATTTTGAGCTCATCATAGGTTCAGTAGCTGGCTTTTCCTAGGGTTGTTGAGGAGTACCCTGATGTCTTTACAGAAGAGGTTGTAACCTTACCCCATCGACGAGAGATCGAGTTTGGGATCGAGCTACATCCAGTAGTGTATCCTATCTCTATGTATACATATAGGATGGACCCTTTTGAGTTACAAGATCTACATATATAGCTTGATGGTCTATTACAGTGTGGTTTTGTTCGGCCAAGTGTGTTTCCATGGGGTGCACCAGTTTTGTTCGTGAAGAAGGCTGATGGTAGTTTGTGGTTGTGTGCCGATTATCCTCACTTAAAAAAAAGTGAAAATAAACAATCTCTATCCTCTTATAGGGATTGATGATTTGTTTGATCAACTGAATGGTGCATGTTGGTTCTCAAAGATTGACTTGCGGTCAGGATATCATCATATGCGTGTAAGGGGTGAGGATATCCCGAAGAATACATTCCTTTGTCGTCATGGGCATTATGAGTTCTTTGTAATGTCGTTCGCCGTGATGAATGCTCCAGATGTGTTCATGGGATTGATTAATTCTGTGTTACGTGAGTTCCTAGAAAAGTTTGTGGTAGTCTTCATCGACGACATCCTTTTTGAATCCACATCTGAATAGGATCATACAGAGCATCTACGAGCCGTTTTGGGAGTTCTTCGTCAACATCATCTGTTTGGGATGTTCTTAAAGTGTGAGTTTTGGGATCGAGAAGTCTGTTTCTTGGGGAATGTTGGGTCCCAGTAGGGAGTAGCTGTGGATCCATCGAAGATAGAAGCTGTTGTGTCTTGGGAAGCCCCCAAGACAATTTTAGAGGTGTGAAGACTCTTTGGGCTCACAGGATACTACAGGAGGTTCGTAGCCAATTTCTCACGAGTTGTAACTCTTTTGGAAGCTTTGACTAGAAAGGATTAGGCATTCATATGGACTGATCAGTGTCAAGAAGCATTCGAGTATCTAAAAGAGAAGTTAGTAAGTGCTCATGTTCTTGGTCTTCCAACTGAGGGAGTTTAGTTTGATGTTTTCTGTGACGCTTCGCATTTGGGTTTAGGATGTGTCCTCATACATCAGAGGTCATTTGTTTCTTATGGGTCTCGGTAGTTACATCCCCATGAATGTAACTATGCCACTCATGATATTGAGTTAGCATCCATGGTGTTTTCTCTGGAGTTGTAGAGACATTACCTCATTGGTGAGCGCTTTTTGGTTTTCACCGATCATAAGAGTTTGAGGTATGTTTTCTCTCACCAGTACATGAACTTGTGACAGCGTCAGTGGATGGAGTTCTTGAAGGAATACGACTTCGAAATATCGTATACACCTGGAAAAGGGAATGTTGTAGCTGATGCGCTAATCCGAAGGTCACGTAGTGATGTTGTGCATGAATCTAGTGATTCATGGAGAGTAATGGAAGAGCTGGCAGCATTACAACTTGACATGGGAGAAGTTGGGGGTAGAGGTTGTCTTTTTTAGACGACGGTATAGTCATCCCAAATGAAAAATGTGGAAGAGTCCCAGTTGGCAGATCTTGAGGTGGAGGTCTGGAGAGACCGAGTTGTTTGTTGTAAGGCCCCTGATGGTTGGTCCGAGAATGAACAACATCGAGTGTTGTACCAAGGAAGGATTTTTGTTCCCTTGACGATGCACGAGACTGTTCTCAGAGAGTTCCACAGTTCACCTTTATCAGTACATCCTGGTGTGGCTAAGATTTATCGATCCTTGAGGAGTCAGTTTTGGTGGCCTGGGCTGAAGCGAGCGTTTGCAGAGTTTGTGTCTCGATGTTTATTTTTCCAGAAGGTGAAGGCCAAACACCATGTTTCGGATGTTCTTCTATAGCAATTAGATATTCCTCAGTGTAAGTGGGAGTACATATCGATGGAATTTTTTATAGGTTTACCTTGACCTCTAGGAGGACATGATTCTATTTGAGTAGTGGTGGATCATTTAACAAAATCGGCCTACTTCATAGTGATCAAGGAGTCCAGGTTAGTAGAATATTTGTCGAGGTAGTATCTAGAGGAGGTGGTGAGACTTCATGGATTCCCTAGGATGATCATTTCTCATCGAGATCCTCATTTTACCTCCTGGGTGTGGAGAGGTCTCCAAAATATTTTTAGTTCTCAACTATGCCTTTTCATTTCTTTTCATCCTCAAACGGATGGTCAGACATAGCGAACCATCCAGACTCCAAAATACATGTTACAATCTTGTGTTTATGATTTTGAAGGCTCATGGATGATGCACTTACCCCTGGTGGAGTTTTCTTACAAAAATAGTTTTCACTCCACCTTTGGTATGGCGTCGATTGAAGCCTTGTATGGTCGGCCTTGAAGTTCTCTATTGTGCTGGACTGGGGTTGGAGAGTCAGCAATTCTCAGATCCGAACTAGTGTAGAATACAACAGATATGGTTCAGGTGATTCATGAGAGGATGAAGAAAGCTCATGATCGTCAGAAATCATATGCCGATCAATGGAGGAGACCCTTGGAGTTTAATTTTGGGGATCATGTGTTTATGAAGGTGACTCCTCGTCGTGGGCAGTGATGGTTTGGTCATGGAAGTAAGATTCCTCCCCGGTTTGTTGGGACTTTCGAGGTTTTTTCTATTTTTTGAGCTGTGGCGTATCGAGTAGCACTTCCACCACAGATGAGTCAGATACATGATGTTTTCCACCTGTAACAGCTCCATCGTTATCTTCATGATGACACTCACATCATAGATTGGGGATAGATCGATGTTGATGATGATGCAACCTTTGAGGAACGACTTGTGTAGATCCAAGACCGCAAGGAGAAGGTGTTGCGTGGAAGTTCTATTCCCTCGGTTCATTTCTTGTGGCGACATGGTGTCATGGAGGAGAGTACCTAGGAACGTGAGTCACAGATGCGTGTCCAGTACCCAGAGCTATTTTAAGTTGTTGTGATGTGTTTTCTTTGATACTTTCTTTTATGTAACTTTGTTGTGATGTTATTCTTGTATTGTTTGGATATGGATTTTTTGTTCCCTTTCTCTCAGATGGTGTGGTTTTTTTCCCAGCTTCAGAACAACTCAGGGTGGTTTTCCCCTAAGAGGTATCTTACGGGGTGTTTTTTCAGACCCCTCTTTTCTTTAGGTTGGTTTTAAATTATCATGGACGAGAATGTTTTGAGAGGTAACTAATGTATTTTCCCAGAACTCTCCGGTCCATTACTATGAAAATGTGGTTTTGGAGGTGTTCTGGGAGGTCAAGGTGACTTATCCCCAACACTTTTCTAAATTTCCAGTTCTGTGAACAGTGTTTCCAGTTTTATGAACAGTAACGTTAGGTGAACAGTATTCTATTGGTGAGGTTCAATGAACAATGTTCTATCGGTGAGGTTTAGTGAACAGTGTTCTATCGGTGAGGTTCTAATACAGACCTTCTAACGGTGGACTTGAACTGTGTTTCCAAAACGGTGAGGTTCTAACAGTGACCTTCTAACGGTGGACTTGAACAGTGTTTCCATAACGGTGAGGTTCTAACAGTGACCTTATAACGGTGGACTTGAACAGTGTTTTCAGAACGGTGAGGTTCTATCAGTGACCTTCTAATGGTGGACTGGGAAATTGTTTCCAGAATGGTGAGGTTCTAACAGTGACTTTCTAACGGTGGACTTGAACAGTGTTTCCAGAACAGTGAGGTTCTAACAGATACCTTCTAACAGTGGACTTGAATAGTGTTTCCAGAACAGTGAGGTTCTAACAGTGACCTTCTAACGGTGGACTTGAACAGTGATTCCAGAATGGTGAGCTTCTAACAGTAAACTTGAACAGTGTTTCCAGAACATTAGGTGTACAGTGTTTCTAGAACGGTGAGGTCTATCGGTAACCTCTAACGGTGAGGACTATCAGTAACCTCTAACGGTGAGGTGTATCGGTAACCTCTAATGGTGAGTTATATTGGTAACCTCAAATGGTGAGGTCTATCAGTAACCTCTAACGGTGAGGTCTAACAGTGACCTTTTCTTTCCTTTTCCAAATTTTGAGTATGTGAACAATGTTTCCAGCTTCCTACAGTTTCACCCCTTTGACATTTCCTTTGACGTAAAATACATTTAAAGCCTTATTTTAAGGACTCTCAAGACCGATTAAAATTCCATAAATACTATATTAATTATCCCTATAGCTCAAGATGTTTTTACATGGTCAAACCGTGTCAGTAAATGAGATCCTCTTTTAATGGAGAATTATTTGTATCTTAAACCGTCACCCCATTAAATCTTAAAAAGGGACAAGATATAATCCTCCCTTGTTCTTCATCTTTATTCTCTGCTATGAGATGCTAGAACCTTTCAATCATTCTTCTAGGAGTTTCATAATCAAACCTTACTCCTCGGATTGGTTCCGCTCTATTTTGGATGCAACCGAGTTGTATCAGTCAATATTCCATATAAGGTACATTTTATCTTCATTCCTTTGGGGGTCATCTTCTCATGTTTCTCCCTTTCATTTTATAGCATGTAACTTCCTAGATTATAATGGGTTTTTCGAGGGGTTTGGTTGGTTCTGTCGTACTGTGGAATCCTTGGTTGGATACAGTTGTCGCGAGAGGAGGATCATTACCCGTTGTGTGGATAATGAATGTGAGAAACTGTTTGAGGTAGGGGATTCATGACTTCTTTAATTGTTTGTATGAAATAATAGAGTAAGCATGATTTATCCCTTTGGATCACAATGAAATTGACCTAAATAAATACCTGACCCGGATTAAAAATAGTTATTTTGATCACATGTTGTTGCTTTGTACCGTGATAACAGTTTGCCTCTTGTTTTACTAGATAGTGTGATATCTATTCTTTACTTGTTAGCATGTTGTTCTTGATGAAATTGATAAATAAAGTAATTCCAAAATTAATTGATAATTAATTGGATAAAGATAAAGAGGCAGGTAAATGAATCTGGTTGTTGTTGTTGTGGTTGTTGTTCCCATTTGATGTTAATCAAATTGATGTTGATGAACGTGTTTCATTCAATTGGTTGGTAAACCTGAAATCTATTGGTACTTGTTGTTTGAAGGCCAGATGCCTTGTAAAAGGGCCAAGTTCCCAATTTGATGTGATGTTTGTTTTTCCTGCTGCTTGTGCCATAATGTGACCCTAGAGGGGTGTTGTGATATGTGGAGGAATAGAGGCCTTTTTGGTTGTGGCAGCGGATGAAGCCTAGAGTGGCGAGATGCCTCGGTTTATGCATGTGGGTGTCGGGGAGGACACCAGGGATGATGAAATGGGATAGATGTGTATGTTGGATGATTTTTGATTCATTGGTTGATAATCTGCTTTACTTTTCCCCACTTCTCAAGGAATCTGGTCTTTCTTACCCTTCTTTCGAAAGAGGCGAAGACACGCGGGGTATTCCACGTGCTTTCTGTGTTTAGCCTCTCAAGTGAGAATGGGTCTACACTCTTGCTATAGGTAGAAGAGACTCGACGGGTAGTACCTCTACACACCATGTTGATCCCCTTGTGTTTAGTAGAATAGGATGATTTTCTAGAATGCCTGGGAATATGGGAAAGTATTTCTGTAATGAAGGTTTTAATAAATGATGTTAACCCATGGGGATGGAGTTTGTTCAAAAATAATGATGAGGTTGAGAAATTTTGAAAGGGCAGTTGAATTTTTGGATGTGGTGATACCAGAATTTAATGTGGAATTGTTCATGGTTAATTAATGTTTGATGAATTAATTAATGTACAGTGGAATTGATAAAAATGGAATAAATTAATTTAATAAATCCATTAAATGGTTGTGTTCTTATAGGATACCTAGTCTTAGAAATGGCATCCTGCAGTTCGAGAGACGTTAGCTGCAGTTGTGTCTAATACTAGGTTATTCCCATAGTGTGGTTGTGAGTTATAGTATATTCTGTACTTTTTGTGTTTCTATACACTACTCCACCCTATCAGTAAGGAAAACTGACACCCTAGGGATTATGAGCCCAGGGGGTGTTTTCCCCAACATTCTGGTGGGAGGATGAATGGCTGACTATCCCCTTTGACCCTGCTCTCTTCTCTTAGTAGATACTAGTGCCATTAGGCACAACGGTTAGTTTCTTCCCATATATGTGTATAGATGGATGTAATGGCATGTGGTTATTCACACACATATATTCTGGATATAGTATCCTATGGACTACTATAGGTGTAACATGTATAGGCTGTGATGGCTTGAGGATCCTTACTCGGTGTATGGGTTGTAATGGCTTAAGGTATAGTACACGACATATGATACACATTATGAAAGCTGTGGTGGCTCCCAGAAACTACCTGGTTACTTTTGGTTGTGAGGATGGTGTGGTGCATCGCCCAGGTGTATGCGGGAATGCCTTTGTGGTGCACGTGGTGGAGATTCAAGAGCTTAGCTCAGGTGTCTGCGGGCAAGCCTTTGGAGAGAGATGCGCATGACGTATGTCATTGGGGAAAAGCGGAAAACCAGTGGGGAAGTAGTAGTGGGGTACCCTTGATATTCTTTATTATATGTTATTTTCTTGTATGCGTTACTTGGTGAGAGTATCCATGGTGAGGTTGGGAACATAGTATTCATGTTTATGTGATTATTTAGTTTCACTTGTTGTTCTCTGTGCTTTAGCATGCTTTCTTTACCTTTTCACGAGAGGCTTCGAGGAGGATCCTACTGAGTATACTTTTATACTCACCCTACGTATATATAAACTGTTTTTCAGGTCACTTGGAGAAAGTTGGAGATCAAGCCGGTTTCTACTAGCTTGGGGTTGTAGGAGTTGTTCGGGCGTGTGGTTGTAGCTATTTTTACTTTCTTTTCGGTACTTGCAGTTTTCCCTTTTAGTTGTAGTACTTTTTCATGACATTACATATGTGCACTTGGGTTTTCTTTTATACTTCAGTTCTGAGTTGGAGTTGGTTGGTGTCTATCTTATCTCTCTCTTCCTCATGTTTTCTCTTAGAGGGTGATGCCTCCCATTTGTGTGTTTACTATACCCTCGGTGCTAGTCGCCAACCCGGAGCCTACTGGAGGTGGGACTCGGGGGTCATTATCTCCCTTTTCACATTGTCGGCCTAGGATGGGTACACTTTGTGGGGAGGGGGTTGTGACATAAAACCATATAAATAATGTGATTTTTATTATATGTTCACATTTTTCATCTCAATGACTGATGATAATAAGTTGTTTTTCAATATCAAACATGAAAACCCATTATAAAAAAATTATATGGGAATAACATAGAGAATCCCAATCCATGACTATGATAACATCAAATTCAACCAAAGGAAAAGTAACAATATTTTTGGAAGTACATTCCCAAATACTACAACGAGATAAAAATATTTAACATGAGTTGTGGTCATCAAACCATTAGGTTTTTTCACTTATAGATGATCATCTATTCACTGAATATATGACCTATAATTCCATGTAAATTTTCTTGATATTCTATAAATTCGTATAACTATGCTCAAATGTCGCACCTCAATATTTTATCATACCTAAAACAAACACTTTGTTTTCCTTATATATGTGATCCCATAGTTATGCCAAAATGGTAAACTTAACCATCATAATTCATTGATCAAAGTGAAAATCATGAATAAAAAATTATAGTATATCTAAATCAAGATTTATTCATTTCAATCCAATACACCTTTTGTTTCACTTTTTAATTTAATGGTTATAATATATTCAAATACAACATGATGGTTTAAAATTATAATTTGTATTAATGAATGAATATCCCCTGATAGTGTGAAACCATATGAATAATAAAGTAACACTCATAATGATCTGAAATGATGGATGAGATATACTTGACCAAATCATTTCAATTTTATTACCCTTAGATGCATCTATGTGAAATAAAAAACCAATTTTAGTATCTAGACATGGATGTTTTTCTAGGAAAACCAAACTCTTTTCTACAAAATATCAAAGGATATTCTCATGTAAATAAAATTATGATAAGGTTTCTTAGTAATGTTTTCCCATCCTAGTTTCCATTGGTAACAAATACTATCTCTGATACCCACTGTGGGGACCCATAATTTTCATTCATAGATATTACATCTTATTTGATGAATATTTATGACATAATAAAATGATTCATGCTAAAATCATATAGTTATAATATATTTGGAAACTATGATACTTAATCAACTTTATAATAACAGATATATTTCATCTCTTATAGAGATCATTATAAATAATATCCTTTATATAATTTTCATATCTAAGTCCTCTATTATAAAATAGCAGAAAAGATATATAAGATAGCTTGAGATTAGAGGTTCAATGAAGGAAAAAAGGATGATATCAATGATCACATAATCGTAAGATGATTATAAGGGTATGAGAACATGAGAATAATATTTTAAATCTATACCATTCATATCAAATATCAAAGTCATGGGTCATTGAATAAATCATGGTAGTTCATAAAATGAGAATCCTAATTTAATCATGTAATATAAACCATAAGTTCATAACATTGTCTTCATATCTAAATATTTGGCGTACACATAATCGTAAAAAATAATTTTCATAGTAGTCAAGGATAACTTCTTAGACTATAATATAGGAATGTCTTAACCCCCATATAATATTAGTAATCAACATTCACTATTAAGTCTACCTCAGTGGATAGAGTCCTATACTAAATAGCGTTAAATCTAAATTCTCTTCATGTTTATCTCATGATATATCCATCATGACCTAATGAATTGGAGTAATATATATTTCTTGGACCTCCAATCACATAATGATAATTAAATAGATATATAAAAAAATATCATAAAATATTCCACATATCTTAACACATGAAAAGTATATTCATTTCAAAAACATTTTATAATGGGATATCCTAATTAATCAAAAGGGGTTCGTAATCTTCACATCAATTCATTATAACATAAACCATGGTAAAAGGAATGGATTTAGTAATCTTCTTATCAAATTAATCATAAATAATCCAAAAAACAAATATAGATGGTATGATTATATTATATCTCTAGTAATGAAAATCTATAATCAGGTGTTTTTTTATTGTTGGGGAATATAAATACCAAAAAATAATCATTATAATCATTCATGAAGAATATTACATTTCAAATTTGAAAATAAAATTTTAAATTATATAAATATTCTAAATATTAAAGTAAATATTTCCCTTGAGAATAAAATTACAAAAATATAATGAAATATTCAAAAAATATTCTAATAATTATGGTGTGAAACATCATTCATGATGTATATGTTGAAATAAATATTCTTTTAAAAATTAGTTGAAAATTAAAAAGTACATAATTTAGAAAAATAAAATATGTTTTTTATTATTTACAAATTCCCCAATTCATAAAAATTACTTTAAAAAATCATTGGATAATCATAAATATATTCTTGAGAATAATTACAAAAAACATGGAAATATAAATCAAAGGATTTTCGATCAAGGAGAGAGATAATGATTATTTTCCTTGAAATAATTATTTAGGTCACTTGTGTACATAAAGATATATGAAAATGGAAGGAAAAAATATAATTTATAAAAATAAATATAATAGGAGAAAATTCATGAAATATTTCATAGAGAGGGTTAAATATTTCTTTAATGAATCTAAGTCATAAAAAATCCAGATAAACAATGAGTTTGTAACTTAAATCCCATAAAAGATTATAACATTTGAATCATAAGACCCAAAAGATATATAAACTTATATGGATATGTAAATCCCCATTTATTTTACATTAATAATCATATAATAAATTTATGGGATATATATAAATGAAATAAAATAAAAAAGGGATGAATATTGGATGTGAATTAAATAAATTAACATGTAATGAAAATACCTTACCTCAGGCCCGACATCCTTCATACGTGTTCAAATAAAATAATAATAAATAAATTTTTTAGAATAAATAAACTAAAAAACTCTAATCATATATATAATACTATATATTGTTAATTTATAATCTTTTATCACCCATTTATGAACATTTTATTGTTAAAATCACTCCTCTTGGTGAAAACTGCTTTGGTTTTCATGTATGTTCTTATTCTATTGGGTTTTCCATTATACATGGATTATAGTTCCATAATTTTATTAATTAAAAAAAATTATAAATATCCTAAATATTTTTTATATATTTATTTAGATTCATACCTTAATGTTTGATATTTAAAAATGAATGACACATTTCATGGAGATTGTAGGATGTACTTATGCTTGAACGGTATTTTAAATTTTAGATGAAAATAATGAAAGAATGGAAATAAATATTTCAATTTCCAAGAATTTTTATTATATCATGTAAATAATACATATTCATTAAGTCAATCTATATTATAATTGATGCAAAATAAAAAAAAAACAAAAACAAATCACATTGCTTTATAAAGGTGTTTGTCCACACATACACATAAGTGACGTTATAATTTTCCAAAGGATTAGAAGGGAAAATTTTTTATTTTATATTATAATTATAAAAATATATTAATGTCATAAAAAATATATATATTAATAAATTAATTTCACTAATATATTCATCCATATGATATTGTGATGGAAGATAAATTACATTGATTTTTGAGGTAGTAGTATGTTGTACAACTAATTGAAGGTTTTGTTTCACATTTGATAGAATGTGAGAGGGAATTATGATATTTCATTAAAAATCTAACATATAAGTATAAATAATTTATTTTTACAATTATTTACACATTATGGAATATAATTTAAATTAGGTAGAAGAACAAATAATAAAATTCCTTGTAATGGTGGATACCTCTAATTCAGACAATTTATTTATGTTTTTACCCAAATCCATCCAACAATTTTTTCTAATCATACCTTGACTTATAGAAAGTGGGAAGGTATATTTATAATGTATATGGGTATGGTTTTTATAAACTAAAAAAAAATTTTATTGTGCAGAAAATATGAGAGGAGGTTCCATTTTAAAAGTGAGGAAGAGTGTCATTTTTTGTACAATCTCAAAACTATTCAACAATGTGAAGGTAATTTCATTAAATGGGCCTAAAAATTTGATAAATAATGTATAATATGGATTATAAGATCAATTATCAACACAAAAATTTATAAAAATTTTACAAAAATGATATTCTGTTTAACTCTATGGTTACTCATTTTTGTCGATTTAGATTTTTGCACAATAAATTGTGTTTTTAAATGGGTAATTTATACTCGAAGACAAAAAAATGAGACATATTAGATAATTTAGTTCCAATGATATAAAATATTTATTAAAATTTATCAAATAAAAATTCTACCTGTGCGGAAAAATAATTTGTACTCAAACTTATGTAATTGGAGAAACCCCATTTAAACCATAACATCAATATTTTAAATTTCATTATATTACTATTAATTACGAATAATATTAATTTGAAGATATTAAATAATACTAATTATAATTATTAATATTTTTTAAATCATTCTTATTAATTTAAATTATCATATGGGACGTATTTTAATTTAAAATTAAACTTATAAAGACGACGAAAAGTGGTTTACCAAAGAAAAGGCATTCTTAAGTAAAAAATATTTTCTTAAAAGTAACATGAAATTTATTCAAATTAAATCAATTTTATTAATAGTAATATAATTGGACCAATTTTAATTTTAAATATTTTAGAAATTGAATTTTAAATTTTTAAAATTGAAAAATAATTTAAATATAATTTATTATTTTCATCATTCATCGAAATATTAATATTTATTTAAAATTATCTAAAATTCCCTATAATATTATTCTGTCATGTTAATTTAAAAAATTCATTTCAATTTTTCAAATAATTTTTCTAAAAGTGGGAAAGGTTATTTTAAAATATGTGTACAATATGGGACAATTCGGTTTTTAAAAAATAAATGTATATTTACTCATAAAATAAAATTTGCTCTTAACCATTTCTAAAAAAATTATAAATTAATGAAATAATATTTTTATTTAATATATGATATATAAATTATTATTAAATCATTCACTAATTGTGATTAATTTAATATATGATGATAAAAACAAATTTTCTACTTAAAACGAGTTTTTTGGAAAATATTTATTTTGTGTTCAAATGATTTCTCTTTTAATTTGTAATTAGTTGATGATAAATAAATTTATTTTATAAATATTTAAAACTTATTTTTTTCATTATTTATATAGTCATATTATAACCCTCCAATCAAAAGCTAGGTGTTTCCTATCTCATCAAAGAATAATATTTTAATATAATATCATTGTTAATTTAAGATTGGTGTTGCATGTATTGAAAATTATCAAAAGAAATAAAATATATTTTAAAAAAATAAAATTCCATAACATCTAGTGGTTTTAAAATCTTCCATAATATAATGATAATATTCTTATCTCAAAAATAGCAACAAGTTTTTGTTGAAGAGGGAATTCCCTTTAATTGTTGTGGGTGTTTCCATGTTTTTTCATATTTTTATGATGAATTTCTAAAAAATGAAATAAACTAATTTTTTCATGAATAACTATATGATTAATAAATAATTACAACTAATTAATTTCCCTTATTATAAATTTTGACCAAATATTTTATATATTTGATAAAAATTTCACTATTCATAAAAATAATGATATAATATTATGATATCTATTTATATTCTACTGAATATAGTTCAAATGGATTATAGAAAACATTCCCTAATAATAAAAATATCAACATCATATCTATTAACCTTGATACAATGGTTATTTTACATAATGGTTAAAATTATATAGAATTGAGTGAACCATCTCTGAATATTAATTATCTCAAGAGACAAGATAGGTATATCATTCGTATATTACATAGGATTCATCATTATAAAAGCTTAAATATTATTAGTTATTTTTCTATTATAATTAAATCATTCATTGTAATTATTATGGATTCGATGTGAAATGATGATGCTCTATAATGTGTTGAGTATATATTATCAGTTGTGATTAGTGTATAATATATGATATTGTATGACTAATAAGACATACTTAATATGGTTAGACTAAATAGATAAATAATTATATATAATAGATAAATTAAGGATAATATACATAAGGATGAAATTAGAATAAAAATAAATAATCATATATCTAAAATCTCATCTGTTTAGAGAGGTATGGTTTCATCAAATTATTTTTTTAAATCTCTTATTTCACTCTAATCATAATTATTAACGGACCAAGGAATGGTTTTAGGAAATTTGGGGCATATAAATAGATGATATCACAGATTTACATGGAGAAATATATTAAATAGAATGGTTGTCACATGAAAAAAAGTAATAGTACTACTCAAAAACATGACACACTTTTAAAGTAAAATGGTAAGTAAATCCATACAATGGATGTAAAAACCCGACCACATTTTACCGAGGCTGGTGCCTTATTAAATTACATTTTTTTAGTTACAAAAAATTTGTATCTCAATGGAAAGGGTAGTTTAGTAGATTTGGAAATCTAGATACATACATGAGTTCAACATTACTACTTGAAATGAAAAACAATGAATAAGTTTTGTTATAAAAATCCACGATTATAATTGTATCCCTGCTGGTTATTCAATATAAAATTCTTCATGTCCTAAGAAAATGATGCCCACGAAAATATTGATCTCAAATGCTCAGTAAGGGTTATCAATAAAGTGGAAGATATCACAAACATAAAAATTTGGCATGGTGAATAATTGAAAACCCGTGCCTTTAAAAAAATAATAAACATGAACACATTGTGGAAGGAATATGAGAGGAGAAAATATTTCCACAATAAAACATAATCATGAGTATTATACTAGTCAAATAAAAATATAAACATTGAATTTCTATCTTCATATTGAGGGAATTTTTATGCCAGAAATTCTAAAACATACCGTTACGGCCACGTCCAAGTCATCTAAAAATTATTAAGGCCTCGATGAAATCCATATCTAAAAATGGGCAATGACTCGGCCAAGTCCATATCTATTTGTCTTAAGAGACCTACCAATGAATTAAGGGGATATATCAGGACCCACTGATCATATAATATGTCCAATGTAGTTCTAATATGAATGAGGATAAACATGAACAATATATACATATATATTGAATGTAACATATGAAACATAAATTACATCCCCATAACCTTAAGCATAACCACTAACCATTCATAGTAAAATGGTGAATGGTTTTAAGATAGAAAATCCAAATTTACACTAATCATAAACCATTAAATTAAATAGTGCAGATGATATCATAAACATTAATCCCAGTAATTCATAATAATAAATAGAATTTTTTAAATAGATGATGATACGGTTATGAAATCATCGAGTAATTATTAAGATAAATACTCTTCTACTGTAAAAAGAAGAGTTTTTTGGAAGAATATTTTTATAAAAACAGAAGTGAAGAAAGATGTAATTTTCATAATAAAATACGTTATTTTATAAAAATTATTGTTTCAAAAAACATATTATAGAGTCCAACATAATATAGGTAACAATATAATAAATTTCCTTGAATCGAGATTGTATGTCAGGAAGAATTTTTGAAAGATCCTTTTAAAACATATAACTTCCCAAAAATGAATGTATGATTCTGGTTGGAAAATATATATATAACATCCAAGAATTAATTTTGGGCAATAAATATAAATTAATAATAAATTAATTATGGTATGTCGATAAAAAAAAGTAACCCGAATTAAAATAGATGTTCGGGTGGAAACCCCTTACCTTAAGTCTGAATGTGTTCCACTCATGAACATAAGGTCCTATAATATGAAATTAGACTTATTAGTAACTTGATTATGAACCTATTAGACATTTATTTAGTTTATAATAATTTAATTAGGTCCATTATGTCCATATTTATATGTTATAAGATTGAATTCCGTCATTCCATAGTGTTTGTTTTCTTGGTTTTCATGATCAGTATATTTTTTTATGAGTATGGATGTTCATTTTGAAATGATGTAATTCTACAGAATTGAAATTATATATCATTTATGAACATCCTGAAGTGTTAATTTATATATATATATATATCATTTTTTACATGGTATGAGTATGAATTATAGGAGGAAATATTAATGACTATCACATAGATTATTTGGCGGTATTTAGATAATTATGAACTAGTTTTGTCAAATAAACTAAAACTATGTACATAAAATGGTTCATGAATAATAAATAAGATATAATAAAAATATTATAGTCTTATTTAACCATAAAAATGATTTCATGACCAGTAATTAACTAGAAAATAATGAAGAAAACATTGCCATCCATGAAGGTTGTAAATTGGAACCTCACGAACTATGATTTCATTTATAAGAGAGAGATGGATAGATAGTAAGAATATTGATAATGTTTATTACATTAACATGGTATCATTCAAGTATATAGATGATAATTGTTCCATAAAGATAAATTGGAGAGATTAGGTTAGGATAGAATAAGAAAATAAGATAAATTTAAATGAAACTAAATGAAAAAAGAAATATGCTTTACCTCTTGAAATAACCTCCTTGAGAACCTCTTTAAGGGAAGGGGATTTAGACTTTTTGAAAGACCACGATCTCCTAAACATGGGGAGTTGAAAGGGAAGCATATTTGGGTAGAACATTGAGGATATTCAAGGCATATAGGAATGAAGAGAATATGGAGTGAGTGGGTTTCATAGTGGAGGATAGGAGGATTTTCTGATATTTTTACTCATTATTTTAATATTTTGCCTAAGATAACCAATAGTATTTATTATTGTGACCAATAATAGTTATATGTGCGTGTGATTTTGAAAAAAGTGTTCTTAAATTAGACAGGATTCTAAAAATAGTGAATTTAACTGATAATGTATATATATGGTAAATTACATTATTTTACTATTTATAAAAAATTCGAGTATTTCAGAAAAATATCAAAAATTAACCCGCACTATTTTTTGACATGTATAATTCAAAAATGAACTCCATTTTTGGATAATAATTTTCTATATATAATTAATTTAATTTTATATAATATCGTATTTTATTTGAAAAATAAAAATTTGATAACTGTAATTCGTTTTATATCCCCTTGAAAAATTAATCAAGATCACATTATCATAGAAACTCAAGACAATAAAATAATAATATGATTTACTATTCATAAGGTTCATATTACTATTCGTAATAATTTTTATAATGATATGTTACTATTCACCCAAAAATTATATTGTCTTATTAGACTCTAAACATCTTACTGAATGCAACCATGTATGTCAGTTTTTTGAAATTCAAATCATAGGGAAGGAAAAAATTAGGTTTACTGGGTAGGTTATAGAAAATTTGTGTTTTGAGGGGACTGAGTGATTCATCCATTAAATATTAAATTTATTTTCAAAATCATGGGGTGTTACATTGTACCCTCCTTACAAAAATTTCATTCCCAAAATTACATGAATGTTACCTCACAAAAATATTTGGTCTGTTCTTCATCACATTCTCCTCATGCTCTCATGTTTCCTATTCAATTTTACGATTTTTACAAAGTATCTTTACCAAAAAAGTCATTTTATTTTTCAATAATAGTTATTTAGTTTCCAGAATCCAAATTCTCTCTTCACATTGTGGTAGGTTAGGTTCGAATTCTATACCTTGAGAAGTGAGGACATGTGTTGGCACTGACATGTACCTTCTCTACAATGAGACATGGAACGCATTTTGTACTTTAGACATGCTATGTGGAATAGCTAAATGATATGAAACAACTCCAATTCTATCTATAATTTCTAAATGGCCTACATACCTAGGGCTCTATTTCCCTTTCTTCCCAAATCTTATAACACCCTTCTATAGAGATACTTTTAAGAAAACAGGATTTCCCACATGAAATTACAAATACTTATTTCTATTATCAGCATATATTTTTTGTCTACTTTGATATTATTTGATTTTTACATGAATAGTCTTTACCTTCACTATGGTTTTCTCCACAACCTCTAGGCCCAGAAAAATATGTTCTCCAACTTCATCCCAATAAGATGGTGTATGAAATATCTTTATGGAAAATTCTTTATTTGGTTCCATTTGAATACATGAGTGAAAACTATTATTATAATAAAAATCTTCTCAAGGTAAATATTGATCCCTCATACCTTGAAATTCAAGTGAACATGATCTCAACTTGTCCTATAAGGATTGAATCATCCTTTATAATTTCTTGTTAGTTTGTGGCTGATGAGAAGTACTCAATCGAATCTTAGTATCTAATTATTTCTGAAGACCTTTCCAGAATTTCAATGTAAATAATGGATCACTATCAGAAGTAATTGATAGAGGTAATCCATTAAGTCTCACAACATCTTTAATATAGAGTCTTTCTAGGTTCTCTAGTGTAAAATCCTCCCTTCTAGTGAGGAAATGTGAATATTTCATAAGTCGATCCACAATTACCCATATTTCATAATTATATGTTCGTGTTTTGGGTAATCTAATGAAAAAATATATGGTGATGTCATCCCATTTCCATATTGGAATAGGTATAGGCTGCATGACTCCTCTTGGATTTTGTTGTTTGGCCATCACTTATTGTCAGACTAAACATCTTGATACATAATCCACAATTTCCCTCTTCATGTTATCCCATCAGAAATATTATTTCATATATCTATACATTTTAGTGCTACCATAGTGCCTTGAGAAATTTGAGCTATGAGAATCCACCAATAACTCCTTTTTCAGCTTAGGTAGAGAGGGAACACACATCCTCTTCCCAAATTTTATAATTCAATCTACACACATGATTTCTTCCAACATCCCATATTTCACATCATTATTTTTATTTTTAAGATTATCATCATCATACTGTGAAGTTTTAATTTTTTCAAATAAAGATGGTTGGGAAACTATTTGATAAAATAGTGATGTTTCACTTACTTTGACAATTCCCATATCCATCCTCACTAGATCCATGTAAAAGAATCCTCATAAATTCTCATTTTTTTTGTGAACTTTATGATCCTTCCTACTTAGTGTATTACCTACCTTGTTTTCCTTTCCTGGGTGGTAGTGTATAGAACAATCATAATCCTTGGGTAATTTGAGCCATCACCTTTGCCTCATGCTGAGTTATTTCTATGTGAATATATATTTTAGACTCTTATGATCTGTATATATCTCACATTTTTCACTATAATATCTCCATATCCTAGCGAAATGATTTGCATTGCTAACTAAAGATCTTGAGTAGGATAGTTTTGTTCATGAGTTTTTAAATGCCTTGATGAATTGGCAATAACAATATCATTATATTGAAGGAAACAACCATTTTCATTCTTTGATACATCACTATAGATCATAAACCCATCATTCCCCGATGTTAGAGTTAGGATTGGAGAATTCACTAATATCCACATCAATTATTTGAAAAATTACTCACAGTTTTTTCCATATGAACATAACCCCTTTACGTGTATGCTTGGTCATTGGGTTGGATAAATGGGAAACGTTCTTAATGAAATGTTGATAATAACTTGCTAAACCAATAAAATTATGTATCTTAGTTATGTTCATTGGATATGAAAATTCTTGCACAGCCTTCGCCATCCCATGATCAATAGATATTCCATTGTTAGAGACAAGGTGGAAAAGAAAGGAAACTAATTGAAGTGAAAATTCACACTTTCTAAACTTACCATATAATTAATTTCTTCTAAGATTCTTCATAATAGTGTGCAAGTGATTTTCATGATCCTCACTATTGTTGGAGTATAGAAAGATATCATCAATAAATACCACCACAATGTCATGATGACATTCCTTGAAAACTCTAATAATTAGATCCATGAAAAAAGAGGGTGAATTAGTCAGTCCAAAAATAATTACTGTGAACTCATAATTCCTATACTTGGATTGAAATGATATCTTTATAATATATTCCTTCCTCACACAAAACAGATGATATTGAGATCTACAATAAATATTCAAAAAATACTGGGCTCCATGAAGATGGTCAAATAAATCATCAATGCGGAGTAGGGTATACTTTTCCTTTACTATTATAGAAATTATCTCCCTGTAGTCAATACACAACATCATATATCCATATTTCTTTTTATTGAAAAGAACAGGGGATCCCCATGGGGAAACACTACAGAGATTAAATCCTTTATCACTCAATTCCTTTATTGTATTATTCAGTTTCACTAATTCCACAGTGGCTATTCTATAGGGGGTCTTTGATATGGGTCTTGAATCACGAATTATGTTAATGGAAAACTCAATTTTCCACTCTGAAGGAGTTCTAGGTAAATCCTATGTAAAAAAATCAACATATTTGTGAACAGTAGGTGCGTCCCCTATTTGAACATCAATTTCCTCACTAATAGTAATTATATTCCCTTCCTCACAAATAATTGAATTTAGTAGAGCTACTAGGGGTGGATCTAGATGAGAATCATATGGTGATGTTTCTGCTCTAAAGATACGGAATTTCACATCGTTCTAAAAAATTGTAACCTCATTCTTCATACAATACATTTTCACATCATGGTTCAAAATCTAGTACATACCGATGATTATATCGAAGTCAATCATGTGTATGATAATAAAATCAGTAGATAAAGCATGTATATATGCCATAACGGGTACTGCGTGACAAAACTTTGTTGCATTGATAATTCCCTTAGGATTTTTGACTGACAACTCCCTTACTAAATAAAATTGTAAATATAAAATTTTCTTGGTAAAATCCGAATATATGAAAGAATGTGATGATCTAGAATCAAATAATTAATTGGCTATGTTTCAGGAAATTATTAAAGTGCCTACCATGACTTCATTAGGAACTCCAATATAAGAAGTTGTGATCACATAAGCTTGTCTCTTCCCCTTGTCCTTTTCTGAGGCACATTTTTTTGACACTTTGGACAATCATTAACAATTTGTCCCATATCACAACAATTATAGTGTTGAAAATTAACAACATCTTTCTTCCCCTTTCAAACACAGACATGATGGGAATTCTGTCCACACTTTTGTAATGACCCTTTTCCTTTTAAGAATGAACCAGAGTGATTCTTTCCACAATTATCATAGGGTGGCATGTGAAATCTTACCTTCTTTCCCATTTCCTTTGTTCTTTTTCCATATTTTTCATCATACCTCTTCTAATCTATATTTCCATTATTTTCATAAGACATATAGAACTCCTTTTTCATATTGATAGCACATGAGACTATATCTTGGTATGATGATAAATTTTGGAAGACCAGCACCCGCTAGAGGAATGGATTTAGTCTATCTAAGAATTGATCAATCTTTCTCCTTGTATTATGTATGTAGTACACATCATGCATTTCTAACCTTGTGGAGTTAGCTTCATAATTTTCAACATTGTCATCATTATTTTACCTCAAATTTAGAAACTACCTTCCTATACTTGCTTGATATTCATGAGGAATGTATTTATATATAATATGTTCTTTAAATTCACCCCATTCCATGTTTTTTATCTCTTTCTCCTAATTTTTGTTTTGAATCAATGACCAGCATTGATCAACATCTCCTAACAGATGATAAACTATAACAACAACCTTCTCCCTTTAGTTAGTTCCCAAGGCGAGAAATATATTTTCTAAGTAACTTATCCACTAATATGCTTAAAATGGGTTTGTAGTCCCATTAAATAGTGGAGGATGTTGTTTAATAAAGATACATAACATAGATCCTCCAAATGATGGATCTAGATTGTCCATACAGGTAAGGTTACAATTCATAACATGAGTAAGTTTTCTGAGTATAGTTATAAGTTGCTCCATACTAGTCACAGCTCCATATCCAACATCATTATCCTGCACAGGATGGAAATACCTAATCGGTATATGCACATTCTGGCAGGTTCCATTCCTTGCTCTAGGAACCATTTCTAAATAATGGTATATAATAGATTAGGTTATGAATCATACTGTATAATAACAATGATGAAAATAATTAGCATTAATTGAAATTATATACATATCTAATATCATAATAATAAACGTTGTTTAATTGAGGAAAAAAATAAATTTAAATTATTCATAATTGATTGTGAAGAAAATGTGAATTATCCTAAGCACATCCCCCAGGAGTGTCAAACTAGGTGCACAGTATGGCCGGTTTTTGGGTACTAGGATACACCGATTCAAGCCCAAAATTTTGTGTTAATGTTTTCACTCCTTGGTACATCTGTTCCGGAACCACATCAACATGATGTTTCTAGGAAGGGGTGTATTTTCTTATAAGGATCCACATAATCAATTCCTTACAAAAGAAATCTAGGATATTCTTGTTTGCTTATCGTCAAAGACTATCTTAGGGTTTTGTTCCCTAATCTAAATTTTCTTTATATAGTTTCAATGTTTTCTACTAAACATCCTCTGATACCAACTATAAGGACCTGGCTGCAGTTTCCTTAAGGAAGTGCCTTATTACATTACATTAGCATAATTATAAGAAATATGTATCCATAAGGAATGAATAGTTTAGTATATTTGGAAACCCACATACATACATAAGTTAAACATTACAACTTGAAATGAAATACATCATATAAGTTTTATTGAGAATATCCACAATTATAGCTTTATCCTTGTAGGAAATTCATAATAAAATTTTCATGTCCTGATAAAATAAAACATAATAAAGGGGTCTCGAATGCTTAGTAAGGGTGAACAATAAATTGGAAGATAACATAAACAGAAACATTATAAATTATGAATAATTGAAAACACGTCCCTTCAAAAAAATTAATTAACTTGAACACCTTAGGGAAGGAACAAGGGTTGAGTAAATTTTTCCACAATAAAACATTGTCATTGGTATTCTTCTAGTCAAATAACCATATGAATAGTTAATTTATAGCTTCATAATGAGGAAAATTTATATTCCATAAATTCTGGAACATACCGTCAATGCCTTTGTGAAGACCTCTAAAAATTATTTAGGTATCAATCAAAACCATATCTAAAAATGGGAAAGGCCTCGACCAAGTCCATATCTATTTGTCACATGAGACCTACAGATGCATAAAGGGGATATAGAGGGACCCATCCATCACAAAATAATTCCAACACATTCCTCATATAAATGGATATAAAAATAATAAATATATATTCATTTTGAAACTAACATATGAAATGTTAACAACTTTCTATGAACAATAAGCACAAACAGCAAACATTTTGAGTAAAATAGTGAATTTTTTTATGATAGAACATCCATATTCAATCTAATCATAAAACATTAAATTATATATGGTATATTATATCATAAATATTAATCCAAATAATACATAACAATCGATATAAGTTTTGAAACAGATGAACATACACTTATGAAATCATCGAGTAATTCTTGAGATAAATACTCCTTTACGTTGAAAAGAAGCGTTATTTTGGAAAAATATTTGTATAAAACCATAAGTGATGTAATTTTTTATTTTAATAATAAAATATGTTATTTTAAAAAAATTAATGGTGGTAAAAATAGATAATATATTCCCTTGTAAGTCGAAATTAATTTGAGAAATTCCCTTGAATTAGGATTGTATTTTAAGAAGAATTATTGAAAGATCATTTTAAAACATATAACTATCCATAATTGAAGGTATGCTTTTTGTTGGAAAAAATATATATAACATTAAAAAATAAATTATTATGAGTAAATATAAATAAATGATAATTTAATTGAGGTATTTCGATAATAAACGTAACCCGAATGAAAATAGAGGTTCGGGTGGAAAACCCTTAGCTTAAGTTTGAATGTGTTTTGATATTGAACTTAACGGTCCTGGAATATGAAATTGGGATTATTAATAACATAATTCAGAACATATTAGACATTTATTTAGTTGATCATAATTTTATTAAGTCCATTATGTCATTATTGATAAGTTGTAAATTGAATTTTGTCGTTCTGATGTGTTAGTTTCCTTGGTTTTCAGGATCAATATATTCGAATATGATATGGATGTTCATGTAGAAATATGTAATTCTCCATAATTGAAATTATAAATTATTTATGAACATAAAAAATTGGTAATGGTTATATATATAATTTTTTTAAATGGTATGAGTATGATTCATTGGATGAAATATTAATGACAATCACATAGGTTTTTTTGGCGGTATTTTGATTGTTATGAACTAGTTTTGTCATATAAATTAAAACTATTTAAATATAATGATTCCTGAATATTAATTAAGTTATAAAAAATATATTATATTTTAGATAAAAAATATAAAAGGATTCAATACCAGTATTAAAGGTGATGTTTAATAAAAAACATCGACGTCCACGAAGGTTGTAAATTGGAACCTCATAGATGATGTTTTCATATATAAGAGAGAGAGTGTGTGTAAGAATATTGATAGTGGTTGTTATGTTAACATGGTATAATTACAGTATATAGATTATAATGGAGTTATAAGGATAAATTGGATATAGGATTTTAGTAGAGAATAAAAAAAGAAGATAAATTGAAATGAAACTAAATGAAAAAGAAAGATGCTTTACCTCTTGAAATTACCTCCTTCAGAACCACCTTAAGGGAAGAGGTTTTGGTATTTTTACAAGTACAATAGCTCATGGACGTGGGGAGTGACTAAGGAATTGTATTTTAGACGAAATTTTAGGATCTTAAAGACTTATTATAATGAATAGAAGAGGCAATGAGGGGGTGTTTATTGTGGAGAAGATGAGGGATTTCCCATTATTTAACTCATTATTTTATTATTATTCCAAAGACAAACAATAATATAGATTATTGTGACCATTAATAGTAATATGTGCTTTTTATTTCAATCCAAGTGTTCTTACATTAGCCATGATTCTAGAAATAGTTAATTTAATTGATAATGTATAAATACGATAAATTTCAGCATTTTACTATTAATAAAAAATTCAAGTATTTTAGAAAAATCTCTATAATTCACCCTATAAAATTTTAAATGTGTAGAATTCCATAATGAAATTTATATTTTGAAAAAAATATAAATATTTTAATTTAATTTTTAAATAAAATCGAAATTTATTCGAAAAATAAATATTTGAAAATAATAATTCGTTTTACATCCACTTGAAAAATTATTCAGGATCTTATTATATTATGAGCTCAAGAAAATAAAATAACAATATGATTTAATATTCATAATGTTAATATTACTATTAATATTACTCTTCATAAGGGTAGGATACTGTTGACCAAAAATTATTTTTGTCTTATCAGACTCTAAAAATCTTACTGAACGCAACTGTCTATGTCGGTTTTTTGAAATTCAAATTACAGAGGTTGAAAAATTATGTTTAATGGATTTGTTATTAAAAAGTGGGTTCATGAAGAGACTCAGTGTTTCATGCATTAAATATTAAATTTATTTTCAAAATATTGGTGTATTACAATGGATCCCAGAATTCCATGTGAAATGGTGTAGTCTTGTTATATAGGTTATCCACATGGTGTGAAATTGTTTCTTTAACAATGAGTAAACTAGATAAGGTTTGTGTATCATGGGACTATAATGTCACACAGTTAGAGAATTTTTTTCAAAAAAATGTGTCCAATCAATTAATCCTTTAAAATTTGGATCAAATACAATTTACCCTTTCATTCTTTAAATTTTCCACCCTCATTTCTTATCCAATCCACACAAAACACTTCCCCTATCTGCTCGAGATCTCTCTTCTACTCCGACCTTGGAGTGGGTACTCCAACCTTTTTTGACATCCAATTTGAATTATATTAAAAAAAGATATTTCCCTATAGGTTCTTTAATCCACTTTACTCATTTCTCTGTTAATACTTCCATGTCAAATTCTAAAACCATGATAAATAATATACTCTATTTTGAGTAAATTTTTATGTTTCATCATTTGATTCCATTATAGGTTGAATCTAAATCTTATATCATATGATATATACTAGTATACTATAGGTGGTATATTACCTTTTTCAATAATATTTCTATGTCTATAAAGTGTGTTATCAGTCCATATTCTAGACATTATTTGGGTCGCCTCTAAATATTTTTTCATTCTAACAATATTTTTAAGCTATGATGAGATACTCCCACAGACAAATCACATTTTAAAAAAAATTATCTAGACTAGTACCACCTCTTTGAATGAGTTTACTATATTTTTTGACACATTTACCATGTATATAGGTGAAATACACCTCCTATGGTTAGTTTGTAATTACATTTGTGTCTCTTGTAATTTAACTAAATAAATATAAATAACAAATTAAATGAATAAAGTATTATCCATAAGGCCATGATGGTTGGACCATGATAAATTTTGAAGTATTTTCTTGATTAAATGGTATTGAATTGAATATGAAAATTTATAAATATATCACATGACCCCTGATATTGAGAGCATACTTGGTAATTATTTATAACCATTCTATAATATTATAGGATAGACTTCTATAGGATATTCATGGATTCCAAACACTATTCTACCATGATTTAAGATCCCATACATCATGGTGGTACATTACTATTTAAATATTTACATCAATACCTTAATGTTTATTAATTAAATGGTTACCGAGGGTATGAGGTTTTTTAGGAATGTTCTAGGGGTTTGGGCCACTAAAGAAAGAGATATATGGTCATCCAATACATGTTTCATGGAAGGAGCATGGTTAGAGGAAACCATTTTCCCAAACTATGCTCTCTAAGAGGATGTGTGAATAGTAAATAAACTGTACAAGAAGGGAGACCAAAGAGTGCAATCTTGGATAGACCCATTCAACATAGTTGGTGCAAGGTTTGTAAAACCATGTAGTCTCCCTAGAAAAGTATGTGAATTCACCCCTATTGGATCCATCCTGGCTCATAGATGGATTATGGTTTGGAAAATTTACTGGTGAAACCTGAACCCCATTAAAAAGGGATAAATTAAAGTTTTTTCCTCAATATTTTAATTTTCTCACATGATTTTATTCCCCTTATCCCTCCTACAACCATGGTGACAAAACTAAGCACACAAATCATCCAAAGGGTCAATATCCTTCATTTCTAGGACCTTTTGGGTTTAATTGGTTATAGATCAATGATATGGATAGGTTTAATGAAACTATTTTTTTTTACTAGGGATTGTAGATTTGTTCTTGTTCTTATAAATCCCCAAAACCATATTTTTCTAGGGAATCATAGGATTGAGTCTTTAAGAGGGTATTAAATCCATATCTATGAATTTGATTAAGTGATAATTGGTTTATAGATTCGAGTTATTTGGTCTACAAATTATATATCATAGTTTTTAATTTGTTTTGTTCATGTATTCTTGTCATTCCTTATCTATTGTTGTAAAATGGACGCATTTAGTGATATTTAGTAATATGGGAGGTCGAATTATTAATCGATCCTCTCATAATATTCATGGTATGCATTGAGGCTTATAGGACCAATTTAGGTCCACCCATTGGGTGTTTTAACATTCATGAACATGGAAAATTATAATTTTAA
This sequence comes from Viscum album, assembly GCA_963277665.1. NCBI lineage: Eukaryota > Viridiplantae > Streptophyta > Magnoliopsida > Santalales > Viscaceae > Viscum > Viscum album. Next base: position 1,798,207,319 of record OY728120.1, read on the forward strand.
TTAAAGAGTTGGATAGTGACAAATCTGTTCCCATGATGAACAAGTAGATATGTGAGTTCAGCTGAAAAATGTAATGTTTTTAGTTATGTGTAGACATTGATAAGGGCCTAAGAAATTGTTTGGCTTAATATAGAATGGGTTGGATGAAATAAAGTGATTGTGCAAAATAACTTATCAATTATACTTGAAATTCATAGTGTGGGTTAATGAATGTATAATTATGAACATGTAAAATGGGTAAGTACCTGTGAATTGTGGAATTTGTTAAATAGGTTAATGCATGTGAATTGATGAATATGTTAATGGAATAATGTATGGGGATTGTTGATTATATTGAAGGATTTAAGGTATTAAAAAGGAAATGGGTTAAATAGTCCATGAAAATTAATTGGTAAATGTGAAAATGGTGTAAGTATTAATGGTGACTCACATTTTTTTATCAAATGTGAGTTTTATATGATATGTGTATTGGTGGTGTATGGTTTGTGATATGGTATATGTGGTAAAAGGATAAATAATAATGTGTAAATTGATAGTTAGTTGTTGGGTATTTTACATGAGGATCTATGACCACAGTTCAGGTTCGAGTAAGGCTCTAAACCCCACCCCTATATTGCATGTGTTTGGGATGGGGACTGAGGAATTGTTACCATAATGGTATAATCTGAAAAGACTACCTAGACCGAGGAACAAAGGTATGTTTAATGTAATGTTTTGTGAAATTTTTGTCCTTATTGAGATAAGGAACTTAATTTATCCCATTATTCATATTAATTTACTATCTTAGGGCATTGTGTAATTGATGTAAATTCCCAACCCATGGAATAAGAGAAGAATATGGTCTATGAGATTAAATTTTTTGATGTGAATATTGTTAACTAATGGAACTTGATTTTTATTTTGTTAACTATTCATTTATCTATATTTTTCTAGCAAAATACTTTTAGACTAGATATTTTTTAGACACCATTGGTGTTGGCCTACTAAGTTCTATTCACACCCTGCTCAGGCCACCATTGGGTAACATAGATTATTTATTGGTTATATACCAAGAGAAGGTAAAAGGCCCTATGCTGAGGAGTTAAGTTGGGAATGGGTTGGGAAAGGATAAGGATCCAAACATGGAGTAAGTAACCATTTTGTGGATTTAGTTGATTGTATTATTTTTGGGTTTCTTCCCTTTCGGAACTTTTATTATGACATGGTATATTATTGTTGGTTGTGTTTTGATCTATACATGGTAATGGTAGGTATTTCATGTTTTTTTCCTTCAGTTAATATATTGTCTAAAATGACTTACTTTGATAAAGGCAATTTATTCTTCCTAGGTGGTCTACTAGAACCACACTACAAACTAGGAACCACTACAATATGGGGAGTTGGACATGAGGTCATGTGGAGACCTGGCTCGGGACATCAATTTGTGGCTTCTGCTTTGGGTAACATACAATGTTTTATTAGATGATATCTTTTCTATGAATTAATATTAGGGGATGGTATACATAAGATTAGGAGTTTTTGGGTCTTGGAAATGAGTTCATTCAGGATAGTAGATAACCCATGTATGAGGGAAAACCCAAGTTCCCATGGTTGGTACTTTTTGTAATTGACATATGTTACTATAATTTTATGATATTTCACCATTGTATGATACACTTTTTGTGTGATGAGACTGTTTTATGATATTTTTCTCATGAATTAAATGACGAAAAATTGTGCATTCATGAATCTATATAGGAACCTAGGTACATAGGATACATGCATCATGATAGGCATAAATAAGATGGGTGTGTGTGAAATGAAAGGTAGGATGCATTTTAATTATTAAAAATTTGAAGAAAATGGTTTCTAATAAAAATAATGAAAATGGGTAAAAGGAAATAATTTTACAGAATAGTTAAGCAATTGTACATAATTAAGATATTTAAATGAGTTAAAATGTTTTTTGTAACAAGTTTTGATATGAGAAATGTGCCTTAGAGGGAATATTAATGTTATGAGTATGTAAACTATTTTAAATGCTGTCCAATGAAAGACTTGTGACTATGTATTTTGGTTTACCGCATGTTATCCATTACTCGTGGTAGGGATGGTCAAGGGTAGTCTTCTAGATGTGATGATCTCCATGGGGATAGTATGTGAGAAATGGGTTGTTTATGGCTAGTGAGGAGCCTTCGTCTATGTAAATTGTCAGAGTTTTATGTAATGTGTTCTAGGAATTGTGATTGGAATTATAGGGGAATTCCACCATTAAGAAATTTGTCAGTTGGGTGATATGAGGACGTCATTGAGAGTGTTCCTCCAAAAACAAGGAAAGGGAACCCAGTGATCTAGGGTACTGGAAGAGAGGAAAAGTTTCATGCTAACTTTTCTAATTTTTTTCAAATTATGCAATGAGACCTGAGTGTATCATGAATAATATGTTTGATCTAAAAAAATAGATTCTATTGCAACACCATACAAACATTGCCTTATAGGGTAGAACAAAGGCTACAACGTTTTGGATAAATTCTATCATGATGAATTTGGATCACTCGGAGACTCTTGCAGAGAACAAAATCATGTTGAAAGCATCTAGGTTGTAGGGACAGGAAAAGCAATGGAGGGATATCTTGGTTTAGTCTCATCTGGATAATGGTATTCTATAAATTGAATTCAAGGAAATTTTATAAGAATATGTATACCTAGATACATTGATAATGGATTTTGTGGATGATTTTATGATGTTGTCATAGTGAACTATGTCATTGATGGATTATGGGGGGTGCATCACATACATGTAATTCTTTTCCCCAATGTTGGAAGGGGATGAGGTTTCTATGAGAATATATTTACAAGATGCACTTTTCCATGATATTATGTCCGAAGTGAACATATTCCAATTAATGTTTTCTGTAGAAGTGGTGGATCAAGGCCTTATTTCAAAAGATAACATAAATTAGCCTTCAGGTAGTGGGTTTTTGGATCCAGTTTGATATTCCTTTGGTGAGACTTTTGACGTCATGAAGAGTCATTTCAAGAATATTCCACATGGTAGAGGTTTGTTGGGTATTAATAAGAGAGGATCATCCTTGAAAGGTGGTGACCAGTTGTTTTTATATCAATGTTGAAGGCCAATATACAATTACGTCTGGTTCCCTGGGCCACCAATTGTGTACCAAGCGTGTGGAAGAATAGAGAATGTGAAAAGGTTCCGTAATAACCCTTAACATCTATTCATGGATGGAGGAAAAAGGTCAATGAAAAGGGAGGATGGGAGTCAGTAACTCTATATTAGAAAGGAAGCTAGAGATCAATTGTTTTCATCCGTAGAGTTGTTAGGCATAGTACTCAAGGACAAAAGAATCCATAAAAACAAGGTAGTTCAACACTGTGGAATCAAACTAGGGACTAGGGTAGAGAGTTATGTCAGCTCCATGTTATTTATTGTAAACACAATGATGTTGAGGAAAGAAAATCAATAGTTCTAGTATGATCCATGATTATTTCACACATTCTATTCATTTATCAGATATAGGTTCAACACACACATTTATATCTACTCATTTTTCATTTTTTGGGTGTAGTAGTTGACTGAATGTGTGTTGACATGTAGATTGATAAAACATTAAGGATATAGGAAAAAGATATTAGGAAATGTAAGTCGATTGCACATGAGGTTAGCTGATACCATTTATTAAGGGACTTTTTAATTCTTGAGATATTTATCATTGATCAGATGTTGGGCATGGACTAGCTAGTGTTATACAAATTCCATATTGAATATTTTCATCATAGGGTATTGTTCACATCTCTTGAGGGAGACACGTATTTCTATCATGGTTAATGGGATGTATGGGAAGGATGTGTGATGCTAGTTTCTCAACATTTAGTTGAAATCATAGCCCATGAAGTTTGTATTATGCCTGATTATAGGGAAATAGGGAAGCATGCTTTCATTCCTTTTGTGGATAAATTTTTAGATGTTTTCCCTTATGATTTATTGGGGATTCCATAATAGATGGTTATGGAGTCCATAATATAGATGTTGCAGAGGGTATAAATGATTTATATTCAACCACATAAAATGGAACCAACTGAGCATCATGAACTAAAAACACCATTGTAGGAACTGGGGAACAAGTGATTTATTCATCCAAGTACATCATCATGGGGATCTGCCTGAATGGACTGAAGGCCTTAATTTTTTTTAATTTTTGATAACCCCCCTTTAAAGGGATGAGGGAGAACCCTTAAAAGTCCCGTAGGCTCAGAGATTACATGGACCATAGGCTTAAGAGATTTCATGACTCGAAGGTGTTAGGGAATTCAACCAGACTATCTACAAGGAACTGTCACTCCCTAGCATCTAGGTGATGATAGTAGCTCTCCACCTTCGCATGGATGTCTATCTAGGATTGCCGTGCAAGCAAATTATGGTCTCGATGGAATTTCCATAACCTCTCATTCTGAATAATCCATTTGGCTCTACTCTGGTGAGTGCACCAGCTCTGAATCCTCTTCTGGGGACACTCCTTTTTTAGTTTGTCTGGGGAAACTGCATGTGGCTCGAAGGCCATGAGGTGGCCTGAAGGCCTTAAAGGTGGCATGAAATCCCTACTTACCTGAAGTCCTGTGTGGCCCGAAATCCTTAAGGACTCCAATCCCAACCCGTTTTCTCAAGGTGAATAGTTCCAGCTGCTATAGTACTGAACATTACCTACTACAACAACTGCTAAATTTCGTCACAATGTACAGTTATGCTACAGTACCTATACAGAGTACATTCTACTACAATACCTATATAGTGTACAGTCTACTATTTCCTGCTATAGTCTGCTACAGTCCCCAAAAATATTCCTCTACCTGGTATTGAACATGGGTCTTGTGGATGCACTGAAGGATACCTCACTAACTGGGCTGAGGCTCATGTGATTCACCTTGGGGAACTATAGTGATGTTTTCAAGAAGGTTTATGGGTACTTTATTTTGTGTTTGATTATAGAAAGATGAATAAGATGTGGATTGAGAATCAATAAACTCTTCCTTGAATTGATGATGTCTTCATCCAAGTGATAATTGATGTAATGTTTTTTAAAATTGATTTTACATCTGGGTATCATTAGCTAATGATGTGACATTATAATATACCATAGATGAACATCAAGAGTATGTATGGGTTATATGAGTTTGTTGTGATTCCATTCATGTAGAATAATGTTCTTATAGTGTTTATGACCGTAATGAATCGAATATTTCATCCTTACATGGACCAGTTCATAGTTATATTTATTGATGACATCTTAGTGTACTCTAAGACACATGATGATCACGCCAAACATCTTTAAATACTCTTATGTACACAGATAGATCATTTGATATACTCCATGTATTACAAATGTCACTTCTGTATTGACATGGTGCATTTCATAGGGAACATCATCTGAGACGAAGGTGTTTTTATAGACCTAGAGAATGTGCATGATGTTGTGTCTTGGGATCAACCCATGAATTTTTTGATGTTGTATGTTTTTGGGGATTGTAGGATTATTAATGACGATTAATTATACACTTTTCTCATTTGTAAGAACCACTGTTAAGCCTGACCAAGAATGGTTCCATGTTTTTGTGGTTGGGGCATGCGATAATGACTTTCCGTAATTAAATAGGTGGTTGAAAACTTCAAGTATTCGTAACATACCTCATCGAGGTAAGAAATATATTTTGTTTTGGGATGCATCCAAAATTGGGATTGATATTTAGGTGATGTAGTATGATTTGGTAGTGGTGTATAGGTCACAAAAGTTGAGGAATCATGAAGAAAAATTACACTATAGAAGAAACTGAATTGACTATGGTGGTTAATGTGTCATATTTTTTATGTTATTTCATGTTGGTAGAATATTTTATGTTTAGTACCGATCATAAAATACTAAAGTACATATTATCTCAAGAATATTTGGATCCCTTCAGTGATGAGGGGTTAAATGCATGAAATCCATTGACTTTGAGTTTTTTTACCCATTGTAAAGGGAAACAGTGTTTCAGATCATTAGAGTTGGAAGACTCAAAATCAAGTAGTTTTGGAATCAAATTTTTAGTGAAATATTATGGAATTGTTTGATGAGATGAATTTCGAGGTGCATGATGGACAAGGGAGGATGGTCCTCACATAATTGGAAATGTATTCCACACTTCTATGATGTATTAGGGAAGGGAAATATGAGGATCCATAATTATGTTCTTTGAGATAATGATTCAATGTTCGGGAGTCACATATAATGGGACTGTTGGAGATGATTTGATTTTTTATATTCATGGCCATGTGGTCATTCCTATATTTTTACTGGAATAGTTGATGCATGATTTTCATGCATCTATGTGCGAATTTCCTACTAGTATGGCCAAAATATATCATTATCTTCGTAGGATTTATTGGAGGCCATGAATGAAGGAAGATGTTTCATGTTTCATGGTGCGATGCCTTACCTGTTATCTGGTGAAGGTTTTGTTTCGGCTCTTGGGGAGTTTGCTGCAGCCATTTCCCACTCAAGAATTGAAATAGGATTATGTGATGTTTTTTTTATTTAAGTTCTTCCTTGTATTCCATGTATGAATGATGAGATCTAGGTAGTTTTGGATCGGTTGTCAAAGGTGTCTCATTTCATAATGATTTGAGTGAGCTTCACTATGGATCAGCTGGGTGATTTGTATGTTTGAGTGGTAGTGTGGTTACATGAGTAACCATGGACTATAGATTAGATCATGATTTTTTACTTCACATCATTTTCATGGAAGGTTTTACAGAAAGCGCTTGGTACCAACGTGTTTTTGAGTATGTCCTTTCCCCAACAAATGAATGTGTAATCAGAGTGTACTATTCAGGTACTTGGGGAAATATTGATGGATTGTGTCTTTGAATTTGGGGGAATGTGGGAGAAGCATCGAGATTGGATGATTTTTTACTACAATAATATTTTTGAGGCTATAATTTATATGAAACAATATTAGGAACTCTATGGTTGACCATTTAGGTCACCATTGTGTTTGATGGTTACATGGGAATCAATGTTGTTGAGATCAAGTCTTGTGAATTATACATTTAAGCAGGGTTTATTGATTAATAAATATAAGAATATGGCTCTAGGTAGATACAACTCATTTGTGGATTAGAATCATAAACCTCTTAATTTTATGGTGGGTGATCTTGTGTGTATTCAGGTGTCACCACGGTTGGGTCACCGTAAAATTTAGAAATAGGGTAAATTGGTTCCCATGTATGTGGGGCCATTTAGATTGATGTGTGTATAAGGCTGGAGGCATAATGACTGGATCTCCGATTGAGGTTTTGTGGTATGCACATGTCTTCCATGATTCAAAGATTCGACATTATCATCCTGACCGATCTCACGTGATTGATGTTGAGGATGTTGATCTTGAGGAAGATACGACCTTTATGGAGCATCCAGTTCATATTTTGGATCGTAGTGAGAAAGGCATATGGGGAACAACTATTCCCTTGGTTTTAGTTTTGTGGTATTAGGGTATTGTGTGGGAAGCAACATGGGAGATGGAGTCATATTTGTAGGCTATTGAACCATTTTCTTTACTTCGGAAGCTTAGTTATTCATTTAAGTGCATCTAAAGGGTTGATATTTTATATGGTTGTGATATTATAAGATCCCAAACTATATTGAAGAATTTTCATTTTTAAATCCTTGTTTAAATAACTTAATGTTGGTGAATTAAATTTTTTTTTTCAGGTGTATGAGGAGGTTTGTGGGTGTTCCAAGGATTCGGGACTTATAACCATTAGACTAATTCCCATCGAGTGCATGTTTCATGATTGGATCATGTTTAGAGTAAATCGTAATCCTAAACCATGCTATCCATAAAGTTGGGTGAATAGTTAAAAAAATAGTGCAATATGGGAGACCAAACCATGCAATATTGTACATATCCATTTTTCATGGTTAGTGAATAGTTTTTCAAACTGTGTGGTCTCCCATGGAAATTGTGTGACTTCATCCCTCTTGTACGGATGATAGAGTACGATTGGAGCATAATATAGAAAACACTATTTCTAAATAGTTCTCCCCATTAAAAAGTTAGAAGTTACCAAATTCACCCATTGGGATTTTGACACACTCACCTGATTTTATTCCCCATTCACCCTCTTCTAGTAATAGGGATGAACCTAATAGGAAATATCTTCCAAAGGGATGATATCCTTCGTTTCTATGCCATTCAGAGAGTTGTTTGTTGTAGATTGAAGTTTCGCGTATGTCTAACGCTCCTCTTGATCTCTTTTACTGATTAGGGATTATTCATTTATTTATTCTTTTTTAGATGCCGTAAAACCACTTTCTCTGGTGGATCATATCATGAGGCTTCACAGGGATATTGTATTTGGATCTAAGGGTATGATTATGTGGGTGTTCATCTACATATTAGAGCTATCTGGTCTACAAGTTATATCTGACAGTCTTGATGTCCATTTGTGTACATAGGGATGTGTTATTTATTCTGTATTATTGTACAATGATTTCCTTTTTTGATATTAAGTAAAATGGTTTGTAAAATTATTAATTGATCCTATCATGGACCATTTAGGATTCATTTAGGTTGACTAGACCACTTTTGGGCCCCCCATGGGGTGTTCCAACATTCATGAACACAAAAAATAATAATTTTAAGAATAGTGTTGTCTTGTGATAATGTATAGCCCATGATAAACATGTTGATATATTAGATGACCAAAAAAGGAAATATTGAATGTTGTGTCTAGACATTTATAATGGAATAAAATATTTTTTGGAATAATATCGAATGGTTTGGATGAAATAAATTTATTTCAGTAATTGACATATCAATTTTACTTGAAATTCATAAGTAGTTTAATGCAAAGGAAATTATAAACATGTTATCTAGATATATATATATATATATAAATAGTTTGATGTTTTTAAATGTTTTATTTCATGAGAATTTATGAATATGTTATATGCTATAATTTTTGGGAATTTTTTATTATTCTAAATCGGTGAAGGTATTGAATGATAAATGGGTTAGATAAACAATTCTATTTTAGTAGTAAATTTGATAATGGGTTAAGGATTGGTGATGATTGATATGTTTTATAAAATGTGAATTTTATAGGTTGTGTGTATTGGTTGTGTATGGGTTTTCATATGGTATATGATATTAATGGATAAGTAAGCATGTTAACATGGATTTGGAGTTGTGTGGTATTTGACATGAGGAACTACCCCCACAATCCGAGTTAGAGTGAGGCTCTAAACCCAACACATATAATACATTAGATGGGTATGGGGATTGAGGATCTAGGACTCTAATATTTTAATTTGATTAGACTACATAGAATAAGGCTCCAAAGTAAGTGTAATGTGATGTTTTGTGAAGTGTTCCCCCTAGAGAGATATGAAACTTGACTTATTCACTTATGCATAGTAATTGACTTGCTTAGGCCATTGTGTAAATTATTTAATTTCATAACCCATGGAACAAGTGAAGAATATGGATTAGAAAATTAAATTGGTTAAAGTGAATATTGTAAAAAAATAGAATCCATGTTTTTTTGTGTTTACCTTATCATCTTTTAATATTCTCATGAACAATTTATTTAGACTGGTTATTTTGTAGACACCATTGATGGTTTCCTATGGATTTGTACTTAAACCTTTATCTAGCCTCCATTTGTTACTCAAGAAGATTTCATTATAACTAGTTAGGGTAAGTGAAAAATCCCTATACTAGGGAGTTGAGTTTTGATTTGTTTATGCATGGATGAGGATCCAAAAAATGATTTATGAACCATTTTGGGAATCATCTCTTTGTATTATTTTTGGATTTCATCACATTTTAAACTATTAGTATGCCATGGAATATTGGTGTTGGTTTTGTTTTATACCATATTTGGGAATGGTTTGTAATTTCCATTTTGTGTTTTTTTAATTTTTATTTTATTTCATATGTCTTATGTTGTTTCTTACTCTACTAAAGAGTTTATATTCTCCTTATGTGATCCTTTTGACCATCAAGCTACTTAGCTACCTCTTGTGTATGAGGATGCATGTTTGAGGTCATGTGACACCACATATTGGTGAACCAGTAAGTGGCATATGGGTTTGGGATGTTACACACAACTACTAAAAGGATTCCACCAAATTCATGGTTTTTTTCAAGAGTTGAAACCCCTCATGGACTTTCTCTATATCATATATTAATGACTACCCATATTTTTCATTGAAGACTCGTTAATTACATATATTGAGATTTTAAAAGAATTGTATAATCATCATGGATACATATATATATCTTAATAATGTTGAAAACCTTGGTTTAGACCATTTATATCCAATCAAGTACATCTCAAAGTTTCCTTGTATATGTTCCTATTGATAAATAGTATTTTACAATTATAGTGAAATTCTGTTGTATCATCCTTCTATTACATCGGGACCCTATATGATAATTGGATTTGTTGTTTCTATATTATTAGATGACATTATATGGTTATAGATTCCTTTTTAAACATTTTTTCCTATATTATTATTGTTATTATTACATGGTTACATACTCATAGAAATTCCAACTTATCCCTAAACCATTATTGGTTAACCCAGTTCCCAATGAGGAGACTGATCATATCATGGTATATTTTGATTTTTAATAAAAATTTATTATAAAAGCTCATAAATTCAATCTATATATACTTACTGGACAAAAAAATAAGTTTGTGGTGGAATACATATTTTTACTAACAACATATTCGAGCCACCATTTGTTACCAATAAATCCTTCATGGATGTATATAGGGAAAGGATCCCCAAATTGGTTGTTTGAAATCCATTATAGGATGATGTATTGAAACATAACACTAATCCTGCATTCATGATGATGTTATAGATAAATTTGGGTCATTTTGTATCAATTGAATTGTATGTACATGAAGTATTCCTATTTCCCATATTTTTTATGAAATCATGATAAAAAAATTATATGATACTTGATATATTTATGTTATTATTTTACATGTATATTGAGTAAATATATTTTTTTCATTTCCAATAATTATTAATTTATGATAACACTATGATATTGTCTTATCCTAATGGTATTTTATCCCCCCATACAATCCTATAATCTTGTTGGATGATGGAATCCTATAGAATAAAAGGAGATGTGCATGTGGACACAGGGCCAACAAGGCCGAGTTACATATTTTTTAACAAGTATCAGTTTGTTAAAAATTGGTATAAATGGTTATTTTCTCCCCATTAATATATTAGTATGGTAGAGAGCATACTATGACATGTTAGAAAATGTTAATAACACTTTTTTAGTGAGAATCTAACCCACATATAAAAAAGAAGTCCTTCTTCACAGGATGAGACTTTCTATTATGGTATTCTCTTATAACAGATGTTTTGATTTCACCATTGGGTGACATACATAATTTTTCTAATTCCATAATTTTATGGATTCCATTTTACCCTTATCCTAGTATACAATAGAGGAATTTATCATGCATCATTATACGAACCTAAGGATTCGCATGTCAGACATATTCCATGTAATATAAATTTTATCACGTTCATTTTATATAACATATTTCAGTTACTTGATTTCTATATAGGGTATTTGACTAATGTTTCTTACTGTATGAAAATAATTTTTTAATTAAAGTTTCATGTGTATTATAAAAGGTGGTTTCCTATATAGATTAATACTGTGACCTTAACTAACTAATTATGGTATGTTTATGCCATGTAAATTTTTTTTCATGGGATGAAGCATCAATTATTGAAATTCGATAAATTATAATTTAATTTTATAAATTGTGGGCGCCTCTATAAATTGGTAATGATGATATATATAATTAAACTATATTGAAATAATGGATGTAGTTTCATGTTGTACCGATTTCAAAATATAAAGTATAGGACTTTATGAAATGAGAATTGAAGAAACATTTAATTTCACACAAATATATATATATATAAAGACTTAAAAATTATTCAATGAAATTTTTACTTTTAATTAGGTTTTCCCAATTTCATATTAATGGGCGTTTTCCTCTATAACATGCAATAAAAAACCATATACTGGATCCTATGATATAAGATAAGAGGCCTTGAACCATACCTCACCTTAATAGTTGGTGTTGGGAGTGTCTCTCATGTTCCTTCATGATATTCAAAATTCCCTCTAACCTAGATTAGGGAGAAGTTACATTGGGTTTTATTTATTTATTGGGAGGAATTATACCTATCCTATTACATTATTTGTGATACTTATTTTACAAATTTATAATTTGACTTGTGTTTTTGGAATTGTTGAAATGGTCCACCATGATGGATTTAAGTAAAACAATAGGAACCTGGATATGACAATGATATAGTGGTTATGGGACCAGAACCACCCATGATGCCTCCAATAGTTCAACTTGTAGTACCTCATATTGTTCCAGCATTGGGAATTGAATGTTATATTTGATATGGACTTCTATAGATATTAAAATTTTTATAGGATAATTTATTTAACTGAATCATTTAAATCCTATTTGAATATAGAATTGATATAGGAAAACCATTAGACCATTACTATTAATGGGATTCCCTATAGTACTGAGTTATGGATACATTCTATTATTACCATATTTGAGAATTTTTAGACACCTCCAAATTTTATTTTAATGATCACAATATATATACTTTCATGATATTCCTAGATATGGTGGGAATTATTTACACAGTTAGATTAGCACAACTGTATGGTTTAATGGGATTTCCAATCTAGATTATATAATATTTTCATTCCTGAAAATTTTTGGATAACTAATCTAGATTTTCTTCATACAAGGACTTGGGTACAATATCTAGTATAGAATAATATTATCATTTCATCTAGATTAATAATTTCATGCCTCCTCTCCTTGGTGTTTTATTATCCTGATCATAATGATTTGTTGATGATATTAGGTATTCTATATGATTGTATGTAAATATTTTTCAACTGATGATTATTTATTAGATAGTCTACTAGAATCTCAATTTCAACTAAAACCTGAGGGATACTGGAATTGTGGGATAAGGTGTTTAGGTTCCATCATAGGGGTGTGTTTTTTTCTAATCATAGAAATAATCACATGGAGTCTTCTATTCTAGGTTGGAGTAGCCAAATTATCTATATTTTTAGTTTCTTGGTATTCCATAAGTGAGTGAGATTGGGGAATATGGAGCCCCAATGTACAAGAGACACAATTGAGTTGTGATCTTGCATCTGAATGGGTCATCATTAGTGTTTCAACAAAACCATTCATCTGGTATCCAAAGAGAGGGGATTATCACCTAATTAAGGATCATGAATATCAATACCAAATCCACATTATATAGGGATCTAGATCACTATAATATTTATAATATAAGAAGGTGGGTGTGGCTAATGAAGTCCTACATCAAACGTGTATTTTCAGAAGAGTGTATATACTTAGGGTAGTCATGATATTGCTCAAGTCCATATATCATGTCAAAATTATAATGTTTATACTAATCCCAATGATAAGTGTATTAGAACATAAAACATTTGACGTAAAATATTTGTTTCCAATAATTCCCCATTTTATTTAATTGAAATAGTTGTTCCATATTCATTATCATCTATTAATATTATAAAATCTATGGCCTTGAGGGAAATTTTATTTGTGGATTAATGTCTCTTGATTCTCCCTTGAGAGTTGCATCAGATAGTTTACTCCAACGTAAAGAGTTCCACCTTGAAAAATGAAGATATCATTTCATATGGAATTTCATCATCCTCTAGATGAAAATCATTGATATCATTCCTGGGATGAATGAGTTAGTACTTTAAAATTCTCTTTTTGATATTAATTTCCAAAGGGTGACCTTCATATCACATAATGGTGGTATACATATATTAAAATAGTGATTGATATTTCAAGGTGAGTTAACCTAGACCTGAGCATCATGGGTTGGTTTATAGACTTATTTTAGATGATAAGGGATCACATTTGGAAGATTTCACTCGCATTATGGAGCGATTAAGAAATGCCTTACCGGAATAATTTTTTGGGATACCTCTTTAGAGAGTGGTGGTGTTTAGAATTGAACTAATTATTGGTGAAGAAATACTATATATTCTTACATTCATGATGGAAATGACGATTATTGATGAACACTTGAGGGAGTTGGAGGATCTAAAATCTATGGGGTTTATATGACCCATTACATGAACATGGGGCCACATATCTTTTCATTCAAGATTATGTTGGTTCCCTCATGATCTATGTGGTTTAATAGAAACTGAATGATACTATATATAATAATGAATATCCTCTAACTCAAATAGATTAACACTTTGACAACCGTCAAGGATTGAGTGTATTAAAAAAATATTTCAGGTCAGGCTATCATTAGGTATTAGTTGAGATATAAGATTTACCATGTACAAAATTTTGAAGAATGTAAGGTTTATATGATTATATATCAATGTAGTTTGATATCAAAAACCATGATGACTATTCATATGGACTTGATGAATTAGGGGTTCCACCAATCCCTAGATTTATTCATTGTTGTTTTCGTGGTTGATATGTTGGTTTACTCTCATAGTAGAACAAATAAATCTAGGCCCAAAGACATTGAATTGATTAAACTGAGAGTTAATTGGGTTTTCCCATTCTCACAAAATTACTCTTCTAGAATTACATATTTATCTTACTGGGTGAAAATTTATCTGAACCCAGAGTGTCAATCAACCATGAGAAGGTGAGAGCATTAGATTCTTAGAAGTATCCTAAGAACATCATTGACATATAAATTTTCTTTGGTGTAGAATCACATTATAAGTGTTTTATATAGGATTTATCTTCTATTTTATTACCTATTAATGGACTCTAAAAGAAGGATGTGAAATTCAAATGGTCTCTAGAATTTGAGAAAACCCATTAATAACTTAATAAATATTGAATTTTGTATTGATATTTATATTTACAATGTTGAGAAGAGGATATTGAATTTTATCTTTGAAATGGGAATTGGATTTTGGTAAGTCCAAATATAGGGTGATCAATTAGTAGTGTAATGGAATATCTAATTATGACATCATAAGCAGAATTTCATAATCATGACCTTCACATTGTATTCATGGCCTATGACATAAGTTTTTAGGGATATTATATATTGGAAGAGTGCATTATTAGGAACAAAAACATAAAAGTATCATATAAATATTCACTAAGAATGAATTGAAAACATATTTTGAAAGTGTACATAATATTTAAATTCCTTCAACATTGAGTTCATGTATACACTTAGTAAATGTAACGTGGATTCAGATGATCTAATAAGTAATACCGACACAAAAGTGGTTTAGAAGGTCAATTGAATGTTATAGTTGATGTATTTATTACATGAGAGATGCATGTAGGTACATGAAAATTATGATAATGTCATACTCACATTTTTATCAGTTATTTATTCAATTTTTGATAGAGTTAATGGGAATTGGATTTCTCATCCTGAGGGATTTATCCAATGGGAGTGCATTTGAGGAGAGGACCCAAAAATTTGTTGGTACATTAACATGGATGAGATCTTATTTTTTCATTGGAATATTTGAGAGTATACAAATATATAGGTGTCTAATTACTCTACATGGGATGTACAAATTTGTTTTATAATTATTTTAGTGACATACACCACTAGTATTGCAGTATAGGGATGAAAAGGAAGAATTTAGGGTTTATTACATTGTGATCCACCTATCATTAGGTGATCGAAGAGAAATATTAAAAAAGACTTTTAAATACATTTCACATTCATGAGTGGAAAAGGGAAAATATCATTATAGATTCCATGATGTGATTACTATGTTCCCCATGTTTCCAGGATTCCATATGGGGTATTGTGGATTTGATGATGATGGTAAAAAATTTCCTACCTCTCAAGGATACCATGTTAGTGGATAAATTAGGTATAATTTATGTCAATGAAATTATCAGTCATCGTGGGATACCACATACTATCATATAATATAGGGAATCTTATTTTACATCACATTCATTTAAGGGGTTATAGAAAGAACTGGGTTCATATATAGTGTTTAGTATATCATATCACCCAAGATTGAAAGTCAGTTAAAATATATGATTCATGTTTTTAAGGACATGTTAATAGTTTGCAGACATGATTTTTGAGGTTCATGGGAGAAATATATAAAACATTATATAGTTTCATACAATAATATTTTCCAAAATATTATAATGATGTATTCTTATGAGGCCCAATATTGTATGATTTTTCATTCACTCTTGTGATTATTAGAGTAATAAGAGGAAGTTCTAATCTATCCTTATCTCATTCAAGATAAATCAACGATGGTATAACTTATCATGATGTATATGTGTACATACCAGTCTAAGAGGAAGTCATATTGAAACCATAAACACTGACATCTAATGTTATATGTGAAAGATTGGGTTTTCTTGCATTTTTTCCTTTGATGGATCATTGAATGATCATGAGTCATGGTACGCTATCACCTCAAATTTTAAGACCACTTGTGATTTTGTAGAGGTTGATAATTGTTTCTTATTACATAGAACTCCATCAAAGACACATGAATATACATGATGAGTTTCAGATTTCACGATTATGTCATTATGATAGAGATCCATCACAAGTTATTTATCCTGAAGAGGATGAGTTGGATGTCAATTTTTTAAGAGTATCATATATGTATTATGGATAAGAGAAATAATTATACAATATGGAGGTAAATTAATATATTATAGATACTTTGGTAGGATGTAAATTTATAGGATGATACATGAGAGTGAAAGGATGAAAAATGTTCACAATTTCTATATTAGTTGTAACTGTGTTGATCATCTGTATGAGTCATTTATACAAAATCATTGTTTGGAGAACCATGAGTGTGAGGACACATTGATATGAGTGGTGGTCTAATATTATTAAAAATGAGATCCACATTGTGTAGACACGGTTTTTATAAATGTTCACTAACCATGTAAAGGGGTGTGTTCCATTGGAAACTCCTAGAGCATGGTTGGCACATATTTTGTTCAACTATGATTCCAAACACAATGAAATTTAATTTTTTATTCAAATTAACCATTACCTATATTTATTTATATCGCACTTTAATATCTTCTCCTCTCGATGAAAAAAAAAACTCTTCCCCTTGGATTAAGATATTTTCTATCCAACAAAATTTCTTTGATCCTCCTCACTCATTTGATGTCCAATTTGAGAACCATTCATCTCAATAGAGAACTCTTAGTATGCTCATTATTCCCCTTAATTACAATCTTCATTCATATTTCCACATATAATTATATATATAGGAGATAATATTGCAAATTTTTTATTAATTTATATATTTCTTCAATTTTTCCAATTCTAGAATGAATCTGAAGTTGATCACTGACATATAGCAATTTATCAGTACTTGGTAGGTGGTATATTAATATTATCCCTAATATTTTGAAGCCTATTTTACATGTAGTTGTTCCAATTATTGGACCTTCCATGAATAACCTATAAAATTTGTTTTCATCTAATAATATATTTCATACATTATGAGATACTCTCATAGACCCTTTACATTATTCAATTCATTTTACCTTCACTAGTACAACACATGTGGGACTCTTGATTGTATACCATGAAAATTTTATGATTATTATATAGAACAAAACCATGGTAAATTGGGGGTTTCTAGATATTTCTGTGTCTTAAGAGAATATTTTAATAATTGGAATGATAAAGGATTTTAATTAATTGATAGTGGATACACCATGTCACATGACTGAAGATAAATTGTCAATTATTCCCACAACTGAATGGGATTATGTTCAATATAAAATGGAGTAAATATATCACATGACTAATGATATTATAATTATTATTGGGATTTATTTAGGACCATTATATATATTATATAATATCTTACAATTGGAATTCCATTGATTACCCACTTGGGTCTATCATGACTACCAAGAAACCTCCACTAATTCATTGATGAATTTTCCAATAGTTGATACCCCTCGTAGACTTAATAACTATAATATATTAATGAAAAAATAGATTTATCTCCCCGAACTCATATATTAATTATTATATAAGTTAGATCTCATTTGATTTTGATTGATATCTTAAGGCCACCAACCACCTTTGGAAATCACTTTTGGCTTGGATCATATCTCGCTCGAGGATACCAGGTACATAATCATAGTGGTTGAAAAAATTTTATTACAGGAGTCAAATACTAAGGGTTCATCCCTTGATTACACTTAGACATCTATATTTAGGTGATACTTAAAGGAACACGTGGTGTTATTCCTAAAACACCAAATGTTTTGGCTACCTATCATCATAATATTTCTAATAGCTTTGTGAAGTTTTCATCTAATCCAATATTATCTTCACATTCTTAGTAGTAGCTCGCACTAAATTTGGGCCCCTGAGTGCTGACTCTCCTAGGTCAGTCCATCAAATTGGGGAAAAGCATGGTTTATTGTACAAATCGTTGAATGGTGACCTACCGATGGTGGAATGATAACTATTTTTGTACATGAACTCCACCTAGGGTAGGTGATACTCTCAACAATTTATGAAGTCCAACATGAATTCTCAGTGAATTTCCTTCAGAAAAACAATTTTCAGCTCTATCTGGCCATATGGATGGGGGTGAAACATCATGCTCAAGCATAACTGAGACCCCAATGCATCATGAAATCTCTTCTACAATGAGGATGTAAAATGTGAATCTTGATCATAAACTATTATCGATGGGACACAATGGTGTTAATCTATCACTTGAATATAGAGGCCTCCCAAGATCTCTACTAAACTCTTATCTCAGATAGCTAGAAAGTGTGTCGAATTGATGAGTTGTTCATTGATCATCCATTTGTAATCGTGTCCCCTTGAAATTCATGGTAAACCCATCACAATGTCAATAGATATCCCAGACCACTTCTATTCCATCTCCTCAATGGGTTGAGCTAAACCGGTTGGAACCTGGAACTCAGCCTTCACCTGTTGGCATGTAAGGTATCGAGAAAGGAACTCATCCACTTCTTTCTTTATCCCTAACCACCAAAACTAATGTGGTAGGTCCTGGTACATTTTTTCCAAACTATGATGTACCTTCAATGGGGATTTATGAAACTCTTATAGAACCTACTCCTATAACAATAGTGCAACAAAAGTGTGTCCTTTGAGAAGGATGATGTGCTTCCCAACATGGGAATATCTATCAGGCACATGTCCTATGGATATCTGAGCACGTAGGGTCATGTAGTAATTATCTTAATGTTGTGCATCATAGACTCACTGTAAGAGTGTAGGGGTGAAAACCATTGACTGGAGGTAAGTTTCTCCATCTTCATGCTTGAAGGAAAACTATAACAAGGAAAACTGCTCTGAAACCTCATTCAATAACTATGAAATAGATTTATTGTTAAGAGAATCAACCACTGAGTTCCCCTTCCTAGATGTATAGATAATACCAAGGACATATTCTTGGTGGATCTCTAGCAATTACCTCTATCTCAAGCTCAGATCATTCTAAAAAAGATATACTTGAGATTCTTGTGATCAGAGTAGATGGTAAACCACTTGGCCATTAGGTAGTGTCACCACTTCTTCAATGAAATGAATATTGAAGCCAACTCAAGATCATGGGCCATATAGTTATCCTCATGAGGTCTCAACTAGAATTAACCATATGCAGCCACTATAGGCCTCAACATCAGGAAACAACCTAGTCCGGTCCCAAATTCATCGTATAACAATACGTACTTGACACCCTCCTCTGACAATATCATGATTAGAGAACTCATCAAGCTCTACCTCAACTACTGGAAATCCTTATGAAACACATATATCCACACAAAAGGCTTACCCTTTGGAGTCAAAGCTATCATATATGATGATATCCTGGAGAAATCATGTATAAATATTTGATTATAGACTACTATCCTAAGGATTATCCATACCTCAATCATGCTCATAAGTGAATACCATGCTAATGCTGTATCCACCTTGGATGAGTCCACGAACACTCCATCTATTTAGAAAACATGTCCCATAATTTAGACCACCTAAATCCAAAACTAGCACTTCATGAGTTTCCCATAAAGAATGTGGACTCGTACTATGACTAGAACCATCCTTAGGTGTCTCACATACTTCTCGGATTCCAAGTACACAAGGATATTGTCAATGAAGACTACCACAAACTAGTCAAAATAAGGCTGGAAGATCTAGTTCATGAGTCCCATGAACAACAATGTGGAGTTATTTATGTAAAATGGCATCAACAAGTACTCATAGTGACCACAACATCATCTGAAAATCCATCTTCAGTATATCCTCATCCCTACATTAAACTGGTAATAGCCTGATTGACGTTCAACCTTTGAGAACCATCATGACCCAGTTAACTAATTGAAGAGTTCATCAATAATTGGTAGTGGCTAAATATTCTTCAAGATCACATGTTTAAAGTGTTGGTAGTCTACACATAACATCGAGATCCCATATACCTTTTTGGAAAACAAAATTGGGGCCGCCTAGAGTGAAAAATGTGGCCTCGTGAAGCCATTCCTATGAAAGTCCTCCAACTACACACTCAGCTCACTCAGCTCTGTAGGAGACATCTAATATGATGGTGTTAATATAGGTGTTTTATAGGGGTCTACGTCAATGAAAAAATTTATTTCTTATAATGGAGGTAATCCTAGAACATCTTCAGGAAAGGAATCCTCGTAATTCTGAACTAATGTTGGGTACTAGATACTCAAAACATCTACTGCATGAAGGGTTAGTCTAGAAAAATCATGAGTAATAGGATTCAACTTCCTTTTCATGATTCCATCCTAAACTGCCTGGGATTTCCTTTTTCCAAAAAAGGAAAACATCACTCCATCACTGTGGAAATTCCAAAACATTCACTTAAAATATTAAATCTGGGCATGGAATGTAGAAAACCAATCCATACCAAGAATGACATTGTAAGGAAACAACATTGAAAAAATAGGTTCCATTTGATATTGTCATCTCCAAAGGGAAAGGTCACACTATCGTCATAGATGGGTGATAGTTGAGCCTTTTTGAGTGGGTATATCCACGAATAAGGGTCGAGTTAAAAGTTAATCTATAATCTCTAGATCATGAACAAGATATGTGGTGAAAAAGAAATGAATAAAACCTATTTCTATTATTAATGACCCTAAAGTAAAGACATAGGTCATACCTTGAATCAATCTTGGAGCTACTGGGTCATATGCCTCGACCACACGCAGCTGTCCTCACCCATGTTTTCTGGCTCCATGATCCTGGATTGGACCTCCTAGAGACGGTAGTGGTAATAATTAGAAAAAACTCCTCCTCCTAATCTCTCAGATCCTCTATAATATCCACTACCATTAAGATATATCAAATTTTATCGCTATCTATGCCTTTTTAGCCCATAAAAAGTATCTATGTTAGAAGCACAATGGGTAGGAAAATCTCAAGCCAGTTGTGCCATATCGTCACATCACTAGAATCGACCATACCATGGTTGACAGGAAACACCTGGTTAGCCCTGTACTATAGATCCTCTATCCTGGGATCTTCTACTGAAACATATCCCATGTATGGATCCCTAAGAATGATATCAACTCCCTACTGATAAGGTATCTACATCTTCTCGTCCATGCTGACTGCTACTAGTTTTCCATGCTCATCTAAGATGGTTTTGACCACCAAATCTCACTTAAGATCCCCAACAAACATCATGATTCACAGAGGGAAAAATGGATTGGATATCTCTAAACAGACCTCACACAATGGTCTGATCCTTGATTTACTGATCTCTAACCACATCCATCAAGTACCTTGAATGGTTGGTGAACCTCGATGAATAATCACCCACCATCAAGCTACACCACGAGTGTTGATGAAGCTTATATATATGGATAGCTCTCAACTTATCTAGTTAGAACCCCTCTATAAAGAGGTGTTGAACTTTGTACATGATAGAGTCCCCTCATCTTGAGTCTGGATAGCCAAAACTCAACCATCGCCCTGCTGAGCCATGTAGATGGCTCACTTTTAGGATCACCATCTGGTATGATGGTGTCCCTACTAGATGATAAACTCTTGTCACCACCTCAATCTAGTTATGAGCTACCTGAGGGCCGGGATATCCATGGAACCTAAGGGGTCTCTATCTCTAAAATTCAGGGAGTGTTCTTATAATTCACTCCTCATCTCAGTAACATCGAGAACCACATGTTTCTCAAATTGTGGTTGTATGTCTAGTGCACCACCTATAAGTGACATAAAGGGGTCCAATACCTATTTCTATGACTCATCACTATGGGGTTCATCTTCATGATCATTCTTTTGGATCCATGATGGAATGCATCATAGGGGAATCATGTAAGAAAACAACATGTACCATAATCAGTGAGTATATTTGGAGTGTTGACTAAAGAAGGAAATGGAAACCAAAACCCATTCCTATATGAAGCATGTACCATTATTTTCCCTGGATCAATTGTTCTCAATTACTATGTCTAAAAGCTGGTTATCAGAGTCTTGGGGCATGGATACATCAGCCGCCTGCAACAATGATGGAGTCCCTAGCCTGAAAGATGAACTCAAAACACATAACACAGTTTCCCCAAACCAATTTAATAGAATCTCAGTCTGAAGGTATAACCAAAAACCTCTGATACCACACTCTCATGACCAATACTAGTGGGGTCCATGTTGTGATTCCACAAGACTTCCTCTAATAGAATTTGGGCTAGTGACTAGCACCTCATAGGCATATTAATAACAAGGGAGGCATTGACTATGTACCTATACTCATGAAAACATCCTCAAGATAAAAAATGATGAAATTTAAAAACCAATAAAAAATGAATTCATTCCAAAAACCCAACCAACAGAGTTTGACAAGAATGTAAAGTGCAGTAATGTAAACTAGGCCCAAATACAAGACCACCGAAAGAAAGAGTCTATAAACTAAAAAGTCAAACCTATAAAAAAGGTTCTGGAAATACTGTCTGTACCAGTAGGAACACACCTCATCCTGCCTAAGATAAGAATGCTATGTCAGGTCCTGTTCAGCCAAGGACCCCTTAAAATGGTCTCTCATATGTACTCGACATGACATGTATGGGTAGAGACCATGCAGGGTTGAGTATAACAACACATAGTAGGACACTCTAACACTACAAATAAATATAAAATGGAAATATATAGTAATATCTACACAATATATGTATACAATATAAATAACAAGAATATCAATATATACTCTAACCAAGACACTTAGTATAGAGGTATGTTAAAACTACAGTATACCACCACTAAGGATTCACATTAGAGATTCCACAAATCACTAATCTGGAGAACACACTCCTGAGTTTGATAGTAATGATGACATCTATCTGATAAGTAATTCTCATCAAAAACCATTCTAATAGGGAGATATGCCGATAGATATGAAGAGATAGAGATAAGATACAATAGATGAGGGTCAAAGCCATAGCCATGGGGTGAACCAAAAAAATCCTTCTAGATTAACACGACAAGTAGGGATCAATACCCAATGATGTTGGTCATGTTAATAATATGGAATCTATGTAGGGCATGAATAATGAACATAAGATCCCACTCTGAGCCTCTTAGATAGGATTCCAACAACTCTACCAAGAATGTCCTACTGAAGGGACCATACTCATTTGAGTAGGAATTGATACGCACAAACCATCTTGGAAATGATCAAAGGTATGAACCATAATGAAGCTTGTACATGATACAGTGGACAAAGATTCAATCAATGATGAAAGGGGTACATGGTGTGTAGTAGGGTCACATTCCATGTCCCTTAACCCTGGGTACTGACTATGTACAATAGCATGTGTCATTTAGAACATGTCATTTAGAAGATGGGTACATGCCATGTAGAAGTGTCACCAACAATTTCCTTCAATCTAGGGTCCACTCATTTACACTCTTTGTGTTCTAGTACATGGTGTCAACTAGTGTCCTACCTATGTACTAATACATGGGATAACCTGTATAACCGATTGGGCCAAGCCATGTGGTGGGGTACACGCCCTTTTGGGAACCCGTGTACTCCACCATGTGTCTTTGCATCTCCCATGAAACACTCCAAGTCTCTAGGAAGGTCCCACATGACCTATGACAGCTGTCACATTCCAGGTGACACTTTAGTACCTCCAAAAACATTAGACTCCGCTTAGTGGGGGTCACATACCATGTAGTTGAAACTACATGTCATGTTCATCAGAAATTTTGAGAACCACCATTCTTCCTTAGCGCACCTCATCCAATACACTAATGTTTTATCCAATGATTTGTTCTCCTCAAAACTAGAGATCCATGTTCCCTCGCTATAACAACACTGTATCGATGGGTTTTGGGATTTCTATTAGCTCTAAAATCCGAATTAGATCACCCACACCAAAATCCCTCAATTAATGATATATCCTGAATCACTTCAATTAGCCCATATTCATCATCTTTTTACCTCGTCTATAGAATCCCAATATTGTATCCTCAATTTTTTATTATTTCACAAATATTCAATGGTGCAATGATCATTTTTTTCATGAACGATGAAGAACACGAAGAACCTCGGGGGAGAAAAACAAAATAAACAACCTAAGGAACAAACCTCAGTTGTTGTTCGTTCCAGCATCAATCTATTCCATAAGAAGGATCAATAAAACAAAATGAATTATCAACAATCAAAACATCTTTAAAAAACTCACAATCATAGTCCATCCCATAAGAACAAGTGAATCCTGAATCAACCTTTTTGTTGGTTGGTCCATGTTCATCATTGAATCTATGAACGAGGAAAGACAAATCCAAATAACATCATCCTACCTTAGTTTTGGGTCAATCTTGGAAGATGATCAATCATTACATTTATGTTGTTGGTGAGATCTATCCAAAAATAGCATCATTCAATCCCCAATACAAGCTTTGTCATCATTTGCGGTCAAAAGAGTTCTGTAGGGTTCTCTCTAGAGCCTCTAGGATTTTACATGTTTATAAGACAAAACCTGTATCCCTGCATAAAAGTATAATTTAAAAGAAATGTTTTTGTGTATCTGTTTAATGTTAAAATGAAATTAATCCCTATTTGTTTTATTAAAAGTCCAAAAATCTATTTTCACAATTGACCCACGCCATCCATTGTTAGGTCACACATAGGGTAAACTCGCTTCTTTGAACGCAAAGGTTCCCTTTAATTTCTGATATGGGAACCCTTTTAGAATTTAATCTAATTTTTCAGGATAACAATATGTGTTTTATATTTAATATTTTAATATTATTCATACATTTATTCCTGGCACACTTTTCCTATGAATAACATGTCGTCTTAGTACCTGGTCTCGAAATAATTCCATATAATATTCAAAAATAAAACATAGAGAAATCTGGTATATTACATTTATATTCCTGTATAAAAAACATAATATCATTATTTAATATCTTAATAAACATTTTCATGGTTAATATTACTTTTATATCACTTCTAACATTATATAAGAATCACTTAATTATTTAAATTCACATCAGGTGTTTTGATGATATCCGGTACATGATTCCTAAATTAGTTTGGTAAGTCGAATACAATCAATGATGTCAATAGTTAATCATATAAAAAATAATATTTATGAAATCATAATATATTTTAAAAATAAATTATCCTTTTAAATCCATCCATCACATATTTATATGAAAAATTAACTACGTTATAATAATGGAGATGGTATGTCGTATGTACGCATGAGTAACATTCCAATTTTTCATTGATCATTATGAAAATGGTAATTATTAATTTATATTTCCAGAATTATCATAATATAGAAAATATCATATTAATATTTTATATATTATAACATAAAACATTCTTGTGATGTGGTGAAGAAGCATGAATCACATCGCTTCGCGGAGATGATAGTTCACACATACGCAAGGCCGACATTATCATATTTATGTACATAGAAGGTAAGAACATAATTGATATATTATTTTCATAAAATGATAAATATTTCCCAATTATCATATATAAACAATAATTCCACCATTATAACATATCTTGAGATATGGTAATGGAAAACAAATTATAATTGTTTGTTGAAGTGATAGTTCCAATGTACACATGAACGATTAATTATTTTCCCATTTGAATGATGTGTAGGTGGTTTTAAGTGATGATATTAATATAATAACATCTCAATATATCGATTATACTAGAGTTATTATATCATCATGGTTGAAGACTATTTTATGTAATTGTAAGATGAAATAATATAGAAACACATGAATAAAATGAAACATTCCCTTTGGATGATAACCTTTTATTAACATTTTAAGACCTATAAGGAGGACGTTGTGCCAAAAATAATACATAAAGAATGTGGAGATGGATTTTTTGAAGGTATTTTAGAATATCTTGGTTAATCCAAAATGGTTTTTAAGTGTGAAGAAATGATTGAAATAAGTTTCTTTTATAAGAGAGGGGAGAGGAACATTAAGAAATCCTTAAAATAATTAATTAATATAAATGGAATTTCTTATCAAAATGGGTCAAAAGTAATTGTGATATAATATTGTATGAGGATGGATTAAAACATAATCATATAAGGAATATTATAAATGTTTTTAATATTTTTTAATCCTTATATTTTTTTAACCCTTTTAACTCTTAGCATTTTATTAAGTAATTTACACTTTGAGGGTAAATATAATTTTCATTCCATAACAAAAGACCAATAAAATAATTAGTTATGATATTTTAGAATGTATCAAAACTATATGGATGAATCTTGGATTTTTTTAAAAATGTATAACATTTAATAAAATATTTTATATTTTAAAATACCATTAGTGTCAATTTTTGACACTATTAATTTCTTGACATTTTAAACATATCATAAAATCAGGATATTGTGAAACAAACTATTCTAAAATATAAATAACCTGTGAAATGAATCCATAGATTATTTTATGTTATTAATTATATAAAATTATATTTATTAAAATATAATTAATATCATTTATTTGATTCTTCTATTAAGGAAGAAATTATTTAATCATCATTGTACAACCATTTAATTTAATTATTAGTTTTGTAAAAATTATAAATCAATTACCATAATAAAGGTAATACTTTTATGTTTCCAAATAATAATTATAGTCGAAGAAATCACTTATATAACCCCATATTAAAAAATTTATAATTATGAGAGACACAATTATAATACCATTATCTTTACTTAAAATAAAATATTATAAATGAAATAAACACTCCCAAGTTGCTTCCAAAATCCATAATTTTAGCCCAAGTATTTTTTTTTTAAACAATAACATGTCTAATAAAATTAAGAAATTATTTAGTGTTGTTTTTTATATTTATAGGAATATTTTTACCTATAATTATTTTTTTCCCTTAATTATGGAAATAATTTTTTACTAAATTTATTATTCATAGTTTCCAAATATAAAAGGGACCTGTTTACATAATTTTGAAATTATGATTACAAATATGGAATCCATTTTATAAATATTAAAAAAATTAGAGGGAATGAATTAAAAATTAATCAGATTGATGGAATATGAAGACGTGTATTTAAAATAAAAAATTAAAAAATTCACATGATTTTTTATAGTTAATTTCAAATGTGAAATTGATTAAAATTAAAATTATTGGATTAAATGATAAAAATAGATCTAATTATTCATTAAAACTATTCAAAAAAAATTAACATTATTAATAAATTCTAATGAAAAAGTAGTTCCCAAATAAAATGATTCTTTTTATTATTCATAAAAAACAAATATTCTCAGAAAAATACCAAATATTTATCCAATGAAAATTCTTATGTCCTTATTCTGAATAAGAAGTATCTTTTTTAAAATAAAACTTATAAAATTGAAAAAAAAATAGATTGAAAATAGATTTTCCATCAAAAGGGGGTAAATACTACCTTTTTTGGAAAAAACATTTCTTTTATTTGTAAATTTGGATTTGTTGTTATATAATGTCAATAAAAACACATAAGATAAATTTTAAACATTATATTGAATATGTAAAATATATATTTCATTAATATAATCTAAAAAGAGTGATTTTATTATTTATGAAACACATTTGTTCACATTTAAATAGTTTTTCAGAAAAAAAACATTTCATTTTATTTTGAAAATGGTTTTACATTCATTTATTATTTGTTGTTCAACAATTAAATAATTTCATATACATGTGTAAAACATATTTTTATAATTTTGTTAATACTATTCATTATCCTCATCCTAAATTATCAGTTTTAATGGTATATTTTAAATTCTATTTATTTGTTCACATAAGATCAATGTGTCGTATATTGTACACTATTCAGTATTGTGTTTCCTTTTAAAATCATGGGATGATACACACTCCCCCAATATATATTTTTTCCAAAATGTATTTACTCGGGATAGATATATAAGGTTTTACTTTTAAAAATACCTTTATTGAAATCCCACAATGGAATAATGGCCAATAAAATAACTATTTAAAAATAATAAAAGGGATGTGTGATGGTCCCCTGAGATAGAATATGTCACACCCTGACCTCGAATACTCCTTCCTTTTATTTATTTCCCGATGTTGGAAATTTTGGATGAGGTTCGACTTTGGTTTCCAACAAAAGTCTTTGCATTTTTGTGGAATTGGTTTCCTTATAAACCCATTATTGGTTATTGAGAATTTTGTGGGATTAAAGTGGCATGTTGGAGAGTTTATGATGTCGTCGGTGTCTCCATATTGTGTTTCAAGCATTCAGGGATCATTGAGTGAACTTCCATAGTGTTTGGGTGTAATTTGGGGGGTTTGGCCAATTTTTTGGGTTGCACTATTTGATAAGGGCCTCCCAAACCGTGCAACCTAACCATGAAAAGTTTCAGGAGTTTTTCAGTATCCCTCGCACGGTTTGCACACAGTTTGCGGACGGTTTGACAAACCGTGAAGTAAAACCATGCATCCACTTCTGGGATTTATAACTTTTGACGTGGAGCTCCGATTTAGGTTATTCCACCTCAAAAATGAAGACTTCTCTATTGGGAATCGACCAGAGGAGCCTCCACCTCCTTCTTACTTATCCTTGGGGAGATTTTTGGGGAAATACCTCAAGAAATATTGGTGATTCTTCATGTTTCCTTTACCAAATTTTATCTCCTTCTCTTTATCTCTTTGTTCTAGTGTTTTCTTTAGGGTTTTTATTCCATGAAAAAACCCTAATGTCTAGGGTTTATGTTTGGATCGTTTTTATTTGGATCTAGGGTGTGAAAATGGTCCGTGGGGATTATATCTCTCTTCCCTTTAAGTTTAATCGCATCCGAACATGGCTGAGGTAGGCGTTTCCAACATTTTCCTTTTCGAAACACTCCACAAGCACTTGTGTGTTTTCATTTAATTTTTAAATTTCTTTCACACCTCTAATATATCTATGGATTGATGTGAATGACGTCTTCGTGTTAGCATAATTTAATAAAAATAGGGTTTCAATGGGATTTTTTTGAAATACCTAGGTTTATTGCACCTAGGGTTATTGTTTAAAACCTCATTGTTCATAAAAGTTAAATTGGGGGTTTTATGAAATGTTTAGCCTTGATTATGGTGGGATGGTTATTTTTTTGTGTTCTTGATTTGGTGTGTATGGTTTTGTAATAATTTATCTTTTTAAAAGTGTTAAAATGTTGTAAAAAGGGTTTTATGCTTACAATGATATTGTTTTATATTCTTTGAATTATGTGTATGGTTGGATGTGTTTTTAAAGAAAATTATTGGTTTTGGGGAAGTGTTTTTTGGGTTTTCCATGAAATATTAGTTTCCTAAATATTGTTTAAAATGGAATCCCATGTGGGGATATTCCTGTATGTCTTTTGGTGTGTTTGTTTTGGAAAATGTTTAGCATGAATGGTTGTTTTACATTTCACACTTGAATATGGTTTTGTAAATGATTTAGAAATGTTTTGGTAAATGAATTTGGGTGTGTAAACATAAATGCGCATTTGGAATTGTACCTTTAAAGGTGATTTTTTGTGTTAATTTTATAAAAGAATGTGATTCAGAAAATGTGAATGCCATATTGGAAACTTAAGGTGTTTTAAAAGATGGTTTGAATGCTTAAGTGATGTGATAGCCCATTTGGCATGTTTTTAGTGTTTCATGTTTTTCCTAAAATGTGGAAAGGCTTGTTGAGAAAATTCTTGAAGAGGTGGTGTTCCTCATGGTTTTTGAAGTGATTTGTAAATGTTTCTGTTTTCATAATTTCTCAAGAGTGGGTTTGTGATTTAAAAGTGGTGGCTTATGAAATGAGATGCTCGTTGTGGTTAATAAATGGTGTATGTGGTAACATGTGATGTGTGAAATTTGATTAAGAAAAAAAAAAGGGAAGCCTAGGTATCTAGGTGGGCGGACTCGTACTAGTATTCTAGTGATCCTATGGGGTTTGACCCCTGTTTCATGTAGAAAGTATGAAGATGACAACACTAAATAAACTATGAAGCTGATGTTTGGGACCACTAGGTTATGGGTATGTTCCCTACTAGTGGATCGTGCATGAGAAATGATATTGTTACGATTACTTTTCACTGAGATATGAGGTACATGTGGCTCACCACTAGCTAGTGCCTAGGGGAGTTCCCATGACTAGTGCTCAATGATTATATTGCACCCCCCGTCGGCATACGGTAGGTAGGGTTAGTAATTTTAAAATTCATTGCTTTGTCTTTAATGTGGAGTTATTTGAAATTTTTTTCTATTTAAATTTGTTCCATTGAAAATTGTTACTAGTATTTTTTGGATTGGGTTTTGTTATAAAATGATATTTTTCTTGAAAAAGGGATGGTATCATGTGTTGGCCTTTAAAATGGTAAAGTTGGGTCTATTTAATAAAAGGTGAAAAATCTATTTTTATAATTTTATTTCAAACTAGTGTTAATGGACTGTGTTGGTAAATGAAACACGTGGAACCAATGTTGATTACGTACTGAGTTGTTAGCTCACACCCTACCTATACCACTCAGTGTCGGTAGACCCGAGCTGTTTTGCAGGTTCCGGTTTTGATCAGGTTTTTCTGGTTCAAGTTATCTCATGGAGTAGGGTGGTCTTGTGGTTGGAGGTGACCAGAAGGTAACATAGATATCATTTTAGTAGTTGGTTGTTTTATTTTATTGTAGCTCCTAGTTCTTTCAATGTTAGTTTTAATTATTTGTATTCGTATTGGACGATATTTTTATTTTATTGAGATTCAGTTTTGGTTAGCTCTGCGCCATTTTCAATGTTGTATTTTTTTTATCCTATTATTTTTTGGCTAAATCGTTCCCTCTTGTTTTATTTTGATGCCCGACACTTGTTTCCAACCCGTGGGGATTGGGAACTCCCTTCAGGCCATGTCACGGACCAGGTCGGGTGTCGGGTCAGATGGCATCCTAGCTTGGTTCATGACAGAACATACTATGTTTCCGTGTAGGTAAACACATGAATTGAATACAAAACAAACCATCATTGTAGAGACCTGGTTTTTGGCCTATTACGACTTTGACATATTTTAAAGAATACTTCCACAATTGGGCACTGAGAAGGTGTGAAATTCTGAGGTCCATTGTGCCCGAAATTCATTTTATAAAAATTTAAGTGCTTTTATATTACGCACATGTGGTTAAATAATGAAAATGGGATACCTCTTATATGTTTGATTGGATCAGAAATCTGATACCACAGTTACGTCAGGAACCTGATGTTTCCCCTAGGTGTGACATAAAATAAGTCGACGTTGGATGTTGGGACCCCTCGCTCGTTGGAGGTGTGTTAAATGGATAAATTAAATATATAATTTATTAATTTAATAGTACAAACCCTAATATATCTTGGAAGAGGGCTTAAAATATAAATATGAGACCACCGATGAGCTCAGAACGTAGGCATTACCCTAAGCAGGGTATAACCTTTGCCAGCGTCGAGTGTCTGGCTTATGTGCCATAGTGAGAAAATATTTAAATAATTAAATGACTATTTATTTAATTATTTGACTAAAAAATATTTTAACCTAATAATAGGTAATATGTATTTGTATTTAAGGTGTTTCCCACATAATCCCTACAATTCTCACGTGAAAACATAAATCATCTCTAAACGAACTCATCCCTGATGAAGAATGATGAAAGAAGAACCCCTTGCTCAAGGTGGATTGAATGAAAACGAACAAAACAGATCATACTCCTCTTTTAGCGAGCTCATTCTTAATTGAATGAAGATTCATGTTTCTTGTAGGAATTTTCTCTGTGTATTTCTTATCCCAATTTAATTTCCATGACAAACATGAATTAAATTTGTTTGAATGATTTAATTTGCAGATCAAAAAAAATTGGTTGAACAAAATATATTCTCGTTTATCTTGAATTTGTATTTATTGAAGTATGATAAATATCTATTTTTTAATTCCTATTGTACTTTATTCTCAATGACGATGTAGAAAAAAACATGTCAATCAAACCGCACATAGACCATGGTATTTTATATTTCATTCTTCGTGCATTATTCACGCGTTCTTCATCACCAAATAATTAAACATTGTAAAAAATAAATGTTTCATTGAGCAAGGCATACAGACCTGATGATCTGGACTTGAGGATTGTAGATCTGCAATTATCAAAATTTTGGGCTTAGAATGAAGATGCAGCAGCCCGTGGAAGGGGAAACGTGGTGGTGTGATTTATGGTGTGTGTTCAGGGCATGGTGCTGGGTGAGGTAGATCGTGTGATGTTCTGTAGCAGTCGAGTAGAGGCAGCGAGGACAAGGGGCTAGGTTAGTGCGAGTTAGGTGAGGTGCCCAGCAGCTGAATGGGTGACTGGCCTAGTGGTGTGCGGTTGAGGCAGGGCAGGATGAGGCGGTATAGGAAGCAAGACAGTAGAGGTCCAACAATCATTAGCGGAGGCCGAGCGGTTCGGCTGATGCGAGCAGGGTGATGTGGCCAACAGTAGAATGGGTGACCAACATCGCGTTGCGTGGTTCAGGAGAGCGAGATCAAATTGGCATATTCAGTGGATGAAACACTAGGGTTTTTAGGTTGAATAGGTGGAATTTGAGGATGAGAAAAGTCATGAAGGGGTTAGATTGGAGAGAGAAGAAGTTTTTTTTAAATATATAAATAAAAAAGAAAGAATAAATAAAATAGGATTGGGGAGTGATGTATGCGCGTGGAGAAAAATTGGAAAAGGGGTGTGACTTGTGCGTGGAATGTGATAATTGACATAAATGAATTGTAAATAATAATAATAATAATATAATAATGATATTATTATTTTTGGTTGTAAAACCATAATTTGTATGTAACTTATCTGTGCAACATCGGTTTCAATAATCGTCAGCAGCAGTGTGACCCTAACATTGAGTCAGACATTATGAGTCCAATATTTGATGTCTTTTTTGGGTTTTCAGATCAGGTATTTGAATCATTTGGGAAATAATAGATTTAATAATATTATTAAATCTTTGACCCACCATAACTCCTGCGTGCAATGTATGATGGCCTTGCCATCAGTGGCGACGTGATCCAGCCATTAAGATGGTCGATTCAAGTCCAATGTGGAATATTAAATTCTGGTTTGTAGCTCGGGTCCATGAAAGACCCAATAATAATTACAATAATAATAATAATACAGGATCTTTTATATGAAATATCTCCCTCATATGATGTCGTAATGATGAACCGTTAGCGGTGTTGTGATCCTTGGAGCGAGACAGTCCTTTTGAGACACTCCATGTGACTTTCAGATAATTTTGGAGTTTTTCTGGGTTGGATCGTACCAGAATCCAATAGAGCCCTCGACCCAAAAATGAATATAGATTACAGATAGGGTTTCCGGTTGACGAGCCATCTATTGAATTAGAACCCTAATGACATGAAAGATCATTGGGTTACTTCTCTTTCCGACTTAGTATATGGTTAAATACAACCAATGCCTTGAGGAGTGGTTCTCCCAAAATCATGTTTTCTATGAGTGGGAATCCAGTAGATGGATGTGAGATAAAGAGGAAGAGTGACCAATACGGGTCATCCCCAGGGACCAATACAGGTTAGCACCACTGACCAATATGGGTCATCACCAACCACCAATATGGGTCAGCAGCAACAACCAACACATGTCAGCACTAGCGACTAATAAGTGTCACCACCAGTGACCAATACATGTCAGCACCAATGACCAATAGAGGTCACCACCAGCGACCACTACAGGTCAGCAGCAGCGGCCAATACATGTCATCACCAACGACTAATACGAGTCAGTACCAGCGACCAATACAAGTCAGCACCTATAACCAATACTTTTCAACACCAGTGACTAATATGGGTGATCACCAGATACCAATACCGGTCACCACGAGTGACCAGTTTGGGTCAGCATCTAGCAACCAATATAGGTAAGTATATAATGACATGTATGAGTCAGTAGTAGAGTTACTGTAGATAGGATGATTGGGCTTTATGACTAGTCATCCATATCCGAACAACCTGGATGTTATAATTTTAGATTGAGATATCTCTTTTTCATTGTGCTTCATGATTTAGATCATGCTTGTGATATTACATGACAAGGTAAAAGATAGTTCTCCCTCGACGGACAAAGGTGCGGGAAAAAATATACTAGAGAGGCTAAGACATCATGGGTAACAATGGAGCAGTGTTCCCACAACTGAACACATTGTCGATGTGGGGACCTCTTAAATTTCTTTTCCTTGGTCTTTCCTCGAGCGCAAGACAATGTCAGCGAGACCACTAGCGCCAGAAACAAGAGGCAGTTCTAGCAGAAAGTTCCCTATGGAGAAAATCATCTTGGACGTACCATTAACAATGGTTGAGTTGTACATAATGGAGTATATCTCTCAGACAAGTTCCATATGGGGATGGCCAGCTCATTGAGCGTGTACTCATGATCCTTGAGTTACGCTTTGTTCCTTCTATGGAAATCATGGTAATGGCTTGAGTTCGGAGCCTTATGTTTCTTATTGGATGAGACAAGTATATCTAGATGCCATGGGTATATGTATGGGCATATACTTGTGTGAGATGTGAGATAGAGATACCCTTACTCTTTTATTTATGTTTCTTTGAGTGATCATATCTACTATTATGTGGAGATGTACTCTTTCTTTTCACTATTGTTGTACCTTGTTCTCCCTTACTTATCATCTCTTCAGTACCTCTCTAGTTTCTCCCTCGAGCCTTCTAGGCATCCTACTCAGTATTCTTATACTCACTCATGCTTGGGATTTTCCCACATTTGGTATGCCCTTGCAGACGATAGACAGGTTAATCGTGATATCAGAGGAGCTTTGGGATACTAGCTGCTTGGACCTCGTGCGGTGGTCATTTCTTGGGATTCAAGAGTGGCACTCTTCTAGATCTTTTACTTTTTCACATGTTCTTGGGTTTTGGTACTATTATATTTGGGCGTGTTTTTTCCCCTTTCCCTTTTAGCTTTACCTTTCTTGAATTGGTACTATTTAGTGGTCGATTCATTTATGTTGGTTCCATTTTTAGTTTAGTGTGGCACCTTGCTTTCTATTCCTTTGCATTTTTGCATTGATTTGGTTGTGTGTGTGTACAGGTTCTTAGGAAAAGGCTTGTCCATGTTTTTTGTGCCTTCGACGCTAGTCGCCAACCACCTGGCCTTTTGAGGTGGGCTTGGGGTAGTTGCAGCTCCAGCCCCAGTACAGGTCAGGTCATGACAAAGTGGTATCAAAGGAAAGTTAGACCCTTTGGACGTTTCCCTAAAACGGGTTTGGTTGGGTTTTGGGAAATAGTGTCAAAGTGTCTCGAGAGCGGCTCTCGGGTCAGGGAGTCTAGTGAGGTATGAGTGGCCAACATATCCATTCAATAGGACCCTGATTACCCACTTGATGATTCGCCACCATGAGACACCTGTATCAAGGAAAAATGGTACATGAATCATATAGGATTGAGTCTTTGACTATCCTTCTCAAGTCATCTTTCCATCATTGATGATATATAGACCGACTCATCCAATCGTTGTACTCCTTGATAACTTTCACGATGTATCTGCGATGATAGCCAGATAGGATACTAGATTCAGTTCATAGAGACGATCCCATGAGCGAAGAGGCCTCATTTTAGGACGCATCATTTGAGAACCTTTATCCAGGTGGCCAGGTAGCAGCACCCCCACCTATTGGGAAAAAGACAACCCAAATAGAGAGGGTTGAGGACGTGCATAGTTTGGGCGCACTTCAGAATTTCCATCGTCGAAGACATATTAGGTACCACGGTGAACCAAACCCACATAAAGCAAAGGATTGGTTAGAGTCGGTGGTCTGACTCTTTTGGCTTTCTTGGACACATGTAGATAAGATGGTGGTTTTTCCAGCCGACCTTTTCCCTAGGGAAGCTGGATGTGCGTGGAGATTTGTTACTCAAATCAACTATGAGTTGGCACTATCATGGGATGACTTCCTACAACTATTTCATGAGGAGTTCTACCCCTTCTACTTGTGCTCTGTTCAACTTTAGGAGCTCCTCCGGTAACAGAATGGAGGGATGATGGTGACTGAGTATGCGATAGGATTATAGACCTTGTGCACTACTCCCTATTCAAGATATATAATGGTATTTTATAATAACAGACTTTCGAGAGGGGACTATATAGAGAGGTATATGCTATCATAGTTCCCCTGAGTATCCCCACCTATGACGAGGTGTGGGAGTAATAACTGGTGTTAGAAATCTTCCGGCCACACCATACACCTGGTTGTGGTAGTGAGCGCAATAGAGGTGAGACGTATTTTGCAGGTAGCATATGCCAGATGAAGAGATCTCAACGTTGTATATCATTTCATGATCAGTATCAGGAACGTGGTCATATGGGACATAGACAACACAAAAAAACGTGGGGGGAGAATCCCTCTGATTTATGCACTCAAGGTGTGGTTGTGTAGTATATGCCCTCAGCGGGAAGTGCGGGAAGTAATAGACTCACCTAGTGTGGGAAGTTTTAGAGCAATTAACGTCCCTGCATCTGAACCTAGAGGAACAGGAGGGTACAACCATTCATCTGTTGATAATGTTGACTCCTTCACTTCTCGAGTGTGTAAGAGAGTCTCGGTTGTGATTCATAGAATGTGAAATCCTATGTGACCATATATCCTTAGGTGTTTCACCATATGGATATTTGTGAAGGAGGGAATTATGAGACCCTGTTCCCGTGACAAACAATGATTATAATGGTGTCATGGGATATAGAAGATCATCCAAGGAAGAAAACTTTCCCTCGAGCTCTATCATGTCATTCGAGACTATGCTAGGAGATGGAGAGGTTGCATATAACCTTGTCTTATCCCAAGTAGTTTGATTAGGTACACAACGTCTTACACATGTTGCAACTGAGAATATATGTCTGTGTTTGTACACACGTCATCAACTAAAGAAAGCATTATGAGGGTGGAACACCCCTTTAGTCCCCGCCTTATGGAACCATAGGAACACACAAGTTTCCCTAGGAGAGGAAGATCTATGTGCGGGCATAGTATCCCAAGTGGTTTCCCTGGTTTTGCTTTTTGAGGAAGAAAATCGTAAAGGATAGAATAATTTAGAGGCAAAGTTTTTTGCCTAATATGTCTTTGAAATATTTCTAAGAATATTTCCACAGCTGGGCGCTGAGACGACGTGCAATTCCATGGCCCGGTGTGTCCGGAATTAATTTTAAAAAAATGTTAAGTGTTTTTATATTACGCACACACGATTAACTAAAGAAAAAGTGGTATCTTTTAATTAGTTGATCATATCAGAAATATGAGACCATAGCTGGGTTCGGAACAATGTGTTTCCTATAGGCGCAACATAAAACAAGTCAACATGGGATATTCATACCCCTTGCTCGTCGGTGGTGTGTTAAATGGATAAATTAAATTAGTAATTTATTAATTCAATATCTAAAACCCAAATACCTCTCGGATAAGAGCTCAGATTAGAAATATGAAACCACCGATGAGCCCGGAACATAGGATTTACCCTAGGCCAGGTATAACCTTTGTCGACATCGAGTTTTCGATTTATGCACCATTATGGATAAATAATTAAATAATTAAATGATTATTTTTCTATTTATTTAATTAAAAACTTTTTGAACCTAATAAGATGTTATAAATATGAGGCTTTAAGGGTGTGGCCTCATAATCTCTACTATTATCAACCAAAAACAGAAATATTCTCTTGAAGAACTTATCTTTGATGAATAACGATGAAATAAGAACCCTTGGTTTCAGGTGGATTGAATGACAATGAACACAATGGATCTTACCCCTCCTTGAGAAAGCACATTTTTTAATGGAAGAATATTTAGGATTTAGGTTGGACTATACTTTTTGGATTTATTATACCGATTGAATTTCCATGAAAAATGTGAAATAAATTTGGTTGATTGATTTAATTTGTGGTTCAAACAAAAAAAATTGGTTAAAGAAATTCTTTTCTAATTTATCTTTCATTTGGAATTATTAAATTATGATAAATATTTATTTTCTAATTCCTCTTTTTCTTTATTCTCAATGATTATATGTCCAAACAAACATGACCATCGATTTTCAAATAGACCATGATCTTTTATATTTCATTATTTGCGCATCATTCACGCATTCTACGTCACTAAATAATTAAGAACATTACAAACTAAATCATTCATAGAGAACAACATACGTCCATAGATATCTCTCCCTGAGGATCACAGATATGCAATCGTCAAAAATTTTGGGCTTAGAATGATGATGTAGTGGCCCACATAAGGGGTGATGTGGCCGTATGATTTCTAACGTGTGTTCAGGGTGAAGCTCCGGGAAAGGTAGACTGTGATAAATGCAACAACAGTCAAGAAGAGGTAGCAAGGATAGTGGGTTTAGCTTGTGTGAGTTTGGTGAGGTGACCAATGGTAGAGCAGGTAACAGGCATGGTGTTGCGTGGTTCATGCAGGGCATTCCGACATGGAACAAGCAGCCAGGCCGGTTGATGTGCGACAATAATCAGTGGGGGCAGAGCAGTTTGGCTAGTGCGAGCATGGTGAGGTGGTTGGTAGTTGAAAAGGTGACCAACGTAGAGGTTCATGGTTCAGGCGAGTGAGGCCGAAGGTGGTGGATCTAGAGGATGCGGCTCTAGGGTTTGTAGGTAGAAGAGGCGTGAATTTTAGGAGGAGAAAAATTGTGAAGGAGTTAGATTGGAGAGAGAATAAGTTTTTGAAAATAAATAAATGAAAAAGAAAGAATAAATAAAATAGGATTGGGGATTAATACATGCATGTGGAGAAAAATAGGAAAATGGGGTGACTTGTGTGTGTAATGTGAGAATTGGTGTAAATGATTTGAAAATAATAATAATAATAACATAATAATGATATTAATATTTTTCATTTTAAAACCATTATTTGTCCGTAACATCTCCGTGCGACCATGGTTTCAAGAACCGTCAGTGGTGGTGGGACCCTAACATCAAGACAAGCATTATGAGTCCAATATTGGATGTCTTTCTCAGGTTTTCGGATCAGGTACCTGAAGCGCTTGAGAAATAATAGATTTAATGTTATTATTAAATCTTAGACCATCCATAACTCATACGTGTGACATCCAATTAACTTGTCATCAGTGGTGACATGATCCTCTCATTAAGATGGTCATTTTAAGTCCAATATTGAATAATAAATTATGCTTTGTGGTTCAGGTCCATAAATCACCAAATAATAATAATAATAATAATACGGGATCTTGTATCCAACATATATCCCTAATACAATGTTGAAATAGCGAGCTGTATACGACATTGGGATCCTTGGAGTGAGATAGTCCTTTTGAGATATTCCATTAGACATTTAGAGAAAGTTGGAGTTTGGTCAGGATGGATCATACCTGAATCCAACCAAGACCTCAACACTAAAATGCATATAACTTACAGATCAGGTGTCTGGTTGACACTCCTTCTATTTTTTTGGAACCCTTATGACATGAAAAATAATTGGGTTACTTCATTGTGGGGCTTCATACTGGTTGAAATACAACTGGTGGATTGAGGAGAGGTTCTTAAAAAATCAAGCATGCTATGAGTGGGAATCCAGTGGCTGACTGTGACATAAAGAAGAAGAGAAACCAATACAGGTGAACACCAAAGACCAATATGGGTCAGCACCAGTGACCAATACAGGGCTGCACCAATGACCAATACGGGTCACCACCAGCGACCAATAGAGGTCAACATGAGTGACCAATACCGATCAGCACTAGCAACCAATACGGGTCACCACCAGTGACCAATATGGGTCAGCACTAGCGACCAATACCTGTCAGCACCTGTGACCAATATGGGTCATCATCTAGTAACCAATACTGGTAAGCATACAGTGACCTATACGGGTTATCAGTAGAGTTACTATAGATAGGATTATATTGCTTTACAACTAGTCATCCATATCCTAGTAACCTGGAATTTATACCATTAGAGTGATTTGTCTCTTTTGCTTTTTGTTTTATGATTTAGATAATGATTGTGATATTACATACCAAGGTAGAAGATTGTGATCCCTAGATGAACTGCGTTTTGAGAATATTCTTACTGGTGTAGCTAAGACATCATGGGTTAGACTGGACCAGTGTTCCCCTAACTGAATGCAGTGTTGAGGAGTAGACCTTTTCATCTACATTCCCTTGGTCTTTCCTCGAGTACTGGACCGTGTGAGCAAGACCACCAGTGTCAGGCACTAGTGGAATTTAAAGCATAATGTTCTTCATTGAGCACGTCATCTAAAATGTACAATTTGGAATGGTTTATTTTTATCGGATGGAGTAAATCTCTCAGATGGGTGCCATCAGGGATGGCCAACTCATGGAGTGTGTACTCTTGATCCTTGAGTTATGCTTTGAGCCTTCTTTGTAAATCCTGGTAATGGCTTGAGGTTAGAGCCTTATGTTTCTTTGTGGTTGAGAAGAGTATATCTAGATGCCCTAGGTATATGTATGGGTATATACTAGTTTTGATTTGTGAGATGGAGATCCCATTACTCTATCATTTGGGATTCTTTGAGCGAGCATATCTACTATTGGGTAGAGATATACTTTTTCTATTCACTCTTGGTGTACCATGTTCTCCCATACTTATCCCCTCTTAAAATACTCTCTAGCTACTCCCTCAAGTCTCCAAGGCATCCTACTGAGTATTATTATACTCACCCCTTCCTAGGCCTTGCTTGTATTTTGTGTGCCCTTATAGACGACAGATAGTTTGATCATAATATCAAAGGATCTTAGGGATATAGGGTTCTTGGACCGCGTGCGGTTATCATATCTTGGGATTCAAGAGTGGTAATATTACATCTATTTTATGTTTCACCTATTTCTAGGTTGGGTTTGTTTTCTAAGTGGTTGTGTTTTCCCCTTTCCCTTTTATCTTTACTTTTCTTATACTGGTACTATTCAGTGGTCGAAGAATTTATGTTGTTCCATTTTTATTGTAGTGTGGCACCTTTATTTCTTTTCCTATGCACTTTTTATTTGAGTTAGATGAATTTGTGTATATAGGTTATTAAGAAAATTCCTCATAGAGTTTTTTGTGCCTTCGACGCTAGTTTCTAGAACCTGGCCTATGTAGGCGGTCTTGGGGTAGTTGCGGCTCAAGCCCCGGTGTGGTTCGGGTCGGGACAATAATGTTTTGATGGAGAGGGATATAAAACATGGTTTGAACAATGTCAACCATCACAAAACCATAAATCTCTGATTGATTAAAATTTTATTGATTCCTTATTAAGAAAAGTAAATAAATAACATTTTTGTTTCAGGATCATTTTTTGAGTTGTGGAATTAATTTACATACTAGACTGAGAACATAAAGAAAAAAACATAATTGGAAAGTATAGTTTAATACATTAGTAAATCTCCACCATAATGTTATCTTGTTCACTATACAATTACTTTTAATGATAATTTTTTCACGCCTAAAGTAGTAGAATCAACTTTTGGATAATCATATAATCCACAAAATATTAACTACATATTTCCCATATATTTATACATTAAAGAAACCAAATGGATATTTTATGACAATATAATTCCACAAAATGGATAAAACATAATATGATGAGAACTAATTTATTCTCCAAAATTCAACAGTGTTACCCACAGTTCAACATAAATCATTCAAAAAATAACTATATCTAAAATACAAAAAAATATTATAACCAATATTAAAACCCAAAAAATTAGATGTTTTGTATAACAAAATATTCCAATATAAATTTTAATAATTATCTATAAATAACATCAATTACTCTAAATGTATCAAACCAAATGCAATTTTCTTATTCACATATTCTCTATGATAGTTTAATTATTTAAATAAATAACATGAATCACCAAAATCACACAATATGAAAATATATTTTTAAAAAATATAACTTTTATTTTATTACTAAAATAAAATATCATAGTAATATATTCACCATGATCATACATGGTTCCCAAAATAGTGTACGTGTTTTGAAATAACATTTATTATTTAAATAATAAATAATTTCTTAATCCCAAGGTTATCTATTTAATAAAACACGAGTTCCCAAAATAAACATATTCTTTACCTATAAAATAATTTGAATTAAAATAAAAATTTATACTAATCCTAGACCTCATGTTGGTTTGTGGTTGGTAATGCACGAATTTCTCCCTTCGGTTGTGGGTTTGATTCTCACAGCCTTACCAAACATGATGTGTTGTCACCCATCCTATGGGTTGTCATTTTTCAATAACTATTTAACTCCAAAAATATGATAAATACATAAAAATGACCATGAAATGTTTCAACCTCAATTTTTATCTTATACCTTTCATTTTTCATCCAAAAAATTAACAACCCATAATTACCTCCAAGGTGAATGTCTACAAAAATACCATTATTCACCTTAAAATTTCATAACATAAAGCTTCAAAAATGATTGTAAGACATTAAACATACTATAATAACTAAAATTAAAAAATCTTGATGATATACCTTAATATTTAGAGACTATAATAATCTCCAAATTTTTCAAAATAATACTCTAATATAATCTATAAAGACCCGACCTTAAACATAACTTATTATAATTTCCTTGAACTAGAATTCAAATTTGAAGATCTTTTCATTTTAGAGTTTTTAGAGAATTTGAAAAAACTCATACAAAGATAACTATTAAATTATAAGTGTACTCTAATTTTCAATATCAACATTCCCCCTGGTGGGAATCCCTTAAAAAAAGACTTCATTTTGAGATGAATATTTAGTTCGTTCAATATGAAATCTTTTTTTCCTTTACAAAAATATGGACATATGAAATACACTAAAAAACATAGTATAAACCTAATAAGATCATAGTGTAATATAAAAATAAGGTAACTATTAGTCTAGTGAAAACACATAAAACATTTCCAAAAAAACATAATATTAACTTGGAATAAAGGAACATCATTTCAAAATGATCAATATATTACCTTGGGAAAATAAAAGGTTTTCATAAAAACACAAAAGAATA
The DNA here is from genome assembly GCA_963277665.1 of Viscum album. Lineage (NCBI taxonomy): Eukaryota > Viridiplantae > Streptophyta > Magnoliopsida > Santalales > Viscaceae > Viscum > Viscum album. The sequence goes on from OY728120.1 coordinate 1,798,251,004, forward strand.
CATTTATTTTATAAGTAGGTAACATGGGATATAACTATAATAATAATGGAATAACCATATGTATGACTTCCATACAGGTCAATCCAAATAATGGAATAGCCATATAGTATACTTCCATACATTTCACTCTTACTAATGGAATAGCTATAGAATCGACCTCCATACCCAATGCATTAAAGATTATAACGTTACCACCATTCCTTAGTTTCCACATAACCACCATTAAAATGTCCATTTATCATTATATAATCATAACACATAAACTCATTCAATTTTCAATATGTCACTTATAAAATTTCATTTTCACACATATGAAAACATTTCAAGTTACTAAAATAATCCATCCATCTTCAAAACCAATTTCAAACATTTAAAAACATATTTTGATTCAAAGTGTCCAATACCACATGAGAAATTTCTTTGAAATTCCAAAATTAAAATTTTAAAACATTTATGTCCATATAAATAAATTGATTTTTTTTTAAAACATGGACATGAAATATATGGTTTTAGAAGATTAAATCTTTTAAAATATTAAAATATTGTTTTAGTTAAAGAGTCTCTTACATTGAGTCTGAATCGTCACATATATTCATTACTTTGTTGAATAATAAAATTAGTTTAATTATTTAATTTATTAATAAAAAATTCATATTTATTATTCATTACATATCAATTATTATCAGGATATAAAAATTACGTAATTATTTATGTTCACATCGGACAGTTTGACGATATTCGCTACATGAGTCTCAAATGACATTAGTAAGTTGAATACAATCAAATAGGTTATTTTTACATCATATAAAAAATAATATAAATGAAATAATAATATCTTTTATAAATAAATTATAGTTTTAAATCAATATATTATATATTTATATGAAAAATGATCTATGTTAAAATCATGGAGATGGTATGTCGTCTGTTCACATGAGTAACGTTCCCATTTTTCATTGATCATTATGAAAAGAAGTTAATTATTATTTTATATTTCCATTTTTATAATAATATAATAAATATTATATTATTAATTAAAATATGCATATTTATATATTATAGTGATTTGATGAATAAAAATGAGTCTTATTGCTTCGTGGAGGGGATAATTCACACGTATGCATGAACAACGTTATCATATTAATATGAATAGAAGTTAAGAGTGTAATTGAAATATTATTATATTATAATGATAATTATGCCATGAATTTAATATAAATACATTAATTTCATTATTATAACATGTCTTGAGATTCTGTAATAGAAAATAAATTATATCGGATCAAGGAGGTGATAGTTTACATGTACGCACAAACGATTAGTTATTTTTTTATTTTATGGAAGTGGAGAAAGATTTAGGAGAAAATGTTAACTTAATAACATATAATTATATTTAGGACACTATATTTATTATACAATCATGGTTCAAGAAGTTTTTAAGGATGTGGAGGAAGAAATAAAATAAAAACACTTGATCAAAACGATACATTTCATTTGGACTATCACATTTTATTTAACACCTTAACAACCCTAAAGAGGATGTTTTTACTAAATTAAGGCCTCAAGAAAGTGGGGAGGTATATTAAGAAGGTATATTTTCAAAGAATATCTGAAACATTTTTTTATGTGTGATGAAGTGATTGGAAGCGATTCCCATTTATAAGAGAGGGGAGGGGAACTCTAGAATTATTCAAAATATTAAATTAATATAAATTATTTTTCTATTTAAAATGGTGAAAAAGTGATTTATTTATTATAAAGGACGTGTATGGGTTGAAATATTATCATCTCATAAAAATTATATATATATTTAACATATTTTATTAATCATTATATTTTTCAAACCCTTTAATCACTTACAGTTTTATTATGAAATTTACAATTTTAGGGTCAAAATAATTACCCTAAAAAGTTAAAAAGAAAAATAAAAGACTCATTTATAAATTTTTTTAAAATTTCCAAAAATTATGAAGAAATATTTAAATTTTATAAATTTTATATCATTTAATGAAATAATTTATATTTTAAAATAGCAATATTGTCAATTTTGACACTATTTATTTCAACACTTATTAAAAGTATCATAATATCATTATATAGTAAACATAATATTTGTAAACATCAATAATATGACAAATTCATCAATAAGATTATTTTATGAGAAAAATTATATAAAAGTATTTTTATTATAGTTTTTTAATATCACATATTTAATTCTTCCATCAATGATTCAACTACTTCATCATTGTTCTGTCATAGTTTAATTTATCTATTGATTTACTAAAAAAATTTAATTATTTACCATAATGTAGGTAATAATTTTATATTTTTAAATTATATGTATAGTAGTACATATCACTTATATGAACCCCTATTAAAATTTATATAGTTATGGGATACATGATTATGAAAACTTTGTCCTTATATTATATAAAATATTATAAATGTCATAAAAAATCCAAGAGGCTTAGAAAAACCATAATTTTTTACCATGGATTTTACTGGTCAATATTAAATGATCCAATTAAAATAGGAAACGTTTTAAGGTAGGTTCTAAAATTTTATAATATTATTTTTACCTTTAATTACCCGATTTATACTTAATTGTGGTAATAAATTTATTTTCTAAACAAAATATTCATAATTTAAAAAAATAACAGGGAATGGTGTAAATAACATGGACCATATAATTCCAAATATGGTATCCATTTTTTTAAATTCAAAACACATAATTTCTATAAATGTTTTAAATATTAATCTCGTTGACGGAATGAGAAAATAATTTATTAAAGTAAAACATTCAAAAGTTCACACGGTTTTTATATCCAATTTCAATGTAAAATTGATTTAAATAACCAATAATAGATTAAATAATAAAAAATATATAATTATAATTATAAACTATTCTGTACTATTATTTAACACAATAAATAAAATTGATGAAAACCCAATTTTAAATAAAAATGCATTATTTATTCACTATTCTTAAAAAAATAATGTTAACAATAAAAAATTATACGATGTAAAATTTGATACCTTTATTTAAAATAATATATTTGGTTTTAAATATAACTTATAAAATTGTCAAAAAAAATATATTTAATATAGGTGCTCTATCAGATGATGGTAAAACTGTCTTTTTTTAAAAATACTTCTTTAATTTTAATATTGGATTTGATCTTATAACTTGCCCAAAAAACACTAGAAATGAATGTTAAAAATTATATGGAATATATTACATATATATATCATTAATATAATCCAACAAGAGCGACTTTACTATTTATTAAACAAACTTGTTCATATTTAAATAGATTTTCTGAAAAACATTTCCTTTTATTTTAAAAATGGTTTTACATTCATTTAAAATTAATTATTCATCCAAAAATTAATTATATATACATGTGTAAACCATAATTTCATAATTTAGATTATATTGTTCATTATCATCATTATAATGGCTAGGTTTTAATGGTAACATTTAAATATTATTTACTTGTTTTCTTAAGCTTAAGGTGGCATATAATGTATACTATTTGGCATCGTGTTTCCTTAAAAAAGGATTATACACAAAGAGGCCTAACACCAAGAATATACTTGAAATAAAATGGAAGAGGAAAGGATCCATTAATTAGTCTCACTTATTTCTTAGGTAAAGGTCATAACGAGAGAAGATAAATAATTCCACTAAAAAAGAAGATAAATAGGATTGAAAAGGGTTATTAATAAATATATAGAAACATTAACTATAGATACTGAAAAGGAAAAATATAAATAAGTTTTCTGAATGGAATTTAAGAGAGGTAGATATCATACCATGAGATGGATCTTCTAAAACAAAGATAGGATATTCTTAAGAGTATGTGAAAACATTGGGAGTCCTTCAGATAGTCTGAGGGATAGTAATTTCTTTATAAATAGGTATTTAGTGAAGTAGAGTTAGAGGATCGGGGAGTATTTGTACCAAAATCGAGTATAATTCATTATAATTGTATAAACATAGGTTTTTATAGTAATGTGATAAAATAATAAATATAAAAAACCTTCTCATGTTTGTTGAACATTGTTTCTAAAAAATAGTAATGGTTTTCTATATTTTATAGGGAAAGGAACCGGACATGTTAAAATAATACTATTGGTGTCGTGGAAGTGATTCGTGAACATAATGAATTGATTTTAAAACCATAAAATATAATATATGTTTTCGAGGATTTGTTAACTCATTTCAAAATTAATTAAATAGTGTAAAAACTCATTATTTTAATTCTGAAACTACATTTTAAACAAGGAAGCACTATATTTCTACTATTATCTATGTTTTTGCCAATATAATGTATGAATTATGAATAAATATTTATACACTATATAATTTTAACCCAAAAAATAACCTCTCTAAAAAATTTATAAAAAATTGGGAATAGGATAATTTTGGAAAATTGATATAAAAAATAATATTTATTTTATCGAAATAAATTCCAAAATATTATAATTTTAAATTATAAACAATTATTGTTTTTACAATACATACAACATTATAAACCTTATAAAAAATATGTTTGACTTCAATAAATTATTTTATAAATTATATTTACATAGGTATGATTTAATAATATTTTTTAAAAAATAAATTATATTTAAAAGTTTATTGAAATTATAAAAAAAATTATATATTTAGAAAATTTAAATATTTATTTACTCATATAAATGTATTATTTTTTATCAAACACATTAATTATTGATTTATAAAAGAATAAGATATCACAAAAAATAAAATATAAAAGTAACTTTTATAAGTTTCATGATTCATAAAACCTTATTACAATAAAATATACCATAATGGTAATGTATCTGAGGTATGTTCTTTCATGGGGTGGTTCAGTTAATATTATTTTTTTCTTCTTTGTCACACCCCAGAACTCTGTTTTCATTAATTTATTTATTTTTTAATTTTTTTAGATTTTTGATATTTTCTTTTGAGGTTTGGGTTGTGGTGAAAGTGAGTTTTTATTTAAGGTTTTAGAGTTTTAAGGGGGGTTTTGGCATTATTCATGGTTATTCTGAAAATTAAGTGGAAAAAATAGAATGGTGGGAATTTTGTGTCACCGCTAGTTTCACTTCTTTATAGGGTGTGTTTCTAGATTATTTATCCCCTTTAGTTAGTGTAATATTGGGGGGAGAAGGGTGAAGTTTGTGGAATTTTTCATAGTCAAATAGTTAAGGAAAAAATATAGTATAACCATTAACAGTAAGTGTATATATGTAAAATTGTCAAAAACATAGTTAAACTAACTATAATACCTATGTGTGCAGTCTGTGAAACTCTTGAATGTTGGGAATCGTACGGTTTGTACACAATTTATTTAATGGTGTGATGTAATTGTGAATACCAACCAAGGAGGGGTGATTATTTCTCTTCTTATTATTTATATTTGGGGTATTTTCCCATGGTACCCCAACATGATTTCCCCTAAAAATATCACCTTCAATAAGTATATTCATCTCCAACGCTCTAACAAGGTGACATCATGGTGGTTTCTTGGTGACTCTTTACCCAATTCAAAATTTTTGGTCTTCTGTATCTTTCCTCCTTGGTTATCATCCATTTTCCTCTCATTGTATAACCATGGTGGACATGTTTGGATGATAATACTACCTAGGGTAGTGTGAAATTTGGGGGATTCTTTATTAAGGTTGTGAGTCGGTGTTGGAGTGTCCTTTTGGTGGATTTCATCAAAGGCAACATGATTCTTCAACTTGAGGTAGGTGGTTCAATCCATTTCATTTTCGATACAAGAAATGTTCTGCTAGAAAACAAAATTTAATTATTTAAATGTCTGATTTATGATATTGGAATTTCATGTGAATAATTTTTATGTTTTAATGATGGAAAATTGGTGGAAATGGGCATTCAAAGGACTTCAATAATTACGCTTATATATATACATGTATGGTGTTTGGTAAAATTTGAAATGGTCTCAAATCATGTTTTCATATGTGTTTTACAATTTTTGAATCATTTAGTGTAACAAACCAAAATTTTATCAATTTAATTTTCTTCTTATAATTATTTCATATAGCATAAATCACCTAAAACCACTTTAATAAGACAATCCAAACATTATAAATAAATAATTAGTGAAATTAGATGTATTAATTGAAATTAATGAACCTATACAAATAGAATAGTATATTCAACTTTTAAATATTAATTTTACCATTAACAATAATAAATCATCCAATATAATTATAACCTCATATATTAAAGTATTAATAAAATTTTGGCATCTTATAAATTATAATATTATATAATTTTATCAATGTATTAGTAAAAAAAATTAAAAAATTATTAAATAAGTGTTCGTGTTTATAAAACATAAATGTTAATTTAAAATTTTATTATAAATATAATGATTTAAAAGGAAATTTATTTTCATAAAATTGTTTTACAATCTAATATTCTTTTTTCATATTACTATATGATAATTTTTTGAGAAACTAATTAATATTTCAAAGTGTTATAAAATCAATTATAATTTTAAATTCAATATTTTCCAAGTAAACGAGAATTTTAATTATAAATTAATTTTCTCTTACATAGGATATTATTTTCATAAAATGTAGTTCATTTTTTATTTATAAATTTCAAAAAAGGGTCAGAAATATATTTTTTGGATTTTTCAAAAATACTTGTATTTTTGGTGAATTGTGAAATACGATAATTTACGATATATATACATTATAATATAATAACACTATTACTTGAGACATCATTGATGTAAAAAACATAATCTCGAACACCCCTTCATTATTTTAATATATTTTATTATTATTCTCGTACTATTAATAGTCTGGAAGAAAAAAAAACTAATGAATAAACTAATGAGAAACACCCCTCTTTTCCCATATAAATACCACCTCTCTCCACCTATTATCCTCACATCTTCTAAATCTTGAAACTTATCCAAATTTTTCCAATAATATTCCCAACCTCCCCCATTTATAAGAGACCTTTTTCTCATCAAAGGACCAAACCCTTTTACCAATTGAGGTTATTAAGGAGGAGATATTCAAGAAGTAAAATCCAATTTCTTTTTCTCATATTTGTATTTAATTTTAAATATCTTTTATTCCTCTCCTCAACTCCACCTATCCAAGAGGCATGATTATCCCAATATAATTTATATAAAATAATGTTATTTGCTAAATCTAATAATTAACCTTCAAGTATCTTCCGTTTTACATTTTTTTCTAAACATGAAAATTTCAACTGTGGTGTGTCAATTTACCACCATAGAGGATGATGAATTTTCATTTTTCACTACCCATTTAAGGATTGTCAAAAATTCTTAATTATTTTAAATTACGATTTTATTATACATATTATATGTTATATTATGTTATGGAAGAAATATTTAAATATTATGTTAAATAAAATGATATATGCTCTAAATGCTCGTAAACCCACTAAAATTAATTAAATAATATTCATTAACGTCAAATTTAATAAATAATCCTCAAAAAATATAACCATATGGTGATTTAGATAATTTAATCCAATTAATTTTCATTAAAAACATTTAATTTCATTTGTGGATAATTATCCTCATTTTACACAATCATCCATACATGTATACAAGTGAGGTGATCATGAGGACAAAGAAAATAAACACTCATGAATGATGATGTCAAACACTATAACTCATCCAAAAGTCTATAAATGAGCATAATAAAACTATAATTAATCAAATTAATGTATAAAATGTTATGGATTTTTTTATTAATGAATTTAATTCAATTACCCAACATATTAATGTGATAAAAGAATTCATACATATAGTGAGGGGATTCTCAATCCCAACCCTTTTTATTCAGTGATTCCTTCCTTCACTCCATTATCTGTATAACTTTTCCCATAATGTTAATCAAATATCAATTATTTTTTCAATGGAATTTATTTTCTGGGATATAAATATTCACAATTTATTTACGTTAAATGAAAATATATATCCAAAATAAATCTTCTTTCCAGAAATAAATCTTTTACTTTTCATGAGATTGATTCTTCCCCACTCAAGATTGATGATTCTTATACCAAGTATAATAGTACCTATTTTATTTTTGAACCAAAAATTTTATTCATGATTATATTATTTATTAAATTAATCCATTTCCTATTCATGAGTTTTTTATCTCAAAATTGATATACGTTCTATGTGGCATACATGTTAATGAAAATGTTAGGCTATGACAGGTTCACCCATAATTATATTGTGCAAGTAATTTTTTCGATGAGACGAGTGCACAAAGAATTTTATAGTGCCCCAATACTTTGGGTAATGTGATGTATCTAATTATATAATGATAAATATATGTAAAACTTATGATTTATTTTTTCTAAACCTGGTTTTTTATTTTACCTCCATTATTTGATGTTTTATTTTCACCCATTTATACATTCGATGCCATAATCTAATTTTTACGCTAATGATTTTTATGATGATAAAATACTTATTTTATGATAAAAATTATTATTCTAAACCATTTTATATTGATTAATGTTCTAATATATACTCTTTTTAACATACATTGTTTTTAAAAGGAAACACTAAGTTTGATAACAATCATGATACGCCACATTTAGCTTAATGGAACAACTTAATAATATTATTTAATATGATATTTATCACATATACATTATAATGGTTGAAATAAATGGTATCAAATAAATTATTAAAATATGATTTAAAAATTTTAATATAATGATTCATTGGTTAGCTAATTAAATATAATATAAAATAAAAACCAATTGAATATGAAGGATGTGTTTTTTTGAAAAACTATTTAAATTAAAAATAAGTGAGTGTATAAAATAATAAAAACCCACTTCAAGGATTTTATTAATGAAATGTATATTTAATATATTCTATGTAATGTTTAAAATTCACCATATATGTTTTATATATTTTTATTAGAAAAAATTCTATTTTATGGATAAAAGGAGTATTTTTCTAAAAATGTAGTTTTATCACCTTTTGATGGTGATCACATTTTAAATATGTTTTTTTAACTATTATATAATATATTTGAAAAAATGATCATATTAGTTGGAATAGATACATAAAAATTTACTTTGGCTGAAATTTTGATATTTTTCTGATAAAATTATTATTTTAATCAATAGTGAAAAATACTGCATTTAAATTCAAAAGTTATTTTTCATCGAATTTATTCATATTTTTATATTATATTAATAATTAGTTTTAAAGAATATTTAGTTTATGTTATTATAATTTAATAAAATTTTGGTCAATGGAATTAATATCACTTTGAAATTTGATATGAACATAAGAAAATCCTTTGATGGTTTTTACTTTTTTAAAACCCATTTTCCCAATCCGACCAAAGGATTAGTTTTTACATTTTATTTTCCAGTTATGTGAGTTTAATTTAAAAGAAAACATACCTTCTTGTAATAATTATGAAAAATGAGGTTTAATAGGATTAAAATAATTTTTAGGGAATATTAACTTTAGTATTCTATTAACTATGGTTAAAGGGTAAATTATGTAAAAAAGGGTAAAAATAATAATATAATAATATAAAAATACCCTAACACTTGTCCAAATATTATTGGATGAGTTATAGGTTACCAAAACAACCCCTGGGAAGAAATTTTTTTACTTTGGAAGCCACTTGGGTGTGATTATGACATTTACAATTTAAAATTTAATGTAAAGGAAAAAATATCTCAAAAATGACTCTTATTACTAATTTTTTTTAATAAGGGGTAATATAAGTGATCTTATAGACTATATATTGTAATTTGAAAGATAAAAAATTTCCTACATCATGGTATTTAATTTATAATGTTTAGTAATTAAATAATTAAATTTAATTATGACACAATGATGATTCAATAATAGATTAATTAAAAAAGGAATCAAATAAATGATATTAATAATATTAGAAAAAATATAATTTTAAATATTTGAAGCCATACATGAATTTTTTGGTAATATATTCCTTGTTTGGATTTATTAAATTTATTTTCTTTTATGTAATGATGTGTTTATGATATTTTATAAAATTTATCTAATGGATAGTTTCAAAATGGACATAATTCATATTTTAATATATAAAATATTAAATTAAATGATATAAAAATATTAAATATATATTATTAGTCAAAATGGTTAGGATAGTTTCAAAGATTATATAATTAATCATTCATTATACTTTTCTAATGATTTGGAAATTAATTTAACCCGCTAATTGTAAATTACATGATAAAATGATAAGTGTTAAAAGAGGTTAAAACAAAACGATAACGATAAAAAAAATACTACAACTTGTCTTATTTTGATTGGATTATGACGATTATACATTGAATCATCTTATATTTTTGATAAATTATTTTGGGACCATTTTAAATGGAAATTTAATAAATATTAATTTACTCTTTTAAGTGTTTCCAAGGGAACCCATCCCCTCTCCTATAAAAAGGTACCCACTATTCTGTAATAATCACATATAAAAAGCCTTTTGATTCTCCCACTATCTACCAAAACTCCTTATATAAATCCCTACCAAAATTCTTAAATCCTTATATGAGTTATAACACCATTCATAAAGGTGTTAATATGTTCTTTAATGGAGATCAACCGAAGAAGAGATATCATTTTTTTTTAAAGTGTTTCTATTTTATTTCATGTTCTACTTCTATCAAATATTCTCATTCCAAGATGAATTAATAAATATAGTATATTAAATATAGTGTGATTTTATTATGTTAATATTATCACCTAAATCATTCTCCACTTCCATTAAATGTGAAAATAATTTTTTGTTTGTGCATACATGTGAACTATCACCTCCACAAACCGATCTAATTTGTTTTCTGCAGCTATCTCTCATAACAGGTTATAAAAATGGAATTTATGTTTTTATATAACTTTAATAACATATTTATCATTGTAATAATATAAAATATCAATTATTTTCTTATTTTACATGCACATAAAAATGACAACGTCGTTTGTGTGTACATGTGAACTATCACCTCCACTAAGTGATGTGGAACATTTTTATACACCATGTCACATATTTGATATATATGGGTATATTTTGATTATTATTAAGATAAATATAATATTTTTATAATTATGTGAAGATAAAATAATTATTTTCTTATTTCCATAATGATCAATGAAAAATAGAAATGTTACTCATGAGTACATACGACTTAATATCTCCGTGATTATAAAATTGTTCATTTTTTATAACCACACATCATGTATTGATTTAAAGATATAATTTATGTATAAAAATTATAATAATTTCATTAATATCATTCTCGATATGAATGAATTTTGACCTCATGGACTATTGACATCATACCATGTTTATTTTTGACTCAAATACTGAATATCGACAAAATGTCTGATATGAAGAAAACAATTTATGTAATTTTTACAAAATTGAGATAGGTGATATAAAATAAATAAAAAAATTGAAAAATGTACTAAATAAATTATAAATTAACCTAAATTTATTATTTACTAAAAATAAAGAAGATATGTGATTAATCGAACTTAAGGTAATGGACTTCGTCTCAATATCATTTGATTGAGGAATATCTTAATGTTATACATATTTATTATCATATAAGGTGTATATAAACCCTTTTTACAAGATATATCATGAATTATTATGTTAAAATTATATAAAATGTTTTATTTAATGTTATTACTTATTTATTTTTATTCTGGTGTTTCTCTAGTGGTAGGGGAATCTTTAACTAAAACACAGTTTTAAATGTTTTAAAGATTTATTATTCAAAATACTTATATTTCATGTCCATGTTTTCAAAATTGTTTTTGTGAATTTGGACACGAATGTTTTAAAATATTAATTTCATTCAAACGTTTCAATGTGGTAATGTACAGTTTCATTCAAAAGTATCTTTATTAAATGTTTTAAATGGTTATGAAAATTAAATAAATATTTAAATACTTTGAAATGATTTCCTTTGATTTTGAATGAAATATTATGAGTGAAATGTTGAATATTTCAAAAAAATTTGAATTATGGATATATAATGGTACTTGGAAATTTGAAGGGTGGTTACATGATAAACCAAGGATTGGGGGTTATGTGATAAACCAAAGATAGGTGGTTCCGTGATAGACCGAGGATGGGTTGTTACATTATAATCTCAAATGCATTGGGTATGGAAGGCAATCATATAGTTATTCCAATTGTTATAATGTTATATGTGGAAGTCGACCGTATGGTTATTCAATATATGTATGATTATGTCCAAAGTTACTTTTTATAAGTTATATGCTAATTTCTATGGGGTTTAAGGTAATATTTTGATTAAAAAATGGTAAGCAATGATATTATATTTAGTGAAGATTATTTACTACATCTTAAAGGTAAAAAGTATTATATTATTATAATGTGATAATGGTTAATATGTTTTTTCATGACTAAAATTTTTTCAACGTTGGATATCTTCTCATGATTAGTATCTGACACGTGGTCATATAGGACACAGACAACACAATAGAAGCGTGGTGGAAGAGTCCCTCAGATTTATGCACTCAAGGTGTGGTTGTGTAGAATATTCCCTTAGCGGGAAGTGCGGTAAATCCTAAAACCACATAGTGTGGGAAGTTTTAGAGCAGTTAAAATCCCTATAGTTGACCCTAGTGGAATTGGAGGTTATAAATTTTCTTCAGTCGTTGGTGTTGACTCCACGTCTCGAGAATGGAAAAGAGTCTTGGTTGTGATTCATCGACTGTGAAATCTTGTGTGAACAGTTATCCTTAGGTGTTTCACCATATGGATACTTTTTAATGAGGGAATCACAAGACTGTGTTCAAGTGACAAACGGTGATTCTAGTTGTGTCATGGGATGTAGAGGATCGTTCGGGGAGGCAAACTTTCCATCGAGTTCTATCAGGTCATTCGAAACTATGCAAGGAGATGGTGAGGTTTCATACAACCTTGTCTTATCCCACGTAGTTAGAGTGGGTACATGGAATCCTACACATGTTGCAACTGAGAAGATAAATGTTGGCTCCTACACACATCATCAACTAAAGAAAGCCTTATTAGGGTGGACCACCCCTTTGGTCTACATTTTTAGGAAGCATAGGAACACAAATGTTTCCATAGGAGCGGGAGAGCTAAGTTAGAGCACGGTATCCCAAGTGGTTTCCCTAATTTTTCTTTTCGAGGATCAAAATCATAAATGAGAGAATAATGTAGAGTCACAGTGTTTTGCCTAATATGACTTTGAAATATTTCTAATAATATTTCCAGAGTTGAGTGCTCATGCAATGTGCAATTTCGAGGCCCGTTGTGCCCGAAATTAATTTTATAAAAATGTTATGTGTTTTTATATTATGCACACATTATTAACCAAAGAAAAAGTGATATCTATTAAAAATTTGATCAGATCAGAAATCTGAGATCACAGTTGGGTCTGGAACACTGTGTTCCCCCTAAGCACGAAATAAAACAAGTCAATGCTGGATGTTCGAACCCTTCGCTCATCAGTGGTGTGTTAAATGGATAAATTAAATCATTAATTTGTTAATTGAATAGATAAAACCAAAATATCTCTTGTATGAGGGGTTGGATGAGAAATATGAGACCACCGATGAGCTCGAAACATAATATTTACCCTAGGCTGGGTATAACCTTTGTCAACGTCGAGTGTTCATTTTATGCGGCATCATGGGAAAATAATTAAATAACTAAATGATTATTTTTCTAATTATTTGATTAAAAACTCATTGAACCTAATAAGAGGTTATAAATATGTGTATTTAATGGTTTGGCCTCATAATAAATGAAATTATCAATCAGAAACAGAAATATTCTCAAGAAGAACTCATATTTGATGAATAACGATGAAAGAAGAACCCTTTGCTTGAGGAAGATCGAATAAAAATGAATGCAATAGATCCTCCCCCTCCTTTAGCAAGTGCACTATTCATCGAAAGAAGATTCATGTTTTAGGTAGGAATTTTATTTTTGGATTTCTTATAACTATTGAATATCCATGAAAAATATGAATAAAATTTGTTTGAAAGATTTAATTCAAGGTTTGAAAAAAATGGTTTGTCACGACTCGTCCTCAGGGCCCATACCGTGACTACCCCAAGCCAGCCTTCCATAGGCCAGGGGCTGGTGACTAGCACCATAGGCGTAAATTCTGATAACTGGGAAGGAATTGCCTTTATAAAAGTAAACAATCACCATAGAGTACAAGCGGAAGTAATACACTAAGTACAAAAGAAAGTGCTGAAAAGTAAATGGGCTAGAATACAAACCCAACTGAAAAGTACAGCTACAACTGAACGAAAGTACAATAGAAAAGTCAAACAGCTGGAAAAATAAAAGCAGCTCCCAGGTCATCCACCTCGAATCCTACCTGAATGGTAGGTACAGATAGCGCAGCTCCTGGATCATCCACCATGGATCCTACCTGAAGGGTAGGTACAGATAGCCTCCTCAATGATCTCGCCTGTCAACCTCCTCCGAGTATCATCTCGTCATGAAGTCCACCTCCAGATACTGACTCATCGTGAGGTCCACCTCTGGTACCGTCCATTCCTCGAACACTCGTCCTCTATCAGCGATTTCCTTCATCTACATCCAACACAATGAGGTGCGGGCATAGCCCCTGCAGGGGTGAGTATAACGATACTCAGTAGGGACCTCGATACCTTCAAGGTCTCACTAAATCCAACAAGTATAACCACAAAGAAGGATCTAAACAGATAACCCTTACTTAGGTATAAGACCATACTTATACCTAAGTTATTAAGTAGCCCATCTCAATCATGAGGTAACACAAAGGTTATGAAATCAAAGGATAACCACTACTTAGGTATATTCCCATACATATAATTAAGTTATCAAGTGATGCATCTCAATCAAGAGGTAACCACAAAGGTCATTGACTCAGCTCAATCCATGATTTTATTCATGACGTAGAAACCACTACTGCTGGAGAACTCCTCCTCTTTCGAGTACAATAGCCCTGTCACGACTCTGAGGAACTACTCACTATCCTTATACTACTAAGGTACTCCTCCTGTCGAGTACTGTGGGTCTGCCACCTCACAAAGTAGTGCTCCTCGCCATGGGTTTTCCACCTCACACATTAGTGATCCCCCTCATCGCCTACAGAGGTACTCCTCCTATCAAGTACCACGAGTCTACAATCTCACAAATTAGTGCTCTTCCTCCAGGGGTCTGCCACCTCACAAATTAGTGCTCCCTAATGGGCTATACAAGTCACTCTGAATCGAATCGGACAAGCAGTCATCAGGTCCACAGCTAATAGGTCTCCGCACTCCATACGCTCGTCTCTGGGAGGATCTTCTCCAAGATCTACTGGTCGATACTCCAAGAATCACAAAGTCCCAAGAAGAAGTATCATAAATAACCTCCTCATCATAGGGGTCTCAACGCAACAGATGGCGCGTCAATCGGACGCCCATTATGTGAGTTATTAACCTTTTCGTCTCAGGGGCCTGGTTGGTTTCATGTATGAACCAACCCAAATGTATCTCAATTGTACCCCGAACTCGCATAGTGTATACTCATAGGGAATTTTTCTCAATGATATTACCAACGCTGCTGACGGTTCGTCAAACGGATGTCCGGTCTGAAAGTTATCGGCTTTTCCGTTCTAGGGGCCCGATTGTATTTCGGGTACAATCCAACACGGCCATACTCCAACTGTGTCCAAACCACAGGTGAAGTATTCCAAATGATTCATCTCATCAATAGTAATCCAACAATGTCGACGGCACGTCAATCGGTCGTCCGGAACTCAGGTTATAATCGTTTCCGCCCCGAGGACCTAATTGGTTTCATGTTCGAACCAACCCGGCCATACCCAAAGTTCGCTGAAACCTTGAGTGTTATATACTGAAACGACCTTCTCGATCCAATGAATCTTACACAACTGACGGTGCGTTGATCGGAGGTTTGTAACCCAAGATATGGGCGTTTGAACGAACCTGGTCTGAAAATAGGGGGTTTGGGCCCGGTCTGACCCGGCCCAATACACCCCATGTCAACCCGACCCGGGTCCGGGTCTGGCCCGATTGGGCATGGCCCGGCCTAGCAGGCGTGGCCTGGCCTGGCTGGGCGTGGCCCGGCGCGACAGTCTTCGGCCCGGCTCGGAATCCGGCCGCGGCTCGGCGCTGGCGGAGCGGGGCGCAAAGGCGGCACCGCCCCCCGTTTGCGAAATCCGCCCTAAATTTCTGTCAGGGGGGGTGGGGGGGTTACTCCCCCCCCCCCTCGCTTCCTTTGAATGGACGGTCGTGATGGCAGGCCCTTTGTAACCGCGGGACCCCTTCGGGTCACGCCTCCAGGTGGCACAGGCGGCCGACACAGCCTACCGCCCCTTGTTTGTTCGCCGCGACCTTAGGCCGCAGCCCTGGTTCAACTTGTGCGGCGCGACGGCACCGCGCCCCACCGCTGCGGCCCGCCCCAGCCGTGGACCCTTGAATCTCTGGTGCGGCACGATAGCATTGTGCCCCTCCAACGCGGCCCGCTCTTGGTCGCGACCTCCTTTGGCCTAACCGATGCGGCGCGATGGCGCCGCGCACCACCATCGCGGCCCACTCTAGACGCGGTCCTCTTCATCCCCGTGCGATGAAATGGAACCATGTCACCTTTGCCACAATCATCAACGAAGATCAATTAGAAAAAGGGGAGGAGAAATCGGCCATGTTTGTGCGGTCCGATCTCCTCCCGTTACAACAATAACATTCGGCCAAAGTATACAAGATACTCAACGACAAAACAAAGCACAATTTTAATTCATTAAAATTGAACTTAAAACCTACCTCGTGACATTCTTCGTTTGTCAGATCTGACGCAAGGAAGATTTCGGAGTCAATGTAGTTCTTTGCGCCCGCACCACGCTACTGATCCCTACTCGTTCATTGGTGTCTCGTCAGAGAAGAAGGAACCTCAGTATTCTTCGAAGAAGAGACGTCGTTCTTCACGGGAGGAAGAAGTTCTTCAATGATTTGGAGCTTTCTCTCCAAAAAATTTTCCCAACAAAAGTTCCAAACAAATTAAAATAAGATTCCACCATATTTTAATTGAACTTCCCAAGCCATTCAAATTTTGAAAAACAAATCCTCTTAATTAATTAAATGTAGGTTGGAAAATTTAATAAAGAAGTGGATGAGTTTCATAATTAAAGGTGGGAGTTTATGAGAGTTAAAGTGAGTTATGTGAATGTGAAAGGTTGGGGATTGTGTGGGCCCCACGTCACATTAATCCTCACATTTATCCTCACATGGGTAGTTAGGTGCCACCCCAACTTCCCCATGTAGGATAAAACCACCATAGACTTAAAAATAAAATTGTTTCACAATTTTATTCATTCCTCATTTAATCCACAATTTTTAACTTCTCCACCAGCAAAAACGCAATTGCGGTAAAGGTCCCCTTAAGAAATTACTAGCATTGCGAGTTCATCGGTGCCCTTAGATTTCAATTCCGAGCTCTGGTTCAAAAGATAGAAAATCTAGCTCATTCGTTTACTGAATGTACCCGAGCTGAACTTCGGAAATTGATTCCGGACACACCGGGCCTCAGAATCAGGTGTCGTCAGAAACTGCGCACTCATAAAATTCCAATGAAATTAAGAAGAAAAAATTCCTTGATATTTTCAGGTCTTTAAATTACTCCCACCTAATGTCTTTACATCCCCGTAAAGCTACAACACAACTAGGGAAACTAAAGGAGATACCGAGCACGCATCTGAGCCTCCTACTCCCACATGCTCTCCTGGAGGTTCCTGTGCTGCCAATGAAGCACACAAGAGGAATCAACCATCCCTTATAGGACCCTCTCATGTCGATCTTCAACCTCTACTGGAACCTCATGTAAGTCACCCTGTCATCAATATCTAGCTCTCTCTGGTCGATGATAACGGAATAGGTCGTGCACACATCTCCTCTGCTAAGATATGTGAATGACGTCGTGCACCCGGTGAATCTAAGGTGGAAAGTCTAGTTAGTAAGCCACCTCTCCTACACTACTGGGGACCTGGAAAGGTCCATTGAACCTTGGAGATTACTTTCCACCTCGGACACATCTCCGTAGACCTTATTGAGGTGAGACCCGTATAAATACGCGGTCATCACCCTCTAACTCTAGTGGCCTTGTCTCCTATCAGCATAGGACTTCTATCTGTTATGTGCAGTCTTCATTGGCTCTTGGATGATCTGCACCCTTTTTCATTGTAGCCTAAACCATCTCTGGTTCTACACGTGCTGACACCATCTCTATCTAAAAAGGATATCTGAAACGATGCCAGTTGCTGTCTCGCCACTCCTAACAGCTGAATGCATGTTCTCCTACTAAGAGCATCTACTACAACGTCCCCCTCTCTAGGAGTATAAACTATCTCGAAGTCATAGTCCTGGAGGAAATAAATCCATAACCACTGTTCCAGGTTCATGTCTTTCGGAGAGTAAATACACCTGAGTCTATTTGAGATGGAGAGAACCGTAAACTGTTTGCTCAACGAACAATGGGTGAGACTAGCCAATTGTAAGAACTCATCTCCACCATTTTTCGTCTACGTTCCAACAAAGAGCTGTTGGGATTTCTCCTCTGTCAAAAAGAGAAATCTGGTCTCATCCCCTAGATGAACCATGTTCTTCTCCTAATACAGTCAATCCTGACATGAAAGGTACTATTTGATGCCATGGAAAACGTCGTAAGGCCTTGACGCTACTACCAAGAGATCCAACTATTACTCTCGCCTCCACGGGTCGAGCCACACTGTCGGCAAAAGTGTGTGGTCAATAGGTCTCCTCCAGTAGGTATCTCGAAAGTGAGGATCAAGTCAATAGTTTTAAACCGGAACCCCTTAGTATTAACCATAAGAAGTGGACAGGAAAGTAATCTTCACAAAGATAAGTGTCTTTTATTACTGCAGTTCGTAGTACAAAGACACAAGGAAAACACAACAGCGATAACATGGAGACTAAAAACACCAAGAATAATGGCCTCTATGCCTAGTACCACTCCTGTCCACCCGCTTCCGGAGCTCCATAGTCGTATGCTTCAACAGCCTGAAGCTGAGCTCCCCCATATCCACCCATTCCCTGCGGTCGGGGTGGTCCTCCAGGTAATGGTGGTGGAAACACCTCGAAGCGTCGTCTACCTCCATCTACAGGGCCAGCTCCTCTGCCTCTGCCTCTTGCTCCTTGCGGTCTATCACGATCGAACCTCTGCCTCTGCCTGGGAGGTCCTTCATCTATCTGTTGATCGTCTGAGCGGTGGGTCAGACAGTCACAAGCCATGTGACCCTTTCCGCTGCATGTGTAACACAGCATAGTAGGTCTGGCTCTATCTCTACCCTTGGTGCCTCGCACTACCAATCCTAAGTCGTGCGGTCGACCACCTATAGGTCTGGACCTCCTGGACCTCTGCGTCATCTGTCTACTGCTAGCTGCAGAAGACTCCGCTGCAAGTCGACTAGTGGTGGGTCCCGCTTCTGGAGTCTGCTCAGCAAGGAAACTCTCCACTAAGAGGGCTCTCTCCAACACCCCTACCTGAGTCAGAATGATGAGAGGGATCATCGAAGCTATGATCTCATGCCTCAGTCCCTACTCGAAGGTCTGGGCCCTGATGAATGGGTCACGTACCATGTTTGTAGAGTAGCGTGAGAGGTCTGGGATCCTCACTGAGTACTGAGCTACACTCATGCTGCCCTGTTGCAGATGAAGTAGCTCATGTATCCGCACCGCTCGAAGGGTGGCTGGTACAAACTCTACTCAGAACAGGCTCTCGAATTCTACCCATAGAAGTGACGTCTCGTCATTCATATAGAGCATCAGGCTCCGCCATATTCTTGCTGGTTCTTGAAGGAGGCTGGCAGGAAGAACCACCATGAAGTCCCCTGGTGTACCTACTACCCTGAAGATTCTCACCACATCCTCCATCCAATCCTCAGCCTCCTGTGGGTCCATCTCTCCCCAGAACCTGGGTGGCCTCTTGCGCTATAACTCGTGCAGCGCGCTCAAGCGGTGTGCATCGCCTATTTATGGGACTGGCGGAATCGGTTTCCCAATGGGTGGTAGTACCGTTGGTGCCTCCACTGGTGCCTCAACTAGATGAGAGCCCTGTACTGAGGCCTCGTTGCTCGGCTGCCTGTCAGTACGTACAACTCTTGGGGCTCTAGCTGGTCGTCTGTGGGGAGGCATCCTGAAAGAACAGATACGACACTCTCAAATGACTATACCTGGTGAGATGACCTGGTTTGATCTGAATTGAAGGAACTTTTTGAAAACATACATGCAATTAGTGTTTTCGTGCACTGAGTCAGAAATTAGAAGTCAGGGTCCTGGTGTATGGATACGTCGGCCGCCCATACCAACATTGGACTCCAAGCCCTTAACACACATACCCTTAACATTATTGCTTCACAGAATGAAAACCACACACGTACCCTTAACATTATTGGTTCACAGAATGAAAATATCAGAGTCCTATGATCTGTGGTAGAACCGACTTCTTTGATACCAATTTTTCACGACTCGCCCTCGGGGCCCGTGCTGTGACTACCCCACCAAAGGCATAAATCCTGATAACTGGGAAGGCATTGCCTTTATAAAAGTAAACAAACACCACAGAGTAAAAGAATAAGTAATACACTAAGTACAAAAGAAAGTGCTGAAAAGTAAATGGGTCAGAATACAAACCCAACTGAAAAGTACAGCTACAACTAAATGAAAGTACAACAGAAAATTCAAACAGCTGGAAAAATAGAAGTAGTTCTTGGTTCGTCCACCTCGGATCTTACCTGAAGGGTAGGTACATATAGCACAGCTCCTGGATCGTCCACCACGGATCCTACCTGAATGGTAGGTAGAAATAGCCTCCTCAATGCTCTCACCTGTCAACCTCCTCCGTGTACCGTCTCATCATGAATTCCACCTACGGATACTGACTCATCATGAGGTCCACCTCCAGTACTGTCCAGTCCTCGAACACTCGACCTCTGTCAGTGTTGTCGGTTGTCTACATCCAACACAACGAGGTGCGGGCATAGCCCATGCAGGGGTGAGTATAACGATACTCAGTAGGGACCCCGATACCCTCAAGTTCTCACTAAATCTAACAAGGATAACCACAAAGAGGGATCTAAATAGATAACCCTTACTTAGGTATAAGCCCATACTTATACCTAAGTTATCAAGTATCCCATCTCAATCATGAGGTAACATAAAGGTTATGAAATAAATGGATAACCACTACTTAGGTATATGCCCATACATATACCTAAGTTATCAAATGACCCATCTCAATCAAGAGGTAAACACAAAGGTCATTAACTCGGCTCAAACCAGGATTTTATTCATGATGTAGAAACCACAACTGTTGGAGAAATCCTCCTCTGTCGAGTATAGTAGCCCTGTAACGACTCCAAGGTACTACTCACTAACCTTAGACTTCTAAGGTATTCCTCTTGTCGAGTACTACGGGTCTGCCACCTCACAAAGTAGTGCTCCTCGCCATGGGTCTGCCACCTCACACAGTAGTGCTCCCCCTTATAGCCTACATAGGTACTCCTCCTGTCGAGTACCACGTGTCTGCCACCTCAAAAAGTAGTGCTCTTCTGTCATTGTTCTTCCACCTCACAAAGTAGTGCTCCCCACTGGGCTATACAAGTCACTCCGAATCGAATCGGACAAGCAGTCATCAGGTCCACAGCTACTAGGTCTTCGCACTCCGTACGCTGGTCTCCGGGAGGATCTACTCCACGAGATACTGGTCGATACTCCAAGTATCACAAAGTCCCATGAATAAGTATCACAAAGAACTACCTCATCTCAGGGGTCTCAACGCAACAGACTGCGCGTCAATCGGATGCCCGGTCTGTGAGTTATTAGCTTTTTTGTCCTAGGGGCCCGGTTGGTTTCATGTATGAAACAACCAGAACGTATCTCAACTGTACCCCCAAACTCTCATAGGGTATACTCATAGGGACAATTTCTCAATAAGATTACTAAGTCCACTGACAGTTTGTCAAATGGACGTCTGGTCTGAAAGTTATCGACTTTTCCGTTCTAGGGGCCTAGTTGTATTTTGGGTTCAATCCAACCCGGCCTTACTCCAAATGTGTCCAAACCTCATGTGAAGTATGCCAAAAGATCCGTCTCATCAATAGGAATCCAACAAATTCTATGGCATGTCATTCAGACATCCAGAACTCAGGTTATAAGCATTTCCGCTCCAAGGACCCAGTTGGTTTCATGTTTGAACCAACCCGACCGTACAAAAAGTTCACCAAAAACTTTAGTGTAATATACCGAAACTACCGTATTGATCCAATTAATCCTACGCATCTCACGGTGTATCGATCGGAGGTCTGTATCCTAGTATATGGGCTTTTGAATGAACCTGGTCCGAAAATAGGGGGTTTGGGCCCGGTCCGACCCGGCCCCATACCCCCTGGGTCAGCCCGAACCGGGCCGACCAGACCTGGGTCCGGGTCCGGCCCGATTGGGCGTGGCCTGGCCCGGCTGGTGCGGCCAGGCCCGGCTCACGCCGCTAGGTGCGGCCAGGCCCGGCGGCCTGCGGCCTGACTCGGAAGCCGGTCGCGGCTCGGCACTGCCCGAGCGGGGTGCAAAGGGGGCGCCGCCCCTGTTTGTGGAAACAGCGGACCCTGTGGGGTCCACCCTAAAATTCTATCGGGGGGCTTATCCCCCCCCCCCCCGCTTCCTTCAAATGGACGGTCGTGATGGCCAGCCGTGTGTAACCGCGGGACCCCTTCGGGTCCCGCCTCCAAGTGGCGTCGACGGCCGGCACTCTCGGCCCCCCCTTGGGTGTCTGCCGCGGCCTGTGGCTGTGGCTCTATTTCAAACGGCACAGCACGACGGCGCCACACCCTACCACCGCGGCGAGCCCTAGTCGTAGCCCCTTGAAGCTCCGACGCAACGCATCGGCGTCGCGCCCCTCCGTCGTGGCCTGCTCCTGGCTGCGGCCTCCTTTGGCCTCACCGGCACGGCACGATGGTGCCGCGCACCACCCCTGCGGCCCACTCTGGCCTCGTTCCTCTTCATCCCCGCGCGGTGCAACAACACCGCGCTGCCTTCTCCACAATCATTAATGAAGATCAACAAGAAAAAGGGGAGGAGAAATCAACCGTGTTTGTGAGGTCCTATCTCCTCCCGTTACAATGATAACATTCAGCCAAAGTATATGAGATACTCAACGAAAAAACAAAGCACAATTTTAATTCATTAAAATTGAACTTAACCCCTACCTCGTTTCATTCCTCATTCGTCGGATCTGATACGAGGAAGACGTCGGAGTCAACGTAGTTCGTTGTGCCTGCCCCACGCTACCGATCCCTGCTCGTTCGTCGGTGTCTCGTTGGAGAAGATGGAACCTCAGTATTCTTCGAAGAAGAGACGCTGTCTTCGTGGGAGGAAGAAGTTTTTCAAAGCTTTGGAGATTTCTCTCCAAAGGATTCTCCCAACACAAGTGCCAAAAAATTAAAATAATCTTCCACCATTTTTTAATTGAACTTTCCAAGCCATTCAAATTTTAAAAAACAAATCCTCTTAATTAATTAAATGTAGGTTTCCAAATTTAATAAGGAAGTTGATGAGTTTCATAATTAAAGGTGTGACTTTATGAGAGTTAAAGTGAGTTATGTGAATGTGAAAGGTTGGGGATCGTGTGGGCCCTACCTCACATTTATCCTCACCTGGGTAGTTAGGTGCCACCCTAACTTCCCCATGTTGGATAAAACCACCTTAGACTTAAAAATACAATTGATTCACAATTTTATTAATTCCTCATTTAATCCACAAATTTTAACTTCTCCACCCGTACAAACGCAATTTCAGTAAAGGTCCCCTTAAGAAATTACCAGCATTGCGAGTTTATTGGTGCCCTCAGATTTCAATTCCGAGCACTGGTTCAAAAGATAGAAAATTCGGCTCATTCGTTTACTGAACGTACCTGAGCTGAACTTCTGAAATTGATTCCGGACACACCGGGCCTCGGAATTAGGTGTCGTCAGAAACTGCGCACTCATAAAATTCCATAGAAATTACGGAAAAAAAATTACTTTAAATTTTCAGGTATTTACATGGTTGAGGTTATCTTGCATTTGGAATCATTGATGTATGATAAATATCTATTTGTTAATTCCTCCTATTCGTGATTCTCAATGACTATGGTCAAACAAAAATGACCATCGATCTACCCATAGACCATGATCGTTTATATTTTATTCTTCTCATGTCAATCATGCATTCTTCATCACTAAATAATTAAGAACATTAAAAAAATCTTTCATTGAGAGAAGCATACAGACGTGGAAATATCACCCTGAGGATCAAAGATGTGAAATCATCCCAATTTGCTGGCTTAGAATGTGGATGCAATAGCCCACAGAAGGGGTGACGTGGCGGTGTGATTTTCAACATGTGTTCAGGGCACAACTCCGAGTGAGGTAGACGGTGTGACGCGTGGTAGTGGTCATGAAGAGGCAACAAAGATGAGGGGTTCGGCTTGTGTGAGGTAGGTGAGGTGGCCAGCGACAGAGTAGGTGACCAGCCTGGCAGTGTGTAGTTTATGCAGGGCATACCAACACGGAATAGGCAGCAAGGTCGGTTGAGGTGCGAAAATCATAAATGGAGGATGAGTGGTTCGGACGGTGCGAGCAGGGTGAGATGGCTGGCAGTTGAAAAGGTGACTGGCGCGATGGTGGGTGGTTCAGGTGAGTGAGGCCATAGGTGGTGGATCCAGTGGATGCGACACTAGGGTTTTCAGGTAATAGATACGTGAATTTAAGGAGGAGAAAAATCATGAAGCAGTAATATTGGAGAGAGAAGAAGTATTTGAAAATAAATAAATGAAAAAGAAATAATAAATAAAATAGTACTGGGGAGTGATGCATTCATGTGGAGACAAAGAGAAAAATGGGGGTTACTTGTGCCTGTATTGTGAGAATTAAAGTAAATGATTTGTAAAAAACAATAATAAATTAATTATTATATTATTATTTTTCATTATAAAACCATAATTTGTCTGTAACTTATCCGTGCGACCTTGGATTCACAAACCATTACTAGCATTGGGACCCTGACTTCAAGAAAAATATTATGAGTCCAATATTGGATGTATTATTCGGGTTTTTGGATCATATACATGAAGCACTCTCGAAATAATATATTTAATGTTATTATTAAATCATCAACATGACATAACTCCTACGTGTGACCTACGATTGACTTGTTGTTAGCGGTGATGTGATCCTGTCAATAAGATAGTCGTTTCAAGACCAATATTGAATATTATATTCTGGTTCGTTGATCAGGTCCACAAAACACCCAATGATACTAATAATAATATTATCATGGGATCTTGTATCCAACATATCTCCCTCATACGGTGGAGAAATAATGAACCATATATGGCGCTGGGATACTTGGAGCGAGATAGTCCTTTTGAGATAATCCACGTGACTTATAGAGAAATTTAGAGTTTGTATGGGTTGAATTGTACCAGAATCCAACCGAGCCCTCAACACTAGAATGCCTATTACATACAGACCAGGTGTCTGGTATACATGCCTTATGTTGAGTTCGAAACCATATGACATGAAAAATCATTGGGTTAGATCTTCATGGGGCTTCGTACTGGTTGAAATTTGACTGATGGATTGAGGAGAGGTTCTCCAAAAATCATGCATGATATGAGCACAAATCCATTGGCTGGATGTGACATGAAGAAGAATAGAAACCAATACAGGTGAGAACCAGGGACCAATACGGGTCAGTACCAACGACCAATACAGGTCCACACCAGTGACCAATACGGGTCACCACCAGTGACCAATACAGGTCAGCACTAGTGAACAATACTGGTCAGCACCAGCGATGAGTACCGGTCAGCACCAGCGACCAGTACATGTCACCACTAGTGACCAATAAGGGTCAACACCAGCGACTAATACTGGTCATCACCAGTGACTAATACGTTTCATCATCTTGCAACCAATACAGGTTAGCATACAATAACCTATATGGTTCAACAGTAGAGTTACTACGGATAGGTTGATCTGGCTTTATGACTATTCATCCCTATCCCAGTAACCGGGAAGTTATATTGTTAGAGTGAGTTGTCTCCATTTCATTGTGCTTTATGATTTAGATCATGCTTGTGATATTACATACCCAGGTAGAAGTTTGTACTCCCTTAATGGACTGAGTTATGAGAAATTTTTTACTGGTGCAGCTAAAACATCATGGGTTAGACTGGAGTAGCGTTCCCCTAACTGAATGCAGTGTCGAGGATTGGACCTCTTCACTTGATTTCCCTTGGCCTTTCCTTGAACAAAGGACTGTGTGAGTGAGACCACTAGTTCCAGGCACTAGAGGATGTTCTAGAAAAATGTTCTAGATGGATCGCATCATCTTGGATGTACCATTTGAAATGGTTTAGTTGTGACTAATGGAGTACATCTCTCATATGGGTTCCATCTGGGGTGGCCAGCTCATGGAGTGTGTACTCCTGATCCTAATGCTTTGAGCCTTCTTTTGGAAATATTAGTAATCCCTTGAGTTTGGAGCCTTATGTTTCTTCATGGTTTAGAAGAGTATATCTAGATGCCCTAGGTATATGTATGGGCATATACCAGGTGTGATTTATGATATGGAGATCCCCTTACTCTCTTGTTTGGGATTCTTTGAGCAAGCATATATACTATTTAATGGAGATATACTTTTTCCGTTCACTCTTTTTGTACCATGTTCTACCTTACTGCTCCCCTCTTCAGAACCTCTCTTGCTGCTCCCTCATGTTTTCAGGGAATCCTACATATTATTGTTACACTCACCCCTTCTTGGGATTTGCCCGTATTTGGTGTTCCCTACCAGATGACGGACAAGTTGATGATGATATAAGAGGATATTAGGGATACAGGGTGCTTGGACAACATACAGTGGTCATAGCTTAGGATTCAAGAGTGTAACTCTTCTATCTATTTTACTTTTTCACCTGTTTCTAGGTTGTGGTTGTTTTCTAGTTGGGTGTGTTATTTTACCCTTTATCTTTTAGCTTTAGTTTTCTTGTACTGCTACTGTTCAGTGGTCGATGCGTTTATGTTGGTTCCATTTTTATAGTGGTTTGGAACCTTTCTTTATTTTCCTATGCACTTTTTCATTAAGTTAGATGTGTGTGTGTGTGTGTACAGTTTCTTAGGCAAAGGAATCCCCAAATTTGTTGTGCCTTTGGAACTTGTCGTTGGCCCCTAGCCTATGGAGGCGGGCTTGGGGTAGTTTCAGCTCAAGCCCTGGTGCGGGTCAGGTCGGGACAATAATGTTCTGATGGTGAGTGATATAAAACATGGTTTGGACAATGTTAACCATCACAAAACCATAAACCTTTGATTTATTTAATTTCATTGATTCCATAGAATGAAAAGTAATTGAACAACATTTTTGGTTTAGGATCATTTTCATTGAGTTATGGAATTAATCTACATACTAGAAAGAGAACATAATGAAAAATAGATAAATTGAAATTATAGTTTAATACATTAGTAAATTTCAACCATAATTTCATCTTTTTCACTAAACAATGACTTTTTTTATGATTTTTTCACGCCAGAAGCACTAGAATGATCTTTTGAAGAATCATATAATCCAATAAATAATAACTATATATTTCTCCTATATCTATACATTAAAAAAACAAAAGTGATAGTTTAAGACAATATAATTCCAAAAAAACTAAACCTTTATATGATGAGAACTACTTTAATCTCTAATATTCAATAGTGTTGCCCATAGTTCAACATAAATCATTCAAAAAATAACAATATCTAAAATTCAAAAAAAATATTATAACCAATATTAAAACCCAAAAATTAGATCTATTATATAAGATATTATTCGATTAAAAATTGTAATAACTATCTCCAAATAATATCAATTAATCTAAATATATCATACCAAATGCAATTTTCTTAGTCACATATTATCCATGATAGGGTAATTATTTATATAAATAACATGAATCACCAAAAGTACACAATTTAAAAATAAATTTTTCAAAAATATAAGTTCTAATTTATTCCTCAAATAAAATATCATAGTAATATTTTCACCATGATCAAAAATGGTTCCCAAAATAGTGTAAGTGTTTTGAAATACAATTCATTATTTAACCAATAAATAATTTCCTAATCCCAAGGATATCTATTTAATAAAACACATGTTCCCAAAATAAACATATTCTTTAAGCATAAAATATTTTAAATAAAAATAAAAATTCATACTAACCCTCGACTTCGTGTAGGTTAGTGGTTGGAAATGAACAAATTTCGGCCTTCGGTTGTGGGTTTGATTCCCACAGCCTTACCAAACATGATGGGTTGTCAACCATCCCGTGGGTTATCCTTTTTCAATAATTATTTATGTCCCAAAATAAGATATATACAACAAAATAACCATGAAATGATTTGACCTCAATTTTTATCTTATACATTTCATTTTTCATATTAAAAATTAACAACATGTAATTACCTCAAAGGTAAATGTCTGTAAAAATACCATTATTCACCTTAAAATTTAATAACATAAATCTTCCAAAGGGATTGTAAGACATTAAACATACTATAATCCCTAAAATTAAAAAATCTCTATGATATCCTTTAATCTTTAGAGATAATACTAATCTCCATATTTTTCTAAACCATACTATAATACTAAAAATAAGGACTCGACCTTAAACATTAGTAATTATAATTTTTCTAAACTATATTTCATATTCGAGGATATTTTCATTTTAGAGTGTTTTGAGAATTTGGACAAATTCATACAAAGGTAACTATTAAATTATAAGTGTACTCTAATTTTCATTATCAACATCCCCCCATATAGTAACCCCTTAAAACATGAATTCATTTTGAAAAGGCTATTCAATTCATTTGACATGAAATTTATTTTCCCTTACTAATCTATGGACCTATGAAATACATTAAAAAACACGGTATAAGCAGAAAAAGATCATTATGGAATATAAAAATAAGATAAATATAAGTCTATAGAAAAACCATAAAACAATTCTAGAAAAACATACCTTTAACCTGGAATAAAGGAGCATCATTTCAAAATAATCATTATGTTACATTGTGAAAATCAACGATTTTCATAAAAAGTCATAAGAAAAAAATTATTTTATAAGTAGGTAACATAGGAAATGACAATAAAAATAATGGAATAAATATATATAAGACTTCCATACAGGACAATCATAACAATAGAATAGCCATATAGCAACCTTCCATACATTCCACTCTTACTAATGGAATAATTATATGACCGACTTCCATACCCAATGTAGTAGAGATTATAACGTTAACACCATTCCTTAGTTTTTCACATAACCATCATTAAATTGTCCGTGTATCATTATATAATCAAAGCACATAAAATCATTCAATTTTCAATATATCACTTAGAAAATTACATTTTCGCACATAAGAAAACATTTCAAGTTATTGAAATAACCCATCCATTTTCAAAACCCTTTTTAAACATTTAGAAACATATTTTGATTCAAAGTGTCTAATACCACATGAGAAATTTATGTGAAATTAAAAAATTAAAAAATTAAAATATTCATGTCCATATAAATAAATTCATAAAAACTATTTTGAAAAAATGGACATGAAATATATGATTTTAGAATAATAAATCTTTTAAAATTTTAAAATATTGTTTTAGTAAAAGAGTCTCTTACCTTGAGTCTGACTCATCACATATATTCATTACATTATTGAATAATAAAATTTGGTTAAATATTTAATTTCTTAAGAAATATTTTCTTATTTAATCTTTATTTTATATCACTTATTATTAGGATATAAAAATTACTTAATTATCTATGTTCACATCGGATGGTTTGACGATATTCTCTACATGAGTCTCAAATGACATTGGTAAGTTTAATACGGTCAACTATTCCATTATTACATCATATATTGAATAATATAAATGAAATAGTAAAATTTGTAATAAATTAATTATTTTTTTAAATCCATGTATTATATATGTATATGAAAAATGATCTACATTAAAATCATGGAAAAGGTAAGCTGTTTGTTCACATGAGTAATGTTCCCATTTTTCATTGATCATTATGAAAAGAATGTAATTTTTATTTTATATTTCCATATTTATAATAATATCATAAATATAATACTTATAATTAATATATATATATATATATATATATTATTGTGATGTGATGAAGAAAAAATTAATCACATTGCTTCATGGAGGTGATAGTTCATATGTATGCACAAATGAAATTATCATATTTATATGAATGAAAGGTAAGAGTTTAATTGAAATATTATTCTATTATAATGATAAATATTCCATGAATATAATATATATACATTAATTTCATAATTATAACATGTCTTGAGAGACGGTATTGGAAAATGAATTATATCGGCTCATAGAAGTGATAGTTCACATGTACGCACGAAAGATTAGTAATTTTTTTATTTGATGGAAGTGGAGAAATATTTAGGTGAAAATATTAACCTAATAACATATTTTTATATTTAGGACACTATATTGGTTATAAAATCATGGTTCAATAGGATTTAAAGGATGTGGAAGGAGAAATTAAACATAAATACTTGATCAAAATGATACCTTTCCTTGGGATGATCACATTTTATTAAGACCTTAACAACCCTAAGGAGGGTGTTCTTGCTAAAAGAAGGCCTCATAAATATTTGGAGGAATTTTCAGAAGGTATTTTATCAAATCAAGTCTGAAACAAATTTTTTTTATGTTTTATGTAATGATATGAAGAGATTACCATTTATAAGAGTGGGGAGGGGAACTATAGAATTCATCCAAATATTAAATTAAAATAAATTAATTTTCTATTTAAAATGGTGAAAAAGTTATGTATTTATAATATAGGATGAGTATGGGTTGAAATATTATCATCTGATAAAAATTATTTATTTTTATAATATATTTTATTAAACATTATCTTTTTCTATCACTTTAATCACTTACTATTTTATTTTAAAATTTACACTTTTTGGATCAAAATAATTACACTAAAAAGTAAAAAAGAAATATAAAATAGTCATTTATCAAATTTTATAAAATATCAAAACTATTTGATCAAATTATTTAATTTTATAAATTTTATATCATTTAATGAAATAATTTGTATTTTAAAATAGCATTAGTGTCAATCTTGACACCGTTTATTACATGACTTATTAAAAGTATCATAATATCATGATATAGTAAACATAATATTTGAAAAAATCAATAACATGAAAAAGTAATCCATAAAATTCTTTCATGACATAAATTATATAAAAGTATATTTATTATAATTTTTTAATATCATTTATTTCATTCTTCTATTAATTAGGACATTACTTCATCATTATTCTATCACCGTTTAATTTAACTATTAATTTTCTGAAAATTATTAATTAATTAACATAATTTAGGTAATCATTTTATTTTTATAAATTATATGTATAGTAGTCTATATCACTTATATGAACCCATATTAATATTCATATAGTTATAGGATACATGATTGTGAAAACTTTGTCCATATATTAAATAAAATATTATAAATGTCATAAACTAATCCAAGAGGAATAAAAAGGCCATAATTTCTGACCATAGATTTTACTGGTCTATATTAAATCATCCAATATAAATAGGACAAGTTTTACGGTAGGTTTTGAATATTTATAATATTATTTTTACCTTTAATTACCCGATTTACACTAAACTGTGGTAATAAATTTATTTTCTAAACATGCTATTCATAATTTTAAAAAATAACAGGGACTAATTTAAATAACATGAACCATATAATTCTAAATATGGTATCTATTTTTTGAAATTTGAAACACATAATTTCTATAAATTAATTAAATATTAATCCTGCTAAGGGAATAAGAAAAAAAGTTATTAAATTAAAACGTTCAAAAGTTCACATGGTTTTTATATCCAATTTCAATATGAAATTGATTTCAATAACCAATAATAGATTAAATAATGAAAATTATATAATTATTCTTTAAAACCATTCAGTACTATTATTTAACATAATAAATAAATTGATAAAAACATAGTTTCATACAAAAATGTATTTTTTCACTATTCATAAAAAAAATGTTAACAGAAAAAAAAATTTATACGATGTAAATTTTGATACCGTTATTAAAAATAATAGGTTTTCTTTTAAATATAAATTATAAAATTGAAAAAAACAAGATTTGAAATAGGTGCACCATCAGAAGGTGGTAAAACTGTCTTTTTTGAAAAATACTTCTTTATTTTTAAAATTGGATTTGATCTTATATCTTATCTAAAAAACACAAAAAATGAATGTTAAAAATAATATTGAATATATTAAATATATATCTCATTAATATAATCCAACATGAGTGATTTTAATATTTATTAAACAAACATGTTCATATTTTAATAGCTTTTCAGAAAAACATTTCCTTTTATTTTACAAAGGGTTTTACATTCATTTATAATTAATTATTATGAAAAAATTAAATATATATACATGTGTAAAACATATTTTCATAATTTAGATAATACTTTACATTATCTTCATTATAATGGATAGTTTTTAATAGTAACATTTAAATATTATTTAGTTGTTTTCTAAAGCATAAGGTGGAATATAATGTATACTATTGAGCATCGTGTTTCCATTTAAAAAACAGGATTTTACATAAAGAGGCCTAACCACAAGAATATACTTGAAATAATATGGAATAGGAAAAGACCCATTAATTAGTCTCACTTATTGCTTAGGAAAAGGTCATAACGAGAGAGTATAAATAATTCCACTAAAAAATAACATAAATAGGATTGATAAGGGTTATTAATAAATAAATAGAAACATTAACTATTGGTACTAAAAAGGATAAATATAAATATGATTGCTGTATGGAATTTAAGAGAGGTAGTTCTCATACCATGAGATGAATATTTTAAAAAAAGAGAGAGGATATTCTTAAGAGAATTTGAAAATCTTGGGATTCCCTTTAAGAGTGTGAGGGATAGGAATTTCCTTATAAATAGTTATTTAGTGAAGTAGAGTGGAAGGATCAGTGGGTATTTCTACCAAAAGGTAGTATAATTCATTATAATTGTATAAAAATATGTTTTGACATTAATGTGACAAAATAATAAATATAAAAAACTTTCCCGTGTTTGTTGAACATTGTTTCTATAAAATATGATTTGTTTTCTATATTTTATATCGAAAGTAACCAAACATGTTAAAATAATACTATTGGGGATGTGGAACTGATTCATGAACATAATTAATTGATTTTTAAACCATAAAATATAATATATGTGTTGGTGGATTCATTAATTCCTTAAAAAATTAATTAAATGATGTAAAAACACATTATCTTAATTTGAAAACAACATTTTAAACATAGAAAAACTATATTTCTAATATTATCTATGTTTTTTGGAAATATGATGTATGAATTATGAATAAAATTTATGCACTATATAATTTTAACCCAAGTAATCACCTCTGAAATTTTTTTAAAAAATTGGGAATAAGATAATTTCAGAAAAATGATATAAACAATAAGTTTTATTTTATCGAAATAATTTCCAAAATATAATAATTTTAAATTATAAACAATTATAGTTTTTACAATACATACAACATTATGAACCTTATAAAAAATATTTATGACTTCAATAAATTATTTTATCAATTATATTTAAATATGTATTATTTAAAAATATCTTTTAATAAATAAATTTTATTTAAAATTTTATTAAAATTATAAAAAGATTTTATATAATTAGAAATTATTTATTTTTATTTCTTCATATAAATGTATAATTTTTATCAAACGCATTAATTTCTGGTTTATAAATGAATAGTATTTCATTAAAAAATAAAATATAAAATTACATTTTACATGTTTCATGATTCATAAACCATTATTACAATAAAATATTCAATAAGGGTAATGTGTGTGAGGTAGGTTCTTTCATGGGGTGGTTTAGTAAATATTTTTTTTGTTCTACATTGTTGCACCCCCAAACACAGATTTCATTAATTTATTTTATTTTTATTTTCTTTTAGATTTTTGATATTTTCTTTTGAGGTTTGGGTTGAGGTAAGAGTGAGGTTTTTTAAGGTTTTGGAGTTTTATGGTGGGTTTTGGCCTTATTCATGGCTATTCTGAAAATTAAGGGGATAAAATAGAATGGTGGGAATTTCGTGACACCACTAGTTTAACTTTCCTATGGGGTGTGTTTTTAGATTGTTTATCCCCTTGAGTTAGAGTAATATTGGGGGGAGAAAGGTGACGTTTTTGGAATTTTTCATTGTCTAATAGTTAAAGAAAACATCTAGTATAACCATTAATCGTAAGTCTACACATGTAACATGGTCAAAACACATAGTTAAACTAACCATATAGCATATGTGTGCAACTTGTGAAACTCATTAATATTGGTAATTGTATAGTTTCCACACAATTTATTTAATGGTGTGAGATAATTGTGAATCCAACCCCAGGAGGGGTGATTATTTCTCTTTTTATTATTTTTATTTGGGGTATTGTCCCATTGGACCCCCAATATGATTTCCCTTAAAAATATCACCTTCCATAGAAGATTTTCTTCTCCAACGCTCTTAAATGGTGACATCATGGTGGTTACTTGGTTACACTTTACCCAATTCAAAATTTTTGGGCTTCTGTATCTTTCCTCCTTAGTTTTCATCCAGTTTCCTCTCATCGTATAACCAGGGTGGACATGTGTGTATGATATTACTACCTAGGGCGGTGTGAAATTTGGGGGCTCTCTTTCTTAGGGTTGTTATTCAGTGTTAGAGTGTCTTTTTCATAGATTTCATCAAAAGAAACATGATTCTTCAACTTGAGGTAGGTGGTACAATCTATTTCATTTTCGATACATGAAATGTAATGCTTGAGAAACACATTTTTTTAATGTTTGTTTTATGATTTTGTAAAATCATGTGAATTATTTTCATGTTTCACTGTGGGAAAATTGGTGGAAATGGGCATTCAAAGGACTTCTATAATTACACTTATATATGTACTTGTAAGGTGTTTGGTAAAACTTGAAATGGTCTCAAATCAGGTTTTCATATGTGTTTTACAATGTTTAAAGCATTCATTGCAGCAAACCTAAATTTTTTCAATGGATGTTTTCTTCTTATAGTTATTTCATATAGCAGAAATCACATAAAACCACATTAATAAGATAATCCAAACATTATAAATAAACAATTCAGGAAATTAGATGTATTTATTGAATTTAATGAACCAATACTAATAGAATAGTTTATTCACCTTTTAAATTGTAATTTTACCATTAACAATACTAAATCATCCAATATAATGGTAACCTCATATATTAAACTATTAATAAAATTTAGGTATCTTATAAATGATAATATTATATAATTTTATCAATGTATTAGTAAAAAATATTTTAAAAATTATTAAATAAGTGTTGGTGTTTATAAAACATAAATGTTCATTTAAAATTTTCTTATAAATATAATGATTTAAAAGGAAATTTATTTTCATAAAATTGTTTTATAATCTAATATTCTATTTTCATATAATTATATAATAATTTTTTGAGACATTAATAAATTTTTAAATGTGTTATAAAATTATTTTTAATTTTAAATTCAATATTTTCCAGGTAAATGAGAATTTTAATTAAAAATTAATTTTCTCTTACATTAGATATTATTTTCATAGAACTTAGTTCATTTTTAGTTTTATACATGTCAAAAAAGGGTTAGGAATATTTTTTTTTTGGATTTTTGTAAAATACTTTTATTTTTAGTGAATTGTGAAATACGATAACTTACGGTATATATCCATTATATGATAAAAACACTATAACTTGAGAGATCAATGATTTGAAAACCATAATATTGAACACCCCTTCATTATTTTAATACAATATTTGATAATTATCATACTATTAATAGTCATGAAGAAAAAAAACTAATGAATAAAATAATGAGAAACACCCCTCTCTTCCCATATAAATTCCACCCCTCGCCACCTCTTATCCTTACACCTTCCAGGCATTAAAACTTATCCAAATTCTTCTAATACTATTCCCAACCTCCCTCATGTCTAGGAGACCATTTTCCCATCAAGCGACCAAACCCTTTTCCCTATTTAGGTTCTTAAGAAGGATATATTCAACAAGTAAAATCCAATTTCTTTTTTCTTATTTTTATTTAATTTTCATTATTTTATAATCCTCTCATATCCTCCACCTTTCCAAGGGGTATTATTACCCCAATATATTTTATATAAAATAATTTAATTTTCTTAATGTAATAATTATCCTTCATTTATCTTCAGTTTTTTGTGTTTTTTTAAATATGAAAATGTCAACCATGGTGTTTTGATTTTCCACCACGGAGGATGATGAATTTTCATTATTCACTAACGACTTTAAGGATGGTAAAAAATCCATAATTATATTAAATTAATATTTTATTATACATATAAGAAGTTATATAATTTTATGGACGAATATTTAAACATGATGTTAAATAAAATGATATATGATCCAAATGCTTGTAAAACCACTAAAAATAATTAAATAATATTCATTAACATTAAATTTAATAGACAATCCTCTAAAAATATAACCATATGGTAATTTAGATAATTTAATCCTGATAATTTTGATTAATAACATTTAATTTTTGTTGTTGATAATTATCCTCATTTTACACAATCATCCATACATGTATACATGTGAGGCGATCATGAGGACAATGATAATAAACACTCATGAATGATGATGTTAAACACTATAAGTCATCCGAAAGTCTATAAATGAGTATAATAAAACTACAATGAACCAAATTCATGTATAAAAGGTTATGGATTTGTTTATTAATGAATTTAACTTGATTAACTAGGATATTAATGTGACAAACAAATTCCTACATACGGTGAGGGGATTCTCAAACCCAACCCTTTTTCTTCGTGGTTTTCTTCTTTCACTCTATTACCTATATAAATATTCCTTTAATGTTCATCAAATATCAATTATTGTTTCATTGAAATTTATTTTTTGGGATATAAATAATTACAATTTGGTTTTAGTATAAATTCAAATATATTTACAAAATAAATCTTCTTTCAAAAAATAAATCGTTTACTTCTCATGAGATTGATTCTTCGTCACTCAAGATTCATAATTCTTATACCAAGTATAATAGTCCCTATTTAAATATTGAACCAAAAAATATATTCATGATTCTATAATTTATTAAATTAATCCATTTTTTATTCATGATTTCTATATCTCCAAATTGATATACGTTCTATGTGGAATTCGTGTTAATGAAAATGTTATGTTGTGACAGGAGCAACCATAATTATATTGCGCAAGTAAATTTTGTGATGATATGAGCGCGCATAGAATTTTATGGGGCCCCAATACATTGGGTAATTTGATGTATCTCATTATATAAAGCTAAATATATGTGAAAATTATGCTTTCTTTTTTTTAAACCTGGGTTTTTATTTTACCTATACGACATGATGTTTTATTTTTACCTGTTTCTATATTTGATGCCTTTATCTAATGTTTCCACTAATGATTTATATGATGATAACATACTTATTTTATGATAAAAATGATTATTCTAAACCATTTTATATTTATTCATGTTCTAATATACACTCTTTTTAACATACATTGTTTTTAAAAGGAAATGCTATTTTTTATTGCATAAATGATACGCCACATTTAGCTTAAATGAACAACTTAATATTATTATTTAATATGATAGTTCTCACATAGGGATTATAATGGTGAGAATATATGGGATTACAAAAATTATGAAAAAATGATTAAAAAATGTTTATATAATGATTCATTGGATAGCTAATTAAATATAAAATAAAATAAAAACCAATTGAATATAAAGGATGTGTTTTTCTGAAAAACTATTTAAATGAAAAATAAGTGAGTATATAAAATAATAAAACCCCTCTTAAAGGATTTTATTAACGAAATATATATTTAATATATTAAATTTAATGTTTAAACCTCACCATATATTTTTTATAGACATTTTATCAGAAAAAATTAAATTTTATGGATAAAATGAGTATTTTTCTAAAAATGTAGTTTTATCACCTTTTGATGGTGATCACTTTTGAAATATGTTTTTTAACATTTTATAATATATTTGAAAAAAATAATATTATTAGTTAGAATAGATATATAAAAATTTAAATTGGTTGAAATTGTGTTATTTTTCTAATTAAATTCATATTTTAATCAATAGTGAAAAGTACTACATTTTAATTCAAAAGTTACTTTTTGTCTAACTTATTTATACATTTATATTATAATTTTAATTAAATTTAAATAATATTTAGATTATGTTCTTATAATTTCTTCCAATTTTGGTCATTGGAATTAATTTCACAATGAAATT
Source organism: Viscum album (assembly GCA_963277665.1). NCBI lineage: Eukaryota > Viridiplantae > Streptophyta > Magnoliopsida > Santalales > Viscaceae > Viscum > Viscum album. The sequence continues at coordinate 1,798,289,608 of OY728120.1, forward strand.
TGATATAAACACACGAACATCTTTTGATGGTTTTTACTTTTTAAAAACCCATTTTCTCATTTCGACCATAGGATTAGTTTTTAAATTTTATTTTCCACATATTTTAGTTGAATTTAATATAAAAAATACATGGATGTAATAATTATGAAAAATGTGGTTTAATAGGATCAAAATAATTCTTTCTGAATAGTAACTATCGTATTTTATTTACCATGGTTAAAGGGTAAATTAGGTAAAAAAGGGTAAAAAATATATTATAATAATATAAAACTACCCTAACACTAGTCCAAATATTATTGGATGATTTATTTGTGACCAAAACAATCCTTGGGATGAAATTTTTTACTACATAAGCCAGTTGGGTGTGATTATGACATTTATAATATAAAATTTAATGTAAAGGAAAAAATATCATAAACATGACTCTTATTACTAATTTTTTTAATAAGGGGTAATATAAGTGATCTCATAGACTATATATAGTAATTATAAAGATAAATAAATTTCCTACATCATGGTATTTAATTTATAATGGTTAGACATTAAATAATTAAATTTAATTATGACACGATGATGATTCAATAATAGATTTATTAAAGAAGGAATCAAATAAATGATATTAAAAATATTAAACTAAATCTAATTTTAAATATTTGAAGCCATGCATGAAATTTTTGGTAATATATTCCTTGTTAGGATTTATTAAATTTATTTTCGTTGATGGAATGATGTGTTTATGATATTTTAAAAAAGTTATCTAATAGATAGTGTCAAAATTGACATAATTCATATTTTAATATATAAAATATTAAACTAAATGATATAAAATTATTAAATATATAATATTAGTCCCAATGGTTAGGATATTTTCAAAAATTCTGTAATCAATATTTCATTATTCGTTTATAATGATTTGGTAATTAATTTAATCCTCTAAGTGTAAATTACATTAAAAAATGATAAGGGTTAGAAGGGATTAAAACAAAATGATAAAGATTATAAAATATTAGAACTTCTCTTATTTTTTTTAGATGATGGCGATTATACCTAGAATCGTCTTATATTTTTGATACATTATTTTGGGACCATTTTAAATGGAAATTAAATTTATATTAATTTAATATTTTAAGAGTTTAAAAGGGCACCCCTCCCCTCTTCTATAAAAAGGTACCCACTGTTATCGAATAATAACACTTAAAAAGCCTTTTGGATTAGGAAATATCTACCAAAAATCCATACATAAATAACTACCAAGATTCATGAAGCCTTATTTTAGTCATAACACATTTTTTAGAGGTGTTAAGGTGTTCTTTAATGGAGACCAACCGAAGACGAGGTATCATTTTTAAAGTGTTTCTATTTTATTTCTTCTACCACTTCTATCAAATATTATTCTTCCAAGATGAATTAATAAATATAGTATATTAAATATAATGTGATGTTATTATGTTAATATTATTGCCTAAATCTTTCTCCACTACCATTAAATGTGAAAAGAATTAGTTTTTTATGCATACATGTGAACTATCACCTCCATGAACCGATCTAATTTTTTTCCATAGCTATCTATCATAAGAGGTTATATTAATGGAATTTATTCTTTTATATAATTTTGATAACATATTTATCATTATAATAGAATAAAATATCATTTTTTTTATATGCTCATAAAAATGACAATGTCGTTCGTGCGTACGTGTGAACTATCACCTCCACGAAGTGAGGTGAAACATTTTTATTCACCATTTCACATCTATGATATATATAAGTTTTTTTTATGATTATTAATATCAATATAATATTTTTATAATTATGTGAAGATAAAATAATTATTTCGTTATTTCCATAATGATCAATAAAAAATAGAAATGATACTCATGTGTACTTATGACTTTCCATATCCATGATTATAACATTGTTCATTTTTCATAACCACACTTTAGGTTTTGATTTAAAGATATAATTTATGTAAAAATTATAATAATTTCATTAATATTATTCTTGATATAAAGGAATTATTACCAAATAGACTATTGACCTCATACCATGTTTATTTTCAACTCAAGTACTGAATATCGACAAAATGTCTAATATGAACGTAAATAATTATGTAATTTTTACAAAATTGTAATAGGTGATATAAAATAATAAATAAAATTGAAAAAGGTTCTAAATAAATTATAAATTAACCTAAATTTATTATTTACTAACAAAAAGTAAGATGTGTGATTAATCAAACATAAGGTAAGGGACTTCGTCTCAATATCCTTTCATTGAGGCATATATTAATGTTATAAACCTTTATTATCATATAAGGTGTATATAAAACCCATTTTACTTGTTATATCATGAATTAGTATTTTAAAATTATATAAAATATTTATTTAATGTTATTTATTATTTATTTTTATTCAGTTTTTTCTCTAGTGGTAATGGAATATTTAACTAAAACACCGTTTGAAATGTTTTAATGATTTATTCGTCATATTCCATGTATTTATTGTCCATGTTTTCAAAATGGTTTTTGTGAATTTGGACATGAATATTTTAAAATATTAATTTCTCTCAAAAATTTCAATGTGGTAAGGTACACTTTCATTCAAAAGTTTCTTTATTAAATGTTTTAAATGGTTTTGAAAATGGAATGAATATTTAAATACATTGTAATGATTTCTTGTGATTGTAAATGAAATATTGCGAGTGAAATATTGAAAATTTCAATATTCTATGAGTTATGGTTATATACTAAAACTAGGAAATCTTTAGGGTGGTTACATAATTAACAAAAGATGGGGGGTTACGTGATAATCAAACGATAGGTGGTTCTGTGATAGACCGAGGATGAGTTGTTACGTTATAAACTCAAATGCATTTGGTATGAAAGTGAATCATATAGATATTCCAATTGTAATAATGACATGTGTGGAAGTCGACCATTTGGTTATTCAATTTATATATGATTTTGTCCAAAGTTACTTTTAAATGTTATACGTTTATTTCAATGGGGTTAAAGGTAATATTTTGATTAAAAAATGGTCAGAAAAGTTCTTATATTTAGTGAAGTGTATTTTCTACATCTTAAAGGTAAAAAGATTTACTTTATTATAAAGTGATCATGGTTTACATGTTTTTTTAAGAATAACAGATTTTCCTTCCTTTTTCATCCCTTAAAATGATTTTTATACTCATTCCATGTTTTGGAAATGTTTTCCTCAGGGCATAAGGATGAGTAATATAAAGGAAGAAGTAAAGAAGATTTTTATCAATAAAATAAATCAAGTTTTATTTTAAAGTGTTTTATTTTGTGAAAAAAAAGGTAGTGTGTAGAAGTTTCAACTTTATAATATTTGAGTAGTTATGTAATATTTATGGCCTAATACTCTAAAACTCTAAACCGAAAAATATCTTCACTGATAATTCATAACATAACTCAATATTATGTAATGTTTAAGGGTAAAACATTATAGTTGGTTTTAGGGGATGTTTTAGATAACATTAGTGGTTTGGGTGTTGTTCAAGAATAAGATACCAGTGGTATATAACCATAGTGGTTATCATATTAGAAATATTCACAGTTATTTTAGATTAATTGGATGAGATTGAGATAACATTTACATGTATATCATAGTGTTTATCTTCCTCATCATATAGTATAATATTATTATGTTGATATACTCACAATAATTATTATTATTTTTATAATGGATGGAAGGAACAAATGTATAAATGGTTGTGATCGAAAATGTTAAGGTTCTTTTAATAAGAAACTAAATGAAATGAGAGTTTCAATGAGAACTCTTGTGGTTATTATGAACCAACAGTCAGGAATCATGATTAAACACTTAATCCTTTGTGATTTTCCTAATGCATCATAATTGATAGAAAAAAATCCATATTGAATTTTAGGTAATAATGATCATAAGGGTATTCATATTCAACGAAATATGTGTCATGGTTATGGAAATAAAAACCTATGAATTTTTTTTAAAGAGGCAAGAAGATTTTATATATGTGGGAATGAAGGTCATAAAGTAATAACCTACTGAGCAAAAAAGGAAACTTTTTGTTGACTCTAGGAAGTGTAACGAAGTTTATTCCAATTTATCAATTGAATGATTCAAATGTGGTAGTATGGTCATTATGAAATAATTTTTCATACGAAGGACCAGGAATGGGATCAGTTGGACCGTAAAAAATATATGTTTAGAAATACTGAGTACCCTTCAAATTAAAGATGGGGAATATAAAAATAACCTATGAATGGAAATAATTAATAATTAATATTTTGGAAAAGCATGGTTAGTGTATCATTATTAATTTAGAATGATTATGAAGTCTCTATATAAGTGATTCACAAGTTATGGTATATTTTATGATGATTAAATGTTTAAAAGTATTAACACTCTTTTGATGATGGGATTACATTGGATGAATTTTTCAAGAATGTGTAACCATGATGATTGTTATATGAAAATTTTATTCAAGTACGATTTATCTTATATTGCGTAAAAATAATAATAATAGTAATGGATAACCTTTAGGGTTCATAAGATCTTTTTTTTATGTGATTATGGGTTATTAATTTTTGGGATGCAAAATGAATGGAATGAGACAACCATTGAGGTTAAAACACGTTATTGTTATTTTTGAGGACATTATCTTATGTTTTATAATGTTATAATAATGAAATATTTTTATAAAAAGGACAACCCATAGGATGGGTCACAACTCTTCACATCTGGAAAGGCTATAGGAATCGAACCCATAACAGAAGGTCGACAAGGGTGATTCTCCTACCACTGGGCTACATGAAGTCTCTGGTAAGTATGAATTTTTATTTTAGTTAAATTAATTTATGGATAAAAAATAAGTTTATTTGGAGGCATATATTCAATGTAATTTATTACTACAATATTGGGAAATGATTTGTTTATTAAGATATTAATGTTATTTCAGAATAAATTCACCAATTTGTGTACCCTATATTACCCAATTAAATTGAATAAAATGGAATTTTTATTGAGGGGTAATGGTTGAATTATATTTTGGAAGAATCAATGAATTAATTGTGGACTTACATTGATCTGGGTTTTTTATAGAAATGACAATCCATTCAATGGGAATATTTGATTATGAAATTAATTTTTTTACGAGACATTAAGAGTGATTGATGGAGATAAATGTTAAAACATACATTGGACGACTATGTGATCAAGTCATTCGGAATTTTTTGTTTATATATTACTTTGGATTGTTTTTAGAAATTTTATGGGAAACTTTTTGTTGAATGGTGTATGTATAACTTGGGTATTACTATTGAATTTTTGGAGATTTAAAGTACTCCTTATCATTATAAAGGATTATTCTGTTGGGGGAATTATCTGATATTTTACTAACTAGTTTGTTTTTGTGCTAAATAAAATATAAATATATAGACCATATTTTATGGTTTATGTCACTCTTTATAAGTTTATTCTAGTGCTTTGTGTGTGAAAAGGGCATCTTAAATACTCATTGATTGGAGAAAAAATATGATTTTGTGGTGGAATTTAATTAATGAATTAAACTATACTTTTAAAGTAAATATATTTTCTTATTCTATAATTATATATAGTAAAATAATTCCCCAAAGTTATTAAACTTCTCCTAAAGTATAAACATTTTCCATTTATGTTTCTTACAATGAAATAAATAACTTTTTAACCAATAAAAAATTTACAGTTTTTTGATTGGTAACTTTCTACTAATCATGTTTTCTATCACCAACCACCAGAACTGTATAGTTAGTTTTCCATCCATATCAACTTTTCCAACATGGAATCAAAGTATGTGTTGTGTCAAGTGACCTTCATAAATTATTTTATTTATTTTAATGTGTAATTATTTATAATAAATTTTTATATAAGATTGCAATAAAAGTATTTTGAAAAGTAATACCTTAGTAACAAAACCCAAAATCAAATTAAGAGGATGAAATTTTTGAATGGGTTTATAATGTAATGTATGTAGTTTTTAAAAGGAAAAACTTGGTTTTATAACATACATGATACAATAGATTTAGCTTAAATGGTCATCTTAATATTATTATTTAATATGATAGTTATCACATATCCATTAGAATTATAGGAATTAAAAGGATTAAATAAATTGTGAAAATATTCTTTACACGTGTTTATATAATAATTCATTGGTTACTAAATTAAATATGAAATTAAATAAAACCCAATTGAAAATAAAGGATCTATTTTTCTGGAAAACCATTTAAATGCAAAATTTGCAAGTCTATAAAATAATAAAATCCCTAATGTTGGATTTTATTTATTAAATATACATATAATATATTAAATTTAATGTTTAAAATTCATCTTAAATGTTCTATAAACATTATAAAAGTAAAAAAAATTCAATTTTATGTATAAAAAGAGTATTTTTCTAAAAATGTAATTTTACCCCATTTTGATAGAGAAGAATTTTTAAATATATTTTTATTACATTTATGTATTATATTTGAAAATATAAACATATTATTTTATAAAAATACATAACAATTTACATTTGGTTGAAATTTTGGAATTTTTATGAAAAATTATTATTTTAATGAATAATGAAAAATACTGCATTTTAATTCAAAACTACCTTTTCATATAATTTATTTTTGTTATTATATTATCATTTTAATTTGTTTTAAATTATATTTAGATTATATTTTATCATTTAATCCAACTTTTGGGATTGAAAGTAATTTCACATTGAAATTTGAAATAACACATGTCAATCTTTTGATGGTTTTTACATTTTAAAAACATGTTTTCTAATTTTGATAACATGATTAAGTATTAAATTTAGTTTTCCATTTATGTGAATTAAATTTTCAAATAATAACATAAATGGTTGTAATAATTTTTTAAATTTTGGTTTAATACCGTCATTATTATTTTGGGTGAATATTAACTTTAGTATTGTATTTACCAATGTTAAATGGTAAATCAAGTAAATAATGGTAAAAAAATATTTTAATAATATAAATCTACCCTAAAATTTTTCCAAATTTTATTATATGGGTTATTGCCAACCATGAAAACCCTTGGGATGGAATTTTGGCCTTTAGAATCCACTTGGGTGTGATTATGACATTTATAACATTTAATTCAATGTAAAGGAAAAATTTATCATAAACATGACTCTTATTATTAAAATATTTTAATATATGTTTATATAAGTGATCTATTAAACTATAAATAGTAATTATAAAGATAAGGATATTACCTATATAATGGTATTTGATTTATTATTTGTATACATTAAATAATTAAATTTAATTGTGACACAATGATGATGGAATTGTAGATTTATTAAAGAAAGAATCAAATAAATGATATTATTAACATAAATATAATTTGAAATACCTGATACTATCCACGAATTTTATATATGACTATGACTTGTTAGGATTGAGTTGATATTTTTTTCATAGGAATCAAGTTGTTATGATGTTTTAAAAAAGTCATCAAACGAATAGTGTCAAAATTGGAATAATTCATATATTATAATATAAAATATTTAATTAAATGATATGAAATTCCTAAAAATATATTATTTTTCCAAATGGTTAATATATTTAAAAACGTTCCATTAATGAATCAACCATTCTACTTTTGGCATGATCGGGTAATTATTTCAACCCTCTAAGAGTAAATTACATGATAAAATAGTAAGAGTTAAAAGAAGTGAAAAAAAGATAAGGATAATAAATATATATTAAAAATCGTATTATAATCTCAATAAAAGATTTTGGGACCATTTTTAATAGAAATTTAATTTATATTAATTTAATATTTTATGATTTTCCAACTGTTCCCCTCCCGTCTTCTACAAAACGGTACACTATTATCTCTAATACACAAACATAAAAAGCATTTTGGTTAAGCCAATATATGAATAAATGCCTTCATAGAATCCCTCCTCGCATTTTGTTGTACTTTTTTTTAGAAATAACACCGTCATTATAGGTGTTATGGTGCTCTTCAAAGGCGAACAACCGAAGAAGAGGCATCACATTTTTAAGTGTTGCAATTTTATTTCTTCTACCAGTTTCTTAAAATATCATAATTCCAAAATTAAATAATAACTCAAGTATACTAAATATACTGAGATATTATTATGTTAATACAATCACCTAAATCCATCTCCACATCCATTAAATGGGAACTGAATTAGTTTTTTGTGTGTACGTGTGAACTATTACCTCCACGAACCAATCTATTTCTTTTTCCACATCCATCTCTCATGATAGTCAATAAGAATGGAATTAATGAATGTATATCATTTAATTGAAATATTTATCATTATAAGAGAATAATATATCCATTATGTAATTATTTCCCATGCATATAAAAATTATAACGTCCTTCTTACATAGGTGTGAACTATCACCTCCATGAAGTGATGTGAATCGTTTTTATTCACCACGTCACTTGTATGATATATATAAGTATATTATAATGGTTTTTAATGTTATCATAATATTAAAATAATTATGTAAAGATAAAATAATTATTACATTATTTCAATAATGATCAATGAAAAAAAGAAACGTTACTCATGCGAATGTGTGACTTACCATCTCTATGATTATAATGTTGTTCATTTTTCAAAACCACACTTCATGGTTTGATTTAAAGGTGTATATTTTTTATAAAAATTATATTAATTTCATGAATATTATTTTAGTGATTATGTAATTATGAACACATGGACAATTGACATCATACCAGGTTCATTTTCGACTCAAGTACCAAATATCAACAAAACATCCGATATGAACATAAATAATTATATAATTTTTAAATCATGGTAATAAGTGATATAAAAGAAATAATTAAGATGAAAATGGTATCAATCATGTATAAATCAACCCAATTTTATTATTCAAGAAGATGAGGGATCATTCATAACGAATTGAACGTAGGGAAGGGACTTCATCTTAATCTCTTTTCATTGAGGCATATTTTGATGTTATTCACCTTTATTATCTTATAAGGTGTATACCCAACCATTTTTAAAATTTATATCATTAATTATTATATTATAATGACATTTAAATTTTTATATAATATTATTCCTTAATGATTTTTATTCAGGTATTTCTCTTGTGGTAAGAGACACTATAACTTTAACATCGTTGTAAATGTTGTAAACATTTATTCTTCTAAATCCTTCTATTTCATGCCATGTTTTCTAAATCATTATTATGAATTTGGAAATGAATCTTTTAAAATGCTAATATTTATTTTCAAAATTTTAAAAGTGGTATGGGAAAAATTGATTTAAAAGTCTCTTTATTAAATGTTTTAAATGATTCGGGAAATGGATTGAATATTTAAATATCTTGGAATGATTTCTTATGATTGTAAATGAAATTTTTGTGAGTGAAATTTTTATGGTTTCAATATTTTATTTTTTATGATAATATAGTAGATCATGGAAATTTTTTTGTGGTTACATGATATACCAAAGACAGGTGGTTACATGATAAACCAAATATGAGTGGTTCTGGGATCAACTGAGGGCATGTGGTTACATTATAACATCAAATACATTGGGTATGGAAGTCGGTCGTATGGATTTTCCATTTGTAAGAATGATATACGTATAATTCGACCATATGGTTATTTTATTTAATTATGATTATGTCCCAAGTTACATTTTAGTTGTAATAAGTTTCATTATAAGGGTTTTAAGGAGAACTCTTTAATAAAAAAAATAGTAAGAAATGATCATATATTCACTGAAGAGTATTAAATCTGTCTTAAAGTTAAAAAGTTTTAATTTATGATAATGTAATCATTGAGTACATGTTTTTTAAAGTGTAATAATTTTTACTTACTTTTTATCACTTATATTTTTATGCTCATCCAATGATTTTTAAATGTTTTCCATAGAACAGATGGCTGGGTAAGAGAAGGGAAGAAGTCAAGAAGATTTTTATGAATGAAAGAAATAATTTTTTATTTTTACAAGTTATATTTTGTGCAAAAAAATTTGATATTGAGTATAAGTTTCTAATTTTTAATATTTGAGTTTTCATATAATAGTTAGGACCTAATTCACTAAAACTGTAAATCTAAAAATATTATATTTGATAATTCTTGACTTAACAAATGATTATATAATGTTTAAGGCTGGGGCCTTAAAGTTTGTATCCAAGGATGGTTAAGATAACTTTAGAGGATTGGTATTTATTCAATCATAAGTGACAAATGGTATATAACCACAATGGTTATCATATTTCAAAGAATCATAGTTATTTTTAGATTAATTGAATGAGTTTTAGATAAGATGAATAAGTATATTTTAGTGTTTATCTTTCTCATCAAATAGTATATGATGATTTTGTTGACATACTCACAATAATTTTTTTGGTTTTAGTGAATTGATGGAAGGGAAAAAAGTAACAATGTATGTGATGGAAAATGTGGCAGTTCTCTAAATAAGAAACCAAATTAATTGGGAGCTATAATGAGAGGTCTTTTTTTTATTTGGAACCAACTATCGTGAGTCATGAATAACCACCAAAAACTTGGGGATTTCTATGATGCATCATATATGAGAGAGATGATTCCTTATTGATGTTTAGGTAATAATTATCATCATGGTATGTGTATTTGACCTATACTATCATTGAAGTTGGTCAAAGTTTACAATTTATATTCCTACTAACTATTGTATATTTGGAAAGCAGGTTCGAACCTACAGGGAAGTTAAATTTGGCCACTATTCTATTAAAAACATGATAAACTCCACTGTTTTCAGCAGTGAAGTGATTTTTTTTCTAATGTTTTTTTTAACTTTTTTAATATATTTATATAAGCATTGAAGTGACAGAATATTGAAAACATGTTTAAAATAACTATATTGTATCTATATACTGTTGTAAAACAAGGAATAACAGAGGTTTAGAACTCTGATAAAATGAATGATATATTTAAACGCTCGCAGAGTAATCTCCATTCTACTGGTTTTAAAGGTATTCAGATTCACTTAAAAGTTATTGCAGGGTACCACTTAAAAGTGTATGACTTACCTCCCTCACCAAGAGTTAAGTCACACTAGTCAATCATTTCTAGAGTTTTCACTCCAGAAAAAATAAACTGAGAACAGTTTGAAAAATTAACAGCAAGACAAACTCACCCTAAGTATTGGAGTAATTTGATCTATTATCTTTTGAAAAGTTATCCACAATCAATCTTGCCCACTGACCGTGAAATTTTGTGATTATGTTCTAGTGGTACAAGAAATTAGATGAACTCAATATTGATCTCACCGGTCAATACTGAGTACATTCAAATGATTGAGAGAAATGAGAAATGAAAGTAACAAGTAGAACTTCAATTCATCCCCGAACTATTGAATTAGCTAGGCATTATCTTTATTAACATGTAAACCAAGGTCATTATATTTCAGAAAGAATGAATTATGAAAACAGTGGAAGTAAACTCCCTCTTCCAACATGAACTGTTGCTACTCCTGCCATCCATTTGCTCCAAGAAGTGACTCCAGAGTCGCCCTCCAGTTTCCTCTCCTCGGCTCTGGTTCCTGATGAGAGAGAAGCTCTCGAGTCTCCAATGGTTCACTCCTCCGAATGAACGCCTCCCACCTTGTCTTCTGCTTCTTGCCCTGCTTTAAGTAGCTACTGTCAAAAGCTGCTTGTCACTGCTTGTTTTTTACCGGCTTCAAATGTCCTTCACAAAAGCACTACAAAACGTGCATTTTTTTGCGACTGACACGTCACACAAGTTTTTCCCTCGTAACTAACTGCCGCTGAGTTAGTTGTGTGAACATAGACATGTTTCTGACTTTTGAATGAACCTGCACATGTTATAAACAAAATAAAGCAGTTAAAACTCAAAGACAATAATTATTATTAAAAAGTTTACTAAAGTTAATTAATAAATATCTTAGTTGATAATTATTATGTACTTTATTATGATTTATAAAAATATTCACTTAATATTACTATGTTAAAACATATGTTTATTAAAAGGTTATAAATTAAATAAACTTAATAAATATAATTACTAAGTTAATTTTAACATTTTTAACTAAGTTATTAAAGTTTAACATCATAAGTAATGAAGTAATTAAAAATTTAATAATTTAGATTGTATTAATTATTTTTATTTACTAATTTAATTATTATTATCTTAATTAATTTTTAAGAAATTAAATTGTTAGATTAATTTATGTATAAATAAATTTATTACTTAGTTTATTTTAATTTAATAAACTGAATTAATACTTTAGTTTTAATTATTTTTAAATTAATAAGTATATTTTATAGTTTATTTATAATTATGATTAATTAAATATCTATACTATAAACAGTATATTAATTTATTATTAACATTTATTATTTAATTAAATTTGTACTTTAATTTATAATTTATATATTTATTAATATCAAAATTGTTTAAAATTATAACTTTTATAAATTATATTATATTCATTCAATTTATTAAAGTAACTTTATGTTTAACTTCACCTTTTTATTTGTTTACTCTTTGCTTTAATTTTATTATTATTTTTATAATTTCTTCCTCCCCCATTTTGTCCACGGCGCTTTAGAGAGGGGAATGCCTTCTTCCTCCCTTGAACCAGGCGGCCTCCACCTCGAGCTCCTCCTCTGTTTCGGTGGTCTCCTCCATCAGTCCAGCATGATCCAGGCTTCATTGACAAAACAAAACCCCACCTCCAGCTCGTCTTGGGTTTGTGGTGGCTTGTGGAGGGGATCTGTATAGCGCAAAACCCTCTTCCGGTTCTCCAGCAGATGGCGCAATGTTTTTCTCGTACTCTTCTAGAGAGAGAAAACACCGGCGACTTCAGGTTTCACGCGGTGCAGGTGATTTATTCTTCTTGACTTATCTTGGGTAGCGAACATAGGAACAAAGACTTGCAGGAGTGGTTCGGATCTGCACAGAGGCTAGCGGAGGGTTCCTTCAGCACATGTGGTCCTACTCAGCGATGGAGAGGTCTCTAAAAACAGCGTCGAAAGACAACAGCTGTTTGCTGGTCCTGCATCAGTGGCGATGCGAGGTGTTTGTCTCTCGAATGGTGGCACCTCTGTTGAGGTGCAGGGAAGAACTACAAAGGAGAGACGGGGAAAAGAAATGGAGATGTGTAGAGCAGATAGAAAAGCATGGATTTCTATCGGTGAGGAGGTTACCGATAGAAAAAAATAAGGGTGACAGGTGGCTTAAAAAGAAAGCTCTTCGGAGGCTAAAAATAAATAAAAACTCACCGATAGCAATATATATTAAGGTTACTGATCGTTAACGGTCACCGATATAATAAAAAAATAAGTCACATGCAGCAGCGGATCACCGTTTGAAAATAAGGAGCACCGGCACGAGGTCACCATTAGGCACAATGAAAAGCTCACCATTTGTATAAATAAAATAGGTCATCGGTGGAACAAACAAGTACACCGGTAGCAAACATGAACGCCACTGATAAAAATAAAAATTAAGGTTATTGGTCGAGCAAAAATAAAAATAGTGTCGCTGATGGTTTATTTAGAAAAGACAGGTCAACGCTATAAATTAAAAATAACAGTCACCGGTATAATTAAATAGAACAGATTATTGTTATAAAATAAAATAATAATCTCACCGTTAGTATAAAATAAAGAAATGAAAGAACCGCCACTGATCGTTAACGGTCACCGATATAATAAAAAAATAAGTCACATGCAGCAGCGGATCACCGTTTGAAAATAAGGAGCACCGGCACGAGGTCACCATTAGGCACAATGAAAAGCTCACCATTTGTATAAATAAAATAGGTCATCGGTGGAACAAACAAGTTCACCGGTAGCAAACATGAAGCCACTGATAAAAATAAAAATTAAGGTTATTGGTCGAGCAAAAATAAAAATAGTGTCGCTGATGGTTTATTTAGAAAAGACAGGTCAACGCTATAAATTAAAAATAACAGTCACCGGTATAATTAAATAGAACAGATTATTGTTATAAAATAAAATAATAATCTCACCGTTAGTATAAAATAAAGAAATGAAAGAACCGCCACTGATCGTTAACGGTCACCGATATAATAAAAAAATAAGTCACATGCAGCAGCGGATCACCGTTTGAAAATAAGGAGCACCGGCACGAGGTCACCATTAGGCACAATGAAAAGCTCACCATTTGTATAAATAAAATAGGTCATCGGTGGAACAAACAAGTTCACCGGTAGCAAACATGAAGCCACTGATAAAAATAAAAATTAAGGTTATTGGTCGAGCAAAAATAAAAATAGTGTCGCTGATGGTTTATTTAGAAAAGACAGGTCAACGCTATAAATTAAAAATAACAGTCACCGGTATAATTAAATAGAACAGATTATTGTTATAAAATAAAATAATAATCTCACCGTTAGTATAAAATAAAGAAATGAAAGAACCGCCACTGATCGTTAACGGTCACCGATATAATAAAAAAATAAGTCACATGCAGCAGCGGATCACCGTTTGAAAATAAGGAGCACCGGCACGAGGTCACCATTAGGCACAATGAAAAGCTCACCATTTGTATAAATAAAATAGGTCATCGGTGGAACAAACAAGTTCACCGGTAGCAAACATGAAGCCACTGATAAAAATAAAAATTAAGGTTATTGGTCGAGCAAAAATAAAAATAGTGTCGCTGATGGTTTATTTAGAAAAGACAGGTCAACGCTATAAATTAAAAATAAGTCACCGGTATAATTAAATAGAACAGATTATTGTTATAAAATAAAATAATAATCTCACCGTTAGTATAAAATAAAGAAATGAAAGAACCGGCATGAGGGTCACCGATACTCACTCATAACAGTGAAGTGCTGGGGTAACGGTAGCTGTGAGGATCTCAAAGTCAAAGGTAAAATAAAATAAAAGGATGAACATCGGTAGGAGGGTCACTATTAGAATCGAATTAATCAGTGAGGTGGTTACCGTTAGAATTAAAATGAACAAGTAATGGTGTCCTTCAAAAATTAAAAACACAAAAATTAAACATAAAATTTATACTCTAGTTATACTAAATAAAAAGACTAAAAATAATTAATTAAAATAATGCTAAACACCATTAATTAAGACAGAATTTTTTATAAACCTTTAAAACATTAAAATTACTAATTGACAACACTTAAATTATAAACTGAATAATTGTTAAGCTAAATTAATAAATGACTAAAACTAAAATGACTAAATAAATTAATTACAAAGTACCAGCAAATAGAAATGAATAGCAATGGTGACCCATTAGGTTACCGATAGTTATAGTCTACTTCACCGGTTGACTAAAACCAAAAGAAAATGAATTAATAATCAAACTGCATACATAAAATAATATAATTAATGATTTAAAACTTTTAATTAATTAATTAATTATTTGAAAACATTAAATTAAAAGAGAACTACTTAATTTAATTTAAAACACAAATTATTTACTTAACTGTTTAGCAGGATGAATAGACAAATTAATTAACATTGTTAACCTATTCAAATGTAACTAAATTATAAGATAAAATAATAAAATAAAGACTAACTTAATTAAATAGAATTACATTGATTAAATAATTGTTTAAAATTGATATTAACTTATTAAAGAGTCAAGCATATTTAACTTAACAAAACTAAATAAGATAGAATTAAAGTAGATTTGTTTAGTAAGATTTAAATTATTATTTTGATGACTAAAAATACATAATTAATTATAAAAATTGATTAATTAACTATGTTTACTATAAAAATACAAAAGTACATTTATTTAATATAAAGTGATTAAATAATTAATTGAATCATTAAAAATTAAGTAAAAAGATGTCGCAAAACTATGTAAAAATAGAGCCACATAAAATTCCCCCACACTTAAGAATTTTTTTTCCTCAATCAATCTCATGTTTTATTATCTTTGAAAAACATAAGTATGGTATTAATGATTTTGCTCAAAATGTAACATGTCCAGCACTCAAAAGAGAGGAAAAAACATAACAGTAGGCTTTTAAGAAATAAATTACTCATATGAATCTTGCCTATAACAAATACTCAATGGTAATTAAGAAAAAAAAGACCAACCATCAAAGAAGATGTCATGCGTCATATGTGATACAACTTAATGACTCACTTCAATTCAATCTCTGGTTCTAATTTCAAGAGTGACATGAGATAAAATATCAATGGAATTAAGACCTTAATCAAGAAAATTTGTACTTTGACAGAATCCTATGTTCCAAAAATAATTAATTTTTTTTGTGTGGATCACATCAATGATACAACCCAAATGACTCCCATATAAACCAATTGATCCCTTCTTCATCTGCCGTTCATCATCCACCTCACCTTAATGAGTTAATTTTTTACCCTAGACACTTTATTTAATTTTTCCAAGCCATGTTTCATTGTGATGAGCACTGTTCAATGCACTTATTCAAAGTGAACAGAGGGCCTAAAGTTAACAGAAACGCACCCAGCATCTGGGGTCTCAGAGAATCACCGTGGGATCCCAGATGCCCAAATTACTCTAGTTTCAGAATATTTATATCAAATATCATTTACATTGGCTCATTAAAGAAATTACTTTTAATAATTAAATGAAAAAAGAGGTCCCTATAATCAGAATCAAACTTCCAATTCCAAAGGTCATGATCATAGCTCCACAAACATGTGATCCATATCACTTTCAGAAGTAGGTCCTAAACAAAATTTCCATCAAATCACTAAGTAAGATCACTCAGCAATCATCCATTATCATCAATTTCAGACTCTAAGCAGTTCTTAACTATCAGTAAGGAACTTGTCCTAAGGCAAGACCCAATTGAGTACAGTGTACAACTTAAAATTATGCAAGGATTTTGAAAACTTTTAACCATTTTTTACTAGAAATTTAGAATTGATGTGGGAATTGATAGAATTTAATTAAAACAAAGTTTAGCACAGTCAAGAATTGACCCCTCCCCCACACTAAAAACCCAACTTTGTCCCCAAAGATGAATTCTAAAGTATGGAGAAGAACAATTAAACAATTAGGGTTCAAAACAGATTTTCAAATAAGTAGATTTATGACATGTAAAAAGGATCTCAATGGAGTTCAAAATTATTATTTGCCACAATAAATAAATTAATAGCAGATTAATTAACAATTATATGCATTAACATTTATGTCCAGTGGAATAAAGGTGTGGGTGCACAATTAATTAGGTTTAAGCAAGTTTAGCATAATTTATTCAGTTTGATATTCCATAAAGCAGACAATGTTCATGCTAAGCACCCCAACATTAATCAGATTTAAAAGACCAGTAGCATGTACTTTCCACACATAATTTCATGTAGTGAACATATTTTAATAACAATGCAATTCAGTTTCCAATAGTAAAGTACATGAAGATTTTAAAGCACAACATAGAGACAAGCATCAGAAGTTTTTTTATGCAATATGTGTAGTAGATTTTCATCAAATATGTAGCAGAATTTTCAATAGTCATGCTGAATTTCTTAGAGATGAAATTTTTTTGTATTGAGCAGAATTTTATTAGTAAAAAAAAGGAGCAGAAATAAATGCAGAAAGTTGAAGAACTTCCCGGACAAGGTTCTTGTCCAAAAATGATCATGTGAATTCCACTCCTTTATTACACAACAATAGAATCCTAAAAACACAAAACATGCGACAAAGAACAAGCAGTAAAAAGTATTTCACAAAAATAGAGCACAAAAGCAGAACATTATTAAAGGTTAAAAAGAAACAACATAAAGAAAAAAAAAAGAAACCATGGGTTTCCTCCCATGTAGCGTTATGTTTAAATTCCCCAACCAGAGTTTATTCAATAATAGTTCTCAAGCACAGTGAAGGAAGCCAAACCCTTCGGTTGTCACTCAAAATAAAGTTTCAGTCTCTGCCCATTAACTAACCTGGGTTTATTCTCTTCGCCTACAATTTCAACAGCTCCATTCTTAACTCTCACAATTGTAAAAGGTCTAGACCACTTGGACTTCAGCTTTCCAGGAAAGAGTTTGAGTCTAGAATTAAAAAGGACCTTCTGTCCAGGTTTTAATTCCTTGTTTTGAATGATATAATCATGAAATATTTTAGTCCTTTCTTTATAAATCCTTGAATTATCAAAACTCTCTCTCTTAATCTCATCAAGTTCACTCAGCTCAAGTAATCTCCTCTCACCAGCACTCTTAAAGGCAATGTTTAGAGCTCTAACTGCCGAATATGACTTATGTTGCAACGCCACAGGTAACTGACAACATTTACCAAATAGAAGCCTATAAGGATACATACTTATTAGGGTCTTAAAATCAGTTCTATATGCCCATAAAGCATCATCCAGTTTAAGAGACCTATATTTCCTAGAATGTGACACTGTTTTCTCAAGTATTTGTTTTAGTTCCCTGTTAGAAATCTCCACCTATCCACTGGACTCTGGATGATAAGGAGTACCATTTTTATGAACACAACATTATTTCTCCATTAAAGCTTTAAACTTATAATTCCTAATGTGTGTTCTATTATCGGTGATAAAAGATCTTGGGAATCCAAATATTGTAAAAATGTTCTTTTTAACAAATTTTATTAAAGAATTGGCTTGATTGTTGGGAAGTTCCACTGCCTCAACCCATTTCGAAACATAGTCTACAACAAAAAGAATGTACTCATTCCCATGAGATGGGACCCATGAAATCTAAACCCCAGACATCAAAAATTTCAACATCCAGAATTCCTTTTTGGGGTAACTCCTGCTTCCTAACAATGTTTCCGAACCTCTGTCACATATCACAACCAACCACAAAACTCCTAGAATACTTAAAAAGAGTAGGCCAATAGAAACCAGATTGTAGGAATCTTTGTGCAACTCTCTCACCACCATGGTGACCTCCCCAAGGTGAAGAATGACAATATTATAAAAAAGGCAACATCACTTCCTCAGGCACATACCTTCTATGAATACCATCTGCACACCTCCTAAACAGTAGAGGACCATCGCAAAGATAATATTTAAGCTTAGAAATGGATTTTATTCTTTGATTATTGGACAGATTTTGGGAAAAGCACCTGCTGCCAGAAAGTTGGAAAAATCTGCAAACCAAGAAGATTGCTTGATTGACATAGTGACCATATTTTCATCTGGAAAGGAAGAGTTAGTCTCCCTAGGTTTTTAATATTCAGATTGAGTAAGAGGAATCCTATAAAGGTGATAAACAACTAAATTTGCAGCACCCTTCTTATCCTTAATTTCTAAATCAAACTCTTGTAGCAACAAAATCCATCTAATCGGCCTGGGTTTAGTTTTCTTCTTAGACAGCTAGTATTTTAAATCTGAATGATCAGTGAAAATGATGACTTTGGAACCTAACAGATATTTTCTGTACATTTCTAGTGAAAACAAAATAGCTAGCATTTTTTTTTTCAGTGGTGGTATAATTATTTTGGGCATCATCTAGCAGTTTACTAGCATAATACACCACATGAAACTTCTTATCTTTCCTTTGTCCAAGGAGAGAACCAATAGCCATGTCACTGGCACCACACATTAGCTCAAAATGTAGTTTCCAGTTAGGGGCAATGATGATGGGTGATGTAGTGAGTTTCTCTTTAAGCAGATTAAATGATTTCAAACAGTTTTCATCAAAATTGAAATGTGTATCCTTGACCAGCAAAGAACACAGGGGCTTAGTTATTTTAGAAAAATCTTTTATAAATCTCTGGTAGAAACTGACATACCCTAGGAAACTTCTAACACCTTTGACATTAATAGGAGGTGGACATTTTTGAATAACCTCAATCATAGCAGTATCAACTTCTAAACATATTTTGGACTCCTTATTACCAAGCACAATACCCTCTATAACCATGAACTGACACTTCTCCCAATTAAGAACAAGGTTGGTTTCAATGCATCTCTCCAAGACTAATTCAAGATTTTTCAGACAAGTATCAAAAGTATTACCCACAATGGAAAAGTCATCCATGAAAAACTCAATGATTCTCTCAATCATGTTTGAAAAGATAGCCATCATACACCTTTGAAAGGTGGATGGAGCTCCACACAACCCAAAGGGAATCCACCAGTATGAAAATCTTCCAAAGGGGAATGAGAAAGTGGTCTTTTCCTGATCCTCTGGATCGATAGGAATCTGGTTATAAGCAGAATACCCATCCAGGAAACAGAAAAACTCATTTCCAGCAAGCCTCTCAAGCATTTGGTCAAAAAAGGGAATTGGAAAATGGCCCTTCCTAGTGGCTGCATTAAGCTTCCTATAATCTATACAATCTATCCATTTTGTGGCTTTTCTAACTTGGACTTCTTCAGTTTTTTCATTTTTAACTACAGTGTAACCTCCCTTCTTAGGAACAACCTAGACAGGGCTGACCCAAGCACTATCAGAAATGGGATAAATCATTCCAGTGCCCAGTAATTTTATCACTTCCTCTCTCAAAACTTCTTTATATTAGGATTTAATCTTCTTTGAAATTCTATCATAGGCTTACGGTCATGATCCATAGGAATCTTGTGTATACAAAATGAGAGGATAATACCCTTGATATCAGCTATTTTCCAGCCTATGTCAGATTTAAACTTTTTCAACTCATTCAACAATCTTTTTTCTTGATTTATCATTATGTTCAGTAGAAATTATTACAGGCAAAGTGGAGTTCTCACCTATAAATGAATATTTAAGATGAGGAGAGTGGATTTAGTTCAAGAGTGGGTGGTTCTACACTCAAAGGACGAGTCTTAGGACTGGGGGGCCAAGATCTTCAACATATTTCTTGTAAGGAGTATTGAAATATGATAGATTTTCAATTTCATGTTCAGAATCAGGAGTAATAGTGCCACTATCCAAAGTGGGCAGTACACTGTCCAGATTTTCCAGATCAGATTTCAGTAGGTTTATCAAGGTAGAATCATCTAATTGTCTTATAAGATCTCCCTCAGTATCATCAAGGTGCTCAACAAGGTTGGTGTTAATAGAAAAACCAACAAATTCATTCAAAAATCTCCTAAGTTCAAAAATAGATGACCCTTATACAGTAGAAACTAGACAATTGTCCAGTTCTGGAAAATTTTTGAACTTTCGAGTTTGAGAAGAATTTTCAATCTCTAATACAGATTCAACAGGATTTTCAGCTTCAAAAATGATTTTTGTAATAGATTAATGATTTTTAGATTCATCAGAGTTTCTAATTGATTTCTCATCTTTTAAGGACTCCAGCATTGAACAGTTTTCAGAAAAATTTTATCCTTTAACATTCTTAAACACATTGAACTCTTCTTGTTGTTGTCCAATTTTAAAAATTAATTTCCCTTTAGAGACATCAATAACATCACCACCTGTGGCCAAGAAGGGCCTACCCAAGATGATGGGCACCTCTTGATCACATTCCATATCTAAGAAAAGAAAGTCAGCAGGCAAAAACAGCTTCCCAACTCTAACTAGTAAATCATCTACCCTACCCACAGGATGAGTGAATGATCTATCTGCTAATAGTAGTATGACTGTGGTGGGTTGAAGGTCACCCAACCTCAACTGTTGAAACAATGAGTATGGGATCAGATTACTTCTAGCACATAAATCACACAAACAGTTCATCTGATCAGAGTTTCCTAGTATGCAAGGTATGACAAAACTACCAGGGTCTTTCAGTTTAGGTGGGATTTTCTTTTTGAGTATATCACTGCACCCATCAGTGAGGCTATAATTAGAAAATTCTTCTACATTTTTTTTGAAACAACTTCCTTCAGAGATTTCAAGTAATATGGTATTTGGATTAAGGATTGTATGAAAGGAATGTTCACTTGATGTTTAGAGAGGAGACCAAGGAACTGAAGAATTTCAGCCCTGGTGTTAATTTGAGGTTTTAGCTTCTCATGGAAAAGGATGGGTGGGAAAAATTTGTTAGAACAATAGGTATATCCCTAACCTCTTACTCAAATTTTTATTTACATTTATTCTTTTGATTTTTAGATGAAGTTTCAGCTTGTGTTTTAGGTGACAAATTCAGACTCTGATCATTTTCAATACCATTCTGTGAATTTCCAGCATGTGTTCAAAGCATATTTTTATTTCCAGATTGGATCAGATATTCATTTTGGGTATTTCCACTTTCTTTTTCAGCAAACGTTTGAGTATTAAGACCACTTCTAATAACAACATCTATGGAATTCTCTCTAGGATTAAGTTCAGTTGTACTTGGAAGTCTACCTTTTTCCCTAGATGAAAAGACTCTAGCATGTTCTCCAAGTTGTGTTTCCATGTTTTTCATTCTAACATCAGTTTTCATTTTATCAGACTCATATTGATTTTGATGTTTGGACATTGGAGTCATGTATCATTCTTCTTGAGAGTTGATTTTGTTCTAGATTAGATCAAGCTTAGAAGACATGTGATTATCATTAGTTCCTTGTACATTTGAAGACTCACCCCTCTATTGTTTTTGGATGTTTGGTCTTGGTTTATTTGAGTAATTTGGGACAGTGGATTGTTTAATTAAGCCTTGATCACTCTAGGACATATTTGGATGGTTCCTATAGCCTTGGTTATTATTGTTTGAAAATGGATCTTCATTAGGAGGCATTATAGGACTATATTTAAATTTTTTTTAATTTTCTTGTTGTTGGGATGTCATATCAATGTTAGGACAAAAATTTTCATTATGCCCAAACATACCACACTGGAAACACTGTTCTCTTAAGGATTGGTTGGTATTTTGACATCCTAGTTGGCTAACAGTTTGCTAAGAATTCTGGTTCATTACGTATTGAAAATGGTTGGTGATTTCAGCAAGATGATCTTGAGTTTCATTCATTGAACCGGTGTTTGAATTAACATTTCTATTGACCATTTTCCTTCTTGAAATTTTATGATGTGAATTCATTGAAAGATTATTAAAAAAATTTCTAAGTTCTTCATCAGTTTTATCATTATAATTACCCCCAGGAGCATGATCAACTAGGTTCTATCCAGAGGAGGATAGCCCTTCATAGAATGTATCATTGAGAAGGTGAGATGGGAGTTGATGATGGGGACACTGCCTAAGCAGATCCCTGAATCTATCCCAAGATTCATGAAAAGCTTCTCTATCCTCTTGATAAAAACTAGTTATCTTTGTTATTAATTCACCTTTTAGTCTTTGTGGATAAAATTTCATAACAAATGAGTTATACACGTGATCATAGTTTTTAAAAATGTTCTCATCTAGACTCAAAAACCAATTTCTAGCATTCAATTTAAGGAAAAAGGGAAAGAATCTCATTCTAAGTTCATTTTCTATTTGTCCTAGAAGAGGTAATTACTGCACAGTATTATAGAAGTCTCTAAGGAAGGAAAGTGAGTCCTCATTAGAGAGCCCATTAAATGCAGGCAGCAGTGAATTGTGTGACTATTTCAATTAATAATTCCTGGACCTAGGAATTAATCTGATGTATTATTGATTGCTTGAAACTTGAGGATGTTGGAATTCCCTCATCATAGGCCTTTCATTTTCTTCTAAGAGTTCTGGTAGGTGTTGAATGTTATTATTAGGAAATCTATTATCTATTTTTTCAATTTCATTTTTTTTCTACTTTCTTAGAGCAGTGAGATGTTTATCTAATTCAAGGTTCAAAGGTTCTAATATAACACCAGAAGTTCTTGTGCTCATACAAACAACAGTATATAGTATCAGCAGTAAAAATTCAGAATGATAAGTAACATATTTTTTTTACAGTTTTTAATTTTTTCAATTTTTTTTTAAAGATTTTTATATATGTTCTTTTTTTAAAATGTTTTTTTGAGTAATGGCTCATGCCTTCCTCGGCAGCGGCGCCAATAAAATGAATTGTAATGTCTTTGAAGTCCATCAATGTTTACAATTTATATTCCTACTAACTACTGTATATGTGGAAAGCTGGGTCGAACCCACATAGAAGGTAAATTTGGCCACTATTCTACTAAAAACATGATAAACTCCACTGTTGTCAGTAGTGGAGTGATTTTTTTCTATTTTTTAACATTTTTATTATATTTATATAAGCATTGAAGATACAAAATATTGAAAACATGTTTAAAAAAACTATATTTGATCTAAAGACTATTGTAAAATGAGGAATAACAGAGGTTTAGAACACTGATAAAATAAACGATCTATTTAAACGCTCGGAGAGTAATCTCCATTATACTAGTTTAAAAGGTATTCAGATTCACTTAAAAGTTATCACAGAGTACCACATAAAAGTGTATGACTTAACTCCCTCACCAGGAGATAAGTCACACTAGTCAATCTATTCTAGAGTTCGCCACTCCCGGAAAAATCAACTGAGAACAGTTTGAAAAATTAACAGCAAGACAAACTCACCGTAAGTCTTGGAGTAATTTGACCTATTATCTTTTAAAAAGTGTTCCACAATCAATCTCACCAACTGACCTTGAAATTTTGTGATTATGTTCTAGTGGTACAAGCAATTATATAAACACAGTATTGATCTTGGTGATCAATACTGAGTACATTCAAATGATTAATTGAAATTAGAATTGAAAGTAACCAATAGAACTTCAATTCATCCCCGAACTAGTGACTTAGCTAGACATTATATTTATTAACATGTAAGCCAAGATCATTCTATTATAGAAAGAATGAATTAAGAAAATAGAGGATGTAAACTCCCTCTACCAAAATGAAATGTTGCTGATCCTACCCTCCTTTAGCTCCAAGAAGTGACTCCAGAGTCGCCCTCCGGTTTCCTCTCCTCGGCTCTAGTTCCTGATGAGAGAGAAGATCTCGAGTCTCCAATGGTTCACTCCTCAAAATGAATGCCTCCCACCCCGTCTTCTGCTGCTTGCCCTAATTTTAGTAGATACTGTCAAAAGCTGCTTGTCACCACTTGTTTTTCACCGGCTTCAAATTCCCTTCACAAAAGCACCGCGAAACATGTGTTTTTTCGCGACTGGAACGTCACATAAGTTTTTCCCTCATGACTAACATCTGATGAGTTAATTCCATGAATATAGACATGTTTCTGACTTTTGAATGAACCTGCACATTTTATAAACAAAATAAAGCAGTTAAAACTCAAAGACAATAATTATTATTAAAAAGACAACTAATGTTAATGAATAAATATCTTAGTTGATAATTATTATTTACTTTATTATGATTTATAAATTTTTTCACTTAATATTAAAATGGTAAAACATATGTTTATTAAAAGGTTTTTAATTTATTAAGTTAATAAATATAGTTACTATGTTATTAATTTTAACATTTTTAACTAAGTTATTAAAATTTAACGTCATAAGTAATAAAGTAATTAAAAATTTAATAATTTATATTGTATTAATTATTTTTATTTACTAATTTAATTATTATTATTGTAATTACTATTTAAGAAATTAAATTGTTAAATTAAATTGTTTATAAATAAATTTATTAGTTTATTTTAATTTAATAAATTGAATTAATACTTTAGTTTTAAATATTTTTAAATTAATAATTATATGTTATAGTTTATTTATAATTATGATTGATTAAATATCTATACTACAAAGATTATATTAATTTATTATTAACATTTATTATTTATTTAGTTTTGTATTTTAATTTATAAATTATCTATTTATTAATATAATAATTGTTTAAAATTATTAATTTTATAAATTCTATTATATTCATTCAATTTATTAAAGTAACTTTAACATTAACTTTTCTTTTTTATTTGTTTAATTTTTGATTTAATTTTATTATTATTTTTATAATTTCTTCGCCCCCCCTATCACCACGGCGCATTAGAGAGGGGAAGGCCTTCTTCTTCCCTTGAACTAGGCGGCCTCCAGCTCAAGCTCCTCCTCTATTTCGATGGTCTCCCCCTTCAGTCCTGCATGATCCAGGATTCATCGACAAAACAAAACCCCTCCTCTAGCTAGTATTGGGTTTGAGGTGTCTTGTGGAGGGGATATGTACATCGCACAACCCTCTTCCAGTTCTCCAGCGGATGGTGCAACCTTCTGCTCGGACTCTTCCAGAGAAAAAAAAAACACCGACGACTTTAGGTTTCATGAGGCACAGGTGATTTATTCTTCCAGTCTGGGCCTGGGTAGCAAACATAGGAAGAATGACTTGCAAGAGTGGATTTGGATCTGCACAGAGGCTAGCAGAGGGTTCCTTCAGCACATGTGGTCCTGCTCAGTGATGGCGAGGTCTTTAAAAACAGTATCGAAAGACAACAGCTGTTTGCTGGTACTACCTCAGTGGCGACGCGAGGTGTTTGGCTCTAGAATGGTGGAACCTTTGTTCATCCAACTCGACTCTCTCTGGCAGCGACTAAAGGTTTCCACCGCAAGGCGGACTACCCTGGTGGTGAAGACTTGATCAAGTCAAAACTGATTTTTGAGGTGTCGTGGATAATGGAAAAGGAGAGACGGGGAAAAGCAATGGTGATTTTTAGAGGAGATAGAAAAGCCAATGGATGCCTATCAATGAGGAGGTTTTCGATAGACAAAAATAAGGGTGACATGTGGCTTAAAAAGAAAGGTCACCAGAGGATAAAAATAAATAAAAACTCACTATTAAAAATATATATTAAGGTTACTGATACTTAATAGTCACTGATATAATAAAAATAAAATAAGTCACATGTGGAAAGGGTAGTAGCGGATCACCGTTGGAAAATAAGAATCAGCAGCACCGGGTCACCGTTAGCGGCACAGGGTCACTGTTAGACACAATGAAAAGCTCACCATTTGTATAAAATAGAATAGGTCATCGGTTGAACAAAAAAGGTCACCAATAGCAAACATGAGGTTACCGATAAAAATAAGAATTAAGGTTACTGGTGCAGTGAAAATAAAAAAAAGTGTCTCTGATAGTTAATTAAAAAAGACAGGTCATTGTTACAAAATGAAAAGAAGATTCTCCGGTACAATTAAATATAACATATTACCATTATAAAATAAAATAATAATCTCACCATTAGTATACAATAGTTAAAAGAAAGAACCGGCGCCAGGGTCATCGGTACACAGTAGTAACAATGAGGTACGGGGGTAACAGTAGGTGTGAGGATCTCAAAGCCACCGGTAAAATAAAATAAAAGGAATAACATCGTTAGTGAGGTCACTATTAGAATAGAATTAATCACTAAGGTTGTTACCATTAGAATTAAAATGAAAACTAACGGTGACCTTCAAAAATTAAAAACACAAAAATTGAACATAAAATTTAAACTTAAGTTATACTAAATAAAAAGACTAAAAAATAATTAATTAAAATAATGAAAAACACCATTAATTAAGATAGAATTTTGTATTAACCTTTAAAACATTAAAATTATTAATTGACAACACTTAAATTATAAACTGAATAATTTTTAATCTAAATTAATAAATGACTAAATTTAAAATCACTAAATAGATTAATTACAATGTAGGAGTAAATAGAATTTAATAGTAATGATGACCCATTAAGTTACTGATAGTTATAGTCTACCTCACCCGTAGACTAAAAACGAAAGAAAATGAATTAATAATGAAACTGAATACATAAAATAACATAATTACTGTTTTAAAACTCTTAATTAATTAACTAAATATCTATTTGAACACATAAAATTAAAAGAGAACTACTTAATTTAATTTAAAACACAAATTATTTAATTAAATGATTAGTAGGATAACTAAACAAATTAATTTATATTGTTAACCTATTATAATGTAACTAAATTAGAAGATAAAATATTAAAATAAATACTAACTTAATTAAATATAATTACATTGATTAAATAATTGTTTAAAATATATATTAACTTATTAATGAGTCAAGCAGACTTAACTTAACCAAACTAAATAAGACATAATTAAAGTAGATTAGTTTAGTAAGATTAAAATAATTATTTTGATGACTAAAAATACATAATTAATTATAAAAATTGATTTATTAACAAAGTTAACTATAAAAATACAAAAGTACATTTATTTAGTATAAAGTAATTAAATAATTATTTAAATCATTAAAAATTAAGTTAAATGACGTGGAAAAATTATGTAAAAATAGATCCACATCAGTATTCAATTGCACATGTTTCAAGGATATATAAGGAAACACATTGGAAAATTTTTTAATGGGATAAGAAGATGTTATAGATATGGAAATGAAGGTCACAAAGGAATAACCTACCATGGAAAAAGGAAGCGTTCAGCTGACCTAAGGAAAGGGAAATAAGTTTTATCTGATTATTCAATTGGATGATTCAAATATGGGTAATATGGTCATTACGAACATATATGTCCTACGAAGAAAGATCATTAATGGGATTAGTAGGACAGTACAAATATTTTTTTAGCATTACCTAATGGATTTCTAATTGATGATGAGGAAACAGAAAATGAATTATGAAAGGAAAGAAGTATTAATGCATAAGATGGAAAAGCCTGATTAGTTTATCATAAAGAATGAAAAGTGATCCTGAAGTCTCTATATAAGGGATTAAAGAGTTATTGTATATTTTAGGATGATGAAATGTTTAAAATTATTAATTCTCTTTTGATTATGGGATTACTTTTGGGTTTAAATGATTTTTTGAGGTGATTAAAGTTTATTATTTGTTGGGATGAAAACTGAAAGTTATAAGATTACCATTGTGTTTAAAATAGGTTATGGATATTTCTTGGACAATATATTATATTTGATAATGTTATAATAATGATATAGTTTTATAATAATTAATACTCGTAGGATGGGTAACAACCCATCACGTTCAGAAAGGTCATGGGAATCGAACCCACAACTAAAGGGTGACAAAGGAGAATAAGATACCACTAGCCTAAAAGAAGACCCTATTTATTATGAGTTTCTATTTTTAGTGAAATTAATTTATTTATCAATAATAAGTTGATTTGGGAGACATATATTTTATGTAATATATAACCATTGGATTGGAAAATTATTTGGTGATTAAGTGGTTAATATTATTTGGGAAGATGTTCACCATTTTTGGAACACTACATGATCATGTCAAATTGAATAAAATTGTATTTTAATATAGGGGTAATGGTTGTATTATATTTTGGAAGAATCTATAATTTTATTATGGAATTATTGTGATTTGAGAAATTTATGGATGTGATTAACATATCAGTGAAAATATGTGATTTGGAAATTACTTTTTTGTGTGAGGCATTAAGTGTGATTTATGGAGATAAATGATAAAACATACCCTAGAAAACCATGTGATAAAATTCATCATAATTTTGGGTTTAAATCTTATATTTGATTATTTTGAAAAATTTTAAAGAACTTTTTTTGTTGGATTCTCTACATAGAAGTTTAGTATTACTGATGAATTTTGGAGATTAAATCTAGTCCCCCTAATTATAAAGGAATAATATTTTTGGGGGAATTATATGATATTGTACTAACCATTTTGGTTTTGGTTGGAATACATGGGAAATATATAGATCATCTTTTATGGTTTATGTGATTCTATAGAAGTTTATTATTGTGATTTAGGTGTGACCAAGTCATCTAAAATACTCATAAATAGGAGAAAAATACGAGTTTGTAGTGTAATTAGATTAATATTCGAAAATATACTTTTCATGTATGTATATTTCATTATGATTTTATTATATGTAGTAAAATAATTCCTCATGTTTACTAAAATGATCCAAAATCCAATTTTTTTCCATTTCTATTTTTTAATATGAAATCAATGACCTTCTAAATAAACAAAAATGTATGGTTTTATGATTGTTAACATTTTTCTGATCATGGTTTTTATCACTATCCATTAGAACATGATGTTATTTTTTCATATATATGATTTCATACATGGAATCATATTATGTGTAATCTCATGTGTCCTTCATCCATTCATATCATTCTTTTAATGTGGAGGTTTTGTTAATCCTTTTTCCAATATGGGATTGTAATAAAGGTATTTTAAAAATTCATACCTTAGTTACCAAACCCATATTCAAATTGTGGGGATGAAATTTCCAATATGGGGGGGGGGGGGGAATGTAACATCCTGATATTTCAAAAAAAAAACACAATGTTCGATAGCATACATGATACACCACGTTTTTTTTACACGAACAACTTAATATTATGATTTATTATGACAGTTATCACATATCCATTAGAATGGTGGGAATGAATAGTATTAAATAAATTATGAAAATATGGTTTACACAGTTTATATAATGATTCATTGGTAACCAAATTAAATAAGAAATTAAATAAAAACCAATTGAAAATAAAGGATGCGTTTTTCTGGAAAAAAAATTAAATGAAAAATAACCAAGTTTATAAAATCATAAAACCACACTTGTTGGATTTTATCAATGAAATATATATGTAATATATTCAATTTAATATTTAAAATACATCTTATATGTTTTATAGATGTTATAGAAGAATAAATTCAATTTTTTGAGTAAAATGTGTATTTTTCTATTATTGTAGTTTTACCACATTTTGATGATAACCCTTTTTAAATAAAGTTTTTGTCACATTTGTATATTCTATTTGAGAAAATATTCTTCTTATTTTGAATAGAGACATTAAAATTTACTTTGGATGAAATTTTGTTATTTTTCTGAATAAATTCACATTTTAATGAATAGTAAACAAATACTGTATTTTAATTCTAAACTACCATTGTATATAAATTATTTTTATTGTTATATTATCATTTAAATTGGTTTTAATTTATAGTTAGATTATGTTTTTATCATTTAATATAACATATTTCCTTGTAATTAATGTCACGTTGAAATTTGATATAAACATTTCTCAATATTTGGATGTTTTTACTTTTTAAAAACCCATTTTATCATTCTGACAATGAGATTAATTTTTAAATTTAGTTTTCCACTTGTTTGAATTGATTTTTAAAAAACTAACATACATGGTTGTAATAATTATGATAAATGTGGTTTAATAGGATCAAAGTTATAATAGACCGGAGCACTCTGTTCCATTACGTTGTCAAATCAAATGCTTGGGGTGTTTCGAGAGGGAATGATATCAAATTTCAAGAGTTTTCCGAATTTACAATTTTTTCATCGGTGAGTCTGGTGTCAGTGAGTCACGTTAGTTGATCAACATCAGTAGGTTGGTATTTTTAGATCATATCTGTAGCTCAATGTCAGTGACTTGGGGCATCAGTGAGTTGGGGAATCAATGAGTCAGGGAGACCTTTAGTCAGGGTGTTAGTGAGTCTGAGCATTAGTAAGTCAGGGCATCGGTAAGTCAAGGCTTCAGTAGGTCGGGCATCGATGAGTCACATTGGTGGGTCATTATTGGACTGTTGTGTCAATGGGTCAGATTTAGTGGGTCATCTATCTATGGCTCAGCATCGGTGGCTTAACCAGTGGTGACTCTTGTCTGTGACTCACCCATTGGTGATTCATTTCCTGTTTTTCATAGTTTTCTAGTTTCACCCATTTGATTATTTTATTGATTTTAAATGATTTATATTACATATTTAATGAGTTTTTGGGCCATTTCAAATGTTATTTATCTTCTAAAAATATGAATTCTCCTTTGACTCCCAAACTGTGTGGTCTTGATCGTCAACTAGTTGTAATGAACATTAAAATAGGATTCAACATAGATTTAAGATCAGGCCTTTATAAAGATTAAATCTTATATTCCTTGGAACCCTTCTCCTTTTTTCTTCATGTGTTGAGAACCAATCTTCCCTTAGGATTCATTCTCTTTTTCTGAAGAATCCCATTTGTTTTTCCACTGGAATCCTTCCTGCTACTCGCATGACCCACTTTTTTGAGGTAATGATGGATTTTTGATCATCAGTTGTTCTATGTTGGAATTTCATTCATCTATCCTTTAATTTTTTAACTTGTGGGTTAGGTTTACTCATGTACCCATGTGAATATGGTTGGAAATAGATTTAATGATGATAATAATTAGTAATAAAAAAGGGGTTGTGAAGATTGTTATGATCACATTGTTTCAGATGTTATCATTTTTTTGTGACACATGTATGCCTTCTAAAAATCATAGCCATTGGTGGTCTCTATTTCTGCACCTATATGATTTTTGAGTCATTGATTCATGAATTGGAATCTAGTTAATTATATATATATGGTTAAATATTTACATTCTCTAGGATCGAATAGGTTTTGTGAAAATTCATGTTTTATCAGGTGGAATTATAACACGAGTGTCTGTTAAATCTGAATAAACCATGCCTTTTTCATGTGGCCATGTACTATGT
This sequence comes from Viscum album, assembly GCA_963277665.1. Taxonomy (NCBI): domain Eukaryota; kingdom Viridiplantae; phylum Streptophyta; class Magnoliopsida; order Santalales; family Viscaceae; genus Viscum; species Viscum album. Next base: position 1,798,321,864 of record OY728120.1, read on the forward strand.
GTGGTTCTATTCAGCCTTATGTCTATTCTAGTAGTGTGGTGATGTGTTTGAGAGTGTGGTTGTTTGTATGGGGTGGTATTGGTGGTGTGATGGTATCTCAAGATGAGATATTGGATGAATATTGAATGGATGCTCTTGTTATGTAGTAGGACCACATCTGGTTGGTGGCAGTGGGGAAGAAGGACCGGGTTGTGTCATGTTCATGATTATGGGTGTACTGTACATGGTGATATTATGCCGCAGGGATACTGAGTGTTTTTTTAATGAGGTTTTTTTTGGGGTCTTTCATGTTGAGAGTAAGAACAAGGAGAATGACTATGAAGGAGGATGGTGTTACCATACTTAGGGCTTTCTCTCGAAGTTTCTAGAGACCATTATTTTATGAATGGGAATTTTAATGGAATCCATTTCCTTGAACCTTCTTTCAATGTTTTTCTTTGGAAGTGGATGGTATGGTTGCCTCTATTTGTACCATTTTTAGTGTTTGGTGATTTCCTAGGATGGGATGTAATACATAAATAAATGAATTGATAATGGAGAATGGTAATTGGTCAAATGAATATGCTGGGGGTGTGTTTCAAGTTTCGACTTGCAGTCAAGTGGCATTCATTTATCGACTTATGTAACAAACCATATCTCATGGTGGTAAAGGCATGTAGAGGTTGAAGTAAGGGTATATTGTGTGGTCATGTAGTTTTTGTTTTCAAAACACATATATTGGGTTGAGTGTTTGGTACATATATATATGCATGTAGTTCCTTGTGATTTCAACATGAACCCAACACGTATTGAGAACAATATAATGAACATACCCATTTTTATGGGGGAGGGTGTCCAACATCCCAGTGGGAGGATGGATGGATGGTTATTGTATTTTCTCTACTAACTCGTGTAATTATTGGTAACCAAAGACTATTAAAGCTGGTTGTGGTGCGGTTATGAGGCCCATGTTTTTTCAGGTGAAGAGTGATTTCTAAGTGTCTTCATGAAGAGTTGTTGGGTGATTCCCAGGTGTCTTCAGGACGAGGTATTGGTTGTGATGACTAGGTGTTTTTTTGGAGATATGTGATGTGGTATGTGGCCTAGGTGTGTGTGAATTGGCTATGATAGAAGGGATTTTGAAAGATCATGTTAGCATTAGGACATTCACCATTTGGGATGAGCTGTTAACCAATGAGAAGTGGTGTGGTGTACAAAAATATAGATGTGTTTATTAGTATTTTACATTACGTGAATTAAATTATTTGGTGAGTGTTCCTTTGTGAGGTTGGGGTGGACTGTATACCTTTTTAGGTTCTTTTTAGTTTCTTCTATTTTGTCACAGGGGCATTAGACTGCTTCACCCACTTGTGCACGAGTTACATTGGTTTTCCACTTTTGAGTATACTCATATTCTCACCATACATATATACAAATATTTTTAGGTTTCTAGAGAGATTACATAGACCCTGATGGACAATACTATTTCATATGTTTGCGAATAGTGGTAGTGATTCTAATTAGTTTTATTTTGGTTCTTACATTAGTGTTTTAATTATATTTTTAGTAGTTTTACTTCAATCATGATTGTGGAATAGATTTTGGTATCAGTATTTATTTGTGTCTTAGAGTTTTTTCTTGTCCATACATCTTATCTCCCAACCCCAGTTACTATTAAAAGGGTAATTCCTCTTATTTTTTGTGAGATTACTATAACCTTGGTACTGGTCGCCACCCCGGAACCTATTGGAGGTGGGTGTATGGGGGTCATTATCTCTCCTTCATCTTGAGAAAGGAAGGTCTCAACATCTTTCTAACCCTTCCCTCATCTTGACGAAGGCGTGTCATGAAAAAATGGTATAAGAGGATTATGGTTGAGAGATAGGATAGTGTTTGGAGTTTGTCATAGTGATGATTACATGGGTTGGTAGGGAAATAGTGTTAGGTGATCTAGGATGATGACATAGGCTCGAGAAGACTGCCCATGACCTGATATTTTAGCCCCCCCTTCTGATATAATATAGGGAATTTGAGCTTACTGATTGATAAAGTTACTCTACACAGAATGTAGGGTAGAGACCCTAGGAAAGGTACATTCATCATGATGACTTGTTTTTTATTTATTTTTTGGTGTTTTTTGGAAATTTAAAATAAACAGCGAGTTAAACTAAATCCTTAATAAATTCTATACATATCGGTCTTAGGAGTTACTTTTTTTCCTTTAATCTATGGAACTTGGTCATTGTCCATGAGTGGACAGGGTATTGGAGGCTCATAAGGCTATCCCGGTTGACCAAAAATGATTGATCCATTGGAAGAGGACAATGTGTTGAAGAAGACACTTCATTCATTCCAATGATAGACTCTGTGAATGTCTGAGTGTAGTGTCTCGAAAATGGACACGAAGTGTTAGCTTAAGGAGCTGGGGATAACATTTAGATTCATGTGGTCTCTAATAGATTACTGGGTCCCCCTGGTAGTGATAATATTGATGAGAGAAGTGCCTTAGTGGTGGACGTTTTACCTTAGGGAGAGGAAGGAGACCGATTTTCGATGGGTCGACTATGAGGTGAAGTTCCAGGAGGAGTTATTTTACTCGACAATGTAGGATGAGAAAAGGTAGGAGCTATTCTACCTCTCAGATAAGAGTATGGATGTGAGGGATCTAGGGACCATGTTCAAGGATCTTCTTCACTTTGATTCAGATCTATTTTTGGATGAGGAGTCTTGGGTGAGATGATTAGAGGAGGCACTTCATCCTTCCCTCCAATATGCAGTTACTCCCTTAAACCTATAGACATACATAGAGGTTCATAAATAGGATGAGGTAGTGGAACGAATGCACTCATGATGAGGTCTTATATGAGAGGGGGTCCAAACGAATTCTCAAAATGGGAAGTCTGTTAGAAGTAGGTCTCCAGCACAGGGACTTCTAGGTTTAGGCCGGCGGGGTGTCGACCCCATCAATTTCATTTCCAGCTTTCGAATCCTTATCCTTTTCCCGTAGTCATGGGCTGAAGTTTTTCCCTTATAAAGGTTGTGAGAACCTTTAGATTTAGTTCCCAGTTAGAGCTCACTATGGTGGAGGTGGTCAGGTCCAGCACCAACCACATCAGTAGTTTTCGGCCATTCCATTTTAGTGGTAGGGACAACAGGCTCTTACACCACCAAAGGGAGACTGATTAGGTAGAGGCAGACCTCAAGGCGTTCCATAGGCACCACAAACTGGGAATGTTTGGGGATGTGGCCAACAACAAAGGGAAATATGAGTTGGGCATGGTCGGTTGCACATCATAGAGGTAGCTATTCTAGCTGGGCCAGAGATCTCCCGATGTATGATCATTTCATTCGGTACTATTTTTTTTCCTGATTTAGGTGCTTTGCACTAATTTTTTTCACCTAGTCTGGCCCATGAGTGAGGACTAAACAAAGAGATACTTTCTATTCCCATAGTGATTATTACACCAGCGCATTGTCAGACTAACTTTTTTGAGGTTTTTTGGGGATGTGGACAGATGTTTGGGATGCATCAGTCCAGTGGGGATCTCATTTTTCTATAGATGCAGCCATAAAATTTCATCCTTGGCATCAAATATTAATTTTTAGTGCTTTTTTTTGTCAAATACTTCAGGAGAAGAGTCATGTTTTCATATGCGAATGGCTAGCATGCGGTATTCATTGGTGAGAAGAGTTGTCTAATGAGAATTATGTGTGTGGAGCCTTTCCATCCCTTATTGGACAAGCAATCAGTGGAATAGTTGGATGTTCAGATGATGGAGGTATCATGATTTTTTAGGGTGTTCATGGATGTTTTCCACAAGGAGGTTCTGAATATACTCCCTCGATGTGAAGTTGAGTTTGGGAAAGACTTACACCCAGTTTCATGTCTGATTTTAATGGATCCTTATCAAATGGTGCCTTCGGAGATGTGGGAGTTGCAAATCTAAATTGATGATCTTATGAACAAGGGATTTATTTGGTCCTATCTATCATTGTGGTGGGTGTACTTCTATTGTTTTTGAAGAAGGAAGATGTTGGTATGATGGTTTTTTGTGGACTATCGAAGAATGAATCATGTAACGATCAAGAACCTTTACTATCTCTCAATGATATATGAGCTTTTAAAATAATTAATGGGAGAAAGATGGTTTTATATGATTGATATAAAGAATGGTTATGAACAATTTATGGTGAAGGGGGAAAAATCTTGAATATTGCTCTCAGGTGTAGGTATGGGCACTTATATTTCTTGGTTATGTCATTCGGTGTTACGAACTAACTATTCATGTACATGGGGCATAAGAACTCTATCATTCATGAGTTCTTGGACCGGTTCATCGCCATATTCATCGATGAAATCCAAATCTACTCAAAGTTAGAGGAGGGAATACTAGGAATCTCAAAACTATCCAAGAGGCTAATCCACACCACTAGTAATATAGATAGCTAACCAAGTTTGGGTTTTGGACATGGGTGGTCCACATAAGCAGAAATTTTGATTCTCAATAGGATGTAGAAGTTGACCCATCAAAGATCACGATGGTTGTTTTTTTGGAAGAAACAAAAAATGTGGTAGAGGTTCATAGTTTTCTCGATCTGAATGGATATTACCAGAGATTCGTAGTTGATTTCTGTCAAGTAGCCGCCCCATTGATGGATTTGACTAGAAAAGACCACACTTTTGTGTTGATCAAGGAGCGAAAGGTAGAATTCGACTATCAAAAGGGCAATTTGGTTAGTGACCCGATGCTCAGGTTTCCAGGGGAGGGTGTTATGTTCGATGTGTTTTTTATGCTTCCCATTTAGGATTGTGATGTGTGCAAATGAAGCTATAGAGACTGGTCTATTATGGGTCTATCACGTTACATCCCCATGAATGTAACTATGCCAGCCTTGATCTATCATTAACATTGGTTGTGTTCACACTAATGTTGTGGCGTCGTTACCTCATTGGGGAGAGATTTGTAGTCTTCATATATCACATGTGTATGAGGTACATATTTTTCCAGTGAGATATGGACTTCATAAAGTAGAGGTCGATGAAGATTCTCCATGATTATGATTTAGAGATCTCTTACAACTCAAGAAAAGGGAATTATGTAGCCAATGCTTGGAGGAGGAATTTTCAAAAAAATGGTTTTGGAATATGAAAATGTTTGGAGAGAAATAGATGAGATATATTCCTTGCACTTGGATGATGAAATGGATGGTGGTAGAAGATGACTATTTTAGATGATGGTGTAGTCTTCTTTGAGGTAGCATATAGAGGAGTCTCAATGGGGAGACTCAGAGGAATAAGTAATGTGTGATTTTGTTGACTAGGTAAATGCTCCGGAGAGATGGATGGAAGATGGTAAGATGTGGATGTTGATCCATGGGAAGATGCTTGTCCTAGTGGCGATGCATGAGTAATTTCTTTGTAAGATCCATAGATCAACCCTAGCAGTACATGCAGGAGTTTCCATGATTTACCAGGGCTTGAGGGAAGAATTTTTGTGGCCCAAGGGGAAGCAGGAACTGGTGGAGTTTGTCGAAAAGTTCATAGTATTCCAGTAAGTGAATGGTGAGCACCATGTTCTCAGTTGATTTTTGCAGCCCCTAGATGTCCCTAAGTGGAAGTGGGATGATAGAACAAGGGATTTGATCACATAAATATCCAGTTCTTGGGGAGAATGTGATACAATATGGGTATTAGTGGATCGACGGATGATATCAGATATGTTCTTAGTGATCAAGGAGTTGAGCGCAGTGGCTGCCTTAGAATGGGGGTATGTGGATGAGGTGGGGTGTCTATAGTGTATTGTAGCATGTCTTTGGCACTCCTTTATGATACATCACTACTTTCCACCCTCATATGGAAGAGAATATAAAGAGGAAATTCTAGATGGTGGAGGAAAAGATGCATGCATGTATTTTAGACTTAAGAGGGTATTGTGGGTGACTCTAACATTTGGTATTGTTTGATTAAAATAATATCTATAACACTACCATTGATATGACTCCATTTGAGGATTTATAAATAAGGATGTGTTGTTAGAATTTGTGCTGCATATAACTTGAGGAGGAAACTATTTTTGATCTGGTTGTGGTGTAGAGTACGACCAAGAAGGTGTAGCTTTTTCCTTAAGAGGATGAAGGAAGTATAGAATTGGAAGAAGTTGTATGTAGATCATTGTTGAAGGGCCTTGGTTTTTGAGGTTGGGGACCACATTTTCTTAAAGGTTTCCCCTTGACTTGGGCAGCAGAGGGTCGTCAAATAGAGTAAGCTTTATCTTAGGTTCATTAAACACTTTGAGGTGTTAGGACAAGTTGGCGATGGGGGATACTAGTTGGCATTGCCACTATATTTGAGAAGGATGCATGACATCATTAATGTATCTCTTCTTCGTCTATATCTTCCCGATGAATCCCAGGTCATTGACTGGATAGATTTGGATATCGAGGATGATGAAAAATTCATGGAACCAACAGTAGAGACCCCTGATATTTGAGAGAAGGTGCAATTTAGATGGACCATTCCCTTGGTTCATGTGTTGTGGAGGCCTGGTGGATTGGATGGGATTACTTAGGAGTAGGTGATATAGATTTTTCCTAGTACCTAGAGTTGATTTGAGTTTTTTTTGTTCTTTTCATTGTGATTTAGTTCTTGATAATTTTTTTCATAAATTGGGGTTTTTCCATGCCCCATAGTTTGCAACGAATTACAAACACATGAAAAGGGGGATACCTAATTCCTAATAGAGATTCATTAATTGATATGTGATTAGATTTTTATGAGAAATTCAGTTCCACCAAGAGTGGATGGTATTTTTACATGGAAGAAGGAATTCTGTAATTCACGTGTTTTGACAATTATTGATTGAGTGGGGTATCTTTTGGAAATTTGGGCTAAAAGATGAGGGAGGAGGTGTTCATGTATGTTGAGTTTTCACTCTATATTTTTTAACAATGCATGGGGGTTTTTCCATAATAGGTATATTATGAGGTGGTTGTTCATACCCCTATTTTTTCTTGGCTTGGTTTTGAATTCTCTAGAGAGAGAATAGTTTGAGAGGTATTTGATGTAATAGATCAGACCTCTCCAACCCATTACATTGTCAAATCCAGTGTCTGGGGTGTTCTTAGAGGAAAAAATAGTTCATTTCAAGTATTTTCAAAATTTTCAATTTCTCAATCAGTGAGTCAGGTGTTAGTGAATTGCATTTGTAGCTCAATGTCGGTAGGATGGAATCGATAGCTCATGTAATTTACTCAGCAATAGTGACTCAGGGCATTGGTGAGTTAGGGTGTTAGTGAGCTAGGGTGTTGGTGAGTTAGGGAATTGGTGAGTCAGGGAATTAGTGAGTAAGGGAATCGGCAGGCTGTGGCATCAATAGGTCAGGTGTTAGTGAGTTAGGTGTTTGTGACTCTCTATCGGCGAGTCACGCTATTTGACTAGATTCAGTGTCTCATTTGTTGGTGTCTCAACATTGGTGGCTCATTAGTAAATGACTTAGTTCGGTGACTCACCCATTGGTGAGTAATTTCCTATTTTTCCAGTTTCCCCCCTTTGACGCATTATTTGATGTAAAATGAGTTAAATTCTATATTCAATGAGTTTTTGCACCATTTTAAATGGTTTTTATCTTTTGAAAATCTAAAGATTTCTTTGATTCACAAACCACGTGGTCTTGATCATGATCTATCAATAATATCCTTTAAAAGAGTTTCCCCTAATGATTTAGGATCCAACCATTCTAAATCCAAAATCCTATATTTCATTGAACCCTTACACACTATCTTGGTTAAATAATAAAATTTCATCCCCTAGGAGTCATGTTCTTGTGATAAAAAATACCATTTTCTTTTCCCCTGGAGTATTTTCTCCTACCCGCGTGACCCCCACAAAGAGGGATTGTTGATTTTAGGTTGTTAGAAGTAGGGATTTCCTTAGTCTCCTTTAATTTTTTAACATGCGGGGTCAGTGTACTAATGCACCCTTATGAATATGTTTGGACCAAGATTTAATGAATATAATAATATGTAATAATCAAGGCATTGGGAAGATAATTATCATCAAATTGTTTTATATGTCACTACAATAAAATTTAAATTTCACGACGGTTATTTTTGGATATTGCAGCAGTTTAAACTGCCGCCATATTTTTCTATGGTAGTTTCTGAAAACCACCACTAAATTTCATGTCAGGAAACTATTTAAGGCGGTTAAAATAGTTTAACAGTGGTTTATGGGAACCGTCATAGTGGGCACATTTTCACGGCGTTATATTATTTTTCATGGTGGTTTTATGGGTGGTGGATTACTTAATTTAGCAGCAGTTAAAAACAATGCTAAATAACACAAATGTCCTACTAAGACAAACCGCCGCAAGAAGAAATATAACTGCCACGACAAAAGCGCAGAAGATGGGCCACTATAGTGGTGGTTAGAAATGCCACTAAATTTATGATTGTATCAGTAGTTAAAGCCACCGCTAATTGAAAAATATCGACATTTAGTGGTGGTTAAAACCACCACTAAATTTACCTATTAGAGTTAGCAGTGGTTAAAACCGCCACTAAAGAGCATATTTACAAAAAAAGAACCAGTTTCTGGAGCCCTTGTACCAGTGTGCTGAAAAAAAACCATTCCAAGAATACCAAAACACCAACAGAATACATACAAAAGTCAATATAAAAAGACATGCTTAACTAAGGACAACCAAATACATCAGTTAGTGAGTAAAGGAATATAGATAAACATATCACATGGCATAATCCTAGCATCTCATAAAATGTAGTGGTGAATTTACAAGTTTACCCCTATCCTATTCTTATACCACTTTCCCTTTTATTTTTCATCTTCTAGATATTTTTAATTCTTTAACCTCTTGTATAACTCAAAATTTTTTAATATAGGTTCCTCCAGATCTCTATCATTAGACAACTAATTCAAGATCTGAAGGAAGTATTAGATAACACAACATAAGGAAAACCCCACTCATACATCCTATTTAATTTCCCATTGGATCCTTTGTGATGTATAGGCATAGTCACATTTTCCCTAATATCATGGGACTGAATCATTTCTCAAATTTCTCCCAAAAATCATTAAATTTGATGCTGATATCGGGAGAGGCATCATCTATGACCTTTAGGTTGGAAGTCACATTGTTTTCCCTTTGGGGTTCGATGTTTCGTAATTATGAAACTATGTCACACACCATATTTGGTCAGGAATCTCTATTTAAGTGATTTATGTATTTAAAATTTACAATTACAGAATCATATGTACTAGTTGATCCTTGATTGGATGTTCACATGTTGGGTGAAACTTATATGGTCACCCATTGGGAGATCTTGGTGAAATGGGACAATATGATTTTTTTTTCAAATGTTGGTACTCCCACATATCTTATGGAATTGTTACAGAGTGTAATATCCCTTTATATATGATTATTTGATAGAACCTAAGGCATCCCTTATGTGTTTAGACCATATATAGTTTGAATGTATAATGTGGGAAATTTCTTATATTAACAAGTCCCCATCTATGTGACTCCATTGAGATTATATATGTATTTCCCATGTTTTAATGAATTGAATGAGTTAAATGTAAATGATAATGTGAAATGGATAATTAGTGACGAATTTACTTTCATAAAATAAATCAGTTGGTTTTAAATAGAATGACCCCAAGTAATTGTAATGTCATGCTCTTGGTTTATACTTTATAAAATGCTTCATATGAATTGTAATATTTTAAATGGGAATTGAACATGGATAAAAACTTGAACAAGAGTTTATTATGTATCTATTATGATAGAAATTATTATGCCTTTATTATGTATATGGTGTAGATAGAAGAGATGGATGTGTGGTAATTTACTTTGCTATTTATATTTAATATATGCCTTTTAGAGGTTGTGGTGTGATGGTATGAGATTATTGGGAAACGAGATATCACAATTCCTTACATCAGGTGTTGATCATGGTGTATCAAAAAAATGTTAATATATAAGTGATGTGATTTACTCACCACATTCCATGAATAGAATTATTACCTGATGGTGTACTCAACATCCCATGTGTTGTTTCATGGAATCTCTCACTCTATCGTGATATAGGGCATGTACCCAATTACATGAGCACATAGGCTCGTCAGACTGGTTAGGGATGCCTCAGTTATGCCATGCTCTATTCATCTTTATTATTATAAGTATATGGGTACATACATATTCACATCCCTTGGAAATACAGGTGAATTGAATATATATAAAGTATATATATTACTACTATATATATATTAACTATTTATATTTCTATTCCATCTATGTGTTGAAAAATTTAAAACCTCTTATAGTCCTTTAGGAACATGATTGGGTGGTTATTTATTTAGTCATTAGATACTCAAAATATGTGAGTGTAGTATGTTGATGGTAGACCCTTTATCATGGGAATAATTTTGTGGTAATATTTTCTTGGGATTAATGTATGTTGGTGTTCCATGTGAAATTATTATAAATGAAACATAACATATGAATTATGTAAAATCATCTCTCACTTGGGTTATTCCATGTGGAATTACTATACTTGACACTAAAGATAGAAAAAATTTAAAATCATCTATCACATGGATAAGGGTTCCTAATTTTTTAAGAGTGATGGATCAGGTTCAAGTATCATATTTGTATCACTCAGGTGATTTCTCTGGAAAAAGTTTATTTACTGTGGTTTCCTTAGAATGAATGGAATCTGGCTCCTAATATATTGTCACACCCATTATGAATCCTAATTATTTTGATGTGAAGAATATAATAGAAGTGATCAGGAACATTCCTTCAAAGGGAAGAGTGTCACGTGAAGGGGGTTGATATATTCTATCATGGAATATGGATGCTTATAATAAATTATTTGTGATAGTGTAGTTGATGTTATAAATCGTATGTAATTGATCATGTAGTCTATTTAAATTTTTTATAAGGTAGGGGGTTCTAGAGAATCTAATAGGAGTTTCCCATTGACATGTCATGCCTACTGAGATAATGGACACTGTCATCTACACTGCCTGCCTGTTCTTGGAGGCCACTTTGTAAATGGCGGGAGAACCCCATTTTAGGAAGTGTAGCAAAAATTCCTCTAATCTCGTATCAGTATCTATGGATTACAACTATTTTATTGAAATTTGGGATCCTAGGATTATGCCACACTAAAGGGTGATCTATCTTAAACATGTTAGTGGGACATATATTCTAATCCCTTGGAATTGATACAAGATCATAAATAATATGTACTTCATAGAAATGGAAATGTAGTAGTAAATTCATTTTGATAGAAAATGTTGGATAAGTTATTATAATTAAAAAATGAATATAGGAAAAATAAATCATAAAAACTGAATCATCAAAATAAAGAGTCGATATATATCGTGGATAACACACTCGAGAAATCAAGACATAAAAGGAAACATCAAAATTTAAATAAATACATAAAATGGAACATGAGAAATCAAGAAAATATTAGGTCATGAAAATGTATAGAGGAAATTATGTGGCACACATGATACATATACAAACCAACTATTATAATACTTTTTCACATATCAACAATACTACTAATAACTATCCGATGATGAACATATATCATCACCCTCTCCACCTCCATCTCCACTTCCTACTACCACCTGTAAGAACATTATATTGAAAATTAAATCGTGTTGCATATTTATATTTAAACATAAAACCAATAAAAGTTGTAAAACTAAATGATTTTGATTTTTTGTGATTTTCATGCTCACCACCTGTCGATGCAATACCTCCAGGGGGATATCTGCTCATCTGCTGACATATATCAGTCAACACTTTCTATAAAGCAAATATTTGAGCTCCATGGTCTTGAAATTTGTTTCATAGAGAAAAAATATCTCTATGAACATCTCCATGTATGGACTGACTACAACCAAGATTAGATGCAACTACAATCCTCTATGGCCTACCAAAGACCTCAGATGGCATGTGTCCCAAACCCATCCCACACACTCTACCAGGATGCTCCTTCCCAAGGACTTTAGCAACCGGGTCATCCTGGGAGACTGAGTAGGACTGCCCTAGATTGGAATTTCATATTTCATTAATTTTTACTTATAAATCCAATATAAATATATATTAACATATTTAAAACTGATAAAAAGTTATTATAATGAAAAAATGAGGTCATACCCCAACTTCTTTGGTAGGCTCATTAATAAAACATCCATCAGATTTTTTGGGATCATCCAACCACACTTCAGTTCAGGATGCTTCATTCCCCACAAACTATGACTACATTAAGCAAAGATAAATCAATAGTTTGATATATTAAACATATAATATTTTCTTATAAATATTTAAACCAATTAAAACATTACCAGAGTCGATAGGATTTTAGAAAATATTATTGACCCCGTAGTGTGAGGGATGACTTACTTAGCCCAGCTTAATTCATTCTTCCTTGAGAGATCCTAAAATAAATAAAATTCAATTTTATATTAATTTATTCAATCACATCCCCTCTTTATAAAATATATAAATGTAAAATGATGTTAATAAAATAATATATATTTAAATACCATCTTCTTTTTATCACGATGTCTATCAACAGAAACATTTCACTGTTCATTGGGTACCCCATTAGGTAGAATCTCATCCATTTTTTGGTCAGTCAACGAAGTATCGTTGATATCGATCCAAAATCTCTATTTTAAGTCTTTCCATTTCTTTCCAAGATTTATCAACATCCACTTTTTTGCTATCACATCAGCAACTGTAAAGTGGAAAAACTTCTATATACAGAAATTAATTTTGAACATATTAATAAACTGAAATTAATTAAGCCATAAGGTATTAAAATTACCTTTATTTGGGAATCAAAAACAAAATTTTTAAAAATTGGAGGAATATATCTCCAATCATCACAATAAATAAGAAGTTAAATGGGATCCTCTTCCAGCTGGCCTAGAATTTGGACAAGTAATCATGCGACATCATCCATTGGGACCCCATATGAATCAAATGGGACAACTATCTTCTCAACTTTCACATTCCACACATATTTTTATATATTTTTTTATCCACAGTTTCATTTTTTTATCTTTAATGAACAAAAAATTAGTATAAAAAATTGCATCAAATTTATTTATATTAAAATTTGTGCCTATAACAGTGACCCTCTAGTATGGCCATGAGGAACTAGATGTGGTGCACCGCCACCCTGCTGCTGATGCTAATGAAGCGGAAGTTGAGGAAACAACTTCTAAAGCGACTGTAACGCCCCGACCCCAGCTGCCCAGAGTCGGTGCATTAATTACGTAACATTGGCATGATCACAAGAAAGATCAAATCCCGAAAGACCGATTAGTTTAGTAGCCTTGGAAACACTAGATATATTCATAAGTTTTACATTACATCATAAAATGAAAAACTACTACAACAACATAATGTTTCCAACGTCCACACTATAAACCCATAATATCCCTGCAAGTCAATCATAATTTACTTCTTCACTACCTGGGAAAAATAAAACATAAAAAAGGGGTGAGCTCAAATGCCCAGTAAGGATAACAATATAGCGGAACATTCAAAATAAGCATAAACATTTAAGGCAATGAATTACTAAAACAAAAGCCTTTTAAAAATTGAACTTCAACATAGTATGGCAAAAGTAAAATGAAATAATGCCATTTACTTGTTCACATGGATATTCTACTAATCGAATAATCACATGCAATATCAATAACCACTTTCATAATGTTGGAATGCATAATGCCAAACGTTAATTTCATTGTCTAGGCCTCATCCCAAGACCTAGGGGTTACTTCTAACCGGAACCCAACCCGGAGTGCCTCTAATAACCGGACACCAACCCGGAGTGCCTCTAATAACCGGACACCAACCCGGAGTGCCTCTAATAACCGGACACCAACCCGGAGGGCATACTTTTACCAGTCCCTAACCTGGAGGGCTTACTTTAACCAGTCCCTAACCTGGAGGGCTTACTTTAACCAGTCCCCAACCTGGAGGGCTTACTTTTACCGGTCCCCAACCCGGAACATACTTGTTTAGCACATTCATCTGAAGAAAAGTTTGAAATATAACATAAACATTCGGGTTAAAACTAGCATACGAAATGTCAATAGTTTCACCATAAACTATGAATGGTATAAAATAGCACATCCACATTCAAACATATCACAAAACCTTCAATAAAATATAGAAGTTTTGTATTATAATCAATCAACTTCAAATAATCTTAAAATCCATCAAAGGATGTTGACATAGATGAAATCAAAATTCTTTTAAAAGAAGTATCTCCTTTTATTTTGAAATCATTTAAGATCCATATAAAATAAAACATTTTCTTTGAAAATATTCTTATAAGCTTGTAAGGAAAGCTTCGACGATTTTATAACGGCGGAAAATAACCGCACCCGCCGTATAAGTTAAAAAAAACATTCTTACCTCAATTCTGTCGAAAAGGTTAAAAAGGACCTTGTTTTGAAAACGACGGAAAGATTCCTTTATAAACCTCTTATAAAAAGTCAAACAAGGGTATAAATGACTTTAACCCATATTCTTGTAAATAGTAAAAATGTTTTGAAATACATTTCGAAGAAACATGGATGTGGATGATAAAGAGATCCCAGTAGATTATTACGTATAATACAACCTCGGATAATGAAGAGATTGTGAAATAACCCTTACCTTGTACTTTTCCTTGGTTGGGGTAGGTTAACCTCCTGTATAATGGTGAAATAATTGTTATTAAATTATACAAGAATCATATATATTAATATGATATCATATATGATCTTTTAACATTGATTTGTTAATAATATCTTAGAATTATCGTCGTTTCGGGTGTTAACTTACTCATTTTCTTTTATATGTTTTGTTACATAAGTCATGTTTGTTGTATCTTATTCATATCCAGAATGATATCAAGTCCTTAAACATCATTTTTAAATCATTAAATGATAATTATACTTGAATGGATACGATGGAGAATGAATCTCATCGCGTTCGTGGAGACGGTAGTCCGTACGTACGCACGAATGCTACTTCCATTTAATTTTTATTTTAAAAGAATCGAATCCAAATGATACATAGGTATATTACTATTCCAGTATAATATAATATTTTATATATGTTACTTAAGTTCATTAACACCATCCTTTATACGTTCCAAGTGTGGTATGAACGAGTCATATCATTTTAAGGGGGCGGTAGTCCGCACTTCCTCAAATGAAATTATCGTATGTATATACAACATGAAACGAATAATGGTATGAAATAAAATGGAATTACAGAAGATTATATATAAAATATATATCATTAATATCATATTTAATTACAGTTCCATCATAATGGCCACCATGAGAGGTGGTAAGATGTATTTGAACAATCATCATTTCGTGAGGCGTTAGTTTGCCATCCACAGAAACATTATGTTCATCATCCATTAGATGGAGTTGTGTGTATGTGTAGTTTGAATACTTCTTATAACAACATCCTAGTATATTGAGGATACTGGTGTTGTTACAAAAGAAAGGAAATAAAAAGATTTATGGGGTTGGAGAAGCAAAATAAATGAAAATAATTTAAGAGAAATTGTTACCTTTAATTTAGGTAACTCACTTTGGTTGGAACCAAAGGACTTCTTGAAATGCTTTCTGCCTAAGGGGAAGCTTCAAGGAGGAGGAGAGGGATGTGGGGAGCTTAGTTGGGCAGAGTTTGGACGAGCCAAGTGGCTTGAGAGGTGTGAGGAAAAGAGAATGAGGAGTGCCCTTTTATAAGAGGGGTGAGGGGCACCTTTGGAAAAGCTAGAAATATTAATTTATAATAAATTCATATTCGGTTTCCAAAGGGTCCAAAGTTGACTATTCAAAGGATGAGGTGGGGATAGGTCGAAAAACACTCAACCAATAGAATTTAGACAGGTTTGGGTACTTATATTAACCTTATCTTTAAGTATCAACTCTAAGTTAATTAGTTTCACTTTTACAACGTCTCTTTGTATTTTTATATAATATGGTTAATAAACTTACTATATACATCCAAGCGACCCCCAAGTGGTCCATTAATGATGAACCTATCATGATATAAGTCTTTTGGCCGAACCTTAGATTTTTAGGAATTTAATATCAATTAAGAATATAATATTTGTTTTAAGAACTCTTTTATGTCAATTTTGACACTATTCAATAGTTGATTTTTGTGAAACTCATAACAGATTGATTACTTCGAACAAAGTCAATTAAATCAATCCTAATATATCATATTATCCTATAAAATTAGTTTAATTCATTAAAAGTTTCATATTATATTTATTTGGGTATTTATAATATCAATTATTTTAATTTTTCACTATTATAGTAATTACTGCATCATCATTGTGTCATAAATAAAATAAATTATTTAATGTACAAAAATTATAAATAAAATATCATTATGTAGGAAATCTTTTTATCTTTCTAATGAATATTTATAATCTAAAATCCAACTTATATAACCCTATGTAGCAATTACTTTTCTAAAAGATATATGCTTGTGTCATTTTTGTATTCATTTTGACTTAATTAAAATAAAGTGTCATTATCACTTACAAGTGGATCCATGGGGTCCCAAAATAGACCCAAATATGCCCATGGTCGACCCTGTATCAACCAATAGGGTTAAGACACGTTTTAGGGTAATTTAGTATTATTATAATATAATTTTTTTAACCCTTATTTACCGGATTTACCCTTTAACCATGGTAAATAAAATATTTACCACAGTAACTTTTCAAAATGTCTAAAAATAAAAGTTACCTATTTACACAATTTGAAAATCCTGATTCCAAATATGGAATCCATTTTCCTAAATTCAAAACAAAGAAGTGGCAAAAATTAATTTAAAATTAATTCCCGCTGTCAAAACAAAAAGCGTGTTTTTAAGAGATAATAACTATCAAAAGATTGACACTTGTTTATGTTCGGTTTAATTGTAAAATTATGTCCAATGACCAACATTATATTAAATGGTAAAAATATATTCTAAATATACTTTAAAACCACTAAAATTCATAATTTATCACTATTAATTATTTTGATTAAAAAAGTTGTTTTTAATTAAAATTTAGAAATTTTCACTATTCATCAAAATATGAAAGTTATCCGAAATGTACCAAAATTTCACCCTAGGATAATTTCGATATTCTGAATCCAAAAATGAAGTCCATTTTGAAATATAAAATATATATGATTTCAAAAATTAGGTATTACTATTCACAACGGCTAGTTTAATCGGTTGTGGTGTGTGTTAAAACTCGAAGTTGCGTATAACACACGCTACTGTATTATTCAAAGGAAAGCGTACCGTGGAAGCTTGGGATGTTTCATTTTAATTTTTTTTTGATGTCCCCATTTAGTCAATATGTTTAAAATATTGTATTTAAAAAGGGTTCACTATTAAAAGTTGATAAAAGTGCAATACTGAAAATGAATTTGTTCTTGCATTATATCAAAGAAACTCATAATATGGATTCTAAAATTATAAGGATTATATAAAGTTTAAAATTTAGATAATACTATTCATAACCGCTTTTGAATGGCTTATTTTTGTAAGTCATGGTGTGATTGAACTCGGTGTTGCGTGTAGTGCAAGTTATTTAATTATTTTGAAGAAATAACACACTATGAAATCTTGGGGTGTTACATTCTCCCCTACTTCAATAAATTGCGTCCTCGCAATTTGAAATTGTTCTTCAAAAATAAAAGGTTGAAAATAGAAAATATATTTGTGGGAAAACCCACATCGGAAATTGGGTTACTAAAATTTAGTCTTAATATGAGGAAAAGAGAAATGAAAGGGTCACCACCAAATTATGATCTCGATTAGGAGAACATTGGTGGAAATTAGAGACATATAATTGGAGGAAAAACGTAAATATTTATAGGTAGTGATTGAGGTCATCAATCACAAACAAGTGTAAAATTGAGGTCCTTAAACTCATCAATCTATGATGATTTGAAATACCATCGGTTCAACAAAACATAGGGTATTGGGATAACACATTTTTGACGTTTCAAAATATCTTAGTTGAAATCCTACATCGAAAAATGAATTAATGAGGCCTCTATTTAAAATAAAGAGTGGAAAGTATGAAGATTACCGAAAATAACACATACTAGGGTTCCATGTAGGAAAATATGGATATGGAGGAGAAATCTAACCATCAATTATCTGATGGAGAGTGGTAGAGAACATGGCTATGAAAAGGCCAACAATCCTAAAGCCATAAATTAGTGATGATTTAAGGTACCATCTAGGACAAAATTTTTGTTCTAAGTTCCTTTTATTAATGTTGAGGAATTTATTTATGAGTTTGTCTAAGATTATAAGGAGATATACTTACTTTATAATTAGAGTTTTATCTAATAATAAATTTCTACCACAAACTCATCTTTCACTCTAAGAGATAATAGAACGTAAAAAAAAAATTTATACAGGGTTCCAAAATAAATGAATTTATAATTCATATACCAGATCTTTTAATAAAAACTAAATTATTTAATCCAGGACATCTCGTGGGCCAGTGGTAGGTGATACACCCTTGTCGCCCTTGAGTTGCGGGTTCAAGTCTCGCAGCCTTGCCGGACGCGACGGGTTACCGCCCAACCTCCGGGTTTTCCTTTTATGGTAATCCAAAATAATCCAAACTAGAACTATCCAAAATACTTCTATCCAGACTCACAGTCCAACATTTATAAGTAAGGTAAACATAATGTAGAACCTTTTTACCCCGTAATATCATATGAATACCTTCATCATGTATTCTTTTAATACACTGAAACATCCTGAATTACCATATTCCTTATTGATTACATTCATGCTCCCTTATTCCATATAGAAAGCTGGATATACTTCATTAATCCAAAAATGTTTTAAACCCCAAAAATGATGGAATATACAAATCATTAATCAGTTCGAAGGTAGTCAAGAATATCCAATATAATTTATCCAAAACAATCATGTATTATTCCAAAATCACTACTTCGGTATCAGAACTATATTATGGTTTATCATTCTCTCAACCATATATTTTCCAAAAATTTATCCTGCTATTGAGTCACTTTTCTTTGTTCCACATAATCTCAAGTCCTTAATGAAATAGTACTGCAGTACAATCCTTATATACTCCATAATTATTATAACAAGTACATTGTTGATACAACACTCAATTGACATAATCAACATAAGAACTCTAATCATTCCTCCTCATCTGTGGTAGTATCATAACTTGATTATTATCCAATAACATCATTTGCGGCATAGTCTGATGACTGGGACATAGGTTCGCATAGTGTCCAAACTCCTTGCAAATGAAGCATTGTACATTTGAGACCATTTTCTCACCCTTGCAGTCACGTACATTGTGCCCTTTTCCTCCACACTTATAACAAACTCTCATTCCTTTCAGGCAAATTCCAG
The DNA here is from genome assembly GCA_963277665.1 of Viscum album. Taxonomy (NCBI): domain Eukaryota; kingdom Viridiplantae; phylum Streptophyta; class Magnoliopsida; order Santalales; family Viscaceae; genus Viscum; species Viscum album. The sequence continues at coordinate 1,798,341,330 of OY728120.1, forward strand.
GGTGTTTCTTTCCACAGTTACCACATATGGGAAAATTATTCTTTTCCCTCTTCCCTTTATCCATCTTTCTCTCTTCCAGCCTTTTCTTCTCTTGTTTCCCTTCAAAAGCATAGGACTCAGTAAACTCTTTACTTATCTTATCAACACATGATATTATTTCTTCATATGATGATAATACATGGGTGACTATTTCTCTTATAAATTCTAGCTTAAGACCATGAAAGATATGATCCTTCCTTCTCTTTGAATCATGTGTATTTCTGGAGTTCTCATTCCTTCTACTGGGTGCCATTTCTAAACAATGGCATAAACTAGATCAGTTTATGAATCAAAATACATAATCCCATACTTATAAAACACTTGACATAAATTGAACTATTTATGGATATAATCCATAATCATAAGAATGTTTTCTTTGAGGAAGTATATACTCATAATCCCTTCAAAATGATATGTAAAGAAAATGAGAGTTATCCTAAGCATATCCCCCGGGAGTGTCGTAACCAAGAGTGCAGCAAGGCCCGTTGTCGTGCACTAGTTCCCGTTCGAGTCTAGCTCAAAGCGGTGTTTTCGGGTTTTACCCCTAGGTACATCTGTGCCAGAGCCGCCTCTACCTGCTCGTATCCAGACAGGGATGTATTGCTCAGAAAACTCACAAAATCTCTACAATACCAAAATTCTAGGAAGTTCTTCTATACTAATCCTCAAAGTTCATCTTAGGTCTACGTGCTCTAATCAGAGTTTATCTAAATCTAGCTTCCAAGGTTTGTACTAAACTTCCTCTGATACCAACTGTAACGCCCCGACCCCAGCTGCCCAGAGTCGGTGCATTAATTACGTAACATTGGCATGATCACAAGAAAGATCAAATCCCGAAAGACCGATTAGTTTAGTAGCCTTGGAAACACTAGATATATTCATAAGTTTTACATTACATCATAAAATGAAAAACTACTACAACAACATAATGTTTCCAACGTCCACACTATAAACCCATAATATCCCTGCAAGTCAATCATAATTTACTTCTTCACTACCTGGGAAAAATAAAACATAAAAAAGGGGTGAGATCAAATGCCCAGTAAGGATAACAATATAGCGGAACATTCAAAATAAGCATAAACATTTAAGGCAATGAATTACTAAAACAAAAGCCTTTTAAAAATTGAACTTCAACATAGTATGGCAAAAGTAAAATGAAATAATGCCATTTACTTGTTCACATGGATATTCTACTAATCGAATAATCACATGCAATATCAATAACCACTTTCATAATGTTGGAATGCATAATTCCAAACGTTAATTTCATTGTCTAGGCCTCATCCCAAGACCTAGGGGTTACTTCTAACCGGAACCCAACCCGGAGTGCCTCTAATAACCGGACACCAACCCGGAGTGCCTCTAATAACCGGACACCAACCCGGAGTGCCTCTAATAACCGGACACCAACCCGGAGGGCATAATTTTACCAGTCCCTAACCTGGAGGGCTTACTTTAACCAGTCCCTAACCTGGAGGGCTTACTTTAACCAGTCCCCAACCTGGAGGGCTTACTTTTACCGGTCCCCAACCCGGAACATACTTGTTTAGCACATTCATCTGAAGAAAAGTTTGAAATATAACATAAACATTCGGGTTAAAACTAGCATACGAAATGTCAATAGTTTCACCATAAACTATGAATGGTATAAAATAGCACATCCACATTCAAACATATCACAAAACCTTCAATACAATATAGAAGTTTTGTATTATAATAAATCAACTTCAAATAATCTTAAAATCCATCAAAGGATGTTGACATAGATGAAATCAAAATTCTTTTAAAAGAAGTATCTCCTTTTATTTTGAAATCATTTAAGATCCATATAAAATAAAACATTTTCTTTGAAAATATTCTTATAAGCTTGTAAGGAAAGCTTCGACGATTTTATAACGGCGGAAAATAACCGCACCCGCCGTATAAGTTAAAAAAAACATTCTTACCTCAATTCTGTCGAAAAGGTTAAAAAGGACCTTGTTTTGAAAACGACGGAAAGATTCCTTTATAAACCTCTTATAAAAAGTCAAACAAGGGTATAAATGACTTTAACCCATATTCTTGTAAATAGTAAAAATGTTTTGAAATACATTTCGAAGAAACATGGATGTGGATGATAAAGAGATCCCAGTAGATTATTACGTATAATACAACCTCGGATAATGAAGAGATTGTGAAATAACCCTTACCTTGTACTTTTCCTTGGTTGGGGTAGGTTAACCTCCTGTATAATGGTGAAATAATTGTTATTAAATTATACAAGAATCATATATATTAATATGATATCATATATGATCTTTTAACATTGATTTGTTAATAATATCTTAGAATTATCGTCGTTTCGGGTGTTAACTTACTCATTTTCTTTTATATGTTTTGTTACATAAGTCATGTTTGTTGTATCTTATTCATATCCAGAATGATATCAAGTCCTTAAACATCATTTTTAAATCATTAAATGATAATTATACTTGAATGGATACGATGGAGAATGAATCTCATCGCGTTCGTGGAGACGGTAGTCCGTACGTACGCACGAACGCTACTTCCATTTAATTTTTATTTTAAAAGAATCGAATCCAAATGATACATAGGTATATTACTATTCCAGTATAATATAATATTTTATATATGTTACTTAAGTTCATTAACACCATCCTTTATACGTTCCAAGTGTGGTATGAACGAGTCATATCATTTTAAGGGGGCGGTAGTCCGCACTTCCTCAAATGAAATTATCGTATGTATATACAACATGAAACGAATAATGGTATGAAATAAAATGGAATTACAGAAGATTATATATAAAATATATATCATTAATATCATATTTAATTACAGTTCCATCATAATGGCCACCATGAGAGGTGGTAAGATGTATTTGAACAATCATCATTTCGTGAGGCGTTAGTTTGCCATCCACAGAAACATTATGTTCATCATCCATTAGATGGAGTTGTGTGTATGTGTAGTTTGAATCCTTCTTATAACAACATCCTAGTATATTGAGGATACTGGTGTTGTTACAAAAGAAAGGAAATAAAAAGATTTATGGGGTTGGAGAAGCAAAATAAATGAAAATAATTTAAGAGAAATTGTTACCTTTAATTTAGGTAACTCACTTTGGTTGGAACCAAAGGACTTCTTGAAATGCTTTCTGCCTAAGGGGAAGCTTCAAGGAGGAGGAGAGGGATGTGGAGAGCTTAGTTGGGCAGAGTTTGGACAAGCCAAGTGGCTTGAGAGGTGTGAGGAAAAGAGAATGAGGAGTGCCCTTTTATAAGAGGGGTGAGGGGCACCTTTGGAAAAGCTAGAAATATTAATTTATAATAAATTCATATTCGGTTTCCAAAGGGTCCAAAGTTGACTATTCAAAGGATGAGGTGGGGATAGGTCGAAAAACACTCAACCAATAGAATTTAGACAGGTTTGGGTACTTATATTAACCTTATCTTTAAGTATCAACTCTAAGTTAATTAGTTTCACTTTTACAATGTCTCTTTGTATTTTTATATAATATGGTTAATAAACTTACTATATACATCCAAGCGACCCCCAAGTGGTCCATTAATGATGAACCTATCATGATATAAGTCTTTTGGCCGAACCTTAGATTTTTAGGAATTTAATATCAATTAATAATATAATATTTGTTTTAAGAACTCTTTTATGTCAATTTTGACACTATTCAATAGTTGATTTTTGTGAAACTCATAACAGATTGATTACTTCAAACAAAGTCAATTAAATCAATCATAATATATCATATTATCCTATAAAATTAGTTTAATTCATTAAAAGTTTCATATTATATTTATTTGGGTATTTATAATATCAATTATTTTAATTTTTCACTATTATAGTAATTACTGCATCATCATTGTGTCATAAATAAAATAAATTATTTAATGTCCAAAAATTATAAATAAAATATCATTATGTAGGAAATCGTTTTATATTTCTAATGAATATTTATAATCTAAAATCCAACTTATATAACCCTATGTAACAATTACTTTTCTAAAAGATATATGCTTGTGTCATTTTTGTATTCATTTTGACTTAATTAAAATAAAGTGTCATTATCACTTACAAGTGGATCCATGGGGTCCCAAAATAGACCCAAATATGCCCATGGTCGACCCTGTATCAACCAATAGGGTTAAGACACGTTTTAGGGTAATTTAGTATTATTATAATATAATTTTTTTAACCCTTATTTACCGGATTTACCCTTTAACCATGGTAAATAAAATATTTACCACAGTAACTTTTCAAAATGTCTAAAAATAAAAGTTACCTATTTACACAATTTGAACATCCTGATTCCAAATATGGAATCCATTTTCCTAAATTCAAAACAAAGAAGTGGCAGAAATTAATTTAAAATTAATTCCCGCTGTCAAAACAAAAAGCGTGTTTTTAAGAGATAATAACTATCAAAAGATTGACACTTGTTTATGTTCGGTTTAATTGTAAAATTATGTCAAATGACCAACATTATATTAAATGGTAAAAATATATTCTAAATATACTTTAAAACCACTAAAATTCATAATTTATCACTATTAATTATTTTGATTAAAAAAGTTGTTTTTAATTAAAATTTAGAAATTTTCACTATTCATCAAAATATGAAAGTTATCCGAAATGTACCAAAATTTCACCCTAGGATAATTTCGATATTCTGAATCCAAAAATGAAGTCCATTTTGAAATATAAAATATATATGATTTCAAAAATTAGGTATTACTATTCACAACGGCTAGTTTAATCGGTTGTGGTGTGTGTTAAAACTCGAAGTTGCGTATAACACACGCTACTGTATTATTCAAAGGAAAGCGTACCGTGGAATGTTGGGATGTTTCATTTTAAATTTTTTTTTTGATGTCCCCATTTAGTCAATATGTTTAAAATATTGTATTTAAAAAGGGTTCACTATTAAAAGTTGATAAAAGTGCAATACTGAAAATGAATTTGTTCTTGCATTATATCAAAGAAACTCATAATATGGATTCTAAAATTATAAGGATTATATAAAGTTTAAAATTTAGATAATACTATTCATAACCGCTTTTGAATGGCTTATTTTTGTAAGTCATGGTGTGATTGAACTCGGTGTTGCGTGTAGTGCAAGTTATTTAATTATTTTGAAGAAATAACACACTATGAAATCTTGGGGTGTTACAGCGACGCTCATAGAGGGAGGGAGAGATGGTGCAAGGGGAGACATTGTAGGGGTGTAGGAAGCCTGTGGCTCATATGCCGTAAGGAGGAAGACATATTGATCATCATCTATTGAGGTAGTGGATAAAATAGTGTATCACTTCTTCTTTGACATTCCTATCATTTAATCAATTAAAATTAAGTTCATAACATATTTTTCAAAAAAAAAATATTCAGAGAAAATTTAAAAATGATAATTGATGCCTTGTACTAACAAAAAAATATACAAAACATTGATAATGAATGACTACATAAATTATATAAGTGGTTGCTGAATGAATAAATAATAGTACATACAATCATTTTCCCCTTCAATCATGTCAATTTCCTTCTCCATTACATCATCCACTTAATTCATCCTTTCTAGACTAATATTTTCAATATCATTATGAAAAAATAATTCTACATCTTGTAGTTGATGAAATTAAATTTCAGAGGTCGAATCTTGCACTTCGTCACCCATATCATACAAATATCTTTGTATTACGTGAGAAACTACATTCCACCCTTCATACATAACATCATTAACATAATATACCATTTTTTCTTGTGATTATATGATATATGGGTCAGGCATTTCACAATCACCAACATCCATCAAGTGAGAATAGTTCACAGAAGTAAATTGCAATGAATCTCTTTTAACACCTCTGATAATATCGACCAAATTGCATTTGAATAAAACAACTGAAAAATTCCCGTGGTAGTTTAATACAATAATATTAGTCAACTTTCCATAGCATCCCACCTCCCCAAATGTAAATATACCACTATTCTGTGTTTTCAAACCCCTTTCTCAACTGATGGTATGAAATCTGAAGCCATTCACATTATAAGTGTCAAACTTTCTAACTTGTTTTAGAGGACCTCGAGCAAGAAACAAAAAATCTTCTAAAAACTCTACTCAGGTATACATATTCATGATCTAAAAAAATAAATATATTTTATTATATTTACAAAATATATGTTTCAAACAAATATTCGTATTTATTGCAATATTTATGAACTTACACGTCGTGCAAACCGTTCTACAAGCTCTTTTTTAACAGATTTCATTATATATTTCCAATTTCGTGTTCAGACTCTTATTAATCACTTTGATTGCATCCTCATACCTTCAATAAATGGATTTCCAATTTCATCATTCAGCAGCACATATCTATGTACCTGTAATAATTCCAATTATGTGAGTGTCACATTTGAGGTCCTCCCAACCGATCGGCCAATAGTAGGAAATATTTTTTATTTCTGATGTATTTGAGAATGATTCGACATGTTTTCAACATTTCAAACTCAATAAAATCTTTTCTCAATATCATCCATGTATCTAGAAAAAAAAGGTAAGAAACTCCTTCACCGAATAGCCTTCAGCAATATAGAATTTTGGTTGAGCATTATTTATCGTGTATGGTTTCAGATGCCCAAGATATATGTGAAATAAAATAAACAAAATTATGAATTTAATTAAGTTCAAATAATTGTTTACATAACTGAAAAACATATAAATAAATTACCTTTCAATTGGATACATCCATCGATAATGAACAAGGCCTCCTAATTTAACTTCCTCAACCAAATGCACAGTTAAATGCATAATGACTATAAAAAATAACCGAGGAAATATCATATACATTGCACAAAATGTCAAAACAAACCTCTCCTAGAGGTTTTCAAGATGAAATAGATGTAGAGATTTCTCACATAGTTGTTTGGAAAATGTGCAGAATTGGTGTTCAGTAGCAGTAACTTTTTCAGGTAATAATGTACGTAATGCCAATGGTAGTAACTGTTGTCACAAAATTTGTGAATCATGACTTTTCAATACATGTATATTAAGATTATTTAAATGAACACACCTCGAGATGTTTCTTAAATACACATAAGATACCTTTACTTTCTTTAAAAATCGATGGAATGTATCTTTATCCCTATTTCTTATTGCAAAAATTACTAGAGCATACTTTTCATTCTCATATGGCCAGAGATCATGATTTATGTTCATTACTTGTAAGACATTGTGAGTTTTGATATGGTATTTAGACTTTCCATGCTCATTAAGCAATGTAAAAAACAAATTTTCACATACATTCTTCTTAATATGCATCACATCACGATTATGCCGAAACAAATTAAATTCACAATACTGATGTTTGAAGAATATAATTTTTTTCTTCCATTGTTGCATTCTGATTTCACATGATGGTGCACTTCGAACCCATTTACCTCTATAATTCAAATGAAGAACCTCCCCAAATTCTCTTTCAACATTTTCAAGTTCTGTCAATATTTCAGAACTAGGAAACAACTTTGGAGGTGGTATACATTCAATGAAACCGTTAAAATTTGATCTGTTCTGACGAAATCTATTAGATGTGTCGAGAAATCATTGATGGCACAAGAAAAACCATTTTCTACTGGGAGGTATCTATTCGGGCTCAAAATAAATGTTACAAACAGGATAATCCAAACCCATGTAAATTTTCCAACTTGATAGATTCCCAAGCCTAGAGAAGTCACTAATGGTCCACATCAAAACAACATGCATTTTGAACATTGTTTTAGAAGAAGCATCAAATGTCTCAACACCGTTGCTCCATAACTCTGGTAATTGTTCAATGAAAGGATGCAAGTATACATCAATATCATTTCCAGGTATTTTTTTCCAGGTATAATCATCAAAATTATAAAATATTTTTGTCACATACACAACCATGGTGGTAGATTGTAAGGAAACAAAACAACTGGCCAAATGCTATAACTAGTACTCAAAGTCCCAAATGGGTTGAATACATCAGCATCCAATCCCAATAGAACATTCCTGGGATCAGCTGAGAAATCTAGATGTAAGGAATCTAATGTCTTCCATGATAGTGAATACTTTGAATGTCTCATTAACCCATCATTGTTATTATCTATAGAATGCCACTTCATGTGTTCGGCAGTTTTCGATGACATGAATAATCTTTTCAATCGAGGCTTGAAAGGAAAGTAATGAAAACCCTTTTCAAGTGTTTCCCTTTATTCTTCTTCATGAAATTATGTTGATTCAGACTTCCAACATCACCCATTTACCACCATCTAGAAGAAGATCATTTTTTTTCAATTGTGTCTACTTGAATCCTCTCTCCAATAGAGCATACAATCATTAGGGAACACATGTGTTTTTGTATAATTCAGACCAATCCTGTTAACAAATTATTTTATATCATAAAAAGACTCAAAGATTTTTTCTTTATGAAATGCATCACACAAAAATTCCAATATTATGGACATTGCATTACTTGTAATTCCACAAAGACATACGATATGGTACAACTTCAGTAGAAAAAAATTCTTTGAATATTTCAAAGATCCACAATAAAACTCTTTATTTCCATAAACTAAATCACGAAATTTTTTCTTCAGTGAAGTTTTCTCTTATATTTGTCTCCAAAAAAATAAATAGGAGGATCCAATGATATGTTACAATCTTGATGTAGTTGTGTCACAGTCTAAAAAACATTACTTGATACGTTGCAATTTCTAGCACCCTCATCTTGTTGTTCTGTTTTGTTTTGATGTTGATAGTGGTTTCTTACAGTGCCGAATGCATCATTTATGAGGTTTTGCATTTTATTTTCCATTGATGATGAAGTTGGGAGCTCATTATGTGGATTAATATCATTGCTCAACGTTTCTGTAACATTAGATTCTCCATGCCAAATCAAAAAAAAATATTGATCAGGGAACTGCTTCAGTATTAAATGTTCACGAACATAATCTCTCTTCAACCATCTTCTAAATTTACATTTTGGACCTAGAGATCTTATTCCCCTTCAAAGGATCAATTGGAAATTTAAAAATCTAAAAACTCATTCAAACCCTTAACATACTGAGTTTTATTCCACGGTAATGTTATCTAGCTTTTATCCATGTATATCACAATGTGCCTATACAATATTAAAAATAATTTAAACACATAGTTATTACTAAATAGGGAAAGAGATTTATATATAATAGTTGAAAATATATATAAATATGTTATATATGGTTTTACTATATGAATACCTATGGTAAATCACCCAATAGAAAACCAAAGTACATATGTGCATGCATGTATATACTTATACACATGTGATTACAAAATCACTTGAAGAAACTAGAATATAGTGAGTATTTTCTTAGGAAATATACATTTTAAAAAGATAGTGAGTATTTTCAGTTACATTTGAGAAAGTTCAGTATTAGTAAAAATGATAAGAGTTAAGATGAAGCATTATATTAGAAGTCAACTTACAGAGTGTTGGGATATTTTCAAGTTGATCATTCTGATATAGCAGTTAGATGTATTTGAAGTATTATCTTCAACAATTCATGAAAGTATACTGAACAAATTTAATTAAATGTTATTAATTATATTCAATGTAAGTCATTGAATTTTATTCCATTTATAAGAGGAACTATAATTTCTTGTTTGAGATTAATATAGAAAATAAGTTTTTTCCATTAACATAATATATAAATAAATAAAATATAAGACATGATCTTTATCGATGCACAACATTTATAAAACAAGGTATAAATATGTTTTTCCTGAAACAATTCCAATTCAAAACTCATTCATCTATACTTAAAACATCACCCCTTTTATAAAAAAAATCCTTACATGGTTTGAAAACATATCAAAGTAATTTCTAATAATTGCTAGAAAATTAAAAAAAATTCCCCTCACTTGAAGGTTTTAACACAATAAACTCAAAGTAAGGAAACAAGGATAACTTTGAAGAAATATTCCCTATAGAAACTTGTAAAGTATGCCAATAAACAGGTTAAACAACACTAATCAATATCAGTAATAAATCATTTTAGGATCAAGGCTTCAATAAAACTCTATCCATGTAAAAAAGAAATACTCAAGATAATAAATAATTAAAGGCATAACACATGATAATCATCAAGAGGAAACACATTAGGAACTAATGGGACAAGTCTAATACATGAAAATGTGGACCTAATTCCATCAGGTTTATGGTCACACATACATCAAACAAATCACTCCAAACCGACCCCACTAGCTCGATATTTTGTATAACTAGTGGTTACTAGAATGTGTGTAATCCCAATGTTCCTATAAACATCCCATGACATCCCACTTAGTATCCTAGGGTTCTCTATAAAATAACTAAAGGAGTTTATACACTTTTAAATTGAATGTCATATAATGAAAATAATAACATCCAAGGGCTAGCATAATAATTAAATCCTTCCCACGTCCCACATTTAGCTTATAATGAGCCCCCACCTATAAGAAAATAATGAATCACATCACAAAAAACAATACTATAGATACACATGACATCATAAATAAATGGAAATGGGCTCAATAAGGGAACAACAAACCAATCAATTAAAATATCACATCATAATGTGTCATCCAAGACTTTCAATTGTCACATATAATATATACATTTATAAATAACTTTCTAAAATGTTTTGGAATACAAACACCAATATAAGGGAAATCATAATCATTTTCAAAACACAACCAACATAACCCAAATAAATCACAATTCCATTTCATAAAACAACATGTCCCTTTGAAACTTGGAACCCATTTAACCCCCCACGGGAAACCAACTTTGAAAAACCAATTTACCTTTAAATTGAATGACAATGTGTTTTTACTATATAAAACCATTATTTTCATTTTATCAAACATGTGGAATGTATAAAATACAAATTTACATAAAAATTTATTTTAAACATGAAATTAAAACCTTTAAGCTACATGAAAACCAAGTTCAGTTTTATAAAACCATTATAAACCAAACCTAGATAACCCACACCCCCATTATATGGATTATAAATTAATTTATAAATCCAATGACACATAAATATCATAAATAAAAATCAATGAAATGGAAACACTGACCTAAATAAAATTCACTGGTGGCAGGGAGGCGAGCCAGGGTTCGCGTCTTGCAGGGGTTGGTGGAAGAAGGTGGGGTCATGGGGGTCAGGGGGAGAGGGGGGGTTTAGGGTCAGGTGTTGGGGGGAAGTGGTGCGGATGCATGACCGACGATGGGGAGGTGAGCTATGGTTCAGGGATTTCTCTTGGTGGTCTGAGGGAGAATGGGAGTCAAGGTTGGGGGGAAGTGTTGCTATAGAAAAAAACAGGGTTTTGTGGCCGTTTTTAATAAACTGTACCTAAACCCTTTTTAAAAAAGGATTAGCAATAGTTCACAAAACCGCTACTAAAATAACGCCTCTAAAGGTGATTTATGTTGTAATGTCTTATCCTTGTTTGTAAGAGACGTTTGAATTTTTAAAATCCAGGCCATTGGTGGTCTCTCTTTATGCACCTATATGATTTGTTAATCACTGCTCCAAAAATTAGAATCTAGTTAATCATGTATATTCGGTTAAATGAATGGATACTATATGATCAAACTTTTTCTATGATAAACCCTATTTTATCATGTAGAAATAAATAATGAGTGTCTGTTAAATATCAATAAACAATTACATGTTGGGGTAGCTGTGTGCTGTGTGTGGTTCTGTTCGACCCTATATCTGTGATGGTAGTGTGATGTTGTTGTTGAATGTGCGGTTTTGTGCTTGGGGTGGTATTATTGGCGTGATGGAATCTTAGGTTCAGATATGGGTTGATTATGGAATGGATGAACTTGTTATTCAGTGGGACTACATCTGGGCGATGGTTGGGTAGTGGGGTTGTTGGACTGGGATGTGTCATGTTCATGTTTATGGGTGTGTTGGGCATGGTGATATTATGATGTAGGGATATCGAGAGTGTTATTAATGAGGTGTGTTGGGGGTCTTACATGTTGAGAATATGAATAGGGTGGAATGACATTGAAGAAGGATAGTGTGAGCTTACGTTTGGATTTCTCCTATAGATTATACATACTATTATTTTATGAATAGACTTTAGAATGGATTCATTTACCTTGGTAATTATTTCATTTATTGGATTTTTTATTGGATTGTATGGTTTCTTCACCATATAATGTTTGCAGTTTATGGTAGTTTCTCGAGGTAGGGATTGAATAAATAAATGAATGAATTGATAATGCAAAAAGATAGATGGTTAAATGAATTGGTTGAGGGGATGTTTTGATTTTTGACTTTTTTTTGAAGTAGTGATCATTTATCAACTTAAGGATGTGATTATAATTCATGTTGGTGCATGCACATAGAGGTGGATGTAAGGGTAGTTTTTGTGGGTTGGTAGTATGTTTTGGGAACCCATCTGTTGGCCTGAGTGTTTGGTACCTATATTTATATACATGTAGTTCCTTGTGATTTCTATATGAAAACAACCCATGAGGAGAACTACATGATGAAACCATCCATTGTTTGGGGGAGGGTGTCCTTTCCTGACATCCTATATGGGAGATGTATGGCTAGTTATAGGCTATTCTATGCTACCTCTTATAGGCATTGGTATCCCAAGACTCTTCTGCCAGGTTGTGTCGACCATGTGTTTGCAGGTGCGGTGTGATTTCAAGGTGCCTTTGTGATGAGCTGTGTGATGATTACCAGGTGACTTTAAGTTGGGGTTGTGGTTGGGTGGCCCAGGTGTTTTCGGGTGAGATGTGATTTGGTATGTGGCCCAGGTGTGCGAGCATTTTGTGATAGTGGGGCTTGTGTAAGAGCATGGTAGCATCCATATGTTCACCATTAGGGATGATCATTTAACCAGTGGGAAGTGCTGTGGGGTTCCAAAATATCGATGTAATTATTACTATTGTACTTTACATGACATGAGTTATTTTGTGAGCATGCCTTGGTGAGGTTGTGGTGGATAGTATACCATGTTGGGTGCTTTTGTGTTTCTGATATTTTCTCATAGGGGCATTAGTATGCTTCTCTCACTTGTGGATGAGTGACTTTGGTTTTTCCCTATTGAGTATTCTACTATAGTCACCCTATGTATATAGAACTTTGTTTATGTTTCCATAGATATTACGCGGACCGTGATTGAGATTACTAGGTCAGATGTTGGGGACAGTTGTTGTGTCACTACTTAGTTTTATTGGGGTAATTTGGAGTTTTCTTTGTATTTCTAGTAGTTATACATTAACCGTGCATGCAGAATGGATTTTGGATTCATTATATATTTGTGTCTTGGAGTTTTTTTAGTTTGATACTTCTTATCTCCCGATATTGGTAACTATAAAAATTTTAATGCCTCCCATTTTTGTGATAATCCTATACCCATGGTGCTGGATGCCAACTAGGGGCCTATTAGAGGTGACACTCGAGGGTAATTATCTCTCCTTCACCTTGAGAAAGGAAGTTCTCAACATCTTTCAAACCATTCCCTCATCTTGAATAAGGTGTTTCATGAAAAAAATAATTTTATTGTGAATAGTAACTATAGTATTTTACTTACCACAGTTGAAGGGTAAATAAGGTAAATAAGGTTAAAAATAATATTATAATAATATAAAACTACCCTAACACATTTCCTAATCTTATTGGATGATTTATGTCTTACCAAGATAACCCCTGTGATGATATTTTGGCCTTTGGTAGCCACATGGGTGTGATTATGACATTTATAACATTTAATTTAATATAAAGAAAAAATATAATATTCATTACTCTTCTTACAAAAACAATTTTAATATAAAGTTATATAAGTTATATATTCGACTATAAATAGTCATTATAAATATTATAATATTACCCACATCATGGTATTTAATTTATAATTTTTATACATTACATAATTAAATTTATATAAGACACAATGGTGATTGAATAATAGATTTATTAATGAAAGAATAAAATAAAATATTTTAATAATATTAAAATAAATATAATTTGAAATATTTGATGCCATAAAATAATTTTATAGATGACTAATACATGTTAGGATTGTGTCAATGTATTTTTTTGAAGGAATAAAGTTGTTATTATTTTAAAATACATATAATTAATAGTGTTCAAATTGACATAATTCATATTTGAAAATATAAAATATTTAATTAAGGGATATAAAATGTCTAAAAATATAATATTAGTCCAAATATAAATGAAATATATTCCATTGATGAATCTTTAAATGTAATTTTGGTAGGATTTGGTAATTATTTAAACCCTCTCAGTGTAAATTACTTAATAAAACAGTAAGAGTTAAAAGGAGTAAAAAAAGAGAAGGAATAAAAAAATATAAAACTTGTCTAATTTTTATAGGATGATATGGATTAGAATGAAGAAAAATTTAAATTCTTAATAAATAATTTTGGGACCATTTTGAATAGAAATTGAAGTTCTATTAATTTAATATTTTAATAATTTCCAAGGGTGCCCCTCCCCTCTCCTATAAAAGGAACCCACTCCTATTTAATAGTCACACATCCAAATAATATTGTTTCATCCCAGATTTTCCTAAAACACTTCAAAAAATCCCTCCACACATTCTTGAAGCCAAATTTTATGTATAACACCCTCCTTAGAGGTGTTATAGTGTTATTCAATGGCGATCAACCAAAGAAGAGGTATCCTTTTTTAAGGGTTTCTATTTTATTTATTCTTCCCCTTCCTTCAAATGTTCTTCTACAAGATGAAATAATATATATTTTATCATCAATATATTGATATTTTATTATGCTAATATTTCCACCGAAATCCATCTACACTTCCATTAAATAGGAAAAAAATTTGTTGTTCGTGCTTATGTTTGAACTATCCCCTATACAAACAGATCTAATTTGTTTTCCATATAAAACTCTCATGACTAGTTATAAAAATTGAATTAATGCCATTCAATAATTTTAATGACATTTTTATCATTTTATGAGAATACTATATCAATTATTTTCTTATTTTCTATTAAAATAAAAATGATAACGTCATTCGTGTGTACGAGTGAACTATCACCTCCACGTAGTGATGTTAATCATTTTTGTTAACCATGTCATTTAAATGATATATATAAGTATATTTTAATGATTATTTAGATGATAATAATATGATGATAATTATTTGAGGATAAAATATTGATTACCTTATTTCTATAATGATAAATGAAAAATTGAAATGTTACTCATGAGTACGTATGACTTACCATCTCCAGGATTATAACATTGTTAATTTTTCATAACCACAATTCATGGTTAGATTTAAAGGAATAGATTATGTATAAAAATAATAATAATGTTAATAATATTATTCTGGAGATGAAGAAATAATTACCACTTAGACTATTGACATCATACCACGTTCATTTTCGATTCAAGTACCAAATAATGACAAAACTTCTTGATATGAACATAAATAGTTATGTTATTTTTATAACATGGTAATATGTTATATAAAAGAAATAATAAACTAAAAAAGGATCTAAATAAACTATTATTTAACATATGATAATTATTTATCAATAACAAGGAAGGTACATGATCAATCAATCTTACGGAAAGGGATTTCACCTCAATATCCTTTCATTGAAGGATATATTGATGTCATGCAATATTATTATCCTATATGGTGTATATAAAACCATTTTTACACATTATATAATGAATTAGTTTATTGTAATGTTATTTAATGTTTTATTTGATGTTATTCCTTTATTTTTTTTATTTAAGTGTTTCTCTAGTGGTAAGGGACTCTTTAAATAAATCATCGTTTCGAATGTTTTAATTATTTATTATTCTAAATACTTCTATTTCGTGTCCAAGTTTTTCAAAATGGGTTTTATGAAATTCAATGTGAATTTTGTAAAATATAAATTTATTTCAAAATTTTCAATGTTTTTTGGGACACTTTGATTCGAAAGTCTCATTATTAAATGTTTTAAATGGTTTTTAAATGAATTGAATATTTCAATATCTTGAAATGATTTCTTGTGATTGAAAATGAAATTTTATTAGTAATTTTTTTTTAAAATTGTATTCATTTATATAAATTGTTCTCAATTAATTTATGTAAATAGTTCTCAGTTCAATATTAAAGAGATATCTCTTAATTTTGAGGAATCATTCACTTCCATCAGTGCTTTGATCCATGATGGATGTAGTTTAGAGGAGACAAAAAACAATAGGGAGCCTTGAAGAGAAAGAATAGATGGATAGATTATCAGTATAAAATGAATATAAATAGTGCTCAGTTCATTTATTTCAAGAAAACAGAACTCTATGTCATAACATAAAGGACCAAATTTTTGTGTAGGGAAAAAATGAATACACATGCCACAATACACCATGGCTATGATGCAGTCTAGCTGAATATGGAATGAACATAGAAAAACCACCCAAAACCACTACCTAGATCCACATTACATGGGATATGGATATTTTACATGTAGTTCACTAGGCATAAAGTGAGTCCATTTTAGAAAAAAAACCAAATTTATCCCTCAAACCCTTTTCCACAACAGCCTCCTCCGCACCATATCCTTGCCAAAAATGGAATTGGATCAAAAACTGGATTCACTATGACTATATTTTCCATAATAAATCCCCAAAAAATCCAAAATGGATCTCTACCAATATGAAACAACATACAACATAAAACAAAAACATATATTTTTCCAAAATTCCCAATAAAATCAAAATACCCCAAAATGAAATGATAAAAAAGAAAGTGAGATGTACAATAATTGATAATAAGATGTTACAATCTCCCAACCATTAATTCATTATATCCCTATAAATCCAATCATGGATATTCCATATCAATGACCTGAGGAAATATCCCATCAGTCCCTCATACTCCTGGATATCATGAAAATCAGAACCGTCCAACCATTGCACAAGGACCAAAGGTATCCTATTCCAACAAACAACCTATGTATCATAATAACAAAATGACTGCATGGTCATTCATAGATTTTTAGGTATGAAAATCAATGTACTTAGGAATGGGTATGGTTCAGAATGATACATCCTAATCTATGATGGATGAAACATAATGTGCATCAACATCAACTACAGTGGTAAGTATGACTAGTATTCAAAATTACCAACCACTGAACCAAAAGAAAAGTATCAAAAAAACATTGTGTAATCTCCCCTAATTTCCCAAGACATCGATCTCCTAAACAACATAAATCTCTCAAGAACACTGGGTTACAAACTAAAAACTCAAATGGTTATCGGAAATTTTCATCATATGATTTATACATGATCCTTGTGATCACCATTATACAATGAATCAAATTTTTCATTATCATCATATCTTAGATTATACTTTCCCGAACCAAGTAATCATCATCGATGTATAATGATAGAACAAACATTTACACAACCTTCAATACAAGGCCTCAAAATCTAGGATTTTGATAGCATACATGTAATTTTAATTTTCAGAATAAATCATCATATTCTAAATGGAAATCCTATTCTCCAATGAATTAAATAAAAAAATCACATATATTTTCATCTATAATCTATATATCCCATTAAGTCATTCCATCCATTTGTAATAATATCATTATGTTATAGTATATTATATGGATCATTTTTTCATCTATATTTGGGATAATCCTTAATGATTAATTGCATTATGATTCCATATCAATGCGATGAGGACTACTCTCTTTCATCAGTTCCTCACACTCTTGTTTCCCATGTGAGTTATAATTATGATTCCATAGCTTACATACCAAAGGTTTCATCACCCCACATAGAAATTATGTCTCATAATTAACAAACATGGTTACATGCTTAGTTTTATGTAATTGTGGATTAACATAAATTTCATTCTAGATTAGTATATGGGAAGGATCAGAAAGATAAATCATGAGCTATGATGCATTAAAAACCATGTGGATCGATACTCAGTGTGGTAGTAAGGCCAAAAAGTAATAATAAATACCCACCCATTCAATAATAAAAAAGTCCCACAATCATCAATGTGATATTTCCTTGTTTCCCTAGATGTTAGTGACCAATCCAATATGAACAGTCAAGAACATGTAGTCCCAAACTAAGTACTTCAATAGTTTTCAAGGATGATCATCATATGACATATATGAACTCTATGTCAGCACTATTTTTCAATGAATCATATTAATCATCATCATTATCCATTGGAAGAGACAAGTCCCAATAAAATAATATTCATCGATCTCTGACAAACAAAATTGATATTTACCTAATATATCATCCAAGGCATCTAATGAATCATTTATGATAATGTAATGGTATATATTATTGTTGTAAAACACAATCTTTCTAAAATGAACATTATATTCTCCGCAAAATTCAAGAATGAAAGAAATTATAATGAAATTTATAATCGATTTAGAATTTTATTTCTATCCATCCATTTGATATGGCATGATATGTTTAAAAAAATGGGCATCCAATTTCCTCCATGAGGGCACTTTAAAATAGAGAAGTAAAACAAGGATCCCTACAAGAGACTACAACCAAAGAAAATATATATTAGAAGAAAATATCTTTCACAGAGTGAACTCCAAAATTTAAAATAATGGTTGTATCTATAATTGGTAAGTGATTAATTTTAGTCAACATATCGATCACAATCCATATCACATTATTCCCAGATTGAGCATGTGGAAAATCTACCACAAAATTCCATAGAGACCTCACCCCACACCTATTCCAGCACTGGAATCCATTGATGAAAACCATAATTTATATGGTGGTTATCATTAATAAGTTTCCATGTATACCAATGAATTTTTTTAGCAATGTATCCTCTCGTACCTAGCCATTAGAATTAGCGATGCATCTCAGGGAACATATTAATTGTTCTAGGGTGCACCATACCCTACGATATATGGATATCATTAATCAAAACAGTTCATATAGACATGGGAACATCATCATAGTTCCAAAAATTTAAGATACCCCCTAGGATAAAAACCACCCATAAGTGGTATATCAACCATAAATGACATCCCTTATTCCAAATAATTCATCATGAAGTTTCTTCTATCATAAAATAATCTAATGACGAGAGGAGGTGAACTAAAAATTAACTTGTGGAATATCATCACCATCCACTAAAATACCCACAAAAAAATATGAATTGGTAGAATGAAGACCACTCTTAAGATGAATAATTCATAGCATGGTTCATTATTTTCATTCTTAAGGCATCACCAATGACATTTTTATTACTAGTGTTGTATAAAATCTCAAAAATAAAATGACACTATATATTCTACTTAATTATTTGGTTAGAGGTTCTTATCTATTTGATCAATGATTTAAATAAAGATTTTGTGGTCTAAATAAATGGAAAACCATTTACAAAAAAGGTATTACTACCAACTCTAAGGACCATTCATTAAAAATGGGCATTTCAGGACACATGAATGATAATTCATCCCTTGTGTCTATAGATTCATCCTACCACATGGTTATCATTCATAAGAATACATCCCAATCCTAGACCAAATGCATCATGAAAGACCATATAGCCCATCCCAGCCTATAGAAGATTCAACACTACCAATAAATTCAACAGATAATTTTTCCCAAAAATGAAAACTTTCATTTTGTATCCCAATACAAATTCATTCTTTTCTATGTTAGGGTTGTGATCAAAGATTCCATGGTTGGTAAATCAATAACAATCATATGGTAATTTCATGAAAATCAATAGAATAATTATATCTTGGGCACCTTATATGGTTCTTCCAATTTAATTATATATTTCAACATCATAGGTCCATCTAAGAGACCTTGATTGATGACTATGTGTCCCAGAAACATCACTTAATGAATCAAAAAATGACATTTCATAATAATTACATAATTCTAGTGATCTCTCATGATTTCATTAACTTTTTTCAAATGATTCTATTGATCCTCCATTTTAGAGTATTATATGATGTTGTACACCAAAACCACTATGAATGTGTCAAGGTATTCATGAAATTTCATATTCATTAGTGCTATAATGAGTAATACTTATTTTTCATATACCAAAATCCATTAAATGATAATAAAAATGGCCTTAGCTACTCCTGACGTTTGTTTCCTAAATCTGAGAGTAATTAATTATCAAATTGTGATTACTCGATCAAATATCATTCATTGAGAAAAATATCGCCTATTTTTATTAAAATATATGATTAATACATGAGAATATATATTTTCTCTTTATAGTAAACCAACTGAGTTTCTGGTAATGAAATCACATATAATGTTTTCAATTATCTTTATTTCTAAAGAGAATGTGTTCCACCCAATGTGGTGCACACGGGCGTGTGAAACCATTATTTAGAAAATAAAAAAATTGAGATTTTAACTCTTTTAGTTTCATTGGTTCCATATGTTAAGAAGGAATAGAACCTAGAGGAAAAAATTTTACTAAATAAAGTTAAAAGTCCACATATCTTACTCGTATAAAGAAAGATAAAAAATAAGGAAAAATGAATTTAACCTTAATGAAAACTAATGGAAGATAATGAAACATTTATTACCATACTAATTAGAGGGAAATAATTGATATTAACCTATATTACTCTATAATTAATGATCTATCTCTATTGGATATCATGTTATATCCCCCTTTGAAAAAAATGGAACCCCCATAGGGCTTAGTAATGGGACACACAAAATATAATAGAATATATAGGGAATATATGAAATAAAAAAATAAATCCTAAAAATTATTTAAATTAGTTTCATGTCAAGAACTAGGAAATCTTGGTATGATAAATCTTTAATAAAGGGAAAACAAAACTATCAAAACGAAGACCCTACAATATCATCATTCTGAGGGGGGGTATAAATATCTGTTAAATAATAGAAAAGATCCAAATGAATATTTTTAGATTCACAATATGAGTTTATATAAGTGAGTGAGATGAAACAATATCAAATAATATTGTTACTATTGATGAATATATAGTGATGGTACCTCTTAGAGTCAATGGACCCACATCATATTCCACTATGTCTAGAAGATTCACTATACATGTGTGTAGCTAGAAATAATTATTTTATGAATCGTTTGATTGTATAGTAATTCATTTTTGTTCTGAAGAGCCTATGCCACTATATAGATTTGAAAATGTGGAAAATATTATGCAAGTGAAAAGAGAATACATAAAAACTATATTCCATGAGTTACTCAGTAAAAACACATTTGAAATAAATATCCACTCCACACTCATATAATGTTAAACGGCCTCTTATAGAAAATTAAAGGTTGTTTTGATTTCTATTGTTATTTATAACTACAATGAGACTCATCAAGCTTTCCCTTTTATTTAATAGAACTCACATAACTGCCTCTGGTTGAAAATGAACTCCTTTCGTCCCAAAAAAACCAGCAAGGTCAGGCTCACCCACCAATACTATATCTAAAACATCATATGAAGTGATTTTGTTTTGTGATGAAATGATAGTAGATTTATACACGATTTTCCATGTCAGTCATTTGATCCATTAGATCCTTATTCATCCAAACCTTAGGTGAATACTAAAAAATCTCAACAAAAACACTTCACAAGCTATGTCTTGATACTATCACACTGCTAGTGGATAAGAATATCAATGGAATTTGAGAAGAACATATAACATGAATAATAACAATCCTGAAAAATAACTCTATTGTGTTTCATTTCCAATCCATAATGTTTCCACTCCATCAAAATTGAGTTCAATCAACTCAAGCTAGATTCTTCTAGATTGATGGTAGCATATTTTACATTAATAAAATCATGGATTTCCAACTACTAAAATAGGATATCATTTTTTTTTCAAATAATCCTCATCCTCTAGAGGATCATTTTACCCATGTAATATTGGAGAATTATAGAGAGGGAAATCTAGATAATTACCACTATATTCATCCCGTAGAGGATCCATAACTGGATGTAGAATAAGAATTGATGAAGTTACTTGTCCAAATGTCCAGACATTACACACAACTCTCACAAAAATATTCTAGTAAACATGATAATTAAAATGATCTTGAACACAAAAATATTTTTTCATATTTCCTATTCAAATAACATTTTAGAGAAATAATTCTACACAAAATCCAATGAAAACATTGAAACAATATCTTGGAAACATTGATAAACAAATCAAATAGGCTATATATGAATTTAAATTCCACAATATTTAATTAAGGATTGTGATTTTCAAGAAACTCAAATTAGATGTTGGTAAAATACCTTAATAAGATCAAATAATTCTTCAAATAAACTTTTCCCAAACATAACTGGTGAATTAAGGATAATTACAATAACAGATGGAATGAAAATCACTCCAAACTACCTCCTATGTCCAAAACATCCATCATCTAGTCTACCAAGACAACCCATACTACATACCATGTTGAACAAAAGAAGAATGTGTTTCCCCTATTACCACTTTCTCATCAACCAACTAAGATACCATAATACATTGATATATTATCTATTATTAACATGGACTGATGGATGTTCCAAATACTCAAGGGTTAGAATATAACACCTCAGATCATTCAAGAATCACAAAGAAACGATTATTTAAGAAAATAAAAAATAAAAAATATACATGTCAGTATACTCAATAATTAAGAGAGAAAAAATTAATAGAAGCACTATTGTAAAAAAAATTAAAAATAGAACACCATCAAAACAAACAACACATTCACAAAAAATATTTCATTAAAACCATGCAATAGGTACATCCTATATCCATAGGAAACCCCCTTATTGTAGGTCCAATGAATCATGTACATCTTCCTCACCCAAGATGAGTATTCACATTACTTTAACTAGACATAAGATAATCTACAAACAATCAATGAAAATGGTAGTGTGTTAGATAAACACCATAGTTGGGTTCAAAATGTGTTCTTTAATCAAGTAAAAAAAATTAAAACTTTTATTTTTTTAATTTAGAAAAAAAATCATGTAATTAACATTATACATTTAAAAAAATATTCTTTTAAAATAATAGAATAAATAAATATTTTATATTAAACATTCATAAACAATAGGAACCATGAATACAAGATTTATAAAACAATTTAATTTATCATAAAATCAAAACATATCATACACCATGTAATAATAACTATTGTAGATTATTATTTGAGGTCAGGATCCTCACACTACTTAATCAACATCACATGTCATGATAGGTGTGCATACTCGAATCAAGACACAATTTGGAAGCCCATTAAGGGCAATCA
Organism: Viscum album; assembly: GCA_963277665.1. Taxonomy (NCBI): domain Eukaryota; kingdom Viridiplantae; phylum Streptophyta; class Magnoliopsida; order Santalales; family Viscaceae; genus Viscum; species Viscum album. Next base: position 1,798,364,718 of record OY728120.1, read on the forward strand.
TGTCAAACATGAATTAGTTAGGCATTTCATTATCAATACATTTCGATAGAGTTAAATTCATAACATGTTTTCTTTAACAACCTCTAACAACCTAAGATCACATGTGTTTCAATAAATTAATCAATCAATAATGGGAGAAATAATATTTTCAAATCATTTCATAAATCAGAGTTCAATTTCCATTTTTCAGTTTCATCATGCCCTTCAATTTCAAATAAAAATCTTGGATTTTAATCAAAATCATTCTCTTCCAATAAAAATCAATCTTATGAACTTTTTTATCAATAATCACATTAAAATTTTCTATAAAAACTATTCCAAAAAAGTCCAACAATTTTATCAAAATCTAACGAACAGTTCTAATACCATTAAAATCTAGGTAAGTTCGTATATCCATTTCCATTTTTTATCAAATATAATACAATCTCCATATCGGTATTTAAATCATTTAAGAAATCATTTCAAATAAATAAACCAAATCATGGTTTTAATTGTAGATTAGTGAGTTATGGTTCCAACAAACATTAATCAATGAAAAAAATAAACACAATGCCTAAAATGGGATCTTATAACAATAAATTAATGTCAAGGATATCAACAAAAAATCCATACGATCTCATGTCTAACAAAATGTTATTTTGATCAATAATATAACGATACATAATTATAACAGTGGCCCATTATACTCTTGGAATGGTTTGAGGAAAAATAGGGGATATCATATTGAGGAAAAATCAATAAACAATGAAGAATCAAGTGTTTTCCATGATAAATTATCAAGAATAATTGAGTCTGGAGGATCCAAAATACTTATATGGATATTTCAAGATAAAATAAATTAAACAAGATATGGGTGGGAGGAATTGAATATTAAATGGATCTCATTTTTTTTGTGTAAAAAAAAATAGAACACCATGCCAAAACCTAAAAATACACTAGAAAGTGCAGGGAAAATATGTATTCTTGAGATATATTCTCCCATGGATATGGTTAATTCTTGATTAATATTACTAGACTAAAGAAAAAAGACACCAGACTATGACATATCAACCCATGAACAACTGAACTCTAGAAAAAATGACAAATATCTATATTACATGGGATGTGGATACGTCATAGTTGGTAGAACATGCCATAATGATGTCCAAATTGGAAGAACCAAACAAATTCCCCACTCCAAAAATTACACCACATCAACCTGCTACACTGAGAAGCAATTTTTAAAATAGAAGTGGATATGAAAATGGCTATGCCACAACCATATATTCCTCGCTGAATCCCTACATATTTCATGTTGGTTCCCTACCACTATGATCTAACCTACAATAGAAAACTATAAAACCTACCATTTCCCCAAAACCCAAATAATAACATGATATTAAACCATTTAAAATGGGAAACAAAAAAATATGGGACATGTACCTGAAAAAAGAAACAATATGTGGTACACTGCATATCAATTCATATAGCTAAAATAATCCCATTAGATGTTTTCTTTCCAACATTCATTGGTCACCAAACTAGTTCCATGATTGACTATGTGATCACAATAATCATTGGGAATCAAGAAAAAATAAAAATCATTGACCCTTGATCTACCCATTAAAAATTAAACCATAATGGATCATGGAACCTAATGGTTCAGGAAACCAAACAATATACAAATTGAATATCAAGACCCCAATAAAAAAATAATGGATTGAAATACACACCAATAACACATCATAAATCTATATTACCACTCCCATGTATGTTATTATAATTAAATATTTCAATAAATAAAAAATATACCATGATTCTTATTTTCATGGATTCTAGAATCCCATAATTTCCCCTCGCATATGTTACTCTAATTTATCAAATCCATCACCAACAATAGAAAGAAAACATCATGATACTCATTCAAAATTCTTGTATAAAAAATATTATAATCCTCAACTCACACTGTATATTAACTCATAGACCAAATCACACCTTCATAGTTATCATACAATTATTTATTATGAATCCCATACATTATAAAAATACTCATCTATGGATATACCCAACACATATATATACACAATAGTGGAGAAATATCGGAAATTAACTTGTATCATAACTCCCCTAATTTAATTGTTATTTTATTCTACTATTTTATTTATCAATTAATATAAAATCCCACATGGGTCACATACAATAATAACATTCATTTTCTCCAAATTCACAACAAAAAAATCAATGTTGCAAAAATCATTTGAGCTTGATATCCTATATAACTAACATCATAAAGGACTTGAATTCAAATATCTATATCTCAATCCCCATTAACCCATTTTCAATTTTATATTATACACTCATGGAAAAAATATAAATAATTTCTTTTAAAATTACCAATATCATGATTTTACAGAATGTGGAATGAAGAATAACTCCCCACTATTCTCTACATCTCATATCAAGTGGATAGAATATACCAGTCTCTCTAAATATACCCATATACCCATACATAGGTTAATAATCATATAAATATAATTATCCATCCCACATTTAAAATATCAGCATCATCATTATATTCCACTATAATTTTAATAGGATTGCATAAAAATGGTAATGTAAACATGATATTGATTGAATGATGCTGTGGAAAACACTTTGAAAACTGAAATTTACATTTTATTCAATCAAAAATGTAAAATAATTATATAAGTGATTATGAAATATCATTTTATCCATTATATTTATCCAAATAAATTCTTAATTTTGAAATAGTTATATGAATTTTGAATTACAAGTTATAGAAAATACACATTATACTCTATAATTATAATTAAATCTAAGTGATGTCACATAATAATCTATCCATGTGGTCACTTTATTTGAGTTTACTACAACTATAAACTAGTTATGTAACATTTCAGTATATTTTTATTTGTACAATAACCATATAAATAGTTTGGTACATATTAAATTACCAAACCATGTGAATATTAGATTAAACAACCACACCATTCAGTCAAATGACATGTGAATCCAACACACATCGTCTGATTCAAGAACACATTTCCAATTTCCTATACCTATACTAAAAAAACTATAAATCAAAAATACAATAATCATGTGTGTTACCAAATGTGAAAATAGGTCGACCTCAAAATAGAAGAGCGATGACACCAATCCCAACATTGAAAAGAAGGAATTCCCTCATATGTGGATTTACCACAACCAGGAACATGTTTCAGACCATGTATTTACAAATCCATATCTCATATTTTCCATACCTAAATAATAAATATGATAGAAAAGAGAGCTAATAAAACTATGTAATTTTCCCTAGTCCACAACCACAAATTGATTCCATAATGGAGAACTCTTCAAGACCACCGATGCACCTCCCATTATGATAGAGGCTACCAAGAATACATGCAGATCTATTATGATATGATGGGTATAGTATATCCTTATATAGATTTAAAATAATAATTAATATAATTTAAGTCATATAAGATTATAGATTTAAAAATAAAAAGCCTCTATAAATTTTCTAACACAAAATCAACAATCCATTCTATGTCTAAATTAACTATGTGCATATGAAACAATTTTTTATTTGTAGAACATATACATAGGTATCTGAAAGAACAAGAAAATCTCGGAGAATCTCTAAATTTATCATGAAATCTCATGATCCAAACAAGTATATTTAATATAGTATAAAAAATACGATGATTATTCTTTTTTTACCATGATCCTATGAAGTCTTTTGCAGTAACAAACAGTGACACATGTGTGGTGTAAGTTCAACTCTATGGGCCACCACCAATAAATTATATAAATACATAATGTTAGAGTATTTTTATAATGATGTAAAGAATATATAAACAATTACTATTAATGAAAAAGTAAATTATTAATCATTGTTGATATACATAATCTTTGATCACACCTGAGATGAACAGTAAGTAAATAAACCAAAACATGTTGTGTTTGAAAACGGTTATCTACGAAGGTGAAATATACACATCCCCATGATCAATAAAATCTAAGGTAAATATAACCATTATAGAAGTTAATTAATACAGTCGGGGAAATATACCCTCAATAAATAAATCACCTGTGGAAAATATACTCATTCCAGAACAAAATTTATACAATAGAAATAATATATGTCCCCAAAAAACAGATCACTTCTTATCATGAACCGTCTCATATGGCCTGTGCCTTTTCTACCCAAAGCCCACCTTCCATAGGCTAGGTTCTGGTGACTAAAACTAAGTAGGAATATCTCAAAAAGGGAGGGAATTTACCATTAAACCTGCACACACATACACATATTAAACTATGGAAAGTAAACAAAAAGTAAAAAACAACTGTCACTGAGACATCTACTTAGAGTACAATACAAAATGAATGTAAAAAGGGGCCAGAATACAAGACCAAAACCAAAAATGAATGTACAACTGCCATGGTCCAAATCCTCGAGACCCAAACAGAAGGTTATGTTAAGGGTAGCTACCTATAGCTATAGAAGTAAGCCCATTTGGCCAGTCTCACTGAGCATCACCTAGTTTGGGACCACCAATGTCTACATCAAAGCGTCAATAACCTGTTCAAAACATGACACGTGTGGGTGATGCCTGTGCTTGGATGAGTAACATAATACTCAGTTGGGACCCCAAAAACAATGGAAAGACAAAAAATCAAGACCACAAACCCAGACCATAATGAAAAGACAGCTAACACCATGTATAATTCAAAGCATAGAAAGTAAGATTGTTAGTCGTAACGTTGAATAATTTTGTACTATTGAGGGACTCATCCTTGATGAGTAACTGAGGTATTCTCATCTATGGGACCACTGAGTTCTGCTTGGATACTAGACCACTGAGGTCCTCTCATATAGTATACCAATGTGGTCCATTTGCCTACTGAGCCACTGAGGTCTGATAAACTATTGGACCACATAGGTCCGCTCAAATAATAAACCACTAAGGATTTATCACCTACTAGACCACTAAAATCAACTCGGCTACTGGAGAACAGAGGTCCTCTTATCATGTCATACATGTTACATCTAGCTATAGTATTCTCGATCTCTAGTGTGTTTGATTTAGGGATAAAATACTCTTCAAGACATCACTAGTTTCTTTCCTTCCACGAAAACTCACAGAGAGTATACCCAATTGAACGTCTTGTCACAAGGCTCTTTATGCTATTGACGGCATGTCAACAAATGTCTGGTCTGAATAAATTTGGGGTTTTAGTAAAAAGGAGTCGGTTGGATCTGGGCCTAGTCTGATATAGTCGGACAGACCCAAAAAACTCCGCCAGAGGGTCCTGTATGACCCGACTTGGTTTGGACAAGCCGACCTAGTGGGGTCTTGGCTGGCCTGGTTTGGAATGCCCTAGAGGCCCGGCCCATTGGGACTTTCCGGACCTGATTTCGTTCGACCATGGGTCCATCCCACCGGGTCGCCTAGAGACCCTGTCCTCATCCGATCTAGTTTAACGTAGTCAGAGCAGTTCTGACCAACCATGCCGCCCAGTGGCCCAGGTTCTCTTATAACCCAGATCACATTGGTAGGCCGACTCTTCCCCATCGTGGGATGCCTAGTAGCTTAGTTTACTGTACCCACCAGACCGCATATATGGGCTAACATGGGTCCATTCCAAACATCTTCTAGCATCTGGTTTGTGTAGTAACGCGGCTGGATGAGGCTAGCCGCCTCCCTCCACACACAGTCCAGTATGGGGCACATGCCAGTGCACACCACGGTCCTCCCAGCTGACCAATCTCTATGAGGTTCCACCCGACCGATGCCACACCCCTACACCACCGCAACCTTTGCTGGTCTTGGCCTCCACCACCTCGGTGTGTCACTGGGGTGCACCACCCACACTTGCGGCCACCGCTTCCAGCATCGTTGCACCAGTGGTTCCTTCTGTAGGCCACCAATCATTCTCCAGTGGTACATTTTCCTACCATCAAGCACCTCCAGGATCCTGGGATTGTTGTTGTCACTACTATTGGTTCAAATTTTCCTCATCATCGATCCAAGGGTTTGATCAAGAAGAACATGCAAACACCCACAACAGAGGGATCCATCCCCTGTTTGTGTCTACCTGATCCCTCCGTGTTAGAATTCATAAACAGATTTTAAGGGGGTATAAGAATATTACATGGACATAATTACCCATAACCCCCCCATGCAAATTCAAATTTACATCAAATACAACGTATTTTCAGGTACATTTATCAGTGTATTTAACCCACGTTCATCATTTAGGAAGAATAATTGGTGGGAGATATTCACATAGAAAAATAAACCCATATGTAGGAAAAGAAGATTGGTTTATTATGTTCACCCATCAACATTTGTGGATCTCCAGTTCAGATTCACTATCTAAGTGTATCATCATCGCTTTCTGATTCGCCGACATTTGTCATTGGAGGAGTTTCCTTCATCATTTTTCATAGGAATTACAAGGCTGTTTGCCAACCCAAAATTTCTATATAATTAATGAAGGATGAAGCATTATATGTTGGACTGTATCCATGCTAATTAATCAATGTATTTCATTGTTGAGTTTCTGGATCATCAAGTTAACACATGTTAGCGATGTTGTTTCAGAACAAAAAGTTAACAAAAATAAAATAAACCATTTCTATGTTTATTTTATTTTCATTTAAAACATCGAAAAATAAACATTCACCTTCAACATGAACCAATCAAGATTAGGCTCTACTTAAAGGGAAGAACACACTCATTTACTTGATGGTACTCTCATATTTCAAAACTGAGGTACCATTTATGATTTATATGGATTTGAAAATAAAATAACTTTTATTAAATTATTTTATTTACGGCCAAAAACTACATTCCACTATTGGCATATCTCCACCAATGTTGGACCTTTCCTAGGAGAATCTTTATGCTCTAAGTTCGACAATCCCCTCATATTTTTAATCTTGACATCAGTTTAAATTTTAGAAAAACATACTCGTAGGACTATTTAATGAACTTAAAAATAATTTTAAAATACATTATGGGAACTCCAGGCCTCAGAATCACATGTAATCTTAGAACATAGTCTCGAAATAATCACATTTAATTTTAAAAAATTTTACCCGGAATTCCGAGTTATTACATAACCCCCCTGTAGGTAATTACGTCCTCATAGGCCAAATTAATGGATAATCTAAAAAATTGGGGTATTGAGCATGAATCTAATCCTCCCACTCCCATGTTCTCTCATGATGATTCCCATCCTCCCAACAAATATACACCGGGGAATTGATCGTCCATGAAGGATTATCTCTTTTCGATCCTCTATCCCCACTAGGTACTCTGCGAATGTCACCTCGTCGTTAATCTCCGTATCACCATGGTCGATGACTTGAGATGGTTCGTGCATGTATCTCATCATCTTGGATACGTGGAAGGTGTCATGAAATGTCTCTAATTGAGATAGTAGATCTAAAAGGTCCACCAACACTACCACTCTGTTCAGTATCTGTAAAGGTGTCTTGAAAAACATAGATAACTTGATGCCCTAACCAAATCTAATTATCCCTTGTCGAGGATAGACCCATAAGAATACGTGGCCTCCCCCTTCAAACTCCTCCATTGCCTATCAGCATAGAAATTCTATCATCTCGTTGCGGTCTTCATCTACTCTTAGATGACCTACACCCTGTCAGTGGTAGCATGTACCATCTCTGAAGCCATGAGAGATGATTCCCCTAGGTTTTCCCTACATAATAGTGACCTACATGGTCATTCATATAGTGTCTCAAATGGTTCCATACTGATGATGATGTGGTATATGTTATTTTACAAAACCTCCCCTAGTGGTAGGTGGTCCTCCCAATTGTGAATAAAATCAAGAACACGCGAACGAAACATGTCCAATATATTCTCTATGGTTTCTCAGTCTGACCATACATCTATGGATGAAAGTCTGTACTCAAGTGAAACTGAGTCCCAAATAGTTCCTACAATCCCTATCGCAATATGGATGTAAAGCATGAATCACGATCTATGTTTATCATAGATGGGACTCTATGGAGTTAAACAATCTTCTACACGTAGAGGTGAACCATGCTCACTACTAAGACCTACTCTAAAATGTGTTAGAAGTGGGCCAACATGGTGAGTCTGTCTATGATCACCCTGATGGTATCGTGCCCCCTAGATGTACATGGTAAGCCCATCATGATTTACATTGATATCCAATCCCCCTTACACTCTGGTACCACATGGGGTTGTGTCAAACCTACAAGAACATGGTGCTCAACCTATAGTGGTTGACAAGTGTGGAATCTTGAGAAAAACTCAGCCACTTTTTTATTCTTCCCCGACCACTAGTACTAACATCAGAGGACATAGTACATCATTTCCAAAGCAAGAAGTCCCACCAATGGGGATGTATAAAACTGTTTCAACACCTCATATTTCAATTCACCTAGTACTATGTTGTCTCTTTTGAATAGGATGACCATCTCTCCGCCTTCCCAATATCTACTAGGGGCGTTCCCTATGGGTATCTGGGAACATATAGTCTCTCAGTTGGCATGACGGAGTTGCACCTCCCTGACTCATTATAAGAGTGTAGGGGAAACTACCATCGACTGAAGATAATATGTCTCCTCTCTATCTATGAAGGATATCTGAAGTGAGCCAAACTTCTATGAGGCCTTATTTAGTAGCTGTGAACTAGATCTCCTGGTGTGAGTATATACCACCACATTCCACTTCCCATGAGTATAGAATATCTCAATGTCATAGTCTTGGAGGAACTCTAACCATGGTATCAGTCTCAAATTCATATCATTTTGAGAAATGATATACTTGAGACTCATTTAGTTAGAGTAGATGATGATTTTTTCACCCACAAGGCAGTGTCACCACATCTTCAGTACAAAGACTACAACTTCAAATTGAAGGTAACAAGTCACATTGTTCTGATCAAGAGTTCTCAATTGTAATGAGCCATAATCAATCACTAATTGGACATGCATCAATAAAAAATTAATCCAAGTTATTGAGGCATCATAGAACACCACGTAGCTGGTGACCTCCTCTAACAACCTCATGATAAGAGAACTCATCATGCTCTATCTTAGCTGAAGAATGATCTGTTGGAATCTTTTGGTCCACATGAAGGGGTTTCCTTTCTTTTTCAACACCATCATGGGTAATACCACACTGGGGAAGTTTGGTACAAACATTAGATAATACCCAACCAACCAAAAAAACATCACACCATAGTAATTCTCTTGGGTGGCTCATAAGAAAGCATTGCCTTGATCATCGCTAGATCTAACCCAACTCCAGCCTCTGAGATGAAATGTCCCACAATATAGAGCTTTCATATCCAGAACTAACACTTCGAGAGATTTCCATAATGATGGTTCTCTTGGTGAGTCTCCAGAACCATCCTCAGGTGTATCAGGTGCTACTCCTTCGATTCTAAATACACTAAGATTTCCTCAATGATGTCCAATACAAACTGGTCGATGTATGGATAGAATATTCTATTAATAAGTTCCATTAACACTTCTAGAGAATTTTTCAATCCAAATGGCATCACTATGCACTCGTAGTGGCAATTATGACATCTGAAAGCCATATTTGAGATGTCCCCATCTCGTACTTGAAGCTGGTGATGGCCTAATCTATGTTCTATGTTAGAGAACAATCTCACTACCTTCAGACAATCGAAGAGGTTATAAATACTTAGTATATTATACATGTTCTTCATAGTCACCTGTTTCAGGCCCCAGAAGTCCAATTATAAACCGAATCATCCAATTACCTTCCTGGATAACAACATTGGGGCTTCCCATGATGAAATGATGGGCCTTACAAAACCCTTTCTATTCATATTCTCCAACTGCACCCTCAGTGTCTAGAGCATTTTAGGGTCCATATGATATGAATGTGTAGATATTGGTGCCATACTAGGGTACATATCAGTGCATAAGTCTACCTCTTTATGAGGAGGAAGGCCTGGAACATCATTTTGAAAGATGTCCTCAAACCCATACACTATTGTAAGAAACTATGAAATCATCTCATCCACTACACTGAGGGTCATTCTAGCCAAATGATGAGTTATTGGACGCACCCGCCCCGGAGGAAGTCCGTTCTGGACTGCATGCATTCCCTTTTCATTGGTAAAGGAGAACTTGGTTCTATCTCTGTAGGACACACCACACTATGCACCTAAAATAGTCACTCTGAGCTTAGAATGTGGATAACTAGTCATGACCCAGAATAAAAATTTATGGCCTTGAAAATGATACTAAGAGATCCTATCAGAATCTCTTTCCTCCAATTGTAATCTCGCACTGCCAGCACTAGTGAGTTATCATCGAATTCCCTCCCATATTAGTCTCTAATAATAATCCTTGAGCCAACAGCTCGATCAGAATCTCTGAGCTCTAATCAATGTCTACGGTAATGAAAGAGGGATTGGAACCTATGTCAATAAGAAGTGTATCTAAAGTGGAGAAGGCATAGATCAAACCTCATATTATCTCAAGGATGTTGGGATGGTAGGAATCGATTACGTGACGTTGAACCTACCCATGACCTCATACTCATGAAGACTGTGGTGGACCAGATGGGGGTGGTGGTGGAAGTAACTCATACATATTCCTAACTATGTCCATTCATTACACTACTCTGACACATCCACTGCCTAGTGGGCACCCTATTACTATCTTTTCAACTACCTTGTAGGTCCCTCGACTGTATATCGATCCACTGCGTGGTGAGTCACACAATCCCGAGCCATTTGCCCCTTCCCATTGCACGCGTATCAAAATCTCCTCCTCTGATGAATCCATCTTCCCCAGGAGGCTCATAGCACTGACCCTGGGTCCAGGGGTTATCATCCGAATGGGATAACCCATTTGGGACTTGGCCTCATCAATTAGCTATATTCCATGAATGACTCGGCCACCTGTCACCTAGTAGTTTCTCCTGTCCTTGGTTCCTACAATGAGAGGATGCTCTCCACTAGTAGAGCTCTATCTATAACTTTAGATTATATAAGGTTGCTGAGGGAATTAATCGATGCCTAGATCACCAGTTGGATACCCTGATAAATGGTTGTGGCCCTAAAGAAAGGGTCTCATACCATATCCATAGAGTAACGAGAGAGGTCTGTGAGCCTCACAGTGTACTTATCCATTATCTGGATGCACTTCTGTAGGTGAAGTAGCTCTTGTCTGCACACTGAGTGAAATGTTTCTGGGAATAACTCCTCCCTAAAATGTCGCTCTAAGTCATACTTAAAGAGGGTCACCTCCACATTCATATGGATTGTTAAACTCCACCATCTTTCGTCCGATATCTATAAAAGGAACACAGTTAGAAATGTTGTCTGGTCAAATTTCATCCTCACTATGTGGAAGAATCATGTAACCACCTCTATAAAATCATCAGCGACCTGAGGATCTGTCTCTCCCATAATCCTTGGAGGTCTATGCCTCTAGAACACATGTAAGGAACTGAGCCGACGTGAATCCTCTACCAGTAGTGTCAGATGTAACTGCTGACCAACAAGCGATTGTATCGCTGGGACACCACCTGAAGGTGCCATGGTGGGAATAAATCCCTATACCAAATCCTCATCACTCTACATACATTACTTTTTCTCACACAATTGAATCCTGGTTAGATATCTTCATGGAGGCATCTAGAAAGAGATCACGATGAATCATGTTTAGTATATTATAACTGAGGAGATTATTGTGACTCATAAAGATCATAAGAAAACATTCAATGATGCTGGCTACTGGTGTTTTCATGTACTGAGTTGATAAGGAGAATTCATGGTCCAGGTTCATGGATACATCTACCTCTACACCAACACTGGACTTTATGTCTTGAAATCTGAACTCGAGACGCTGGACATTGTTGCCCATAAAAATTATTAGAATCTTAGTTCTTCTCGTAGAACCAACCTCCTCTAATACCACTTTTTCAAGACCCATCCCCAAGGCCCCATTCCATGACTACCCTAAACACACCTTCCATAGGCTAGGGGTGGGCAACTAGCACTGAGTAGGAGTATCCCAAAAGAGATGGCACTTTCGTTTAGACATGTACACACGCACAAAGATCAAACTATAAAACATACACAAAACATAAAATAGAAATATCTCTGATACAAACACTGAGATTACAGTAATATTGAAAGTAAAAAGGGGTAATAATTGAATCCCAAAACCAAAAAGGAATGAACAAATTCCATGTTCCATCCGCTCGAGACACTACACGAATGGTTAGTGAAGGGTGGATATTTTTAGCCATAGATGTATGACAGTCTGTCGTGTCTCAGTGAGATCCACCTTATCCCAGACCACCAAGTTCACCTTCGAAGCACCAATGACCTGCAATAGACATGAAACATGCGGGAAGATCCTTTGCAGGAGTGAGTAACACAATACTCAGTGGGGACCACAACCCACAAAAGAAAAGACCCCAAAGAAAGACCAGAAAGAATTCAAAAAAGAAAATAGAACTAACATTAGGTATAATTCATGTCATAAAAAGTAATATTATCACTCATAAAGATAAATCATCTTGTAATACTAAGGGAATCATCCCTGATGAGTCACAGAGGTTCGCTCAGCTACTGGATCACCAAGGTCTTCTCTGTTACTGGACCACTGAGGTCCAATCACTTACTAGACCACTGAGGTCCACTCAAATTCGTAAATAATGAGGTCCACTCTGCCACTATACCACTGAGGTATGATATAATACTTGAAGCCTGAGGTCCCCTCGTCTAATGGACCACTGAGGTCCCCTCAGATACTATACCACTATGGTTTTCTCATCATATCATTTGCGCCATAGCCTACCGTATGATTATTGCTCCCCAGTGTGCTTGATTCTGGTAGAATCTACTCCTTAACCCATCAGTCGTATTTCACTTTCCACAAAACTATCATTGTGTATACCCAAAGATCATCTTGTCACAATAGTTACAATACTGTAGACGCCGCGTCACTAGGATGCCAGATTTGAAAGATATTTTCATTTAGTAAGTAGGGGCCAGTTGTGTCCAGGCCCGGTCTGACTTGGGTAGACTAACTTGAAAAACCCTGGTTAGGGGCTCACATGACCCGATCCAGTATGGCTGACCCAACCCAGTTGGGTCTGGGCCGACCCAGACTGGCCTAGCCTAATGGTCATACCCATTGGGTCTTGTGGGACCTGGACTGGTAAAACAATGGGTCCATCCCATGAGGTCATACAATGACCCTGTACTCATATGGATGAGTTTGACTTAGTCAGATCGGTTCTGACCAGCCAGGACACCCAGTGGCCTGGTTTCCCATCTGGACCGACTCTTCTCCAACCCGAGCCACCTAAGGGGCCGGAATACAGCACTGGCTCGACCCGCAACACCAGCCGGCTTGGTCCCATCTCAAAAACACACTGGTTTCTTGTTCACACAGCAATACGACTAGTTTCCTCCCTCTATACGTGGTCTAGTGTGGACCGCATGCTAGCGCATGCCGCGGCCCACCCCATCAGTTTCTACCTTCGATGCAGCAACTGACCGACACTACCCCCAATGTACCACTGCGATCACTGCTGGCCACGACCTCTCCCACATCAGCGATCCATCTCCCACCCATGGGCCATTTCTAACCTCTTCCAGCACCACCACCCCGATGGTTCCTTATACGGTCCATAGGATGTGCTCCGGTGGTTCATTATCTGGCCCACAAGCACCACTGGAATCTTTGGATCATCTTTATTACTACTACGGGTTCAAAGGTGAATCATCATCGATCTAGGGGTTCCATAATGAAGAACAAAAGAACATCCACAACAGAGGGATCTGTTCCTTTTTCATTTCATTAGGATACCTATGTGTTTGAATTTATAAATAGATTTCATGTTAGTTTAAGAATCTAACATGGATCTATTTTCCCATAAATACCAGAATGTAAATTCCCATGTTCCTTAATGATGATTGATCAGAGGGAAAATATGTTAGTGTATTTAGACTGTGTTCATCTTTCAGGAAGAAGAAGTGTGGGGGGTAGATAATCACTTAGAAAAATAAAACCCTTACTATGAAAAAGAGATTAGTCGAGAAAGACTGACCATCACCATCCTTCGATTTGTGTTTCTAATTTTTTCTCCAAGGGTATCCTCACTGCTTTCTGATTCGCTGATGTTCATCATTGTTGGGGTTTCCTTCATCATTTGTCAGAGGAATTCTACGGTGGTTTGTGAACCCTGAATTTCTATTCAATTAAATAAGGAAGACAGAATACACGTTGTAGTGTTTCCATACTGATCCATAAATGTATTTTATTAATGAGTTTCATCATCATCATGTTGCCACATTATAGTGAGGTTGTGTCACTGAAAAAAGTTAAAATAAATAAAATAAACCTTTTCTATCTTTATTTTATATTCCATTAAAATGTCTAAAAATTAACTTTGACCCTCGACCCACGCTGGTCGACATTAGGCTTTTACAAAAAGAAGTACACCCTCATGAGCTCAATGAAACTCTTGTATTTCCATTCTGAGTTACCATTTATGACTTATAAGGATTTGAAAATTAAATAATCTCTATTCAATTATTTTATTTACACCCAAAAACTACTTTCTACTATTGGCATGTGTTGGCCAATGTTAGGACCTTCCTAGGATAATCCTGATACATTTAGATCAATGGTGCCCTCATATTTTTGATCAGGGCACTAATTAAAAAGTTATAAAAGATCGCTCTCATGAATAATTAATGAACCTAAAAAATAGTTTAAAAATACATTCTGGACACTCTAGGCCTCAAAATCACATGCCGTCTCAGAGACTGGTCTAAAAACAATCCCCCTTAATTTTGAAAAATTTAACATTGAATTTCAGTTTATTACACATCTATAGGTAATTACATCTCCATAACCATAGATTATATACCCATAGGGAATATGTCCCTAAATCCATCATCTAAGGATAATAAAATTATAGCAGTCATCATCTCATTATTCCCTGGAAATTTCATAAGAATCATTATTTCCTTTAACTAAAATCCCCATTAATAATAAATATATCATAATTTATTAATCTTACTCATAAAAAAATTATATATATTATAAAATAATAATATATGTCTATAATTCATGTCTAATAATTAATTTTCCTTTACATTATTGAACAAATTTTATAAAAAGAAACCATTTTAAGGTAATTTGCTGAGGTTTCTTCTCTATTTGGATTTATGGATCACTCAATAGGAATGCATTTACAAAAAAACCATGATTTTAAATATCATATATTATTTCTTATTCATGTGAATTATATTCCAATGTGAGAATAAAATCCAGGAAAAAAATAGAGTAATACTTAAAATTTTTTTTAGACCACCTACATCAAGTGTAACAATGATTAACTATCAATATCCATCACTCAATTTGATCATGATGAACCTAAATCCCTAATATCAGTTCATTCCACAACATACTAGCGATTTAATGAAACTAAACACGTAATATATAACCACTGATCTATCTATGAAAGGATCATGTTTATCCTTTAGAAGTGTCATCAATCAGAATAAATAGTTCTTCTATCCAAATATAATTAAAGGGGGAGATCTCAATGTACTTGAAGACCACAATAATAGTATGGTATATCGAGAGATGAAAATGAGGGGTTTCCTAAGTTGGACCTCAATTATAATATAAAAAAACTCTTCTCATGAAATTGTCATTGCATGAAACCAAATTTCTGATGGTGAATATTCATCCTAACACACAATAGGTCTGAGCCATTATTTTTTAGAGTGTGACACTATGTCATATGTTATGGATGTATTCATTTGGACCTTGAATAGATTAAGGTATATAAAATTTAACTAAATATTTCTCTGAAACTATCTTGACAAAACCATTAGCCAAAAATGAATATATTACAAGATACTATTCCAAAGTCTAAAAAATAATGAACCTAAAAAAAAAATTGGAATTATATTAGAGTCTCCAAATTTAGGGTATCAATGGGTTAATCCCCTTTGATTAGTAATTCCTCTCTACAGATGAACAATATTATGTGCAAAACTACCCAAGCACACAGTGACTCTATAAGAGGCATAATTCCATGAGTGTTGTGACACCAGATTATAATTCCTCAACATTGAATTCAAGAAGATCCAAATTTAATATAAAAATTATGTAATAATTAAAAAAATTAAAACTAAATATATATATTGATATAAATATATATGTAAATTTATTTTTGATGAATTTTTACAGTACTTCATTAATACCCGTAAGGATTCATAATATAATTATTATATTGATATAATTTTTTATATCTAAGGATATGGAAATGGATATTGGTGATAACTCTAGGTAGGCATTTATAATAATATCCATTGGAGATAGACTGGTATCTGACCATAATCCATTCCTATATTTATATATCTACATTTATGGCCACAACCATTGTTCATAGTGGTAATATATGGTATATACCCATAGGAATATCATAGAATGATAGTCTTATTGTGATATAAATTCATTATGTTAAAAGTGTTATAACCAAGAGAGACTCTATAAAAAATAATTCCCACTCACATATTATTACATGATTTCCAAAAAAAATAAATTAATCAAAAACCATAAATCAAGAGTCCTAATATAATTGTGATATTCTATAAATATTATATTAATATTAAAATAAACTATATAAATATTATATTTTTATCATTAATGAGATCATAAATCCATTTATATTGTTATAACTACATTTGATACATGAGGGAAAATATAAATGAAAATTGTGAGATTTTATAGACCCATGACGGTAGCAGGATTATAATAATGTTTAACATATGATTCATGGAAAATAAAATCACACAATTATATTTATCGATCATATATAAAAATAAAAATAAATGGTATAATGAATAATAAAACAGATTTTCATTTAATTATAAGAATGTGATAAAAATATAAATTATTACATCATAACTATAAGTAAAGAGGCACTACCCAGAAAAAGAAATATGGTGATATGATGTTTTATTATGTACCATTCATGGTTTCTCATGAAATGAAATAACTACCCGATTAATTGGGGTGGGCTATATAATTTTTTTACCATCTATAACATCATAATATATAAATAAAAATTTATTCCTCAAAAAGGATATAATATATAGATAATAAGTATAAAACCCATGAGAATTATTTTTTTCATGTTATTATGTTTTAAGAAATAACCAAATTACATATCAATGGGATTCCCAAAAATATAGGATTATGTATTTTTAGGTTTTTCATTATCAATCATTAAATATATATCCATATTAGTTAGTTTATGTGACGTAATTATCAATTTAAATGGGTTAATATAACAAACCATACGTTACATACATTTTATTACTTCAGAATTGAAGCACACCTATTACAACATATAATAAAACCAAGAAAGGACCGTATAGGTATAGTGTCTTTAGAAACTGGGAAACATAAACAATTGGTTCATAAATCATCTACATTGTCTCCCTTTTATTTTATCATATCTAGAGTCCCTTTTGACATATCTTACTTAATATCCTTCTTTCTAACCTGGAGAAAAGAAAACATACAAAATGGTGAGCTCAAATACTCAGTAAGGGTAAACAAAATAAATACCAATCACATCATATTCATTAGAACATATCATTTTGGAAATCTTAACTTGCAAAAGAGATCATAATATCATAACATGGGATAAATCATAGTAGTGAAATTTAATCCCAATAATAATAACATATAACATGTAACTTTGTGGAATACACACATAATCATAGAGAATCATTTCTTAGTAGTAAAGACTCATTGCCAAGACTATCTTAGTGGAAAAAGTCCATTTCTGAACCGAGTTCACTCCTTATTTCAGTCATGTTTCACTGAACTGGTTTAACCTTCCATTCCAGCCATGTCTATCTCATGAGATATAAATCTTTACCCAATTAATTGGAGGGAGATATAGGTCCCACCCATCTCATAATGATACCATTCTTATGTGTTCCACAAGATCATAAATCATACATCATAACATAACCCATGTAATAAAAATGGGATTCTTAAACATCATCCCATCATAAAATAAATCATATAAGATAAAAGGACATCATAAAAATAATTCCATCATAACATAATCAAATCAATGTAAAAATACGGATAGAAACAGAACCCTATATTATCTTAGATGGAAAATAATTTTGATAAAACACTTGAACTCCATTCTTGAGGAAAATATCCTTTCTACTTCAAAAACATTTTCCTTACATAAAATGTCATATAATTTTAAACTAAATGATGTTGATTAAAAATAAAATTGAGAAATTATAAAGTAAGATTCATGGAAATATTGATCTAAAAGTCCATTCATTCCATGTAAGTTAAAAAATCATTCTTCTTGTAATTTGACCGGAAAAGTCAAAAAGTACCTCGTACGAAAAACGACAGAAGATTCCTTTCATATCTTTTAATAAAAACTCACCAAAGGGTAAAATTGGATTTAAAAAAATCTAGGAGGATATAAATAATATTACATATTGATTAAACATGGATGTGGATGATAAATATGCCCCCAGTAATTACCGAAGTATAAACAATCTCGGATAAAAATTGAGGTTGCAAGATTTTCCCTTACCTTAGGTCCGATTTGATTCGTACGTGTCTGAACCTCCTGTATAATGATTTAAATAATGTCATTGACTTATTACAGAATCATAATCATTGTTATGATACCGTATATGGTCATATTCTTAGCTTATTATTAGTAATATTTCATTGCTACTTGTTATTCAGGTGTTTATTGCTTTTTGTTCTTATGCGAGTTTTGTCGAATAAATTATAACTCTTATTTTTAGGTTATAGATAACTAATTTAAAGAATGGTATTAGTCTAATATATATCATATTTATTCATTCAATTCATTTATATAATCATTATGCATGGAAGATCATGTAGAACGAGCTGCATCACATCGTGGAGACGGTAGGCTGTACATATGCATGAGCGATGATATCGTTCTCATGATCATGGAACTGTGTTGAAGTGTATGTATACTATTTCAGAATCAAGATAAATTTACAATAATCATATATAGTTATTCTTTACACCATTATACCCATACAATTAAGGTGGTGGTGGAAAATAGATTACACCACGGCGTGGAGACAGTATTCTGTACGTACGCACGCGCGATGATTTCGTTTTCCGTAGGATGGATAGATGGTAAAATAGTGTTGTTTCATACTTATAAAAACATATCAGTAGATGATTGATACATATGTTATTACTTCATAATGAAACAACTAAATAATAAGAAGTAGAATATGAAATAAAGTTGAAATAATTGGTAACAAACATTACCTCTTCTTTGAAGCGCCTCTTCTTAACCTCCACTTAGGGAACTAAAGATAATATTTGAAGAAGACCAGGACCTCTAAGATGTTTCTCGGGAAATGGAGAAGAGAAATTGGTAGGGGTTTTCCGATCTTGAAGGCTCAAAGTGGTGTGAGGAAGAGAGGGAGGAGGTGCCCTTTTATAAGGGAGGAGAGGGGCACCTTTGGAAAACTAAAAATATTATTTTATTATAAAGTCATACTCGGTTTTTAGTAGCTCCAAATTGATTTATTTAGAAGATAAAGTGGGAATGAGTCAAAATAATATCATCCAGTATAATTTAGACAAGTTTAGGTTTCTATTTTAAGCTTATAATTTAGATTTAACTTTAAGTTAAATAATTTTACTTTTACCGTGTCTTCTTGTTTTTTTACACTATAAGGTTAATAATCTTACTTTAACAATCCAAACGAACCCCATGTTGTTTATTATTAATATATATAAACTTATCTAACTCATTTGGCTGAACCTTAGATTTTTAGGAATAAAATAACAATTAATAATATAATATTTGTTTTAAAAACTATTTTATGTCAATTTTGACACTCTTTGGTACTTGATTTTTGTGAAACTCATAACAGCATGATTAGTTCGAAAAAAGTTAATTAAATAAATACTAATATTCCAAATTAACCTATAAAATTAGTGTAATTCATAAAAAGGATCAAATTACATTTATTTGGATATTTATAATTTCAATTATGTTAATATTTCCTTAATAACGTAATTACTGCATCATTATTGTGTCATAAATAAATTAAATTATTTAAAGTCTAAAAATTATAAATAAAATACAATTATGTAGGAAATATTTTTATATTTCTAATGAAAAATTATAGTAGAATTTATCTTGTGTATAAACCTATATTAAAAATGATTTAGTTATTAAACTTTGATTTTAACTATTTTAACACTTCTTTAAATAAATTAATAATAAATGTCCTAATCTAATCCAAGTGGACCTAAATGGTCATATTTTATTCCTAAGGTTGTTTTTGGTCGAATTAAACTTATCCAATAGAATTAGGACATGTGTTAGGGTAATAATAATATCATTTTTACCCTCAATTACCCTATTTACTTTTAACCGTGGTAAATAAAAGTAAAAAGCTACTATTCACCAAAAATTATTTTCATCTCAATGAACTACATTTTAGTCATTGATATTAACTGTGTCTCTCAGATTTTTGAAATTCTACTCACAGGAGTGGTAAAATTATGTTTTATGTAAGTTTGCAAAATGCTCCTAGGAGGTAGGTAAAAGACGGTGAAAAGTTCAATAAAATTTTTATATATTAAAAATTATTATAAAATGAACCCAATGAATTAAATTGAACTTATATAGGTATTATGTATCAATTTTGACCTAAAATAAATTTAAAGAAAATAAATAATTAAAAATTCGGTTTTAATATAGTAACCTAGTGTTTTCACTATTCATTAAAAATTGAAAGTTTTCAGAAAAATAAGAAAATTTCACCGTAGGCTAATTTCGATATTCCGAATCCAAAAATGAAGTCCATTTTGAAAGATAAAATTTACAAAATTTTAAAAAGTTGGTATTACTTATTCATAACGGCTATTTTTAATAATATTTTAATAGCATATCGTTGTTTAGTGAAACTCGGTATTGTGTACGACACAAGCTATCGAGGAAGGTCGCGATTGCATGTAAAGAAAGCCGAGCTAGTGTTGTGTGTAGTGAAATATTCCTTTGATGATGTATATAACATGAAAACAAAATATTTCTCATAAAAATCTCAGGTGTTACATTCTATCCCCCTTAAAATGAATTTCTCCCTTGAAATTCGTCACTTTGTAACAAACAGATGAGGATACCTCTCCCTCATCATATCCTCAAGCTCCCATGTAGCTTCTTCTAATTGGTGGTTCCTCCATAAAAATTTCAACAAGTGAGTGGTCTTGTTCTGTAGTAATTTTTCGCTACAATCCAGAATCTCCATCGACTGTTCTTCATAAGAAAGATATTGCTCCAGCGGTACAACTTCTGAGCTGAGTACATGTGAAGAACCAGGTATGTAATTTATCAGGAGAGATACATGGAACACAATGTGAACTTTAGAGAGATTCGGTGAAAGCGCCAATCGGTAAGCTACCTTCCCAACACGATCTAGTATTTTGATAGGACCGATATACCTAGGGCTCAGCATTCCCTTCTTTCCAAATATCATTACTCTCTTCCAAGGAGATATTCGTAAGAACACTTTATCACCCACTTCAAACTCTAGGTCTTTTCTTCAGTTATCAGCATAACTTTTTTGTCTACTCTGAGCTGCTCTTATGTGTTGTTGAATAGATCGGACCTTTTCTGCCATCTCATCAACAAGATCATGTCCTAATAGATTTCTTTCCCCCACTTTATCCTAGCAAGTTGGAGTTCAACATTTATTTCTATAGAGAGCTTCATAAGGAGCCATCTGAATACTGGAGTGAAAGATATTATTATAAGAAAATTCCACCAAAGGTATGTGTTGATCCCAACCTCCCATGAAATCCATTATGCAATCTCTTAACATGTCTTTTAGAGTTTGAATTGTTATCTCAGACTGACCGTCTGTCTGAGGATGATAAGGAGTGCTGAAACTCAACTCTATATCTAGAGTATGCTGAAGACTTCACCAGAACTTTGAGGTAAACCTCGGATCCCGATCAGATTTAATGGAAAGTGGTACTCCATACTATCTTATCACTTCCTTTACATATATCCTGACAAGCTTATCCAGAGAGAAATCCTCTCTAATAGCAATGAAGTGTGCTGACTTTGTAAGATGATCAAATATGACCCAGATAGCATTATTGCCTTTGGATGTTTTAGGAAGTCCAGTGACAAAGTCCATAGTGATATTTTCCCATTTCCATTCGGGTACGGGTAATGGTTGTAACATCCCCTTATACTTTTGTCTCTTAGCTTTAACTTGCTAATAAACCAAGCATCGAGAGACATATTCCGCAACATCTATTTTCATTCCATCACACCAAAATTACTCTTTCAGGTCGCTATACATCTTCGTGCTTCCAGGATGAATGGATAATGAAGAACTATGATCCTCATCCAGTAGCTTCTTCTTTAATTCGGGGATGGGAGGAACACAAACCCGATTCCTGAACTTTATTATCCCATCACAATCAGGTTTGAATTCAGGAATATTTCTCACCTTCTTTTATAACTCTACATCTTCTTTCTGTGCCTCTTTAATCTTCACATGTATATTTAGTTGAAAATTCATTTGAGAAGGATAATATTTTCCCCTTCCATTATAATTCCAAGATCCATCCTTTGTAAATCCATAAATATTGGATCTTTTGTGATCCTCATCATGGATAAGCTATCATGGTCATGTCGACTTAATACGTCTACCACCTTGTTTTCTTTCCCTAGGTGGTAATGAATTGAGCAGTCGTAATCCTTAATCAGCTCCAACCATCTTCTTTGATGCATATTCAGATCCTTTTGTGTGAAAATATACTTTAAACATTTATGATCAGTATAAATATCACACCTTTCACCATAAATATAATTTCATCAAATCTTTAATGAAAAGATTACCACAGATAACTCCAAATCATGAGTTTGGTAATTTTACTCATGGATTTTCAACTGTCATGAGGCATAAGCTTTCACCATATCATTTTGCATGAGAACACACCCCAGCCTCTTCTTGGATACATAACTGCAGATCACAAACCTTTCTCCACTACAAGGAAGTGTGAGCACAGGTGCACTGGATAACCTTCTTTTCAACTCCTTGAAATTATCTTCACATTCCTCCGTCCACACAAACATAACTCCTTTTCGAGTCAACCTGGTGAGTAGATTAGATAATCATGAAAAATCTTTCACAAAACGTCGATAATATCCATCCAAACCAAGAAAACATCAGATCTCAGTTACTTTTGTTGGTCTCGACCATCTTTCAATAACCTCTTTTTTTGCTGGATCCACAAATATCTCCTCTTTTGAGATTATGTGACCCAAAAATGAAACTTTTTGAATCCAGAATTCACACTTGGTAAATTTGGCATAATGCTTCTCCTTTCTCAAGGTCTTCAATACAATTCTCAACTAATATTCTTGTTCTTACTTTCTCTTTGATTAGACAAGAATATCGTCTATAAAGACAACCACAAATTGATCAAGATAGTCTCTAAAGATTCTATTCATTAGATCCATGAAGATAACAGGGGCATTAGTAAGACCAAATGGCATCACTATAAATTAATAGTGTCCATACCTTATACGGAAAGCCGTCTTTGGTATATCCTCCCTTATGAACCTTAATTGATGATACCTTGAATGAAGATCAATATTGAAAAAGTATTGAGCTCCATGTAGTTTGTCAAATAAGACATCAATGCATGGAAGAGGATATTTTTTCTTGATAGTGATCTTGTTAAGATCTCAATAATTAATGCAGAGTCTTATTGATCAATATTTCTTCTTAAAAAACAGAATAGGTGCTCCCCAAGGTGACACACTAGGGTGTATGAATCCTTTATCAAGATTCTCTTGGAGTTTCATCTTCAATTCCTGCAACTCAATTGGGTCCATTCTATAAGGTGTCTTTGAAATAGGAAAAGCACCCGGCACAAGTTCTATTGAAAACTAAACTTCATGATTTGGTGGAAGACCCAACAATTCCTCCGAAAATACATCATAAAACTCCCATACAATGGGAATATTCTTAATCATGAGTTTTTCACCAACCATTTGAGATAAATAGTCTTCATTTAGTGGAATCAAGACCCATAAGATGGAAGAAATTTCCAGTGGAAGGTTATATTCATCCTTTCATCGATAGACGATCATAGATTGATCTGGAATATGAAATGCGACTTCCCTTATTTGGAAATTGATATGAGATCCATATAAAGAAAGCCAATCCATGCCAAGAATCACATCAAATTCCACTATAGGAAGGATCACAAGATTTGCAGGAAGCACTTTCCCACAAACTTCAATCTGAGAAGAATTATAAACTTTTGATGTGACTGTTGTTCCATTAGGGGTTGTCACAGTTAACTCAACATCTAATTGTTGAGGTAATATGGCGATACACTTAGAAAATTATTCAGAAATAAAAGAGTGGGTGGATCCAGAATCAAATAAAACATTTTCTACTTTAGAGTGGATGGTAAGTGTACCTTTCACCACTTCATTATCATACTCCACATCACTGATAGAAATTGCATGTGACTTTCCTTTTTCTTTAGCCTTAAGAGTTTTTTGACGTCAATCATCAACAACAACCCTTGGATTAGGGTATTGATTGGCATAATTCCCCATTTCCTTGCACATGTATCCTTGAATTGTATGAGGTTCACTATGTGTATCCTTTTCTTCATTCTCATCACAAGACATCTTCTTCCCATCATTGCGGCATTCAAATGCCTGATGACCTTCCATTCCACATTTGAAACATTTACTTGTCCCTTTAAGACAACTCCCTCCATGTTTCTTTCCACACATTTAGCATAAGGGAAAACTCATCTTCTTTTCAGTGTGCTCTTTAGTTTTTCCTTTGAATTCCATTTTCCTCTTCTTATCAAACGCATATGACTGATGGGTTACTCCAATCTCCATATCATATTTGAGAGCACATCGAACGATTTCCTCATAGCTATTGAAGTCTCTTATGGCTAACTCCCTTCTAAGACTTGGTTTTAAGCCACTAAAGAAATGATCGATCTTACTCTCAAGTTGGATAATAATACCAGAAGCGTACCTTGCAAGTCTTGTAAAATTTTCTTCATAGGTACCAACAGATTCATCATCCTTTTGCTTTAGTATAATAAATTCCTTCTCCATCTTTGTTTGAAGAATACTAGGGAAGTACTTATTGAAAAATAAGTTATTGAATTCGTCCCATTCCATGGATTCAATTTCATCCCTTTGCCTCATATTCTTGATAAGATTCCACCATTGATCAAATTCACGTTCCAAACGACAAACTACTAAGATGACTTTATCATGTTCAGAACATTGAACAACTGAAAATATATTTTCAGTGGTATTGATCCATTTTCAGCCACTAATGGATCAGTAGAACTGCTGAATGAGGGTGGACGCTGCCTCATGAAGGATTCCACAGAATGTTTCTCCTTACTTTGCTCGTTTGGAAGTACATCATGATTCATACCTTGAAACAGTTATGTGAGCATGGCTACAAGATTTTGAATTCCAACTCCCATAACTTTTGGTTTCTCAGGGGGACAATCATTGCATTGCCTGTCGCATTCCGCGTTAACACGATTATTTCGGGTTCCATCCATTGAATAAAACAAAGAAGAATAGTTTGAGCAACACTAATTATAATAGGAAAACCACATAATCAAGAATAAAATTTCAAACTGAAGGTCTTATCATAGGTTGTTCATGGCCATTTTTAAAATAATAAGATTGTTTTCTATGCTTAGACTTATCCTTAGGGTTCTTACTAAGGATTTCACATCCTAATTTCCAAATGTTGACTATAAATTTCCTCTGATACCAAATATAATGACCCATACTTTACATACATTGTTATTACTTCATAATTGAAGCACACTTATTACAACATATAACAAAACAAGGAAAGGACCGTATAGGTATAGTGTCTTTAGAAACTGGGAAACATAAACAACTGGTTCATAAATCATCTACACTGTATCCATTTTATTTTATCATATCTAGAGTCCCTTTTGGAATATCTTACTTAATATCCTTCTTCATAACCTGGGGAAAATAATACATAAAAAATGGTGAGCTCAAATGCTCAGTAAGGGTATACAAAAGAAATATCAATCACATCATATTCATAAGAACATATCATTTTGGAAATCTTAACCTGCAAAAGAGATCATAATTTCATAACATAGGATAAATCATAGTAGTGAAATGTAATCCCAATAATTATAACATAAAACATGAAACTTTGTGGAATACACACATAATCATAGTGAATCAATTCTTAGTAGTCAAGAATCATTGCCAAGACTATCTTAGCGGACAAAGTCCATTTTTGAACCGAGTTCACTCCTCGTTTCAGTCCTGTTTCACTGAACCGGTTTTACCTGCCATTCCAGCCATGTCTATCTCATGAGATATAAATCTTTACCCAATGAATTGGAGGGAGATATAGGTCCCACCAATCTCATAATGATACCATTCTTATGTGTTCCACAAGATCATAAATCATACATCATAACATAACCCATGTAATAAAAATGGGATTCTTAAACATCATTCCATCAAAACATAAATCATATAAGATGAAATGAATTAATAAAAATAATTACATCATGACATAATCAAATCAATGTAAAAATAGGGATAGAAACATAACCCTATATTATCTTATATGGAAAATAATTTTAAAAAAACACTTGAACTCCATTCTTGAGGAAAATATCCTTTCTACTTCAAAAACATTTTCCTTTCTTAAAATGTCATATGATTTTAAACTAAAAGAAGTTGATTAAAAATAAACTTGAAAACTTGTAAAGGAATATTCATGGAAATAATGTTCTAAAAATCCATTAATGACATATATGTTAGAAAAACATTATTCTCGTACTTTGGACGGAAAAGTCAAAAAGTACCTCTTACGAAAAATGATAAAAGATTCCTTTCATATATTTTACTAAAAACTCACCGAAGGGTAAAATTGGATTTAAAAAATTATAGGAGGAAAGAAATAATAATAAATATTGATTAAACATGGATGTGGATGATAAATATGCCCTAGTATTTACCGAAGTATAAACAATCTCGAATAAAAATTGAGATTGCGAGATTTTCCCTTACCTTAGGTCCGATTTGCTTCGTACGTGTCTGAACCTCCTGTATAATTATATAAATAATTTCATCTACTTATTAAAGAATAATACTCATTGTTATGATTCCATATATGGTCATATTCTTAGCTTCTTATTAGTAATATTTCATTGCTACTTGTTATTCGGGTGTTTATTACTTTTTGTTCTTATGCGTGTTTTGTCGAATAAATTTTTATTCTTATTTTTAGGTTATTGATACCTCATTTACAGAATGGTATTTGTGTAATATGTATCATATTTATTCATTCAATTCATTTATATAATCATTATGCATTGAAGATCATGTAGAACGAGTCGCATCACATCATGGAGACGGTAGGCCGTACGTACGCACGAGTGATGATATCATTCTCATGATTGTGGAATTGTATTGAAGTGTATGTATACTATTTAAGAATCAACATAACATAAAAATAATAATATATATTTATTCTTTACACCATTATACCCATCCAAGTAAGGTGGTGGTGGAAAATAGATTACACCACGGCGTGGAGATGGTATTCCGTACGTATGCACGCGCGGTGATTTTGTTTTCCATAGGATAGATAGATGGTGAAATAGGGTTGTTTCATACTTATAATAACATATCAGTATATTAGTGATACTTATGTTATTACTTCATAATGAAACAGCTAAATAATAAGAAGTAGAAGATGAAATAAAGTTTAAAGAATCGGTAACGGACATTACCTCTACTTTGAAGCGCCTCTTCTAAACCTCCTCTTAGGGCACTCAAGATGGTCTTTGAAGAAGACCAGGACCTATAGGATGTTTCTAGGAAAATGTAAAAGTGAAATAGATAGGATTTGGCCAAGCTTGAAGGCTCAATGTGGTGTGAGGAAGAGAGGGAGGAGGTGCCCTTTTATAAGGGAGGAGAGGGGCACCTTTGGAAGACTAAAAATATTATTTTATTATAAAGTCATATTCAGTTTTTTAATAGCTCCAAATTGATTTATTTCAAATATCAGGTGGTGATGGTTCGAAATCCTCTAATACAATAGAATTTAGAAAAGTTTAGGTTTCTATTTTAACCATATCATTTAGATTTAACTTTAAGTTAAATAATTTTACTTTTACCGTGTCTTCTTGTTTTCTTACACTATAAGGTTAATAAACATACTATAACAAGACAAACTAACCCCAAGTGGTTTATTATTAATATATATAACCTTATCTAAGTCATTTGGACGACCCTTATATTTTTAAGAATAAAATAACAATTAATAATATAATATTTGTTTTAAAAAGTATTTTATGTCAATTTTGACACTATTTGGTACTTTATTTTTGTGGAAATCATAACAACATTATTTGTTCGAAAAAAGTTAATTCAATCAATAATAATATGTCACATTAACCAATAAAATTAGTTTAATTCATAAAAAGTCTCAAATTACATTTATTTGGGTATTTATAATATCAATTATGTTAATATTTCCTTAATAAGGTAATTACTACATCATTATTGTGTCATAAATAAATTAAATTATTTAAAGTCTAAAAATTATAAATAAAATACCATTATTTAGGAAATTGTTTTATATTTCTAATGAATATTTATAGTCGAATTTATCTTATGTATAACCCTATATTAAAAATGATTTTGTTATTAAACTTTGATTTTAACTATTTTAACCCTTCTTTAAATAAATTAATAATAAATGTCCTAATCTAATCCAAGTGGACCTAAATTGTCATATTTTATTCCTAAGGTTTTTTTTGGTCGAATTACACTTATACAATACAATTAGGACTTGTGTTAGGGTAATAATAATATCATTTTTACCCTCAATTACCCTATTTACTTTTAACTGTGGTAAATAAAAGTAAAAAGTTACAATTCACCAAAAATTATTTTCATCTCATTGAACCAAATTTTAGTCCTTGATATTAACTTTGCCTCTCGTATTTTTGAAATTACACTCACAGAAATGGTAAAATTATGTTTTATGTATGTTTGCAAAATGCTCCTAGGAGGTAGGTAAAAGACGGTGAAAAGTACAATAAAATTTGTATATATCGAAAATTATTATAAAATGACTCCAATGAATTACATTGAACTTGTATAGATATTATGTATCAATTTTGAACTAAAATAAATTTAAATAAAATAAATAATTAAAAAGCTGGTTTTTAAATAGTAACCTAGTGTTTTCACTATTCATCAAAAATTGAAAGTTTTCAGAAAAATACGAAAATTTCACCCTAAGATAATTTCGATATTCTGAATCCAAAAATGAAGTCCATTTTGAAATATAAAATTTACAAAATTTAAAAAAGTGGTTATTATTTTTCATAACAGTTAGTTTTAATAATATTTTAATAGCATATCATTGTTTAGTGAAACTCGGTATTGTGTACGACGCAAGCTATCGAGGAAGGTCGCGATTGCATGTAAAGCAAGCCAAGCTAGTGTTGTGTGTAGTGAAAGATTCCTTTAATTATTTATATAAAATAAAAAAAAATATTTCTCATAAAAATCTTTGGTGTTACATTGAAGATCATTTCATTTAAATATACCCCTGTAATGATGCTTTAGGAATTGATTAAACACCCATTGATGAAAATAATTGTATATGGGTTTAATTTTATCCCAAAATTGAATACAATAATTTTATGTAAAATATTTTTTTAGGAATTAGTAAATATTGAGAACATTAAATTATTGTAACAAAAAATGGAAATAGAAATTTTATATTTCTTATTCATTCGGTTCCCTTTAACGAAGGGATTGGGATGAGAACTTAAGAAACTTTTACATCTGATATATTTAAAGGTAAAATAAAAATTTTATATTTTTATAGACCATATGAAGTAAATATATATGATTTAAAATTTCATAATAGATAATTAATAGTTTTTAAGGACAGAGAATCTAAATCCCAATGAAAAATATGGTGGGTTGTGAGTAAAATTTCCACAAGTATCAAACCCCTTTATATGTTCTTCTAACATCTAAAATAAATAAAATAAATAAAATAAAAAAAAATAATTAAATAAATTTTAATGTATATTATATTTATTATTATTCATTATTGTTTGTCTGTAATAACATAATTATGGTATTATGTTCTTATTTATCATGTCATGGGAATGTGTTTCATGTTTCTGAGTTTATATCGATTTATTGATAATGATTGACATTATAATAAAATAAATATATAACTAAAAATATGTGATTATTTTATTTCAATGTAATTATAAATGTTTAAATTTGAAAAAATTTGAATAATTCATTTTATATTGGCATACTATGTTGAGTATAAATTTCATCTTGTAATGATTTTCTCATTTAATAGGTTTTAATGAAAAATATAAACATAATTCCTTATATTAAATTGTAAGATTATTTACCCAAAAAAAATATTAAACTTATTATAATATAAACAATATATTCAAATTTAGTAAAAATGTATTATTATAATAAACAATGCAGGACGTAATAGTTATTGAACAACAATTCCATTTTTTATACATACTCTATCCTTGAGTGAATAATTAATTAGAAAAAATATTTTGTGATTATTTCGTATAAATAATAATTTTAAAATATCCTATCATCTTATATTTTTTTGGTTTTATACTATATATTATAGTTATTTGGTAGAAGAAAGAAGATATACAATAATATAATTTAAATATAGTGGTTATGTGTTTTAACCTTACTCAAATGAATACATTTTTTAATGGAACTATGAAATTGAGTGGTGGTATTTTTATAAGGCTAAATGTTAAATAATGTGGATAAGAGAGATGATTAAAGATATTAGTTTTTGTTTTACAATTAAATATTCTTATAGCCATAATATTTTATTGTAGTGATTAGTTTTATTTGAAATGTGGGTAGAGTGGAGATTTCATTGATAAATTTTGAATAAAATATTATAACATTAAATAGAGAAAACACGTGACTTAATTAAAATGGTAAAATAACATAATATTAGAAGTAAAATTTAAATATCAATCAAACTCATAGACAGATTTGATATTGTTTTATATATAATATTTCATAATATAATACATATAAATTATTTTACTAGTATCTATAATGTTTAACATTCGATTAAAATTAAAAAAACATAATGAAATTTTATTGTGAAAATAAAAAAATTCACACAACCAATTTTGATATCCACTGGTGAGAAAAGTACCGTTTTATTGGATAAATAAGGTAAGATTCAATGTATAATGTGGGAAGTGTTTATAGACACGTCCAATGGTGACTATGGCTCTAAGACCCACTGGGTATGACCCGATTTTCGTGTTCCATAATTTCAATAGATGTGGTATATTTTTATAGAGTACTAAACCATTGGATAATGAACCATGGTTGTAATCTGTCTATAAATAATCATACTATCTTGGGAGTTATTACCCTTGGTAATATCACATCTCTATAGTGTCTTATATCCATGGGAATCATAGATCATGGTAGTAGGCCCTATCCGTAGAGGCCCGCTTCGTTGAGTGTTACTACTGATGAATATAGAGCCTCCCAAAGTATTCCTACTACCATGTGTGTTATAGAATGTGACTTTAGCGCATCATGTTTGGTTAGGAGGCCTTCCAGATTTAATATAATATAATATATATATATATATATATGAAATTAAATTACTAAATACTTCTTTACATCATATTAATATACAAATATAATTAAAATTTATTATTGTGAATTTTTTAATGTTCTTTTTTAATACCCACGTGGATAGAAGTTCTAAATTGTCCACTTATTTACTAAATGTTTAGATATCTTTCACCAAAGTAATGAAATGTGGGAAAAACCCAAGGTATATCATCATAGGAGTTTGACATAGTGACTAATTGGGATATATAAGTTATATATAATCCTGGAGATAAAATAGAATATATCACTTGAACCATGGAATGTGGTAATATATCATGGAATAAAAACATATTTGTCACCCGTAGAGACATTAAAATGTCCACCAAAATGGATTAGCGACTTAATTAATTCTCTATTAGAAAAATTATTAAAAACTATGTCTCATGAGCCTATTGTTACTTTACTTTTAACTTATATTCCCTTAAATTTAAACACATAAATATATAGTTTTAATTTTATTGGGAGATTTAATAAAAAATATATCAATTTTTAAGTAAATATCATATTTATAATTTGAGAAAAAATAATGAGTTCATATATATAGAAATTAATTTATTATTGTTACAGATATATATGGTACTTATATAAATGAAAAAGGTGAGATTATAAATCTTAGATAGGGATTAAAATGATAATAAAGTATAATATAAGAATAAAATGGAACAAAATGATAACTTAAAATGGGGGGATCAGATAAAATACCATTACAGAATGGGGAAAATAATGTTATATCATTTGTTATTGGAATTATAACAATTATTTAAAAACATAAAATATTTCCTCATAATAATATGTCTATCCTCACAGCAAAGACAACGTATCATATTGCGACAAAAATGATTCTAGTGTACCATATATGATATAAAATGAAATGAAAACATTTGAATATACATTTGGGGGGTACAATTCCATTCCCACCCATCACATAAGAACACTTCAAAATATTCTAGTCCAAAATAAGGAAATAATATTTAAGGATTAATTAAGAGAAATCACTTTTGATTAAAATGGGACAAAAACCATGTCTTAATGAATAAAAATACGATCTCTCATAATTATTCAAATTAATAGGTTATTATAGATTTCTAAATTCTTATATCTCAATTATGATGTAATGGTAAAGAATATAGATCTCATGTTAAGAAAATATCAGGAGAATGGGGTGTTGATGTTTGTGTGGTAATGGGTCTATCAAATGTTGTTTCATGAATATAGTAAAGAAAAATCTATGAATATAAGTTCATAGATATTTTCACAATCCGTAAAATGAAAATGAAAAAATCTACATTAAATATTTTATATTATAAATAATTATATATTAATTCCATTAAAATAGTTTTAAAAGAAAAATAATATGAAATAATTTTTTTTACATCAATTAGGATCCCCTCAATAAAATTATTTCTATTGGAACATTGAAAACATAAATATCATCTACAATGAAATGTAAAACAAACAGAGTACACATGTAATAATTATATATAAATACATATATTAATTGAATAACAATAATAGATTAAAAATGATACATAAAAATATGAAAATCAAAACCCAAGAGAAATGATAGTTCTTTGGGATTCCTTTAAACAAAATAATAAATCATTTGGTATGCGTTTTTAACATTCCTAATAATGAAATAAAATTTTTAATAAAATTTTTTAAATTCCAATTTAATATTTATTTAATATATTATTAATATTATTTTTATAATTATTGTGTTATGATATTATGTTCTTGTTTACATCCAAAAGGATTCTTATTTCATGGTCCTTAGGTTGATAAGCTTATTGACAAATGATATAAGTTGTAGTAAAATGGGTACATAAATCCAGATATGTGACGACATGATGCTGATGTAATTATTGATGTGAAATTTTTTAAAGAAATAAAAAATATATTTAAATATATGATTTAAATATAAATATCTATTTTATGTTCATATTTAACAAAAATATAGTTTATTATAATCCTATAAAAGGAAATTAAATTTTTCTAATAACTACATGCTTATAGAATGTTATACCTACTATTAGTGAAAGATTGTTTTTGAATGAAACTATTTTTAATTATATGGTTTTAATATTAATAATTTCTAAGTATAATATCATATATTTTAATAAATTTTACATAGATGAAAATCTTAGAGGGGAATTTAAATAAAATCTAACTGAAAATACATAAAAAATAGAGATTATGTGTTCTTACCTTACTCTATAGATGAATGCACTTTTATTTAATTATGACCACAATTGGTGGTATGTTTAAGATATATGAAATAGTAATTTGTGGAAAAGAGACAAAAGGAGGAATTTTGGTTAATTTTATATAATATATGAATCTAATTGAATGATAATTATTGGGTGGATTTGGGTTATTCAATGTATTTATAATGGGAGGAGAGGTGTGTTTTTGGATAAAACATTAAAACAAAATATTATATGATAAAATAATGATAAAATAGGTCATTAAATAATGTGGTAAAAATTATATAATAGTAAAAGAGATATTAAAATATTCATATAACTTTTATAATGCTCTAATATTAATTAATATACAGTATTATAAAAGTTTGTAATTATGAAGTATTTCACTATTCACATCTATATTCAACTATTTATGAAAAATAAAAACATATCACAGTAACAAAATTTTAATGTGGTGATTATAAAAATGACATATTTTTTAATATTTTTTAACCAAATGAGATTTTTAAAAAAATAATTAATGATAATATAAATTTTAATGATATGATAAATTTTCCAACCCATTAAAAAAGTACATATTATTGAAAAAATTCATATTCTAATTTATCAATAAATAATAATTCATTCCAAAAAAATATATAAATAAATTTTCATTTTTGGTTTTTAATTTTTTTATAAAAAAGTTTTTGAAAAATAACGAAATTTTTTTATTCTTTTTCTAAAAATACTAGAAAACGTTAATCTTTTTAAATAGTTATTTTCTCATATATATCATTATTTATTTTTCATATGATAAAAATTTCTTATTTTTTTAAATCTTAAGATAAAAAAATATTGTCATTTCATTTCAATGTTTAGGATATCATTATTAGGGTAAGGTTAGTATTGAATTGTTTATATTTACAATGGTCATTTATCCTTTGGAAATATTAATAACAGATCATGTTTCTATGATACTTATTTTATACAAATCATTCTAATGTAACTATAAACCTTATTTTAAAAATATAGATAAGTTAATATTATTTTGTTTAATTATAATTTTGTTCTTATCATTCACTATTTTTGAGGTCATTGATTTTAATAAATATGTAGTTATATTTTAATTATTTAGATGTGTTTATTTCCCTATTATACACATTCCATTTTTATAAATTATATTAATACATAATATGTAATGCTCTCAATTTGTGTAATAAAATATTCTTTTTTATTTATTCTATTAATTTCACCGTAAATGTATATATCATACTTATAAATGGATTATCCAATTTCATAATGAAAAATCTAGGCCATTTAGTTCTTCCACACTTCAGAAATTTCACCTCTTAAATTTCATTTGACATTCAAATATTGATAAAATATAAATCTAATACTATTTCATCTCTCCTTTAGGTCATGATATTTCCTCTTTATAGATTTTTTTATGAAGTACATTAGTAATTATAGTTTTCTATTAACATAGATTCTTTTTTATAGTCTATGATCTACATCTGACACTCCTCGGATGAGATATCATACTACAACTACACAACATATAAATTTAGTACTACTGAGGTATAAGTTATGTATTTCCATAAAAGGAATACATAGAACACATAATGTTTATTTGTAAGTTTAGTGGTATTTATATTATCTTGTCTGAAAATCTAAAACAATTAAGAATACCAAAGGGATTAGCATATATAGGAAAAATATTTCCCATCTTATAAAACTGTATGATAAAAATTCATATGGACATATGAAGGAAAAAGTTAACTCGAAACAGATATATTATTTCACATTGATTGTTATTAGTGTAGATCCTCTGTCAACTATGTAGTGATCTGATGTGTTTCAAAATGAATTTCCCATTAATTTCAAATTATTCTTTCAATCTGGGTCTCAATAACATACATTTTCTCACATCATTACAACATGGTATAGTTATAGATTTATTTTTAAATATGTAATTATAACCATCAACCAATATTCATGAGTGTTTTTATGTTATATGGGCACTCTATCAATTGAATATTTTAATCCCTACCTCTGTTTAATTCTATTGTGAAATAACTATTCATATCCTAAATATTTTATATAGAGCATTCATATTGGAAATCAATTGAAGTTCCTAGTCAGGATCCAAGTATCACTGATAGGGGGAGGGGTGAATTAGTGATATCTTTTTCTTTTTATGTTTCCCCTTTTTGAAATAACCTTCACCTCCTATTAAAGAGTTTCTTCACTGTTGAACACACACAACCACAAGAACACAAGACTTACAAGGGTCACTACTCAACAAGTGTAGCTACGTCCTTGGCATGGTACGGAAACAATTCAGTACCACACAATCCACTAGAAAACAATCCTTTGATGTATAATACAACGAGTTGGATATACCGTTACACTCGTATAGTACTTTGAAAACAATATAATAGTGAGTGTGATCCCTCTTAGCACAAATAGGGTAATGAAATGATACTGTACTTCTTAATGAACTTTCTAAAATCAAATCTTTCGAAACAAGTCTGCACATTCCTACCCAGAAGATGGTAAGAACCTCATACTGTAGTCATCTTGCACGCCACTCCCTACTTGTGCGCCTCCCTGCCTGCACATCACCTGCTTACACGCCTCACTGCTTGCGTGCCACCTGCTGCGCGCCTCACTGCTTACGCGCCACCTGCTGCGCGCCTACTCACTACTTGTGCACCACCATTGAGCACAACTCACAACTTTTGCGCCACCTTTGGCATATACACAAGACACTTCCTTAAAGACCCACCCTACCTGTGGGCCTCTGGAAACTTGCATGCCAAAACTTTCATGAAAAAACATGCACGACACCCTACTTGAGTGCCTTATAAATAACCCTCAGCTTGCGCATCACTTTATCTTGAGTGCCGCCCTCTACTACTTGCACGATTAGAGCACCCTCCACTTATTGCGTGATCAGAGCTCTAATTTTCTCTTAAGTGTTGAGCCTTTTAAAATTGATGATGCTAGTCGTCTATTTATAGGCATTTTGGTGACTTGCGCGCCACATACACTTGCACGCCATTCATACATGCACACCGCTCCATCACTTGCGCACCCCTCCATCACTTGTGTTCCCTTCCATCACTATTGCGACACTTTCTTTCCTTTGTCATATTTTGATATGATGATGTTGGAATATGACTTGCAAGCAACATACACTTGTGCACCACTTATACTTGCATGCCACTTATACTTGCGCACCACACTTGTGGTCCACTTATACTTGCGTTCCACACATGCATGCCATTTTATTTACATTGTCAAATTTTGATGTGATGATATGGAAATATGAATTGCGTGCCACATATACTTGCACGCCACTCTTGACTTGCGCACCAATTTCTTTCGTTTGACAAAATCACTTCATTACACTCTCTACTCTTCATAAGTCTTGCATCATAAGTTCTCCAAGCATATGATATTTGTGAAATAGAAATCAGCAAAGCATCATCATAGTTTTCAAGTCCTTTACAAAGTGAATTGATTTATCTTCTTTGACAAAAAGGACAACACTTTGTAACAACAAACTTTTCTTACTTCCTTATTCTTCCAACTTGGTCCCAACAATCTCCCCCTTTGGATTTTGTTGTCAACCATGATTCATAAATCACTGAAAATTTAATCCTTAAGAAATGGATTACTTATCAATAATTCTAATCCTATGTGAGCTAACTCATCGTAGGAAACAAGAATTGTTGATAGCCAAACCATGCTGTCCAAAAACAGTGACTATAAAATCTCATGAGTGTACCTCCTCAGCCTTCTTCAGAACATCTTTCCATCTTATACTTCAGCATTGTTTAACATAATTCAAGCTTTTACTTCATCATTATTCACTTCTTCAACTTTCTGGGGAAACAAGACTGTTTCCTAAAACCACTCCAATAAACAGTTAGAATAGTTCACACACATACATGATGGATTCACAACTTACCCAAAACTCTCCCTTTGTACATGAATCTATAAGGATAGATTAATGAAACAATTATCCCCCTTGACAACACTATCCAAAGACATGATGAGAGTGGGGACATGAAAACGTACCTTACCCTTGATGAGAAGGAGGATGGACACCCATTTTCAACCTCAATTTTGCAAATGGTTCCTTTTATAATGGTTTTGTGAATATATTAGCCACTTTTTCAGATGTAAGAACGTACTCCACCCTCAATTCATTATTCTCCACCTGATCATTGATTAAGTGTTACTTTATATTAATGTGTTTTGAGTGAGAATTTTGAACTTTATTTTTTGTAAGATTGATTGCACTCTGATTATCAAAACCCAAGAGAAATGGAAAATTTACTTCAACCAGTAGATCTTCTAGCCAAGTCTTCATCCAAATTAGTTGAGTTGAAGCTTGAGTAGTTGCAACATACTCATCTTCAGCTATGCTAAGAGTTACTGAATTATATTTCTTGGTATTCCAACTAACAAAAAATTTTCCCAGAAAGAAAACTCCACCAGATGTGGATCTTCGATCATCAAAATTTCCTTCCCAATCAGCATCAGAATATCCAAATAGATCAATAGTTCCTTAGCCATCATACCTGATTTCAAAATTTGTTGTGCCTTTGATATATCTGAAAATTATTTTTCCAGAATTCAAATGTGATTCGTTAGGAGGACTCTGATATCTTTCACATAAAGTGAAAACATAGAAGTTGTTGGGTCTTGAGGTAGTCAAATACAACAGACCTCCAATCAGCTTTCGAAACTCTTTCTGATCAACTTCCTTTCCTTCTCCGTATTTAGACAACATGGTTCACACTAAAATTGTTGTGGAAACTGGTTTATAATTTTCCATGCCATACTTCTTCAGAAGTTCCTTATCATACTTTTCTTGAGACAGAAAAACGTGATTTTTCTTCTGTGAAATTTGTAGCCTAAGAAAGTACTTCATTTATCCCACCGTAGACATCTCAAATAACTTCTTCATCTGCTCAGCAAATTTTTCACATGATCTTTCATAATTTCCAGAAAATATAATATCATCGACATAAACAATAATGATCAATGAAAACTCCTGACATTCCTTGATGTAGATTTTGCTGTCAACTCTCCCTTTCTTAAAGTTCATCTTCCTTAAGCAAGTATCTAATTTATATTACCAAGCTCTCGAAGCCTATTTTAGACCATAGAAAGCCTTCTTCAACCTGCACACATAGCTTTCATCCTTTCCAATAACAAATCCAAAAGTTTGATAAATGTAGATTTCCTCATCAAGGTTACCATTCAAGAATGTGGACTTAACATTCATTTGAAAGATTTTGTAACCTCGTTGTGCAGCAATATCAAGAAATTTTCTGATTGTTTCTAATCTTGCCACTGAAGAAAAGGTTTCATCAAAATCAATGCCTTAAATTTGTGAATACCCTTTTCAAACCAATATTTCTTTGTTTATTATTACTTTACCTTCTTCACTTAGCTTTATCTGGAAAGCCCACTTTGTACCAATAATGTTGTTGTTTTCCGGCTTGGGTACAAGTTCCCAACTATCATTCTTCTCTATCTGATCATGATCTTAATTCATAGCATGAAACCATTCTGGATGCTCAAATGCTTCATTTACATCATTCGGTTCAACTTTTGAATAAAGAGATGTTTGTTATATAACATTCCTTGTACTTCTTGTTTGAACCATTTGATTTTTATCTCCAATAATGTTCTGAGCCTCCACTTTCTTCCTCAACCTAGGATGATTTTTTTGAACTCCATCCTCATCACTCGAGATCTATGAGCTGGATTCCTCTTCCTGAGTAGGATTAACATAGTCTGCAACATTATCAGAATTGTTAAAAAAATCTTCTCATTCCTGATCAATTCCCACATATACATATGACTGCTTTCCTTTCTCGATATTTTCAAAAACTTTCACATATGAAGAATCAATAATTCTTCCTGTTTCTTTATTGAGGAATCTATATCCTCTTCCTTTTGAAGCATAGCCAAGAAAAATTCCGTCATCTCTTCTTTCCTAAAATTTTTCCAGGTTTCCACCTTTCTTCTTTATAATACATGGACTCCCAAAGACTCTCAAGTGTTTTAGACATGGAGTTTTTTCATAGAAAATTTCATAAGGAGTCATATCTAAGTTTGGTCTAAATAAACATCGGTGCTGAATATACATAGTAGTGCCCATGGAATGCCTCTAATAATAATGAGAAAGACTATGCTCAAGCAACATAGTTCTCCCCATTTCTACCAAAATTTGATTCTTTCTTTCAACAACCCCATTTTGTTGAGCTGTGTATGGTGAACTAAACTCATGCCGAATTCCATACTTCTCAAGATAACATTAAAACTCTTCATTATTATACTCACCACCATTATCAGTTCTCAACTTCTTCACTGAATACTCACATTCCTTTTCTGATTTCCTCCTGAAACTCTTAATCATTTTCAGAGCATCTGAATTATGTCTCATGTACATAACACAAGTAATGCGAGTAAAGTCATCAATGAAAGTAATAAATTACTTGTCTCCATTTTTTGATTGATTTCTCATTGGTCCATATATATCAGAATGTATATGTTCCAAGGGTTGTTTTGAACGAATTTCAACTCTCTTATGAAAAGTGTTTGTAATCTTCCCTTTTTTACAAATAGTGCAGCACCAATCTCTTCTTCTTGATAAATCAGGAATATCTCGGACATTGTCTCACATTGATAACTTTCACATATTTCTCTGACACATATGTCCCAAACTTTTATGCCATTACTAATTTTCATCCACTACACACATGTAACAAGAGTTATGCACTTAACCAACTTGGAACAAATTACCTCTTGTACATGGCTCCTTGTAACTATATTTCCATCATTTTCAATTTTCACAACTAATCAATCTTTTCTAAAGATAACTTTGTTTCCCTTATCACATAGTTGCGACACACTATGTAGGTTATGTTTCAGCCCATCAATATATAGTCTTTTCCTTGATTTCATCTTTTCTTTTCTAATTATGGTCGATCCATCAAATTTGATCCTTAGAGATTCATCATTTCCAAATGTCACTATTCCTCATTTGAAGTGTTTCACATTCTTCAGCAGCTTTAAGTCTCCTTTAATATGAGAGGAACATCCCCTATTAAGAAAACATGTACGTTCTCCTTTTGTATCTTTCAAAGATGTTTCGACAACAAGAGATTTTTGTTCTTCCTTTTCCTTCACTTCTTGTTGTGATTCCTCCAATTTCTTAGCCAAGTCAATGTGTTCTGGCCAGACAACCATGCACTCTTTCTTCTCGGACTTATCAGATCTATCCCATTTAGCTTTTAAAAACTCTATCTTTTGAGAATTATTAAGAATCTGTTGCTCTGGTAACACACTATGGCATCCCTTGGCAAGATGTCCACATCGATCACATATTTCACAAATAGATTCTAGTGGTTGGAACCTATTCTAAACATTCACACAAGTATTCTCAGATATCTTATGATATTTATATGGAGACTTTCTATTTTGAAAATATTGACTCCCCCTCAATCCTTGTCTTTCAAAACATGTAGAAAAATTGTAATGTTTTTGTTTTAACCAAAACATATTTTCCATGTGTCCAAATCCAACACAATACCAGTAGTAACCATAGAAAGAATATTTACCTCTGAAACTACTATGCTGACCGGAGTTGATAACACGCTTCTCAATGACCTTATTAATAGAACGATTCTAACAATGAACCTTTATTTTTACATTTGTAACTCTTTTTATTGTATTAGATTTATCAGTACCAATGTTATTAGAAGACTTCTTTGACTCATGATTTTTATGCACTTCTGATTTTTCAGCGTTGATGACTTTGGCCACACACATGATCTGTGCATCCTTGTTCTTATCAAAACTAGTTCCATCATTCCATTAAACATTTAAAGATAAATTTTGTAGATCCTCATTTTGTTCATTATTAATGGAACATTCACCAACTTCTGAGATAGTTTGTTTGAAGCTGACATTCACTTCATTATCTTGATAATTTCTTTGTTGGACAAGTTCTAGTTCTTTTTCTTTTTCCTTTAGCTTTACATAAATATGATCACTGTGATTCTTTGCATTCTCAAGAGAATTATTCAGATCATCAATCTCCTTTTCCATATTGATTTTCTCATCATTAGAAATTTCTTCATTGTTTAATGTGGAATTTTCTTTTATCAACTTCTTATTTTCCTTCTCAAGCCTTCTGATCTTTCTCAAACATTCCTTCAGATCTTATTTTAGATACTGTTCAATTTGAGTTTCTTCTTCTTTAGTAATATTGACCTCATAATCATAATTATTAACTATTGAAAAAAATACTCTCTCTACCTTTGTCAGCAATAGATTTCTCAGATCCAGTCTAACTATCATCATCTTCTTCACTTTTTGAAAACAAGCTTCTTCTTTTTGATTTGAATAAAATTTTATCTTTACCTCTTCTAGAATATTTATCGTTTCCACCCTATTTATTCTATGATGTTCTTGGTCTTCTTTCTTCTTCATCACTATTTTCATCTTTCCCTTTTTGAGGACAATTAGCTGCAATGTGGCCAATAGCTCCACATTCAAAACATTTTAAAGGGAGTTTCCCTTTGTATTTCCCTATTCTTATTTTCACATTTTCTATAAAAAAAGAAATGTATTTCATCAAAATTTTGACTTACCTCATTTTCAGAGTTTGATTCACCAGATTTATCTTCAATAAGAATTTTCTTTGACTTCTCTTTCTTTATAGCCTTGAAAGACATTTCTCTATCAGCTTTTTATTTTCTCTTCATATTCTTCTCCCTTCTCATTTCATAAGTTATGAGAGTGCTATGCAAATAATCTAGAGATAATGTTTCAAGATCTCTGTCTTCTAGGGATGAAAATATAGCATCAAATTTTTTGGGAAGAATTATTAAGATCTTTTCAACAGCTATAGAATCTTCCAACGTTTCACTAAGACATCTGATTGTACTGACAATATCATTTATCCTGGTAAAGAAATCCTCAAAAAATATAGATTCTCCCATTTTCATGTCTTCATACTTCAGTCTTCAGATTTTTAGTTTAGACTTCTTCACTTTTGTATTTCCTTTATAGATGTTCTTTAATTTCTCCCAGATTACTTTGGCTATAACAACACCTTTCACTCTTAAAAATTAACTGTCATAAAGAGATGGGAGTAATACATTTTTATCTTTTCCATCATTCTCAAGATTATTCTTATCGATAGGAGTAAGAGGAACCTTGTCATCAATAGTAGGAAATCCATATTTTGTAGTTTCAAGAACTTCATATCCAAGAGACATAAGATAAGGCATCATTATGTCCTTCCAGATGTGATAGTTATTTTCATCAAAAATCGGAATCCCCATACTATTCACACAATTTAGATTCTCCATCACAACTTCTATTCAACCACTTTAGAAAAAAATAAACAAAGGGAACCTGTAGCTCTGATACTAATTGAATTTCCCAGTCAGGATCCAAGTATCACTGAGAGGGGGAAGGGGTGAATCAGTGATATCTTTTTCTTTTTAAGTTTCTCCTTTTTTAAACAACCTTCGCCTCCTCTTAAAGAGTTTCTTCCATACTGAACATACACAACCACAAGAACACAAGATTTACAAGGTTCACTACTAAACATGAGTAGCTATGTCCTTGTTATGGTACAAAAACAATATAGTACAAAAAAATCCACTAGAAAATAATCCTTTGATGAGGAGTACAATGAGTAGGATATACCCTTACACTCGTGTAGCACTTTTAAAATAATCCAATAGTGTGTGTGCTGCATATTAACAAAAATATGGTAATGTAATGATTCTGTAATTCTTAATGAACTTTCAAAAATCATTTTTTTTAAAAAAATTCTTCACTTTCCTACCCAGAACCGGGTAAGAACCTCCTGATGCAGACAACATGCACGCCAATCCCTACTTGCACGCCTCCCTGCTTGTGTGCCACCTGCTTGTGCGACTCACTGCTTGTGTGCCACCTACTTGCGCTCCTCACTGTTTTCCCACCAACTTCTAGCGTGCCTACTCACTACTTGCGTACCACCATTGAGCACAACTCACAACTTGCGCGCCACCTTTGTCTTATACACAAGACACATCTTGATAGAACCTCCCTGCTTGCACGCCTCTGGAAACTTCCACACCAAAACATGCGCGGCGAAACATGCGCAACACCTTACTTGCGAGCCTTATAAATAACCCCCAGCTTGTGCATCACTTCAGTTTGCTCGCTGCCCTCTACTACTTGCGCGATTAGAGAACC
Source organism: Viscum album (assembly GCA_963277665.1). Classification (NCBI taxonomy): domain Eukaryota; kingdom Viridiplantae; phylum Streptophyta; class Magnoliopsida; order Santalales; family Viscaceae; genus Viscum; species Viscum album. The sequence continues at coordinate 1,798,409,077 of OY728120.1, forward strand.
CTCCACTACTTGCACGATCAGAGATTTAATTTTCTCTTAAGTGTTGAGAATTTTAAAAATATGGAGGCTAGTCGTCTATTTTTAGGCATTTTGGTGACTTGCATGCAATCTACACTTGCACGCCATTTCTACTTGCGCGCCGCTCCACCACTTGTGCGCTGCTCCATCACTTACGTGCCCTTCCATAACCATCACAAAACATTCATTACTTTGTCATATTTTGATATGATGATGTTGGAATATGACTTGTACACAACATACACTTTTGCGCCACTTATACTTACACGCCACACTTGCGCTCCATATATACTTGTGCACCACACTTGCACGCCATTTTATTTACTTTGTCAAATTTTGATATGTTTATCTTGAAATATGAATTGTGCACCACATATACTTGCACACCACTATTTAAATGCACACCACATTATTTCCTTTTCCAAAATCACTTCTTTACACTATCTAATCTTCATAAGTCTTGTATCAAAATTTCACCAAACTTATGATATTTGTGAAATACAAATCAGGAAAGCATCGTCATAGTTTGCAAGTCCTTTAAAAAGTGAATTAATTTAGCTTATTTGACAACAAAAGACAACAATCTGTAACAACAGACTTTTCTTACTTCCTTATCTGTCCAACTTGGTCCCAACATCAATCTAGTTATGATAATGTCTAATGACGTTCAACTATGTTATCAAAGAATGTTGATATATTTTCTGAAACACTAGGATGATCCAAAAATATTAATTAGTTATAATATATAATTTTTTTCCATAAATCATAAACAAATATTTATTGCATATTTCTAAAATTTTATTAACTGATAAGTGTTCCAAAATTATGTTAAAGTGATATAGACTTGTAATATTGTTTACTAAAATCACTATAGAGTTATTTCTGTGGGTTTTACTTGAAAACCCTATGAAAAAAAATATAGGTATGTTCTGCCATTTACATATATATATGTGTGTGTGTGTGTGTTTGTTTTTGTAATAGTTATGTCATCCCCTTTTAGTCTTTTTTGTTTCACCCCTCACACATTGGGTTACATTGAACATTGATGTATATTTAGAAATACCCTTATTCATATTGTCTAACCAGTAGTGCTCATAGAGATCCAAATGCGTCTTTATGCTATATAAATGGGTGTATACTATCACATATAATCATTTTTATTACCTTTATTATATTTTTACATATCGATATGCATATTTTTATCAAAAATATAAAATATACTTCTTTATCAATTTTAAAACCTAATCATCTTACCTTACATATAAAATCCATATTTCTTATATTCACATTCACATTTTAGGCATTCATAAATTTTTATAAAATTGATAGCTATGCAAACCTTTATACAAGGTATGATATTTCAACTCCCATATTAATCCATTTCATGTTTAAGAAGAGTGATGTTTTTCAATCCTCATGATGGATATTATTATATGATATTTTCTACATAAAAAATCTTCCACTTTATTCACATTCTTAGGATGATAGTAAGTTTAATTTTATTAGTTCTTAATCATCTCAAACCATACTAATTGGTTCTTTTTTAACTCATTATAGGAGAATATATAATTCCATATATAATAATATATATTTGGATCAATTATATTTATATAGATAATTACTCCAAATAATTAGTGAAATTATTAATGTAGTTATCACCAGATCATGCGTTGGATAAAAAATTTTTGGCCATCAATTTTCTTGAGGCCTAATTACAACTTTAATAAATTTTATTGGTATAAAACCTATTCCATTCTAAAAGGAATCACTATATAACTAAACAGTTCCTATCAATTTCGATATAATGAGTATAAGTTCCATTATTGGTGTTCCCATTAACACCTTGAATCTCTCTTCACATTCAATAGTCTACATATAATTTACTCTATTTATGTAATGTTATCATATAATGAAAAAATAATAACTTTATCCTTGAACTTTAATCATCCATTCCTAAATAATAGTAGAAAAAATTTATACTATCTCAAAAACAATAAAAACAAATGTTAAATCTGCTTAGGATATAAAGAATAAAAATGATGGAAATGAGAAACAAAATTTAGTCCTCTTCCCAATAGGTGTATATAAAAAAAATTATTTGATATAAGATCATATGAAAAATTTAGTATATCCCTTGAATGAGATGAAAAAAATTGAAGAGATGGAATTATATGAAACATAATTGTTTTCATAGTTGATGAAATATTAATTATACCTCACATAGTCTATAGTACCAAATCTATTTTAAGGAGGGATTAATCCATCACATGAAACTATCTCAACATGGAGTGAGGATGAATCCTAACAATAGCTCGAGTGACATTACTCAGGTAGACCTACTCATATGTAAACCTATAATATACAATATTCATAATATGTGATGGCATTAATATATTCTATAAAAAAAATTAATGAATCGAACCGCAAGGATATGAAGATCTTTTACCACTATTCATTTTGTTATTCTCTGGAAAAAAATACCCAATAATGTCCCTTTAACACAGAAAATAGACCTAATTTAGGGGATTCTTGACATAAATTATTCATGTTCATAGTCCTTACATATAAATTTTTGACAATGGATATATAACCCTTAGATGAAGATTATAGAAACTAGGTTATGTGTTCAGATCCATCACAATTTCCCCTCATTAAATCCTTATCCATCCTATTAATTTTAAAAAGTATAACATCATTTAAACATGTAATATAAGGGGAATAAGTAATTAATGAAACTCTAGTTTTATTTAATTGCACCATCTACTATTATTAGAAAAATTACTTATATTTTGAATCTTCAACAAAATAATATATGATTAATTCCATAGTAAATGAACTATGTCAATACAGTATGATTATAATATATCTTTATAAACCATAATAGAAGAGAGAAGAAAAATATTTTTTAACTAGATAGAATAATAATTATGTGTATATTTTTTATGAAATAAAAATTAGATGACATCACCAAATACATAATATTAGGTTATAAATTTAGAGTTATAATGACCCTGAAGTCCTTCTAATTTCCATTCTCATGTAACATATCATGAAAAAAATAATTAATTTTTTTTGGATATATTCCTCAATAATTAACAATAAACATTTTTTCTTATTTGATTTGATATTCTAGAGGAAATCAAATATTCACTCATTTATCAACGACCAATACTACAACCCTTGAGGGTTGGGACTTTTTCAAAATTATGGGGGTTTATAGAGAGTAAATTCCTATGAAATTGCAGTTTCATTAGATATTCAATAGTATTCCTCAATAAATTGAGATAAAAAAGGCTCATACTGTGGTCAATAACATAACTAACATTCATCATAGTTTCAATAAATGTTTGATTAACTAGAGGAATAGAATAAGTATATTTATTCCAAACTAGATCTCTTTAGTGGGGAATTATACTATAAAAGATAAAATAACAATTTATGAAATAATTATATGTTCGTAACCACAAATTAAAAAAATAAATTAATAATAAGAATTAATAATTTAAATAAAAAATAATATGAATTTTATAAGGACTAAATTTCCCAATTTATTCCACCATGTATGGTTTGACTTTATAATTAAACAAACCATATAGTAACCTTATGGCGCTTAGTATATAGTATTTATATAACTACATGGTTTTAAAAAAACTTTTACAAATCATGAGATAAGGTAATTTAGAAAACATGTAATCCTTTAAAATATATTTCTCTATTATTAAATTATACGAAGATCATGAAATTAATCAATCCACCATAAGAATTCCCTACATTAATCCATTAAATAGCTTGGATTTCAATAGTATCTAGATATAAATTAAAATTAATTAAAAAATAATCCTAACACATCAAATAATGGGAAATAAAGTCTCATTTCATTGAGTTTAGTCCAAACACTTATTCACAACCAAACCATAATTTTCCAACAATAATATCTACATAATAAACTTTTTATCCAAATAGAATTAATTATAGCAATATTTTTGATATCCTTATTCATGATCAATATGGAAAATTACCATTTCATACAATATTTTTAACATAATTCCTAAAACAATATTACATTAATATAATAGAAGTACATTTATAGGCTTAGTGCCTTTTAAACTAAAATTATTATAAATGAATTACATGATAATTATTTAATCTACTTGATAGACACCAATTATCACATATTCATTCACCTAAATAAAAAATATTTCCTTTTTATGTAGATCAAAGATTCAAATTTCAATAATTTCCCATAAGATATAAAAAAGGAAATATGAACTATGTGTCCGTGTATAACTCATTATGTCTAACAACATATAATGATCATAAATACATAAGGAATTAATTATGAGCATGATCATATATACATGATGCATAACATAAGAGTATGATTATACATATATGGGGAGTAACATGGAATTGTGGCTATAGTTTATATATATATATATAGTATTCATAGAAATAAAACCATGTTTCATTACCAAGGAGTAAGTAAACATATTACAAACGTTATTAACTATGGTGTCCTAAAATATTTTTCTTTTGTTATGGATTCAATACCGAAACCATAGAATTGTTATCATGTTACACCTTACACATGTCAAAATTCAAATGGTCCACATAGATCATATTACAAGATTTTTTTTATCATTTTATACCCTGAAAAGGGAATTATGTTTTCGAATTTTTATGTCACGAAACTATGTGGAATTGTTATATCTTGATGAATACCCTTTATCGATGATATTTTTTTGTATTCAAAAAATTATACCATGGAAAATTAAGGATTATTTTTTCATCATAAAATCTGTACATAAATGTTCCTGGAATTATTTAATGTGATAAGAATATAGCATATCATTATATAGGAAATAAGAAATGTCTATGAAAAATTGAAAACATATTAATTTGATTAAGAAAAATGGTTATAAAATGGAATTTCATGATTTGAAAAGAGAATTGAGAGAACACATTTTCTTGAGTGGTTGCTTCATAAATATATATATATATATATAGACTTTATTGGAACCATAAGAAATATTTATAAATACAATATATGTTGAAATTTAGAGGAAAATCATTCTTAATTATATTTTAATTAGAGGAATGAGGGAGTAGGAGATATTTTAATGGAAAATTGGAGGGACTGTTTATTAATTTATTTACATATACCGTTGATACTTAATTAATAAGAAATATAATACCCTTTTCCATCCTAGGGGGTTTTCAGATTATATATTCTATGTAAGGGTTTTTTTAATATTTTATTATTAAACGATCCAACCATATTAATAAAATTTCATGGGTAATGTGGAAAAGAGTATTGTTCATAAGAAATTGTTTTTTAAATCATAAATATGAATTATATCTAAGAAGATTTGTTACAGGGATGTAAAATATATTTTATTATCATAATTTTTATAATAATTAAATTAATATAATTATTATATAAATTTAATTTCATTACGATGTCTTGATAACCAACTTATATTAATTACAAGTTTTACTCCGTACCTACAAAATTGATTATATCAGAAAATTAAGAAAAAATCGCACTGTGTCATTTATAATTGTTTATTTCCTAAAAATTATAAAATTTGTTCGTAAAATTCTTTAAAATGGATAATATTTTTTTAAAAAAAATATTTATTTGTTAAAAAATAATTTTTTTTGTTATAACCAACTTCTAAACCCTTATAAAAATTATATTGTACATTATTTTTTTTATTATAATAAGTTTTTTAAAAAATAGTGGTTAATAATATTATTCTATGAAATAAAAAATTATATAAAATTCCATAATCTATATAAGAATTATATTTTTATTATATACTTTTTTAAAAAATACAAATATGCTTTATGTCTTCGTAAAAAATATTTAAATTTTTTTTTCATATATTCATTCATAATTTATTAAATAGAATTTTAAATTAACTAGGAATTTTGATACCACTATTTCATTTCAGAAAATATAATTGTACCTTATAATAGAATAGCCTAGAAACCTTACCCCTTATTGAACAATAATATACTATATGGGTACAATGTGTGATCGAGGTAAAATCAAGGTGTAGCTTAAATAACACTGTTCAAGAGGTGATATCCAGAAGTAAGAAATATTAATAAAGTCTATATCGAGTGTAATTTTATTGGAATCTTCTATTAGTCATGGTTAGTGGAAAACCCCAATGATAATACCTCATAAAAATGTATTAATAAATGAGTTTCAAAAGGAATTATCCTACTGGTTGTGTCTGTCATTTTATCGTTATTCAAAAATTATCTCATGTCATTAAGGAATATATAAACTAATTACTACAATTATAATTCCTAGTGATCATATTGAGTAATAGTCAATTCATCCAATAGTCATATTGGCCAATGGTCAGGTACAATTTAGATCCAAATAGTCATGCTTCCCATTACATTTCATATATACAGTCCACCTTCCCATACTTAATTATTAAATAATTCACATATAATTTTCTAATGAAATACATGATAATGATTATCACATTCTTAAAATATTTTATTTATTTTTCCTATTTTTATATGAGTTTTTTTCATTATATAATTCAAGACCATGATTCTTACAATAGTGTATGAATTAATCCTTTTAAATTGTCTATATCTGTTATATATAGTTGTTATAGAAATTAGTAATTTATTGTCTGAAATGAGGAAGAACTTTTATGTTCTTATATTGAAAAACATAATTATATAGTCACTGAGAAACGTTATTAATTTTAATTATGTAAAATTTATGTCATTATATTCACCCATAACAATGAAATCACCCCCACCAAATTGGGGTGCATTATAAAAATAAATGGTGTTATTTATCATTAATTATCATCTTAGGCCCAAGGCTCTTTCATTAAACATGTGGGTTCAAAAAAATACAATCCCAATTATTTTTTTCATTTTTAATAATATATGTTCCGTTTCACCAATAATCTAGATCAGTTATTTGTCCAATGATATGTCACATTCTAATTCCATCCCATTTCTAATGACTATATATATCTTGTCTAACATATAATATATCAATAAAGATACACATAACTTGTTATGGATATTGGAATGATTTGGTGGTAGTTCAAACAAATATGTTAGTACTCAAACATGATAAAAGCTCTAAAATACATCAATATACATATGACTATGTTTGTACATCATTATAAATATTGGGGCTGCTTTACATGGTGATATTTTTATTAATACATGATTCACAATATAAAACTCATTTTACATCATTCAATTGAAATCATAAATATTTTTCAACTATAATATTTCTTGTTATGTATTTAAATCACATGTCTCCTTTTCATATTGCACTTCATAATTTTTTTTCTAAAATTTTTCATTCTTCAACTTCATAGAAATAGGTTTTTGTTCTATGAAACATTATATAATGTTCTTCATAAAGATCCATTTTAATAACTATACAAAAATCTTTTCTATTGGATAATTCATTTTGTGAAATATGTTGGTTGTAAGATCCCTTAAAAGCAAGTAATATCAATTTCAATATACCTTCAAATGTTTTGATAGTCCTATTAGTCTACACATAAGTTGGCAGATGATAATCTATGATAATGTTTAGTTTGATATTCATATTACTTAGATGGATTCAATGAATAAAAGTAAATTATTGATCATGCTCTGAAGTAGTTCACTATGGTTCCCCGTGAAGTATCATATATTTTTGACTTTATAAACATGAATGGAAATTATAAGTGAAATCATGTTGTATGGTGATAAAATGTGAATATATTTTAATATATTAATTATTACACATTTTAAATTTTTTCTCTCTATCATTTGAGGAAGGATAATAGAAAAATCCACATTGATGTTGTCTAACTTCTATAAAGTTATGGGTGTTGATTTAAGTACACTTTTGGGTAGATTTCAGTCCACCTACACTTACTAACATACTAATCGTCATATTTTTACTCAAAAATATTCATTTTTATATTATTCAACTAAATATTATATCACATATACCGATATATTTTGGATATTATAGGTTTTTTAGGGAATAAAAATCTATGAGATTCATCCAATATCACATTTTAAAAACTGAAACAGATATAAAATATATACCTGTACCAAACCATTGGATACTCACTAAATCAATATTAATCAGAGAATGTTTCCCATTCTTCAAAGAATCTATCATATTTATTAATTTATAATATTTTCATGGTGATTTAAGGATAAAATAATATAATGATTTTTATGAATTCATTTTGGATAGGAGTGAGGAGGTACTTACCCCTATGAATTCTATTTACATTTTTTTGGTCTTTTAACAATGTGTATCCTTTATTCCTCTTTATTATATTTACTACATGGTCATTTATACTAAATTCATTAGTATCATTGTTTTCTTTTTTGGGAGATAATACAAAAAAATCATGTCATTATTAATCTCCAATAATATATTTTTTCCATGATTAGTTACATATATGGGAACATATAAAACATTCTCAATTGGTTAGTGTATATATCATAATTCTCTATAAAAAAAATGTTCCTATATATCTTTAATGCTAATATAAATTTATATGACACTAAAGAATGTCCCGATAAAAAATTATTGAGGATTTAACTTTAACAGCATATATGCTATAAACAAGCCATTTTTCAGAAATACACATACATTTCCCCTCAAGGATGAATCACTATAAAGGAAAAATCCTACCCTATAGTGGGAAATTTTTTAATATGCTCACTAATCCATTTTTTCTTGTATTTATAAAAAATTTCATCACACTACAATACATAGAAAATGTTAAATCTCATTCAAGTTATTGTTACTTGTGGATTACAAATAAATGATTTTTTTCTTCAAATAAATATACAATGTCTAGTTGGACCAAGGAAACAATAAATATCAATTATTGTTGTAGGTCAAGGCCACTCCACTATTATTTTTTTCTTTTTGAGATCAACATTGATTCCTATACTAGTAACAATTTATCTCCACAATGTGACATATTATAACTACAACATACATTTATTTAAATTACCTAAAATATTCTAGTACGTTATAGATTTTAATATGGTCTTTAGAGGATCCATATACTTCAAAATAATCATTATGAATATTTTAATATCATAAATAAGGAGAATAAAAATTATCAATTTAGTTCTAAAAGACTGAATTTATCATATCCATATATAAAGAGATAATTAGTAAATTTAATGGGAAAAAAACAAACTAATATTGACAAAATATTATTTTGAATAAAATATGTGGAATATATTATTTCCTCACCATCATATGATGATTTTATATTGGGAAACCATTATTTTAGAATAACTAACCCACCTAAATCTAGATTAACAAATCATAAATAATTTTAAATGAGTATTTTTTACTGTAATCATATTATTTTCTCTATCATAAATTTATAACATCATTTTTCAATCATTCTTACTATCAATGAGAAAATGTTATCCCCCAGAAGACCCACATGGAAAATATAACCCATTTTATAAATGATCAATTAGTTTCTCATTTAATTCAACTATTGTCTCATATTATATTCTATATAAGCACATTGATATTTTATTGGTTCAAGGTTTGAGTAAAATTGAGAAATCTACTACTCATTCTAGGGGAGGTATAAGTAAATTGTTAGTAAATAAATTAATATATTCCTAAATTATTTTAACACCTCCACTCATTATACATTCAATGTTCTCCAACTATTTACCATTCATTTGCATAAAAGAAGAATTTTGATGATATTTTTGACAATTTTCATTCTAATATCTCTCTCTTTCAAACATAGTAAAAGTTTTCACCTTAATAATACATAAATTTCTCTAATTATACCATTGATTATTAAATTATTCTTTGAAAACCAATCCATTCATTGTATTATATCAAATTTTAAAATTAGAATGAACTCCTAGAATTTAGAGGGATGGTACTCGCCAAAGTTAACATGGAATTATTTAAATATTGTTTATGATCAAATACATACTGCAGGAGTCCTCCTTCCAACTCTTCTTCCAATGTGATTGAGAGAGATATATTTGTAATGGGATGGGGGATTTTATGGATACATCGGGGATGGTCAATTCGCAGGAGGAGTTCTTTTATAACCGGTTCCATGCGGCCTCCATCAAGCATAAGGAATATGGGAGGGTGATCCTCTTTGTCGCAGGTGTTTGGGGAATCTGAGAGGATAGAAACTACGCACATCACCTTGGGTCTCTCCACTCCCTCCACAATTTGCTTCTCTAGACTAGATTTCTCATCACTGAGCTGGCCTCCATTCATAAGCACCATGAAGTTTCTCCTTCCATCCATCGCTATATTAACAACTCGTTTCTTCTAGCCTCTTCAGCTCCTCCGATGCTTGGGTCCTTACTGGGATGGAACCCGCCCTCTTATTGGCTCAAACATTAAATTGATGGGGCCTTTGGAAAGGGTGGAATGAAGGGAGGCGAGGCTGTTTGAGACCGCGCATGATCAGTTATTCTGGCGTTCAATGATTTCTACAGAGAGGGAGACTCCCTGGTGGTGGAAGCCATGGAGTTTCACAATGGCCTTGATATTTGACTTTCAGAATATCTTCCCTTGACATCTGTGGAAATAGACTCTAAAATCATTTGGGATTCCCTCAAGGGAGATACCTCCCCCCCCAGTGGTAGATCACCTACATTATCTGCAAATGCAGAGTGCTTCTTTCTTGGGACACTGAAGTCCTTAAAAGATTGAAATAGGGCAACCGTTTGGCAGATGATTTAGCCGCTATGGCGTCCCACGACCACCCTCTTTTTGGGTTCAATTCCTATGGGTCTCTTCCCCCGACTGGTGTGGATGTCGCTATTAAGGATGCTCTTGGTCTTTACTTCTTCAGGCCCCATGACATTTTTCTTTGACTTAGATTGATCTGTTGGATTTGTTGCTTATAGGGCCATTGGGGTTAGTTTACCCCCTTGTCGTTGTCTTGGTTTTTGAAATAAATAAATGATTATTTCAACAAAAAAAATGATATAATAAATCATGTTAGTATTTACTAGTTTTCTTGAATTATGTTCTCATATTATTATAGAAATTTATTTAAAATTTTAATTTTAATGTTAATAAAAATTAATTAGAAAATATTCATTTAAATTTTGAATTAATTTATTCCAAATTATCATTTTATGAATCTTTTACAAAATATTTTTAAGAAATGATTTTTCCATAAATAGTGAAAAATATGTGCCTTTATTAAAAAATATACTTCATTTTCATAGTGAAATTATTTTTTGGATTTGTATTAAATTATAGAAATTTTTATTTATTTATATAAAATCCAATTATTGTTTAGGAAATATATATTTAAATTGATTCTATAATAAAAATGTTTTATATTTAAAGAGGGGTTTTCTCTGAAAATATGTTTCTCATTGTGTTTTTCTAATTAAATATTAAATTAAATTCTTATAATTATATGTTAATAATTATTTAAAATAGTTTACTTATTTTCAATTTTAAGGCCCATTTTTTTTAAACGGTCACTTTTATTTTTGAGAAATATAATAGCATCCTTGGTAAAACTTTTACCACAATGATGAGTAAATCTAGAAATTAACTGTAAATAATATATAATAAGGACTATAAAATCACCCTTACACATAGCCAAATTTTAATGGATGATAATTTCAATCCATAATATATAATTGTTAAAATAAATAGATTTTCGGTGCAAATTTTTAGTTATTATGGAATTTATTATATTATATATAAAGAAAGGAGAAAAATATCACATTCTTGTTTATAATAAGTACAATATTATTAATATGGTTTAATAAAGAAGATATGTTAGACCATACATATAATTCATATATATAATAGAATTATATTCAACTTGGTAATTTATTTTTACCTTTTAGGGAATATATAATTAACATAGTGGCTTCTACAAAAATGATACAGAAACTATTTAATTAATGGAAAATAAAATAATGATATTAAATATATTAAAATAAATATAATATTTCATAATTATCATAATCCCCATATTCTATAGATTAAATTGAAATTGTAGGTATGTATTAAATTATTTGGTTCAAATTTTTATTAGTGTATTTATATTTTTAAAAGCCACTTTAATGAATAATGTCAAAATAGATAATTATGATTTATAGAATAAATAAAATTTTATTAAAATTTATAAAATTCTTAAAAATATTATATTCTAAAAATTATTTTTATATGGTTTTAAATATAAAAAATGATCCAATTAGGGTTCATTTGGAATTTTATAGTAACAATATTTACCCACAAGTTATAAAAAATTTATGTTGGAAGAGAAATAGTTGAAGGAGTTAAACAAGTTTTATAACTAAATGATAAGGGTATGAATGAGAAATAAACAAATATAACTTTTTTATGAGACTATTAAGACCCATAATCATCATATTTTGGAAATAAATTAATTTAGAGTTATTTTTAATTGGAAATTTATTTATATTAATTTATATTTTAGGAAATTCCAAGAGTACCCCTCCCTTATCCTACAAAATGACAAATATTATTATAATTACTTCAAACTTAGTATCCATTTAGTATTTTCCAATATGTATAGATATAGATTATATAACCCCTCCTAAAAGTATATTGGCTTTATCTTAGACATAACAATAACGTCATTAATATTAATATGTTAATCAAAGGTGGTTTCCCAAAGTATAAGTACCATATTTAATCTAGTGTTTCTATTTTCTTAATTCTTAAACATCCCAAATTACTTATTAAAAAATTATAAAATAATAAATCCAGTATCCTTAACATAATCGGATTTCATTATTTTAGTGGAATGACATATTCATCTCCACTTCTATCAAATTAGAAAATAATTCATTGTTTATGTGTATGAAAGTCTACTGCCACATGACCCATTGATTTTTTTTCATCAGAATAGTTCAAAAATGGAAAAAATGGTGGAATTAAGTTTATTATATGATATTATTGACATATTTTAAATTCTGAAAATATAATATATCAATAATTTTATTAAATTTTCATGAAATGAAAATTGATATGATCTTTAAACATATGTGTGGATTATGACCACTATGAAGCTATGACATTAATTTTTAGTTTCTAAATCACATAAATAATATATATTCATATATTTAATGAAATTATACATTAAATACGACATTATTTTCATTATTTAAAGCTAAATTTATTTTTACCATCATTCCATAAAGATCATTGAAAAATGAAAATGTCACTGATCAATATGTATGACCTACCATATCAATGATTGTAACATTGTTCATTTTTCAAAAAAATATATAATGGTTTTATATACAATATTAATTTAATAAGAAGCACTTTTATGGAAAAAGTGTGAAACTAAAAAAATCTAGAGTACAGAAAATAAAACCTCATAAAAAATACATATCACATTATAGAATAATTTATAGTGGTTTGAATTCTTTATCATGAATAATCAAAATTTGATGGAGGCAACCCCGGTAATATCATGAGTTTTTTTAAAAGACACTATGTTTGATAGCGTGCATGATACACTACATTGAGATTAAAAAAACATATAAATATTATAATTTAAATGCTATTATTATAAACTAGTTGTTGGAATGGAGGGAATGAAATTAATTAACTGAATTATGAAAATATTCATTACAAAAGTTTATACAGTGATTAATTGGTTATCAAATTTATTTGAAATAGAAATAAAAACAAATAGAATATAAATGATTTGTTTTTATGAAAACACATTATAAATAAGAATAATTGAGTTTATAAAATAACAATATCACAATTTTTGGATTATATTAATGAAATATAAATTCAATATGATTTTTAAAATTATTTTTATATGTTTTCACGATTTGGTATAAGAATAAAATCAATTTTATGGATAAAAGATTATTTTTTAAACAAAGGCATTTTTACCACATTTTGGTAGAGAAACCATTTTGAATCTAGTTTTTGATAATTTTATAAGTAATTTTTGACAAAATATTATCCTTATTTTGATTTAGGACATAAAAATTTACATTGGATGAATTTTTGGCATTTTCTAATAAAAATATTATTTTAATTAATAGTGAGAAATACTGCGTTTAAATTGAAAATTGATTTTTCATCAAAATAATTTATATTGTTAGAAGATGATATTTATATTTTTGAAAGTATATCTATAATTTGTTTATGTCATTTAATTCAATGTTGGTCATTTTAAATAATTTCATATTGAAAGTAGTTATAGAAACATATCGAAGTTTTTAACGTTTCACTTTAAAACCCTAGTTTTTAGTTTTGTCAATAGAAATAATTATAAATATAATATTCCCAATTCATTAAATTGAATTTGGGAAAATGGATTCTTTATTTGGAATCATATAGACAAAAATTATGTTTTATGGTCAATTTCTTTTTTATATATAAAAATATACCAGGGTAAAAAATATATTTATCGTAGTAAAAGTATAATTTTAACATGGGTTAAAATTAAAAGTAAAAAATCAGAACATTGAAAAACAATAAGACATGTAAATGGTATTTGAAGTGTCTATATAACCCAACAATACTATGAAACATTAATTTCATCTCAAAATCATGGTATTTAATTACACCTCTATATGGTTAGCATTAATATAAAATAATCAATAAATCAATCACTTTAACCCACCTCTCCTCAAGTATAAATAACAACCCTCACCACACAATTTCAACCCAAAATTTCTTATGGATCCTCAAATATCTATCCAAATATAATCTACTCACTCTCCCCATGTCAAAGTGCTTCTGGTCTCATTAGATGACTAAATACACGGTCTTAAAATGTCTTTTAAAGAGGGGTTATTCTAGAGGTAATTTTCTCAAATTACCTCTCATAATTTCATATATTTTTCAACTCTCCCCTATCCTCCTTCATACATTAATGTGTTATTAATTACGAATCACATATATACTCTATTTTTATGTTTATAAGGTAATAAATCATATCAATTTCATTAATCACCTCCTCTTATTCAAACAAATGAAATTGTTGTCCAAGTTATACTGGTTAATCACCTCTGTGAATAATGTTTTTTCTTTTTTTAGTTACCACCTTCATGGATGGAATTAAAACCATTAATATGGTAACATAATATTTTAGTAATTTCATTATTTCTTATTTAATATTATGGAAATGTTATATTAAACATAAGATTATTCTTTCTAAATTTTGGTTAGATAATAACTTTGTTTGGGGACTTGTAGACTACTGCCTCCTCAAAATAATGTGATTCATTCACACATCAAATGGTATGTATTAAGGATTTTTTAATAAAATTATTTTATATTAATGAAATATTAATTCTAATATAATTATATTATTTAATTACATAAACATATTTACATTCATTTCATTTAATTGCGTTATTTCAATACGATAGGAAAAATAAAAATAACATTCATACGTACGCATGATCTACCATCTCCATGAATAGTTTTTTTAGTTTTTCTTTAATGATTATTATAAATAATTATATTAAAGAAATATAATATATTTATATCATATCTATATTTTTGAGATTATGGACATATGACCACATGGACTATTGATATCTTATCGAGTTCGTTTTCAACTGAATAACTGAATGACGACAAAATGTCTGATATGAACCTAAATAACAATGTAATTGTTATAAAATGGTAGTAAGTGATATTAATGGAAAAATAAATAGTAATAAGTTTATAAATAAATTATAAATTATCATAAATTTATTATTCAGTACGATAAATAACCCACATGATGAATCAGAATTATGGCAATGGACTTCATCTCAATAATCTTTCATTAAGGCATTTACTGATAATATACACCATTATTCTCTTATTTTGTGTATATACACACACTATGAAACATCATATCCATATGTTATCTATAATAATGATAATTAATGTTTTGTAAAATTCATTAATTCCTGAAGATTAACATTTAATTATAGAAAGTGTTATGGTACCCTTCAACGTTTAAAGATTTAATTATCAAATATTTTTTTAAAGAAATTAATTCAAATTTTTATTTATTTGGATATAAAAAGAATTACACATGAAATTTTATGTTTATCAATTAAAATATTTAAATATTAATATCTTTATATGAATCATTTTACATTCTTTACAAAATGGAAAAAGGAATGATTTTTTAACATATCCAACAATAAAAACTTCCCCGTCACCATAACCATTATTTTATATTTCTCTTCCTCTGTAAGAATTAATGTTTTTATATGGAAAAGAAATCCATTATTCCTTTATTTTGTGTTTTGGTATTGAAAATTTTTCTGAATATGGATTTACATTTTCAATATCTTTAAATGATTTCTTGATGTTGCAAAAGGAATTTTATTAGTGAAATGTTGACAATAGAAATCATATATATTATGATTATATAACAGTATTTGGAAATTTTATGGGTGTTTGTGTGATAATACAAAGATGGGTGGTTACGTGATGAACCAATGATATGTGGTTGCATGATAAACCAAGTATTTGTTGTTGGGTTATAACCACTAATGCACTTGGTATGTCAGTCAGGTATATGGATATTCTATTTATAAGAGTGACATGTGTGGATGTCGAATGTATGGTTATTACATTTAAGTGTGATTATGTTCCAGGTTACCTTTATATATTATATGATCTTTATACGTGTTTATGGTAATATTTTGATTACCAAAAGGGAATTCAATGAGATTATATTCATTGAAGTTTATTTACTAATTATTGAAGATGAAATGTATTACATTATGATAAAATTTTCATAGTTTACATGTTTTCTCAAGACTAAATTTTTTAATTCATTGTATATCCCTTATAGATATTTTTATGCCCATGACAAGTTCTGAAATTTTTTCACATTATTTAAATGATAATTGATTCAAGTATGGGATTAAATAAAGGTTATGATGATTAAACATGAAACAAAACAATATTTATTTTTAAAAGTTGCTGTTTATGGTAATAATTTTATGTGAGAAGAAGTTATACATTGTAATATTTGTGAATTTATGTTTTGATCTGTGGCCTATTTCTGTAAGTATCTAAACCTGAAAAGATACTAAAAGTGAGATAATGTAAAATTATTTACCAAAAATCAATATTATTTATTTTATAAGGCTGAGAACATAATGTTTTCACCATAATAATGGTTTTAAGACCAACTATTAAGGTGTTAAAGGAAAAGAAAAAAAACATTATTCACTGATGTGATTAAGTAGAATAAATAGGAAATTTTTTTTGTTTCATTTAATAAGAGGTGGTAAGAGATGAAAATGATATGAGATATT
Organism: Viscum album; assembly: GCA_963277665.1. Classification (NCBI taxonomy): domain Eukaryota; kingdom Viridiplantae; phylum Streptophyta; class Magnoliopsida; order Santalales; family Viscaceae; genus Viscum; species Viscum album. The sequence continues at coordinate 1,798,426,414 of OY728120.1, forward strand.
ATATTAGAAACATAGAACTATAGTATGTGCATGATTATGGATTTATCATGCATTTATTGATGAAGGGTGCGAGGATAAAGTTTTAAAAGAAAAGAAATTAATATTAGTATTTTGATAAAATTACCTCTTAAATATCCCATCCTTTAAAGGCCCTTGAGAACCTTGTAATTGTTTTTTTGTGATACTAGTAGCACATGAACTAGGGGAGAGTGAGGTGGATATGTTTGGGTAGGGATTTGAGGATATATAAGGCTTCAGATTATTTTGAGGAAATTTTATAAGAATTATTGTTTGAATGGTATATGTTGAACTTTCGATATCAATGATGAAAATTGGAGAATAAAATTAAATTTTCATTATAAAATTGTTTATTATTTTTGGGAATTTACTTATCTTGTTCAAACCATTTAGGTTTTGGTTAATTTGTAAAGACATGTGAAATATATGGTTTATCCTTTGTGGATTATGTGATTCTCTAGAAGTTGATTCTAGTGCTTCCGGAATGAAAAATTCTTTTTAAATATGCATCATTTGGATAAGAAGATGAAATCATTATCAAAAATTTATTGAAATGTGAAACTCAACATTAAAATTAACTATAATCACTTATGATCTTAGACTTGGTGGTAATAGGATTGCTCAATTCTATGAAATAGATCGTAAAACCAATATCAAGTTTCATTACATAATGGGAAATCAATATCCTTTTAACTAATCAAATTTTTAGGGTTTTGTGATTGTTAAATTTCTCATGCTAATGTTTTCAATACCTCCCCATCAGAACTTGATGGTTATATTTCTCTTTTATATCCATGTTTTTCTACATGGAACCCTAGTATTTGTTATCTCTCATGATCTTAATTTTTCATTTTCTTTCTTTTAAATTAACAGTTTTATAGATCATTTTTCCAATGTGGGATTTAGATAGAGGTATTATGAATGTCATAACAAAGTTATCCACTCTGACTTAAAATTGAGATGATTCAATTTATTAACTTTGGTAGGATGTAACATCCCGTGTTTTTTAAAATATACACTATGTTAGATAACGTACAAGATATGCTACAAAGAGTATAAATAAATAACTGAATATTATTATTTAAATGTTACCATAATAAACTACCCATTGGAATGGAAAGAATGAAATGTATTAACTGAATTTTTAAAATATTGATTAAATTGTTTATATAGTGATTCATTGGTTTCCAAATTAATTAGAAATATAAATAAAAATCAATTGAATATAACATCTGTATTTTTTCAAGAAACTATTTAAATGAGAATAATTGTGTTTATAAAATAATTATATCACTATTATTGGATTATATTTATGAATTAAAAATTCAATATGATGATAAAAAATCCATCTTATATGTTTTATAGAGATGATATATGAACAAAATCAATTTTATATATAAAATGACTATTTTCTAAAAAGGAATTTTTATGTCCTTTTGATGGAGAACACATTTTAAATATATTTTTTTTACACTTATATAAGTTTTTTTTTGAAAAAATAATATCATTATTTGGAATAAGGACTTGAAAATTTACATTGGATGAATTTTTAGTATTTTTCCGGTAAAATTTTTACTTTAATGAATAGTTCGAAATATTGCATTTTATTTCCAAACTACATTTTCGTTCAATTTATTTCTATTACTAGAACATACATTTAATAGAATTCAAATTATATTTACATTATTTATTATCATTTAATCCAATGTTTGTAATTTGAATTAATTTGAAATTAAAATTAAAATTAAAAAACAATTCATTCTTTTGAACATTTCACCTTAAAAACCAGATTTTTTGTTTTGGTTACAGATATAATATTACATATATTATTCCCAATTATATGAATTAAATTAGGTAAAATGGATTCCATATTTAGAATAATAAATTCCTAATTATGATTTAAATTAAATTTTATTTTAAGATATAAAAAATATAAAATGGTAAAAAAATTATTTATCACAGTAACAATAAATTTTTTGACGAGGGATAAAATTAAAAGCTAAAAGATTAAAATACTGAAACAATTAAAAATTTAAAGGGAGTTTGAGGTGTGGATAAACACTAACTGTAATATAAAACATTAATTATAATCCAATTTAATGTAATTTAATTCCACGCCAATATGGTTATCTTTTAATATAAAATAGTCGATAAATTAATCACTTGAACCCACCTCTCCTACTGTATATATAACAACCCACACCTCCCAATTTCGACCCACAATGACTTGTAGCTCCTAAAATATCTGAAAAAACATGTATCCACATATAAGTGCATATATTATTCCCAAAATACCATATCTAATGTCCTCAAGGGTTTTTCATGGTGGGGATATTCAAGAGGAAATTTTCTCAAAGTACATCTCTAAATTTATTTTCTTTTTTTTTTAATTTCTCCTCACGTAATTCATCCATAAATATGTTATTACTCACGAATCACGTATATAATAGCATGTAATTTTTATAATGTAATATCTCATATCCATTTCATTTCTCACCCACTCTTATTCAAAGGAACAAAATTGATGTCCATGTTATGCTGGTTAATCACCTCAGTGAATAATTTTTTAGTTCATTTTTCCTTTACCGCCTTCATGGATGGTCTTAAAACAATTATACAGGTCAAATATTTATTTTATTACTTCAATTATAACCTATTTAATATTATTTAAATGTTATATTATTTATACTTTTATGCTTTCCAAATTGTGGATATACGATAACTTCTTTTGAGGACGTGTGGACTACCACCTCCTAAAAATGGTGTGATTTATTCACACATCATGAGGAATGTGTTATAGATTGTCTTAGTAAACATATTTGATATAAATTACACATTAATTTTACTATAATAATAATATTTATACAATATATATATATATTTTTTCATTTAATTTTTTTCTTTCAATACGACTAGAAAAATGAAAATATCAATAATCTGTACATAGAATCTACCATCATAATGAATAGAGTTTCTAGTATATATTTATATATTATTATAAATAATTTTATAATAAAAATAAAAAACAATTATTTCATATTTTATATTCCAGATTTTACATAATTAGGACTACATGGATTACATACATCTTATCAAGTTCATTTTATACTCTAGAACAAAATATCGAAAAAAATGTATGATATGAACATAAATTATTTTTTAATTGTTATAAAATTGAAATAAGTTATATAAATATAATATTAAGCATTAAAAATGATCTCAATAATGTATAAATTAACTTATTTTTATTATTTTGGAAGATAAAGAACCCACATGACAAATCAGACTTGAGGCTTGTGACTTCATCTCAATCTTCTTTCGTTAAAGAATATATTGATGATATTCCCGTTTATTATTTTATTAGGTGTATATAAAGACAATATTACATTTAATATAAATATTTTATCCATAATAATTCTAATTAATGATTTTTAAATGTATTAGTTCATAGAGAGAAATATTTAAATGTTCAGTGTAGTATGCGACACCATGAACATTTAAAGATTTGATATATCAAATATTTTTTAATGATATTAATGCACATATTTATTTAAATGTATAAAAAGGATTAAAAAGACATTTTATGTATATATTTTAATGTTTTTCAAAAGGAATCTTTTTATTTGAAGTATTTTACATACTTTTGAAAAAGAAAAAAATGAATGATTTTTTAACATATGTGGTGACGACAACATCTTCGTCTCCGTAACCAATATTTTATATTTTGATTCCTCTATAAGAATTAATGTATTTTTAATGGAAAATAAATTCCTTATTCAATTTTTTGACGTTTTGGTATTGAAAATTGGTTTGAATGGGGATCGACTATGTCAATATCTTGAAATATTTTATGTGTTAAGAATATATAATGCTACATGATAATTTGATATGTGGTTACATGATAAACCAAAGAAGGGTGGTTACGTGATAAACCAAATATGAGTGGTTTGTTTATAAACCAATAATAGGTGGTTACATTAAAACCTCCAATGCATTGGGTAGGGAAGTCAACTGCAAGGCTATTCCATTTGTAAAGGTGACATGTGTAGAAGTTGACAATATGGTTATTCCAATTATATATTATTATGTTATAATTTACCTTTATCTATTTTATGTTATTATTATGGGTTTTATAGTAATATTTTGATTAGAAAAAGGGAAAAAATGAACTTATATTTAGTGAAGAGTATTAAAAACTTCCTAATGTTGTAATGTATTACATTATGATAATTTTTTCATGGTTTACATTTTTTCAGAAGGCAAAAAAAATTTCTTCTATTTGGATCCATTATATAGGATTTTATTCTCATCCCATATATTCAAATGTTTTTAAAATATTTAATGGAGAATAGAGTCATGGATGTGATCATGGAAAAGTTATGATGTTTAAACATGAAACAAAACCATAGTTCTTTTTTAAAAAATATTTCTTATGAAAAAAATGGATAGTGAGTAGAAGTGTGAAATTATAAATATTTGAGTCTTTATGTTATGATTTATGGAATAATTCTATAAATTTATAAATTTAAAATGATCCAAAATGTGAGCTAACATCAAATTACTAACTTAGCTCATGATTATGTAATTTTGAATGAAAAGGCTCTATAACCTACATATATTTATTGAATTTATTGAGACCCTCAATTTGATATTCCATCATATACCTTGTCGAAATTTTCTCATCAAGGATTGATTTCCCCCTTTGAATCCTCATATAAAAATCATGTTCTTTTTATCAATCGATAAAGTTTGATCTTCATTCACGTAAATTATTATTGGTATTTCAATAATCTATTGTGATTCCACTATTGACCCCAAGATCAATAATGGATCCTCTAACATTAACTAATTAAAATGCATGAGGAGCTCCTGGAATTTTTCTGATGAACATACTTCCAAATATACATTCTTTGAGTCAATAACATTTTTTTCCTATTCTTGTGTGTTAATAATTTTATCAGCTTCTAGATCTTCATTCATATTAGACCCCATGAGGTTAACTTTTGGGATGTCTAATACCACATTAAATCTCATTTGGGGGTGTTTACTCTTCCTCGATAACCTTATAACATGAGGAATTGGTAAATATGAATAGTCCATCTATTGTCACAACCTCCACATATTCTAAAAGAGCCCATATGAATTGACAATATAATTCTTTACTTTTATTGAATATGACTGATGGTATTATTCTAAAAGTTCCTCATATTTGGTTTTATAAGACTATGTGACAAATACAGAACCACTACTTTGACATATGAAATTGAACATGACAAGTGAATATATTCACACAATTCCTCCTCGTTAATCCCTTTATCTGATGGGGTGGAGTTGGCCTCACCCAACACCGCAAAATGATTTTGGGATCCAACTCTAATTGTGTTATAATGTTTTATGGACTCATAGGGAGATCTCAAAGAGCTAGAATTTGAGGGAGAGTTCTACAAACTATAAATTAGTACTAGATAAACACACTCATTCCCCCTTGTGGTGCCTTGAGACTACCAAAAACCATTTTTTCCTTGGACAAGACATGATGGTTTCAACCCTATGACCCACCATATCATCTGGGATACCATATAGTGGAAATTGAGTTTCAAAACCAATAACCTCTTTTGTCTCCTTAACCACCACAAAGTGTTTTGTAACTATGCATGGTTGTACTACCTCGTTATGGGTTGGAGGATATATCTCAGCACCATAGGCCCCCACAACACCCTTTGGATCAATAACCGTCTTAATCAATATATTATGCCCTGATTCATGCTTCAAGAGATCAAAGATAGCTAAATTCATCAAATAATTCATCTATCTTGCCTATTTATATGTGTTTTTGTCAAGAAAAATTCCATTAAACCCATCCCAATAATATTATCTAGTAGATAATTTTTCCTTTTCCATAATAGACCATATATCCCATTCTTAACTCTATATATACAATGAGAAATGATGTGTCTTAGAAATATGAATGAATAACAACAATAGACCCAAGAATCAAGGAAAACAGATTACTTACACATGAATTCTTCAACAACAGTGATCCACACTCATTCATCCAGTGGCCTTGAGAAATCCACTTTCACATGAATATGTGGATTAATTAGGTGACACATTGAAGAACTTCAACCATAGAAACCCAAAAATCGACCAACCATGTTTCCCAGAAATATGAATAATTGACGAATTATTTGATTAATAAAAATAATAATTATGCCATGAATATTTTTCTGGATATTATGGAATGATTACAATTTTGAGAATATTTAATTTACTATTTTCATTTTGGACTTATGACCCATATATCATCAAAACAGACAACAATAACATAGATAATTATATATTTGAAATATAATTGTAATAAGTGAAATGAATATTTTATTAAAAATGAAAAATTCTATTAAAAAATTAAACAATTAAAATTAATTATTATTATGGATGATAATTATGGTAAATAGATTGTTGTAGTCTAGGTAAGGTAATATATTTACAAGATGTTTTTGTATAAATTTACTCTTTCAACTATTTTCCCAAAAGAGAAAAGGTATATCTTTTGACATGTACAAAATGATTGGAATTTCACATAGAATATTCACATAAATATATTGAAGAATAATTTATATATTAACACCATTATTTTTAAATTAAATTAATTTATTTTTAAGTGTCATGGTTTTTAAAAAGAAAAGTTATTTCAAAATAGAATGTTAATTTTCTAAATAATTAATTTTGATGAATGAATTATGTGTTATGATTATGTAATGGTTCATAGGGACTATTAATGATAATTGGTGGTTCCATTATAAACCTATGGTTGGTGAGACTATAATATATCAACAATTCATTGAAAAAAGAGACAGGGTTTACCAATTAAGATTCTCCTAAGATAATATAGTAATATAATGACATGGTTATTAAAAATTTAACCATAACGGTAATTAAAAATGTATCTGTGAGATGTACTAAATATCAAATAATTATATGAAATTGATTACAACTATTTACTTTATTATTTATATATTCTATCAGTTTATTTTAAAATAAACTTATGATTTCATAAGGTAATTCAAAGGGAGTAAGTTTTGTGGGTGAATGTTAAAAATTAGGGAAATGTTTTAATGAAAATAGAAAATGCCTTTTCAGATATAATTTTATCTTATGACATTATTTATGGAATTTCTTGGTCATAATTTGTGATTTTATGGTTCAAAAAAGTTTTTATTGTGAGCCCAAAATTTATTTTCCAGGTAAAAAAGTTTATAATTATTTACGGACTAACGATTCATTTTTAAGTGTTAAACATTAGAGGCATACATGGTTATTCATTTATCATTTTTCTACCTATAACTATATAAATAAAGACTATGTACATAGTGATGATTATCTTTTCCTTCATTGTGAAATATTGAGGATCAACACATCTATAAGTCTCATGCATCAATTGTGAGAAAAAACAATTTTCTCAACAAAATATATATCTACAGATTTATTGAGGTACCAACTACTTGAAATCAGTCATGGTGGTGAAAGTGTATAAACATATAAGAAAAATAAATTGATATATGGTTCCCTATAAGATAACATTATGGACTTCTAAAATATATATTATAAAGGTATATACAATATGTACATGGTTGGTGAAGACCTTAGTAAAAGGTCTTAATAGTGAAAATCACAATTTAAATTGTGAGAGAGTTGGTGGTGTGGAATAGGATATATTTGTGTTGTGTAACACTATATTTAACTTTGTTTTTTCATTATTTATTTTAAATTTCCACTCATATTTGTGTGATATTTAATGATATGCTTCATATTAAGATTATGATTTGAATTTTATGAAAGGTTTTAATGAAACAAAATTCATCACCTATTATTTATTCATTATTATTAAATGGAATTAACATGTGGTATTATAGGAAGAAACATATTTCCATATTGTTCTTGTTGATGAATCTTGAATGTTATGCAATTTCCAATTTGATAAAAGCATTTAATATCAGGGCAAGGGAACATTTAATACAATTCTCTTTTTTGAAATCCTTGAAAATAGTTCTATTTATATTCAATACTATCAATTAATTTTAGATTATGTTATATTTTTCTAAATACATTTTTTATTTTAATTGATATTTTCATGCCCCACATAATTTTGGACTCTTGTGCAATATAAATATTTTTTATCTCTAATATCTGGAGGTAAATATTTAGATGAAGAAGAATAAATAATTTGATAATCTATATGATGATATATCATTAAAACACGGTCCAGACATTAGTAGTGATATCAATGAATGATATAAATATAAAATGAACATTTATATGATAAATCCATTAATATGTGTTTATATAAAGGATATAAAGTCTTATATAAATTTTTATGGTATATCTAAGTAAATGGGATAGTGATAAAAAATGAATATAATCTCAATTCTAAAGAAATGAATGATATTTTTTGTGTTATAAGGACTAATGTGTTTAATAAAGTTTATCTATATGAATATACATATTAAATTTGTAAGAATATGTCGATTTCTTACGATGATACCACAAATATCATAAAATAGAGAAACAATAACACAATATTAACATTTGATACTTTCAGAATTCATGAAGATGAAAACATCAATAAGAAGAATGGGACATTGAAAAAGAATCAATAATGTTTCTACTTTTGTAGATCCAAATAAATTAGATAAAGTGTTAAAATGTACTTATAGTATTAACCGATAGGTGTAATGAAAAATTTGATTCTATAACTCAATCCCCATTAGTTAGAGAAATAACAATGAAAGAATTTATCAGATCCATGATGATGTATGAAACTGAGATGGATTCTAAAGTTTAAAATCATATCAAATATTAATAAGAAGCTTTAAAAAATAATATATATGTATCATATAAGTAAATTTATTCAGATTCAGATATTGACTAATTGAATCTTGTCAAATGTATTGAAAAAATATACAATATAACGGTGAAATGTATTTAAGAGCATAGATGTTGTTAATTAAATGAAATTGATAATATATTTTTAACTATAATTTACATAAAACTTAATGGAAATTTTATTTTAAAAGAAAATGAAATAAAATTATTAATGCTACATGGATAGATTCCTCTAGTTCAAATTATGAAATTTCTACAAGCTTTATGGCTTAACATACAAAATGATTAGTATGTCTTATGGATTATAATGATAACATACACTAATATTACACTAAAAAATAGTTATTTTGAAAAAAAATTATTATGATGAGTAAAATATGTATGTAATTATTATTTATTATAAACATAAATCTATAAAAAAGGATAATTTAATTATCATAAAATATTATGATAATATTTCAATTGATAATTATAGTTTCTCAAATCAAATCAAAAATTTAAATTTAATTCTTATAATTTTCTTTCGTGATATGTGTGAAACTAAAATTAAGGAGTCACTGGATGGATTTTAGAGATTAAATAATTTCTCCATAATTCATACCATAGTAGATAATTCATTATATCAATTTTTTAATTAGAATAAAATCAAAAATGGAAAATTTAGTATATGTAGTAATAGTGAATGGCCAAAATTATATAGGAATTATTTTTTTCCTTGTTTGAATAGAAACGTAATTTAAACTACTAAATATTTATAATTTTTCATTAATGGAAACTATGAAAATATTTTTTGCTTTATATAACCTCAATTGTTTTGTTAAATAGTTTTCTTATGACAATGTATTATTTCCCTTGAATAGTAGAGTCTCAAAAAAATAATGAAATTTGGTTACACAAAATGTTAGTATAAAATTATTATAGAACCAAATTAATATGTGTATCCAATAGATTATTTAATTTATATTTTGTAGGAATACAGTACTGAACTACATAATTATATCAATATGTGTCCATATGAGTTTTATAAGGAAATACTAATCGTAATTGAGGAATGATAAACTCTGAAGTAGTTTGTTATAAGAAAAATTAGATATGGAACAAATAATGAGGGAAGTATTTTATTGGAATTTTTTACACACACAAACAAATATATATATATATATATGTTGAAAAAACTATTTTATATGTGGGAGATAGATATTTTTAGGATTACATTTTAAATCCTTCATCATTATTGGAATGAAACTATTAAATCATTGTTTGTATAATCACATAATTGAAATGATAAAAATTAAAAACTCAATAAACCTTATTTTATTATATTTCTCTTGAAAACCCAAACATTACAAAATACAATAATAATTTATTTATAGAAAAATGTTTATGAAAAGTAATATTATTTATTTAATCTATTAAAAATATTGTTTTTTTAATTTTTTTATAATGTTCTTCCATTTTTATGTTACTTCTATTATAGAATAGTTTACTAACACAAACATTGTTTTGAAATTTTAAACCATTTAATTATTATTATTTATTTTTTATATAAATTTTGATGTTTTGTCTAGAAATTGGTAGAAAAAACATATCACCTTAAAAACCTAGAGTCTTCTTCTCAAAATAAATTAATTTATTTATTCTTCTTCAATGAAATGTATTATTTAAAATTTTATGAAATCAGTCCGATTAAGATGAAGTGACCAAGAACATCATGTTCAGAATAAATTATTTCACAATATAAAAATAAATATAATCCTTCTTTTGATTTTATTATAGAATATTCAGTTTCTAATGTGAATGATTAATTTGGAATATCTTCTGAAAAAAGATGATGAACAACATGGTAATGGTGAAATATATGTGTCTCTTTCTCAATTGATAAATGGTGAAATGATCCATAAAGAACATATTTTTAATGTTTATATAATGAATAGAGAAATCATGAACATTTATGGTTATCTAAATGTTCCTAGAAAGTCATTTTAATAGCTACAAAAACTATCAAATGAAAAAAAAAGTTTTTAATACACTACAAAGAGAGTGTCTTACGGTGAAAGAGTTTTTTGATTAACAAAAACATTGAATCATTAAAAATAGATATAATAAGACATATTATGATAGTAAGTGGGGAAACTATATCTAAGAATGATAATGATGAAATAAGGTAGTTTAGGGCCAAACAGTTTTAATCATTTTCATTGTATGAAAGAACTATATATGTTTAAAATTGAATAAAGTAGCTTTGACAAAAATTAATAGATTTATGTAAAAATGTGTGAGTTTTGTAAAGTTTGTATGATCCATATAATCCATTATAACACCCCATGTTTTATTTATACCTATAGATTATTTAAATTAAATATATTATATTATATTTTTTTTGAATAATATGATTAGTAACAATCTTTGTTATAAATTTTTTATGCAATTTCATTTTATGTTTTATATTCTGAATATTTTCTATAAATAGATTTCATACTTGTAACGAAACAATTATTATTTTTACTATCTCAGAGATAAGAAATTTGTTAAATTAGTCTATTATAATTAGTAATAAATAATTCTATTAGTAGATTACATTATTTTTCTCCCTTATTACATATGAAATTTATTTTCTTTCCTTGAAAATAATTTATTCCATCAACAACCATTATAATTATAACATGAATTATGGATATATAGTTTAAAAAACTTATTATCATGGAATAAATTTCATGATTTAATTCATTAATTTTAATCCCTTATTACTAATTGAATAATATTTTACATGTTTTCATGGATCCTTTATTATATCTTTATCATTTTGGAGAATAAGTATGAATTTAGTTGTTTTTGTAATTTTTAAATGTATTCAGAAAATATTTTTCATCTAATATTAAAAAAATAATATTTTGTTATGTCATAAAAGTGGAGAAAAATTTATGAGAAATTTAATTGTTAAATTTTTATGATATTTATTTGTGAAAATTGGGAAATGTGATGATAATTTAACTATTTATTTTAGAAAATTACAAAAATAAATATTAATTTTAAAATATATTTTCTTTGATGTTGTGAGAATAAAAAATGGGGTATTTCTAGGAATATATGCATATAATAATTTCTCTAACTTTTTTTGATCATTATTGTCACAAACACCCATATTTATGTTTCAAAAAATATTCTATTTACATGATTTTTAGGAAGGTGATATTCGTTAGAATATATATATTTTATTATTGAAGAATTTAAAAGTCATTACTATATTGTGAAATAATTTTTAATTATTATTTTGGTGTTTTATAATATTATAGAATCTCTATTAATATGATACATTTCTAAGTGCAACGTATTGGTTTGGAATCCAACGATCCTAGTAAAACACATATTTCAGGTAATATATAATTTTTGTAATGTATGGATCAATAATCCAATGTTTTAAGAAGAAAATTTTCATTTTAGGAATAAATTTATGGTTGATCAAACATAATTATATATACAACCAAATATTTTCAACACTATTTATTGAATTTTTTATTACATGAAGGAACCCAATATTTGACTATTCAACTATGGAGGTTTAAATTAAAGATAATATACATGTTTTTTATAATGGGTTTTCCATGATTAAATATCACATTAAAGCTATTTAAAAATCATTCAATGACTCATACTCAACGATTAAATTTTTTTCCTTTTTACATTGTAAGTTAAAACTCTATTTGAATGTTTTAAATGATTTGAACTCAAATATTTATGATTTATTATATGTTATTTGTATTGATGGTTTGACTTGATGTTTTTGGGCTATCCTTAAAAATTATCAGATATTTATTACATGAATATAATATAATATATGGATAAAAACGAAAAAATAGCGTTATAGTAAAATAAAAGTATGTCTTTACCATTAAAGGAACACATTGTATACAGATTTTTTTAACCATTCTGATCATATTTTTGTTGTTAGAGCTAAAAATATATAATACTTTTATATATTATTCTCTATGTTGGATAAATCATTTTTCATAGTTAACATTTTTAGAACTACATGTTTATTCATATATCTGGGGTTTTTTCTATCTCTATTTGATGAAATAAATGAAAATATTGAATATTATTTTTATAGTGTTATATATTATTGATGATCAACACAACTATCTATTCCATGCTATATAACTATGTGTGAAAACTTTTTTATCAAGAAAAACAATATCTATTGATTTATTAGACTATCGGATTTTCTAACTCACTCATTCTTGTGAAGGAGTATGGGCTTCATGAAAAAATATTTGGATTTATGGATCCATATAAAAGAACCAATAGGCCTTATAAAATACTTTTTATATAGTTATCTACATCCTTTACTGAGTTTTGGAGGTCTCTGGTAAAAGGAAATACATGAAAAAATCACCAAGCTTATGGAGAGAGACTTATTGGAGTGGGATTGTGGATCATTGTTCCTCAATCCACTATATATCAATGTGACCATTTCAATATTTATTTCTAATACACATCCATCATCAAGAGAGATGGAATTATATATTTCATATAAAGAAGAGTATTTATAAAATTATTAATTGTTTTAAAGAAACATAATTCATCCCTATCTCATTTCATCATCATAGTCAAACTAAACTCAAATGTCAATTTAACATAATAGGAAAAGATAAATGTTGTGATGATTTTTCCTAGAATTAAATTATTTTTTTAAAAGTATCATATTTAATGAAATGAATATTGATTTTAAATTTCTATATCGTATCATATGATTTGTTATGTATGAGATATGAACCAATACTCTAAATCTCCAAAATGAAATAATCCTCGGGATTATATAAATGTGAATTCTTGTTCATAGAAAAAAAGAAAATGTCACGATTAAATATAGGTCATTATAGTTGGTATTAAAGGATGGTTTATATAAATTTATTTTCTTTGGATAATATTAAATTAATACCCTTAAAATATTTTACATTATATTTATATTGAAATGATACAGAATTTGAATATTAATATTATGCTTCATCGAAACTATTTATTTTAATAATGGATTTCCATAGATAATATAGAGAAGCTAATGGTGGAAGGTACTAGTAGGATGGTATTCTAAAAAATTAGTAACCCAGAATGGTTGGAATTTTATGTGAGAATTTTTTTTGTTATAATGGGTTAGTTGTCATATGCTATAAATGGAGGTGTACTCCATAAAGAAGATATTCTAGATTTAACATAGATGACTTTATTATAGTGGAAGATTTTATGAGGAAATATCCTCCTACATTTATTAGACATTAATACCACATGGTAGACGATGGGTGGATTAAATCCCTAAAAAATATATTCAATTTTGTGGAATATTCATATAATAATTTTTTTGTCATTCAATTTATCATTTTTAATTTGATTCCAACCATTGATGTTCAGTTCTCTAGAATATTAGCTACAAAGAAGAGATTGATTCTTTAGAATGGGATTATATAAATACACTTTTTCTTTATAAATATTTTCCTAATTAAATTTTACATATGATGGAAAAAAATTCTCGGAATTGAGCCTAGAGGTGGATTGAGTAACTACTTGCATATAAAAACTCACCTTTTTGGGAAGTTACATACCACATATTATCCATGATATCAATAGTATTTTTAATCACTTATTCTCTAAATTTAAGAAATAAATATCATAGGGAACAAGATTATAATGAATATAAAAGGTATGATTAATGTGATCGACGTATAAATAATGTGGATATTTAGTTTTTTGATTATCTTGTGTTAAATGAAACTAAGAAAAGAAGTCATCAATATAGAATGAAAATAGGAAAACTATGTAAATAATGTTCAACAGAAAGAAATTTATGTTTTTAGTTTGTTGGAATTGTGTTAAAAAGACATTGGGAATACGATTTATGTATGGTAAGTCTTTTATATGTGGTATAACCAGTAATGTGGCTTTTAATTATTATGAAAAAGATTATGGTGGTGGTTAGACCAATTCTGATGAAAAGGAAGAAAAATATTTTAAATTAAAATAGATGGGTCCTTATGAAGATGAGTGATTGAGGAGAAAACTAAATGATGGGAATAAACCTGACTATAAGTTAAAAGGTGTGGTGAAATACTTCGTAACTAATTCATTAGATTTTATACCATATTTAAAGGTTGTATCAGTTACATTACATGTTTATTTAGATTTTAAAAATGTATTATTTCATTCAATGTCTACACATTCTATCATATTAGAGAAATCTTTTGTGAAATTAGAAATTCAACCTCAGGAAACGAATCAAGAACATAAGGTAAAATAAAAGGGTAATTTTTAGGGGAAAAATTATATTAATACTCTAGTGATAGTATATGGAAATAAATTACAAGAAAAACATATTGTATTCTATATTGGATAGTTTCATGATATTCTGGGTGAGGATCATCTTTACATTTACCATTCAATGATAGATTTAGAGATAATTAAGTAGTTTTTGAGAAACAGTCTCAATTTTTATAGAATAATGTTCCAATACAAATGATAACATATCATAAATATATGAAACCATTAATATATAAAACATAATGTTATCTTGAACATATTATGTAAAAGATGACATGTTTTAAGTTAAATGATGTGCTAGTGGTATATGAGTACCTGGTTGTTTTTCCTGATGATTTCTTGGTATTACAACTTATCTGGATGTTGAAATTAATAGTCTATTAATTATAGATTCTAATCCAATTTAAAACCCCATTAATTTTTTTAATTAGAACATTTGACACTAAATAATATATAGCATGATTTTTTTGGATATACTTTTCATTCATCATAGAACTTCTCACCATGGTGCTTCTCTATTATTTAATAAAATTAATATTGTTTCCATGATAATTTTAATTGATTATTGAAATTGAAATAACATCATTATCAATAACAAGTATCAGTTTCCTCATTTTTATTACTTGTTTGATCATCTCCATGGAGTTCATTATTCTTAAAAGGTTGAAATTAGATCTTGATAGCAAAAATTTTTGGTGAATGAGGTGATATTCTAAAAATATTGATTCATACGAGAGATGAGTCTTATTAGATTATAGTTTTAGACATTGATTAGAAAAATTCCCCTTCTATTTTAATGGAACTTATTAATAGATTCTTCTAAGAATAATCAGACATGTTTGTTGTTGTATTTATTTTTAATAGTTTGTTTTATCCAAAATGACATGAGGATCCAAAAAAGCATATCAGGATCGATCTGAAACCCCTAAAAAATAAAATTTATGGAAAATTTAGAAAATGAGATTATTGGTCATAAACATATTTTATTCCCTGGGAAAATTGAAAATGAGAATTGAATAACAGTTAATCCCATTAATAAAATATGATTATGAATGTAAATGTAATATAATTGTTACAAATATTTTAAATTTTCTTGGATTATTAGACTATTATTGATAGGTTTTGAAATATTTTCAAAGTTATGTATCCCACTAACTATGTTAAGACATAATGGAGTTAATTTTTTTTGTAAAAAGGAATGCCATGATTGTTTTTATATATTAAAAAATGGGACTGTTGAGTGCTCTAGTTTTGCCTCTAATCTCAAGAAATCGTGATTTTTTCATTTATAGTGATTATTCAATGAATGTATTTTGTTGTGTTCAGACAAAAAATGATTAGGTATTCTATTATGTATCACAGAATTTAAAAGCACGTGAGTTAAATTATCTTATAACTGATTTTCAATTAGTTACAATGGTTTTTCCATTACAAATTTGAAGTCATAATTTATATTTATCCATGTGAGAAATATATACTAATAATAATGGTTTCATGAATATATTTACTCCTAAGGAGTTGATCAATAGAATATGAAGATATTCGGAACTGATAAAGGATTATGATTGCATAATCCATTATCATCGTAGAATTGCTAGATAGGGAAAATAGTTGCTGATGCATTGAGCTGAAGAAATAATTTTACATTATCCATTTTATATTTTTAACATGACCATTTGGTTAATTATTTGATATATTTTTTAATATAAGTTATGGATGAATAATAGTTTTCTATTTTTTTGGTTTCATTACAATCACCTCTTTTAGGTAGAAATAAACAAGTTCTAAAAATCGATCATGACTTATAGAAAAAAGTATAATTTTTTATGATGGGTATGTTATCTTAATTAAATTTTTATAAGTAATGTGTTTTTATATCTTTAATGTAGCGATGTTTTCCTTGAGATTACAATTTGAATATGTAGTTTTTAAATGAATACAACAGTTCCCCACTCACCATTCATCATTTTTGAACTAATATGTACAAATACATTCAGTAATATTACTAATGGGATGTAATATAATGAGATAATACTAACTTTACCATAAAATTTATTACATTTTAGAAACATAAATAAGAAGAAAATCTATTTAATGGTATGATTCAACATTTTCCAATTCTAGAGTGTAAATGAGAAAATATATCCTTGGATTTTCTAGTGGTATTAAAAAATATTTATTGCTATAAAATAGAGATTTGGATTTTTATGGATCAACTAACAAAATATTCAAATTAACTTCATATCAACTAGATAATGTATATTGATAAACATTGCCTTCTTTATTTTAATTATATTATTAGACTACCTGGAGTCCTTGTCTCCATTTTAACTGATCGTGATACCAGATTCACCTCCACTATATGGAATGGGATATCAATGTATTTGTGGAATAAAATAAAAAAATTTAATTCTTTTTGTCAACATTACTATTGAAATAATGATTGAACCATTGATGAATTGGGTAAAATACATAATGTTTTTAATGGATTTCTAGGGATGTTCGGATCAACTAATTTCATTTGGTTATTTTTTTATTACTAAAAAATTTCATTCCAGTGTAATGATTACTAATTTTGAGGAAATATATTGAAATAAGTGTCAGAAACCTTCTTTTTTTAATGGTATATGAGATATGATGCTTATGGAACTGTAGTCAAAAGAGTAAATTAAAGACAAGATGAAGATGATCTAATTAAATATGGGGAAATACCAGAGAAGGAAAAAATGTTATTAGATAAGAGGATTAAAGAACATTCATTCGAGGTATGTGATCATGTTTTTACAAACATATTTCTATGGTCAATTATTATGCATGTTGGTAAGAACAAAAATTGATTTCCACATTCCATAAGACTATATGATATTCTGGAGTATGATGGATTAGTATCTTATGGATATCCATTTTCTTCTAATGTTTTTGAGGTACAAAATGATTTTCATGTTTTTTTCATTAAGTATGTATGTTCCCGGTTCATCCCATGTTTGGAACCCTATAATAGTTCAGTTGTAAGAGAACCACTCTCATGAGGAAAATCTTCTTCATATGGTTGACTGTAGAGTAAAATTATTATAAAACAAGTAAATATTACAAGTTTAGGTTTTTTTGCGGAACCATATATATGAGAAAGTAACAAAATAATTGGAAAATTTTTATCTTGTAAAATGTTTCCCCACATGTTTAATAAGTTAAAAAAATTTAATGGAATAAATTTTAAAAAGGAGGAAGAATGTAACATCAAAGGTAATTAGAGAACAAAATAGTTTAATAATTATTTGTATACTTGAATTATGTAGTCATATTAATATAAAATTTTATTTCAAATTTTATTTTTTAATTTAAAAAAATTTATATTTAAAAAATAAATATAATTCTTATATTCATTAATAGAAAATATTCTAAGGATTAAATTTTATGATTTTAGGAAACTAATGATTCTGTAGTCAGTAGTGAAAAATACTGGTCATTTTGATGAACTATAGTTTAATGAAATTTGAAAATTATATTTTTTATTATTTTTAAATATCATTTAAGTCTATATTGTTTTAAATAATACAATTAATAATTTTAAAATGGATTTTATACTTTAATTTAACATGAAAAAATTTTATAGTTAAAAATAATTTTAATAAAAAAACCACTTTTCATTGTGCATTAATAGTATAAATATGAATTAAATTCTTCAAATTTAGTTTTTTGAAATTTTAATATTGTATTAAATATTTGGAATCGTGATATAAAAATTTAGAGAATAGGTTACCTTTATTTTTTGAGAACATAAATTGAAACCTTGGAATATTTTGATACCATGATAATGGGTAAATACTATAATTAAGGGTAAAAATAATATTCTATGGACAATATAATGACCCTTAAACATTACGAACTTCAATTATAATATTAATTTTCATTCATAATAATTCATGGTAATAATATATAAAATTCTCTTTATTTTTTATGTAACTATGCCATTTATAATATTTTATTTAAAGAAAAGATAATAATTTCACATTCATTATTTAATAAGTATATTATTATTATTTTGGGTTACCAAGATGATATGCTAAAATATTAATAGTCTTATAAAATAAAATATAATTATATTCAACATATTAAGTTAATTTTAATTTGTCAACATGAAAAATTTACCGTAATGGATTGCACAAAACTGTTGTTGTAATTATATATTTAATTGAAGTGTTAAATAATTAATATTAAAAATAATAAATATGTGATATTGAGAAATTAATGCAATCCAAGAATATTATATATTAATTTATATGACAACGATTTATTGAATTTTTTATCAAATTTATCTTATTGTATTGATAATTTTAAATGAAAATGTAATGGATATTGCTGTAATGGACATAAATTATATTTTCTAACAAAATCTTTTTTTATTAATTGATATAAAATTCATAAAAATATAAAATTCGGAAAAATTATGTGCATAAGGTTGAAAATATCAACCACTGTATAATTTTTTTATTTTAACATAACAATATTGACCCTTAAAGAGTACAAATAAATATTTTCATGGTAAGCGTTAAATGGGTTAAATAAAAGGTAAAAAAAAATGAAAAGGGTATGAATATGAACTAAAATTATCAATAAAATATTATATGTAAAGACCTGGACCTGAACAGCCACCCAAAAAGTGTAAACAGGTTGCGTTCTACTACCATAGGTGCAACTCCCCGAACGCCAAAGGCTTCTGACTAGCAGCGAGGGTCTTATAGGTATAGTGGGGAGGATATACCCTCTCGGGGGATAATAATAATGGTACTAGTCTAATTATAACAATAAAGATGTAGCGGAATAAATGAATATGTAGACTAGAACCAGACCCACAAAGAGAATGCACATTCAATATCAATAAATAGCTGAAGTAATAAATATAAACAAAAGAAGTGGAAATAAACACTTCATCATACTAATCACTTGTAACTACTACTGAACAAAAGATCATGCATCCAAAGCAGGTCATACGTATCTAAATATAAAAAAGGCACAAATGGATAACCAACTATAACTACAAAACTGGTAAGCATGTTGATACAAGAAAAAAGAAAAACATGGTAACTCCAGCTAGGCAGAACCTCAAGGTCCATACCATCTCCATGCAATATCTAATACTGCTTAGCTCCTAAAGTTGGACTCTTTCCTGCATGCAAATCCATAAAGTCTGCACGCGTCCCAAAGGGCCCGTGAAGGGTGTGAGATGAATCTTAGTAGGATACCACCGAACATTGCATACCTAATATGAGTGTTTAACCAGTCATGAATTTATAAGGAAAGTAGTAACAGAATGATGCACAAATAAACACTAACTCCACTGGTGCTTAGTAGCCACAACAGAGTGTCACCTTCTTTGGCCAATACCGGAATCATTGTCATTTAACCCGGCACCATATTCCCCTATCTCTGCGTGTCTTAAGTAACGACGTCCTGACGACACGCCCTAGAAACTGTATACCGGAGGAACATCGATACCTATCCTCTGTAAGTAAACAGAGGGACAATGATGTCTACCCTCAAATAACGTAGCCAGTGGGATAATGATTCCTGCCCTCAAAGTAAAGTATCCGGAGGGACAATAATGTTTTCCCTCAAATAACAGTGAGCCCATGCCCCCAACCCAAAATCCTCAATGCTATCCTCCGAAGGCTCCTCACCTCCCACGTGGCTTCCTATGAAAAACATCCCCCAAAAAAGTACCTAAACTGCAACTAATGGGGGACTTTACCCACATGAGTGGTCCAAAACACCTCATCAAGGAGTCTCTCTGTGTGAACACTACTCAATGTTTCTGGGTGAGCGGTAATCACCAAAATAGTACTCAAGCCACAAAACCTCTGACACCTCGTGTCCCTACGACCATGCCGCTCAAGTCTGATGGCCCTTCCATCCCAGAAACTTGGGCAATGCCCAACCTCACAGTCATCCTACCTAAAACTGACGCCCATGAGCCCAATCCCGTGGTCAGAACCACCCAACGTAACCCAGGCCAAGCCTAACATGTGATCAGCATCACTCAAGAATATCTGGGCCATTCCCAATACAACCCAAAATGTTTTAGCATATGAAAATCATCAATTACATATATACACATTTAAACAGAACACAATAACAGGAAAAACAATCTAAATAGTTGAATTTCTCTAAGAAAGTGTTGTCCCATACCAGTACATAGGTCTTTAAGTCCTCTAACAATTTATATCAAGGTTTAATAACTAAACTCAATAGTTTAAAATATATAATTCAATTATAAAAATCTTAGCATTCCCCTGCCAAAATGCCACGATGAGAAACTTCCACCTGCCAGGCCCCACTAAAAAAATAGGTAACAACGAATACCCATATGTATCCCATAGGTCCATAAACAATGTAATATGAAATATCAGATAAAAATGGGTCCTGCTCTATATACTCGAAAATTCATAGAAGGCCATGCCGCCCAAAAGACCACGAAAACACAAAAAGAGGTATGAACCACATACCTGAGACTCATACGATGCTACTCCTCTGATAATAGCCTGTAATCGGGTCTAAAATGCAGTATATCTACAAAATACTCAAAACCACTCAAACCCTAATATCTCGTTCTAGAACAAAAATCAAACAAAATGACACAAGGGGAATCAAGGCCATACCGAGGGGGTTCTAATGGAGAAATCGGTGACCAAAACAGAGTTCAGATGAAGAAATGGGAGAGCATTGAATTCCTGACTGGCTCTCCCCACTCAGCTCGACGGATGTATTGTGGTTCTGCCTCAATACGAGGCTACTACCTGTTTTAGTGAAAAAATGAGACTACACAGAGTGTACTTTAAGTACATGGTGTGTATCATTTTGTTGTTCATATGATGGTTGAAATTCCCCTGACGTACTTTCCAGAACCTTCTGACATGAGTACACATCGTGTACCTAGAGGTACACGACGTGTACTTAGTTTTCCTTCTCTTCCTCGTCGAATTACCGAAACATCATGTATATCCCTCACACATAGCTAGTCTACATGGTGTGTCCAAGGTGGAAATTGTGTGCACTTGGTTAAAGGATTCTACCCATCCAACCGGACTACATGCCATGTCTGGACACCACACGGTTAAGGGTACATGGAGTTTCAATAACTACACTCCTTGTAGTAAGAAATTTCTACACGGGCATCACACGACATGTAATCAGAGAGCACACGACTGACACCCGCCTAAACTATACACGACGTGTAGTATGGATATTTACAGAAACTGCCTAGTTTTTCATGTTTTCTCAGGTTCATGTCAAAAATTCAAACAATGTCGGGATTTTGACCAATTCTAAAAACCAGGGTTCTTACTATTGACCCACCTTAATATAGCTCATCCCTAAGCTATCAAATGAAACCCGGATATGGAACCGAACGTACCACCCCGATCAAAGTAACCCAGTCTTCCCCAATCTCAAAGGTCCTGGCTAAATTTCTCAAGGGGCTCCCCAACATAGGAATCTCCTAAATAAGTGTCAACATGGTAAAACTCAAAACAAACAAAGTCTCACTAACCTATTTTCCGAACACATAGTCCTTCCATGAAACATCATCACCCCTACGCCTCATTGGTGCTCTTGGGTCGTTCCTGACACCCAACATATCTTGCACCACATCGGTGTCCGCCTCCATGAGGTCTTACATCCCATGGTTGCTCAAACACGAACCTGGTGCCTAGCACCTCAAGTAACCTGCACCCTCGATGCCCCGATGCACAAGTCACCTCATATAACCTTAATCCTTCATACCCTGATGCCCACGACACCTCAAGTGACTCTCATCCTCGATTCCCTTAATGCTACACATCTCATACATATATATTTAAATAAATAATGCACCCAATATGGTGCCAATCCCACTGACTAGCATCTATTCAGTTCACATAGATCATGTGCATCATGTGCACTCAAAAAAGACACGCCTCTACAGGTCCTTCCAAAAATGAAAACATGGAAATCATATCCACTCCTGTGGTGTACCTCTAATCGTTGTCAGATCCCCAGCTTGATCAGCCTCTGGTAGCTCCACG
This sequence comes from Viscum album, assembly GCA_963277665.1. Lineage (NCBI taxonomy): Eukaryota > Viridiplantae > Streptophyta > Magnoliopsida > Santalales > Viscaceae > Viscum > Viscum album. Next base: position 1,798,449,684 of record OY728120.1, read on the forward strand.
ACATACACTTGGCCTGAAGTATGGCTGTCTGATGCCTGAACTCCCTACGGTGCTGCTCTGGCCCCTGGAAACTAACTCCTTAGTTGGATCCCACTATCTCTGTCACGTCCTCCACGTGCAACTGAACCTGAGATGCCCTATCCTGATACCGAACCTGAACCAACTCCAGATTCCACCATCTGTCCTGGTCCCTGCCTACCGGCTGTCTAAGAAGGCTGCCTGCAGAACCTCTCCAGATACCTGGCCTATCCACATGCCCACAACTCTTTTGGGGGTCTATCTCACTGAGTCCAAACATGACATTGCTGTCCACATTGAATGAAAACCACTGAAGAACATCTATGTGTTGGTCTAGCTGAGTCCTTGGACTGACTGCCCTGCTGGTACTCATCCCGTCCTCGCTTCCTGCTATTCGAACCCTTACTTGATGCTGTCGTCCGACCAATCAGCGATATATCCCTCTGGTTGCCATCTTCTATGAGTGTCTGATTCATCACCTCTAAAAAATAACCTAGTCTGATGATATTCACCTGGACCCAAATGGAGTGTCGTAAGCAATCCTCGAAGCACCTCACCCTAGCCATGTCATCGCTTACCATACCAGGTGCAAAGAGAGACAGATCTATGAAAGTAGCTACATAGTCCATGACAAAAATGTCTCCCTACTAAAGACCTAAGAACTCCAATGCTCTCTCTTCCCTCAGTTTCCCTGGAAAAAAGTTCTCAAAGAACCTATCCTCGAAGTCCTTCCATGCCATTCCCTCATGCCTGCGAGCTTGAACCTGCACATACCACCAATGCTTTTTCGGTCCTCGCAGCATGTTTGACGCCAGTTTCACCCTCCACCCTGGAGGCATCTCGAGCTACTCGAAGATCATCTGCATACTCTCTATATAGTTCTCAGCCGCCTGTGGACCATCCTCACCCTAAAAAAGTTGCAGGTGTTTCGACTAGAACTCCCGTATCAGATATTACATAGATGGCTCCGTAACTTGTGTGCCTCTATTGATCCCCTTCAAGACAAGCACCAGGATAGCTTGGAGCTACTCATCGAGCCATGGTAAAAAAGCTACCAAACCCAGCTACTTCCCTTCTTGCACTGAATCATGGACCTGATCCTGCCTCTGAGCATGTACCTGTGGCTCCTGTTCTACCTGCACCGGATCCTGAACCTGATCCTGCACCTGCGGCACGATATCATCTCCCGCCTGCCACTCCATCTATGTTGTCTAAAAGGAACCCATTGAGTACCATAAATGGTCAAACAACCCATATATATATATAAATACATATTCAACGCATATAAGAAAAGAAGTAAAAGGTAGTGCATAACTACTATCCTTACTCTCCCCCACTAGAACCATGCCCCATGGCATCCTGGCCTCATGGCCTCCTTACTCGCCCCTAACAGAGCCAAGTATCAAATGTACCTTGGGCCTTTCCCATCCTGACAATAAATGATTCCTCAAACCAATGACTGAGTCACCCAATCCGGGTGATCAAAATCACCTCAACCAATAGTACCTTCCTTCTCGTACAAGAGCCAGACCCAAATACCATATCACATGCAATTATACCAATATATATAAATCATGGCATAGACATTGCAATTAGCTAGAAATTCTATCTGGAATTTCTCCTATTCACATTTCAGAGCATACAAAGAATGGAAATTAATATTATTCACATGGCATTATCACTTCAAAATGCATATGTGCAGTTTTGAAATTTAAATACCCTAAAATTTTCCTATCAAAAGCCAAGAAATCAAGCCCTACAAAACTGGGCCATGGTCCAATTCTCCATTATTGCACCGAGTCAAGGGCTACATATCACAATCAATAACATCACACAGCAAAGTGAGCCACTGAGGAGGAAATCATATCAACTATAATCTAAGAAAAAACAAATAGCAATTCCCACCCATGACAACTTGGTACATCACTCATACCTGGGGCTGCATGCACCGAAGAACAAGCTAGAAACCCAGTTCCAATCACAAACTATCTCTCGTCTACCATATCCCAAATAGTAAAACCGGTAAAAATAAAAGGGAAGCCTCAATCTCATTTATAGCTTGAAAAACCCTGCTACTAAATCCTTCTCAAGAACTCCTCTGATATCACTTTGTAACGACCTGGACCTAAACAACCACCCGAATAGTGCTAAACGAGTTGGGTGTTACTAACTTAGGCGCACCTCCCCGAACACCAAAGGCTGCCAAATAGCAGCGAAAATCTTATAGGTATAGTGGGGAGGCTATACCCTCTTAGACGATAATAATAATTGTACTGGTCCATGCATAACAATAAAAATGTAGTAGAATAAATGACTCAGCCTACTCGAACCAAACCTTCATATCAGAAGCACATTCAATATCAATAAACAGCGGAAGTAAAAAATATAAACAATAGTAGTGGAAATAAACACTACAACATGCTGATCACTTGTATCTACTACTGAACAAAAAATCATGCATCCAATGATGGTCATACATATCTAAATATAAAAAAGATTCCAATGGATTCACAACTGTAAATAAATAATAATTAAGCATGCTGATACAAGAATAAAGAAAAACATGGTAAATTCAGCTATGCAGAACCTCAAGGTCCAAACCATCTCCATGCAATAGCTAATACAACCTAGCTCTTGAAGCCAGCCTCCTTCCTGCACGAAAATCCATAAAGTCTGCACGCATCCTGAAGGGCCTGTGCAAAGTGTGAGATGAATCTCTGTAGGATACCACCCAATGATGTTTACCTAATATGAGTGTTTAAGAAGTCATGAATTTATAAGGAAAGAAGTAATATAAGGACGCACAAATAAACACAAACTCCACTGGTGCTCAGCATCCACCAAGGAGTGTCACCTTCTTCGGCCAACACTAGAATCTCTATCATGTAACCTGACACAATGTGTCCCCGGACACCACGTGTATCAAGTACCGACGTCCCGAAGACTTGCCTGAGAAATAGTAACCCGAAGGAACATTGATACATGTCCTCGGTATGTTACCAGATGGACAATGATGTCTGCACTCAAATAACTTATCCATGGGGATAGTTATGCCTGCCCTCAAAGTAAAGTATTTGGAGGGACAACGATGTCTATCCTCAAATAACATCGAGCCTTTTCTTCCAACCCGATAGCCTCATTGATATCCCCTGAAGTCTCCTCACCTCCCATGTGGCTTCCTATGACAAGTACCCCCAAACTAAAAGTACCTAAACTGCAACTAACAATGCCCTCTACCCACATGAGTGGTCAAAACCACCTCATCATGGAGTCTCTCTATGTGCACACTACTCAAAGTTTCCGGGTGAGTAGTAATCACCAAAATAGTACCCAAGCCACAACACCTCTGACACCTCGTGTCCCTGCGACCATGCCTCTCATGTTTGATGGCCTTGTCATCCCAGTAACCCAGGCTATGCCCAATCGGACAATCATCATACCTCAAACTAACGCCAATGGCGCCCAATCCCATTGTCTGAACCACCCAATTTAACTCGGGCCAAGGCCAACCTATGATCAGCATCACTAAAGAATATCTAATCCATGCCTAATTCAACTAAATGGGTTCTAGCATATACAATTCAGAAATTACATATATACAAATTTAAACAGAACACAATAACATGAAAAATAATCTAAGTAGTTGAATTACACACAGAAAGCGTTGTCCCATACTAGCACAGAGGTCTTTAAGGCCTCTAATAATTTATATCAAGTTTTAATAACTAAACTCAGAAATTTAAAACAATAAAATTCAATTATAAAAATCTTGGCATTCCCCGACCAAAATGCCCTGATGAGCAATGGCCACTCACCCGACCCCACTCAAACAAAATAGGTAACATGGCATACCCATAGGTCCATAAACAATGTAATATGCAGTATCAGATAAAAATGGGTCCCACTCAAAATACCCTAAAACACACCGAAGGCCGCACCACCTAAATGACCAAGAAAACACAAAAAGAGGTATGCACCATCTACCATTGACTCGTACGATGCTACTCCTATGATAATAGCCTCCAATTAGGTCTAAAATGCGATAGATCTACAAAAGAATCAAAAATACTCAAACCCCAATATCTTTTTCTAGAATAGAAATAAAAAAAATGACTCAAGTGGAATTAAGGCCATACCGAGGGGGTTCTAATCGAGAAATCATTGATTGAAATAGAGTTTGGACAAAGAAACATGAGAGGATTGAAATCACGTTCTGCTCTCCCCACTCAACCTGACAGAAGTATTGATGTTATACCTTAATACGAGGCTACTGCCCGTTTTAGCAAAAAAAATAAACTACACGTTGTGTACTTTAAGTACACGGTGTGTATCATTTTACTATTCATATGACGTCTGAAATTCCACCAACTTACATTCTAGAACCTACCGACATGTGTACACGGAGTGTACATAGAGGTACACGGCATGTACATAGTTTTCCTTCTCTTCCTCACCGACTTACCCACACGCCATGTATATCCCTCATACACGGCTAGACTACACGACATGTCCAAGGCAGACATGTAGTGTACTTGTTTAAATGATTCTACCCAACTAACAGGCTTACATGCCATATATGGCCTCCATATGGTCAAGGGTACACGGCGTGTCAATAACGACATGCCTTGTAGTAAGAAATTTCTACATGGTCATCAAACGACATGTACTCGACGAGCACATGACCAACCCTCGCCTAACCTATACATGGCGTGTACTTAAAGGTACATGCCCTATAGTCTGGATATTTCCAGAAACTACCCAGTTTCTCCAGTTTTCTCTCGGACAAGTCAAAAATTCAAACATGGTCGGGATTTTGACCCATGCTAAACAACCAAGGTTCTTACATAATTTGAGATTATTTGGGCCCATAATTATCTCTTATACTAAATAACCGACATTTTATCCCTTTATAAATGTAAATTAATATATATAAATTTAATATTTTTTAAATTCAAATAGTTCCCCACCCATCTCGTATAAAAGGATGCATCTTCTTGTCACATAATACTACATTAAAACCAGATTTTTTTCATCTAATATCTTCCAAAATATCAGACAATATTCCCTCCTCACATTCCTTAGGATTTTGTTTTGAGGGAAAGCAAACCATAGTTGATTTATGGGGATAATCAAGGGTGGTTTCCCAAAGAAGAGGTATCCTTTTTAATCTAGTGTTTTTATATTTTCTATTCTTCCTCATCCATGAAACCATAATATACCACAATAAAATAATAAATATTCTATCTATAATATAATTTTTTATTATCACATTATTTGAATGAACTATATCCATCTTCACTTCTTTCAAAATGGAAAACAATTCATCATTTGTGTGTATAGCTGATTATTACCTCCATAACCAATCAAATTAATTTTCCATCACCATAGATCATCATCATCATCATGTAATTTTATAAAGGGATAGGGAGGAAAAATACCAAAAGGAGAAGCACAGAATGAAACCCCTCACCCACCCCCGCCCCCGCCCAAAAAAGTAACTATGGGGGCTTAAAATGAGGCAGCCCTAATGCATCCCCTTTAATAAAGTCAATCCCATTAGGAGTAATACTTGCAGCAGAGTGAAGAAACACCTTCTTCGTGCCGATAACGACCACCAAGACATAGTAGTCTGCAACCATGTTCCCCTCTCTCCAAGTGTGAAGAATACAGATGTTGTTGTTAATAATTCTTTTACATTTCCATATGACATAGCATATCGACCAAGGGACTTCACCATTCTCCTCCAAAGAGTTATAGACAATTAAGGAGTCTGTTTCAATTTTGGATACCTCCAACCCCTGCTGCCTGCAAAGTCTGAGTCCCATAAGCATTTCCAGTGCCTCCACTTGAAGGGAAGATCCATGGCCCAGACTGGCTGGAAATGCTAAGAAAACCGAGCCTTTACTATCCCTCACCACACCTCCTCCATGAATGCACCCCTGGACTCAAGAACCATCCGTATTAAGCTTCAAACCACCCGAGGGAGGTCTCCAACAGACCCAACTGCCCTTCCTGTTACTAGTGGTACAATCCTCGTTGGAACTGGAATGAAACCGGTGAAAGGAAGGTGCTGCCCTCCAATGTCGCACCACCTTGTACTGGTCCAGTAACCAATTATTTTCCCAGACAATAATAACTGCAGCCGAGACAGCCACACCCTCATACTTTGCTCTGTTCCTCGCCTTCCAAAGAAACCAACACCCCACATGCCACAAAACTGAATGAGAAACTCTCTTAGGTCCCCCACCCTCTGAGCCATGATACCACATAACAATAAAGGAGGATAAGGTCTCGTTTGAAGAAAGGGTTTCAGAGAACTCTCTAAGAGCCTTCCAGACCTCACCCACCCAAACACTGCCAAAGAACAGGTGTGAAGTGCCCTCTTCTCTATGCACGTTACATCAAACACATTTAGACGCAAGCTAGATGCCGCAACTCCTGATATTCTCATCCGTCTGAAGTGCGCTGTTTCGAATCCTCCATGTAAGAAAATTGAGCTTAGTTGGAATATACTTCACACAGATGACTTCATACCTGCTCCCTGCCCGACCTAGATCAAAAGAAATGTGACGGAAGTCCTTCGAGGAGAACCGGACCATGTAGGAAGCCGTGAAGACACATTTATCCTTCTCAGTATTAATCTCAATGAGATTGAAACACTCAAGCTGATTTTCATCCAGAACCGATTTGATGAACTCTGGGAAAACACTAGCATCCTTGTACAAAATATCTGTGATCGGACATCCATGAAACCCCAGCACTGCACCACTCCAATAATGGTGCCAGAAAGAGAGATCGCCATTTCCAACAATCGACCCAGCGAAGGGCCAAAGGTTCTCAACAATGGGGCCATCCAAATACTAGAGGGAATCTTTGTTTCGCTCCACCAAACCCATGGAGCTCGAGGAATACACTTGCATGGTGGTCCCCTAGAGAGTACGACACTCCAGAACACTCCAAGCGAGCCTCGCATGCATTCAGTAGAGTGTGTCCTCTAAGTTGTCCACATTAATACCTACCTCCCTCACCGGCCACGCCAATTTACCCCATGACACCCAGTGTTTCTTGCCCTCTAAATCCAGATCCCAAAGGAAATTGGCAACGATCCTATCAATGGATTTGATCACCCCCTTAGGGACTTTGTTGGACGATAAACCATGGATTGGAGAGGCCAACAACACACTGTTCACCAGGACGATCGTTCCACCGAAAGACAGGAATTGATTTTTCCATTTTAGAACCCTATCTAAGATCTTGATACGTAAGTCATCAAAGTCGCATATTCGAAGCCTTCCTGGAGATATGGGAGCACCAAGGTAAATCATAGGAAAACCCCCTCTCTGAATTCCAATCAAGCTGCTGAAAACCTCCACTCTCTCTGCGGAGCACTTATTGGAGATGTAGAAGACACTCTTACCCTTGTTGATCAACTGACCACTCCATCGACAATAAACATCAAGCACTCTATTAATGCTACGAATGGAATTAGTCTTAGAATTTATAAATAAGATGATATCATCCGCGAACATAAGATGAGAGATTGTCGTGGCCTTTAGACGACACCGATATAGAAGGATACCTCCATTGATGATGCTCCTCTGGATGAGGTAACTCAGGACGTCTTTAATGAGAATGAACAGAGATGGAGAGATGGGGTCCCCTTGCCTGAGGCCTCGAGTAGACTTGAAGAACCCATACGATTTTCCCATAAAGGAAACTGATAACCACAAAGAGATGAAGCAACAGAAGAAGAGATCAACATTCTACGAGTTGAGACCCATACCTGAGAGATCTCTATTAATGAATTAATTTTCATTCTTAAATGATAATATTTCATTAATCATCATATCATACGATTCACATAAAAATGATAATGTCGTTTATGCGCACAAGTGAACAACCATCCCACGAAGCGATCTAATTAAATTTTCATCACCACATCACATTGACAATATATATAAACATATTTAATAAAATTAATTTTTATATACTATATTTTGGTAATTCTATTAATCTAAAATTTTATTTACTTTATTTCCACAATGATCATTGAAAAATGAAAATATTACTCATGTGTACGCGTGGCCAACCATCTTCATGATTGTAATGTAGATATTTTTTCATAAACATATTAAATGGTTTTATTTAAAAGTATAATTGATGTATAAAAATAATAATTATTTCATTAATATCATTCTTGAGATGGTGTAATTCTTACCTTTTTGTCTATAGTTAATTTTTTAATTTCATTTTTGACTTATAGAACAAATTTCAACAAAATTTATAATGTATACATAAGTTATTAATTATTATAACAAGATAATTAGAGAAATAAAATAATAATAATATTGATATATTTTATCAAAAAATTAAATAATTAACCAATGTTTACAATTATGGTAGATAAAGTAAGTATGTGAAAAGTTGGGGTTAAGGTATTTGACTTTATTTTAAAAAAATCCACATAATATAACTCTTTTAAATATTTTCAAAAATGTAAATAGGAAAGTGTTATTATCTTATAATACATGTGAATATTTTCCCACTATCATTAAAACTTAATGTTATAATACTTACATTGAATTTTTATTTCGGAATAATTTTTTTCATTTTTAAGTGCACAACTTTTTAAAAAGAAATGTATTTTAAAAATAAAAATTTTAATTTCATAAATAATTTTTTTATAAAAAAATTATGAGTTGTGATTATTTTATTCTTTTTAAAAAAATATCTAGAGAGGCAGTTTCATTATAAAATGATGATTTTTATCCCATTATATATCTCCAATGCATTTGGTAAAGATCTGGATTTATCAAATTAGGATTCTCTTATGAGATTATTGGAATGTAAGATGATGGTTATTCAAATTGTAACTTTTGTTGTTTTTTCACTTTGTAGATACATGAGTTACTAAATATAAATTAGTGACATTAAAATTATTCCACAAGGTACCCTTACAATTTATTTATTCTTAAAATAGATTTTCTATTAAACATATGTTTCATAAGGTAATCTAAATATCTTATGTTTAATGGGACAATGGAAAAATATTTTGAAATAAATTAATGAAAACATTATATGTTTTTATTCTTCCACTTTGTTATATTCTATAATTTTTTAAGAAAATCATAGGAAAAAAATTTATCTAATGGGAATTATATTTTTTATTGTTATCTAAATGTTTATTTTGAAAAAGTAAACTTATAATATGTATTTATGAACTAATGATTTCTTTAATTTTTATTATGTACCTTATTGAGATTCTTGAGATCATCACAAGTTTTAAAATGTTTTTAAGGGTTTAAGGATGGTAAAATTAAAGGAATAGTAAAATATGAATGTGTTGATTATTTTTCAAACAAATAAATAATTTTTTGTTTTAAATGATTCATATTTTGAAAAAATGGATTTTGAGTAAATGTGTATACATTGTAACATATGTGTAGTCGTATATGAGTTATGGCCTAATTTTAAAAAATATTAAACCATATAGATCCTCATGATTGTAATAATATGAATTCTAGTTTAAATACACTATAAATTGAAATTATTAAGGCCATGTCTTGATAATTATTCTTCCCATACTTATTTCAAAGATGATATTTTTTCATTCCGTCTCTTTAATGGTTAGAATTCATTCTAGAAACTATCCCCATGGGCCAATTATTATTATTTTTTCCCTTATTAAAACATATTCATCCATAAACTCCATTTTCAATTTTAGTGATCAATGTATTATTATTATTTTTCTACCAAAGTCTCTTCTTGTTATATATTTCAGTAGATATGATCTTTTACCACCAATTAAATGGTTAATATTACCATTATAATTAATTAAAAATATTGAATAGGAAAATGGAAGGCTTGTAAATTTAATCTCATGGCATCCTAAAAATTCATTCTTCTTTTTCTTTAGATCATGTAACTACATCTCTATCACAGTTTGAGGTTTATGAAGAAAATATTTTTTGAATAATTTATTTTTGAAGTATTCCTATTTAATGCATTCAACCACATACTTCTTCATCTTTTACTTGATTATTGTCCCCATATGATTGAATTCTCCCTATAAGTGGTATACTCAAATGTGATATTATCTTTATCAGAATAATATAGAAAAAATATATTTTATATATTAATGATCAATTTTTCTACGATTAGATTATTAAATTTCCCAAAATAAAGAATGTTTTTATTCATGAATAATCACACACATATTTTTCCATTATTAGGGAAGTTAGATGCCACACAACTTATTAGTTGTTATTCATTTCCTGTGATAACGTTGTCATCATCACCATGATATTTTTACCTCAATACTCCATCATATTTGGAAGACCATTTTTTTCATTTCCCATTACATCTATTACTCACACATGCTTTTCTATTTCATGAATTTTTTTATAGAAAAATGTAGCATAACTGAGAAAATTTATTCTATTAAAAATCCTGTAATTATAGTTTTATTTTATATTTTATTATTTAAATAATATTATAACACACATATATAATGTAATAATTTAATATTTCAAAATTAAATTATCAATATTTCTATCATAATGGTTTGTAAAAATCATGTGATTAACCAAACTGTTTCCCATGGGGGTTTAAAAATTGGTGTTAATTATGGTTATATTATTTTGAACGTGGTAAAAGGAATATTAATAAAAATAGTCCATTTTTTGGTTCTCAATAATATGTACATCTAGGCTAGATCCAAATACATTTTTACTATCTATAAAAGGACTTATTTTCTTGGAAAATAGTCAGTATATAATTTACCAGTATCTCAGGAGGCCATCAAATATTGAAATAATCCTCTAGTGTTACTAAAATTGTTTTCTAGTATTATTTTCATAAATTAATAAACCATTCATTTGATAACAATAATGGAGATAAACATTTTCATTCATTTTTTTAAATATAATATATTAAATAAATATTAAATTAATCACATTGATGAACATTTCTTGGTTTTGTATATTAAGAATTGGTTACATAATACATAATTTATATTGAAATCATTTGATCATCCTAAATTACTACGTTAATCCAATCAAAGTTAACATCACTCCATAATATTTCATTCAAAAATACATCAATGGTAAGGGTGAAAATAATTTTCATTAATAGATAAAAAAGCATATAAAAAGTATGTTATCATGGTTAGGTAAAGAATCATAATAATATATCATGATTATAATTATATTTGGAATAACATAAGATAATGATCTTAATGAAATGATGCATAATATTATTCCATGATCATATTTACATAAGGCATAACCGTGAAATGTTAAACCGACCTAAAGATGTGAAAATCAAAATAATATCAACAAGGATTATCACCATGGTTCTATTAAATGTATTACCTTGTTAATTCAAAAGTGAATAATTAACATGTTCTATGTAGTTGTTGATTCTTTACATAATTCTTTAGATCACTAACAAGGACCATTGTTCCTAGGTCTAAATATATGAGTACCTCATATAGCACGAAATATAATTACATTTTTTTAACATTTCAACCCACGAGTTGGGAATAGGTGTATCATAATCAGAACTTTACAAAAAAATAAATCATTGGTATATCTCTAATGATGATATGGATGGGAAATCACAAAACTTATTTCATTTCAAATCATGGTATAATATTAAAAACAGAACATGTATACCATGAATATCCTCAAATGGTTTATTAAGAGAGTAGGGTAGTATCACATTATTTTTTTAGTAATATATTTCTATGAACATATAGAAAAATCATTATTTAATAATAAAAAGGAATATATCAAAAGAAATTGTACAAATTGAAAAGTGGAGGTGAAAACACCTTAGCTTAATAGGATTCTACATAGAGCATGTGTATACCTTTTTTCAACTCTCTGTAGTACATGGTAAAACTATAGATAGAGTGTATGGGAGAAACATCATTCTCAATCCCTTATGAGTGGACTTTATAATGAAAATTGGTGACTTTTTACAAAAAGTGGGTGATGGTTTATTAATTTGTAAATAATGTCCTCAGACACGTAGTTATTAAAAAATAAAAAACCATGAGCCTTACAATGCCATTTCCATATGTTTCTTTTCAAGGAGGGGTATTTTTTAATAGTGTTTTTGTTTAGGAAAAATTCTTTGTAAAATAATATAATTGGTGATCTAAAAGTGGGTAATGTACATAATTTTTTTAAATATTAAAATAGTAATTATGTATTTTTAATGTTTTTACAGAATTAAGAAATTATTTTTATTACATAAAAATGAAATATTCTAATGAGAGGACTATTTTTGGTAGAGAAACACATTTATATATTTACTGTATCAAATTAATATCATTATAATGTCATAATAGCTATCTTATATATATATATACTAAATGTTAGTTTTTATCCAAAAAAAATCATCTTGGCCAAAAAATTATGAATAACTCACAATTGGTATTTTTTTTGTTCAGATTATAAATTTTAGCATCAATTAATACTTAATTTCTTCCAAAGTTAATATATTTAATTTTTCTTATAAAATAATTATTTAATGAGAAATAATTATAATTATGAAATAATTAGGATTATGACCTTTATAAAATTTATTTGGGAAATTATAAAATTAATTTATCTTTTATATTTAAATAATGAAAATTTCATTAGATTATTATTTGAAAATAGTTATATTGATAATACCTTAATTTATCATGAAAGTGTATTGTAAATATGCATTTTAATATTGGAAATTATGTTTCATTTGTATGAAAACCCAATGTACAATATTTATCATATAGTCAAGTGTATTTTATTAAATGAAATTGTAATATAAATGTGGTTTGGGGGGCCAATATTTCATTTATAAAAATATAGTCAGAAATTTTGGAAATAAGGTATAAATACGTAACCGTATATAAAAATTATATTTTCCAATGGTATGTTCGGAATTTTTTGTAATTTAATGCAATGGAATAGAAAAAATTTATGTAAATAACCTGACCCCTATAGCTCTAATCCAGTGGTGAAATTATTATATTTAAGTGAGATAATAGTTATGGAATCCCAGTATACCGAATTCTTTTTTAGACATTGTAAACTAGTAAAATTCTTGGGTCATATATTATATCTGAAAAAAAAAATTAAAACATAGTGAAATTAAATATTATGCATCATTTAACTCATTTAATGATTCCATTTTCATATCATTGGGATGGGAAATAGAATAAGGGTGATCTCAAATGGTTAGTAATGGTTACATATAGTTGATGGTATCAGGAATCATAAATTCATAACATATATGTAATGTAAAATAAATAAAAACAAAAAAAATATTATAAAAAACTCAGAGTCGAAAATAAATCCATTGATAATATATATTTAATAAACTCATTAATAATAACAACTAAATTCTAATTGAAGGAAATATATATTATTGGAAATCATGAGATTACACATCATGAGATCATTACCACTAAGGACATGTTCAATGATAGGTTAATCGATGTGTATGCATACACCAGAAACCCATTAAAATAAGAATAGAAAACTGTTTCACATCATGAGAATAAAAATTCACTATGGGTGTGACATCCCATCCCTTATCATTGGTATATTAAGGGATGTAATTATTACATTTCCTTAAGCGACATCACTAATGTGTCAATATTTGTAAATAAATGAAGAGGGATTCACTAACTATTAGGGGAAATTTACCCTTTGAAAACAAAATAAATAGTAATAAAAAATACAACAAAATGAACCACTATATGATTCATGATAAAAAAGAGTACAACTAAATTTATAACTAACAAAACCAACGAAAATCATATTACTATAGTAGAAGGAAAAACAAGAGATACTCAAAGACTATAACAACATAACTCCATAGATCCAAACATGGTCCATGATCCATCTCTACAATATAACCTAATGTATCACGATTCACCCCTCAATAAACCATTTACTTTTTATTTTCCTTTGTCTCTATAAATTAAAAATGGAAGAACACAATAGTGCTCAAGTAATAGTGAGTAATGAAATACAGAAATATTTCCCTAAATAACTTCCCTACTGACCACTATAGGGTAGTATATGTTACAAAATTTTTATAAAAAACTTATATAATATAATATAAATTTTTTTATATTAGATAGAAAAAAATTATGTATTTTTTTCCTACAAATTAATTTTTGAATTCATGTTATTTCGAAGGAATTATAGGATAAAAATTAATTAAAAAATATCTATAATCATATGGAAAACCCCATTCAATTTTACCAAAACACATATAGAAAATGAAACACAAAATATTTTTTTAACCATTAATATTGGATCTCTAGGTCTGTAATCCATCCCATTGATGGTGGTACTTCACAACCATTTTCCACCCCTTTCAACTGAAAAATATCAATTTTATCCAAAAACATTGCCCAAAAATCTTTTACAGACCATTTAAATAAAACAATCCTTGTATTTAAAACACTTTTACATTCATCAAACCCAACCAACCATTTTAAAATCATCACTTAAGATCATGTTACCAACATCACTTTCCACCAAAGAACACAATTTTCTCAATTTAATAAACAATCACCAAAGAGGGTTTCTATCAAGTAGTTCATAACAATTTACCAATAAATATCATTAAAAAATCAATTTGAAATAATTTTTATCATGTTCATATAATATGATTTCATTGAGGGGCCACCTACCTCTGGAATTATGGGGAAATTGAAGAATGAGATGAATTCTTAAAAAAAACCAGGATGAATCTCAAAAAAACCTCCTTAGATCTTATTTACTATGACAAAAAAGTCCAAATATCAATATTATTGGTATAATTTAACATATATCTACCCAAATGGAATAGATGTTAGATTTAATTGGAGGTAGAGAATAAATATCTATGAAAAGATACCATAAACAAAGACTTACTAGGGGAATACGGCTTCAACGCACCAATAATTGTCATATGATTGATTCTAGTTTTATGGGGAGGGTCTCCACAGCTAATGGGTGGAAGAAAAAATGTCTTAGAGTATATAATAGGGAAAAATTTTGATTTGTGTTAAATCTATAGTAGGTACACTTTTTTGGGATCTCACTTTTAATCCTTGAATGGGTAGTTGCAAAGTTAGGAAAACAATGTGAAAACTGTTAGTCAACATCTGCCTAAACAAGAACATCATATTGTTTCCCTGCATGGTTAGAAAAACCATGTTTAGAAATTGACAAATACCTCTTATCCAATTCAAAATGATTCTCCTAGGTGGGAACATGACAATAAAAACCCATGTTCCTAACTATGGGCCGTCCCAGTAGCCCTGGTTTCACATGTCATGGTTTCCTGTAGGAGTTTCACGATTTCTAAAAACTTTTAACCATTATAAAATTCCCAAAAAATTACAAAATTAATTAAAACCCTCCCAAAATATACCAAAACAGTTCCTATATGTACAAATCTTAAATAAATGGTTACTTACTTGAAATTGGGGGTTCTATAGTCTCCACAACATTGGGCATTCCATCCTCGGGAATTTGAAGACCGCCATCTTAATGATAGAGATAAGGTCATTTCTCCATCATTTCATTTTATAGTTGAAAGGGTTCTTCTTGAATCTGACGATGTTCCCATAGAAAACTAACTAAAATGATTTTTTTCTCATGAATGACATTATCTTGACTGTCCACAATCCATACAGACACATGTACCAATTAAACTTCTAGATATCGGTCCATGTGAACACATCAAATCTTATGTATAGGTTTGGGATGATAATTTATCAAATGATATAACTGCATAACATTATAAAATTAACTAAACCATGGGGGGAAATACAATCAATATTCCACCCCACCAACCTATTCGTGAATCTAGAAAGGGATAATGTATCGATGAGATAACATTCCTTGCATCCCAAAATAAAAACTCCCAATACTTGGAGAGATTCTAAAGAACACATGACCACACACCTGGAATGAAAACATGAATTGATGATGATCCACATGAAATTTATGATGAAAATGAGCCATTACTGTTATCTTTCTTATCAACTAGATATTCTATGTTTCCTATTGGACAAGGGCTGGACCAACAAGTAAATTCTCACTAGTGTCCACGCATAAATTTGGAGAATGTCTAGGATGCCATAAAAATGCCTAAAAAATTCCATATATATTGATTACTTGTAACTGTTGTTGTATGGGAACCCCACTAATTGTATTTTTTCTTCCCATGAGCCACCACAATCCATTACATAGTCCTACATCAGTTATTCTAATTTTTTTTATCCTTTTTGATTTCTCATCCATCTAGGGATTATACTCCATTATAATTTTTTAATAAGTACCAAGGACTTTTAGTAATGATTTACTGAAAGGAGGCCTAATCCATAGATCTCTATCCAATATTATCAAAATTGGTACACAGTTCCTCTTTACCACTTCTGAGATATATATTTTTTAGTTTTCCTCCACTCTACGAGATTCATGAATAGTGGAAAAATTGGCCAACATTCCATGTTCTTCCACTATAACCCCTATGGAATTGTATTTCTGAACCATTCTTAGGAGGCCTTTCAAAAAATAAACATCTATCTCATACCATATTCAAATAGTAAATGGTCAAGTGTGCATATATATCATATTGTATTCGATTCTATGCATTAAACTTTTGATAATATAAGAATCATGAAACAAACTCAACCACCTAACATTTCCTGTTTAACGACAAAAAAAATTCTTTTAAGGACTTATACATCTTTTGAATTCAAATATGAACAACCAATCTTGAATAAGATTATTCATGAAGAAGTTGTTCTTGAAAATCCCTAGGTATGACAGTCTGATTCTAAAACCAAAAAACTTAACTCCATCTAGCCACTTTCCCTAAATGGTATAAAAAACATTGAGTTTAGACCATATATCCACATATTCTAAATAAGATTTTAGTGCCACTTTAACTTATTTAGAAAATATAAATTAATGAAACTAGAATAAAAACAAAAAATTCAACATGGTCTTCACATTCTATGTTTATGTTAGCTGGGAACACAATGAAGTACCACTGACCTGCTGCATATGTTTCCGTCAAAGTATATGACTTTCCAATTAATGAATCTATAACAAAAGTGAGTTTACCTAGTGCATAAATCTCATCCATGTAATATATTTGATGATATTAGATCCATATTCATCATCTTAGATTCATATCCCTTTTTCATAAAATAGATTTCAATCACTAATGATCCATAAACATTTTAAATTTCAGACCAATGAGGTAAGGACGCCATGTTTTCAATGCATGAAGAATAAAATCTATGTCCAAATCATTAATTTGGTTTTTATTCTCTTGATATGATAAATTCCTTGATCTATACACAACAACATGATCTTCCCACATGAGATGAAATCCAAACCAGATCGTGAGGCATCACTATAAACCATGCACCATTGTCTCCATTCTAGAAAAATCAACATCGATATTGAATTAAGTTGAACCTTTAGATATTCAAAAACATTTCTAATTTTTTTTTCAGACACTTTAAATGATAGTTTTTTCTTTTAAAAGCTATAATAGGTGAAGATATTAGTGAGAAATCATGAATAAGGCATTCATAACATCCATACAGGCCAAGAAAAACGTGTATCTCTATGGCATTCATTACTGGTTTTGAAGAGATAACAACCTCTAATTTTTTTTGAATATTTGAAATTCATCTTTTTTAGATTACATGGAAATGGAAAAATACAAATTATATAAAAAATAACACTTTGATAGTTTGGAATATGACTGATGATCCCTCATGATTCCTAACTCTATTTCCACATTTTCCTCAACCTTAGTCCTTGTCCTTGAATAAAGTAATATGTCATCCATGAAAACAACCAAAAAAGAATTTAGATATCTCTGAAACATCCAATTCATCTATTCCATAAATACTACTGGTTAACTCATTGGACTGAAAGGGATAACCACTTTCTTGCAATATCCATATCTACTCTTAAAATATTCCTGTGGAATATCCTCTTTTTAAAGCCACAATTGGTGTAATCCTGATCCCAAGTCTATTTTATTGGATCATTGGGATACCCTAAATTGATAAAAATAATATTAAATTAATGGAAGTTGATAACTATTAATTATCTTTACATGTGTGATCTTATGATAATCCACACATAATTGAAGAGTTGCATCCACATATTTGACAGGAATGATTGGTGTAAGCCAAGGAGACATACTTGGTTGAATGATCCCCTTTCTTTAAAACTATTCCAATTGCACATTAAATTTGTGTAATCTTGTATGTC
Source organism: Viscum album (assembly GCA_963277665.1). Lineage (NCBI taxonomy): Eukaryota > Viridiplantae > Streptophyta > Magnoliopsida > Santalales > Viscaceae > Viscum > Viscum album. The sequence continues at coordinate 1,798,467,995 of OY728120.1, forward strand.
TTATCTGGTATGATGTAAAGTAAATAGGATTGGTTTATTGGAGGAAGTCAAACATAAACTCCACTTCTTTTTTTTTTGGTGAACCAAACAAATTTATAAGGAAAAATATTGAAATAGAGTATAAATCAATGAAATTTTTTATTTTCAATCTATTACATTGATTCCAATGTTAGAGCTGCCAACTATTATGAGATAGTACCAAATAATCAATCCAAATATCTTGCTTCACGTAACATAACATTTTATTCCCCTCTAAATAGATGATCAACACCATGCTATGTTATAGACTAACATGTTGGGTATAAAATTTGATGTTATCCTTGAACATTGTCAACAAATCTATTCCTACGATTTTATCATAGAAACAAATCTCATAAATAGAGAAATAACAAATCCACTATACTTCATCAATAGTTATCAATCATTCTATACACATAAGGGCTCAACATTAAAGTTGTAAAAGAGAATATTAATGTTTTCAAATATAAGGCATCATCTCAAAATTTAAACATAGAAATAAATAGCACAAGAATAAATAAAATAAATGAGATGCACCAGTATGAAACAATGATTTCAAAAGGGTATAATTAAAAATAATTGTACCCCAAACTATTGGTATTCCATTTTTATCATCCAAAACCACATGCTTAGCTGCATACAACTACATAATCAATGCACTATATTCTTTATTTATTTTTTGAGATTGACCTTGTTGAGGAGTCATGTAATTCATAAGACCACCATGGATATATCATTTAAGCTGGAGGGAGTTATTATTTTGGCCTCATCTCATCGAAGGTTAAAAAATATGCAAAAGATATGAAGCTTCCAACATACCTAAACTTCTAGCACTACAACAATATTTCTGAAGATTCCATATAAGATTGTAATCGTGGATTACGCTAGGTGGTATCATTAAATCTCTGATCATATGGTGCAAATAACCACATTAGAAACATATATTTTCTCTTAGGTTATAGATAAATATTTACTAATGTTGTAGTCTAATTTATATCCATCCCACTACCATATAAATGGGTTTCCCTCTTCCACTTACTCCCAACATTAGAGTTCCCACTGTTTCTCATAGGTATTAAAATGATTACTCTACCTATAGATCATAAGATGTCCCTTTATTTCACTGTATATCAATTTTACATACTTGTATAATCAATTATATGAAGCATTAAAATTTTCATGGAATTATACTACCTCAACCACAATTCAAAAATTAATTCAATAAAAGATGAACTAAAAGAAACATCTACTAAAAAGATGAATAAATCCATAAATTTAACCAACTAATATATCATTGATAGTCTATATTTTTTAAGATGAATAAATAATTGGTATCTGTGATCCCAAATGTATGAGGAAGTTATTTTTTAAACATTATTCCAAACACTCAAACAAATGCCCAGTCTGATATATCCTGGAAAACTATACCCCTCCCTATCTTCTAAGGACATCCATTATATACATTTTTAAAATGACTTTAGCTCTCCTATTATTCCATGTAAGTCAATGATTATATTTATCCTCATCATCCACACCACTGCCTTTCCTATTATAGAATCACCATGAAGAAAGGGCGTATTATTGTTTTGGAACTTGATGGAATGATCCAATAGCACCGGTTAGTCACTCAAGTTCCTTTTGACCATAGCCTGAAAATCATGGACTATAATATGAACCAACTATTGTTTCTCATGTGACTTCAGTGCTTACAGTTTATCTAAATTTTTTTCCTGTTGGTTTCCTCTATGTTTAATGGGTTCCATTTACTATAAACACTAAAAAATCTATAAGTATCACTATTTATAAATTTATGCCTTGAAAATTTGAAATCCTAAAACCTCAAAAAAATCCCAAACATTACTTCAAAAAATAAACACATTACATTTTCAATCCATCTTTGAAAATTCCTCCATTAATTTGAAAATAAAAACATTTTCTAATTAATTCATCCATTTCCTTTTTTAAATCATACATTTGAAAAAAATTACAAATTTTCAAAAAATAAACAATATTTCACCAAATCATATATTATTTCACAACATGGAATATGTTATCCTAGTGGGATTCAATTTATTAAATTATTTTCATTTTTATATCATTTTCTAAACCCATGAAAATGAGATTAGGACTCTTATAACTGTCTGAAGAATACTTATGTAGATAACTCCATAGTAACTAGATGTTTTTCATAAAACTTTTATCTACATATTTATATGATGTACATGTAAATAGATGAAAATCCTACTCCAATCTAAAATCCTTAATAAATGGATAAAACGGAATGAACTTACACTCTATGACTAAAAATCAATACTACATGAACATCAATGGACAAAAATTCTAATGAAAATTTTCAAAATTGGAGACATACTGACCATGCATGATACCAATTGTAATATCTCATACCTCCATATTGGAATGAGATGGTGGTGGAATGTAACATGGAATTAAGAGACATTTCAAATGCACCAAAGGGTAGAAATAAATATAAAGGGATTAAAAAAAATTGGGGCATGATTTTTGATTGGAAAATAAAAACAACCAAAATATAAACATACCATAGGCAAAACCACAATACGATAAAACATAAAAATATATACAACTCAACATATAATAAATAATTATATAAAAAATTATATTACCATAGTGGAAGGAAAAACCAACAAAACATAAATACCCCAACAACATAAAACTATAACTCTAATCATATGACATGATCCAAATATACAATATAGCCTAATGTATCATGATACACCACTTCAAAAAGGTGATACATCCTCTTTACCAATGTTTTGATAAAATATATCTTTAAAAGCGTGAGTTATGAAACTTAGTAGGCTATCACCAAATAATGTACCAACCCATTCCACAAGGATATGACATGTTAGAAAATTTATTTAAAACAACTTATATAAAACAATTTAAAATAGTTTATATAAATCCAAAACCATTTCTAAGGAAATCATTATTCGTACAAAAATTATTTTTAGACATTAAGAAATTTCCTAGGAAAGAGACCAAAATAGAAATTCAATTATTTCTCAATAATCACTTGGCATAAAAATTTTATTTTCCAAAAAAAAAACACACTCACTCAACCACACAAGCATAGGGATTAAAATTTGTGGTGGATCTTCAATTCAAAAAAAGTCTGTTTGGTGGTTGTAGTTCAGAACTATTACACATCAAATTCAACTCAAACTAATCCATTTATGAGAACCGCATACGAATATAATAATTTCCAAACCAATTAAATAAAACTATAATTTTATTTGAAAAACATTTACAAGAATAAAAACAAGACAACTATTCTTAAAATCATCATGTTAAAATCATGTTACCACTATGACTTTCAACAAAAACACTAAACTTATACAATTTCTTAATCAACCAACAGAATTAGATTTCCATCAATGAAAATAAAATTATTTCAAAAACAATTTTCTATAAAAAAATCAATTTGAAATCAATGCCTCCATGTTATAACTAGAGGGGATGATAGTGAAGACTCATACCTCAATAATTATTGTGAAAATGAGAAATGACCCAAATTCTTCCACAAAACATTGTCGAATCTCAAAAGACTAGAAATAGATCATATTTACTAACATCATAAAATCAAAATATAAAAATGAGCAGAGTCAATTATCATAGATCTCTCCCCAGTGGACAATATCTTGAATTAAGATGGATGAAAGGATTGTAGGCCTAAGAAAAACCCCGACAAACAAAAACATAAAAATTGAATCATGTTTCAATGCACTCAGAATTTTCTTTGGATTACATCAGGTTTGAAGGAGAGAGTCTCCAAAGCTATTTGGTAGGAAAATATTTCTTAATATTGAGAAAGAGTGACAAAAACTTTTTTAGGATCTCACTTTTAAATTATTCATTGTTATTTAAATGGTTAAGAAAATGGTCTACTATTAGTGCTCTAGACACTACCTCTATAATCACCCATCATGGTTGTCTAAAATGGTTAGAAAAATGATGTTCCTACTATGAATTTTACCTTTTCCCATTTCACATGGTTATTCATGGGTGGCCATATAGTTTGAAAAAATAATGCACGTAACAGTTTGCCTCATTGGAATCCCCTATTTCTACTTCTACGGTTTCCCATACGAGTTTCACAGATTCTTCTATCCATGAAAAAATTATATGACTTTATAAAAATTAAAAAAATTAAAAAAATTCTATATTTCATCCAAACCCTCCTATAAATCACCAAAACACATTAACTTTTTTATAATCATAAAAAAAATTCTTATATGAAAGTAGGGGAATTATTAAGTGGATATATATTACTGATTTCCACTAATATCTACTTCTACAACTCATTATTGATATATGAAATAAAATATATAATTAATGAAAAATACTAATTACAAATTAATATCCACATATAGTAATTAATATAGATTTTTCAAAATTTCCCCAATCAAATAAATATATTTTATTATAAAACACCATATAAAAAAATGCTAAATTATTTATGTAATAGTGTTGTCAATTATTTAAATAATATGGATATTTACATGAAATTTGTTGTATAATGTTCACAAGAAATACATTATTCTAGGAAAACATGATATCTTTGAAATTAATTAAGAATCCGATTATCAAAGACATTCTTAACCAAACTGATCATAAAACATCAAAATAATTTAAATGATTAATATTATTACAATATATCCCAATGGGAGTATAATTAAAAAATTTATGTTTTTTTGATTAGGAATATAAATAAAATAATAAAATAATATTTTTCTTTGGTAAAAATATCATATTCAAATTGAATATCAATTTTAAAATCTAATCATCAGGATAATCACTAGGAAAAAATTTATTTTACTATCATCATTAAAACTGGTGAATTAATCTTCAAATAAATTAATTTTAATGAGATTTGTAATGTTTAATTTATTATATGAATGCTATAATAACTATTCACTTCACATTTTTTAATGAAAATTAAAAAATTACTGAGTTTGGAAATTGATAAGAATATTCCATTGACATTTTTTTTGTAAAAATAAAATCATGGATAAAAAAAATTATTCATATGAGGAAATAAAAAATTTCATGAAAGAAATTTTTGAAAACAAGTTTTAGAAGAAATGAATGTTTCTACCAAAGAGAAAATATCATATAATTTTTAGAAAAATATTTTTTCAATAATTTTATATACCAATGATAGATAAATGGAAATATTAATTGAAAATTAAATTAATAAATTTTTTCAAATAATATAAAAGGGGATTATTATAAAATTATCAAATAATTTAAGTGAATGTAAATTCAAGCACAAATAATCCCAGTTAAAATAGGTGTGTGGGATAAATCATTACTATTTGATAACAATTAAATAACAATTAATATGAAAGGAATATATTAAACTGAATCATTAAATGTGATGAATATAAATATATTAATTATATTAATCATCACATGGTCAGTAGATATGACACATTAATGAATATATGTGTATAACATAGTATATGTCCCAAATATGAAAATTTCAGATGGGAAACCCTTAGAGTTATCTTATCATTGAAGTTTGACTTAATTAATAAATAGATAATGCATTTTAAATGTAATTATACCTAAAAAATGAAATATAGAATAATTTAATATATATTCAATACTTATATTATCATAAAATATAAAATATTGTAATGAAAAAATATATCCTAATGAGAAGAAATTGATTTATAAAATTTTCCAACGCTTGATAAAATTAAATAATAATCCAAATTGATGAATTAATTTAAATTTATATATAAAATTTGAAGAAATATTATGTATTCCTAATATTACTTGTAAAATTGTTTGTATATATAAAATAAAAAATAAATTAGGTGCATAACATTACGATATTTTTCAATTAATGGAAAATGTGAGAAAATACCATACCTCACATTTACTATTAGTTGAACATTCTTTAACATCTTATACAATGGATTTAAAAAATTATTAATTTATTATTAAACCACATTCACATTTAAAAATTCATATATTATCTTATTATAAGTTATTATAATCCTTCTGTTAATAATATTCCTGAATTTTTATTTTTTATGAGTTTTAACAACCATGTTTTCTAATGTATGTTCTGCAATTAAAGTTCAAATTATTGAGTATATAATATTGATAAAAAATTTAATGAATGATATTAATGTCATAAATATCATATTTATTCATTGGATACTTTTGTAAAAATATTTTATAATGTTTTACATAGAAGATGAGTCACATCATCTTTTAATAGACTTTAGGTAGTATGTACACACAAAAGATGACATAATTCTATTAATGGGGTAAATGGTAATAGTATTTTTGATATATAAAATATTTATAATTAATATAATTTCATATGTACCATATATATTCATTATTTTAATAATTATTTCTATCCATTTTATTAAGAGATGTCAAATATTTATAGCTATTCTCGAGGGTGTATTCCAAAAAACCAACAAGTTATGGGTTTGTTTCCTATTTTATAGAGATGGATATAGAAAATAAAATTAAACAAACATAAAAATATATTTTTATATTGTAAATAACTATTTTATAATATTTTAAGTTATAATAAATAATACAATGTGGTATGATAATAAGTAAAAATTAAAACTAATAGTGAAGGCCATTAACTTTTCTTCGATGAAACCAATTTGTTCATCTTATTAAGGAACCTAGGGTTTGACTTTTGGTATGAAAAATGATCAAGAATAAAGATAAGGATTTTTGGAATGGATTATTTTAGGATTTTATCTACATAAATGGGTTGAGTGGGGTGATTATGTAATGGGAGGGAGTACCTATTTATAATTCAAGAGGATTGGTATTTTTGTAAATACCTAATACAACTCAATAATAAGAATTCACTCCCACAAAAATTTGTCTTAAAAAAAGATAAAGAATATTTTGTATATATTTCATGTTTAATAAAAACATAACAAAAATAAATTAAAAAATTTTAAAACATGTTATTCCTAATCATCAATTTTTACATACTTTTAGAATTTTAATTTTCACCATACTAATTAATATTTTAACCATTATTATTTATCCATTAGATAAAAATAAATTAGTCCCAGTTAGATAATCTAGAACCCATTACTTCTAATGTTTAATAAAATTTTTCAAATAAAATTTCTTGTATATGGGAACATTATTTTTAGCACATGTGCATCTAAAAATAGTACCCAGTTTTAACCATAATCATAGTAAAATAATATAACTGTATTCATTAATAATTTGGAAAAAATATTTGATTCTAATTATAATAATTAAAATTATGATTCAAAATATTTATTAATTTTCTCAAATTAAATTCACATTATAGGAAAATATTAATATAAACGCAAACTGTAAATATCAAGAAATTCCATGTATTTTTTTTAATTATAAGGAAATTTTATGAGTCTACGAAAATTGAAGGCACGTGATTCCAAGGCACGGTGTTCCTATAATGAATTTCTGAACTATTTTTATTATGTTCTGTAAGTGTGTGAGTGGGTTTTGTAACATTTGAACTAGTGCTCAGAATTGATATCTGAGAACAACATTAAACTCGAGTGTCGTTATTCGCTTATACAGACCTTCATTACAACCGTAGTAGGTCAAGGGTGAAAGTTAGTTTTCATGTTTTTCATGGAAATAAATATAAAATAAAGAACACATTTTATTTTATTTTTATAACTTATCTTTTAAATTATGGAGGTGGGGACCACCTGAGCTCGAAAACTGCAAATTTAAATTCATGGTGGTGGGGACCACCTGAACCCCTCTTAATGGGGGAAAACCTCTCAACTCTATAATTAATAAATTGAACCAACTACAATTAATTAAATGTGTCCACATTAAATAATTATTAAACTTATTTTTAATTAGTTGGCTCTACATTTTTTTGGTTGGTTTGGAGGATTTTGTTGGAAAAGGGGCTTGAGGAGGACTATGGAGAAAATTATTCTCTCCAAAAAAGAACATGATCCAACGAAGAATGAGGAATCAACCCCAAGCCCGGATCGGAAGCGCCTTGCGGATGCAACGAACACCGATGTTCTTAAATGGCTTCATCTTATTCCCCTCGAAACCTCCAACTAACGACAAGGTAAGGTTTGTTTTTTTGAATACCCCTTACCCATTCTAGAATTTTTTTATGATTCAAGGACAAATAAGACACTTGTTACCATTCTAACATGGAGGGTTTAGGCCAAATGAACACGACCCGACCTCTCCACAACCTTTGTGTATTGTGGTGGTTTTAAATCAATGGGGACGTCCTGAGATGAGTGTGGAAGTCTATGGAATGAAGAACGGGCCACCGGGGCGCACCTAGTGATCAGAGGAACGTCGCTGGAAACCCGTGCCGGCGACCGGCACCGATGGGGCTCGGGAACGCTAGTCAGCACTCCGGACGGCCGCGAAGATGGCGGCAGTGCATCCACGCCACCCGAGAAGGGCTGTGGCCCGTCGGCTGTGGCGGAGCGAGGGTGGTGACTGGCACCGGGCCGGCTGCGTGATGGAAGTGGTGGCGCATTTCTGTGCCGTCCAGAATGTAGGGGTCGCGACACAAGGCCGCGATAGTAATGGATGGGTGGTCGGCTCGCTTCTGGCAGCCGGTGATGGCGCAGCGCGCGACCGCGCCATGCGGAGGAGGGATGACTGTTCAGTCAGCCGTTTTCCAAGAAGACCGCCATTGCGGGCCGCACCGGTAGGATGGGCTGGACCAAGCGGGCTAGGTTGGACCCAGGGCAGGACCTGGGTCGGGATGGGTCGGTCTGTCCGGTTCAGAATGGACCCTGACCAACTTCAACCCTTTTCGCTCTTTCGGCCATAACTTGATCTATGGGCGTCCATTTGATGAACAGTCTACGGTTCTAGAAAACTTGGATCAATACAATCCATTTCGTATAACCCACATGTGTTTTGGATAAATTTGGGTCATGACCCGGTTGGATCGAACACGAATCCAACCGGGCCCTTGGGAATAAAATAAAAATAACTTATAGACTGGGCATCTGATTGACGCACCATATGTTGTGTGGAGACCAAAATTACCTGGAGCCCTTTGGGATACATCTTCGTGGTACTTCTTGGCTGTTGGATTTTTGACCTGTGGCCTGAGGAGCAGACCCTCCTGGACTCAAGAATGCTTAGTGCGGGAACCCTGTGGATGGCTGTACCATGATAAAGGGATCCTATGTTGGTTTGTGCTTTAGGATCCAGCATGGGTCCCTGTTCGAGAGTCCCACTTGGACCGCTTTAGGAAATCCACATGGGACTACTCTAGGATCCTACGTGGTTCTATTGTACTGGGATCCTATTTGGGTCTGAAGATCTAGGATCCCACATGGGTCTGGTGATTTAGAATCCTACGTGGGTATGCCTCTTAATAGAGTAATATGATTCAGTAGTTACATCTAATAATCTTTACTACTGTACCTATGTTATACCTGGTGTGAGACGAGTCATTACCTTTGTGGTAATCTTTTGTATGGTGTACCTTGGTGGTACATTCCTTCATGGTGCTACCTTTGTGGTATTCTTCTGTGTGGTGTTACCTATGTGATACTTACCTTTGTGGTGCTACCTTCATGGTACATACCTTCGTGTTGATACCATTATGGTATTCTTATGTGTGGCGTTACCTATGTGGTACTTACCTTTGTGGTGTTACCTTCGTGGTATTCTTTCCTTTGTGGACCAGTTGTAATTTGGATAAGGATTTGGGCCTTGAGTTTCCTATTGAATGAGATGGGTATACTTGATAACTTAGGTATATGTATGGTCATATACCAAAGTAGGTTTTTAGTAGTTTTCATGCTTTTTGGTTTATCATTTGTTGATTTTTTGACACCTTTGAGGGTCTCAGGGTCCCTACTGAGCATCATTATACTCACCCTTGCATGGGCAACGCCCGTACGTTGTTGTGTTTGGTGCAGACAATGGTCATCGCTGACTGAGAAAGAGGTTACCAGGACTGGAGGTAGCTGGGAGGTGGACCTTAAACAAGGAATACCATAGAGATTACCATTATATAGTTTTACCTACCCTATAGGTAGGATCTGTGGCGGGTGTTCATAGGTGCTTTCCATTTTTCCTGTACTTTCCAGTTGGGCTTGTATTCTGGACCCTTTTATTTACTATACACACTCTTTTTACTATATTGTTTACCTGTGTTCCTCTCTTTCTATGTGCTTGGTTAAGTGTTTTTATAGGATATAAGGGCAATGCCTTCACGGTTTTATGGAATATGCCTTTTGGTTCTAGTCGCCATCCCATGGTCTATAGAAGGAGTGCTTGGGGTAGTCACGACATGGGCCCCAGGGGACGGGTCATGACAAATTGGTATAAGAGGAGTCGATTATACAGTAGAACATTGGACTCTGATCTTTTTTAATGGAAATAGTGTTAATTGTAGTGAAAGTGGATATCATTTTAGGGAATACGGTGTTTGTACAGCGGCCAATGTATCCATACACCAAGACCCTGGCTTCTGATTTCTGACTCAGTGCATGAAAGCACTGATTGCTTGTATGTTTTGAAATGTTTTCTTTGTGATCTATTTGGGTCATCTCACCAGGTATAACTTATTGATCGTGGAACAACTATTTATTTTCCGGATTCCTCCACACAGACAGCCAGCTAGGGTTCCGAGTATTATATGAGATGATAACCCACCGAGCGATGGGGCCTTGGTGCATGCCCCTTTATCAGTAGGGGCACCAGTGGTACCATTACCCATTGGGCCACCGATGCCACCAGCACTAGAAACATAGGGTGAATGCCTTTTCAGTGTGTTTTACACTTCCAATGCCATAGGACACCTAGTTTAGGGGTGAGACAGACCCACAGGCGGCTGAAGATTGGCTGGAGGCAGTGGTGAGAGTCTTCTGACTGGTAGGGACACCTGCTGATCTCATGTTGATCCTTACCGCCAGTCTTTTGCAGGTAGCCACAAGCAGATGGTGAAGCTTGATGCTCCAGGATCAAGACAAAGTGAATCATCTCTGGGTAGACATTGAGAGACTGTTTTGGGTAGAGTTTGTCCCAACGACACTTCGTGCAGTGCACATACATGAGCTTCTTCATTTGCAGCAAGGGATCATGGTTGGGGGTTAGTAATCAGTGAGATTCACTGACCAATCATGCTACTCCACTGATATAGTGTGTGAACCATTCATCAGGGCCAAGATATTTGAGAAATGTCTTAGGCGTGAGATCCGGCCTTCAATTATTTCTCCCAGCATCCCGACACAGTCGGGGGCGTTAGAGCGACCCCTCTTAGTGTAGATTTTTTCTTACTGGGCATACACCAGTAGCGAGACCCACAACCGACCATCACATAGTAAAGTCTTCTATAGATGGTAGCAGACAGATGTCATAGAGGTCTAAGAGGACCAAACCTATAGGTGTACAACTGTAGGATTCAGGGTCGATTGTGCAGGGTACCGGAGACAGAGCCAGTCATGTGAGGAAAAACAGTGTAACGTATGTGGTAGGTAGGGTCACATGGCTCGTGACTGCCCGACCTATCGTAAAGATGATCAACAGACAGTCGAAGGACCGCCCAAGAAGAGATAGAGGTTCGACCGAGGAGGTTCGTAGGGAGCAGGCAAACATGGAAGAGGAGCTGGCTATGCAGCTAGTAGTGGGAGATGATTCAAGATGTTACCTCCACCACTACTAGGTGGTACACCCCGACCACAGGGAGTAGGTGGACAGGGGTGAGCTTAGCTCCATGCTACTGAGGCCTCCGACCATGGTGCTTCAGAGATGGTATGAGGTATAGTCTGTGTCTACTACACCTTAGCTGTAGTACTTATAGTCACAGGTGCCTGTCATTCCTTTATTACCACTGCCCGCATTCAGACCTTGGAGATTAAGAGGGAGCCACTAGCCCGATATTTATGGCTACAGACTTAAATAGGAGAGAATATGATGATTACACACTATTTATAGCAATGTTAGCTTACTCTAGGAGGCGAGAGCTTCAGCTGGTATCTCCTAGTAGCGGCATCGAGGCCTTACGACATCATCTTGGGAATGTATTGGTTATCTACAGTTCATGATTATATTGACTATATTAGGTGAACAATGTGGTGTATCGGTGAGTATAGGACTTGCTTTACCTTCAACGGTGAGAGGGGAGCCTTTGCAACATAGGGACGACTTAACTGGAAGAGATTGCAGCCGATCACTCATCAGTTTGCTAGCCTTACCCTCAGAGCGGTTGATATGGAGAGTCCGAGTTATCCTATAGTGGGGGACCACTATGCGGATGTCTTCCCTGATAATGTTCCGGGTCTAACACCACGCAGAGAGGTGGAATTTTACATTGACTTGTACCTTGGGATAGAACCGATATCTACACCGGCATATCAGATGGCTCCCGTGGAGTTTCGTGAGCTGTGGGCATAGCTAGAGGGCTTGCAGGGGAAGGGATTCATTAGTACCGGTTTTTCTCCTTGGGAAGCTCCGATTTTGTTCGCCAAGAAGACGGATGAGAGATTGAGACTTTGTGTTGACTATCGGTGCCTGAACTAGGTGGCCATGAAGAACAAGTACCCACTCCCAAGGATTGACAACCTGTTTGATCAGATGAAGGGAGCACAATGGTTCTTGAAGATAGACCTCAGGTCAGGCTATCACCATCTCAGAGTACGAGATGAGGATATGAAGAAGACGAATTTTAGATGTAAGTATAGCCACTATGATTTCTTGGTTATGCCATTCGGAATGACCAGCACTCCAGCAGTTTTCATGGGACTAATGGACAAGATCTTTCATGCATACATTGATCTCTTTGTAGTAGTCTTCATCAATGACATTTTTATCTACTCGGCTACTGAGTAGGAGCATGATTATCATTTTAATATAGTTATAGATACACTCTGAGAGAAGCATCTATATTTTAAGATATTGAAGTTCCAGTTCTAGATCTGATAGGTTCACTTTCTGGGACATGTCTTCTCAGAGGCTGAAGTTCCAGTGGATCCAGCAATGATTAAGGCACTACTTTCTTGGGAGCCCCCCAGGAGTGTGACAGAGGTACAAAGTTTCTTAGATTTGGATGGATACCACTGGAGATTTTTTCCATATTTCTCCAAAGTTACAACACCTTTATCAATTTGGACGAGGAAGGGGTAACCCTTCTTATGGTCGGAGAAATTCCAGTGGAGTTTTCAGGAGATGAGGCAGAGGCTGACTCGTTCCCCCATCTTGAGGCTTCCAGAGGAGGGCTTTGGGTACGTAGTCTACTGAAACACATCAGGGACCGAGCTGAGATGTTTCTTGATCCAGGAGTAAGATGTTACCATGTTTGGTTCTTGACATCTATGAAAACATGAGAATAACTACACTACCCATGACCTGGAGTTAGCAGGAGTGGTATTCTCCATGAAGTTGTGGCGACATTACTTGATGGGTGAATGTTTTACATTCTACTCGGTTCACAAGAGTCTTAGGTATATCTTCTCACAGAAGGACCTGATCTTGAGACAGTGGCATTGGCTTGAGTTCCATCAGGACTATGAATTCAATATAGTCAATACTCATTGGAAGAGGAACGTTGTAGTAGATGCACTCATCAAGAGATCTGGTATACAACTGCTAGGTGAGGCGACAAATTAGTTGGCCGCTTTAAGAATATCCTTTGTGGATCAAGATGGAGTAGTTTTTTTAGTCTCTTATAGTCACTTCCCACTTCTTTAGTGAGTTAGGGAGGCGCAGTGTGGGGACATTTAATAAGAGGCTACACATGCTTTGATATCCATAGGATAGGCACCTGATGGATTTTCTGAAGGTGGAGAGCATGTCACACTTTTCAGAGGATGTACCATGGTACCAGTGTCGCTTCAGGAGTATGTGTTGCTGGATTTCCACACATCCCCTCTAGCAGTACATCCAAAAGTGGAGAAGATGAAACTAGATATCTGATGAAAACACTGGCGGCTGGGAATGAACAACGTAGTAGCAGAGTATTTTTCTCGGTTCCTCACTTGCTAACAAGTGAAGGTGAAGCATTAGGTACCACCAGGCTTCGTTCAGCTTTTAGAGTTCCTAGAGATGAAGTGGGGTAGGATATCCATGGACATTGTGATTAGACTTCCACATTCATCCAGGGGTCACGATTCTATTTGGGTGATCATCAACCAAATCACCAAGTCGGCCCACTTCCTACTGATTAGAGTGTGGGGTTCAATAAAGAGTTTGGGACACCTCTATGGGAATGAGATTGTGCGGCTACATTGAGTACTCTCGATGATTGTCTCTGATCATGATGCACATTTCACTTCCCATCTATGTAAGGGGTTGTAGGAGGTTTTTGGGATACAACTTCATTTGTGCACTTCCTTCCATCTTCAGATGGATGGAAAGAATGAGTGGACCATTGAGACCCTTGAGGACATGTTGTGTGCTTGTATCCATGACTTCGGTCACAACTGGGAGGATCACATGCCCTTGGTGGAGTTTTTATACAACAACAACTATCACTCCACCATTGGTATGACACCTTTAGAGCCTCTATATCACCGACCATTCAGACCACCTTTGTGCTGAACTGACCAAGGGGAGTCAGTACTTATGGGACTAGAGATAGTACATGCTACCACGGAGAAGGTGCAGATCATCCAGGAATGGATTAAGAATGCACAAAGCAGGCAGAAGTCTTATGCCGATAGGAGACGGAGTCCTCTAGAGTTCCAGGCTGGTGTCCACATCTTTCTATGGGTCTCACAATGACGAGTTTTGTGGAGATTTGGCCAGGGCGACAAGTTATCTATGAGGTTCATTAGACCTTTTCAGGTCCTCATTAGAGTTGGCAAGGTGGCTTACCGCTTAGATCTTCCACCTCAGCTACACCAGGTGCATGATGTCTACCATGTATCATGGATGTGGAGATATATGCATGACCCTTGACACATCATTGACTTGGGTGATCTAGACATCAAGGATGGGGCGATGTTTACAAAGGTTCTAGTGGAGATTGAGGATCAACATGATAGAGTCCTCCAAGGGTGATCGATACCTTTGGTGCTGTATGTTTGCAGTATGGGATCATCCAGGATAGCACATGGGAGCGGGAGGCTCAGATTCATTGTCAGTACCCCCACTTGTTTTCCTAGTTTTTGTAATGTGGCTTTCGGGGATGCAAATCACTGAGCTGGGGAGAATGTAAAGACATAGAAATTCCATTTAATTTATTTTTAATTTTATGGGAATTTTATGAGTCTGTGAAAATTTACGGTGCGTGATTAAATGGCCCGATGTGCCCGGAATGAATTTCTGAACTTGTTTAAGTACATTCATTAAGCGTGTGAGCGGGTTTTGTAACTTTTGAACTGCTGCTCGGAATGGAAATATGAGGACACCATTGAACATGCAGTGTGGTTATTCACTTAAAGAGACCATCACCTTGACCATAGTAGGTCTAGTGTGAAGGTTAGTTTTCATGTTTTTCTTGGAAATAAAAATAAAATAAAGAATGACTTTTATTTTATTTTTATAACCTCTATTTTAAGTTATTAAATGTTGGGACCACCCAAGATAGAAAAACACAAATTTAAATTCTTGGTGGAGAGGACCACCCAAACCCATATTAAGGTGGGAAAACCTCTCAACTCTCCAATTAATAAATTGCACCAACTACAATTAATTAAATGTGTCAACATTAATTAATTGTTAGACTTACTTTTAATAAGTTGGATCTTACTTTATTTTTTTTGGGTTGGAGGATTTTGTTGGAAAAGGGGCTTCGGGGGAACATTGGATAAACGTATTCTCTCCAACGAAGAACTTTCTCCAACAAAGAACGAGGAACTGACCCCGAGTCCGGATTGAAAGAGCCTTGTGGTAGCAACGATCACCGACATTTTTCAACGATATTTTCTTCTTCCTCTAGACAACTCAAATGAACGACAAGGTAGGGTTTGTTATTTTGAATACCCCTTAACCATTCTTGATATTATTCACGATTCATGAAAAATATGCTGGTTGTTAACATTCTAATGTGGAGGGTTCGGGCCAAACAGACATAACCCATCCTCTCAGCAACCATTGTGTATTGTGGTGGTTTTAAATCAATGGTGACATTCAAATATGAGTGAAAAAGTATAAGGAATGAAGAACAGGCCATCAGGGAATGCCCGGTGAACTGGGGAATGCCGTCGGCGACCCGTGCTGGTGACCGGCACTTCTGGTGCTCGGGAGCGGCGGCTGGAACTCCGGGCGACCGCGAAGACGGAGGCTGTACAACCTTACTACTGGAGAAGGGCTATAGAAGAGGGAGGGTGGTGTCCGGGGCACGGACGGCCACATGACGATGTCTGCGGCACACATCTTCGCTGTCCAACATCCAGGGGCCGCAACGCAAGGCCGAGACGATGATGGAGGGGCGACCGACTCGTTGTCAGTCACTGGTGATGGTGTGGCATGTGACCGTGCTGTGTAGAGGATGGTTGGCCGTCAGGCTAGCTGAGAGCTGAGAGGACCACCCAGTGGGCCTCCATCGCAAGCCAACCATTGCGGGCTGGGTCGGTCCGATTAGGTCGGACCAGACCCATACAAACTACGACTCTTTTTTCTCTTTCAGCCAAAACTTAAGCTATGGGCATCCGTTGGATGAACTGTATATGTAACTAGAAACCTTGGATCGAGACAGTCCTTTTGGTATACCCCATGTGAGTTTTGGATAATGTTGGGGTATGGCCGGTTTGGATCGAAAATGAATCTAACCGGGCCCTCACGAAAAAAAGGCCAATAACTTACAGACCGAGCGTCCGATTGACACACCGTCTATTGCGTTGAGACCCCCATAACGTGGAAGACCATTGGGATACATAATAGTGGGCCTTCATTGATGTTGGAGTATCGACATGTGGCCTGAGGAGTGGACCCTCCTAGAATAAAGCGATCTTAGTGTGGGAACCATGTGGCTGGCTGTAACATGAAAAATGGATCCTACGTGGGTCTCTGCTTTGGGATCCTACATGGGTGTATGTTCAAGTGTCCCACTTTGAATGCTCTAAAAAATACATGTGGGACTACTCTAGGATCCTACATGGGTCTGCTGTACTTGGATCCTCTGTGGGTCTGATGATCTAGGATCCTACATGGGTCTGATGATTTAGTATCCTACCTGGGTAGACCTCTTAACAGAGTCAGATGATTCAGTAGTTACATCTAATCATCTTTACTTATACTGTACCTATGTTATACCTAGTGTGATATGAGTATGTACCTTTGTGGTAATATTCTATGTGGTGTAACATTGTGGTACTTACCTTCATGGTGATACCTCTGTGGCATTCTTCTGTGTGGCATTACCTATGTGGTACTTACCTTTGTTGTGTTACCTTCGTGATACTTATCTTCGTGGTGATACCTTTGTGGAATTATTATGTGTGGCATTTACTTTGTGGTACTTACCTTTATGGTGTCACCTTCATGGTATTATTTCCTTCAAGGAGTAGTTGTACTTTGGAATAGGATTTGGGCCTTGAGTTTCCTCATGAATGAGATGGGTTTACTTGATAACATAGGTATATTTATTGGCATATACCTAAGTAGTGTTGTTAGTAGTTTTCACGCATTTTGGTTTATCCTTTTTGGATTTTGTGAGACCTTTGAGGGTTTCGTGGTCCCTACTTAGTATCATTATACTCACCCCTTCATGGGATACGCCCTCACCTTATTATGTTTGGTGCATACGACGGACAACGCTGATTGAGGATGAGGGTTCCAGGACTAGAGGTAGCTCAGAGGTAGACCATAGACGAGGCGTACCGTAGAGACCACCGTTAGAGAGTTGTACCTGTCCTTTAGGTAGTATCCTTGGTGGGTGTTCGCAGGTGCTCTCCAGTTTTCTTGTACTTTCTAGTTGGGCTTGTATTGTGGCCCATTTTACTTACTGTACACACTCTTTTTACTATACAATTTACTTCTGTGTGTATCTTGATGTGTTACTGGTTGAGTGTGTTTACAGGATATAAAATCAATGACTTCCCAGTTTTGGGTAAAACACCTCTCAGTGCTAGAGACCATCCCCTGGCCTATGGAATGTGGGCTTGGGGTTGTCAGGGCATGGGCCCTGAGGGACGGGTCATGACACAAACTCAAAAATCGTTTCCGAAAAAGTTTTTCAAGAAATAATTCATATTAAACAAGATGATATTATATTATAAAATTTTACTAGTAGTCATAATTAGATGGATTTAAATTAATCCTTAAATATATTATATTTTTATTAAATTTAATTGTTTCATTTATATTTTTCATATTAATTAATTAAATTGGCATAAAATTAGGAACATAAAAATAGTTTTCTAAAAAATAGTAGAAACAATAAAAAAATATATAAATACCATATATAAATTACTGAAATATAATTAATATCGATTAATATAACTAAATAATATATAAGTTACATATAGATCCAATTAAAAACACATTGATATTTTTAAATTAATTAATTTGATGAAATGGAGTTAGAGTTTTACAAAAAGCAGAATTTTACACTATTCCCTAAAAAACTACTCATTATAGTAAAATACCAAAATTATAAACTAATATAATTTTTATATTATGATTTTAAAAAACAATATCATTTTTAAATCATTTTATTGAAGTGGAAAAAATTATTTATACGATTCTCTCACAAATAGTATTAAAAATCTGTTTTGATGAATAAAAAATGTTTGATGCTTGTAAATAATTTAATAAAAATTCATTCCAATGTATTTTCAACATCTAAAATATTTATACATAATTTTCAAAAATAATTTATTCATATTCTTAAAAAAAATATTCAGTGTATAGTTAATGATGATCATATATAAATATCATATTATAGTTCGTTTAGGATCAACATTTCTTGCTTTATATGGAAGAAAAAACTATGTAATTATATTAGAATATTGGGGTATCACATTATCCTTACTAATAATAATTTATATCAACATAATTGGATATTACATTTAGAAATTAGGGTTTTATAATTTAAAATTCCATTTTTGAAATTTAATATTGTAAAAAGAATTAATAAATCAATCACCTAAATAAGGAAATGTGAAATATGAATGTAATCTGAAAATACACATAATTTATTTTCCATGAAGGTAAATGATTTTTAGATTTGAATATATAGTTATCAAAGAAAATAAAAATATATATATATAGTTTTACAGATCATTCGTAACAAGAAATGAAATGATCAAGGTAATGAAAAAGGTCCCAAATCTATAAATATATGATGAGTTAAATGAACATTGATTTATCTTACATGAAGGTAATATTATATTTTTTTCTTCAAGAACCTTTTTATAATTTTGAGGATTTATTTTTATTTTATGAACATATGGAAATATAGTTACAAAATATCTTTATATTTCATAAGCATAATTTCTTCATTTTTAATCTTAAAGCAATTTATACTCATTAGAATGAATATCCAATATTATTTTTTATGATTCAAAAATAGAAATTAACTTTTAATGTATCATATGATTTGTAAAATATTGAAAATTCATTCTTCATGTCGCAAATTATTTACCAAAAAATAAAATACTTAACACGAGTTATCCAAAATTATACGTCAATATCTATTCATCAATAGAAACACAGAATGATTGAAATAATATTTATCCCAGAAAACTTCTAGGTAAAAATAATTCCATATTTAATGGAAGAACACATAAACTAGTTGTAGAAGCTTCACACATATCTCCATTTGGCTATTTTTTAAAGCCCTATTTTATTTCTATATGAAACTGTTTGTCTCTTATCATGTGGGTTATCCTTTTCCTAGAAAATTATTAATATAATTCCTATAATGGTCCCAAATTATAATGAAACACAATTACCTCAAAATAAATGAAATGATAAACCATATAGGATACCAATACCATTAATCTTATGTCACAAACATATAATATCATTCTTACTTAAATAACTTATTCACAAACAAATTTACCATCCAATGAGTTTATTTCAATAAATCCCTCAAAATACCCATAATCCGGATAAACTACAGATTATATAAAACCTCAAAAGGGGTTTTTTAATACATTAAAAATATGAATAACCATAAATTCATAAGCCCATTATTATAAATATAATTCACGACTGAATAATTGATTAGGACGTATATTCTTCTAAACAAATATTAACAAAATTCTTAGATGTTTCATACTTATTATAACCAAAATTACATTGACAAACATACTTATGAAATATAATTCTTGATTTATAATTCCAAAATAGTTCAAAACTTCTACCTCAATATAGTTCCTTCCAAGTTCATATAGTTAATATACAAAATAATTCATTAAATTTGATAATATCAAGGTTCCCTATGTTTTGGAAAATGAAATATAAATGGATTTCAATGATGAAATTTATTTCCCCAAATGAAATCCATATTTTTCCTTGGAAATTAAATTCCCTATGGCCTTATTTTCCATACAGAAAAAATTTTCCTGAGCCTTTTAGACACTACATATATAGTATCTTTACACATTATTGACATGAAGGTAATCAAGCATTCATTCATATATTTCTTCCTCTACTAGATATATTAAGTTAATCTATACTTATCTTAATTTTGGGATGGATATTTGGTCATGGTATAGGCTTTTAAAAATATAGCATGATAATTGAATATGTTTAATCATGATATCTTTCATTATAGTCAACATCCTATTTGGTTTCTCTTAATAACCTTTTTATTAATCATATTAAATGTTTTCAGGATTATCTAATGTTAATTCCACTAATAAAAACCAAAATTAAAGTGAGATAAATAATAATCATACTGGAAAATCAATATAATAATTTAATCGATGTCAAAATAATGATAATTGTTTTTCAATCTATGATACAATATGGTTAACTAAAGATAATACTTTTCATTATAAATTCAAATATTTCATGATGGTTCCTAAATAGAATGTGAATTTTCAAATGAATATCCCTATGGAGTGTCAAAAAATGTGCATAGAAAGGACCATTATCGTGCACTATGATAAAATTGATTCAAAGCCCAATGCAACATTTTTTTTGAGTTATTACCACAAGGTATAATTATTTCCGAACCATGTCCACTTTAAATATCTAGATATGTATTTATTTCAAGGAAAAACCTTATAATCTCTTCCTAAAAAAATATTTGTGATGGTATTTTATACTCATCCTCAAATTTGATCATATGGTACAATTACCTAATATATGATATCATAAATCTCGATTCAATTGTTTCAAGCTCAAATTATTTGATACTAATGATAAAGTCCCTAAACCCAATAAACCTGCATCAGATATCACATTATTATAATATTGTGAAATACATGTGATCGATTCCTAATGGATGATTTTTTTACAATTGGTAAACCTGATATATATATGATTTTAAATTTATATTTGAAATATTAATTACACATAGTGAATGTAAATGTTAGGAATCCATTAACTCATTAAATGATTCCTTCCATATATATATTGAATGTTAAAAATAATGAGAAAAAATTGTCACACCCTAAAAATTTAATTTCATTTATTTTATTATTTTTATGGCTTTAGATATTTTTGTTTATGTTTAGGTCAGTTTCCTTGTTAGAGTTTTGTATTTTTGGATGTTTTTAGTGCGTTGTGTTACTATTAACGGTTTTTGAAATCAATTTAAGGGTTAATAATGTATCCTATTAAGGGGTGTGATATTTTTAGTTCATTTTTTCATGGTTTGATATGCATGGTTTATGCAGTCTGGTGAGAAACTATATAAGGTTAGTTGTAGACTATAAAACATGAGGATTGATGTCCAGGGTTTGGAGCACAACCAATGCATGGTTAATGGATACTATGTATAATTTATGTATGGGATTCTGTAGATCGTATAGTGGGATTTTTTATGGTTGGTTCATTTTTCCCATACTATGCATCAAAACAATAAAATTTTCTTGTTTTCTCCAGTATGGTGTGCATGGTTTGTGCATAGTTTTATAAAACGTGTGTCCATACCATCAGAGTTTCCCAAATCAATAAAAGTGTGAAATTCCACTTTTCCCCTCTACTGTTTTAATCCAATTTTTGGTTCTCATACCTTCTCTAACTAAGGATCACAATGGGGCTTCAGGAGACCATACTCGCTTGATTATCATCCTACATTAAAGATCCATGAAGGTTTCTAGGTGATTTTTTTGTGTTTTTGGTTGTTTTTTTTCTCCTCTTCTTTCTCTCTTGGTTGAGGTGTTTTATTTGTGGGTTCTATATTTCCAAAAAACCAAGGATTTGGGTTAGCTTATATTGTTCCATTTCATTGATTTTAGGGTGTGCATATTTTTTTTGGGTGCATTCATCCTTATCCCAACGTTTCATTACATGCGCACATAATTGAGGTAGCTGTTTATGTCCATTTCCCTTTTGAAACATTCCATTGGATTCTTGAGCATTACATAATGTTTTCTAAATGTTCTTACCCTTATTTTTATGAGTTTGTATAAATTTATTTGTTGTTTTCATGATGGAAAATGGTTAAAAATTGATTTCCAATGCGCTTCCTTAATTATTCTTATATGTTTATGCTCGAAATGTGTTTGTTTAACTTTATAATGAATATTTATATTGAAATTCGGTGTTTTGGTTGGTGGTTACAATTGGTTATGTATTATTAATATGGTCGTATCATTAATTGGGTGTTTTATGTTGAAATTTTTGACATTAATTTTCCTATTATTTGGAGTTTATTTTGTGATGGTTTAATAGAATGTGTTGTTTCTTCAAAATGGGGTTTTGGGTGATGTCATGGGTACATGAAGAGTTTCTTTTAATAAAGGTTTCAGTTTTATTAACAATATTTTAATATTTTTTGGATTTTTAAATGATGTGTTTCATCCTTTTAAAATTTTATGATTCTTAATGGTTTCCTGTGGCCCATTTGGAGCCTTTATAAAATAAGTTTTTTTTAAAAATCATGGGGTTTTTTAAGGATTATCCTCCCTTCCCGCATTTTTTCCCAAGATGGTTCCTTAATTAATATATCGTGTGTTAGTTCTATATGCAACTTTAGAATTTGTTTTGAAAATCTTGTACCATTTGGCATTTTGAGATATGGTTTTTTGAAGAATTTGTAGGAAGTATTGTTTTCCACTTTAAGTCATACATGGTCACTAGGTTGTGTAGGAGGACAGTTTATCACCTTTCATGTTGTTGCACGTTTTCCATTTATCTATATAGTGGTTTGGGATTTGAAATTTAGTGGCCCATTTATAATTATACACTTTAAAGTGATATTTTATATTGAAATTGGAAATGGTGTTGAAGTAGATTAGTTAATGTGTTTGTATTGGAAATATTAAAGGCATGGCTGTCACATTATCTATTATTTACAATGATAGTTTTTTTGTGAAGCAATGCAAAGGGCACATTTGTCCCTTGTGATGTTATGAAATATGGGTTTGGAACTTATACGGAATTTGGTCCTGGTGGGCATGCTAGTATGTTTCAAAAAATGCGTTGAAAGTATGTGTAGCATTATATCCTAGTTGGTATTTTAATTTTTATTTGAAATTATCTTTTTAAAACCACTGGATGTGATGTAGCATTTTGAACATGTGAAAAAATGAAATTTCATGTGTGTTCATGATGATTTGGATTATTTTTGGAGATCACTGGACCATGGGATGGGATCCCCCTAGTGGCTCATGAATAGAAACACTAGTGGGCTTGGATTATGTTTGGAAATCAATAGACCATGGGATTTTTCCCCTCTAGTGGTTTAGGTATGAGGAATATTTGGGTTATAGTTACTATATAGTGTTTGATAGAGGGATTTTGTTATGGGATTCTTAGGAATCATATTGAGGGTTGAGTTACAGTTTCTTGTTGAAGAATATTAGATGGGTTGTACCCACTGGAATTACTGAGAGGCTAGGTGGGATAAGCCACATGATTGGCTAGTTTAGATTGTCCAATTATTCATTGACTATAGAGTTGTACCGTATGTCTATAGGTGAGTCTCAATAGAGTACATCTTGAAATTTCTCAAGAGATGTTTAGAAAATTACCATGTTTTACCTTCTATATATATTGTTCATTTCTACATCATAGGGAATTTATCCATGTTATTACATACCTACATACAGTGTATTCTATTTTTATAAGGTGATATTTTTATTGGTGATCTAGTATGAATTTTTAACTGGATCGTATTTTTGAGCTGGGTTGTGGAATGTGATACAATTTTTTCAAAGAAAAGATCAGTGTGTAGTTTTAAAAATAGAATTTGTAGAAATCTATGATTTATTGATAAAAAGTATTTAGATAATTTTAGATGTTTTTTTTAAATTGGGTTTTTGGATTTTTTTAAAATAAATTCATGGACTTTGTGGTTATTACATATTGAGATGTTGATGCTCACACCCCAATTAGGAAACTCAGTGTTGGTAGAACCAAGATATTTTGCAAGTTTAGGATTTCGGTTTTTTGTTGATTTTGGAGAATTCTAGTCTTGTAGTTGGTGGTAACCAAGAGGTTATGTGGATATAATACCACCTAGTTTAGTTTTAGTTCTATATTCTGTTTCTGTATTAACACTTTCTGTTGCATCTAGTTTGGTTTTTATATTTATTGATGTTTAGTCATTGTTGGTTCGGCTGCGTGTGTAGTATAATTATTGATCTTGTTTGTTTATTTGGATAAAATTGTTCCAAATAGATTACATTGATGCATGATACATTTTTTCTAGGATTTGGGGATTGGGAATGCCCTTTGGGGCTTGTTTCAGATAGGCTATAAAGCCCAGTTGGATGGAATCTAGACTTGGTTCATGAAAATTTTCTGTCATAGGATGATCATGTTATTTAGGGTGTCAGGAAAATCATAGATTAGGGTATTAGAGACTCAATAGGTTGGTACATGAAGGAAGTCATGATCCCATTCTTGTTTGGATCCTTGAGTTTCCAGGGGCTGTGAGGTATTTGAGTCTTTTATTTTGGGCATTGGGGTATGGACGGGGAATGAAAATGGTGGCAAGATAATGTCATTTTGTGATCTCACATAGAGTACTGACATGTGTGGAGTCCAAGTGCACAGTTCAAGGTCCTCTAAGTTGTTAATGATCATTTGCGTCATGTCCCAATAACCATGTAACCAGTTATTTCATAAAAACTAGTTCCTCATTCTGATTGTTTAGTGTGAATTGTGTGATATCATGGTTTTGGTTGGATTGAGTTGTGATTTCGGTTGTTTTGGTCTGATTTGCATTATTTTTATGGGATGAATTATGTTTGTAAAAAGGGTCTTGTAAAAAAATTGTCTTTGGAAACCTAATTTTCCATAGGGAAAATAATTTTTTTAATGAGTTTGTTAAAGAAGAGTAATATGATATTTAGGTTAGACTAGAGAATTATTTTTGGTGTCATGATATTGGCCACTAAAGAAGGTGGTTTAGGAAATGTGAAATATAATGAGATTTTATGAAAAGATGATTTTGGTTTTATTATGATGTTTGGATTATAGGCCATTTATTTTATCCAATGATGTTTTTTTGTGGTTTTTTGGTTGATGATGATTTTGGGGATCTGTTTTTATTTTTCTTAGAACATACCACCTAGAATGTTCTCTATGGTCTCTAGCGAGTTTCTTAGAGTTTTTGGATTTCCTAGACACCTAGTCATGTGGAAGAGTTGATTTATTATCAGTTGATTTTGGAATTTCATGGAAATTGAGGTTCATCAGAGGAATTGGAATGGATTAGGGTATTTATGAGTGTCTTCAGATCATGGGAACTACTAAATATGATAGAGTCCATGTTGTTTTGAATTCATTTTAAGGGCCTAGTTTGGATCAGTGGAAAGTTATCACCCAGATTTCACTGCAAGTTATAATGGAATGAGAGTTGTTTAAGACCACATTATACCGATGGTTCATATTTAAGGATGTGAATGTGAAGAAAGTTATGTAGTTTTTATTTTTCCAATAAGGCCGATACTTGGTGAGGGCCTATGTTGATCATTATCAGTAAATGGTTTCTATTCCATTGGAGATAGCCTTATAATCAGAAAAATGTTTCTATTTTTATTGAGGGTATTCATTTAGAGAGTAAAAATTTATTCCTCTCATCTAGTGATGTTTGGTTCATGAAATTGGTGGATGAAGTGTTTCTTTCTAGGTTGGTTCCTAGAATGCAGTCAGTGGAAGTTGAAGTACCAGTCATTCTCAGCACCCGTAATGGATCCTCATTGGGAAAGAAAAACTTTCTATATGATCTAGTGCATGATATTTATTATTCAACTGGTCCATCCCTTAATTTTATAGAAAATTCGATCATATATTTCTAGTGTTTTTGGTTTGGGAATTCGAAGCAATATTTTCCTATGCCTCTAAAGGCTTGTTGGTGGTGTGTCTATTTGGGTCACTGAGAAATGTTCAATGGGTAGAGTTTCTAGAAGAATAATTATCAATAGGAGGATGTTATCTCCAAATTATTAGGTATTTTATGATTAAATACATCAAGAATTCAAGCATTTCCCCTAAAGTTAATATTTTCACACAATCTAGATTGGTCGGTGGTGTAGTAGAACCATAGGCTAGTTTTTCTCTACAAGGTTAGAGTGGATATGGTAAAAGTTTCCCTATAGTAATTTTCACTACATTTCTGAGTTAACCATTATATTATTAAATTTTTTGGTTAGTTTACTTTTAAAATATAGATACGGATAAATTTTAACTGAAATTATTAAATCAGTTATTTTTTATTTTGTGTGAAGAACCCTTTTTTGGAATGGATCAAGTTATCAATCTTGCTTGTTAGGGAGATTTTTGAGTTTTGTGGAGTTTATGAATCATGGTTTTGGTTGCATATGGGCTGAGTTACTTAAATTAATTACCCTTGTATTAGATATTTGTATTATGTGTGGAATCCCTAGTCATGGTAGCGGTGTTATTCAACTTGTTCCGAAAATTGGAAGTCTAGGTTGGGAGATCCCACGTTAGCGTCCCTATGCTGGGAGTTTTAGTGTTGGAGGTTTCAGTCTAGTTTTTATGGTGGGGGGAACCTTCTCATGATCTCTAGTTTTCATTTTGATTTTGTTATCCTATAAAAATGTATGGGAGTTTCTTTTTGAGTGAAATGTTTCATTGTAAACCGTTCTTTCATTCAATCTCATATTATTTTAAACATGAGATTTGTCCCTCATATGTAAGTGGGATATTCCATGGGTAGAAAGTATTTGTGGTGGAGATAATTGTGAATCCCTGACAACATAGACCATTTTATATTATTCTTTTCTTGGATTTGGGTACTTTTGTTGAATTTTAGGTTGGGTTACCGATTTGTATTTTTTAATTTTAGAATTTTTAGGGGATTTTATTGCATGTACATAGTTTGTTAGCACAATTTAGTGAATAATTGGGTTTCCTATTAAGGGAGAGAATGATAACCATCCATTTTCATTTTTCACATTTTGACTTCCACATTATGATTATTACTTTGAAAAAAATGTTTGATTCCATGGGTAGATCGTGTAGTATGAGGAGTGGTTTCTGTGGAATTGTACACAATCATTGCAAAGATATATTTAATTGTGTTGCAAGATCATGAAGGATTATACATATTATAAAGTATAATTTTTCATTGTTGTAAAATGTTTTCCAAAACTACACATACATACAATTCATGGTGAACCATTTATTTATTAGGGTGTTCACATTTTGAGAACAATTTGATAATCCATGTGTCCAAATCATACAAGTTTCCCATATCATTAATAGAGCTAAATTCGTCTTTTCCCCTCCTCTATTTAAACTATATTATGTGCTTCTCCTCCCTTTTTCCTCCTAGGTGCACCAAGGGGCTCTATTAGACCCTCCTACTAGGCTTCTCTTCCAAAAATGGAGCTACTTAAAGGTTCCTAGGTAGTTTCATTAGGTTTTGGTCGATTTATTGTTTCCTTCTTCCATCTCTCGATGTTTCTTTATATTTTATTGGTGGGTTATCTCTTATCCAAAACCTAGGATAAGGGTTAGATTATATGGTATTATTTCATTTATGTTATGGTGGTTAAATTTTCTCTTGTGGCGTATTCATCGTTATCCCGAGGTTTTTTTGCATTTTCAGATTGTCGAGGTAGGTGTTTCCAACAATTTCCATTACACACATTCAATTTGATTATTTTCTTTCTTGGAATGTATCAAAATGTGTATATTTTTCTTACATTTTGTTTGTCTAAACAGATTCAGTATTTTCATTATCTAATATTGGTTCAAAAAGGTTTCTTAAGGGGTTATTTAATTAAGTCTATATTTTAATGCATGCAAGGTGTTTGATAAAATTTCAACTGAATATTTAAGGTGAAATTGTGTTTTTTAGGTCATTAATTCCATTGGTTATGTTTTTTAAAATGGTTATATTGTGAATTTTATGTTTTATGCAAACAAATTGTGACATTTAAGTTGTGACACATATGTGTGGTAGGTTGTGTTGTTTTAAAAGAAAGTGGGTTTTTCTTAAAAAATGATTCTACGAGGTTTTAGTGGGATTTGAATAGTTTCATTGAATGAAATTGTGAGTTTTTTTAAAATATATTTTTAATTTTTTTGTTTTTGGAAATTATTTTTTGGATTATTTTTGGAAATATTTATATTCTTAATGGTTTATTGAGGCATGTTTGGAACCTTGATTAAATTTGTTCTTTCCTGATCCACTATTTTTTGAAGAATTATCATCCCTTACCTATTGCTTATTCTAAATAGTTCAAGGATTGCTAAATGGTGCCTTGATGCTTCCTTTGATAATAAAAGTGGTTTCTAATGTGTTTTTAAAACCTTTGAATTTAAGTTATTTTGAGATATTATTTTGTTATTAATTAGTATAAAGTAACATTTGGGAAATTAAGTGGTACATTTTATCTCAGTAGTGAAAAGGCCCATTTTGTGCCAATAATTTTTTATGAGTTCACATTATCATTATAATGTTTTTGGATTTTAAAATCAATGTTAATTTTTGGAGATTTTCACCTAAATGTGGTGTTTTATATTGACATTTTAAATAGTGTGGAAATGGATTAGTAAATGTGTTTGGATTGGAAATATTAAAGGCCTTCTTGGAACATAATGTTATATTTGAAGAGTTGGTTTCAATATGAAGTGATGTGAAATCCCAATTGGTACCTTCTAATGTATTGGAAATTTTATTAGGGGTTATTCTATTGTATGGACCCAGTGGGAATCTGAGAATATTTTAAAAATGGATTGAAATACAGGGTAATGTGATGTCCAAGTTAGTATTTTGAAATGTTTGGGAAGATGGGTTTTTGAAACTCTAATGATGGGATTTATTGATTGGCTATTATGAAATAAAAGGATTTTCACATGTGTTTGTAATGACTTGAAAAATTTCTAGAGACCACTAGACTTTGGGTCGAGATCCCCCTTAGTGGATCATGCATTGAGACACTGTTGGTTTTGGATTATGTTTGGAATATAGTAGACCATGGGATGTGTTCCCCTATAGTGGTGCGTTCATGAGGATGATATGGGTTATGGTTTCACTGCAATGTTTTACCATGTAAGTTTATAATTATATTCTTGGGATTCATCTATATTGTTGATTGATAGTTTCTTATTGACACCGATTAGATGGGTTGTACCCCTGTATTTTATGAGAGGCTAGGTGGGATGTTCCATTGGATTGTATTTTTTTGAATAGGTAGTTGGTTATTAACTATAGTGTGGAACCATATTCCAACAGGTGAGACTGAAATGAGTATATATTTGTATTTCATGAGATATGTTTTGGAACATACTATGACTTACAATATGAATTTTCTATTTATCTCTACATCATGTGGTTATTCTCAATCTAGATTATTATTTCTTAATTTATTGTCTTTTTTATCAGAAGAGTTTCTATGGGGTGATAACATATAAATTTCTAACACCATATGGGTTTTGAACTGGAATGTGAATATTAAAACTGTTTTGGATAAGAAAAAATGTTTTCGAGGTTCTATAAAGGGAATTTGTGGACTGTTGTGTTTGGCCACATAAAATTATTGAAATGTTATTTTCTGTTTTTAGATTAGACTTGTGTTGTAGAATATATCGGGAATGAAAATACATGGACTTTGTGGTGATTAACTAATGAGTTTTTGATGATCACACCGTACTTGTGCCACTCGATACTAATATACCAAAACTACTTTGTTGGTTTAGGTTTCTAGTTTAGTTTGACTTTGGAGAAGGTTTGAATAATTTTTCGTGGTGATAAAGAGGTCACAAGGATATCATGTTATATGGATCATTTTTATTTTTCTATTCAGTTTATATTTGTTCAATACATGTTGTATATTGTTTGTTTGTATATTCAATGATGCTTAGTTATTGTCGGTTCTTTTTCATGTTCGTTTTGATTATTGATTCTTGTTTTTTGGGATAAAATCTTTCTCATTGAATTATTATTATGAGTGAATCTAGATGTCAGCCCGTGGGGATTGGGAATGCCCTTCCAAACATGTCCTAGACTGGGATAAATGTAGGTTTATATAGAAGACTTTCTTTATTTTGGACATAAATATTTAGTAATGAAAAATGCAGTCTAATATATTCTAGACCAATAAGGAATAGTCAATATAGATTGGTAAATAACTAAAAACACATTCCATTTAATTAATTACATGAAAAAAAATTCATCATTTTTAATTTCAATGTAATAATATTGTGTATAAAAATTTATGAATTTCCAATAATTAGTTCCCACCTATAACTACATATCCAAATAAATATTGTATATCAAATTAATGATTTAATTCATAAATAATATGATTTCTTAACAAAAACATTATCATGTAAAAATATGTATTTATCAAGATTTCCACAGTAAATTAAATAATATACATAGAAGAACTCCGTATGAATTTTTTTTTAGAGTTTTCGAAATTATGATATGAATAATAAAAATAATATGTATATTATGGATAATTTTATTGTCCAATGATCACATTATGTTGAATGTTTCAAGGGAAAGTAAATCACTATGAAATTAATGATTAATGTGAATATCAGTACACACCCTAGTCAAACTAAAAATATAAAATCTATAGAAAGGATATAATTTTTATTATTACAACATATCCCCACTAGATTGGTTTTCATTAATTAAGATAAACACCATACAAAAATCCTTAATTTGTTTTGTTGAATTTATAATTTTAACAATGAAATTCAATATTAAAAACATTAAATATTTTTATTAACTATAAAAATTATTTTAAATGAACCATGAACTATTTTGAAGGATGTTTCCATGAAATGTGTTAGAAAGATGGTGGATTTTTTTTCAATTACATTAAATAATTTACTATGTTCACATTTTTGAAAAATAATCTGAAAGTAAATTATTTGGGAAACTGAAGGAAGAATTATTTTTAAAAAATTTATAAAAGGAAAGTATTTGGTAAAAATTGAATTAAAAAATTATATTATAGTATTAATACATTCTTTATAGAATTATATTATTGAAAAAACTATTTTTTAATAAAAAATATATCATCCAGAAGATAGATAAAATGTAGAATTTAATTTAAAACATTTTATAAATAATTTCAAGTACCAAAGAGTGGAAAACAAGTCTATTAAATGTATATTTATGGAATAATCAGGGAGTCTAATATTGAAGGGTTTTTTACAATGATCATATAATTTCTGTCAATGGATATTCTTTCATAAATAGCCCGAGTTAAAATATGATTATGTAATAAACCCTTAAAACTTTGGTATATTATATTTGATAACCCCATAATGAAGATAAATCAAAATTAAAAATTAAATACTATGAATATGAATATATTAATTATATAATATATCATTTGGGAAATATATACTCCTTATAAAAAATATAGTTGTATAATATAACAAATTTACCAAATAAGATTTTTTTGATGGGAATCCCTAACAATGATGATAACATTAAAGTGAGATTGGATAAAGGAATAAGTTATGATTATCAAATTAAAATCAACATAAACCATGTGGGACGAAATATGCGGTAACCAAAATTCTTTACATGCATAATAATAGAATAAAGAATAAAATGAATAATTAATAAAACATAATGAAAATAAATTATGTTATAAAATTATTCACCCATTGATTACATTCATATAAAATAAACATTTGTTGGAATAAATAAAATTGAAGAATAAAAATTTTTAAATATTAATTATTGATGATATTATAAATTAAAAATGATTAATATTCCCTATATAAAATTAATTAGATGCATGAGATAACAATACATGTCAATGAATGAAAATTGAGGCAACATCTAATACCTCACATTTCCCTTGAGATGAATGTGATTTAAATTCATGACTAATTTTTATAACATGTCATTTATCTATTATAGAACCATGTTCATATATATAATATAATATATTCTATTACTATAACTTCTTATGACCTTTTTGTTATGAAAAATTCATTATTACAAATGATTTTATTGTTAACATTATCCTTTTCTCATTATTATTTTTCCACAAATGATCAGAATATTGTTAATAAGATAAAGATCCATTATCTATAAAGTTATATTGATGTAATAAAATTAATATTTAAAATTAAAAACAATTTAAATACCATTCCTGAAGGTTGTACTCAGAAAATGAATTGCATATCTTTATGGAGATGGTAGGTTGTACGTACACCCAAGAGAAGTTATCATCCAAAAATGGGTGAAAGGGTATGATGGAAGGTGATATATTTGTTTTCAACAATTAAATTAATGTTATATGAATAATATATATTCAATACATCTATCTTTATAAATATCTAAGTAATTCGATTATGGAATCAAAATTACATCGGTTCATGAAGAGGTAGTCTTTCGTACACATGATCAATGTCTTTTTTTACCATTTTATATAGGAGGATATAGAAAAATATTAATCCATTAATATAATAATATATAAATATATTTTAGATACATTTTCTATATATAAATCATTATTACATGATTTAATATGATAACATAAGAATTGAAAATTAGGATATTAGTGAAGATAATTATCACCACTTATAAAACCCCATTTGGATCAAATATTATTGAATAATGATAATATTTTGGGAATCCAATTAGATCCTTAATGTGTGAAAAATTTTTGGTGTTGAAATATAGTACTGAATATTGGTTGGGTTCATATATAAATCGTGGGGATAATATAATTATATACATATATCAACATTCACATAAATCTGACAGGATATGAAAATCACTAGAAAACTCACAACATCCACTCTATCACTTCCACCTTTAAATTTATAATACCAAAATAGAACAAGAAAAACTTTCACATTTTCCACCAATTCCATTATCCTTTTGATTCATTTCACTTTTTTAAATAACAACTGCATTTAACAACCCAACCCATTATTTCATTATTTATTAGACATCTCCATACCATTACATAAACAAAACCCCAATGATTTCAATCATTATAAAATTATTATTCAAAAATACTAAGGCTTCTATATCAATGAAACCATACATCAAGATAAAACGATCATTCCCAAAATATATTTTTGAAATCCCTCAGGAATGAAAAAAACATCATATTTCCAATAGAAAATAATAGTAAAAAAACATTCACCTCACCATCCCAATAGTATGGAAAAAAAACCATCACCAGGCCACCTCAAAACTATACCCAAATAACCACCAACATGATTCCTCAAAATCACTTCCCAAAAAACCCAAAATCTCCCCACACAAGATCATAACCACACATCAACTCTTCAAAACATGGTACCAAATAAAAACAAATATTATATCATTATACTTATTTCAATAAAGGGTAATTTTTTAATGTTAACCTTATTTTATGTTTGTTATCACACAATCTGTAAATCATTCGAAAATGAAAATATTAATAAATTATATGTCATTATCTAATTTCATTTTGGGGTGACATCAAAATAACCACACAATAGGGGTACCTCATATGATATTAAACTTGCAAAAAATTCCCCCAATAACCATAATTATCATTAGGGAATTTATGACATACAATTACATTGTCAAAATAATTATAAAATCTCTAAAAGCATGATAATCATTTTATATAACCAAAAATTTCAATTTTCTAATTAAGTGATCATGAATTAGGTAGCACACATGATCCAAATTTTTTGAAAAATGTAATCCCTAAATCATTATACACAAATGTGAGAAAATATGTATTCCCTTACACAAATAAGATTTTCCATCTCAATGTGGATTACAGGGTAAGGAATATATTCATGAAAAACACATCCACCAGGAAAAACTATAAATTATCAAAAACTGCATCATGGGTTTCAAAAATACAACCTATACTACAAATACCTATACAATATTGCATCGTCATAGTAGATCTATGAGAGGTGAAAACTGAAAAATATGGTAAAGAGAGAAGAAATCACAATATATTGAAAAAATGGATCCACTATATCCAATGAATCAATGAAGGATGAAGGGGGTTAAATATACTTCAAAATATACTTATCGTTCAACCAAAACTAGTGATAAAAGATGTATGATTTAATGTAGTTGTCTTCATCTAAACAAAACAACTTAATACTTGGAATCCTACCCCATTCAAAATATTTATACAATTCATGATTTTTGTTCCATGTGAATTCCCCAAAAACCAATAACTTCAAAAACTCTTGTTGAATATACCATTATTTAATTATACATTAAGAATTAAATTAATAACATGAATCCATTCCATCAATACCCTATTATCCTCATACAAGATGTGAAATAGGCCTGCTACACTACCCCTGAACAACCAATTCATGTCTTGTATACCAGTCAGGCCTTGAATATCTAGTAGTACCTCTGATGCACCTATAATTACTATGAAACCCCCATAAGCCTCTTATTAAAGACATCCACCAATCAATAATGAAAATATAATTGACTGGTAAAGCATATTATATTATAATGTATTCCATTGTAGTCATAGAGGGAAACTATACATGGAAATATTACCTGACCTTATCCCATGAGACTAATGAACCCCCATGATCAATGTGGAATAATGTCCACCACTACAATTTTGATCGATGAAATATCTTCATAGCCAATGAAATATTGTTACCCATTAGAGAAAAAACAAAACTAAATGTTACCTTGATCTCCTATAACATTGAATTCTATCTCAGTTCCTAGAATAGTTCCCTCAATCCTATTTAGGGATTTGGTTTAAAAATCTTGGTGTGTCTACATCTATATTTCATCATCATTAACTTCAAATCTATGTCAATAAAATGGCATATTATACTAACAATATTTTTCATGAACCCGATTGGGTTTTTGAATAGGATTGATAAAAAAAATAAAATATTGTTAGATAATACTAATTCATCAACAAGAAATATATAATAACAATTACATAATGGGTTTTTAATCATTAAATTCTAAGATTATTCCATGGTTTAATCATTTCCAGAACACAAAAAAATTTATTCATGATCCTTACATAGGTAACTACCTCATATGTGATATGATATTGTTTAGTAGACTCAGTGGAAATAAATTTATATGATTCAGATCAAAATGGGACCCAAATACTGGTT
Source organism: Viscum album (assembly GCA_963277665.1). Lineage (NCBI taxonomy): Eukaryota > Viridiplantae > Streptophyta > Magnoliopsida > Santalales > Viscaceae > Viscum > Viscum album. Next base: position 1,798,503,635 of record OY728120.1, read on the forward strand.
TCGTGGAAGTCCTCCATTTTTATACCCCTCAGTAAACTTATCTAACATTCATTTCCAACCAAACCATATATTCCTTCCCTTTTTTGAACATTAAAATCATTCCTATACATTATCCCAAACTATTTACACCATTTTGGTCTGATACCCTCACCCCCTAATAGAATAGCCAACCTTGGATGATACTGAATGAAGGGAGATGGTGACTTCCTGAAGACCACATCCAATAGTCCATGGCAACAAGTAGAAAGGGTATAATAAAAATAAAAATGAGGGTAATTCTCCTCTAAGGGAAACATAAACATTGATAATATAGATAAAAAATATACTCTTTCTCAATATGATAAATTAAATCCAAATTACATGAATGTGATGTTATATAAGACTAAAAGCATTGTAAAATAAAAATAAATGTATTAAAATGGAAAACATCCTAGAGTCCATAAATAAAAAATAACTCCAACAAAACCAAGAACGATTAACATACATAATGATCTCCCAAAAGTGTTTGTCGACCTAAAAAATAGATTATATATATGTTGGGTATGTATAACACGTATAATCATTTTGATACTACACATATACATTAATTCCAATGAAATGAAATAATTAAAATGTCAAATTTAAAAAAAGTTAACATAAATTGTCTGTTAAATAGTTATAATAAGATACCACCTTAAAAATGGTCATATATCACCAAGAATCACATTTAATATATCATATATTATAGTAATACAATAAGATTAATACCTACGTACCGATTCACAATTATTTTCCCATTCAACCCCAACATCGTATGTCCAAATCCCTCTTAATCATATGAATCCAAAATGGTGATTCATGGGATATGTATCATAACATTCATATCATCTCATCATCCCATACACATATCAAAATATTACAATGTATTTATTAGTAGACACATCAAATTGTATGTCGTTTATCATACATTTGGTAATCTACATCAAGAAATCAAAACTAAGAAAACTTGTTTGTAAATACAAAAAATCATATCTAATACATATCATGACTATAATAATATTTAAGTTACTATATCCAGATACAAATTTTTGTGAAATTTTCCCAATCCATTACAAAAATATACACAATCATATATGTGAAAAAATTACCATGTATAGTAATACATAATCCAAACAAGAGAATGGAGTAGTCTAAAGGGTTTAACAAGCCATCAATTACTCTCCAAATGAGATGTTGGGGAAACAAAATCCCAGAACCCACTAGGTCTCAACCAACATTTAAATAATTTTGAGTTATAATATGAAATAACAAAACATTTAGTATACAATAAACCTCATAACCACACTACATGAAAAACATTGACCTAGGCTTAGCTGCAAATATTGTCACTCAGACATCTGATTATAACTATTTTGGACTAGTTATAAAATAAGAACACAATAGTTATAAAATATTATATTAAATTCAATCATTATTTTAATTAAATTAAATATTGTTAATTATTTTACAACCCATAATATAACCATAAACAATAATCATCATTTAATTTTAGTAACAACTAATGTGATTTCCATTCCCTCCCAAAATAGTCCAGAAGAGTCTATGGTTTCTAAAAATCATTATCATTTTCATTCCACTATTAACAAACCCCATTCATTAAAAAGTAGTATTTCATTTTCCATTCTATAATTCCAACTACTATAGGAAACTTCTTACGCTGTCTTTATAGGGATTTCTATAAGAGAACATCATGCTGCCTTAGGCAGTTGGGAAATGAATGTAGATAAACATTAAACATTACCATCTTTCTAATAAATTTTACAATATAAAAAATAATCCATGAATTTTGATTAAAATTGGTATGAATGTCTTAAATATTATCCATCACCTCATTTTCATACCCGATTGTATCATTCAAATCCATATGAATCTATTCGTCACATAATTCAACAGATTCAACAACATTGATACAGTGTTCCAATATCTCATCCATACTCAAAGGATAATATAAAATTAATTACTAAGGATCACATCTAGAGTAAGAAATAAGATATAAAAACAACCAATAATTTTAATCATGGAAACAAGGTTCCAGAAACGAGGCAATTAGCATTCATTTTAAAATTCTCTCACTCAACACCAAAAAATTATCTTTATCAAAAAATTGGTTTTATTCCATTTTAATTTTAACAATTTAGATTTTTTGGTTATAAATATTAGAAATGCATCAAATTTATTTATCAAGATATTTAATTATTTAATAATTTTCACTATCATCACCTCCAGATTCAATGAACTATGGAAATAAAAATTTTAATTAATGTTAATTTTTATTTCTATCATCAATAAGAACTACTTCATAAAGTTCGTTGTCCACTTTAATTAACACATTGAATACAAGTACTATTTAATCATGAATCTGGAATCTATTTAAAAATACTTAATCAATAAGAATCTACATATTCATTTAACATGTCTCATTATGTGATTTATCTGACCAGAAAAATTATAATATTTACATTCATTAATAATTTCAATTAAAAACATTATTATAATCCAATAATAATAAGAATTATAAATTGAATAACATATATACCATGCTATCTTGTAAACCAAGATGAAAACCATTATATTTTTTGGACACACCAACATAATTTGTCACTAACCATAAACCAATGTCATTATATAATCTAGTTTAGTAATTATTAGTTTTATTCCACTTTCAACTAAAGGTCTAAACCATGATCAATATATGATTTCACATAAATAAATTGTGAATAAAATGAAACCTTCCAAAAAAATAGGACAGTATAATAACATAAATATAATAAATATTTGGATATAATATCACCTATCCCATAACAAAACTACTTCCCTCAACACATGTTATGCAGAAAATTTTAAACCATAAACAAGGAAACTAATTTAGAATGATGGATTTCAACAACCATATACTATATATAAGGAAAAATAGAAATCACAAATTAATAGAGACGAACCCCCCAAAAAATATATTGAGCTCACCTTAGATCAGAATAAATTGATCAAATTATTATTTGGATTAATCCCCAGTGAATGGAGATTTGGATACCTTTGATGTAAATTCTTTTCCACCTAGGGTTCAAGTGGAATGGGTGGGAGAAAATCAGGTTCAATGGATCAGTGTTACTTATATGTAGAAAATATTTTAGAATCCCACTGCACAATTCAATGGACTACTCCATAGATAAACTAGAACATGGGACACAACCCATAATCATTAGATTAACATACATAGTGAATCTAGGACAAAAGGATACGGCTTCTTCCATGGTATATGTATCATTTACCTTGATAGGTACTATGATGTAGATGGAAAAACTACACCATATCAACCCTAATATTGGTAGAAATCCCCTAGATAATAGTTATATAGTAGGGCTTCTTCACACAACATCACTCATCCTCTAGTGAATGGTCTATAGTGCATCAAAACACCATGATACAGATACAACCAAAATTTAATTCAATCAAAATATCTTCCTCCAATAACCCTACACAACAGATATCCATATTACATGATATCATTTCACTACCCATGATAAATACTCAATATCTACACCACATAATACATATTTAAGATTAGATTCATCATAAATCTTATGTTTCACTTCGAAAACAACTCAGAACCTTTATGTGGTTCCTCCACAAAACAAAAAATAATAATGAATGAATCTATTACATGGATGTTGGGGATCATCCTTTATATTTTAGAATGTAATGTATCCAGAAGGAAATACTAAATTGTCCAACTTCACCCCTTGAAAGTAGCACTTCCACCTAAATCAGGGTAAATAATAATCAAATTAGGGTATACTAACCATATATAGTTATAGAATTATCTCATAAGATATTCCATGATGAAAGAAGATATTAATGGTCTCATATTTTCTGGGAACAAATTTTCATCATTTAATGACAAAACAAGTATTATGTCCACATTGACTAACTTTATTAACATCACATTATACTGTTTGTCGAATTCCTTACAAAACTATACCATGTCTAATATAGGGTAAGTGATCATTAATGGAGAACATGTCATCAATCCCTGGATCCTAGAAGCATCCATCCTCCAATAATCTAGTAGGATCATCTTGTTCAATTATTTCTACGATGTCTATTCTCTGATCTCATGGACTACCCTCAATTTTTCCATATGATCATCATCCATATTATTAACATTAGTTAAGGAATAACTCATCTAAAATTAAATTCTTTTTATATACTCTACATATTTTATCTACGTCATTTGAGGTAGAAATATATTTAGATATAAAAATTATATTTTGTTTCATGAAGAATGAAAAACTATCACCAGAGAGAATGTGTTTGAAAACTTCAATGATTGGAAGAATATATTATGTTTATGTCATTGATGGGATTGTTATTCTTATGGGGTTTAACATCATTGTGAACCATAAGATACTACACACTCCATTTGTATCATTATATCATCCAATATATCACCTAATTCATAAATATTTACGACATATACAATATCAATTTATGGAAGAATCAACACAAGAGTTATATTAAACATATTATTTTCCCACAGATTGCGTCTTCTCAGACCTCTAGAACATCAATATCATCTTTGTAATCATAGTAAATATTGTTGAAAAATGGGTGATGTACTATACAAAATAGTAAAATAATCATGATATATCCAAAAAATCATCATATAAAAAACACATTCTAGAAATTTATCCTAGAAAAAAACTTCTTGTTTTTAGGTCCCTAGATTTACTAGTCTTAGAAATCACAGGCACCCTAAATTTTTTATTTTGAATCGAAATGATTCAATTAGACAACATGTCGTAAAAATAATGTGCTCAATACATAATGTTGAATGTTTAAATATATGGATGGAAGATATTGTTCATGGAACCCATGAAAAATTACAAAACATTAACCACTAAAAATTTAATCACCAAGAATTTAAATTGGAAATACCTAATTTTAAACATTATCTTCGGGATCTATTCCTCTCTAAAAAACTCCTATTAACACATCATTAAAAGATCAATCATGAAGAATCCCAGGGATTCTCATAACAATATAATGAATTCACCAATCCATGGAAAATGATATTTACTATTTCCAATCAACTAATTCATTTTATAATAATAAATCTATAGTTGAAGACTACCATCCATCACCATGGTGAAATAAATATGTTCAACCCCAAAGTGATATTCACAAACTTATAAATCCCTTACATTCCATGTACTCATGATGTAACGGACGATACTTCAACTAGGAAGGAACCATAAGAAAAGGGGTTATCAAAATTTATTGTGCACCAGTGATGAGAAATATCTAAATGTGAACTCCACTAACTTGGATATATCTTATAATTTAATCCATGAAATATCCCAATAATGTTCCAAAACATATGTAAAAGCTAACGTGTCATACATAGATATTCTATAAAGAAGAAAGACTAATATTTATGCCATTTTCATCTCATTCTAGTTCATGTTTGGACTCACTCCATTATCTACCAACTCCCACTCACCAATCATAATAAAATTTCCACCCTTAGGTGAAGAAAAAGATACCTTTATCATATAGTAATCAATTGTATATTAGAAATTGTAAAACATCTCCATTCCATGAATCATATAGAATATTCTCATATCTAGATTCACGATGTCCCAGAAACGTACCTAACTGGCAACAATTATAGGTCACTATTGAAAATTTTTAAGTTTGTTTAAATTTTTCACTTATGGTGTAGCGGGTGAATGAAAATTAAGATCTATCTTAAACAACATCTCAGGTCTATATTTAAATTATAAATATATCATGTAATGTGAAGCATCAATATCATGAATTGTTCTAGACAATGATGAAGTGATCAATATTGTAATTAGAATAGTATATAGCCCCCCACCATAATATATTAGTGTTTTCTAAACATTATAAATTTATACATCATTATCTAAACAACACTAATCATGAGGCACGTTACTCAACCTAGTCATCATAATTTTATTATGTAGATAGAATCCCTTATTGGATCACTCAGTCAAATATCTGGTCTTTAAAAGTCCCCAAAAGAACCCTATCCTTGAATATCAATAGAAGAAATACTATAGATTTCACATATTTATAAACTACCAACTAATGTTATAAGGTGTTGTATAGAACATTGTACAACATTTGATCTTCCCATAGTTGAGGCACCAATGGACTCCTACAATGGAAGATTAATTCATCCTCTGATCCATGTATATTTTACTACACAACAACATTTCCATTATCATATTCACTCGATTACCATATTTGAAACTCATTATATATGTTATATGTCAATATAATAGAGGACATAAAGTGGGAAAGAAACACTATTATATCCCAAGATATATTATTCTTAGTATTCAATACATTTTAATGATCCTATGGGATTTTAATTAGGTCAATGAACCTAAATTATCATCTAATGTTCAGATGAAAATAGTTCTTGATCATCTAGGACTTATGTGACATGATACAAGACTTGTGTGGATCAAAAAATTGTACCTCAGTATAATAATAAGAGTATGAATATATAGACATAGTACCCTATGGTAACTCTATGAACTCTTATGATAATGATGGATTCTACATATCAGGAATAATTCCTTGAGGAAAAACCCTTGAAGGGCTCCCATGAGAGATCCTCACATCATCTTTCTTATCCCATCATGCCTCAAGACCTCCTGCAAGGTCCCTATAACATGAAAACAACCTATTTCACATTCTATTCACTAGAATCGTTAAGAAGTTAAGAATATAGAAAAGAAGATATTTATCTAATCATATACATCATGTGGCGTTATAAATCATTGAATGGAAGGCTAATACCAGATAAAGAAGCCTATTGAATAGAAAAAATGGGCCTTAATGCCCCTATTCCCCAGAGATGGAATTTTTAGAAGGAATTTTTTTACTAATTTGGGACTATGAAATATAATATAATGGATGGTGTGGGATAATTCTCTACTACAACACCCAGTATAGTGGGCGATAGAACAATAATAACCTCTCTAATAAGAGAATCCCAGTGCATGAAAGTTAGATTAATAAAAAATATCCATAATTGAGGCATTTTTTGAAACAAGAATTAACCATTTAAGGAAAATTGATGTCTTCTAGTTTGATCCTAATCAAAAAATTAGTTAACACATGTTTTTTAGCTCCCCCAGTTTCATGTTAGTAACCCATTGATTAGGATTTTTTCTATGAAATGTTTGTGGGTGAAGTTGTACAGATTTTATAGATTATTTTTGATTATTTTTAGATTTTTATAAGTGTTCACATTTGGTGAAATGTTTTGAAAAACCATGAAACACCTACAGGAAACTGTGCCCATTGAGATAGCGGATAAAGGGATGGTGCACATGATGCACACTGTTTGTCCAATCCATGTGGAAAACTAGGAATAACAACGAAGCATGAGATATTGGGCTTTGGCATGGATGAAATATGGTTTGGAAACCATGTGAGCCTACCATGAAAGGTTCATCTTTTAGGTAGTGTCTTGAACATGGTATTACTGACCGTACGATTAACAACACATAGTTATAAAACTATATTCTAAAAAATTTGATCGAGGTCCATTTTGTGTTTTAATTCATCATTTTTTTTACCAAAAATTTCCCTAAATCAGGATTTCCCCCTAAATGGTTTGAGAAAATCTTTACATCTATTTAGAAGTTATTCATAGTCATTACATGGCATGTTGAATCTCAATTCTTATTATATGTCATTGTTCTTGGATGTTTTTGGTGTGTTTCATTTGATATAGTTCTCTTACTCTCTCTGTTTCTCAGAACTACATCTTGTTTTGGTATGTATAATTTTTTTTATTCTCAGGATGTTTATTTTTAATATTTTTTTATAAGGGAAGAGATAAATGTAATTTTTTAGATATTCGTCCCAGTTTCATGGATGTTTTTTTCTCTTTATTATTTTCACCAAATTATTAAGGCTTATCACTTCACACCCGAATCCTTTTTCTATAAATGATAGGATTATTTTAAAATTGATTAAATTTAGTGATATTTATTTTGAAAATGAAGTGAAATTAATGTTACATATATTCATTAATGACAGTTATTGAATTTTGTGGAAATTAATGAATTGGTGTGTAAAGTGCTTTGATAAATGACATTTAAATAATGATTATAGAATAAATTCTTGGTTTGATTTATGGAAAATTTATTTCAATAAAAAAAAATTTAATTGAATTTTTATGGGAATTGAAATTTTTTGGGTATTGGAATACATTTTTTGTGATTCTATTTTCTTGGAATTTGAGAATACATGGTGTTGTGTGTTCATATTCTATTATGAGGATTTGTTGAAATATAACCTTGTTCTCAGTACCAATTGTGTAATGGATCATTGGATTTAATTACCTTGTGATGAATTGGTAGATTTATGAGAAACCACCAAAAAGTATGGAAATTTCATAACAAATAATTCACGTGTTGATGTATGGATTTCTATAATGGAATGACATGTACCAAAAATAAATATTGAAGTGTTTTAAGAGAATTGTTTGGTGTAATTCCATGGAACATGATGTTATTTAGAGATAATTGTTTTACTATATAACTTTTTTAACTTTTGATATAATTTTTTAGAAAATGTTTAAATTGTTTTTTATAATGGGATAACTTTTTTTATCCTAGTCGCATGAGTAGGGAAGTCATTGTGGAATATCTACCGAGTTTCATTACATACCCCTATATTGTCACATTAATTATTTTGTTGATGTTTTCTACCAAGACATGGGAAAAAGGTAATATATCACACATATTAAGTATTACTTTGTGATAAATTTCTTATTTTGAGTAGTTGGATATTGAAGAATATTTGGACCTTGGTGTTGTCATAGGAGTCCTTGAGTTTTTTCATCCCCTGTGTAAGTTAATATTGTTTCCGTTCGTTGTATTACATGGGTTTATTTTTATTCTAATATCAATGGTTGTAATTGAGTAGTATTTAATTGATATCATTCATCATGTAGTCATTATTTTGGTTATTTAATGTTAATTTAATTTCATCATTTTCAATGAGAAAATAATCCCCATTTATTAATGAACCACTGGTATTTATTGGCCTCCATTCGAGTATTGGATATATATCTTAAGGACATGTAATATCTCTCATCCTTATCAAGATAATGTGATGTATAGGCATGTTAAAAATTGTATTATCTTGGTCCTTATGAGCTTTTTTGAATAAATTTTTATATTCTTGATTGGAATTAGAAAATGTATTAGGTGATGGTTTTGAAGTCGAATAAATTCTGGTCTATTCTTTGGTATGAGATTATATAAAGGGGTAGTATTGTTTGAACATGAAATTTATATCATAAAATTATATAGATAACCATTTCAAGAAGAAATCGAAGATACCAGGGAGTTGGGTACATAAGTGGTTTGGGGAAACTTATAGGATTTGAAATCTCATTTTCATGGGCTTAACCAATGAGACAATCTTGATAAGTATTGATAAAATGAATTCCCCCAAGAAGAGTATACATAATTTGGAGTACTGATTTATGATTCGATGGGAATGAGCATATTTTTCAAAAATAATGTTTTTTTGTTAATGTTGATCCCAAATATGGGATTTTCAAAAAAGTTCAAGGTTTTGTTAAATAAAAAATTGATTGAATTTAACAGGAGGTACAGATTTTTTTAAAAATGATTGAATGTGGAAAATATTTATTTCAGAAAAAAAATATTTTCATAAAATTTTATGGAAGATTTTAAAATGGAAATCCATAAACATATAGATAGTGATACTTGTGGTGTTTTTTTTATTGTATAGAAAATGGAACTCAATAGGAACTATAGAAACCAAATAGAGAATACTACTAAGAATATCGTTTCACCTGAGGCACATGTGAAATGAAAACAAGTCCAAAGTTTAGCCAAATATTTTTAATCTATGGATATAAGGAACCATAGGGATGATCCATGGAAATGGATCATTCTGATCAATTATAAATGAATAATCCACCCATCATTTAGAGTGATTCTAAACCAAAAAAAGGCAAAAGTGTGGATAAATTTGATGTTTTATATCATTGATTTCATCAAAACACTAGTAGAGCTTAAAGTAAACCTATCAATGTATATGATGGATGTTATTTCTTGTTAGTTTTTGAATTTCTCTATTCAGGATAAATTACACCACATACTTTCATGGGAGGATTTTGAAAAAAAATCAATTTTTTTTATCCCCATATGTTTTGAATCCAAATAATTATGGGTTTGTACATCTTTTAGTAGGAATTGTTTCTTGGATAATGTAGGTAAATATTATAATTTTGTGAAATTTTCACCCAATGTTGCTACTAGTGCATCCTTGAAGGCTGTCATCATTGAATCAGGGTCCAGGATAGATATTATCTAAATGATTGTTGTGCTCTATATTATGGATTAAATAGATATAGTAAAGTGAGTTATGATAGATGATATGGAAATATGATGACCTATAGGAGAGGAAGTAGGTTTATACACTTGGGAAATTGTGGGAACTATAATGCTGGGAGAAAGAGGAAGAGGGATGTATATCTCTAATGTGGAAACATGAATGAACACTAGATGGATGGATCAATAAATATTCCTCCAATACCCACAACTAAATCTCAATTTTTCTTATGTGAATCCTTATACCACGTGATGTGAGAGTTTACAAAACCACCAAGAGTGTTCCAAAATTGAAACAATATAGGGTATCATCAGTACAACTATCACAGTAATCTGAGGATACGTGTTTGGGTCACTTCTTAGGTTTTTTATGAGTTTCATGATTCAATGGGGTGAGGTAAGTATAATCAATCCAATCAGTTGAATAGAATTTTCCTTGGTGATTCAAATAATACCATGACTCCTCTGGCTGTACAATATCAACCCAGAAATAAAGAAGAATGTGTAGTGATGAAGAAATTATTTGGAACTAAGCAAGTTATTATAGATGATCGATATTGACCTTCCACCCTGAGCAGTATGATTATTTTTAACACTTGATTTATGAAATATTTATTTTGTATAAGTTCATATCATTCCATTATTTCTTCTTATCCTATTGATTTTATGAGTTTAAAAATTATATGATTCTCTATACGATAAAACATAAAACTCTTAAAGGTCAAAGATTGTGTCATGCCTTTATGTGTAGGGAATCATCTATAACCATTGATGGAGGTGAGATAAAATGGTATGTATCTATTCTTGAGATGGATATTTTTTTATATAATCCTATATTTGTATTGGTTGACAATATTATGGTTCACATCAAATGTTATACTGGAATTGTTAGTTTTAAAACTAATGATAGCGTCGAGTATCTCTTTTGAGGATGCTAAAATGTAATGGTGGGTCGATTGGGCTTATTGGAATCAAATTTTGGAATGATCTAGTATAATTTGGTAGTGTTGTCTTTGGCATCAATGGATAATATCAACAAGAACAATTTTCTAGTAGTGGGGGATCGGTTTCCAGAGGTGTTTCCTAAAAATTTCTCAAGGTAGAAACTTATTAGAGAAGCAGAGTTTATGATTGATCTCCTTTTGGGTACCGATATAATTTCCCTTCCATATTACATAACAGATCTTACAGAATTAATTTAATATAATTTTTTTGTAGAAATACCATGAAAGAAGAGTTGTCATTATGCCTATCATGTCTCTGCAGTAAAAACCAATCTTGTTTGTAATTTTTTTTATGAAACTCTATTGTTTTGTGTGCATTAATGTAATATTAACCGAGTTACGATAATGAATTGGTATCCACATACATGATTTGATGACCATTTCTATAAATTAATATGAGTTCTATGGTTCTATAATATTGATGATTGATTAGGATATTCTGAATTGCGAGTGAGGAGGGAGGATATTCCAATATAAACTTTCAAACAAATATTTAACCATCACGAATATGTGGTAATTACATTAGGTCATATGAATCAACATTTAGTCTATATAGAATTGATTAATCATTTATTTTAGAGATATCTGAATTCTTTTCTAGTGGGGTTTGTGTGTAACATATTTTTGTTTCCATGGAAATGGTATGAGTATTATCAATACTTGTCAAAAATTTCGGGAATCATAAGGGATAATTATATGTATTCCAAATTATAATGGTGTGATTTTTGGATATAAGAGGTATTCTTCCATGGAAATGTAATATCTAATAAAGGTGGTTCTATGGATGCATAAAATATTGAGTTCATTATCTCTTTGAAACAAAAAAATAATGTCTTCAAGATACAGAGATAACTTGTTCTATCTTATTATCACATATGGTTTGCTCATGAATTCTCATGACTAGATTCCCCTATGATATATTTTAAAAAGAAGAATGTTCCATTATAATGGTATGGGGAATGTTATATGTATTCTAAAGAGCTTAATGTTCTCCTTAAATCTTCACCAATAAGAATTTATCTTGAATCATTATAAGGGTACATGGTGTATTAAGATGATATGGGGTCTAGGTTGGCGTGTGTTCTCATGCATGGAGATCATGTTGCTTCATATGGATCATGAAATTTAACAATGTATGAAAATAAAAACCCAATACAATATTCAGAGTTAGATTTTCAGTCTATTATTTGAAGACCTTACATCATTATCTCATCGGTGGGAAATATAGAATTTTTATGGATCATAAGAGCTTGAAACATATTTTATTACAAAAATATTTGTACCTGAAAAAATTTATATGGATGGACTATTGGAATTTTTTTTATTTTTAGTTGATGTATACCCAAGCCAAAAGAAAATACCGAAGACAGTGCATTACACATAAATTCATATGCTCAGTTCAAAAATTATCATCAATGTGAAGATTTTGATGTCGTTCATAGCCAACATGAACCAAGAATGTGAATATTGAAGTGATATTCCATATTTCATTCATGTTTATTTTATTACATACATGGTGAAGATACATAAAGAGGAACAAAATTATGATTCACAATGTGGGGTGATAATGTCAACACTAAATTGTGGGTAGACCATTGAGGTATGTAAAATGGATTCGAGTTAATTATTGTGGTTCCAAAATTGGATGGTCGAACCTATGGATTGTGTGTAATAACTTCTTCATGCTTACCACCATTCTAGATGGGTTATTCTTCGATGAATACATAATCATTATAAGGAATCAAAAGAACAATTTTGGTGGGTTGATATGAAAATAAATGTTGATAGGTTTGATTCATGATTCTTAACATGCCCATTGGTTATGCCATAACATCAGCGACCGGCTTGTATGTTACAGTCTTTAAATTCAAGTGTGGAAATGGGAGATGATAATTATGGATTTTGTAATAGGTGTCCCAAGATATGTTCAAAAACAATAGTCCATATGGGTGATAGTCTCAAAAAAAGTAGTCTCACTTCTTCCCTATTCAGGAATCTCATACGGTAGAATACTTTTCACTGATCTAAATCCAAGTAGTAGAAATTTGGAATGAAATACCATTTCTATAGTTTCAGAAAAAAATATGAGGTTTACCTATCAATTCTCAAAATCATTAAAAAACCCATGGGGCTGAGTTGAAAATGAGTACGGTGTGTCATCCTTAGTTGGATTGGAAATATGAATGAATGATATAGATGATGAAAGATATGTTGTAAGCATTTGTAATTTATTTTTATGGATCTTGAGAAAATAATGTGATGTTATTTGGGTCATCATTTTAAATCAGCTATCATGAATCTATAAAAATGGATTTTTTTGACGTATGGTATGGGGTTTTTTGTCATTCTAAACTTTTTTGGTGGAAATAGGTGAAAATTAATTATTTTTTCTGAGCCTTTTCCAAAAAAAAATAGGGAAGATTAATTTGATTAAGAAATAGTTAGAGATGGCTCAGAGTCATCAGAAATCATATGTGGATCAATGTTGATAGTGGTTTTCATTTTCGTGGGGTGATTATGTGTTTTTGAGGATCTCTTAAAGTCTTGAACATAATCATATGGGGAACCTAGGAAAGTTATCTCTTATATATAATTCCATTTTTAGATACTGTAATGGATTAGTGAGTCATAAGAGCAGACTTCATTTCCATTAGGGATCAGTGTGGTGCAGAATGTGTTTCATTTATCTCAGTTGAAAAAGCATCTTCTTGATTTTGACCATGTTATTTGATGTAATCATGTTTAAATAAAGCCAGATTCATCATTTGTATGTACCCTGGTGTGAATTTTTGATATTCAAGATAATTCCTTTTGTGAGAGAATAATTGGTCATGTGCATGTTTATTAGAAACACAATAATTTTCAGGAAGAGATGTGGGAACATCAGAAGGAACTAAAGGATCAATGGATCAAAATATTTTGGCAAAATGATAGATTTCTACTTTCCGAGGAAGGAAAGGCTAGTGGTAAGTAAAATTTACCACCCCTAATTTCAATTATTTAACAATTTATTTATGATTTTTTATGTATGAAATGTATATCAGTGTTGTTTGGAAGAGTTTTGAGAACATTTGATTTGTTTTTGGGGATTTCTAATGGTTCACAGATGGATTAATGTTTGTAAAAACAATGAAACACCAACAGAAAATTCTTCACACTGAGACTTGGTATATATGGATGGCTCATAGGCTACTCATGGTCTCTAAACAATACATAAGACTATGAAAAATAATGAAACTTGAGACAGTGGGTATTGGCATGACTAGAACACAATATGGAAATAATGTGAGCCAACTATGCGAGGATCATATGTGAGGTAGTGGATCATGCACTATTAGCACAAATATTTCCTAAATGGGTCACTATCAATAAATGGTAAGAAAACTAGATCCTAAAAAAGGTGATCTCAGTGGGGTTTTATGTTTTATTTACTTGTTTTTTCCCAAAACGACCCTTACTCAATATTTTCCCACTCAATGGTTGGAAACCACTTACCATCAATTAGTAAGTGATCCAAATGCATTCCTTGGTGTGTTCAAGCTCAATTCTTGAGTTAATCCATCATTTTTGGAGGTCTTTGGTTGTTTCTATTAGATTTACCTCTCCCACTATCCCGATTTCATAGATCTAATCCACTATGGCAATATCTAAGGTTGTTGATTCAAAGACATTTCGTTTTTCTTTATTTAGTTGATAGGGGAATAGATATGTGGTAGGTTCTGGATGTTGACATGGTTTCATGTAAGTTTATCGTTTTCACCAAAATCTTGAGGTAGGTGGCTTCACACTCTATTCACCATGCTTGAACTAATTATTTTAGTTTTAAATTTAATAAATTTATTGAAATTAATTGTAAAATTTGAATTCAATGTATGGTATAAAACATTTTTTTGGTGGTTTGTGAATTTGGGTAAAATTGTGGATATTATTTTTTGAAAATTACATTGATAAATGATTTTGAAATAGTGATTTTTAAAATTTTTATTTGTTTTATTTATGGAAATTTTATTTTAATTAAAAGATGGTTTTATTAAAATAATTTTTTTGTTGAAATGGATTTGGTATTATAATAGGTTTAGAGTGATTTTATAGGCATGGTATTTTGGAACACTTGGTTATGGGGTTTCATATTACATTATGAGGCATTGTTGAAATTTAACCATGTTCTCGATGCCAATGGTGTAATGGAACATGGTATTTAATTACCTTGTAAGAAAATTGTAGATCGATGAGATCCACTCATGATTATAGAAATTTTATAATGGTGTATTCTTCTATAGATGTGTGGATATTTTGAGAGAAGTGAGATATCAAAAAAATGACGAATTTAAATGGTTTTAAAGATTTGTTTGGTCTCATTCCTTGGAAAATGTTGTTATCTTGAAAAAATTATTTTTTCAACGAAAACGATATATATTTTGATACAATAGTTTTTTGAAACCATTTTAATATAATCTATTTTATATAATTTGATTTTTTATAAACGTTGCTTGAGCGGTAAATTCATTTTGGGAACATTTATTGAGATTCATTAAATACTCCTTCTTGGGAACATTGATGAATTTGAATATTTTCTGCATTCACATGTGGTAAAAGGTAATGTATCACAAATCATTAGTACTAATTTGTGATACATGGGATATTTTGGGAAGTTGGAACATGGATAACATTTGGATATTAAGGATTTCTTTGGAGTCCATGAGTTTTATATTCTGGTGTGTAAGTAAATATTACATTATTCCCCTCTAGAAAATGGTATTTGTTTCATTTTAATGCCATTGGTTTTCTTGGAGATGTACAACATTGATATAATTCATAATGTAGTGGTTATTTTTGTTATGGAACGTTATTATGGTTGTTTTATTATCAAATCTAAAATCATCCCCCATCTATTAATTAAGCCCTTGGCATTTATTTCCTGCCATTGGAGCCTTGAGGATTTCTCTTAAGACCATGCAATTTTCCTCCTTCTTCTCAAGCCAATGAGAATATTAGGGATGTTACATGGTTCTCCATGGAGTCTACCCATAAATCAAATTATATATGTTTAAGCACTAACAAAGGACTATATCTGAATAGATTAGTAATAGTAACATATACATATATTAACATAATACTATTCGTAGGATCAACTAATTGATTCCAACATATATAGCCTAAAAAATGGGAAATAGATATATCACTCAAAAAAATAATATAAGTATATCCTGTATAGATAACACACATTAATGATTTAAATTAAAGAAATAGTATTTAAAACAATATAGGTATATATATTATTTATGGACCTATTTAATAAAATATGATTTATGAAAATATCCAAATCCAATAAAAATTTACCTTTTATCCCAACAATGGTAACTTGGAGATCAATTTCACAAGAGTATAAAATTCATATGAAAAAATCACTACTTGAGTCCCACAAAACAAATATCCTTTCCACCATGTGAAATTTTGGTAAAAAATTAAAAAACAGTTCACTAATAACATTTGGTAACACCCCATCCCAAACCACCTAGTTTAAGTATGAGATCCATAAGACCTCATGTGGACCACTAGGTATTTAAGAGTATTCAAACTAATAGAAAGGGTATGGACACCCTCATTGTAATTACCATATAGTCAATATCATATCCTTTATGAAATAATAAAAATAAAATATATACAACATATTTTAATCACTGAAGATTAAATGATTTAAATTTTCATAATGTACGTCACAAATGGAACATGTGAAAATAAAAACAAAAAGGATTCAAATGTGGCATGAAATATGATAGTATATATAGTTCAAGAAGTTTAATAAATAAATCCCTATGAAAATACAATGGTTTTTTCCCAGACTCACCAACAACTCCATCCTATATAACTCATATGTCTACTGTAATACCCTCTCCCTTTTTGTGACACCTATATATATTTATATCACACACATTGTAACACCTTGACCCCTGTTACCTAGAGGCAAAAGATTATTTTAATACATCGGCATGATTCCAAGGAATCCTATCCCAAATGATTGACCAGTTTAGGTGTCTAGAAGAATAGATTAAATACATTTACATTATAAAACACTTTATAACATAAAACATAGCATAAATAATCCTTTGAGAAATCTATTATTCCCTCTATCTTAACACTATATATCAATCATAATAATTTTTTTTGCATCTTGTGAAAATAAACCATAAGCAATGGGTGAGCTCAGATGCTCAGTAAGGTTAAAAATTCAATGAAATCTATAAACTTTTAAAGCTAGATGTAAAATTAAAAACAACATCTATTTAAACATAAAACTAAATATAATATGGAAAAAATAAATCAAAATTACTATATAAACATGCACCTGGATATTTTACGAATCGAATAATCAAATTTAATAGCCAATTTAATAAGGAGTGAATCTATGATTATAGAAATAATAACTACTACATTAGAGACTTTTATGAAGACCATTCACAAATATTATGATGAGGCATTGTTCCAAGAAACTAGTTTGTCTCATGATGCCTAAATATTAATCAAGGGGATAAAGTAGGCCCCTCATGTCACTTACTATGTCCAATGCATTCTTCTTATGAAAGGTGTAAAAAAACAAAATCATTCATATTAAAACAAGCATATGAAATGAAAATAGATTAAACATAAACCATGATTGGAATAAAAATATCGCATCCACATTAAAACATATCATAACTCATTAAATATAATATTGAATATTGTATTATAATAAATCAATATCAATCAAGAATAATACCTTGTAAAGGATGTTAATATAGTTGAAAATGATCTGTAAAACTCTTTGAGAGATATATCCCTTTTATGATATTATTTTAATGTCACGCAATTTATAAAGGAATAAATTTGAATGTTATTTTTTAATAAAAGTGTCCCATAACACATTAAAACTATTAAAAAGAATTAACATTTTAAAACATTCATTTCCTTATAATAAATCCTGAAACCATTTTGAAAACATGGAAATGAATGAGAATTATTTAGAAGAATAAATATTTAAAATATTTAAAATGTTGTTTTTGTAAAAGAGTCCCTTAAAAATCCTTTTGAAAACTCTTTTATGAAACATTGACATGGATGATAAATATTTCACAGTATATACATACACATAAACAATATTGGAGAATGAGGAGATTGAGGAATTAACCATTACTTTAGGTCTGATACTCTCTGTACGTGTATAATACTCCTATATAATATGTTTAAACAAATTATTAACCTATATCAGAATCATAATGATATTAATGATATCATATACGATTCTTTTATGACGTTATGTTACCCATTTATTAACAATTCCATGTTAATACAACATTTTAGGTAAAAACCAATTTGTTTATCGTACGTGTTTTGACTTTTTATTCTTGATCATATTACATAGATCGTGATTTAAATACTTCCATAATTTATAATTTTATTTATATATCATAAATATAAATATATAAAATAAATTGATATATGTTATGGAACACACCATTCAAAGAGACGGTAGGCCTTATGTATGCCTGAACACTGTTTCCATTTTTGCATCGTATGGAAGTAAGTGAATGAAATATATGTATATATATATATCATCCCATTAGGATTATTATTTCATATATTACTTAATTATTAATAATATTTATTCTTATAATTAATCATGGATGGTTAACATGGAAGACTAGTCTCATCGTTTCGTGGAGATAGTAAGTCGTACATACACACAAGTGATTGTACCATTTCTTTAGTGGTAAAATTGTATGGAATTGGATGGAATATGTATTTTTTTAAATATAAAGTAATATTTATTATTTAAATCCATTATATTAATTGTTATACCCATAGAAATAAACTGTACATGAAAAACAATATACACCACATCGTGGAGATGGTAAGCCGTATGTACAACCGTATAGTGGTATTGTTTTTAATAGGATGGGTAAAAAGAAGAATATGATTGTATCATAATCTTAAAAAAATATCAGAATATATTATAAAATCGTGTCATTATTTTAGTTTTCAATCAACTTATTAAGTGGAAATATAAGATGAAATGAACATTGAAGGAAGGGATGAAACTATTACCTCCTCTCTGGGCGTCTCCTTTGGATTTTCACAAAAGGACTCTTGATTTTGGTGTTCTTCCCAAGGTTATTCTTCTAAGATGAATTTAGAAAAGTTTGGAGGATATTTTTGTAGGCATTGGCTGCGCCAAAGGGATTTGTTGGTGTGGATTAAAAAGAAATGGAGGTGCCCTTTTATAAGAAAGGTGAGGGGCACTTTTGAAAAATCTTGAAATATTAATTAATTATAAAATCATTTTTGGATTATCATTTCTCCAAAATGATTTATTTCTATGATAAGATGAGTATAGGTATAAAAAATATCAACCAATTGGTTTTAGACATGTTTACTTGATAAAATAAACTGTATCTTTTAGATTTAACCCTTTATTAAATAAGTTAACTCTTACCATGTCCTATAGTATTTTAATACCACATAGTTTATATCATTGGAATAAAATGACAATAGAAACTAAAGTAGATAATTTATGACATCTTATCACTATCCATGTTATTTGACTGAACTATATATTATTATGATTTTCATATCATTTAATAAAATAGTATTTGTTTTAAAAATGCATTTATGTCAAACCAAAGTCCTTAAATCATAAATCATATGTATATTAAATACAAACAATTCATGGATGACATCAAAATAACTAAATTAAACTTATTTTAACATTTATAATGTCAATTATTTGAATCCTTTATTAATGCCGCAATCACTGCATCCTCATGGTGTCATAATTAAATGTATTTATTTTATGTCTAAAATATTAAATAAAATATCATGATGTAGGAAATAGTTTTATATTTATAATTAATGTAAATGTTTTACATGATAATTTATATTATCCCATATATTTGTTTTGTAAGAAACTTGTCTATGTTATATTTTTCTCTACTTTAAATTAATACTTATAAAATGTCATTTTCACATCGTAGTGGCTCCATGGGGTCCCAAAATCGACCATAGAAAGCCCATGGTCCAAAATATATCATAATATAGGACTTGGAATTGTTTTTGGGCTATTTAATATTATTATAATATTATTTCTTTATCCATGTTTACTATATATACCCTTTAAGCATGGTAAATAAAATAATTACTGATGTTACTATTTATATTGTAAAAAATGTTACCTATTTAGACAATTTGGACCATCAGATTCCAAATAATAAATCCTTTATTCCAAATTTAAAAAACAGAGCAGGCAGAATCTATTTTAAAATTAATTCCCATTGTCAAAACCAGAAATTGGGGTTTTTAAGAAGTAAAAGGTATCAAAATATTGACTTCTGTTTATTTCCAATTTAAGTGTAAAAATACTTCTAATGAAATAAATAATATTAAATGATAATAATATAATATAATCATGCTTTAAAACTATTCATATTTATAATTTAACACTATAAATTATTTCGATTAAATTTTTTTTTCAATTAGAATTTATTATTTTTCACTATTCATCAAAATATGAAAGTTATCAGAAAATTAGAAAAAAATTATCCAAACTAAATTTTTATTTCCTTATTATAAAGTAGAATTTAATTTAGTCAAATTATATATATAAAGTTATCAAATATTTTATTTAAAAAATGTTCTCCATTAAAAGATGGAAAAACTGTATTTTATAAAAAATATATCATTTATCTGAAAAAATAATTTTTCCTCAAATTATATCTAAGAAGCACTAAAGAAGAATTTTAAAATTATATGGGATATAAAATTAGAAATTTGGTTAATAAGATTCATAAATTCTTTTTAAATGTCTTGTTCGATAGGTCGTGGTGTGTATGAACTCAGTGTTGCATACATCACACGCTATTGAATTATTTAAAAAAGAAGCATACTGTGGAAGCTAGGGGTGTCACGTTATTCTAATCTTCAATAAATTCCATCCCCACAATTTAAAATAGAGATTAAAAATATATGTTTTTATATTTCAGAATATCTTGGTTGAAATCCCACATCGAAAAATCAATTAATGAGGAATCTACTTAAAAATAAAAAAAGGTAAATATGAATGTCACCAAAAATAACACACACTTGTGTTTCATGTAAGAAAACATGCATATGGAAGAGAAAACAAACCATCAAGTTCTTATGGATAAAGAATATTATTAATAGAATGTTAACAGCTATAAAGCTATAAATCTGCGATGATCTAAGGGACCATTTGATTCATTGAAAAAGAAATTACTAAGAATGATATTTTTGTCTTATGATCCTCTCCCTACTATTGTATAAATAATTTACATCTTAGAAAAAGAGCATATATAATTGATATGTAGTGTTTTATCTTATAACTAATTCCAAGCACAAACTCATATATCTCTTAAAAAGATGAAATTCAAAAATATTTTATTAATCTGAATTGTATAAGGTTCCAAATATAAACATATAACATTTATATAAAGAAAACTATGTTATAATAGCAAGAGACTTCTAGTAGGCCAAAGGAAGTTGATAAAGCCTTGTCGCACATCGGTTGTGGGATCGATTCCTACAGCCTTGTTCGACACAACGATTTATCGCTGACCAACATGTTATCCATTTTCTAAAACTATAGTATTATAACATTCCAAAAATAATCATAAGAAATGATTTAATAATAAACAATACTATGAAATTTTCATCATAATCTATTGCAACCTTTAGAGTTATCCAAAACACTTATGATTGAACTCTCTCAAAAAGGTATCTAAATTTCCAAATTCAATTCAAACATTAGATTCCCCATACAAGGTAATGTTGGTCATACTGAATATATGACAACCTTTATCATACTAAAACATTAATAAAAACAAAAATTACTATTGTATAATCCTTATATATTTCACATTTTTATTATAAAAAATATAACTCTTGAATCCAAAAACACAAATACATAAATTATTCCACTTCGACCGTAGTAACAAAATATGCTTGACCTTGATCCATTTAATTCTTATGAGCTATATTTATTGGACTCTTTGGACAATCGTTTTCATAATGTCCCATTTCATAGAAATTATACCATTGAACATTGACTGCCTCTTTTTTCCCCTTACAATAACGATCTTGGTGGCCTTTTTCTCTACATTTGTATCAAATTCACATTCCTTTTAGGAAAATACCATGGTGTTTATTCACAAAATTATCACATAAGGGAAAATATTTCTTTCCCTTTTTACCTTTATCTATTTCCTGATCCACAGTGTTCTTCTTCTCTTGATTAATTTTTATGTAATACGACTTAATGAATTATTTTTCGGTCTTGATAGCAAGTGAGAATACATCTTTATATGATGAGAAATATTTTGAGTACAATTCCCATTGAAGGAATGGTTTTAAACCATAAAAGAATTTATCATTCTTAAATCTTGGGTTATGTATGTAGTCTATGCTATACCTTTCTAACCTAGTAAGGTTAGCCTTATACTTGGTAACATTCTCGTCATCCATTTTCCTCAGGCTCAAAAATTGACTTTCCATATCAGCTCATTGTTCATAAAGAAATTATTTCTCTTTTAAAAGTTTTTTAAACTCCCTCCATTCCAAATTTTGTACTTATTCATTCTATTTTATGTTTTTAATCAATCAAAACCTTTGATATGAATCTCCTTAAAGATAATAGACTTCCATAATAACCTTTTCCATTTTGTTTCTCCACAAAGCATGGAATCTTTTCTCTAAGGAACTTATCCACTTCTCTATTACAAAAAGTAATTTTATTCCTATTTAATGTTGGAGGTTGTTGTCTCATGAAGCGGTTTAACATTGATCCTCCACGGTGGATCATGATGCTCCATATGGGTATGTTTATTATTCAATACCTAATTCAACTGTATCAGTATGGTTATAATCTGTTCATAACAAGTTGTGTCAGTAGCTCCACTATTATTATCTTTTATAGGTGGAAAATCCCAAAATTGATTATGTGCATTCATATTATATCAATTTCTTCCACCAGGAGCCATTTATAAATAATTTCATACACTAGATTAGGTTATGAATCATAATTCATAATTCCAAAATAGTAAAATACTTAATATAAATAGAAAAAATCAGGCATATCTAGCCTATAATGACCTAGAAATTCTGTTTAATATATTTCTAATATTATATGGAATTATCATGAGACTGGGAAAATCTACAACACGTGATGTCAAGGCCTAAAGAGCCCAGAATAGAATTTTGAACTTTTTTTATGGTATGTTTAGTAAATGTTCCATCATAAATTCATATCTTTTGAACCAGTGCTTGGGTTGAAAATCTGAGGGCATTATATAATTTTTAGCACCGAGATTCACCTAGGCAATGGTTAACTTAAATCGAAAAGGGTTGGATGAAAAAGATAAATTTTGGACATTTTAGAAAAAAATAATAAATTAAATATTTGAGTTATTTTAGTTTTCTTCGACCATTGTGTGATGGTTGGTGAAACTGCAGTGTAACAACAGTAATTAAATGAGAGTCATTTAATGAACTATTACTTTTTTTGTAACTTCAATTCCCATGTGTTTAATAGGTTTCTTAATTTTGTTTCATTTATGAACCATAATAATGATTTCAATGTGGAGCTTGTTTCTTTTTATTTATTCAACCTGTTGGCAATGAAATTCAAAAACCACTAGAGGAAGGTCTGACGAAGTGCCGATGATTTCACCATCCAACAAAGAACAGTGATCGATCAACGATCGTTAGAGGATTCGAACTTGACATCGACGAACAATGATATACAACTTCAAACGAATATTTATTCCCTTCATCTTCATTAGATTCCACCGAATCCAAATAGGGGGGGGGGTTTAATTGTTTAATTTTTTAAAAAGAATCCTCTTTCTCATTCTTGAATAATATGAAAAACGCAGATCATATAAACTACACATTGATCCGCGATTCATTTTATACTGTGGTTGGTTCTTGAGGGATTTTTTGGGGATTTTATTATTTAAAATGATGATTTATGATTTACCCATGTTAAAACCTTAACACGAAGGGTGTGGGCCCAATCAAAAATAGCTAGGAACCCCCCCTCATTATTGGTTTTTGTTCGTTAATTATGTGTGACCTGGAAACATAGAATCAAGACGAATACAAGAGAATATTAGTGGATGATGTGACCTGAGAGGCTCATAGGAAAATACGGGATGGAAAAAGGACCACTAGAGCTTCTTCGGTGGCCCATAGAAGCAATCATCGATGCGGGAACCACAGGCATGTTGGTGCCAGCGACCAGCGGCGATGGTCAAACCTAGTCGGCCACATGGAGATGGCAGTGCCCGCAGGTGTCGTGGCCAGCTGGGCCACAGTGGGTGGAGACGCAGTGTCGGCGCACCGCTTAGTAGAGGAACTGCCCACTCCTGCCGCTATGCTGGACACCAATAACCGATTCAAGTTGGTAGTTTAGGAAGTAGGGGAGGTGCCACACTAGCTCCACCGACTGGGAGAACCGGCCAACATTCAGATGGGATTTCTAGGCAGGCCATTACCCCTTGTTGGTCTAGACCCTAGAACTGGGCTGGACCCATGAGCTGGGTCATACCCGGAGGCCCAACGGGCTGGGTGGGCCAGATTTCAACCAGCTCTAAACCAGACTGGTCCCGTTTCACTAACACTTGAGTATCTCACATAACAAGAATCTGATCGATGTGCTGTCTACGGAGTTGGGACCCTTGGGATGAGGCGACACTTTTGCGATACTTCACTTAGGTTTTGGGAGTTGATGGAATACGTAAGGGTTGGATTAGACTATAATTCAACCTGGACATATTTACTTTTTTTATATAACTTACTGACCAGACATCTGATTGATGAACCATCTGTCACGATGGAACTGTTATCACAAGTCAGTCATTTGCGATAATTCATTGTGGGAATTCATGGAGGTTGGGGTAATACCGATATATTGAGGAGAAGAAACTATATAACTCAAGCGCACTATGTACGAGAATCCAATGAATAGCTGTCATGTAAAGAGAGACCCTCTCTGGATCAGCATGAGAATGAACATCTCTAGATCAGCAGCAATGCGACCCTACGTGGTTCAGAAAATAGAGTGACCATCTAGGGATCATCATGAAAGAGACCCTCTGTGGATCGCCATGAGATTAACTATCTGTGGATCGACATTAGTGCAACCCTCTTTGGATCAGTGTTAGAGCGAACCTTTGTGGATCAGTAGTACAACAACAATTTGTGGATTAGATGTTTAATCTCACAATATAATAAAATTTTCTAGCTCAAGACTAATAATCCTTAATCCTTTTCTCTATGTTGTATAATTGGTATGATATATCTTTTACATTATCCTTTGTGATTTAGATCATGCTTGGTGGGTTTTCCTTGTGGAATTTTGGGAGATCTTAAGGGGTCTCAGGGTCCCTACTAAGTTTTTTTATACTCACCCCTTCATGGGCTTCACCCGCACCTTGTTGTGTCTTGTGAAGACTTTGAATAAATTGACTAAAATTTGGGGAGACATGACTAGATGGTGCTCGAAGGTTATTGGTAGATGTGGTGAGTGTCCGTGACAACAGGAGACGAGATGTAACTACCCTTATGGTAGGATTATTTCTTAACGACCTCTGGAGCATGTTATTCCATTTTGGTTGTACTTTATTATCAGTAGGGATTGTATACCAGTCCTTTTTTAATTCCAGTTCACTCTATTACTATCATCATTTATACTTCGTGGTTTTTTTGTTGTGTACCTAGTCTGTGTGTATACATGTTTAAAGGAAATGCCTTCCCTTTTTTGGAAATTCCTTTTTGATGATACTCACCACCCTCTGGCCTATGGAAGGAAGCCTTGGGGTTATCACGGTATGGGCCTCAGGGGATGGGTCTTGACAAAGTGGTATTAGAGGATTTTAGTTCTAACCGGTTTAATAAGAGTCTATTTTTTCAATGGAGAAATAGTGATAAGTGTCTTAAGTTAATATTATAGTTTGGGGTGTCTAGTGTTGGTGTGGCGACTAACATATCCATAAACCCATACCCAATGTTCTATTTTCCAACTCGATACATGAAAAAACTATTTGCATGTGTTTTGAATTTTTTTTCTTTCGATATCTTTTGAGTCAACATAATAGGTATAAATTATTGACTTTGGAACATCTGATTATTCATAGGATGTCACTGCATAGAAAAAAACCAAGATTATTGTGAGATATCACGATGATGGCCCACTGAGCAATGAGGCGTTGGTTCAGGGCACTCTTATTGCGATAGAACCTTTGGTGGGGTACCTAAAACCCCACCACTCGTATGGAAGTAGTTTCCACCGACCCCACCAGCAGACCATGCACGCTGAATGAGAATGCAAAATGAGTTCCAGAGATAGAGGTTTCCAAGGTTTTCTAGTGAGATAGATCCACAAGAACTAGAGGACTGGTTAGAGGCTATGACACAGGTTTTCCTCTTGGATAAGACACCAGCAGACTAGTTGGTAATCAAAGAAGTTAGTCTCATTCAGGTAACAACAGGAAGATGGTGGATCCTAACGCTATACAATCATAGGTAGATGACTCTTTTCTGGATGGAAATCGATATCCCATTCAGGGCGGAGTTTGTACAAGTGAAATTACGCTCATTTTGTATTCAGGATCTATTGTACATACATTAGGGAAGCCTGATAGTGGCCCAGTACATGGAAAGATTCACTGAACTCTATCACTACTCAACTGACAAGGTTTGGGACCCATTCTTTAGGGCCTGGACCATTGATATGGGAATCTAATGAGAGATCATAATGTCGATGATATCACTCAATATCTCTATGTTGGATAGATTGTTAGAGAGAGAACTATTGGTGGAGAGCTTTCTTGCTGAGCAAGAACCAATGTGGAGGGCCACCATCATAGAACAGATAGCCGCTTCATATGTAGCATGAAATAGATAGATGAATTTGAGGCCCAAATGGTCTAGACCTTTTAATAGATGACCTCAGGATATAGGGTCAGAGGTGCAGAAATCGCTGGGCAGAGGACTTTAGTGTTGGATAAGACTATGCTACTCATGCGGTAGGCAGAGTCACATGGATCATGATTTCCCAACCCGTTGTACTGAGGATTATCAGATAGTCAAAGGACCTCCAAGGCACTGTCTGAGGTATTATCAAGTATGTCCACCAGGAAATAGACATGGATTAGGAGAGGACCATGTACCAGGTTGTGGGTGATGTTTTTTGGTACTTCTACCACCACCCCCATGAAGTCCACCCAGAACTCAAGGAGCATGTTTAAATGGATGAGCATACCTTCATGAAGTTGAGGATTATGACCACAGTTATCCAGATATGATTCAAGGTATGATATGTGTATACTCCACCACAACTATAGTTCTTAAATACATTTCTTCCAATCACACATTTATTTCCATGACTCTCTTTTGGAGCTCGAAGTTTCTAGTGGATCCATTGGCTCTATACTTGCTATTATAGAATCCTAAGGGAGAGGATTCGATGATTAAAAAATAGTTCCAGTAGTTTTTGATTACTCTACGAGACTAGATATTCGACTGGGATCTCCTAGTAGCATCATCAAGGCCTGAAGATGTCATTTTGGGTGTGGACTGGTTATCCACAGTCCATTATCTGATCGACTATTTTTGGCACAATGTGAAGTTTTTCCACAAGGATGGGGCATGGTCATCCTTCATTGGCAAGGAGGGAACATTTTCAGCATAGGATGGAAATTTTTTAAGGAGCGTGAAACCAGACACTCATCAATGTGCTAGCATTAACCTCAGTGTAGTTGACGAGGGGTGGCCAGACTATCCTATAATGGTGGACCAATGTGTAGATGTCTTTCCTGTGGATGTCTCAGGACTACCTCCTTATAGTGAGGTAGACTTATATAAAAACCTATAGCATGGGACAAAAAGATATATAAACCAACATATTTTATGGCGCTCGTAGAGCTTCATGAGTTTAGGTCACAATTGGGGGACTAGAAGAGGAAGGGGTTAATAAGGCCCATTGTTTCCCCATGGGCAACTTTGATTTTTTTCCTAGGATGTCATATGGGAGGTGGAAAAATTGTCTCAACTATTGGAACCTAAGCCAGGGGACCATAAAGAGCAATTATCGTATGACGAGGATTGATGATATCTTTGACCAGCTGAAGGGAGCTCGTTGGTTTTTGAAGATAGAACTCAGATCAAGATATCCTCAGCTTCAGGTGCAGGATGAGGACATATTGAAGACAACCTTCAGATATCAGTATGGCCACCATGAGTTCTTGGTGATGCGTTTCAGTGTGAACAAGGCTCCAATAGTGTTCATGGGACTCATGAACATGATCTTCAAACCTTACATTGATCACTTCATAGTGGTTTTAAATGATGAAATCATGGTGTAATTAGCATCAGAGGAGGAGCAAGCCACACATATGTGATTGGTATTTGATAAACTCTGAGAGTACCAACATTAGGGAGATCTCTCGAAGTGCCAGTTCTTGATTCGAGAGGGCCAATATCTAGTACACTTTATCTCAGAGGTTGGATTTGCGGTGGATCTGGAAATGATAGAGGCAATGTTTTATTGGGAGGCACCTAGGAGTGTGATTGAGGTGAAGAGTTTTCCAAGTTGGGCTGGGTTCCACCAGAGGTTTGTACCCAACTTTTCCAGAGTATCATCACCCTAGTACCCATTAACAAAGAAGGGAAAACCATTTGTTTGGATAGATATATTATAGTATATTTTCCAGGAGCTCAGGTGGAGACTGATGAGGGACCCCATCATGAGGATACCAGAAGAGGGTGTTGGGTATGTAGTCTACTATGATGTGTTAGTGACCGAAATAGTATTTTTCCTCATGCTGGAGCGAGCAGTGAACACCTAAGGCTGAGGATAGCTTAGGAAACATGAGCATAGCTACATGACCCATTAACTGGAGTTAATAGCATGGGTCATTTCATTAAATATGTTGTAGAACTATTTTATGGGTGAATGGGTTACTGTCTACTCTGATCACAAGAGTCTCAGGTGTATATTTTCATAGAAGGACCAGATCCCGAGATAGTAGTGATTGTTGGAGTTCCTCTGGGACTATGACTTTGAGATAGTATACACTCTTATTAAGTGAAACGTAGTAGAATACACACTCATTAAGAGGTTGGGTTTACAGCTATTGAGCAAGGAAATAGAGAACCGAGAATTTTTGAACATATCCTTCATGGATAAGGATGGAGAAATATACCTTCAATATATGACTATCAATCCCCACTCCTTTAGATATATTGGGAGGCACAACTTGGGGACGTTGACTATGAGGCCCGATGTTCTCAGATAACCTCAGTACATGCTTCTGATGGATTATCGATATGTGGGGAGCATGTAGAACTTTTAAGAGGACACACCATGGTACCTGTGACATTTCGGGAGGACGTGTTGAAGGAGTTACATATATCCTCATTGGCGGTATATCCTTGAGTGGTGAAGATGTACCATGATCTCTGACGTCAGTACTGGTGGTCAGGGACAAAAAAATTGGTAGAGTTTGTTTCACAATGCCTCACTTATCAGAAATTGAAGGCCGAGCACTAGGTTCTACCAGGATTGAATCATCCACTTGAGGTACCAGAGTTGAAATCAGGTGGTATCTCAATGAAATTCGTTACAGGGTTACAACGTACATCGAGGGGCCACGACCTTATCTAGGTGATCGTTGACCGACTCTCCCTGCCGGCTCACTACCAACCCATCCAATAGAAGGGATCAGTAGAGGGTTTGGGACACCTCCATGTCCAAGAGATAGTATTACATCAGGGGTACTGTCGATGATCTTTTCATATATTGACACTCATTTTACATTCCTATTGCGAAAGGGATTACATGATGAGTTTCAAACTTAGTTATGCTTGAGAACTGCCTTTCACCATCAGAAAGATGGTCAGAAAGATCGGATCGTAAAGAAACACGAGGACATGTTTCGAGTTTGCATCCATGATTTTTTCCATAGTTGGGAGGACCACCTTCCACCGGTGGAGTTCCCATAAGAAAATATTTATCACACCACCACCTTCATGGTGTCATTTGTGGCCTTGTACGGGAGACCTTTTAGATCACTTATATGCAAGAAAGTCCTAGGGGAGTCAACACTAATGGGTAAATAGTGAGAAATAGCTACCATAGAGAATGTGTAGGTTATCCATGAGTGGATGAAAACTGCATATAGTAGGAAGAAGACTTTTCCCGACAGGAGACAGAGACCCATCGAGATTGAGGAGGGAATTTGTGTTTTTTCTTTGGGTATCACCTCGACAAGGATTATAGAGTTTTGGCTGGGGAGGTAAGCTATCTTTGAGGATCATCATACCTCTATAGATCCTAAGTAGAGTTTGTGATGTGGCCTACCACTTAGATCATCCCCCGTATATGCACCAGGTGAATAATGTTTTCCACATGTTGTAGTTGAGGATGTGCATGGATGATCTGTCACACTTCATCAACTAGGGAATGTTGTACATTGAAGATTGGTCGACGTTCTTGGTGTTCCTAGTAGAGATAGAGGATTGATAGGAGAGGGTCCTATAGGGAAGGTCGATTCCTCTGGTGCATGTTCAACGTTAACATGAGAACCTTTAGAAGATCAGATGGGGGGGGGGGGAATGCGTAGATTCGTGCTCAGTATCCCCATTTGTTTCCTTATCATTTTTTTGTGTATTTAAAGGAAAAAATATTTATGGTGGGGAGAATTTAAAGATCATAAAATTCTATATAATTTTCATTAAATTATATGTATTTATCACGAGACTGCAAAAATCAACTTCCCATGATTCCGTGGCTGAGAGAGCTTGAAACAGAATTTTGAACATTTTTAAGGTATGTCCAGCAAATATGTTTGCGAGAATTTGTATCTTTTGAACCGGTGCTCAAATTGACAATCTGATGGTACCTTTGAAATCGCAGCACTGAGATTCACTGAGGCTAAGATTAACATTGACCATCAAGGGTCAGAAGGAAAATTTAATTTTTGGACTTTTTGGAAAATAATAATAAAATAACTCTTTGAGTTATTTTATTTTTCTTCAATCATTGGGTGATGGTTGGCGGGATGACATTTTAACGAAAGTCCTTAAATGAGTGTAATTTAATGACCTGTTACCTTTATTTGTGTAACCATGATGCGAGTGTGTTTAATAGGATCATTAATTATGTTTTATTTATGAACCATAATAATGGAAGTAATGTGAATATTTTTTTAAATTTAATAAACCTATGGGAAATAGAATTCACAAAACACAAGAGGAATCTCTAATGAAATGTCGATGATGTCACCCTCCAATGAAGAATAGTGATCGATCAATGATCATTGGAGGATTCGAACAAGAAATCGAAGAACAACGAATATCGACTTCAAATGAGGATTTCATCCCTTCGTATGTAGTGGATTACACCTAATCGAAGTAGGGAGTTTAATTGTTTTATGTGTTTAAAAGACTCCCCTTTCTCATTCTTGAGTAATATAAAGAACGCAGATAAACCAACCAACGGGTTGATCTGCAATTCTTTCTTTACAGTGGATGGTTGTTGCAGGACTAATTTTTTGGATTTTCCTTTTTAAATGAATATTGATGATTTCCCCATGTTAAAATAAGAACAAGGAAGGCACGGTCCAATTCAAACAAGGCTCAGACCCCCAATCCATTCTTGGATTTTGTGCGTTATTTATGCACGACTTGGAAACATAACTGAAAGATGAATGTAAGAGCCTCATTGTGAAGGAAGCATCTCTGGAGGCACGTAGGAACATACTATAAGGAAGATATACCACTGGAACATCTTTGATGGCCTATGGAAGTATCCTCCAATGCGGCACCACCAGTGCGACGACACCACCGCCAGGACCGAGCTGGCCGCGTTGAGACAACGGTTCCCTACAGGCACCGTAGCGATGAGAGTCAAAGAAAGTTGGACCAGAAAAGGTGGTGATGTGGTGCTGGCACAACATGTGGGAGAGGAGCGGCCCGCATGGGTGGACAACAATGACTGACTCTAACCACACATTTTGGAAGGAGGGGCGGTGCCCCACAGGCACCGCCAGTTGGGTGAAACAACCTGTATGCAGGCCCGGTTTTCCAGGATATCCAGACCCCCAAACTGGGCCAGACCCACAAGCCAAGAAAGTCCTGCAAGCCCAACTGACCAGCCATGCCAGACTACTACCGGACCCGAATTCGACCGGCCTCGTTTCACTAAAACATAAATATCTCACAAACTGGGCATCTGATCAATGCACCCTCTATGGAGTTGGGACCCTTTGGATGAGTATGTATATTTGAGTTACACCACTATGGTTTCAGTAGAATTTATAATATGGCTGGGTTTGATTAGACTTGAATCCAACTAGGCCCAATTTACATTTTTTGCTTATATCTTACAGACTGGGTGTCTGATTGACACGTCGTCTATGGAATTGGAACCCTTACAAGAAGGAGTTACTTTGGGTTTAATCATCATGGGAATTAGTTTCTATTGAGGTACAAATGATATCTTTAGGAGGTGAAACTACAGAAATCAAGTGCACTAAGTGTGGGAATCAAATGGCTGGTTGTCAATTGCTGAGCGAGTATCCATGGATCGACATGAGAGCGACTCTTAGGGATCGAAAGTAGTGAAAACCTCTGCGAATGAAAAATATAGAGACCATATGTGTATCTACTTGAGATATAACCTCTTTGGATCAGTATGAGAGAGACCCTCCATGGATCAGAAGCATTGCGACCCTTTGTGGATATGCGATAGTGTGACCCTTTGTGGATCAACAGTACAACGACCCTTCATGGATAAGTAATAGAACATGTTAATACAATAAAATGATATAGCTCAAGAATAAACATCATTATTCCTATTATTTATGTTGTATACATGGAGAGAGATATCTTTTACGTTATGATTTGTGATTTAGGTATGCTTTGTGGTTTTCCATTGTGCGATTCTTGGAGACCTTCGGGGGTGTCAGGGTCCCTATTTAGTATTATTGTACCCACCCCTACACAGGCTTCACCCACATCTTGTTTTTTCTTGTGCAGAAGATAGAACAAATGACTTATATTTGGGGAGCTGGGACTAGATGGTGCTTTTAGGTGATTGGTAGACATGGTGAGCAGTAGTGATGACAGATGATGAGTTATACGTACCATTCAGCTAGAATTCTTGGTAGACAAAATCTGGATCACATTTTTACCTTTTTGATGTACTTTTTTAGTTAGGTTTTTATACTGGCCCTTTTTTCATTTACATCAAACATTTTCTATCAGTTGTTCTACTTCGTGGTTTTCTTTTGTTGTGTAGAAATTTTGTGTGTGTATAGGTTTAAAGGCAATGCCTTCCCATTTTGGGAAATTCTTTTCTGGTGATAGTCTCCAAATCCTAGACTATAGAAGGCGGGATTGGGGTTGTCACAACACAAACCTAGGGGGATGGGTCATGAAATTATCCATAATCATAAATATGGTTCCTTTGGGGGAATATTTACTCATAAATACTTCAAAATGGTTTGTAATTAGAATAAGAATTGTCATATGCATATCACCTAGGAGCGTCAAATCGGGTGTGTAGTAAGGCCCATAGTCATGTACAAGGTTACCCTGAGTCAAGCTCAGAACACCTTGTCAGTGTTTTCAACACTAGGTACATCTGTTCCCAAACCACGTCCACATGTAGTGTCTAGACAGGGATGTATTTTCTAGGAATACCTACATAATCTCTATTTTAAAATTCTAGGAATCTCTTCAATACTTATCCTCATGTTCTATCTTAGGGTTTTGACCCCTTATCATAGTTTTTTAAATATATTTCTAAGGTTATTTATAAACATCCTCTTATACCAATTGTAACACACTAACCCTAGTTACCCATAGCGGGTGTATTATTTTAATACATTGGCATGATTACAAGGAATCAATTTATAATGCACCGATTAGTTTAGTAGTCTTGGAAAATAGATTAAATACACAAACGATAAATAAAAATTTCAAACATAAAACATAGTGTAAATAATTCTTTGAGTACTAAATCATTCCCCTAGATTAACCCTACATATTTATCATAATACACTTCTTGGAATCCTAGGAAAATAAAACAAAAAAAAGTGTGAGATCAATGTTCAGTAAGGGTAAATAATTCAGCGGAAGCTATAACCTTTGATGGAAAGATATATAATAATTAAATAAGCCTTTTAAAAATAAAATGGAAAATAATATGGAATAATAAATCAAACATTAACATATAAACATGAACATGGATATTTAACTAATAGAATAATTACATGTAATAACTAATTTCATAATGAGGGAATGCGGAATGATGGACATAACAACTGCTACGTCAAAGCCTTGTGCCAAGACCATTCACAAACATTCAATATAATAATTTTTCCAAGATAGTAGTTTGTCTCAACAGACCCATTGATGCATCAAGGGGCTATAGTTGTCCCCACCCATCACTTACTAAGTCCAATTCATTCCTCTTAGAAAAGGGTGAATCATAACATAAGAATTCAGATTAAAACTAGCATACAAAATGTCAATACTTTAACCATGAACCAGGAGCAGCATAAAAATAGAACATATACAGTCAAACATATCATAACCAATTCAATACAATATGTAATATGTTTATTATAATAAATCATTCCCAATCATGAATAATATGAAATAAAGGATGTTGACATAGTTAAAAATGATCGGTAAAAGTCTTTGAGTGAAATGTTACCATTTCATGAAATAATTAATAAGTCACACAATTTATAAAAGATGATATTTAAAAGAAATTTTTGAATAAAAGTTTCCATTAACACTTTGAAACATTTTAAAGGAATACATATTTTTAAACACTAATCTCTATATAAATAAATCATTAAAATAATTTTGAAAACATGGAAATTAATGAGAAATATTTAGATGAATAAATACTTAAAAATTTTAAAATGATATTTTAATTAAAGAGTCCCTTATAAATAATACTTTTTAATACTCTTTTATGAAACATTCACATGGATTATAAATATGTCCCAGTAAATACTTACAAAAAAACAATCTCATATAATAATTAGATTTAGGATTTAACAAAAAACATAGGTCTGATACATTCCATATGTGTTTGAAACTCACGTATAGTGTGTTTAAAAAAATTATTAATTATATCTGAAAAATAATAATATTTATGATATCATATATGATTCTTTTATGACTCTATATTACCCATTTATTAATAATTCCATGTTAATGCATCATTTCAGGTAATAATCATCGTGTTTATCATATATGTTTTGACTTGTTATTCTTGATCATGTTAGTTAGATCATTATTTAATTACTTCCAAAATGTTAAATTTGAATTTTATATCATAAATATAATTATATATATAATAAATAGAATATATTAAATAGAATAAACTATTCATGGAGACGGTAGTCCATACGTATGCATGTACACTGTTTTCATTTTCGTATCGTAAGGAAGTAAGTGAATGATATATATATATATCATCCTATTAGAATTATTATTTAATATATTTCATTATTATTAATAATATTTATTCTTATTATAATTATTGGTTGGTGAACATGGAAGATGAGTCTCATCACGTCGTGGAGACGGTAATCCATTTGTACGCACAAGAGACTATATCATTTCTATAATGGTTAAATGGTATAATATTGGAAGGAATATTAATAATAAATAAACAATATCATGATAATTATATTATTTAAATCCATTATATTTATTGTTTTACCCATAGAAATAATGTTCATAAGAAAAACCATTTATACCATGGTGTGGAGACGGTAAGTCGTACGTACGCACACATGGTGGTATCATTTTTTATAGGATGGATAAAAAAAGGAATTTGGCTGTCCCAAAATCGTAAAAAATCCCAATGCATATTATATGCCATAGTTTTTATTTTATTCTGGGAACAAATTAGTAAGATGTAGTATAAGAAGAAATTAACTTTGAAAGAAGGGATAAAGTGATTACCGATTCTTTGGGTGTATGCTTTTGATTTACATAAAAGGAATCATAAATTTGGTTTTATGCCCAATGTTTTTATTTTATGACTAATTTAGGGATGTTGGAAGGATATTTGGGAAGGGTTTGGCCAATCCAAAGAGGTTTTGAGAGGTGAATTAAAGAGAAATGGATGTACCCTTTTATAAGAGAGGTGAGGGGAACATTATGAAAATCATGAAATATTATTTAAAAAATAATAATATGCAGATTTTAATAGCTCCAAATTAATTTTTATTGAGGCTAATATGAGGATGGGTAGAAATACACTCCACCAATATGTTTTAGACATGTTTAAAAAATAAATTTAACCTTATCTTTTATAATTAATCCTTTGTAAAATAATTTAACTCTTACAATTTCATCTTTTTTTTTATACTACAAGGTCAATATAATTACAATAAAACTCCAAGAGTAACTAAGCTGGATCATTTAATAGAGTTTTATCACTATAAATGTTATTTGTCTAATCTATATAATTTCTTGATATTTATATCATTTATTAAAATACTATTTGTTTTAAAACTCATTTATGTAATTTTTGACACTCAATAGTAATTGATTTTTTTAAAATCATAAAAACGTGATTATTTCAAAACAAATGCATTAAAATATACCTCACATGTCAATATAATAAATAATATTTGTGGATGAAATAAAAAAACTAAATTACATTTATTTGAACATTTATAATATCATTTATTTGAATCTTTTATTAATGAAGAAATCACCGCATTCTCATTGTGTCATAATTAAATTTATTGATTTTATGTCTAAAAATAATAAATAAAATATCATGATGTATGAAATAATTTTATATTTATAATTAAAATTTATAATTTCAGAGATATATTATATAACCCCATATACAAATAGCTTTAATGAAAGTGAAATGATTATGTTATATTTTTCTTTACATTAAATTAGTTTTTATAAAATTTCATTATCACAACCAAGTGGCTCCATGGGGTCCCAAAATCGACCCAAGAAATAAAATGGGTAGACATAGCTAATACAATAGGATTAAGAAATGTGTTAGGGTTTTTTATTATTATTGTAATATTATCTCTTTACGGTTATTTACCAGATTTACCTTTTAACCATGGTAATAAAATAATTTTTCAAGTTACTATTCATACATTCAAAAAATAAAAGGTACCTATTTAAAAAAATTAGACCTTCAAATTCCAAATATAGAATCCAATTTTCCAAATTAAAAAAATTGGCAAGAAAGAAATTATTTTAAAATTAATTTCCACAGTCAAAATCAAAGGCGGGTTTTTAAAAAGTAAAAACCCTGAAAATATTGACATCTGTATATGTCTAATTTAAGATAAAAAATACATATAATGACCAAAATTAATTTAAATTATAAAAATATAATCTAATTATTCTTTATAAAAACTCAAATTTATAATTTAACACTATAAATTAATTCGATTAAAAAAATTGTTTTCAATTAAAATTTAGTATTTTTCACTATTCATCAAAATATGAATTTTATCAAGAAATTATCAAAAATTTATCCAAAATAAATTATTATGACCCACTTATAATGAAGAATTTAATTTCATCATATTGAATATATAGCAGTATCAAATATTAGATTTAAAAATGGATCTCAATTAAAAGGTGAAAAAACTACATTTTTTGAAAAAAACTTCTTTTATCCTAAAAATTGAATTTGTCCTCATATTATGTCTAAGAAAAAAAAATGATTAATTGTAAAATTATATGGGATATAAAATTAAATATAAGCATAATAAAATTAAAAATAGCGTTCTAAACTACTCATTTGATTGGTCGTGGTGCACTTGAACTCGGTGTTGCGTACATCGCATGCTATTGAATTATTTAAAAACGAAGCATATTATGGAAGATTGCAGTGTCAAACACATTATGATTCCCCAAAATTTGGTATATAATGAAAAATACTAAGAAACCATCAATATATCATTAATACATGTATAAATTTGTAATATGTTTTTTCCATGATAATAATTGATACATAAGAAAAAATAAAAGAACATATACAATATACTTGTTATAACCAAGGAACCATAACCCCCAACCTCAGAAAAATTGGCTACAAGATGTAAGGATAATAAATGATGTTAGGGGATGTGAAGAACATTCCAAAAGGCTAATGACATGTTAAATAAAATTCTCATTGAATTGAGTGAACATTATACTGAGAATCTATAAGGAATAAGGATGAGGAATGTCACTCATTATCGAAAAAGAACCAATTTTTACACCATTAAATAGGGATTTAAATATCCTACATGTTTTATGGGTCTACAATCAACATCACATAACATCATGCGTACTCCCACTCTGAGGGGTAATTTTAAAATTATGGTCCACCTATTAATAATTCCAATGAAAAATCCTATATGGAAATTGTAAAATACAGACCATGGAAAATCATAATATGAAAAATAGAGAACGTCATCATCAAAATATAGTAGCACCATATAACAAAATCCAATCAACATCAATGATGTCTACCAGATACCCTAGAAATACTCATCAAATTAAGACTCATATATATGATTATCATGTTATACACTTGTATCCATGTGAAAATATTATTAAACAATGTAAATAAGCTATGAACACATAATATGAATCAGTGATAAAGGAGTAGATAAGAACCTCAAATGGTACAGAACATACTACATCAACGATTTTAATTATGTACAACATTTGTTTTTCAATTGATTGAAGAACAGATGATGTCACCAACCCAGGAAAAACATGATATCACATAATTGTTTTTAGGTAATTAACTAGTTCATAAAGAATAAGGTTCATAATGTGAGAAATTTTATTGATACAAGTAAACAAAATTATCTATAATTACATTATGGTCATATTATATAAAAAACATACTTTAAGGATATTTTAGTTAAGAGGAAACAATTAGTAGTATCAGTTTCCAATACAATAATGGTTCATTAATTCATCATAAATTATATAAGATAACCTTATTTTTATCCAAAAAACATCTACCCAAAATAATAAATCACTATAAAATAGATCCAAGATGATATACAATAAGAATAGGATCTTAATATGATTAATATAAAGAAATAAAACTAGATATGTCCACAATTAATGAGAATGGCTAACTATTATTTGGGGTATTTCATTGAAATGTAAAGTCCCAAATTAATATAGCAATGGATTATAAATTTATTATATTTCTCAATCACAAACATACCCTCAATAATATTTTTTATAATATAATTATTTAAAAAATATATGTAAAATGTATATAATGAATGGTAGATAAGAATATGATCAAGATATTTCATAAAAACATGATATGAACCCCTGCTATTAAATGAAAGGAATAATTAATTATAGGAACATAACTAAAAACATGGATCCATCATTGATCCATTCTCACCTTTCATTAAATTAGATGAATTTTGAATGAATGGAATAAAACCCATTATTTTAGCCTAACAATATTGAAAAATCCTTTAATAACCAATGTTTACAGTGAATTGGAGAACTTTTTAAACCTTGTGGGAGGCCTCAAGTTCAATATTGTGACATTGGGAACAATATTAGATAAAAAAATATCTTCAAAATCGATTTTTAATTAAATCATGTTGTGTGAATTTAATCGAACCTCAAAAACAGTGAAAACGTTTGTTGATGCAACCACTAACTAGCTATTGCACTTGGAAAAACAGTATTAGTTTTTCAAGAGCCTCTATATAGATGATGAAACTCAATAGGATATACGTTCTGGTGTGTAGAAACCTAATTACCTATGTCAACTCCACTAGCTATCTAGGGGATATTAACCGACACCGTAATTCAATTTATTCACCAAAATATCCGACCATAGATTCCGAATTTTTTTTTGCTAAAAAACTCACACCTAAAACAAATAATATATAAGAATAAATAGTGAAAGGATAAATTTATATAATAAAAATATAACAAACTTGAAAATAAAAAGTCATGATATAATTTGTGGGATTTGTTTTCCAAAATCCCACACCTGAGAGTAAAATGAATGAATTTAATCACCTCACATTTTGGGCATGTAGGTAGTTATTGTTTTTGATTTTGGTGTAAAGGATTTTTTATAAATATCCTAGACATTTAAACATAATATTAAATTTATTATTCATAAATATCCATCAAATAAAAACAATGGATCATAAAATCTAATGTCTTTGAATGATTAGGTATATAAATCTAAAAAATGGTCCCAAATTAAAAACAATATTTTATTTAATTACCAAAATGATCTTCTATTTTTCATTAATTTCATAATTTTATATAGGGTAACCATGAAAATACATGAAATAATGGATGAGATAAAAATCATTGTGTGGGTGTAGAAATAAATCACAACACATGTGTTAGAAGGCACAATACGATGACATAGAATTCCAAATATCTTTAATAAACATAAAAAGAATAACATGTATAAAATGGGATCATGTAATTATGGAATCTTATAAATATTGATACATCTTAAAAAATGACATAATAATGGCTCAATTATAAATACCATGACCATTTCACATGGATGAACATGATTCAAGGTTAACTACACAAACCATTGTGTATGGTGGAAAATGGACCAGAATGTAACAAGGATCACTCTGTGTCCCAACATGACATCTCATGACACTAAACATTACCAAATGAATTGCATAACTATATTGGTGAACCCATAAGACCATTTTCATCAATATTTTTCCCACATTAAGAATCATACATAACAAATAAACATATGGGTCTCCCATGGAAAGAAATGTGTTTCAAAATCTTGTCAAAAGGAATAAAAATGAGAAAATAAAAATGGTGTCCCCGATTGAATGGATATAAAATATAAATGGAATTTAATAAGTGAAAATAAACATATATAATTACATGTTATGTCAAACTAAATTTAACACATGTAAAAAGGGATCTTAAGAAACATTAAAAATCTCAAGTTTAATGTCGTATGGGGAAAAATATTAAAGAGTTTTTATATAGGTACAAGGAATAAATGTTTGTTTAAAATAATAAATTGAAAAGACATATTGTCATGACAAAATGAGTGATTATTGAAAATGAAGTGGCTTATAAAAAATCTTGTACTGTTCTGGAGTATGGGCATGAAATTGGGAAGTCCCCTTTAATCAAGCTTTTATATGAGGAGGAATTTGGAGGTGAACATTATGAAACATCAATATTCTCTTAAAATAAATACTAATTTAGATAGGAATATATTTTCGAAATATACAAAAATAATTTTGGAGGTGTTTTTAATAATATTTAATATTTGATTTTGGTTAAAGAGAGATATGGAGAGTAGTACATGAAGGGAAAATGATGGTTCATAGAGATTCCAGTACCCTATATCAAAAATTATTTCACAACTATACTAAAAATCTTATATAATAAAATTAAATATATTAATTAATTACTTCAGAAACTTATATACAAGTATTTGATTGATTATAATTTTATTAAGTTATTTATTTCCTTTTTTCTATGTTTTAAGATACAATTTCGTCATTTGTGAGTGTCCATTTCCTGGTTTCCATGATTAGCACACTTGTATACCGGAATGGAGAATCATGTTGAATGGGAATTGTTTTCTAAAATAGAAATAATATGGTATTAATGAACACAGAGAATATTAAATGGTAATATACATTTTTTTATAGATATTAGTATGGTTAATTAGATAATATGTTAATGATAAATATTTAGATTATTTTGGTGGCTTCTCTGACATCAAAATCTCATTTTTTTCTATAATTTTACATTACGAATATATTTTACTCCATGTACAAAAAATAAGTAAAAAAAATCATTTAAAAATATTTTTTAATAATAATATGTTTTTTATTACCATCCTTGAAATTGATAATGGAAATTGAAAACATGTCGACCTTGAATGTGATAAATCAACACATCATGGATGATTTTTTCATTTTTAGAAAAATAGAATATGGGTAGAAGTTTAATGATGGATTATTTAATAAACATAATAAAACGACAGTATATATAGGACAAAAGATTTATCATTCAAGTCTGATTAGGGGAGG
Organism: Viscum album; assembly: GCA_963277665.1. Classification (NCBI taxonomy): domain Eukaryota; kingdom Viridiplantae; phylum Streptophyta; class Magnoliopsida; order Santalales; family Viscaceae; genus Viscum; species Viscum album. Next base: position 1,798,546,235 of record OY728120.1, read on the forward strand.
TGTGTAGATAATAAAAAAATAAATTGAAAATATATTAAATGAAAATGAAAATGGATTCTACAACATGTATTCTTCTCGTTGAGAACCTCCTTTGTGGAATTTGGTTTGTATTTTGTTGAGACCAATGTTTACTAGATGTTGGTTTGAGAATTTGGATAATTATTGGGTGAAATTGGATAATCTTCATCTCTTTTGATTTTTATGGATAAGATGTGGTGATGGGTGGTATTTATAGTGGGAGGGAGGGGTGTGTTTTAATTATTGTATTTTTTTTTTATATTTTTGTACTAACACTATCCATATTGATGATTCATGTATCAAAATACATAAAATATTGCATTTTTTTTCTAACCTATGGTTCTTACATCATCCATACATCATCTATGACTAAATAATTCATGTATTTTTCTTATACCATAAATTATTGTATTTCTCTATTCAAGAAAATTTAACAATTTTTAAAAACTCAAAAAAATTACACATAATAATTTTTAGAAGTATAGAATTAAAAAAATGTAATCCATTATTTGAAATATTTTCTGTAATTGTGATAAAATTAATTTTTAATTAAAATCGACATTTATTCAAAAAAACTCTAATTTTAAAATTATAACAAATTTTATAACACATTAAAACATTAATTAAGCTTACATAAAATAGTCATATAATCAAAAGAAAACATTATATTATTTTAGGAGACTATTATTTGAAAATATATTTCATTTTAAATAATTATATAAATTATTAAATTGTAAATAAAAATTTATGTTTGAAAAAATTATCAGTACTTAAATTATCATTTTTAAAAGATTAATTGACATAATCCCCAAAATAAATATATCATACCATAATTTATATTATTCTAAAATATTAATAATACATTCATAAGATAGGTTATTATCTTATTTTTAGGGAGATTATTCTTAATGGTCCCATTACTATTCAAATTTTTATGTTTCCATTCCATTGGATTATGTTCATTAATTTCTAAAAATACTTCTTATTTTATTCATTCATCATTTAATATGTCTACATTTTTTTCACTAATTAATTTAATTATGTAAAGAACTAGAAAGTCCGAAGCCCGGTGTGCCTAGAATCAATTTATGAAGTTTTGTTCAGGTACATTCAGTAAACATACGAGCGTGATTTTATATCTTTTGAACCGGTGCTTGGAATTGAATTCTGAGGACACCGTTGAACTCGGAGCGCCAATATTCGCTTAAGGGGACCTTTACCACAATTGCGTTTTATCGAGGCTGGAAGTTAATTTTTGGGGGTTTTCTAATAAAATAAAAATATGTAGAACATATTTTTATTTGTGGAGGTTTAATCTTCCAAGGGGAGGATGGATGTGTGGCCCACCCACACATAACCTCCCTTGGGAGGATATAACTAGGTGGGAACCACGTGAGTATAAACCCCCTTTACCCCCCTTGTGACTCTCATTAAATTGGGGGAAGTATCTTAAACTTCCATTGAGTTTATTAAAGCCAACTCTCCCTTATTTATTTTTAAAACTTTCCACCTTCCCCATAATGGTGCCAATTCACCCATTAATGAAGTGAGGTAGCTTATTTTAATTATCTTTTAAAAAACTTTTGAATTCTATTTGGAATGCATAGAAACAATAAAAAAATAGGGAGATAATATTTTATTTTGGGTTGGTGATTCTATTTGATGGAGATTTGGAGTTCTTAGAGAATTGACTTCTTCTAACGAAGAACATAATCCTCTCAAATGAAGAATGCTCCTCATCTCAGAAGAATGATGAACACCGTCCTTGATCTTTGACCAAGATATAAGAGAAGGATCCGCCTGCGAAGAACGCCGAAGACGCTTCTTCCTAGGATGCTCCCCGATGTCAACGAATTGACACCACCTCTTCCGTGAATCATCAGTGTTCAACGACAAATATGAGGTAGGGGTTTAAGTTAAATTCATTTATTGTTCTTCATCATTCATCCTCGGTTTATTTTTTGGCCTATTTTTATCACCTAACGCGGAGGGCACGAGCCGAAAAAACATGGATCGACATCCCTCCATTGGTTCTTGATTGGTTGATGACGGAAGTGGCGCAACGGCGCCAACGGAAGAGAGAACTGCGGTGGAGAATCAGCGGCTGGTGAAGGGATTTTCGTGAGGAAACCGGCAGCGGAAGGCTGCCAGAAAAAGGTGTGGCATTGTCTTTCCACGCAGAACAGCCATGAGCGACCGCCAAACTGGGCCGCGGTGGTGGAGGTGCAGCGCCGTTGCGCCACATGGAGAGCATGAGGACCACGACGACGGCGCACTGTGGGGGAGGAATGGTAGAGGTCGGCCGGGCTGGGCGCTGTGGAGCCAAACGAGCCGGACCAGCCAGGTCCCACAGCCCTTGAACCGGAACAACACGCTGGTTCTATTCGACACATAGGGGAGGGGCGCGGCAGCCCCCTCCCTCGTGTGGCCGACCAGGCTGCCACGGGCCGGGCCGCCCTTGGGCTGGGCCGCCGGTCGGGTCGGGCCGTCTCTTCGTGCCGGGCCATCCCCTCGCCTCATGTCGCTTCCTCCAACCGGGTCAGACCTATGGACTGGGTCAGACCACGATTTAGACAGGGTCGGGCTGGGTCGGACCAACTGGGTCAGACCGGACCCGGACCCGCTATGGTCGTTTGAACCTTTTAGCTGCATCTAGGGCTACAGGTGTCTGATTGATGTACCACCTGCGGTGATGGAATTCTTCGAGAAAGGAGATTATTTTTGAAAACTCCACAAGTGTATTGGACACAGTAGGGGTACGGTCAGGTTGGTTTGAGCCTAAAAACCAACCTGGCCCCTTGGACGGAAATCCTAATAACTCACAGAATGAGTGTCCGATTGACGCACCTTCTGTCACGTTGGGTTCCTTATGATGAGACAAAACTATGGGATACATCAAATAAGGGATTCATGATATTTGAGGTATTGAAAATTGGATCGAGGAGCACACCCTCTCGGAATGGAGTGTGCTATGTGCGGGAACCCTAGGGCTGGCTGCGACTGTGATGAATTATGTATCAAAATCCTCCATGGGTTCGACAATGATGACTTCTGTATCGGAATACTCCATGGTTTTGATAGCGATGAATTCTTTACCGGAATCCTCCACAGGTTCGATAATAATGACTAATGTACCGAGATCCTCTGTGGGTCAGACAATTCTAATTTTTATTCCTGGATCCTGTGTGGGTCCGACAGAATAGTTGATCCTGGATACTGTGTGGGTTAGACAGCCTAGCTGGTCCTGAATCCTATGTGGGTCCAATATCTTAGATGAATCAGTGAATACATCTGATAATCTCTATCACTCTAAAAAAATTTTATACCTTTTTGAGCTGAGTCGTGTAATTCAGTTAATATCATTGAGATGATTGTTTCTACTTCCTTTGTAGAATTGGTTGTGCTTGGGTTCGAGAGATGGAGCCGAACTCTGACTGGTAACTTAGGTATATATATGAGCATATACCAAATTAGGGGTGATCTATACTTCATGAATGTATCTTACAAATGTGGTTTATCCTTATTGGATTTTGTGAGACCTCGAGGGTCTCAAGGTCCCTACTGAGTATCCATATACTCACCCCTGCATGTGATTTTCCCACACCTCATTGTGTTGGATGCAGATGACGGACAATGCTAAACGAGGCAGAGTGTATGAGGACTGGACGGTACCTGGAGGTGTACCACACGACGAGGTGGTACCTGGAGGAGACTGGCATACGTGGAGTGCTGAGGAGGCTATCTGTACCTACCCTTTAGGTAGGATCTATGTGGACGATTCAGGAGCTTCCTTCCACCTTCCATCTATTTTGTCTTCTCCTTGTACTTTACAGTTGGGATAGTATTTCCAGCCTCTTTACTTTTGAGCACTACTTTTCTATACAGTTTCTATGTAGTTTTTTTCTTCCATTTGTGTACTCAGTTGACTGTGTTTAATTTTATTAAGGCAATTCCTTCTCAGCTTAGGGATTTATGCCTTTGGTGGTAGTCCCCACCCTCTAGCCTATGGAAGGTGGGTTTGGGGTAGTCACGGACCAGGTCCGGAGGAAGGGTCGTGAAAAATTGGTATTAGAAGAGTCAGTTCTACCGCAAAACTTAGGACTCTGATATTTCTTTTCTGTGAAGAAATAGTGTTAAGAGTATTGAATGTGGTTTTCAGTCCAGGGAGTCCAGTGTTGGTGTGGCGGCTGACGTACCCATACACCAAGACCCTGACTTCTGATTTCTGACTTAGTGCACACAAACACTGATTGCGGGAGATTTTTCAAGAGTCTTCTTTGTGAAATCGTTGAGTCAGCTCGCCATGTATAACTTATTGACCGTGTCACACATGTTCCTTATCAGGATACTGCTGCGTAGACAGCCAACTATGGTTTCCGAGAGAGTACACGATGACGGCCCACTAAGCGATGGGGCACTAGTTTAGGGAACTCTTTCGTTGTTGGCACCATCGGGTGGTGTACCAACAGTACCACCACCCGTAGGGCAGCAGATACCCCCAGCCACACCAGCGGATAGTGAACGCCTACTGAGCACGTTTTACGAGTTCCAGTGGCAGAGGCATCCAAGGTTTTGAGGCGAGACCGATTCCCAGGCATTCGGGGACTGGATGGAGGTGATTACTGTAGTTTTCCGCCTAGTTGAGACAATATAATAGTATATATTGATCTTAGATACTAATATTTTTCAGTGAGTGACATTGTGGATGGACCACATAGTGATGAGTTTTCGGTAATTAGACCTTTTCCAAGAAGGTACCTTTGGGCAGTGTTCCAACTATATCACTACTCGTTGGTCAGAAGACACTACCAGCATTACCGGTAGAGTACATTTGTAGGCTTAGTGCCTTACATGTGTTTCAGCACCAGATATCCCTCAACTTCTAAGGTGAGCCTGACCCACAAGCAGTTGAGGATTGACTTGAGGAGGTGGCTGAGAGTTTTCAAGATCTTATTCAGTTTTGGAAAGATGACATGTCGATAGTTGAGTATTCATCGAAGCGTACCAACCATTTCTGGTACTCTATCAAGATGATGAAAACAATTCTTTAGAGCACGGACCTCTGAGTGAGGTGTGTTTAAGGACATTCAAGCCTGCACTATTTCCTCTATACACTCCCAATTATGATAGGGTTCTAGAGAGAACCTTTATGGTTGAATGTTCTTCAGCTTAGAGGATACATCTAGTGAATGTTAGCAGTGGGAAGCTATGAACTGGCGTCAGTCTCAAAGACTTGGGCATGTGAGATGTTTTAGGAAGAAGATGTGTTATGGAAAGACAAATCTGCAGGAGAGTAGACATGGAAGAAGAGATAGGAGAGCAACATGAGGTGGTAAACATTTCTACTTGTTACAACCACTCACCTTTGTAGTTCCCACTAGGCTCAGGGAGCTGGAGGGCAGGGGAAGAGAGTAGCTGCATGCTGTCATGGTATGTGACCCAAGGTATCTATGAATGATTTGAGGTATAGACTTTGTCTACTAATAGTTGCCGTATCAATATAAATAGGTACCAATAATTCCTTCGTTCCATGAATCTTGTTCCAGATCTAGATTTTCCAGTTAAATCGTTGACTTGACCCTCACGTTTGGAGATACCTTTGGGAGGAGACTCGATAAGCACACTTACACTGACGGTGTGATATAACCCTTGAGGCAAGAGTTTTGGTTGGAACCTCTTGGTGGTAGCGTCGAGGTCTTACGACGTTAGTCTGGGTATGGACTGGGCAACCACAATTCAAACAAAGATTTATTATATTAGGAAAAAAAGGTTGTGGTTTATCTACAACGTTGGAATGAGGTTTTCCTTGGTCAGTGAAAAGGAAAACCCAGGCATCACAGGATGGAATCATGCATAAGAGGGTGCAGTCGATCACTCATGGGTCAGCTAGACCTACCTTTGTGTCAGACTTCTCCAGAGTTGCAGCACCACTATTAGCTTTTGCGAAGAAGGGGAAACTCTCCGTGTAGTCGGAGAGATGCCAGTAGAGCTTTCAGGAGCTGAGGTAGAGGTTTACTAGTGTTCCCATATTGAGGCTACCAGAGGAGGGCTTTGGGTACGTAGTTTATTGAAACACATCAGGGACCAGACTCAGGTGTGTCCTGATGCAGGATCATGCAATGATCGCGTATGGTTCTAGGTAGTTGAGACATCATAAGTCGAACTACTCTACCCATGACCTGGAGTTAGTAGCAGTTGTCTTTGCCTTCAAGATGTGGATACACTATATTATGGGAGAGCGCTTTACAGTATACTCTGACCACCATATTATCAGGTACATCTTCTCGAAAAAGGGCTTGAACATGAGACAACGGCGAAGGCTCGAGTTTTTTCAGGACTATGAATTTGAGATAGTGTATACTCCTGGGAAGGAGAACATTGTAGTAGATGATCTCATCATAAGATCAGGCATTCATCTTCTAGGAGAGGTGACGGAGAATCTGACCATTTTGTAGATATCCATTGTGGAAAGATATGGAGCAACCTTTCTGCAGTCTATCATAGTGACTCTTCACTTATTCAGTGAGTCAGGGAGGCACAACGTGGGGACGTTGACTATGAGACACAGCGTGCTCTGATATCCTTATGGTAGGCACCCGATGGATTTTTTAAAGGTGGGGAACATGCCATTATTTTCAAAGGAAGCACCATGGTACCAGTTTTACTTCAGGAGGATTTTTTGAGGGAGTACCACACGTCTCCCTTAGTGGTACATCTAAGAGTGGTGAAGATATATCAGGACGTATGACAAAAGCACTGGCGGCTAGGTATTAAGAAGGTAGTAGCATAGTTTGTCTCACGAAGCCTCCCTTGTTAGCAAGTGAAGGCGGAGAAACAGGTTCTATTAGTCTTGGTTCAGCCCTTAGAGGTCCCAGAGTGGAAGTGGGATGGGATATCCATGGATTTCAGGCCACGAATTCCACGTACATCTAGAGGACACGACTCTATGTGGGTGATCGTAGACCAACTCACCAAGTTATCCCACTTCCTATAGATCAAAGAGCATGGATCAGTAGAGAGCCTCAGATGCCTCTACGTTTGGGAGATCATATGACATCATGGTGTGCCATTGATGATCGTCTCTAATCGAGATGGTCATTTCACTTCCCGGCTTTGGAAGGGGTTTCATGAGGTTTTTGGGACATAGATTCGCTTGAGCACTGCCTTCCATCCTCATACATTTGGTTAGACTGATAGGACCATTTAGAATCTCGAGGACATGATCCGTTCATACGTCCTCGAATTCTGTTGCAGCTGAATGGATCACTTACCCTTGGTATAGTTTATGTACAACAATAGCTACCACTCCACCATCGGGATGACACCTTACGAGGCACTGTACGACTGACCTTGCAGATCGCCTCTATGCTAGACTAACCCCAGTGAGTCAGCACTTGTAGGACTAGAGATGGTGAATGTTACGATGGAGAAGGTTCAGAGCATCCTGGAGTAGATGAAGACTGCACAAAGCAGGCAGAAGTCCTCTGCTGATAGGAGACAGAGACCACTGGAGTTCGAGGATAGTGACCACGTCTTTCTACGGGTCTCACCACAATGAGGGCTACAGAGATTTGTATGAGGCGACAAGTTATATCCATGATTCATCAGAAATTTCCTGGTACTCATCAGGGTAGGTGAGGTGGTGTACCGCTTGGTCCTTCAACCTCAGTTTCACCAGGTGCATGATGTCTTCCACATATCTCAACTGAGGAGATATGTGCATAACCCGTCCCACATCATTGATCACAGGGAGAAATATATCAATGAAGGGGCGACATTCATATAGGTTATAGTGTAGATTGAGGGTCAACAAGAGTGGGTCCTATGTGGATGGTCTATTCCTCTGGTGTGCGTTCGCTGGCAGCACAGGAACCTCCAGGAGAGAACATGGGAGCGTGAAGCTCAGATGTGTGCTCAATACCCCTATTTGTTTCTTTAGTGTGAGTTGTAGTTTACAGGGACGTAAAGTCCTAAGGTGGGGAGAATGTAAAGACCCATAAATTCCATGAAAATTATTTTTTAAAATACTTAAGAATTTTACGAGTTCATAGTTTTTGACGACGCTTGATTCTGAGACCTGGTGTGCCCAGAATCAATTTCTGATGTTTTGTTCGGGCATGTTCAGTAAACGTACGAGTGAGATTTCATATCTTTTGAACCGGTGCTCGGAATTGAAATCCAAAGATGCCATTTAACTCATAGTGCCGATATTCACTTAAGGGGACCTTTACCACAGTTGCATTTTGTTGAGGATGGAAGTTAATTTTTGGGGGTTTAGAAATAAAATAAAAATATGTACAACATATTTTTATTTGTGGCGGTTTAAACCTCCAAGGGGAGGTTGGAGGTAGGGCCCAGCTGCGCATAATCTCCCTTTGGAGGATATAACTAGGTGGGTCCCACACGAGTATAAACCACCTTTTACCCCCATGTAAGTCTCATTAAATTGGGGGAAGTCTCTTAAACTTCCCTTGAGTTTATTAAAGACAACTCTCCATTATTTATTTTTAAAACATTCCACCTTCCCCATAATGGTGCCAATTCTCCCATTAATGAAGTGAGGTATCTTATTTTAATTATATTTTCAAAATCTTTTGAATTAAATATGGAATTCTTGGCCACAATAAAATAATAGGGAGCTATTATTTTATTTTGGGTTGGTGATTCTCTTTGGTGGATCTTTGGAGTTCTTGGAGAAAAAACTTATTCCAACGAAGAACAACATCCTCTACAATGAAGAGTGCTCCTCATCTCCGAAGAATGATGAACACTATCCTAGATATTCCACCAAGATATAAGAGAAGGATCCTCCCGCGAAGAATGCCGGCAATGCTTCTTCCTCAGATGCTCCCCGATTTCAAAAAATTGGTGTCGCCTATTCCGCGACTCGTCAACGTTCAATGACAAATACAAGATAGGGGTTTGAGTTGAATTGTTTTCTTGTTCTTCATCATTCAACCTCAGTTTGTTTTTTGGCCAATTATTATCACCTAACAAGGAGGGAGCGGGACAAACAAAAACGGTCTGATGTCCCTCCGTTGGATCTTGATTGGTTGATGATGGCGATGGCACAACAGCCCCACCGGAAGAGAGATCCGCAGTGGAGCATCGGCGGTCAGCGACGGGCCAACCGTGAGGAAACTGGCAGCACAAGGACCCTAGAAAAAGGTGTGGCACCGTCGCACCTCCTGGAGGATCCGTGGGACGAGGCCAAACCGGGCTGTGGTGGGGGAGGAGCAGCGCTGTCGCGCCGTGAAGAGAGTAGGAGGACCGCACTGCCGTCGTGCCGTAGTGGAAGAGCGGTGGCGGCCGGCCAAGCCGGCCGCTTTGGAGACGGGTGAGTGGGACCAGCCGGGTCTCATGGCCCTTGAACTGGCGCAGTGCGCTAGCTCTATTTGAAAAACTAGGGAGGGGCGTGACACCCCTCCCTTGCATGGCCAGCCAGTCCGCCCAAGGCCGGGCCGCCCTTGGCCGGGCCACCCTCGGGTGGGCCACCCACGGCCTGACCGCCCCTTGGTCGGGCCGCCCTTTGGCTGGGCCTCCCTCGTGCTGGGCCGTCTCTTCCAGTCGGTCCATCCCCTCTGCTCGGGTCGCTTCCTCAGACTAGGTCAGACCCAAGGACTGGGTCAGACCCTGGTTCAGACTGGGTCGGGCCGGGTCAGGTTGACTGGGTCGGAATGGACTCGGACCCGCTATGGCTGTTTATACCTTTAAGCCGCATCTAGGGCTACGAGTGTCTGATTGACGTACCGCCTGCAGCGATGGAATTCATGGTGCGAAGCGATTCTTTTGTCATACTCCACATGTGGTTCAGACACAGTTGGGGTACGGTAGGGTTGGTTTGAGCCTAAAAACAAACCATGCCCCTGGGACAGAAATGCCAGTAACTCACAGATCGGGCATCCGATAGACGCACCATCTGTCATGTTAGGTTCCTTATGATGAGACAGAACTACAAGGTACATCAACTTAGGTCTTCGTGATAGTTGATTTATCGGCACATGTCATTAGGAGAAGACCCTACAGGAATCGAGCATGCTGTGTGCGAGAACCCCAGTGATGGCTGCTACTATGATGACTTCGGTACCAGAATCCTTCGTGGGTTCGACCGTGATGACTTCTGTATTGGAATCCTCCGTGGGTTCGACAGCGATGTCTTCTGTACCAGAATCCTCTGTTGGTTCAACAACGATGACTACTATACTGGGATCCTCTGTGGGTCTGTCAGTTTTAACTTATGTTCCTGGATCTAGTGTGGGCTTGACAAAATAGCTGATCATGGATCCTGTGTGGGTCCAACAGCTTAGCTAGTCCAGAATCCTGTGTGGGTCCAACAACTTAGATGAATCAGTGACTATATCTGATCATATCTATCACTCTACAGATGATATATACCCATGGGAGATGAGTCTTTTCTTTCAGTTGATATCATTGAGATGATTGTTTTTACTTCCTTTGTGGAATGGGTTGTGCTTGGGCTCGAGAGATTTAGCCGGACTGTGAATGGTAACTTCGGTATAAGTATGGGCATATACTTAATTAGGGCTGATCAATACTTCGTGAATGTATCTTACTACTGTGGTTTGTCCTTGTTGGATTTTTTGAGACCTTGAGGGTCTCAGGGTCCCTACTAAGTATCCTAATACTCACACCTGCACGGGATTTTCCCGCACCTCGTTGTGTTGGATGTAGATGACGAACAACACTAATTGAGGCGGAGTGTACGAGGACTGGACGGTACATGGTGGTAAACCAAAAGAAGAGTTGGTACCTGGAGGAGAATAAAAGATGTGGAGCGTTGAGGAGGCTATCTGTATCTACCCATCAGGTAGGTTCCACGGTGGATGATCAAGGAGTTGCCAATCAACTTCCAGTTGTTTTGTATTTTCCTTGTACTTTACAGTTGGGCATGTATTTCTGGCCCCTTTACTTTTCAACACTACTTTTGTGTACAATTTCTATAGTGTTTTTCTTCCAGTTGTGTACTCAGTTGAGTGTGTTTACCTTTATAAAGGCAATGCCTTCCCCGGTTAGGGATTTATGCCTTTGGTGCATGTTTCCATCCCCTGGGCTATGGAAGGCAGGCTTCGAGTAGTCACAGAACAGGTCCCGAGGACGAGAATTGACAAATTAGATTAAAAAAATATAGAATAATTATATTAATAGAAATTTCCATGATTTAATTCAAGTTCATTACATTCCCCCCATGAAATTTCTCCCATGAAATTTCATTTAAAAACTATGGGGAAAATAGATGAGGCTACTTCTACTTTATTACTTCCTACGGTTCGCATGTAACCTCTTCTTTCTTATTTTAACACCCTATTACATTCACCTGGTGTGTAGTGAAATTGAATATAACATTATCTCTATCATCTGAGATCATCATTTGCTACCCTTTTTAAGTGATATCATTCTCCAAATATACCACCTCTGAACTTGGTACCTGTGAGGCATCCTTTATGCTCTTCCTCCACAGGGAAACATTGAATGTAACAAGTAATTGAGACATGGTTGGTGGACGTTAAAGTCAATAGGTAACATCTCTAACTTGTTCAATAATCATGAAGGGTCTGATGTATGTAGTACTTAGCTTTCCATTATTCCCAAATCCCATGATCCTCATCTTTGGGGATATATAGAGAAATAACATATCTCTAATCTTAATCTCCAGGATTCATTAACGATAGTATAAATTGAACTTTTTTCAACTTTGGGATTCCTTTTTTTGTTGCTTAATGGTTTTCACCTTATCTACCACTCCATTGATCATTTTATTTCCATTAATATTAGGTTCACTCACTTCTTCCCCACATGTGTGAATTCTAAATCATTTTCCCTAAAGGTGTTTATATAGAGCAATTTGGATTCTCAAGTGGAAACTATTGTTGAATGTAGAATTGAGCAATGATAGAAATTACCACCATCCTCCCAAGAAGTCTATATAATATACTCTCAACAAGTCTTACAGTGTCATAATGTCTTGCTCAGGCTAGCCATCAGTTTGAGGGAGATGGGCCGTAATGAAGCTCATCTCAGTGTTTAGAGCATGTTGGAGACCTTTCCAGAACATAGAATATAATCTCCTATCCCGATCAGATATAATAGATAGTGTAACTCCATGCATCCTCACCACTTCATTGAATTATATTATTTCTAATTTATCACATTATAATTCATGTCAAATTTTGTAAAATTGAATTGTCTTTATAAGTTTAACCACAATGACACGTATGGAATTATTTCTTATCGATATTAATGGATATCTTGTGAAAAAGTCCATTTTGATGTTTCCCCACATCCATTTTGGTATGAGTAATTTTTTCTCCATACCCATATACATTTTCCATTTAACCATCACATAACAACATACCTAGTACATTTATGAATATTCAATGATATCTTTCTTCATATTGTCTCACCAATGGTTCTCTTGGAGATCTTGATGAATCTTTATGTACCCTTGGTGATAATAGAATGTTGATATTTTCATTAAATTAATATTATCTTTCTTTATCTCTAGATTTTATGGTACATATAATTGTGATCCAAATATTATGAATCCTTGATCATCAGTATTTATCCTAGTGAAATTTCCCATTTTCATTTCTTCAACCTTTTTATGAATGTCTATATCATTTCATTAAGCTTCCTTTATTTTAAACATAAGGAATGGTTAATCAATAATTTGAGAAAGGATTGATGATATTATTTACTTAATAATTACCACGTATTACTTTTATAGGTGTATGAAAATTGGATCCTTCTTAATTCTCATATTTGATAAATATGAATGATAATTTTTATATAGGGTATCTTCAATCATTTTTCATTTACCAGAATGGTAGTGGGTTGAGAAGTCATAATCCTTAATGAGATATTACAATAATCACTGGTTCTTATTACCCTCTTTATGTGTGAATATATATATGATGCTCTTTTGATCATTATATTTCCCACACTTATCACCATATAGAAAATGCCACAAGATCTTCAATATATGATCACATATCACAACTATTAATCATGTAAAGGAATGTTTATTCTAATGAATTTTCATCTTCCATGAAACACTGGCTATAGATTTTTAATTTTTTATCAGTTAAAAACATTATCCCCTCATTGTATCATCATTGTAAACAAAAAATAGTTCCCCACTTGTTAGTATTGTGAGCACACGTGTAGTGGTAATCCTCTATTTCAACTCACTAAATCAGTCTCCACATTCACTGATCCAAATATACTTATCTCCATATTGAGTCATCTTGGTTATTGGTTTTGAAAATAATGGGATGTTCTTCAAATAACACTGTTAATACCTATAAAGACCAAAAAAATGTACGATTATCTATTAATGATGTTTTCCTGGGCCACTCTTCAATTTCCATTATCTTTTAAGGGTCCACATATATTTGGTTTTTGTGATACAATTCCCGAATAATGATACAAATTCTTTTGAGAACATATATTTTATGTACTTTTCATATTGCTTCTCCCTTCACAAGTCCATAAACACATTTTTTATATTATTTCAATGTTCCCCCTTACATTATGAGTATATTAGAATATGATCAATGAAGACTATAAAAAACATGTTTAGGTAATCTTAAAAGTATCAATTCATTAAGTCAATTAAAATTTACAGAGAAACAGTGAGTCTGAAGGGCATCACTATGAACTCCTAGTGACCATACATCTTTAGAAATCCAGTATTTGGAATATCAACCTTTATCAACATTAAATAGTGATATCCAAGATGAAGGTCCTCCATAGATAAATAATTTTCCCCAAATATTTGATAAAAAACACCATTATATATGTTAGGGGACACTTGTTCATAATTGTGAAATTTTTTATTTAATGATTATCAATTCGGAGGAACATTTATCTATCCTTCTATTTGATAAGGAGAACTGGCACACCCCATGGTGAAGAACTCAGAAATATGAAACCATTTTATAGATTCACTATTTAATTTTTCTTCAATTCATCCAAATCAATGGGTAATATTCTATAATAAGTCTTTGATACAATTTGATATCCAGGAATATATGCAATTTATAAATCCAATAATTGGCCTTGAGGAAGACCATACAATTCTTCAGGGAACACATCAATGTAGTTCTTTATAGTGGGAATGTCTTTGAGAAATATTCTCTCATATATCTCAAGTATTTGATCTAGATATGATTTATCATAAGAAAACAATATCCATAATTGATTTCATGATTATGAAATATATTCATCTACTTCCTTAAACTTGTATATAATTGTAGGATGCCTCAATATGTGAGGTGTGATGACTCTTTCTGGTAGTTGATTTTGGAATTGTATAAAAATAGCTAATCCATTCCCAATATAGCATAAAAATCTACCAATGAATGTAAGAAGAAATTTTTTTGGAGGTTTAGTACACAAAAAATAATATGGCTGGGATCATATACTCGGTATTCAACAATTTTCTTATTTTTAGTTGTTGTAGTTAACTAGAAATCCATATTTTCATGTTCTTTTTGAATAGTTCTACTAATCATGAAAGATATAAAAGAATTCATAGAACTATAATAAAAAGTATATTCCCTAATAATGAATAAATAAACAGCATACCTAGAACCACATCATTATTAGGGTCCACATCAGTAGTTGTGAAATAATATTCCCTCACTTACATCCCTTTAAAATGTTGTTGATTTCCTCTGACAACCAATGGCCTTGGAAAATGGATTGCATAATTACCATGTTAATTTTTATTGAAACAATCCACTATAGGATGTGTATTCTTCTAAACCGCATTTGAATTCACAATAGTGGTATTATTCGTATCCCTTTTGAAATTATTAGTCAGATTCACAACTCATCAACATTTGAAGCATATCCAAGTTCCCTTTAGATTGTTCCCAAGATTCTTTTACAAAAAAATATTACATGTGGGATATTGGGTTTTGTTTCCATCATCGGATTTATCTATTATCATCCATTATTAAAATCCATTTTCCACTTTTATTTACCAGGGGAACATGAAAAATAAGATTCTCTGATTTCCATTTCAAACATATGGGAAAAATGAACAATCTATTTGTATCTATAAAAGTCCCAAATAACTAACTCTATTAATAGACATGGATTTAGTCAACTCTAGACAAGATAAAACATTTTTTTATGTTTATAATAAAGATGAATGTGTATTTTTCATTTCCTGTGAAGTTTTAATCATATAAACCAATAGACATATCTTCCTTTTTTCTTCATACTGAAAAACTCACTCTCCATCTTGATATAGTGTGTTTGAGGAAAATAATTATTGAAAAAATAATTCATGAAATAATACAATTCCATGGAATCAATTTCCTCCATCGAATTGGTATTATTGATCAGTGTCCACCCATCACAATATTCCTTAACAAAACAACATACTTATATCACAACATTTTCTTCTTATATGCATTCTAGGAAATCATGTATATTTACAATGGTGTCAATACATTGTTCATTGATGATGGGATCAGGAGATACACACATGATATGGGGCCTTTGATGCAAGAAGGGTTTGACTTAAAATTTCACATTCTTAGGAGAATGAGGCAATTCCACAGGATTCTAGTAATAATTGAAAACTAAATCTAGTTGAGAATGTACTGTCATGATGTTTTGATAATTTTTCACATTATATTTGGTGTTTTAATAGGGTAATTGTTACATTTCCTATCACAGTGATTATTGGCATAAATCCTTCTATTTAAATCCTTTATCTATGAAAAATAAATTAAAACTTTGGGGTATTTAATAATAATATAATAATAATATAAAAATGTTTTCTTTTAAAATATTATAATAAAAATAAAAATGAAATGTTTCTCCTAAGATGTGATTAAATATGTTTCAATATAGTTTATCCATGATGATAGAATTCTCCCATAGGTTCATAAAAAAATACCTTTTAATCATAATCTCAAAAAATAACTAGTCCCTCTTATGATTCCAAATATAATATCCATATACTTTTAGTCACATTATCACAAGATTTAAGAATATCTATCAATAAAATAAAGTCACATGATCATATCTTCTAGTGTCATTTGAAGATTACAAACATAAAAGTGAAGTAATGGAAGAAAAATAGAAAAACATATATAATTTAGACTCTATAATTTGCACATAACTTACTTTGAGCTCTTAGACCTATATAGGGTATCATGGGAAACATGTTAACTAATGATGATATGGAACACATAGTAAGGTTATAGAAATAAACCATAGCATTTGGGATAGAAGGAATAACATGATGACATTAAAAGGTATAAAACATGAATAAAAATATGGAAGAATAAAATTTATCACATGGGATCATGTAATCACGACATCATATGAATGTGGAAAAGACATAAAACATGGTATAATCATGATTCAAGGACTATTCCACAAGGATGATCATGAGTCAAGTCTAATTGGAATGACAATTTCTCATGAATGAATATGTCAAATAATGGAATCAAGTTAACTCTCTATCCCGACATGATGTGTCATGAGTCAAAATATTTTCCTATGAAATGGAGTGCTATCTAGGTGCAACCATCATAACATTTTCATGCATATGTTCTACACATGATAAATCACACATAAAGACCACAGATGTATAGGGTGTGATAGGACGACGCTATAATTATTAAATAAATGTTAAAATAAGAATCAGATATTATGCAGAATGATACAAAAGTGGGAGTGTGTCACACCCCACATGTCATCAGCCACTATTGTAGTACAATAATAAGGTATCCTAAATGACAACATGTTAATCATATATGTGATTTCTATTACTTAGAGAAGATCAACCACATGATAATCCTTGTGATATACATGTGAGAAAATTTGGTTAAAACACTTGGAATTATTGTGGAACACAACCCAATGGAGTATAAATATCCATGGTACCTCCCCTGTTCTACCATTAAGGGTGTTGACATTGAGTTGGGTGTTAGATTCAATCCAAATAATATTCTAGCTTCTATATAAAATATGATTAATTTCATAAATTAATCCGAATAGATCCACCACATATATAGTTCCCAATCTAATAAAATAGTTTAAGTAGCCCATATCAATCCCACATTAGGTTTAGAAAAACTATCCCATAGCCTGGAGGACCCGACATTCCACCAGCAACACCATCAATGTTATCCTTAATTCATGGGATGGTAGGAGGAATACATCTGATAAACATTAGAACAAGAGGTCTCCTTGGTCTTCCTGGTATCATCAGAATCTTTAGAGTTTTCAAATCATGTATGTAGTTGTTCATAAATCATAATTAAAAACTAGAAGCAAAAATGATGTCCCTATGAATATCCATGATTCCTTCATTCACTGCTAGAGCTTCATTGTAAAATAAATATGTTATCCTTGTTTTCTAGATTTATGCAAGAAATGATGCAACTGAAACAAGCAATAGATTTTATATTTGATAACTTCTTACACTTTCGCGGGAGTATATAAATAGTTCCTCTAGGTACCTGTACGAGATAAATTAGATGATAAAATGTTTCCAACAAAATCCTATAGATATTGAGAGTGTTTGTAGTGTTGGAAAATATGTTGGACATTTTTGTCTTATATTAGATATAGATAACATGTGAAAGAAAACTGTTATTCATTAATATTCAGTTGTTATTTTCTGTGTAACAGATTATTCAAAATCCTCTATATTTACAGAACATTAGCAGGGTAGATAAAAGAAACTTTGAAATTTTTCACCTAGCTTGGTGGATTGATAGAAGCATCACACTGAATAATGTAATAATCCTTAACATTGTAATGAAAATTATGGTTGGGAATCAAAATCAGCACATCAGTATAAATAAAAACATAACATTATATTTCCATCATATCTTTATGTGAGATTATTTAAACAAGAATTTTATCAATAGATATGGGAAATCAGCTGCCATATTGAGTATTTTGGAGGGAACAATTATGTTATCATAAGGACTTTCTAGCCAAGGGATGTTTTTTTTGTGCTGGTTGGAGTCCCTGCCAGCCAACCATTTATAATATTTCATGTTATCATTATATGAGTGCATTAAAGAGGTAAAAATGTAGAATATGAGTTATGTAGAAAATCTATTCATAATCATACATAAATAAAAAACAATAGTGTTACCCATTGAAAGAAATGGGTTTCACAATCATGTCATAATGCATAAAAAATGATCATATCATTACATTTTTAATGAAATGGTCGACATAAAACATACATGGGTATTAATAAGTAAAAATATAAAAATTTAATGTTAGTGATTTCAAAATGAATTGAAAAAATTTAAAAATAGTGCATAAGAAACATTATGATTTATCCATTTTAGTGCCGTTTAAGAGTAAATAATAATGAGATTTTAAGGATGAAAAATGCATAATTGTTTATATAAAACAAAAAATGAACAAAGATTGTTTTTCATGATAAAATTATTTATATTAAAAATATAATGGTTGATTACAACAGATTATCTAAGGTTTTTGAAAATGGGAATGACTTTTGGAAGTTCCCATTAATTTAGTTGTTATTTTTGGGGGAATTGATAAGGTAACTTATAAAAATGAAGTTACCTATCAATGAAAGATGAAATCAGGTGGGTAAAAATATTTTGAATATAGAAATAGTATTTATAAAAAGTAAATAAGAATAATTTATGACTATATTATGTTAAATTGAGAGAAATAGATACATAAATGAAAAATAAATGTTTAGAGAGAATAACATACATTATGTTCGAAGGTAGTCTACTTTTGTACGGAATTTCCAATATAATCAAATTAAAACCACTAATTAATTATTTATGAACCATTTATAAATTTATATGATTTATTATTATTTTATAATGTTTATCTATGGCCCTTTTGAGGAATTATAAGATGAAACCCCATCGTTCTAGCATATATGTTTCCTCATTTTTATAGATCAGTTAACATGTATACGTGTGTGGAAAATAATGTATAATGAGAATTTTTTTCCATAATTAAAATTATATTTTATTGATGATATTATAGAAGACTAAATGGTATTATAAATTATTTTTTTCTTAGACAGGGGGATGGTTCAATATATAAAATTATATAGATAATCATTTAGACAAATTTGATAGTTTCTCGATGATCACGGACTAGTGTGGTAATATTAATTAATACTATGAATGTTTGTTAGTTCCATAACATAAAATTGGTTATAAAATAAATTTTATAATATGTTAAAAACATTATTTTATTTTTATGACTTTACTTGAAAGCGGTAATTGAAATTGAGGACTCTTGTTCCTCGAATGGGATAGATCAACACATCCATGATGATATCTTCATTTATAGAACAAAAGGGGAGGAGAAGAGGTTTGAAGACTAATTATTTCATTAATATAATATAATTATAGTATGTATAATATAATTAACTTATCATTACAATTGTATAAGGGTAGGTTAGGATAGAATAATAAATTAAAATAAATTGATGAAAAATAAAATAAAAATGAAATTGGATTTTATAGTGAATGGGATGGGTGTTTTTTATTTATTTTATATATTTGATTATTATTTCCCCCAATACTATCCATAGTGTCCATTTGTGAGCATAAATTCATTAATTAGTTTATATTAATTCTAAAAAATGGTTCCTAACTCCTCCATACATCATCCATGTCTTAATAATTCATCTCTTTAGCTTATATCGTATATTTACATATTTCACTATTCACCAACAATTCATCTGTTTTAGAAAAATATGAAAAACTATCTCTAACAATATTTAGACATGTAGAATTAAAAACTTGACTCTATTTTATTAAAATAAATTTCTATCTATGAGAAATTTAATTTTTAATTAAAATTATAATTTATTTGAAAAATGGTAATTATAAAATTATATTTGCTTTCATTACAATATGAAATATCACTTAATTTACCATAATATCATTTTATGATCATAAGATAAGAAAATAATAATTTTTGAATCTATTTTATGAAAATAAATTTCTATTTAAATCATTATATTAATTATAAAATTGAAAATAAAAATTTATGTTTCATAAAAATATCAATAATTAATTTATCAATATTAATACATTTATTTATGTATTCTATTAAATTAATGCATCATATATTCATTTATAATATGGATTAATTTTATTTATAATTTCATATGTGAGGTGACTATTATATTGGTCAAGTTACTATTCTTAATAATATCATTACTATTCTGAATGTCATGATATTATTCCACTGGTTTAGATTCCCAAATTTTTATAAATACTTTTCATTTCATTCATTAATTATTTATAATGATTTTATTTTTATATTATTTTTTATATAATATATATATATTAATTAAAATAATTAAAATTTACCTGATATAATTCTAGGTCATTAAATTATGTGATCTAGATTTAAAAGATACTTATTTGATTATTTGGATTATAGATAAATGGTCAATTTGAGGGAAATTCAGTGTTCTGTTGGTATTCATTTTTATAATTAGTAATATATGTAAAATGTATTATTAATTTCTGTTATGTTATCATCTATTGAATATGTGTGATTATTTTAGGAATATATTTAAAATTTATAAACTAATGATGAGATTTCTGATGTGATGAAATGTATGGGTCATTGGAAGTTATTGTCTAGTGAGTATCATTTCATCGACAAGATTGTTTGTAGGTGATTTATACTAAAACCATTAACGTGGATTGATAATTTCTCCAATTGGTAGTTAATAGTTGAAAGGATCATAACAAATCATATTCATTAATCATCATAGATATCAACAGTTTAAGGACTAGTGTCTTTCAAATGAGAAATTTTAGTAGAAATTTTATTTTTTTCCCGATATTTTTATGATGTAAAATCTATATTATACTATAGTATATGATATAAATTTTTTTCATGATCTCCTTGTTAGTTCTATAATAAGTGTTTTTCAAAGGTATAATATTTTTTGTATAATTATTATCCATTTGAATTTTAGCTGAATAATTAATAATTAATAATTAATCAATTAATTAATAATTTATTCTTTAATATTCCATCAACCAAAATTTCATAATTGAAAAATATATAAATATTTAATCTCCAACACTAATTCAGTAATTTTTATTTATTTATAAATGATTATTAATCTCAGTCAGAGCATTTGGGTTGGGCTTGAGGCCATTTTTCTTTTTTTTTCTCTTCTATTTTCATTATTTTTCAATTTTCATTTAGTCCAATCCTGAATTCTATAAAAAAAACATATAGAATCTCCAATGTTGAAAATTATATATAATTATATTTTGAGATAGAAAAAGATAGGCACCTAATGAATTATTTGGAGTCGTTGTACCATCATGTAGTTAATATGGATCATAGAAATGAGGGAAGCATACATGGATTTCTACCAATGTTAGGTCTCTATTATATTTTTTTAAATCCATATATATATATTTCTTATCTTATTATAAACCCTTGTTATTATTTCTTAGGCCCAATTAAATGATGATATAAACATTTTTAAGAGAAGAGGATGGTTTTATATGATATGGGGGATTTTTGGTTTTGAAATCCTGATCACACAACATGTAGTTTTTGAATACACATTGTTTGTTCTTACCATTTTGGGAAAATGGTATTTATAGATTATTTTGGAATTTATCATGTATAAAATTAGTTTAAATGTAAAAATAAATGTATTTAAGTACCCAAACATACAACCTGTGTATGGTCCCGTGGTCATGTAGAGTAATTGGACAAACCAAAAATCAGTTGCACAACATGTAGATGAATGTGGCTTGGAAAAGTAAAGGGAAACTCTATTTTTGGTAGATGGAGATGTAACCTATGTAGAGTAAACACCATGTAAATGATAAAAAAATGGGGTAATTGGGTTTACATTCCATGTATAGTAGGAGTAAAATCCCAAGTATAACACTGGGAGAACAAGTAGTGTACCTAGAAAACATGTTGGGTACATCCCCCTTTCAACCCATTTGGGGGTTTTTGTTAATTTGTTCTCATGAGTCATAATTGGAAATATGATAATCATATTTTCAGTATACTTCATCATAGATCATGATGGTCAAACCCTTATGGTAATTTGAAAATTCAAAAGCTCTATTTCAGGTGTTTCCTTAGAAGGAGAGGTTTATCATGGTGAATTAAAATATATTTATATCCTTATCAAGAGACCCACTAATCATATATGTGTCCTAGACCCTATCCTATGAGTTCTATTTTGTATTTTTTCACATAAGAATGTATCCCAAGTGAGAATTTGTATTATACCCAAGGAGTCTAGGAGGTTAGTTGTCTCTGACATGAATCAACATAGGTTTCAACCAATTGTATCTAGTACAGAATGCATCTATATTTTTAAAATAACTTCGGTTCCCATTGGGATAAAATTTCATTATTTTGTTAACCTAGAGACTCTATCGTATGATCCCATTACTTTTATACCATTTTTAAGATCCCATGTAATATTCCTCTACTTATTTTGATTTTTTGGGGTACCATGAATGACACATTTTAATATATAACATTCAAAGGATCCCATGAAAGATACCATTATTTACATACCATTAGATAATCCCATGTATGCTTTATAAAATTACTGGAAATACTAAAGATTATTGTTGTATAAATTTTATTATCTTAAGACCATGAGGATCTTGAGTACAATACATCTTCTTTGAGTTGAGATGAGGGACCTAGTGGGTGCCTTGATGTTTGGCCAGAACCGATCTAGTTATTTAGGGGTTTGGGAAGAAATTTTAGTGGGAATAGAAATTTAACTATTAGAAAACATGTATGACTATGAGGTAGTGAATGTTAGGGTGTTTAGGCATTAAACCATACTATATGATTATTTATTATATGAACTGTTTACTGTGGATGTAGAAATGATGACAATAGGATATTCTGGGTTTCTAGATCATGAGCCTGATGTGGTGTGATGTATATTTTTATGATTTATAGCGTTAATTCCTAGTTTATATGAAATTTGTTTTTTGGGTTCCCTAACATGCACTAGTGACCCATCATTTGTGCCCTTTTATTTATAACATTTGGATACCCTAATGTTTTTCATGATATTTGGACTCTGATCCATATATTTTTGTATGATATTATCATACATTTTAGTTTCTGATGTGGATGATTTGAATCTACTAAACATTTTTTTATTGTGTGGATTATTACGATATCCTCTATTTAACATATGACGTGTGTCTCTATATATATTTCCTATAATTTATCTTTTGATCCCAACTTCATCATGGTTGGTAGGCATGACTACTCACACCCATGATTGATGATGGTCATGATTTTCAATATCATTGTTCTCTATATGTAGGCATTATGTATCACTCGGGATATATAATTAGTATCTCATACGTCTTATACCCTTCATAATTATCCTTGTTACAATGATGTTATGTCCTATGGATCAAGACCCAAGGATCAAAAAATGTACCATATTTTCATGGAATGTGTTCAATGAAATCTAGATTAGTGACTATTTACAAGAGTACCTATATTTTTTTCACGTAATTCATTATAGTGATTTTAGGTGAGTACAAGTTAACCCTTAGTAATGATGCGAATCCACCTATTATGACATAAATCACTCCAAGAAATTTTCAATGACAGAAAAAGAATGTATTTTCGTTTGAGTTTATAAACCCATATCTAAATATAATTTAACATGGATTGAGTGGCGTGCCATCTAGCCGAATTCCATTTTCACAAGATGTCTAGATGATCAAGAATTTGGGTAAAAGTATTAAATACTGTTGTTTATGTTAATCTACACCTTAGTTTTGTATATATACGTATGGGAATATATATACACACATGTATATATAAATATTTATGTGGAATCATTTACCAATTTACTAAGATTATATACTAGTAGATTGAGGGTGGTTTTATATTATTTAATTGTATTTACATTCAATTGAGTGATGACTTGGATGAGAATATTGTATGAGAATGAAATTATAACATGAGATAGATTGGTTAATAATTTGGGTGACCTACTAAGATGATTTCACACCCATATAAATTCACATGGTTTTACATTTAGTCCTTATGGTTGATTTTCTAGTTCAACAAGTATTGTTTGATGGATATGAGTAAAGTTGATCTTTGTATGACCAAGAAGAGCCACTCTTGTGTATTATTTTGTTTAGGCTAGTGAATCTCTATTGTGTCTTGGAATCTGGGTATGTGTTCTTTCATGGAGTTATTAATTTAGCATTCTACATTTATTTAAGTTTATTTTATGTCATCATATATTCATAACCTCTCCCTAAACACACCGTAGGACCATACTGTTAGTCGACCACCATTGAAATATAGAGAGGCACACATGATCCCTCTTGGAGAAGCATTATAGAGGACCAGTTTAGTGGAATCTAGTACGGGGAATTTGTAAAGACCCATAAAATTCAAGGGAAATTTTTTTCTTAATTTTCTTCGGAATTTTACAAGAACGCGGTTTCTGACGGCACCCGATTCTGAGGCCCGGTGTGCCCGGAATCAATTTCTTAAGTTTGGCTCGGGTACGTTCAGTGAACGAATGAGCGGGAATTTCTAAATTTTGAACTGGTGCCCGGAATCGAATTCCGAGGGCACCGATGAACTCGCAGCGCCGATATTCGTTTAAGGAGACCTTTTCCGAGGTTGCGTTTTATGCAGGTTGAGAGTTAGTTTTTGGGAATTTTAAATGAAGTTAAATAAAATGTGGAAACACATTTTATTTTTATCCTAGTTGGTTATAACCTCCCAAAGGGAGTTAGGGGTGGGACCCACATCCACTTAACCTCCCTTGAGAGGATTAAGTGTGGTGGGTCCCACACGAACCCTAACACTTCATCTTTCCTTCTAAACTCCCTATAACTCCTCTTTAATTAATCTTGACAACTTGGGTTATTAATTGAGTTGAGTTGTTTTAATTTCAAAGTTTTGAAATTCAAGTGTTTAGTTGTGTAAATAAAATAAGCTTAAAGCTTAATTTATTTTGGTTGGTATCCTTTTCCACCTTGAGAGGATTTGGGAAGTTCTCTCCTTCTTCTTCAACCTTGACTAAGAACATGAAGAACAATTAAGCTCCGACGAAGAACGCCGCTTCTCTTTTTCGTAGCCGGTGTGTTTCTGAAGATCGACAACGCCGCATCTTCGATCTTCTCCCCGTGTCAACGAAAGGAGACGCCGTTTCCTCCTCGGATTATCTCCGTCAGCTTACAAAACTTCTCCAATGATGTATCTATTCGGACGCACCACGACGTCAACAGAAACGACGTTCGGTTTCCGCGACGCCCGATCTCCGCGACGCTTGTCTTCCGCGGCTTGTTGACGTGCTCCTCACTTGAAACCGAGGTAGGGGTTTATTTATTTATTTGTTCGTGAATACAAACTTGGTGATGATCGTGGATTAAAACCCTTTTTGTTATCGAATAATGCGAGGGGGGTCGGACCGCACAAACACGGCCGACCCTCTTCCTTTGTTTTTCATGATGGTTTCTTGAGGTTGATACGAGAAAACGTGGTGCCGTCGCACCACGCGGTATATTGCGAAAGATACGCGCGGTGCCGTCGCGCCGCGCCGTGGAATGAAAATTTCAAGGACGTGACGCCGTCGCATCACGTCGAGGGAAGTCGAAGGCGCCGTGGCCGGAACGGGGCCGCGGAGGAGGGGCGCGGTGCCGTCACACCACACCGAACGACGAAGGCCGCGGCCGGTTCCGGGCCGCGGCGGAACGAGAAGACCGACGACCAGCCGGGCCGCCGGTGTCGGAAGCCGGAAGGGGGACCGGCCTTTGCTGGTCCCGTTGAGGAAGAACCGGCCGGCCAGGTCGGGCCGGCCGGAAGGGAGGAAAATTGGGGGGAATTAATCCCCCGACCAGCAAATAAACGGCCCCCCATAATGAGGGGGGCCGGTTTCACAAAGGGGGGCAGGCGGCCCCCCGTTTTCCTATCAGCTCGGCCTACGACCGAGCTGGCAGTGCGACCAGCGTGCTGCCTTGCGCTGAACCGGCGCGCTGGGCTGGGTCGACCAGGTCCGGGGTGGGTCGACCCGGTTTGGGCCAACCGGGGGGTCTCGGGCCGGGAAGGCCCAGGCCCGAAACCCCCGTTACCGAGCGGTTTGGATTCAAATGCCCATAACTTGGGCTACGGACTTCCAAACTACGCGTCGTCAGCGGCGATGCGATCCTTGGATCGAGATGGTCGTTTCCGTATATCGCACTCAAGATTTCGGAATACTTTGTGTTCGGCCGGGTTGGTTCGTACACGAAACCAACCGGGCCCTCGGAGCGGAAACACTCATATCTTGAGCTACGGATGTCCGATCGACGTGCCGTCTGTTTTGTTGAGTTACTCTTACTGAGACAGATCTTTTGGAATACTCCGCTCAAAGTTTAGATGCAGTTGGAGTATGGTCGTGTTGGTTTTGCCTTAAAAACCAACCGGGCCCCTGGGACGAAAAAGCCAATAACTCTCAGACCGGGCGTCCGATTGACGCGCCGTCTATTGCGTTGAGTTCCTATTGACGATACGGAACTTTTGGATACATCAACTCTGGATTTTGTGACAGTTGATGTATCATCCTCTTGGCTCGTGGAGCGGACCCTCCCGAACGAGCTTGCTGTGTGCGGGAACCCTAGAGCTGGCTGCGACTGCTACTGTGACTGCGACAACGACAGTGCAGAGATCCTCAGTGGATTCGATGAGGATGACTACAACACTCAGAGATCCTGTGTGGATCAGTGCTACCGATCCTGTGTGGGTCCGATCCTGTGTGGGTCAGCGCTCAGTGGTTCTGTGTGAGCCAGCGCCTACAGGTCCTGTGTGGGTCTGATCCTGTGTGGGTCTTTGCGGGGGTTAGTACCTATCGATCCTTTATGGGTCCGACGACTTAGATGGATCAGTGATCATCTTTATCGTCATCCGAAGAAGTATACCTGTGTGAGCTGAATCTTGAGTTACTCTCCTTTGTGGATTGTGTTGAGCTATCTTGTGTGGATTTACAGTTTACTCTCCTTTGTGGATTGTGTTGAGCTATCCTGTGTGGATTTACTGTTTACTCTCCTTTGTGGATTGTGTTGAGCTATCCTGTGTGGATTTACTATTTACTCTCCTTTGTGGATTGTGTTGTGCTATCCTGTGTGGGTATACGTTTTTCTTTCCTGTGTGGACTGGGTTGTGCTTGGGCTCGGACTTTGGAGCCGAACGGGAATTGATGACTTAGGTATATGTATGAGCATATACCTAAGCAGTGTCGGTTGTTACTTCGTGATTGTATCTTTACTTTGTGGTTTATCCTTTGTGGATTTCGGGAGACCTTCAGGGGTCTCGGGGTCCCTACTGAGTAGCTTATACTCACCCCTGCACGGGCTATGCCCGCACTACGTTGTGTTGGTTGCAGACGACGGACAACACTGATCGTGGTGGAGGCGTGCGGAGCAGGAGAGTACCTGGAGGTGGACCACTGGGCGGGACGTACTCGGAGCGGTCAGGTGGACCTGAGGAGCAGTGGAGGCTATCTGTACCCACCCTTCTAGTGGGACTTCCAGAGGACGGATCGACACTGCGGCTTTTCCTTTCAGTTGCTGTTTTTCCTTTCAGTTGTACTTTACAGTTGGGCTTGTATTTCCGGCCCCTTTTACTTTCAGCACAGCTTGTACAGTTTTAACTTAGTGTTTACTTTTCCGCTAGCTTACTCTGTGGTGCTTGTTTACTTTTCAAAGGCAATGCCTTACCTTTTTACTGGGATTTACGCCTTGGTGCTAGTCGCCAGCCCCTGGCCTTTGGAAGGCGGGTTTGGGGTAGTCACGGCACGGGCCCTGAGGACGGGTCGTGACAAATTGGTATCAGAGGAGTTCGGTTCTACCATGAACACTGATCTTTTCTATGTGAAGAAATAATGTTTAGCGTATTGAGTGTGGTTATCAGTCCAGGGAGTCCAGTGTTGGTGCGGCGGCCGACGTATCCGTACAGCAGGACCATGACTTCTGATTTCCGACTTAATGCACGAAAACATCGATTGCGTGTGTGTTTCAAAGTTTTCTTTGTGATTACTTTGTATCAGCTCACCAGGTATACTGTTCTGACCGTGGAACACCTGTTTCCTTTTCAGGATGACCCCACGATGGCAGCCAACTAGGGTTCCGAGAGTCGAGCGTGACGATAGCCCACTGAGCGACGAGGCCTCGGTGCAGGGCCCTTTGTCAGCAGTGGAATTGGCGGAAGCACTACCCGCTGAGCCACCGATGCTTCCAGCACCAGTCGCTGACGATGCACGTCGCCTTGGAGCTCTGCACGAGTTCTAGCACCAGCGACTGCCTAGGTTCCGTGGGGAGATGGACCCCTAGGCAGCAGAGGACTGGCTGGAGGCAGTGGTACGAGGTTTTAGGCTAGTGAGGACACCTGCAGACCTCATGGTGATCCTCGCTGCGAGCCTACTACACGCAGCAGCAGGACGATGGTGGAGCTTGATGCTCCAGGTGCACGATGAGGCATCTCTACTATGGACGGAATTTGAGATCCTCTTCCACTCGGAGTTCGTCCCAGCCACCCTTCATGCGGTGCGTATCCAGGAGCTTCTTCAGCTGCGGCAGGGCAGCATGACGGTCGCTCAGTACTCGACGAGATTTACCGATATCTCGCGCTACTCGACTGACATGGTACGGGACCCATTCTTCCGGGCCCAGACCTTCGAGCAGGGATTGAGACACGAGATCAGGGCATCACTGATCTCCCTCAGCATTCTGACTCAGACGGGAGTACTGGAGCGAGCCCTTTTGATCGAGAGCTTCCTTGCTGAGTCTACACCAGCGCCGCGACCCATCGCAGGGCGACACGTGGAAGAGTCATCTGCAGTAGGGAGTCGACGGATGACTCTTGGGTCCAGGCAGACCAGACCTTCAGGCAGACGACCTCAGGACACTGGCTCAGCAGTGCGGGACACACAGCGCGAAGCCAGTCTTTCGAGAGGCAGACAGTGCTACTCGTGCGGCGGGTAGGGCTACATGGCTCGTGACTGCCTGAACCGCCGTGTCGAGGAGCAGCAGACGGTTGAGGGACCACCGAGGCAGAGGCAGAGGGTCGACCGTGGCGGTTCGCAGGGAGGAGGCGGACGAGGCAGAGGAGCTGGCCGAGCAACAGGTGGTGGGCGACGCTTTGAGGCTCTACCACCACCACCACCACCAGGAGGTCCACCCCGACCACAGGGAGCTGGCGGGCAGAGACAGGCACAGCTCCAGGCAGCAGAGGCCTACGACCACGGTGCGCCCGAGAGGATTCGAGGTACTATCTGTGTCTATTCCACCCATGCTGCAGTACTTATAGACACAGGAGCGAGTCCCCCTTTCATAGCCGCTGCCCTTGTTTGGAGCTCGGAGATTCCAACAGAGCCGTTGGCTCGATCCTTACGGCTAGAGACTCCTATGGGAGCAGACTCGATGATTACGCACTGGTGCCGGTATTGTGAGCTTACTCAAGGAGGCGAGAGCTTCGGCTGAGATCTTCTTGTAGCAGCGTCGAGGCCTTACGACGTCATCTTGGGCATGGATTGGTTATCTATGGTCCATGCACAGATTGACTGTTTTAGGCGCAAGGTGCGATGTGTACGCACCGACGGGAGCAGGTTCACCTTCACCGGCGAGAAGGGAGCCTTTGCAGCACAGGATGGACTTCCGCGGAGGAGAGGACAGCCCATCACTCATCCGTTGGCTAGCCTCATCCTAGGAGCAGTTGACGTGCGGAGTCCTGGTTTTCCTGCGGTGGTGGATTAGTTTGCGAACGTTTTCCCCGACGACGTTCCAGGGTTAACTCCTTGCAGATAGGTAGACTTTTATATTGAACTGTACCCTGGGACAGCCCCGATATTGACTCCAGCATATCGGATGGCCCCCGCCGAGCTTCGTGAGCTACGGGTACAGTTGGAGGACTTGCAGAGCAAGGGGTTCATCTGACCTAGTGTTTCACCCTGGGCTTCCCCGATTTTGTTCGCCAAGAAGGCGGATGGGATCTTGCAACTTTGTGTTGACTATCGTCGTCTGAACCAGGTGACAGTGAGGAAAAAGTATCCGCTACCGAGGATTGATGACCTCTTTGATCAGCTCAAGGGAGCACGGTGGTTCTCGAAGATAGACCTCAGGTCAGGCTATCATCAGCTCAGAGTTAGAGACGAGGACGTATAGAAGACGACCTTCAGATGTCGGTATGGCCACTATGAATTCTTGGTTATGCCCTTCGGCGTGACCAATGCTCTAGCAGTGTTCATGGCCTTCATGAACAGGATCTTTCAGCCATACCTTGATCGGTTTGTCGTGGTCTTCATTGACGACATTCTGATTTACTCGACCACTGAGGAGGAGCACGCCTACCACTTACGGGTTGTACTAGACACACTCCGAGAGCACCGGATTTATGGAAAGCTCCCGAAGTGATAGTTCTAGATATGTGAGGTCCACTTCGTGGGACACGTCATCTCTGAGGCGGGAGTTGCAGTGGATCCTTCAAAGATCGAGGCAGTGTTAGCATGGGAGCCACCCCGGAGCGTGACGGAGGTTCAGAGTTTCTTGGGATTAGCTGGATACTATCGGAGATTCGTGCCAGACTTCTCTAGAGTTGCGGCACCACTCTCAGCTTTGACGAAGAAGGGGAAACCCTTCGTGTGGTCAGACAGATGTCAGTAGAGCTTCCAGGAGTTGAGACAGAGATTGACCAACGCGCCTATCTTGAGGTTGCCTGAGGAGGGAGTTGGATACGTAGTTTACTGCGATGCATCAGGGACCAGACTCGGATCTGTCCTAATGCAGGAGCGGGCAGTTATCACCTATGGATCACGTCAGTTGAGGCTGCATGAGCAGAACTACGCTACCCATGACTTGGAGTTAGCAGCAGTGGTCTTCGCTCTGAAGATGTGGCGACACTATCTGATGGGCGAGCGCTTTACAGTCTTTTCTGATCATCAGAGTCTCAGGTATATGTTCTCGCAGAAGGACTTGAACTTGAGACAGTGGAGATGGCTCGAGTTCCTCCGGGACTATGACTTTGAGATAGTCTATACTCCTGGAAAGGGGAACGTGGTAGCCGATGCCCTCAACAGGAGGACGAGCATTCAGCTACTTGAGGAGGTGACATAGCAGCTATCCTCTTTGCAGATATCCTTCGTGGATAGAGATGGAGCAGCCTTCCTTCAGTCTCTCACAGTCACCCCCCACTACTCCAGCGGGTCAGAGAGGCACAGCGTGAGGACGCTGACTATGAGACACGACATGCACAGATATTCTCGGGATAGGCACCTGATGGTTTCTCCCTTGGAGCAGAGCACAACATCCTTTTCAGAGGACGTACCATAGTACCAGTCGCTTTGCGAGAGGAGGTGTTGAGAGAGTTTCACACTTCTCCTTTGGCGGTACATCCTAGAGTGGCGAAGATGTACCGGGATCTTAGATGACAGCACTGGTGGCCGGGCATAAAGAAGGCTGTGGTAGAGTTCGTTTCTTGATGCCTCACCTGCCAGCAGGTGAAGGCAGAGCATCACATACCAGCAGGCTTGGTACAGCCCTTGGAGGTCCCAGAGTGGAAGTGGGACGGGATATCTATGGACTTCGTGACTGGACTTCCACGCACTTCCAGAGGTCACGACTCCATCTGGGTGATTGTCGACCGACTCACCAAGTCGGCTCACTTCTTACCCATCCGAGAGCAGGGCTCAGTGGAGAGCATGGGACGTCTCTACGTTCAGGAGATTGTACGGCTTCACGGTGTGCCATCATCTATAGTCTCCGATCGAGATGCTCGCTTTACTTCCCGACTTTGGAAGGGATTGCAGGAGGCATTCAGAACATATCTACGTCTGAGCACAGCCTTTCACCCTCAGACGGATGGTCAGACGAAGAGGACCATTCAGACTCTCGAGGACATGCTCCGCGCATGTGTCCTCAACTTTGGTCGTAGCTGGGAGGACCACCTACCCTTGGTGGAGTTTGCGTACAACAACAGCTACCACTCCACCATCGGGATGACACCGTACGAGGCGTTGTACGGCCGACCTTGTAGATCTCCTTTGTGCTGGACAGACCCTGGGGAGTCAGCACTTGTGGGACTGGAGATGGTCCAGGCCACGACGGAGAAGGTCCAGGTCATCCAAGAGCGGACGAGGACAGCTCAGAGCCGGCAGAAGTCATACGCTGACAGGAGGCGGAGGCCACTAGAGTTCGAGGATGGCGACCACGTCTTCTTGCGGGTCTCACCTTGACGTGGTATACAGAGATTTGGCCGAGGCGACAAGTTATCTCCGCGCTTCATCGGACCCTTCCAGGTCCTCAACAGGATTGGCGAGGTGGCTTATCGTCTGGCTCTACCACCTCAGTTGCACCAGGTGCACGATGTCTTCCACGTGTCTCAGCTGAGGAGATACGTGCACAACCCGACACACATCATTGACCATGGGGAGCTTGACGTTGACGATGGGGCGACTTTTGCGGAGGTCCTAGTGGAGATTGAGGATCGACAAGAGCGGGTCCTATGTGGACGGTCGATTCCTCTAGTGCGCATCAGATGGAAGCACGGGAATCTCCAGGAGAGCACTTGGGAGCGGGAGGCTCAGATGCGTGCTCAGTACCCTCATTTTTTTTCCTAGTTTTGATGTATCTTTACAGGGACGTAAAGCCCTGAGGTGGGAGTAATGTAAAGACCTGTAAAATTCAAGGGAATTTTTTTTCTTAATTTTCTTTTAAATTTTACAAGAACGCGGTTTCTGACGACACCTGATTCCGAGGCCCGGTGTGCCCGGAATCAATTTCTGAAGTTTGGCTCGGGTACGTTCAGTGAATGAATGAGCGGGAATTTCTAACTTTTGAACCGGTGCACGGAATCGAATTCCGAGGGCACCGATGAACTCGCAGCACCGATATTCGCTTAAGGAGACCTTTTTAGAGGTTGTGTTTTATGCGGGTTGAGAGTTAGTTTTTGGGAATTTTAAATGAAGTTAAATAAAATATGGAAACACATTTTATTTTTATCCAAGTTGGTTATAACCTCCCAAAGGGAGTTAGGGGTGGGACCCACATCCACTTAACCTCCCATGGGAGGATTAAGTGTGGTGGGGCCCACACGAACCCTAACACTTCATCTTCCCTTTTAAACTCCCTATAACTCCTCTTTAATTAATCTTGACAACTTGGGTTATTAATTGAGTTGAGTTGTTTTAATTTCAAACTTTTGAAATTCAAGTGTTTAGTTGTGTGAATAAAATAAGCTTAAAGCTTATTTTATTTTGGTTGGTATCCTTTTCCACCTTGAGAGGATTTGGGAAGTTCTCTCCTTCTTCTTCAACCTTGACGAAGAACACGAAGAATACTTAAGCTCCGACGAAGAACGCTGCTTCTATTTTTCGTAGCGGGTGTGTTTCCGAAGATCGACAACGCCGCATCTTCGATCTTCTTCCCGTGTCAATGAAAGGAGATGCCGTTTCCTCCTCAGATTATTTCTGTCAGCTTACGAAACTTCTCCAACGACGTATCTCTTCAGACGCACCTCGACGTCACTGGAAACGACGTTCGGTTTCCGCGACGCCCGACCTCCACGACGCTTGTCTTTCGTGGCTTGTTGACGTGCTCCGCACTTGAAACCGAGGTAGGGGTTTATTTATTTATTTGTTCGTGAATACAAAATTGGTGATGATCGTGGATTAAAACCCTTTTTGTTATCGAATAACGTGAGGGGGGTCGGACCGAACAAACACGGCCGACCCTCCTCCTTTGTTTTTCGTAATGGTTTCTTGAGGTTGATACGAGAAAATTTGGTGTCGTCACACCACGTGGTATATTGCGAAAGATACACGCGGCGCCGTCGTGCCGCGCCGTGGAATGAAAATTTCAAGGACGCGACGCCGTCGTGTCGCATCGAGGGGAGTCGAAGGCGTCGTGGCCGGAACGGGGCCGTGGCGGAGGGGCGCGGTGCCGTCGCACCGTGCTGGACGACGAAGGCCGCGACCGTTTTCGGGCCGCGGCAGAACGAGAAGACCGGCGGCCAGCCGGGCCGCCGGTGTCGGAAGCCGGAAGGGGGACCGGCCTTTGCCGGTCCCGTTGAGAAAGAACCGGCCGACCAGGTCAGGCCGGCCATAAGGGAGGCAAATCGGGAGGAATTAATCCCCAGGCCAGCAAATAAACGGCCCCCCATAATGAGGGGGGCCGGTTTCACAAAGGGGGGCAGGCGGCCCCCCGTTTTCCAATCAGCTCGGCCTACGGACGAGCTGGCAGCGCGCCCAGCGCGCTGCCTTGCGCCGAACCGGCGCCCCGGGCCGGGCCGGGCCGCGCTGTGCCGGGCCGCGCCGGGCCGGGTCAACCCTGTCCGAGGCGGGTCGACCCGGTTTTGGCCAACCGGGGGGTCTCAGGCCGGGACGGCCCGGGCCCGAAACCCCCGTTACCGAGCGGTTTGGATTGAAATGCCCATAACTCAGGCTACGGACTTCCAAACGACGCGCCTTTAGCGGCGATGCGATCCTCGGATCGAGATGGTTGTTTCGGTATATCTCACTCAAGGTTTCAGAATACATTGAGTTCGGCCGGGTTGGTTCGTACACGAAACCAACCGGGCCCTCGGAGCGGAAACGCTCATATCTTGAGCTACGGAAGTCCGATCGACGTGCCATCAGTTTTGTTGAGTTCCTCTTAGTGAGACGGATCTTTTGGCATACTCCGCCCAAGGTTTGGATGCAGGTGGAGTACGGTCGGGTTGGTTTTTCCTTAAAAACCAACAGGGCCCCTGGGACGAAAAAGCCAATAACTCTCAGACCGGGCGTCTGATTGACGCGCCGTCTGTTGCGTTGAGTTCCTGTTGACAATACAGAACTTTTGGATACATCAACTCTGGACTTTGTCACAGTTAATGTATCAACCTCTCGACTCGTGGAGCGGACCCTCCCAAACGAGCTTGCTGTGTGCGGGAACCCTAGAACTGGCTGCGACTACTACTGTGACTGCGAAAACGACAGTGCAGAGATCCTCAGTGGATTCGACGACGACGACTACATCACTCAGCGATCCTATGTGGATCAGTGATACCGATCCTGTGTGGGTCCGATCCTGTGTGGGTCAGCGCTCAGCGGTTCTGTGTGAGCCAGTGCCTACAGGTCCTGTGTGGGTCTGATCCTGTGTGTGTCTTTGCGGGGGTTAGTACCTATCGATCCTTTGTGGGTCTGACGACTTAGATGGATCAGTGACCATCTTTATCGTCATCCGAAGAAGTATACCTGTGTGAGCTGAATCTTGAGTTACTCTCCTTTGTGGATTGTGTTGAGCTATCCTGTGTGGATTTAATGTTTACTCTCCTTTGTGGATTGTGTTGAGCTATCCTGTGTGGATTTACTGTTTACTCTCCTTTGTGGATTGTGTTGAGCTATCCTGTGTGGATTTACTGTTTACTCTCCTTTGTGGATTGTGTTGTGCTATCCTGTGTGGGTATACGTTTTGCTTTCCTGTGTGGACTGGGTTGTGCTTGGGCTCGGACGTTGGAGCCGAACGGGAATTGATGACTTAGGTATATGTATGGGCATATACCTAAGCAGTGTCAGTTGTTACTTCGTGATTGTATCTTTCCTTCGTGGTTTATCCTTTGTGGATTTCGGGAGACCTTAGGGGGTCTCGGGGTCCCTACTGAGTAGCTTTTACTCAACCATGCACGGGCTATGCCCGCACTACGTTGTGTTGGTTGCAGACGACGGACAGCGCTGATCGTGGTGGAGGCGTGCGGAGCAGGAGAGTACCTGGAGGTGGACCACTGGGTGGGACGTACTCGGAGCGGTCAGGTGGACCCGAGGAGCAGTGGAGGCTATCTGTACCCACCCTTCAGGTGGGACTTCCAGAGGACGGCTCGACGCTGCGACTTTTCCTTTCAGTTGCTGTTTTTCCTTTCAGTTGTACTTTACAGTTGGGCTTGTATTTCCGACCCCTTTTACTTTCAGCACAACTTTTACAGTTTTTACTTAGTGTTTAATTTTCTGCTTGATTATTCTGTGGTGCTTGTTTACTTTTCAAAGGCAATGCCTTCCCTTTTTACTGGGATTTACGCCTTGGTGCTAGTCGCCAGCCCCTGGCCCATGGAAGGCAGGTTTGGGGTAGTCACGACACGGGCCCCGAGGACAGGTCGTGACAGAATTAATATTTTGTACCAGAGTTGATCCATTGATTATAATATAATATATCAAATAGGATAGACAATAGTAGTAGGAATGCGTGGGAACATATGATAGATATCAGATTGGTGTATCAATAATACATGTTTTGTTGGGAGTTCAGAGTTTCTAGGGTTATGTGTATGATTTTGTGATCTTTGTTGAAGAATATTTAGTTTTTTATTTGAGAAACACTTATTTTTTTTGGATGGTGTGATTTATTATATATTTTGGGGTCTTGGTCAACTAGAAATAGGTCAGTTACTGATTTTGACTCTTGGAAAAATAATGAGAGAGGAATATGATGCAACATATTTGGAACATGTGATTTACATGTCCTATGTTAGACAGTATTTTATTTTATTGATTAAAGAGAAAAAAATTTAATTTTAATAATAAACCTAAAGTGTGTTTCCTTGTATAGGTTTCTTATAATTCAAATCAATTTGTCCCTCAGATGACATGTGATGTTGATCTATGTTTTGACATTTGATGGTGAGGCTGATGAATCTATTATCATGTATGGGATGTGTATTTTCCATAGTATGGAACATGTTTCGCAACTCATGGACCCCTTTTTGGCTGTCAATTTTTAGGTTTTATTTTTTAAGTGTCATTAGAAACCTATATTGTTTTCTTATAAATGTATTAGAATTAAATTATATTTAACCATAAATGTATATGTTATGACTTGTTATATTGAAATGATCAAATGTAGATATTTTTTACCCTTTTAGGTAAAAATTGTTAATTCATGACTTTTTATTTTAGCCTTTATAGTTGTACCTTTTGTTTTAGGTTATCTGGTCACATCACACTATACAATATCGATCAAAACTAAATGTTTATATATAAGTAAAACTCAAAGAGGTATTAAGATATATGAATACTCAGTGAGTGTTAATTCATTATTCATTGATACACCATGACCATCAACTATAAGGATATGTTCATTATGAGGATTGTCATAGAGGATTAGGTGCCTAAAATTTTGACAATCAAAGTTTTTACCCTCATAGGACAATTTTATCATTACCACATGTGGAGAGGTTTTATTAATAGTTCCTGATGGTTATAATAGGTGACCCATTTGTGATACATGATTAGTAGGGAATGTTAGGTGACCTAGACACCCTATGTTTTGACATGGACCCATATATACTGAAATTTTAGTTAATTTAGAGCATCTTGAGAGAAAGGTTGGATTGTGTATATGGATTCCTTTTTAGGATACGATCTCGGTCATATGATCATTTGAGATCAATATAGGGTTAATTCTTGGTAATTTTGTAATACAATAATTTTAATACCTTCTATTTATTATGACGATCCATTATTTTTTTCAAGACTAGATTTATTAGGCATGAGTAATCATGTTCTAGGCCATACTGACCAGTTTTATTCTATTTCTAATGTTTTCTTATCTTGGGTACATTATCAAAGGATGGAATGATACTGTGTAACGAGAGGTCATGAGGTAAATCATGGGGTTAGTGAGGTGGTCAATTTTTATGAGGATTTCCAAGGATTTTTCGGGCTTGTTTGTATAGATATGTCATGTTTCATGGACAACATATTTTTAGTAATACATAACATGATGGAATTAGTTGTGTGATTACAACATATGATGGTTATAGACCGTATAATTTTAACCATTTTTCTAGGAGTAGATGAGTGTGAGATGAGGAATGATGGTTTAAATGACATTATATGGGAATGGTTTCCTAGAATTTATAAATAAAATGAATTTTGTTTTCCATGGTTAAGGGGAAGTTGAAGTTTAATCAAGTGTCATGAGGTGGCATTCCTGTGGCTAGATCTGGACATGAATTTTTGGGTGATGTGGTGTCAGGATTTTGTTAAGAGAAATAATATAATACTTTTATTTGATCATGGTTCAGAGAGATGTATAAACACATTTATATCAAATATTACCGTTCTCTTATTAGAGATGTTCATTCTCTATATTGACATCATCTGCAATATGCTAATATAACATAAAATATAAATTTAGATTACTTTTTATTTCATTCATTGTTTGATATATGAAAAATTTGGTGTTATAGTAGAGGAGAAAAAATGTAATCCATGTAGTAAAAATTACACCAGTTTTCCTTGAGGGTCGTGAACTTAATTTTTAGTTGATATTCAGTGGTTTCCAGGGGTTGTTGATCTAAGAATAATGTTTGGGATAAAAATAAGGGTACTCCTTTGGTGGGGAGTACAAGATCAATCAATGTTAATCATCTTCCATTATGAGATTATTTTTGAAATAATGAGATAGTCAATGGATAATTAACATATTTTTGTTTTTTAGATTAATGCGATGAGTGAATTTATTTTATTTTTTACACTATGGATTATCATGTGTGATATGTTTTGAGGTAGTCCGATTGTATGGACCTGTGTTTTTTCAATCATGAAATTTTTGAAGAAATTTCAATTTTTTTCTTTCTGATTATGATAAATAGTAATATTGACATATTACCATATAATATGATATTGGATTGTTTTTCTATAAACAAATATGGTATTAGAATATTTTTTTACCCTCATATAGGTGTTTAGTATTATTACAAGTTTTTGGAATATTCCAGAACAATTATTAATTAATAATAACTAATAAAATATTAACATATTCCTGTCATTTCATTCACTAGTATCATTTTAATAGATAATTTTATTGGTATTCAATATCCACTATTTATTTATAATTTTTAGATTTTTCATTGGTGAGGTATAAACTTAGTTCGAGGGATGGGGCCTTTCCCTCACCCTTTTTTCTTTTTCTTTATTTTCATTTTATTATACAATTTTCTATTCTTCCAAAATCATTTTTAATGAAGTATAAATTAGGATATAATTCACTATTACTGATATGTTATTATATATTAATACTATCAATGAGTGGAAAAGTAAGAGATATACCTTTGAGAAGCTATGGATGTTCCAGATCGTTGTGCGGTGACATTGGTTCAGAGAAACAGATTTTTTTGAAACATTTCCCAATTGTTGGATGTTTTTATTTTTATCTATAAATTCTAATAGATTCTCTATTTGAATGTTTTAAACCCCAAAATAGATTCATTTTTACCCATTATGGTTCAATATACACCTTTTAATGAGAAAATCGAGGTTCCAACTGATTTGAGGGGTTTCCCTTTTGGAAATCCTGATCGTACAAAATGTATTCCATGTACACACACTGTGTGTTATTAAAATATTGGTATGATGATTTCATTATAGTTAAATACAATGTTTTCTCTATATAAGATGTATACTTGGACTTTGCATTGTTTCTATGTACATGGCCATATTGTCTGTGTTGGTGCATATGGCCTTATAAAGGTAAAATACTATGCAATGTACATGGATAAACCATGTGAGGTTCATGGGAATGTAACCAATTTTGGGTACACAACATGTAAATTATAAATAGAATAAGATGTTGTGTTTCAAATAACATTTTAGTTCAATGTACACACACAAGAGTAGCATTGGGAGAACATGTCATGTTCTTGGTACACACATAGTGTACTGCCCTATTTATACTCTTTTGGTGTGTTTTCTATATTTAGTCCATGATGATGGAATTTTACACATGATTAGTCATTTATGAGTATAATACCTATAGATTATAATGGTAAATACCATGAGGTAATTGGAGGACTCCGTGATGGAATTTATGGTGTTTCCCTAAACAAATGGGTTCTTCCATTAGTAATGGAATCTAGGTGTATACTGAATGAGAGACCCTTTGATCTACGATGAGCCATGGGATAATTATACAAGAAAATTATTATTTATAATTCTTCTTATGGATGTCTCCCATGAGGTATTTTCATTCTTAGACTAGGAGGACTTGATCTTAGATTTCTCTGAGGATCCCCAAAGGATTACTCTACTAATATTTCGACATATAACCTATCATGTAGGATGAATCTATCTTTTTATGGTACTGACTGTATAATGTTTGTTAAATATAATTTCATAGTTAATTAAGAAAAATCTTTTAGGATCCCATCACCAATAAATATTTCTGAGAATCCCAGGTAAGATGCCCCTGCTTCTTATATTGCTTTTGGGGATCGCATGAAGGATTCATTTTTCATATATATAATTATCAGCATCCCTTGTAGGATTCATATTCTTACATATCATTTGGAAGTACAATGTAATATTCCTCCCTTTAACATAACTTTTAAATATCTATAGTAGGACTTCTTCTCTTGTATAAAGACCTCCATGTACCTAGTAGGAAACCTATTTTGTGTGTTGACATGTGTGACTTAGTTGTTTCCATGTTGTTTGATCAAAACAGTGTCAGTGAATTGGGTGTTTGGGTATATATGGTATTAGATTCCATCTTATAACCCATACTAAACATGTAATCTCATGAGGTAAATTCCATAGTTATGGGTTAGGCATCCAACCACACTCAATGTTTATTTATTTATTTACATATTTTCTTTTGATTCCATAATGATTATGAAAGGTTATTCTTGTTTTTGGATGATGAGACTAACATGGTGAGATGTCTATCATTGGATTTCATTGAATTTCATTATGGGATCCATCATATTCAATTGATGGATTGTCCATACCTTTTAATAGGGAAAAAATTCTATCCATTTTTATATATATCTTTGGAATACTCATAAGTGCTTACAAGGATGTAGCCTCTAAATTATAAATTATTGGATGATATCTTCATCCTCTTCAGAATATAATGATAGTGATTTTCGATCCCCATAATGTGTTATAGTGAAGATTTATTTTCTATCATTGAATTAACTTATGCTGGGGTATCCATTTTTATTTCATCGGATCATGATTCCGAGACTTATTTTTAAGAGTGGTTGGGCATGATTTGGCACAAACCTGATTGATGTCGGTCCTGAATTTCCAAATCACAGACCTCTAGGGGTGGTCATGGTGTATCATTGGTGATATATCCTTTTTATCACTTATAGGTTATACCCATATAGATTATCCCCTTGAAAATTTATTTACATCATACATACTTGGACATAGGTATTAGACATTGGATTTAATTTATTGGAATGATTATAATGATTTCAAGATTAGTGATCATTTACTGGAGTCTCATTCAGTTTAATTAATCATTATATATAGATATTGGAGTCATGTATAGGAGAGTCTATGAAAAGGATGAGTATCAACATGTGTGACGTAACTTACATAGATAAGTTTCTAATACTATTAAATGTCGGTATAGTACATTAGGATTATACACCAATAGATCAAATTAATTATTCAAAACATTAGTGAGATAACATCCATATCAATTAAGTTTTAAAAATATGTCTTGATGATCAGGATTGTAGACCCAATAATTTACTAATATTGTTTATTTTTTTACCTTAATCATGTATAATAATATAATAATATATATATTTATGCTAATATATATA
This sequence comes from Viscum album, assembly GCA_963277665.1. Lineage (NCBI taxonomy): Eukaryota > Viridiplantae > Streptophyta > Magnoliopsida > Santalales > Viscaceae > Viscum > Viscum album. Next base: position 1,798,587,884 of record OY728120.1, read on the forward strand.
TAAAAACCTATAAATAATAATATACAGGATGAATCATTTACTAGTTGAACAGTATTATAGACCCATGGCTAGACAATGGATTAACTTAATTGTTTAACTTATCTGTCCTATTGTGTCTTAGAAAAGATAAAAATATTTCATGAACACGTACATATGATAGAATATTTATAGGATCATCATTAAGGTGGCCTATTGAGATTATATCTCACTTGGGTATGTGAACCTATCTCTCTCTTTGTGTAGAACGTATCATTTTTTCAGATTGAACAGAGATTACATGATGGAATGGGATGTGGCTCAGGGTTTCATGATCATGTGGATCCCATTTTGTGGAAAATTATTACTAGGTTATGGTAATGTGGTAGTCTAAAGGATATTGGGAACATTTTTTGTATTTGTTTTATTAGTATGTTGTTGTACTAATATTTCATTTCATTTTCAATATTGTTGTATGTAAGGTCGGCCAAATGGTTGAATTTTTTTATATTACATGGATGTTTTTTATTTTATATCATTTCATTTATAGTTACATCATGATCTATTTAATAAATTCACTAAATATATATGCTATTTATTTACACAAAATACTGATATATATTTATTTATGCTCAATTACCTCTGATATGTTGTTATAGTCATTCTACAAGAACACCGTTGTCCCTCACTACTAGCTAGTAGCCTCTTGTGTATAGAATGGTTCTATAGAATCCTTGTAGGGAATTGGGTAATTAAAGCCTTTAGTGGCATATTGGTCAGGTTGTTACATATAATGGGATGAGGAATTAATATTTAATATTGTATTAATCAAATTGAATAAAAAAAAGACCATTTCAATAGAGGAATTAATGTTTTCAATGATAGTTTTTTAGGTGTAGAGATGTGGGGTAACAAATTAGGTAAAGAAAGTGTTGTCATTGAGTGATTTGTGATATTCATATAGGTTGTTGAGTTATCCATGGGAGAAATGTGTATTACATCATATATAATTGGGAGAAAATTGCAAATGTGTGTGTGGGATATAAGAATATGTTTAAACTTATATTCGGGGTTATATTGACATGACCTTAAAATTTTGGGAATGTTATTGAATAATGGTAACAAAAATGCATTTGGAAAATCATGACATTGATTTTTAGTGTAGTTTAATAGAATATAACCTTCTATTTGGACAAATTGTATAACATTAATTGGTGTTTTTGAACATATATGATGTATTGAGGTTTTTACTGATGTGGTAGTTTTTATCATGGGGATTTGAGTGGGATGATAATATTGACATTCCAATAGTTCATATTATGTTATTAATAATTTGAAGAGTAAATTTATCGTTAGGTGAGTGACTCTAAAAAATTATGTTCCATAAATATTGAGATATTAGTGAGATACTGAATCTAATGTTCACTATAGTACAATGGTATTATAGAACAAATAAGGGTTCTATATCATATTAAATTCTGTGGTTCATCCAATGTGGTTCATACAATTAGTGCACTCGGTGGAAAATAAGTATTATGTTTATTTGAGAATGATGATATTGGTTTTATATAAATTGATTTTTGTGATCAAAAAAATATTATTCAATGTATTTGAGTTTTATTTTTTTGGTTGTGAAACAAGGTTTACTAACCATATTTTGATAGATGCATATGGTATTTTAGATTATATCTTCCTCTTAGATGTATTATTTTCCTAGATGAGGTTTTGGATTAATGGATCAACATTTATTAGAAATATGTAACAAGAACTGGAATCAGATTGTTCCAAATGAATCATTCATAGGGGGAAATAATGGATTTCTTTGAGGATGATATTCCCAATGGTGTTTAATTTTTAATGACCCATTTCATTACAGGTTGGTAAATTCATATTTAATTTGAATTTTAGGATCTAGATTTGAAATTTTTTGAGACAACACATTTTTATTTTAACTTTTATTTTTAGTACATTACAATTTTTTTATCTAAAATTAATTGAGGGTTATATAGTTTTTTCATCCATTAAGAAAAATATGAAGTGGTCCCTTCAACTACAATATTCCAGAAGGGGGCCATTGGGCACCTAGTCATGGAACACTGACTATAAGGTTACCAATATTAAGTGGAATTAATCCCTATGAATGGAAATTTGAGTTAATGAATCTATATCAAGTATCTTATATAATAGATTCTTCCTATTATAACATTATTGGGTACCATTTAGGTCTTAGTCTTTTATTTTTCTAATTTTTATAGAATGGTACAGCTACCCTCCTCTATTAATTTCCCATTTTTTCTATTGTCTCCCTTTATAATATAAAACTAGTGGAGGTTGTCTCCTTTAAATTGATATTCCAATTTTTATTACAATGTTTATTGTAATATATCCTTATTTCATCTCACTACATATGAAATTTATTACCCATTTTCCATATAATTGTTTCCCCTTGTCCCCATGTTGTTTTATATTGTAATCAGATAAGTTTTTGAAGTTGATTCCACTAGATAGTTGTAAAATTATAAAATAATTAATTTGATTTAGGGTATAGTGTTCAAAGAGTGTGGATAGGCTCACATCATCACATGTTACTTTGTTCATTATAATTAATAAGTCCCAAAAAAAATTCCAGGTATTTCTATAAAATTTTTAATTTTTTATTGGTTATTATTTAATGTGTATTTTTTAGAATTATTAAAATGGGATGGATTTGAGTTCTTAATGCAGAATTGGATGTTGTTTCAGTGTCATGATGTGTTTTGAGATATTATGGTACTTTTAATAAAATTAATTATTTAAATTTTAATGAATATATTTAATTACTAGAATAATTTTTTAATGCCTCATTCCCTCCCATTGTATGAGCACAATAGAAACTCCATCAAAGAGGATTATTCATATAAATATCATCATCTGAATAGATTATTCTCAATAGGTTTTTAAGAAATTGGTGGTGTTGTATTAAAAGTAAAATTATTTCATTAATCCTCTATAAAATAATTACTATCCATTCCTCAAACTACCATTAGAGAGTATTATGAAAATACTCATATCATATTTGTTGTAAAAAATTCTATTTAGAAGGATTTTATTGAGAAAATATTGTTGAAGGATGATATAGATTACTATAAATTCAACTCAACTTCATCAAAATGATTTATCTGGAAAATATTTAAATCTCATCTATTATTATTATCCTCATGTTACAGATCATTTGGTTTCGATTTTCAAGATGAATATCATTCTGACCAAATGTAGTGTTTTGGAATAGAATACAAAAACAATTCACATAATATATGTAACAAAATTAAATATTTGGAAGGTTATTTTGTATCATGGTTATAATAATATAATAAAACCATATTTTAAAAATTTTATTATTTATTTATTGGTTTATATTTTTTGTTTTTTTAACAATAATTTTCCCTTTGAACATAATTCCTAATTTATGTTATTTTGGGTCCATCATCTCTAAATGGTTTTTCAGCGTGATTGGTAATTTTAGATATAAAAATGAACAAAGTATAACAATTCTCCATAGTTTTTAATCTATTTGGGAATTAATAAATGAGGAAAAACATATCACTCCAGATCAAAATTTAATAATTTTCAAAAGTATATTTATTTTGACAATGAATGACAATCCTCATTAGGTATGAGTAAGTATCATTATATCTTATCAATATATAACAAACCTGATATTTCATGAATTTTTATTGTTTAACATAAATTTAATAATTTTGATATTTTTCATTGTATTTAGCTTCATTTTTATCTTTCATTTTACAAAACATTATGTTTATATTATGTAACATGTTACATTGAGCTTAAATTAAACATATTATGATATTAACATAATATTATTTAACATTAATGTTATAACCAAGATATTTGGATAGTGGGTAATAGTATGATTAACTAAATTATAAAAATTTATGGTTTATATGTGTATATAAAATGATTTATTTGGTTATCATTTAATTATATACTAAAATGAAATATATTTAGAAATAAATGAAATATTCTTTTGAAAAACTATTTATATGATCAAGAAAAAATTTTACTACTGTAAATTAAAAAAAATTTCACAGTCCATTAATTATTTAAAATATATTTATAAATTTTTATTTAATAATTTATTTAACATTCAGTTTATGTATTTTGTAGACTAGATATAATAATTAATATAGTTTTCATGTAAAATTTTAATTTTATAAATTTAAGTTTTTTTCCTTTTACACAATATCTTTAAATTTTTTAGCACTTTTAGAAACATTATTTAAAAAATAATTTATATTTTTTATATAAAAAAATATAATTATGTTACATAAATTTTTTATAAATTTCTATAATTATAAATGTTTCTATAAATAGTAAAAGTAAATGGTTTTTTATGAATTTTCATTAATTTTGATGCTTTTAAAAATAGGAAAATTGTTTTAAGATGTTTCTAAATATAATATTATTCTAATTATATTTCTATTATTTTATTTTATTTCAATATAAAAAATTCCATATTGAATTAGGATATAAATACTTTTTTAACATTGGATCATTTCCTATTGGAAAAATTATTTTTTTTCTTATTTGTAGAACTTATTTTAAATTAAAAATATCCACTCCTATGTATGGAATTTGGAGAAATGGATTATCTATATAGAATATGAATAATTTTTATAAATTAATAATTTAAATATAATTTTCTACAACAATTAATTTGATAAATTGTAATCAAATTACAATAATTAAGGTAAAAATATGTTTACATGAGGTTAAAATAAGATGATAATTTTTAAAAATGTCCCAAATAAAATAAAAAACACATTTTATTGATTTATTTCAACATTATTTCTCAAAGGATCAATATTTACATAATTTTTGGTCTTTTATAATATAGAAAAACATGGGAATAACTTTTTCCATTAAATAAATATGAGTATGCAACCAACATAACTTTTAAAAAGCTACCCATGTCCTCTCTGCCTCACACATTTAAAAACTATTGGATAAGAAAATCACAAACCAAATAACCTCTTTAATTGATTAATCTTATAATTTAACACTTCATTTTGTCAAAATGTAATCTTATCAAGTGTTATGGTGTAATCCCAAAAGATGTTGTTTGAGAAGAGGTAATGTCTCTAAAGGAAAATTTTATTTTATTCCATTATCAAACCACATCAATTATCATTGAACAATTATGGTATGATAACCTCAATATCATAAATATAATTTATATTTTATTCTTTAAATTTAATTATATAAATCCATCTACTCTTCAATAAATTGTGTCCTAGAATCATTATTCTAGTGTATAGTAGAAAAGAGCTACACAAACCAATTTCACTCATTTTCCATCACAACCTCTCTCGAAGTGATATAATGATGGATTTATTATTTGCCCGGGTAAGTGATTTAGAGAAAAAATTCTGCTTACCATTATTTAAATTAATGAAAAAGTACAGTAAATAAAGAAAAATGACCCAGATGAACATCTTGACCATAACCAAAAACCAGATCTAGTAGAAGTGAGAAAATTACATATCATAGTAGTCATATCCTTCACCAACTACATTGTAAGGTGTTTTCACTGCTGTAGTCGATTCCCACTCTATGTTTTTTTGTATTGTTTCAAGAAATTGACTTACATAACTTTTAGATTCAACTATTCTAATGATAATGAACCTTTATTTGATTGTCCACAAACATTTTTAAAAGAAGGGATAACTCTTGTTTCCCTCTTTGATGAAGACCTAGTTGTAACCATATTTGGTAGGTAAGAATAATCATTCCTTGTTTTTCTCCATGGTGGCACAGTCCTAGTTCCCTCACATTCAGATGCCCTGCTTTCTCTGCTTTGAACAATATCACTGTAAGATGTTCTGAAAACACCATTGTTTTCTTTGTCACTATCAGAAGAGTTTCTCCAATTTATTGTGATTTTCATGGAATCAAAATTATTGATTCTGTCATCCTTCCCCCCATAATAATCTATACAACATTTATAGTCCTTCTAAGCTCAGATTTATTGATATGGTCAATCATGGAATGAAATTGATGATTCCCCACATTTCCACGACCATCATGAAGCTCAGTCTCAAATTCATTCATATTTTCCTCCACATGATTCTTGGAAGCCATCTGCATAACATCATCCAATTGAGGTCACTTATTCCCAACAAGAACCTCCTCATGCTCCAAGTATTAAAACCTATTTATTATCATACTATGACCTTTCACCTCATCATTTTCACAATCCACAGAGACAAAATGCTTCTCATACCAAAAAACTAACTTCAGATGAGATAAATCAGTGTCATTATCCGTTGTAGATAGCTTCCCAAGACCAAGATCAGTCTCCAACCTATAAAACACTATATTCACTACCAGGATAGAGGAAAACAACATCTCATTCACTCCATGGTCACCTTGCCACATCTCCCGCACCACCACTACAACCAAAGGTTCTTCAACCACTACATTTCATATTCGATCCCATCCCATGAAAACGCCTTCATTTCTACCCTCCACCTCCAATTTAATCGTCCCAGGATCCTCAATGCCATCACTAAAATTCCTTTCCACCACCATTGGGCTTGGAATAATATTTCCATTAAAAGAAAAAAATCTCTGTGTGACCAAAGTGTAAAAATATCATGGAGTAATGCATCCAGGATTCAAACACATCCTCTTTCTTCCAACGAAACTCTTTACGGTCAGCGATCCCAAAGAAGTTCACTAGAGACCTTGCAACATCCACCTCAACGCAAATCTGTAGACTAAATGGATGACACACAACCTCAATTCAATGATCAGAACATAAGAACTGCCCCACCATATTTCTTATTGCACAAAAAATTGAAGGGTTCTGAATGGAAAGGGGTAAACTAGAAAATATAACCCTTTTTTCTATAGTTGTAGGGGAACCCCTCATGTGAAAATAAAAACTCTAGTAGAAGAGATATAAGAAGTATCCACTGCATCATCGAGGTGCTATGGAAAAGGAATAGATAAAGTCCTCTTCTAAATCAATTAATATCATGAAATGATTACAGTAAGGAAAACCAATGACTATGGCACTATTGAGCTCAGTCCGAAGCAGCAACAGAATGGGCGCCTAAAAAAAGACTTGGAACCTTCGGAGATATGGAGATTATTGGGAAGGGAGGAGGGGAATCGAAGGATTATGGGAAGGACCAAGCCTTCTTTTGGAATATGAGGACATATTTAAATTGTATTCCAGACTACAACCTTGTAGAGGTATTCGATTTAATCATGTTTTACATGGATAATTATAATAATAGAACTATTTAGAATATATATTTTTATTTTAAATATAAAATATTTTGGAATGGTAATACATTTTTATCTTTATTTCCTTGAAAACATCCTGAAAATGGAAACAATGTTAATGTGTATGTATGACCAACTTTCCCCATGAACAATATATTTCATTTTCTATATCTTAATTTTTTTACTTATATAAATAAATAAATACAAAATATTAAATATATTAATATATTTATTATTATTCTAAAGGTTATGAAAAATTGATCAAATTATTTGAACTGAAAATAGAAAATCATAAAATACATGAAAAAGAAAGTAGTTATTATCCGTAATGTGATTTTTAAAATGAAATATTGACTACTGTGTAGTAAAAGGTCATAAGTAATTCTTATTTGGATGGAAAAATATTTTTATGGATACATAATATTTTTATAATAAAATTAAATTTATTATAAATTATGTTAAAACATGTTCAATATATATATATTTACATATAATAAGGGATTTCTATCTCACTTATATTTTTCTATGAGACACATTCTGTATTCAAAATGTGTTTCTTATATGTGGTTTATATAATGAAAATGGATGTATTTTATGATTATTAGACTTAAATTTATGTTTATTTAAATTTTCATTTTGAAAAAACTATTTCATAGTGTTAACAATTCAATTATTTCCAAAGTAATGTGGGATTCTCTATCTCAAATAGACTTATTTGGGGAAAAAGTAATGCCACACTCCTTTCTTCTTCTATAAGATGTATATACATCATTTTATTCAATATTATATCATGAAGATAATTATTTTCATGAAATTATATAAATAATTTTAGTATATTATTTCATTGGTATTATTATTTAAATTTATTAAATTGGTAATAGTTATAATTTTCAATGTAATTGTTTTTAAACATTCTATATTATTATGCATCCAATTATGGGATTATTTGTTCTATATATCATGAAACTAATGAATTTTGTTTTAATATTTTTATTTTATTATAATACATGTTTAATATAAATTTTAATTTCATTATATAATCAAGATTTAAAAGAATATATTTTAGAAAAAGATCATTATATATTTTTTAGTCAATTATTTTCATCATTAACCATATTTTGTAAAAAGTTTTTTAAATATTATTTTAAATTTATCAGAATGTTTTATTAAATATAATAATTCCAATGTAATTTTTTTTGATGAAATTATTGAATGGAATATCTGGGTAAAATTAAAAATTATAACCCATCTATACTTCTCATAAAATGTGAAAATAATATTAATTTTAACCAGTATGATATAAACATAATTATGCATTATCATGACCGATTATTGATTTTTATATTATAATATTACAATTTTATTTTAAACTAAATATATTTTAATTTTTGTTTTCATTTTGAAAAATATTTTATAAATTTGGAAGGTATACAATCTTTAATAAATGATTGATATGATTGTTAGTGGTTCCTTTATATATTTTTATGATTATTTTTAATGAAAATTATTTTAAATGTTTTTTCTCGTTTGAAAAGTTTTTTCCAATTTAAAGAGGCCACGTTCCTCAATTAATATTCCATGTGATCTGTAAAAATGTTTTTAAAATTAAGAGGACACCCATTTATGTTACTTATGATTTAGTAGGGAAAGGATTGAATAATACCATCTTATTATTTAAATGGGTGTTTAATGTTTATACTAATGAAGTGCTTAAAAAACCCATTTATTTTTCATGGATTATTATATGGTGAATTAATGAAATAAATTAGAACCCAATTTTCTTTATATGGGGAATTATTTGAGGAAAGAAAGAATATTTTTTAGTAATGTGGAAAACATAATTATTGGTTTTATTTGTGAGATGGGTTGGGCCGATATATCAACACAATGAATTGGTTGAATCTATATATATATTGAAAGAAATAAGAAAGATATTGATTGGATTAATAAACTATATGAAAAAGACACATACAGATCCAATATTGGATATAAGTGCATCATGATACACAATGAGAGAAGCTGTTTCTCAAGATAAACATCTGGAAACAAGTGATGTGTCATAATCCAATGTGTTGATGGTTTTGGAGGTAAAAATCCATATATGAAATAAATTTAAATATTTATTGTGGATTAAAAATTTCATAACATGAGATAATTTTTCATGATTGATTTTTTAATATTTCAGCATCTTAAAGAATGTTTTCATGAATATTAGTTTTTATACCCTAATTCATTATTATGACATACAACTTGTTGGGTATGGACATCATAAGTTATGTTAGTGATCACATACCATTATGGTTATCATATGAATTCATATATCATAGATTGAAATATCTTATGTTTACCATTATAAATTATATAATATAAAACATTCATATATTTTCTTCCCTAGGTTATATAGAATTATTTAGGTATGGTACTCTGAAGTGTATAAATATTTGCGAATATATTCTTGGGAAATATTTAATATAATTCATGGAAAAAAAATTATTATTATATTATCTAATGAATTTAAACTATTATATCTCATTGGTTTATATTTATGAACTTTTCTGAATATTAATCTAATAATTTGTGATATTTATATATTAAAATACAAGGTGGTTAGAGTTTGTATCATATGATTATTTTAGTTAATATTTAGAGATTATGATTAGAAAAAGTGTTTGTAATGTCTATAGGGATATTCCAATTGACATTTCTATGGATATGTCTTTAAGTGTCACTAAGTATATCACTAAAGATAATCCTATTTATTGCATAATATCCAAAAATTTTGTATATTTATAGAGAAATGGTTTCGACAAAATTAAATCCCTGTCAGGATACTACATGGGCATGCGGCTCTAGAATACATGTAGACTAGTATAATTACTCCAAATGATAACATTGATATGGTCCATATCTCCTCTTAAGTCATGAAAATAGTACATACAACATATATGGGTTGCAATTCACTTGGTATATGCTTTGGAAATTCATAAATTTAGTGATATCAATCATTATGGATTTTAATAATGACAAGGATATTCCTAGGTTATGCCTAAGGTGATATGGATTGAAAATAAAGTGACATTATTTTGACATAATTTAAATAAATTTTCATGATTATGTGACCTTACAATATTATTAGTGTTTCTCATGATATAATTTAGGGTTTTACTCAATTAATAGAACCTATATGAAATATGTTAATCACTGGTGAGATAAAAAATTTAGTGGTTCTCAAAATACGTATCAAAACATCGTGGGAGATGGAATGAAAAATATTATTACTATGATCGGTAAAACTTATCATGTTATGAGTCATTATAAACATCCAAATGTGAACATTTGGAAATAACATTATATATAGTACATCATGAGGAAGCGAAAAAACATATTTTAGTGAATCCACTACACCAATATTTTATAAGGAATGGATCAGTATAAAGGAAATCATATTTCCCATTCATTATTTTTTTGTTCAGAATAACGTAATTTGGGATGTTTATAATTTGTATGGTAATTCTGGTCATTAGTGGACACTTATTATGAACATAACAAAACAATATGAAATTGAATATATGGAATGGGAAGAGTTAAAGGGGATATTATTAGTATCTACCTCTAATATATTATATAAAAATATGTTAATGTAATTCATTAATCTTAAAAAAATGTTATTTTATATATTGAAACGTATGAAACTTATTTGGTAATGTATGTAGTTTTGGTTTAGGAATAATTATATAACTTAAAAGGAATATTGATCAATTCAATTGGACTAAAACAATGTCTTACAAAAAACATGGATACAAGAGTCCATATTAAATATGAAAATTTCATTTTATGATAAGTAAATGTAAATTTTTTTTTTAGATTTATCAAAAATTCACACTGTTTTGATAAGAAAAAGATCATCGAGTCACTTGAAAACAGAAATTGTTGAATGAAATTTGAGCTAACTGCATACTTGAAATGTTAGGTAAAACATACAAGGAATTTCTAGAATTTTAATTGGTGGTTCTTTAAATGTGTAAGGGTTGATCATAATGCCCATGAATCAAAAAAAGTGATTCAGGGTCATATTAATGTAAATTAGTAGAATATGATTTCAAATAATGAACCACTCGCACTATATTGTATCATGTATATGGATTTTGGGAACTATGTGAATCATTTCCCTAATCCATGTTATATTGTTAATGATAATCCCCAACATACTATGAAATCAAAGGACAATGGGAGAGATTATACAATCACAATAAAAAAATTGGATAATTATAATTATATAACACTTATCCTCTTATACATAGTTATAAGTTTCATGATTGATGTTTTTATGAATGAACCCTAAAAAAATAATATTTTTTAGAATTTTGTTAAATTTCAAGTAATTATATCCCTCTATATATTTTGGAATAATAAACTTGCATTTGATATTATATTAGTAAAAGGATGAACCCAATATTACAATGGAAATTTTTTTTTCTATAATTAAATATTATTAATGCATTAAATGATAAATTAACATTTGAAATTTTATATGTATCTTTTTATTATTATCTTATTACTTAGGTGTGCCATAAATAGATTATGAGTTAATGTTTAACCATATATTTAATTTCATTATCACTCATACTATGGTTTTATGTGATGGGTGTTTATCAAAATTATGTATATTTTAAGATACATTTATGGAAGTAAAACCTTATAGTTTTTTATATTTTCTAGTGACCATGTTATTAAAAGTTGAATGAAATAACACATTTTGGAAATTTGATTAATGATACTATTAAAAACTCTATTTTCATTTATAATCGATGATATGATTATTATGGGTCACAGTCGATCATGTTACTAAGTTAGTACACATTATTTCTATCATGGAATATTTTTCAATATCCACATTTCCTAATATATATTAAGAATGTGGTATGATTTCATAGTTTACCACATTCTATTATATATTATAAGGATCTGACGATTACCTTGAAAATTTATCAATATCTTCAGAAAGCTCTTGATATTGAGTTGGGATTCATCATTGTGTAATATCCTCAGATAGGTGGTAAATCTATAAAAACAATTTAAACCTAAGAGGAAATTCTAAGATCATTTTTGTGGATTATAATTTTTTTGGATCAACATATACCTCTTGTTATGTTTTCCTACAACAATATATTTTTTCAAGAATTTAGATGTCTCATTCTTAATTTTGGATGGAAATAATTTTATAAATGAAATATAATAGAATGTAGTAATATAAATTATTATATTTAGAAATGAGAAAGATGATGAGATGGAAAATGATGTTAGATCAACTTAAAAATAGATAAGGACATCATAATGTTGACATAAATTCTATACTGATAATCATCTAAAAAATTTAGAATTTTAATTTTTTTAAAAGTTCATTATATAAGATTATCCATATAATAAATAAAGGGATACTCATCCATAGGTATATTGGTCCCTTTGGAATACTTGATCAAATTTAGACAATATCTTATTATTTTGTTCGTCCACTGAACATATCTCACATTCCTAATGTGTTCCATATACCTCTCCTAAAAACTACATAACTAATATTTTACATGTACAAAACTCAAATGTCGTAACACTAGATCCTGATATTTATTTGGAGGAATAACTGGTAGAGATTATTTTTTAAATAATAAATGTTATAAAAAAGAAAAGTCACCTGTCAGTGTTTTGTGGTGAAACTATAATCCTAGAAAAGATAAGTGGGAACGAGATGATAAAATGGAATAGAAGTAATATGAAATTCATATACCAAAGTGATGAACATTGTAGGAGAAAATAATTTTGAGTTGGGTATAATACAACACCCTATAATTTTTTGAAATTGTTTTTTAAAATTAATTGAATATTTTAGATATTTTTTCATTGCACACAATAGTAAGTTTATCTTGTAATACATGTAGCACTGTGTTTATTTAGAATTATTAGTAACACTAAATTTAAATGAAAATTGACAATATATTAAAAATATATATATTTAATATGATAGTTATCACCCCGGAATTGGAATAGTGGGTATGAATAAGAATAATTAAATTATTAAAATATATGGTCTATAAAATTATAGAAAATTAATTATTTAGTGTTTAGTGTATTAAGGATGCAGATAATAATTATTTTAAATTAATATAAATCATATTTTAGAATATTATTTTTATACTCAAAAATTCATTTTATCTCCATTAAATTTCATAATTAATATATGGGAAAAAAATTAAAATTAAATATATATTATATATTCTATAGAATTTTTAAAAATCATCTTATGTATTTTATAGAATAGATATAATAACTAATCCAATATCTCAATAGAAAACAATATTTTTTGAAAATGTAGTGTCATTCATTTTGATAACATATTTAAAAAATTATATTTTAAAAGTCCAGAAAATTTATTTTACAAACGGATATAAGGTTTTTAAATAATAATTACATCATTATCTGAGGATATATTTTATATAATTTTTGGAAAAATAATTTTTTAGATAAACGGTGAAAAATTATTGTTTTCATTAAGATTTTTTTTTATTTTATACCATTAAAAACAATTTTTTTTATTTCTTAATGGTTAAAATAAATAAATTATATATCAATTAATCATATTTAAGATATTATACTAAATATCATATTTTATCTTGAAATAATCACTTTTTAATATTTTGAACATTTTTCATTTTGAAAACCACTTTATCATCGCATGTGCAAGATTAATATTAAAATAGCTTCTACACTATATGAGAATTTTTTTAGAAAAAATGATTTCATTTTTTAAATAATATTAATATATAATATAGATTATTTTCAAATTATTTTTTCATCATAATAAATTGTAAACAAGATTAAAAAATTACCTACCATAGTTAATGTATAAATGGGTTTACCTAGGGGTATAAATAAAATGATATGGGAAAAGAATTACCCAAAACATGAAATAACCCATTTATATGACCAAATCTTGACCATATCCATTATTGTATACATAATTTACTATTTGGAAGCCCTGTGGAATGTAAAAACTAAGGGAGACACGTTTTCTTTTCAATAATTACATGTTTTCCAATCACCCCACTTATAAAAGTCTACTCACTCTCCTAACATATTTTGATAATCAAGGACAATCGTATGGGAAAATAAAATCTATAATAACTTCTCATTTAGAAACTATAATCCTAGAAGTATTATATTGGATATCAGACCAACCAATAAATCTATCTATTGTGTGAAACCAAAATAATTTTGCAAAAGACGATGTAACATCCCTAATAAACCATTTTATTTTATTTCCTCATCAACCAGATTAAATTATTAATAAAACATTATTATATGAAAAAATTAGTAACTTAACTATAATTATATTTTAATATGATAATTATATTACCTAAATCATTCTCTAATTCAATCGAATGGGTCAAAAAATCATTAAATATGTGTATGGACGACTACTTCCTTTTAAAACTATGTTATTAGTTTTCTATATTCACATCTAAAATATAGATATAATGATAGATTTATCTATTATATATGATATTTATGAATTTATTATTCTTGTATAATCATTATATCACATATAATTCTTTCTTTTATCTCTATGGGAATAAGATTATGATGTTCATGTGTACGATGGAGTACCGCCACATAAAGTGAAGTGATTCATTCACAGATTATAATGATGTTAATACTTATTATATTAAAGAATATATTTTATATATTTATTATTAAATTATTCTATAATGATAATATGTTATTTATAATACTTTTCATCAACCCATTGATAAATTGGGCATGACATTCTTGTGTATGTACATTCTAATGTGTCCATGAACGATGTATTTCATAACATTAATAGATTTATATAAATACCTATATAATGAATATATAATTTAATTCTATAATGGAAAAAATTTGGGATGTTATTGAACAAATATCAATTTAAAATGAGTAAAATTAACAAATCAAAACAGAACTGAAAAAATCAGTTACTACTTCAAAGGTGATTTTAACAAGGAATTGTTTTGAAATGGTTTAGAAATGGTCATAAATAATTCATATATATTATTTTAAACATTTTTTTAATATACGTTTAACAATATTTTATTTATTATATAGGAGGTTAAAATTTTTACGAATGAAGTTGACACATAAGGTAATGGATTTCGATCTCAAATATTTTTCTACCAATCACATGCCATATTCAACATAAGTTTATTTTTTGTGGTGTATATACATACAATTAATGTATTTTTATTTTATTATAATATAGATTACCTAGATTTAAATACCTAGTTTATTATCTGTCATTCATCAATTCTATGGTCCTAAAGATACCAACGCAGTAAGAAATGTTTCTTCAAATTATCTTATTTGGGAAAAAAGAAATTTTTTGAACCTATCTTTTTATATGAGGTTTATATACATCCCCATTGACATAATATATCTTGAATATACATCCTTTTACTAGATTTTATGTTTCATTTTATGTTATTATTTCATTGGGTTTTGATTTTATTTTACTAATGTTGTAAATGTTATATGTTCTAATCTCATCATTTATCAGGGTTGTTTTTTTTTTCAACATGTAATAAAATATAATGATATATATATAAAAACCCATTATTATTATTATCCTCTAGTTATATATTTATAATACATGTTTCACCATAATTTTACTCTCTTTAGTCTCAAGATTTCAAAATAATTCTTTTCCAAAAAAGCATCTTTGTAGAGACCCGAAGCATAACGTACATGGAAATTACATTACATTTTCGGAATACTTAGTACATAAAAAAAACACACACACACAAGGATCGTAATAGTTTAGTGTCTTTGGAAACTCGGAACGCAATCTTCTAATCGTGGTGAAAGATCTTCAATATCTCCCATAAAGATCTTCCCTTTTTTTTTACCTAAAACCTTTCTTTATATCCTGGGGAAAAGAAAACATAAAAGGGTGAGCTCAAATGCTCAGTAAGGGTATAAAAAAGAAAAATCAATCACATCATATTCATAAGAACATAACTTTTGAAAATCTTAACCTGCAAAAGAGAGCATAATTTCATAACATGGGATAAATCATAGTAGTGAAATGAAATCCCAATAAGCATAACTTAAAACATGAAACTTTGTGGCATACACACATAATCATAGAGAATCATTTCTTGTTAGTCATGACTCATTTCCAAGACTATCTTAGTGGACAAAGTCCCTTTCTGAACCGAGTTACCCTCGTTTCAGTCCTACTTCACTGAACCGGTATAACCTACCGTTCCAGCCATGTCTATCTCATGAGATATAAAATCTTTACCCAATGCATTGGAGGGAGATATAGGTCCCACCCATCTTGTAATGAATCCTTTCTTATGTGTGCCACATAATCATAAATCATACATCATCGCATAACACATGTAACAAAAATGGGATTCTTGAAACATCATGACATCATAAAACAAACCATATAAGGTAAATGACTTCATAAAAATAATTCCCTCACAACATAATCAAATCAATGTAATAATAGGGATAAAAACAGAATCCCTATATTATCTTAGATGGAAAATAATTTTGATAAAACATTTGAACTCCATTCTTGAGAAAAATATCCTTTCTACTTCAAAAACATTTTCCTTTATTAATATGTCTTACAATTTAAAACTAAAAGAAGTTGATTAAAAATAAACTTGAAAACTTGTAAATGAATCTTCTTGGAAATAATGTTTTAAAAATCCATTCATTCTGTATAAGTAAAAAAAACATTCTTTGTACTTTTGTCGGAAAAGCCAAAAAGTACCTCGTACGAAAAACGAAAAAAGATTCCTTTCATATCCTTTACTAAAAACTCAAAGAAGGGTAAAATTGGATTTAATCAATTTTAGGTGGATGGAAATAATATTACATATTGAGGAAAACATGGATTTTGATGATAAAATACACCCCAGTAAATACCAAAGTATAAGTAATCTCGGATAAAAATGAGATTGTGATATTTCCCTTACCTTAGGTCCGACTTGCTTTGTAAGTGTCCGAACCTCCTGTATAATGATTTAAATCATGTTATTGACTTATTACAGAATCATATTCATTGTTTTTATATCATATATGGTCCACTTATGACTTTATATTACCCGTTCTTTTGTAAATTCATGTTAAAGTAGCGTTTTGGGTAAAATCGTCTCATTTGTCGTTCGTGTTTTTAACTTGTAATTATTCATATGATTACTTAGATCATGATTACTTAATTCCAGAATGTAAAACATGATTTATATATAATATATATTCAGAATATATATATATATATATAATATCGATAAATGGAATGAAATACACCGTTCATGGAGACGGTAGTCCGTACGTACGCATGAACGCTGTTTTCGTTTCCTTATTGAAGTGAATGGAATTAAGTAGATGACATACATATAAATTTACATAAATCCAGTATCATTATTATGTCATATATTTCATTAGTACTTATTATATATACTTTATAATCATTCATGAATGGTTAATCATTGAGAATGAATCTCATCGCGTCGTGGAGACGGTAGTCCGTACGTACGCACGAGCGATGATATCGTTCCCATGGTCATGGAATTGTGTTTAAGTGTATGTATACCATTTCAGTATTAATATCACTTTATAATAATCATATATAGTTACCCATTACACCTTTATACCCATCCAATTAAGGTGGTGGCGGAAAATAGATTACACCACGGCGTGGAGACGGTATTCCGTTCGTACGCACGCGCGGTGATTTCATTTTTCCGTAGGATGGATAGAAGGTTAATTAGAGTTGTTTCACATTTATAATAACATATCAGTATATAAGAAATACCGATGTTATTACTTTATCATGAAACAACTAAATAAGAAGAAGTTGAAGAAGAAAGAAATTGAAAAGATCGGTAATGGATATTACCTCTTCTTTGGAACGCTTCTTTGAATCCTCCACTTAGGGAACTAAGATTGGTCTTTGAAGAAGACCAGGACCTCTAGGATTATTCTAGGGAAGTGGAGAGGAGAAAATGGCAGGGTTTGGCCGAGCTTGAGTGCTCAAATTGGTGTGAGGAGGAGGGGGAGGAGGTGTCCTTTTATAAGGGAGGAGAGGGGCACCTTAGGAATACCTCAAAATATTATTTTATATTAAAGTTAAAATAGGTTTATAATGGTTCCAAAGGGTCTTATTTCGAAGATAAAGTGGGGATGGGTCGAAATCCTATCAACCAATAGGATTTAGACAAGTTTAGGGTATTATTTTAACCTTATCAATTAGATTTAACTCTAAGTTAAATAATTTAACTTTTACCGTGTCTTTTTGTTTTCTTTCACTATATGGTTAATACACTTACTATAACATGCCAAACGAACCCCAAATTGTTTATTATTAATATATATATCTTTATCTAACTCATTTGGCCGAACCTTAGATTTTTAAGAATACAATAACAATTAATAATATAATATTACATTTAAAAACTATTTTGTGTCAATTTTGACACTATTTGATATATGATTTTTGTGAAAGTCATAACAGAATTATATGTTCGAACCAAGTTTATTAAATCAATACTAATATATCATAGTAACCTAGAAAATTAGTGGAATTCATAGAAAGTCTCAAATTACATTCATTTGAGCATTTATAACATCAATTATGTTAATATTTCCTTCAAAGGGTAATTACTGCATCATCGTTGTGTCATAAATAAATTAATTTATTTAAAGTATAAAAATTATAAATAAACTATCATTATATAGGAAATCTCTTTATCTTTCTAATGAATATTTATAGTCGAATTTATCTTATGTATAACCCCATATTAAAAATGTTTTAGTTATTAAAATTTGACTTTAACTATTTTAACTATTCATTAAATAAAATAATATTAAATGTCATAATCTAATCCAAGTGGACCTAAATGGTCATATTATATTCATAAGGTTGTTTTTGGTCGAATTACACTTATCCAATAGAATTAGGACATGTGTTAGGGTAATAGTAATATCATATTTACCCTTAGATACCCTATTTACTATTAACCGTGGTAAAAAATAGTAAAAAGTTACTATTCACCAAAAATTATTTTCATCTCATTGAACCGCATTTTAGTCCATGATATTAACCGTGTCTGTCGGATTTTCGAAATTCCATTCACAGAAGCGGTAAAATTATGTTTTATGCAAAATTCAGTTTTTAACTACCACTTAGTAGTTTCACTATTCATCAAAAATTGATGTTTTTCAGAACAATGCCAAAATTTCATCCTAAGCTATATTTCATATTCCGAATTCAAAAATGAAATCTATTTTAACAAATTAATAACATAGAAGTTTCATTAATTAATTTTATAATTAAATCCCGCTGTTAAAATAAATAGCGTGTTTTTAGGAAACAATATATATCAAAAGATTGACACTTGATTATGTCTGGTTTAAATGTGAAATTACAACCAATGACCAACATTGTATTAAATTGTAAAAATATATTCTAAATATACTTTAAAACCACTCAAATTAATAATTTATCACTATTAATTATTTCGATTAAAAAAGTTGTTTTTAATTATAATTTAGTAAATTTCACTATTCATCAGAATATGAAAGTTATCCGAAAAGTACCAAAATTTCACCTTAGGCTAAATTCGATACTCCGAATCCAAAAATGAAGTCCATTTTGAGAGCTAAATTTTCTAAAATTTAAAAAGTGGTTATTACTATTCATAACGGCTAGTTTTAATAATATTTTGTGAAACTCATTATTGCGTACTACACACGCTATCGAGGAAGGTTTTGATTGCGTGTAATGCAAGGCAAGTCAAGGATGCGTGTTGTGAAAGCTCCTTTTGGTGTAGCGTACAACACAATACATTAATAAAATTAAAAAGAATAGTTTTCATAAAATCTCGGGCCGTTATATTCTACCCCCCTTAAAATGAATTTCGCCCTCGAAATTCGTCAGGGTTATAAATGGTTTACTATTCGAAAGATTATTTAATAGAAACCCACATCGTAAAAAGGAATACCAAAACTTGGCTTTAAAAACTAAAGTATGAAATGTAACGATTACCCAAATAAACTAATCACTGGGTTTCCAGATAGGTGAAAATATGGATATGGAAGAGAAATCTAACCATCATGTTCTGATGGAGAGTGGTAGAGAACATGGTTATGGAAAATCCAACAATCACAAATCCATAAATTTGTGACGATCTAAGGTACCATCTTATTAATTAGATATAAGAGCACTAGGAAAACATTTTTTGTTTTCAAGGTCGTTTTCCTAAAGTTGAAGAGTTTGAATTAGAATAAATACTTACTTTATTTTGTTACAATCTCACTGTTGTTTGTGCCTTGAACAATTTCCACTTCATCTCTTAAAGAAATGAAGTTGAATTTGTTATTCGTGAAGTGTTAGCAGATTATGTGATAGAATGACGGGTCATTCCATCTGTCTCAAACAAAAGGTTAGCAAAAATTATATATATAAGTCGGTCTATAGTGAGATTAATCATATATGGTTCCTAAAATGGAATTATACTTCATATATCATACTGCTTAATATAATAAAACTAGTTTCTACTAAACAGGTACTTCCTGTAGGCCAGTGGTAGGCGATAAAGGCCAGTCGCACTTCGGTTGTGGGTTCGATTCCCACAGCCTTGTCCGACGCGATGGGTTGTCACCCGTCCTGCAGGTTGTCCTTTTTCTAAAACTACATTACTATAACATCCCATCAATAATATCTAAAAAAAACTTCTATCCTTAAACAATACTCACTTATGTCCAACATAATCCATTTCAATCTTTAGGCTTATCCATAATACTGCAATCCACTCTCATAACATAGTGAAAACGATTGCCAGAGATTTAATACCATCGTTGATCCCCATATATCATAAGATATATTTTGTTGGTCACATTCCAAACATTCAAAGTCCTTAATCTTGTATTCTCTTGAATACCTTAGTGAAAACATGAATGCAGTTTAAAGTTAACACTTTGCACATACCAAAATCCTCAAAATTCTATATACTCAAACCATGATATCACTTAGTCGTTATATCAATCATGAGCTCATGAATACTATTAAACATATCATTTTCTCGTTTTCCCTTCATTATGCGCATATCATCTTATTTCCAAAAAATATCTCAATCACTTTGAATACCACATCAATAAATATTTCAATACTCAATGATACAACATTATTTTGGAATCCCATTACATAAACACTTAATCATTCCACCACATCATTGTCATATTCAACATTGCCAATAGTGATCGCATGTGACTTCCCTTTGTCCTTTGCCTTTAGTGGTTTCTCTTGTTGATCATCACTAACCCTTGGATTAGGGCATTTATTAGCATAATGCCCCATTTCCGTGCACTTGAAGCATTGAAGTGTTGGTGGTGCGTTCTTTGCAGTGTTTGCTTTATTCACATCATTAGAAACCCTTTTTCCATTACTTCGACACTCAGCTGCTTGATGACCTTCTTTTCCACACTTAAAACATTTTCTAGTCCCTTTAAGACAATCTCCACCATGATTCTTTCCACACTTTGTGCATAAGGAAACATTCATCTTCTTTTCACCATTATTCTGAGATTTCTCCTTGAACTCCATCTTTCGTTTCTTGTCAAAACCATGAGATGGATATGTAACACCAACTTCCATTTCTACCTTGATAGCACAACACACAATTTCTTCATAGCTACTGAAGTCTCTTATAGCTAATGCCCCTCGAAGACTTGGTTTTAAGCCACTGAAAAATCGATCAACTTTACTTTCAGGTTGGATGATAATGCCAGATGCATACCTTGAAAGTCTTGTAAAATTCGCTTCGTATATACCAACAGATTCATCATCCTTTTTCTTTAGTTCAAGAAACTCCTTCTCCATCTTTGTTCGAAGAATACGAGGGAAGTACTTATTGAAAAATAAGTTCTTGAACTCGTCCCATTCCATGGACTCAATTTCATCTCTTTGCCTTGTATTCTTGATAATATTCCACCATTGATCAGCTTCACCTTCCAAACGATATACTGCTAAGATGACTTTATCATGTTCAGAACATTGAAGAACTGAAAATATCTTTTCAGTGGTACTGATCCATTGTTCAGCAACAAGTGGATCAGAAGACCCACTGAAAGAAGGTGGACGTTGCCTCATGATGGACTCAATAGAATATTGTTCCCTTCTCTGCACATTTGGAAGTCCAGAATGATTCATAGCTTGTGTAAGTATAGCAATAAGATTTTGCACTCCATCTCCCATAACATTTGTTTGTTCAGGAGGACAATCATTGCATTGTCCATTGCATTGATCAACACGGTTCCTTCGTGTTATAGCCGTCGTCTAAAACCCAAAAAGAATAGTGTGAGAGGAAAAAATCATGCTAGGGAAAACAACATAATAAAGGGGGAGTACCTTCAATATCTAATATCTTAGGTTTAATTCTATGATCTTTAGCATAGTTCTAGTACTATAACCTATACGTATACTTATCCTTAGGGACATCCCTAGACATACCGTAGAAATATCTCTAAGGATCTCACTAACGTTTTCGCATCCTAGTTTCCAAAGGTTGACTAAACCTTTCCTCTGATACCAACTGTAGAGACCCGAAGCATAACGTACATGGACATTACATTACATTTATGGAATACTTAGTACATAACAAAAACACACACACACAAGGATCGTAATAGTTTAGTGTCTTTGGAAACTCGGAACGTAATCTTCTAATCATGGTGAAAGATCTTCAATATCTCCCATAAAGATCTTCCCTTTTTTTTTACCTAAAACCTTTCTTTATATCCTGGGGAAAAGAAAACATAAAAGGGTGATCTCAAATGCTCAGTAAGGGTATACAAAAGAAAAATCAATCACATCATATTCATAAGAACATAACTTTTGGAAATCTTAACCTGCAAAAGGGAGAATAATTTCATAACATGGGATAAATCATAGTAGTGAAATGAAATCCCAATAAGCATAACTTAAAACATGAAACTTTGTGGCATACACACATAATCATAGAGAATCATTTCTTGTTAGTCATGACTCATTGCCAAGACTATCTTAGTGGAAAAAGTCCCTTTCTGAACCGAGTTACCCTCGTTTCAGTCCTGCTTCACTGAACCGGTATAACCTACCGTTCCAGCCATGTCTATCTCATGAGATATAAAATCTTTACCCAATGCATTGGAGGGAGATATAGGTCCCACCCATCTTATAATGAATCCTTTCTTATGTGTTCCACATAATCATAAATCATACATCATCGCATAACACATGTAACAAAAATGGGATTCTTGAAACATCATGACATCATAAAACAAACCATATAAGGTAAATGAATTAATAAAAATAATTCCCTCACAACATAATCAAATCAATGTAATAATAGGGATAAAAACAGAATCCCTATATTATCTTATATGGAAAATAATTTTGATAAAACATTTGAACTCCATTCTTGAGAAAAATATCCTTTTTACTTCAAAAACATTTTCCTTTCTTAACATGTCTTAAAATTTAAAACTAAAAGAAGTTGATTAAAAATAAACTTGAAAACTTGTAAAGGAAGCTTCTTGGAAATAATGTTTTAAAAATCCATTCATTCTGTATAAGTAAAAAAAAACATTCTTTGTACTTTTGTCGGAAAAGCCAAAAAGTACCTCGTACGAAAAACGAAAAAAGATTCCTTTCATATCCTTTACTAAAAACTCAAATAAGGGTAAAATTGGATTTAATCAATTTTAGGTGGATGGAAATAATATTAAATATTGAGGAAAACATGGATGTGGATGAAAAAATACACCCCAGTAAATACCAAAGTATAAGCAATCTCAGATAAAAATGAGACTGTGATATTTCCCTTACCTTAGGTCCGACTTGCTTTGTAAGTGTCCGAACCTCCTGTATAATGATTTAAATCATGTTATTGACTTATTACAGAATCCTATTCATTGTTTTTATATCATATATGGTCCACTTATGACATTATATTACCCGTTCTTTTGTATATTCATGTTAAAGTAGCGTTTTTGGTAAAATCGTCTCATTTGTCGTTCGTGTTTTTAACTTGTAATTATTCATATGATTACTAAGATCATGATTACTTAATTCCAGAATGTAAAACATGATTTATATATAATATATATTCAGAATATATATATATATATATAATATCGATAAATAGAATGAAATACACCGTTCATGGAGACGGTAGTCCGTACATACGCATGAACGCTGTTTTCGTTTCCTTATTGAAGTGAATGGAATTAAGTAGATGACATAAATATAAATTTACATAAATCCAGTATCATTATTATGTCATATATTTCATTAGTACTTATTATATATACTTTATAATCATTCATGAATTGTTAATCATTGAGAATGAATCTCATCGCGTCGTGGAGACTGTAGTCCGTACGTACACACGAGCGATGATATCGTTCCCATGGTCATGGAATTGTGTTTAAGTGTATGTATAACATTTCAGTATCAATATCACTTTATAATAATCATATATAGTTACTCATTACACCTTTATACCCATCCAATTAAGGTGGTGGTGGAAAATAGATTACACCACGGCGTGGAGACGGTATTCCGTTCGTACGCACGCGCGGTGATTTCATTTTTCCGTAGGATGGATAGAAGGTTAATTAGAGTTGTTTTATATTTATAATAACATATCAGTATATAAGAAATACTGATGTTATTAATTTATCATGAAACAAATAAATAAGAAGAAGTTGAAGAAGAAAGAAATTGAAAAGATCGGTAATGGATATTAGCTCTTCTTTGGAACGCTTCATTGAATCCTCCACTTAGGGAACTAAGATTGGTCTTTGAAGAAGACCAGGACCTCTAGGATTATTCTAGGGAAGTGGAGAGGAGAAAATGGTAGGGTTTGGCCGAGCTTGAGGGCTCAAATTGGTGTGAGGAGGAGGGGGAGGAGGTGTCCTTTTATAAGGGAGGAGAGGGGCACCTTAGGAATACCTCAAAATATTATTTTATATTAAAGTTAAAATCGGTTTATAATTGTTCCAAAGGGTCTTATTTCGAAGATAAAGTGGGTATGGGTCAAAATCCTATCAACCAATAGGATTTAGACAAGTTTAGGGTATTATTTTAACCTTATCAATTAGATTTAACTCTAAGTTAAATAATTTAACTTTTACAGTGTCTTTTTGTTTTCTTTCACTATATGGTTAATTCACTTACTATAACATGCCAAACTAACCCCAAATTGTTTATTATTAATATATATATCTTTATCTAAGTCATTTGGCATAACCTTAGATTTTTAGGAATACAATAACAATTAATAATATAATATTAGATTTAAAAACTATTTTGTGTCAATTTTGACACTATTTGATATATGATTTTTGTGAAAGTCATAACTGAATTATATGTTCGAACCAAGTTTATTAAATCAATAATAATATATCATAGTAACCTAGAAAATTAGTGGAATTCATAAAAAGTCTCAAATTACATTCATTTGAGCATTTATAACATCAATTATGTTAATATTTCCTTAAAAGGGTAATTACTGCATCATCGTTGTGTCATAAATAAATTAATTTATTTAAATTCTAAAAATTATAAATAAAATATCATTATGTAGGAAATCTTGTTAGCTTTCTAATTAATACTTATAGTCGAATTTATCATATGTATAACCCCATATTAAAAATGTTTTAGTTATTAAACTTTGACTTTAACTATTCATTAAATAAAATAATATTAAATGTCATAATCTAATCCAAGTGGACCTAAATGGTCATATTATATTCATAAGGTTGTTTTTGGTCGAATTAAACTTATCCAATAGAATTAGGACATGTTTTAGGGTAATAGTAATATCATATTTACCCTTAGTTACCCTATTTACTATTAACCATGGTAAAAAAAAGTAAAAAGTTACTATTCACCAAAAATTATTTTCATCTCATTGAACCACATTTTAGTCCTTGATATTAACCGTGTCTGTCGGATTTTCAAAATTCCATTCACAGAAGCGGTAAAATTAAGTTTTATGCAAAATTCAGTTTTTAACTACCACTTAGTAGTTTCACTATTCATTAAAAATTGATGTTTTTCAGAACAATGCCAAAATTTCATCCTAAGCTATATTTCATATTCCGAATTCAAAAATGAAATCTATTTTAACAAATTCATAACATTGAAGTTGCATTAATTAATTTTATAATTAAATCCCGCTGTTAAAATAAATAGCGTGTTTTTAGGAAACAATATATATCAAAAGATTGACACTTGATTATGTCTGGTTTAAATGCGAAATTACAATCAATGACCAACATTGTATTAAATTGTAAAAATATATTCTAAATATACTTTAAAACCACTCAAATTAATAATTTATCACCATTAATTATTTCGATTAAAAAATTTGTTTTTAATTATAATTTAGTAATTTTCACTATTCATCAGAATATGAAAGTTATCCGAAAAGTACCAAAATTTCACCTTAGGCCAAATTCGATACTCCGAATCCAAAAATGAAGTCCATTTTGAGAGCTAAATTTTCTAAAATTTAAAAAGTGGTTATTACTATTCATAACGGCTAGTTTTAATAATATTTCGTGAAACTCAGTATTGCGTACTACACACGCTATCGAGGAAGGTTTTGATTGCGTGTAATGCAAGACAAGTCAAGGATGCGTGTTGTGAAAGATCCTTTTGGTGTAGCGTACAACACAATACATTAATAAAATTAAAAAGAATAGTTTTCATAAAATCTCGGACCGTTATAATCTTTATTTATCGCTTTAGTGGAAAACCCTTTTTCTTGCAAAACCATTTTTTCAAAAAAAATTATAAATTTTCATCAAAATTATAATATTGATTTATTAGTGAAATTTTTACCCATGTTTAATTTTTTCCAAAATGTACTTAATTTTTTTTCTAGGTTTCTTTTAAAAATCATTTTTCTTAGATTTTACCAAAAATGTTTAATGAATATTCATTTTAATGACTATGATATGAATTTAATTTTCCAAAATAATTAAATATAATTTCATTGATGCTTAATTTATAATATTTGATGTTTATTTTCATAGTAACATATTTTAAAATGTTTTATGTTGTGATTTTTTTTCAAATAAGAAAATATGTTTTCCTCATGAAATATTTTTAATGATATTTAAAGACAACATGATATGTTTTGAGGTTATTTTTTATAAAAATTATTTTAAAAATGTTTTATGATTTAAATTGGGGGATTACATTTCTAAATGATATATTCCTCTAGAAATTATTTAATTGAACATTTAATATCCTTTTTCAATTATGATGATAACATTTTTTATCACATATGATTTTATAGGGAAAAGATTAAATGATTCAATCCTTATTAATTCTATTGATGTTTAATAAATATAAATATTAGAGGTTAATGAAATACATTTTTTAATTGATTAATATATAGTTAATTGATGAAATGTTTATTAAATTTTTAAATGGGTTATGTTTCATGATATGAAAAATGTTTTTTATTTCTTGTAACAAAAAAAGTATTGTTTTCATTATGAGATGTGTGTGACCCATATATCTGTCCAATGCATTTTTTAAAAAATTATATATTTGGAAATAAAAAACAGGAAACAAGTTGACGACATATATCCACTACGATATAGAGGTGTTCTTTAAAACCCCATATAAATTATAAATTATTATTTTTGAAAATACAGAATCAATTTTTTGAAATGCCAATCATAAAATATGATGAAATTAATTTAAATTTAATCTCGCAGAAAAGATGACAATGCAGTGTTTTAAGGTAAATATGTGAAAAAGATTAGTATGTATTTATTGTGAATTTAAAATTGATTTTATTTCTAATGAAATATATTTTATTTACTAAAAAAATATTATCTAATTAATCATTAAAAAATAATAAAATTTAATTTAAGATTATAATTAAATAAAATAATAAATCAGTTTTGAACTAAAATTTAGTATTTTTAACTATTCATTAAAAAGGATATGTTTTGAAAAAATATAAATAATTCAAATTATCTTAATTATTTTTTTATCATTCAAATATGATGTTTATTTTGACATAATAAGTCAAATAATGTTTTGATATTCATATTTTAAATGGGTTCACCATTAAAAGGTGGTAACACAAAAATGTTGGTTTTATTTTTAATATTTGTTTTTTATCTTATTATTACCAAATATATTGGATGAAAATACAAAATAATATATTGAATATATGGTATATATATAATGTTATTATCATCCAATAATTATTATTAATTAATTCCATTATGGTAAAATAAAATTTTGAAAATAATAATATTTTATTTTATATTAAATCTGTTTTCGTATTAATTTCATATTAATTTATAATGAATTCATTTTAATTTTTCTTAAAGAATATATTTTCATAAATTAGGAACCCCTTTCAAAACTACTAATTTAAAGGCTAGGTTATTTCTTATTATATATAGTAATATATCATTATTTGTAAAAACATTATCTTGCGTGTAATGCAAGCTTTCAAGGAAAGTTGCTTTTGTGTGAAATGTAAGGGAACTTTATGTCTTATGAATTGGAAAATATAAAATATAAAATATATATTTAATGTATTAAATATATATTTATGTATTTGGTTATTATATACCCCTACATGCTTGGTGTCGAGTGTCATGAACACTATGGAATATAAGGTTCCTACTATAGAATTTTGGGGTGTTAAAAAAGTTGAATCAATATCCTCAAAGAAATATTATAGAAAAAAAAACTAATTCATTTTGTCATAATCATTCAAGGAGTAATGTTTTATCCTTCATGGAGTTATTACCTTGCTTCTAGAATCTATCTAAATAGGTTGTTTGTGGATCTTCTACTATCAGAAAACATGATTATGGGGGATTTTTTGTTATGAAAGATACATAGTCTCTTCAATAAAGGTTAAAACTCTATAAATTCTTAGTTCTTGGTCATCCCATTTCTATGAAGGATGATAGGCCTTGGCCATTCATTGTTGGAGTAATTGATATGCGAAATTAATTCTAATATAAAGAGAATACATTAACATTATCTTCCAATGCATGGAGGATCTCAATAAGACATGGAGTATTTGTAATTTTAAATATAAGAAATGATGTTTCATAGTCTCTAATTGGGACATTAATTTTTATCCATTCAATAAAAAACAATCCAATTCTAATGAATATGAAAACATCAAGTCCTGAGTTTGGTGTAATGTAACTCGAAAATAATCAATGATAATTACTCTTGATTGGGAAACCATATGAGTATGGATCAATGAACATTATAAAGATACCATGGATTCATTTCAAAAATTATAGTGGATATTGATCTGTATGTTAAATTCATAGATGTCATTACTATACTGGCTGATGACTATAAGATTTATTTCAATTTTATTTACGAACACTTCCTTCATTTTTGAGATGACTAAAAAATTGTGTGCCACTTGGTTACCTATTGAAGAGTGATACTATTAATGATACAAGATTTTATAAATTCTAGATACTTGAAGGAGATAAATATAAATAAATAAAACAAGAGTGTGATTATTAAGAAAGGGGGTTTCCCAAGGTTTTGAGGTATAATGGACTATAATAATGTCCTTCTCTCTCATTGGCTCACATTAAATAATATATGGCTGACATCACAGAGGAAGAAGAGGAGGGGAAAATCCTTATGATATTACTAAGTCACTAACTATGGTGGGACTTAGGGACCACATTGAGAAGTACTGGAATATAAGGAAGAGTGTTCTCTAAACATGGATATATCAAAGTACATATATGTGATTTTTTACATGTTACAAAAGGAAATAAAATATAATTATCTCATTCAATATATTTATAATAAATCCAATGAGAATGTACATATAGGTAAAAAGGAATCAATATTTATAGAACCTATATAATATGAAATTACTAAAATTAATGTACCCCTAGATTTTGGTGGTATATCATTGGATTCCGTATAGAATTTCAGTGAACATGAAGTAATCATGATCCCGAATGTAGTGGATATACAAGATATGGAGCATCGGGGTGATGCAGTATGTGATAGGGGTTATCCAATCAAGGAGATACATAAAACATGTTCAGTTAATTTTTCATGACCTCATAATAATGATGAAATAGAAACACATAGAGAGGAATCATAAGACGAGGTGGTTACTACTAATGATATCAACATTATTCTATAAGGTGAGACTGTCTCAAAAAGAAATGCATGAAACCCCCAAAATCATAAAACACTTAGGAATAGGAAAAAAAGGGGGATGTCCAATGCCAGATCCATGTCTAGAATGAGGATCATTTAATGGAATTTCTAATGGCTATATAATTTTTGAGTTTTCATATCCATCAGGTTAAATGTACAAATTAATATAAAAATTATTATGTTGTTGGATAAAACTAAAACGATTTATTCCTTCATAATATCCAATCTATAAAATCATTAATTTTATACATTGTGAATAATATAACTTTTATTGATGATACAAATATTTGGATTACGGAACAATCCTCCATTATTGAGCCTTCATTGGTTGTCTCCAGTGATCATGATGTTTTATGTGCCTTTAAATACATGGAAATCTAGTACTTATGTTCCATTATTTATGCTCACAATATGTCTAATGATTGTTCGAGTATGTGGATGTAAATTGAGTCTATCAATGTTATTATGACTAGTACATTTTTTTCGTTTGTCATACTTATGAAATTGTGAATCTATATGAAAATATTTGTGATATGCCTTTATAAATATCCTATAGGTAATTAAAAAACTATATTGAAAAAAATGGATTAATTGAATTGAATAAGGGTTGTTCCAAATAAACCTAATATAGGAAGCATCCTGATGGCATGGTGGTAAGAAAACATTGCATGGACATTGTAAATATTTCATCACAGGATAGTTGGAGATATATTTATTGAAAAACCATTTGTAGAAATAATTCTAATCATCTTCTAATCTAGTAGGATTTGTGATAAATCACTATAATACTACATTTCCTTTAAGTTCAATAAATATTTGGAAACTAACCTTGAGTTTGATGAACTTGTTCAAGAATTTTATAGTTCTAATCATTCCCAAAATTATACTTTTTCATAAATTAATATATTTTAATATATTAAAGTTTAATTGAGAAATGGGAAAGGATCAATTCAGATCACTTGATAGTGATATTTACTCTCTTGAGGCCTCTCTCCATTTTAATCAAGAGAATATTACCGTCATTGATTTTTTTTATAGAATTTTAAATTAATTTTTAATGTCAAGAAACAATAATAACCTTCTTAATATTAAATATTCTATTTAAACTGATTCCTTCAATGAAAATTAGAAAAAATTAGGAGACATAAAATATTAATATTTTAATTACCTTCAAATATAATTAATGTTATATAAGACAATATATATTCTAAAAATGGTATTAAGATCATGTATAATTGGAAGGCCCTTGTGGGTAATGAGGTCACTCACTATAAAGTTATTTTCAATTTCTTGTCTATAATCTCAGATCTTGTGAACAATATAATTCAATGATTCTTGAATCATGAGGACTAATCTGTGTTTATTTTTCCTCCATTTGTATCAGAGATTAGGGAGGGTGTTTTTTGTCTCAATCACGAATGTTCTCCTCATCTGTATGGTTTCACAAACATCTTCTTTTAATACTATTGTAATATCATTAAAGATGTTGATTTAAGGATTATGATTCATTTTTTTAAGTGTGGGTTACATCTTAATGGTTTGAATTCCATGTTCATTTTTATGATTCCCAATTGGATAATTCCAATAATATTCATCACATTAGACCAGTTTCTTTTGTGAATTCAACTAATAAAATTATTAGAAAAATCATATCTAATTATTTTTTCTCTTAATCTACTAAAAATTTATCTTAAAATTAGTTGGGCTTCATTAAAATATGGAAAATTATGGGATACCTCAATACTACAACATAATGTCCCAAATTTATCAAAAATCCAATATATGGAGGTAATATAGATCCAAAATATGATATAAAAAATATTTTCATATGATGGAATTGAATGTCATTATAATTGTTCTTACTATTTTTGGATTTGGGGATTTTTTAATTAATTAGGTTAAACACATATTAGGGACATCCCATCTCATTGTTCATGATAATGTACCTCTTGAAAGATACATTGTTTTATCAAGGTGTATTAGACAGGGTGACCCCCTTTATGTAGTTATATTTTTCCAATGAAAATAATTATCCTCGAAGACATCTTCACATCATGGATCCCAAGGGGATACATAAATCCATATTTAATGGTAGAATTATATCTACCACTACTCATATATTCTATGTAGATTAAATAAAAATTCTACCCCAAGGGAAGATGTTAAATCTAAAAAACATTGAGAAGTACCTCATAAATTATAAGTAGGTCTTTATCCAGGATATTAATTAGTGAAATAATTTTATATTTTTAGTTAAGGGAATTCCTATTGTCTTGAAAGTTTATTCTATAAGATGATAGGGTATTAGATTGGTGATTACACCCATTAACTACATTTGGGTTTCTATGTTATAGTATAGAACAAAATCTTATTATCATGAATGTGTTATTAACCCGGTGAGAAGATAAAATCGCTCCAAAAATGGTAAATCTTTATCCATAACTGGTTTGGTTTGTTTTGGGAAATTCATATAATTTCCATATTTTTTACTCCTTCATTTTGTATTAATAAACTGCTGATATCATCCAAAATTTCAATGTATCCATAATTAACATTTTTTGGAGTAGTGGAATATTGGAAAGAAGGTTATCCACTGTCTCTTGCAATACAACAATCATTAAATATGATATTGTGAAATAGAAAATTAAAATTTTATGGTGATTTAGTTAATCATTAAAATATATTTTTATGTGGATGATGAGAAATGGAAATTTGGAAGCCCTTGGATTTATTCATGTTTGATTAATTATTATGCTTAATACTAGGAATTATAATTTTATTATTTCTTACATCTATAATTCCATTAAATATATTGTCTTTATATTTGAATCTCAATATAGACTGTTGGTGTACATAAAATCAACTATAGATTTATGGAATACCAATTAGACAAGAGTTACCCGGTTTGACACTCTTAGGCATGATGTCACCAATCTAAAATTGGGGATATAAATTAAAGATCAATAAAATAATATAGATTCCCTACCAGATTAAATAAAAACCAATGTTTTTAGATACAATTTCTTATATAAGGGTGATTTTTAGTCATGGGAACCTATAGAGAATGGTTACATCACTTCTAAAATCCTCTATTAGAATACAATTTGTCCTGATATACATATTCTGTTGATTGGAGGGTTGAGAACAAGTCTAAAAGGACTTTCAAGGTATTTTCTAATGTAGAGGTTAGATCATTGAAAATTAATAACCTATTTGAACCTATATAAGTATGTCATTTAAATTTTCTCTTCATGTTTTCTCTATTTCTTATGTAGTTACTACCTGGATCACTGATTCCTGATTTGTTTCATGGCTTTTCAAAAGTGAAAAGATAATTTTTTTATTAAAATTCAATTTCTTTTGATATGTAATGCTCCAACACATTTTACATAGAGCCAATGAATTATTAAATAACATTGGAATGATCAAAAGGGGTCAAATCATGAAAGACTGATCAGTTTAGTAGCCTTGGAAGTTTTAGATACATTAATAAGTTTAACATTAGATCCTGAAATAAAAAAATCAACACCAATTTATACCCTTTTGAACAAAATTATATCCTTAGCCTATCCTTGCGTGTCAACAATAAAATAATTATTTACATCCTAGGAAAAATGAAACATAGAAAGGGGTGAGCTCAGATGTTTAGTAAGGATAACAATATAATGAAAACATTAAAAAATAAACATAAACATTTAAGGCAATGTATAAGTGTAAAAAAATCCTTTTAAGCTTATACGTCATCATAATATGGAAATGATAAAATAAAATAATTCCATTTAATTATTTGAAAAGATATTATACTAGTCGAATAATCAAATACAATATCAATATCCACTTTCATAATGAAGGAATTCATAATGCAAGACTTCATCACCACAATGTCAAGGCCTTATGCTGAGACCACAAATAATATTTTGTCATGGCCATGTGCTAAGACACTAGTTAGTCTCAGGAGACCTACCATTGCTTCAAGGATATATAGCTGGCTCCACCTATCACTTACTATGTTAGATACATTCATCGTATGAAAAGGATTAAACATAATATAAACATTCGCATTAAAACTAGCATAAAAAATGCCAATACATTGTCCATAAATCATGTATGATGTAAAAATAATACATCCATAGTAAAAAATATCACAAAACCTTCAATAAAATATAGAAGATTAATATCATAATAAATCAACTACAAACATGTTTAAAATCCCTCAAACGATGTTGACATAAATGAAATGAAAACTATTTGAAATAAATACCTCTATCTGTTTTGAAATTTTTTAAAAGTTACATAATTATAAAATAAAACATTTATTTTGGAAATATATTTATAATCTTGTCTGGGAAGCTTCGATGGCAATATAATGGCAGAAATTTTTTACATCATCCGTATAAGTTAAAAATAACATTCTAATATTAATTTTTTCAAAAAGGTCATAAAGTACCTAGTTTGGAAAACGAAGGAATGATTCATTTCAAACCATTTTATAAAAAGTAAAATAATGGTATAAATGACATTATTCAATTTCCTAGTAAATAATAAAAAGGTTTTGGAATATTTTTTCATGAAACATTGATGTGGATGATAAAGAAGTCCCAGTAAATACTTACTTAAAAACAACCTCAGATAATAAAGAGAATGTGAAATTAACCCTTACCATGTACTTTTCCTTAGTCGATGATATGTTATCCTCATGTAAAATAGTTTAAAAATTGTTTTTAAATTATACATGAACAATATACATAAATATGATATCATATATGATCCTCTAATATGGTGTTCGTAATAATATTCGAGCAGTATAATCATTTCAGGTGTTAACCGATTCATTTTTCTTTATATGATTAGTTACATAAGCCATGTTTGTCTTGGATAGGTTTTGATTGATTTGTATACAAAATGATATTATGTTCATAAACAATATTTTTAATCATAAAATGAAAATTATTCTTGAATGATTGCGATGGGGAATGAATCTCAACACGTTCGTGGAGATGGTATTCTGTACGTTCGCACGAGAAACAATATCATTATATTGATGGTGAAATCATATCTAATTGGATGTTATATAGTATATATAGAATCATTTATAGGTTATATCTATTAATTAAATCAGTTATACTTCTTATTATACCCATCAAAATAATGATATGTTTGAATAACATACAACACCACGACGTGGAGACGGTAAGCCGCACGTACACACATATGGTGACTTTGTCATTCATATGATGGATATAATAATGAATATGGTTGTACCATTTTTATAATAAAATCATAGTATATAGAAGATACTGGACTTATTATTTTATAATGGAGAGAACAAAGAAGGAGGATGTGGAAGAAGAAAAGAACATGAAAGAGGTGATGAAATGTTTACCTCTTCTTCGGGTTCTTCCTTTTGATTTGATGAAAAGGGCTCCTTATGTTGGCTTTCTGACCAATGTAAGTACTCTAGGATGATCAAGGAAAGGTGGTAGGATATTTTGTCATGCGTTGGATGAGCCAAATGGCTTTGGTGGTGTGAAATTAAGAGAAGGGGAAGTATCATTTTATAAGAGAGGTGATGGTCACTTTAGGGAAATCTTGAAAAAATATTTTAAAATAAAATAATTTTTGGTTTCTAATGGATCCAAAATGATTTATATCCAAGATAAGGTGGGTACAGGTTGAAAACCTCTCTAAAAATTGGTCTTAGATAGGTTTAGTTTACCATATTATACTTATCATTCAAATTTATCTCTTACTTAAATAGTTAGACATTTGTCATGTATCTTTGTATTTTTATATTATATGGTTAGTAAAACATCTATAACAATCCAAGAGAAACCAAAGTGGTTGATTATTAACATATATAACATTATCTATATCCTTTGTGTGAACCTTATATTTTTATGAATTTTATATCAATTAATAATATAGAATTTGTTTTAAAAACTCAATTAAATCAATTTTGAAACTATTTAGTATTTGGTTTTTTTGACAATCCTAACAACATTATTACATAGAAATAAAATTATTTAATAAACCTTAAAATGTCATATTAACCTAATAAAACTAAGGGAACTCATCAAAAGTCTCATATTTAATTTATTTTTATATTTATAATATCAATTATTTTAATATTTCTTTTATATGGTAATTACTAGATCATCATTGTGTCATAAATAAATTAAATTATATAATGTGTAAAAATTATAAATAAAATACCATTATTTAGGAAATATTTTTAAATTTATAATGAATATTTATATTTGAATTTATCTTATGTATAACCCAATATTAAAAATGGTTTAGTTACTAAACATTGAATTTAACTCTTTTTAATCTTCTTTAAATGAAATAATAATAAATATCCAAATCTAATACAAGTGGTTTAAAGGGGATCATATTTTATTCCTAATTTTTTTGGTCAAATAACACTTATCAAATAGTATTTGGACATGTTTTAGGATAATTATAAAATCATTTTACCCTTAATTACCCTATTTACTTTTAACTATAGTAAATAAAATCTAAGATTTCTATTCAAAAAAAATTATTTTCAACTTATTGAACCGCATTTTACTTACTGATTTCAATAGTGGATCTCTAATTTTTGAAATTCAACTCACAGAAGTGTAAAAATTATGTTTTATGCAAATTTGTAAATGCTCCTTGAAGGTGGGTAAAAATGTAAAAAGTTCAATAAAATTTTATATATGTAAACTTATTATATAATGACTCCACGAAATTATATTGAACATTTATTGGTATTATGTATCTATTTTTACCTAAAATAAAATAAAATAAAATAACTAATTATTTAAATAAGAAGTCGGTTTAAAACAATAACATAGTGTTTTTCACAATTAATAAAAAATTGAATATTCTCAGACAAATACCAAAAATTCACCCTAAGCTAATTTTGATATTTCATATCAAAAAAATAAGTCCATTTTGAAAACTATAATTTATAAAATATCAAAAAGTGGGTATTACTATTCATAACTTATAGTTTCCTTGGTCGTGGTGTTTTAAAACTCTAAGTTGCATACAATGTATGCTACTAGATTATTCAAAGGGAATGGTACCATGTAAGATTGGGGTGTTACATTCTCCCCTCCTTAAAATAATTTTGACATCGAAATTTCTAGAATATTATTGAACTAAAAGATTCAGGTGGTTCTTCATCATAAGTTCCTCAGGTTCCCACGTTTCCTCTTCCATCTTATGGTTTCTCCATAGCACTTTTACCAGATGAGTCATCTGGTTTCCCAGCACTTGTTCCATGGTATCATTAATTTTGACAGGCTCTTCATAATAAGACTCATCAGTTTCCAGTTCAATTTTATCATAGGTGAGTACATTTGCTGGGTCAGGCATGTAATTTCTCAACAGCAATACATGGCACACATTAGGAAATTTAGAGAGACTTGGAGGAACTTCCAAAACAATAAGCTACAACTCCAATTCGTTCTAGAATTTTGAAGGGTCCAATGTAACTGGGACTCAATTTACCCTTCATATCAAAATGTATAACATCCCTCCATGGATATACATTCAAGAAAACAATGTCTCCAGCTTCAAATTCCAAATCCTTCCTTTGGTTATCATCAATGATCTTTTTCCTACTTTGGGATACTTTTATGTGGGTTTGGATAATCTTCACTTTTTCCATTGTTTCCTCAACTTGTTCCGAGCCTATGAGTATTCATTCGCCAATATCATCCCAACATGTTGGTGTGTGACATTTCTTTCCCTATAACTCTTCATATGGTTCCATTTGAATACTTTAATAGAAGATATTGTTATATGAAATTTCCACCAGAGGTAAATATTGACCCTACATATCTTGAAAGTCAAGTGAGAATGATCTCAACATGGCTTATAAGGTATGAATAGTCCATTATGATTGTCCATTAGTTTGAGGGTGGTAGGCAGTGCTGAAACGAATTTCAGTATCCAAGTCCTTATAAAGACTATTCCAGAATCTTGATGTAAAATGGGGATCACGATCAGAAAAAATCTATATGGGTACACAATTGAGTCTTAGAACATCATTAATGTATAGTATTTCTAGATGTTCAAGTGGTAAATCTTCTCTAATAGAATGAAAATGTGCAGACTTGGTAAAAAGATCATCAATGAACCATATTGCATCATTATTTGAAGGAGTCTTTGGTATATCCATGACAAAGTACATCGTAATATTATCCCATTTCCACTCAGTTATGGGAAGAGGTTGCATGACTCCTCCATGATATTTCCTTCAAGCTTTCACTTGTTGAAAAACCATACATCTCGACACAAAATCAGAAATCTCCCTCTTCTTGTTGTCCCACCAAAAATTCTTCTTCAAACCTCTATACATCTTGGTGCTCCCAATGTGTATAATGAAATTGGATCAATGATCAGCATCCAATAATTCCATTATTAGATCCGGTGTGTTAGGAACACAATGTCTCTTCCAAAATTTCAAAATTCAATCTTCATATATGATGTCACTCAATCTCTCACCATTCATAGCTTTAATATTCTTTTGAAATTCCTTATCATCAGTCTGAGATCTTTTTATCCTTTCTAGTAAAATTGGTTTCGTAACCATTTGAAAAAGCATTGATGTTTCACCATCCATGGTTATTCCCATATCCATCATCACTAGAACCATGAAAATAGGATCCCTTTCAACTCTCATCTTGTTCAAAACTCCATGATCTTTTCTACTCAAAGAATTTAACACATTATTTTACTTCCCCGTGTGGTAGTATAAAGTGAAATCATAATCCTTAAGTAGTTCAACCCATCATCTTTTCCTCAAGTTGAGTTCTTTCTGTGGGAAAATATACCTCAAACACTTTGTGATCAGTATAAATATCACATTTTTTCACCATAGAGATAGTGTCTCTATATTTTCAGAGCAATGATTACAGCTGATAACTAAAGATCATGAGTAGGATAGTTTATATTTTTAATTTTTATATATCATGATGCATATGAAATGAATATATCAGTCTTCATAAGGAAACAACCAATTCTTTCTTTAAAGAATAACTATTAATAACAAACCCATCGTTCACTGATGGTAGAGTTAAGATAGTAGAATTGACTAATCTTCTCTTCAGTTCATCAAAATAATGTTCACACTCTTTTTTTTTCAAAAAAATTTAACCCCTTTACGAGTGAGCTTGGTTAATGGGTTAGCCAATAAGGAAATATTTTGGAGAAAACTTCGATGATAACCTACTAAACCAATAAAACTACAATCCTTTATTATACTTGTCTGTGCTGGCTATTCTTGGATTGCCTTGGACATTGAAGGATCAATAGATATTTCATCCTTAACGAAAATATGGCTAAGAAAAGAAATAATCTAATGCCAGAATTCAAACATGAAAAATTTCTATATAATTCATTTCTTCTAAGAGTCCTTAGGATAATGCAAATGCGATTTTTCTGATCATCATAGGTTTCTAAGTATATAGAAATATTATCAATAAATACCTCAATAAGGTCGTCAAGATATTCCTTGAATAATATATTCATTAGATCCGTGAAGATAGAGGGTGTATTAGTCAATTCGGAAGGCAATACAGTAAACTTGTATTTCCCATACCTGATTTGAAATTCAGTTTTTGGAATGTCTTATTTCTTCACACACAACTGATGATATCCAGATCAAAGGTCAATCTTTGAAAAATATTTTCCTCCATGAAGTTGGTCAAATTAATTATCAATGAATGGTAGGGGATACTTGTTCTTTGTTTTTATAGAATTTATATCCCTTTAGTCAATTCATAGCCTCATTGATTCATCTTTTTTTTAACAAAAATGATAGGGGCTCCCTATGGGGAACACTAGGGAGAATAAGTCCCTTGTTACTCAATTCCTTTAGTTGTTTATTTTGTTCCACTAATTCCACGATGGCCATTCTATAAGGGTTGTTCGATATGGGCCTTGAAACATGAATTAAATCAATGGAAAAATAAATTTTATATTCCGGGGGATGTCTAGGTAAATCCTCTGAACACAAATCAACATATTATTTCATAATAGGTATGCCCTCTATTAGAAAATTATTTTCCTCACCCATAGTTATATTATTCTCTTCCTCCCAAATAATTTAATTTAGTAGAGCTACTGGGGGAGGATCTAGATAATAATTAGGTGGTGACGTTTCTACTGTAAAGATAAGGTACTCCTTATCATCATCGAAAATTGAAACCTTCTTCTTCTTATAAAACATTTTCTCATAATGGTCTGAAAGCCAATCCATTTAGAGTATTATATCAAATTCAATCATGGGTATGACATTGAGATCAGTAGATAAAGAACATTTATATTCCCTAATGAGAACTGATTCACAAAACTTTGTTGTGATGATACATCCCTGATTCGTTTTGACTGAAAACTCCCTTGTTATGTCAAATTAAAAATTTCTAATTTTACTATAAAACTAAGAAGATATGAAACAATGTGATGATCCAAAATAAAATAATGCATTGTCTAAACATGAGGAAATCATTAAATTACCTTCCACCATGTCTTTCGAAGAATCATCCTCAATAGTAGTGATTACATTAGCTTGGAATTTCTCCCTTGGCCTTTTCTGATGTATGTTCCCTTGTCACTTAGGCCATTAATTTTCATATTTCCCCTTTTCTCTACAATTGTTTCATTAAACATTGATAGAATTTTTCTTCCCCTTGCAATCACGAGTTTGGTTTCCTTTTCACCACACATGTAATAGACTCCCCTTATCATTAGGAAAGTACTGGGGTGTTTCATCACACATTTACCGCAAGATATATATTACACTTTCACCCTTTTCACCTTATTTCCATTTCTAGAGTGTTAAAAATATCTATTATTATCTTTCTTTTCTTTAATGTTGTAATACATAGAGAATTCATTTTCTGTCATAATAGCGCATGAGATAATATCTTCTTACGATGAGAAAGATTGTGAGATTAATGTTTGAAAGAGAAATGTTTTTAACCCATCAAAGAATCGATCAATATTACTCCTTCGGTTATGTATATAATCTACTGCATGCCTTTCTAACCTTTTAAAGTTATCCTCATACTTTGCGACATTTTCATCCTCATTTTGCCTTAGAATTAGAAATTGTCTTTCCATATCTGCTCGATGGTCACTAGGAAATTATTTTTCTATGAAAATATTTTTAAACATCCTCCATTCTAGGTCCGATACGTCTTCATCTTATTCTATGTTTTTGATTAATGACCAGCATTGATCTGCATCTCCTGTGAGGCAATAAACTGCCATGAAAACTTTTTCCCTTTCGCTACTCCCCAAAGAATAAAATATTTTCTCTATGGAATTTATCCATTGCTAAACTACTAATGAATTTTTACTCACATTGAATGTTTTTGCCTCATGAATCAGTCTAATATTGATCCTCCACGTTATGGATCAAGGTGATCCATATGGGTAATGTTATTATTCATAACCTTAGTGCATTTTCCCAGTATGGTGATAAGTTGATCAACACCAGTTGCATCCCCAGTTCCACTATAATTATCTATAGTAGGAGGGAATTCCCTATGGGGATTACGTGCGTTGATACAGTTTCCATTCCTTCTATTAGGCACCATTTCTAAACAATGGCATATAGTAGATTAGTTTATGAATCACAATAAATAATTCAAAACATGTAAAAAACATAACATAATTTGAAAAATTTAAGGATATAATCCATAATCATAAAAACGTTTTCTTTGAGGAGGTATATACTCATAAATCCTTCATAATGGATTGTAAACAAAATATGAATATTCCTAAGTATATCCCTCAAGGGTTTTATAACGAAGAGTGCAGCAAGGCCTGTTATCATGCACCAGGTCCCGTTCGAGTCTAGATTAAAGCTGATTTTAATGGTTTTACCCTAGGGTACATCCGTGCTAGAGCCTTCTCTACCTCATCGTATCCAGAAGGGGATGTATTTCTTGGAAATCTCAAAAAATCCCCAAATTACCAAAATTATAGGATTTTTTTCTATACTAATCCTCAAAGTCTATCATAGGGGAATGTTCTTTAGTAAGTGTTTTTCTAATTATAGAATCCACGATTAGTACTAAAATTCCTTTGATACCAACTATAACTCCCCAGCCATAGTTACCTTGTGTCAGTGCATTATTACATAACATTGACATGATCACAAGGTGTCAAATCCTGAAAGACCAATCAGTTTAGTAGATTTGGATGTACTAGATACATCTATAAGTTTTACATTACATAAATAAATTTAAACATCAAATTTTTTTCCCCTTTTGAACACACTTATATCTTTATCATATCCCTGCAGGTCAACCATAAAATACTTCTACACATCCTTGAAAAAATAAAACATAGAAAGGGGGAGCTTATATGCTCAGAAAGTGTAACAATATAGTGGAAACTTTCAGAAATAAGTATAAACATTTAAGTAAATGTATATGACAAAAAGACAAGACTTTTAAACGTAAAATTCAGCAAAATAGAGAAAATATAAAATAAAATAATTCCATTTACTTATTCACAAGGACTTTATACTAGTCGAATAATAAAATGCAATATCAAGAGCTACTTTCACAATGATGGAATGTATAATGCTAGACTTCATAACCACATAGTCAAGGCCATGTGCCAATACTACAAATAAATTTTTTTCAAGGCCTTGTTCCAAGAAACTAGTTTTTCTCGTGAGACTTACTGATGCATCAAGGATCCATTGTGGGCTCCAACCAACACTTACTATGTCCAATGAAATCCACATATGAAAATGTTTATACATAACATAAACATTCGTATTAAAACTAGCATACAAAATGTGAATACCTTATCCATAAACCATGAATGGTGTAAAAAAAACACATCCATAGTAAAAAATATCACCAAACTTTCAATACAATATGGAAGATTTGTATCATAATAAATCAACTTCAAACTTGTTTAAAATCCATCAAAGGATGTTGACATATATGAAATGTAAACTATTTGAAATAAATACCTTTTTTTATTTTTAAATCATTTAATAGTCAAATAACTATAAAATAAAATATTTATTTTGAAATTATTCTTGTAATCTCATACAGGACGCTTCGACGATGATATAACAGTGGAAAATAGCCATACTCTCTTTATAAGTTAAAAAACATACTTACCATAAAATTTTTGAAAAGGTCATAAAGTAACTTGTTTTGAAAATGACAGAATGTTTCATTTCAAACCATTTTATAAAAAGTCATACAATGGTATAAATGAATTTAACCCATAGTCTAGTAAATAGTAAAAATGTTTTGAAATACAGTTTCATGAAACATGGATGTGGATGATAAAGATGTCCCAGTATATACTTATGTAAAATCCACCTTGGATAATAAAGAGATTGAAAAATTAGCCCTTTAATTGTACTTTTTCTTCGTCGATGGTATTTTATGATCTTGTATTATAGTTAAAACATTGTTATTAAATTATAAAATAACTATAACTATAAATATGATATCATATATGATGCTCTAATATTTATTTGTTAAGAATATTTTAGTAGTATCATCATTTTGGGTGTTAACATATTCGTTTTCATTTATATGATTAGTTAAATAAGCCATGTTTTTTTATGGATATGATGTATTTGATTCATATACAAAATGATATTATTTTCATAATTTTTTTTAATCATTAAATGAAATTTATTCTTGAATGATTACGAAGGGGAATGAATCACAACACATTCGTGGATAATGTAATCCGTACATATGGACGAGCGACAATATCATTATATTGATTGTGAAAACCTATGTAATTGGATGGTATATCATATATACAGAATCATTAACATGTTATATTTATTATTTACATCATTTATATTCATTATTATACCCATCCAAATAATTATGTGTTTGAATAACCAACTACACCACAACGT
This sequence comes from Viscum album, assembly GCA_963277665.1. Lineage (NCBI taxonomy): Eukaryota > Viridiplantae > Streptophyta > Magnoliopsida > Santalales > Viscaceae > Viscum > Viscum album. The sequence continues at coordinate 1,798,632,343 of OY728120.1, forward strand.
GGAGACGGTATGCCGTACATACGCACGTATGGTGACTTTGTAATTCATATGATGGTTAGAATATTTAATATGGTTGTTCCATTTTTATAATAACATCTGAATATATAGAAGATACTGGTTTTATTATTTTAGAATGGAATCAACAAAGAATGGGGTTGTGGAAGAATAAAATAACTAGAAAGAGGTGAAGAAATACTTACCTCTTCTTCGAATTATTCCTTTTGATTTTACCAAAAGGGATCCATAGGATGGATTTATAACAAAAGGAAGGTCTGTAAGATGAAGGGAGAAACGTTGGGAGGCTATTTGGGATGGGTATAGCAGAGCCAAATGGCTTTGGAGGTGTGGAATTAAGATAAGGAGAAGTACCATTTTATAAAAGAGGTGAGGGTCACTTTAGGAAAAGATTGAAATATAATCTTATAAAAAAATCATTTTCGGTTTCTAATTGCTAATAAATAATTTATTCTGAGGATAAGGTGTGGATGGGTTGGAATCCTTTCATCCAATTGGTTTCAGACAGGTCTTGTTCACCATATTAACCTTATCATTCATATTTGACTCTTAGTTAAATAATTTGACATTTACCATGTCTCTTTGAATTTTTATATTATATGGTTAATAAACATACAATAACCAGCCAAGAGAAACCCTAGTATTTAATTATTAAAATATATAACCTTATCAATGTCTATTGGAAGATCCATATATTTCTATTAATTTTATATCAATTAATAATATAGTATTTGTTTTAGAAACTCAATTACATCAATTGTGAAACTATTTAGTATTTGTTTTTTTTTGAAAATAATAAATACATGATTAATTTGAAAAAAAAAATTATATAATGAACCCAAATATTTCATATTAACCTTGAAAATTAATTTAATTCATCAAAAGTCTCAAATTACATTTATTTGGATATTTATAATATCAATTATTTTAATAGTTCATTAATAAGGTAATTACTACATCATCATTGTGTCCCAAATAAATTAAATTATTTAACGTATAAAAATTATAAATAAAATACCATTATATAGGAAATATGTTTATAGTTCTAATTAATATTTATAGTAAAATTTTTCTTATGTATAACCCCATATTAAAATTGGATTAGTTATTAAACATTGAATTTATCCCTTTTAACTATTTTTTAAATAAAATAATAAAAAATGTCTTAATATAATCCAAGTGGGTGAAATGGGATTATATTTTACTCATAAGGTTGTTTGTTGTGGAATTAAACTTATCCAATAGAATTAGGACATGTGTTTGGGTAATAATAATATCATTTTTACCCTTAATTACACTTTTTACTTTTAACCATAGTAAATAATAGCAAAAAGTTACAATTCAGCAAAAATTATTTTCATATTATTGAAACACCATTTATTTAATGATATAAATAGTGTCTCTAAATTTTTTGATATTCAACTAACAGAAGTGGTAAAATTATGTTTTATGCAAATTTGAAAATGCTCCGAGAAGGTGGGGTAAAGACGATATAAAGTTAAATAAAATTATATATATATAAAATTATTATAAAATGACTCTAATGAATTAAATTGAACATATATAGCTATTATGATTATATTTTAACCTAAATTAAATGAAAATAAAATAACTAATTATTTAAATAAAAAGTCTGTTTTAAACAATAACGTAGTCTTTTTAACTATTCATCAAAAATTGAAAGTTCTCAGAAAAATACCAAAAAATTATGTTATGCTAATATTGATATTATGAATCCAAAAATAACATCTATTATGAAGATTAAAATGTATAAAATTTCATAATGTGGGTATTAATATTCATAATAGCTAGTTTCATTGGTCGTGGTGTGTTAAAACTCCAGGTTGTGTACAACGTAAGCTAATGCATTATTCAAAGGGAAACATACCATGGAATCTTGAGGTGTTACATGATACCTCAATTAGGAAATTCCTAAAATGATTATTATAACTTTTTATATATCATCATTTGTTTAAACACCTTCATGTTGACGTAGCAGAACAAATTTTCATAATATGGTTGGATCATAACCAGTGGATTCATGATCATGATTATTTTATTCTCCCTGAATCATTGTCTCAACTTTTGTTTTATATTAGAGAATAAAGTTCATCTAAAAGGGTATTACATCACAATTATGTTCATGATATCTCAATTTCAAAAGGATTTGTTTAAAAATAAATTTTAGTCCACCCCTTGAAACAATTCATGTGATCTGGTAGTTTTGTTTTTCAAGTTGGGTAAATATTAACATAGATGGGCCTTTAAGTGGTAATCTAAATCAATCAAGTTATGGGGATGTATTTTAGGATCATCATGGGGTTGTATTTGGATCCACATATACCTCATGTTATATTTCTTCTTTGATTGATATGGAAATATTATGTTTCATCATAGAAAATTCGAAGGACAAACAATGAGGATGGGACAATCATTAGTTGGAATATGACTCTAAAATTATTGTTCAATCCATTAGGAAAGTCTATGCTCATACTTCAAGTATGTTAACTATTAGATGATTTAATTATTGTATTTTATATTGTAAATTGACTATATTTTCATGCATTTCAATAAAGAGGAAAACTCTCATGAATATAGTCATTCCAATAATGGTAACAGTTTATATGAACTATGTGGTTAGATAATGGTTATGATGATCCCCTTCCCCTACATTTGGGGGAACAATGTAAAATTAATCACTCAAAACTGTTGTGAACTTGTTTCCCTTTATTAAGAAAAAGACAAGATATTCTTTTAAAGGTATTGTATTTATTATAAAACATTTTTTCCATCATAATAGTAGTAAAAATTATATTTATAATGGTGTTTATTATTTACATTTCATTATAATTTAATCAAAAATTTGTAGTGGATAATAATAATATTAATTGTAATCATAATATGGAAAATATTTCATGGAAATGAAATATAAAATTACATTAATGGTAATTATAATTTAATATGAATTATTTTAATTTGATATAATTTATATCAACATAAGTGTTGGTAAAAAAAATCCATCAATGGAGCCAGTCTAGCTATATTAACCATCTATGTGGGAAAAAATTTCTTCAATGAACTGCAGTTAAGTTATTGAACTGCTTTGAAGAAGGGCATGTTTGGAGTAATTGTATTGTGCTAGAGATATGTATTCTTGAAATAATACCCTAAAAATTGGAAACATGAATTTTTTTTCCATGTGTAAACATCACTATTATTCCCGAGAGTGAAATATGGTTACTCACATTTTCCATTTTAATTAGAGCATTTTATATTTACTCATGTGCTACACCACCTAGGAAAATGATGTGGGACTCAATACTCAAGAACTTTTCAAACACATTATAAAACTCTAAATATAAAATTGACTATCCATTATTGTAATACTCAACTATTTGATATTCTTTTTGTTCATCATCATATCCACAACCCCAATAATCATTATTACTCCTCATTCTTGCACATAAAATTTTAATGCTCCACTGACCATAGACATTAACTACATTATTTTACATCTACTTTAACCTCAAGAAAATGCTAGTGCTGTGTACCTACACACAGTTCCCCATCAAAACCTATCTCCACTACTAATTTCCCTCCATGATGATAATTATATCCTTCGATCTTCCCTTCAAAGATATCCTTCCTAGAGTTATCATAAAATATATTATTCATCATGAAAGCTTTAAATGACTCCTAAGGAATCTTGAAAAAGATAATGATAAATATTAATGCATATATATAATTATTAAAATTAAAATAATCCTAATATTTATAAATAAAATTTTATCTACATGTCAGAATGTTATTTCTATGCGAACATGCTTAACTATCCAAAATCATGATCTCTATACAGAATAATATAGATTATTACGTATTCAATTTTACTTTTAGTTTCCATCTCCATTAAATGTTTTCTCTTATTATAATGGATAAGTATATATATATATAATAAACTTCTGTATCCATAACATTATATAATTATATATATAAAATAACGGACCTCCTCTCACTCGTAGGAAAATCCCTGCAGAAGATCCCTCCTACTATATTCCATTTATTTTTCCATGATTCTACTATATTTTATTTCTTTATATAAACATGTTATGTTTATTAATATAATTTATTGGAAATTTTATTTCCGAAAACTATAATACATGTTTATTTTTAGATTATTTATTAATTAATCGAATTTTTTTTTGAATGTCCTGGTTTTATTTTGAAATTATTTTCATAAGGGGGTTGTTTTAAAGAAGGTCAATTTTCAAATGATTTTTATTTTATTCAAATGAAAATATTTATTAATGGGTAATTAAATATTCTGAAACCTTTAATTTGAAAATTTTATTTGTGTAAACATTTTTTATGATTTTTTATGATTTTTTAAAAGATGATTTTTCTTCCAAAAAATTAATATTTCATTTATGCAAGAGAAAATTTCATTTTTAAATAATTTCATAGAAAATTTCTTATTATAGATGTAAAATTTTAATTAATATGGGTATTTATTTTCTAATTTTTATTTCCATTAAAGAAATAGAATAACTTTTAAATTTTTCTATTTCTTTTGAATGCTTATTATTATATGTATAATATAATTTTTTGAATTTTTTTTGTAAAGGATTCATATTCTCAAATTATAATTTTATGTATGTGAAATGATATTTCTGAAGACCTAATTTTAAATTTATGTAATCACATTAAGGAATAAAATATCATTTTTTTGTTGTAATGTTAATTTTTAATTATAAATTTAATAATTTTATATTCTTTTTTTTGAATAATTTTTTTTTAAAATTTCATATGGTTTTTATTTGTATCAATATATGTTTAAAATGGAATTACATACCTTTTAATTTCATTAATGATAATAAATATAGAAATAAAATATTGTTATTTTTTTAATATGATCCATGTATATATTATAATATGTATAAATTAATTCATTTGTAGAAATGTTTTTCAATTTTTTTGTATATAAATCAAGGATTTCACCAAATAATTGTTTTTTATAATTATTTTTTCTAATATTGATTAAGAGATAAAATTATTTACATCACAGAAAATAATTTATGTTGTTCTTTATAAAATGTTTTAATTGAATTTATATAATAATATGAAACCCTAGAAAACTGAATTTAAAATACTCGTCAGATGGGTATAAAATATGATAATGATGAATTTGGAATGAACTCTTAACATCTAGATAACACTGCCCAAAATCTGATATAATAAGTGGAAACATGTATATCATAAAGTCTTACATGTATTATTTCCTTACAAATAGTTATTATTTATATATGGAAGGTTTCTAAATCCTAAAAGAGAAATCTAAGTATTTGTAATAGTTATTATATTTTCAAATGAAATAGTATTTTCAATAAAAATAAATTTTAAAATATTTTTGATAAGTATACTCAATTTTAATATATATTGAAATACATAGTTCTATTTTACTAAAATATATTTATTATATCAAATGTTACTATATAAGGGGAAAATAATTACAATTAATGTTTTCAAAATTTAATTTAATTTTTAATATTTCTTTCAAGAATATTTTCTAGGTTCATATATATTGAAAAATATAGAGTAATATTTTTGAATTTTTTTATCAAATGATTTATATTTTTTAAATAATTAAAATTTTTAATATACAGTTTTTAAATATTATTTATAAAAAGGTTTTCCAATGTTTTTTAAAATCCCTTACTGGGAAAGTTAATGGTCGCCCTTTTTTTATTTTCTTTATAAGAACATTAGAAGATTAAAAATATATTTATTTCATTAAGGATTGAGCACATGTAATATAAAATAAATATTTATATATAAATATTATTAAAATATAATATTGTTTAATGGTATTTTCTTTTCCCTATATAAAGAAGACCAAAATATTTCCTCATTTTTAGTGGAATGTATATATTTTTGTCATTTTTTATTATCATGTACATAATGTTTTTCATCGTATATGGATGTGCGGGTCTCAAGATGTAATAGAAACATCCTCCTCTAGAATAATAGAGTCTTGGACGATATTTTTTGTATCATATGATGTTTGGTAGAATCCATGGGAACTAGATATAGAGAAACAATATATTATGAAATATAAAACTATGACTGGCAAAGAGGATATGTAATATTATTAAATAACCTACTATATTTTTGCTGAGGACGAATTTATAATTTCCTTCCTTGAAATTACATCACTATAATGATACTACAAGTTGATCTAGATCTTGCATAATTTCTCATATTGATTATTACACTTAAAAGAGAGCATTATGAATTTCTAGAAGTTTCACGTAGTGTATGAGAAGAAGGATATTTGGATCACATGATATGACACACTTATAGGATATATTAGGTCTAATTTATATTTTATATATGGCCAATAATAATGAATTACTGAATAGAAACTATGAAAACCAATGATATGACATGGTGGTATGGGTTAAACAAAATGTTTCTTAGTATGGTATTTCTATGGTTGATCATATGTTTAATGTTATAGATACCACTTTTGAGATTTTGATTAATAGGAGTAAGAAATGATTGTTGATATTTCTGGGAAATCATTTATGTGAATATAACCATTTGTTTTAGTATATGTTTTATTGAGATGGTTATCTGATGAAGAAATATTTTATATTTTATACATATGTTTATATATAATAATACCCTATAGAGTTAATACAACCTATAATGTGCTTTAATAATAGGTAAATATTATTTTTTGATATTTTGAAAATGATAATATTTATAGAAAACATTTATGGTCACAACATTATTTTATAGTTAATTATTTTTTTGGAAAGTTCATCATAATTTTGGGGAATTTCATACTAATTACATAAATATTGTTTTAGGATAAGGAAACTATATATTCTAGGATATAACCCATCAAATTCATCTGAACCGCAGGGATTGTACCAATAATAGAAGGGTTGTAAGGGAACATCACGTACCACTAGACCATGTGATGTCGTTTTTAATAAGAAAATATATTTACTTTGAGAAAATGAAAGACAAATACTAATAGTAATTTCATACATATACAATAGTATCATATAATTTTGTATTTTTGTTATTTTGGGGTGATTAATGTATCTTCTGGAAACATTTAACTGGTTTGAGGTATATGTAGACCTTACATATCACATGTGATGTAACATGAAATTTTATTGGTTAAGAACAAAATTAAATTAATGAATGACATGGTTATTAGGGTTATAGTGTTATTTATTTATAGAATGATTTAAGTTGATCATTTGAATTTAAGATTAATATGATAGAGTATTCATTATGGGAATTACATTACCCTATGATAACCATTTTTTAGTTTATATAATGAGGATGTAGGAATGATTTTATTATTTTTTCTTTCAAATCAATAATAGTTAATTTCATTTCATAATGTATAAAGAAATATCCTTAATAATAATCATATGCTATAAAATAAGATATTATGGGGAAAATTATTTAGAAGATGAATTTATTGTTTTCATGAATATATATTTCCCCATTCTATTTGATTAATTTGTAAAATAATTCTTCATCTATTTGAATAGGATCTAAGAAAATATGTTTTTAAAATACATTATTATTTGCTGAATCAATTTTCTTTTAAATAATATATGATTTATTGCTTTTTGGTGGTTAATATTCTATAAACAACGTTCTTTATCACTCTTTTCTAGTCCATCAATGATATTTTCTTCTCCATGTTTCAATTTTTCAATCTAACTAGTGTACTAATATTTGGGAACATTGTTTTTTTGGACCTTTATATTCCCCCCTCTCATATATTTACTATTTGTTTGATTTACCCTTTGATGATTTGGGTTTTCCACAAAGGAATTTTCGAATGACATACAACTTTTTTCTTAGAGTGAAATATTAATTTTATAGAATTCAATTTATTAAATTATGTGAGAATATAAAACCATGAGTTTTAAAAATGTATACAATGTTCAATAGTGTATAATAAAAAAATATAGATCTTTAACAAATCAAAGTACGCTATATACAAGTTATTAGTATAACCTAACATTGAAATTTTTTGGCATGAATAAGAATATTGTTTTTGATTATTATGTAAAAAAATTCATCATATTTAAATATATTTATAAAAATGGAATCATTTTAGTAAATTATTTAATTTCTTAAAAAATATATATTTTCATAAAAAAATATGTTTTTTATTTGTAAGAAAATATTAAAATTAATTTCTTACCCATCACGATTTTTTTGAAAATATAAATATATTGTTTTAAATAATCATGTCGAAATTAAATTAAAGTCAATTTTCTTATTTTTATGAATAGGGTAGTTTTCTGTTAGTAATATGAAATATATCTTTTTGTAAAACAATCTTTTCATGAAAAAAATTATATAAATTTAAATAAAAAGTATTCATTGAATTTTATTTTAAATTAGTAATTTTATTAATTATATAGATTTAATATAATTAATTACATTTCAATAATTTTTATATGTTATTTTAGAATAATATTATTTTAATGAATAAAAATAATTATTTTATAAATTATTTTTTTAATGATGATTTTCTATTTTATTGAATTAAAATATATAGAAATGGAGAATGAATTAATTAAAATTAATAGACCATATATCCATATATATATATAAATAACAATTATAAAAAATATTATTTCTATTAAAAATTTTATTATATGATCATATTATACTAGAAAATTACATTTCATAAAAAATGGGTTTTCAACAAATTTTATGTGTTCATTTCAAGATTAAGAAATTTTAATTCTATAAATTTAATTTGATATAATGTATCCAATTTTTTGAAACACAATATCTAATATCACTTAATATCATCAACTTAACTTTTGGTAATAATTAATAGTTAGGATAATAAAAATTAACTACTACATTTATGTTTAAAATTGGGGGTTGTTCATTACTTAGTCTTGGGTTAATATTAATTTTACAAAAAAATAAATTTATATTCAAAAAAAATAATTTTAATAATATGTCGATACATATTATAAAATAAGATTCATTTTATTTTCTTCTAAAAGGTAAAATTACACATTTTAAAAATGTATTTACTATATTAAAAACTAAAACTGTAAAAGTGAGTATACATGGAGGTAAACCGAAGAACATGTTTAAAAAATGTTTTTTTAGTTTTTTAATGTGTTGTTAAAAGTTATAAACCTACAAATTACTTATTTAAAAATAATTTTGTTAATTTTTTCAAGAGTGAATTCTTATTATTGAATATATTTTGTTATATTCAAAAATATCACCCTCCTCATTTATAAAAGGGAACCCCCTCCCCTCACATCCTCACACATTTTAATCTATTTATCATGAAGAAATAAAGAAAAAATATCTCCCTTAAATATTTATAAAAAGTATAAATCCTATGGTCTTCCCAAAATACAAACCTTAGGGTCATAAATAAGATATTAAAATAATAATGTTCTAATCAATGTTAATTGTATTTTACAATCCTTTTATATATAATTATTATTTTACAACCATAATATATTTCTTAAAAATAAAAATATAGTAAATATGTTTTTTATATATTTTTTGACACTTTATTATATTGATTTTATAATATTTATCCATCTCCCCCTTGTAAAATCGGAAAAAAATCACTTCTCATTCGATTACCGCCATATTGACCGATTTAATTTATTTTCCATAATCAACTGACTTAGATAACCCTAATGATAGAAATAATGAATAGATATGATAATAATAACATGATAATTATTTTCAAAAATTATTATATCATCCACATACAAACCCATTCTCCCATTAATTAAATGAAAAAATCCATCATTAGTACATACAATCTATCATATACACGAAGCAATGAGATTAATTTTAAATGACTAAACGTAAAAAATTATTCAAAAAATTTAACCAATGGAAAAAATAAGATTTATATCTTTTATATAAATCTTAAAATTGTGGGACTTTGTCATAAACATAATAATATGATCTTCCACAATAAAACTTGCATTAGATAACAAAGATGTTAACACCCCAAATAAGGTTAATAATGATATATTGTTATCAAATAGGTGATAATATGTTATTAGTAGACCATATATGATATAATAAATAAGAATGTAGTTATGATATAAATTAATATAATAGGTAAATCCATTATATAGGAGGTTAAAGGATGTTTAACTAAAGGGAAATGTTAGGTAAGTGACTTCTTCTCAATTTTCCTTTATTAATTAATATTATAATATTAGGAACCTAATATTTTTTTGGTTTATATCATTTGAATTAACATGTAATATAATTATTAATTAATTTTTATGTTATTTTAAATATTAATTTTTTAATTTCATCCATGGGTATTTGACATTAATATTACAAAGTGTTATGTAATTTCATATATCAATTATATTCACTGGGATATATTATATTTTTGATTAAATTCATATCCTAAGTTAATATGTGTAAAATATTTGTATTATTTTATAATACAAATCAACTTTTTTATTTTAATTTAAATTTTAACCACTCTATGAATATATAAATCAACCCTCTCTAGAATGTTATGATCTGTGTAAGATATATTATTTCAATATCCACACGATGTAGAAATATTTGTAATTATCAAACTATTTATTTTATGAGGTGTATGTAAAAACCCTTTTATATGTTATAACATGAATATATATTAATTAATTAAATTTAATATTCCCTTTTTTATTTCATTCAACATGGTTTTAAATAAATGTTAAGAAAGTGGTATGGGTTTACACTTCAATAAAATTTTAAATAGGATTATTAAAGCTTAAACATCCATTGATGGGAATTATTTAAATAATGTATAATAAAACCCATTTAAATTCCTTTTCAGAAATTTTCATGAATGCATTATTTAATAATATGATTTTACTCTATTTGGAAAATTAAATGATAATGAAACTCTTTTTAGGAAAAGACAAGAATATTTCACTTTTCGGTCAACAAAAATTTTTCTTCCATATCCATGAGCATCCAATTTTTTTGAAGGAAATATTTTTAATATTATCAAATGATTTGTTAATGAAATTTGTACCATTTTTTAAATATTATAAAAAATTTATAAAATAAAATTTCCTTGGTTTAATGAATAAAAATATTTTTGACATTGTATAAAAGTTGAATGGAATCATTATTTTAATGTACTTGGAAATAATGTTATTTTTCTTCAATATTGAACACCCATTATAATTAAGTATCTATTAAATGTATACAATGTTCATCTCCAGGATAATGTTGTCCCTTATAATTTTAAAATTATTATTTTTAAATGTTATATTCTATGTGAAAACAATATTTGTCTAATTATATTTTTTAATGATTATTTTTTGATATTTAAACTAATAAAACACAAGAAACCCATTATTTATCTTATACTACAATGGGGAGACATTATAATTATTCCAACTATATCCTTTAACAATATTGTTTTGGGATATAGTTGACATAGGAATGTAGTGATATTACCAATTTGTAATAATCATTATGTGATAAACATTATGTTGAAAAATTATGAATATTTTGATCATTTACCATTTATTTCTCTGAAATATCAATATTATTTGAATTAGGGATATATCTAGTTCCTAAAATTTAAAAAATAATTACATATTGGTTTTTACTATGAAATTTATTTTTTTGGCTGTGGAAAACCTGATATATCAATATTATTTACTCAATAAGGATATTTGTTGAAAAGAAATATTATTAATGAATTAAACTAATCATGCCATATTAGAGGACTGTATTGGATATGAAGTGAAGGGTGAAGAAAAAAATTATATATCCCCATAATGAATCAATTCTATCATAAGGGAAATCATCGAGTTAGATAAATTATATGGAGTTTTTCTATACCAACCCATCAATGAAACTTTCATGGAACAAGGTATTGACAGTAAAGATTTTGGGATTTTAATGATCAAGAAGTATAGTATTATGAATTTAAATAATTTAGAATTACTTTTTTGTGATCCATGAGTTTTTATTAATTGAATTATTATTGATATATTATTATGGAAATGTAATTTTTTGAATGTTATGTGTTTCCAGTTGATTACCATTTCATATTGATTATTTCCTTTTGAGTATGAATTATTTATTATGGTTTACTTATATTCTATTCATTTAACTGAACATAATATTTACTAAGGATATGATATCACACTTATATTTTTCCTCTCACTCGGAAATGAAGAATGAATATTTGAATAAATTTATGGATGAATGATAATTATATTCAATATGTAATATATTTTATGTTTTCAACTGTAATGTGAGATTCTTGTATTTATCTAACATACAATGTCAAATAAACTACTTTTCCATTCATGATTTGAACATATGAAATAGAGGATTAATTTTTAATATAAAAAATAGGTCATGGAAACAAGGATTGGGGTCTTTAAAGTTTTTCTCACCACCCAATCTCCAAGTTAATAATTTTTTTATAGAATTTATTTTCCACTATATAAGAGAAATCATGTTGGACATGGTGTAAATCCTGTACTTTTTATAGGTATATTTTTTTACCTTATATTTTTTAATAGTGAAGTATCTTAATAAATGTTTTAATGGTTCTGAGGTCAAAAACTCCTTAGTGACGGTGAAATAAAAATAACAATTTTATCATACAAATATTAAGAACTTTTTATTAAAAATAATTTTATAATCCCAAAACAGATCATTGTATGAGAAATAAAATGCCACTGATGGGTCTAGAATTGGGGGTTTACAATAGGTGAGGTATAACATTTTGAAGATCATATGTTTGGACGTCTCACTCACGAAAATAATAATGTCATGTTTAATAAATTTTTTAATCATTTTTTAATATTAAATAATTAATATCTCTCAAACGGTGTGTCATATGGGAAATTCGTAACGAAATATGTATCTCGGACAATGTTTTTTCCCAGGAAGTGTATGAAATGTATAGGAATCTGGCATTTAGAAGCCTCGCTCTTGAGTTGAAGTTATTAAATATTATTTATTTATTTATTTTATTGAAAAACAATAATATCTCATAAAATGTGCAATGTATGAGAAATGTGGCAATATCGATAGGTATTAAAGGGGGGGGGGGGGTTTACCTTAGGCGGTTTATAATTATTATACACAACATATGTATTATTATGGTCCAAAATTAAATTTTTTTTGTTAAATTAAATAATAATTAATAAAAGTGGGTTACTCTTCCTATTTCTTCTCTAACATTTTTTGTCAGTTTTAACCATTGAACAATATAGAAGCTTCATTTATTTACATTTTTTACCACAAAGAGACTTGAATCATGTCTTAGACGTGATTTAAATCACTCAACCATAATGAAAAATTGATATAGACAACAAATTCAGAGATTTATTTTAAGGTTATTTGTGTTTATAGTTTGTATTTTTTTCATAAAGAGACCATTATTTACATATAAGATAGCTTGGATTGATTGTGAATATATTTGGTTGTATCTTGGGTAGGCCAAGCATCCTCCTCCTCTTCCTCCTCTTCATCCATGACTAGTGCATGACCCCTCCCTACTGCGCGACCTGTAGTGCGCCACAAGGACGTTCTCCATTTTTTTTTATTTTTTTAAATTAATTATTTTATTTTATCAATTATCTTCTTTTAATTTTTTAAAAGGATTGATGGAAAAAATAGAAATTATTTATTTTACAAATGATAATTCGAATTTTATTTAAACTACAATTTCATGGATTTTGAATGAAATTATCAAAGAATAATTTGAAGAAATTATCTTCTAATAATTATCTTTTTATCATATTTTTGGAATAATATCAAATATAATTATTAATAAATACTATGGAATTTTCACATGATAATTACATATGATATTATTTAATTATATTTATCAATTGATAACAAGAGTTTTAAGGTGTTCATCCATTCTTTGATTCCGCTCATACCAAACCGAATCATGCATTTATTTTTGACATATGGATCATCTTCAGTATAAGGCACATTGTCTGAAATCCAACCCTAGTGCTTCAATTTGTTTATGGGTATAAAATTTTACAAATTCCTAGAATACTAAATAATTTATTTTATATAAAATTAAATATTGAATTGTGTAAATTAAATAATTTTGGGGATTGTGAAATCGAAAATAGAATCAATTAGTTGAAATAAATAATTGATAAATTAATTAAGTTATTTTATGTGATTATTGACTTGGTTAAATAATAATTTTAATTAATTTATACTTATAATGTGATAAAATCAATTTTTGTAATTTAAATAATTAATTTCATAATTAATTTTTTAAATTTTGTGATTTTAGTTTTGGTTACATAATTTGGGAATTAATTGAACAGTTACAATGATTAATGGTTGAATTAATTAATCAATGATATGAATTTTAATTGTGATGGAATTTTAAGGTTGATTATCAATTTAATACAATGATATATGTGATTTAAATACTTGATTGAAAAATAGTTGTGGGATACAGAATAATGATCCATATACCGATAGAGGTTCTAGAAATGGTGTTATACACCTAATAACGTGATTGTAATTATTATTATTTTGGGATAGGGAATGATTCTCCAAATACCCATGGTGTTTTGAAAGAGGCCCTGATGCTCCAAATACACACAAGGGTGCTATATATGACATTCTACACTCATTCATTTAATTTTGACTATGTATTCATTAGGTAGTTTATAAATTTAAAATTATTACATAATGATTATAAACTAAATATAGGAAATGTTTCAGACTCTAGACAAGATGAAATAAGTTTTGTGGTTTGGGTATCCTCAAGAACATGAATTTTTATGTTATTAATTAAATTTTAATTGGATAAATATAAACTATTTAATCATTTTCCTTATTTTGATATATATACATCTTTATAAACTGATTCTAACTAGATTTGTTTTAGAAATCATTTGTGATGGCCCACATAGTTATTATCACAACCTAAATGGGATGCTTGATTGGTACCCAGATATATTTCATGGATGTAGGGCATGATAAAGGAATAGGGTTTTCGTAGATGGCTAGGTCAGGATGGAGGATTGTTGATGGAGCCAGATATGGTTCAGACACACTAGGAAGTTGTTTGTGTCAAAATTTTATAGTCTGATTTATTTGATAGTAGATATATACATTGGTATGACTTGTTTTCATATATTTTTAGATATTATATTTACTCCATTGATTGTCATGAGTTAATTATACTATTATTTATGTATAAATGATTCCACTATTTCTCTTTTACATCCTCTAGTGTTTCACTATGATAAATGATGGTAGAGACTCCCCATGACTGACTTACTAGACCTTCTCATCTAATCGTTAACCTATTGTAAATGGGGGGGTGGAAGTCTAGAGGTCATGTGCAGAACTAGGTCTCAACATCGTTTCATGGGACCCGTGTGAGATGTTACAAAGTGGTATTAGAAGTCCAATTCTTGTTCTTCTTATTTTGTATAACATTTTGTGGAAAGGTTGAATGGAAAATAGGATGAGTCATGTAATCGTAATGACCATGTTTGTGGGAGATGAAAACCCACGTACGGGGGAAAACGCATGTACTCGATATGGGATTGTTGTTATTGCTATTTTTCATTACATTTTAATATTATTTCACCTTGGGTGGAATTTTTTTTATTTAATTTGAATCTTATCTATGGAATTTTCTGGGTATTTATTCATGTCACAGAATGGAATGAGTGTTGTGTCTACATGCATCATTCTAGGGACTCATGATTATTGTGACGTGCATTAGTTTTGGCACGCACAAGAAAATGGGTTATGTGTAAGTTGTTGAACATGAACTGTTTTCCTCTGATGTGAAATTGAAAAGAAAATGGTGTCTAACATGAAATTGAAAATGATTATAAAATTATGAAATGATGTAATCAAATTGGTGTCGATAATTAAATTAAATTTCTGGACAATTCCCTAAGGTTCATGTGTGGACCTTTTGGAATATGCCTCTCTGAAGATTGTTGAGAGGATGGTTAGGGGGAAGTGATGGGAATGGTCCTCTAGTAATTGAACATGAGGCAATGATAGTTCAGACTAAGGGAGATGGAGTGATGTTTTGGGGTAACATCACTAACATAAATCAATTCATAGATAGAGACCTAGGGTGGGTTGTAAAAATCATGCCTGATCTAAGATGGGAGTTTCAATTGTAGCACCCTCTGACCTTTATTGGTGACTGTGGACTAGAGGTAGTATATATTTTCATTGAGTTGATCTAGACTGTACTTTACCACATGGAGAATCCTATTAAGATGAGAGTCAAGCTGGTAGATTACATGTTCCATGGAAAAGAGAAAACATTGTGAGACATCCATACATGCGATAAAAATATAGAAGCTATGGAGTGAAATGAATTTCCTGAGATGTTAATTGAGAAATATTATCAAGAGACACTCAAAAAGAATAAATATAGTTTGTTCATCGGGATGATTTAGGGGAATATGTCAGTGATGGAATATGTTTGAATCTTCACAGATCTATAGAACTTTTTTATAGAACTAGAAGGGGATGAGGATACATCGAAAAAGTGGTTTCAAGACAGTATCAATTATGAAAACAAGTCCCCTTTAAATATATTCAGGATAAATAAGCTTAATGAGGTTTTGAATCAAGCTATTATCTATCAGGGTAAAATTAAGGGTGCTTCTAGAGGAAGAAATGTGGTTTCTAATAGATGGACAGGTGGTACAACTTTTGAGAAAAGGAAGCACCATTTTGAGAATGTCATCCTGTGTAGTGTGACGTAGAGTAACCAGTTGGAGGGGTCAGTTACACAAGAACAATCCTGAGTGTTTTTTTCCTTAATGTAGTTGGTCGAGACATTGTTTTAATCATTTTCCTCGACCCCATAAAGAATGAAGATCTTGTTGTATGATAGAAAATCTATATTGTTTCTATAGTAACCCTAGGTATTTAGGTATTTATGGAGCAACAATAAGGATTCAGAGTGTGATAAGGGGATCTTCTACACTTTATCAATCTCAGAGTTTTAGTTCTACTAGCAGTGTTTGTAGAGCTTCCAAATGTGGTTCTTTTGGGAAAAAATTCCCATATCAGCAGAGTGGTTCTACTCAGTGTAGTGATAAAACACCATAGGGATGAGGGGAATGAAAACTTACTGTGGTACATCTTACACTTATAGAGAGTGAGGCTTGTTTATTGATAGTGAAAGGTTCTATTCTAGTAGATTCTACATTATCAAGTTCAATTTTAAAACGGGTTCCTCTCATTCTGTTATATCTACCAAACAAGATAATGGATTGAGCCTAGTAGATGAGTTTTTAGTTGGGTTATGATGATAAATACTCTTTTGGGAGTATATTCTAGAGACATTTTTATGTGTAGGGGTTGTTATCTTAAGATCGATGAGTACGATTTTCTATGGTATTTCTATGTCTTTGATATTCTATGCTTTGATCTAAATATGGGTATGGAATAGATAGTCCCATAATGAGCCTAAAATGATTTTTACCACCATAGGGTAACTTTTATGTCTTATGAAGGTGACCATTACATTAATCATGTGGAGTGGGATATCAAGAAGGCCATGCATGTCCATTTACTCAGCCACCGGGAGACCTCACAACCTAGGTTTCTAGTATTTTAATCGATGATGAAGGTGTTAGGAAATATGACCTTCCACAAGTTGTAGACCTATTACAACATGTATTTCCTAGAGAATTATTAGGGATTCCACATTAGGGAGATGTGGAATTTATTGTTGATCTCATGTCTGGGACTGATCCAATATCAATTCCACCATAAAAAATTGAATCCATAGAGATTCAGGAACAAAAAGCTCAGCTAGAGGACATTAAGTATAAAGTATTTATCCATCCATGCACATCGCATTGGGTATCTCATATGTTGTTTGAAAATAAGTATTATGGGATTTTATGTTAGTGTGTCGATTACTGGATGTCGAAAATATGATAGTGAAGAACCTATATCATATTCCTCTTATTGATGATATTCTTGAACAGTTAAAGTGTTCTTGGATTTTTTTCAACGAAAAAAAATAAGATACTGGTATCACCAACTGTTAGTGTGGACTTCTAAATTTTAATGGACTGCTTTCAGAAGCCGGTATGGGGTTCATTAGTTTTTCATAATTCCGGTTGGGTTAAAAAATGAACCAGTATTGTTTATGGACATGATGAATAAGATCATTCATATGTATCCGGATAAATTTTTGGTGGTATACGTGGAAGACAACATTGTGTACTCTAAAACTCAAGACGATCATTTCCTAAATCAAGACATCATCATGGGTTCCCTGAGAGGGAATGGGTTATACATAGCTATCTATGTATATTTTTTGGATTGATTAGGTACACTTCTTGGGACACATAATCTCAGAAGGAGGTGTTTAGTAGACCGAGATAATGTGAAGGTAGAGGTTTCTTGGGAGAAACTCAAAAATCATTTTGGTATCTGATATTTAATGGGATTATATGGATATTATAGGAGATTCATCTAGGAATTTTAACATTTTGAAGCACTAATTCCATGCTTGATCAATAATGGAGTAATTTTTGATTGGTTAGAGGAATGAGAGAATGAATTTTAGGAGTTGATGAATCATTTGATGTTAGCACCAATTTTGATCCTACCTAATTTTGGTGAAGAGTACACGATGTATTATGATTCTTCTAGAAGTGGAATAAGAGATGTGTTGATGAAAGGGGTAATATTTTAGTATATGGGTCTCAGAAACTGAGGCCACAAGAATGTAATTACCCTATTCATTACCTTGAGATGGAAGAAGTTGTTTATTATTTGAAGTGTTAGAGATGCTACCTATTGGGATAAAACATTATAGTTTATGATCACCACACGATATTGAGGTATATCATTTCAAAGCATTATTTTAAATTTAGGTACTATATATGGGATGAGTATATAAAGTCATTGTATTTTGAGCTAGCATAAACACTCGTGAGAGGAAAAAATGTGGTTGAAACTTTTAGTAAAAAAAACAGACATAGATGGTTTAGGAATTTAATGGATAGTGTAACAATATGACATTGCTAGTTGAGATGAATGTGGTGGTTTAATAGAGACTTGAGAAGATGACACTCATTTCACCTGTAGTGGAATCTATACATTTGATACAGATTAGGGACATGTAGTATGAGGACCCAAGGTTTGTGTCCTTGAGCGAATGAATTGATGATGTGGATATACATTCGAAATGGAAGATAGATGATGAGGATATCATTATGTGAAGAATTGGGTTGTTGTGCCTACAAGAATGTCATAGGAGATCATGCAGAGTGTCATTCATTAATGTGTAAAGTGAATCCAAGTGTGAAAAAAAATGTGAAATCACCTATGATGATTGTTTTTGTAGACAATAATGTAAATGGAAATGATAGGTTTCATGATATGATGGTAAACTTTTCAAAAGATGAAGGAAGAACATAAATGACTTGGAGGGTTTCTACAACCATAGCATATTCCTGAATGGAATTTGGATGAAAAGACCCGAGAATTTGTGGTAGTTCATCTGAAGACACATATGAAGAATGATGATATTTGGTTCATTGTGGATCGACTAACAACAAGTGTGCATTTCATTTCATTAAGGGAATGTTTTTTAGTATAGATGTTGGGAGAGATGTAAAAATGTGAGATTGTTCATTTGAATAGGGTCCCACTAACTATAGTTTTAGATCATGATTCATTGATTACATCACACTTCTGGTAGGGCTTGAAAAAGTTACATGGTACACATGTTTTATTGAGTGTGGATTTCCTAACAGAAAATATAGACAATTAGATTGTACTATAAAAGTTTTTGAGGATATGCTGAAATGGAATGTTCTTTACTTTGTTGGGTCATAAGAAAAGAACTTGGATTTAGTGATGTTTTACTATAAAAATGGTTATTAGGAAAGTAAATATATGACACTATACGAGGCTATTTATGGTATGCCATGCAGATCAATACAATAGTGGATGAAAGCAGCTAAGTCAAAACTGATTGGATCAAGTCCCATTAAGGAGATGATAATGCAGGTTTGGCTGATTTAGACACATATAGATATGGATTAGAGTATGAAAAATACATATGATGACAAACTTAGATGACCACTAGTGTTTATAGAGTGTGTTTTTGTATTCAATTAGGATTCACCTAGGTTGGGTCACCATAGGTTACATAGATAGTGAAATATGGTTCCCAGGACTATTGGAAAATTTGAGATTATGAAGAGGATTGGGATGGTGGCATATAGATTGAAACTCCCCTAAATATTTAGTTCTATGCGTGATGTTTTCCATATAACACACATGAATCGGTATAACCCTTACACATTTAATGTGATTAATGTGGATAATTCCTAGATTGAAATAGATGCATCATTTGAGGAGCATCTGATATGCGTGTGGGATCACAATGAGATTTTGTAGAGGGATATACTATTTGGATAGTTCATGTATTATGGAAACATGGATGTGTGAAAGAAGAGACATATGAAAGATAGAAAAATATGCAAGCTCCGTGGCCCTATTTTTTGGTTCAAAATCATAGAGAGTCTTGGGAGTGTAGCTCCAGGATGATATGTAATATGATGGGGGATATTATAAGATTCCATGCTTTTTCTAGGTATGTTTTTATTAAATATTTTATCAATGAAATATCTTAATAAATGTGTTAAGGGTTTGGAGGTCCAAAAAACCATATAGGAGGTGATATAAATATATTAATTATATTATATTATGTGTGGAACATTTTTAAACAAATTAATAGAATAAATTCAAAATAGTGCATTGTATTGGAAATTCAACAACACTGATGGTTTTGGAAAGGGGGGAATATTCTAGGTGGGGTATAAGATTTGTATGCGTCAGATGTTTGGATGTCTCGCTCGCAAAAATAAACTTTTAATATTTTATTAAATTTTTTACAATTTTTAATATAAAATAATTGATATATATCAAATAATAAAGTGTTTGGGAAATCTAAGACCTCAATTAGGTTTGGAAAATTGTGTTTACCCTTGGAAAAGTATGACATGTGTTAGCGTCAGGTTTTTGGACACTTATCTCAGGAGTTGAACTTATTAAATTATTATTATTTATTTATTTTATTTAAAAAAATGTCGAAATCCATATGTTATATGGGAAATATGACAACACTGTTGGGTCGAGGATGGGGGTTTACCCTAAGCGGGATATAATTCCTATATGCAATATAGATATAATTAAGGTCACAAATTAAAATTATATTATTTAATTAAATAATTATTAATAAAAAGTTGGTTAATATTCATATTTCTTCTCTAACATGTTTTTTACATTTTAACCCACCAAAAAATGTGAATGCTTCATTTATGGACCTTTTTCACCTCAAAAAATTCTTGAAACATCTTTTAGGGGTGAATTAAATAACTCTTTCATAATGAACTGTTGAAAAAAAATGTAGAGGGTTATTTTAGGGTTATTAATGGAAACAATTTGAGTTTTTTCTACATAAACAGAATGACTTTTTTTAGGGGTAGATACAGATGAGTGTGAAGATATTTGGTTGTCTCTTGGGTTGGACGAGTGTCATCCTCCTCTTCCTGCGAGACTGGTGCACAACCCCTTTCTATTTCATGCCCTACTATACGCAATAAAATGGTTATCTATCTATTTTTGATAATTTTATAATTAATTTTATTATCATCTCAATTATATTCTTTTCAATATATATTTAAATGAACGGGTTGATGTGAAAAATAGAAACAAAAATTTATAAATGATAATTCTACTTTTTTTGTTATAACATCATGCTTTTGAAAAGAAATTATCAATGAATAATTTGATGAAATTATCTTTTAATAGTTATAATTTTTAATATTTGTAGAATAATATAAAATATATTTATAATGAAATACTATTGAATTATTGCATTATAATTATATATGATATTATTATAAGATATTTATTAGCGAATAACATGCATTTTTAGGGTGTTCATCTGTTCATCATTTCTGCTCGAACCAAATTGAATCATAACTCGATTTTTGATGTGTGGATCATATTAGGTATAAGGTAGGTATTCTGAAATCCAATCCCATAATATCTATTTCTTGATGAATATGAAAATTTTAAAACATCCTGGAGTATGTAATAATTTATTTTTTATAAAATCATTTAACCAATTGGGTAAATTAATTAATTTCAGGGATTGTGAAATTGTTAATAGAATAAATTGGCATAAATAATTAATTATCAAATTATTTAAGAAGAAATTTGTGGTGATAGATTTAGTAAATTATTATTTATAATTAATTAATGTTCCTTATGTCATTGATTAATTTGGTTATTTTTAATAATTCATTGGTGAATTAATTATGCGTATTTGTGACGGTGGATTTGGTTAATTAATTTTGGGATTAATGAAAAATTGTTGTGATTAGTGGTTTAATTAATTAATAAATCTTTTTAATGGGAATTGTGATGGAATGTTAGTAATGATTAAAAATTAACTAATGTTATATATGTGATATTAGTGATTTATTAGAAATGGGTTGTGGGACAAGGACTAACAATCCAAATAACCACAGGGGTTCTAGTCATGGAACTGTAGACCCAATAAAATTCCTAAATTCATTACTTAACGAGACATGGATTGATTCTCCAAATACCCATAGTGTAATGAGATAGGAAATGACACTCCGATTTTTCATAAGTTTGATGTACATGATGTTCTACCCTAAATCATTTATTTTGGAAAATAATTTCATTTGGATATTTATAAATTGAATATTGTAAAATAATGATTATGAATTAAAAATAGCAAATGGCTCAAACTATGGAAAATGACGTAGTGGGTATTATGGTTTGGGTATCCTCAAGAACCCTGAAGTTTATGTTATTAAATAAAATATAATTTAATAAATATAAATTGTTTACTCTATTACATTATTTTATTATTTATATAATTATATACACTACTTCAGGAAGGTTTTGTTTTGGACACCATTGGTTTTGGCATACTGAGTTGTACTCACACCCTACTTCGGCTACCTAATTGGTACCTGAATAGATTTCCTGGATGGAGGAAATGATAACAGTAATGGTCCTTGTTAGATGGAAAATTCAGGATGGATCATTTTTGAGGGATCCATAAGTGGTTAAGACCATATTGAGAGTAGTTTTTGTCATTATTTCCCAATTTACTTTTTTTGACACGTGAGACATACATTAGCATGTATGGTTTTCTACTTCTAATATATATTATATTTACTTCTTTGATTTTGATTATTTTTTACTACTTTTCTATGAATTCAGATGATTACACTATTTACTGTCCACCTCTACGGAGGTTTTACTTAGATAAACGAGGTTACAGTCTCCCCAAGACTGAATTACCAGACCCTCTCTAATTGTAGGAAGACACTGATGTATGGGGAGGCGTGCCTGAGGTGATGTTGTGAACTGAATTGGGGAACTATTGTATGGATCCCAGGATAAGATACTTCACATTGAAATACCATTTTCATCATATATGGATATAGTGACACTTATTTTTACAAAAAAGTGACATGTGATTCTAGTGTGGGGTTGAAATCATCAAGTCTTGGAAAAGTGAATTGAAAAATTTTCTTTATACCAACACTATTACCTATAATTCATATCATATACATTGATGTTAAAATATGATAATTATAATTTATTTATTTTTGGGTTATATGATATGATAATTTTAGGATTCCCACATTTGTTAAGATTCCAGAATCTAGTCGATAACATTTATTATTTGAGGATTAATTCCTGAGGATATGATGCATCCCATCCTTGTAGGAACATAGGATATTCATGGATGAGGGGTTATAGTTTAAACATTACATTAAAACATAAAAATATATTTCCATGATTTGTTAAATTTATTTTGACCACTATTTTTTGCAACGATTAGAATAATATTTTGTATTTTTAAGGATCACAACACCCTTCAAATGTATTGTTTTAAATTATATCAGCATCTGAAATTTTTTATATTTTCGAGAGTGGATTAATTTTTTTAAATCCAGATCACTAAACAAATATTTTTAATATCATATTTAGTTCATAAACATATTTCTTATATAAACCCAATATTATATCGACTAAATGATTATTTATATCATATTAACCATAAAATAAAGATAATATGCTAATGATGACTTACTATTACTATGGAATGTTTTTAGAATGAAGCTTATCTCTTTTATTTTCTAATTAATTATTTATTTTAGCACCAAATACAAATAAATTATAAAATAATTTTGTAAATGAATCCTTTATATAGTCATTAATTTATAACTAAAAATAAAAATATGTTAATATTTTTATTAAAAAATAACCCATTAAAAAATGTATTCATTTTTCAATGATTGTTATTATATAAAAGATATGAAAAATTGGTTTTAAAGTTTGTTAATATTTTTCTGATATAGATGAATTTTTTATTGTTTATAATAATAAGAAGTATAAATTTTTATAGGAAAAAATTAAATTCGAGGCTTTATTTTTTTCGGTCACTGAAAATATCCAAATTTTTTCCCCTAATGATGAACCCCCTGTCATCGGTCCTCCAAACAATATTCTATGTATGCGACCATATTCCACCACCATCTGCGTCACTCTAACTACTTCTACAACTCTAATATATCAATTACTACCTCAAATGTTGTTTATTAGTATTTTTATTCAGGTAATTTACATGATTTATTTTTATATTATATGTGAATGAATTTAAATGTTCCATTTTTATAATTAATTTTTTTTAATTATATTATATTTTATTTATTTTTGATTATTACTTATTGGGGTTTTCTTGTATGTGTGCTTTAAAAACTAGTTTATTTATATTTTATGGGAAATTTTAAGTCATTCTTATATTTTTAATTCTTTAGTAAATCATATATATTATTCGTCACATATTTATGAAATTTCGTTTCATTAAATTAATAATTAATAATTTATTATTTTAAAAAATTTATTCATTATTTTAATCTTATTTTTCCATCCATTAATTTGAAAAAATATATTTTCATTATATTTTGAAAACTCATTATAATCCAAATCTTTATTAAATGTATTTGAATTTTAAAAAATAAAATTTGTTTATTATTTAAATTTTAGTTTGTATCTATTATAATCTTTACTGTTATTTATTTTTAAAATACTATTTTTGTTCTTTATTTTTTAGAAATGTAATTTTGAAAAATAATTTCAAAAAATAGTAACATAATTTAAATAATGTAATTTTTTTATTGGTGATAATAAATCTAAATTGGATAATATAATGATGAATAAGTGATAAATATTGATAAAGGGTCAATAATTCTTTTAATATTCCAAATGATAATTTCCGTAGGAGGAAAAATTATTCTTTCCATTCATGGAGTTTTTAAGTATAAGAATTTTATATTGTATTTATGTGGAAAATATTATACTTTAAACCAAATATCTAAGTAAAATTAATTGTATTTAGAATAATGAAAACAGATATAATTTAATTTCTAAAATTTATTGTGATTTTTAACATGGAAATTATTATAAAATTCAGGAAACTATTCATTATATTTATGCAAAATAAATAGATTAAATAAAAATGATAATGAAAATATATGGTTAATCTAAATTTTTTTATTGGGTACATTTTCAATTTAATTTTTTATTGAAAATTTTAATACTGGAAAACATGATAAATAGTAAATTTTGGTGTGAGAAGAGTGTTACAGAATTTATTCATCTATTAAAAGACAATGTTCCTAAATAAAATGACCTCCCAAATTCAAACTATAATTATAATTAATATTATGACTGATGGATTTGGGATAAAAGATGATATATTTCCTCTCTAATGAAAATTTTTAACATGACATGATATTGAATTGAAAAAAAATACTCAATACAATATCAATAATGCAACATGAATCCTAAATGAACTATGTAATAATATTATTTAAATAAGACTATTTAAAAATTCATGATAAAATAGAATGTATAAATAAGATTAAGTAATTTATTAAATTTATATATTGGTACTAATAAATTTCTTTTCATTGAATAATTTATTGGAAATAAACTCTAATTTTTTTAAATAATGACACATTTTTATTTAAAAAAATATGATTTCATAAAAAATTGGCTTTATTTATTTATTTCAAAAAATATTTTAATTAATTACTGTAAATTTAAAAAAAGAATAATAATTTAAAAGGTCAATTTTATTAAATCAGTCTATAAAAATTAACTTAGGGTTAAACTTTTGGTGTATCTTAAACATGATGACTTTTTAGTGAATTGTGAGAATTATTTAATCTTTAAGTTCTCTTTTTTATTTTAATTAAATCAGGTTAATTAAAAGTTTCATTTTGTTTCATATATAGTATATATGTTAAATATGACACATATTAGTTATAATTTTATAATTAAGACCATTTTTAACACTAACTTTATTTATTAATGTATTATATTTTTGTGCTTAAGAACACATTTTTTTCACACAGTCTTTTATAGCATAATGTTTATACGTTTAAATCAATTAATATGTCCTTCTGTGAATAATGTTTAAAAAGAAATTTATATATATTATATATGTCATTATATTAATTAATTATCATGTAAAGTTAATTTGTAGTAATATATTTCATATTATGACTTACCTTTCATGAATTATGCATTATCTTAAAAAATTGAAATTAGTAATGTTTTGTGGATATAATTTTAAAATAAAAGTTTCCATTTCCATTAATTTAATATAATATATTGGATTCCATTATTATAGAAATATTAATTAATATTTGTTAATATGTTAAAATTAATTTTTTTCATCATTAATAGTTATAACATTATAAATTAATTATCATTGGTAAGTAAGGAAATATGTTTTCATGTTATATGATCTTGTGTTAAATTTAATTTTCCTAAATAATAGGATTTTTATTCGACAAATTGGAATTAATATTTAGATTCACTAGGGTCAAAATGTCTAATATGAAAATTTTAATTTTTATTGTTTAATAATAAATGGTCTTCGTAAAAACTAGTTACCTTGGGTGGAAATATAAATTTTAAAAGTGACTAACTCGGAATGTAAAAGGAATAACATGTTTAATTTTTATTAATATTTATAGTAGAGTTTTATCTCAAATTTTTATTCATCAATTAATTAAATTATCAATTTTTAGGCTCTTATCTTGAGAGTGACTTCTTATTAATGAATATTTTTTATAATATTAAAAATGGAACTCCATCTCACTTATAAATGAGAACTTAAATTCCTCTATCGTATAAACATAAAAACAAAACTTTAAAAAAATACATAAAAAATAAATTAATAAAACAAATTTATACCACCTAAATACCATTATCTATTAATATTTCATTCAATGATGGATTTTGGTGAAAACCTTTAGAGGTTATTCGAAGAAGAGGTATGACATTTAAACAAGTTTCATTTTTTATTTTTTTATTCAAACTCATTAAAATATTTTGAATGATTCTGGTTTAATAACAACAATATCTTTAATATAATAATAATCTATAATATTAATGTAATAACCCAAATCCACTCTTGTTACATACAATGAGAAAAACTATATTTTGTGTCCACGATGGACTACCAAATAGCGAACTAATGTTATTATCATTGAATAATTCCCTATCAATGATGTTTATGATGATGGATTTAATGTTTATATATAATATTAATGATTTATTTTCCATTACTAAAAATTAATATATAACATATTTTCCAAAAATTTAATTCATTTAAAAATAGAAACATCATTCGGGCGTACGAGTGTATTACAACCTCCACGTTGCAATGTGATCAATTTTTTATTACCAGATCACAAGGATTGTATCTACATGAATATTTAAATAAGTAATATTATATTTAGGATATAATGATAAAATTTTAAGGATAAAATAAATCCTAACTTCCATCCATCATTATTTTTAAAGTATTTAAATTCTTCACTTGTGAATGTACAGATCACCATCACAACGATTGTAATGTAGTTTATTTTTTATAAAAATAAATAATGATTATTTTTAAAATTATATTTTATGTATAAAAATTAAATTATGTCAATATTATCATTTTAGATATGCTTAAATAAAATATCTAAAAAGTTGGTTAATATTTCAAATTGATTTATGATATTTGATCCGAATATCAAAAAAATCTTTGACATGATCCTAATTGTTATTTTAAATTAATATAACATGATAATAAATTATATTAATATAATAATAAACTAAAAATAGATTATTGTGGTTTTAAAAAAAATTCATATTTGTATTCATTGTTATGATAGTGAGCATACGTTACACATTAGATTCAATGTTAGGGGTCTCTCTAAACATAAATTATTTCTTATATTATGAATTTGTCTCTCTAAATATCATCCTATATACCACATTAACCTTATGAAATGATTATAAATTCTCTATAAATGTATATAATATTTATTCTTAACTTATTATACCTTACTATTTTTGGTTAATACATTACATAAGTTCATTTCTCAATGAATATATTATGATGTTATATTAATTTATGTTTTCACGAAGGATTATGCAACTCATTTCATTTAAATGGGTACTTATTATGTTTATGAATTAACATATACTACAATTTTGTGTCACTCATAATTTTGAACATTATATGAAAGATGTTCGTAGACTGTTTTATAATTCATTGAGAAATTATTTTTTCTATTAAGACATTATGTATAATATTTGGGGTGAGGGGGAACTAATATATAATAGGTCTTTTTAAACCATATTTTATTGTAGAGGATGATATACTTAACTCTTGTTTCTGACATTTCATATATGTAGAAAAAATTTCATAATTTTATATGAATGTATGATACCATTTTATTTTTGTTCTGATTCAATGTTATTATACAAGATCCTTCCCTTTTGTGATAACATTCTATACTTCTTATACACATGTTATGTTTCCTTATAATGACTAATACCATATGGTTTTTAGCTCAACCCTTTATTTTTTGTATTGGACATGTTTTCCAAAGCATTTTTCAGAGATCAAATTGATCTATGATACTATAAAAGTGAATAAAATAATAATAATATTTATTAGATTCAATTTTAAATTTTTTAACCTTGTCTTTTAGAGAGACAAGGCCTTAGATCATCTAGATACACTAATTTTATATCTATTTTTAGAAATCAATTAATGATATTTGTAAGTTTATTGGTTCTATATATTATTTTTCATATATTAAGGAATTATATAGTCTCTAATATTTCTTATTTTTTTCACAATAGTATATGTTGAATGAAAAATAAACCGTTGATTTATGTATTATATAATGTACCCAAAAAACATAAAACCAAATATTGTATCTTTATTAGAGTCCTCATCTATAATATATATTTTAATTCTAAAATTATAAAAAATGGTTTTAGTAAAATAGGTTTAAGTTAATGACCTTATAATATATTAAAAAATTGATTTTAATAATATTAGTTAGAGAATGTGTATGGGTATAATTAAACCATATTATATCCTCAGAAGAAAAAATTGTTTATGGTAAATTATTTAAAGTTTATAAATATTCACATGATTTTTTTTGAATCTAAAAATATCATGAAATGTTTTATGATTTCTATTACAGAATTTCAAGGAATTAATATTGATGTATATTTTTTTAAATTTTTTAATGATTATAAATGTATATATTTTGAAGTTATAATCTCACATCATTATATAAAAAATAATTATTTTCAAATACATATGATTATTAAATATTCTATAAAGGACATCACATTATATAAAATTTGACATGGATGTAGTGTTTAAGGGAATAAATTTGTTCAATTTTGTATTAGGGGATTCGTGTTATTTATATAAATATAGATGGAAAATTATTTACATGGACCATTGAATGATTTAACATATTGTTCATTATATTAAAAATTTTTAAATGACTTTTAATAGCTCAGATGATTTTGATTTTTCTCAAAATCCATTAATAATTAGTCAATACATTTTAATGGTGGAAAGATCAATTTTTATATTTCGATACATATATTTAGATATAAATGATAAAAATATATTTATTAAATGATCAATATTTTATTATCTTTGATATTAGAGAAGTCTCAAGGTAAAAAATAACAATGATATGATACATGATATGAGAAATATATATATATATTATTGTTTGACTAGAAAATTGATTTATATTAATGAAATAAATAAGGATGGTATTAATGAAATATTTCATTAATAAAAAATGTTTACATTTATCCCCCATATATAAATTAAAAATATTTCATAATATCATCTATTTTTTCGTGAATTGTCCAAGACGAATAAAATTTGAATTTTCGGTGCCTCTATGGTATCAAAGTTCCATAGGAAAACTACTAAAATGTAAAAAAATTAGTTGCATTAATTTTTTTAGGTAAAATAAAATAAAATATAATATATTCCACATTATTATTTAATAAATCCTTACACAATTAGAAAAAAAACAAATAATCTACTAAGTGACATTCAGTATAATTGTGATGTGTTATTTATATAATTAAATTTATTACAACATGATGGATCTGAATTCATAAAATTGTTTTATTATAATGCATTTGAATTTATTTTTTGACTAAAAATTTACATTACACTAATTTTTTTTAAATTTATATATTCAATAGTTTATTTTGTGTAAGAAATAATGGGTTGTTAAATGAATTTTTAAATGGGATGTATCCATTTTTTGATTGTATGAAGTTGCCGAAAATGTTTATTAGAAATTAATATAGAATAAATTCCTCCATTACTCCGGTTCATAATTTTGAATAGGTGAAAATGTTTTTATATACTACATTGTTATAATTGAGAAAGTTGATTGTCAAATATTTTTCTATAAATGAGTTTTTTAAGGGATATATGATATATGGATTAGAAAATACCTGTAAAATTTTATTAAATTATACAAAAACATTTATACACCCTTAATAAAACAAAGTGATGTTTTTCATAAACAACAAATCAAAAGAATTATCTAAATAATGTTACCAATAAATGAATATATGGGGGTACTGAATGAATATAGGAAATATTTCATCCCATTGATTATAGAGAGTTTTCATAGAAAATATATTTCATTGGATAATTTTAGGTGGCTACTTCATGAACACATTTTAAATTTAATAACATGGTCGATTAATGAATATAATTACTTAATTTTTTATACCAAATACCATGACTATTATAGAGTAGCTTATAATAATAGTGTATTCATTCTCTTTATGGAAATGAATTTTTCTAGTTAAAAATAAAAAAAACTGTATCCATATCAGCTTAATATTATTATGTAACTAGTCATATATGTGGGATTGATAGAATAATATTTTTATTTCATGTATTTAATCATAAATAGATTATTCATAAAAACAGTTTTTAATAAGAAAAAGTTAGATTGACATTAAGGATCTTAATATAATTCCATACAAAGTTTCCCCATTTAACAAAGTGACAAATGACAACCATAATTCATCTTTACTTTTTCTATATAATAAACAATATTATATTAAATTTCAAGGAAAACATTATTTTTATTATGAAAGAGTTATTGTTGACAATGATAAATTTCATGTCCCAATATTTATGAGAATACTTTCAAATGGCTCTGATAACATCATTATTGACATTGACTGTGATATACTAAATTATCATGAAAATGAAAAATTGGTAGAAATAATTAATTAATCTTTATAAGGTTGTGGAACTATATTTTAATATCTTATTTCTATTTTAATATTTTTGAAAAATTTGAGTTATATTGTTTTAAATTGTATTTTTTAATTATGTATCAAATGTGAAAAATTATTGTAAATTGTATTTAGTAACTAAAAATATATTTCATATAAATATTTATTTTTTATTTAAATGTTATCATTTTAAATAATACTTATGATATTTATTACTTAACTCTATTATATCATGTATTATAGATGTTATAAGCTTTTTTTTAAATTTAGTTTACCACATTAACAAATATAATAGAAAGAATATGTACTTTTATTTTTCTCAGATTTAAAATTTTTAGTCAATTTTATATGTTACCATTTAAATTATATAATATTTTATTTTTGAGTTCATTTCCTTAATCTATATCATTTTTACATATAATGTTCATTAAATATTTTAAGTATAGTTTTAGTTAACTTCCCTAAATATTATATAAAATAACCTATTTAATTTAGATTAGTAATATTGTTAATAGTTTCTAAATATTATTAATTTTTTATATTATAGGTGAATTTTTATCATATTTAAATAATTATTCTTCATCTACCAATATCATATCATTTTTTGGACAAAACATGTCACATTTTTTCCATTTTTCCTAACTACTATAAATTTTTTTAAAATAATTATCATTATTCTATCATTGTTTTTGTATATTTTATCATCTTAAATTAAATTTTATATATAATATTTTCATTTT
The DNA here is from genome assembly GCA_963277665.1 of Viscum album. Lineage (NCBI taxonomy): Eukaryota > Viridiplantae > Streptophyta > Magnoliopsida > Santalales > Viscaceae > Viscum > Viscum album. The sequence continues at coordinate 1,798,664,883 of OY728120.1, forward strand.
TATAAGAATTTAATTTTTAAAATATGAATTATGAGACAATGTACAAAAAATTAACATTCTAATCTTGAAATTTATCGGTGGAACCTACATGTAATTTTACTATAGAAAAAATAATTTATTAATAAATATGAATCCTTTTATAGGGAATGATAATTATTATATGGTTGGTAAATTTAGTAGAACATGTTTAACTAAAATATAAAATGATCATTTATAGAAACAATGATAAACTATAGAGTATTGCACATATTTTTATCCTAAGGGTCTAATTTTAAATATGTTTATTTTTTAGTGAGTAATAATCAATAAATAATTATTTTTATTTGATGGTTGATAAGTTTCAAGAAGGTAAAACTATCATAAAAGTTGGATAAAATTTTTAAAATAATATTTAAAATTATTTTATTTATCTTATAATTTTGTTAGTCATATATGTTATTTTTCATCTAATTAGATGACATGTGATTAAAATGGAACAATGAATTCATTAAGAGATGTGTATCTTTTCTTAAAAGATAAAAAAGGACATTAGATAAATAGTAAATTAATATTTCATTATTTTTTATAGAAAAAATTAAATTAAATGTGAAAAATATGGTTTTCTTGATGATTATACAAGAATTATTTTTATTAGAATGAGTAGTGAAGGAATAATTTTTAGATATGTGAAATATAAATTGTTCAAACTATTTTATGTATAAAAAATAAAAGTTTCAATGCGAATGATGTTTTTTTATAACAAAATGAAAAAGAGGAGTTATAATTTGGATATCTGTGACATAAATATATAAAATCATACAATATTTTTTTTGGGGATCTATTAGATGTAAAATTAATAATGGAATAAATAATTGAAAAATATAGATCCATGTATTAGAAATATATTGAGACTTCCCCATATCCCATAATAAAATGAGAATATTTAAAATATAACAGGATACTAAAAATGGAATAATATATTGAAAAATAGAAAAAAATATAAAATACAAACCATTTTATTGTGTTATATAGGTTATTTAATAAATTATAATATTTTCTAATTCTTTAATAAAATTTTCATGTTATTCATTATAAGAATTCATTGTGGAGAATAATAGAAACGAGCCAATATATATTATAGTAGAAATGATATTTTGGATACCATATTAGGAATATATGAACACCCATGTAATGTATGATTGTTCTATATTTTTTTCTATTACAAAATTACTTAGTCAATATAGAACATCCTTAATTATGGACTATTAAAATGAAAAAAACAGACTCTGTATATTATAGGTTTGGAGATAGGTGAGATGATTAAATAATGTTATATATTATCATTATAGCTATTGGTAATAATCATTCATAGATAGTTTTTGGATACATATCCCAATCCTAAAACTATTTTTAAATATCCCACTCCATTAACACCACTCATATATGACAATACTCATTATCATTCACCAATGATTATCATCTATAATATGATATACGTTTACGATCCATAGTATTGTACTATAGACTATTTTATTATATGGTATATTTGGTATACATTTCATTATTAGTTTGGGGAGTTGGATAAGATTAGTCTAATATTAAAAGATATTATTAGAACATTGGTTGGATTTCCATTCCATTCAATTGTGGTTTCTATAGTCTAGAATATTTTAAGTCATTTTTTGTTTTTTCTATCTAGACATTTTCAAAAACATACCATTGAGGTTTTTAAAAAGTAAATCCTTTATTAAATATTTTTAATAAATTATTTTAAAATTTTAATAAGAATAATTATATAAATTATATAGATAAATTAAGTCTAAAGATTCGCTATATTGAATAAAAAACAAATTTATGATCCTTCGTCATCATATATTACATTTTCATCAGTACATTCAAAATTATCATCATATTCAATTAAGTAGTCTTATGTTTATTAGATTAAAATGTGTGTTTATATTTATAAAAATGACTATCTACTAATGATCTATAATAAAGATATTCCATTTAATATAGTTATTATTATTATATGCCTCAAAATTATTCATATCACTCAAACAAATCTAGATGACTATATTTCATTAAATTATATAAATTTTTTCTAAAATAGTTAGTATGATTATTTGTAATTCAATATATATATATATTTTTGTTTTAGAATGTTACAATATCAGTGTATTGATTTAGTTCCCCATAATTTTATTAGCCAATAACAAATATAATGTTATTTATTGAAAGAACCAAATATACCTCGCAATGTTTTCTTAATGAACAAATCAATTAACAGATTTTATGATATCTGGATTCGTTGTAAAATTCAATTTCATAGATTGTTATTTAACATAATTATAATACAACCACAAATATCTTTTTTTTATATCAGTTGATATTGGATATTGATTATTTTTTTATCCCCATAATATTATATCACAGAAATTATGATCCATACATACTAATTCTTTAGTAGTTTTTAAAAAAATATTATTGGGGTATGTTTGATTATTTGAAATAAATATATATTACAATAACTTTTTTATATGATTATTATAATTTTTTATGTTGATATTGGATAAAAATAAAATTTTTATTGTAAATAGGATTAAAAAGATCCCTTATGTGTGTATAACAGTATCTTCTTTTAAATGTACCTTAATATATAAGATATTGACAATATTATTTATAATTGATAACATCTATTGGAATTTATTTTCATTCTTAAGAAAAGAATATTTGAAATGTGGTTATTATATTTTGATATTTCATTATGAAATAACTACAAATAAGAGGGTTAATATTTTTGAAAATTTTAGTTGTTATAAATTTTTTTATTTATAATTAGAAAATAAATACATTGAGAATAAATTTTGAATAATAATTATATTAAATTTATCATTTTTTTAATCTATTTCATTATAAATAAATACGATAATTAATAGTAAGTAACCATACTTAACAAACCAAAATTCTGGTGACATTAGACATTATTTCTCATCATTTAATTCCAAAATATATTTTTGGTTTAATGTTTTATATAATTAATTCATGAAACCAATATACAAAATTATATCGTAGAATATGGAATCTTATATGAATTATAAAATATTCAAACAATAAATTCATTAAAATTATATATGATTTTTTAATGAAAAATAATCAGTAAATCATCTTGAATTCTTCCTTTTATTTACCCATCCTTAAAACCGTATAATTTTTTTTTAAAATGATATATGTGCTTAAAATTTTTAGTAAGGTGCAGAAGGAAATGGGATCTATTAGTAAATTGTAAAACATGAAAACCAATGAAATACATTATTTTAAAATTCCTATCATTTTATTTAAATAGAATACAATTTTATATATTTAATGACCATTATATTATATTTTTAAATTAAATTATTTACATGAAAACTAATTAGAATTCATATAAAATTCATGTAGGTTCATTGGGACATCATCATCATAAAACCCTTAAAAACCCAAATAAATTGGAAACACTGTATGGCTGACATAAAATATAACTGTCTAAAGAAAATAATCATTACCCAATTCATGGGATATTTATTTACATTCACCCATAATATAATATATAATGTTATTAATGAGAGTTATCCATGTTCAACCAAAAAATAAGATATATGGGAATCACCCGTAAGATAAAAAAGGGGATCAAGAATTTGAAAACAATGTCCATTTACTATTTCATGAATAATAACATAGAATTTTTTTTCAAAACCATTTAAAAAAATCTATGATATAAAAATATCATTTTTATTAATGAAATAAAAATAAAAATTTCCATAAATTTGGAAAGAGGATTTTATATTGTCGAAAACATGAATTCCTGTAGTGACAGCCAAATATAAAACAACTATTATTGTAGTGAAAATTGTTAATTTATTTATATATGACTATGTAAATATATAAATCCCTTTTTTCTATTTATAATTAAAGTCAAATATTTATAATAAATAATTCATTTCATAACTTATAACTGAAATTAAAAAAAACACTTTTTTAAAATCTAAAATGGACACACATAATTAATAATGTATTTTAATTGAATGGGAATAAGGAATATTATAAATAAAATATAAAATCATTGATAATTCCTGTTGGTTTTAAATTCTATTACTACCAAATATGAAGAAATATATAATAGTGTTTACCATTGGAAAAAGTTTTGAAAGAACTTTGAAAGAGGATGCTTTCAAAGTATTTATTTTACTATGATTCTGACTCATCAAGTCAGTTCTTTATCATTATGAGTTAAAAAAATATGTTAATTTATTTCATAATAACTTTTTAAATGTTCCTTAATAAATTACATATTTTAATATCATGTTATACACATGTACATAACAAATTAAATCTAGATATGGTGTTTGGTTAATTTGAAACTCGTAGGTGAGAAATGAATTAAATAGATTATATTTTGCAAATGTTGTAAATAATAAATAATATATAGTATAATTAAAAATAAATAATTAATGTTTTTATATATCAATTATACATTTTATACCTATAATTAAGAATGTTTTATAAAAAATAACTACATTACGATCATAGAAATATTTGGCCCTATATAAAAATCAATAAATTTTCAATTTTCTAAAAATCAATACGGAATGTTGCTAGGTATTATAACCTCTTTATATTGTGAAAATAATATCATTAATATAATGTTACTCTATTAATTATACATATATATCATTCATGTGAATCTATGAGAAAAAATGAATCACATCGTTTCATAGAGGTGGTAGTCTCAATGCACCACCAAAACACATAATCATTTTTCATTGAATGGAATGATAAAAATATAATGATATATAATTATTTAATAATAAACATATATCATGAATAGAATATATAAAAAGTAATTACATCATTATAATCAATACAAGATATATGGTGATGGAATATAGAGTATATTTGATTTCAAGGCTGTACTCTTTCATACACATGAACGATTGTTTTGTTTTCCATTTGATGGATGATGAAATGGATACATGTTATGTTATGGAAAAAATAACATGTTATTATATATAGGTCACTAGTTTTATTATTTATTTATCATGGTTAGAGTATATTTGAGTGGGTACAAGAATATTTTAAAATTTTTTTATTAAAAATGTTGTTTTCTCTTAAAACAACCTCTTTTTTATAATACCTTAAGAAGAAATAGGATTCCTTTCAGCTTAAAAAATACCTCTATAATGGGTATAAAAATTCTTTTAGTTATTTGGTTAGGGAGTACCCACAAAAAATGTGCTATTTGTGTAATTAAATTTAATCAATTTCTTCCCTTTTATTAGTGATGGAATGGGTAATATTTTAATTTCTCAAAATATCAAAATAATTTAAATAAATTTTCGATTCCAAAGGGATAAAAAAATCTTGTTGAGAAGAAAAAATTATTATGTTTTGATATAATCTCATAAATTTTTTTTTGGAAAAATAAATGACACATTTTAAAACCTTATCATTTAGTTATAACCCCACATTAGCACCTTTCACTCTTAATGTTACAATAAGGATTTTTACACATTTAGGGTTAAGGTAGTTAAAATAAATCGGAAAACGTCTCATTAATGGCCCATAAATCGTATTATAACCCATATCCAAACCATTTTACTGAATATATAATATTTTTTTATTTTATATCCTTAATAAAATATTATTTACTATAATATGTCATTAATGTAATATTTTTAGAATTATTCATTTCATTGATTTTAATGACATTGAAATACATAAAAAATTAGAAAAAAGTATTTCATAACATCTCGATCATGTCACGGTAAAATATAAAATTCATGGATCCCACTAATTATCAAATATTATATTATTTTTATTATTTTTGATATCATCTATAAGATTTTTACATTAACGGAATTATTAACGCATAATAATTGTGTAAATATGTAAGATAATTATTTTATCACAATTCTTTGTTAAAAAATAAAGAAGGTGAAGATAAGTATTTAATATTTTATATGTGTACTTTTAAGGAAAAAATTCATCTGGTTTACCCTATTCTAAAAATATTATAATAATTAATAACATGAGTTATCCCTCATTTACTTTTCATTAAATAATATATTACAAATTTTATAGAGAGAAAAATTGAAAAAACCGCCACATAACCAAATAATTTTTTTATTATGGATGAAATGGTCACATATAACAAACCTAAGAACACTTTTAGGGTAATTGTATACTTTTTATCATTTTATTTTTTAAATAAATGACCCAATTTACCCATTACCATGGAAACAAAAAATTAAATGTTTACTATTTATATAAAAAAAATAAAATGGGAATATGTAAAAAATTTGGAAACAATTATTAAAAATAAAAAAATTCATTTTAAAAACAAAAAAAAATAGAAATTGTATAATTTATTAAAAAATAAATATGAAAAAACATGTTGAAAAATTAATATAAAAATTCATTTTTAAATATAAGATATTTTTCACCATAAATTAATTGATAAAATAATTTTAAAAATAAATTTTATTATTAAATGGAGATAATTATATATTAAAACTTATCCAAAATATATTTTCACATTGTTAATTCACGTAATGAAAATGTTCATTTCAATAACCTCAATGTTTTTAACAATTCATTTAAAAATCAATATTTTCAAAAAAATTATAACAAATTCATTATGATCTAATTTTTAAATTTAGGATTATTAAATTATATTAAATTTTTGAAATAAAATTTCTAAATTTTCTAAAAATAGATATATTATCCCCATATAAAAATAATAAACTGTAATTTTTGATGTAAATTAATCTTGAAGAAGAAAATCACTTTCCTGAAAATTAAGAGATTGTTTAAAAAGTAGTAAATAATATATTAGAAATGTGTAGGACAATTATATATCTCTCATAATTTTTTTAATACTATTCATTCCCACCAATGTAATAACTAGGCTATAAAAGAAATAATTAATTATTTTTATGCCTTGTGTAGTGTATCATGTAATATTTCTGAAAAATTAATTATTTTTTTGAAATATATTGTGATATTAAATTATCCCACTTTTTAAAAAATTATGTATTCATAATTTTAGGGCAGTTTCGGTAACCAGTGTTTGGCTGCCCAAAATACATTTTTTAAAACCCTCATCAGGAAAATGATCAATAAAATAATCTATTGAAAAGTGAGAAATGGATGTTAGAATGTTATCAAGAAGAAAAAGTTGTAAGTTTCCATGTATGTGTACTTAATTGGGAAGTAAAATTATAGATACATAAGATAACACAAACATAAATGACTGTCAAATTGTGAAATAGAAGATGAATAGGATTATATTTATCATTACGAAACCATTTATCTTTGATGAATTAAGAGGAAATAGAATTCTTGGTAGGAAAATTAAGCAGATAGTGTTTTAGTATTTAAGATACTTTTCTTTAGGTTGAGGTATTTTTTACCACAAAAAAAAAATAAAAAAAATATACTTACATTAAATATACTATTCTATCCTTTATTAAATTTCTACCAAAATCTTATATTTTACTATAATAAATGTGTATTTGAGAAAAATATATCATTACTAAATCTATATAATCAACATCTACAGATCCCATATATAGAATATAATAATAAACTGTTAAAAAAATAATTTGGAATTAACCAAAAATTAAATATCTTGCACTAGATTAGATATGTGGGAAAAATAATATTACGGTATATAATTAAAAAATACATTAATAACTAAAGTTAATCATATATCATTAAAAAAAATTCTTAAATTTAATCACAAATATATTTTTAGAATATTAAAACCCTGAAAAATAAAGTATTTGATAATATATTATTCATTTATAAATTAAAGTTTTTTCTTATAAATTAATGTTAATTAATCTCAATTAAGCATATAAAAAATGTAGTTTTTCAGATTACATTATCTCAAATATGTGACTGTCATTTATTTAAATAAACATAATTACTATAAACAAAAATATCTATTACATTAAAAATATAATTCAACAATTATTTATCAATTTAAATACATTAATATTGCATTGAATATAATCAAATAATTCTCCTAAAAATTTTAATGACCCTCTTCCAAAATGATATTAATCACACAATCACCAATTATATTTCATGAAACTTTTTTATCAATATAATAAAAAATATATTCTCAAAAAGAACATATAATATTTATGTAAGATAAGTTAAATAAATAAAAAATCTTTCATAGTCACCAGGACATCATGTAGGGAATTAGTAAGTCATGCATCGTTGTCGCCAATCATTTATGGGTTCATGTCCTATGGACATTCCAGATGTGATGGGTTATCACCTATCAGGTTGGCTTTCAAAATTAAATATTATAGTAATTTTTGAATTCTTGAAATCTGATAACAAACCAAAAAATAAACTTATTATATTAAATACTAAAAACATGTTTTCACCTCAATAAATATCTCAGACACTTAATTTTTCATCTCAAAAATATTAATAAGCCATAATTACATACAAATAAAAGATCATAAAAACCATGAAGAGTATAAATATATTTATAGAAATTTACACAAAATTAAATGATCTTTCCTTCTCAAATAACATTTAATCATGATTAACTTATTGGTTACATATACAAAGAACATATGTCAAAACTAAATAAAAATATATCAAAGTACTCCCACAATAAAAAGAGTATTAATGTTTTTAATCTTATGATCATCCATAAATATAAAACTAAAAACTAGAATTTTAATTATATAAACCATAATAATTATACATTATTCACAAACCATTTACCATGTTTTCCATATTATTAATCAATAATTATTTTCTATAATAAAAAATACGAATCATATCCTAAGATTAAAAAATTTTATATTAGAATCCAATAAATAATCCATATGTTTCATATGTCATTTATTATTTCATCATCTTCAACTATTATGGTATAAGGAATTGCTAAATATTTTTCATTATAGGGATTTATGTAGCTTTTATAATCATTCCCTGCATGTAATTGATATTCATATGACCATTCTCCCCACATTTAAGACATTTAATTGATATATCTAAAAGAAAATCTTTCAATATCCTAGAGATAATTGAACGATTCCTTTTATTTATTAGATATTGTTTATTATTTACCTATTTTACCACATATAAAACATCATCCCATTATTTGAAAACACTTTTAATGGGGATTCATTCCACATTCATGACAGATAGGTCACTGAATATTTTTTAAAACTACAATCATTGTATCCAAAAATCCAGCAAGGTTTTATTTCCATTATATTTGATGCATTAGGAAACTATCAAAAATAATTTTATTATCTATTACTCTTGATAGATTATTAATAATATCCACATGATTTCTCATTATAGTTCCTATTACAATTGGGATTTCATTCAATAAACATATTTATTTTCCTTCATATAATAAATTACATTAGTTCATAATAGATCCATCAATTTACCAAAATAAAAATTAATAGTGTGATTATATCGATAATATCCAAGTAAAACATATTGTAAGTTTTAAAAATTCTTCATTTTACCTATTCAGTTTATATCACTATCTATTATTATATCCAAAATAATGATGATTTTACATAACACTGTAATAATAGTAGTTATAAATACTGTATATTATACTAATATAATTTCATAACATCTAAAAATATAAAAATCATCCATTGATGAAAATTTTATAGAAATATACATAGAAATTAAATATTCTATTGAATAATAATATAAATTATAGAGATAAATTAAGGCTAAAGATTCACTATATTTAATGAAAAACAAATTTAAGATCCTTCGACATCATATATTACATTTTCATCAGTATATTCAAAATTATCATCATATTTAATTAAGTAGTTTGATGTTTGTTAGATTAAAATCTGTGTTTATATTTATAAAAATGACTATCTACTAATGATCTATAATAAATATATTCCATTTAATATATTTATTATTATTTTAGGCCTCAAAATTATTCATATCACGCAAACAAATCTAGATTACTATATTTCATTAAATTATATAATTTTTTTCTAAAATAGTTAGTATGATTATTTGTAATTCAATATATATATATATATTTTCGGTTTAGTATGTTACAATATCAGTGTATTGATTTAGTTCCCCATAATTTTATTAGCCAATAAAAAATATAATGTTATTTGTTGAAAGAACCAAATATACCTCACAATGATTTCATAATGAAGAAATCAATTAATAGATTTTATGATATCTGGATTCATTGTAAAATTAAATTTCGTAGATTATTATTTAACATAATTATAATACAACAAAAAAAATCTTTTTTTATAATAGTGGATAGTGGATATTGATTATTTTTTTATCCACATAATAATATATCACAGTAATTATGATCCATACATACTAATGCTTTAGAAGTTTTTTTAAAAAATATTATTGGTGTATGTTTGATTATTTCAAATAAATATATATTACGATAACTTTCTTTATATGATTATTATAATTTTTTATGTTGATATTGGATAGAAATAAAAATTTTATTGTAAATAGGATTAAAAAGATCCCTTATGTGTGTATAAAAGTATCTTCTTTTAAATGTACCTTAATATATAAGATAATGACAATATTATTTATAATTGATAACTTCTATTGGAATTTATTTTCATTCTTAAAAAAAATATTTCAAATGTGGTTATTATATTTTGATATTTCATTATGAAATAACTACAAATAAGAGAGTTAATATTTTTTAAAATTGTTCTTGTTATAAATTTTTTTATTTATAATTAGAAAATAAATACATTGAGAATAAATTTTGAATAATAATTATATTAAATTTATCATTTTTTTAAAATATTTCATTATAAAAAAAATATGATAATTAATGGTAATGAACCATCCTTAACCAACAAAAATTATGGTGACATTAGACAAGATTTCTCATCATTTAATTCCAAAATATATTTTTGGTTTAATGATTTATATAATTAATTCATGACACCAATATACAAAATTATATCATAGAATATGGAATCTTATATGAATTATAAAATATTCAAACAATCAAATCATTAAAATTAAATATGAGTTTTTAATGAAAAATAATCAGTAAATCATCTTGAATTCTTCCTTTTATTTACCCATCCTTAAAACTATATAATTTTTTTAAAATGATAGATGTGCTTAAAATTTTTAGTAAGGTGCAGAAGGAAATGAAATCTATTAGTATATTGTAAAACACGAAAACCAATGAAATAAATTATTTTAAAATTCCTGTTATTTTATCTAAATAGAATACAATTTTATATATTTAATGACCATTATATTATATTTTTAAATTAAATTATTTACATGAAAACTAATTAGAATTCATATAAAATTCATGTAGGTTCATTGGGACATCATCATCATAAAACCCTTAAAAACCCAAATAAATTAAAAAAACTGTATGGATGACATGAAATATAACTGTCTAAAGAAAATAATCATTACCCAATTTATGGGATATCTATTTACATTCACCCATAATATAATCTATAAGGGCATTAATGAGAGTATCCATGTTTAACCAAAAATTAAGATATCAATTATACTTTTTATATATCAATTATACTTTTTATACCTATAATTAAGAATGTTTTATAAAAAATAACTACATTACGATCATAGAAATATTTGGTCCTATATAAAAATCAATAACTTTTCAATTTTCCAAAAATCAATATGGAATGTGGCTAGGTATTATAATCTCTTTCCATAGTGATAATAATATAATTAATATAATTTTACTCTGTTAAGTATTCATATATATCATTCAAGTGAATATATGAGGAAAAATGAATCACATTGTTTCATAGAGGTGGTAGTCCCAATGCACTACCAAAACACATAATCATTTTTCATTGACTGAAAAGATAAAAATATAATGATATATAATTATTTAATAATAAACATATATCATGAATATAAGATATAAAAAGTAATTACATCATTATAATAAATACAAGAGATATGGTGATGGAATATATAGTATATTTGATTGCAAGGCTGTACTCTTCTAAACACATGAACGATTATTTTATTTTCCATTTGATGGAAGATGAAATGGATACAGGTTATGATATGGAAAAAATAACATGTTATTATATAAAGGTCACTAGTTTTATTATTTATTTATCATGGTTAGAGTATATTTGAGTGGGTGCAGGAATATTTTAAAAAAAATTGATTAAAAATGTTGTTTTCTCTTAAAACAACCTCTTTTTCATAATACCTTAAGAAGAAATAGGATTCTTTTCAGCTTAAAAAATACCTCCATAATGGGTATAAAAATTCTTTTAGTTATTTGGTTAGGGACTAACCACCAAAAATGTGCTATTTGTGTAATTAAATTTAATTAATTTCTTCCATTTTATTAGTGATGGAATGGGTAATATTTTAATTTCTCAAAATATCAAAATAATTTAAATAAATTTTCGATTCCAAAGGGTTAAAAAATCTTATTAAGAAGAAAAAATTATTATGTTTTGATATAATCTCATACAATTTTTATTTGGAAAAATAAATGACACATTTTTAACCTTATCATTTCATTATAACCCCGCATTATCACCATTCACTCTTAATGTTACAATAAGGATTTTAACACATTTAGGGTTAAGGTAGTTAAAATAAATCATAAAACGTCTCATTAATGGCCCATAAATCGTATTAAAACCCATATCCAAACCATTTTACTGAATATATAATATTTTTTTATTTTATATCCTTAATAAAATATTATTTACTATAATATGTCATTAATGTGATTTTTTTAGAATTATTCATTTCATTGATTTTAATGACATTGAAATACATGAAAAATTAGAAAAAAGTATTTCATAAAATCCCGATCATGTCATGGTAAAATATATAATTCATGGATCACACTAATTATCAAATATTATATTTTTTTATTATTTTTGATATCATCTATAATATTTTTACATTAATGGATTTATTACTGCATAAGAATTATGTAAAAATGTAAGGTAATTATTTCATCACAATTCTTTGTTAAAAAATGAAGAAGGTGAAGATAAGTATTTAATAATTTTTATGTGTACTTTTAAGGAAAAAAGTCATCTGGTTTACCCTAATCTAAAAATATTAAAATAATTAATAACATGAGGTATCCCTCATTTACTTTTCATTAAATAATATATTAAAAATTTTATAGAGAGAAAAATAGAAAAAACCGCCACATAACAAAATAATTTTTTTATTATGGATTAAATGGTCACATATAACTAACCTAAGGACAGTTTTAGGGTAATTGTATACTTTTTATCATTTTATTTTTTACATTAATGACCCAATTTACCCATTACCATGGAAAAAAAAATTTAAATGGTTACTATTTATAAAAAAAATAAAAGGGTAATATGTAAAAAATATGGAAACAATTATTAAAAATACAAAATTCATTTTGAAAATAAAAAAAATATATTGTATAATTTATTAAAAAATAAATCTGAGAAAACATGTCAAAAAATTAACAGAAAAATTCCTTTTTAATTATAAAATATTTTTTACTATAAATTAATTAATAAAATCTTTTTAAAAATAAATTTTATTATTAAATGGAGATAATTATATATTAAAACTTATCCAAAATATATTTTCACATTGTCAATTCATGTATATAAAATATTCATTTCAGTAACCTCAATGTTTTTAACAATTCAATTAAAAATCAATTTTTTCAAAAAAATTATAACAAATTCATTATGATCTAATTTTTAAATTTAGGATTGTGAAATTAGATTAATTTTTTGAAATAAAATTTCTAAATTTTCTAAAAACAGATATTTTATTCCAATATAAAAATAATAAACTGTAATTTTTTATGCAAATTAATTTTGAAGAAGAAAATCACTTTCCTGAAAATTAAGAGATTGTTTAAAAAGAATTAAATAATATATTAGAAATATGTTCGACAATTTTATATCTCTCATAAATTTTTTAATACTATTCATTCCCACCAATGTAATAACTAGGCTATAAAATAAAGAATTAATTATTTTTATGCTTTGTGTTGTGTATCATGTATTCTTTCTAAAAAAGTAATTATTTTTTTGAAATATATTGTGATATTAAATTATCCAACTTTTTAAAAAATTGTGCATTCATAATTTTAGGGCAGTTTCAGTAACCAGTGTTTGGCTTCCCAAAATACATTTTTTAAAACCCTCATCAGGAAAATGATCAATAAAAAATTCTATTAAAAAGTGAGAAATAGATGTTAGAATGTTATCAAGAATAAAGAGTTGTAAGTTTCCTTGTATGACTACATAATGGGGAAGTGAGATGATGGATACATAAGATAAAAAAAACATAAATGACTGTCAAATTGTGAAAGAGAAGATGAATAGGATTATATTTATCATTACAAAACCATTTATCATTGACAGATTAGAAGGAAATAATTTTCTTGGTAGGAAAATTAAACAGATAGTGTTTCAGTATTTAGAATACTTTTCCTTATGTTGAGGTATTTTTTACCTCTAATAATAAAAATAAAAATAAATATACTTACATTAAATATACTATTCCATCCTTTATTAAATTTATACCAAAATCATATATTTTACTATAATCAACGATTATTCGAGAAAAATATATCATTACTAAATCTCTATAATCAACATCTACAGATCCCATATATATAATATAATAAAAAACTATTAAAACAATAATTTGGAATTAACCAAAAATTAAATATCTTGCACTAGATTAGATATGTGGGAAAAATAATATTACGATATATAATTAAAAAATACATTAATAACTAAATTTAATCATATATCATTAAAAAATATGCTTAAATTTAATCACTAATATTATTTTAGAATATTAAAACCCTGAAAAATAATGTATTTGATAATATATTGTTCATTTATAAATTAATTTTTTTTCTTAGAAATTAATGTTAATTAATCTTAATTAAGCATATAAAAAATGTAGTTTTTCAGATTACATTATCTCAAATATGTGACTGTCATTTATTTAAATAAACAGAATTACCATAAACAAAAAAAATATATTACATTAAAAATATAATTCAACAATTATTTATCAATTTAAATACATTAATATTGCATTGAACATAATCAAATAATTCTCCTAAAAATTTTAATGACCCTCTTCCAAAATGATATTAATCATATAATCACAAATTATATTTCATGAAACTTTTTTATCAATATAATAAAAAATATATTCTTAAAAAGAACATATAATATTTATGTAAGATAAGTTAAATAAATAAAAAAAATTCATAGTCACCAGGACATCATGTAGGGAATTAGTAAGTGATGCATCGTTGTCGCCGATCATTTATGGGTTCATGTCATATGGACATTCCAGATGTGATGGGTTATCACCTATCAGGTTGTTTTTTAAAATTCAATATTATAGTAATTTGAGAATTCTTGAAATCTGATAACAGCCCAAAAAAGTAACCTTATTATATTAAATAATAATAACATGTTTTCACCTCAATAAATATCCCATACACTTAATTTTTCATCTCAATAATATTAACAAGCCGTAATTACATACAGATAAAAGATCATATAAACCATGAAGAGTATAAATATATTTATAGTAATTTACACAAAATTAAATGCTCTTTCCTTCTCAAATAACATTTAATCATGATTAACTTACTAGTTACATATACAAAGAACATATGTCATAACTAAATATAAATATCTCAAAGTACTCCCACAATAAAAAGAGTATTAATGTTTTTAATCTTATGATCATCCATAAATATAAAACTAAAAAATAACATTTTAATAATATATTCCATAATAATTATACATTATTCACAAACCATTAACCATGTTTTTCCATCTTATTGATCAATAATTATTTTCTATAATAAAAAATATGAATCACATCCAATTATTCAACAATTTTATATTAGAATCCAATAAATAATCAACATGTTTCATATGTCATTTATTATTTCATCATCCTTAACTGTTATGGTATAAGGAATTGCTAAATATTTTTCATTATAGGAATTTATATAGCTTTTAAAATTCTTTCCCCGCATGTAACTGATATTCATATGAATATTCTCCCCTCATTTAAGATATTCAATTGATACATCTAAAAGAAAATCTTTCAATATCTTAGAGATAATTGAATGATTCCTTTTATTTATTAGATATTGTATATTATTTACCTATTTTACCACATATAAAACATCATCACATTATTTAAAAACACTTTTAATGGGGATTCATTCCACATTCATGACATATAGGTCACTGAATATTTTCTAAAACTACAATCATTGTATCCAAAAATCCAGCATGGTTTTATTTCCATTATATTTGATGCATTAGGAAACTATCAAAAATAATTTTATTAACTATTACTTTTGATATATTATTAATAATATCCCCAAAATTTCTCATTATAGTTCCTATTACCTTTGGGTTTGAATTCAATAAACATATTTATTTTCCTTTATATGACTACTTACATTAGTTCATAATAGATCCATCAATTTACCAAAATAAATATTGATAGTGTGATTATATCGATAATATCCTAATAAAACATATTATAAGTTTGAAAGAATCTTTGTTTTTCTTATTCAGTTTATATCACTATCTTTTAGTATATCCAAAATAATGATGATTTTACATAACACTGTAATAATAGTAGTTATAAATACTGTATCTTATACTAAAATAATTTCATAACATCTAAAAATATAAAAATCATTCCTTGATGAAAATTTTATAGAAATATACTTAGAAATAAAATATTCTATTGAAAATTAAATATAATTTAGTAAATTACATTCCCAATTATATTTTTGTTTTAATTAAATATAGAATAAAGTGATAATCCTTATATAAATCCAATAATTTTTAATTTGGAAAAAACAAATCGATATAAATTTTTTTAAAAATATAAAATAATTTAAATAAAGAATTTTTTTCCATTGAATATCATTAATGTTTAAAGATGCATCCATAATTTTATTTAACAATACATAATCATCCATGTAATGAATTTTTAAATAACGGGATATGCCCAAAAATATCAGTAAGGGACATAAGGAAATAATATACTGTAGTTTAGTGGAATATATGATAACCTATAAAAATCATTTTTCATGAAATCAATTTATCTTGAAAAATCCTATTTTTTTTAAACAATATCCTTATTATACCATTTAAAAACACAATTTACAACAAAAATCGTTTTCATACATTGAAAAGTATTTAGGGTGTCTATATATAACAACATTATTAAAACCAAAGATAACCCATAAAATTGGAAAAACTATACAAACAACATCAAGTATTATTCCATATAGAAGATAATAATTATTCTATGATTTAAATTTCTATTTGGGAGAATGCATCATAAATGATATAACAAGATCACCCAATTCTCTTTGGGTACACCCATCATATATGATTATTTGGTCACACCTATGAGCTATAATGTGGATAATCCCTTAAACAATAGTATAGAAGAACCATATCATGAATAAATCCCCCTAGAAACACTTCTAATCCCATGTGAAAAATTAAATATATCAAAATTAATGTTCTTCTTAAAACCCAATTTTAAATAATATAATTTCCATTCAAAAGAAAACAAGGTTTTTATGTGTACAAGGCATTAAATCTTATATGGGAATCCAAATATGAATTTATGTCTACATTAAGATGAAAATTCATTAACACTATATAAATTTAAAAAATCAATTTTATCTTATTGTAATGAAATTCAAATATTTTGTAAAAATATTCTTTTTTAAGTCCATTGAATGAATGTAAAAGAAAACATTTATTAAAACATATAAATTACACACCAAATGAAAAATACATTTTCAGTGAAAACATATATGGAACATATAAAGGAAATAAATGAGTATTAATGATTTTAGGTGGTGGTAATTTATTTTAATTAAATATATTTAATAATTTACATTCCTATTGACATTTTTATAGTGTTTAAATAGGATCATTAAAAGGGTATTTCAAAAAAATAACCTCACCTTGAGTTAGACTCATCGCATAATTTATTTTACATCCCGAGTAAACAACATATTCTAATTTCATAAAATATTTAGATCCTATTTCATGCTCATTATCCATTTATATCACTTAATAGCACTTTATATACAATTACTTATTCAAATAAATTCAGGTCTAGTTTTATGATGACATTCATCTTATATATTAAAAATGATTTGGGAGGGTTTTATATAGTCAAATTTATCATTATTTAATCATCTAAAAAACTAATCATTACATAATTATAATTTTTTAAAATCTATTTTTTTTAAAAAATACCATTAAATATGCTGTTAAAAAATGAATTAATTTACAATATTGAAGATGGTAGGTTGTAGTTAAATGTTACCATTTTTTCATAATAATTATACAAGAGGGTAATATTATATGATAATTTACATAATTATAACTATATAATAAATATAAAATTATTCCATTAAATATAATTATAATTGTCATCTATATGATTTTGTGATGACAAATGAATCACATAACATCATAAAGGTCGTAGTCTACACATAACAAAAATCGCCTTTATCATTTTTCAAAGACATGAATGTTAAGATGGTAAATTATATATAATATTTTCCTAATTATAAATATTCTATGAATAAAATATATCAATACTAATTAAATTTTTATAATTCATTGATGAGATATGGTGATGGAAAAATAATTACATCACATTATGTGGCAATAATCAACTGCACACAAGTATAATGGCATCATTTCCAATTTTATGGTAGAGTAGATGGATATAGGTTATGATATTAACATAATAAATTATAATTATTTGTAAAAATAAGATATTTTTAATTATTTATTATAATTAATTTAATATTTTTATATTTTTCATTTCAAGAAACACCAAATATAGATTTTGTTATAGGAAAGCACTACGTGTGGATTCCATTATACCGAACACCATGTTAATATTGTACCACACCCAACATTATTATTATATTATAGTACATGAAACACTTTTATTAGATTCAATAACATAAAAAACATTGTTTCTCTTATGTTACACACAATTCCATGTCCCTTCGATATCTTTTTTTTTCACGTAATGTCATGGTTTACTTATCTAAAATATTCTATTAATAATATGGTTAAAATATTTTAATAGCTACCACCTAGCCATTGGAATGTATGTTAGGAGTAATATTAAATATTTCTTAACATTTTTTGTTACAAATGAATATAATATGAATCATTTCCTTATCAATTATGTGTAGTGAATTTAAGAACCATTTGAAAATAATGAAATTTTTTATATAAGAAAACTATTTTTATATGTGAAAAATAAAATTTTATCTTAATAAATTAAACAAAACAATTTTGAATAGTTTTTTCAATAAAAATAATACATTATATATTCAATCAATATTTTTTATACTAATCAATTTTTTTAGTGGTATAAAAAAATAATAAATCAATTTTTTAGTTAATAGCTGTATTCTTGTAAAATATAATTTTAAAAAATTTTAATAGAGAACCAATTTTATATTTATTTTTGAAACTTATATAATTTTAATATGAAAAAATATATTTTATTTTTTAATTATAACTTGAAAAATATATTTGGATGAATTTGTGATAGTTTTCTATGATGTTTTATTTTTATTAATAATAAAAAACACTGATATTCAATTCCAATCGATTTTTTGTCATTTATTTATAGGGATAAATTATTTTACTAATTGATATTAATATTTAATAACATAAATTATAAATAAATTAATAAAATATTAATAATTGTTATCAATTTCACTTTGAAATTGGATATAGAATTATATAAAACGTTACATAATTTTTTCTTTATAAATCGGGTTTCATCGCATCAACAATAATAATTTTTTTTAATTTATTTCACATATTTGATTAGAATATTACAAATGATTCAATATATAGAATCATTTAAATATAAAATATGGAATACATTCAAAGTATATTTTTACAAAAATTATTAGTTAAATTATTTTTAATTAATTACAATTATTAAGGGAAATAATAACTTAACATCGAAAAAACATGACACTTATGGTCCAAATTGACCTATAAATTTTTCATAATGCCATTTTATGGTTATATAAAGATCCAATAATCCATTTTATCTAATTATTCTCATTATTTGAGCAATTATTCATAAGAAATTTTTTTGTTCGAAGTCCCTTTTCAAAGAACTACCAAATTTCACTCATCCACTATAAAAAAGAACCCACCCCTTACATTTATTCACAACTATAAAGAACATAGGCTCACTAAAAATATAACCTAATATGTTAAAAAATTATATACCCTCAACCTAGAATCCTCACCTTTGTAATAAATCTAACCAAGGAAGCCTTATTCTATAAACCAAAAGTTGTTACCTGAAAATGAGGTAAAATTATTCAATGATCATCTTATATTTCATTTAGTTATCCACACCATAAATTCATATTATAACATGGTTATATTATAAAATAATAATATTAAATATACTTATATGTTTTAGGTTAATGTTTCTACCTATACCAACACACAATTAAATCTATTGTGCATCAAACTTATAGTTTGGGTACGAAAAACTAATGCCTCAGAAAATAATGATTCTTCATTTTTCCATTACAATCTCTCATGGTTGAGAATTATGGTGTAAAATCTATTTTTATATGATATATACCATATACCATATTTATTTTTTATTATTGAATTATTATATAAATAATATATTCATGCTTTCCTTTTTTTGCGAATATGATATATTCTATTGTGGATGTGTGGATTACCACCTCCTCACAGAGACGAGTTTTATTCAAAATATAAAATGAATTCATTAAGGGTAGGTATATTGAAAAATATGGAATATATGAAATTATAATTATTACTTAATTATATTATATATATATATCCAAATATATCTTTCAATTATGTTTCTTTCTATACTATAAAAAATATAAACAATGTTCACGCGTATATATGACCTATTGTCTCCATGAACAATGTATTCCATTTATTATATCATTATATTTTATTTTACTTTAAATATTTATATAATCAATATATATGATATATGAATAATATTAAAAATTCATAAAATATGTATTCCATTATCTAATTTAGAAGAACATTACTGAAATTTCAAAACATATACGATAAACTAAGTTGTTATATTCCTAAAATTTTATTCGATCTAAATTTATTTATAAAAGGGTAATCTAAAATAAGAAGTGAAAAATATTTTTTTATTATATATTGTAATATTCTTATGTGATATATAATTTAAATAAATATAATTATTAAATAGCGAGGATTCGATCTTGAAAAATAAAGTGAAGATTTAAGGAAGGGTTTTTCAAATCTAACAATTTAAATTTATGAGATACATTCCATGTCACCCATCAATTATATTGATATTTATATATACAGAGCAAGTCTTTAGTCTATGGAATTATTAAATAAATATTTTTGTGTTTAAATATCCATTTCCTGATCTTTATTTCATTTTGTTTATTGTTAAAAAGATACTAAATTGATAATGAAATTTTATCTCAATTTTACTTCTTGGAGTTACATCTCATGTTATGAACCATTATTTTCATATGGGTGGTATATATATCAATTTAAAATGTTATTTCATGAATATCCATCAATTAAATAAATTTTTTATTTATTTAATTTTATTCTTTGTTGGGGATTATAATTCAATGTTAGCAATGTGGTAACAATTTATTGACAGAATCTCCCTCATTTATCAGGGCTATTTACAATTACACTTCTATTTTTTAAATATGATGACACATTTCTCATCAATACCCATCAGATTTATTCTCTTCTCATTATCCATGACATATTCATGTATTAGTAAAATTTTCCACTTCTTGTTACATAAGACAATGATGATTTATTATAAAATATAAAATTATTTATTCTTTCATTTATAAATACGTGTTACATTTTTATTTTATTTTCTAATAATGTTTTCAATTTTTTATATTATTCTATGATTCTTAAATAATTTTTGTACCCGTGTTTTATCTTTTTATAATTTTTTTTAAAAATAATCTATATCTACCTAACCTCATATATTATGTTTCTGGGGTCCACTACCATTACATTGACATGATTAAAAGGAATCAAATAATAAGGTAATGAAGTGTTTATAAGTATTGGTAAATCAAACACATACTAAATTCTTGTATTAAAAATTTATATACTATATACAATATAATATTTTTCTTTTCAGGATAAAACTTTCCATTAAGCACAAAATTGAAAATCATTCACAGTATAATCCTTGTGTAAGTAGGGAATATAAACATTATAATGGTGAGATAAAATACATAATAAGGGTAAATTACTATGGAACAAATAAGGATTCAATTATAATAATCAATATATATTGGTAATTACATAACAAAAATGATATGTAATCAATAAAAGGAATAGGTAAATAATATGGAATAGTAATAACTATAAAGACATGTCATTAAATTATTAAACTATAAATAATATGAATCCATATAAATTTTCATATTGAAAATATCATAGATATTAAATATTGAACCAAATTGATGGAAGTGTATAATTATTTAATTTCATTTCTCTTGAACATGAAAACTAATAATATCAAGATATATTCTCCATGTAATTTTAAACTACAGATAGAAAAGAGTTAAATTTTTGCAACATATTTGTCCTATAATAACTTTTAGATGTATTATGGTTCTATATAATTTTTTCGGCCCACCCATCATATCATGTCCAAAGCATTCCTCGTATAAATTAATTGATTTAATTAATAAATAATATGACTTATCAAATATCTATACTAAATAGATGATATAATTTTTTTTTGATAATTACCTACACAAAAAATTAGAATTCAATGTAAACACCATATTAAATATGGAATATGGTTTAGAAAATAATCATATGCATGAAAAAATTTATCAATATTTAGGGAAAATTAAATGTCAAATTATTATAGAAAATAAAATATTTTTTGGGACTCAAAGGGATCAAGGATGTGAATTCCAATACTATCATTATCAAAATAATTAATAAACAATCAAGAGTTAGAATAAGTATTCTTTCAAAACAACATATACCAAGTGGGTTAATCTAAAGTGATATATATTTCGATGAATATAAATACTACAAAAATATATTTTAAAATAAATAAATAAAATATAATTTTGTTTTTAATAACCTATTAGAAATTTTTTTTTTGCGAAAAAATGTTTTTTAATTTTTTTTTAAAATATATCTTTAAAAAATTCCGTGGATTATTTGGAGAAATGATGAATGTATATCCATAAATGTCGTTCAAGGTAAAAAGGGCGTTCCATTTTTCACTATAAAAGGATTAAAAAATTTCTTTTTAACAAAGCGATAATAATTTTACTTTGATATTTATTATAAAAAATGATGATAATTCTATTTTTTTAAAGTTTAAAAAATTTGTAATGTTTATCAGAAAACATGGTTTGAGATGAAAATAAGTTATCTGACTAAAGAGATAATGAATTCATGTTTTATTAAAAACATTTTCTAAATCAATTTTTGAAAACAAGAGTGAAAAAATCTTTCTGATACTTTATAATGTTTATTAATAACCAATTGGGAGGAAAAATAAAGGGTTTACTAAAGAATGTTTATATAATTTACTCAAATTTAAATGAAATAACAATGCAATTATTCTTCTTGAAAATAATCATTAATCATTATAAAGTGTCCCAAATCACTTTCAAACATTTTAAATTATAAGATTCATGAAGGTATGACATTAAATGAAAGATTTTAATTCCATGAATATTAATGTATTAATGATTATAATATCAAAACTATGAGATTATAAATCCCAAAAAGTATGAAAGTGTTGAATAATACATTTATCTCACAAATGAATAACATGAGATGAAAATACCTTACACTGACTCCATCTTGTCTCACATGTCTTTATCGTCAAGAATAATTAACATATATAAAATATTGATTTGATTCAGATCATATTCATGTTTATAATAACTATTATTTCACATAATATACAACTACTTAAAATATTAATTTTACATTTCTTGTTTTGAAGAAATTTATTTTGGGTGTCAAAATTAGAATTGGTAGGTCAACTATGGTCAAGGATTAAATATATGACATTTATACGATTCAAAAATGTACATAATTATCATTTTTATTCAAAAATAAAACATTTAAAACTAATCATTAAATATGGTTATAAAAAATGAACCAATGTTACATTCATGCAGAATATAGGCTATAAATACACCTGAGTGATGTTCACATTATTCAATGATCATCATAAAAGGAAGTTATTTATAATTAATTATTCTTGAATTATAATTATATCATAAATACAATAATATTTAATCATTTATACTTATATATATTATTATTTTGATGTAAAAGTAATCACATCATGTTGTGTAGGAGGTGGTCGATGGTCCACCATAAACATTATCCCTTATTAAGTGTGTGAAAAGGTAAAAAATGTATGATATATATTATAAATCTCTATATGTAATTATTTCATGTACATAATTTTTTTTATTTTATATATGATTAACTAAAACTACACTTTATAAAATCCATGTCTGGTGTGATCGAATCACATATCAAATAGTTGGTGGTAGTCCAAATGTCCACAAACGATGTTATCGTATTAAACAAAAAATGGAACACATAAAGATAGGTTCTATAAAAAAAAATATAATCATAAGGAAATTATAAATATAATATATAAATAATATATAAGTAGTGTTTCCAACATAATGTCTACCATTATGGGTGTTATATGAGTAACAAACAATCACTATTTCTTAAGGACATAGTTCAGCAAACACATAAACGGTATGTTCATTATGTGTTAAATGAAATTGTGTGTAAGTGTAGGTAGAAACATTAAAATAAAAAAATATCATTATATTAGGGATAATGTTTTTTTCTTCATAAAATCATGGTAAAATGTCTATTTATAGGGTTTGTAATAGAAATAAAGCTATAGATCTTGAGGAACAATGTTACCTTTTCTTTGGGAAAATCCTTTTGGTTAGCACCAAAGGTTTCCTTTGATGGAGTTATAACCATGGTGAGGTTACTATTTTTAGAAAAGGTGTGTTTTGGAGTTACATGGGCAGATAATAGTTGATCCGATGTTAATTTAGTTGTGGACGGAGGTACTATGGGTGAGTACCTTTTATAATGGAGGATTGGTTGCATTGTAGTAAATTTTGGAAAAAATAAATTACAACCTCTTTCATCACATTTAATGTGGGACCAATAAAGTACCAAATTAGATAAATGTGTGGATAGGGTATAAATATGTCCATAAATAAGAATTTTAAAAATTTCTAGGTTATTCTGGCCTATACAATTTTGGCATAGTCTATAGTTAAGCTAATTTTTCTCTTATTAGTTACAATTTATTTTAATCACTTTCATTTTTTTTTGTTAAAAAATATAAAAATAACATATAATAAATTATAAAATTATATTATTCATTATATAGAATCGATTTTCCAAATTACAATCATAAATATGGCCAAAATTTATTTAAAATAAAACCCCTAGACAAGATGACCAATTGGGTTTTATAAGATAAAATTATAAAAAATTCTTTATGTGTTTATATCCAATTTCAATGTGAAATTGAACCCAACTGTCTAAAATGGTTTTACATATAATAAATTAATCTAATTAAACTTTAAACCATATAAAAATATAAATATCCTTATAAATATATAATATGAATTATTCATTTTGATTTTAAATTTTTTATATTTCACTCTTCATCGAAAAATAAAATATCATAGAAGAAAAAAAATTACCCCTAACCAATTATTTATCCTTGGCACCCACAAAATATGTTTTTTTAACATTTATGAGTTATTAATTTTCCAATATTGGATTTAAAATATGGTAAAAGAGTATTTATAAAAATAATTGTTATTATTTATAAAATTGTGTTTTATCATCTTATACCAATAAAATAAATATGAAGAATATCAGAAATATTTGATTGAATAAAGAAAATTTATATTTAATAATTTCATTAAATAATTGAAATTAATTTATTATTATGAAACAACATTGGGGGAATAAAAATAATTTTCTATAAAAACATTCCTTTTATATCATAATAGTTCAAATATTTATTTCTAAATAATTAATAGCTAATGAATACTTTAAATATTTTGGAAAAACATATTTTTTGATAAGTTTTTTTAATTATACTCATAAAAGGTAATTTAATATCTATGTAATATATTATTGTATTAAATAATACTATTTTAACAATATTTGTTTCTTGGTAAAACTCTGCATTGCGTGTAATGCAAGCAATTGAACAAGGACATTCATGTGTGTAATGATCTCTAAAATTATGTTTTTATAAATTGACATTTGTATGATAGTTTGAATTTACCTAAAATAGTAATCTTATTAAAATGCCACTGGATATTAAACTCCCTTACATTATTAGATTTACATCTCATACATTATATAAAATATATTGTTATTATATTATAATTTTGGGAAGTTACATTCACACCAACATAAAAAAATTGCATCCTTATAATTAAAAATATATCATGGAAATATGTTGTTTGATATTTTATATGTTGAAATCCCATTTCATTAGAGGTGTTTGTGAAAAATCCTCTAAAAAGAGAGATTGTGAAGTATAAAGGACACATGGAAAATCAACAACCTGATCTCTTTGTAGGAGAACATTAGTTGAATTTGGAGATACAAAGACGAAGGAAACTCCTAAATACTGAAAAACACTAATTGAGGTCATCAATCACAAACAAGTGAATTATAAATGGAATTTTGAGGGTTTCAAAGATCAAACTTCTTAATTATTTAAAAGAAATTCGTTTAAACCAAAATTAAGGTATTAAGACAACAAATTTTTATAATACTTAAATGACATATTTCTATAAAAAAATCAACATTAGTATTTGATTCTATAAAATTATAATGAAACTTTTTTTTCATGAATTAAATATCATAAAACTAAATTTAATGCCTAAATATATAAAAAAACTTTTCTATGATCTTTTTCACATAAAAGAGTAATAATTATTACTATTTATCTCTCAATATTCTCCAAATCCAATATTTTCAATAAATAAAATCTAATCCAAAAAGTCAACAGTACATTCCCATAATGAATGTTTATTCATCAAACTATTTAACAGAAAACAATGGAATAATAACCAGGACCCTTCATATGCCAATATTTGGCATGATAACCTTATCATCCTTCGGTCATGGGTTCATGACCCACAACCTTTCATAATGTGATTAGTTTTCACAATGAATACAAGTTTCCATTTTTTTTTATAAAAAATGAACATAATTTATTAAATTAATATTAGAATCATCTTGAAATAAGTTAAATAACTAAATATATTTTTAACAATGTGTTCTAATACAACCCAAAAATTAAATTCATTATCTATTTATTTCCACATTGATCCATATATGGTTTATAAGTTTTCTTGTAGAAGAGGTAATTGACTTGGCTAGTTCCCAACATCCCCTCATTTACAGATATGAACTATAAATAATTCCATATGATGTGTATCATTTTATTCGATCGTACACCTCATTTTTCATTGGGAATTCATTTCATTATGTCTTAATTTCCCACACATAAATAATTTCATCAACCCATTAAGAGACATTCCTATGTGTCTCTTTCCACAATTCTTTCATGTGGGAAATTGAGCCTTTTTATCTCCATGGACTCCACCTCCCGAGATGTTTGAAAATTCCATACATTTCTTATTTAGTGAGGTAATTAGTTAATTAAGGAATATGTTTTTATTTATATTTTATAAAAACACATTGTGTATAAACATTATACCATTAACTCATATCAACATCTTATTTTGTTGCTCATTTTCACCAACATGTCTTGCAGGTTCGATGTTAACATGACTCCTTCAGGTATAAGCCATTGGCTAAGACAAGAAATCATAGTGTGGGTTGAAATAGACATATGAAATTGGATAATAATTTATGGGATAGTTAAATCATGACAAAATATATTCAATGTAAAAAACTTTGGGTTTAACCTAGATTACTCATTGTCAAAATCCATTACAACGGGTTGTAATGAAAATAGGAATAATTATTTGAATATCCCCTCAGAGTGTAAAATCAGGCGCATAGTAAGGCCCATTTTCAGGTACTAGGTTACACATAGTGGGTACCGACACACCTTGCTAGAGTTTTTACTCCTAGGTACATATATTATTGAATATATGTACTTATAGTTTTCAAACATGGTAGTATTACTAGGAATAACCACATAATCTCTACCATTAAAAAAAACTTTGATATTACTAAATATTTATCCCCAATTTCTACGATAAGTTTATTTTCTATAATATATATTTTCCTAAATCTAGTTCCCAAGTATGAAACAAACATTCTTTTGATACAATCTGCAAAGACCCCACAATAGAGATACTAGAGCCTATGTGTAATTCCATTACATTATAATTATTTCAATTAGTTATTTTCTTAATGAAGAAATATGTTACTAGTCTTGGTAAACAAGATTCATACACTAGTCTTTTAAAAAAAATTAATTTACGAATTAAAAAATAAATTTTGTCATTCGCGGATAAATTTATTCCACACAGTATATCCATTCATGTTATGCTTAGTATACTCCTTATTTTCATTGGGAAATGAAACATAATAAGGTTGATATCAAATTCTTAGTATTTGAAAATTATACTGGATGAAATAATTAATCAAATAGAATATTCAATATAGAATTGAAATAACTGAACACATATGAAATTTAATTAGTCGACTTAATGGATAAATAAAATGGGAAGGTAATAACTTGAAACAAATGACATTAAATTAATAAAAATATAATTAAATTAATCCATATAATTTTTCCAAGAAAAAATATAATGGATAATAAATAATGATTCAAATTAAAGATATTTCTTATGTAATGGATTTCATGTCTCAAAACCATTAAATTATATACTATCGATAACCATCTTCATGAATATTTAAAACTATTGGAGAAATATTTTTGATGTAAAAAACTGATTTTTCTCAAGGTAACATGTACATGCATCGAGGGGATTTATAACATATATCCCCCAGCCATCACTACATGTCAAAAAAATTCATTATAACAATTAATCGATTTAATTAATAAAAATTATGACTTATCAAATATATGTATTGAATAAAGGATATATATTTTCAATATTTCTATTAATAAAAAAAAAATAAAAGTAAACACCATATAAAAAATGGTATATGGTTCAGGAAATTATCATATACATGAATAATGATCTTTATATTTAGGAGAAATTCAATTTCTAATGTTAATTGGAAATTGAATATTTCATTGGGACAAAAAGGAATCAAGGGTGTAAATTTCAATACTATCCATGGAGAAGTAAATCATAAACCATTTAAATGAGGAATTATGATGGTACCACTACACAAAATCCATATTGGAGTAAAAATAAGGGGTTTTTTTGATGATGAATTTAAATACTATGAAAATATATTTTAAAGGCACTCTTGATAAAAATACCAATTTTTTCGGGAAACCATTTGAAAAAAATTCTTTTAAAATCACTTTTGAAAATATTTTCATTAAAAATTATTATTCAAAACATGAAATTTTATCTTCTTGTAAATGAATACAGGTAAATCAATACATATTCCACAAGATAAAAAGGATTTTTTTCATGGTAAAGAGGATAGAACAATTCCATAATCCGAATGGCATGAGAATATTTCATTCAAATCAATTATAAAATAGAAAAAGGGTAAAAATGTATTTAATAAATAATTTGGGAATTTTTAAAATCAATATTTCAAATCATTTTTATAGAACATGTTTTTTAGAAGAAAATAGGTTCTCTGAAATAATAGAGAATGAGGTTGGATTTTCTTAAAAATATTTTGGAAAACACTTTGTGTAAAAAATAGTTATTTTTTAAATAATACTTGAAAAATTAATTAATAACTATATGAGGAAAATTTAATGGTTTCATTAAAAAATTTTCATATATTATACATTAATGGAAATGAAATATATTCAAAATTATTCTTTAGGAAATTAATCATTGAACTGTCCAAAGAGTCACATATAAACTTGAATCATTTTATGTCATATGTTTCATGAAGGGAAGAAAATAAATTATTGATTTAAATAGAATTAATATTAAAAATATTAATGATATAATAAATAAAAAGGTTGGTAGATACACCACATAAAGAGGTAAATGGTTAATATGACTTTTATCTTATAGATTTAGAAAGATATATTAAAATACCATAACTTGAGTCTGACTTGTCTAATGTGTATTTATATTACTGAATAATAAAGTAATGTTACTAAGTTAGTTTTTTTAATAACATATTTAATTTATATCATAAAATTTATTTCACTTTTTACCATGTTGTATATAACTACAGAAAGAATTAATATTACTATTATTGTTTCGTCCAAATTCTGTTTTTATATCAAAAGAACTTTGGTA
Organism: Viscum album; assembly: GCA_963277665.1. Classification (NCBI taxonomy): domain Eukaryota; kingdom Viridiplantae; phylum Streptophyta; class Magnoliopsida; order Santalales; family Viscaceae; genus Viscum; species Viscum album. The sequence goes on from OY728120.1 coordinate 1,798,695,496, forward strand.
TGTCATCTATGGTCAAATTTTTCATTTTTTAATATCTCTAAAAAATAATCATGAATTAATTATCATTTTATACAACAATTATATTTTTAAAACTAACCATTAAATATGGTTTGTAAAATGAACCAATGTTATAGTCATAGAGATGGTAGGTTGTACGTACGAAAGTGTAACATTATTATTTTTCAATGATCAAGATAGAAATATGCAAAGTAACACTAATATTTCTAAAATTATCATTATATAATAAATACCATATTATTTAATCATATATAATTATTTATATAATTCTTGTGATGTAAACATAATCAAATCCTATTGTGAAGGTGGTAGAACACACATCCATGAACAAGGTTATCACTTTTTATATATGTGAAGGGATAATAATGAAAATGATACATATTATGTTTCTATAATTTTAATTATTTCTTTAATTTAATATAAATGTTTCTTATTTCACATATGTTTATTTTTATCTATCCTTTCTACATTCCATATATCGTGCGATTAAATCACATCACATTTAGAAGGTGGTAGTCCACATTTCTAGAAATGATGTTATTATATTTACAAAAAATGGAATGAATAAAGGTATGTTATATATAGAAATTATATAAACATAATTAAATAATAAATATAATATATTTCCTATTTAAATATTGTTCCCATTATAATTCTGATCAATAATTTGTTTTAAGGAAGAATAAGCAATCATCATTTCGTGAGGTGGTTGTTTTTTGTACGTATAAATAGTTAGTTTGGGATTCATTTGATGGTTGTTTGTGTATTTATAGATAGATACCATTACCTAAAAACATATCAGTATATTAATTATACATGTTTTTTTATATAATCATCTAATAATGTGGGTTATGGGTGTGGAAATTGGAAATAAAACTAGAGAGCTTAAGGATAGATGTTACCTATTATTTGGGTAACTCTTTTTGGTTTTCTCGAAAGGGAATCCATTGATTAATTTATCACCAAGGTGAGGATTCAATGTTTAGTAAATTAATTTATATGGTTTATTTTTTTTATGTCACAGAAATGAATCTTTGGATGTGTGAGGGAGTAGGTATGTGAGTTTTTTTATTATAGAGGATGAGTGACACTCTTTTATATTTGTAAAAATGGAATTAAACCCATCTTTTACCCATTGAGGGTGGATCTAATAATAATAAAAATCAGATACATGGGATGATAGGGTATAAATGTGGCTATCTAATATAATTTGGAAAAGATTCAAGGTCATTTTGGTCCTTAATATTATGGTTTAGTTACAGGGTATCAAATTGTTTCTTTAATTGTTTCAAATAATTTTAGTCACATTCAATAATAAATTTCATTTAAAAAAATTTCAATTATTATATTTATGATATTTTTTATTACAAATATCTAATCCAATTTTCAACATTTGAATCATACAAGTGGTAAAAATTATTTTAAAATTAATCTCATATAAGGGACTATAATGTAGGTTTTTAAAGGATAAATGATAAATCTTTTCCTATGGTTTTATATACAATTTAAATGTGAGGTTAATTCTATGGACATAAATATTATTATTCGGTATAATTTTTTTAATTATACTTTATAAATAATAAATATATAATTTATCCTTATAAATCAATTATATGAATAAGATGTTTTAAATTATAATTTATCATTTTTCAGTCTTCCTCAAAAAGTAAACATAATAGAAGATTACAAAAAATACACCATAAAATAAATTTTATGTTTCTCATTCAAAAAAAAAGTTTTTTTAAATATATGTTTTATGAAGTTGTGAAAAAATTCATTTTAATTAGTTATCCATTAGAAGGTGGAAAAAGTGTCTTTATAAAAATATAGGTTTTTATGTGTAGTATTTGGTCAGTTTTCATATTTTACCAATAACATAAAATGGATGATATTAAAAAATATTTTATTGAATATATAACATAAATATTACATTTAAATAAAATACTTATTGTATTTAATTTATTAAGATACTATATATTTGTGTGCATAAATTTTTTTTTTCTATAAAAACACTAGCTTTATATTAAATTGGTTCATAAATTCATTTCTAATTAATTAGTAACCAATGAATTCTTTTCATATTCTTTAAAAAATATATTTTTATATGTTAGATAATCTCTTTCATTAAATATTATTTAATTGAAATTTTATATGTTATTATCTTAAATAATAATAGTTTAAAAATATTTTTTCATTTGGTAAAACATGGCATTTCATGTAACATAATCTATTGAAAAGGTCATCCATTCTTGTTAGAAAATATAACTTAGTGTTTTCAGGAATACAATGTTATATGATTTTTTAATTTATTTAAAATAGTAATTATATTATAATGCCTTAGGATATTATATTCCCATACACTATTATTTATATCTATTATACATGCCATCAAATACAATTTTATTGCATTATAATTTCGGGGCATTACATTATTCCCACATTTATTAAATAACATCCTAGAAATTTTAACTAAACCACGTTATTAAATTATATGATATTCCCGATGATAAAATCCCACATCATGATAAGGGTTTTTAAAATTTTTCTAGAAAATAGAGAATGTGATGTAAAAAAGGACACATGGACTAACATATAACAATGTCTTAAATTGTTTCATTTTTCACTATGAAATAGTCAAATTAGTAACTGTGTTTTGAATGAGAATATTAACTTTCTTCATGAAAGAAGTACTGTTATTTTTTAGCTAAGAATTCAATATCTTCTTGAATGAGGTAAAAACAATATTTTTGAGAAACCCCATTACATAGTGGTGTTCATGATGATTTATTTTTGAATTTGGACATCCTATTTTATCTATACGGATTTCCTTATTTTGTTTTGTGTTGTGAATTATATAGGGTTTTCATTTCAAACTCTTTGATTCTCCAATGATCGATCAGGAAGAGCGATCAGAGAATGTGGTTTCACCATTTATCTGATCTGATTCTACTATATATTTTCAATCAGGATTTTTTATTTTAATTCTAAAGATTACATTATGGATTATTAAATTTTTATTTTTTATTTTTCTATATATATTTAAATGATTTTTGAGAGTAGATAAATATTTTGGAATCTTTGAACCATGAATCAAATTTCATAGTATATTTTTCCTCGAGCATTGATCATATATGGTATTTCAAAACTTTTAATTTACATAATATAATTGTATTTTGACATATCAATCAATTAAAACATTAATATTTAACTTAATTATCTATAAAAATATCATTTTTTATCCCCATAAAATATAAAATTTGGGTCCCCTCATACCCGTCCTCTAAAAAAAATTCCTTCAACCACATTTTATTAAAACCATTAAATTGAATTCTGTATGTCAAAAATTTATTTTACCACTTCATTAATTACAATAAAACCCCATGAGTAATTTCATTAACAATAATATGACATGAAAATTTTATGTAATTAAATTAGCCTCAATGAAGTCTTTTTTCCTCAATGGAATGAAATTTTTATATATATTAACTATTTGAAAAATATAATACTCTTCCATTATTCTCAAAGTAATTTTTGTGTACAATGGTATAGTTTATAGTATTTTCTATTTTATTCCATGTATTAATCTCTTATAAAAATAAAATGATGACGGTTTGGGTATATTTGAGAGATAATATATATGTGACAAATTACTACTCAATCGAAGTGAATTTAGGAATTTGATTATGAATAGGATATTGAAAGGTCTCATTATATAACTTAATCATAATTATAATTTACCAATATTTCTGATATTATATGTAAAAATGATAATTATAATCATTATTTTCTGTTTTCTTTAGTTTTAGAGACAATTTGAATGCCATAATTTCAATTAACATAAACATTTGATGTTATCTAAATTCATTGCTTTAGTAAATTATTTTAAAGTTAAGTGATATATATAAATCTGTAAAATGTTGTTAATAATATTAACTTAGAAATAATTTAAGTTTACTAAAAATATAATGATAAAATAGATCCATGTAATTAATGAATAATGGTCATAGGAATGATTTATACTTTATAACTGATATCATTGTATATTTATATGATTATATTATGTAATGTTGATTTATTTTCTAATTAAAAATTTTAATCATCAAATTGATTAGATTAGTAATTTTTCATTTTTTATTAAGAAGTATTTTTATTTTATCAAATTTTCAGTCCATAGTTTAGTTAGGGTTGTTTTTTCAGTCTCATTAGAGTAGTCATTACCTTGAATGTATTTTAAAATATGTTGAATGTTTTCATTATGATTTTTTTTGTATTGTGGGATGATAATTATATGATTATGGTTTAGATATTAATTTGTATAGGGATCCACCTGTTTAATGTTTTGGGTATGTTATGGAATTTTTTTAATAGGTTTTGTATGTCTATTTCATAGAGTATATTTGAATCTATTTTCATGGGAGTTGTAAAAGACTTTGATATGTTTTATATGTTGGGTTTGATATTTTGGGATGTTTTTAGTATGTATATTGTGTTTTGTTGTAAAATTATTAGTTGGGGTGAAATTTTATGAAATAGTTAATTTATAGGTATTAAGAAATTTGTATTTTTAGTAAAATCAACAACCTTTTTAATGGGAAATTTATAATTTAATGATTCGGTGAAATATTTATATTATTCATAATGAGGTAATTAAATTTATTTAATATTCTTGATAATATGAAAATGTGATAAAAATATAAAGCATGTCTAAGCATTTGGAAATTTTAATATATTTTTCAATTTTTTCTTTATGGTATCTTTTTTTATTGAATTGATCAATATTCCCAATAATAACTTATTTTTATTATTGATTTATTTTTATTGTATAATATTATACAGTAATGGAGTAACATATTTCTATTATGTTTATATGTGAATATCCAATAATGTGACAGTCATATGTACATGTACATTAATGGATTGTTGGTATCTGATTTTATGAAATTATTATCTATAATGGTTTAGGGATATGATATTCCTTTTTTATACATATATAGGATGTAAAGGATTAATTTTTATTTCATATATATATATATAATGTTTTTACTTGTTTAGGGATACAAAAAGTGTTCTTATATGTGTAACAAAATACCAAAATAATGATAAATTTACACTTATCTTGAGGCTATAATGGATTTAGGTAATTTCATATATCTAAATTATGGTGGATCTATATCAATTATCTTGAAATCCATATCATTTAAAAATCATAATATGGTTGGGTAATTATTCTATAATCAACCCCAATGTCAGGGATTATAGGAATATATAATTTTTAAAACCCATCCCAGACTGGTCCATAACGTGACTACAACAAACCTGCCTCCAATAGGCCAGGGGCCGAAGACTAGCATCAAGTAGGCATATCCCACAAATGGGCGAATTTTTCTTAAGGTACCTCTACACATGCACACATATCAAATCCAAAAATAGTAAATGTAATAAAACTAAGTAAAAAACATGAAAAAAACTATATCCATGAACTAGAGTACAAAATTTAATGAACATAAATGTAAAAAGGAAAAAAATCCCCACCAAATGGAAATTGTCTATTACAAGAAGTCCAATATGTAAAAAAGAGGTATTGGGTCTACCATCTAAATTCTTATGAAAAAAGTCTCAGTCCGAGCTCACAATAATTTACCAAGTCCTATCCTAACCTAATATTCATCAAATGTTTGATCGTCTACACAATACCTGACATATGTGGGAAAATTCAGTGCAGGGGTGTGTAAAACAATACTCTATAAGACATCCTGGAAACACAATGGAATATGACATGTAAAATAACACAATGTAATATATATATTCACCTCCACATAAGTATATTCCTATATATCATGTATTAATATCATATATATATACTCAATCCAAGACACTTTGTCATGAGGTGAGTCAAAAAACAATTACCAACCACATGACTCGGCTCGAAGTGCACTCATTATGAGAGACGTCACTCCTAAATTACTGATCTAATTGGGTACACTCAACATGATGTCTAGATCATTTGTACCCCCACCCAAATAGAAATAATTTGTAAAGGAATAAAATGGTATATATAGAAGAGATCCTGCAAAAGAATACCACTTTCCCAATATTGGACAACCTAAAAAATAGGGGATCCTACTAAGATAATACAACTAAACCATTTTATTCAGCTCATAACATTGGGTATCCTTCACAAATAATACCACTAACCCTACTAATCTGTCCCCCTAGATAGTGTACTGCCACTATTCTCTCACAGGATGTGTTGATTCAACAAAACTCTACTAGGGGTGATAGAGGATCAATCATGTCAAAAATAGGGATACCATAACACTATATGTGACTCGACTATAGTGGGAATACAATAAATTAATGTCAATGTAATTTAATAAAACCCATGATGAAAGGATCATGGAAACAATATCAATATATAATATTTGAATCTAAAAAATGAACAAATTATCTCAAAATGATAGTCTCACCATAAATGTCCCAATGCCATAGATGGATCATCAAACAGGCATACTATTTGAATATAATGTCCATTTGAAAATTTTATAGGCATCACTAAGAATGTTGTATAGTGACCAAGAATTGATAAAAATTAATATTACATAACATTTTCATAATACAGAAAACATTACAAAAGTAGACACTTGAAGAAAATTATAGTATAGTGCTTTTAAAATCATGGAAAAGTAAACACATATACATAAATGAGATAAATTTTCTCCCACTTGATTCTTCATTACTATCACCATTATTTAATAAATAAAATTTAATATGTATCTACATAAACAAGGAAAATAAATAGGAAAAGGGACGAGATGAAATAATCAGTAAGGGTAATCACAGGATATATGTATGTGTAATCTTGAGCATAAGGGTATGAAAACATGATAATGAAATGAGATGATTATACAGTGCATATAAAAGGTCATATATAAGAATCATGGAATAAATAGTGGAAGCCCTAAGAAATTAAAAATTTTGAAATAAAGAACACATACCATGAATGAAAAACATAAGAATGAGACAAGGAATTTTAGAAGACACATAAGATTATAATATGATTTCTATTGTATCCAGGACATTGAATCCAATACCATATCTATAGTATAGGTTCAACCCCATACCATATTAGTAGTTATGGTTCACTCCAATGGATATATTTATGGCATGAGTTCACTCCTCATACAATCATGATAGTCATGGTTAATTCCTAGGGCCATCTTAGTATTCTAGGATCATTCCCAACACCATATTAGTTTATCTCATGAGATATAAATATTTACACAATGTAATGTAAGTAGATATAGGTCCCACCCATCTTATAATGAAATCATAAAAATATGTGACACAATATAATAAATAATATTATCACAAAACATGAAAAGAAATGAGAATTATAAACATGAAATAATATAATAACCTATGAAAATTGACATGTTACATAATTGTTTCATCATAAATATAACTTGTGAAAAGACGTTGGTTTCAAAAGAATATAACCTCTGGATTTGAAACAAGTTTTATAAACAACATGCTATAAAATATAATCAATTCAGAGAAAGAATATGAATTGAAAATTGAATAAATTCTCCACAAGGATATGAGTAACACTAATGGATGTTATCTTATATCAGAAATAATTTTGAAAGATCTTTTTAAAATATTTTTTAAGGAAAATATATTTTCTTCTATAAAAGTAATCTTATTATAACATAAAACGTTTTGAATACATTTTTATTTGAAAACATCATTGAAAACATAGAATGACATTATTATAAACAATAATTCATTTTGTTAAATATTTTTTTATTGAAAATTATCATCAAATATCTTATGAAATCATATTCGAAAACATGATTTTGGAATATAATATAATTATGACTAAATAAAGTGACAGTCAGATTTTACATAAAAATATAATCTTTAGTATCTATGAGTTGAAATATCGCACTAACACATGAAGATATATTAAATAAATGTATTTTATGGAATCTAATGGGTGTTCTTGAGATATGGATTATAATATTTCATAAGAGATGCATAGTCATTAACAATCTCGAAAGGCCGTGAGATTATTTCAACAAACTCTTTCCACTTTGTTACATGGGACCATACTCTTCATGTAGTAAAATGAAATTATATAAATCTTAAAATATCATTAGAATAATTAGATTCATTATATAACATGGAAGTATATACACCTCAAAAATGTTTTTAGGAGATAGACAATACACAAGTCTCAAAGATGGAAATTTGAGGCAAATCATTTTTGACCAATTTCATAACTTCTAAAACATAAACCCCATGAAATAAATTACATAAAAAAGATATGTAAATAACCATTTAACAATGTAAAATATACATATAATAAAATCATGGTAAGTAAATACACCACCGAAAAAGAAAATATTGGTGAACATAACATGAATCTTACAAAAATAAAAAAATGAGAAGAAATTCCCTTACATTGTATCTTGACTCTCGTCGTACTCATTCAAAAAAATTATATAATAAATATTAATTAAATATATATTTCAGATATATCCATATCATAATATATAAGACCATATATGCTCCAACAATGACATTATATTAACCTCTTTTTAATGATCACATGTGAAGGACTCACTTTGTGTAACGTTCTCTTTGTTCTTCGCATATGTCATATATTTTTATATTGTTGGTCCTTATACTTATATAATGATTCTAGATAGTGAACCATGATATAAATATCATGTATATTTAGTATATTTGTATTATAATAATCTATATTATATAGATGTATGAAATGGAATACAACATTCAGGGAAATGAAATGTTGAATATATGCACGAACAATATTTCTGTTTTGTTGTCATATTGAAATATTGTATGAAAATAACCTATATAAATATATACATATACATAAATCTTTATTCCATTATTCCAGTATCATTATTATATCATATAAATCATATATGTTCAGTAAAATGATCATAAATACATTCAATGTGGTGTGTTAAAGATTCGCATCACTTTGAGGGGGTGATAGTCCACAATTCTTCAAATGGCCACTATGAGAGGTGGTAAGGAAAATTGAGAATCATTGTTAAGTGAGGAAGTAGTTCTCCATACACATAATTAATATACTCGTTATCCACTTGATAGAGGTTTTTGTATGTGTAGGTTTAATTGTTAGGCTAAAAATGTCATTTTATAGTGAGGATTACAGTGTTTTTATACAATCATGGAAAATTAATGTTGAGGGTGTGTCAAAAGAAAATAAAATAAAGGACATGAGAAAATATGTTATCTCGTTTTTGGGTATCTCCTTTTGGTATGTACCAAAAGGACTCTTTGGATTGACTTATGAACAAGGGAATTTATTTATGAGGATTATAGGGGTGTAGGTAAGTGTAACGGGTAGGTATTGGGTGATCACAAGATGTTTTCTAGGTGTGAGTAATTGGGATATGTGGTTCCTTTTATAGGGAATGAAGAGGGCTCGCGTGGATTTTTTGAAACCAAGTTAGGAGTACACAATTTATTACGTTAACATTTTATGAAAGACCAAAACAATCAATAATGGATAGTTTATGGATGAAAAATGGACAAAAAATGATTTTGGAAAAGTGGATATGTCATTTGGGAACATCATTATATGGCTTTGTCCCAAATTATGCATAATTAGACCTTAATTGTTGTGATTAATTTTATTCACTTTCACTGAACATTTTGGACAAAAATTATCTTGGTATTATTACAATATAAATATTATATGTAATACAATTTTTTTGTCATTTATTTTAAAATAAATACATAAATGAAGAAAAATTAAGATTAATGAAAGTCCTATAGACGTGACAAAATAACACGGTTTTGAAGTAGAAAAATGTTCAAAAGATTGTTAACATTTTATATAAAATTCCATAGTTAAATTGATTCAATTGAAATAAATTTTATTTATATATATAATATTTACCCCATTTTACCATAAAATAAATTTATAATATCATTTAACGTCAATAATTATATAAAAAGAAAATTTTTAATTAAAAATCCATATTTTTCACTATTCATAAAAAAAGTTGTTTTTTTTGAATAATCACAAAAATTAAGCTTAATATAATTTCAAAGTATTGAATTAAAAAATAATGATTATATTGTCAAATAAAATTTCTAGATTACCCTATAATTAAATTTATTATTTAAAGAAATTCATTCAAGAAAAAAGTATATTAAATATAAAAGTACTTTACCAAAATGCATATATTTCATAATCAATATGTTTTGTTTATTGAAAACAATTATAAAAAATATTTTAAAATTAATTTGTATAGTTAATATTAATATTATAAAATATAGGTTATAATTATCTTATTTAAATAATTATATCCTAAAAATTATGTTTTGTAGAAACTCTATGTTTTATGTTATGTACGTAAAGTTGGTGTTGCTAAGTTAGTGTTGCGTGTAACATATTCTTTATTAGAGTTTCATGTAATGTATGATGATATGGTTCCCTATGAAAGGAATATTGGACTAAATGCATTTCATTCCACAAATTAATATTTAATTTATTCAAAAAAGGACCATAAATACATAGGGTGTTACATTCTACCCCATTTAAAATGATATTACCTTGAAATTTGAAACATGGGTAAAAAATGAAGATAATTATGCTTCATCATACCCTCAAGTTACCTCATAGAATCCTCAAACGGATATTTTTACCACAAAACTGTTACCACATGACTAGTCTTAATTTATAGAACATTAAATGACCGGTTTAGAATTTCAACTGGTTGTACATCGTAAGACCGATCATGCTCAATCAGTATGACCATTGAGTTCCATACATGTAAAGGTTGATTTATGCACTTCCTCAAGAGAGATGCAAGGAACTAATCATGGACTTGAGAGAAATTTTGAGGATCTTCCAAGTGATATGCCACCATCCTGATACGATCAAGAATCTCAAATGTACCAATATACCAAGGGATTGGTTTTCCATTTTTCTCGAATCTCATAAATATCTTCTAGGTTGAGATTCATAGAAATACCTTTTCACCAAAATAAAAATCTTGATCACACAAATGGAAATGAACAAAACATTTTTACAAACATTGTGATACCTTGATATGTGGCTGAATGGTTATAACCATCAGAATCATTACATAAGCGACATCAAGTCCAAATAACTCTAGTTATCCAACTTCATCTTATAATGTTGGAGATCTACATTTATTCCCAAAACGAATTTCATAATGTGCCATCTAAATTCTTGATATAAATCTATTGTTGTATGAAATCTAAACTAGAGGAAGTTGTTGACCGTAACCACCCTTGAAATGCATTGACCAGGATTGGAACAAATATTTGAGGGTTTGAAACATTTTTTTAGATTGATCATCTTTCTAAGGATGATAAAAAGTGCTAAAACTATATTCATTATCAAGATTTTTCTAAATAATTCTCCCAAACCTTGAGGTATTCCTAGTATCCCTATCTAATAAAATAGAATGTGGTACTCCATAAATCTTTACGACTTCTTTAATGTATATCTGAGGGAGATGATCTAGAGAGAAGTCTTATATGATAGCGATTAAGTGTGTTGTTTTAGTAAGTAAATCAACTAAAACCCATATAGGATTAAAAACATAAGTAGTTTGGGTTAGTACAATAGAAAATCCATAGTGATATTCTCATTTCTTATTGAAAATTCCCTTTAGACCATTGTATTTAATCATTATCCTTATGGTATACCAAGCATAGAGAATCAAACATTGTGATATCTTTCATCATGCCATCCAACCCAAAGTATTCTTTCAAGTCCTTATACATCTTTGAAGTTCTAGGATGAATATAGAATAGATAACTAACATAATAGTATTAGAGGTACTTCTTCAAATATGGTTGGGAAAGAACACAAAAATAGTTCTTGAATCGTATCATTTCATCCGGATCAAGGTTAAACACATGAGCATTCCTATATTTATTTTTTCCACTTTTTATCTTCATTCATTGCCTACATCATTTTCACAATGACAGTGGGTTGAAAAATCATTTGAGAAACATACAAATTTTCCTTTCCATTATAATTTCTAAATAAATCCTTTAAAATTCAATAAATATTGGATCATTTTTGATCCTCATCATTTATAATATATCATGATCATTCCAAATCAATGCATCAAACACCTTGTTGAATTTCAAAGGGTGGTACTGTATTAATCAGTCATAATATTTTATCAACTCTAAAAATTATTTATTGTGCATTTTCAACTCCTTTGTGAATATATATTTCAAACTATGGTAATCAGTATATATATATATATATATATATCATAGTTTTGTCCATAATGATAATTTCTCCAAATTTTTAATTCAAAAATTACAACTTTTAACTCCAAATCATGAGTCTGGTTATTCTTCTCATGAATCCTCAACTATCTTGAGGCAATGGTTATAACAATTTTATTATACATAAGAACACAACCCAATCCATTCATGGATGCATCACTGTAGGTTACAAACCCTTCCCCACTATATGGTAATGTAAGCATGGATGCATTGAACAACCTTCTATTAAATTCCCTCAATGTTTTTTCATATTAATCTGCCTAGAGGAACATGGTACCCTTCTATGTTAAATTAGTTAGATGATAATATATTCATGAGAAATTCTCTACAAACCATCTATAATATCCACCAAAACCAAGAAAGATATGGATCACAGTCACTATGGTTGGTCTATGCCATCATTAAATATCCTCTATCATTGATGGATCTACATCAATACCATCTCTAGAAATTTTGTGACACAAAAATAAAACCTTTAATATCCAAAATTGATTTTTTTACATTTTAAGAAGGATTCAACTTACTTAGGGTCTTAAATACAATTCTCATGTGATCATCATTCTCTTCCTCACACGTTGAATAAATAAGAATACCATCTATAAATACAACCACAAACTTATCAAGGTAATATCTAAATAATCATTTCACTAAATCTATGAAGAAAGATTGAGAATCTGTACGACCAAAGGAAATCATATTTATTCATATTGTCCATACATTTTATGGATTGTCATCATGGATATATCCTATATATTAACCCTCAATGAATGATATCCAGAATGACGTTCAATCATGGAAAAGTATTGAGCTCCTAAAAATTGAGAAAAATTAATTAACATTGGGGATATGATACATTTTATTGATTGAAATAATATTAAACTTATGATAATCAATGTGGGGTAACATTAATCCATCATTTTTCACAAAAGAACCATTGCACCCTGAAAGTGCGGCCGATTGTCGCCTATCGACCGTTCAAAGTTCTGGTGCTCTGCTAATGTGTATAGCAGCACTCGGGTCGAATCCTCGGTGATGGTACTTCGTAATAGTCGATTGTTTTTAGTTGATTGTATTTTGATTAGGGGGGTTTGTTTGCAGAGCTTAATTGAAATGATTTATGGATGATGTTTGATTTACCAAATTGATAAAGATTGGGGTGAGTTCATCATTGGGGAGTTAAGCATGTGATATCCTTGAGCCTTACTTTGTATTGCATTAAATTAACACCCATGTCATAAGTTGACGTTGATTGGAATTCCTAAGTGTGAAGGCTTTAATCCAAGCCTTAACTTAACTTAGGGTTCTAATCTCAATCAAAACTTATTTATGGTAGTGTATTTATGGTTCCAATAATCCATGGAAACCACTTGTTAAACAAAACATATCATTAATCCATGACATATTAAGTTTAACATACACAATATTAATTTAAAGAATACTCATCGAGCAAAACTCTCAATCAATTAACATCCCCAAATTATAACTCACCCCAATGAGAGATTTACTCAGCCATTTGGATGTTTAATAATCTGGTAATATATGTTTATGGTGATGAATTATAAAGAGAAGAAAAAGAAAGGGACAAGATAAGAGTAGTGTGCCGAACACACACACGAAATAATTTAAGAATCAAAAATGGAATTTCGATTGAATGAGGAAGCTTAAGAAGGGAAGGGGATTGAACTGAATTTAAACTATTTTAAGAATATTAATATTAAAATACAGAAGGTGGAAGAGAATAAGAGATATTGAAGAAGTAACTTGCATTAAAACAGAATTACAAAGAAAGAGAATTACAAGATTACAAAAATGAAGAACTCAAAAGTAAGTGAAAAGAAAGAGAGGAGGAAAGGTCTCTCAAGTGAAAACTTGAGTATGGCAGGTCCTCCCAAGCCTTTGGCAAAGCTTTGGTCGTGCCAATGTGATCTCCTCTCTTCTGAAATGCCAACCCCTCTCAAGGAGAGAAGGGAAGAGTATTTATAGCCCAAGGAGTGGACTGTTTGCATTCCCAATCTGTCCCTCCACTTGAATCGCCAATTTGACAATTCAGACAGCCGAATCTTCAAATATCTTCTTCTTCAAAGTTGTATGAAATAATGTTGGGCGACTACTCTTAAAATTTGGAGTCATTTGGACGTAAGGATAAAAAGTTATGGCCGGTTGAATAAACAAACTTAAACTGTCCATTTCAATCCAGTCTTTTTGAAGTCCATAATGTGAAAGGGTTTTTGAATATTAAGATGCCTTCAAATCCGAATGGTTTCTTCAACAAAGTCGGCCGAATACATCCCCTCTTTCACACTGAAATATCTCAGCTCTCTTGGATGATTACATCAGGAGATATGTCATGCATACTATACTGATTTTCATTCTCGGCCAGAATGGTGGGCTGGACTTCAAAGATTCATTTGGGCCCCTTGTACTTGGATTTGGGCCATGAAATTTTTATACAAGATGAAATGTAGTGTCCCCCGAATTATGGTGGAGAGTTAAGGTTTTTGAACTTCTGGATGGAGCCCAGTAAATCAATCTTCATGAATAGTCCAGTTTCTTCACAGATTCTTTGGTCTTGTTTGTGAGGACCATATGACCCTTCAAATGGCAGAATTGGATCCTGGTTCCTTCTAATGAAATGTTGTATATTGAAAGGAGAATCCTACAAAACAAGAACCACACAATTTGTATCAGTATAGTGATAGTTATAATTAAAACATTAAACTGACTCAATTTGACTACTTCTAAAAATGCTCAAATATTATACTTAATATTAAAACATTAATATTTCACACAAATTATGCACATTTCATATAAAATAAGTAAAGGGGGAATATAATAAGTCGTGAAAATATTAATAACATCAACTCCCCCACACTTAGATTTGCGCGTGTCCTCATGTTCAACAAATATAAAAACATGACAAAATCATTTTCACTCACCAACAAATATTAAAATTTTGTTTTCTCCAATCAGGGGAGGTTTAGAATATTTCACTCATCCATATTGAATTCCATCAAAAATTTGGTTCACAATAATGCATCAGAAACAATTCATTTTTTCATGTTCAAGGTTTGAATTGGAAAATGTAGGCACTCAAAACTTACTCCTCTCAAGATGATAAAAATGTATTTTAGGAGGTTCACTCATTCACCAACAAAAAGTGAAAATCAAGAGTTTGTAAGAGCTCTCAGCTTCCATTCCCAAATCTAATGTGTACAAGAATCAAGAGGTCTTTTAAGGGTTTTTTTAGTGGCTATGGGACGGTAGGTATATAATGTCCAAAGGAAAAGATGGGATAAAAACACCAACATGGAAAAATCAATGCACATTTTTTTGAAATTTGATTTGAAAGGAAATAGAAACACATATTTACAAGGGCATGAATGTGTGATGAATGAAAAGTGATGGAGATAGAAAATGGAATAGGGTGAGATGATGGAATATGTACAACATGGAAGACTTCCAATAATGACACAATACAAGATGATTCAAGTGTTCTTTTTTTTTCTTTTTTTTTTTTGCTTTTTTTTTCGAAAGTTGTGCTTGAAACAAGTCTCACAGTCATCTCCCAACCCATGTTTGATCTTCTCATGGAACTAATTTTAGTAGTTATAACACGATCAAAGGTTGAGGATGAATGATTTTTGACCCACCCAAGACACAACCCATTCCTTTTTTTTTCATTTTTTTTAATATAAATTTTTTTCATTTTTTTTTGAACACTTTTCAATGACTTTTGTACAAATGACAATTACACATATACACCCCAAAGCTCACAGAATTACAACATCTCCCCCACACTTGAATGGATGCTTGCCCTCAAGCATATGATGACACATTGGAAATCAATGAAAGTACGCCAAAAAATGAAGTCCATTCCCCCCACACTTAAATTTCAATAAATTGTACAATGAAAATCCATGAAGATGTTGGGTGGGACAAGGTATTAGGCTTGCAATGTGGCTATCAAAAGAAAGGTTTTCATAGGCTCAAAGGGGCTTTCAAAAGTAGGATCAATTTAAGGGTAACGGGAGGCTATTTGGCTATTCTGATTCTCATGTGGCTTAGAAAATGCCTCTATCATATTAATGCACACAAAAGATGGAAATTCAGCTCGAAGGTCCACAAACTCAAGACTCACAATCAGTGGTGAAGACACACAATGAAAAAGATGGCCATAGATGACCTTGGCATGAAGGCTAATGTTATTCCTCACGGTAGGGGAGAATCATTTTCCACCAAAAATTGTTCATTCAAAATGTTTGTTATTGACACAAAATTGTTTACCCAAGTTTGAGATAAAAATTCAATATATTTGAGTTTAAAACAAGCCTTTTGACTCCCCAAAATGGTTGGACAAAATTTCAAAACTAGATGGTGAGTAAGCATGACTCTTTTTTTGTAATTTTTTTAAGTAATTGTGTTTTTTGTTTTTTTTTTAGTTTTTAAGGTTTTTTTTTTAAAATACACACCCACACAAGAAAGATAAAAAGAAAGGGTTTGATGAATAAAGTGGTAACAAAATGAAAGAGAGAGGAAGAAGAAGAAAGAGGTAGAGAGAGGAAGAGATAGAGAGAGAGTTAAAGGGAAAGAGGTGCCCCCTGGTTTGGATTTGGTGGGTCGCCATTTCCATCTAGTGGTGGGTCAATGGAAGTCGATGTGGAACCTGAAGTGAATGGCCTCTCATGGTGATGCTTTAACCGGTGTCCATTTACCGTGAATGTTCTTTTTGAAGAAGGGTCTTCGACTTGTACTGCACCAAATGGGTAAACATTAGTAATAATAAAAGGTCCATCCCAACGAGAATTGAGCTTACCTGGGTGAAGTCGAAATCGAGAATTGAAGAGCATTACCTTTTCACCTTCATGAAATACCTTTCTAAGAATGTACTTGTCATGGAGTGACTTTGCCTTTTCTTTGTAGAGAATGGAGTTCTCATACGAATCGAGTCGAAGCTCCTCCAATTCAGTCAACTGCAACAATATTTCTTCACCAGATTTTTCACAATCAAAATTACATGTTTTGACAGCCCAAAATGACTTATGTTGGATTTCAACTGGTAAATGACAGGCTTTACCAAATACTAGCCTAAATGGAGACATCCCAATGGGTGTCTTATAGGCTGTTCGATAGGCCCAAAGTGCTTCACCAAGTCTATCGGGCCAGTCTTTTCTTGTGGGCTTAACAATTCTTTCAAGCACTCTTTTCACTTCTCTATTAGAAAGTTTAGCCATTCCATTTGTTTGAGGGTGATATGCAGTGGATGTTTTATGTACAACCCCATTCTTTTTCAAAAGTGACTCCATGGTTCTATTACAGAAATGAGTTCCTAAGTCACTTATCAAAGCACGTGGTGTTCCGAATCGATGGAATATATGGGTTTTGAGGAACTCACTCACAGTCTGAGCATCGTCTTTCCTAGTGGGTTTGGCCTCGACCCACCTAGAAACATAGTCGACAGCAAAGAGAATGTAGGATAATCCATTGGAAGGGGGAAAAGGTCCCATGAAATCGATGCCCCAAACATCAAAAATCTCACAGAAGATTAATGGCTTTTGAGGAATTTCGTTTCTTTTAGAAATTGTGCCAAACTTTTGGCAAGTGGGACATGATTGACAGAACTCGTGTGAGTACTTGAAGAGTGAAGGCCAAAAGAATCCAGAATCTAGGACCTTTCGAGAAGTCCTTTGTGGTCCAAAGTGGCCACCTCCAGGCATTGAGTGGCAGAATTCCAAGATGGAGGATTGTTCAGTTTCATCAACACATCTCCTAATTACCATGTCAGCCCCAGTTTTCCAAAGTTTATTATCTTCCCAAAAATAATTCTTTGAATCACTTTTCATCTTTTCTTTTTGTTCTTTTGAAAAATATTCAGGGAAAACACCAGAAACCAAGTAATTGACAATTGGGGCATACCATGGTAACTTTGGAGTAAGAGATGAGAGGTGTTCAGTTGGAAATTCAGGATCAATTATTTCAGAATGAGAAGAATTAGAAATTCTACTCAGGTGGTCAGCCACAGGGTTTTCTTTTCCAGGTTTATCTTTTATCACAAGGTCAAACTCTTGGAGCATTAAAATCCATCTTATTAGCCTTGGTTTGGAATCACTTTTCTTAAGTAAGAACTTTAATGCTGAGTTGTCCGTGAAGATGATGATTTTGGCACCTAAGAGATAGGGCCGGAATTTATCCAAGGCAAAAACCACAGCTAAAAGTTCTTTTTCAGTCACAGTGTAGTGTGATTGAGTTTCATCCAATGTTTTTGAGGCATAAAAGATGACATGAGGAATGTTTTCTCTTCTTTGACCAAGAACAGCCCCAATGGCCCTATCAGAAGCATCACACATCAATTCAAATGGTAAGGACCAATCTGGGGGTTGGATTATTGGAGCAGATGTGAGAGCAGATTTGAGTTCAATGAAGGCTCTCTTGCAAGCCTCGTCAAAATTGAATGTGACATCATTTTGAAGTAAACGAGTGAGTGGGAGGGAAATCTTGCTGAAGTTCTGAATGAATCGCCGATAGAAACCAGCATGACCAAGGAAGGACCGAATGTCTCGAACTGATTTGGGTTCAGGAAGTGATTGGATCACCTCAATTTTGGCTGGATCAACTTGGATACCCTCTTGAGAAATGATGTGCCCTAGAACAATCCCATTTGAAACCATGAAGTGACATTTTTCAAAATTCAGCACAAGGTTGCACTTGACACACTTTTGAAGGACCAAAGAGAGTGAATGTAAGCAAGATTCAAATGACTCACCATAAATGGTAAAGTCATCCATGAATACCTCCATGAAATTCTCAATGAATTCAGAAAAGATACTCATCATACACCGCTGGAATGTTGCAGGAGCATTACAAAGGCCAAAAGGCATTCGCCTATAGGCATAGGTTCCAAAGGGGCAAGTGAATGTGGTCTTTTCTTGGTCTTGAGGTGCGATTGGAATTTGGAAGTAGCCGGTGTAACCATCAAGAAAGCAATAGTGTGACTTTCCGGCCAATCTCTCAAGCATTTGGTCAAGGAAAGGAAGTGGGTAGTGATCTTTTCGTGTTTCAGCATTCAATTTGCGATAATCGATGCACACACGCCATTTGTTTTTCACCCGAGTTGTGACCACTTCTCCATGTTCATTTGTGACAACTGTTATCCCGCCCTTCTTAGGAACGACTTGAATTGGACTAACCCATTCACTATCAGAAATTGGGTAGATAATACCAGCTTGAAGAAGCTTGGTAATCTCTTCCCTAACTACCTCAAGTATGAGTGGATTGAGTCTTCTTTGAGGTCGCCTAATTGGTTTGGATGATTCCTCTAGATGGATGTGATGCATGCAAAGGGAAGGGTTGATTCCTGGAATATCCTCTAGGGTCCAACCTAAGGCATTTTTGTTTTCCTCTAACACTTGAACAAGTTGGGACTCCTCAGTTTCAGAAAGTGAAGCAGAGATAATGACAGGGTAGGAGGGATCATGGAAAAGGAATGCATACTTGAGGTGTGAAGGAAGTGGTTTTAGATCAGTTTCAGCCTTGATTGGAGAGATAGACAAGTTAGGAGTAGGAGAAGGGATTCTAGATGGGTTTGGATCATTTTCCTCAACACTGTCCAAGGTGGAGCAGTAGAGATCAGAGTTGATGTGGGATTCAAGAGAGTTTTCAAGTTCCTCTAGATTGATGGAGTCTATGAATGAGAGGTCCACATCAACTTCACCATTTATGACTTTGTTAATCATGGTGCATATTTCACAAGATCCTTTATCATTAGAACATGAAGAACATGGTGGATTGGGGTTCGATTGAATCTTAGAAGTGTCCTCAAAAGCATGGATTGAGAATGCAGAGTGATCCTCAGATGGGTATCGCATGGCTTGGAAAATGTTGAACTTGACCAGTTGGTCACCGAATTCCATGGATAAGATGCCTGAGTGGACATCAATCTTGGTTTTCGCAGTCATGAGGAATGGTCTTCCTAGAATTAGGGGAGATCGAGAAGAGGTCGTCTCACCTTCCATGTCAAGGACATAGAAATCAGCTGGGAAGATAAGATCATTGACCCGAACAAGAACATCCTCAATTATCCCCTCAGGACTGGCAGTGCTTCGATTGGCTAATTGAATGACAATACCCGTTGGGTGCAAGGGACCTAGACCAAGGTTGGAGAAAATGGATTTGGGCATGACATTAATTGAGGCTCCTAGGTCTATGAGTGCATCATTAAAGTTGGAACTCCCTATTTGACATGGAACCGTGAAGGTCCCTGGATCTTTGCACTTCATGGGAATGGACTGTTGAGTTGAAACATTTTCAATGTTCCTAAGTTGCCTCTTATGGGTGCACAATTCCTTAAGAAACTTGGCATACTTAGGGATTTGTTTGATGGCATCTAAGAGGGGGATGTTCACTTCAACACGTCTAAACATGTCAAGCATTTCAGGATCAGGTTCAAAGGACTTCTTAGGCTTGGAGATGGCTTGAGGAAAAGGAATTGGGTTCCTAAGTGGAATGGAAGAAGGTGAAGGAGTGGATTCAAGTTCCTTTTCCAGCTTTTTGTTCTTTTCATTTTCTAGATCAACATCGAAAGGGGGGTTTGAGGATTTATCTTGAGGCATAGCAAGTTGCTTTCCTGATCTAAGTGCAATTGCACTTACATTACCCTTGGGGTTGGGTAATGGTTGAGCTGGGAGTTGGGATGAATTGGATGGTTGTTGCTGGCTAAGGTGGGATGCAAGTTGACCTATTTGGGTTTCAATGTTCTTTAGGCTAGAACGGGTGAAGGAAGCAAGATCCTCTACAGCACTTTCCCATGGTTGTTTAGAAGAAGAGGCATGTCCCAAATTGGGTTGGCCTTGATTTTGGTTCTTGGGAAAGCGATTGTATTGGGTGGGGAATTGGGAAGGCTCGTTAGGATAGTGGAATCCAGGAGGAGGATTGTTCCTTTGAGGTTGAGGAACAAAAGGATAAGGTTGATGGAAGTTACCACCACCTTGACCATATTGGAATTGGTTTGGGTTTTGAGGAGGGAATTGAGGAGGATGAGAAATGGGATTACCATACCTCAGAGGTGGGTTAAAGGTAGAAGAGAAGGGCTCAGAGTGGGGTTGGTTGAAGTTTCTAACAAACTGACCTGATTGTTGAGGGTTCAAGTTTCGCTGAGCATATGCCGCATTGAGCTCCATTGGACTAGATGAATCAGATGGATCATCTTGAAGTTGTGGACATGTGTCAGTCGGATGAGATGGAGAGTTGCAGATTCCACAATTCTTGATAGGTCCAGGGAATAGTGACTGTGGAGAAGATGAGGTTGGGGCTTTGGTAGCCACCGCTAGTTGACGCACAAGACCTGTAAGTTCACTCATCCACTCAGTCATCTTGTTGGGCTCTATGGATTGATTATCTTGGGCTTGTTTCACTTGAGCATGTGCTCGAGTATGGAATTGCTGCGTGTTTGCAGCCATGTTGCTTATGAGTTCTCGTGCAGCTGCAGGAGTTTTGTCAACAAGAGCACCGCCACTTGCGGCATCAATGAGAGTTCGCTCCATAGCCAATAACCCCTCATAGAAGTATTGGATCAGGAGTTGGTCAGGGATTTGATGGTGTGGACAAGTTGCCACAAGCTTTTTGAACCTCTCCCAATACTCATGGAGTGATTCATTAGGGAATTGACGGATGCCGCTTATTTCCTTTCGGATAGAAGCTGTTCGGGAAGCGGGAAAGAACTTCTCAAGGAAAAGTCTCTTCATGTCAACCCATGAGTTTATGGAACCAGGTGGGAGGTAGTAGAGCCAAGACTTGGCAGAATCTGCTAGGGAAAAGGGGAAAGCTCTAAGCTTGATTTGTTCTTCAGAAACCCCTTGAGGTTTCATGGTTGAGCAGACCACTTGGAACTCTTTGAGGTGAAGATGAGGATCCTCACCGGCTAGCCCGTGAAAATGAGGGAGAAGATGAATCAAACCCGACTTGAGTTCGAAGTCAGCCTCTATGTTTGGATATTGAATACCAAGAGGTTGGTAATTCATATCAGGGGCAGCAAGTTCTTTCAATGTTTGTTCCCTAGGATTGGCCATATCTAATTCAATTGGTAGGGCAATGATTGGTTCTTGGGTGATTTGGTTATCCCTAATGGTCCTCTTAATTCGACGAAGAGTTCTATCAATTTCAGGGTCAAACAAATCCGAGGGATTGTTTGGAAGGCTACGGGGCATTCAGAGAGATTTTGGAAGAAAGAGGAAGACGGGTTTTTCTTTGTATTTTTTTCAATTTATGATTTTTAAGAGGAAGACGGGTTTTTCTTTGTGTTTTTTTTTCAATTTTTTTAAACTTTTGTATTTTTTGGGGTTTTTTTTTACAATAACCAGAAACTAATGACTACTTAAAGCACCATCCCCGGCAACGGCGCCATTTGAAAGTGCGGCCAATTGTCGCCTATCGACCGTTCAAAGTTCTGGTGCTCTGCTAATGTGTATAGCAGCACTCGGGTCGAATCCTCGGTGATGGTACTTCGTAATAGTCGATTGTTTTTAGTTGATTGTATTTTGATTAGGGGGGTTTGTTTGCAGAGCTTAATTGAAATGATTTATGGATGATGTTTGATTTACCAAATTGATAAAGATTGGGGTGAGTTCATCATTGGGGAGTTAAGCATGTGATATCCTTGAGCCTTACTTTGTATTGCATTAAATTAACACCCATGTCATAAGTTGACGTTGATTGGAATTCCTAAGTGTGAAGGCTTTAATCCAAGCCTTAACTTAACTTAGGGTTCTAATCTCAATCAAAACTTATTTATGGTAGTGTATTTATGGTTCCAATAATCCATGGAAACCACTTGTTAAACAAAACATATCATTAATCCATGACATATTAAGTTTAACATACACAATATTAATTTAAAGAATACTCATCGAGCAAAACTCTCAATCAATTAACATCCCCAAATTATAACTCACCCCAATGAGAGATTTACTCAGCCATTTGGATGTTTAATAATCTGGTAATATATGTTTATGGTGATGAATTATAAAGAGAAGAAAAAGAAAGGGACAAGATAAGAGTAGTGTGCCGAACACACACACGAAATAATTTAAGAATCAAAAATGGAATTTCGATTGAATGAGGAAGCTTAAGAAGGGAAGGGGATTGAACTGAATTTAAACTATTTTAAGAATATTAATATTAAAATACAGAAGGTGGAAGAGAATAAGAGATATTGAAGAAGTAACTTGCATTAAAACAGAATTACAAAGAAAGAGAATTACAAGATTACAAAAATGAAGAACTCAAAAGTAAGTGAAAAGAAAGAGAGGAGGAAAGGTCTATCAAGTGAAAACTTGAGTATGGAAGGTCCTCCCAAGCCTTTGGCAAAGCTTTGGTCGTGCCAATGTGATCTCCTCTCTTCTGAAATGCCAACCCCTCTCAAGGAGAGAAGGGAAGAGTATTTATAGCCCAAGGAGTGGACTGTTTGCATTCCCAATCTGTCCCTCCACTTGCATCGCCAATTTGACAATTCAGACAGCCGAATCTTCAAATATCTTCTTCTTCAAAGTTGTATGCAATAATGTTGGGCGACTCCTCTTAAAATTTGGAGTCATTTGGACGTAAGGATAAAAAGTTATGGCCGGTTGAATAAACAAACTTAAACTGTCCATTTCAATCCAGTCTTTTTGAAGTCCATAATGTGAAAGGGTTTTTGAATATTAAGATGCCTTCAAATCCGAATGGTTTCTTCAACAAAGTCGGCCGACTACATCCCCTCTTTCACACTGAAATATCTCAGCTCTCTTGGATGATTACATCAGGAGATATGTCATGCATACTATACTGATTTTCATTCTCGGCCAGAATGGTGGGCTGGACTTCAAAGATTC
Organism: Viscum album; assembly: GCA_963277665.1. NCBI lineage: Eukaryota > Viridiplantae > Streptophyta > Magnoliopsida > Santalales > Viscaceae > Viscum > Viscum album. Next base: position 1,798,719,714 of record OY728120.1, read on the forward strand.
ATTTGGGCCCCTTGTACTTGGATTTGGGCCATGAAATTTTTATACAAGATGAAATGTAGTGTCCCCCGAATTATGGTGGAGAGTTAAGGTTTTTGAACTTCTGGATGGAGCCCAGTAAATCAATCTTCATGAATAGTCCAGTTTCTTCACAGATTCTTTGGTCTTGTTTGTGAGGACCATATGACCCTTCAAATGGCAGAATTGGATCCTGGTTCCTTCTAATGAAATGTTGTATATTGAAAGGAGAATCCTACAAAACAAGAACCACACAATTTGTATCAGTATAGTGATAGTTATAATTAAAACATTAAACTGACTCAATTTGACTACTTCTAAAAATGCTCAAATATTATACTTAATATTAAAACATTAATATTTCACACAAATTATGCACATTTCATATAAAATAAGTAAAGGGGGAATATAATAAGTCGTGAAAATATTAATAACATCAACTCCCCCACACTTAGATTTGCGCGTGTCCTCATGTTCAACAAATATAAAAACATGACAAAATCATTTTCACTCACCAACAAATATTAAAATTTTGTTTTCTCCAATCAGGGGAGGTTTAGAATATTTCACTCATCCATATTGAATTCCATCAAAAATTTGGTTCACAATAATGCATCAGAAACAATTCATTTTTTCATGTTCAAGGTTTGAATTGGAAAATGTAGGCACTCAAAACTTACTCCTCTCAAGATGATAAAAATGTATTTTAGGAGGTTCACTCATTCACCAACAAAAAGTGAAAATCAAGAGTTTGTAAGAGCTCTCAGCTTCCATTCCCAAATATAATGTGTACAAGAATCAAGAGGTCTTTTAAGGGTTTTTTTAGTGGCTATGGGACGGTAGGTATATAATGTCCAAAGGAAAAGATGGGATAAAAACACCAACATGGAAAAATCAATGCACATTTTTTTGAAATTTGATTTGAAAGGAAATAGAAACACATATTTACAAGGGCATGAATGTGTGATGAATGAAAAGTGATGGAGATAGAAAATGGAATAGGGTGAGATGATGGAATATGTACAACATGGAAGACTTCCAATAATGACACAATACAAGATGATTCAAGTGTTCTTTTTTTTTTCTTTTTTTTTTTGCTTTTTTTTTCGAAAGTTGTGCTTGAAACAAGTCTCACAGTCATCTCCCAACCCATGTTTGATCTTCTCATGGAACTAATTTTAGTAGTTATAACACGATCAAAGGTTGAGGATGAATGATTTTTGACCCACCCAAGACACAACCCATTCCTTTTTTTTTCATTTTTTTTAATATAAATTTTTTTCATTTTTTTTTGAACACTTTTCAATGACTTTTGTACAAATGACAATTACACATATACACCCCAAAGCTCACAGAATTACAACATCTCCCCCACACTTGAATGGATGCTTGCCCTCAAGCATATGATGACACATTGGAAATCAATGAAAGTACGCCCAAAAATGAAGTCCATTCCCCCCACACTTAAATTTCAATAAATTGTACAATGAAAATCCATGAAGATGTTGGGTGGGACAAGGTATTAGGCTTGTAATGTGGCTATCAAAAGAAAGGTTTTCATAGGCTCAAAGGGGCTTTCAAAAGTAGGATCAATGTAAGGGTAACGGGAGGCTATTTGGCTATTCTGATTCTCATGTGGCTTAGAAAATGCCTCTATCATATTAATGCACACAAAAGATGGAAATTCAGCTCGAAGGTCCACAAACTCAAGACTCACAATCAGTGGTGAAGACACACAATGAAAAAGATGGCCATAGATGACCTTGGCATGAAGGCTAATGTTATTCCTCACGGTAGGGGAGAATCATTTTCCACCAAAAATTGTTCATTCAAAATGTTTGTTATTGACACAAAATTGTTTACCCAAGTTTGAGATAAAAATTCAATATATTTGAGTTTAAAACAAGCCTTTTGACTCCCCAAAATGGTTGGACAAAATTTCAAAACTAGATGGTGAGTAAGCATGACTCTTTTTTTGTAATTTTTTTAAGTAATTGTGTTTTTTGTTTTTTTTTTAGTTTTTAAGGTTTTTTTTTAAAATACACACCCACACAAGAAAGATAAAAAGAAAGGGTTTGATGAATAAAGTGGTAACAAAATGAAAGAGAGAGGAAGAAGAAGAAAGAGGTAGAGAGAGGAAGAGATAGAGAGAGAGTTAAAGGGAAAGAGGTGCCCCCTGGTTTGGATTTGGTGGGTCGCCATTTCCATCTAGTGGTGGGTCAATGGAAGTCGATGTGGAACCTGAAGTGAATGGCCTCTCATGGTGATGCTTTAACCGGTGTCCATTTACCGTGAATGTTCTTTTTGAAGAAGGGTCTTCGACTTGCACTGCACCAAATGGGTAAACATTAGTAATAATAAAAGGTCCATCCCAACGAGAATTGAGCTTACCTGGGTGAAGTCGAAATCGAGAATTGAAGAGCATTACCTTTTCACCTTCATGAAATACCTTTCGAAGAATGTACTTGTCATGGAGTGACTTTGCCTTTTCTTTGTAGAGAATGGAGTTCTCATACGAATCGAGTCGAAGCTCCTCCAATTCAGTCAACTGCAACAATATTTCTTCACCAGATTTTTCACAATCAAAATTACATGTTTTGACAGCCCAAAATGACTTATGTTGGATTTCAACTGGTAAATGACAGGCTTTACCAAATACTAGCCTAAATGGAGACATCCCAATGGGTGTCTTATAGGCTGTTCGATAGGCCCAAAGTGCTTCACCAAGTCTATCGGGCCAGTCTTTTCTTGTGGGCTTAACAATTCTTTCAAGCACTCTTTTCACTTCTCTATTAGAAAGTTTAGCCATTCCATTTGTTTGAGGGTGATATGCAGTGGATGTTTTATGTACAACCCCATTCTTTTTCAAAAGTGACTCCATGGTTCTATTACAGAAATGAGTTCCTAAGTCACTTATCAAAGCACGTGGTGTTCCGAATCGATGGAATATATGGGTTTTGAGGAACTCACTCACAGTCTGAGCATCGTCTTTCCTAGTGGGTTTGGCCTCGACCCACCTAGAAACATAGTCGACAGCAAAGAGAATTTAGGATAATCCATTGGAAGGGGGAAAAGGTCCCATGAAATCGATGCCCCAAACATCAAAAATCTCACAGAAGATTAATGGCTTTTGAGGCATTTCGTTTCTTTTAGAAATTGTGCCAAACTTTTGGCAAGTGGGACATGATTGACAGAACTCGTGTGAGTACTTGAAGAGTGAAGGCCAAAAGAATCCAGAATCTAGGACCTTTCGAGAAGTCCTTTGTGGTCCAAAGTGGCCACCTCCAGGCATTGAGTGGCAGAATTCCAAGATGGAGGATTGTTCAGTTTCATCAACACATCTCCTAATTACCATGTCAGCCCCAGTTTTCCAAAGTTTATTATCTTCCCAAAAATAATTCTTTGAATCACTTTTCATCTTTTCTTTTTGTTCTTTTGAAAAATATTCAGGGAAAACACCAGAAACCAAGTAATTGACAATTGGGGCATACCATGGTAACTTTGGAGTAAGAGATGAGAGGTGTTCAGTTGGAAATTCAGGATCAATTATTTCAGAATGAGAAGAATTAGAAATTCTACTCAGGTGGTCAGCCACATGGTTTTCTTTTCCAGGTTTATCTTTTATCACAAGGTCAAACTCTTGGAGCATTAAAATCCATCTTATTAGCCTTGGTTTGGAATCACTTTTCTTAAGTAAGAACTTTAATGCTGAGTTGTCCGTGAAGATGATGATTTTGGCACCTAAGAGATAGGGCCGGAATTTATCCAAGGCAAAAACCACAGCTAAAAGTTCTTTTTCAGTCACAGTGTAGTGTGATTGAGTTTCATCCAATGTTTTTGAGGCATAAAAGATGACATGAGGAATGTTTTCTCTTCTTTGACCAAGAACATCCCCAATGGCCCTATCAGAAGCATCACACATCAATTCAAATGGTAAGGACCAATCTGGGGGTTGGATTATTGGAGCATATGTGAGAGCAGATTTGAGTTCAATGAAGGCTCTCTTGCAAGCCTCGTCAAAATTGAATGTGACATCATTTTGAAGTAAACGAGTGAGTGGGAGGGAAATCTTGCTGAAGTTCTGAATGAATCGCCGATAGAAACCAGCATGACCAAGGAAGGACCGAATGTCTCGAACTGATTTGGGTTCAGGAAGTGATTGGATCACCTCAATTTTGGCTGGATCAACTTGGATACCCTCTTGAGAAATGATGTGCCCTAGAACAATCCCATTTGAAACCATGAAGTGACATTTTTCAAAATTCAGCACAAGGTTGCACTTGACACACTTTTGAAGGACCAAAGAGAGTGAATGTAAGCAAGATTCAAATGACTCACCATAAATGGTAAAGTCATCCATGAATACCTCCATGAAATTCTCAATGAATTCAGAAAAGATACTCATCATACACCGCTGGAATGTTGCAGGAGCATTACAAAGGCCAAAAGGCATTCGCCTATAGGCATAGGTTCCAAAGGGGCAAGTGAATGTGGTCTTTTCTTGGTCTTGAGGTGCGATTGGAATTTGGAAGTAGCCGGTGTAACCATCAAGAAAGCAATAGTGTGACTTTCCGGCCAATCTCTCAAGCATTTGGTCAAGGAAAGGAAGTGGGTAGTGATCTTTTCGTGTTTCAGCATTCAATTTGCGATAATCGATGCACACACGCCATTTGTTTTTCACCCGAGTTGTGACCACTTCTCCATGTTCATTTGTGACAACTGTTATCCCGCCCTTCTTAGGAACGACTTGAATTGGACTAACCCATTCACTATCAGAAATTGGGTAGATAATACCAGCTTGAAGAAGCTTGGTAATCTCTTCCCTAACTACCTCAAGTATGAGTGGATTGAGTCTTCTTTGAGGTTGCCTAATTGGTTTGGATGATTCCTCTAGATGGATGTGATGCATGCAAAGGGAAGGGTTGATTCCTGGAATATCCTCTAGGGTCCAACCTAAGGCATTTTTGTTTTCCTCTAACACTTGAACAAGTTGGGACTCCTCAGTTTCAGAAAGTGAAGCAGAGATAATGACAGGGTAGGAGGGATCATGGAAAAGGAATGCATACTTGAGGTGTGAAGGAAGTGGTTTTAGATCAGTTTCAGCCTTGATTGGAGAGCTAGACAAGTTAGGAGTAGGAGAAGGGATTCTAGATGGGTTTGGATCATTTTCCTCAACACTGTCCAAGGTGGAGCAGTAGAGATCAGAGTTGATGTGGGATTCAAGAGAGTTTTCAAGTTCCTCTAGATTGATGGAGTCTATGAATGAGAGGTCCACATCAACTTCACCATTTATGACTTTGTTAATCATGGTGCATATTTCACAAGATCCTTTATCATTAGAACATGAAGAACATGGTGGATTGGGGTTCGATTGAATCTTAGAAGTGTCCTCAAAAGCATGGATTGAGAATGCAGAGTGATCCTCAGATGGGTATCGCATGGCTTGGAAAATGTTGAACTTGACCAGTTGGTCACCGAATTCCATGGATAAGATGCCTGAGTGGACATCAATCTTGGTTCTCGCAGTCATGAGGAATGGTCTTCCTAGAATTAGGGGAGATCGAGAAGAGGTCGTCTCACCTTCCATGTCAAGGACATAGAAATCAGCTGGGAAGATAAGATCATTGACCCGAACAAGAACATCCTCAATTATCCCCTCAGGACTGGCAGTGCTTCGATTGGCTAATTGAATGACAATACCCGTTGGGTGCAAGGGACCTAGACCAAGGTTGGAGAAAATGGATTTGGGCATGACATTAATTGAGGCTCCTAGGTCTATGAGTGCATCATTAAAGTTGGAACTCCCTATTTGACATGGAACCGTGAAGGTCCCTGGATCTTTGCACTTCATGGGAATGGACTGTTGAGTTGAAACATTTTCAATGTTCCTAAGTTGCCTCTTATGGGTGCACAATTCCTTAAGAAACTTGGCATACTTAGGGATTTGTTTGATGGCATCTAAGAGGGGGATGTTCACTTCAACACGTCTAAACATGTCAAGCATTTCAGGATCAGGTTCAAAGGACTTCTTAGGCTTGGAGATGGCTTGAGGAAAAGGAATTGGGTTCCTAAGTGGAATGGAAGAAGGTGAAGGAGTGGATTCAAGTTCCTTTTCCAGCTTTTTGTTCTTTTCATTTTCTAGATCAACATCGAAAGGGGGGTTTGAGGATTTATCTTGAGGCATAGCAAGTTGCTTTCCTGATCTAAGTGCAATTGCACTTACATTACCCTTGGGGTTGGGTAATGGTTGAGCTGGGAGTTGGGATGAATTGGATGGTTGTTGCTGGCTAAGGTGGGATGCAAGTTGACCTATTTGGGTTTCAATGTTCTTTAGGCTAGAACGGGTGAAGGAAGCAAGATCCTCTACAGCACTTTCCCATGGTTGTTTAGAAGAAGAGGCATGTCCCAAATTGGGTTGGCCTTGATTTTGGTTCTTGGGAAAGCGATTGTATTGGGTGGGGAATTGGGAAGGCTCGTTAGGATAGTGGAATCCAGGAGGAGGATTGTTCCTTTGAGGTTGAGGAACAAAAGGATAAGGTTGATGGAAGTTACCACCACCTTGACCATATTGGAATTGGTTTGGGTTTTGAGGAGGGAATTGAGGAGGATGAGAAATGGGATTACCATACCTCAGAGGTGGGTTAAAGGTAGAAGAGAAGGGCTCAGAGTGGGGTTGGTTGAAGTTTCTAACAAACTGACCTGATTGTTGAGGGTTCAAGTTTCGCTGAGCATATGCCGCATTGAGCTCCATTGGACTAGATGAATCAGATGGATCATCTTGAAGTTGTGGACATGTGTCAGTCGGATGAGATGGAGAGTTGCAGATTCCACAATTCTTGATAGGTCCAGGGAATAGTGACTGTGGAGAAGATGAGGTTGGGGCTTTGGTAGCCACCGCTAGTTGACGCACAAGACCTGTAAGTTCACTCATCCACTCAGTCATCTTGTTGGGCTCTATGGATTGATTATCTTGGGCTTGTTTCACTTGAGCATGTGCTCGAGTATGGAATTGCTGCGTGTTTGCAGCCATGTTGCTTATGAGTTCTCGTGCAGCTGCAGGAGTTTTGTCAACAAGAGCACCGCCACTTGCGGCATCAATGAGAGTTCGCTCCATAGCCAATAACCCCTCATAGAAGTATTGGATCAGGAGTTGGTCAGGGATTTGATGGTGTGGACAAGTTGCCACAAGCTTTTTGAACCTCTCCCAATACTCATGGAGTGATTCATTAGGGAATTGACGGATGCCGCTTATTTCCTTTCGGATAGAAGCTGTTCGGGAAGCGGGAAAGAACTTCTCAAGGAAAAGTCTCTTCATGTCAACCCATGAGTTTATGGAACCAGGTGGGAGGTAGTAGAGCCAAGACTTGGCAGAATCTGCTAGGGAAAAGGGGAAAGCTCTAAGCTTGATTTGTTCTTCAGAAACCCCTTGAGGTTTCATGGTTGAGCAGACCACTTGGAACTCTTTGAGGTGAAGATGAGGATCCTCACCGGCTAGCCCGTGAAAATGAGGGAGAAGATGAATCAAACCCGACTTGAGTTCGAAGTCAGCCTCTATGTTTGGATATTGAATACCAAGAGGTTGGTAATTCATATCAGGGGCAGCAAGTTCTTTCAATGTTTGTTCCCTAGGATTGGCCATATCTAATTCAATTGGTAGGGCAATGATTGGTTCTTGGGTGATTTGGTTATCCCTAATGGTCCTCTTAATTCGACGAAGAGTTCTATCAATTTCAGGGTCAAACAAATCCGAGGGATTGTTTGGAAGGCTACGGGGCATTCAGAGAGATTTTGGAAGAAAGAGGAAGACGGGTTTTTCTTTGTATTTTTTTCAATTTATGATTTTTAAGAGGAAGACGGGTTTTTCTTTGTGTTTTTTTTTCAATTTTTTTAAACTTTTGTATTTTTTGGGGTTTTTTTTTACAATAACCAGAAACTAATGACTACTTAAAGCACCATCCCCGGCAACGGCGCCATTTGAAAGTGCGGCCGATTGTCGCCTATCGACCGTTCAAAGTTCTGGTGCTCTGCTAATGTGTATAGCAGCACTCGGGTCGAATCCTCGGTGATGGTACTTCGTAATAGTCGATTGTTTTTAGTTGATTGTATTTTGATTAGGGGGGTTTGTTTGCAGAGCTTAATTGAAATGATTTATGGATGATGTTTGATTTACCAAATTGATAAAGATTGGGGTGAGTTCATCATTGGGGAGTTAAGCATGTGATATCCTTGAGCCTTACTTTGTATTGCATTAAATTAACACCCATGTCATAAGTTGACGTTGATTGGAATTCCTAAGTGTGAAGGCTTTAATCCAAGCCTTAACTTAACTTAGGGTTCTAATCTCAATCAAAACTTATTTATGGTAGTGTATTTATGGTTCCAATAATCCATGGAAACCACTTGTTAAACAAAACATATCATTAATCCATGACATATTAAGTTTAACATACACAATTTTAATTTAAAGAATACTCATCGAGCAAAACTCTCAATCAATTAACATCCCCAAATTATAACTCACCCCAATGAGAGATTTACTCAGCCATTTGGATGTTTAATAATCTGGTAATATATGTTTATGGTGATGAATTATAAAGAGAAGAAAAAGAAAGGGACAAGATAAGAGTAGTGTGCCGAACACACACACGAAATAATTTAAGAATCAAAAATGGAATTTCGATTGAATGAGGAAGCTTAAGAAGGGAAGGGGATTGAACTGAATTTAAACTATTTTAAGAACATTAATATTAAAATACAGAAGGTGGAAGAGAATAAGAGATATTGAAGAAGTAACTTGCATTAAAACAGAATTACAAAGAAAGAGAATTACAAGATTACAAAAATGAAGAACTCAAAAGTAAGTGAAAAGAAAGAGAGGAGGAAAGGTCTCTCAAGTGAAAACTTGAGTATGGCAGGTCCTCCCAAGCCTTTGGCAAAGCTTTGGTCGTGCCAATGTGATCTCCTCTCTTCTGAAATGCCAACCCCTCTCAAGGAGAGAAGGGAAGAGTATTTATAGCCCAAGGAGTGGACTGTTTGCATTCCCAATCTGTCCCTCCACTTGCATCGCCAATTTGACAATTCAGACAGCCGAATCTTCAAATATCTTCTTCTTCAAAGTTGTAGAAAATACTGTTGGGCGACTACTCTTAAAATTTGGAGTCATTTGGACGTAAGGATAAAAAGTTATGGCCGGTTGAATAAACAAACTTAAACTGTCCATTTCAATCCAGTCTTTTTGAAGTCCATAATGTGAAAGGGTTTTTGAATATTAAGATGCCTTCAAATCCGAATGGTTTCTTCAACAAAGTCGGCCGACTACATCCCCTCTTTCACACTGAAAAATCTCAGCTCTCTTGGATGATTACATCAGGAGATATGTCATGCATACTATACTGATTTTCATTCTCGGCCAGAATGGTGGGCTGGACTTCAAAGATTCATTTGGGCCCCTTGTACTTGGATTTGGGCCATGAAATTTTTATCCAAGATGAAATGTAGTGTCCCCCGAATTATGGTGGAGAGTTAAGGTTTTTGAACTTCTGGATGGAGCCCAGTAAATCAATCTTCATGAATAGTCCAGTTTCTTCACAGATTCTTTGGTCTTGTTTGTGAGGACCATATGACCCTTCAAATGGCAGATTTGGATCCTGGTTCCTTCTAATGAAATGTTGTATATTGAAAGGAGAATCCTACAAAACAAGAACCACACAATTTGGATCAGTATAGTGATAGTTATAATTAAAACATTAAACTGACTCAATTTGACTACTTCTAAAAATGCTCAAATATTATACTTAATATTAAAACATTAATATTTCACACAAATTATGCACATTTCATATAAAATAAGTAAAGGGGGAATATAATAAGTCGTGAAAATATTAATAACATCACACCCCTAGGTGAGACACTTGGATGAATGAATCCATTATCAATGTTTTCATGGAGTTTATTCTTCAATTACTTCAACTCAATTAGGATTATTCTATAAGTATTCATTTAAAATGGTTTGGATCAAGGTATGAGTTCTATTTCTAATCCATCTTCAGTTTTTTGGGGAAGACTAATGAAATCTTCCAAAAATAAATCCATAAAATCCCGATGAATAGTATTATCATAGATATAAATTTTTTCCCAAACCATTTGATATAAATTATATTTTTAAATTTTAATTAAAAGCCATATAATGGATGTAATCTCCAAAGGAAGTCCATACATATCGTCACATGGATGGATGACATATGGGGGGTTGAAATATCAAATGTAACTTACTTTCCTTGAAAATTGATGTGGGGTTTATTAATAGAAAACCAATCCATTCCTAATGTGACATAAAATTCTACCAAATAATGAATGACAATATTTAAAGGATGAACATTCCCACCAACTTCAGCCATAGAATAATTATTGACATATGAATAAATTTAAATAGCATTAGGGGGTTGTACTGCTAAATCAACATCTAATTGTTTTGGAAGAATTTGAAAATATTTTTCAATTTATTAAGATATTAATGTATGGGTAGATCCTAATTCAAATAAGACATTAGAAATTATATAGTGATTGGTAAGTGTTTCTTTCATCACATCATTATCACACCCCTCATCATAAATAGAGATTGTAGAAGATTTCCAATTGTCGATTGGCTTAAGAGGTTATTGAAATCTATCTTTATCATCAGCCCTTGGGTTTGAGAATTGGTTAGCGTAATGACTATTATCTTTACACATGTTACACTGGATCCAAGGTGGTGATTCTGTGAACGTTTTTCCATATTCTTAATGATATATAACCTCTTACCATCACTTCAGTAATCTATTACCCAATAATAATCTTTTCCAGACTTAAAACATTTAATAGGCCAATTAAGGTGATTTCCTTTATTATTCAACCCACACTTAGATCAAAAATGATATCTCATCTTATTTTCTATATGGTTTTTAGATTTTCCTTTAAAGTCCTTATTTCCCTTATTTTTAAAACCAATATGTTGATATGTGACTCCAACCTCAATTTCAACCATGATATCTCAACGAACAATATTTTCAAAGACACTAAATTATTTATGGATAATACTCTTTGGAGACTTGGATTTAATCCATTGAATAACATATATACTTTACATTAATGATAGATGATAATTCTTGAATCATAACTTAAAAGTCTATGAAATTATCCTCATAGGTAACAAAAGATTCATCATCTCTCAGCTAAAACATAAGAAACTATTTATATATCATTTTATGAAGAATGTGGTGACTGTACTTATTGAAAAATATGATCTTGGGATCATCCCAATCCATGGATTCAATCACATATTTCTTCCTCATTTTATTTGTTTGATTCCCCTAAGGATTTGCATCACCTTTTAACCAATAAAAATCGCCAATGACTTTACCATGTATCAAACATTGAATATCATATAAATTATTTTTAGTAGTACTGATGTATTTTTCAGAAAAAAGTGGATCGGAAGACCCTGAGAAAGAAGGTAGACGTTTCAACTTGAAAGTCAAAATATAATGTTGTTCTGGTATTTTCTCATTTGGATGTCCACCATAATTTATAGATTGAAAAAGTTGAGTACTAATAGAATAATGATTTTTTATTCTATCTCAAATAGTATTTGTTTGGTCAGGATGACAATCATTGCATTGTCAATCACAATCACTACTAACGTGTATCTTTCAGGTTCTAGGAATTGATTAAAACTAAAATCTTAAAGTAATAAATAATTATCAAAATGAGGAACCATATAATCATGAAAAAACACATACATGTTTTATAACTTCTGATACCTTCATTATTAAATGAAACCATTGGTTTATCATTGGATATTCCATAACAAAATCATTTTAATTCCTTCATGATGGTTCATGAAGATTTTATAAATTTCTATAACATATCTCTTTGGAGTTCCAAACAAGGTGTGTGTCATGGCACATTGTCGGGTACCATATTACCCTAAGTCAGGACAAAAACATATTTTCAGAGTTGTTACCCCTTGGAAAACCTATTCTAGAGCCACATCCATATAAAGTATACAAACAAGGATTTATTTCATGGAATCCATACACTCTATCATTTACCAAAATTCCATGACATTTTCTTAAATTTTCACTCACATTTACACTTATCCATATACATGTTTTTAGCGTTACTATTAATGATTTCTCATCCTAGTCTCAAAAGGATAACTGAATTTTTTCCCTGATACCAACAATAGAAACCCAATATTGACATACATTAACATTCCATTACTTTTTTTGAATACATAAAACATTAATGAAATATATGATGGAATACTATACTAGTATAGTTATTTTAGAAGCATAGAAACATAAAAATAAGTACATAAATGAGTTACATTATCGCCCACTAGGTTCTTATTGACTCAAACCCTTATTGGACACATAAAATAATACATATCATCATAAGATGGGGGAGAATAAATAAAAAAGGTTATGATCAAATTTTTAATAAGGGAAATCAAGTGAAAAAAGTGATCATATTAATGAGAATGTTGGTTTGAGAACATGATCATGAAAATATAAGATCATACCATTCATATCAAATATAATATATATGAATCATGGTATAAGGAATGAAGGTTCATATGACAAGAATAATAAGGAAATAAGGAAATAAAGAAAATTATCCATTAATGAATAATCTAGTAATGAAACATGGAATTGTGGAAGACATATAATCATATAATATTATTTCTATAGTATTGAAGGAATCACTACCAAGACCATCATAGTGGTATAGGGTCACTCGCCATACCCTATTGTTACTCATGGTTCAATTCCATGATCTTCATGGTATAATGTCTTCAATACTAATAAAATCTTGGTAATCTTATTTCACTCACATGGCTATCATAGTTTTAATGGTTCATTACAATGAATATCTTAGTCTATCTACTGAGATATAAATATTTACCCAACAAATTGGATGGAGATATAAGTCCCACATGTTTCATAAAGGAATCATATATACATGTTTCGAATGATCATAAATAATCATCTCATAAAAAATGAACTGAAATTTATATTATTACATTTAATCATATCATAACATGTGTAATGAGATAGGTTTTCTAATCACTTCTTCATAAAAATAACCACTAAAAGGAAGCCGGATTCAAAATAAAATAACATGTGTATGTGAAACGAGTTCTATAAACATAATTCCATCAAAAAAATAATCCATTAAAAGAATTAATATTAATGGAAACATTGAATAAATTCCCCATAACTTAACAATTAACACCAGTGGATGTTATCATAGATGTGAAGTAATTTTTATAGATCATTTAAAAACATTTCTTGAGGAAAATATCATTTCTTCTTTGAAAGAATTATTTATATAACATAAAACTTTTTTAATACCATTTTCATTGAAAATATATTTTTAAACATATAAAGGAATAATTGAAAAAAGTAAAACATTTTTGGAATACTTTTTCATTAAAAATCAACCTCAATGATATTTTGATTACATTTTATATGTCATTGTTTTTTAATACAATTAATTTCTGACCAAAGAGAGAGACAACCATATTTTAGATTATAATATTATCATAATTACTCAAGACTTAAATAAAATTGTAATAACACATGATGATATCTAGAATAGACATTAGATAAGTAATCAAATTAGTGTGATTTAGATATGGATCATAATAATTCATCAAAGACACATAGTCAATAACAATATCAAAAAGTGATGATATAGTTTCAATAAACACTTACCACATGGTTAAATGGGAGCATACTATTTACAGAGTTAATGAAAACTATATTAAGCATATAATATCATGATAATAAATATATTAAATATATAACATGGATTCATTTACACCTGGAAGAATATTTTAGGTAAATAACAATACATGATTCTCAAAGAAGGAAATTTGAGAGAAAAAATGTTTTTTAATGATTTGGAAAATTTTGAATCATAAACCCCATGAAAGAAACTTAATAAAACTGATATTTTAATACCAATAAATTTAAATAAATTATAATTATAATTCAATAATTTTCAGTATATACACTACAGAAAGGGAAAGAGTGGTGAACATAGCGTATATTTCACGAAAATAAAATGTGAGAAGAAAACCACATACCTTTTATCTTGACTCTCATCGTAGATGTTCAAAAAAAACTGTATAATAAAAATAAATTTATAAAACATATTTTAAAGAAGAATAAAATTATATCTAACACCTTATATGTTCATATTATTACTTTATATTAGCCTCTTGTTAATGATCCTATGCCAAGGTTTCACTTTGGACAATATTTGTTTTGTTTTTCGAATATGTCCTAATTTGTTATAGTAATAGTACATATACATATATATTGATTAAATAATTTGAAAAATGATATAAATATCATTTGTATTTATTATATTTTTATTATAATAATATATTTTCTATTGATGTACAAATAGAATACACTATTCCTGGAGACGGAAAGCCTTACATATGCATGAATGAAATTTTTGTATTTATTATCGTATTGAAAAGTATTATTTAATTGATATATGTATATATATGTGTGTATATTTATATAATTATTAAAGAAGTGTTATTATATAATATATATCATATATTTTCACGAAACCCATCCTTAATAAATTCAATGTCGTGTGTGAAAGAATCACATCGCTTTGAGTGGGCGGTAGACCACACTTTCTAAAATGAGATTATCGTATTAACAGCATATGGAAAGTAAAAAGTATGTATTGAAAAAATTAATAATGAATCATAATTAAATATTAACTATCATGAATAACATAAATAATAATATTTTATATCATAATGGCCACCATTAGAGGTGTTAAAGGGAATTTAACAGACATCGTTTTGAGAGGCTGTAATTTATGGTACACATAAACAGTCTGTTCATTATCCATTAGATGGATCTATTAGAAAGTGTTGGATGAATCTTTAGAATAAAAAAATGATATTATATTTTGGAAAAATTTTCTTTATACATTCATTTAAAAAATAAATTAGATGGTGGATAATGAAAATAAAATAAATGACTTTAGAGAAGAAATTAACTCTTGAACTTATAATGCATTTTAGTTGGTTCCAAAAGGATTACATGAATTTTCATCAGGAAAATGGATGGATTATAGGAGTAATAGAGGTATTTTAGAAATTTTATTGGTCCGGTATTGACCCATCATAAGAGTTTTTAGAGGTGTGAGAATGTGGGAGAGGTGGTGGCATTTTATAGAGATGAAAATGACTCACTTGAAATTTTTGAAACATGTTTGGTGTACACATGATCTTACCTAAATAAGTCATAAAAAACAAAATAAGCAAAAAAAATTTAAGTTTATTTATGAAATATTTTTGGAAAATGGGTTTTGGAAGAGTGGATAGCTCATTTAGGACTTTAATTTTAAGGCTTAGTCACTAAATAAGATTAATTTGGTCATAATCAATGTGACGAATTATAATCACTTTTAATAATAAATTTTTTCTAAAATTATCTTGGATTTATTTGACTATAAATATTACATTGAATTTATTATTTATGTTGGGTTTTCAATATTCTATTTATATAAGCGGAAAATTTTTAATTATTTATAATTTCCCATATGGGATGTAATAATGGGTTTTAATATTCTAAAAAAGTAAAAAATATTATCAATATAATAAATTTGTATTCAAAGTAAAATTGATTATAAGGAATTAAATTGAATTAATATATGTAATAAATTTTTATTGTTACCTTTATACAAATTTATAATATCATTTTACATTAAAAATTAATTTAACCAAAAAATAATTTTTAAATAAAAAGCAGTATTTTTCACTATTAATCAAAAATGATGTTTCTCATAAAAGTATAAAAAATTTTCCCTATGCTAATTTTGATGTTTTAAATTAAAAATATAAATTTATACTATCAAATTCAATTTCTAAATGCTTCTAAAATTTATTTTAATTTCAAAAGTTTTACAATCGATAAAATTTTATTTTAAAACACAAAAGGACTTTTCCATAAGTCCAATTTTTTATTATCAATATGTTTTATTTTTATAATAATATTATAAAAAATATTTGAATAGTAGTTATTAGTTTCCATATAACTATGTATAATGAAATTTTTATAATTGTCTCATTTAAATAATTATATAATTAAAATGATGCTTCGTAGAAACTCTGTCTTGTGAGTGAAGTACACTATGTTAATGTTGCATATATCATTTGTTAAGTCGGTGTTGTGTGGAATGTATACGATGTCAGTGTTGTGTGTAACATATGCTGATTTTATTCAATGTGAATGGAATGCTTGAATTGTTTCATTGAAATACAGAAATAAATATTTATGGTATATAAAAATATGGGGTGTTACATGTGGACCGACCGCCCAGCTGGTCCACTTACCATGGTGGTCAGCTTCTCAGTTAGGATTCCCCGTCGCTACCACTGTCAATCATTGTGGTAATCCATGGAGTGGATACTGGATCTTCTATTGGGGTCGACCATGGCCCATCTACCAATGCAACACGACATCTGGAATGAACATGGATCTGGGTCTACATCCATAGTCAACCATGGCCTAGTCCTACATTGGTTGACCTTGGTTCGACCAAATCAGTTGGGCATGGCCTGACCCACTACTACATGGGCCTCTTGGCCCACCCCATTGGCTCCATTTGGTCAACCAGAATGTCCACCGCCACTCCACATGGCCACATATTCATATCCCACATCTACACTACTGCATCTCGTGGCCTCCCCACCACATCCCACAACCACCAACCATGTTTTTTAACCACTTATTCTAATGGTGCTTCCACAAACTCCGGTTTATACCTCATCCACTTTCTTGAGCCACCATTCTTCTTATGATTCCTGATTTTTGAAACGATCATAAATATGGGTTACTTGGGTCCCAATATACACATATCCTATATCTTTAGGCACTTTTCCTCTAATCTGTGGGTCTGATCCCATTCGGATCCAATTAAAAAAATGAGTCGCAAAAATGGGGGTCCACCAGAAATTAGTGTGAAAAAATAAGGTATAAAATGAACAATAGTCAATGTTTATCATCGTTGGAATGAATTCATGGCCAAGTATCAATTGTGGGGAGTACGAGTTAGATGAATCCTTTTAACTTGTAAAAATAGTTCCATCACTAAAGATGATCAAACCACAAATCAACATGTTTGTTTATTTAATTTTGATCTTCATATAACATAAATAACAAGGAAAAACATAATCAAACCACAACTGTTTTTTGATTTGAATCAGTCTCTAAAAAATGATGATTAATGTATCACCACCAAAAAGGATGATCCTTCGAATCAGCTATACAATGATCATCGATTAACGATTCATTTTTCTTTATTAGAGATATCACATTATCTATATCTCAAAATACTTCCTGGGTCACAATGATAACCATGAGTTCTTGAGAGGACCATAATTAAAATAACGTATAATTATGTAGAGTGAAATAAGTATTTTAGATTATTTTATCCATGATTAATCATGTGAAATGTTTTTCCCAATTGACCAGTTCCAACCAAATTAATGTCCCACTATGGTTAAAAACTCCATTCATAGTTCAATTATGCCCTCTTATTTTTTATATGGGCACCCTTTTAGGAGTTATTAATGATTTTTTCGAAAACCATGGGTGCATGCTGTTAAATGTTGAATATTTTCAAATAATTTTTTTGGAACAAAAGGCACCATAATAACTCAACATCTCTGCACATGTTCATGAAATTAAACCTTATAATTTATAATACTAAAACATGGAAATAACTGGGAAATTAAATTTTCCCCACATTGGGGAATTACATCGCCAAAATCAAAAACATGCTAAACTCATACAAATGAGGGCATTGAGAATGAATCCAAGCACCCCACTCTATTATTGTATCCTAGATATTCCTAAATATCCATATGACACTAACTAATGGAATCAACCTCCCACAAAGGATCATCTCCTATCGATCCTCAATCTCAATCGGATAATCAATAAAATTATCCCAGTCATCAATGTACATCTCACTTTAGTAAATTAAATTCGATGAGTAACTCACATACTTACTCAGATAAAAAAAATGAAAGATGTTTTGTACATATTATAGTTGTGTTGGTTGATCTAAGAGGTATGACACCACACCAAATATACACAACATCTGGAAAGGGTTGATGAACCTCAAATATAGCCTTTCACCTTGGCCATACCTACACAATCTACATTTTTGTATGACCTGAAGGAACAAGTGGTTTCCATCTCTGAAATCCAAATCCTTTTGTCAATAATTAACATAAGACTTCTACTAGATCTATGTAGTCTCCATCACCTTATGGATGATCTAAACCATCTCTGTGTTATCTTTCTCTAAATTTGGCACCATGAGTGATAACTCTACTAGGTCAGTCCAAAAAATTGGCACCTTATAGGGTCACAAATACATGTCCATGAATTGCATCCAACCAATGGTGGAGTGATAACTATTTTTTATTAAAAAAATACACCAATGTTTGGAGATCGTCAAACCTATTCCCAAAATCTATCATTCAATCCCAAAACATGTCCTCCAGAACATAAATGGTCTGTAGAGTATGGACATCCATTTGTGGGTGAATCATTGTGCTTAAGGGTAACTGAGTCTCATACACTATCTAGAATATATTTTAAAACCAAGATGTAATGGTATAATTATGATTTTAAACTACCATCGATGGAACCCCATAGATTCTAACAATATCATAAAAGTAGAGGCGCCGCAAGATCACTACTAAACTCTACTCTCACATAGCTAGGAACTGGGCGGACCTGGTGAGTCATTCAATGATCACCCCGACAGAATCATCTCACCTAGATGTTCGTGGTAAATCCATCATGATGTCAATCGATATCCCATCTATCTTACATTATGGAAACTCAAGGAATTGAGTCAAACCCTATGGAACCTGGTTCTCATCCTTCACTTGATTAAATGTAAGGCATCAAAAAATAAAATTTGCAATATCCTTCTT
Organism: Viscum album; assembly: GCA_963277665.1. Classification (NCBI taxonomy): domain Eukaryota; kingdom Viridiplantae; phylum Streptophyta; class Magnoliopsida; order Santalales; family Viscaceae; genus Viscum; species Viscum album. The sequence goes on from OY728120.1 coordinate 1,798,738,759, forward strand.
AATTCCTTACCACAAAAACTAAATTCAGAGGTCCTGGAACATCTTCTCCAGACATATATGTACCACCAAATTAGATTTGTGGAACTCCCTCATAACCACCTCTTGTAATGCCAATGGTAAAATTGTGCGTCCTCTCAAAATGATGTCATGCTCTCCACCATTCAAATAACTATCAGGGGAATTCCCTGTGGAAATCTGAGCACGTAATGATTCATAGTTTGTATCACCAAAATACTACTCATTGAATCACTGTAAGAGTTTAGGGGTGACCAACATAGACCAATGGTAAGCAAATCAATCTTCATATGTAAAGGATAACTACAATGAGGACCATTTCCTTGATTCCTTTTTTAACATATGAGAACCTGATCTCTTGCTGAGAGAATCTTGGACCACGTTCCCCTTCCCATGATTTTAATCAATCTCAAAGTCATAGTACAATAAGAACACTATTCATCACCTCAATCTCAACATTAGATCCTTCTTAGAGAATATATATTTGATACTCTTGTGGTCATATTAGATGATAAATCACTCGAAAATAAGGTGGTGTAACCATATCTTCAATGTGAGGAATACCATTACTAAATCAAGAGAATGAGTCACATAGTTCTTCTCCAATGGTATCAAATGGAGTGATCCGTATGAAATCACTGCTTGACTCTACATCAGGACACAACTAAGACAGATTCCTAATGCATCGCAGAATACTACATACTTGACACCCTCTTATAGAAATATCAAGATAGGAGTGCTCATCAATCACTATATCAATTACTTAAAACACTCCTAACACATTTGTTACCACAACAAAGGTTATCCATTTCCAATAAAAGTTACCCATTCTTGTAAAATTTCCAACTTGGTGTCACTATTGAGTGACTCCCATGTCAGAACCAAATCAATATTCCATGGATATACAGTAACACTCGCCTTTGAAATGATGTTTCCTAGAAAATGAACCTATTGAATCAATAAATGAATCTTTGAGAGCCTCTTGTAAAGATGGTTCTCTTGGATTATGTCTATGACCATCCTCAAGTGTATTGTGTCCTCATACATGAATTCTTACTATAGTAGGATTTCATCAATGATGAAAAAATGAAAAGATTAATGTATAAATGAAATATTGTATTCATGTGTCCCACGAACACAAATGTGTTGTTCTTGAAGCCAAAAACAATCACCAAGTACTCATAGTAGATGTAACGACATTTGATGGATGTCTTCTTTATATCCTCATCTCGTACTCATTTATGGTTATATCCATATATGATGTGAATCATTAAGACCCACAATTCCACTTTCAACTAATCGAAGTAGACATTGATCGTTGGTATTGGATGGGTATTAGTTATAGTCACCTTGATCAGGTGGAAGAATTCCACCTATAACATCAAGATCCTAACTTCTATCTTAGAAAACAATGCTGGGGCTGATGAGGGTGAATAAGTAGATCTCACAAAGCCCTTCCTCAACAAGTCCTAAAGATGTACCCTAAGCTCATGAAGCTATTCAGGACACATCCAATATTCTAGTGTAGATATCAGTGTCATCCAATGGTATAGATCAATACAAATGTCTACCAATCTATCTGGAGGTAAACCTGTAACATCCTTAATGAAGATGTACGCATACTCCATCACCACTGCTGGAAATTGAGGACTTATATCATCCCCTGAACCAAGGGTGGCCCTATTCAATTGATGTGTAATCATCTACTCCCTCCCATGTTCATGTCCATCCTATACTGACTGTATTTCCATTTCATTAACATACAAAAAACTAGTTCCATCAATGTGGACACATGACACTTTGGGCATAAAATTTTCAATCCAAGAAAGAAGTGTGAAAAACAGAACCATACAAATATTGAAATAATAAGGTATCTATGATGCTACCATGTGATCAAAACCATAACTCTCACCTCGAAGGGTCAGATAACACTGTCTGCACTAATGTTTTATAATCTAATCTCATCCTACAAATTTCTCCATGGCTAAAATTGGATTCAATGGTCCAACCAGAATATATGAGTCTCGAACAAGGTTCAGGAAAAAAAGAATGACAACCACCTATGTCTATCAAAACTGCATATAATGTTGAAAATACATAGATCATACCTTTAATAACACATAGAGCCTCATGTTAATAATCCTCCATTTCTTATATCTATTCTTGTTCCTAAACACTATCACCCTAAGACTTGCCTGGATCACCTGGGTGGGGTGTTAGTTATTAGAAGATCCTCTATTCATCACCTCCTACCATTCCTATTCCTCTTCCACGTACACCACCCTATAGAACACCCTTTTCCTAACTCTTCATATGCCTCATCAGTCCCTTAATTATACCCTGGACAGTTATACAATAGGTTAGTCACTACTGTGTATCATGTTCCTGATAACTAAATATGTATCATTATATGTCCCTAGGATAATTCTAGCCACCTTATGAGCCTTTCACTAATGACCATGAGTCCTAGGGAAGTCTCCTAAAGTGACTAACGTACATGGGTCCATTCTACTACCATCCACTACCTGCTACCAAGGACTCTGTTACCCATTGCACACTTCTATCTCCCACTACTAGTGTCTAATCCTCTTGAAAACTCTCCACTATCATGGCCCATTAAAGTACACTAGAATAATTAGAAATGAAATGGGATACCATTGATTCTGTAATGTCCCTGCATAATCCTAACTCGAAGATTTGATACCTAAATAACTAGTCTCATACCATGTCTATGGAGTAGTGTAAAATATCAGTAAACCTTAGTGAATACTCCACCACAGTCACACAACCCCGCCTAAGATGTAAATGCTCTTATATGCATATCAATCGTAACATGAATGGATAGATCTAATCTGTAAAGAGACTCTAAATTTATTTCTAAGAGTGAGCTATATTTTTATGATACTATGTCACCAAGGGCCAGTATCAACCTGTAGATCTGTGAAGAAGACTCACAGAAAGGACTATCATGTATTCAAAAAGGTACCTCATAAGGGGAAAAAATCGGGTGACATGATCTTATCAATCCTTAGGAAACTAGGGGTATGACTCATGCCGAATCCTAGTAGGACGATGCCTCTGAAGCTCGTGCAACAAACTCAATCATCAGGAATATTTAGCTCATAGTGCTGGTAGTAGTTACTTTTTAATAGGCAGTGGTATAACTAGTTATACATTCGGAGGTGTTATCTCTGGTATAGTTCCATATACTGATGCATATTCACTTGGAGAATCATCCTCATTATCATGATGTAGAATCCTGGATGGGTATCTATATAGAGGTATCCTATAAAAAATATGGTCCACAGTTAATATAGTATTTCTAGATATTTAACTAAAGAAATACATAGAAAACACTAACATTCCTATATAATGCATGTACCATTGTTTAGTTCTATGAAACCTGTGTTTTCATGTACCATGTAGAAACAAATGAAATCAAATTCCTAGTGTATAGAAGTTTTGGTCACTACACCAACACTAGAGTCCAGGGCCTGAAAGACAAACATGAAACACATAACACTGTTTCCCCTATCCAACCTCATAGAATCTTGGTCCTAACATACAATCTATCCAACCTTGTTACCACTATGTTAAGACCCATATTAAAGGGGATAATTTAATTACTATCTCATGCCCTCCTCTATTATCCCAAGGGCTTTTGACTAGCACCAAGTATGAAAATTCCACAAATGGGAGGAATTATCCTAATGTACCTATACTCACATAGAGCTCTCAAATCTGGAAATTTTGAAATGTAAAAACACTATGTAAACAATACCTGGAAACCACTATATCATATAAAAAGATTAAAATTATTGAAATAACTAGAAAGAATATAGTTCCGAAACAATCCCACAAAATGAAATGATTCTATAAACCCAAGTCCAACATGTTAGAAAATAGGTACTGGGTATGTCATCTGAAAGCAACCAGAACCCACCTCGGTCTGTCTGAGATCACAAAGTTCCACCTCATCCTAGCCTCCAAGGAACTCCATCAAATGATTGATCATTTTTACAACATACAACACGTAAGGTAAAATTCCATGAAAGGTTGAGTAAACCAATACTCAGTAGGACACTCCAGAACAATAATGGAACACCACATAGGAAATACCACAAGTGAAATTATAGTTATCTCCACATAGGTATGCATATGAAATAAATATAAAAAGAAAATCTAGATATACACAATCCAAGAAGCTCTGTATAAAGGTATGTAACAACCAACTACTAACCATAGGATTTTTCTCAAAGAATTCTCATTCTGGGAGATCACACTCCTCAATCCATGATATAATCCTAGACACTCACTAAGTGGTCTAGATCAGTTGGTTCCTCAAAAATTGAACACATTGGTTAGGGAATACTATAATATAAAGTGTGAGGATCCTACCAGGGAGTACAACCAACCCAATCTGGATCAACCTGCAATACATGGGATCCTTCAAAGAGAAAACCCCCAACCCTACTGATGAGGATTGTAATGTATGGGATCATTATTAGAGAATACCACAAACCCTATTGATGGGCCCACTAGATTATGGACGAACACCTTACTCTTGGAGGATATGTTAAATGCATAATACATCACTATGGGTGATAGAGGATCCCTACAATCCTATTATAGGATAAGATAACTTTATATGGGTCTCAACCTCTAGAGGGGACTACAATTCAGTAATGTGGATGTAACATCGTACTCAACCCTCGAGAAAAGGAAAAAGGTAAAGCTCTACAAATATATGGGTTCAAACTAAAAAATATCATCACATTATCTTAAAAGAACCATATCTACTTTAGGGTCCTAACGTCTCTGATAGCTCAACAAATGAACAAATTGTTTGAATGATATGGTTGTTTTAAAATATCATAGGGGTACCTAGGCATGTGGACTGACCCCATGATCTAGCATCTTGAGTAGATGTGGCTGAATGATATGTGAAGCAACCCTAGCTCACGATTGACCATGGCAATGTCTTGGTCCGGTCACACCAGGTCTCAATTGAATCAGAACTTGGTCTGACTCCCCTGTCTCATTTTCTCAGCCTAGCCACTAGTAGGTGGGATGGCCTTCAAGCCCGTCCACCCCACACATTTGCCCAAAACTTTTGATTCCACTCCATGGGGCCCTATCCACATCATGTGTCCACCATGATATACCTCGTGACCTCCACCATATCCCACATGGCACTACCGCCACCACATTTACACCGCTGCTATCACTGGTGTGGTTGCCGACCCAGATCTCTTCCACCTCCACTTCCTTAAGTCACTGTTCATCCTCAGACATCCAAATTTTAAAATGGTCAAATATATGAGCTTCTTGGTTCCCAATCTACATAGATCTGACATTTATTGCCAATTTTCCATCAATCCAGGGGGTCCAATCATGTCTAGAGCCTCCTAGAAAATTGAGCTATGACCAAGGGGGTCCAACATTTAATAACACAATGAATAGATGGAAAAAATGAACATGAATGATGGTCAATAATTTATCCCCAATATTTATTTTCTAATGATTAAGGTAAGGTATTTGGGTTAGATACATCTTATTAACCCACAATGATATTCCATCCGATAAGAAACTTTAACAAAAGATCAATATATTCATTAATTGATTCACATTTTTCATAGAAAATAATGAATGATGAAAATTCACAACAAAAACAACCAACCTACCTTGACTTGGATATGTGGGTAATGATGGATTATTAATATGTCTTCGTTGTCGTTGAGGTTCCTTTGAATTGGGTTTTCATTGATCGTTGATCCATGATCCATCACAATTTTTTAGAAAGAGATATTCCTCCATGTATTAAAGGAATTACAGGGTTCGGTAAATAACCTTGGATTCTTGAAAATACAATAATTAAAAGAATGTTTCGTTATTTTGGAATAAAATGATTTTTTAAATGATTTTATCCCTGTTATGTCACATGATAACTGATTCTTAGTCGACCAATTTCGAACAATGTCATGTCGTTCCTAGGGTAAAAACTCTATTCTATGTTCAATTATGTCCTCATATTTCTTTTCCAAGATTTTCTTATGAGTTATTACATCATTTCAGGAAATCCATACATGAGTGATATTAAAAGTTTAATACTTTTCAAACAATATTTTTAGGCACAGCGGGACTCATAATCACACGTCGTCCCACTACACGGTCCTGATATTAGTCCATTTTTGATGGTATTATTTAATTTCATATCAAGATAAACAGTTGAACATGTAATTATGTTAATATATGTGAATAAAATTAATTCTATGAAGATAGTTTTTTTGGGAGATACTATCTCCTAGGTCAAATCAAATTCTGGAGTGGGAATTTAGGTAGAAAACTATCTTTTTTTACTAATGTGGAAATTATATATACAAATATTTTATAAAGTATATTACCTATTAGTAATGGGGAATAATATTAGAGATAATAATGACTATTAGTTCTTAAAAATAACATGGTAAATGTATTTTCTAGTATGTCTATGGGCTATAATGGATCAGAACATAAATACGAGGGCTCCAAATCATAAGAAATGAATTTGTATTTAGAACCGAAGGACAATGATAAAAAATAAAATATTCCTATATTCAAATCAAATACATCTCTTTATTTAATGATATGGATGAAGATTAATTCACTATTTGTTGATCTAAAAAAGATATGCATTTGATGCATGATAGAAGTGATCAAATAAATACCAAATAAGAAAAAAATGTATTATATTACCACCAGTTATCAAAATTGGAATAAATAATTTAATGATGTGTATTTTTAAATAATTGAAAATATTAATGAATGTAAAAAAGAAATATTTATTATGTGATCATTTCATCCACAAATGAACTTAACATGAAGCTTTTTAGTTGTATTGGAGTCTTAAAAGGGGCATGTATACCAACAACTAAATGTTTTCTAGAATGGATTTCTATAACCACATATGATTTAAACTCATTCTATCACTAGTTTTTTTCAAAGTCATTTCATATTCCACAATATACTAAAAAGACAATTTCAATGAAAAAAAAGTAAAAATTTAATTTTTAATAAGAAGTAATATAACATGAGAACGTTATCGTTTGGTTTTGGTGGGGATGTGGTTAATGTTTTGGTTGAAAAGTGGTGTCTATGGAAGTAGGAATGTGGATGTGTCTTTGATGTGATTATATTATTGACATAGTGGTGGTTGTGATGTGATGGTTTTAGTGATGTCATTAAGGGTAGGTCTATGACTATTACATTATTTGGGATAGTCAGTTATATTTATGATATATTTTTAGTCCTTATAATACATTTTTATTTATTATAGAAACCCAAAATCATAATTTTATATTTATTATTGTAATATTAGACACCATATATAATTATTTCACATCATACACTTAAATAGGTTTCCCATTTTACCTGGTTATATTATTCTTTCTTCCAAATTCACTTGTTTTCATACTCCTTATCCATGATTATCTCTTTATTCTTCTTCATAGATCCAAATAATTGATATATATAAAAAAATTTATTTTACATTTATATTTTATTTTATAGCAATTATCATTTCATGTACTCCCATGTTATCTATCATCTATATTTATCCTCAGTTTGTTTGTAGAAACATTTTTCAATTATTAGTGGATGTTAATATTCAGGAATTTTGAGTAGATTGTAAGAGGTATTTCATTGATTATTTCTAATTTAATTATATTCAATTCAATTTATAAGTTTATTATATTATAGAATTAATTTGTTTTGTGTATATAGTGACATTAAAGGTGATTTAACTTTATTTTCAGGTCAATTTAAAAGGGAAATACCACCCATTTGTATAATGGATACCTTCAGTGATATTCTCAAACCCAAAACCTATTAATGTACTCATTTATGGGTCATAGTTTTTACATCAAACTAAAAATTAATTTAAAATTATTATGATCTTATTTGATTTCTTAAGCCACCCAACTATATTTTATGCAAATTGATATATATTGAAAAAATATTTTTATTGAAATGTGATTTTTGTAACCAATAGATTTAATTGGAGGTTATTAATATGAGTTTAATCATTTTGAAATAAATTTTTAGTGGTTCTACATAATTAAAAACTATTTAAAAATTCATAGTATGTAAGAACTCATTTTTAGTGATATCATTTTATGCTTCAGAAATGCATTTTATTAAATAGTTATTTTTATTTGATTTTTCATATGGAAATTATTATTATTGTCTAAAAAATTTATAATTATTATGTAAAATTAACATCAATTTTGAAATCATTATAACATAATTAACATAGCTTGAAATTATTTTGATTTTATGAAATGATTGAATTTCCTGTGAATTGTGAGAAATTCATTATTCTCATATAATCTCATTTATTATCCTTAAATAATTGAAATTAAAATCCTCATCATATTTTTCATTTTATTGTGTTTTGATATATGGTCTATTTGAATTAGAATAATATATAGCATTCCTATTGAATCTATATTATTCATTACATTGATAAAAGTTAATGTTTATTCTTTAAACCACATTTTCCCCAAAACTATTTTTCATTGTGTTTTACACACTCTTATTAAAATTATTTTTAGATACTAATAAATATATTTAATTTTAAAATTATGATACCATATTTGAAATAATAAGGACAAAATTTTGAAATTAGGTCCCCTTTAGTATGGTTTATTATAAATAGTTACAATGGAAAATATTTGTCACCTTGGTATGAGTAAAATGTGTATGAAGTGGATGAAGGTGTTATATATGGTATCCAAATCATCCTAAAACAATAATTTATTACATTAAATGAAATTAATTTTGAAAAATGTTATCCTACATTAAAATAAATGACATTTTTTCCCTTTTCCATTCATAGTGACACTTCTAATATTTTAAGGAAAGGGTAATACAAAATGTCACTACATGAATTTTAATTTATTTTATTAATTTATATATGGTTTATAATTTGATTATAAAGATTATAAAAGTGAAATTTTAAAATTATTAACTAATTTTTATTTGGTATTTTTTTATATTTTTTTATTGAATAATTACCTTATATGTTGAGACATGTTCGATACAATTCATCTCCAAATAGAAAAAAAAACAATGTGAAATATTTTTAAAGAAACAAATGTATGACCTTTGGATGAATTATTTTCTCACATGAATATAATTGTTAAAATGACTATATATTTTAGGGTTAAAGTGTTTATATTGAAATACATTTGTAAAACAAATATATTTACTATAAAATTAAATAAATAACATCAAAATTAATATAATGATATTAAATGAAAAAATTAGTTTAATAAATTATATAAATATAATATAATATTATCAATAGGGTAAATATGATGATATATATGTGAGTATTTCATTAACATGATAAGTATGATCTAAGAGAACACCCATCATATCTCTCATTTACAACACACTAAGTCATGTTTCTTAAAAACTCCTAGACAAATTAATTTATATACATCCCTAGATAATATATAAAGGTTTGTTTCTTATAATATAACTCAATAGATCCTTAAAAAAAGATACAAAGGAGGCCAATATAATATGATGTAATCATTTTATCCAAACTCATTCAATCTATATTTTTTATACCGCATATAAATATTTATTATTAATCATAAAATAAAAACATTAGTATCTGAAATGTATGTTACAATTACAAGGATTATTGAACCATCATTATTCACCCTCTTTACATAATATGTGAATTGAAATTAGAACTCATGTCTACATGTGGTGTACTAGTTACACATAGCGTTACATTTCATTTTATGTAAAAAAATCATTTATGGTTATTATGATGTAAATAATTATTATATATGATATTTATGAAATAATAATGCCTCTAGAACAATAATATTAGATATATATTCGAAATTCGAATCCGTTTGGAAATTACAATGCCACTCATCCATATATAGGGACTAAAACTTACACGAATTTATATGATTCATTATTCTTTTACTATTTACATGGATGGTAATAAGTATTTTTTAAATTTTTAAATATTTAATTTACTGTATTATAATGTTTTTTAATGATAAAAAAGTATCTTACACTCTTTTCTTATATTCAGTAAAAATGGACATTGTGTTTATGCTTTTGTGTGGCCTCATTACTCAATGAATATTTATAAAAATTAATTAAATAACTTTATAGAGGATTTGAGATATATATATATAAATATATAACACAATTATATCATTAATAATGTTATTGTTATATTGGAACCCTGATTAAAGAATAAGGGATGGCGTTCCTGATTAGAAACATCCATGAATAATGAAATTGCTAATAACCAAAAATAATTACATTAATAAGGTGGTATATATAATGGGTGTCGAAATGATATAATAGTATCATAAATAAAAATATATTAACTTTGATTATTTTTTACAATTATAATACATTATAATGTTTTATGTAGGTCATTATTGTGATTTTTAATCAGGTTGATTTTTAGGTATGGGATTTTTGTCTCACTTTTCATTCTATGAGGAATGTTTTATACTGACTAATTATTTCCCCTATGTGGTGTATATAATACTGATTAATTTAATTAAATATTTATTTAATTAAAAAAATATAGATTTAAATATCCACATAAAGTACTCTCGATCATGATTTTTTGAGATAGAGATTAAAAATATTTTATTGGTTTTCCATATCAATTTGTATTTCTGGGATATTGTTTTTGAAACTATCTTCATTTATGAGGATTATATAAAACCCCATTGAAATTTTAAAACATTAATATCCTAACGAAAATGATATTTAATTTTCTATGAGATTTTATTCTCACTTGGTAGTTTCAATTCATAAATTTAAAAAAAGTATTAATAAATTTATGTTTTAATACCAATTGAATTGGTATTATTTAAGACTAAATTTCCAATGAAAGAAAATATATAATCATCTTCGTATGACACCAATTAATTTGTAAAATCTGCGGTTATATATTTAATATTATCTTAATAATAACATTTTCATATCTTTTGTTTATAAAATGGTTGAAAGATCATTAAACAAGAGTTTATGTTATATTCTTTTTCCTTGAGATTATTATTTAAAATGTACATGTTTTCCTTAAAATAATTAGTGGGATATTTTTAATATTCTCAATAATATTATATAATTTAATTTTTGCCATGTTTTATTTTTTAGAATGTTTATTAACTTTAATATTCATATCATTTTCTGAATGAGGTACTCATTACATATCACAAAAAATGTGAAAGAACCATTTGTTTTGACATAAATGACATGGTACGAATTTCTCACCACTAATACCACACAATACTTTTACCCTTTTTTTCCATTGTTATTTTCAAAAAAATATTTACATTAATATTTTTAATATTATTAAATATTAATAAAAGAGTCATATTCCACACTAAATATATTTGTTTATCATTTAATGAAATTCAATTTTATGATAACATCCCGTGATGTTACTTATATATATTAGTGATATGATCCCACAATAAAATAGTAATCATTTATCTCTATATTTTATGGCCACGAGGTATTTATGGAAACCATTTAATTTACATGGTATATTCTATGATAAAATGTTAAAATATTTATGAATCCCATTTTTGTACAGGGTTTATGATATATAATGAGTGATATATGATCTTAATTCACACATAAGAATGTTTTAAGATTATGTGATTAGTTTGATGTTAAGAATATATCACTCCAATTCATTGAGTGTGGAAAGATATCTCATGATATAATAAGTTCACAAATGGATAATGTAATTAGTTTAGTTATGGACCTTATCCGCATTGATATTCTTCATAGTGAACATTGACTATGGATACAATGAAATGGGGAGTGAACCCAATCCAATGTGATAGAAATTTATGTTTTTCTTTAATATGATATTCATTTCTATGCATAAATGGGTTCATATAAAATATATACTACTCCATTGTAATCCTCTCATGGAATATGTTCTATGATTCCAACATGATCCATGTCTGATGAAATTACATATTTATCTCTTTATTCAATATTATGATATATGATAGATTTTTTTCGATTTTGAAATGTCAATCTTATGTTTTTATACCCTTAATTTCATTTTATATTTATCTGACCCCATATATTTCTACTTTTTACAGTTATTGAGCACATGATCTCACCATTAATTATAGATATATTCATAAAGGAATGATAAAAGGTTGCAGTATTGTAAATGTAGGAAGAGTATTGTGTGGGATTTTTTTGAGCAATATTGATAATTTATCACGAAATAAGTATATTGTGTATCTAGTCTCTAATGAAATTACACCATTAAAATAATCATGAATATAGTTTGAAAATATATTATTTATTAATCTATTAAGAGGACATATTTTTTTTATAATGAATGGGTCTATGTTCTAGGTATCATTAAAGGATTTAGTCAATATTTGGAGATTAAGATTAATGATCAATGGTTAAAACCCTTGGGATAAGATTAATTATATTATTATATTTTAAAATTGAAGAAAGATAGTCATTATTTTTTATTCCAATAGAAACATATTTATCCAATTTGTTTCTATATATCCGAATATTTTATGTAGTGGTTCTGAATTTATATGAATAATATTAAAATTTTACTTCAGAAGGGATATAATTAAGGCCTACATAAGAATAGACAATAATTTTACCTAATCTCATTCAATTAATTTTATTATTCCTTTTTTTAAAATATTTTTTACTAATAAAAACATAATAAAATTGTTATCATAGAAATTTTTGAATTATAATATTATTATAGAACCATGATTTTTCACCCACAATCCATTAAATCAGAATTGAAAATATTTCATGTCTCTATTTGTGGAATACAACATCAAACTTGTGTTATAGTTCATTTCCTTCCAATTCGTATAATTGGTTATTATTATGATGATTACAAATTTTAAATAAGATATTTATTACAATATTAATATTCTTTAATTATAATATGATATAAATATTCTACATTCCATTCTATTGGAAAATGGTATCTTCACTCATCCATAACTCAAGACTACCACCTACATGAAGAAATAGGATTACTTTTCATTTCCTCAGTAAATTTATGATAATGAGGATATATTCTGTGATAAATATTTCAGTCATGATATTATTATAGTTTTTATGAAAAACTATATTTATCATTCATTTCTTATTTTCATTAGAAAATTAAAATAGTGTTAGTGACTATATATGACCCACCATCTCAAGGAATGGTGAAATTGTTTTTCTCTATAAATGTATAAATTATTATTGATATGTATATAATGATTATATAATATATTTATATAATTAATAACTTTATGTATATAATGGAACCATGATCTATATATAATGACTGTAACATTCATACATAAACTTCTATGAAAATTGGAAGAGTAAATAGCTAGAAATAAAAATTTAAATGAGGATTTATAAAAAAAGGATATTGAAGTGACACAGTAGGATCATATGTAATATTATATTTATATACATTTTTTTAATTATAATATATTTATGTTTATTATAAAAATCAATTTTTTGATTTCAAATGGAGTCAATATTCAGGTATGGGTTTCTTATCTAAAATTTATTCAAGTGATGTTTCATAAATATTAACCACATGATTCCATTGATTTGTGTATATACTACAGATGAATCTCAGTAACCATAAATTTAATTCAAATTATTTAAATTTAAAATTCCATATCATGTATTGTCTTTCAAGATTTTTTTGATTCATAAATTACAAGTATTTTAATGGTTTAATATCTTAAATTTTCTCCTTTGGGATATGTGTTATTTAATGGGACATTATTCCTATATGAGGTTTATATTCATCCCAATTGACTATATAAAACATAATTTTTCTTATATAACTTAGTAAATTAGTGTATAGGCAAACAACATAAAATGATTACACAAATAAGATCTAAAGTTTTAGTATCTTGGATAAATAAGGAAAATACATAACATTTTGAAAATAAATCAGACACACACACACACATATATATATATATATATTTAATTCCTTAATCTCTATATTCTTATTGGCCCTTTGGATCTTATTGGAACATATAATCACTCGATTGTACACCTCAATTAATGGGGTGATCTAGAAGCCAATTAAGATGAAAGATAAAAAATTGTGACAACATATCATGGGTGAGGAAAATAATAAACATCAAAACATAATCAAATTATGATCATCATAAAAAATAGTAGAAGAATAAGTGTAAGGCATGCAATTTTGAATTTCTTAAAAACAAATCATCATGTTTTTGTGGTTAACTACCACACAGAGTAGTGAACAAAGATAACATCATGTTCACACATATTTAAAAAAAATCATGAGATAAATCACGTTACCCAATTCATTGCAGTTCAATATAAATACAGGAAAACCCTTCGAATCATAACATTTTTATTGCACTATATAATTTTGGGCACACCCATCTAAAAATAACATTACATTATCATGCATGCTATATAGAATAGATATCATGAAGTAACATAAAATAACCCATTTAAAAAAATTAGTTTAATTCCATAAAAAATAAATTCATGTATTATAATTGGGAATAAAAATGTCACCAATTTTATTGGTATGGGAATCATATATCTTAAGTGAATAATAAATAATATCAAGAGAATTAAAAGTTATGGTTTTGTAATGTAAAATATCTTTTGTAAAAAATCTTATCTTTTGTATTATCAAGTAGAAAAATTGTATATAAAATGAAATAAATATTTATAATAAATAAATGGAATATATGGATAATTTAATGTATATAGAAACTAAAATTGGTGTTAAAAAGGGGAAACCCCAAGGAATTGGAGCTGGTTTTGAGAATCCCCTTACCTTATTTCTGAACATTTCTTCTATATAATATCATGTATATCCACATTGGATTAGTTAATTAAAAAATAGGGATATTTTTATAAAATATTAATATTATTTAGGTCTTTATTAACACCATTTTTGGGATTTTCTATGAGTTATACATTTTAATATCATCATTTGGTATGGTTTGTTTTCTTTATTTTCATGATCGATTTTCTTGTATATATTAATTGAAGATCATGTAAAAGTTGGATAAATATATATAATTGTTATTATATGTTATTAATGATATTAATAAAGTTTAAATACACTTATTAATAATTTATTTACAATTTATGAGGATGAATTATTAGATAAAATTCAATAATTATGGTTTTATGTTAATTTTGGTGGTTTTTCGATCACAATGAAATGTTTTTGATTTTTAATTTTTCAGTATGTATATATATTAGTTATTTAAAATAAATAAGATTATAAAATAAATTTAAAAATCTTTTTCAAATATTATAATGGTTTTACAAACTTTTTTTAAGGCATTAATAGAAATTGAAATTGCATCACCCATGATGTCGGTAAATTTACAAATCACGGGTGGCGATTTCATTTTTAGAGTAAAAGAGAGAGTCAGTGGAGTTTAAATATAGATCTTCCATAGACATGATATATTTATAGTATATAAATGGTATTGGAGGTATCATAAATTTTTTTATAGAAGAAGTTATGATAGAATAAGAATAGAAAAAGAATATAATGGATTATAAAAGAAAAAGGGCGACGATTTTACCTCATTAGTCTCTACTACTTTTGAACCACCATAGGGAAAATGTTTAGTTATTTTTATGAGACCAAGGGATCATATAAATGGGTGAGGGGCTTGGGAATATACTTGAGTATAATTTTTTCAATGATCAAATGATGATAGTTGTGAGGATAATTGGTTGTATTTATTATGGAGAGGAGTTTTTTCACATTATTTTAATCATTAGTTTTTTTATTGGTTCACGACTATGAATAGTTTGATAATTATCAATAAATTTATTAAAATAATGAATTAGGGTTATATATTTTTTACTTAGTGAAGAAATACATTAGACATGACTAAATAATTATTGTATTTAGTTTTTGTAGGAAATCATCGTATTTAACTATTCATTGAAATTTTACATATTTCAGAAAAATCCAAAAAAAATCACCCAAAACATTTTTAAATGCGTATAGTTAAAAGATGAAATATATTTAAGGAAATTAATTTTTTAATTATTATTTAATTAATTTCTTACTAAAATCATAATTTACTTGGAAGATACAAATTTTAAAATTATTAATGATTTTATATAACTTTGAAAATTTACATAGGGTCTCAAGAAACTCTATTAAAATAATAAGTCATAAAAATATTACTATATGGGTTAATTTTCTGAAAATAATGTATCTTTTAAATTAATATATTAATTATAATATTTTAAATAGATATTAATGACTTCCAAAAATTCCTGCACTTAATTAATAAATTCTGAATCATTTATTCACATAGTATATGATCTAAATAAACTATAAATTCATTTATAATATAAATAAATTTAATTTATATTTCATGGGTGTAGCTATTTTTTACATGTGTAGTTTACTATTTATAATGATATTATTACTATTCCCAGGGTCATGTTTTTATTTAACAGGTAATAGTTCTTTAATTTCAAGAAAAAATATTTATTTAATTAATTATTCATTTAAGAGGTTTTTATTATTTTCAATATACGATTTTATGTGATTTATACTGTATTAAATTACTATAAATGGGGGAAATTATATTGATAAAATTTTGGGTCATTACATTTAAATTTTATATAATGAATAGATTTATGATAATTATATTTCATGTTTCATTTGATGTAATTATTTCATGTGGTATAGAATTCAAATTTTTAGAAATGTTGTATGGAATTTATGTTCAATATTAGTTGAATAGTTATTTTTTGTTGTTTAATTTCTTATAAATTATATTATATTATATTTTTCTAAAACCCCTTTAATTTCAATATCCTTTTGTTATATATAGAATATCATTATTATTATAATACAATTATTTTCTTTTTTTACCTAAAAGTATTGACAAAATGTTTGGAGAAAAACAATGACAGTATATACTCTTAGAATGGGATTTTTTTTGCAATTTTTTTGTTATTTTATAAAATAATAGGAATAATATGTTTAATATTATACTTCACTAATTAAGGTATCGATACAGATTCTTATATCCTCTAAAAATCTATTATAGGAAATAAAAACATTCCCAGGACAATAACATATTTAATTAGGAGGATCAAAGAGATCTTGAGCAACCACATGGACATCTCTCATACATGGTATAAATGGAAGACTTTCACAGTCTTAATAGATATTAAGGTTACTCACAATGATTAGATTATCCAATACACCTTCATCGGATCTTTTATTTAAGAGGGGTCAAGTTTGTGATAGTTGATGTGTTGAGTGTCCAATATTTTATACCGCATTGATGGGAGATTTTAGTTGTTCCTTATATTCTTTATTCTTTAAGTTGATTCTCATTTAATGATCTTTTTATAATATATTATTACAAATGAATTTAAATATTTTTTTTGGATGGTTGGTTTAATATTATACTATTTTCTAATATTCATTTTTACTCATGTATTATTTTAAAAAATATTTATTAAAATTAATATTAATACCTATTTCCGAATTAGGTACATTGATCCTTTTAAAAATAATTTGAAAAAAAACATTTTTTTGTTTACACAACCTTATTGAAATTTTCCACCATCGAGACTACTCATTGTATTGAGTTAACCATTATGTGTTTCCATTGATATTTTAAAAAAGCATTATTTTTTTTTATTTTAATAAGTAATTATAAAATAAAAAGTGTATTTTGATTATGAAATATCCCAAGTGAAATTACAATCAAAATTTCATTTACGATAACATTCTTTGATATTAATTAATATTAAGTAGGGATATAATCCCTGGACACCACAATTATTGTTTCCCTTTATTGTTTATGATTTTTATCTGTATATGAGGGCTATTTATTTTTCACAGGTTATACAATGAGAAATGTTTAAATTTTTAAGAAATATATTTCCATTCAAAAGGATATAATAAATGATGAATGATATATTGTATTGTAGAGAATCAGTGAATGAATTTGGATTATGTGATGAGTGGTTATAAATATATATCACTCCAATACATTGTCTATGGACTAGTATCACATGATATAATAAGAAATATAAGAATGAGTGAACCTTGTTCAGTAACATACCCTATCGTAAATGAAATTCATCCAATTGAACCCTGACTATTGATGTGATGGAAAGATAATTGAACTAAATAAACTATGAAATTAATAGATATATTCACTAACCTTGTAAATTATTTTATTCCCTTATATGTATTAAATAAAAATATGCCAGATCCCAAACTTAATACACCATGGCTCATGTTCAATGAATCCATTATGATTCATGATTTATGAAATTTCATATTTTGATCCTTGAATAATGATTATGATATATAATATACAAGTTATGGATTTTCAATTGTTAGTATTATCTTCACATACATTTTTATCATTTTAATCTTATTTCACCACTGATATGAAACATTTTATCCGTCATTTAACATCTAATATCACCCATTCCTATGTTTCCTTTCTCTGTGGAATGATCAACTGTTTTATATAGTGTATATATGATAATAGTAATATGTTGAATGATATTTTTAGGATAAATTTATGGTCTCTATTGAAATAAGAATATTATCTATCATTTATCTAACAAATATTTAATATTATAGTCCCCTAGAAAGTTTAGAAAAAATATATTTAACATTATTATATTGAGAATAAATTTATTTTGTGAAAATTATGGGTCTCTGTTTTAGGTATGAACTGAGAGTTTAGTCTGCCAATATATATTAGGATTAGATAAAATTTGTGATAACCATAAGTCAATTTCAAATTACACCTATGTAAATAATAATTATTCTAATATAATCCTCATAAATTATATCTATAATTTCCAATAATGTATACCAAGATAAACTCATATTTCATGGATGGGGAAATACATGTTTTATAAGGTTACATTTTTAATTCATAAAAAATATAAACCCAATTTAATTAAAATCCCTAATTTATTAATGAATTTAAAGAACCATAAATAATATATTTTGTATCCACCAATATTTTCTAAAAACACACATTTTTTCATTACAAACAAACTATATACACTTACAGGGTTATTAAAATTATTATTTCATTTAAACCATTAAATTATGTTTTTATTTTCCATAAAAACAACAAAATTTTTATTTCTTATATTTATTAAACACACTTATTACATGATTTTAGTTTATATTGACACCACATATCATTGTATATTCCTATATTCCATTTTGAAATTCCATGTATGATTTAAATCAATTATTTTGTAAAGACAATTTTGTTATTCCCTTTTGATATGCCTTATGACATGATTGTGATACCGAATTCATTTAATGGGAAACCCTAATGTTTTATTCCTCATATGGGTATAAAATTCCTGAACATGTTTTGATGGGTGAACCCAAACATCACTTCAATTAATTGGGTAATGTTTACTCTTAAGAGATATCATTTTTAGGATAGTGGGTAAACCTGATTCCTTTATAGGACCTGGTCTGCCTGGTGTAATAGTCTTAGTATTTAGACATGACTCATTATCCTCCATATGAAATTTTCCTTGCTCTTATCCTTCTATCATTTATATTTCATGTATTATGTTTCTTAAAAATTTATATGATTTCATGATTACACATTTCCTTTATATACATATTATTCTTCATCATGTTTATTAATGTTCGATGTATTTTTTAAACCATTATGTTATTCTTAATAACAATTGTGCTATGATATTTTCATATGTTTATTTGTTTAATGGGACATTTAGTTGTTCCTATTTTCATTTAATTTAGCAGGTTATCCTATTCATATTTTAGAGATAAAAAAAGTCATGAAAACTTTATTAAGATTAAATAAAAGTTATGTTTATTTTTGTTTTTTGCTTTCTAATTATGTACATGATCTTCCAAATATAGTATAAATTCTGATCTTTTTTTTTCATTTGATGACTAGTTATTCTTAAAATCATGTAATAATATGGGTAGAAGGGAGGGGCTTCTATAGTATTTATTAAAGGATAGTATATTTGTTTTTGGAGATTAGGACTGTAGAACTTTTGTAAGAACCGTATGGTTATTTATATCATCGTGGAAAACACATATTTAAATATAGGGAATCACATGTAAGGATATAATTTTACTCTATATTTTATTAGTTATATGTTTTTAGTCTCATTTTTATATACTCATTATCTTTTCACCCTCACCAGTTTCAACATAGAATGTAAAAAAATATTTTGATGTTGACATTTCATAAGTGGGGCTGACTGTGAAGACCTAGAATTGAATCAATAAAATTTAACTTCTAATAATTATTTATTATTTTAAAAATAAAAATAATCCACATAGAAAACAAAATGTAAACTTCATAAATGAAGAATAATTGTAAAAAAATTTGTTTATATAATGTAAGGAACACGTAGTAATGGAATTGTAATTTGACGTTTGGAATTGTAATGTAACCATTTTGGATCTCAAACTTACCAATTGAAATGTAACCTAAAATATGAAATTATAAATAAAATATATGCATCATATAAATGAAAATATGGTTTATTTATATCTTCTAATTGGTAAATAATTTAAAAAAAACTATTAATTAATTGTTGGTATTTTTGTGAAACATAAATGTTTATATAAAATTTTAAATTTACATGATAATTTTAAAGAAAAAATATTTTAATTTTTTCATAAATAAATATTTTCTCTCTTATGATTATATGAAAATATCATGAGTCATTAAGTAAATTTCAAATAGTTAGAAAATTAGATATGATTTTAAAATAATTCCATTTTGAATAAATGATGCTTTTATTAGAAAAATTAATATCTAATATATAGAAAATTATTTCAATTAAATAGAGTCAATGTTTTAATTCTAGTCATCCAAAATTGGTTAGATTGAATTTTTGGGTTTTTTCAGAAAGACGTGGGTATTTAGTTAATTGTGAAATATGATAATTTATAGTATAAGCTAAATACCTTAATTATTGAGTCATATCTGATTTATGAATGATGTAAGAAACCACTTTCAAAAAGTCACATGTATTAGTTCTTGTAAATAATCACAAAATCCCCATAATTATTAGTGTTGAGCCAAAATAATAGACCAATGAATAAAATCATCAAAAAATGTCCCTCTTATAAACCATAAATACCACCCAAACCACCCATTATCCTTACACCGAAAAAGACATTTATTATTTCTTTATTAATCCTAATAAATTTGTTAAATATCCTCTCAAATTTTTGGTCATTCTAGTATAACCAAAATCCCATTCCCAGGTTCCTTAAGGAGGTTCTCAAGGAGAATAAATTCAAGATGTAAAATCATATTTCCTTTCCATTTATTTTTATATTCAATTTTTTAATTTCCATATACACCCCTTACTTAATTTTTACAGAGTTTCTTTAAAACAATTGTATCATTAAAATAAAATAATTGTTTTTATGTTTTTGGTATATCCACTATCATTTCTCTTATATTTACCTTTTGTTCTAAAAATAAAAATATTGTATGTTAGGTGTCGAATCACCACCTTCATGGAAAATGATTTTTATTTTTATAATTACACTCTAATGGATGGTTATAAAATAATTAAAATGTTTAAAATAATTTTTGACTTTATATTAAAAATTATTTAATATTATGGAAAAAATATATAAAGATAATATTAAATAATAAAACAGAAATGATTCTTGATGATTAGAAAGGTGCCAAAAAAGCGAAACTATTATTATTAAATTTTTAAATATTAAATCATCCTCATATTTGAAAAAAAGATATATAATACTCTTAAAACAAATTTATTTTCATTAATATAATTTCATTTAATTTCTAGATATATATACCAAAGGTAATTGATTGTTCATATATATATAAGTTAAACAATCATGAAAACCCAAAAGAACACCCCAAACGTCGAAATCAAACATTATTAACACATAAAAAGGACATAAATAAACATAGTTAATTTATGATAAATCAATTAAATTTAGAGTATGGTTTGAATTAAATTATTAATGAATATGATTTCATTTTATAAGAAATTATATTCTCAGGAAGAACACTTCTGGACATAATTTTTGATATTTAATCCTATAATCTATTTTTCCTTAGGGTTATGATTTGTCTCCCTTTAACTAAATGTAATTCCAAATTATTATTATGCACTACTCTTAAATTGTTTTATAATTTTAAAAAATAACTACCTCGGTATATTTTTCATTTTTTATTGGAAAATATAGGATTTATAGGTTTATATTTCTAATTCCTTCTAATAATGAAAATTTGAATAAGGAGAACTTCCCAATTTCTCACCCATTTTCTGGTAATATCCACAATATTATTTAATCGACCACTAGATTTCAAAAAACACTATTTTCATCATGGAAAACTCTCTATTTTCATTTATTATTTTATGAAACCATTTATACATTTTAACTTCTTTATGTGACCTTCAAAATTTTACTTAAAAAAAACTGAAATGTTTCATTTCGTATGTTTTGTCACGACCCCTCCTCGGGGCCCGTGCCGTGACTACCCGAAGCCCGCCTTCCATCGGCCAGGGGCTGGAGACTAGCACCAAAGGCGTAAATCCCGATAACTGGGAAGGCATTGCCTTTATAAAAGTAAACAAAACACCACAGAGCACAAGCAGAAGAAAAACACTAAGTACAAAATAAAGTGCTGAAAAGAAAATTGGGAAAAATACAAACCGAAATGAAAGTACAACTACAACTGAACAAAGTACAATAGAAAAAGACAACACCTGGGAGAAAGAAAGCATCTCCTGGGTCGTCCTCGTCGGATCCTACCTGAAGGGTAGGTACAGATGGCCTCCTCAATGCTCTCTCCCGTCAACCTCCTCTGTATGTCGTCTCGTCGTGTAGTCCACCTCCGAGCACTGAATCATCGTGTAGTCCACCTCCGGGTACTGACTCGTCGTGTAGTCCACCTCCGGGTACCGTCCAGTCCTCGAACACTCAGCCTCCGTCAGCACTGCCCGTTGTCTGCAACCAACACAACGAGGTGTGGGAATAGCCCGTGCAGGGGTGAGTATAATGATACTCAGTAGGGACCCAGAGACCCTCAAGGTCTCACTAAAACCAACAAGGATAACCACAAAGAAGATATCAACAGAAAACCTATACATAGGTATATGCCCATACATATACCTAAGTTATCAAGGTCAAAAGTCTCAGCTCTTACCAGGATTTTCAATATCGAAACCGCAACTGATGAAGAGCCCCGTCTCTGGAGTTTACAGTGGTCCTGTCACGACTCCGAGGTACTGCTCCCTAACCTAAGACTGCTGAGGTACTCCTCCTGTCGAGTACTGTGGGCCTGCTGCTACAACCAAGCACTTCCCCGTGCCACTACAACCAAGCGCACCTCTGTCATGGGTCTTTCGCTATAACAAAGCGCTCCCCTGTGCCGCTACAACCTAGCGCACCTCCGTCATGGGTCTGCCTCTACAACCAAGAGAACACCTGTGCCGCTACAACCAAGCGCACCTCCGTCGTGGGTCTGCCGCTACAACCAAGCGCTCTCCTGTGCTGCTACAACCAAGCGCACCTCCGTCGTGGGTCTGCCGCTACAACCAATCGGTCCCCTGTGCCGCTACAACCAAGCGCACCTCCATCGTGAGTCTGCCGCTACAACCAAGCTCTCCCCACTAGGCTATCCGTAACACACCGAGTCGTTTGATCAGCAGTCGTCATGTCTCAGCCGGGTACACGGTCTCCGTATTCCGCATGCTCGTCTCCGGGAGGGTCCGCTCCATGAGCTGCTGGTCGATACTACATGTATCACAAGGTTCCACGAAGAAGTATCTCAAGGGACCACCTCGTCACAGGGGTCCCAACACAACAGACGGCGCGTCAATCGGACGCCCAGTCTGTGAGTTACTAGACTTTTCGTCCCAGGGGCCCGGTTGGTTTCATGTGCGAACCAACCAGGCCATATCTCAACTGTACCCCAAACTCCCATAGGGTATACTGAAAGGGACCGTTTCTCAATGTGATCACCAACGCCGCTGACGGTTCGTCAAACAGACGTCCGGTCTGAAAGATATCAGCTTTTTTGTTCCAGGGGCCCAGTTGGATTTCGGGTACAATCCAACCCGGCCACTATCGAACAACAACCAAAACTCGGGAGAAGTATTCCAAAAGTTCCATCTCTTCAAGAGGAATTCAACGAGACAGACGACGCGTCAATCGGATGCCCGGTCGGTGAGTTATTGGCTTCTTCGTTCCAGGGGCACGATTAGTTTTTAAGTCAAAACCATCCCGGCCATACTCCACTTGCATCCAAACCTCGGGCGGAGTGATCCAAAAGATCCGTCTCACTTAGAGGAATTCAACAAAGTCGACGTCACATCAATCGGACGTCCGAAGGTCAAGATATGAGCGTTTCCACTCCGAGGGCCCTGTTGGTTTCGTGTTCGAACCAACCCGGCTGAACCCAAAGTATCCAAAAACTTTGAGTGTAATATACCGAAAAAACCGTCTCGATCCAAGGATAAAGTTCCTGCTAACAGCGCGTCGTTCGGAGGCCCGTATCTCATGTTATGAGCGAAAGACAGAAAAAATCCGGAGATAGTGGGTTTCGGCCCGGGCCGACCCGGCACGGCCCCCCCTGGGTCGACCGAACCGGGTCGACCCGACCCGGTCTGACCCGGCTGGACCCGGTCTGGTCTAGCCAGGGCATGGACCGACCGGTCGGACCAGCCTGACTCGGCTCGACCGAGCGGCCGAGCAGCGTGACAGCCGCGGGGTGCCGCCCCCGCGGGATGAGGATGTCGTGGCCCTCGAGGGGCCGCGCTGAACTTCAGCAGACGCGACATGTTGCCCGCGTCCCGTACGGGCGAGCTAAACCAACGCGGCCGCGGGTCCGCTGGCCACCGCCACCGCGGCTTCAGCCGTGAGGGCTCTGTCTAGCGGCGCGCCGGGGCGTCGCCGCCTCCGGCCGCCGGCGCCGCCGCGCCGGTGACCCGCGCCGCTGGGGACTTCCGCGGGCCACCGGAGTTGCTCCGGTGGTCCGTTTTCCATCCCGTCTGCGCCGCTGCTCCTCCCGGGACCCGTTCTTCTCTGCAGAACCATCAAAACGCCCTTGCGTCACGTTTTGTCGTCGCCCGCTAAATCCGCACAACAACGAAGAACGTCGAAGGGTTATCGGGCCGTGTTCGTTTGGCCCGCACCCTCCGCGTTAGATAATAACAGTCAGGACAATTTTTCAACACATCAAACAACAATTTTAATAAATTAAAATTGTTATTTTTGAAACTGAGTTTTTTATTTTTTTTAAAAGAAACGATCACAGAAATATAAAAAATTCAAATAAAACCCCTACCTCATCAAGTCGTCGCACGCGCATTCTTCACGGAATTGATCGTCGTGGAAGGAGGGGGCCGTCGCATCATTGCGGTATCCAGCGTTGCAGATGAAGGAACGTCGCAGAAGAACGTCGCGGGAGAGGACACATCGGCATCACGGCACACGGCGTCGCGTCGTTGATTTCCGCGGGTTCGGCGTTCTTCGCATTCTTCGCGAAGGAGGATGAAGATCTTTAGAGATTCTCCAATCGTTAACATAATAACCAGATAATAAAATAAGTCCTCATATAATTATATTATCAACTAAAGAATTTGAAAAACCAAGGTAAGTAACGAACAATTAATTCAAAGAATTAATTGTAAAACTTAACTGCCCAATTAAATAGAGGCATTAAGAAAATAACGTAACGCGTCGGTTGACTTCGTTTAATAGGGGGTGCGGGTGCGTTTCTTAAGAAGAAAAGAAACAGTGGGGCTCGTGTGGGTCCCACCTCACAAATATCCTACCAAGTGGGTAGGATATTTTTAATTGCACCCTATCCGCTTCGACCCAGCTTAAGGAGCTTAAAGTGGTCTTTAAGCGTCTTTAAGTGAAATGAAATAAAATTTTCGTACAACTTTATTTTATTTCTTAACTAAAAACCCAAAAATTTAAAACCACAACCGAGCAAACGCAACTCCGGAAGAGGCGTTTCTACGAAAATAACGGCGCTGCGATTCCATCAGTGCCCTCGAAATTCGATTCCGAGCACCAGTTCAAAGTTTAGAAAAATCCGCTTGTTCGTTCACTGAACGTACCCGAGCCAAACTTCGGAAATTGATTCCGGGCACACCGGGCCCCGGAATTAGGCGCCATCAGAAACTGCGCTCTTTTAAAAATCCGAAGAAAATTAATAAAAAAATTTCCTTGAAATTTACGGGTCTTTACATCACTCCCACCTCAGGGATTTACGTCCTCGTAAAGCTTTAACACAAACTAGGTTTACAAAGCGGTACTGAGCACGCATCTGATCCTTCCGCTCCCATGTGCTAACCTGGAGGTTTCCGTGCTACCAAAGAAGGTGAACAAGAGGAATCGAACATCCTCTTAGGATCCTCTCCTGTCGATCCTCGATCCCCACAGGAACCTTCGTAGAAGTCACCTCATCGCCATCGTCCAGCTCCTCATGGTTGATGATATGCGAAGGGTCGAGCACGTATCTCCTCAGTTGAGATACGTGGATGTCGTCGTGCACCTGGTGCAACTGAGGTGGATGGGTCAGTGGTAAATCACCCCGCCTTCCCAGCTGAGGACCTAGAAAAGGTCCGTTGAACCTCGGGGATAACTTGCCGCCTTGGCCACATCTCCGTAAACCTTGTCGAGGTGAGACCCGTATACGGACGTGATCATCATCCTCGAACTCCAGAGGTTTCCAATTCCGGTTAGAAATGAAACTCAAAACGAATGCTGCCATGAGGGTAAGGTTGACTGACTCAAGAGTGATCGGTCACACCCTCCTATGCAGGAGTTTATCCTGTGCTGCCTGGGGTTTCCTTTTCGCCGACCAAGGAAAACCCATCTCGACGTTGTAGTTAAACCACAAACTTTTTGCCTAATACTGTCAATTTGTGTATGAACTGTGATTTCCCAGTCCATACTCAAACCAATATCGTAATGCCTCGACGCTGCCACCAAGAGATTCCAACCAAAACTCTCACCTCGAGGGTCTGACCACACTGTCGGCATAAGTGTGATTATCGAGTCTCCTCCCAAGGTATCTCCAGATGTGAGGGTCAAGTCCACGGCTTACCGAAAACTGTAGGTCTGGGAGAAGATTTGTGAAAGATAGGAATGATTCATATCAATGTCTGTTACTACAGCAGCTAGTAGTGGTCACAGACTGTCCCTTGAATCATTTTTAGAGCCACTGGTTCACACTCCTTGACCGCATGCAGCCGCACTCTTCCTCCGGCCTCCAGCTCCCTGAGCCTGGCTGGGATAACTAAGGTGGGTGGTTGTAGCATGTTAAGATGTACACAACCTCATGATTCTCTCCAAGCTCTGCCTCTACGTCTGCCGCTTCGCAGACTCATCTTTCCTTTAAGCTTCCTCTTATGGAAACATTTAACATGCCCGAGTCTCCAAGACTGGCGCCAGTTTCCTGTTTCTTACTGCACTGTGCAGTCTTCATCCGCTCCTGGATGATCTGCACCTCCTTTTCCTACGATCTGGAAGAGCTGCTAAAGTTTCTCCTTTTCCGAAAAGAGAAGCTCGGTCTCATCCTCTGGATGAACCACGCCCATTGCCTAATACATTCAATCCTGACATGAATGATGCATTCATGCCATGGATGACGTCGTAAGGCCTCGACGTAACTACTAAGAGATCCAACTGTCACTCTCGCCTCCAAGGGTCGAGTCACACTGTCGGCATCAGTGTGAGGTCACTGGGTCTCCTCTAGTAGAAATCTCGAAAGTGAGGGTCAAGTCAACAGTTTAACCGGGACCACTCAGTATCAACCCAACAAAAGGACAGGAAAGTAAACAAAGATAAGTGACATTTTATTATTGCATCTCATAGTACAAAGACACGAATACAACAGAAAAATGGAACTAGAGTACAAGGGACGTATCCACTAGTTCCGCTCCTGTCCACCTGCTCCCGGAGCTCTACTGCCTTGTCCACTGCTCGGCTGTTGCTCAAGCAACCGCCGCTGCTTCTGCCTCGGTGGATCCTCCAATGCCTGCGGATCAACTGCACCAGGAGTCGGATAGTCATGTGTCAGGTGACCCTTTCTGACGCATTCATAACACTTCCTACTCCTCATACGGCTGGCTCTGGCCCTCTTGGACCTCTGCATCATCTGTCTACTGCCCACAGATGACTCGGCTACTGATCGAAAAACACGCGACAAAGGCATCAACTCCTGAACACGCTCGGGGTGTAGAGCCACTGGCACAAACTCCACCCTGAAGAAGGTCTCGAAGTATTCCCATGTGAAGGCCATCCTGTCGCAAAACTGGAACAAGTGGCTCCACCACCTGCCTGCTGCTGCCTGAAGAAGGCTGGCAGCAAAGATCACCATGAGGTCTGTCGGCGTCCCCACTAGCCTGAAGACTCTCACCACAGCCTCCAGTCAATCCTCAGCCGCCTGCGGGTCCGTCTCTCCCTGGAACCTGGGTGGTCTCAGGCGCTGGAACTCGTGCAGCACGCTCAAGTGGCGTGCATCGCCTACTACTGGGGCTAGTGGTATCGGTGGCCCAACGTATGGTAGTACCGCTGGTGCCTCCGCTGGTGCCTCAACTGCAAGAGGGCCCTGTACCGAAGCCTTGTCACTCGGCAAGCTGTCAGTACGCATGTCCCTATGGGCTCTAGCTGGTCATCTGTGAAAAGGCATCCTGAAAGAAACAATGTGACATGGTCAGTTGATTATACCTGGTGAGCTGACCTGGTTTGAGCTGATATTTAAAAACTTCTGGAAACACACACGCAATCAGTGTTTTCATGCACAGAGTCGGAAATCGGTTATCAGGGTCCTGGTGTATGGATATGTCAGCCGCCCGCACCAACACTGGACTCTCTGAACTGAAAACCACACTCGGTACTCTTAACACTATTACTTCACAGAAAGGGAAAAAAGGATCAGAGTCCCAAGTTCTGTGGTAGAACCAAACTCCTTTGATACCAATTTGTCATGACCCATCCTTGGGGCCCGTGCCGTGACTACCCCAAGCCCGCCTTCCATAGGCCAGGGGCTGGCGACTAGCACCAAAGGCGTAAATCCTGATAACTGGGAAGGCATTGCCTTTATAAAAGTAAACAAAACACCACAGAGCACAAGCGGAAGAAAAACACTAAGTACAAAAGAAAGTGCTGAAAAGTAAATGATACAGTATAAAACCCAAATGAAAGTAATGCTACAACTGAAAAAAGTACAACAGAAAAAGACAACAACTGGGAGAAAGGAAGCAGCTCCTGGGTCGTCCTCGTCGGATCCTACCTGAAGGGTAGGTACAGATGGCCTCCTCAATGCACTTGCCCGTCAACCTCCTCAGTGTGTCGTCTCGTCGTGTAGTCCACATCCGGGTACTGAATAGTCGTGTAGTCCACCTCTGGGTATTGACTCACTGTGTAGTCCACTTCCGGGTACCGTCCAGTCCTCGAACACTCGGCGTCTGTCAGCACTGCCCGTCGTCTACAACCAACACAATGAGGTGCGGGCATAACCCGTGCAGGGGTGAGTATAATGATACTCAGTAGGGACCCCGAGACCCTCAAGGTCTCACTAAATCCAACAGGGATAACCAAAAAGAAGATCTCAACAGAAAACCTCTACTTAGGTATATGCCCATACATATACGTATGTTATCAAGTAACACATTTCAATCCTGAGGAAACACAAGGATTTAGAAAACAATGGATAACCACTACCCAGGTATATGCCCATACATATACCTAAGTTATCAAGGTCAAAAGTCTCAGCTCAAACCAGGATTTTCATTATCGAAACCGCAACTGCTGAAGAGACCCGTCTCTGGAGTGTACAGTGGTCCTGTCATGACACTGAGGTACTGCTCCCTAACCTAAGACTGCTGAGGTACTCCTCCTATCGAGTACTGTGGGCCTACTATTACAACCAAGCGCTTCCCCGTGCCACTACAACCAAGCGCACCTCTGTCGTGGGTCTGCCGCTACAACCAAGCGCTCCCTTGTGCCACTACAACCAAGCGCACCTCCGTCGTGGGTCTGCTGCTACAACCAAGCGCTCCCCTATGCCGCTACAACCAAGCGCACCTCCGTCGTGGGTCTGACGCTACAACCAAGCGCTCCCCTGTGCCACTACAACCAAGCGCACCTCTGTCGTGGGTCTGCCGCTAAAACCAAGCGCTCCCCACTAGGCTATCCGTAACACACCGAGTCGTTCGATCAGCAGTCATCAAGTCTCAGCCGGGTACACGGTCTCCGTATTCCGCACGCTCGTCTCCGGGAGGGTCCGCTCCATGAGCTGCTGGTCGATACTACAGGTATCACAAGGTTCCACAAAGAAGTATCTCAAGGGACCGCCTCGTCACATGGGTCTCAACACAACAGACGGAGCATCAATCGGATGCCCAGTCTGTGAGTTACTAGCCTTTTCGCCCCAGGGGCCCGGTTGGTTTCATGTGCGAAGCAACCCGGTCGTATCTCAACTATACCCCGAACTCCCATAGGGTATACTCAAAGGGACCGTTTCTCAACGTAATCACCAACGCCGCTGACGGTTCGTCAAACAGACGTCCGGTCTGAAAGATATCATCTTTTCTGTTCCAGGGGCCCAGTTGTATTTTGGGTACAATCCAACCCGGACACTATCCAATAACAACCAAAACTCGAGCGAAGTATGCCAAAAGCTCAGTCTCTTCAAGAGGAATTCAACGAGACAGACGGCGCGTCAATCAGACGCCCGGTCTGTGAGTTATTGACTTTTTCGTTTCAGGGGCCCGATTGGTTTTTAAGGAAAAACCAACCCGGCCGTACTCCACCTGCGTCGAAACCTCGGGCGGAGTGAGCCAAAAGATCCGTCTCACTTAGAGGAATTCAAAAAAGTTTATGGCGCATCAATCAGACGTCCGAAGCTCAAGATATGAGCATTTCCGCTTCGAGGGCCCGGTTGGTTTCGTGTTCGAACCAACCCGGCCGAAACCAAAGTATCTCGAAACCTTGAGTGTAATATACTGAAACGAACGTCTCGATCCAAGGATCGCACTGCCGCTAACGACGCGTCGTTCAGAGGCACGTATCTCATGTTATTAGCAAAATTCCGAAAACATCTGGAGACAGGGGGTCTGGGCCCGGGCCGACCCCCCCTGGGTCGGCCGAACCGGGTCGACCCGACCCGGTCCGACCCGGCTGGACCCGGTCCGGTCCGACCAGGGCGCGGCCCGGCCGGTCGGACCGGCCCGGCTCGGCTCGACCGAGCGACCGAGTAGTGCGGCAGCCGCGGGGCGCCGCCCCTGCGGGATGAGGATGCCACGGCCCTCGAGGGGCCGCGCTGAACTTCAGCGGACACGGCATGTTGCCACGTCCCGTGCGGGCGAGCCGGACCCGCGCGGCCGTGAGTATGCTGGCCGCCGCCGCCTCCGGCCGCCGGCGCCGCTGCGCCGGCGACCCGCGCCGCCGGGGACTTCCGCGGGCCACCGGAGTTGCTCCGGTGGTCCGTTTTCCTTCCCGTTTGCGCCGCTGCTCCTCCCGGGACCCATTCTTCTCTGCGGAACCATCAAAATTCCCTTGCATCACGTTTTGTCGTCGCCCGCCAAATCCGCACAACAACGAAGAAAGGCAGAGGGTTATCAGGCCGTGTTCGTTTGGCCCTTACCCTCTGCGTTAAATAATAACGGTTGGGAGAATTATTCAAAACATCAAACAAAATTTTTAATAAATTAAAATTGTTCTTTATGAAACCAGGTTTTTTTATTTTTTTTAAAGAAACGATCACGGAAATATGAAACATTCAAATAAAACCCCTACCTCATCAAGTCGTCGAACGCGCATTCTTCGCAGAATTGATCGTCGCGGAAGGAGGGGACCGTTGCGTCGTTGCGGTATCCGGCGCTGCGGATGAAGGAACGTCGCAGAAGAACGTCGCAGGAGAGGAAACGTCGGCGTCGCGGTACACGGCGTCGCGTCTTTGATTTCTGCGGGTTCGGCGTTTTTCACGTTTTTAGCATTCTTCGCAAAGGAGGATGAAGATCATTAGAGATTCTCCAAGGGTTAACACAATAACCAGATAATAAAATAAGTCCTCATCTCATTTTATTATCAACTAAAGAATTTGAAAAACCAAGGTAAGTAACAAAAAATTAATTCAAAGAATAAATTTTAAAACTTAACTGCCCAATTAAATAGAGGAGTTAAGAAAATAAGGTAACACGTCGGTTGACTTCTTTTAATAGGGGGTGGAGGTGCGTTACATAAGAAGAAAAGAAACGGTGGGGCTCGTGTGGGTCCCACCTCACAAATATCCTACCAAGTGGGTATGATATTTTGAATTGCACCCTATCCGCTTCAACCCGACTTAAGTATCTTAAAGTGGTCTTTAAGCGGCTTTAAGTGAAATGAAATAAAATTGTCGTACAACTTTATTTTATTTCTTAACTAAAACCCCTAAAATTTAAAACCACAACTGAGCAAACGCATCTCCGGAAGAGGCATTTCTAAGCAAATACCAGCGTTGCGATTCCATCGGTGCCCTTGGAATTCGATTACGATCACCGGTTCAAAAGTTAGAAAAACCCGCTCGTTCGTTCACTGAACGTACCCGAGCCAAACTTCGGAAATTGATTCCAGGAACACCGGGCCTCGGAATCAGGCGCTGTCAGAAACTGCACTCTTTTAAAATTCAAAGAAAATTAAGAAAAAAATTTCCTTGAAATTTACGGGTCTTTTCATGTTTCTGAAACATTTTTTACATTTTTAAGATAATTGGGACGTCACATATCAATATATATTCATATATTACCCTATTAATTTCAATTTTTAATTGAAATACATTATTTCATGGAACCCATTATGATATTCTCTTTTTTTGTGCCTGATAACATGATTATGATACCCAATTCCTTCCATGAGAAACACTAATATTTGATTTATCATGTGGAAAACACATGGATTCTATTTCCATGATGGGTGATCCCAAATAATGTTTCAATGAAATGGGTAATTCTTAGTATTATGGGATGTGATATGAGGATTGGGAGTAAACTTGATTCCCTAATGGGTCTTGGTCTTCCATGTGTAATGGCCTTGGTGGTTATCTTTGACACATTCTCCACTGTGTGAAATTGTCTTAGAAGATAGTAAGTACTAATGATTGGATATTGTTTCATGTTTTTTTTCTCGAAAATCCATTTATAACATGACATCATGATCTACTTGATATTCTTCCTCATGTTTTTTCTTGTTCAATAAATTTTTTCTCATAATGACAAGCCTTCTGACCCATGTGTTTTGCATTATTACTGTGATTATTCCCTTAATGGTCATTTTAGAAAATTTATTTTTTCATGAAATTCCTCAGGTTATCCTCTTT
Organism: Viscum album; assembly: GCA_963277665.1. NCBI lineage: Eukaryota > Viridiplantae > Streptophyta > Magnoliopsida > Santalales > Viscaceae > Viscum > Viscum album. Next base: position 1,798,772,223 of record OY728120.1, read on the forward strand.
ATATTTATGATATAAATGGATGTTATAAAATCTTAATGAAGATAACTTTTTTTTTCATTTCATGCATTAAAAATTTGTACCTAGTTTTCCAAAGACACCAGAAATTAGGATCCTTTGTTTGTATTTGAAGGATAGTTATGCTTGATATTATGGAATAATATTTTTATAAGGTTAGGGACACTATAAAATAATATTAATAGTGGAAATTAGTATATAATTTGATTGATTAATATGTTTTATTAGCAATCTAGATCATTTATAGGTGACAAAATAATTCTATAAGACCTAATAATATTCTACATTTTGTGGGATATTGGACAGGTGCTATGCATCCGTGGAATAGGTTCTAGATAGAAGCTCCATGAAATATTAATTTTTATAAATGGATTATTTTCAAGATATATTTTTTTAGGAACCAATGTTATTTATATATAGTTTAGGTTAAAAACTAATGATCTAGAACCAGTGATATTTACTCATGGTAAGGGTGTTGAACTAACTCTCTAGAAAAAAATAGTACATAAACATTGTATGAGTACCAATGAATAATTATTTTTGGTTTATATGAAAATATAATTAATAAAAACACATTTTTTACAAAAGTTATGAATCATCATATGATTTATTCCTTAAACTGTAGGATTTAGATGATGTAGGTTTGGTTAGTTAGGGTTCCACCAAAAGACAATAGGTACAAGAGGTAAATAATAAACTCTATATTTTAAAAATGTGAATTCATTTATTTAGAGGACTATTATTAAATTACACATATTAAAAAATAATATACAAAAATATTCGTTACACACTATTGGTGGTGGCCCATTGAGATATATACACACTCTGATAGGGCCATAATTCAAAACTAATAAGACATTATGGTTTTTTATATTATTGAATGATTAATTTAATAATGATATATGAATAAGTTGGGGCTATGTTGATGGATAATTGTAAAGGGGACTCTTATATGTGTCAGGGCCATTTTGAAAATTTATTTTTCTTCATTTTTTTATTCCTAATGGAATATAAGTCCACAATAATATGAAAGGTGTTTTACTATATTATGGGTAATTACCTAGAATTAGAAATCTAATATCAAAATTTTGGTTACAAAATGGAAAATAAATATTGTGAATTATAGCGTTTTTACAAAAGAAAATAATATATAGTATCCCTAGGTTCCTCAATGGTCCCTTTCCAATATTCTAATGTTTCCTGTTATTGGGTAGGTGCACTTAATGCCATGTAGAGAATCTTTTCAACTACATTTTTAGGGTGAGACGAGCCGACACATTTCGAGGTGGCATCAGATCCCATGCATATTCCTTTTATTATATATTATTTTTATTTTTTATAGGATAATAGGATGTTTCAATGACTGGTGATGAGCACATGAGTAGGATAATATGTCCCATATGTGGGGTGAAAACCATGTATCTAAGGATAATATTTTTATTCTTTAGGGTTATATTATTATAGATGAAATGTAATTTCAATGTGGGTGATAAACTCAATCTGTAATTTTATTGATTTATTTTAATCATGAGCTAGTACATTATGATATTTGTTTTTCTTGAATCAATTTATACAGTCATGGTTAATGTGACTTGGATCGTATTTGGTACACATAGAACTCAATTTTATGATGTATTATCATTTATATTAGAATTTTTTTTATAGGAATTAAAAAATATTTTTTTCATTCTATTGTGATTTTGAATAATAGTTCTTAATATATATGTTTATTCTATTATATATTAATTTAAGATAAATACTATTGTTAAATTAATTTCAATTAAATGGCTAAATGTTTTAAAAATACTAATAACACAAGGTAGCCAGTTTCCCTAGATTGGGATTGATGATTGTCATTATAGTGTTTTAGTTATATTCATAGTAAAAATTTTATAGTAAACTATGATTTACATATTTATAACCTTAATTGATAGGTTATGTTCCATGAAAAATGTGTTTCGAATAATAGTGGCATGCCTTTACATTGATTTTTCTCTTAGGGAAATATAATGAATCTTCGAATAATATACATCTGGTGGTTAAACCATATCACCCATTTTCAATATATTATCAGTTGGGAAATATGTTTCATAATAATAGAATAATATTTATAATGATTTTATAAAGAGATCTAGTGAAGGATCCATCATCCATGTTTGATCTATCTAGGTATCTTGAGTAGTATCAATAAATAATATTCATTTGGGAGGGTGAGAATAAGGTAACTGAGTTCTGGATTGAGTCCACATAGATGAACTATAACAACATAGAGTGTCTCATATTGTGGTTGTTTATTTTTTCAGAATATTTTTTTCTAGTACCAAAATGTGATACTGTGATTTATGTGTCTAGGATGTGAAGCTTGAGGTAACACCATGGAAGGATTTTTTGGGGATGTTCTTGGGGGTTTTCTACAAACAGAGTATAATAATGGAAATATCCTTGGATGAAATACTATTGATCTAGTTAAGTATCATGATGAAATAATTATATGGAAAATTAAATAATATGTTGTGATATTTCTTGTCATTGGAATGGTATATAAGGTATCTATGATGAAATATTTTTGTGATGGAGTCAAGTGTGAGATCACATCACTAAATAAAATTTTCTTCTTGTAGAAATTTAATAAGATCCTATATAATGGCCTCATAAAATAGGGTAATATTATAGTGAAATCTAATTTTGTAAAGACCATTTTATATTGGTTATCTAATTTTATATAATCCCTAATATGAAAATGATTCTTTGAGAACATATGATAATTATTTCAGGGGAATATAATCTATATGAGTGGATTTAACTCACATAGAAACTACATATTGTTATTCTTCATGAGTGGTGGGATTTTTCATAAGAAAGGTCACTTTCCTCAACCTCTATTCTAGTCTCATGATTGTGGTGGATCTTGGATATACATATTTCTACAATAACACTCATTTGATGGCCTATTATGGGGGCCCTACTATGATATACAGAACAAGGAAAGGATATTAGACTATGAATCAGTTTAGATAATGGTGTTGTTTGTAGATATATATTTTTGGGTTTGGTGAATTGGTTTTACAATATAAGGGTGGAAATATCAGTATTATAGGGTAGTCTACATGACTTAGGATTGTTCTTGAGGTAGAGGGATAAGTCAGCTGTATTTTATTCATTATCCTCCCTCATGAAACAATTGTGGGATGTTGACATTGCATGGAATTATTCATGTGTTTTATTTAATTTATATGTATTTTTTATACATTGGATTTATATTCATTTATATATATATGTATTGTGAATTTTTTTTATTGGAAGCGGTACACATGTTTTGGTTTATATACATCAACATGACATTTGGGGAGAGATAGGATGTTATTCATATTTTTTTGGTATGTTACCTCAGGAATGTTGGGTACCATTTCATTTGGTAAATGATCAAGTGTGACATGTTTGGATATGACTATATTTCCCGAAATCACATATTATCATATTAGTAATATCACATTTACTATTATTATAGTAGGGTTAATTTCCCATCCACAGGTGTTAATAACTATGTTCATTATGAACAATGGGGTAAATTGGTAGGCCATAAATGTCCTATTCATTTGCAGATGGGTAATTTCCCATCCAAGGTTCTGATTCATATTCTATATTATGGGGGAATATATCTTGGTTTATCCCATTAAAAGTTAATCAATTTGACGATATATTATTTGATATGTTTTTAGGATTTCCACAAAAAAAGGAAGTGATTTAACCATTTAGGGGGCTCCTACAGTCGATAGAGTTTTCTATCCATATTTTTGATTAAAAAATGTAGAAAATAATGTGAAATAGACTCATCTAAATCAATTTGATGAAAGTTTTCATTTTGAGTATTATTTCACCTTGGGGAACCTTAGATATATTTTCCAATTAGAAGTAGAAACATTTCACTTATGTGTGAATTATCAGAATCTGAACACGATGAATATTAAGAATAGTATCATATTCCTAGAATTGATGATCACTTTGAGCATCTTTTGGGTATTTATGTTTCCTCTATGACTACATAAATATCAGGGTACCATAATTTGGATGTAAGGACTTATGATATTCGATGAAATAAATTTTGAATATGGTATTGTTTGTATTATTTATTGTCGATGTTTGGAATAATGAAGACATGGAATATTTTGATGATGTTAATAAACTGGATATTCCCAAAATAATTGTACAACACCATTATTATAATTATTGATGACATGATAATGTTCTCATAGTTAAGAAAAATTCATGTAGAAAATCATGAAATCATCTTATGTATAGTGACAAAGAATTGGTTATATTCCTGAAAATAAAAATTTTATTTCTTGATTAAAATGAAAATCTCATGGTTTGTTATCCAATATATTTTTGGTTTACGAGGTTAAAGTTGAATTTTAATTAGGTTATCATTAAAAAAAAATGAAAATATCTCTTTTAAGTCAAAAAAGGTCAAAATATTTTTTTCTAGAATGGGTCATGCAATAATAATTTCTAGGAGTGAATGATGAATTTTTAGAGTTACAATAATTATGCTCATACTCGAATAAGTTAAGGGATATATTCTTTGTTATGATACATCTGGTATCTATATTGGAAAAAATATGATGAATTTATGTTATATCATTTCTTATAGGTTACTAATGCTGAGGCCACCTGATAATAAATATCACACACATCATCTTGAGTTGGATGTAGTTTTTCCCGCCTTATAATATTAGTGAATTTAGGTATATGGTGAACGGTTTGGTGTTTATACTGACCATAATTACAAAAAAAAATATTCGCTTTGAGTGATATAAATATATAACATCATATATGGAAATAATATATTATAACATTAATTTTTTACTAGCATATATGCATTATAATGTATACTTTGTTGTTGATGCATTGAGTTGGAAGAGAAATCATTGGTTGTTCATTGTTCTAGTTCATAATAGATGATGATGGAATTACTTATTTATATAAATGTGGGTATTTATGTGTACAATGAAGTGATGAAACTATATTAATATTGTCATCCCTCACTTCATTACATGGTTTAGAGAAGAAAATATTCTGATATAGAGGCCCTAGTTTAGTGAAAAAACATTGATGATAGGTAGATATTACATGACTATATTATCGATGATGACAAGGTTATCCACATTCATGGAAATGATTACAAGATTAATGGTATTTCAGGGGAGTTTAATGATAATTTTCACAATTTTTAATGGGTGGATAACACTTTCTTGATCAAAAAGTACCATATTTTTAAATATTTCTCGTGGCAATAAACAATGGAGGAAATAACCTTTTTTTATGATGCGAAAACATTCAGTAGTTGAAGGTTTGTAAATATTGGAATTAATTCATATTAAATATTATTACAATTATGTATTGGATTTTATATGGTTTTACCATTTATTTAATATTGGTATAACCTAAGAATCCTTTAAATATTGACATGATATCAGTGATTGTGGACCCATTAAAATATGCAGCCCAGTTCCTTATGATTTGTGAGAAAGTCTCTATCATCTAGTTTGGTAACTTCTATTTCAAGTTTTATCATGTTTACATAGGGTTACATGTAGTGTTATATCAATATATTTATTTTACATCATACTTTTGGAAATCCTTGAAAAATATTCTTGGTATTGAAGTATTTTTGAGCACCAACAACCATGCATAGATAGGCAGTCGGTGTAATAAAACTATCAATGTGGTATAATATAGGATGAAATAACATTTTTAAATTTTTATACAATTCAGTAACATAACATATATATTATTTACTTCACTAATAATAGTTGTTATTAGGTGAATCATCCAATGAAAATATATGAATATGTTTATTCTTGGTCATACATAACACCATTAAGCTAGATGAATAATGTAGATTCATAATTGTTAGGGTCGAGTATTATACAATAATCATTAAATAATGAAAAGTTAATCTTAAATCATATTAATATAGGACATAGATTAAGTATGTAAAATTAACGTCAATAATGTCTTCCTCTTTTGTTTTCAGAAAATCGATGGGTATTAATTTGCATTTGAAAGATATTAGGTCATAATTTCATATAGGAGTAGGGTTGGTCGACACCAATATATCCTGACTTGTTCTTCATTGTTCTCAGGATTGGTCTAGTATCATATCAAAATTCATACATATAATTTTATAGTTGAATGACTTACTGTATTCAGGTGTTTCAACTAAGAAAATATCAATTTCAGACTTCTAATTGGATTCATGATGACATTTCAAGAGTGAGGCTGGTCCATCCTTCTCGATGAATCTGATTAATTTTTTGGTTCATAGTGAGAAAAATAATCAATGTATGTGTAATAACCATGGCCCTAGTATCCTAGAGCTAGCACATTACATTAATAAATTTTCATTAGATAGATGGAATAACATCCCAATGGATAGAATACTCTAGTTGTCTTGTTAAACTATATAAATACTTGTAATCTAGATTATATTAAGAAACATTATATATAAAAAGAATTTCATTGACTCTTCCAAGATTCCCCCACTCTATAACCCCACATTTTATTCACAACACACATATCTGAATCCAAATGAAAAATGAAACATATTAATTGGGTGAGATCAAATGATTAGTATGTTGAAGGGTAATATAAAAGATATGAGTATATATTTCATAAAAATATGGAAATGTAAATAATGGATACAAATTCTATGTAAATAATCGCCTGAGGTAGTTATAAATAACCATGGATATTCTACCTAATCAAATAATAACATGGAATAATAATAATTATGGAATGAGTAATGATGAATGTTAGAATTATCAATATCTATCCCCATTATAGTTTTTGTCTATGGGTATAAACCTGTTTGATTTTTGTCTTGATCAATCCCCCTATAAAATTTATCACTATATAGAAACAAACTTGAAGGGTTTTCACTAACATATTTCACCCCGTAAGAGATACTGATTCGTCTAGGGGATATAGCGGGCCCCAAAAATCATGTAATTAGTCTAACGCATTCCTTATATGAAATCACAAACAATATAAACATTTTTATTAAAAATCTTTCATATGAAATCTTAATATATTAACAATAAACCATTAATGTTATCAAAATAGGACATCCACATTCAAACTGATCGTAAACCCATCACTAAAATATGATAGATGGTATCAAATGAAATCAACTATAATTATGTAAAAGATTCAACAATAATTTTTGACATAGATAATGATACTTTTAAATGAGACCACTAAAAAATTCTTGAGGAAAATAATCATTTAACATTTCAAAGTGTCCCATACAATATAGGATCATTTAAATAATAAAACCTATTAATTAATAATATTAGATGAGATATAATCTATCATATTAAAAAGGAGATTTGTGAAATTATATATTGAAGGATTGTACCCACACCACACATAATGAATACGTGGTAAACAAGGCATAAATCACCTAGAAAAGACAGTGAGATTTGAAAACCCTCTCCTCACACTTCCTTTTTAGTTTTACAGAATTTAACCTCCTGTATAATAGTTGAAATAATTTAATTAATCCAATTAAAATTATTATTCATGATGACCATTTATATTATTTAATCACCGATTAATTGTTTTTCATTTTAGAAATTTTGGGTGATAATTTCTGTGTTTCTTTGGTATTTCTTGATAAGTTATTTGTCTTTCATATTACATAGACAATTATTTTAAAAAATAAAAAAATTAAAAATGATTTAATTATAATATATATTCTATATATAGTTATTTATTATAATCCATATTATTTGAAGATAGTAAATTAATTTCACCTTTCATAGAGATGGTAAGAAGTATGTACTCATGAACGATACATTATTATATTTTTCATATTAAAATAATTATAATAAAATGATATATATTTTTATAATTATTAAATTATCATATTTATTTCATATAAATTAAATATGATCATTAAAACCATCCTTTACACATTCCTTGTATTGCGTGAATGAATCATGTCACTTTCACGAGGAGATAGTCCACACTTCCACAAACGATGTTATTGAATTTCTACCCAAATAAATGCATAACATAATGTTTTATAAAGGAATTATAGAAGAATATAAAACATAATAAATATTATATAAACCAAATACAAATATAAATCCATAATGATTTCAAACCATGAAATTAGATAATGAAATACAAAAAAATATTCATTTTGTTAGGCGGTAGAACATCATACACATAAATAGTTTCTCTGTTACCCATTAGACTGAATTATGTGTAAGGGTATGTAAAATAATAGAATAAAAACATATCAATATATTTAATATACTGGTTTTTTATACAATCATGAAATAATGAGAGTTGATTGGTTGGATAATGTAAATAAATCAGAAGAGCTTGATGAATGATGTTACCACTTATTTGAGAATCTCTTATTTGTATGCATCAAAGGGAATACTTAGATGAATTTATTCTCAAATAGATGATTCAGGAATAAAGATATATAAATTGGGAAATTATTTTCCCCTGTTTTGGTTGAGCTATAGGGCTAAATGTGGTGTGAAAAAGTGTCGAAGGGGGTTTCATTTTAAAATTGAGTTGAGGGGAACTTTTTGAAACTCTAAAACAATTAAATTATTATAAATTCATTTTATATTTAAAATTGGAACCAATGTGAGTTATATCTAATATTATTTTATTATGGGACAAAATAATCTAATAAAAGTATATTTAGATAATATTAGCTCACATTAATAACCTTATTCTTTGGGATTTAATCCTTAGTTAATTCCTTTAACTCTTACCGTGATAATAAGAATTTTTACCATTTGATGTTTAACATATTTAATCTAATGTGATAAAATATCAAAAAATGTACCATTAATGACACATTTAACATAATAAAAAAATATTTTGATGAATTTGTGAATTATATGAATTTTATATTATTTAATAAAATATTAATTATTTCAAAATATCATTATTTTCAATTTTGAGACAATTCATTAGTTAACTTTTGAAAATATCATAACAACATGATATAATTGAATAAAAACTGTAATAAAATACCGAATATATAAAATTAATCTAGAATTTTTTTTATGAAATGGTTTTTATCAAATTAGGTTAATATTAATTTTTTTAATATCATTTAATTGATTAATCCATTAATTAAACAATTATTGCATCATCAATGTGTCAAAATTTAATTGAATTGCATTTTTCGTAAAAATTAGAGATCAATTACCATAATTAAGGAAGAAAAATTTATTTTTCAAATTATTATTTATAGTTGAGGTTATCCTCTAATTAATTACATATAACAAATATAATAATTATTAAAACAAGAGTGTGACATATTGGACCTCCCTTAGCATAAAATAAAATAAAATCAATAAAATCATCTATGTAACTAAAAATGGTTGTAAAATCGGGCTAATGATTTATTTGGTAAAAAATATCACATTAAATAAAATTAGGACACATGTTAGGTTATTTTATAATATTTTCATTTCCGTTAATTACTAAAGTTACCTTTAAATTGGGTAATTAAAATAGCACTAAATTTACTATTAATATGACCAAAAATAAAATAAACCTATCTAAAAAATTTATATACACTAGTTAAAATTATGAGAATCTTTAATAAATATAATAATCATAGATGTTTCATTAATGAGATTAAAATTATTCCCATTACCACAATGAGAAAACCAGTGTTAAAAGTGAAAATTATCAAAATTTTGAAATGTTTTTATATCAAAATGAAATTTGAAAATGATTCTAATGAAATAAATTATAAGAAATGTTAAAAAAGAATCTTATTATACATTAATACCTATAAAATTATAATTTATCTATATAAATTATTTCAATGTAATTTTTTTTATTTTTCATCAAAACATGAATCTTATTAGACAAATACAAAAAATATCATGAATGTATAATTTTAAATTCCTCAACAAAAGAGAATGTTAATTTTTCAAAATATAATATTTATAAATCAATTTAATTATATTTAATATAGGTTCTCCATCAATAGGTAATAGTATTATCTTTATAAAGATATATGTTTCAATGAATAAAATTGTGTTTGTTCATATATTATGGCTACAAAATATATTGGATAAATAAAAAAATCTTTTATGTAATATTTAACACATATATTTACCTAATATCAATAAATAATTTCCATTACTTTATTTTATTAATAAATTAAACATTTTGAAGTATAAAAATAAAAATATTTCATTTATATTCAATTAGATTATATTTTGTTTTTCAAATTAGTTGACTTTCAATTAATTGATCATATAGGTTCATAAAAAAATAATTTTTGTAATTAAGTTAATACTATTCATAATTTTTAATTTAAAATTTAGGATATAATAGTATCATAATAATAATAATATTTTTCTTTTTTATGTTCTCTATTGAATGCAATGAAAACTATACAGGGTAACAAAGAGTCGTACCATAAAAAATATTGGGGCAATGCATTATCTTCAAAATAAATAAATTTAGTCTTTTCTTATTTTTAATTCTTGTTCAGAAATGACGGTTTTACTATTAAAAGTAATTTTATTTAAATCACCAATCAGTATAATGGTTGATAAAACATATACTTTAAAATAATGAAAGGGAAATACAAAATTCACCAGAGATAACACACACTAGAGATCACTATAGAAAAAAAGAACATATAAGAGAAATATAATCATCAGGTTCTGATGGAGGGTGATATAGATCATGATCTAGGGAAACATAACAATCATAAATAATTAAATATATAATGATCAAAGGGACCATTTGATTAATCAGAAAAGAAGGTACCAGTATAACATTTTTTGTTTTGTGATCATTTTAGAATATTTGATGAATTCAATTAATTTATAAAATAAAATCATAAGGAAACATATATATGAAAACCTCTGGTATGTTGTGTAAAATAAAATTTATTTTTCTAAAAAAAAGATAGGCTGACCATGGACGTCTAACAAAATTGGTGTAATAGTTAGATCAATAAAAAATTCTATTTCACCTAAACTAATTTTTATAATTTTTTATATTATTCACAAAACAAATTTTGGAGGGGGTTTTGAAAAAAAAAACTAATTAACATAATTCGATTCATTATTTTTATATAAATTATTATGTTGATAAAATCAATGTACGTAATAAAGGTTTTGATCCTAAGTATGGTTAACATGGGTTCTTTAATTATTTATCCATTTTTTAAATTCAATGTGTAAATTCATTTTGGGAAACATAATTAATGAATTAATTCTCCTTTATTATATTTATTGTTTAATTTTATCTTCTCTTCAGCACACAAAACCAAAACTCCATAAATAGTGATATAATATAACATCTCAACAGATAATAAAATTACTAAAAGACACGGCTCTACTATATATTGTTTTATACCTTATGGCATCCCAAAATCCACCAAATAAAGGGGTTTTCCAAGATATTGCATATAAAATTAATTAATAAATGAGAATTAATGTAATTTTAAATAATACCATAGTTTAAGACTACCACACATGTGAAATAATTTCACATCAACCACGAATATGATAACAATTTGTTGAATTGAAGCACAATAACAATGAATGCTATGAAAACTCCCCCATGTACAATTATTAGTTTAGTCTCATTCTATTGTAAAGTGAAAATAATTCCTAGAAGAAGATGGAATATAAAAATAAATATATTAATATAGGAATAGAAAAAGATGTGGAATTGAAAATTTAACACTTTCATTAAAATATGAATCTATTACATTCAAAATGAATACTAAATAAAAAAGAAAAGAAAGAAAATCCTAAAGAAGTAGTTGGAATCCAAGAATACCTCTCCAATCAATACCCTTTTCAATCCAACCATATCCTCTTATTTGTATCAATGTAAATTTCATTCGGGTGTAATAAAGAACAATTTGTGAGTTAGGGAAACAATGGATCTTCAACGGTTGAAATTTCAGTTGCAGAATATTATAACAAAATTATCCGAATTTTACCCCCATTGAATGTCCAAATTGGGGACAAGGATATTAATGAATTTTGTTTTTAAATTTTCATTTAATTTCTCAACAAACTTTCACACTGATTAGATGCACCTAGATGCTGTTAAGGAATTAACAAATAGACTGAATTTTTCTACCCAATAATTGATGTATTATTCATTTAATGTATAGAATCCAATGAAACCATTATGAAAGGAAAAATATCATCATATTTATTAGATAAATGTTTCTTTTTGTGAAATTTGAGATCTATTTACAAGAACATTAATTATAGTGTGTATCGTTATTTATGACTCATTCCCCTAGGCGGTGCACCATATCCTTTGAAAAAATATGTCAAATTGAATGAATTTTTGTGCCTCAATTTCATAGAATATTATTTTCGTTTAGAAGAGGAAGTTTCAGAAAAAAAATAAAAGAACATAAAAAAATAAACACTCAAATTAGAATAATATTATAAAAGTTATTCCTAAACAAAAATGCTGATTAAAATATGGTAAAATTTCAGAATTAACCAATTTTTATATATTATCTCAAAACACACCATAAATTCAAAATTGTTGGAAATAATTCCTAATTGATAAATTTTATGGTTTTAAATATTCGAAATAAATATAAAAAAAGAAAGAAATTATTATCTCTATCAATTCCCCCACTCATAAACCGTGCATTTCCTGAAGCATGAAATCATAAAATTATATTTCAAATGGAGAAATTATTAACAATATTCAAATTCTAATTAAATAAAATCAAAAAAATTCCATGTTAAATAAAATTAATAAAAGTCACATAAAATATCCAATTATTTTTTCAATTTTTAATGGCTAAATAAATAGAAATTTTTTAATTTTCAACTTTTTAAAAAGATGAAACTCATCATTTCATTCAATAAAGTTCCTTAATTCATTATTACTAAAAATTTAAAACAAAGATCAACATATCTTTTTAATCTTTTCAGTCATAAATATTGATATAATTTAAGACTATTTATTCTCATATCATGATAACATGATGGTTCTCCATATGAGTGTAAATGAACTACTTTTTCCACTTTCTAAAGACAAAAGTTATATCAAATATGAGGTCTTTAATTAAAGGTTCAAATTACTCTGAGACTTATGTTTGGTAGGAGTTGATGTTTGAAAATTAAGGATCATAGTGGAGGTTTGTCTCTTATATATTGTTCATGACTTTAAAATGAAATGTGTAATGAAATTCCCCATCAATTTAACAACACCAATTTCCCCACAACTTAATGCATAATTTCATGAATAACTAAAACATAATGAATGATGTGAAACTTCATTATTTTTTTTAATTTTATAATTTTTTATTTTTCAAATAGCATTTGCAAATTATTCACTTTTTTTAATTTGTATTTATAATAAATAGGACAATGAATAAATGAAATTAACTTTCTCATTACCCAAAATACCCCCACCACACTAGTTCCATATAATCTATATCATCAATTTAACCATGATTCCATTTACCTCCAAATGTAATCATGAAAATATCATGCATATACCAAGAGTATGGTAGGAATCAAAAACAATGTCTGGAAATGTGGATAATCTGTAAAAAGGACATTCATGTACTCTATGGGATAAAAAATTATTGATGTAAAGGTGGTATTATATGGAAAATTAGTTTATCAAAATATTCCACAATCATATTATATGTTGTTTCCTATAGTCATAGATATGATAAGTTCAAATTCATTTTCTATTAGGTATCATGCCCTATGATTACATAAGACATATGCTCAAGAACAATTGGAAGTATGCGGTCTATAAATCCTATCTAGAATGGGTAATATGATATTAAAAAATCACAAAACAATGATTAATAATACCAAATAAATTCACAGGAATTTACAAAATTCAATGAATGAAAAATGTAAGGAAATTTCATTATCATGAATCAATAGAGTTATTTAATTCAGGAGTCCTCATATTGATATCCCTGCATCACATTAATAATTAAATTCTCCATTTAACTCACTAAATCTCATTACTATTAAAATATAAAACATGGAATCATATTATTTATAAGAAACTAATTTCTCACTTATAATTTAAGTAAATAATTAATTATTTTGTGGGCAGGTGATTTCAATTTATGGTCGAAAAATGTTGTTGGAAAAAAATATTGAGAGATAATAAGTACAAAATTAAAAGTGAAAGCCCTTTTTAAATGAATCTTAGATCTCTTTAATCCTTCTCTATTTGGTACCTCCTTGTGTGTTCATTAACCTATAATAGAAAATTTCTCAATTATTCATAAGGATTAGTCTATTTAGGAAGAAAAAGTTAAGAGGGAGTGGGCATTGTGCAATAATAATTCTAATAATTAAACTAAAATCTAAATTTCAAGAAACCATGTAATGATATATCATGGTATGATCCCCCAAGTGGGGGATAAATTTTTTACTTCCCCCTAGTGCAGTTCCATATTTTATCCAATGATTGATGGTGGTTGAGGATTTTTGGATTTGAAGCACCGCATCTGGTTCCTTCGAGAATACAATTCTTTGTTCTTATTTTTGAGAATTCTATATGAAGTGTAAATCGTATCCTCCCCCAAGTGTGTCCTATATTTCTGTAATTTCTTTTTAAGGAACCCTTTAATTTGGTTTAACCTACATGTCGAACTTATCCATGAGAAAATGGAACCCAATTTTTTTTCACATGATGGATACATTTTTTTCAGGACTACATATTATATTCCATTAAATAAAAACAATAAACCAATCCAATGATGGAAAAATGAAAATTTTTATGAAAATGTTGACATTCACCACCCATAATAAAAAATAATGATGCTTGATAATCCTTTATTGAATTTGGAATTTTTATTCATGACGTTTTATTTATGCATTCTTTTATATTGGTACCCATATCCCATTAAATTGGCTTCATTATAATTAGTATTAAATAATTTAAGTTATTTATGATGAGGAATAGATTATTTGACATCCCTCTTATTTTTACGAGATCCCATAAATATAAAATTTCCCCTTATCATTTATGATATTTAGTATATTAAAATGTAATGATAATTTCAAGTGATATATTTTATGGTTAAGGATTTGTGACTAGGGGGTATTGTATCAGCTACATAACACTTCAAATGTGCATAGATCATATTTATAATTATCTCATGCATCTATTTAGTTGGTGTCTATCTTTTCAATATCAACTTTTTTCACATAAATTTTGAATCAATTAGATGAATAATCATTTTGAGTAATCCCTTGTTATTATGTTGATTTTTTATTATTTTTTTCAGATTTATTTTTTATATATTTGGGGTTTATTCTATTTTTTCCTTGCGGTGACACTTATTTTTTGTTTTTATATTATCACTAATTTGTTATTATTTTTTGTATAGGTAGAGATGGTGTGAGTATGAGATTTATCGTCTTTTTAGTGTATAGATAGTGTTTCTTACCGATTCAACACATTTTTTTCATGTAATTAATGAGTGTAATTTATATCAATATTCTATAACCCATCCCCATTAAATAACCACATTTAATAGTTCCGATGATTAGAGTATATCTCAAATCGTTTCCCCAATAGTCTATTAGTCGGAATCTAAAATTTAGGATATTTATCACTTATATAGGAGAGTTCACCATCTAAAATTATGATGAAAACGAAGTGGAAGAACTAATATACTATATGTTTATATAAAATACATGAATTCCCATATCTAACACATCTCTAAATATCAATTAATATAAAGAAATATCGGATATTTCACACATATATATACAAATATACAAATTATAATATATAATTGATTACAGTTTTCATATGTATTTATTTTTATATATGATGCTTAATGGTTATTTTGAAATGTATATACATTTATTTCTAATATATAGTAGATCAATGATAATTTATCTCTTATAAAATAATATTTTATTGGATTCAGTTATAAAACATACCAATGAGGTGATGTTCCCTTCATCTATTTTTGGTTTTATCATATGGCAAGAGGTGTTATGTTGTTTCACCAATGGAGACGTTTCAGTTTTAGTGTTTCATTTATTGTTGAGGTCATGTAGTTAAAGTTGTGACAATGTATTAATATTTTTTACTCTGATATGGTTGTATATACACCGATGTGGTGAATATTTTCTAATTAGTTTGTTGTAACTATATTGTAAGTGGCTATGGTGTGATTGTTGTATGGATGTATCTATATTTGTGGTGTGATTTTTATAGTGTTGTGGTTGATTGGTAGTGATGATGATATGATAATGAGAATTCTCCATTATTTTTATATGATATCATAAGTTGAAAATAACACTTTTCAATATTTGTAAGTATTATTACTAATATAAATGTGTGATTTCATGTGATACATATATAGGTGGTGGCTATGTGACATGATGATATTATATTTTCTACTGACTATGATACCATTTATAAATCTTATCCATGATAATCTGAAAATACTACACTCTCTAAACACTCATTTCTATCATGTAATATTTATTTCACACGAATATTAGTCATTTAAATATATTATCATCTTCATTAATAAAACTCTCTAACACATAAATTGTATTCTTTAGTATTTTATTGGATAATTTTATGAATACTTCGGTATAATACAAATTGGGTAATTAAACTATAGTATCAGATTTCATTATAGGATTTTCTTTCATCCATGGTGTTCGTTAATAAGTATAGATGGCTTGGTATGTAAATTATTTTCATCTCAAAACATATATAAAAACTATGGGTCATTATGATTTTGTTTACTTTCATTTTATATGACTATTGCATCTTATACATCTAACAATTACTCTCTCTAATAGTCACCATCCAATGGGTTGTTAAAGGTACTCTTCTTGGTACATAATAATCATAGAAAAGTTTTCAAAATCGGGTTCAGAAGTATAAATTAAATATTTAATTATACAAGGGATATTTCCATAAATATTGAATACATATTGGAGTTATTAATGTGTGATTAGTTTTTGGGTCCAGTAAAGAAAATTGTGATAATTTATGTAACATTTGATAATATAAAGTGAAAAGATACAACATATATATTCATTTCTAGAGTGTATGATCTTTGACCTACTATTTAATGATCATTTAAAACAATTACATGGAAAAATTATTATATATTCATTTTTTAAAATCATAATAAAATTATATTGATACTTAAGCATCCACTATTTTCTTATTAATGTCCTTAAGTTACGTCTCATATCAACATGTTTTAGAAGTTCACTACTATAATGAGAACATCATTATACTATGATTCTAAATATTAATAAATGATCTATGTCCCAATTTCATCATTCCTTCGAGAGAAATATAATTTCATATTTTTTCGGTTAATTTATCAGATACATCAAGACTTATTATAATTATTTTATTACATAGTGATATCATGTAAATTTTATCATGGTAACTAACCCACATATAAGAAAAATATATATTTAGGATACATTATTTTTTCCTATATAAAAAAATGTTTATTATAACCATAACATGATATCATTATCTGTGCGTGGAATTTGATCATTTACATTGATAAAATGAAAATTCAATGGAACTAAACATATGGTGAGGTTGATTTTTGTGGGTTTATCTTTGGTGGTATGACATTGGTTAAATGATAAAGAATTAATTTGTAATGTATTAAATAATAGAGATATATCTTAGGGGATCATGTGAAATAGGATAGATGTACATTAAATAAATATATATCTATTATATAAATATTCACATCTATCTAGTAAGGTAATGAAATATATATAGAATCAAAAGTATGAGGACACAAGTGTGTATCATAAATTATGATATATCACTAGATTCAATTATTATATTACAAAATTTAAGTTTATATGATGTTTTAATAAAAATCAAATTTCACATATCCTTAGGGTCCATGATGGGGTTTTATATTCATGTCCTATTATGTGGGTTTGAATCACATCAATAATGATAAAACCCATGAGGGTCACACACTAAGGGTATCCAAATTTTTATCCCATTTGGGTGAATACGAGTTTAAAATTAAGTGGTCTCAATGTTTATGGACTAGTGAATTCATGAAAATTATCAATCGTATATAAGATACTAAAATTATATTATCCATGTTTTGAAAAAGGGTGTTTGAATTTATTTCATATTTTATTCACATTTTTTTCTGATAAAAAAAGTTAACATGGGAAAATATAATTTTTAGAACTAACATCACACATTATTAGTTTCATAATAAATATCAGGGTCAAATTAAAAGAGTTAATGATTCATCATTTATCATGTAACTAATAAATATTTTTAAAATAAGTTGCTAAAATTATAATGAAATTTATGATATAATTAATTATGTCATGTGAGGAAAAACATATATAAATTTATTTTTATAAAATTAAAATGTCTAAAAAAATTAATAAAGTATATAAAATGTAAAAAAGTTGATTTTATACTCTTGAATACTATCCCAACAATTTTTATACAATTCTGGAATCTGTAATAATCATTCTCTTATTAATAGTGATATAGTGAAGGACTGAAATGTTTTGTTCTATCAAATCATCTCTATCACATCCACATTATTCATAAAAATAAGATGATTTCATAAATCTCTTAGATATCGTACTATATCGAATGGGAATTGATGATTTATAATCGATGAGTAGTTTTTCACATGAAGAAGATCTATTTTATTTTTTCCCTTTGAGAAATGACATGTTGACAATAACCAAATCATATCACCAATTTCAAATGAACATGAAATCATTTATGGTTTCGTAATGGTTTTTTTTATCATTATTATTAAGTTTAGCTGAATTCCATTTTTTATATATTTTTATAGAGTTTCATGGTTTCATTGATTCAATATGAAAAAAATCCATAAATCATATTTTGAAATTTTTCATGCATATATTACACCTTGTGTAGTATCAATTGTTTTCTGAGGTAAAATTATTATTTATATATTGAAAACATAAAAAATTAATTACAAATACTAAGAAATAGAAAAATTGTTTTTATATGGTCCAATAGAAATTTCTGGAACATAGAATTCTTTCTTCTATGACCATGATATAACTTATTAAAGAATAATGGGTTTTAGGCCTCTTATATTTTGGGATTTAAATGTTTATATATTATTAATATTTTATGGCCAGATGTGTTATGTATTTTTTACTATGGAATGATGCAATAGGGAGAAATATTAGCTTGAAAAAATTCTATCCAGGTAGGGTATTTCACCATTTTTATTAAATTTTGTGAAATATTAAATAAAAATTATAATTGGTGGGAAAAAATTTCTCAGGGTATCATTGAAGCATTTTTGAGGTGATTGTGTTTGTTGAGAAAGTGGGCCTCTGTGTTGTGTTTGTTGAAAAAGCAAACCATGACATACAAATTTATTGACAAAGGGAATTTCATGATTCCATGTCGAGTTCAAGGGATGTTGTTAACGATCCATTATTGATTCAAGAATGTTGATAAAGGAATAATCGATCTGGAAGCAGTTCAAAAAGAGAAGATACAAGGTGGCACCATTTTCTAGTGTACCAAATTTTTGGACCTCAAAATCCACAAATTGGGAAAAGTGTTTTTGGAATAGGGACTTGTTCGCTGGTGTCTTGGAAGCTTTGAAACTTCTACGCCATATGTTTCTCAAGATTAGAAAATCAAAATATGTCAATGGAAAAAGGGGTGCCCACGTTTTGGGTTCGGTCGTGCAAGTGACTTGCGCGACAGAGACTAGGGCGACTGAACTTACGCGCCGAGAAGAGACTTCTGCGCTGTCACATAGGGCGCCCAAATGCCTATTAATAGAGGACGACCCATCTTAATTTTTTAGAGAGTTCAAAACATAGAGAAAATCAGAGCTCCCATCACGTAGGCGTTATGGTCGCGCAAGTGGTGGTTTGGTCGCGTAGGTATAAAGATATTCAGAAGTTGCATGCCAGTTGATAGTTTTTCACCGAAAGTGGTTTGGGTGAGAAAGGTTGTGAGTCGCCCAAGTTTAGAGTTGAATAAGAGGGTGTCGCGCAGGTGGTTTGGTGACACTTGCACCCCAGGATTTTAAGAAGCATGACAGTTGATAGTTGCGTGTCAAAATTGGTTTGGGCGTAAAAGGGTGTGAGTCACGCAAGTTTGGAGATGAAGAACCAAGCGTCGTGAAAGTGGTTGAGGTGACCTTGCTCACTAGTTTGAACTTGTGTGCCGGAACTTGCACACTGGATTGAAGAAGTGCGCCAGGTATGGTAGAAGCACGCCAGTCATTTTAGGGTTGCGTGAATGATGGAAGATTTCTTGATATCTTCGGTGCAAAGGGAGATTCATCTACGGGTGAAAGTTGGACTTCAACATAGAATATATATAAAACATAATATGTATTCATTAATGATAATGATGATACCTACAAGTCTATAAACTGTGAGTGGACCCATTCCAGAGCAGTGAGTAATGGAAGAGGAAGAAGGTAATCCCCTCCACTGGCAGTGATCTAGAGAGAGAGAAACATGGAGATGACTTTGGTAAAGTAGTGAGATGACCCTAAACATTATAAAAGTAGTGAGCCTCAGAATAGAAGTTATCTATCCCAAACCTTGTAAACAGTAGTGCTCTTTTAGTGGATTTGGTAAATCAACACATCGTTGGTGTATTCTCCTTGGATGTAGACCAGTGAGGGTGAACCAAGTAAAAATATATGTGTCCTGTGCATGTTTTAGTTTTTTTTTACTTTTCTGCAAGAAAGAGAGAGAATAGAGTCCTGCTTAACGGTGAGGCAAGATCAATAGGGGAAATTGTTTTACTCTTTCATACCCTGATTCAACCCTCTATCATGGTATCTTACCTAGTGGACCTAACAATTGGTATCAGATAGAAAGTTTGATATCATCACTTCCCCTTCAATGGAGGTCACCAATCATAAAGGGATTCCGATATTTGATGAAAGTAATTTTAATATATGGAAGAATTGAATGAAACACTATTTCCAATCATTAGGAATGGATGTGTTTACAGCAGCTATGCATGGTATCTCAGTTGACATCAATAGTAGAGCAACATTAAGAAGATGAATGAAGGGATCTAGATGCTGACACAAAGGTTATTAATTCTTTAGGCGGAGCCCTTTCCAATGATATATATACAATGGTGATGTCATAAAAAACGTCACATGCTATGTGGGAATATATGTTGAATATATATGAATGGGATACAAAAGTCAGAGAGGCAAAGGTGCAAGTTCTGCGGAACAAGTATGAAGATCTGAGAATGAGCCCGAATGAATCTGTTGAAGCATTTTTCAACATGGGAAAATGTTGTTGTGGAAGTCATGTGGGGTCTTGGAGATGTCATTAATGATATAATTATTGTGAATCATATCTTGAGGAAACATCCACCTCAGTTTAATCAGAAAGTCTCAGTCATGGAGGATAAAGACCCAAAAGAGCTGATGTTGGATAACCTGCAGAGTACCCTTGTTGAATATGAAATGAGGAATGATGACAATGATGCTATGGAAAAAGGGAAATCCAAGGAGGTGGCATTTAAGGTCATGAATAATCTCACCATTGAAGAATCATAGGATAATGAAGAGACAGATGAAGTAATGTTATTCCTTTCCGCGAACCTTCAAAGAGGAAAAAGAATGTTTAAAGGAAAGCTTTCACTTGCATGCTTAAGATGTGGAGAGGTTAGATATCTCATAGTAAGGTGCCCAAAAATTCTCAAGATGATGAAGAGGATGAAGTTGAAATCCCCAAAAATAATTCTTCAGTCAATGTGAAAGGAAAGAAACAGTTCAAAAGATATTTCTTCAAGAAAATGAATCTTATTTCATAAGACTATGACAGTTCAGATGAGTCTGAGGTTGAAAAGGTTGAAGAGATAGAAAAATGCGATGATCATGGGGAAAATTCCATGGTGGTAGTTTTTGGTAGTTCTAAGGAAAAGGAAGAAACTGACACTAGAGAAGAAGAAGAATAAGTTGAAGTAAGAGTTGATATGGAAGCCGAATTGGAAGAATCTCTTGAGGAGATAGACGTTTGGAGATCCAAAACAAAGAAAGAAAATAAAGTGGGTTTTGATTCCAAAATCTATATACAATAATAATATGAAGAAAAGTTTGAGATGTTAGATGAAATTGAAAAACTAAAATCTTCAACAATAGAGAGATCATAAAATATTGGTGTGTATAAGCCTAAAATAGATGAACAAAATAATGAAATCGATGGTTTGACTAACACAGGAACGAAGCAGGTTAAACACATCAAAGAACTCGAAAACGAAGTTGTTGGTATGTGACAAAGAATTAAGAATCAAGAAAAAATCTTGACACCCAGTATAGTGCAAGTGAAACAAATTATTCAGATGACTGAAAAGCTAGAAGTGGAGCACATACCTCCAGTGGAAAAGAAACAACTGTCGTGTTCTGATGATAAGACTGGTATGAGACCAGAACAAAAACCGAAAGCGGTCATGGATGAAGTCAAACTGCATTAACCTTCTCTGAGAATGAAGATATATTTGGGTATGAAACCGAATCAAAATATTAGTAGATCCTATGGGAAAACTAGCAGTGCAAAAGTGAAACACAGAAATGATCCTTACATTAGGTGCTATTACTGTGGAAAGATGGGACACTCATAGAATGTGTGTTCTATAGCAAAGAGATATTGAAGGGCACAAGAACAATAGTGGTAGACAAACAGATCTCAATATTATAGAACATCCTTTGGAGGTCATTGTTTTGTGTGTGGAGGATTTAGGCACATGTTTAGAAATTTCAAATTAATCATACAATGGAATGTTCCAAAACAAAACTCGAGTAGTCGTAAGTAGCAAATTAGAGAATCAAAAAGTGGGATGAAAGCAAAAAATAGATTTCAAGCACTACAAGATGAAGTTGGTCCATCACACTCTAATGAAGAACAAGTTATTTAAACCTCACCGAGTGTGAATTTGAAGACATGGATGAAAAAGAAAAATGATGAGAAGGAAGTAGTTGCAGAAATTTCCCTTAAAGCATCAGATCGTTCAAGAGTATGGATCCTTGAGAGTGGTTGAAAATACCATATGACAGGTAAAAAAGATCACATTATAGGCATAAAATATGACAATGAGGGAGTTTTCAAGTTTGGGAACGATGAAGGGAAGAAGATTATTGGTTCCGGAAAGGCTAAATTTGGGGGAAAAGAAATGATATGTGTCGATGTCTTGGTAGTAGAGGGTCTTAGTCATAACCTGCTCAGTGTTAGTCAACTATGTGACTCTGGTAACTCTATCCGATTTACCAATAAGATGTGTGTGGCAATAGGAAATGATTGAGAATTTTTTCTACAGGGGAAAAAGACAAAGGGAAATCTTTACCTTGTAAGTGGGGAAGAAGATACATGCCTTTTACCCAGAGAGGAAGAAAATAAGCTATAACATAAGAGACTTTGTCATCTACGCCAACCATCTATAGAAGATCTGGTAAAGTGTCATACTGCTAGAGACCTTCCTAAACTGTAAAATGATCATACTCATGCATGTGATGCTTGCCAACAAGGGAAGATAATCAGAAAGACATACAAGTCAACAGAATAGAAATCAACCAGAGTGCTCGAATTCGTGCATACAGATGTATGTGGAGTTATCTCACTATGATCCATAAATGGGAAAAGGTACTATATCCTTTTCATTTATGATTATAGGAGAATGGATTGGGTATTTTTCATTACCAATAAGTCAAATTTCTTTAGTTGTTTCAATAAGTATAAGAGGGAATCAGAACGGATTCTTGGGAAGAAAATTCTGATGTTTTGTACTAATAATGGTACAGAATTCCCAAACAGTCATGTAGAAGTCTATCTTGAGAAACAAAGGATAAGGCATCATGTTTCATCAGTGAGAACTCCCCAATATAATGATGTGGTTGAAAGGAGAGATTGGGTGATCAACAACATGTCCAGAACAATGTTTACAGAAAAAGACATCCCAGAGATGTTTTTGAAGGAAGCAATATTGACATAAGTCAACATTTCTAATAGGGCTCAGTTGTGTCCGAAAAAATGAAGAACACTGTATGAAATGAGGTACAGAAAGAATCCAATAGTGAAATACTTTCGAATATTTGGAAGGAAGTGCTTCATTATTAAGAAAGAAAAGAACATGATGTTTGAATCACGTGGATATGAGGGAATATTTCTAGGCTACTAAGGCAAAAGAAAATCATATAAATTATTTAACAAGAGGATGGGAAAAGTAGGTGAGAGAAATAAAATCACTATTGTGGAATATTTGGAGAATATTAAACCACACAGTGAACAGTTTCTTGGTGAAAGCGATGAAGTGAAAAGTAACACAGGAGGAGCAGAAGTGTCATATACTGAATAAAAAGAAGAAAACGATGATGAATAAGAAAGCGTAATGTTTGTGTCTATAAGGAAACCAATGAGTCTAGCTGAAATTGATAGGCAGAATATCATTGGTAATCGAACATCTTTAATTAAGACAAGAAGAATGAAGTCACTACAGCATACATATTTTCAATCTCAGGTAGAGCTAAAATTCAATGCTGATGCAGCTGAAGATGAAAACTAGGTTCAAGCTATGTATGAAGAGCTTGATCATATTGAGAAGAACCAAATGTGGGAGATTTTTTCGAGACCAGAAAATAATAATGTCATCAGGACTAAATGGGTCTATCTCAAAAAGGTAAATGAATATGTCATAGTGTTTCGAAACAGAGAATGATTAGTGTGCAATGGATTCTCCCAGATAGAGGGAATTGATGTTGATGAGAATTTTTCACCAGTGGAAAGGCTGTAGACAATAAGATTATTCCTAGCCATTACAGTGTAATGGAAGTTCAATGTGTTCCAGATGGATGTCAAATCTGCATTCTTGAATGGGGTTCTATAGGAGGAACTGTATATTTAGAAGCCAGATGGTTTTCTCATTCATGAGGATGAAAACAAGGATTTCAGACTAAAGAAGGCATTGTATGGGATGAAACAAGCACCAAGAGCATGGTACTCAAGGCTTGATCAGTACATAAAGAAGCTTGGTTTCCAGCTTGGGGGAGTTTATTACAATCTCTATTTCAGCAATGATAGTAATCAATGGATGATGGTGTTGGTTTATGTCGATGACATAATATTTTCAGATTAGATGAAGCTCAATGTAGATAGTTTTCGGAATGCCTAAAAAGTGAGTTTGAAATGTCAATGATTGGAGAGCTAACTTTTTTCCTTTTCTATATGTTACACAAGGAAGGAATGAAACATTCATTTCACAATCCAAATATGCCAAGGAGGTTTTTAAAAGGTTTAGAATGAAAAATTCGAAGGAGATGAAGACTCCAATTGCTACACGAACAAAACTGTCCAAAGATGAGGATGACATGGTAGTTAATATCACAAAATACATGAAAAATATTGGTATTTTTGTGTAATTGACCTCAAAAGGCTTGACATTGTATCAACCACATTCCAAGCAAAGAGATATCAAAATAATCCCAAAGAAATCCACATTCTTACAATAAACAGAATACTTCGGTATATCCGGGGCATAGTGGACTTTAGCTTGACATATAATGACAAATATCAGAAAGATTTATTGGGATATAGTGATGCAGACTGGGCCGGTTCAGTGGATGATAGGAAATCAACGTCAGGTGGTGCTTTCTATCTTGGTGGATTGTGAATTTCTTGGCTATGCGAGAAGAAACATTGCATTTAATTGAGCACCACAGAGGATGATTATATTGCAGCCACTCAAGAATTTACACCATTATTGTGGATGAAGCAACAACTTGATGATATGTGAGTTGAAGTGAAGTCTCTGGTCGGAATCAAGTTTGATAACTCGAGTGCTATTAATCATATCAAAAATATCATCCATCACTCAGGGAAAATGTACATTGAGATAAAGTATCATTTTTTCAAGGAAAAAGTTGAGTAGTGAATCATAAAGTTGGAGTATGTGCCTATAGAGCTACATGTTACAAACATTCTGAAAAAGTCCTTACCCATGAATGATTTTAAGAGGCATCTACTGGCTATGGGAGTTCAATCGACTAACTTGACATGAAAAAGTGTGGATTTGGGCCCCCTCTCCTGAGTTATAATGTGTTTTCCCCTATTGTGCTGAAATGTGTTCTCTACTCTATTACAGACTGCAAAGAAGTGACCTTTGGGTTCGTTGACAAAGGGGGATAAAATAGTGATTGTTCAAGGGGGAGACAGTGTGTCTATTTGAGAAATCATGAAAGATACGGGGAGAAGCTGATAGGCACATCAGCCAGATAGGGGGAGTTGAACCTGGTTCAAAGTGCTTAGCCAGAGCGTAGCTTGGACAACACAGGCAATAGTGCTGAAGAGGATTTGAAGCTGATGAGAGTTAAAACTATGAGCAGAAAGGGGAGAGTATTAAATCTACCAAATCAAGATGTGATCAATCAAAGAATAGATATCATGATTGGTGAGGATCGTGATAAAATCATAAGAGTGGTGTTGGAATGCGGTAAGAATATTCCCAAATATTGGTATCAGTTTGGTATCAATAGTGGGTTTCAGAGTTGAAGTGATTCATTGATGAACATTTCATTAACTCTTGTTTCTCACACCGAGCATTGCTCATGTGGGCTTAGAGTATGTGTTGTGTAAATCCTCGATCCCTATCAGAATCTAAAGAGGCGAATGGTGGATGAAGAATTAACGATGTATCTTTTTATGGAAGATTTTTTGAACAAAGCCAATGGGGGCGTTTGTTGGGAAAAAATACCTCAAGGTATCATTGAAACATTTTTGGGTTCGGTCGCCCAAGTGTCTAGCATGGAGGAGACTAGGGCAGGTGAACTTGCACGCCTTGAAGAGACTTGTGTGCCATCACTCAGGGTGTCCAAATGCCTATAAATAAAGGATGAACATTCCTTAATCTATAGAGAGTTAAACACATAGTGAAAATCAGAGCTCCCATCACGCAGGTGTTGTTGTCGCGCAAGTGGTGGTGTGGTCACGCAGGTATAAAGATATTCAAGAGTTGCACGCCAGTTGATATTTGTGATCCCAATGTGGTTTGGGTGAGAAAGGGTGTGAGTCTACCAAGATTAGAGTTGAAGAAGGGGGTGTTGTGCAGGTGGTTTGGTGACACTTGCGCACCAGGATTTTAATAAGCGCGACAATTAATAGTTGTGCGCCAAAATTGGTTTGGGCGTAAAAGGGTTTGAGTCGCACAAGTTTGGAGTTGAAGAAGCGAGTGTCGTGCAAGTGGTTCTAGTGAACTCGCACACCATTTTGAACATGCGCACCGAAACTTGCATGCCAGCTTGAAGAAGCGCGACAGGTATGGTAGAAGCATTCCTGCCATTTTATGGTTGCGTGAAAGCAGGAAGATTGCCTGATACCTTTGGTGCAAAGTGAGATTCATCTACGGGTGAATGTTGGACTTCAACAGAGCATCTACATACAATAGAAGATGTATTCATTAGTGATAATAAAGAGACCCACATGTCTATAAACTGTGAGTGGGCCCTTTCCAGAAAAGTGTGCAAAGTTAGAGGAAGAAGGTGATCCTCTCCACCGACAGTGAGCCAGAGAGAGAAACTGGGAGTGACCCTTGGGAAAGTAGTGAGCTGACCCTAAACATTGTAAAGGTAGTGAGTCTGGGAATAGAAGTGATCTATACCAAACCTTATAAACATTAGTGCAGTTTTTGTGGATCTGGTACATCGGAACCTCGACGGTGTATGCTCCTTGGATGTAGCCCAGTGAGGGTGAACCAAGTAAAAATCATTGTGTCTTGTGCATGCTTTAGTTTTTGATTTTACTTCGCTGCAGGAAAGAGAGACAAGAGAGTCTTGCTTAATAGCGAGGCAAGATCAATAGGGGAAGTTGTTTTACTCTGTCAAACCCTGATTCACCCCCCCTCTCAGGGTATCTTACCAAGTGGACCTAACAATAGAAAACAATCTAAAAAAATAATGGTTTTTACCCTTCAATAATAATAATAAAATAAAATTAAATATTATATTTCAAAAAAAAGTTTGGGCTTGCTTCCATAACTATTTGAGAGGATGGTTAATTATTTACTTAATATATTTGTATATAATATAATATATATAAATTATATTATTATATATTATATATTATATATTATAAAAAATATATGTTATAATATATATTTATACTTTGTATTTACTCCCTTAAGAGGATCCCCTAAGTAGAATACAGGCAGACTAATTATATATGTATCCAACATACTTTAACATTCATTAAATCTAGAATCCCTATAATAAATTCAACAGATATTGAATTGGTACAAATAAAGATTTAAAATTTCAAAAATAATGAGTAGTTAAATTTATTATTCAATAATGTTTTTAATAAAACAACTGGTATTGTGGGAAATGATAAAAAATATTGAAAACTATTTTAATATAAGTAATTGAATTATATAATACCTCCAAAAGAGTTTTAGAAAATTTATTTTACATCATGAAATATAATTTTATGATGAAGTATTCGGAGTTGAGATAGATCCATGCTTATTTGGTTTACTATATATTTAATTTAATAATTTAATTTTCTTTTGTTAAAGGAAATATGGATTTTTATTTTTTGATATTCACATCTTTTATTAAAATTTCATTTCTATTGGGTCATCATGTAAAAATATATATAGTAAAATTTAGTTTTGTAATGAATAATTTTAGATAAGATTCTATGGTATTGTAATGTTTTAGATATTTATTTTTAGAGTTTTTTTCAGAATCGTTATTAAGTAAAGCCCAACGAGTCCAATTATAGAATAATTATAAATTATGATGTAAATAATCCTATGGGAACAATCCTAGGATATTATTTTTTTTGTAAAATTAGGGACCCCGTAATTGTTTTTACATTGATATTTTTTCTAGTGAAATTTTAACAAATAATGTTGTGTTTTTTGGATATATAAATTAAGAGAAATTTATACTATAAGTATATTATTTATGATTTTAAACCCTCATATACAGTTCTTAAACATATTTCACATGGATTAATACTAATTAATTCTGTTTTATTATTCGTTACCTCTATCCCTATGTTCATCCAAGAGATTTTGGACCTCCCCACATCTTTTTTTGCTTCGTTTATCATTTCATCTCTAGGTTGGTCTTGTTTCAACACTTTTGATAAGAATAATTTCTGGTTTGTCTTTTCTTAGGTTACTATAGTGTTTTTGGTATTTTTTAAAATTATAATGAACTCATTGTGATGTTTCTCCTTAATTACATAGAGATTGGTTTTATAATTTGATTTTAGGCCCCAACCCTTTTATTTTTTTGGTTTATGGTTTACATCATTCAAGGCTTGTGTGACCAATTCTATCAACTAACACATTTATTTATGGAATATGATTATAACATTTTATAATCCTTATAAAGGTATCCATTGGTCATTACTCAATATTTTTAGTATTTTTGGATTAATTATTTATTGGTGGGATACCTGAGATTGAGGTACAATGTTCTATATATAGCCTATGTATGATAAAAGAAGAATGGATGGGTTTTATAAATATTTTTATTAATGAATTGGATTGATTTATTTCATTTACTTTGAAAATTTGGGTTTAATAAATGTAGTAATTTTTAATGGTTTTTAATAAATACATGTTTATCTTAATTTGACTATAAATGTATTTATGAATTATTTTTAATAACATGGATTTTGTGAAATTATTTCGGATATTTAGCATATATAATTCCTTGACTAAAAATAAAGAAGAATAAGCATTATGGATCATACCATAATGAAGCCATGGGGTCACTCATGAGGTGTCCATCTCATCCTTATGAAATGATTTCTAGGGACTTGTTGGTCACTATTTTAGGGGACCACATTCTTGGGAGTTCCTCTAATCTATATATTCCCTTCATATATTTAGGTACATGATGTTTTTTCTTCTCCCTGTTAGGGTATGAGTAGTCTGGGAAGTATGACCTATTTTCATTCATGGTGTGATTTACATATTCTATAATTTTTCCTTGTTTGGATTATATTACATGTGTCGATATGTGATAAATTTGGTTAAACTGTTATACATGGATGGTTTTATAAATATAAAAAACATAGATTTTTCTACAATGGTTTTGATATAAAAGTTGAATCACTGTTTACAATTCAGTTTTTTTCTATAAATTGAGAATATTGTGATTGTTGTATAAATTCACGATATGTTACACTTGGGTGGGATGCTACTATTATTGTTTACCTTACACCCAAACCACCCCTTTAGTGGTGTAATGGCAATGTTATTGATTATGATGTAATAATGGAAAAGGGTCCACAATGATGTGGTGTGGTTCATTTAAGCTACCTATGTGTATATAATTTATATATAGTGGTACATATCCCACAATTCAATGTGAGTACTCATTTTCAAAATTTTAGTCCCTTTTTCAGTTAGACTAGATCTTTGTGTTTTATTTATATTTAATGTTGATTCTATACAACTATTTATAATGGGTTCTATAAAATATATTTTTTTGTTTCATTTTTAATTTTCATTCTTCTAAAAATATATTTCAGATATAATTATCAGGATGGGAATAATCCTTCACTTTGGTTATTGTTTGATTCTATGGCGTTGGTTTCCATCCCACAGGGACACAAAGTTATCATTTTGTTTGTGGAGGATTAGGTTTGGTACAAGTGTGAGAGGGTATCATGGGTTAGTCCAAAAATAATTTTTATTATATGTGGTTATCCATCACATTTACTTATTTTAGGAAATCTAGTAAACAAAAAATAATATATTTTTGGAATGTGAGAGGTAGGTTGTTGTGTGTTCTATGAAATCTCTTCACAAAATGAGACTCATGTTAAAATGGGATATTTGGATGTGAATGTATACCATGAAGCATTTTGATGTTAATCTCAGTTATTTTAATTTGGTTTTATTGTTTGAATGAAGATTATAACATTTTACAGTTATTTTTTGTGTTTTCACCAGGAATCAATATGCATCTGCGTTGACTTACAAATGATCCATAAGAGGGTGATACGTGTTCTACCCAAGGGAAACGTCTTCTTGAGCTGATATTATTGAGGAATTCAGGTGAATAATAATTATGGAAGAAAAAAATTTACAATGAGTTCATGAAGTGTATTTTTACGTGAATCAAATACTTATATGACAAATATATCAATCATGGAAGTCCCTATACATGAGTCCCAAATCATTTAATGATACAAGTAATCCCTAAAAGTAAAATGATTGTCTAGGAACTATTAATTATATAGGTAAATTAATATATGAAACTGAAGAAATAAATAAAATTTTTGAAACATTAAAAATTGAAGTTCCCAATTCTTGTTGGTTGGATTCAAGCATATAAGAAGATCAAAACAAGTTATTATATTGAAACATTTTAATGAACCTAATTTTCAATCAGTTCTATCAAAAGTATCTCATGATAGAAAACTCTCTACTGTACCACTATTTTTTGTAGAGAGTGATTTTTATGTTAGATAACACAAATAAATTTTTGGATATCATTGTTTTTTCTCTGGAGGTTGTAAATAATTAACAGTTGATTGCTCAGATGTAACTTCATTTTTTGACCAGATATTTGATGGTTGTTTTATATAATGGAGCATTCAATCCATGATATGAATTTTTATTAGGATATGGAGTAACATATGTATACGAGGGGAAATATTTTTTACCCATCCCAATATATTCTTCCCAATGGAAATTTTAGTCTGTTAATGTGGATGAAGAAGAAATTTCATGATAATCATAGAAGCTATGGATCCATCTCTTAGTAACAATCCCCCATCTACAACATCTACTTTAACTTGTGTCATTCCCATAACATTCCATTAGTGCGGTAAGGTTGGTAACTCCATGTTTACCTCCCATTTTCCCCAAAATAATTTTATTTTTTGTGGATTATACTGCATTATATAATGGTTTTTAATGGCTGTTTATTTACCATGATGTGGAAATGGTTCATCAGCTACAAATTCTACTTCATTATAGTCATACACATTATAATAAAAATGGATGTAATAACTTTCTTGATGATTTTATCACCTTCATAAAGTGGATTGGTTTTTGGTGGAAGGCATTCTGAGTTTTAATTTAGTGAGATGATATTTTTTATTTCATCATCAATAGACACTGCTTTGTTAGATACATGTGATTCACAATTGTTTATATCATCCCAATTTTTTACATGCTAAAGATTCCATTTGGTCCCACATAATTTTTGATGGCGTTGTAATTTTTTTGAATGATGAATGAAAAGGGTTTTAATGTACATATTTTTCTCTATTAATATCTGCCATAGATTTGATCTATTATTTTATAGTTCTCAATGTTTTTTTCTTAACATCATAAGCAGAAAAAACTAGATTTTTTTCACCATTATAAGATTGATTTTTATCCATGTATTATTTATTTTTTTTCAACCATTGAGAGATAATGGACGTTTCTGGGAGAATGTGATCTGTGATACAAACATTTTTGACCTCCCTACTGAGAAATTATGAGTTTATTATATTAAATATCCATTGATCTAGATGGTGTTTCATATTTTCATAATAATCCTGATGTTGTATAATAAATTTCTTATGTATTCCAATGAAAATTATTTAGTCTTTATATAGATATGGATGTAGAGTTTATGATTGATCTTGGGACAATTATGTAGCTGATCATGATAACCTATTATTATGCAGCATTAGAAAAGTCAAGAGAGATAAAATTTCATTGGGATAGTCTTAGGGTGAATGGTTTTGTTCTGCCTAATGTTTCATATTAGGAAGAATTCATGCTAATTGACACTTATTCTAACTATTTAATATGATATTATTTTTTTTAATTAATGAATGTAACACCCAGACCAGAGTTACCAAGAGTCGGTTCATTATGAAATAACATTTACATAATCATAAGAGATCAAGTCTTGAATGATAGATTAGTTTAGTATCCTTGTAAGTACTATATACATACATATGTTTTAAATTACATCATGAAATAAAAAACATAATGATTGTTTCCTATTTGAAAACACTCATATTATTTAGCCAATACCTAACGGTTTAATAAAATATAATTCTTCACATCCTAGGAGAAATAATATATAAGAAAGGGGAGAGATAAGATGCTTAGTAAATATAATAATATAGCAGAAAATTTTACAAACAAGCATAAATTGTTAAGGAAATCTATAATACTAAAAAACAAGCCTTTTAAACATAAACATCAGAATTATTTGGAAAATATAATACAAATAAGGACATTTAATTATTCACATGGATATTCTACTCTTCAAATAATCACATTTAATATCAATATCTGATTTTATAATGATGGAATGCATAATGTTGGACATCATAACCACAAAGTCAAGGCCTCGTACCAATTATACAAATAATATTTTGTCAAGGTCTTGTTCCAAGACACTAGTTTTTCTCATGAAACCTACTGATGCATTTGGGGGATATAGAGGTCCCCACCTTCCACTTACTAAGTCCAATGCATTTCTCATATGAAAAGGGTGAAACATAATCTGAAATTTCTTATTAAAACTAACATATGAACTATCATTAATTTAACCAGAAACCATGAATTGTATAAAAATTGCACATCCAGAGTAAAAAAACTCATTCAATACAATATGGAAGATTTTATTACAATAAATTAACCTCAATCAATAATAATGAAGGATTATGGCATATATTAAAATAATCAGTAAAACTACTTGAGAGAAATTTCCCATTTTTCTTGAAAACATTTAAACGTCTCAATATTTATCAAGAAGCTCCTTAAAATTCATTTTTCTATAAAAGTATCCCATTCCAAATTGAAACATTTAAATTTAATTTTAATTTTAAAACATTAATTTTTATATAAATAAATCCTTCAAATAATTTTCAAAACATGGACATTAATGAGATTGATTTAGAAGAATAAATACATAAAACATTTAGAATGATATTTTAGTTAGAGTTTCCAACCAAATGAGAGACACTTGATTATAAATAAATTAGGTAATAAAATATTTATAATATCATTATAATAAATGGATTCATGATATACTATGTTAATGTACATTTTATACACCATATAAAAGTGAATTGGCGCATAACAACAAATAAGTATCAATGGAATGTCAATTGAGAAGAAATACCTTATAAAGAACATATCTATATGTTAAGGATAAATCAATGAAATAATTATGTGTGAAAAATATAAATACACTCAATATGTTGGGTTATTTAGTGTAAATCAATTAGTGGACATTGACACATATTATCATAAAAACAACACCAATGTCTTTGATGTTTTACTTAATGAATGGAAATTGAGTCAAGATTGCCCGTATCATGTTCATATCAATGACTTTAGAATTTATAAATGGAGTTCCTGTGCAAATAAAATGAATACCCACACAATGGGGAGTGGATATTTGTACATAAATGAATAAATAGTGATTTCACACATATTATTGGAGTAAAATAATCAAAGATGATTTCATAAAACCCAATGAGTGAAAATTGAAATTAAAAATTACTTTACAGATTTGGTATCATACGAAACATACACCCCATGAAAGAAGGAACATGAAATTAAGATGTATATACCCATAAATTAAGGAATATTACACAATGAATACAATCATGGGCAGTGCATACACTACAAAAAAAGAAATAGTGGCAAATATCGCATGAATCTCAAATGAATAAAAAGTGAGATGAAAACCCCTTACATTATAATTTTACTTAATAGATGGTACATTATC
This sequence comes from Viscum album, assembly GCA_963277665.1. NCBI lineage: Eukaryota > Viridiplantae > Streptophyta > Magnoliopsida > Santalales > Viscaceae > Viscum > Viscum album. The sequence continues at coordinate 1,798,807,048 of OY728120.1, forward strand.
CACTGGTATAATAGTTAAATTATTGCTATTAAATTATACAACAACCTCATTCATAAATATGATATCATATATGATCTTCTAATGTTGCTTTGTTAATAATATTTCAGTAGTATCATTGTTTCAGGTGCTAACTAAATAGTTTTACATTATTTGTATTATTATGTAATTAAACCTTGTTATGTACATGATGTATTTGATTCATATACATAATTTAGCTATGTTCTTAAAAATAATTTTAAATCATAAAAATTATATTATTTTTGAATGGTTTCTATGGGAAATGAATCTCATCGCATTCATGGAGACTGTAATCTGTACGTACACACGAGTGATAATATCATTCTATTGATTGTGAAATTTTATGTAATTTGATGGTATATAATATATTTATTATAATTAACATGTTATATTTATTATTTACTTCAATTATACTCATTATTATTCCCATCCAAATAATGAAGTGTTGAATAACAAACTACACCAGGACGCGGAGACGGTAAGCCGTACATATGCATGTATGGTGACTTTTTCATTAATATAATGGTTTGAATAAGGAATATGGTTGTAAAATACTTATAATAACACCACGATATGTCGAATCTACTTGATTTATTAATTTTTTATGGAAACAACAATTAATGTGTAGGTGTAAGGTGAAAATAACTTTGAATGAGGTGGTGAAATTATTACCTCTTCTTCAGCTGCTTCCTTTTTATTTGATCAAAAGGGTTCAATAGGGTGGCTTTCTGATCATTTTAAGGCCCCTATGATGAATTGATGGTAGTTTTTAAGACATTTGAGCAGGTTTTGGCTGAGTCAAATGAATTTGGAGGTGTGAATTTGAGAGAAGGGACGTGCCCTTTTATAAGAGAGGTGTGGGTCACTTTAGGAAAAGCTTGAAATATTATGTTATTGTAAAATCATTTTGGTTTATAATGGCTGAAAAAGGATTTATTTCTAGGATTAGGTGGGTATTGGTAGAAATACTCTCAAACAATAGTTTTTAGACACGTTTAGCTCACAATATTAACCTTATCTATTAGATTTAATTCTTAGATAACTAGTTTAAATATTTCCATGTCTTCTTGTATTTTAATATTACATTGTTAATAAAATTTCAATAAAATTCCAAGAGAACATCAAGTGGTTACTTAATAAATTATATATAAATATATATGTCCATTGGTATAAATTTATATTTTTATGAATATTATATCATTTAATAATATATTATTTGTTTTAAAAACTCATTTTTCTAAATTTTCAAACAATTTAGTATTGGGTTTTTTTGAAAGTCAACAGTACATGATTACTTCGAAAAAATACATAAAATCAACCCAAACATGTAATATTATCCTATAAAATTATTTAATACATCAAATTTTTCAATTAACATTTATTTTAATATATATAACATCAATTATGTAAGTCATTCATTAATAATGTAATTACTGCATCATCATTTTGTCATAAATAAATTTAGTTTTTTTATTTCTAATAATTATAAATAAATATCCTATATGTATTAAATCTTTTTATCTTTTTAATTAATATTTACAGTAGAATTTATTTTATGTGCAACCCAATATTAAAAATGATTTATTTATTAAAAATTCAATTTAACACTTTTAAATATCTTTTATATAAAATAATAAATATTTTCTTAATCTAATCCATGTGTATCAAAAAATATCATATTTTATTCCTAAGTATTATTTTTGTCGAAATAGATATATCCTAGGAAATGTGTTTGCATAATTATAATATAATTTTAACCTTTACATTCCCTCTTTACTTATAACCGTGGTAAATAAAATTTTACAATTACTATTCACCAGAAATTATTTTCAACATATTAAACCACATTTTACTTACTGATGTCCACCGCGTTTCTTGGAATTTTGAATTTCAATTTAGAGAAGCTGTAAAATTATGTTTTATGAAAATTTTCAAATGTTCCTAGAAGGTGGGTAAAAGTCCGTAATAAGTTTAATAAATTATTATATTTTTAATATTATTATAAAATGACTTAAATAAAAAACATTGAAATGAAATTGGTCTTATGTATCTATTTTTACATTAAAATATATTTAAATTAAAAATAATTATTTTAATAAAAAATAGGCTTTAAACAATAACATAGTGTTTTTCACTATATATAAAAAATTGAATGTTTTTTGAAAAATACTAAAAATTTACCCAAAGATAATTTTGATATTACAAATTTAAAAATGTTTTCTATTTTACAAAAATTAAAAACATATAAGTTATATTAAATAATTTGAAAAAATATTTCCATGATCAAAACCAAAAATTGAGTTTATGAGATATAAAAACTATTAAAAGATTGGTATGGGTTTATAACCAATTTAAATGTAAAATTTAATCCAATGACCAAAATTGGATTAATAGATAAAAATATAATCTAATTATACATCAAACCATTCAAATTTATAATTTATTACTATAATTTATTTTAATAAAAAATGATGCTTCAAATAAAAATTAGTATTTTTCAGTATTCATCAAAATAAGAATGTTATCAGAAAAGTAACTAAAATTTATCAAAAATAAATGTATATATCCTGATTCTAAAGAAGAAAATTATTTTGACAAATTGAATATATAAAACTGTCAAATATTTGATTTAAAAAGGGTTCACCCTTAAAAGGAAATAAAATTGCATTTTTTTAAATATATTTATTTTATCTGTAAAATTAAATTTGTTCTTATTTTATGTCTGAGGAACACATTATATGGATTTTAAAATTATATGAAGTATATAAAATTCAAAATTCTATTAATACTATTCATAACTGCTTTTTGGACGGCTAGTTTGGTAAGTTGTGGTGCGCTTGAGATTAGTGTTGCGTGTTGCACAAGATATTGAATTAAATTAAAGAAAATAACATAATATAAAATATTGGGGTGTTATATTCTTCCCCCTTTTATAAATTTCATCCTAAAAAATTTTAAAATTTGGATTGGCAACATCATTGATATTCCCACATAAGAAAAATAATCAATAAAACAATCAATTTGAATGAAAAAAAGATAGGTAAAAAGGTCACGCCCGATAACACATAATATGAATTCATGTAGGTAAAAATGGATATGGAAGATACACAATGTGTTATGTTCTGATGGATAGTGATATAAAAAATGATTAAGAGAATTTTTAAAACAAGAAAACCACAAACTTGTTATGGGTTAAACAGTCATTATATTCATAGTAGAAGAATTAAACAGACAACATTTTTGGTTTTTAAGATTCATTTCATAATGTTGAGAAATTTATGAGATTGAAAATGAAAATAAAGATATATACTTACTTTTCAAGTATATTTTTATCATTGTATGTATATATATCCCACTAACTCAACTTTTCTCTAAACTATGAGTATTCAAGAAGACTTGGTCACTTCTTAAGCACTAAAATCAACTTATAACGAATCAAATAATCAACAGTGGATGAACTATATACTTCTGTAGTCATTAAGGATTATCCAATAACAAAATAGTATGTACAATATTAGATGATCCCCAAAATGGATAATCATTTATAGAAATAAATATTAATCATAATTTTCAAAATTAAATTAACAATACCCAAAGATCAAAAAAGATCATTCAACAATTAAATTTCCTAAAAATTCATTCAATATAATCCAAACTAATATTGAATCCCAAAAACATATATGAATTAAATCACATAGTATTTTATAGTAAATATTAACATTTATCTCCCAATAACATCAACTAATCTTAATGTCTCATACTAAATTATAATGAGCCAAATCACATATTATCTATGATTGGTTAATCATTTCCATTAAAAACCTAAATCTCTATAAAATCATAGATTTTTCCAATATAAAAATCCACCATTACTCCTCAAAAGAAATCCAATAGTATTCTATCTTCCTTAGGCATATAGTTTTCTCAATTGAGCGAACATCTTCCAAAATATAAAGTATCACCTAATGACCATATCATTTTCCTATATTAAGGATATCCATTTGATAAAACATAAGATCCAAAATCAACTTATTATTGATCAATAAAACTATTTAACTAATAATAATTAGTCACAGTGACCAGGGAATCCATGTAATCCTATTATAGGTGATAAATACTATTTTCACTTTGATTATAGATTCGATTCCCACAGCTTTTTCTGACATGACAGGTTGTCACACGGTTTGCGTGTTATCCCTTTTCAAAAACTATATTTTATAAAATTACCAAAATAAGATAAATTCCTCAAAATAACCATAACATAATTTCACCACAAATTTTATCTCATATCTCTCATTTTCATTCCAAAAATTAATAACCTATAATTTCTTCAAATTCAAGGATCATATAAACCCAAATGGTTATTTATAACTATATCCACAAAACAAAAGATAATTCTTATTAAAATAGAATATTCAAATAACAAACTGGGGTTTTATACATACAAGAGAAAATTATCCCAATGTATTCCCATTAACAATGAGAATTAATACTTTTAAGGAGTTTTCCATCAATTTATTTCCACATAGGTTCTTACTTGACCTTGTGGTTATCATATAGAATAGGGAATTGACTCGAGTAATGCATAGGTCCCCTAAATTTATGGAAAATGAATGTAAATTTATTCTTAGGATCATTTTAATTATCTTACATTGTACTCTTCATTTTTCCTAGGAAATTAATTACTGTATGTCCATCTTTCAGACACATAAATAATTTCTTTGATCCATTGGGAAACATTCTTGGGTGTGTCCTTCCACATTTCAGGTAGGATATAAATTGATATTTCATTTCTCTATAGTTTCTATTGTTGTAGCTCTTATCATTCCTTTTCATTCTTTTCATTTTTTATTTTGGGATTTAGTTAATTTATATGATGTTGAACATATTTTAGGAATCTTACATTGAAATGAAAATGATATATTTTAAAACTATCAACATTCCATATAGTTGATCGTTTCCACCATCGTTACCAACTTGTACATCATGTTCAATGTTACATTGACATTCTTGGAATCCAGCCAATGGATAAAAAAATAATACATAGTGTGAGTCAAAAAATAATTTAGATAACATCATGAAACCTTATTTTTAATCTAAAACATCTTATGATTATCCATGGTTATTTATTATTAACTTATATCAAAATATTTAAAATTATTTTGTAATGAAAATGTGAATTACCCTAAGCATATCCACCAAAATTTTCATAACCAAGAGTACATCATGTCCCGTTGTCATGCACCAGTTCCTGTTCGATTCTAGCTCCGAGCAGAGTTTTCATGTTTTACCCCTAGAAACATTTGTACCAAAGCCACCTCTAGCTACTAGTATCTAGACATAGATGTATTTATTTGAAAATTCACAAATTTCCAACATTAAAATAATTCTAGTAAGTTATTATATACTAATCCTCAATGTATATCATAGGGTAATGATCTCTAATTATATTTTGTCTTAATATATTTCCCAATATTTTTATGAAACTTACTCTAACAAAAACTGTAACACCCTGACCCTAGTTACCATGATTCAGTGCATTATTAAAAAACATTGGCATGATAACAATAGATCGAGCTTCAAAAGAACAATAAGTTTAGCATCCTTGGATGTACCAGATACATACATAAGTTTTAGATTTCATCATTATATAAAAACAACAACAACATTGTGTCCCCATTGAACACACTCTTATCCATTAGCGTATCCCTAGAGGTCAGACATAATATACTTCTTCCAATCCTATGAAAAAAATACATAAGAAGGCGGTGAGCTGTGAAACTCAGTAATTATTACAATATAGCTAAAACATTCATAAATAAGTATAAACATTTAATGTAATGTATAAGACTAAAACACAAGCCTTTAAAACATATGTTTCAGTATAATATATAATATATAAATTAAATATTTCCATTTACTTATTCACATGAATATTATACTAGTTGAATAATCACATGTAATATCAATAGTTAATTTCATAATTATGTAATGCATAATGATGGACATCATGACCACATAATCAAGGCCTCATTCCAAGACTACAAATATGATTTTTTCAAGGCCTTGTGATAAGACACTAGTTTATGTCATGAAACCTACTGATGCATCTTGGGGAAATAGTGGTCCATGAATATCACTAACAATGTCCAATGCCATCCTCATATAAAAGGGTGAAACATAATATAAACATTCATATTAAAACTATCAGACCAAATATCAATCTTTTAACCATAACTCATGAATGGTATAAAAATTTCACATCCACAATCAAGAAAAATTCATTCAATACAATATGGAAAATTGTATTATAATAAGTCATCCTCAATTAATAATTATGAAAGATATTGATATAGATGAAAATAATTCGTAAATATATTTTTTATAAATATCCCATTTTTCTTTAAAACATTTAAAAGTATTACAATTTACCAAGAATCCATTAAAAAGTTATTTTTGAATCAAAGTGACCCATACAACATTGAATCTTTTAAAAATAATTTTAATTTAAAAGCATTCATTTCCATATAAATGAATCCTTAAAAGCATTTTCAAATCATGGACATTAATGAGAATGATTTAGAAGAATAAATCATAAAAAAATATAATGATATTTTATTTAGAGTTTCTAACCAAACGAGAGACCCTTAAATAGAAATAATTTATGTAGTAAAAACATTATAATATCATGTGAATAAAAGAAATCATGATGTACTATGTCAAAGTACTGTATATAATCAATATAAAAGTGAATTGGTGTACAACATCAAATATGTCTCTATTGAATGTAAATTGAGATGAAATACCTTATAAAGACTGTATCCCTAGGTTAAGGATAAATAAATCGCATAATAATTTCCGAAAAATATAAATACACTCAATTTGATTGGATATTTAGTGTAATTACATCATTTAACATTCACACATATTCTTGTAAGAACAACACAAGTGACTTGGATGTATAACTCAATCCATGGAAATTCAGTTAATATTACCCTTATCATGTTTATATCGATGACTTGAGAATTTAAAAATGGAGTTATTATGTGAATCAAAAGTATTTCAACATAAAGGGGACCGAAAATTACTATATAGCTAAATAAGTAGTTATTTCACACATAATCTTTAAATAAAATAATCAATGAAGTTCTCTTAAAACCAAATGAGTGGAAATTGAAATTAGAAATTCCATTACTGATTTGGTAACATATGAAACATACTCCCTATGAAATAAGGATCATAAAATAAAGATTTAAATACCCATAAATTAATGTATATATCACAAAGAATACAATCATGGGTTGTATAATCCCCACACAATAGGAAATAGTGGAAAATATAGCATATATCTCACAGGAATAAAAAGTGAGATGAAAACCCCTTACCTTTTACTTTTCCTTAGTCAAGGGAATGTTAACCTATTGTATAATAGAAAAATAATAATTAATAAATTATAAAATAAACAAATTCAACAATATGATATCATATATGATCTTCAAATGTTGCATTGTTAATAATATTTTAGTAATATTATTGTTTCGGGTGATAAGTAATTTGTTTTCCTTTATATGTTTTGTTAGGTAATTCATGTTCATTATAGATAGGATACATATAAATCATATAAATATTTATTTTATGTTCTTAAAAATTATTTTAAATCATAAAAATATAATTATTCTGGAATGATTACTATGGAAAATGAATATCATTGTGTTCGTGGAGACGATAATTTGTATGTATGCATGAGGGATAATATAATAAATTTAAGGTTAAATCATATGTAATTGGATTGTATATTATATATAAATAATCATTAAAAATATATAAATATTATTTACATCAATTATATTTATTATTATAACCATCGAAATAATGAAGTGTTGAATAGCAATCTATACCACGTTGTGGAGATGGTAAGCCATACACACACATGTATGGTGACTTTGTCATGCATAGGATGGATATAATAATGAAAATGGTTTTACCATATTTATAATAACTCCTTAGTATTTAGAAGGTACTGGAGTTATTATTTTAGTATAGATACCAAAAAGAAAGAGGAAGTGGAAAAAGAAAAGAACATTGAAATAGGTTGTGAAATTATTACCTTTTCTTTATGTGATTCCTTTTGATGTGATCAAATGGGCAACATAGGATTTATATATGATCAATGTAAGGAATATAAACTGAATTAAGGGTATTTGGGATGATTTTTGAGTAGGGTTTGGATGAGCCAAATGGCTTTGGATATGTGTATTTTAGAGAAGGATATGTACCGTTTTATAATAGAGGTGAGGGTCGCATTAGTAAAAGATTGAAATGTTACATTATTATAAAATTATTTTCTATTTATAATGGCTCCGAAAGGATTTATTTCCATGATATGGTGGGGATGGTTCAAAATATTCCCATATAATTGGTTTTAGACATGTTTAGGTCACCATAGTAACTTTATCTTTTACATTTTATTTTTAGTTAAATAGTTTACCGTTTAACATGTCTTCATGTATTTTTATATTAAATGGTTAATAAACACACTATAAAAGGTCCAGATTAATTAAAGTTATTCATTAATGAAATATATTTCATAATATAAGTCCTATGGACAAACCTTATATTATTTTTAATACTATGTCATTTAATAATATATTATTTGTTTTAAAAACTCATTGATGTCAATTTTGACACTATTTTGTATTGGTTTTTCAGAAAGTCATAAAAAACATGATTAATAGAAATAAACACATTAACTCAACCCTAACATGTCATATTAACATATAAAATTAGTTTAATGCATCAAATGTTTCAATTTACATTTATTTTAATATTTACGACATAAATTATTTTAGTCTTTCATTAATAAGGTAATTTATGCATCATCATTATATCACATATAAATTTAATTATTAATTGTCTAAAAATTATATATAAAATATCATTATGTATTAAATATTTTTATCTTTCTTATTAATATTTATAGTCAAATTTACCTAATGTGTAACCCTATATTATAAATTGTTTAGTTAATAAACATTGAATTTAGCACTTTTAACTCCTCTTTGAGTAAAATATTATTACATTTCCTAGTCTAATAAAGTGAATAAAAAAGATCATATTTTATTCCTAATGTTAATTCTGTTCTAAATACACTTTTCCAATAGAATTAGAATTTATGTTGGGGTAATTATAATATCATTTTTTCCTTTACTTACCCTATTTACTTATAACTGTGGTAAATAAAATTCAACAATTACTATTCACAAAGAAATATTATCATTATATTAAACCAAATTTTACTTACTGATGAAAACCATGTTTCTCATATTTTTTAAATTCAATTCACATAAGCAGTAAAATTATGTTTATAAAAATTTGAAAATGTGTCTAGAAGGTGGGTAAAAATGGTAAAAAGTTTAATAAAATTTTATATATTTAATGTTATTATAAAATGTCATCAATGAATTAAATTGGACATATATAGGTCTTATGTATATATTTTTACTTTAAAATAAATTTAAATTTAAAATAATTATTTTAATAAAAATTCGGCAGTAAACAATAACGTAATCTTTATCACTATTCATCAAAAAATGAATGTTTGTAGAAAAATATCAAAAAATCATCCAAAGATAATTTTGATATTCAAAATTGAAAAATTATGTTTAATTTACCATATTAGAATCAAATAAGTTTTATTAAATAATTTATAAAAATATTCCCTTTGTCAAAACCCAAAAGTGGGTTTTTGAAAAGTAAAAACTATAAAAAGATGGATATGTGCTTATAACTAGTTTAAATGTAAAATTTAATCCAACAACCAAAATTGGATTAAATAATAAAAATATTATCTAATTATACTTCAAAACCATTAAAATTTATAATTTTTCACAACAAAATATTTTGATTAAAAATGTAGTTTTCAATTAAAAATTAGTAATTTTCACTATTCATCCAAACATGAAACTTATCATAAAAGCACCAAAAATTTATCCAAACTAATTTTTTATATCCCTCTTCTAAAGAAGAATTTTATTCTATAAAATTTAATTTACAAAAGTTTAAAATATTTGATTTAAAAATAGTTAACCACTAAAAGGCTGTAAAATATCATTTGTTGAAAAATATTTCTTTTATTTGAAAAATTGATTTTTTCTTTATATTATGTCTAATAAACACATAATTTTGATGTTAAAAAAACTTGGAGTATATAATATTAAAACTTTAGTTAATATTATTCATAATTGTTTTTTGAACTGATAGTCTGGAAAGTCATGGTGCGCTCAATCTTGGTGTGGCGTGAAGCACAAGCAATTGAATTATTTTAAGGAAAATAACATACTATGAAATCATGGGGTGTTAAATTGAAACCTATATTTAATGGTGTTTTAAAAATTATTTTATTAACAATTAATGGTCTTTATTTAATAAATCCCTTTATATGAACCTATTGGAAAATTTAAACCTAGTTGGAGTAATTGATTTTCTTAGAATCCTCTCAGGTATTATTATTATGATAGGAGTTATCCTCATTTAAGAATAGTAATTAAATATTCATCTTCATTTTAGTTTACATATAATGATATTTTATTCCCATATTTATTGAAAAAGAATTTATTAAACACTAATTTTCTTCACACTCATATTAGGTAAAACTAAAAGCACATACCCATGAAACTCCATGAAGATAAAAACCCATAATTTTTCTAAATTTTTTTTAATTTTCTCGAATGATATTCATATATCTGGACTAAAATTTTTATCTACTCAAAAATGATCATATTATCATCATATAAATTCATTCATGATATATCCAATGAATACTCTATACAATCGTTATTTTTAGATATCTAAAAAAGTTTATTTAATTATTTCTTCATGAGTATTTTTCATCTATTAATAAATGCATCCCAACATGACAAGAATAAAAATGAATAAAATCATGTTTTTTAGTATTATAATTTTTATTTTATAATTATTTTTTTCATCAAATTTATTTTGAAATAATATTTTTATTATTCCTCAATGAAATTAAAATCATGGTAGTTTATGTGAACTATTATTGAGTGTGATGTGAACTAAAAGATGAAATCCTATAATAGTGTAATAGAAGAATACAAATAATGTATATTGTTTTCATTATATGAAACTCATAATGAATTACATTTGATTATTAAATAAAAATATAGTGCTCGTGGGATGAAGAAGATGATATAAAATGGTTAAATTCAATTTAAAACCACATGAATTATATGTTGTGAATTTTATCCACATAAAAAAGTCCCATTTTTTGTCACACAAATATAGGATCATTACCCTCAGCATGTTGTAGGTGGTCATTAGAATCCTATAAATCCACCACAGACCAAGAAATTATACCCTTTACTATTTTCATCACCCACCATATGCTTTGTACTAATCATCAGAGTACTGATCAAGGTTATCAATATTATATTATCATTGTAGAAAGTTATTAAATGTTTGATCTACACTACAAACTCATGGTGATAATTAGTTACTCATGTAGTTTGATATAGATAGAAAAAAAAATTCATTAATTGAAATTTTATTCATTTTCCAAAATTATCTCAATACAACAAAATAAATAATATTCTCACTCAATAACTGATTTAACATAAATTACAAAAAATTCTTTACAATGAATAAATTTAAATCATGGAATATTAAATAAATTGTTAAATACATCAATGTAACCCATTGAATTATTATTAGACACAAAAAAGTCCTAAATATTAACTTCAATAAAAACATTCCCTATATTAAATTTTAAATATTTAAACTTCCAGATAATGTAATTTATTTTATAGATTTAAATATATTGTGGATAATAACATTTAGGAATGTCATTTTCATGATCTAATCCTTAGTTTATTATCAAACCACTAATAATACCCACAACATTATTTTCATTAAAAAAATAATGTGTTAATTTCTATACATCCCCATTGATATTAGAATTGAAAGAATATTGGGCGTATAAAAAAGGGGTTATTAAGTGACAGTTCTTGGATTAATATAATGTTTTATAATAAAATTTTCAAACATTTATCTTGTAATATATTATCTTAACAAAAAATCTTTCTGACCATTTGGTGAAATTTACCCCATCTTCAAATCATAATTTCAATGCTTTTCCCTTATGATATGATATTTAATAAAGATTGGAATTTATCTTGGGTGTTCCATTAGTTTAATTAAAATATAAAATGAAATATAAGTTTCACAAAAAGTAATCATAACTATTTTAACATTTACCTTAAAATATTATTTATTAACAACCATTAATATCATTAGAGTTCATTATTTTGGGGTATGAGTATACTCTGCCTAAACATATATTTATTTCACAAAAACATCTGATCATTCCTTCTCACCAAAAAATTACAATGAATTAATGTACATAAAAAATTAAATTTATGATAAATTCAATGTCATTCCTAATAAGAATTAGTTTATCATAAATTATATAAATTATAACATGGTTTATAAATAAACCCATAATTCAATGTTCCTTTAATATTACTAATATTTATTTTAGCAGGTCCACATAGAATTCCATCAACAAATGTCAACACATATTTAATATTTATCATTGATACCATATGATAATGAATTGCTCTATATATAGTCATAAAACATTGTTATTTACACTTTCAACTTCTTTTCCATCACATATTATTTAATAAAAATTAATCATTTATTAAAAAAATTAGAACTTATAAATGATGAATTTTATCATTAATTATTTGGAATATTTATATAGTTAATAATGATCAAAATTTCCTTTTGTAGAAATAGAAACCCATGATATAAAATCGTATATCTGATAATTGAAATTTCAATATAAATAATTATATTATCAGTCATTTGTTCCAATTAATACACATTTTCACATGGAAAGAAATATGTCATCATCATATATGAAGACCATTTTTGAACATATATTTAAGGTTTTTCCATTAAATTTCATATTTTCATTTTATTTTGAAAAGATAAAAAAAAACATCATGAAATAGATTAATTTAGAATACCTAAAAAGTGAGATTATTTCAACCCATATAATAATTTCTCCCAATTTGAGACATTTATTCCATGAATTTCAAGAATGATGAATTTCTATTTTTCAATTAATAATTCTTATTATTGATATTTAATTTTGAATGCATAATAAAATAAATTTTATTACCATTGATGTATTTATATCCTATATATATTTTAGATGTTCTGATAACATCATTTTATTTAATAGGATTTAATTTTTTCAATGTATAAAAATCTATATGTGAGTATTCCGTTCAGAATTATTTTGAATAATATATTAAGATTAATTGTTTATATTAATTTAATTTCTTAATTCCCATTTGGTTCCAGTTAAATTCTTCACATATTGAACTAGAATTATTTCCATGGTGTAATTTATTTATATGACCTAGAAAATACATTAAAGAAAATATTACCACTTTTTATAAATTGAATATCAACATATTTTTGTTCAATATATGAAATTAGATTTTATTGATTTTAAATTATCAATACATATCCCTTCTATATAGGATTCTAATATCTACTAATTGTATGGTTTCCATGAACATTAATCCCTAATTTATGATATTTCAATTTATCATCCCCAAAATAGTCATCCATATCAAAATTATGATTTTATTAAACATCAACTTCATCAAGTTGAAATAAAATATATTTCCTTTTTTTCCATAAAAAATCAATAATCTCTAATATATAATGTTCCAAAAATATTCTTCATAAAATATTTATATTTTTTTTACATTTTAAAAAAACAAAATGAAATCATTTACAAATAGATCCATCTTTCAATATCTATACTTAATCCCTATATGATTGAATTGATGGTCCATAAATGTCCTCTCTTATATTTATCCACAATATTCTATTGATTTTCATATTTGATCTTCACGAGTCATTGAAAAATATATTTTCAAAAAAATTAAATTTCGAGATTTTTTTTGTAACAAATATAATATAAAAACATATTTCATATATAGTAATAGTAAATATATATTCTTAATACGTAAACTGTACACAGTACCATCATCATGTAAATATTTCATATTTTATGTTCATTTGTAATATCTCTTCTCAATTCAACTAGATGACTTTTATTTTTCACTGATACTCTGGTTTTTTATTAGTAGTGTTCATATTACTATCTTTATTATAAATTTTAATTTCATATGTAATTTTCCATAATATTTATATCGGTTTTCATTTCTCGTTATTATTAATTGTTTTAAAGAATTTTTTTTAAAAAATCTGGGGTCGAATCCTCATTTATTATTAAAGCAATGAAAAGATCTCTTTAACAGGTTAGAGGGAGACCCATTACATAGCCCGAAGGCCCAGTTGGTATTTAGCCCATTACCTGACCCGTATTCCCACCTATATGGCTCAAGGCACAATATTTGAATAGTACTACTACAGTACCCACCAACCACAGTAAAAAAGAGTACCTACTGCTGCTATAGTTCCCTACCACCGCTGCACTAACCTGCTGCCGCTACAGTGCCCACATTTGCAACAATGTCTCCACTGCTACAGTATGCTACAGTTATAATACAACAACCTACGCGCAATGGGTTTTGAACCCCCATTTTTATGTACGATTACAGGGTGCTTACCACTACGCCAAACCCCAACTACTTTTTTTTAAAATAATTTACTTGTTACATATTCACCTATTTTTATATTTAATTAATATTTATTTAATTTATGATTTTTTATTTAGAAATATTATTTTGTTTATATGGAATAAATCATTTAAATTGTTATAAAGAAAAAAATATAAAATAGAGGATCTCTATAATATATGTACACATAATTCCATATGAATAACCTAAATTGGTTTTGCGGATTGAATTTGTACGATTCTAAGAGATCCACGAAAACGATTCTATTTACAGAAATTATCATATTAAACATATGTCTCTACCTCTTTCAATTAATATTAGGAATATAACTTATTATATATTTATTTCAGATAATACCCATACATCATTGAACATGGTTCTTAAGTCATCTACATAATATATTGTTTTCATACATTAAAATTTTGAAATTTTTGTAGGATTTTACAGTTTTATTATATTATTTAATTTTCTTTTACCAATAAGAAAAATATTACACATTATTAATAAGTAAGGATGCATAAGTTTTTCTTACAGATTAAATACTTTATGTCATCACAATGTTTCTTAAAATTCATTTTTTTTCATTCCCACTGACATAAAATATATCATTGGATTTTAATTTTTAGAGTTTATATCATTAAAATTGAAAAAACAATATTTTTTAAAAAAATTCATTCTAAGAAGTTACTACCACAATATTATAGTCCTATTTTTTTTCTCATGTTACTTTAATAAAATTTAGTTTGAGTGGAGTAGAAACATTACATAATCCATTAATTATCAATTTTACAATCCATCCAAGATTCATAAATAATAATTTTTTTTCAACTTTCATTATATTTTGAATTACCATTTATTTTCTAACATTTGATGTTTTTTGAGGATTATATGTAATTATTTATTAGAAAACATAACTTGTTGATTATATAACCCTTTTATTTCTTCTCAATAATTAGTCATTTTGGTTGAAATATCTTATTTTCTTTTCATAAAAAAATCATAATTTGTTGTTTTGTTTCATCATCATACCATAATAGATTACAATCCTATATTTATTTCTTCATGCTGGATTATATAGAATAAATGGAGAGTTATAATGTACCATTAAGGTTAGGTTTTGAACCTAAAATTTTATATATATTAAAACGTGTATAATGATTTTTTTTCTTCCATACTAAAAATAATTATTTGTAGAAAACATTATTCAATACCAAAAAACATTATTTTCATTTTTATATAATAAGGATAAATTTTTTGATATGTGCTATATATTTTTATAATGGGACTTAACATTAACCTTTCAAGCCTAAATACTCCCATTAATGATATTAGAATTATAATGTTTTGGAATAATTATTATTTATGAAATTTATCTAGTTAATATTTCACTAATCCTTTAAGTGAAACATATTCTTAAACATGAAATGTTATTTCTTTGACATCCAATACATTATTCCAATACTGACTAATTTTTATTTTCTCATTTTCCATCAATAATTATTTAATATGACTTTTTATATTCATATTATTTTTTAATATCATTTTCTTAATGATTATTTCATATATGTTATTTCTCTACAAATTTCTACTCCATTTTAGTAATCTTTTATTTGTACCCATCCCATATATTTAAAAAATTTCAATCCCATTGTAATTATTGTAATTATTATTATTCAACACACATAATTTATTATTATATTTTCTATCATTATAATGTTCATATTTAGTTTCTATAATATTAACATTCCATATATGATTATTCACCTTCCTGTTTATCAATAAATAGCATTTCACCAGCCTTT
This sequence comes from Viscum album, assembly GCA_963277665.1. Classification (NCBI taxonomy): domain Eukaryota; kingdom Viridiplantae; phylum Streptophyta; class Magnoliopsida; order Santalales; family Viscaceae; genus Viscum; species Viscum album. The sequence continues at coordinate 1,798,823,549 of OY728120.1, forward strand.
CCATTTTTAGCCGTTTTTAATATATTTTATATAATACTATTAATAAAAATTACAATATTTAGAAAACATTGTTCTTAAGTAAACTTATTATATTCACTTTTTTGAACATTTTCTTATTTATAGAAGACCTTTTTCACACATTTGAAAATTCTCCACATAATGTTTTCGGAGGGCATTCATCTTGATTTCTATCTTCATAACCAGAACCATAATTAATTAGAAAATTGGGTATTATAAATAATTATGATAAACATTTAATCTATTTTTTTATTCCCCTTCGAAATATATTTTGATTTTAAAATATCTACATACATGAGTTTTATACATGTGACGTCTTTAAAGTACACTTTCAACTTTATCTTCATCTAGAATGATAGAACATTTCCCAACACATAGGAAACAATACGTTGTTATAGTTCATTATGTTTTGAGTCATAAATTTTCCCTTATGTTAATATTTTAGGATCAAATAAATATTGAATCTTCATCATAATCATCTTAAAAATAATTTAATATTAGAATTTTTATCTACATCCTCTTATGTTTCTGAGGATATCATTAATACTTATGATTTAAAAATAAATAGTTTCTTAGAAAAACATTTTATAATCATTAATCAGAATTATATATAGTCATATATATATATATATCATTTATTTCCAATTTACATAATAGATATACTTGTTTATATCATGATATTAATTAATTTTTTATAAATTCAGAACCCATGTATACCCATTATACGATGTCAACATTATGATATCATTTGGTTCATTCCCATAAACTATCAATGTCATATATTCATTAACAAAATTGGAGTTCCTTTATATTTTTTAGAAACCCAATTTAGTAGCATATAAATAATATAACTCATGTGATAGAAGAGAGGTTACTATCTTATTATTCTTAACATGATAACAACTTTTAGAAAAAAAATTATTACCATTTACATTGAATAAATTAAATCTCTATTTATCATAAAAAATAATGAAATTTTAGATGAAATTTATTTTTTTTGGCACCTTCAATGATTCAAAAGAATTTCTTATATCATTGTGAATTGGTATTTGAACCTTTAGAAATAATTAAAAATTTGTTATATTGAAATATACATATTATGTTATATTAAGTAATAATAACGTAAGTTTATTATTACATTACTTTACAAAAAATATTCAAAAATAAGAAAAAAAACATTAGGGGGAAAACATTTTATATTATTCCCTTCAAAGGGTTTTCATTAATTATATATTGTGTTCAATATGAGTCATCAGAAATAAATCTACAATAGAATCCAAAATCAATTACATATGGTTCAGTCACATGTCATGCTTAAAAAAATGATGTTTTTTCAATAAAATATCATGCAAATATTTTGTATTATAGTAACCAAATATTTATATTAAAAAAATAACTACATGATTAAAATTTTTAAAATAACTACATAGATTCATATAAAAACGTTTACTATCCGCAATTCCACTTTATAATAAGGATTTCGTTTTTTTCACCAATTTAATATTAATAATTATTAATAGAATGAAATTAGCACAATTCCTAGAAAATAAAATTTATGCAATCACAGATTTTGGATCCATCATAACATGACTTATTTATCCAAAATCATGGATTATATTTAAGAAAAAAATATTCTCACTAAAAATAATGAAACAAATATAATTATTTGGACGAACCCCTCCCTATACATGTTCAAAACATCACCAAATTACAATATTTTGAATATTTTCACTATTTTTTCATGAATTGTGTAATTAAAATTAATATTTTAATTATTTATTAATATAATTCATTGTATTACCTTAATTCAGTATTTCATAACAACAAATGAACAAAATTTAATATTATATGATTTTATGTAGTTTATGGAATTATCTATCAGATGATCTTTTTCAACAGTCTAATCATTGTAAACAAACATTATCATATACTAATATTATTCAATTTAGTGTACTATGAATTAAAATGTAATATCATTTTTTATAATCAATGATTGACTCACATACAATATTTTTAACATATAAAATAAACATACTTAGACACCAATTCTATTATGACTCTGCTAATCATAGAGACATTAAATTTCATACATTATTGGATGCACCTTACAAGGCCATATTACAATAACCATTGATTTTTTTGGGACAGAAACTCAAATTCAATAATATTCATATAATAAAATTTTACATGTTCACTGTAGTTAATTTTTCTTATTATCAATATTTATATATAACTAATGAAAATTTTTATTTTGTTTCGTCATATATGTAAGATTTTTTCAATCAACATATTTTTATTTAGTTATAATCATGATGATTATTCCATTGTGATGTTGAATCATTGATGGATCAAGGAACCATTTTCATATTCATGGTTTTATCCTTTCATTTTGATTTTTGGGGGACATAAATAGAATAATAATAATTGATTTCAAGACACAATAATAGCGATCACACATAAAATAAGAATTTGTAAGACTAGCTAGTGAGAATAATGAACAAAATTCATGTTATTTATTATAGTGTATCAAAAATTTTCAATTTAATGAGGTATTATTATACACATTTTTGATATATATTATGTCAGGTATTTTTTTCTTTCATTCATGGAATATTTGAAAAATTTAGTGGATTTTCCAGAACTTCATGGTTAGAGAATATTTGGAAAAAAATTTCAATGCTAGTGAATATCGTACAACCCCAAATAGTATGGGATTCATGGTTGGGGACTATATTTCCAAACCATGCACCCACCTAGGGATAACCATGCACACAAAACTATTGGGTTATTTTCTATCCCATGGTTTTTTAATCTTATTCCAACACTAGGTAACTGTGAGAGAAGGATATTATTCCCCTAAAAAATAATTTATAGCCCAACCCCATGATAAAAACACAACTCTCCCACACTAAACCCAATCAAAATTTATTTCTTCTTGGAGGGTCTCAAGAGAATAAAATTAATCATTTAACCCCTTTCCATTGAATATTGATGTGGGATTTATCTCAATCGACCTACGATGAATAAGTGGATTTCCTCTCACGTAGTTTTATCTGATATATCATTCTATATACCACATTTTTGATAGATAATAATTCAATTGATGGATCTGAAATCAATTTTTTGGATATTTAATCTAGGTTATTTCACTCAATCTTCCTCAATATCATTATTAATTGTAATTCCCCATTGTGGGTATTATGAGTTATGGTTCCCTATTTAAAAGGTAGGGGATTCCATAAGGCTTTTCCATTCAATTGAATCTATATTTTATATTTTTAAAAAAATTATGTATATGTTTTAAAAATGTGTATTTGATAGGAATTGATCTTTGATTTTGAAATATTAATTTAAATTAAATGATGAATCAATTTCAATGACATTGGAATTTCTTAGTTGAATTGTGAAAAATGATGTTCTTAATTATGGAAATGTTGTAATGAAATTTTTTATGTTCATCTAGAGAAATTTTTTTAATTGAAATGCGTTTTTAAGTGGAATGAAATTGTAAAGACCTATGAATTTTTATATAATATGGTATCATGAAAATTTAAAATATGAAATTTATTTTTTGAAATTAGTTGAAATTATTGAATTGAAATTTCATTGATTGCATTTTACTGAAGATCGTGTGATAATGGTTAGTTAGTATGTTACTAGGAGAAGCATCATAGGATTAATATCCCCATGAAAAGGATTTATGATGAAAACATTAACTGAAATATGTTTATCTTGATTTCTTTCAGTGTATCCCCTAATGGTTTGTAGTTTAATTTCCCAAGGTGGATCTACATATACCGTATTGACTTGAGTGTGAACACATATCTATACCCATGAGGATAAGAGAAAAGTGTGCTCATCGTATTTCCAAAAAATAACACAACATGGTGGTCCCTATAATGGTTCATAATTTTCATTATTTGAATATATATTTTAATTTTTTTGGATATCCTTTATTTATTCCAAATATTTTATATAATATATATTTTTTAAATATTAAAATATTCATTTTTTTAATTAAATTTAACTTATATTCATTATATATAAATGATAAAAAAATTATTTAATAATATGTTTATATAATGCAATTAATTTTTAGTAAAACTATTTAGAGAAATTGTATATTGTAATTTTATTGATTATGTATCAATTTTAGAGTCCCAAATAGAATTGATATCTCACAACCAATATCTTCCTTAGAACTTTTTTGGATTTTATTATTCTAGGTATAATGAAATTCAATGCACCACTTGGAGGTATTGGATGTTATTTATCATTTGGACCATGGAGTGGTGATATTAACAAGTGGGGCTGATTGAAACTTCTTACATAGTAAATTATCTCTTTTTTTCGTTTTATATTTTTTGCATGGGATGATGTTCCTTTGGGATGTTCATCAATATTTTGGGAAATATTTTAATTTTTTATTGTGATATATCCCATTGTGAGTTTTATTCGTGATGACATGAACTTTTTTCATATAGTTATGTTTTGGAAAAATATTAACCACTTTACTCTAGTATGATTATAGGTACTTGTCTCTATGACATGGGTACTACTAACTGTATTCAATGAGTTTCAGAGAAACATGCGTATAAGGGGACCATGTAATCATTGTTGGTTCATGAAAAAATTAGTATCGTAGGTGAAGTTTAAGCATCATTATATAATGTTAGTATATAGTTTAGGATATATTGTTTTGAGGCTATAGAGGTTATTTGGTGTAGAATTTTACCCAACACTTAATGAAATAATTCTAACTCACATTGTGTGTTTGGTGATGGTGTCTGTTGAGACAAGTTTTATTATTTTTTCAACCAGTCAATATTTTTAAGACATTAACATTGATAAAGATTGAAGTGATATTAATTGATTATGAAATTTTCTATGGAGTTATCATATTAATTAGTAATATTAAATTAAATAAATATATTTATTTGGTTATGTGATGAGTTCTCTGAAAACATGAATCATGAGATTAAATATTATTTGTAGGAAATAAATTTATTTTCATAATGATGAAATGCATGATGAAACATTTTTATCATTATTGTAACTGAGAGGTGTGTACTACATATTTTTTCGTATGATCCATGTTAATATATTTTGATAATTCTTTCTTATTATTTTGTAAACAAAATAGGCCATCCTTGTCATCTAAAAACTTGTAGTCCACAACAACTCATAAGGAGAACCTATGTTAAATCCAAGGGGGTATCATGAAAATGTAAAACCATATAATGGAGGTAGATTGGGGGGACATGTATAAAAGTATTACAAATCCGATATAAGGTGCCCGAAATTACTGATGCCATTGTTGTGTGTGGGGGAATGGATTCATGGAAAAACAGCAATGGGTACTGCCATAGAGGATCTGGATTAAACTCTAATATACTGTAATTGCGGGGATGATGAAAAAAATGGAGTAATAAAACATGGAATTGAAGAAATAATAAATTGATGTGGGAAAAACATGTCCATTACAATTTTTTTATCATAAAATGTACATATATAACTATGGAATCTTGATCTAGATGTTCCAAGAAATAGATCGTATATTTTCATCCTTCATTCATAGGGTCTTCTAGGCACTAAAATTACCCAATATATGAGATATTTCTGAGTATAGACATTTTAAAACCAGGCCTCATCCACATTAAGAAGTCCAAATAAATCATATTTTATGTAGCTGAGTTCCATGAACATGTTAAGATTTGTTTCATACATGGAAATTCATTATTTCAATGATCCTGGTCCTTAATTATTATTTGATAAAAATATCCTCCTCGAAGAAATAGTTTTTTAGATAAATTGATCTAATATTTATAGATGATGTATTCTTAATGTTTCATATTCATGAATATTTATTTAATGGAGAAATGAAAGGGATATGTGATGTTGAGACATAAGCCTTCAATATGAAAAATGTGTGCTAAAAAACAATGTCTCTAATCTATTTAGGATTCATCCATTATCCTAACAGAATTGCTCATACTGACTCATTGGGAATTTTATTACATCATGAAAAAACATGTGAAATGTTGTGATTATATATATTTGTGAAGAATAAAAGAACTATATTATTTTGGGTTTCGAATGAGAACAAATGACGAGTTACATACATGGATTCACGGTGGGAGAGTTGTTCTTGATCACTAAGACACATGAAAATGTTGAAACTTGAATTTGTTTTATTTTTATAATGTATTCAATGGAGAAGTTAATACACAATATTTTCAATGTAATTTGAAATATTAATGAAATGTAATACCATATCATTGGGACATTTATTATGATAAATATTAACAATTAATATTTATCAAGTAATATCATTTGAATGATGTATATTTTTTTATTCATAAACACAATTAAATGACTAATAAAATTCAAAAATTTAATTCATGCCATTATTGAGATCACAACAATTTTTTTTATATTTTTGTGCAGTTGGGTGATGATGTGATTTAAATAACAACCATTATCTCCATTAAGAACCCATTAATAAATTATATATGTATAATTTTATATTTATCCAAATATGAGCAATTAATCAAGAAGGTGATCACATGAGCTTGTTCTTTTGAAGGGATGTCTCATGAATCTCATTAGAGATATTTTTTAATAAGTTCAATGAAGTTGAGAAATAAAAATTAATGAATGGAAATACCAGTGAAAAACTTGGGTGATTACATTATAAATAGAAAAATTGTCATAATGGTCGGAGAATTGTATAAATGGAACTGATGGGTTTCCAATCCAAAGATCCAGTCAAGTGAAGAACCACATTAATAATTAATTATCAATAATTACGAGAGATTCCATTATAATGAATTTTTATATATTTTTAATTATAATAACATACATTCATTACTAGTGGGATTCCTAATTAGTAAATATAACCATCCTGTCAAGGACATTTTCATATTGTTTAACCATGTAAAAACATTGTATTTTTTATTTTTGTTTTTTTCATTATTCAAAGAGACGTTAATTAACATAAGAAGAGTGGATTGAGTCACTGCCAAATCAAAGGTGGTGAATTTTGAAGGACCAATTTTTATTGTTAAAAGGGATCAATAGTCCATACATCCCACTCACACTAATCTTACACTGATATGGGAACAACTAGTATTATTAGAGTTATGGTATCCACTATTAATATACATTCATTTCTAATGAACTAATGATGTACTGTATGAATGTAGTCAATATAAGATGAAAACCATTCTTTCCTAGAATATACTTTTTTGGATGGAATAACCAAATGCTTCCAAATATAATTCCACAAGGCCATGAAGATATTGATGATGTAATAATTATTTTTATCCAACCTTGAATGGATACACCCATAAAAATTCTTTAAAATAGATATATTATTGTAATGTGAAATATAGAAATGATATTTTTCAACCTTATGTTATAATGTGTTCAATAATGGCATGGGTCTAAAATTTCCAAATGATATGTGGTATAAACAAAACTATATGTTCGTATGTAATCTGATGATCATAGAATAAAAAATACCAATATTGGGAGATATGATTGATTATAAAGGAATGGATTTTGATTATATTTTTGATAACTACATCACTAGAGTAAATAATGATGTTTTCTTATCAGGGTTTTGGAGATATTTTGGTTGATTGATTATTTATCCATGAAATGTAAACGTAACATTCCAAAATATTTTATTAAATTATTTATTCCTTAGAATATGTTGGATACTTATCTCTTGATGATTTTCATAATTAGAATGTTTAAAAAGATATAAAAATTGATAATATGATCAAAATAAATAAAATGAAGGAATAGAATTCATAAAATTTTAATTTCCTAAGAATATTGAAATTAAAATTTAAATCCCCAGAGTTTTATTATGATGAGGTATTTTACAAAACATTTAAATGAAATGTATAATTTTTTTTAAAAAATTATAGGAGTGGAAAATTAATATTTACATTTTTTCATACATTGATGTTCATTAATTGTGGTCAAATTGGATATATATTCATTGGTTGAAAAAATAAAGAATACTATTATTCTGAGATTTATAATGAAGGTGAAAACTATAGTAAAATATGATTTAGATAACGTGATCTAGAAATAGAAATATCGTTACAAGGAAGTACAAGAGAGATATGATGTGTAGGAGATATGCTGATGTCTCTTCATCATGAAATGAATCTGAATATAATGATACAAATAAAATAAATAAAAAACTTATAGTATATATATAGACATGGATATTGTTAATATATTGGTGATAATGATTAATATAGGAACTATGAGTACATGATAGGTTCTGAACAGGAATCATGACTTGATTAAATAACTTATATTAAAAAAATAAAAGATGAATCTTGATAAATAATATATGAAATTTACAATAGAAAATAATAATGAAGATATAGATCATTTTGATTAATTATAACTCATCAAAATTGATTTATTATTAGTTAATGATATCATAAAATTGAAAATAAAAACTCTTGAAGAATATGAGATGATAAGTGATATTGTTGATATTTTGAGTACATGAGAGGAAGAGTTGTTTGAGATACAATACATATGTGTCACATTCAAACTTTATATGAACAAGGGAAGATAATTTTTTAATATATATTTTAAAATAATTGGATATACATATCAATATTGAGGGGAGATATATAAAATTTTACATAATCATGTTAATGTATGTGTTATATCTAATAGTGCTTGTGTGAAATATAAAGATGTTAATAAGGAAAAATATTCATGAAATTTTCACCCCCAACAATATTATGTTTTCTTATTCAACATGAAAATATAAAACATTTATTAACACATCATGAACCAATCTTGGATAACAATGTTTCATGTAGTTTTTTGTGTTGTGTGAATAACGGTTGAAAATTCTATTCTTTCTAGATTATAATTTTATTACCAAAAATGGGGTTAGAATGGAGAGTGAAATTCTATGATAATATAATGAGATAATATTTTATAAATCAACTTGTGATGTGATCATCATTAATAAATATGTATACAGGAAAATATTATTTTAAATATATTTTAAAAGTTTATATTGATGAGGTGTTAATGACAATTATATAAATAGAGGTTACATATGTTGTCCAAAGGTAGATATTTGAAAATAAATTTGTGGAAAATCATAAAAAGAGGATGATAATACTAAAAATGAAATGAATAATTACATATTTATTTTAAAAAACTAATTTAAATTGGATGAATAATAAGGCATGGCTGAGATAGATGTTAAATATAAAGAAATCAATCTGCTCTTATTAAATGAAGACCAAAAGGAAGAGTAATTATTGAAAATTGGAATACTTATGATTTAGAAGACTATGGATGAAAAATTTATTCAACATAGAGAAGAAGAAGGTAGGGAATATATTAGTTATATAAATGAGAATTAGAACAAAAGGAAAAGACAAAAGATATATTATCCTAATGAGATTGTATGAATATATTAGACCAGATAAATTTGAATCTATTGTTCTAAATGTTATTTTGGAGAATCCAATAGGTTACTCCTTATTCCTGTTTTTTATATGTTTTCATATAAAAATATCATAAACTAATATATATGTTTTAATCTATTATATATGTATATCATGAAGATATTATAATTCATGTAACATATTGAATTCATTTCTCATGAGGAAATGATAGAATCCATTAAGGGGAAGTATTATTAAGAAGAGTCTGCCGTTATACTTAATCTTGAATGTGTTAAAACATGATGGTTTAGGGATCTCAATCACACTTTAATGTCTCATAGATAATTTTATTGTTCATATAAATTAATAAGGATTTATTCTTTAATGATAATTTGATATAAAGTGGAATCTAAATATTTTTCACATGAACATTAGGATGTGTTTGTTGAATCAAATATAGAATTTATAATTAATTTATTAAATTCGATAATTTTTGAAACCCATTTGAGAAATTATGATATTTATTTCACAAAAATGGTATTTTATTGATATTGTTTACAACATTGGTTTTATATATCTTTTTTATACACTAGGTATTCCCACGATGACTTATTTTGGATTTTCTAATAATTCATTTTTACAGGAATAGTGTGAGCTCATCCCTTTTTTAAAATTGATCAAGATATTTTCATATAAGTGTAAATATTAGGTAATAGTGTAATGGATGAGATATGTAATACCCCAAATGTCCCTTCCAATTTTATTGTTAAAGTGGGAGAAAATAATTATCACTCAAATTTAATTTTCAAAGAGTGAATAAATGTTGACAACAATAAATGGGGCAGACTACTGAGCCCTTATTACAATTATTGTAAATGCGTAAATATATGGAATATGTTGACTATTGATATGGTTTAAGTAATATTAAATAATAAACACATGTGTTATAGAGTATTCAAAGTGTTTAAAACAATTGAATTCAATGAAAATATTTATTACTCTAGTGATGTGATGAATTACAAGAATATATTTATTTTTGTTATGCGATATTGTTCGACATAACAAATTTTTTATTAATGAAGAATAAATGAATGAATAAAATGATGTATGTTTAATGTAATTTAGTAGGGAGTACCACATGTTCATTATTTCCTTTCCATGTTTATATTTTTGTATTTTTCATTTTTTTGAATTTAAATAAAGGAAGATAAATTCCATGTAATACAATAATAGATTGTTCTCATCAACTCATCGGGGGTTCTAAGAGTTTACCCACTTGGTAGATCATAAAAAATTAAGGCCATAACATGGTATTAGAGGGATGTAGTAATGGCCCGGACCTCTCCTGTCCATTACTTTGTCAAAATGCGGTGTTTGTGGTATTTCGGGAGGTCAAAGTGAATTATGCACAAAACTTTTCCAAATTTCCAATTTTGTGAACCATTCCATCAGTGAACAATTCTATTTATAACCTCTATTAGTAACCTCTCAAGGTATATGTACAGTAATGGTAGGTGTATAGTAACGGTAGGTGTATAGTAACTGTAGGTTTACAGTGTTTCTAGAACGTTGAGGTCTATCGGTAACCTCTAAATGTTGGTGTGCATTAACGGTAGGTGTACAGTAACGGTAGGTGTACAGTGTTTTCAGAATGGTGAGTTCTATCGGCAACCTCTATCGGTAACCTCTAACGGTAGGTGTACAGTAACAGAGGGTGTACAGTAATTGTAGCTGTACAGTGTTTCCAGAACGGTGAGGTCTATTAGTATCCTCTATCGATAACCTATAATGGTTGGTGTACAATAATGGTATGTTTACATTAACGATATGTGTACAATGTTTCTAGAATAGTGAGTTCTATCGGTCACCTCTATCAGTAACCTCTAATGGTAGTTGTAAAGTAACAGTAGGTGTATAGTAACGGTAGGTGTACATTGTTTCCAAAACAGTGAGGTCTATTAGTAACCTCTATCAGTAACCTCTAACGGTAGGTGTACAGTAATGGTAGGTGTACAACAACGGTATGTGTACAATGTTTCTAGAACGGTGAGGTGTATCGGTATCCTCTATCGGTAACCTCTAACGGTATATGTACAGTAACGGTAGGTGTACAGTAATGATGGGTGTACATTGTTTCTAGAACAGTGATGGCTATCGATAACCTCTATCGGTAACCTTTAATAGTAGGGGTACTGTAATGGTAGGTGTATAGTAATGGTTGGTGTAGAGTTTTTCTAGCTTCTTACAGTTTCACCCTGAAGACGATTCCTTTAACATAAAATACATTTAAAGCCTTATTTTTTTAGGACTCTTAAGGCCGATTAAAAGGCCATAAATCCTATATTAGTTATTCGTATTGCTTGGGATTTTTTTACTTGGTCAAACATCATGGGTTAATGTGATCCACTTTTAATGGGAAATTTAGTGTATCTTAAACCATCGCCCCATTAAATCCTGAAAAGGGACAAGATATCTACCTCACTTTTTTTCCTCTTTGTTATCGACTACGAGACACTAGAACCATTCATTCCTTCCCATAAGAGTTTCACAATCAAACTTTACTCCTCGGATTGGTTCCGCACTGTTTTGATGCAACCAAGCTGCATCGATCAATCTTCGATATAAGGTATGTTTCATTGTCATTCCTTTTGGGGTCCTCTTCTCCTGTTTCTCCTTTCCATATTATAGCGTGTAATCTCCATGCTTCTAATGGAGTTCTCTTGGGATTCGGTTGGTGCACTCGTATCGTGGCATCCTCTGGTGGATGCAGTTGTTGTGAGAGGAGGATCGTGACCCGCAGTGTGGACAAAGAATGTGAGGAACTATTTGGGGTAGGGGATTCATTTCTTCTCTTCTCTTTTACATGCAACTGTATTTTTAGCATGTTTAATCCCACTGGATGACAATGGAATTGACATAATACATATTTTAACAGGATAAATGAATTGATATCGATCATTTGTTTGCGCCTCTTATTTTACTAGATAGTGTGATATCTATACTTTCTTTGCATAGCCGTTCTTTCTTATTGGAAATCATTAAAGAACTTACATTGGGATTAATTGATAATTGTTTTGTTAAAGATAAAGAGGCATGTAAATGAATATGGTTCTTGTTGTAATTTAATGTTATTCAAATTAGAAACATAAGCATATTTAATTAGTTGTGATAGCTTGCTGATTTGATTTCTTGAATTTGGAACCTATGAATAATAAATCTATTAATTCAAGATGTATTAAAGAATTGACTTTTTGATAATTTCTTTAAGGGTTCTGAGTTACCCTCTTGATTATTAATGGTCCAGGAGCCTAATTGATGTGATGTTTGTTTTCCTGCTGCTTGTACTGTGATGAAATCCTGGATGGCCATTGTGATATGTGGGGGAATAGAGGCTTTTAGTTGTGTTAGCAGGTGACGCCTAGAGTGTCGAGATAAATAGTTTTATGCATGTGGGTGTCGGGGAGGACACTAGGGATAATGGAATGGGACATATGTTATTTTTGGATGCTTGCTGATTTTTTTGGTTGTTTATATGCTTTATTTTTCCCCACTCCTCAAGGTAGCTGTTCTTACTTATCCTTCTTCCGAAGGAGGCGAAGACATGTAGGGTATGCCATGTGCTTTCTATGTTTAGATTCTCTAGGAAGGATGGGTTTATTCTCTTGTTATAAGAGACAAAGACTCGATGGGTAGTACATATACCCACCGTGTTGAGACCCCTTGTGTTCAGTAGCATAGAATGTTTTTCTAGAATGACTGGGAATGTGGGAAAGTAATTATATAAGGAATAATAGATTAAATGGTGTTTACCCTTGGGGATGGAGTTAAGGAACATAATGATGAGGTTGTAATTTTGAAGGAACAACTGAATTTGTGTGTGACTCTAATGAAATTTAATATGGAATTGTTCATGGTTAATTAAGGCTTAAATAATTAATTAATGTAAAGTGGAACTGATAAAAAGGGAATCAAGTAATCTAATAAATCTATTTAAAGGGTTGTATGCTTATAGGTTATCTAGTCTTAGAAGTAGAAGACCGAAGTCTGAGAGACGTTAGCTGCAGTTGTGTCGGAGTCTACGTTATGACCATAGTGTGGTTGTGAGATATATTATATCATGTAATTTTTGTGTTTCGATATGCTACTCCACCCAGTTAGTAAGGGAAACTGACACCCTAGTGATTTTGAGCCCTGTGTGGTGTTTTCCCAAACATTCCGGTGGGAGTGTAGAGACCCAAAGCTTGACGTACATGAACATTACATTACTTTTGCGGAATACTTAGTACATAACAAAAACACACACACAAGGATCATAATAGTTTAGTGTCTTTGGAAACTCGGAATAAAATATTCTAATCGTGGTGAAAGATCTTCAACATCTCCCATAAAGATCTTCCTTTTTTTTATACCTAAAACCTTTCTTTATATCCTGGGGAAAAGAAAACATAAAAGGGTGAGCTCAAATGCTCAGTAAGGGTAAACAAAATAGAAATCAATCTCATCATATTCATAAGAACATTACTTTTGGAAATCTTAAACTGAAAAAGAGAGAATAATTTCATAACATGGGATAAATCATAGTAGTGAAATGAAATCCCAATAATCATAACTTAAAACATGAAACTTTGTCGCATACACACATAATCATAGAGAATCATTTCTTGTTAGTCAAGACTCATTTCCAAGACTATCTTAGGGGAAAAAGTCCCTTTCTGAATTGAGTAACCCTCGTTTCAGTCCTGTTTCACGGAACCGGTATAACCTACCATTCCAACCATGTCTATCTCATGAGATATAAAATCTTTACCCAATGAATTGGAGGGAGATATAGGTCCCACCCATCTTATAATGAATCCTTTCTTATGTGTTCCACATAATCATAAACCATACATCATAGCGTAACCCATGTAATAAAAATGGGATTCTTAAACAAATGACATCATAAAACAATTCATATAAGATAAAGGAATTCATAAAAATATTTCCATCACAACATAATCAAACCAATGTAATAATAGGGATTAAAACAGAACCCTTTATTATCTTAGATGGAAAATAATTTTGATAAAACACTTGAACACCATTCTTGAGGAAAATATCCTTTCTTCTTCAAAACCATTTTTCCTTTCATAACATGTCATACGACTTTAAAATAAAAGAAGTTGATTAAAAATAAACTTGAAAATTTGTAAAGGAAGATTCTTGGAAATTTTGTTTTCAAAATCCATTCATGCCGTATAAGTTAAAAAAAACATTCTTCGTACTTTTGTCGGAAAAGTCAAAAAGTACCTCGTACGACAAAAGATTCCTTTCATAGATATTACTAAAAACTCACCGAAGGGTAAAAATGGATTTAAAAAATTGTAGGTGGATGGAAATAATATTACATATTGATGAAACATGGATGTGGATGATAAAATACACCCCAGTAAATACTTACGAATAAACAATCTCGGATAAAAATGAGATTGTGATATTTCCCTTACCTTAGGTCCGACTTGCTTTGTAAGTGTCCGAACCTCCTGTATAATGATTTAAATCATGTTATTGACATATTCCAGAATCATATTCATTGTTATTATATCATATATGGTCCACTTATGACTTTATATTACCCGTTCTTTTGTAAATTCATGTTAAAGTTGCGTTTTGGGTAAAATCGTCTCATTTGTCGTTCGTGTTTTTAACTTGTAATTATTCATATGATTACTTAGATCATGATTAATTAATTCTAGAATATAAAACATGATTTATATATATATATTCAGAATATACATATATAATAAATCAGTAAATGGAAAGAAATACACCGTTCATGGAGACGGTAGTCCGTACGTACGCATGAACGCTGTTTTCGTTTCCTTATTGAATTGAATGGAATTAAGTAGATGACATACATATAAATATAAATAATTACAGTATCATTATTAGGTCATATATTTCATTAGTACTTATTATATATACTTTATAATCATTCATGAATGGTTAATCATTGAGAATGAATCTCATCGCGTCGTGGAGACGGTAGTCCGTACGTACGCACGAGCGATGATATCGTTCCCATGGTCGTGGAATTATGTTTAACTGTATTTATACTATTTCAGTATCAATATCACTTTATAATAATCATATATAGTTACTAATTACACCTTTATACCCATCCAATTATGGTGGTGGCGGAAAATAGATTACACCACGGTGTGGAGACGGTATTCCGTACGTACGCACGCGCGGTGATTTCTTTTTCCGTAGGATGGATAGATGGTGAATTAGGGTTGTTTAATACTTATAATAACATATCAGTATATTAGTGATACTGATGTTATTACTTCATAATGAAACAACCTAAGAAGAAGAAGTGGAAGAAGAAATAAAGATGAAAGAATTGGTAACGGTAATTACCTCTTATTTGAAGCGCCTCTTTGAGACCTCCTCTTAGGGCACTAAAATTGGTCTTTGAGGAAGACCAGAACCTATAGGATGTTTCTAGGGAAGTGGAGAAGAGATTTTGGCAGGGGTTGGCCGAGCTGGAGTGCTCAAATTGGTGTGAGGAGGAGGGGGAGGAGGTGTCCTTTTATAAGGGAGGAGAGGGGCACCTTAGGAATATCTCAAAATATTATTTCATATTAAAGTCAAAATCGGTTTATAATGGTTACAAAGGGTCTTATTTCGAAGCTAAAGTGGGGATGGGTCGAAATCCTATCAACCAATAGGATTTAGACTAGTTTAGGGTTTTATTTTAACCTTATCAATTAGATTTAACTCTAAGTTAAATAATTTATCTTTTACCGTGTCTTTTTGTTTTCTTTCACTATATGGTTAATACACTTACTATAACATGCCAAAAGAACTCAAAATTGTTTATTATTAATATATATATCCTTATGTAAGTCATTTTGCCGAACCTTAGATTTTTAGGAATAAAATAGCAATTAGTAATATAATATTTGATTTAAAAACTATTTTGTGTCAATTTTGAAACTATTTGGTACATGATTTTTATGAAATTCATAAAAGAATTATAAGTTCGAACCAAATTACTTAAATCAATAATAACATGTCATATTAACCTAGAAAATTATTGTAAGTCATAAAAAGTCTCAAATTACATTTATTTGGGCATTTATAACATCAATTATGTCAATATTTCATTAATAAGACAATTACTGCATCATCTTTGTGTCATAATAAATGATAATTATTTAATCCATAAAAATTCTAAATAAATTTCTATGGTGTAGATAATTGTATTATATTTCTGGAGACTATTCATGTTCGAAGTTTCATGAAGTTTATCATTAGATTAAAATTATTATACTCATAAGATTTAAGAAAGTGACATGTTGTCACATTCTTTGGTTTTAATAACATACATTATATTGCAAAAGATTGAATTTATTTAACTTACGAATTCAAGGTAAAATCAATGCTAATGACATACATTATATTAAATGGTAAAAATATATTCTATTTATACTTTAAAACCATTAAATATTATAATTTAACCACATAAGATATTACGATGAAAAAAGTTGTTTTTAATTAAAATATAGCGTGTTTTACTATTCATTAAAATGTGGAAGTTACCAGAATGATATGAAAAATTTATCCAAAGTAAATTTTTATTTCTTGATTCCAAAGAAGAATTTTATTTTGTCAAATTTAACTTATAAACATGTCAAAAACCAGATTTAAAGTGGGTGCACCATCAAAAGGCGGAAAAACTACATTTTTTTGAAAAAAACTTATTTTACCTGAAAAATTTATTTTGTTCTTATACCATGTTCTAGAAATGTGTAAGATGAATAATAATGTTATGAAATTCAAAATTTAGTAAATACTATTCATAACGGCTAGTTCATGACAATATTATAATTATATAACATTGTTTATTAAAATCCGGTATTGCGTACAACAAACGCTATCGAGGAAGGTCGCGATTGCGTGTAATGCAAGCCAAGTCAGGGTTGCGTGTTGTGAAAGAATCCTTCGTTGTTTCGTATAACATAATCCAACCATATTTCATTTATACATTTAATATATATATATATATACTCAATGTTGTGTAGAATAACTATTATCAAAATTGTGTGTAACACGGTCCAAGAATAGTGTTGCGTATACTGCAAGCTAATATGGTGTTGCGTATAGCGCAAGGTAACCTTGGTGTAGAATACAACATAAGACATTAATGAAATTAAAATAATATTTTTCATAAAATCTCGGGGTGTTACATTCTACCCCCCTTAAAATGAATTTCGACCTCGAAATTCATCGGGGTTATAAATGGTTTACTATTTGAAAGTTTCTTTGATAGAAACACACATCGTAAAAAGGAATACCAAAACCATTCTTTAAAAAAAAAAGTATGAAACGTAACGGTTACCCAAATAAACTAATCATTGGGTTTCCACATAGATGAAAATATGGATATGGATGAGAAATCTAACCATCATGTTCTGATGGAGAGTGGTAGAGAACATGGCTATGGAAAAGCCAACAATCACAAATCCATAAATTTGTGACGATCTAAGGTACCATCTGATTAATCAGATATAAGAGCACTAGGAAAAAATTTTGGTTTTCAAGATCATTTACCTAAAGTTGAAAATTTGAATTAGAATAAATACTTTCTTTATTTTGGTACAATCTCACTGTTGATCATGCCTTGAACAATTTCCACTTCATCTCTTAAATAAATGAAGTTGAATTTGTTATTCGTGAAGTGTTAGCAGATCATGTGGTAGAATGACGGGTCATTCCATTTGTCTCAAACAAAAGGTTAGCAAAAATTATATACATAAGTCGATCTATAGTGAGATTAATCACATATGGTTCCTAAAATGGACTTATACTTCATATATCATACTTCTTAATATAATAAAACTAGTTTCTACTAAACAGGGACTTCCTATAGGCCAGTGGTAGGCGATAAAGGCCAGTCGCACTTCAGTTGTGGGTTCGATTCCCACAGCCTTGTCCGACGCGATGGGCTGTCGCCCGTCCTGCAGGTTGTCCTTTTTCTAAAACTATATTACTATAACATCCCATCAATAATATCGAAAAAAAACTTCTATCCTTAAACAATACTAACTTATTCCAACATAATCCATTCTAATCTTTAGGCTTACCCATAATACTGCAGTCCACTCTCATAATATAGTGAAAACAATTACCAGAGATTTAATACCATCATTGATCCACATAAGATATGTCTTTTTGGTCACATTCTAAACATTCAATGTCCTTAATCATGTATTCTCTTGAATACCTTAGTGAAAACAAGAATGCAGTTTAAAGTTAACACTTTCCACATACCAAAATCCTCAAAATTCTATATACTCAAACCATGATATCACTTAGTCCTTATATCAATCATGAGCTCATGAATACTATTAAACATTTCATTTTCTCGTTTTCCCTTCATTATGCGCATATCATCTTATTTCCTAAAAAAATATCTCAATCACTTTGAATACCACATCAATAAATATTGCAATACTCAATGATACAACATTATTTTGGAATCCCATTACATAAACACTTAATCATTCCACCACATCGTTGTCATATTCAACATTGCCAATAGTGATCGCATGTGACTTCCCTTTGTCCTTTTCCTTCAGTGGTTGCTCATGTTGATCATCACAAACCCTTGGATTAGGGAATTTATTAGCATAATGCCCCATTTCCTTGCACTTGAAGCATTGAAGTGTTGGTGGTGCGTTCTCTGCCGTGTTTTCTTTATTCACATCATTAGAAACCCTTTTTCCATTACTTAGACACTCAGCTGCTCGATGACCTTCTTTTCCACACTTAAAACATTTTCTAGTCCCTTTAAGACAATCTCCACCATGCTTCTTTCCACACTTTGTGCATAAGGAAACATTAATCTTCTTTTCACCATTATTCTGAGATTTCTCCTTGAACTCCAACTTTCGTTTCTTGTCAAAACCATGAGATGGATATGTAACACCAACTTCCATTTCTACCTTGATAGCACAACGCACAATTTCTTCATTGCTACTGAAGTCTCTTATAGCTAATGCCCTTCGAAGACTTGGTTTTAAGCCACTGAAAAATCGTTCAACTTTACTTTCAGGTTGGATGATAATGCCAGATGCATACCTTGCAAGTCTTGTAAAATTCACTTCGTATATACCAACAGATTCATCATCCTTTTGCTTTAGTTCAAGAAACTCCTTCTCCATCTTTGTTTGAAGAATACGAGGGAAGTACTTATTGAAAAATAAGTTCTTGAACTCGTCCCATTCCATGGACTCAATTTCATCTCTTTGCCTTGTATTCTTGATAAGATTCCACCATTGATCAGCTTCACCTTCCAAACGATATACTGCTAAGATGAATTTATCATGTTCAGAACACTGAAGAACTGAAAATATCTTTTCAGTGGTACTGATCCATTGTTCAGCAACAAGTGGATCAGAAGACCCACTGAAAGAAGGTGGACGTTTCCTCATGATGGAATCAATAGAATATTGTTCCCTTCTCTGCTCATTTGGATGTCCAGAATGATTCATAGCTTGTGTAAGTATAGCAATAAGATTTTTCACTCCATCTCCCATAACATTTGTTTGTTCAGAAGGACAATCATTGCATTGTCCATTGCATTGATCAACACGGTTCTTTCGGGTTCCATCCATCGTCTAAAACCCAAAAAGAATAGTGTGAGAGGAAAAAATCATGCTAGGGAAAACAACATAATAAAGGGGGAGTACCTTCAATATGTAACATCTTAGGTTTAATTCTATGATCGTTAGCATAGTTCTAGTACTATAACCTATACGTATACTTAACCTTAGGGACATCCCTAGACATACCGTAGAAATATCTCTAGGGATCTCACTAACGTTTTCGCATCCTAGTTTCAAAAGGTTGACTAAACCTTTCCTCTGATACCAACTGTAGAGACCCGAAGCTTGACGTACATGAACATTACATTACTTTTGAGGAATACTTAGTACATAACAAAAACACACACACAAGGATCGTAATAGTTTAGTGTCTTTGGAAACTCGGAATAAAATATTCTTATCATGGTGAAAGATCTTCAACATCTCCCATAAAGATCATCCTTTTTTTACCTAAAACCTTTCTTTATATCCTGGGGAAAAGAAAACATAAAAGGGTGAGCTCAAATGCTTAGTAAGGGTAAACAAAAGAGAAATCAATCACATCATATTCATAAGAACATAACTTTTGGAAATCTTAAACTGCAAAAGAGAGAATAATTTCATAACATGGGATAAATCATAGTAGTGAAATGAAATCCCAATAATCATAACTTAAAACATGAAACTTTGTGGCATACACACATAATCATAGAGAATCATTTCTTATTAGTCAAGACTCATTTCCAAGACTATCTTAGTGGACAAAGTCCCTTTCTGAATCGAGTAACCCTCGTTTCAGTCCTGTTTCACTGAACCGGTATAACCTACCATTCCAGCCATGTCTATCTCATGAGATATAAAATCTTTACCCAATGCATTGGAGGGAGATATAGGTCCCACCCATCTTATAATGAATCCTTTATTATGTGTTCCACATAATCATAAACCATACATCATAGCGTAACCCATGTAATAAAAATGGGATTCTTAATCAACATGACATCATAAAACAATTCATATAAGATAAAGGAATTCATAAAAATATTTCCATCACAACATAATCAAACCAATTTAATAATAGGGATTAAAACAGAACCCTTTATTATCTTAGATGGAAAATAATTTTGATAAAACACTTGAACTCCATTCTTGAGGAAAATATCCTTTCTTCTTCAAAAACATTTTTCCTTTCATAACATGTCATACGACTTTAAAATAAAAGAAGTTGATTAAAAATAAACTTGAAAATTTGTAAAGTAAGATTCTTGGAAATTTTGTTTTAAAAATCCATTCATTCCGTATAAGTTAAAAAAACATTCTTCGTACTTTTGTCGGAAAAGTCAAAAGGTACCTCGTACGACAAAAGATTACTTTCATAGATATTACTAAAAACTCACCGAAGGGTAAAAATGGATTTAAACAATTGTAGGTGGATGGAAATAATATTACATATCGATGAAACATGGATGTGGATGATAAAATACACCCCAGTAAATACATACGAATAAACAATCTCGGATAAAAATGAGATTGTGATATTTCCCTTACCTTAGGTCCGACTTGCTTTGTAAGTGTCCAAAACTCCTGTATAATGATTTAAATCATGTTATTGACTTATTCTAGAATCATATTCATTGTTATTATATCATATATGGTCCACTTATGACTTTATATTACCCGTTCTTTTGTAAATTCATGTTAAAGTAGCGTTTTGGGTAAAATCGTCTCATTTGTCGTTCGTGTTTTTAACTTGTAATTATTCATATGATTACTTAGATCATGATTAATTAATTCCAGAATATAAAACATGATTTATATATATATATTCAGAATATACATATATAATAAATCAGTAAATGGAAATAAATACACCGTTCATGGAGACGGTAGTCCATACGTACGCATGAACGCTGTTTTCGTTTCCTTATTGAATTGAATGGAATTAAGTAGATGACATACATATAAATATAAATAATTCCAGTATCATTATTAGGTCATATATTTCATTATTACTTATTATATATACTTTATAATCATTCATGAATGGTTAATCATTGAGAATGAATCTCATCGCGTCGTGGAGACGGTAGTCCGTACGTACGCACGAGCGATGATATCGTTCCCATGGTCGTGGAATTGTGTTTAAGTGTATGTATACTATTTCAGTATCAATATCACTTTATAATAATCATATATAGTTACTAATTACACCTTTATACCCATCCAATTAAGGTGGTGGCGGAAAATAGATTACACCATGGCGTGGAGACGGTATTCCGTACGTACGCACGCGCGGTGATTTCTTTTTCCGTAGGATGGATAGATGGTGAAATAGGGGTTTTTCATACTTATAATAACATATCAGTATATGAGTGATACTGATGTTATTACTTCATAATGAAACAACCTAAGAAGAAGAAGTGGAAGAAGAAATAAAGATGAAAGAATTGGTAACGGTAATTATCTCTTCTTTGAAGCGCCTCTTTGAGACCTCCTCTTAGGTCACTAAAATTGGTCTTTGAGGAAGACCAGAACCTCTAGGATGTTGCTAGGGAAGTGGAGAAGAGACTTTGGCAGAGGTTGGCCGAGCTTGAGTGCTCAAATTGGCGTGAGGAGGAGGGGGAGGAGGTGTCCTTTTATAAGGGAGGAGAGGGGCACCTTAAGAATATCTCAAAATATTATTTTATATTAAAGTCAAAATAGGTTTATAATGGTTCCAAAGGGTATTATTTCGAAGCTAAAGTGGGGATGGGTCGAAATACTATCAACCAATAGGATTTATACTAGTTTAGGGTGTTATTTTAACCTTATCAATTAGATTTAACTCTAAGTTAAATAATTTATCTTTTACCGGGTCTTTTTGTTTTCTTTCACTATATGGTTAATACACATAATATAACATGCTAAACGAACTCCAAATTGTTTATTATTAATATATATATCCTTATCTAAGTCATTTGCCGAACCTTAGATTTTTAGGAATAAAATAACAATTAGTAATATAATATTTGATTTAAAAACTATTTTGTTTCAATTTTGAAACTATTTGGTACATGATTTTTATGAAATTCATAAAAGAATGATAAGTTCGAAACAAGTTACTTAAATCAACAATAACATGTCATATTAACCTAGAAAATTAGTGTAAGTCATAAAAAGTCTGAAATTACATTTATTTGGGCATTTATAACATCAATTATGTCAATATTTCATTAATAAGACAATTACTGCATCATCTTTGTGTCATAATAAATGATAATTATTTAATCCCTAAAAATTCTAAATAAATTCATATGGTGTAGATAATTGTATTATATTTCTGGAGACTATTCATGTTCGAAGTTTCATGAAGTTTATCACTAGATTAAAATTATTATACTCATAAGATTTAAGAAAGTGACATGTTGTCACATTCTTTGGTTTTAATAATAATTAAATTATTTTCATTGAAAAAATTTAATTAAATTAATCTAATCCGACCCTTAGGTGATATGGGTCGTTTTTTAGTCATCCAATAGGATTTTGACATTTGTTAGGGTAATTTTAAAATATTATATTTACCGTTAATTACTCGATTTACCATTAACTATGGCAAATAAAATTTACCGTAGTTACTATTCATAATTTCCAAAAATAAAAAGTATCATATTAACATAATTTGGACCCACTGATTCCAAATATGGAATCCATTTTTTAAAATTGAAAACACAGAAGTTGCAAAAATTAAATTAAAATTAACCCCGTTGTCGAATAAAAACGGGTTTTTGTTTAAAACATTGCAAAAGATTGAATTGATTTAACTTACGAATTCAAGGTAAAATCAATGCTAATGACATACATTATATTAAATGGTAAAAATATATTCTATTTATACTTTAAAACTATTCAATATTATAATTTAACCACATAAGATATTACGATGAAAAAAGTTGTTTTTAATTAAAATATAGCGTGTTTTTACTATTCATTAAAATGTGAAAGTTACCAGAATGATATGAAAAAAATTTATCCAAAGTAAATTTTTATTTCATGATTCCAAATAAGAATTTTATTTTTTCAAATTGAACTTATAAACATGTCAAAAACCAGATTTAATGTGGGTGCACCATCAAAAGGCGGAAAAACTGCATTTTTTTGAAAAAAACTTATTTTACATGAAAAATTTATTTTGTTCTTATACCATGTTCTAGAAATGTGTAAGATGATTAATAATGTTATAAAATTCAAAATTTAGTAGATACTATTCATAACGGCTAGTTCATGACAATATTATAATAATATAACATTGTTTATTAAAACCCGATATTGCGTACAACACACGCTATCGAGGAAGGTCACGATTGCGTGTAATGCAAGCCAAGTCAGGGTTGCGTGTTGTGAAAGAATCCTTCATTGATTCGTATAACATAATCCAACCATATTTCATTTATACATTTAATATATATATATATACACTCAATGTTGCGTAGAATAACTATTATCAAAATTGTGTGTAACACGGTCCAAGAATAGTGTTGCGTATACTACAAGCTAATACGGTGTTGCATATAGCGCAAGGTAATCTTGGTGTAGAATACAACATAAGACATTAATGAAATTAAAATAATATTTTTCATAAAATCTTGGGGTGTTACAGGGAGGATGGATGACGGACTACCCTGTTTGTCCCTGCTCTCTTCTCTTGGTAATTACGTGTGCTGGTAGGAGCAACAGTTAGTTTTCCCCATATATGTGTGTAGAGGGCTGTAATGGATTGTGGTTATTCACACACACATATTCTGGATATAGTATCCTTTGTACTACAATATGTGTAACGTGTATGGGTTGTGATGGCTTGAGGATCCTTACTCGGTGTATGGGTTGTAATGGATTGAGGTACAAAACCTGATGTATGATACTCATTATGGTGGCTTTGGTGGATCCCAAAAACTACATGGTTACTTTGCCTACATGGACGTGGTGTTTTTTTCAATGAGGTGCACGTTGTGGTGCCTCTCCCAGGTGTCTGCGGGAAAGCCTTTTTCGAGAGAGATGCTCAGGGCGTGCGATGTTGGGGAAAAGCGGAAAACCAGTGGGAATGTATTATTGGGGTACCCTTGATATTCATTATTAAATGATATATACATGTATATGTTACTCGGTGAGAGTATCCATGGTGAGTTTGGGAACTTAGTATAACTATTTAGGTGACGATTTAGTTTCACATGTTGTCCACTGTGTTTTAGCATGCTTTCATTACTTTTGCATAAGAGGCTTCAGGGAGGATCCTACTGGTTATACTATTATACCCACCCTATGTATATATTTTTTTTTCAGGTCACATGGTGCAGGTTGGAGATCAAGTATGTTTCTACTAGTTGGGGGTTTCAGGAGCTGTTTGAGAAGGTTTTTTCTATTTTTTACATTATTTTGGGTACTTGTAGTTTTAACCTTCCAATTGTAGTAGTTTTGCATGACATTACATATGTTCACTTGAGTTTCTTTTATATTTCAGTTCTGAGTTGGAGTTTGTTGGTGTCTATCTTATATCTCTCTTCCGCATGTCTTCTCTTATAGGGTAATGCCTCCCATTTTTGTGTGTACTATACTCTCGGTGCTAGTCACCAACCCAGGGACTACTGGAGGAGGGACTCGGGGGTCATTATCACCCTTATCACATTGCCGAACTAGGAGGGGTACACATTGTGGAGAGGGGGTTGTGACAGAGTGGTATCTGAGGTCTGGTTGAGGGATAGGATGGAGTTTGGAGTTACACACTGGTGAGGTAGCATGGACTGGTAGGTAAACCGTGTCATTCATGTTTAGAAACTGATGGATACACTGGTGACTCGCTGAGACATAGGCGTTTAGGGCCCCCTATGATCTGATGTATAGACCTTTATGTTTACAATGGATACTAAACAAGGGAATATTAGATACAGGGTAGAGACCTAGGAAAGGATCATGCATCATTCATCTCTGTGCTTGTGTTTTAATGGGTATACCTTGGGATAGGTTAACCGAAAATGAATAAAAGAAAATAAATAATTAATTAATGTTGAGTCTTCCATATTCCAGGTTTAGAATCTATAACAGTTTGTTATTTTACAGGTATGGCACCTGTTCAACATCCTTGTAAAGTTTTCACAGATAATGTATAGTAGGATATTTCATCAGATCATTGCATGGTAGAGGTTGACGATGATGAAACATAGAGGAAGACACTCCGAGTGTTTCAACGCCAGAGTCTGCAGAAGTATGAGGGCTCCATTTCTGATGCAGTCATGGAAGACTGGTTAGAGGAGGTCGAGATCATCTTCTGTTTGATTCGTTGATGGAAGAAAAACGGGGTTTCCATGGTTGGGATGATTCTTCATTGAGCAGCGAGGCAGGGGTGGCTCTTGTTCCTCGGGGATCGTGAGGAGTCAACGATCTCATGGGAGGAGTTCCGAGAAATGATTAGTGCCGAGTTTCTTTATTCGACTACAAAGGCATCCAGTCTTCAAGATCTTCTTATGATTTGACAGGGGAGATCTACTGTTTGATAGTTTGGAATCCATTTCAAGAACCATTTATGATATTCTTCGGACCTGTTACCAGATGAGGAGGTCAGGGCGCAACATTTCTAGGTGGATTTGCGTCCATAGATCCAGCGCTAGCTCACCCAATTTATACTGAAGACATATCTTGAGGTACTGGCATGGGTAGAGTTTATCGAGATGACTTTGGCTAGGACTGGATCATCACGATAGGGGAATCATCATGATCCCTCACAAAGCAGAACTGTGGTCCAGGGTTCTCGGTTTTCTGGGCAGAAGGGTTTTCGTTCAGCTGGGGGTAGGTGTCAGCCCTTTACATCCTGTTTCTCTAGAGGAAACAAATCATAGGAATATTCAAAGGGATCAAGCTCTTGTATTTCTTGTGGTGGTCATGGAAATTAGAAGTGGGAGTTCCCGACCATTCAGAGTAGTCATCGTGCACCAGGTGCTCTGATCCAGGTTCCCCTGTTGAGGCAGTTCCAGCCGAGGCAGCATCAGCCAGTTGCACCAGCTTTAGATCAGCAGATGGTAGATGGGGTAGGAAGTGGAAATCCCCATGAAACTCCCCATCCTCTAAGAGTAGAGCACAACCATGGTGGTGGTCGCCATTAGGGCCAGAGAGGTTGTGGAGGAGGTTGTGGTCATCGTCATTCTCTAGCGTTGCCAGCTCCAGGCGAGCCAAACGTCGTTCGAGGTACCCTTTGATTTTTTATACCTTGTTGTATGACTTGTTTGATTTAGGATTGACACACTCCTTCATATCACCTACCCTTGTCCATGCTTTGGGACTTGAGGTTGAGACGCTTTGAGTGCCCTTGGCATTGAATACACGAATTGGAGGTTGAGATGACTTGTTTGAAGTATATAGAGACTATGAGATAGTGTTGGGGCAACACTGCTCTTGGGGAGATTTCATATGTTTAAAAATATAACCATATTATTTTATCCTCATCATGGATTGGTTGTCTTCGATGTATGATATCATGGATTGATTCCAGAAGGAGGTCGTCTTCATTAGTGCGGATGGAGAGCCAGTGGTGTTTGTTGGTGAGTGAGATCCTCAGATGGGTCATAGGTTTATTCCATCCTTATCATCCATGATGGATGAAATGATATTGAGTTCATCAGAGGTACAACATTTCGAATTTACTAGGGTCATAGAGGAGTTCCCTGTTGTCTTTCCAAAAGAGGTTGTTTCATTACGCCCTCGACGAGAGATCGAGTTTGGGATCGAGATATAGCCAGGAGAATCTCCAATCACTATGTCTTCATATAGGATGTCCCCTAATGAGTTACAAGATCTGCGTATATAGATTTATTGTATATTACAGTGTGGTTTTGTTCAGCCAGGCGTGTCACTGTGGGGTGCACCAGTTTTGTTCATGAAGAAGGTCGGAGACAGTTTTCAGTTGTGTG
This sequence comes from Viscum album, assembly GCA_963277665.1. Taxonomy (NCBI): domain Eukaryota; kingdom Viridiplantae; phylum Streptophyta; class Magnoliopsida; order Santalales; family Viscaceae; genus Viscum; species Viscum album. Next base: position 1,798,851,578 of record OY728120.1, read on the forward strand.
TTGATTATCGTCTGTTAAACAAAATGACAATAAACAATCGATATCATCTTCCGCGGAATGATGATTTATTCGATCAACTAAATGGTGCAATTTGGTTCTGAATGATCGACTTGTGGTCAGGATATCATCAGATGCATGTGAAGGATGAGGATATCCCGAAGACTATTTTCTATTGTTGTCATGGGCATTATGAGTTTTTTGTAATGCAATTTGGAATGCCGAATGCTCCAGATATATTCATGGGATTGATGAATGATGTGTTCCGGGTGTTCCTAGACAAGTTCATGGTAGTTTTCATCGACGACATCCTTGTGTTGTCCACATTTGAAGAGGAGCTTGCAGAGCATCTACAAGAAATTTTACGAGTTCTTCGTCGACATCAACTATTTGGGAAGTTGTTGAAGCGTGAGTTTTGGGCTCGAGAAGTCCGTTTCGTGGGGAATGATGTGTCCCAATAGGGAGTCGCTATGGATCCAACTAAGATAGAAGACGTTGTGTCTTGGGAAGCCCCCAAGATAGTTTTATAGGTGTGATGTTTCCTCGGTCTCACAGGATACTACAGGAGTTTCGTAGCCGATTTATCATAGGTTGCGACCCCTCTGACAGCTTTGACCAGGAAGGATTAGGAATTCATATCGACTGATCACTGTCAGGTAGCATTCAAATATCTAAAGTAGAAGTTATTAAGTGCTCCAGTCCTTTGGATTCTAGCTGAGGGAGTTCGGTTTGATGTTTTCTACGATGATTCACATCTGGGTTTCGGTTTTGTTCCCACATAGTAGAGGTCTGTTGTTTCTTATGGGTCTCGGAAGTGACGTCCCCATAAATGCAACTATTCCACCCATGATCTTTAGTTTTAATCTGTGGTGTTTGCTCTGATGTTATGGATACATTACCTCATTGGTGATCATTTTGTGGTTTTCAGAGATCATAAGTGTTTGAGTTATGTTATCTCCAAATGTTACTTGAACTTATAACAATGTCGGTGGATGGATTTATTACAGGAATATGACTTCGGAATATCGTATACACATGGAAAAGGTAATTTTGTAGATGATGCGATGAGACGAAAGTCACGTAGTGATGCTATGCGTGAATCTGGTGATTCCTAGAGAGTAATGGAAGAACAATAAGCATCACATATCTATAAGGGAGAAGTTAGGGGTAGAGGTTATCTTTTTCAGATGATGGTATAATCATCCCTATTGCAGATGGTGGAAGAGTCCAAGGTGGGGGATCTTGAGGTGGAGGTTTGGAGAGACCGAGTTGTTTGTGGTGACGCCGCCGATGGTTGGACTGAGGATGAACAACACCGAGTGTTGTATCATGGAAGACTTTTTGTTCTTTTGACGATGCGCGAGATGGTTCTCAGAGAGTTCCATTGTTTACCTTTAGCAGTGCATCCTTGTGTGAAAAAGATGCACTGAGCCTTGAGAGGCCTGTTTCGGTGGCCTGGGCTGAAGCATGCTGTTTCGGAGTTTGTGTCTCAATGTTTAGTCTGCCAGAAGGTGAAGGCTAAACACCGTGTTCCAGGTGGGCTTCTCCTGCCATTAAGGATTCCTCAGTAGAAGTGAGAGGTAATATTAATAGACTTTTTTACTGGTTTACCTCGAGCTTCAGGAACACATGATGCTATTTGGATGTTATTGGATCATTTAACAAAATCTACCCACTTAATATCGATCAAGGAGTGATGATCAATGGAAATTTTTTCAAGGGAGTATATAGAAAAGGTGGTGAGACTTTATAGAGTCCCTAGGATGATCATTTCTGATCGATATCCTCGTTTTACCTCCAGGGTGTGGAGAGGTCTCCAAGATGCTTTCGGTTCTCAACTATGCCTTAACACTACTTTTCAACCTCCAACAGATGGTCAGACAGAGCGAACCATCCATAGTCTTGAAGTTATGTTACACTCTTGTGTTCTTGATTTTGGAGGTTCATGTATGAGGCACTTACCCTTGGTGGGTTTCACTTACAATAATAGTTTTCACTCCACCATCCGTATGGTGCCATTAGAAGCCTTGTATGGCCGTCCTTTCCGTTCTCCGTTGTGCTGAACTGGGATGGGAGATTCAGCAATTCTAGGACCTAAACTAGTGAATAATACAACAGAGATGTTCTGGAGGATTCATGAGAGGATGAAGACAACCCAAGATCATCAGAAATCTTATGCTGATTAAAGGAAGAGACCCTTAGAGTTTAATGTTGGGGATCATGTGGTTCTGAAGGTGAATCCTCGTCATGGGAAGCAAAGGTTTGGTCATAGAGGTAATCTTTATCCCTATTTTGTTGGGACATTCGAGGTGTTATCTTATATTGGGGTTTTGGTGTATTAAGGAGCACATCCCCCACTGTTGAGTCAGATACAAGATGTTTTCCATGTATCACAGCTCCATTGATATCATCATGAGGACTCTCACATCATCGATTGGGGAGAGATCAATGTTGATTATGAATAAACCTTTGAGGAAAACCTTTAGAGATCCAAGACCACAGATATAAGGTGTTTCACGAGCATTCTATTCCCCTAGATCGTGTATTTTGGTGACAAGGTGGCATGGAGGAGAGTACCTGGGAACATGAGTCACAGATACATGCTCAGTATATAGAGTTTTTTGAGGTTTAACTCCTTTCATGTAACGATGTTCCTTTTGTGGTTAGACCTTTCTAGTTTTATTTTGAATTTATTTAGTTGCTTATGTGGCTTTCTCTCTTTTGAGAGGTATCTTGGTGGGTGGTTGTTCAGAACCTTTTTTTTTCTTGTTAGGTGGGTTTTGAATTCTCGAGGAAGGGAATGTTTTGAGAGGTATTTGATGTAATGTCCCGGACCTCTCCTATAAATTAATTTGTGAAAATGTGGTGCTTGAGGTGTTTTGGGAGGTCAAGGTGACATTTCCCCAACACTTGACCAAATTTCCAATTTTGTGAACAGTTCCATTGGTGAATAGTTCTATCGGTAACCTCAAATGGTAGGTGTACAACAACGGTAGGTGTACAATGTTTTTAGAAATGTGGGGTCAATCAATAACCTCTATCGGTAACCTCTAATGGTAGGTGTACGATAATTGTAGGTGTACCGTAACGGTAGGTGTACAATGTTTCTAGAATGGTGATGTCTATAGGTAACCTCTCTTGGTAACCTCTAATGGTAGGTGTACAGTAATGGTAGGTGTAAAGTGTTTTCTGAATGGTGAGGTCTATCAGTAACCTCTATTAGTAATCTCTAACCATAGGTATACCGTAACGGTACGTGTATCGTAACAGTAGGGGTACAGTGTTTCTAGAATGGTGCGATCTCTCTGTAACCTCTAACGGTTGGTGTACAATAACAGTATGTGTACAGTAATTGTAGGTGTACAGTGTTTCTAGAATGTTTAGGTCTATCAGTAACCTCTAACGGTAGGTGTACAGTAATGATAGGTGTATATTGTTTCCAGAATGGTGAGGTCTATCGGTAACCTCTCACAGTAGATGTACAGAAACGGTAGGTGTACATTATCGGCAGTTGTATAGTGTTTCCATAACAGTGAGGTCAATTAGCAACCTCTAATGGTAGGTGTATAGTAACGGTAGGTGTACAGTAATGGTAAGCGTACAGTGTTTCCATATTCTTATAGTTTCACCCCTTTTTGATTTCCTTTGACCTAAAATATATTTAAAGCCTTACTTTTTAGGATTCTTAATGCCAATTCAAAGGCCATAAATCCTATATTAATTATTCCTATGGCTTGGAATGTTTTTACTTGGTCAAACCGCATGGGTTAATATGATCCTCTTTTAATGGGAAATTAAGCGTATCTTGAACTATCTCACCCTTAAATCTTCAAAATGGTCAAGATGTCTTCCTCCCTTGTTATTCCTCTTTTTTCCTATCTATGAGATGCTAGAACCATTCAATCCTTCACGTAGGAGTTTCATGATAAAACATTACTCCTCGTATTGGTTCCGCTCGGTTTTGATGCAACCAAGTTGTATTGATCAGTCTTCGATATATGGTATTTTTCATCGTCATTCCTTCAGGGATCCTCTTCTCCTATTTCTCCATTCCATATTATATCATATAATCTCCATGATTCTAATGGAGTTTTCTTGGGGTTTGGTTGGTGTGCCCGTACCGTGGCATCCGTGGGTGGAGGCAGTTGTCGCTAGAGGAGGATTGTGACCCGTTGTGTGGATAAAGAACGTGATGAACTATTTGAGGTAGGGGATTCATTCCATCTTTTTTCTTATACATGCATCTATATTGATAGCATGTTTAATCCCACTGGATGATAATAGGATTGACATAATAAATACTTTAAGAAGATAAATAAATTGATATCGATCATATGTTATTGCCTCTTGTTTTTCTAGATAGTGTGATAGCTATGCTTGCTTGGTTTAGCTATTCGTTCTTTATGGAAATGGGTAAATAATGTAAATTGGGATTAATTGATAATTTTTTGGATAAATATCAAGTGTAATGTAAAAGAATTTGGTTCTTGTTGTAATTTAATGTTAATCAAATTGGAACTGTAAGAATGTTTAATTAATTTTGATAGTATACTGATTAGTTTTCCCAAATTTAGAACATATTAATAATAAATCTTTTAATTCAAGATGGATTAAATAAATGATTGTTTGATAATTTCTTAAACGGTTCTGAGTTACCCTCTTGATTGTTAAAGGGCCAAGAGCCCAATTGTTGTGATTTTTGTTTTCTTGGTGCTTGTGTTGTAATGTGATCCTGGATGGCCATTGTGATATGTTGGGGAATGACGGCTTTTGGTTGTGGAAGAAAATGATGCATAGAGTGGAGAGATGCATTGGATTATGCATGTGGGTGATGGGGAGGACACTAGGGATGATGGAATGGGATAGATGTGATTGTTGGATGATTGTTTATTCTTTTTGTTGTTTATCTGCATTATTTTTTCCCACTGATCAAGGAAGCTGGTCTTACTTATCCTTCTTCTAAAAGAGGTAAATACATGCGGGGTATTCCACATGCTTTCCGTGTTTAGAATCTCAAGGATGGATGGGATTATTATCTAGCTATAAGAGGAAAAACTCGACGGGTAGTACATCTACTCACTATGTTGATCCCCCTTTTGTTTAGTAGCATAGAATGTTTTTCTAGAATGTATGGAAATGTGGGAAAGTAATTCCATAATGGATAATTGAATAAATGATGTTAACCCATGGGGATGGAGTTTATATAACATAATGATGAGGTTGTAATTGTGAAGGAATAGTTGACTTTGGGAGTGATGCTAATGAAATTTAATGTGGAATTGTTCTTGGTTAATTAAGGTTTAATGAATTAATTAACATAAAGTGGAACTGATAAAAAGGGAATGATGTAATCTAATAATACTCTTTAAATGGTTGTATGACTATAGGATACATAGTCATAGACATTGCAGCCCGAAGTCTGAGAGATGTTAGCTGCACTTGTTTCCAAGACTAGGTTATTCCCATAGTGTGGTTGTGAGATATAATTTATCCTGTACTTTTTGTGTTTCTATATGCTACTCCACCCAGTTAGTAAGGGAAACTAACACCCTAGGGATTCTGAGCCCTGGGGGGTGTTTTCCAAAACATTCTTGTGGGTGGATGTATGGCAGAATACCCCCTTTGGCCCCGCTCTTTCTCATGGTAGATACTTGTGCTGGTAGGCACATCAGTTAGTTAGCTCCATATATATGTGTAGAGGGATGTAATGGCTTGTGGTTATTCACACACATATATTCTAGAAATAGTATACTATGGACCACTATAGGTGTAACGTGTATGGGCTATGATGGGTCGAGGATCCTTACTCGATGTATGGGTTGTAATGTCTTGAGTTATAATACCTAATGTATGATACACATTATGTGGGCTGTGGTGGCTCCCATAAACTAATTGGTTACTATTAATATGTGGACGTGGTGGTTTTTTTCATGAGGTATACATTGTGGTGCTTTGCCCATGTGTCAGCGGGAAAGCCTTTTTGGAGAGAGATGCCCAGGACGTGCAGCGTTGGGGAAAAGCGGAAAACCAGCGGGTAATTAGTAGCGGGGTACCCTTGATATTCCTTATTATATGATATATTATTGTATGCATTACTTGGTGAGAGTATCCATGGTGGGGTTGAGAATTTAGTATACCCGTTTAGGTGACGAGTTAGTTTCACATATTGTTCACTGTGCTTTAGCATGATTTCATTACTTTTGCACGAGAGGCTTCGGGGAGGATCCTACAGAGTATACTGTTATACTCACCCTATGTATATATAATTTTTTTCAGGTCACTTGAATCAGGTAGGAGATCAAGCTAGTTTATACAAGCTTGGTGTTGCAGGAGCTATTCGGGCTGGTGGTTGCTGTTGTTTTTACTTTCTTTTGGGAACTTGCAGTTTTTCCCTTCCAGTTTTAGTACTTTTGCATGAAATTACATATGTGAACATGAGTTTCTATTATATTTCATTTCTGAGTTGGAGTTGGTTTGTGTCTGTCTAATCTTTCTCTTCCGTGTGTGTTCTCTTAGAGTGTAATGCCTCCCATTTGTGAGTTTAATATACCCTCGGTGCTTGTCGCCAACCCGGGGCATACTGGAGGCGGGACTCATGGGTCATTATCCCCCTTATCACATTTCTGACCCAGGAGGGGTACACTTTGTGGGGAGTAGTCGTGACATATGGGAACTTGTATATGGAATATAAATATATTATCTAAAGCATATCAGATCAGCTGTGGTGACACCATGTGGGTCGATTGGGATATATGACACAGATAGGTGCTAATAGGTGTTCTTAAGCGGGACCTCGTACTCTCTTTTAGATTGGTGAAGGAAAAAATTGTTTAACAAATACACTACTCAAATAGATGAGAAATTTGTATGGGATAATGAAATACTTCATAGTTTTAAGCCATCCTAAAAAGGAGAAATCTGTTTGGATGAATAAGAAAAATAATAAATTCATAAGATTGATAAAAATTAAATATTCATTAATTTATCACATGTATGAGTATTATTTGAATGTATAAGTGTGGAAATTTCATGATGTGGAGTTGTGGGTATTCAAAACTAGAACAATGTGTAATCAAATAGAAAACATTATAAAGTTCATAAATTTTATTCCCCACATGATTCATATAGTGTGGAGAATCTTGAGACTTTAATATTTTTTTATAATGAGAAGAAAAAGGTTAATTTTTTTATATATCCATGTGAAGAAAATAACTTGATTACATTGGGTATTTAAAGAGAACACAAGATTAATTTCATGAATTCATATATGTTGGGAGAGTCATGGATGATCAATAATCCACATGATCAATTGGATATAGAAATATATCATAAATAAATAATCTGTTTCATGGATATAATATTACCCAATAGATTCATAGGTAATTTAAATATATATGATATATAATATCTATCTCAATGTGGTATTTAAAATAATAAATTATAACAAAGTGAAATTTCCAAGAATTATAATTTGAATGAAGAATAAATGTATTTTTCTTAGTCCCAATTAAATTATGTTTATATTGAGTGTTATTAATTATTTAAAATTATGTTTCCATTAAAAGAATCCAATTAATTTTTTAATACAGGTGATGATAATTTGTTCCAAATTATTGTAATATCTATTAACAATACTTTCATAAATTAAAAAAATCAGTATTTGAGATTAATATAATTCCATCTATTTCCAGAAGATAGTGATCAAAAGAATCCAAAATTTTTGATAGATGTCTCAATAATGAATTATCAAAGTTCTTTATGTAGTTAAATAGGAATGTGAAATGATATATCATGTGTAGTAAGTCCATTTATGAACATTTGGGTTTATATTATAAACTACCAAAGAGTATTAGTTGATTGTTCAACTAAAATAAGTCATTATAAAGAACATTGGTTGAATACAAGACTGAATAATTCATGGAGACACATTCCAATGTAATAATTATTGAATGGTCATTAAATGAGTTTTATATTTGGATTTTCAATAGATTATCTACTCTTGTAATAACACTTATTTACTAGTTGTAATATATGTTTTGAAATAAAAAAATTGGAAAATAGGTAGCTATTATTACATTACCTTGTAAATATTCATGTGTTTTACACCATTTTTTAAACCATTATTTCAGGGGACGAAATGTAACACCATATGTGTACATTGTGTCTTTAACCATACCAAGTGGTGGAATTAAAAAAGAATAATTTGAAAACAAATTGAACTCTAATTCACAAAATCCCCTCTCAATGATCTCATACATATCTGGGAATAATAGGTGCTGTTATTTAGCAGGATAACTCTATTATGATCTAACCATTATTGAATTACAAATGATGTCAGGTTTAGAAGAGTTCCTTTCATTTATTCAATGAACTATAGTACATGGAATAATGGAATCATTCCATATCTTCTTTTATAAGGAATTGATTTTAGGGAGGTTATGTCCATTATTTTAACTATAAATTGAATAGATAATCCAATGACACATAATGGTAATAATTTTTTTTAATTAAATGGGAATGAAAAAAAGATATTTGGTATTCCGTATCTAATAATATGTTATGTAATTTTATGGAAGAAAAAATAGTCAGGGAGATGAGGGATAAAAATGAGAATATATGTCATGGAAATGTAATGATCTAAGAATCAAAACAAAAAATATAGAGATATGTGTTTGAGGATATAAAAATAATTGACGATGAGACTGATGAGGAATACATTATCATGGTAAATAAGACATTATTTCATATTTTGGGGTTTATAGATTCCATTGATGATTCATCTATTGTCCTGAAATTGAAGAGAAACATTAATGGTAGTTTTGATTCAAATAAGTCTTGCTTAGATGATTTTGGATACAAATCACTTGATGTGTTTCATATTACACATCTTAATTACATAATGAGAAATTCCAAAATTTTCATAATGTTAGAAAAGGAGGATATGGATTTAAATTTAATGAAAAGTCTCAAGATAAATGATTGGAAATATTAGGAATACTTATATTCTAATGAGGATGATGTGAGTGATACCGATTATAATTGAATCATTGATTTTATTTGAAAGAAAAATAGTCAGAATAGGAAAAAGAAAATTTATTTTTTTATTCCATGAAATAGATTTATTTATTTTAAACATAAAAATTTTACAATTTACTATCCAATGAAATAATCTGATGATCCATAGATTGATGATGAAGATGAATAATACAGTAGGAAATTATTTAGAGAATGTGTTACTAGAATGAAAACTATCTGCTCAATAATTTATATGAGAAAGTAGATATGTATGGGAGTTGATGATGACTCCTAATCATAGTCTAAATCATAGCATGAAGTTTAAAATATGAATCATACAACCATCATAATACATGATTAACGACATGAAGATACATTAATTAGCGAATAAGGAGAAGAAAATAGAAACTATGAGAACATTATAACACATGAATATTATTTATTTCATGATCTAAGAACTTATCTCATGAATGAAACAAAAATCATGAGAACTAAAACATTGAATTAAGTATAGAAATGTATAAGGATGAAATAATTCTTCTTGGTGAAAAAATTGTTCAAAATATAATTATCATTTTTAATGATATTACGAAACAAAAATTTAAAATTACTGAAGAATATAAGAATATATGTGACCAGGAAGAGAAATTTACTACTGGAGGATATTTTTTTGACACACATGCTATATGTGTGATAGTTTTTCATTATTTGAAAAAGGTTATAGATTATTTCAATAAATATATATAAAAATGGGAGAAAATATTCATATTAGAAAGTGTAAATGTATATGCACAGTTTTTCATTGTAATGTACCCATCACGTCAAGTAGTGGTGGTGAAAAATTTGAAATTTAGAAGGAGAAATATGTTAAGATTTAGTCGTATCCCCTAATTAAAGGAGATTCTTGGGCTGCAACTACAAAACAAAAAAGACATGGATTCATGTAAAATCGATATGGGATAATAAAGCTTCATGGATTTTATAATTTTTGGTTAAAAATGGTTACAAATAATAATCTTTAAAAATTAATATATCATTATAAGTAAATAAGAATGAATCAAGGGGGAGTTTCAATGAGAATCTGGGGAAAAATTCTGTGAATAAATAACACACAACTATCAACACAAAAAATGTTGTGGATGATATAGTATATATGGAAATAATGATAAGGTCTTGAATGATAAATTTTGAAGAATATATTCCTTATTTTATTAAATGGAATATGTTTCAAAATAAAAATAGAATAAATTTATGAAAATATATTGAGAAGAATAAGAATGAAATGAATGATTTCCAGTTGGTTGTCCAAATAGATTAAAATATAATAACCAATTGAATGAAAATTTTATAATTTTATAAATATAGTAAATATCATGTGGTCATAGAAAATGTAAGGAAAAATAATTATATGTTAACCACAATGATAAATCTGCGTCTTTTGATAGCCAATGTTAATTTTTTTTCAATAATGAGAATAAGAAGGGAAGAAAAAAGATTTCAAATCAATGAGGCTTCAAAAATATATGATTCCAAATAAATCTTCCCATGAAAATATTGGATGAAAATAATAGACCATATTTTGAGTAAGATCATAATCCGAATGTTATTTTTGAAAACCCAATATTTCACAAAATATTCCCAATTATATTAGGTGTTTTAAAATTGTAATTATAATAAATTAATGATATTATTGAGTTTCTCACATCATGACAACATGAATAGATTGAATTTTATAAAAAACAATTATAACATCTATTATAACTCCCAGGATTTCAACAATTAGATAACAGATATATAATTTTTGTTGATTAATAATAGAACATCACTACGACAACCAAGTGAGATCATCAATCATTTCAAAGTGATAAAAAAAATTCATATACAGTAGATGATATTGTCTTGTGAAAAATGATTACATGTGGAAATTCCCACATGGACATTAAATTTAAGATTCAAAGGGGGTTAAATGAGTGAAAATATATATTGAGTTCTAAAAATTTGATGATATATATGAGAATAAATGGGGAATTTTTTATCACGGTTCTAATTTATTTTCATTTATTCAATATGTGAATGATAATAATTATGATGCTTTTTTTATGTGATATTTAATTCTGATGATATTTTCTAATTAATTTTTAATATTTTCTCTATAAGGGAGGGAAAAAAATTTATTTACACAATGATTAGATGAATGATGTGAAAAAACGAAAAAAGAAATAGAATATTATATAAAGATTTTTTTTGTTATTAATTTAGAAAGACCTAATTAAATGGTATTATTTATATTGGAATTGATTGGTGATTTCTATATTTTTATGCTTTATATTCCATGTTTATAATTTTTCATAACTATTTGTTATAGTTTAACAAAAATAAGTGGACACCATGTAATACACTGATAGTTATCCCTCAACCAATAAATGGGGGCCTGGGGGTATACCCCCTTTAGAGTGACAAAAAATTTACTTTGATACTGTGGAAGTAGAGGAGAAGAACAATGTATAAGGAACACAAAAGGCCCAATCAATGAAAGTATGAGTAGTAATGGTTCAATTTTGTTGAGAGGCAGGTTGACAAGGATATCTAATAGTGGCAGTAAAAAATGGGATTTCAGTATATCTCCCTGGTATTTCCTTTTGTAATAGTGAATGAATACATTGAGTAATAAATTGTTCCCTTTACTATACAAAAAGTCAATATAGGATTGTGTGTAGACATGCTTTATTCATCGATCTTAAAAATGATTGAAATAGTCCTAGATGGTTGATCTAGATTACCCACATTGTCTATCCATCTTCTTCATCCTTCATTAAAATGATATTCATATCATGTTAATTCTTCTGTGTAGCCATGATTTATTCATTGATCTTCAAAATGATGGAAATAATCATGGATGGTTGATCTAGATTACCCATGTCATCCATCCATCTTATTCATCCTTCATTAAAAGGATATTACTCTCATTTTAATTCCTCTATTGATGATCCATATAAAATATACCTGATATCAAATTAGGGACTCTTTATAAATATGTTCTCTTACTATAATAGTTGTGATACAACCTAGATCCGTTAATATGTGGAGAATGTGTTTCACGCATGAAGATGCATTAGGAGGGGGTAACTGGGCAACGATTATAATAGGAAAAAAGAATATACTCTAGTAAGATAAAAACCCATTATTAATAATCATGAATAATAAAATTACAATATCCATGAAGCATTTATTGAATGTATTTTCACTGAATGTATAGATTAAGTGAACATAAGATGTATATTCATGAGTATTAAAGATTAACACTAAATATAAATAAATAATAAATCATTTCACTTGGGTATTAGAGATTCATGTATACTATATACAGAATGGGGAATGCAGTGTTATAGGGAATTTTCTATCAATGTCAAAAATATTAAAATTATTTTATTAGATTTCTATATGAATTATAAAATAATGTGTTTACATTTTCTATTAAAAGAGAACACATGATAATTTTATTACATTTATGAATTTATGGGGGCCAAATATGATAACTAAGTCAGATATAGTGGTTGAAACTATATTCTCTTTTTTGATTTTAATATGTTACATGGAGAAGATAATGGCCAATAATTTCATGGGTATTTAAAATATGCATTAAATATAATACCAATATCAATTTGGTATTAAAATTTTGAATAATTAATACATAATAATTATCAAGTATAATTAATTGATTTAGGAATAAATTTTTAATTTGTAAATACATTTAAATGAGAATTTATAAGGTTATTTTATATCATGTAATTTTTGAGTTCCCATGCACAGTTTTTTGTATCAACTTGTGCATTTTAGTGTTAAGAAATTTTACACTAACATTAAAATATAAATTATCTCCCCATATATCCACCATTTATAAGGAATTTTATAGTGATCAAATGTTGATAAAATCAAGAGGAAGGTGATGACATGATCCTATTAAATTGATGATACGTATGAAGACCATCATTTTTATGTTATTAAATATGTTTAAAAAATATATGAAAAAATATTTCAGTTGGTCGATATCCATTAATGAACTAAAAGTATGAATAGGAAATATGATATTTTAAAGAGATATCTCAAATAATGGAATTCAATATAGTGAAAAAAGGTGGTATTGCAGTTTAAATACCCCATAAGGAGAGGGACTTCCACATTCAATTGTGATTATGAATAACAAGAATTTTTTCTATAAGGAATAGCAGGATATTTTCAATTATTTCAATAAATTTTACTTTACTATAGAGAATCCATTATGGTAAATATAACCAACAGGGAAAGGATTAGTTCTTTGTACCACACCATGTGAAAATCCTTGTTTTATGTTACTTTTGGTCTCATAATTATCAAAGAGAGGTTACACAAAACAAGATTTGTGGATTTAGGATTTAAATGGACACATATGATGAATATAACATGAAATATTTTAAAAAAGGTAAGGGATCACTGATTCACTCAAAATACCAATTACTTGTCTCAAAATGATCTTTGAACATCATTATATTTGGTGAATTTTTTAATTTGATTCTAGAAATTTTCTTATCATTGATCTTAGAATGTTGAAATAATAATATTAAATCTCAGATATAAGGAATCAATATTCCTATATCAATTTTCTAAATTACTGATATTTGTATAAATTTTGGTATCTATGGTTTTGTTGATTTTATGTGAAATCCTTCCCTTAATAATAAGTTATTATATGTTAGAGGTGTAATTCATTGGTGAACCATAGTTATAATATCGTCGATTAAGCCTTAAATTTGTCAAAATAGTGGTTTCAGAAGTCTAAAATATAGGAAATGTACATTAAAACATTCAAATTCCGTATATGGTACTATAACATTAAAATGATGAGCTTCAAGATCATTATTAGTAGTTTATTTTCTAAAATCCACCAATATTTGTAATGATCATCAAGAGGCTTAGGACTGGTTGAAATGGATGAGTCCTCTTATTTATTTCAATTAAATTATTGATCGGATTGAGGTGAAATTTCATACCATTAAGATGGTAGGTCCATGTTGGATATGGTGGAATATGATATTGATAATATAGAAGTTTTCATATTTATAATGAAAGTAATTTTATGATCATTCTAATAATAAATTATGTACATTGTCTATGGTTCTCATGAAATCCATGGATTTTCTCAAACTATAAAAAAGTGATATGGCATCGACATAGAGGACGAACCATTTTTTTGATATTATTTAGAGAGATAATGAGTTTATAAATAAATATAATCTGAAATAATGACATCAATATGTGTCTCTTCAAACAGATACTAGGTATTAGTTTTTCAGGTTGATGCTTTTTTCTTATGTTGTTGTTATAGACCTGGATTTTTTTTATCATAACCTACTTAGAATATCTAGTTTTATGGGATTTTTTCCACTAGTGGTAGTTCTACAAGTTCATTAATAATATATATGAATCATGATGAATCTGATGGTGGGATTTTATAGAGAGAATCATCCAAAAACATGTGTTTTTCCTATCATATACACATTGACTTGAATCAAGTGTGCAATGTTTGGGAATGTGAAAAGTGTCTTCATTGAGGAACCACTGGTTTATGGTATTTGTTTTCATATGGGAATCCTATTGAAATTATACCACATATTTTTTTATTGAATATTTTCTCCCAATCATCAAAACCTACTGGTTCTGTAATGATGTAAGATGCTTTGAGGTGTATGGGGTTTTAGCTAGAGGAATTTATAATGAATTTTCACATGAAATATATTATTATCTAGAGGAAGATAATGGAATTACAAAAACTATGAGACATACAATAAAAATGGTTTTATCACTATTTATATCTTTATTTTATACAACTGAATCTCAGTTATTTATGTTATCTCATTTTTGAACATCATAAATATTCCTACATATCAATTGTCTTATGTGATGGATATAAAAATAGCCAGTGTAATTATAGTGAAAAGGTCTCTATTTTTAGTTTGTTTCTATTTTTATTAGAGATTTATTATTCATATAAATTTCAGAATTATTACATATAACCTCTTTCTTTCATCCTCTGGTTACATTGGATGATTTCATATAATTAGAATTTTGAATTTTAACAATCATGTGGCTCCCATAATTCCACTGATTGGTTGTGACATTTAATTGAAGGAGAATGGTTCATAAGGTCATGCAGGGAAATAACTTCATTCATGAAGTTTTTTTGGGTAACATAGGTTTTTTCAATTAACATTAAGTGAGATTTTATTATTGATGATCTCCCACCAATCACTATAATGATATGTGTTGTGATTCCTTCTAATCTATCATATTTATCAATAGTAGGATGGTTATATTTCCCTATTAATTTAGTACATGGTATCACTCAATATCTAATAATTCATACCATATATAACCCATAGATATTAATGATTTAATGTATTATTTTTTTGACCTATTAGAAAAATTATATATACTCCGAGATTTTCACCATGGAAATCACTAGTAATGTTTTAAAATTAATCATTTTAAAAATATCACATCCATGTTTACTATAGAAATCACAATTGTGGTTTAGTAAAGAACTAGTACCCATTATAACATATTGTTAATTTTAATGAATAGTTTAAAGGGTAAAGAAGTTTCTCGAAGAGTTATAATTTGAATGGTAATAAAAATTTAACAATAAAATAATATGATATTCCAATGACGTCCATTAGTAGAATTAATGTTCACTCTGAGTATCTCATTATTATCCCAAAAAAGAAAAATTATACTATGGTCATTATTTTATTGATAAAATGGGTTTTTCATGAGAATATTGACACATTCATGGTGTCATTCATGGTTGAATGTATAGTTTACTCTATTCCCATGGAGGATCACGTGGATCATCTGAAAATTGGTCTCAAAATATTGGTAAGTCATAGAAATTACCCGAAGGATTCAATATGTAGTTTGTAGATTTCGGATTTGAGGTTATTTGAATAAAAGTTCATAGAACATGGTAATTTAGTTGATCCTGAGATTATGATATAATTAGTTGTAATTGAGAAAAAACCATAATGTTCTTAAGATATTAAGATTATTGTTTATGGTGGGGTATTACAATAGGTTGTACAATTATTTCTCAATTATTTCTTCTCCAATGATTTATATTCGTTAGATAATAATATTATTAATTTTGGATGTGTAATTTTAGAGTTCATTTATTGAGTTGAAACATATTTTGAATTCTTTAATAGTGTTCACGCTTCTATGTCATGTGAATGGATATGTGGTATTATGTGAAACCCTACATTCAAGAATGTATTTTTTTCATACGCATGGTGATCATGTGGTAGCCTATTAATCCAGAAATCATAAGCCATAAGAGAATAAATACACATAAAATTATACAAAAATCATATCTTTCATTCATGCTCTTAAAATTTAGCAGCATAATCTTTTCAAAAAATGGTTCACAATTTATTCACACCACACAATCGTGAGTCATTTTTTTGCTAAAAATATTTCAACATCCATTATAGGTGTTGGGGGAGTAACTGTAAATTTTTTACTTCAATATCAATTAAATCATAGAGATTATAAATAATATTGTTAATTCTCTAAGCCATGAAATTCATTTGCAGGACATGAATTAATATCCATAGGAGTGAGATATTATAGATCTTTCGTCGTAGTTTCACCAAGGAGTCTAGGAGGATGTGGTAAAGGTTTCCATGTAATGTTTTCAATTGACCTTCAATATTCTTGATATGGTACTACAGTAATATAATGGTGATGATTAATTTCTTATTATTAGTGACTCTTTTTATGGTGGGGTTACCATTGGAGAGTAGACGTTCTATTTTAGGGAATCATATTTTTTAAGAATTAGTTTGTTATATCTTATAAAATTAATAATTATATAAATGGGTATTTCCATAATTCATATTGGAAAATATACCATATTACCACTAATATTTTTTATGAAATGTTATGCTAATAATCCTGACTATGTAAGAGAAGGGAAATTACTGATTTTTTTCATATTTTTATACATATCCGTAGATCATGTATGAAAATCAGAGATCTTTAGGTCTTATCTAGTACCTTCCAAGATTAAATGGTAGTGTAATGAGTTATATATTGACTTTTGAGTTTGGTCTCCATGTAACCCACATAATGAAATGTCATATGGAATGTGATTGATTGGCTGATTAAATCATCACGCATATTACCCAATCAAGAATAAAAAAATGATGAGGACATTAGAATTCTCAGTGTTTGAGATAATTATATATTTAATGGAGTCCCTTATATTATATTATTGGATATAGATCCCAGATATAGTTCCTTATTTTAGAGACGATTCTAATAGTGACTTGGATCTTAAGTGATATTGATAACAAAACATCATTCAATGATGGATGGAACAATAGAATGATCTATATAGACTCTTGAGGAAATTTTTAATGATTGTGTTCTCAAAATTAATGTACCATGGTATTTCCATTTAGGACGTTATGTGTTTAATTATTATAATTATTAATAATGATAAATTGGTATAGATATGTTTAAGGCCTTTTATAGTTGGAATTATAAGCCTCTATTATGTTATTGGGATATATGTGTAAATTATTTTGTTAGGAAATGATTGTTTTAGGATATAATGAATATTATTAAGTTTATTTTCTATATAATTTTGATATCATAAAGCTGGTACTATTGTTACGATGACCATAATAGGTTGTAATTGTTTTTTAGATAGTAATCACATTGTTTTGTGAGTATCAACTCATATATATCATCAATGAAATGGGAACATTGAAATATTGAAAAATTATTTTGTGGGTTATTATGAGATTTCTGAGGATGTGGATAATATGTATATCCACTTATCAAATTAACTTAATTTTTTGTTAATACACAATTTGTTCCATGTGTTTTTGTATCAAAAATATTTTTATGACTCTTATCATGTATTCTGTTGTAATGAACATTATATTTATCTTGATTTATCTATGATGGAGCATCACATAAGGATTATTTTTCCCAACCCCTTTAAAAATATAGATAACTAGTACTCAAAATATACTCATGGTTTGGAATTTTTTTTAGACTAAGAAACTATATGAGGATAATAAATACTGCCTAAACTCTATTTGTATAATGTTCTTAACAAAGACATCATCTGAATTTTTAGGTAATCTTCATATTGTGATATGATACAACAGAATGTGGTACCAAATGCAACAGTATTAGTGAAATAATGAAAATCCTGTAAAACTAATCCTAAGAGAAGACTTCTCCGATAGCGATGAATTGTGATGACATATTAGGGGGATTGACAACCACACATATAGAATTAAACAGATAAGAGGTTTTGGGATGTAATCATAAAAATACATAATGATGTTATATAATTTATTTAATGGTATGTTTAATGTATGAAACATCCCCTTTTACTTTGGTCTCTCACCATTATCTTATTTTCATACCAAGCACATTGATACAAAATCTGTGTTATCTCTATTCATGCCATCCCAACAAAATTATTCCTTAAAATCTCTATACATCATGGTACATCCATCATGAACTGGGAATGAAGAAATATGAGCATACTATAATAGATTCTTCTTTTATATATAGTGTGAAAAAAATTCATACACTGTTTCTAGACTTCTTCATATTATCCATATCAATGTTAAACTCAATAACATTTACTACATTATTTTATATCTCTGCAAATAGCTTTTCACCTCCTTATTATTCACATTGATTTATGGTTTAATATTCATTTGTGAAAGATGATATGTTCCCCATTCATTCAGTATTTCTTGATGCATCGTTTCCATATCATGAAATTTTGTATATTTTTTTATCCTCATCATGGATATGCTAGTATGATCCTTTTTACTCAAAGCATCAACCATGATGTCCACTTTTCCCAAGGTGTTAATGTATTGAGTTTTCATAATCTTTTTTTGAATCAAAAAATTTTCTACAGTGCATATTTAACACATTATATGTGTATATATATTTTGGACTTTTAATAACATTATATATATCACACATTCCTTCACAAAGATAACGCCTCCATATCATTAAATCTTCATTTATCATTGCTCTCTCAAAATTGTGACTGGGGTAATTTTAATCATGAATCATCAAATATTGTGAGGCATATGAAATAACAATGTTATTATTCTTAATAATACATACCAACCCATTAATGGATTCATCACTACAGATTATAAACCCTTATCTACTTTAGGGTAATGTATGCATAGGGGGACTGACTAACCTTCTCTTCAATACCTTGAAACATTATACACATTCATCTATCTTGAGGAACCTGACACCCATCCATGTTACCATGCAAAGAGAATTAGAAAGTCATGAAAAAATATCCACAAACCATCAATAATATATTTCTTAATAGTGAACTCTGTGGATATTAGTTACATTCAATTTTATATTCCATCATTCACTACCCTCACTCATTGATGTATCTACTTTTACAAAAAATGTTGAGATTATGTGACCTAGAAATGAAACCATATTATCGAAAATCTCACTTTTTAACATTTTAAAATATTTTAGCCTTCCATATGGTCTTTAGTGTAATTATAAATTGATCTTCTTGGTCTTCATTTCTCAATGAATATATAATAATTTCCTTTAATAGTACCACCACAATTGGATTTTGGTAATCTATCATGACTATACACACTAAATCCATGAAGATAGAAGGGGAATTAGTAACACCCAAAGTAATAACAATATATTCATAATGTCTATGCAATGTATAGAAATCCATCTTGGGTATATGATATTTCTTTACCATCAATTGATGATACCCAGAATGAAGGTTAATCTTGGAAAATTTTTGAGCTCCGTGTAGTTGATCAAATAAGTCACTAATATGGGGAGGAGGATAATTTTTCCAGATTTTGATCTTGTCCACCTCTAGATAATCAATGTATAGTCTCATTGATCAATATTTATTTTTCCCAAAAGGAATGGGTTCACCTCTATGTGAGAAAATATGGTGAATGTATCCCTTATGGAGGTTTTTCTTGGAGTTTCTTCTTCAATTCGTTCAACTCACTCAGGGACATTCAATAAAGAATACCTAAAATTGGTATCGAACCCTACATGAGTTTTATAGAGAATTCAATATCACATTTTGAGGAATGTTTAGGAAACTATTACAGAAATAAATCCACAATTTTCTAAACAATAGTAATAACATAGATGCCAATTCCCCCTACCATTTGAGATAATACCCCAATTTTATTGCGAATTAAGACCCATTTAATGGATGTAACATCTACAAGATTTTCATACTACTCATCACAATGGTAGATGATCATCGGAGGGTTTGAAATATTTAATCTATCATCACATCCTTGAAAATTGAAATGATATTTTTCAAGATATCAAATTCAACCAAATGATGAATAATAAGATTTTCCAAGAATCAATTCCATACAAACTTCAACCGGCGAGGAATCATATTTTAGAGATGCTATTATCATTGAATAATGAAATTTCACTACTAATACAACATCTAGTATATTTTTGGGGAATCATTACACCATTATAAAATTATTTAGATATGAAATGGAGGTAGATCCTGAATCAAATATAACATTAGCGGTTATAGAGTGGATGGTAGGTTTACCTTTCATCATGTAATTATCACACCCCTGATAAGAAATAATGATTACATGAAAATTAACTTTGTCCTAGGATTGAAGAGATTTTTTATGTTGATCGTCATCACTAAACCTTGGGTTTTAGAACTTTTTTGAAAAATGGATGTTTTCCGTACACTTGTAGAAATAAATAATGGGGTGTTCATTAATTGATGATTTTCCACATTCGCAACATTAGATAACTTCTTCCCATAAATATGGAAATAAAATTTCCTATGGATTTCACTTCCACTCGTAAAAATTTTAATTAGACTTTTTAAGAAATGTATTCCCTTATTCATTCCAGACATAGAGAATAAATGACAACCTGTCATTATCTCTTCGTGGTTTTTTGATTTTACATTAAACTCTATCCTCCTTTTCTTATCCAACCCTTGAGTTTGATAAATGTCTCCAACCTCCAATATCAGCCTTGATTTTAAAAAACATAATATCTTCATAACCAGAAGAGTTTCTTATCGAAAATGACCTTCTGAGATATGGTTTTAAAAAATTTAGTAACCTATCAACTTTATATTCTATATGAATTATAATGCATGATACATACACAAATGTCTTATGATATTATCTTCATAGGTTACAACAGATTCATCATCCTTTTATTTAAACACAATAATCAATTTAGTCATCTTTGTATGATGAGTGTGAAAAATGTACTCATTAAAAAAATAATTTCTTAAACTCATCTGAATACATGAATTCAATCCCATAATTTTTTCTTTGTATTCGTGATTAGATTCCACCAATGGTCTGCTTCTCCTTCTTACCGATAAATATAAAGAATGAATATATTATGCTCTGATCATTGAGGAACAGATAATATAATTTTAGTAGTACTTATACGTTTTAAATAATAAGTGGATCCTAATACCATATCATATAAGGTGTAAAATACCTCATAAATGAGTAAACACAATGTTGTTCCCTCCTTTTCTAATTTAGATTTCTACCAAGATTCATAGCTTAAAAAATAATTTAGAACATAGAAATTAGGTTTTTAATTCTATGTACAATATAATTATGTTTCTTAGTAGGAAAACCATTGTATTGTACATAACAATCAACATTAATGTGGTTCCTTTTGGTGCTAGAAAATTACTAAAACCAAAAACAATAGTGTGTGAAATAATTATCATATCTAGGAACCACAAATCCTAAAACCTCCTCTATAAGTAGTATTAATTATGGAAAATTACTTAATATGTGACACCTTTGGTTTATCATAGATTATTCATAGGAATCATCTACTTAAATCCATCAAGATGGTTTAGGTGGAGTTAATGAATTCCCAAATCATATCTACATCGGGTGTTAAACCTAGTGTGGGGAAAGTACTATTGTCTTGTAGTTGAGTCCCATGATTCTGAAAAACATGTTGTTAGAGCTGTTACCTTAGGATCATTTGTGCTAGAACCACATCGACTTGTAGTATCTATATAGGGATATATTTCTAGGAAACCAGTCACTATATCATTTACCAAAATTCTTAAGCTTTTCCTTACACTTTTCTATATCCTCATACATGTCCTATGACTTGATTTAAGGTTATCACTAAAATTTTCTCATCCTATCTTCTAATGGTTTACAAATAAAATTCTATGATACCAACTATAAATGCCACAGTGTTTCATACATTAATATTACATAACTTTTTATCAATATACCAAACATTATACAAATAAAATCTACCGTTACCATATTAATATAGTTATTTTTGATATAGGGAAACATAAAAACTGATGCATAAGTGAGGAACATCATCTCTGTCTAGGTTCATCAAAAAAGTCACCCTTTTTATAAACATAGAAGATAAAACATATTTTTATAAACTGAAGAAGGAATCATAAAATGGTTGAAAATAGATGATTAGTATGGGTAAAAAATGAAGATATGTAAGAATAATTACGATAATAGGGGTTTGAGAACAAGGTAATGAAAATAGAATATCATAACCTTCATACTAATGATCATATTCATGAATCATGGAAAAACATGGTTTTTAATAAGACATAAATCATAAATAAATAATGAATATAATACATGAACATATAACATTATAGTTACACATATAATTTTTCTATAAATAGAACCATATATTTTGATTTCCATAGTAACTAAGGAATAACTTCCAAAACCATATTGGTAGTATTGGATCACTCCCCATAACATCTTGGTAGTCATCGTTAACTCCAATGGCCATTATATATGCACGATTTCATCCCAAAATCAAACATGGGTGTCATGGTTCACTCCCATGTCAGTCATCCTATCTAAGGTTCATTCCTATGACTGTCATAGTATATCGCATTATATATAAATCGTTAACCATTTAATTAAAGGTAGATATAGGTCCCAAGTATCTCATAGTTAAATAATACATATATGTTATAAAAAATCATAAATAAAAATATCATAACCCATGAAATGAAATTTTTATAATAAAAAATTCCCTAGGTAAAAATACATGTTTTATAATAATGTTATCATATACATTACCCACGAAAATAATAGTGATTCTATTATATATAACATGTGAAATTCATACGGGTTTCATAAACATCATTCTATAAAAACATAATCAATTACCCCCACCCCCAAAAATTAATGTATAAATTGAAATATTTACCTATAATTCCTTGTGAAACACCAATTTATGTTCTCATATATTGGAAATGATTTTGAAATATCTTTTAAAAACACTTCTTTAGTTAAATATACATAATTTATTGAATTTTTTTTCTAATATTAAAATATTTTGAAAACCTTTTTCCTTGAAAATATATTTTAAAAGTTATATTGGAAGAATTGAAAACCATAAAAAATTTTAAAACACTTTTTCATTAAAAATGGAATTCAATAATATTTTGAAAACATTTGTGATTTTTTTTAGAACATTGTTTTTGAATACAATAGATTTATGACTATTGATAGAGACTACAATATTTTACTTCAAAACATTATCTTAAGTTCAAAAGAGTGAAAATAAGGCACAAATACATGATATTATCTTGAATAACCAGAGTATAAGAAACTCCATGAGTGTCCTGGATATATGTATCATGTTATTAAATTAATTTAAGAGTAGTCATAAACAATCTCTAAAAGCGATGAGACTGTTTCAAAAAACACTTTTCACATAGTAACATGGGATAATACACTAAACGTAAAGAAGGGAAATGCATGAATCTTAAAACATCATTAAAATAATTATATTCCTGATATAACAAGTAAAATTTATATATATACACCTATAAAATAAAATTTATGTGTATAACAAAACATGATTCTCTAAGAAGAAAAATTGAGACCATACTGTTTCACTGATTTGGTAACATTTTAAACATAATCCCAAATTAAGAAGGTAATACAATGGATATGTGATTAACCATAATTTTTTTTGTAATATACATAGAATACATTCAGAGGCATTATATACACCACACAAAAAATGTGACTGGTATTTCAGTCATATATCTCATAGATATATAAGGGATATCAGATTCCCTTATCTTGTATCTTTACTATCACCATACTTGTTTAAATCCCTTTTATAATAAATATATATTTAAGATTAATATTTTACAGAACCTATTACCTATATCTAAATCCATGTATGATATTATTAGGATCTTACGTTCCCCTTTTGTTAACAATTCTATGTTAAGGATTCACATCTAGAAATATTTGTTTTCTTCTTTGCATATGTCTTAATTTGATATATTATTGGTAATTATAATAGGATCATGATTTATAGAATTTAAGACCAGTTAAAATATAATAAATTTTCATTATATCTTAATTACAATAATCTATATATGAATGATGTATGAAAATAATGCACTGTTCATGGAGATAGTAAGGCGTACGTATGAATGAATTTTTTTCCATTTTTTATTTCATATTGATAGAAATAAGGTAAACTAAATATATATATAACTATTATTGTATAATTATTATATCATATATATCATATGAGTCTACTAATCAAATCTTTAATACATTTCATGTAGTGTGTGATCAAATCAAATCTCTTTGAGATGGCGGTTGTCCACGCTTCCTCAAATAAAATTAGTGTATTTACACAAAATTAAATCTATAAGGATATGTTTTGTAAAAGTATTCAAGAAGAATAAATACATAATATATATAATATATATCATATATAAATTGTTATTTTATAATTATTTCAACTATGAGAGGTGGTAGGGAAAAATTAGAAATCATCTTTTTGTGTGGCCATAGTTTGATATACAAAGGGAAGTATGTTTTTTACCCGTTAGATGGATTTGTGTGTAAGTGTGGTTAAAAATATAATAATATAAAATAATATTATATTCAATATTATGGGTTTTAATACAATAATTTCATTACTAGGGTATAGTGTGTAGAATGAAAATTAAACAATGGATCTTGAGAGAAGACATTACCTCTGAATCAGGTAACATCTTTTGGTTTGTTTCAAAATGATTTGTTGGATTACCTACTATCCAAAGGGAGTATTCTAGGAGTAAATGACCTATTTAGTGATGTTTACTAGGTAGATATTCGCTGATCCTATTTTGTTTGAGGGGTTTCAAGAATAGGGGTATGTGGTAGTCTCTCATAATGAATGAGGAGTGACCCACTTGTAAATATTTAAAGAGTGAATTTGTCCCCTATTTTTAATGTGTCATGTAGATTCAATAATGATGAAATTCCCATAATAGGTATTGTAGGGTTTAAATGTGGCCATTAAATATAATTTTACATGTTTATAGGACGTTTTGGGACATTATGTTATGGTTCACAACCTTGTTATGCATAATTTAACCTTAATCGTTGTAATAAATTTTAATCCGCTTCACAAATATTTTTGATCAAAAATTATATTTCCCATACTATAAATTATAAATTATTATTATTAAAAATATTTAATCCATTTATCAAAATTATTACCACACAATTGGATGAAATAAATCTAAAGAAAATCCTACTGAAAGGACATCACTACAGGTTTTTAATCAAATAACAACCAATAATTTGCTATCTTTTTATACCAAATTTCAAGATGAAATTGATTCCAATGAACAAAATTGGTATAAATGATAAAAATATAATTTAATTTTACTTTAAAAACAAATAAATATAAAATATTTAAATATAAATAATTTATTATAAAATAATGTTTTGAAATAGAATCTGGTATTTTTCATAATTTATCCAAATATGATGTT
Source organism: Viscum album (assembly GCA_963277665.1). Taxonomy (NCBI): domain Eukaryota; kingdom Viridiplantae; phylum Streptophyta; class Magnoliopsida; order Santalales; family Viscaceae; genus Viscum; species Viscum album. The sequence goes on from OY728120.1 coordinate 1,798,877,502, forward strand.
TCCTCGGAAAAGTCCATATAATTCACCCTAATAAAATGCTGACATTATAAATTAAAAAAATTATTTTTATTTCAGAAATTAAAATTTTAAATGTGTCTAAAATCAATTTTATTAATTTTCCTAGATAGACTTTAAAAGTATTTAATTTTAGAAAATAGTATTTTTAATCACATAAAGACATTACCAAAAATTATATTAGTAATTATAAATATATTTTATTTATATAAAACAATTAAAAATAATATGTGAATATTTTTATTATTATTTAAATAACTACGATTAAGGTCTAGGTTATAAATATATTATTTAAATATTTATAACAATTAAATTATGTTTTATAGAAACAACATCGTTTTCTTGTATCATATTCCAAGTCTTTGTTTTTTTAATATAAAAAATGTTGATTTTATGTGTAACATATATCAATTTGGTTTATTTAAAATGAATTTTTAATTTAATTCACTTCAAGAAAAAAATTAAAATTAAAATTAGTCAAAGAAAAAGTTCGATAAAAACACTTGGTGTTACAACATTTCATAATCGATATATAGATGATGAAATTTTGTTATAAATTACATGAAATACCATCTATTATAAGAATGAGGATCTTATTTTACTTTTGAAATATAAATTTATATATTAATGTGTGGAAAATGATTTCGATTTTTGAATTATGAAAATCATATATATAATTAGTCCATATACCTCCAACACCATCAATTTGAAATAAATTTTTGTGTAATTATGTCCCTTCTATGATTAAAACACCAGATTAATAGTACAATTAATATATATATATATATAGTATAAGAGTATATGAATCCAAATTACTAAAAACATTTATGATCCCCGAATAAAAAAATCAACTATAAAATATAATTTCCTACATATTTATGGACACATATTATACTTCTATTTTTCTAATATCTCTCAACGCCTATGTATTTGACATTCCTCATATCATTTTCTTGTTTAAAGTAAAAAATCCCATATAATTTTCCCCAGTATCTATATACCGATCAATGTATTTCTCCATGTATATACATGTAACTGATAATATACTCTGAAAAATGTGTTTAAATATTTAAATATTATTATATATTGGAAATTATATTCCCAATTAATCAGTTATTTGTATACTATATGTCTATAAAATAATAGATAAAATTCATAAAAATGCATTTTTGGACCTAATAAAAACCATTTAGTATAAAATGATTCCTACATCTAAATAAGACAAATTATTCCATATGTAAGTAAAATCATATTATGAATTCAGTTCATTGTACTTGTATATTTTTAGGTTTTCTTCCAATATGTTTTAATATGGATTACAAGAAATAATTTGGAATCTCTTGATGACCTTCCTGGATTATTTTTTCCACGAAAATAAAAAATTTGACATTCATATATCAGACACTCTTTATAATAATTATTTTCATTATATCATAGATATTATTCATCTCAAATTGTATGGAGTAATTATAAACCACTGTATGAATCTATATAATATCCCAAACCACTAGGATAATTTCATCTTTATATTGGTGATGGATGATAATGATCTCCTCATAGAATTCCATTTGGTTCAAATATTTATATGAGTTTCAGTGGATGATCTCAATCTCAACAATAAAGTAATATATGACCAGATTCCATTATAATGGAATTGATTTTGAATAAATTTGAATTATATTTATCATTAATAAAACTCCATATTCCTTTTCCGTATTAAAATAGATTATTATTTTCTATAATCTTCTAAATCATAATCAGATGGTGGATATTTAGTGATTTACATCTGTGTAACCGATATCTAAAATGTTCAAAAGGAAAATAATATTACACTATCAATATGGAATAATTTATATCCACAGATTATATTACAATACTAGTTCCCACTCCATTATTTTACTAAAAATACCTTCTTAAAAATACCTTGCATATACATTTTTCTATTTTATGATCCTCATTTTAAATAGAAGAGCGAATTGTTTGGTATATGTTTATTCACTTTTGGTGATATTTATTCATTCATGCTTAATTTTTATGAAAAAATAAAAAATATTCATTTATATATATTCCTCACATTCTAAAATCAATATAATTATCCACTTCTTTTCACATTTTAGTGTCTCATCCCTTTTACAAAAATTTGAATAAAAAATAGTTTTAAATTTTTATACCAAATATTTTAATCATTTATATTTATTTATTTCAACTTATGAATATAAATTAATTAAAACATCCTCTTGAACAAATAACTGAACATATATAGTCCATAATAAATCTTGAATATCATATAATGATCTTAATTAAAACTATTTATTCTTAATGAACATAATAAAAAATTAATTTTTTTAGCATATATATCTAGATCAACATTGATTTTGAAAGATGAATAATTGTTATCAACAACATTTTAATAAAGTTACAATCATTATAAATAAAATTATCTCAAAAAATAACATTTCTAATTCAAATAAGCATTATAGGGTTATTATTTAATTATTGGAATGAAATGTTTTCCTGACAATATCCCCATGAGAAAAATTCTTCGGGCTCCTATTTTATGCTTTCTAATAATTGGAATAATTAAGGATATGTGATTTTATTCAAAAATGATGACGGTGGGTAACTTCCATTAGTTTATTTCTATATTTTTTCGTTACATTTATATCATTATTTGTTAAAGAATACATCTTTTTATAATATAAATTTAGTAGTTATTGGATTATTTACAATTCCCATTGTACATTCATGAATAAAGTCTAAAGATTCATGAATTCTTAGTTAATTCCTGACTCATCCACACTTTGACACTATTTTACTCTCCATTAATATGTATAATTTTCTTAATGATTCATTTTGTATATAAGTTGTTCCAAACTATTGGTACTTTATTGTACACCATTTTTTTTGGAACACCATAAAGTTTAAAACATATTTTTACACTATGAACCACTATAAAAAATACCCAATTAATGTGATAGATTTGTTCTTCAATGATAATACCCACAATTTTCTATTCATAATTATTGATGAATGTCACATTTCATAGGGCCCACCATGATAATGTATTGGTATAGGACCCCATATATCTATATTCATGTCCACAAATCTTTTATACCATTTTGTATTTCACTAAAATATAAAACAATACATTATCTACATTTCAGGTAAATGTTACTCACAACATGTAAATTCCATTTTATGATGATTTATTATACCCCTGGAAAGTTGATTTGAAATATTTTTTTCATAACGATTCTGAAGACTATAGTTCAATAAGTATAATCTTATAGATATTATGACTGTTGAAATTATTCTTCCATATTAACATCCCAAAATATACAATATTTCATCCATTATTCTTAATACAAATAACATGTTATCCTAAGTAATCCTTAACAATATCATAATGATTTATCATATGAATGTTTCTTTATCACAATATATATGTGTAAATATGTCATTCCATAATTTTGTGTGTGTTAAAATTTAGTGAACCCAACCCATATACCCTCTACCACTTGTTCTCATCCCAATCCACTACATACTCTAAGGGAGATTTTGATCCCCAGGAACAAGTGACAAGCACTCAAGAAACAAAAAAACAATCAAATATATCAATTTCCCCCAACCCGATGAAAAAATGGAATATAAATACAACAATGAAAAATGATAAAAATATAAATATATTATATAAATGAGAACAGAATGTTGAATCCAAAAAACACAATTGTTAAATCAATACTCATGTAGAGGTATAATTATTATGTACATCTAATCAAGGAAAAAGATAATCCATTTGATAACATGGGTTTAATCCCACCATCTACAACATGCTACACAACATAGTTGACTGAAATCCTTACCACCTTAATGTGGCATGTTTTAATTCTGTATATAGAAGAACATCCTACAGTCTATGCACTGTCGAAGTTGAATTCTTAGTGTGTGATAAAAGGCTTTGTTGGATCCTAAAGTGGTGTTCCATATTTTGTATCTAAAAAATAAATTCACTGTCAAGAATATTGAATAATATTCATGACAATTTTTTTAAAATTTCTCTATGAAAAATAGGAAAATAGTTTATTTTTCCCTTTCACCTCATATATATATAACGCAAGTAAATCAATTTCAAATAATCTCAAATATATATATTTATATATATGATATATCCAGTCAAACCACAGTATCCATCACAAAGAATATCTAATCTATAGATATTCAATAATAATATTACAAAAAGAAAGCATCCCAAATCAGAGAAATAGATCATTAAACAACATGTCCACGATCTAACTAGGTCATGATAGCTAGAAAACTCATAACAAATATATAGAATCGCATATGAAAAAGTTAACTATATATAAGCGTTGACTTTTGATATAATAGGAACCCATCAAAAAGAGAATCTCTATAATTAGTATAACAAGTCCCTAGAATAATGAGTTTATGATGTATATGAAATCACAATAAAAACCACCTAATAGTGGATGAGTCCTATTACTATACCTTCCACCAATGTATCCATGTAATTATCTAGTATCTATTTTTAAAATCTATTTTTCAAAAAATATCATCAAACCATGAGTTGAGAACCATTTTGATAACAATTTCACAATGCAATGAAAGCCACTTCTCCATTTATGAAAATCAACGGTAAATAACCTTTTAAAAAACCCATTTCTATAGAAAAAAATAAATTATCCATATTATGAAATTTTATTTAATAAAAAATATTATCAATATAGCAGAAATTTATTTTCCAAACACAAACTAGAGGCAAAAAAACCAGCCTCAAAACATGGGTCACACATGTCTACAAACGAATCCACAAACATGGATGAACACATAACCACAATGGATTTCCTATAACCAATCGTTACATCTCTTAATTTTTTAAATTAAAACAAATTGTTGTGTAGAATAATAAAAACACATACCTCATGAGAACACACTTTCTTTAACACCACCATCAAATAAAACTCCCCTGGGAAAATATCACATATTGAATCTAGAAGAAAAACAATGTAAAAAACACCACATATCCAAAAAAATCTATATTAAAACTCATCATAACGATTGACATAAAATCAAATGAATAATAATAATATACTACTCTCCTATTGGGATGTAACAAACATACAATGATGATAAATCACTAAATGAATCAATACAGATATAAATATGGGTCTCAAAATCATTATAGAAGAGATCAGGTCAATATGGGAAAGTGAGATGGAATAATAATTAACCATTCAAATTATGATTCAATGTAAAATCCCATTGTATTAAAACATGAAGGAATTTAATGAATTTACACATTGAATAATCTTTTAGAGGTAGATAGGCCTGAAAGACCATTGATTTTTTATTTAAAACCATTCACTTGACATTATATAGAGTGTAACCCTTACACATCATGTCATCATTCGTATTATGTACAAAGGTCAACACATGAGAACGAAAACCATTTAATAAAATTTAATCCCATTAAAATATGTTTAAATTTCTTACAGATATTGGAAACTTTATATTGTTACATGAAAATCACATAACACCTCAGGTGTCCTAGGAACTCAAGGATAACAAAAAAAATCCATTAAAATATCTATAAAAGGAATCCAATAGTTTATGAAAACAAACATCCCTAAACATTAAGTAATTTTTATCATAAAATAGTAATTATCATTGGGAGTATGAGGATGAAAAAAATTACTCAAAAAAATATAAAAAGTGGTGGAAAATAACTGAAAGAGGTAATGGGATTTTACAAATTCAAAATAATAATAATTTATTCCCCCATGATGTCATTTGGGAGAATTTATAATGGTGACGAGGTGATTCAATTACCCCCATCAACAACTCATGCTGCCAATTCTCAAAAAAATATAATTTGTGCCTCCATGACAAACTAACCAACGGAATCGACATTCTATGGATGACTTTCACCTATGATTTGAATAAACCCATAGGTGGCCCAACAAAAGAAATTTTTTAATATAACTCAATATCTTCCCAACTATAAATTGTATAGTTATTGGGATGATATTTCATTAGCTGTGGTATATCAAACATATTATTCTTGTCTATCAACTGAACCAAAAAAGGATCACAAATACAAAACCATCATTACACGCTCAATATTCTCCAATGATCTGACATATCATGGAGGAAAATTTCCTTATTTTCTATGATAATGGTTACCATAACATGGAAAAAAATTCATGAAACGCAGATCAAATATGAAAAAAATCCAATTTAAGATGAAATTAATGCACATAAGGCATTAGTCACCACATTATTGTATCCATTTACCAACATATATCCTGAATCCTGAGAGATGTCTCCTGAAACATACTCGGTCACACCAATGATCCTTTTCCAAACATTTACCTACAAAGGGGAGATCTACATGGGAATTTATAAAATGTGTTAAAATGACCCATTCATATAAATTCTTCATAGCATCTATTGTTAGGAAACACAACCATTCCAAAAACTCTATTTGTTGATCAACTAAAATCCAAGACTCAATCACGATGTGTATCTACTAGAATCTGTATAGCATAATCCCTCAAATCATCTTTCTGTTAATGAAAAGTTGTACTCAGTATTACATGAGTCTTCATCTCCTCTGGAAGTCTCCTCTAGAACATCTATGTAAACCACTAATGCCTATCTAATTCTGTGGAATAAGGTACACCATGCAACCATCAAATTTTTAACATATATATCTTTCCAAATTTCCTAAAATTAATAGTGTATTTGAACATATTAAAATGTGATGGAATTTCCAATTAATAAATCACCACCCATATATAATTCTTACCTTGTAGATTCTATGTTAATCGATGAACAATGTCCACAGATAACAAATCCCATTTCGTTACTAGAATGAGAAGAGGATGATGTAAACAATGTTGTTTCAAATGCCCCATCTGGGACCATATTTTTCAATTTCATGCTTTATATCCCACCACACTTATAGTTTTATCCTTCAATAGTATATCTTCCTAGATCTCAAATGAATTGACCATGAATAAATGATATGAAACAAAATCCACATCCTTATAGTTGTCATGAGTAAAAACGGATCCCCAAAGATAAGAATACATTCTGTAGAGTGATTCCATCCAAAAATGGTCCCTCCACAATATTGGGTTTCTAAATTTTCATTGAAATAATTGTCCTACTAAAAATCTTATATATATAATCCATTTTTGAGGATTATAATGGAACACTAATGAAAGAATACCTGAAGATTCCTCTGAATAATCAAAATAAAACCAAGAAAAATATCCTTATTGATTTACATTTTCTTCAATTCCAAAATATCTTCCAAATGAAAATTCATATTAGAAGAATTTATGAAAACATTCACCTTAACTGGGGTGTAGGAAGTATCAAATTAACTAATATGAAGGTATTATACCAAAAATATATTTATAAGATTCAATTCCATCCGAGATTTCATATTTCTCATAGTCATGTGGAATGAAAATTCCACCAACCATTACCCTAAAAAATAATTACATCGTCACTTAACTGTATGAATAACTATGGAAAGCTATAAATAATGAGTGGGGTAATTTTCCTCATGTTGTATAAGATAATTAGAGTCATACACTACCAATTAATATTTATGGATGAGAACACAACCCACAAAAACATTAAGAAAATATCCAAAAAACCACATACCAATTACTGGTCCCATATAAGATCAAAATAAAATCATCTGTAAAAATTTATTTTCACTCCTCAAAAGAAGACTGAAACCTTTCATCAAATGAAAAATTAACTGATTTTGTGGTAATTAAAGAAAATCATGACTCCAATGTATAGAAATAATTTAATAAACATTAATATTATCCAGAATGACCAATGAATCAATAAATATAGAAAACATTAAGTTGATATTATAATTAAAAGAGAGTCTTCAAGTTATCATGATAAAATAATAAAACAACCAATAAAATTATATTCCCCAAAACATCAATTATTGGATAACTAATTTTAATTTCAATATCTTTCCCAAAAAAAATTAAATATTCAATATTTAATTAACAAAAATATGATAGTGCATGTGCTCATTAACATATCTTTAATATAAAACATTTCATCGAAAAATAATGAATGAAAAGTGTCTAGATAATGATGGAATATCTAATATTTCAAGGAAATGAAAATATAAGGGTAATTATAAAAAAAAAGAAAAAAGAAGATATTTATATTGTGGATACCAACTTCTAAAATATGTCTTCATTATATCATACTCTTCAACCCTAATACAATGATAACCAGAGTGAAGATCAAACTTCAAAAACAACATTACCAACATTAAGGAATCTATAAAATCATTAGTATGAGGATAATATAAATTTTCATAACCATTACCTATTTCAACTCTTTATCATCCACATGAAATTGGAGTTAATCATATTTCTTCTTAGAAAAGAGAATTGAATCTACCAAAGAAGAAACTCTATAGATAAAAATGCTTCCCCAATAGATCATCCAAATGAATCTTGATATATTTCAACTCCTTTGGTGTAATATTATAAGAAGTTATAGTTATCATATGTGGAATGTGATCTAGGTAAATATTAAAATATTCCTCCCTCTATTGATGAATCCTCATGAAATACTCTCATAAAAAATTATGAATGTCTTGAAGAAGAGTTGATATTTGACAACAACACAGACTACATTGGGTAAAACATCAATAGTAGAATGAAAAAACCAAAACTCTAGGGGGTGGTCCTAAATACTAGATCAGATCCCACTATCATTGAAAAGCTTGTTACAATCCATAGAACATATGTCATGAGAAAATCATATGATAATAATAATATACATTAAGATACAAAACAAGAAAATTCATCATAATGATGAAATCAAAGACATCTATATCTTGAAAAATATCATCCCACACTTACTCCACATCATCTATTAATAGTGAACAAGGAAACCAAAATCCTACTCTTTCATCATCCAAGTAAGATTCACTAGCTCCATAAAAAATTATTTGAGATCAATTAAAAGGTAAATAATATCAAAAAATGGAAATATATAGACTAGTGGTAAGTACATGATTGAAGTGAAGTAACATGTATTGAAGATTCAATACAGATGGATCATCTCGGACGACCCAGACCTCCAACTACCCCCTCAGGAGACTCTCACAGATTTTTATGTTGATTCACACATAAGGCCTATGTCTAGAGCCCTAAAATATTTGAAACATCTAACTATACCACATTATCATTTATACATATTGATCTCTGAACATATCGAGTTGTTGAAATATCAAGATAGAAACACTATAAATGACAATAACATATAAAATTATTTTAAATCATTTCAGAAGAAGGAAATTTTGTGTGTGTGTGTCTATAATTTCAATATTGATAGCATGTATGAGTCAAATTACTCAATGTATGTTGTGGTACAAAATAAGAATGGTGTTGAGAACCACCTTCAAAACTCCTTCGATGATTCTACAACATCCTATTTTCCCTCGCCTACCAGAAAAACTATAACTAGGTAGAAGAGAAATGGATGAATATAACACCATTATGAATATATTTAGTTCTTCCAATTTTGAAATTTATACTATCTCCCCATAGGTAGTTAGATTATGTAAAAAATCCTGAAATAAGATATCTGGTTTTAATCCCAGCCACTAATTATGATCTTTTTTCTTGCCAAGTTGACAACCTCTGGTGAAAATTAAACCATCATAGTAAATGTTTTGGTGTATTCCAACCATTAATTAACTCCGTACTATAAATAGAGTATGTCCAAGAATTATCTACAATATCTTAGACTCGAGAATAAATAGATATAATAATAGAAACTGAAAACCTACCCATTCAATGACCCCATGCATATCCACTTTTAACCTGGAATCTAACCATCACTTTCTGGGACCAACATGCATGAATGTTGTGCACTTAAATTTTATACTCTCAAGTGTATCTATAATATCAAAAAGGTTATCTATATTTTATAAATATCCGTCCACTTTTCATGGTTCATTTATACCATTACATGATAGTGTATTCTCTACCTATAAATCCTATGTCAGAATTCCTTCTCCTACACCTTTTGGATGTACCACAACAACTATGTTTTTTAACATTATTTACATTTTGATGCATGTAGCACACATCACATATGATGAGTTTGATAATATTCTAATCTATTTGAGGAGTCCCTTATGATCATCAATGGAACCATCCTGAATAACATTCACAACATATGTATGAGGAATATGTTTCTCATAAATATGAAAGAATCTATCCTAAAATAAATAATTTTCATTTCAAAATAGAAACACCAAATGAAAATTTTGAGATTAACATCAAGATATAAAAATTGTAGAAACACATCCCAATATCCCATGGTAACATGAGTGTCATCATGGAAATATATAGTTAGATGATAACCACAAAATAGACCTCATGTACTGACAAACCCATCTTTATTCTACTAAACATTTATTAATTGGGATAATTGGGAACTGAAATCCTCTAATACAAATTTTTCACCAACATGACATGAATATCATCTCATAATGGTACCTGAAACTATATTCCATATACAAGAAGTTGATTTTCAATACCCATGGGTAGGAAACTATAATCGATGAAACATACAATAATCTGAGAGAGTTATTTTCCCCAATCTGATGTAACATTACAGAATATCTGTACAAAAGAGAAACATAAAAAAAAATATCATATCGTGAACTAAATATAAGAAACCAAAAAATCAATATTAGATCCAATATTCATGCACATTTCCAACCAAGAATGAATTTTCAAATAAGGAAAAAACAACAACTAATCAATGGGATAACAGGATAAAACACCCTCCATCTCACCACTTGCTACCAAAATCAGCTGTTAGAACACCTCAAAAGCCCACTATGGTGCCTTTCCTTTCCCAATATCATAGGATATACAATGGTATATGAATAGTTGAAGGGGTATATTGGTTTTTATCTAATATGTTCAATAGGATCTGACCTAGGTGTTCCATATCATGTCTCTAAGAAATATTCAATTCATACACAACATTAAGGAACAAAATCACGAAAATAGTATAACAATTGTCATACCAAAATAATTCCAAAACAGTTTAATTTACCCCCTTTCCAAAATTTTATATAATTTTGGTACATTAGTTTCAAATAATTTCATATAAACAATTCTATAAATATATAAACTATAAAATCAAATCATACATCAAATAACATATCATATCCTTGGAGGTACAGTATAAAAATAGAAACCAAAAGTACCCAAAATCATCCCAGAAGATTATGAAATCTAATTCCAATTATCACACTTTCATTAGATTTCTAGGACACTCCTACCTAAAAAATAAAATCACATACACTTAAAAACACTATACATATACATAGAATCTATAGATTAGTGTAACACCCCAGAAATTGATCCCTCAACATGTCTATTATGTTCATATCATAGTGTGCCTATGGATGAGAGTAATTCCCCATGATAAAACCCCATGACAGTGGATGATACCTTTTATTATACCATTAATAATTGTACCCATAGATTCTTATAGGCTATATTTTCCAAATAATATCATCAATATAGATTTATTAAACAATTAATTTAAAAAAACTTTCAAAACCAATTCATAATGAATTGAAACAGTATTTTACATTTACCAAAATTATTGTTGAACCATTACTTATAAAATCAAATTTAAGCACACATAAATAAATCTATAATATCAATGAAATTCTTTTACAAACACTATTTATCCAAACAAGAGTTATTTAGTTCACCAACATAGGCTAGAAAAGGAAACACATAGTAAAAAACATTATCCACAGATGCTCTCAATGGAATAAAAAAACTAAAAAGGAAAAAATAATCTAAAATGAGGACCTATAACCAAATATCACAACATAGAATTGATTAAATTACACAAAATAAATATCAAATAAGAGGGTATGGTACACACCTCATGAATATATACATGTGGAATAACAACAATTAATTAAGTTTCCCCCCTATATGAATTCATAATAGATCTATGAGAGAAAAAAGGAAACATACCCACAGATCTGAAAAACTCATATCGAAAAATAAAAGTTCCATAAAAATAAATGGAAATGAAGTTTCCAATTAAATTACTCACCTATAGATATGTAACCCAATGCAATGATCATCAATCACCTTATGAATCAATCCAAATTGAAAAAATTCTCGATAAATAAATTGACATGAATCTTAGAATGAGATGGGTGTGATTTTAGGAAGAATGAAAAAACATTTAGAAAATGCAACAACCTATATTCCATTTCCAATATTTTCACACAATTTATAATCAATTTACATACCATATAATCCTTGTGTCTCAGATATGATGATAAAATCATAAACTTATTTTAAAAAATGATATTTTAAAATTAATAGATTGGTAAGCCTTATATGGAGTGTAATAATTAATGATGTGTATGTGTATCGTGAAACAAACCATGAAACCATTATACGTCATGTACACCGACAAGATAATGTTCAAATTCTGTGAATATATTGAAAGAAAAATATTCTTATCCATGAAAATCCAAAACACCTAGGGTTTCCTCCACAATAAAGAAGAATAAGAAAAATACAAATAACACATTTACACTAATAGTACATGAATGAAAATAGACACACATCCACATAAATAAGTTAAATTTTCTAAAAAAAATAATCAACATATATAGGAGTCCAAAGAAACACCCATTTAAAGAATAAAACAAAGAAATATGTTAGAAATACCAAAAACATGGTAATGTTTTGTTATATAAACTCCCTTAAACACAAGATTCAATAAATTTTAAATAATAATTATACATTTACATTCCCTATGATCATGAGGGGTTTATTAATAACTATGAAATATTATATAATCCTTAAAGATACATTATTTTCATGAACCCCATATTTACCTTATAATGGAATATATCTCATAAAATAATTATCCTTGTTTATAATTGAATGTAGAAAATCTGTAAGAAACTACTACAGAAATCTACTATAAATGTTATGTAACAATATCTTTTTAAGTAATAAAATTTGAATTTCACTCAAAAGTCCCTATAATCTTTCCTACGATTCACCTTATTCCCATAATTACAATATTTGGTGTGGGATATATATAGGATTTAAATTATATTCTCTTTATGTATCAAGAAATACACTTCTAGATACATTAATGTGGACCATTTCATTTTTACATCCGAAATTAATATGGTTCTTGTATATTTCTATAATTTACACTACATATGATTTTTGTTCAGAATATTATTCAAGACAACCAAAAAACATGGTCATTATTTTTATAATATGTTTATATGATAATGACCATTACACTCGAGAAAACTCATGAAATGATGACCGATGGAAAATATTCAATATATATTTTGTTAACACTAATTTATCAAATTATAGCATACTGTGAATAAAAATTACTTCATTTATGTGATTATATTAGGGGTATTAAAACTAATATTCTATATCTAATATCATATGTATCCTAAAAATAATAATTATTAATGTCATCTATATTGATCAGTGTTTTGATCCTATGTAAAATATTTGCGGAATTCAAATTATTTTCATTCGGTTGAAAATCTATTCATTAAAGGTAAATGGAGTTCTTTATGATTTGGAACATTCAGAAGTGTTTTCTTAGTCTTAGTTGAAGGTTATAAGGGTTCTTTAGGTGTTCCACTGAGTTTTTGAAGAGTCTAACCCCAAAAACTAATGTTTGGGGGACTAGTAAGGGAACAATATTTTTCTGAAACAATTTATCCAACTAGATTGAAATAGTATCCTGGTGTTTGTTATTAGATGTTACCCACATGAGATGCACATGATTATCCCAAAGAGTGTGCTGATTAGGAAATCTTAATACCACATAGGCTATGTGTGTGCACTGTATGCTGTAATGTTAGTACAAAATTCTTCAAACCATTTAGTAGAACCATGAGAGATCTATTTATTATGTAGTTAATTCCACATGGTTGCTTCACATTTTGGAAAAAAAGTGAAACACAATTTTTGGGGGTAAATTTCAAATATTCCTTTAATAAAAATTTAATCCCATTTTAGTCATTTTTTCTTTTTCCCTAGCCATTTGAGGATCTCCTTTTATTTTATGTGATCCTCCTCCTACATTTGTCATATAAGATGATATATCCCAATTCAAATGTTATGATGATTCTCCATTGGTCTATATTGTTTCCACATAGTGAGATCTACATTCCTATTAATTCCTTTATATGTACATATTCTCCCTAGTTGCACTTTTTTTGAGAGATATCATTCACACTATTTTTAGATTAGATGTTTTTTTCTTCGATTTCACCCAAACAATACCAAATAAACCTTGATATCATATGTGTGAAGCATAAATAGAAAAATAAATTTGTTATATGTCTTTTTCCCATTTTCCATTGATTAATAAATATTTTCATTGTGACTCATACTTTCCATTATCATGAGTCATCCAAAAATGGGTATTTTGTTTTCAAATTTTTATACAAATGATTTATTACTCCCATTGAGAATTTCTATGTAAATAGAGGTAGTAAACCTCAAATTTAGAATCTACATTCGGTGTTACAAGTGATTTTTCATCTTCAAAATAAATTTTTAAAAGATCTAATAGTCATTTAAGAACTATTAATGGATTAAAAATGGAATTACCTATTGTAGGTAACATCCCTATTGGTAATCTAACCTCCTATGTTCCATGTTGAGCATTGTAATTATTTTTCCTAGTATGGTAACTTACTAAAATGCTCCATTATGATGTATTATTAAATTCTTATTTAATATGATTCTTGGTTTTTCCAAATGAATTGTATGTATACAATTCCATATTCTGTAATAAAACACCATGGATGAGGTAGGATTCATCTAATTTAAAATGTGGTGGAATTTTATTTAAATCATTGTTGTTCATATTGTATACATTCTTTCAAATTAATTTATTATTTTTGTGGATTTGGAGATTTCATAGTATGTGTAGCCACAAGACATTCTGATGTTGATTGAATAAGGTGGAATTTCCTTGTGACCAATTTTTACAATTAATAGCCATATTTTATGTGGGATGGAATGAATTGACTCTATAAGTAAATTCCATTATTAATGGAATGGGTTTGTAATCATAATAGAAAAAATTAGGTGAAATAGAAATGTGGGTGAAGAGGACACGACTATCTATATTTTTGTAAAAAAGGAATATTTGATTTTTTTTAAATATAATGTCTTGTAACATTGTGGTTTTCATTAATAAAATAAATTAAATGAATAAATTGAATTTTTGGAAATTCCTGGCCTCTTATATGTTTTTATGTCAATATAAATTGATTTACCACTACAAATATTTGTAATTGATAGATATAAATCATGAGAGGTAATTACTCATGAAAATCATTATAAATATTATTACACCTTTGATATAGGATATGAAATGATGAAAGAGATTATGTTGGGCATGAATATTCATGATACCTTACATCGAGTGTTGAGTAAGACCTGTCTGTCCATTTCCATTATTAAGACAGCAAGGATGATGCACCACATCCATTATTTCTGATTTTACATGAACAAAACCCATTATTTTAAGTGTTTTGAATGATGTATCTCACTCATTATGATATATTGGTAATGTACCAATTTTCTGGAGCTTATAAGCCCATTTAGACTTGTTTTAGATAACTATGATATGCCCTGATCTAGCCATCACTTAGTTTTACAACTATATATCCACTTACATCCACACATACAAGGTTCATATTTGTATAATAGATATATTACTTTATATATATATTATATAGTTAAAAATAAGACACCAATTCCATCCATGATCCTAATTAAGTTGGTCTTCTATGTCTAATTTGGGAACCTTAGTGGGCCAGTTTTTATTTCTTCAAGTTGGTTATTATTCTTATATTTATACACTTATTTACCATATATTCAATGAATGGATTTAGTTATACAGTCCATTTCTGGTGGACTATTGTGATTTTATCTCAAACCCTTCATGGTCCACTGTTTCACTAGGTTACATAAGAAGATATCATACTGAATGGAACATGTATTATTAATTTCACTATTATAGTTGTACATATGAGTTTCTAGTAAGGGACTAAGTAAGATATTTATATTTTTTAATATATCTCTAACATTTTTTTTTGAAAATTGTTATATATAAGTACTAAACTATATAATGTTTACTATTAAGTGTTTTTTGTTTTAGTTTATGTATCATCATATATCCATGAATACATTTTTTTATATTAGCACTATCCAGTTATATTTAGTTGATACTATTATTCCAATTTTCATTATTTAATTTATAACTACATTATCAATTATCTAATATCTATGATTTGATATAATTATATGAAACTAAAATCATGTTGGTATTGTCTCTACACTATATCTTGTTTAAAATATAACATCTAGTCTACAAAATTTGTCATATGGGGAGTAATGATTTATGAAATGTAATGACCTATCCATTTTATGGTTTTATAGGATGTTAGGCTAGGATTATATAATGTGATAAAATATGCTCTATTACCTTTTTAATAATATTTAGGGATGGTATATTGGAGCCTATGAATGAGTCAATTCTTAGAAAATAAATGTTCCAAGGTGTAATTACCCTATAAATAGTGAAATATACAAGTTTCATAGGATGGGATGGTTTTTCATCCTTTTCATTGTTATATTATAATATGATTTCACCTTGAGTGATTTATCTAAATTATACTTCTTATTTATTTATAAAAAATATTGTATTTTACCATAACAGAGTATGGTACAAAATTAGCATTACATGAATTATTTTAGGCACATAGAAAATTATATTTCATAAATATTCCATATCATGTAGTTTCTTGTGTAGAAATTCTACTAATTGTGATGATGGGCCTTGTTTAATTATTTTCATAGTTGTTATTTACCATGTTTGATATTTTTTGATATGAATTTTATTGAACCTTGATATTTATTTAGCATGTTAATATATTGTTATTTTTAGGTTACTATATTTCTTTCTTCGTCATTATTTATAATGTATTCCATATGTATCATGTCTCTGCTCTTATTACTAGGACTATATATGTCTATTTATTTTGATAAAATTTCTAATACTAATTTGTATATTTATTTTTTACATATTTTAAAGCCTATTTTTTTAATCAGTGGGATCCATTATTCAATTATATGGTTTATGAAAACCTTATAAATGGTGGAATGGAATCATGTGCACGCGAACCATTTTTTGAGAATTATAAATATATGAACATATCATTTTCAAAATGTAAAATAAGCTAATTTTAGTATTTCAAATAGAATATATTGTGCTAAATTTCTGAAATTCTATATTGTAAAAAGTGTATTGTAGTTTTATATATTTGGTGATAGAAATATATATAATCGAACCACAAGAATCAAAGAAGTTATATTATTAAATTGTTATAAATATGAATTTTTTTATTTGAAATGAAATGGTTTCTTGTGGTCATCTTATTTGAATTAAACATAGTATATCTGTTACGGTTTATAATATTATTAGATAAAAAAATATTATGGGTAATTTAAAACATTAAATTGTAGATTTTACCCCCTATATAGGTTTGGGACTCTATCATATGATAATGGATATTCATGTGGTTAATTTCCTAAATGCACATATAGAAGCTGTTAATGTAATATGGGGAATGTTTCATCTGATATAACCCAATACAGTTGTTTGGAATCTTTGAAGGTTAACCAACTACAGTTAGGCTTTATTCAAATGAACCAATTTTGGTTAAGTGGGACCCTCCTTGTTCATCTTATCAATTAAATGAGATTAGTATGAAAAATTTCCTAATTATGAAGGAATATCAATAAATCTTTAATTTTTATAAATGACGATTTAAATAGAATATATGTTTTTCAAATATTAGTTAGTTAAATTGGGTTCCATGTTTTTTTGTCATATAACTGGTACTTTATGTTATGAATTAAATATTGTAAAATTTTAATGGATGGATATGAATCAATGAAAAGATTGAAAATGGATCCATAGGGTGTATCATTAGTTGAAATCCTTCTCTAATTATAGTTTTGAAAATATCATTGAGGCAACTTGGAAAATAATCATAGTTGTTTTTGATATGCCATTTTACTTTTATCAAGTGCATAATTGATATGTTTAGTGCATGAGAATATATTTTTTAAATAACCATGTCTTTATGTCAATGCTATTTATTTTCATAGGGGTTTTCCCAATGTAGGTATCACCCTTAGAGATTAAATTACTTGTTTATTGATAAGATATTTAGTATGCATATTGTAATTATGGGGTCATTTTCCATATTAGGACTGATAGTTTCTACATAACACCCTTGTTTTAATTAGAGGTCCCGGTATCATTGACGCTTTTTACCAGAATAAGCTCAATCTCAGTATCTTAGACATTCCTATGTAATGGTAAACACATATTTGGTATTGTGACTATCTATTTTCCATCAATAATGAATGAATTATTATGTCGTCATCCAGGTAACTAGTCATATGTGGAAATATGAATCTGATTTATATCTCTCTTAAAGATAACATGATACTTTGATTCATATAATGGATAATCGATGAATTGAATTAATTGTGATCCATTATTATTTTAAAACCATCAGATATAGTTCATTTATATACATTTTACCCCTTTAATTACTAAATGCTATAAGGAATTGGTTGAGATTTGTAGAATCATTGAGCCATGATTTGTTGAGTACATTTTCAGGTCTTCCCCGCAGAAGTGTGAAAAAAGATTTTAACTAATATTTTTTATCCCAATTCGTAGGATAAAATTATGAGAGGATTAGGGATTTTTATATTCAGGTCTTGTTGGTTTTGGATTGTATTCCAAATTTTATGACATTGATGATTGTGACCCTGATAAGTGTAACTATTTTTTTTTTGCTTAATGTGGTCTAGAACTTATATGGTAATTTTGTATTTCTCATCCATGGAGAACTATTAAAATCGAATGGCGGGGTGAATTGTGTTCATTTCAGTGTGTCCATGTCCTTCCGTGTATAAGGCAATCAATTGGGGAATAACCTTAAAAAATAATTTTTGTGGTTTTTGAATACAAGTGAGGCTCACATGTCTTGTGACATTCCAGTGTGTGTTCAACATCATGACAATGATATGGTTTGATGAGTATGAAACTCATGAGAAACAATATTCATCATTAATGGCCTTTGGTGGTTTTTTTGTTCTATTATAAGATTCATAATGTGGTAAAGTCTTATTATCAGTAAATGATGATGCATTTATAGGGGATGTAGAGCTTCTTCTAAGAAGTTGATAAGTAATAGCTCCACTTTAGAACTTCTTTCAAGTAGTTGGATGTTGTTGTTTAAAAACGAAACCAAGAACTATTTCTTGGATGGGATAAAATTATCTCAATGACTTTTGGAATTCATTGTATCCTACAAGTTTATTTTCACATAATAATGATCATGTCCTCTATTTTTATATCAACCTCTATTTAACATTAAATTTCAATTATATTTCTAGATAATATTTTCAAAATTACCTACTGTGTTAATAAACATGCATTATCAGATATTCAAACTATATTAGTAGATTTTATCAAGGAATGGTAATTCCTGAGTGATACATTAGTTTTCGTGTAACAATTTTTTGGAAACATTCTTGGACACAAAACATTTTCATCTTACATGACCATTGGGTTGATGTATCCATGTTATTAATGAATAGTATTATGTGGACTTCATGATCTTTTACCAATGTTTAAATTATAATCATAGAGTACATGAAACATGGGGTTAGTTCCATGGGATACAGTTTAAGAAATATGAGGTTATCCTAGACTTGTTTATAGAATTTGAGGTGAATTTTAAAGGGTGATTATGCTTGTGGGATGGATTTTAGTTACACCATAATTCATGTTGTGGAATTACATATTAAATGGTATGTTGATGGTTTGATTATGGATTTACACAAGAATTATGGTATAGAATATAATGAACATGGTTAAGGTAAATGTGAAATGACATAGATGAATCATTTTATTGTCGTTGGTATTAAAGTGGCCTTATAATCCATTTGGTTTTAGGTATGGCCTACCAAAGGATGTGTGAAATACATTCTTTTTCCATTAGGAATAAAGTTGGGGAATAATTGTTTTAGAAAATTCACCAGGTGGAGATGATTGTAGTATGTGTCTTTAGGTCACTTCAAGAAAAGTCAGCTCAACCTGGAAAAATGAGGTTAGTGGGCAATTGGACATCTGACCAAATCCAAATAACCCGTGGAGTGTCATTTGAATTTGTAGCGATTTCTTTGTAGGAAACCTTAATAGTGAGGAATCCCAGTTTTTAATTGTGAATTTTTATTGTTAAAAACTATGGTGGGTAGCATTATCAGCCCGAGGAAGTAAGGGACTAATAAATCATCATATCTCTCACTAAATATTATTAGGTATGAACTATTTTGTTGTTTTACTTGAAAAATGAATGTTGTATTTTGTTTTCGTGGCTTCTGTTCTGTATTCATAATTAATACTAGGTTTTTTGTTAGCAATTTGGAAATGCGATGAAACCATTAGAATGAAGAATCATAGACCTTGTAGGTCAGGTTTTTTTCTTCAAAAATGATTATTGGGGTTGGGAATTTATATGGTGTATTGGTTTTAAAGACCTATGTTCTGTGTCAAAGTAGAATTTAATTGGAATTTGATATTTTGGTGTCTATTGGATTTGGCATTCATTGAAACCCACATCATAGTGTAATTATTTGTGTTGGAACACCACCAAATTTTGTTTTTAGAATTTTTTAAGGATCAATGTGTTACTTGATTATTACATGGAGTTTTAGATAAGTTAAGTGACAGAAACTCATATTTTCATGAATTGGTATAGGCATACAGTTCTCTGGAAACCGTGTCACCTACCAGTGTAAACTGTGCTCGTAGTTCTAGTGAGTAGATGTTTCCCTCATTCGATGCAATGGGTTTTACTATACCATTTTCCTAGACCCCATACTTGGTGACACCTAGAAAATGTGTGTGAATTTATTAGAACATGTTTTGCGTAAAACTGTTTAATCCATGAGGCACAACCACATGGGGTGTGGTAATAATGAAATGAAATTTGTATGGTTGGTGGCCAGTTTTTGCAAACTGTGCAGCCAAACCATGAGACTAAATTTTTTTATGGTGGTATATAAATTATTCCCTTAGTGTTAATTTGAATACTTTTTATTTTTTATTTAATCTTTTATGTCAACTTGAAGCTCTCCCATTCTATCATGGGTTCATCCTCCTACTTCTAATAGGAATAGTGATATATCCCTCATATGATGTCATATTTGATCTCCATCGATCTCTATAGACACTACTAAGTCATCTCAAAATTCCTATAACATCAATTATATGTTTATATTAACCATGTATACACTATATTTTTATAATTTCCTTAATTCTATTTTCAGGTAAGTTGTACTCTTATTTTATTTTTCTCAAACTAGAATTTATCCTTCCTTGATATCAAATTTGCGATGATTTTTATGTAAAAGGTAGGTGATATATATTTCATTCCATAAAACACCATCAATTTATTGAATTTTTATATCCCCCCTTTCAAGGGATGAGGGGGAACCATTACAAGGCCTGTAGGCTCATAGATTACATGGCCCGTAGGATTTAGGAGATTACATGACCCGAAGGTCTTAGGGAATTCAACCTGAATATATATTAGGAATTTACCCTCCCCAGCATCTGCATTGTGATAGTAGGCCCAAAATATGTATCATGATGGTATCTCTCCACTTTTGCATGGTCGTCCGGGTAGGCTTCCCGTGCAAGCACAGGAAGGTCCCGGTGGCATATCCATACCCTCCCATTCTGAAAAATCCATTTGGCTCTACTCTATGGAGTGTAGCTGCTCTGAATCCTCTTCTAGGGCTGATCCTTTTTTGTAGAGTCTGTCTGAGGCAACTACATGTGGCCTGAAGGCCTTAAGGTGGCCTCAAGGCCTTAAAGGTTGCACAAAATTCAAACTGACCCAATGGATAGGGTGAGCCGATGGTTTTCATTGATAATCTGTTATATACATGATTTATTACACATTGTTAGCCTTTAAATGTTATTAGAGGATGTAGAACTCTCTTATCGCCACCCTTTTCGGTGTTCAATTTGAATGTTTAACTTTTAAATAACTATTTATAATCCGGGACTGGTTATATGAAATCACATTGGATTATAAATTTAATTTACCCTTGTAGGTAATTTCCCAATTAATGATAGGGCATAATCTGTTCCATTTTATATTTTTTCTCATATCTATTATGTCCCTAAAATTATTCATTTGGGTAGTTTATTTATTCCTAATTAAAATGATGCTTGGTTGTGGAAAATGAATTTTTCGATAACAATGTAATGTTAGTTAATAAAACCCCTTCGATTAGTTTCACTGTCTACTAAACAAAAAAAGTGGTAATTACGTATTTAAATCATTCATGGCCATATTTCATTGGGTTTTTCTATAAATTTAGGTTATTTATATATTTGGGTCCTGAATAGTTCATGGACTCCCATGAAATTATTTAATGGATTGAATAAGGGGCAATGGCCTTCCTTGTGACCAACAATTTTAAATACCAACAACATTATTACAGGGGTTGGATATCTTGAAACTATAAGTACATTGATTGATAATTGAAATTGATTGTTTAATTTCAGTAGTTAAAAATATGTGAAATTAAAATGACTAGTATGACCACTAAACGTTTTATATTTAAGTAAGCATGTATTATGTGATTTTTATTAAAGGAAAATGATTATATCATGGTGTTTTTTCTTCATAAAATTAATTAAAATGATAAATTTTTTGGGATGAAAGGACCTGAATATTTTTTGATTTTAATTAATATAAATGTATATGTCATTGGTTATATTTGTTCTTGATGGATCAAAATAATGAGAGGTAATTCCACATTGATAGTATTGTAAATATGAGTAAAAATATGATATAGGCTATGGGAAGATGATAAAGGTTCTGCTGGCAATAAGGATTCATGCTCCCTTTCATTTGAGGTTGACCATTACATCGCATACAATTGACATTATTAAAATTGAGGGCAGGATGTACCACACCGTTTTTTGGGGTTATCATGATTAAACACTATATTTATCAAATGTTAAGAATGATTTTTTTCTCTCATTATAAAATATTGGACTTTTTCCTTTTGGTAATGATTATAATCTTCTTTATACAAGTCATGGATTACAGAGTTATGGCCCGTTCCATCCTACACCTACTATTCTAGTTAAATGGAATCATAAGTCCAAAAATACATGTTTAATATCTGATGATACAATATTTAACTAATATATATATATATATATATATGAGTGTGTGTGTGTGTGTATTACTACATATATAGTTACTAATTAGATACTCATAATACGTAAGATTCAAAATAGAAAGCACCGCCAGCTGTTTTTAAGGAACCAGAGCATGGTTTTTGTTATTTCATCATCTAGTTTATTTT
This sequence comes from Viscum album, assembly GCA_963277665.1. Taxonomy (NCBI): domain Eukaryota; kingdom Viridiplantae; phylum Streptophyta; class Magnoliopsida; order Santalales; family Viscaceae; genus Viscum; species Viscum album. The sequence goes on from OY728120.1 coordinate 1,798,901,132, forward strand.
TTTAAAGAGGATTATTGATTTACCTTATATTCACATAATGGTTCAATCAATAGAATCTATTGGTGGTCACATACTAGTGCTTAATCTCACACCCTTCTTGTGCCAACATTGACATGGGGTATTCAATCTTATCTAATGTTCTCAAGACTATGGATTATTGCTTGCACAATAATTCATATACTGGAAAATTATGAGCTAGTGACTGGGTATGATATCTGGATTCTCAAAGAGATTACCCAATATTATATTGATTGATTGATTATACATGTAATGGACTATATCATTTTTCATGTTTGGTTCATTTTATTTTAGATTATGTATCATCACATAGAATGACATGAATTGTTATATATTAGCACTTTTCATTTATATTCCACTAATACGAATCTTCTACTGACATGTCATTAATTAATTACAAAATCCACTGTTGTTGGATATTAAATTTCTATCATAATATTGTGATGCTATGATTATGAGGGTATCGTATCCCAACTATAACATCCTTTGACCCTCATTGTAAGTCGGCGACCACTAATGTATGGGGAGGCACACATGAAGCCATGTGGTGACCAGTATGGCTACTAGTTTTATAGGGTTTTGGGATTCGAGGATACATTATCTACTAATAATTTTCTATAAGAGTATTCATAAAAATCGATTTAGTAATATTATCCATAATGTTATTGGATATATTCCACTATAATGAAATCCAAATAAATATAAGGTCATTTCATCTAGCATTTAACATTATATATTATCCCTCCATATATTTAAACTCAATTCAATAGAACTGAAATATATTTCTTAAATATATTTCTGTACATCTTCTTTGTTTAGATGATGAGGACAATCTATTTGATTTATTGTAATCATAAATTATATACCTCCAAAAATAATGATTCCACCGGAATCGAAGAAATATTTATAAATGATTATTACATGATAGTCTACTATCGCATGGGGTTAATAATCCATACTAAAACCCAAATAATAGATACAAAATTTGTTAATTTATATAATATATATCACAAAAATCTTGAGAATTTGATTTTGGAATGAAATAAAAATAAAACCAAAATATATTCATACTAGAAGAACCAGTCGTTGTTGATATAATCTAACATATAAAATTAATTGGCACCCTATATTACAAAAAAATGTGGACATTATTTCATATATAAAAAATAATTATATATAATTACCAAAATTTAAAAACTCAAAAAATACTAGTATGTATTTAATAATATTTATTCATGTGTCTTATAATTTATGTTCTACATCCACGGAAGAACACTGATGCACATTTTATTTCATAGATGACACAAGATAATGTTCTAGAATGGAAATCCCAAAAATTCAATGATCATTATTCAATGAATAATGAAATATTTATAACTGGTCTCATCCCAAAATTTATATCAATTTATATCTAATTATACTAGATCTATTTCATTTTGAATCTTTATTGGGACATATAATTTTCCCTAAAATATTCTATTTATATTAACTTCATTTTCCATCTCCTCTAGTGTATTTTTGATGTTACTCTCACATATTTTTTTTGAAAATTTATGAATATTTATATTGATCAAAAAATATGTTGAAAAATTCCATGTTATCCATAAAAATTATGAATGTGATAACCCTTATAGATCCTTATTATGGGTTATAGATCATTATTATAACCTAATTTCAAAAAATAATGTATAGAATACATTCCAACATTAATATTTTGTGACATCCATTCATAAAATTAATGTGAAATATATCTTGAGAAGTTTTATAAAACAATAATCATTTTCAAATTATTATATAATCACAATATTTCATGAAAACATCCCATATAACCTATTTTTGATTCATATTACAAAAAATTAAGTTGGGAAAATTGGAATCCTTATTTATAAATGACTAGTAAATTGATTAATATTCATAATTATCATTTAAGATTAATTTATTAACTAGTGTATATATATAATTTTCAAGATAAATTTATTTTTATCAATTTGATATGAATTATTCATTAAATTGGCTAACAAGTAACATTACATAACATATTAATTACAATTCACTCATAATATAGTTTATAATTTTAATCATTATCATATTTATATTTTGATATTAATTATAGAGGATATAATTTGGATGCCTTATTTTGAATAAAATATATACATTTAATAAAAATGTGAATAACTATTCAGGGTAATTATAGGTTCTCTTATTACATATAATTTTAACATATATGGTGATATACCATGTTAAAATGAATGTAGCATATTTATAAATCCTGAATCATATAATCATTCATTTTGAAATGATACATATCATAAGGAATTTCATCTCAATGCGGCCATAAAATTACAAAATTCCAATGATTCATTTTATATCAATATATTACTTTTTGTATAGACACATATTAATTTTATTTGATTTAACACTCATGTTCAGTGCCAAAATTTTGTGAGTATTGTTTAGGATATCATGGTTTCTTGAGAGGAGGTGCTGATATTTTTTTTTGAAGGGTCATTTTTTATTTCAATTAGATAAATATCCATATAAATTATCTCAAGGAAAAATAATTTTCAATACCCATTAATTTAACATTTAGTAATTGTCATAACGAGGAACACATTTTTATCAATAATTATTTGGTAATGGTGTTGAGTTTTATTATTTGTAATTTGTTACCCGTTGCTCAATATCATATTACATGAATAACTATCAAATTATTATCTAGTGAACTATAATGATTTTATACACACGTCATTAAGGATATACAATAGTGTAAATTTTTTCCTATGATTTTTATCTAGATATTCCTAGAAATTTGTTTTTGGATAATTAGATTAATAAAAACATAATTTAATGATATTTTTCTTAGTATAGACCATGTTTTTTATTCTAGGCCTACAAGAATAAAAATTAGTGTCTTATCATATTAATAAAATATATATAATTATCATTAAATTTATTTGTACATTTTAGGTTATAATATAAAAATTTGATAAACTATATTCACATTATCATTTTATTATGGACAACAAAATTCATATATCAATGTGGTAATGTATTTTTTATAAGCCACACCAATTCATTCTCTTTTCCAAGAATTGATCTCATGGTTGGTATCATGAAAAATAGAATAAAAAAGAAGAAATAAATAGAAATAAAATATATATATTAGAGTATTCATGTGGGATGATTCATTTCATTTGTATAAAGTATAAAAAAATAAATAACATTGAATTTGTTTTGGAGTTCTCAAAAGAATATATTAATGAAATAATTTTATCTGGTAGGAAATTTGCTCCATCTCTGCATTACGATTAAATTTATTCAATATATTAAATTAATATGGTGTATTGTTATAGAATAAAAAATAATAATAATAGACATTGAAATTCTTAATATCGACATATCGCATGTTTGGGGCCCCAACTAATCCATTCATTGAAATTTATATATACCAATTTATCTTCTAGTCTAATAAAATTACATCATAGATTGTATAGTAACATAAAAGAATAGATATATGAAATTTTAAATAAATATTCAAATTTATCATCCTAGTAACAAAACATTATACCCCCTAAAGATATTTACATACAAAGTAATATTATAACAACTATGAAAATACAATAACAATAAAATCTATAGAGAATATATGATTAAAATTACAAATCCTAAAGGTATATTTGATTTAATTAATATGGGAGAAATTCATTTAGATTAATATTAAAAAATATGATATGTTCGAATACATGTGGATGAATTTCAATTATTGGGCATCATTACAACACAATATAAATAGTAATTTAAAAAATAATAAATAAAAAAAATTATTTTCTAAATATAATTAATTAATCAATATTTTAAAATTCTGAAACTTTTTTATACATTTCAATTAATAATATAGTTAATAAAAAATGATGTGCAATAATCAATTATTGATATTTTATATTTTGTTCCTATAGTGCCCCTATCCCTGTTCACCATGTAATGTAGCCAACCCATGTCACAATGAGACATTAGTGGTAAATATCCATAATCAATATGTTATAGACTAAAACTATGTGCCTATGATATATCCATGGGGATTATAACCTAATATAACATTTATAAAATAAATGAATGCAATTAAATAAAACTGAAAATACTAAATAAATTAGGGAACATGTAAATAATACAATATAATGTGGTTTATCAAATGAATACAACTAACATGAGGTAATGTAGTATCATGATAATGGAAAGATAGATTCATGCAGACCCTTGGTATTTCTAGTATAAAATGGACGATCCCCAACCTAGATGATCATGTAAATAAGATAAATAATAAAATTAATGAATTTTTGATATTTAAATCCCTTGATTCATATGTAAACTATCTCCAAACACTTATCATGATTTCCATCCAAATAGACAAATGTCTTTCTTTTTCCCAACCTGGTCCAATAAATAATGTTGATATTCAAATGTACCGAAGATCTATGGATACCTTTTTATAGTTTATGTAAAACTATTTATCCAAAAAACAATGTTGTTTCATACATAATAACTGAATTTTTAATATTCCCATATTAGATATAATTTAAAAAATAAACTAATAAAAATATTAAATTAATTTTCACTATCGATCCATGAGTTCTAATGTGCCTCCTAATATAAACCAAACCTTTTTTGGAAAGATAATATGGGTCTCTATGTGGAATACCACACTATGGGGGATATATATCCTACCTATAGATCCAATGTATATTAATAAAACAGAAATAATCACAAGACTCTATAGAGTAACATATACATTCATATATTATAAATATAATGTTCCAGCCATGTGAGTAAAATAGTATTCCCATAATGTCTTATATAATCCCCATATCCTATGTTTCGTAGGATTCATATAACCTCTCTAACCATAAAATATTTATCTGAGGGATCCTAGGAATCTTATAATACTCTATATTATTTCCAGACCATAGGGTTTGTTATGTGTGTCAAAAATATTCACCATAAATCTTCTTTGATATTATATGATACTAGGTGTAACATACTAAGTATATTAATATAATATATCTATTTTAAATACATTAATAATAAGTTTTTTTAAATTGAAACAAATTATAATATATTATAAAATATCCTCTTTTAAAAAATAAAATATTTTCAATAGACAATATAATATTTAGAATATGTTAATGTAAACTATTATTTTTTAATATAGAAAATAATTATTTAACAGTATTATTTTTATTTCCAATTAGTTAATATTAATTATTTTTACTTAATTTATATTGAAAATTAATATTATATCATTTAAAATTTTATACTGAATCATAATTTTATTTTTTTTAACTCAATTTGATTCTTATAAAATTATCGGTAATATGAAAATTAATTACCTAGTAATAAAAATTGATAAATTTAAAATTATTTATTCAATATAGAATATATTAAATATAATGAAATTGAATAAACTAATTTCATAATATGTGTATGTTGTAAATAATAAATTAATTAATTATATTCATTTAGTAATACATTAATAATATTTGAAGAATATAATCTTATTAATTTGAGGAATGTAGTAAGATAGCGGAATAAAATAAAAAAATAAAAAAATAAAAAAATAAAATATAGTTGTAAGAGAGTAAATATAAATATTGTAATTTATATAAAAATCAAAAAAGGAGGACCTGGAGAGAGATACTTTCGCTTCTCTCTTACGGTGATGCCCTAGCCCACATGTTGTCAAAGCCTGCTCCCCCTTCTTAATTGGAGGGAGGAGTTTTACAACAACCTTTTCCTTATAATTTTAGGTTCATCCCATCTTTTTTTACTTCTCCTCCTCCCTTATCAAGAATCTGTCTATCTCTGAAAGTTCTAGGTCTTTTTTTTGAGGCTCCCATTCTATCTCTGCTTCTAGTGAAGAATCAATAATGCCTTGGATCTGTGCCGTCTCACCATAATTGCTAGCTTCTGGCTCAATCGACCATCAGTGGAAGTGTTTGATCAGTTCATTAATGCTGATTGGAATATTCAGCAAGACACGATCATTGGTTTTCTTGACCATAATCACATCATGATCTGATTTGGTTCGGAATAGGACTTGAGCGATTCCTAGTCTAAGAAACCTAGATGATGCATTTGATACACCTAATATCTCTTCCACTAGATCTTTGATTTTCTTATGATGTTTGACCCTTAATTGATAGTGGCATGGGTAAGTATTCAGGGTTTATACCTTTCCTTTCAAAACCCTTCCATTTTGTGTGCAATCGAGAATATGGTAGGGCGGTTCTTGTGTAATGATCTTTATACTGAGGCTGTGTGTCATCCAATTTGCCTATGGATTTCCATCGAGGTCAATGTTGTGAGGCCTCTGGTGAAAGGAATTTGGATCACAGATGGTAAAGAGTTTCGTTGGAGGCAAGATGTTGTGTTTGGAACCTTGATGAAGTTATTCAAGACTTATTTATGCTTTGGTCACTCAGAGTTGGTTTTCCGTAACGTGAAGTTGGGTCTAAGCCCACTGGTTATGGAAAAGAAGATTAATGACGGCCATGAGGATCTTGGTCTAGTTCATTTGTTGGTGGAGGGTTGCAATGAGGGAATTTTTGTGTGATGGGATCAAATTGGCTATGCAGTGGTTGGAGAATCTTTGGATGTAGTGGTGGTGCAGGAGATGTGGTAGGTTGACCCATCGAAGGATCATGCGAGTGATTGTGGAGTGAAGGGTTTGCATGTTCCTGCTAACCCTATAGTGAAGAGAGTGTCAGATAGGATGGTGAGTTAACATTGTCTTGGGAAGATGTCCGAGATGGTGAATGTTGATGATTGTTCTCATTTTAATTTAGGTATTTGGAATGATATGCCTTTGGGCAGTGAGGATTGTGAAAATGATGGGGTTCAAGATCATAATATAATAGAAAATAGGTCTGTTTCCTTGGAGAATGAGGAGGTTCCTATTGTGACAAAGGAACTATAATTGTCTGATGTTATGCATATTTATCCTTGCAATCAACGAAATGTTGTTATGCAGGAACATGAGGCAGAGCTGTATTATGGTGGTGGAAGAGGGGTGAATAATAAAGTTCTTCCCCCGACTGATCGTAACAAGAAAGCTAACTTGGGAGGGATTTTGGATGCTGCAGAGAGTATTCTGGTGAGGAAGGATGATGGGGTCAATAAATTCTCTTTTGTGAAAATTATTGTTAAATGGGGAGGCTATTCTGACAGTGACCAAGTAAATAGTAGAATTGTCATATTGTTTTATTGTGACATTGTTCAAGGAAGGCGAAGCAGGATGTCTGAATGTGATGGAATGAAAAATGTTCCACCATTGAGGAAAACAAGGAAAAAGTATTCTTACTTACCAAACCCAGTGACCACTATGTTATCAACTATGAGGGATAGTGGGGATATCCCTACTTCTAGAAAAGGTCATGGGCAATCCATGAAAGATGTGTTATCATGGTAATAGTTGAAGTTAAGAGGGAAGAATGTCAATGTCTTGAAGAAATATGAAATGAATTCAGAGTGCGAATCAGATACTGCTGAGGAAATACCGTTTTATGAAGGTGGTGAAGGATATGACTACTATGATATGTAATTGTCTCATTTCTACTAGAACTAATTTATGGATGCAGGCAAGATGTTCGTCTGCATTATTTTTCTTACTCTACTATACATTTTCATTCTTTTAAAAAGTGTTCATGGGTCTTTCTCCTCTAGCTCACATATCAGGGTACATATAAAAAAATATTATGGAAATTATTTTATATATTATTAAATATATTAACAAATATATTTGGAATATAAGAATTATAAAATTTTATAGTTAACAAATAATATTTATAAATTTAAATTTTTTAAATGGTATTCAACTTAATAAATAAATTTATATAAGTCTAAACAGTATTTTTTGAACATGAATGGAATGTAGACTGAAATATACATAGGGTTAAACTATCGATTTCTTTCATTTGTTAATGTGAGACCATGAATACACAACCTTCTATGTAATAGTATATAACACAACTTGTAAATCTATAACTCACAATGTACGGGTAATAACCTCTTCGCTACTTCATGTATGTTTAGTGTTGTCTCATGCAAAGAAATCTATACTACTATATATCGGTATCCTTTATCATTGATTTGGTAAATAAGGGCCATCTATTTCTAGTAAGGGAAATTATATTAATATAAGTGAAGGATGAGCTCATGTATGGGTAATGACAACCTCATCTAATGTTAAACCCCATATAACTGTGCTCACACATGAGTATTTACCCATGTTTTTAAAGGTATTGGACCACTATAAAAGATTGATTGTGATAAAAAACTCTTTTCAAGGGTAATGAGGGTCTTTCTTATAGGTAATCCACTCTAATAAAATGTTACGTAAGGGTTTCTTACTCATCACATAGGGGTACAATGGATATTTAGTAAATGTAATTCCATTAGAATGTATCTCATAAAAATAAATAAATGGTGATGTAATGGAAATATAATAAAAATAGAACCAATATAAGGGTTAAAAAGCATGTAAGTGTTAAACCATGTTCTAAATCTATACATAAAAGAGTAATTGATGTAATCTTAATTCAATTGTGTGCTTATTGATTTAATCCTATTACTCTTTAATCGTATTCCTCACATGGAACCCTAAAGTTAAAATTGATGGACTTTAAATATATTTAATATCTAACAATAATTTCTTTTTTTAAATAAAAGATAAATATTATTAGAACATGAAATACCAATAAAAATCTATATTTACAAAAAAAATTATTTATTTGCATTCTCTATAAACATTAATATCATTTTTAATAAGATGTAGGAGCCATAAATTCATAAAGATTAATGATTGAATGTTTTGAAATTATGATATGTTTAGATTTAGGAGGACAATGTTATATTATAATTTATACTATTAACATATGTGGTCGTATATAACCTTGCATATTTATCCTTGTAATAATTATATAGGCTTTTGGAATGTACGATAACAATAAAAAGTTATATTTTATGTATAACATTAATTTAAATGATATTTAATTAAGTATCCAATGGATGTGTAACTAGAAACTTTATATACCTATAATTAATAAAAGTAAATAACAATGCCATGTAATTTGGGGAGATCATTTCATTGGGTTATATAATATATATATTTCCATTATGATCCCCAGTTATATCATTACTTTTTAAAGTATAATAATTAATTTTAGAAATATGTATTTTATAGTCATTGTTCAATTAAGACAGGTCCAATGGTTCTACCATAATGGTTTTAGAACCCAATGGCATGGTAAGGGGAAAATATTTATTTATTATTTTTAAAAGGACTTTTATTATAAGTTATTTAATGAAACATATGTTTTTGGAATCAATAGTTTTATTAGAAATTTATTTATTTTTTATATTATTTTTCCAAAAGCATAGTTTTAGGGTAATTTTTTTTTTCAAAACCCCCAATCGAATTTAATTTCATAGATTAATTATCCTTGATATGAATATGGTTCTATTATTATATAAAACATATTTTATACAAGAAGTGATCCAAAAAAATTCATAGATTTCATTAACTATTTGGTGTACTGTATGAACGTACACTATATTTCTTATTGACATTACATATATTTTTAGAAATGTACATTATTTCATTAAATTTATTTGAATAATTTAAAAATATGGAATCTGTTTTATTGGAGTACTCATAATACTTTTGAAAACTTAAAATTCACTTTTAAATATAATTTTATTGGTTGATTAGATACCAAATTATTTCAATCTTTGAATATGATTTTCATAAGTGTTTTTAAAAGGTAATATTGGTTTATTTAAAATGATAAACGAATTATTTTAGAAAAAAAATTTGAACAATATTTTTTCACATATATGTTGGGAATATTAATGTAGAATGTGTACTGATCCCATTACATCAAGGGGGTTTTGTCCTAATGTGATATTCAGCTCATCAATAACACTAGTAGGCAAATGGGATTATTACAGGATTGTTGTGTCTAATTATACTGATTAAATTAAAATTATTTTCAAATGAAATATTTTCATCTATCATTGATAAATATGGATATATTTATAATAAATTTATATTTTCACTGGACAATATTTTTATGAAATTTAATGAAATATAAAATATTTAAAAATATTCTATATGGATATTCAAATCCTTTAATTTTTTTTGCATAAAACTATTATTTGTATAAAATTAATTATTTTTTATGTAAAATAAATTAATTTTAAAATGTATTTTATACTATTTTTATTGATAATTTAATTAAATTCATTTTTTAAACCCATTATTCAAATATTTTATTCTCAGTATATTTCTGAAAATGACTTTCCTCAGAATTGTGGTGAGTAGAAGATCAATGGGAATGGTCTTGATTATGAATATATATCGATTAAAGGCATATAATAGTTAATTTATTTTTTATAATAATTTTGAAAAATATAAAATTTTGATAATAACCAAATTCAGTAGTCCAAAATGATCATATCACTAAATATTATTAATGTTTATTTATTTTATTACTTTGGTATTTGTATATATACCTTATGTTTATGGCCACAAAACGTACATGGTGGGTTCGAATTATCAAATTTTGTATAATATGAATGGTTTAGACAACAATGGATATTAATAAGTTTTTAGTAATGGTTATTTTTGTCATATTTTAGTTGTTGAGATAAATGATTAAAAGACTGTTGATATTTATGTTAATAAGAGATCCAGTCACACAATTTCTTATAATTTTGAGAAACATTTATTTTAATTCCCAAACCCTATAATCACAATGATGGTTCATTATTATAATACATTATCATGATTATAATGAATAGAATCCCAAAGGATTTAACATTTTAGCAGTCATTGAAAATAGATTGCATAGATGAACATTACATTACAATTTCATACATAAATCACAATATAGATAATCATTTAAAAATTCCATTATTCCCTTAGTATAAACCTATTTATCAATAATAAGAAATTTTTTTCCATCCTGGGAAAATAAATCATAAGAATGGAGTGATATCAGATGCTCAATAAGGATAAACAATATAGCGGAAATTATAAAAAAAGAACAAACATTTCTGGAAAGGTACAAAAGTAAAGCAAAAACCTTATAAAACATTATGATTTTTATAATATGGCATGAACATTTCAAATAAATCTATTCAAACATTCACATATATACTCTCCTAGTCGATTGATCACATGTAAAACTAATATCTTATCTCATAACGATGAAATGTATAATTCCAGACATTATAACCCCTACGTCAAGTCCTCATGCCACGACCATAAATAAATATCATGTAAAAGAATTATTCAAAGACACTAGACTGTGTCGTAGGACCTACCGATGCATATAATGGATAAAGTAGATCCCACCCATTATATAGTCCAATGAATTCTTTGTATTAAAAGGATAAAACATCACATCAACATTTCTATTTAAATCTTTCATAAGAAATGTTAATAAATGAACCAAAAACTATGAATGTTAAAAAAATAGAATATCCACATTAAAAAATATGAAAAAACCTTAAATACAATTTGGAAGATTGTATTATATAAAATGAAACTCAAAAAATCATAAAATCCAACAATTTATGTCGACATAGATAAAAATAATTCATTAAAAATCATTGAGGGAAATATACCTTTTTACTTTAAATCATTTAATGCTATGAAATTTAAAAATAAAACTATTATTTGGAAAAATAACCTTGATTTCATATATGTTATTTATCAAAATGGTATGAAGAAATAATCTTGGAAAATATTCGTTCACGCAATTTATGTAAATTATTTTTCCTTAGTTCGTCAAAAAGGCCATAAAATACCTCATTTGGAAAATGACCAAAAAATTCCTTACAAAACATTTTATAAAAATTAAAACAGGGGTAAAAATGAAAATAAACATTAATAGGATAAAAATAAAACATTTTATACTAACATTTCAATAAACATGGACTTAGATGATAAATAGGTCCCTGTAGACAGTTACACATGAACAACCTTATATAATAATGAGATCGTGAAATTATCTTTTACCATAAGTCTGATACACAATATATGATTCCAAAAATCATATATAATGTTTTTAACATATTATTAAAATTCACTATAATCATACTAATATTTAATATATCATATATGATTGTATTGTGACTTTATATATTTTATTTATTAACAATTCCTACTTAATGAAACGTTTCGCGGAATAATTGATTTATTAATAACATGTAGATTGATTTGTTATTATTTATCATATTACATATATAATTTTAAAATGATTTATATATCATATATATTCAGAATATAATAATATATAATAGATAGATAGATGAAATGGAATGCATTGTTCACTAAGGCAGTATGCAGTATGTACGCATGAACACTGTTTCCATTTTTATATCGTATTGAGTGGATGAAAGTGAATGAAATATATGAATATATACATATATATTATTCTAGTAGTAGTATTATTTCATATATTTCATACATATTCTTAATAATTTTTCTTATAATGAATCTTGGATCCTCAACTTAGAAGATGAATCTCATTACATCGTGGAGATGGTAAGCCATACATACACACAAGTAAGAGTATCATTTCATTAATGGTAAAATGGTATGTAATTAAATGGAATAGAAATTTTACAGAAATCTTATCTTGTTATATTTATTATTGAAGTAATTTTTCTTCATTAGTATACCCATAAGAATAAATTATATATGAAAAATTGGTAAAACCATAGAGTGGAGACGGTAAGCCGTACATACACACACATGGTGATATATTTTTCATTGATTGGGTAAAATAATTTATGTATAAACCATAACAATAACAATATATCATAATATATTAGATAATGGATTCAATATTTTATTTTGTGAACAACTATTTAAGAGGATTTATAATAAGAAATGAACTTTGAAATAAGAGATAAAGTGATTACCTCTTCTTCATGTGTTTCTTTTGATTTGAAAAAATGGAATCCTTAAGTTGGCTTCAATCCCAATGGGTAGCCATTATGATAATGTGAAAGAATAAGGGGTAGTAAATGAGCAGTTTTTGGCCTAGAAAAATCGATTTGGAGGTGTGGATTAAAGACAAGGGGAAGTTCGCTTCTATAATAGAGATGAGGGGCACTTTTGGAAGATCTTGAAATATTAATTTATTATAAATTGTTATACAGTTTAAAATAGATCCAAAGTGATTTATTTACAGGATAATATGAGGATGTATCTAAATCCAATCATCCAAATAATTTTAGGAATGTTTAGCTCATGAATTTAACCTTACGTTTTGTCATTAACCCTTAGTTAAATATTAAACTTTTTCTAAGTCTTCATGTATATTTATAATAAATGGTCAATATAGTTATGATAAAATTTCCATAGAACCCCAAGTTGATAACTAATAAATTTTTTAACACTATATAATTCATTTTTAGGAATATTATATTTTTATGACTATTATATCATTGAATAAAATAGTGATTATTTTAAAAATTCATTTATGTAAATTAAGACACTTTAGTAATTGATTTTTGATAAAGTCATAACAACTATATTTATTTGAAAAAAATAAACTCATCCCTAACATGTAAATTATATCAGAAAAAATTGTTGATGACATAAAAAAGATAATAGTTTATTTAATATGAAAATTATTGTATCATTTACTTCAATCATTCATTAATAAGGTAATCACTACATCATCATTGTTTCATAAAAAATTATTTATTTAATCTCTATAAATTATAAATTAAATAAGATTATTTATGAAATATTTCTATATTTCCAATTACTATTTATTGTCTAAGATATAATTTATATAAACTAAATTCAAATTGTTTTAATTAGGAGATACATTTTTATGTTCTCTTCCCATTTTCATTAAATTAAACATTATAAAAGGTCGTTATAACTTCCAAGATGATCAATGGGGTCCTAAAATCGACCTAAGGATGATCCTGGTCACCCATATATAATCCAATAGGATTATGACATGTGTAAGGTTAGTTTTATATTTTTATAATATTATTTTTACCTTTATTTACCTGAATTTCCATTTAATCATTGTAAATAAAATTAATTACTAATGATACTATTCATAACGTCCAAAATAAAAGTGTAAAGCCCCAGAAATTCCATGGAAATTTTTCTTTTAAATACTTGGAAATTTTACGAGTCCGCGAAAATTTACGGTGCATGATTCTGAGGCCTGGTGTGCCTGGAACCAATTTCAGAATTATTTTTCATGTACGTTTAGTAAACGTATCATCGGGATTTTATAACATCTGAAGCGGTGCTCAGAATTGAAATCACAATACACCGTTGAACTCACAGTGCTAGTATTCGCTTAAGCAGACTTTTTCTTCGACAATATTGAGTTGAGGATATAAGTTAATTTTTGGGTTTTCAAAAAAATAATAATAATAAAATAAAGTGTAGATACGCCTTATGTTATTTGAGCCGCCATTTGGTGTGTGGTGGTTAAAAACACCTCATTGAGGTTTGAGGTGGGGCCATCACACCTTAACCTCTCATGAGAGGTAATGGTATAGGGGCCCACCCAAACTAAACCTCCCATGAGAGGATTAATGTGGTGGGGACCACATGGGGCTTAACCCCCCTATTAATGGGAGAAGAGGAAAACCTCTCAACTCTCTGTCATTAATGAGGTAGAGCTTCTTGATTCCTCAAATACCCATTAAATGGGGAGAAACTCCTTGACCCCCCACCTTAATGGAGCCAATTCCCCTAACATTTTAATTTTTGCCAATCTCCCAATATTAATTCGTGCCAACTCTCATGAATTAATTCAGGGAAGCCTCTTAAATTAATTCTACGATTTGAATTGTTGTGCCAAAAAAATAACAGACAAACTCTTTCTTCTATTATTTTTTATTTGGAATTTCGGTGGCAGTTGTGATAGAGGATTATTGGGAGAATGGGGAATCCTCCCAATGAAGAATGAAGAACACATTCTTTGAACGAAGAACACTGATGAAGAATATTCTTTGACTTCTTCCCTGGAAACCTACTGACGTAGAGCCGCTTCTACAACTGTCATGCGAACTCAGAATTGTAAGAGTGCGGCGGACGCGATGAACGAAGACAATGTCTTCTTCTAGTGACTTCACCATCGATGCCCGAAAATCCAGGTAGAGGGTTATTGCAGGTTGATGCTTTTCTTTTCTACTACTCATCATCGAATGAAAGGAATTGATGCAAAGTGATGTAATTAATTGTTTTTTATCTTCTTTTCTTGAAGAACCAATTGATACCACCTTGTTACCCACTAGTCATATAAAACCTAGTGTGATTTTAATTTGTAACACCTTTGGCCTAAAAAAATTGTACTTTTGGGTAGTCAAAATGGGTGAACTAAGAGTACAAATAATCAATAGTAAATTTTTGTGACGGTGATTATCTACAAATAAAGATCTATGATTGATCCTAATCTCATTGAATACAAAATTTGAATCTTCTATCAATGGAAACCCTCATGTCCCTTTTAATGAAAACTATAGTTGTACTCCTCAAAGAAAATATGGAATTTCCATTTCAGAATCATTATATATCCTTCAATAGTGGGTTAAAATTAATGTCCTAAAACCGTTAAAAAAAATACATGAAGTTGTTAGTTTCTCCGTGGTACTAGATCTATTTTATATAGTAAAATAACTTAATATTTATAGATTTTCACTCCTTAGATCAATGAAATTTTCAAGAAGGGATAATCCAGGGTCCTATGATGATATTAAGAATAGAATTTATATTTTTAGGTCATTGATGCCTGAAAAAAATATACAGATTTAAAGGAGTTTTTCTACATTGTGTTTTTGAATGGTGATTATTTGTAGATGGATCATAATTATACAAATTTTAAACTCAAACCTATAATATTAAGGATCTTAGAAATGGATTTTAATTTCATTCCCTTCAATAATAGACAATCCAATTTTCAGATATGGATTTTGATCCTTGGAATAAACTAGGTGTTTTGGAATCTAAAAATCCTTAAAGATATTTCATATTGTTTTGGTAATCCCATTAAGATGGATAAATTCACATTGGAAGGAGATATTTGTTTTAATATTGATTCACAGTGGATTTCAATTTTCCTTCTCTACATCTTGAGTCCTTATTTCTTCTTACCAATGACCACAATACTTATGTCAAGATTGAGATTGAATGCATCCCTCAATTCTGTGACTTTTACTATATCATGGTTCAATATATTGAGACATAAATAGAGATTCATAATAAGGTAAGAGGGGATATTAAAACCATGGAATGGAAGGAAGTCAAAAAAAGCATAATGAAAGGGGTGGTACTATAGAAAAAACCACTAATAAACCTGTGTTGGGAGAGGATCAGGTTCTTCCATCATTGGAATGATTCAACATGAACATGCCCCAGGAAGATGTTACAGAGGAAGAAGGAATCAATCCTACTGAACCCCACCTAGAAATTGAGCCAATTCCCCAATTTCCTCACATATGGGATAATGAGGATGATCATGTCATGAATTTAAGAATTTTATAGGATATTATTTAATTAGTTTATAGGGAGCAACTAAATCTGGAGGAGCAGTCTCTATCGTGTGTACATTCACATGACAAAAATGATTGGGTAACTCAATAACATGAGGACTATACATTCTTGAACATACCTAATTATGAAGTTAATATGATGATCTATTTGAATAATTCTCCCACTAAACAACATAATCATGATCCTGCAATCACCCATTCCACTAAGAATCATGAGGCTAGGTTAGATGGAATAAATCATATGACAATCATTATAGAGATCCATCTGGGAAAAGTTGTTTCTAAAAAATTATGGTATTATGCAATTTGGATAGTGATATTCTTGAATCTCCCAATGTAAATTAAATAATTGATCCTTACAATATAAGATCATATATTTAATACAATAACAGATCTATCTATGAATATCACCACTAGAAGATGCACAGTTTTGAAACAACAATTACAAAACCTATATATGAGGGGAATGATACTCTTAACTATGACTCTAATGTCTCTAACATGGATGACACTCATGATGATCCCATCATGGATTATGATTTGATGGATTAAGATAAGGTTCCTGAAAATAAACTATATACATATTTGGATATCGTCACTTTACACACAGAATTTGTGATTCTAAATAAGAAAGAATGACATTCTCTTGAATTTATTGAAAAGAATGGGATTCACCCAAAATTAGGTACCTAATTACAACGATCTTCTATAATTTCCATGGACTAGATAATTATTCTACTCTTAAGTCACATAGCATCCATATTTATCTTCACAAACCATTTTTTATTGGGATAGAAAAATATAAAACAATTTATCTACTAGAGTTTATAGTCATCAAAATATGGGTTATTTTTTGTTGGGAATTATCACCAGTTTATCATAAGTCTAAAACTTATGTTTTTCTATTAATAGATCTATATTTTATCCTTATTTCATAGATCATGTATTAAACAAGTTACATATTCATTTTTATTTTTAATCATGTATTTTTGTTTCATTATTTGTTCTCTTAACATATATCAAGACCCTTGAGGAATTTTGTATAACAACAAATCCATTAAGAATAAAATTTATGGTCCATAATTCATCTTTGTATACTTCAACTTGATTCATAATCCTAGTGGAAAAATAGCTTTCGTGACTAATCATATTTCTTCAAGGGAATTCGATGGATGTATTGAACAAAATGAGTTAACTGAGGTCGATCTTTTTTGGTGAAACATTCACTTAGTTTAGAAAATATCATTATGGATTGGTTTCTAGTAAACATGATTGGAATTTTGACAATGATCCTACTATAAATTCTTGGGAAGCCATATCATCCATGAACATATCAAGGATCAATTCGGATAACCATACATTCATTGTTGATCTCAAGGGAAAAAGGATATAATCTTTCTTTCCTATTACATTCATTAATGTTTGGGTCCGAATGTATAAATATTGTTCATGTGGTTTGGGTCTTGTTGTATTCTTAGAGTAATGTTTTTTCATTCATTTGAATATTAAATTTTCTTAAAGGGAATCTCAATTCTCGAGGTAAATATTGATTTCTTCATATTTAATTTCTTATTACAACTATTAAATGATCCTGTTAGAGTATCCTAGAGTATTATACTCATGTGTATTTTATTAATGTTACTTTGATTGAAGTTGAATATAATAAAAAATCAATAACCTTGTGAATATAAATGATGCCTTGAAAAATCTAAATTGAAGGAAAAAGGGGTCATAGATGAAGATAGGATCTCTATGTTTTTTAACAAAATTTATATAGTAATAAAAATATACCATCTCTTTAAATTATGTAAAAATCATGATTAAATCATGAATACCAGATAAGATCTGTTAGAACACATTATGTCTTACTACATATTTATCTGTAATGTGTTATACAACACTTCCTCTCCTGTTGAGGGTATTATTCAAAATATGGTAATACATGAGGGTAATTCAAGACTCATCTCTCTACGATTAGATCTAGATATCATGGAATCTATTAATTTTATCAAGCCTAATAGTTCCCATACTCCTAATGTCTTTATAATCTTTTTCATTCCATAATTTTGTGATATAAATAATAATGATATTTGTAAGAGTTTTCTTCATTTATTAAAGGTGTATCCATTTATCTAGGGTTAAATTATTAATAACATGCCCTAATTCCAAAGATAGAGAATTACATCTATAATTTCTTGACTAGGAATGTTCCTTAGATCAATAATATATTCAAAGTGATTAAAAAATTCCTGCAATTAGATTAGCTCCCATTTCTAGAAATATATTCTCTTTTAAACTATTTATATTTATTAATGGATGGTATATTCGATATTGTCTTACCACGGAATTATAATTTTCAAACGTTCTCCAAAATATTTTTTATCGAGAGAATGCTTCCCGAAATTGTGAAATTAAAATGGGGTTGGACACGATGGATTGAGACTTTGTCTATAAGATCCTTATCATGTTTCATTTTAAAGATTATTTTATTTATCTGATCAAGATTATTTTTTTCTATTTTCCTATCTTTGTTCTTATTCATAGTTTTAACGAGGGGTATTAATCCTGTTCAAGAGGTATCAAAATCAGTGTTACCAAATCTTCTATTAACTTCTCTAATTTTGAGGATTTTCTTAGTAAATTGCTTTCCATCAAAGATATTAATTGAATATTGAAGTCCATGGTTTATAGAAGAGGATCTTCTTCTTCTATTCACCTTCTCTATGCAGATGATATATCTATATTCATATAAGGGGATAATAGAAACATCAAAAACATCAAGAAAATCCTATTTCACTATGAATAGTCATTAGGCCAGTGGTTTAGTTGGAACAAATATTTTTTTAGAAAAATAATTTCCTTTATAAGGAAAATGGACATTATAAGAGACTAGGGTAGTACAGATGGAATCATCCATTTCATATCATGGAGTTCCTATGTATCGGGGACTCCCACAATCTTGTCACCTCATAGTATTTCATGGACTAATTATAATGAAATTATGTTTTTGGAAAGTAAAAAACATCAGTATGATAGGTTGTTCTTTCTTTATTATAAATATTATTATCTATAAATTTTTAAAATCAATTATCATGTATAAATGGAATAAATCACTTATCACATTCATTAATGTGGATACTAAGAACACCAACTAGAGTGGTAAATTCTAGGAATGATAATTGGTCACTGTACCTTGGAATAATTTTTGCAAACCCAATGAGAAGTGGGGCCTTGGAATCAAAAATATAAATTTATTTAATCAATCCATAAAGTAATTATTAGTAGAATCCTGTTTATAGAAACCTTGATTATTTAATTTTATTCCATTATAAGATCGTAAGTATGCTCAAATCTGGGAACAATAGTCACTTTGACTCCTCGGGTCTTCCTTCCATAATGTTTACTTTTTCCCTTATTGATTATAATGAAAGTTGGTAAATATTTAAAGATTCCTCGCTTCAGTTTTGGATGAGTAAATGTAATTGTGATAATTTTCTATAATATATTCCCTATGATGAACAAAACATGAATTTATAGAATAAAATATAGCATCATTTCAATGAAATTGAAGCTCTCTCAAATCCCATCAATCAGATTTTATTATATGTATATACAATGATATATAAGGATTTGAGAGTCTAATCTAAATGGTATAATCAATTGAAAATATTTTTATTATCATGCCATTGTTTTGGATATGGGTCTAAAATGGATTGGATAGTTGAACATGAATGTCATCCCACTCTCTTGATATAATCTAGTTTGCAGGCTTTCCCATTTCATGCTCTATATAGATAATTATCATTAGGTGAGTGGAATATACATATTCTTAGTATGTGTTCAATGTTAACAAAGCTAGGAGGACCTAGATCATGTGTTCTGGAGTTTTGTTTTAGATTCATACATGTGGAAGTATGTGTTTGATATCATTTATGTATGAATTTCATGTATCTCTTCTATTCGTGACATTAATAAAGGATAGATATGTATTCATCTCTATTGATATCATATCTACATGATGAATCCTCTACAAAAGATCTGGTTATTACATTTGGCCGTCAAGGAATAGGTTCTTTGACAATGGGATTTCATTCAATCCATAGTCCACCCAAGTTTATATCCTAACTATTATTAGAAATTTATAAATCAGATGAAAATATTAGTGCCCAAAATCAATTTATGACATTTACTTTCTTATGTGGGTCCACATTCAAGGTAATTTTCATTCTCCTATGGGTATAATGAATATTTTTTGGAAACCCCCATATATTGGATGGATTTATATAAATACCTATGGGTAATCAATAGGAATCGTTTGTCTATCCGGTTATAGGGATTTGTTCATAAACTGTCTTGGAGATATTTTATGTTTCCTGCATCATAATTGTAGCATTTTCTCCTCCTTGGAATTTGAGACGATTTGGGTTATCATTGTAATGTATAATTACAAAAATAGGGGTTGGTAAAATTTATGGTTTATATGTGATTCTTCCATTATTTCTCATTATATTAGAAATCAATTTATCTATATAATTTAGATACTTTTTAGTTTATGGAATAATTTTTTGGTGTTTCTCTCACCCATTGATATTTTTAATACTCATGTTTTTAGAGCGGGTGATGGTTTTGCTGAATGAAATACCATAAAAGGCATTTATGAGAGGGACCTAACCTGGTTTTATAATATTACTCTCATTTTAATTCCCATTTTACAAAGGGATAAATATAATTTTACTTATTTAGACTATTTTGAACTATTTCTTATTTTTTCTAATAATGTAACCCTACATTCTAGGAGGCACTCATCATACAAGAAAATTATTTGTAACGATTCAATAGAAAAAAAATCTTTTTTGAAAATAACCAAAAAATACATCCTATGATAATTTTAATATGTTGGTTTAAAAAAATATAATTTTAAAAAATAAATTTCTTAAATTATTGAGAAATTTTTTAAAAAATTTATCTTATTGAAATATATAAAAAAAATTTATAAGAAAAAAATATTTGAAGAATAAAATGTTGTTAGAAATAATTATGTCCTCACTAACAATTAATAAATAAATTTTCATTTAATATGAACTATATATATATATTTCATAATATATTTAATCATATTGACATAATCATATTAAATCTCTAGTTTATATTGATCATGTTAAAATAATAATATTTAATACTATATCAATGTTCATTTGTCCTCGGTGTTTCGTACACCAAAATCTAAAAACTAAATTTTATATATTTTAAAATCTAATGATGTTATAGATGAAAATAGTAGGAAATAATTTATCTCCCCCTAATATATCATTTATTACCTATAATATTATTAAGAATATTCACCAATAAAAATATAATTTAACTTTAACCTCATTAATGATTACCACTACAACATTTCAAGGTTATCCCATACACAACAACAGAGTAAATAGAAAATGGGAATCATTTAATGTCACTAAATTATCATGATGATACATAACATGAACAAGTTACTCATGTAGATAGGAGTCATAACAAAGACAAGTATCATCCAAATGAAATAAATAAGAAGTATCTATTTGATAATTCCTCAATAGGGATACAAGAAGAACATTCTGAATATACATAAATGATGATTAAATGTCTAGTTAGTATTCAATAATTTTTTAAAAAATAGAGTTATAAAAAGTTCAAGAAGACCGTAGTTCCAACATACCCTTCATAACGAAATGGTCATGTACTGATAATATTTGAAATTTCAAGAAAAAATTATCAAAAGATAAAAAATTTAATTGTTTTGACCATTGTATGCCAAAAATTTATAGAGTCGTAGAACTACCTCTATCTTTTACTGTCAATACTACACTATATCTATCTACCATATGTATAACATGATCTAACCATAGACCATTAACTTACCTAGTAACAACGTCAAGGATATCTATAAGGCTTCCCATATGAAATGTTTATGTGTTATTCATTAATAGAAAATTAAGGAATATTCTTGACATAAAAATACTAATATCAATCACCAAAAAAGAGAACTTATCATGGGAAATTGGATAAATCATCCAGACTGACAAATTATCTAATTAAAGAATGAAATATTCACCCCTACTGAGAATGCATTTTCTTTTGAAAAAAATTCAACAAAATTTGTACAATGGATGGGTGTATAATATATACAATAAAAACATGTATGCCAATGATATCCTTAAAAAATTATTATAATATAATTTAAAACCTTCTACCACAATCACTTCCATGGATGGAAATATATGAAATTATTTTGTTAATCAATTAATAATCACACAAAATAACGTTTTCCCCTACAATGAGACTTTGTAATCATAATATATGGTCCATAAATCCTTCATACATCCATCATAATAGAAATAATAAGTCTACATGAAACTAGAATGAATATGGGATTAAAAATATATTTTATAGGCAACAACGCCTTGGGATTTAATCAATGTAATTAACTGACTCCATCTGGGTCACCTTTCATGACCCGTCCCCCGGGGCCCATGCCAAGACTACCCCAAGCACACCTTCCATAGGCCAGGGGATGGAGACTAGCAAAAAAAGCTTAAATCCCTAAAACTAGGAAGGAATTTCCATTATAACCAAAAAATGTACTCAACAGAGTACAAGCTTGAAGAAAAACACTAAGTAAACATGTATATCAAAGTGTACTGAACGTAAAAGGGGGGCCCAAAATTCAAGCCCAACTGTAAAGTACAAGGAAATAAAAAGTACAATGGAAGAAAATAAAATCTATTTTTGGGTCGTCCTCCAAGGTTCCTACCTGAAGGGTAGGTATAGATTACCTCCTCAACACTCCAGGTCCTTCTGTCTCCTCCATGTATCGTCACACCGTATGTTCCACCTACGGATACAGTCCCGTCCTGGTGCTCTCAGTCTTAGTCAGTGTTGTTCATCGTCTGCATCCACCACAACAAGGTGTAGGGATATCCAGTTTAGGGGTGAGTATAACGATACATAGTAGGGACCCTGAGACCCTTAAGGTCTCAAAAAATCCAAAAACATAAAAAAATAGTATGAATTCAACAGATAACACCACTTTGGTATATGCCCATACATATACCTATGTTATCAAGTAATCTATCTCAATCATGGGGAAAACACAATAGTTAATGACTCAGATAACACATGTATATAACTTTTGTAGATAGTTAGAGATGATTAGATGTATCCACTAAATCATCCATTCCATCGAACCCACAATGGATCGAGGTACATAAATGAAAACTGCCCAACCCACAAAGGATCAAAGAACAATTTCTAGAGCTGTCAAACCCACATAGGATCCAGGAACAACGGTCAAAACTGTCGAACCCACATAGTATCCAGGAATAGTATTCAATGCTGTAAAACCCACACAGGATCCAGGAATAGCTGTCCAAACTATCGAACCCACACAGGATCCAAGAACAGTAGTCAGAGCTGTCAAACCCACATAGGATCGAGGAACAATGATTAGAAATGTCAAACCCACACAAGATCTTGGAAAAGTAGATAGAGCTACCTAAACCACACAAGATCCAGGAAAAACGGTTAGAACTCTTGAACCCACACATGATCTAGGGACAATAGTCAGAGCTATCGAACCCACACAGGATCCAGGAATAGTAGTCAGAAAGCAGCCAGCCACAGGGTTTCCGAACAAGCACACTTGATTCTGGGAGGGTTAACACCTCAAGACAAGTGTCGATATATCAAAATCCATGAAGTCCCACAAAGAAATATCAAAATAGTCCGCCTTGTCATAGGGATCTCAACTCAACAGATGTCAAGTCAATCGAACGACTGGTCTAAGTGTTATTAACCTTTTAGTCCTGAGGGCCCAGTTGGATTCGTGCATGATCCAACCTGACCACAACTCAACTATACCTTGAACTCTAGTGAGGTATACTCAATGGGATATTCATGCTCCTAGATTACCAGTGTAGTTGACGGTTCATAAAATGAACATCTAGTGCCAATGATATGGTCAAAAGAAAGTAAAGGGCAGGTAGTGGGCCGGGGTCTGGTCCGACCTGGTCGGACCAACCCAGTCAGACGTGTTGGGTCTGGCCCGGCCCATTGGGTGGGTCTACCTTTTAGGTTCGTCCCGGACCACTGGGCCCACCCCAGCGGGCCATGTGGGCAGTTCAGCCCGGAGCACCTCGAGGGTGTAGCCCTGCATGGCTCAGCCCGGAGGGCGTGGCCAGGCCGGTTCGGCCAGGGCGCCGCGAGCATGCGTAGCACGGGTGGTATGAGGCATGCGGGGCATGCATGCCAGCCCGGTTTGTCCAGGAACACGGGAGAAGGGTGGGTAGGGCGCGTCCAGGACGACATGCGGACGGGAAGGGTGCAGCTAGGCCGGTAGGCGATCAGGCAGGCTGACCGGCAGGCCAATGTGTGGCCACCTAGGGCGCGGCCAGGCCGGCAGACTACTGGACAGGGTGCCTGGCTGGCTGGGTAGGCCAGTGGGGGATAGACCAACTCAGGGCAGTGGCTTGGCTATGAGAGCGGTGTGGCCGGCGGGGCTCAACCAGGGCCGATTCGGACAGTGGTTGTGCAGGTCGCCGCCAGGGCGGAACATATCACGGAGGACGCAGGTAGCATGGACATTGTCTTTCCTTACTTTATCAACTCGTAGCATCGTCGCCATGCCGAATAATTTCATAAAAGAGATTGACAGAGGGAGTTAGACCATGTTAGTTTGGCCCGCACCTTCCCTGATTAGGTTTCTAACAATTAGTTCATCAGGGTAGGAGAACGATGGACAACAACTCACCCGTCAATGGTAACATATCCTTGTTTTTCGTTTTTAATGAAAAAAAAGAACATGACACATAACAGAAAACAACAACTACCTTTGATATTTTTTTGTGATGAAGTCGAGGGATGAAGACGAAGGTGATCATCATTTGTTGTGTCTGCCGCACACTTCCAATCCAGAGCTCATGTGTCGAGTCATTGATGACGATGCAGATGGAAGGTCGGTTGAAGACCTCCCACATCGGTATAAGCTTCGAGGAAGAATTCTAAGAAGGTTGGTGTTCTACGTAGTCGAAGGCATTCTTCATTAGGATATTTTTCCCAATAATCCTCTTCACAAAGCTGCCACCAAAATGATCAATTCCAACCAAAATAATAATCGATTATGTTAATATATTATTTATTTTTGGGGCACAAAATTCAAAATGGTGTGTTAATTAACATGTATCCCCCTTAATTAATATGAAGGATTTGGAACCATTAATGGAGGGGGGTGTGAGACTCTCCCTTATTAATGGGGGGAGTTGAGAGGTTTCCCTCTCCCGTCATTATTAGGGGGATTATTCCCATGTGATCCCCACGTCATAACCTCTCATCAGAGTTTAGGTTAGGGTGGGCCCCACTACAATAACAACTAATGGGAGGTTATGGTGTGGTTGCCCCCCCTCCATCATCCATGAGGAGGTTTTAACCATCAAATAAAAATCAATACACACACTTTATTTCTATTTAATTCATTCTTTAAAAACCCAAAAACTAACTTTTAATCTCGACCCACTACTGTCGAGAGGATAATATTCTATAGTGAATACCAGTGCTACGAGTTCAATGGTGAACTCATATTTCAATTACGTACACCGGTTCTAATGTTATAAAAACCTGCTCGTGTGTTTACTGAATGTACTGGAAAAAATTCAGAAATTGATTATGGGCACACCAGGCCTCAGAATCATGTGCCTTCAGTTTTCACGGACACGTAAAATTCCCATGTATTTTAGAAAAAAATCCACAGAATTTCTGGGTATTTACATCACCAATATCAATGTTTAAATACATGACACATCGTGGTTATCCTATAGTGTATAAACCAACTGAACCTTTGTTTTGGACAAATTAATATCTCGGTCAAATAAATTATGAAATCACAAGGCACAATTGATTTATGAAAACAAGAACCTATGCATTCCCACGCTAAATGTTTTCATTAAAATGATTTAAAATAAAATCCTTTATATATAATAGATGAATATTGTTGTTCAACGAGGAACATGTATTCCCCTAATCACAAAAATAAATTCAAAATTATCTTCTCTATCATAATCAAGAGTAGTTCAACCAAATGAGTCAGCATGGATCCTTTATCATTTGACTCTTCTATATCTTTTGTGGGTAATTTCATTATTGATGTGTTTCTAATCACTCCTCCTGCTATTATATTTTAAATAATACTTCCATAAAATATTTTAAATAATTCATCTTAGTAATTTTTTCATTATATCCAATAATTCTTGGGAAATTTTTATTTTTAGATTCATTAATTTTAATGTATTTTTAAACATCTAATCATATTAATAGAGAGGAAATGTTCCATGTGAAGAAAAAATTGTTACAAACTCATGTTTATTTTTATTTTAATTGAATAAATGAGTTTTTTTCTAGGGAAACACTAATGAAATCCCCTATTTTTAGAACTCTAGCCATATTACCGATAGAACTCATTATAATCACGAATAACCAACCTTAAAAATCATGAAAAAGCACTATATCTAATGTTAATCTCACCACTTGCATGTATATACTGTCCTAGGATCCCAATTATCCTTAGAAATCCCAAAAGAGAATAGAAACCTAACATGGGTCACACCACCATTTAAGATTATGTTAATTTGAATGAAAATGAGAAACATAAATGATACTATAGAATATAAACATAATTTATATGGATTAAAATTATATTAAAATGAATCTCCAATGATCCTTATCCATAACAAATTAAAATGGAATTCTATCAGAATGATGAAACTAACAAAACATAAATAACTAAATCCTACAAAAGACGTTATCTCGATTTTTTTTCCAAAAGTTCAAATGGTAAAACCCCCAACATGATCCTTAGGATGAACAAGATAGAAAATTTGATATTCAAAATTAGATCATCAAATATAGAAAGGACAAACAAATACATTCCTCCCAATAAAACACCTTGTCTCCAGTCTCGGATCACAATTCTCTATTCATCATAACTCTATTTTGGAAAAATAAATATGGTGTATCTCCCAATAAAACTATACAAAATCATACAATTATCACATTAATAATCCTTTATTATAATAAAACCATACCATTTCAACCTTATTTCAAAATATTTAAAATGAAAATATAAAAATCAATGAGTAGATTATTTAAAAAGCATAAACCTAGAAAAAATGACAATATAGGGAAGAAATCAATAAGGAATCAGTAAACAAGATATTTTTATATTATTATCAATGGAGTAATCCAAAAAATTTATCATAGGTCATCCCTAAAAATGGATATACCAAATTTAAAACCACTATGAAACTATAGAGTGAGAACATGAATGGACCACCATCAAATTAATATAATGTACTCATGTTTTAACTTCCCTAAATGAACACTTGAAATACGCATCAAATTCCCTTCAAACTAAAATACACATTTGAACCTACACATTTCTTTATCTAGGCTACATAAGAACATCATGACATAATATAATAATCTACACTCTATTTGTATGTAGAGAATAACTAATTATAAGATAATGAGAGAATTCTTTATGAAACAGATAACATAATCTCAAGAACACTCATGAAGAATTATATAATATACAAAAGATTATAAATCCATCAATAAATGTATTATTATTTTATTTAAATGATATATAAATAAATGTGAGGCTAAATGAAAGCATAGAAATCAAGAAATAAAGTAAATAAATTCAGATATGTTTAAATAAATACCAAAACATAAGTAATATCATTAAAATATATTTCATTTAGAAACACTCCAAAAAAAATTTTAAAATATGTTTTAAAATATACCCACATAATGTATAATAATCATTTAGTACTTCTTAAATATCCAAAAGATAATAATTTCATCACTCCTCATTCTCAAGAAGAAAAATCTAACATTTCATTCAAAGAAATTATTCGAGATACATATTCATCATTAATTTAATTAATAAATCATAACATTAATTAAAATAAACAACCATTAAAATGAAAAATATTTTTAATAAACCATTAATTCATAAAAAAATATTATTTATAAAAACAAAAATCATAGTTTTATTGAACTTTACACAAAAAAATTCATTTTATCTTATAGATTACAAGTTAAATAAAATGATAGGAATGTCATTTAAAAGTAATCCTTCCTTTTAAAACATTATTGGAAACAATAATTTTAAATTAAAACATTTAAACCGTTCAAATTATTTCTTCATGGTTTTTAAAGTTATAATTATCTCGAAAATTAACTACTTTTAAAATATAAGTATTTTACAAGATTTAATTATAGAAATAAATTTCAATAAAAATTAGTTTTGAAAAATAATAATTTTACTTAAAAAAATTTAATCATCTCTTTCAACAATAAATATTTTTTCATCAAATATTTTATTCACACATAAACCATTTATACTACTCACACACAAAAATAATAATTTAATATCTATCAATCAATCTAGTTCGTTATTTAATCATATTAAGAAACCTTCATGATTATTTTCCCATCAATTATAGTCGATCAATTAATCCAAGAATCATAGGTTCCATAAATAAAAATTGATGAAGAGTCATTCTTAACCTAGACACATAGTCTAATTCCATGATTATATCATGTTAGAAACATATTAATGTTTCAGGATTAAAATTTTCACTCACTAAAAGGTTTTTATTGACATCCATATTTAAATGAAAACATTATTACTTTTCTCATTTACACCCTACTGAAAATGAACCTAAATGGAAACCAACACATTTCATTAAGTATAATATTTCATCATGTGAAACAATAAAGGATTAAAATGATGAAATAAAAATTTAATCTTTTATAACCATGGTTTTTAATGTTTCATTGTGAAATAAGGTGTTTATGAACCATCTAACAATCTTATAATTCATCCAAAAAATGTACCAAACATAGTCTACCAAACTATATATGATACCAATGAATTATCGCATATCATTCAATGGGTAATGTTGCTAATATTTTTTTAGTGAATAAATCCCGGTAAACCAGACATACAACCCTGATTCTTATTATATATATTCTTTTAAATTGTGTATCGCAATATGATAACACACCTAAAATTTTGGTCACTGGTTTTACCCCTATTTTTAATTTCTATAATATTTCACATTAATTAATTCATATATCCCTTAATAT
Organism: Viscum album; assembly: GCA_963277665.1. Classification (NCBI taxonomy): domain Eukaryota; kingdom Viridiplantae; phylum Streptophyta; class Magnoliopsida; order Santalales; family Viscaceae; genus Viscum; species Viscum album. The sequence goes on from OY728120.1 coordinate 1,798,930,925, forward strand.
GAATTATTTTAATTATATATCAATATATATGATATGTTTTTTGAAAATGATATATAACTAAAAAAATGGTTTATATAAAATTTAGTTAATTTTACCATTGATCATATATGTTTATCATTTTATTAATTAATAAATACTATATTCTATCCCATGATAATAATAATAGAAAAAAGGCTCTTACTAGAGAGACCGAAGAAAAAAATTAATAAATGACACTTTAATATCATGGTATAATTATTAAATCCACAAAATTATCACAAAACCCATGGATATAATGGTTTATATTTATAGTTTCTAATCACATATTTTCTTGAAATGGAGTTGTATTTTCACTATAAACCTAATACTCTCTTATAAATTCCATTAGAAATTGTAATATTTAAATACAAGTTCATGTAAAAAATATTAATGATTGAGATCAAATGATAAATATGGTATAATATAATAAATTCCATAATTTATAGATCATAAATAAATGTAACATCATGAATAAGGTATAATATCAAAGGTATACAATATTTTTCAATATGTGTTTACCATTAGCATGATTTATAGGTAGATCATCTCAAATCATATCACATTTACCAGGTCATGAATAAATAAATCATGAACAATATAACATATTCTTTATAAAAAATGAAAATAAATATGAACATTCATAATAATATGATTTTATAATATCAGAAACCATACTACTCACATACCCATTAACACATAATATTTTGAGTTAAGATGAACACCATTACAATGACACATTGTGAACCTATCTACTTCATAACTTGGTTACATGTTAAATTTCCAATAGAGAGAGATGCCATCACAGTCACCATTTTTGAACCTAGAAACTCGTTATCAGATCCAAATAGAATTTCTATGTCCCTTGATATAATACATCATGAAATTAATTTGATAATTATATATGTACCTACAATATCAGGATAATAAAATTTGTCTGCGAATTAAAAAAAATCATCATAATATATAATAACCCTTAATAAAATACATTTAATGACATTATTAATATTTATTACATAATATAGCTTCATACGTAAGTATAAATGATTCCAAGAAATAATACCCCAAACAATCAAATTTATATGACACATTATTAGTTAAATCATGAAACAAAACTTAATTGGGGATGTATAATTTCAAGATAATGAATATCAAGACAAAAAATATTATTTCAGGAAAAAATATATTCATTTATTTAAATGTAATAGTAAAATATCTCTATTAATTTTTTTTTCAAATGAATTGAAAATATAAAAACATAAAAAATGGATTTGAAAAAAATAATTTTTTTTAAGGAAATTATGTGAATAAATAAATAATAATATAATTTTATTGAAAAATAATGGTCAATAAAAACATATTTTGACTAACTAAAATGAATTTGATTTTCCATGTCCCATACCATTACCATTCATTCACATAGATGTTCCTTAAATAGTTGTAGAATAAAGATAAAAATTTCATTTACATATTTCAAAACTTTTCCCTATATATTAAAATTTAAAATATTTATTAATTTTAAATGTTATTCTATAATAGATTGTTGTATTCTCTTTTAAATATTTGGTGTTAATAATCATGAATTTTTTGTACTAGACTTCTAAAATCAGTGATGATATTTCTTTTTTATTAAAAAATGTCATCATTTGAAAACATTAAATATACATTGTTATATTTTATTATAAAATCATAAAATTTTATAATATCATTATATGGGTGATTTAATATCTATTTTTGAAAAAAAATCTGATAATGAAAATCATTAGGGTTATTTTCTCATAGTAATTAATTTTCTTATACGATTTGTTACATTTTATCTAATATAAAATGTAACTTTATAATTATATATGTTGACTATGTATATCATAAATAAATTTCTAATAAAATAATAATCTATCAATGATATGTTTTAAATGAATTTTAGACACATGAATTCAAATATTCATTGTGACTCATAATGAATGAAAAATTATATTGTTTATATTAATGTAAAAAGTTGTATATTTTTAATTATATTACTATAATTATAATAACAAAATATTATAAAAGATATTTGGATTTTTTAATTTTGGTATGATGACAAACAATTTATTTTTAAAATTATATAATGAAATACAAAAAAGGAAAAGATTATGGATAATTACATCACAACAAATATTATTGTAGAGACCCGTAGCTTGACGTACATTGACATTACATTACATTTGCGGAATACTTAGTACATAACAAAAACACACACATAAGGATCGTAATAGTTTAGTGTCTTTGGAAACTCGGAATATAATCACTTAATCCTGGTGAAATATCTTCAATATCTTCCATAAAGATCTTCTTTTTTTACCTAAAACCTTTCTTTATATCCTGGGGACAAGAAAACATAAACGGGTGAGCTCAAATGCTCAGTAAGGGTAAACAAAAGAAAAATCAATCACAAAATATTCATAAGAACATAACTTTTGGAAATCTTAACCTGCAAAAGAGAGCATAATTTCATAATCATGGGGTAAATCAAAGTAGTGAAATAAAATCCCAATAATCATCACTTAAAACATGAAACTTTGTGGCATACACACATAATCATAGAGAATCATTTCTTGTTAGTCATGACTCATTTCCAAGACTATCTTAGTGGACAAAGTCCCTTTCTGAATCGAGTAACCCTCGTTTCAGTCCTGTTTCACTGAACCGGTATAACCTACCATTCCAGCCATGTCTATATCATGAGATATAAAATATTTACCCAATGCATTGGAGGAAGATATAGGTCCCACCCATCTTATAATGAATCCTTTCTTATGTGTGCCACATAATCATAAACCATACATCATAGCGCAACCCATGTAATAAAAATGGGATTCTTAAACAACATGACATCATAAAAAAATTCATATAAGATAAAGGAATTCATAAAAATATTTCCATCACATCATAATCAAACCAATGTAATAATAGGGATTGAAACAGAACCCTTTATTATCTTAGATGGAAAATAATTTTGATAAAACACTTGAACTCCATTCTTGAGGAAAATATCCTTTCTTCTTCAAAAACATTTTTCCTTTCATAACATGTCATAAGACTTTAAAATAAAAGAAGTTTATTAAAAATAAACTTGAAAATTTGTAAATGAAGATTCTTGGAAATTTTGTTTTAAAAATCCATTCATGCCGTATAAGTTAAAAAAAACATTCTTCGTACTTTTGTTAGAAAAGTCAAAAAGTACCTCGTACGACAAAAGATTCCTTTCATAGATATTACTAAAAACTCACCGAAGGGTAAAAATGGATTTAAAAAATTGTAGGTGGATGGAAATAATATTACATATTGATGAAACATGGATGTGGATGATAAAATACACCCCAGTAAATACTTACGAATAAACAATCTCGGATAAAAATGAGATTGTGATATTTCCCTTACCTTAGGTCCGACTTGCTTTGTAAGTGTCCGAACCTCCTGTATAATGATTTAAATCATGTTATTGACTTATTCCAGAATCATATTCATTGTTATTATATCATATATGGTCCACTTATGACTTTATATTACCCGTTCTTTTGTAAATTCATGTTAATGTAGCGTTTTGGGTAAAATCGTCTCATTTGTCGTTCGTGTTTTTAACTTGTAATTATTCATATGATTACTTAGATCATGATTAATTAATTCCAGAATATAAAACATGATTTATATATATATATTCAGAATATACATATATAATAAATCTGTAAATGGAAAGAAATACACCGTTCATGGAGACGGTAGTCCGTACGTACGCATGAACTCTGTTTTCGATTCCTTATTGAATTGAATGGAATTAAGTAGATGACATACATATAAATATAAATAATTCCAGTATCATTATTAGGTAATATATTTCATTAGTACTTATTATATATACTTTATAATCATTCATGAATGGTTAATCATTGAGAATGAATCTCATCGCGTCGTGGAGACGGTAGTCCGTACGTACACACGAGCGATGATATCGTTCCCATGGTCGTGGAATTGTGTTTATGTGTATGTATACTATTTAAGTATCAATATCACTTTATAATAATCATATATAGTTACTAATTACACCTTTATACCCATCCAATTAAGGTGGTGGCGGAAAATAGATTACACCACGGCGTGGAGACGGTATTCCGTACGTACACACGTGCGGTGATTTCTTTTTCCGTAGGATGGATAAATGGTGAAATAGGGTTGTTTCATACTTATAATAACATATCATTATATTAGTGATACTGATGTTATTACTTCATAATGAAACAACCTAAGAAGAAGAAGTGGAAGAATAAATAAAGATGAAAGAATTGGTAACGGTAATTACCTCTTCTTCGAAGCGCCTCTTTGAGACCTCCTCTTAGGGCACTAAAATTGGTCTCTGAGGAAGACCAGAACCTCTAGGATGTTGATAGGGAAGTGGAGAAGAGATTTTGGCAGGGGTTCGTAGAGCTTGAGTGCTCAAATTGGTGTGAGGAGGAGGGGGAGGAGGTGTCCTTTTATAAGGGAGGAGAGGGGCACCTTAGGAATATCTCAAAATATTATTTTATATTAAAGTCAAAATCGGTTTATAATGGTTCCAAAGGGTCTTATTTAAAATCTAAAGTGGGGATGGGTCGAAATCCTATCAACCAATAGGATTTAGACTAGTTTAGGGTGTTATTTTAACCTTATCAATTAGATTTAAATCTAAGTTAAATAATTTATCTTTTACCGTGTCTTTTTGTTTTCTTTCACTATATGGTTAATACACTTACTATAACATGCCAAAAGAACTCCAAATTGTTTATTATTAATATATATATCCTTATCTAAGTCATTTGGCCGAACCTTAGGTTTTTAGGAATAAAATAACAATTAGTAATATAATATTTGATTTAAAAACTATTTTGTGTCAATTTTGAAACTATTTGGTACATGATTTTTATGAAATTCATAAAAGAATGATACGTTCGAACCAAGTTACTTAAATCAACAATAACATGTTATATTAACCAAGAAAATTATTGTAAGTCATAAAAAGTCTCAAATTACATTTATTTGGGCATTTATAACATCAATTATGTCAATATTTCATTAATAAGACAATTACTGCATCATCTTTGTGTCGTAATAAATGATAATTATTTAATCCCTAAAAATTCTAAATAAATTCCTATGGTGTAGATAATTGTATTAGCTTTCTGGAAAATATTCAGGTTCGAAGTGTCATGAAGTTTATCACTAGATTAAAATTATTATACTCATAAGATTTAAGAAAGTGACATGTTGTCACATTCGTTGGTTTTAATAATAATTAAATTATATTCATTGAAAAAATTTAATTAAATTAATCTAATCCGACCCTTAGGTGATATGGGTCGTTTTTTAGTCATCCAATAGGATTTTGACATTTTTTAGGGTAATTTTAAAATATTATATTTACCCTTAATTACCCGATTTACCATTAACTATGGTAAATAAAATTTACCGTAGTTACTATTCATAATTCCCAAAAATAAAAAGTATCATATTAACATAATTTGGACTCACTGATTCCAAATATGGAATCCATTTTTTAAAATTCAAAACACAGAAGTTGTAGAAATTAAATTAAAATGAATCCCGTTGTCGAATAAAAACAGGTTTTTGTTTAAAACATTGCAAAAGATTGAATTGATTTAACTTACGAATTCAAGGTAAAATCAATGATAATGACATAAATTATATTAAATGGTAAAAATATATTCTATTTATACTTTAAAACCATTAAATATTATAATTTAACCACATAAGATATTACGATGAAAAAAGTTGTTTTTAATTAAAATATAGCGTGTTTTTACTATTCATTAAAATGTGAAAGTTACCAGAATGATATGAAAAATTTATCAAAAGTAAATTTTTATTTATTGATTCCAAAGAAGAATTTTATTTTGTCAAATTGAACTTATAAACATGTCAAAAACCAGATTTAAAGTGGGTGCACCATCAAAATGCGGAAAAACTGCATTTTTTTGAAAAAAACTTATTTTACCCGAAAAATTTATTTTGTTCTTATACCATGTTCTAGAAATGTGTAAGATGAATAATAATGTTATAAAATTCAAAATTTAGTAAATACTATTCATAACGGCTAGTTCATGACAATATTATAATAATATAACATTGTTTATTAAAACCCGGTATTGCGTACAACACACGCTATCGAGGAAGGTCGTGATTGCGTGTAATGCAAGCCAAGTCAGGGTTGCGTGTTGTGAAAGAATCCTTCGTTGTTTCGTATAACATAATCCAACCATATTTCATTTATACATTTAATATATATATATATATACTCAATGTTGCGTAGAATAACTATTATCAAAATTGTGTGTAACACGGTCCAAGAATAGTGTTGTGTATACTACAAGCTAATACGGTGTTGCGTATAGCGCAAGGTAATCTTGGCGTAGAATACAACATAAGACATTAATGAAATTAAAATAATATTTTTCATAAAATCTCGGGGTGTTACAATTATCTACTTTTTCAATGGCATCAAAGCATTCATGTAAGGTATTATTATAATAAAATAACCTATTATATTTTAATATGTGTGTGTATGATTGGGTTCTTAATATCTTGGTATAAACATATATTTTTTGTTTGAGTGGAACTATGTTGAGGAGTGTAAATTTAATAAGTTAAATGGACAATAATTTTTAAAATACCCCCCAAAAAATCGAATTATAGTTTCTATTTATGTGCATTTAGAATTATGAAATATTAGAGTGGGTAGATATCGTTTTTTCAAAAATCCACAAATCAATTAGCATTTTTTTAAATGTGAATGACTATAATCCTCTACGGTTTATAATGTCTTCAATTTTACATTTCTCCATAGTACCTTGATTTTTTATAATAGATTTTAATTTATTCCAAACAATAATATAATCCTATTTATTTAATATTTATATAATGATTCTAAATTTAAATTTTATTTTTTCTAATGAATATTTTATTGTGATAAAATTAATTATTTAAATATTATACCTATAATGTATTAATTTTTGTAAATAACATGAAATCAAATTCAAATTTCAAATATTATTTTAATAATTTAAATAAAATAAATAAAAATAATCTTCCAATATAAAAATAATATATTACCTAAAAAAAGGTTTCTCAAATTTCTAATTCGTACGTAAATATCAAAAATTATATTAATGTTATTTAATTTTTAAAATAAATATTTTTCCTTTTTATATTATAAATCAAACCATCTAGAAAAATATTAATATTTATCTTGAGATAATATAAACATTATTAGTATAAAATTGATTTTAATTCATGAAAAATAATATCAAAAATTAGATAATGGTAACTTGAAAATAAAATCATTAAATATCCTGAAAAGTAAAATTAATTAAGAAACCCCATTTTTTATATTTAGTACTACTAAAAAATAATTATGAATAAGAAAAATATGAATCATAAAAAATTATTAATGTTAAAAATAATAAATAAATGAAATGGTATTCTATCAGTTTATTATCTACAATAATTCAATTGGAGATTTATCGAAAATTGTTTTTCTTGGTCTTATATATATATATCATTATTTTATTACAACTATTTATACAAAAAAATAGTGTTTAAACCAAATGATTGTCAATAATAGTCTGGTTTTTTGTGTTATATATATAGAAATCCATGGATCATTGTATTTATAAAAGGATAAATTTTTTCGCATTATATCTCAATAAATATATTTCGTCCATAAAGATTCATTATAAAAAATGAATCAGGTGATGGTAATTTTATCTCGTCACATCCTTTAGAACAAACACAACATCATCAAATTAATGATTTAACATTATATGTAAAACTATGTTAGTGTTATTTTTCCCCAACACTGTATCTCTTTAATCCAGGATCTCCAGGACTTATTCTTCAAATGAGAGTTCATTTTGAAGTTTCACATCATCTGATATTAGTACATGTGATTTATCTAATTTTTATATCGTAAAAAATAATACTTGGAAGAGATCATCCTCATGGAAAAAATTTGAGGGGGTGTTATGTTATAACATATTATTTTGAAATGATTATGGTTCAAAAAAATATTGATATATGTACAGATTAACATCCCGTTAAAACCTCATATCATAAAACATTTCTAAAGTGATATTCCTAGAAAATCATTATAAATTTTTTATATTATAGGTCTATTAAATTATTATTGGAATAAAATTTTCTATTTATATTTTAACCATTTTAATATTTCCTTAAATTTTTTGTACCTTCTATATTATTTAATGGATAAGTTCAATACCTATTATATTTTGTTCCCCAAATTCATCATGGCTTGTCAGAGTCCATCATCTTCATCCCTATAAATTCTCATATGCTATTATTTAGATGTAAGAAATAAAATCACTGTTATAAGAGAATTCAATCAGGGGATTATGTTAATCCAATCATCCTTGCAAAGACATTTAACAATAGCTCAACATATACTATAGTGTTTTTGTGGTTGTATCGGGAAAAAATATATTTTATCATTATAAGATGAGATAAAATTCATCTCGGTACCAAAAACATGTAGAATTATTATAGAAAATATTATTTTAATAATAATATATCGGTAAAATATAGTATTTAGGAATGATCCATTATTCCTAAAATAATTATTAATATATATCATAGAATTATGATATATTAATTATTAACCTCATACAAAAATGAAATACTTATAATTTCTATGTTGACCGACTATAACCCAACTTCCATGGTAAATATAATACATCGTTAGTTTTCCTTTTATGAAATACATGGTGAATTTGTTTTAACATTCATATAGGAAATGATAATGGTTCCAATATCAATTTAGGAATGCATTACAACACATTAACATTCATCCAAACACACATCGACATATATACCCCATGATTTATTTCATCATGTTATCAAATTAGTGATTTGTAATTTAATATATATATATAATTGAACTTCAATGTTGTCTAATGAAGAATGATCTATGTCAGTTATCAAAATTACACATCTTATATTCATGTATTGATGGGATACACATATGATTTTTAGACCTAATAACACCTTCATTGAAAATGTCAATCTTAATAATATGCTTTTCCTTAGATGTTTCACCACATCATTCTTTTAGGATTCGTTGGTCTTTACATGAATAGACATTTTAGAAGGAAATCAATAGACATAATAATTACAAACACCCCCTATGACTTTAGGACTACTTTTTTCCCATGTTTTTAGGTAGTTTTTAATCCTTATCCAAGATAATGTGAAAGGATATTTTCTATATATAATATCAGCCACCATGTTTTAAACTCTAGAGTCATAATATATTTAGTATTCATAATCCTTCATTATCTATAACCATCTATATTGGAACTTGTTTAGATAATTTTGTGGGAATATATATTTCAATAATTTTTTGTTAGTGTACAAACTATATGTCTCCCAATTAATTTAAGGATACCAAATTTTGTATTAAAAAATAACATCCTCAAAATCCAACCCATGTTCTAGGTAATTATTATTATCAGTAATTAATTGAAAATCTTCCTAAAAATATATGTTTTCAATTTCAATGATGATTTGTCCAATTTATTTTTATATAAATTCATTATAAATTGAAAACCTTTCTCCACTAAATTGTTATTTCGTAATATGTATTTTAATATAATTTTTCATAATATCCTTAAATACTTAGTAACATTATTCTTTTTTTAGGGTCACGAATCCATTCCATTTCAACATTGTCAATTGGTTTTTTTGATAAATAAATTTCTTTCAATGTGTCATTAATGTCAACAAAACCCATGAAAAATATTAATTTCAGTCTTTGAGGTTAGTCATTTTATTACTCAATAACCTCATATTTATGTGATCTATAGATATACCCTCTCGTATAATGACCTGACCAACAAAAATACATATTATATCTGGAGTTATCATTAATTGATTTTGAAAGACATTCAATTCATCCAAAGGGTGATAAAAAATTACTTATCCAATCTAAAAGTTATTTCATTATTTTGGAACATATAAGGATATCTTCAATAAATATTACCACAATATGATCTATGTAATCCCTAAAGACTCAAATTTTATGATCGATGAATATAATGCAGGAATTTTAAAATTCCAAATTGAATAACTATACTATCATATTGATTATATAATTTCTTGAATATTGGGTTTTGAAATATATCCATATTACCCTCATTTCATGACATCAATACCTGATTCCAATAATTTATTAATAATGAAATTATATTAGGATATCAAATATATCTTCAATATAGAGAAGTCGATAGTAGTTTTTTAACATGTTTTTTATGGTGATAATTAATGGAATGACACTTTGATCCATATTTCATCTTTTCAATGAGGACATCTACCCTCCATGTTGAATAAATATTAGACTTTATGAAGAATATATCTTCATTTCTTCTCCAATTTCATTAATTCATTACAGTCCACTCTATAGGGAGTCTCTCAGATAATAAATTTTCCAGGGATGAGTTTTATTGAGAATTCCACTTCATATTTTATTGGAATATGAGTAAATTCCATAGCAAATACATCACCATATTCTTATACAACGTTTATGTTCACCATATTTAATTCTTATTTTATAATATACACTAGGAAACCTTTATTTATCAATATTTATTCCCATGTAAATTTTTTCCTTTCATAAGATGGTGTAGTATCATCTTTTCATTTATACACAATAATATGATGACTAGAGAGATTATTAGGGATTCATTAAACAAAATAATTTATAGAATATTTGTATAAAAAATATACTCCATTCTAAAAATTATTTCAAAATTTAACTATATAAATAATAATGGAATTTTCTTAATTTATGTACCCAAAAAATATAAATTGGAGAATATCACTACACTTTAGAATTATTTAATATTACTGTATGTTTTTTATAGATGGCTACGTATTCAATTTTTTGGTATGTGAATCCTTATTCATAGAAACAAGATATGATTTAAAAGAATGTGGATAGTATAAAAAATAATGATTTCACCATTTTAGATTAAATAACTACAGTTTTTTCACCAATTCAATATTTTCCTCATCTATACATAACTGTCTGAATATGACTTCTCATACCACGTTGGATTAAGAGGCTATTGTTTTCAATTCAAATATATATATATAGGATTTGGGTATTTATTGATATAATATATAAAATGATTAAATTGAAATCATTGAAGATTAATATGATTTACTAAAAAACAATTATGAGAGATGAACATTGTATTTTACATAGTATGAACCATGATACACTATCATTAAAAACCACAAGAAACATATTTCATTAAATTTGATCTCTTTGATATCCATAATTACGCACAAATCTAGGTTTAAATTAATCAATATAGAGTATACCATTATAAACTTGTATATATATAAGAGGTTTTTAGTTGCAATGATTTAATTATGAAAATAATATTTATTTATTTTTTATAATAAAATATAGTTCATTTTAATGAAATAAGTATTTGTGAAAATTATTTTTTCTAAAAGGTGGTTTAGTTGAGTTTTTCACATTGCATTTAAAATTCATTTAAGCCAATTTTATAAAGTTTACATCAAAAGAATCCATAAATTTTCAAAATTAGAAAAGAAATTTATTGTTATGGTGTATCTTATATATTTTTCTATATAGTTTTATTTTTTTTGAAGAATATTGAAATATAATTGATTTTAATTAAAAAAATTCTTTAAAATAATATATAATGAAAATATATATTTTAAATTATTAATATTGAAAATTTGTTAAATTCTAAACCCATTAATAAAATTTATATCATTGAACTCATTTTCATATTGAATTTTGATTTAAAAATGTTTCAATCTTTTGAACTATTTATCACTGAAAACTAACAATCTAATTATGTATGAATAATTAATTTTAAATGTAAATGTTCTTATTTTGTGGAAATAATTTGGAAACTTTTATTCCATATTTTGAATCATCATAATTTATAATTTTTAATGTTTTTAACATAAATTTTTTAACATAATTAATGGTTTATAGAGTAGGAAATATTTTCGATGGTTATGGTAAAAATGGATTTTACACTATTAATCTAAGAAATATAATAATAAAAATATATTAATTAATATAAAAAATATATTTTATTTCTATATTAATAAAAATTAATTTTTTAGGGATCTACAATACATCATTTTATAAAAATTTTCAAATTAAATGTGCCGGTAAAAATATTTCATTCAAAAAAATAGAAGCATTCCTCTGACCTCAGTTTATAAAGAACACATACTATCATCTCTTATTAACATCTTAATGATTATTTGGGTCAACCAGGACCTACCCAAATCATATCACACCTATATATAACTCATATTATACGGATCAATTGGAGATAATTTAAATTCCAGAATTTATTTTTCAACAAACTTAAGTAGTTTACCTGAATAATATGTAACGTTCTCTAAAGGGAATTTTTATTCTACTAATTCCTCAAAATAATTAAATTATTTTTGAACCATTGTGATAAATTACCCTCAATATATTAAATATATTTATATTTTTATTTTCAATGCTTATTACTAAATATAATCCCCACCTATAACAAATTGACTATGAACTCATTATTTATGTGTACGGAGGACTACCACCTCTCATGGTTGGATATAATGATTGATATAATGTATATATATAATATTAATAAAATTATTATACATATAGTGAAATTATCTCAAATATAGATTTCATAATGTCTATTATTTATGGGATAAGATATGTTTTACCTTGTTTAACGTGGACTACAACCTTACCAAGTGATGTGATTCGTTATTCACTAACAATTTACATTGAAGGAAATAAGAATAAAAATAATTAATATATAAGATATAAATGTAATAATTATAATATGAATTTAAAATTTATGATTATGAAAATAAAATATATCTTATAATGACTTACATTGAAAAAAATGATAACATCATTCAGGTATGAGTGGACTGTAACCTTCACGAAGCAATGGGTCTTTATTTTCAACACCACAAAAAATTGAAGATATATATAAGTAAATTAAATTAGATAATATGAAATTTATAATATTATGAGATTTTATTAATGGGAATTTATTAAATTCAAACATTCTATATTAATCATTGATAAAATAGAAATTTTACTCATACGCATATATGGCCTACAATCTCCAGGATCGTAATGTACCTTGTTTCATGATACCACAATTAATTATATGTATGAAATGTATGTTTTTATTATGCATAATATAATTATTTTATTTTTATTATTATTGTGATAATTTTACAATATAATATGCACCAAAATTAAAACATTCATGTTAGGAAATCATTGAGAAAAAAATTAAACAAAAGCCTTAATCAATGAAAATAATGAAATATTATTAACGAAAGGGTGATAAGTTATTATAAAAGGATAAAATATGATATTTTAAATACTAATATGAATCCTTAAGAGATAATAACAAGGGAATAAAAACTATAGAAGATTTCAAATAATGTTCTCTCAAAAGGAAGTGCAGGGTATTTGAATTCGTCTCATTTTCCACTTCAATGAGTGATATTTTAATAGAGTGCAACTTATTAATTTTATATCATATATATTGTTACCCATTCGAATCTAATATCACAATTCCTTAATAACTAATTATATTTTATTTGTCTAATTTATTTATTTCATCCATTCTAATTTTAATAAAATTTTACTAAGATGTAATGATTTCTATATGTCAATTTCATTCTGTTTTGTTATATTACATATCTATTGTATTTAAAATTCTAAAAATATGACCTCAATTAATTCTGGTAAAATTATGTTTTATTTTGACTTTTTTATATGGATTTACATTTGATACACATATATTACTTGTTTATTAATCCTCACATTAATATAATGTACTTTATAATTGTTTATTTTCAAAAAACATTTTCTAGAATTTTTTATACAAGAGTTTCAAAGGAAAGAAATTATTTGTATATTTAATTCAAAAAAACATAATTTTATTCTCATATGGTTATTAATAATTTATAAAAGAAATAAAAAAATTTCAACTCATTGTTAATTAAATGAATTGTGAGATTTTTTAATGGAAATTTGACTCAATTTAATACTTCGATCAAAAATACTTTTTTCCAAAAAAGAACTTCTAAAAACATTTAAAAAATGTTTTTTACACTTTCAAGATGACTTAATAATGGAAATTTTATAAATTATGAATTCAGAAAAAATATTTTGAAATAATATTCATGTATTTTTCAAAATTGGGCTCTCTTTTAGTTTACTAGAAATGTAAAGGGAAACAATGATTTAATATACTCAAAAGTTTTGGAATTTCATACCATCATTACAACTCATGGTTTTAAAAAATAATTTCTAAATGTTATTGAATAATTTCCATAAAAATTAGTTACATATTTTTGGGAAATTTTAGTTTTAAATTTTGATGATCAAAATGAAAATGACATTATCCACAAGAATTTTAAAAATTAATAATGTGTGGTATTTCTATTCATCAATTAAAAAAAACTTATAATTTTAGATATACTATTATTGGGATGTGTTGTATTTTAAAAATCCTTATTCATCATCTTGATTGTATGTGATCATTATGGAAGAAGAAATAATCAAAATTCACATTCTTTTTTCATTTCAGTAGTATTTAAATTGTAATTTCAATTCTTCATTATCTCATTATCATTAGACAATAAATTTTCCCAAAATATAGTTATTAGTTATCATTTATATAATTATTGATTAAACAATATTTTGTTTCCAAGTAATGTATTTTTATTTGATATTTATTTTATAGAATAATGAAATATTTATAATCTATATTATTTCAATAATATGGAGAATTTATGTTTTGGACTATTTACTCAAATATTATATCAATTATGCGATACATGGGGAATTATTTTTACATGTAGTGATGGATGGCCCCCTATATTATATATCTCCTAGATGTATCAATTTTTCCAATGAGACAAGTAATTAATCTTGAATTAATTTGGTTTCCACATGTTTTATTAAACGATGTAGTGAAGTGTATTGATTGTAGTGGTATCATGAACCTAATGCCCGATTACAAATAATTATGAATTTCCATTCATTATGAATGTAGCTATTATTATCAATGATATTTTCACAGTGATATATTAAAACTATTCTTTTCATTATCATATTATTTAAAAATTGTTATTTGTTTTTGGTTATTTATATTTATATATTGATTATTATAAATACTATTACGATAACAATGTTTTGGATTAAATGTATAGTGTTTTTTGTTATTTAACATCCAATTTATATTTTACTAATTTAATAATGGTTTCTTCTATTGAACATTACCCTTACTAAGCATTTTAGATCACCCTTATTTTTTTTGTTCTTTGGAATACAAGATATGTCCTATGGTAGATATAAACGTATATTCTAGATGAATTAATGTTATTATAAATTTTGATAATTGTTGTTATCAAATTCAACAAAAGGGTCATGTATGTATGTAGTTTACCATGACTAATAAACTATTTGGTCACTTATGAGAAGATTCCTTGTATCATATTCCATTGTAACAAAGTATGTCACTAGATTTGGGCTAGAGCTAATGTCATTATAGTTGTTATCAATGAATATTTAATATAATCCATGGAAACAAGATTTATGAAATCCTAGATTAGGGATCACAAACCTATGATAGAAATTGATGATAAGTACACTAGATCATCATATTTTTTTGCAAGGATGTTATAATTTAGGTTTTCTTAAAAATAAAACATTTTTGGAATAATACATGTCGACGTGATTCTATCATAGATGTTCGTAAGGGTATTAAATCAGGAAATTTCATATTCGACATTACTCTATCATCACCTTGTGCACAAAAATTATCACAACTACACAAATATCCAGACACACTCTGGGGACATGCATAGGGTAATTCACATTTTCCACACAAACCATAAAGATGGACTTCAATATATAACAAAAACAAATGAAATTTTATAGACCTAAGATGTGGGTGATTGGAAAGAAGGATTCATGATTTAGACATGTAGTAGATGATTATATAGATTTCACATCATTATTATTGTTTCCTAACTACACATGTTTTGATTTTAAAAATCCCACCATCTAATGTTTAACACCAATATCAAGAATGGAATTATTTTATAATAAAATTTATTATTTTTTTATGTTATAGGGTTCATTAATTAAATTGTATAATTATTATTACCAATGTTATTATAGTAATAATAAATATAAAATTTCTATGGATATTGTAAATTTTAATTAAATACTTATTCAATAACTTATGTGTTATAGAAACAATTATGGGTTAATATATCTATGGATGATTGTAAGTTCAATGTAATAAAACCAAACAATTTAAAATTTATATTGTAAAAATTTAACATGATTAAGAATATTGTTAGAAACTAGTATTTGGGATAAAACCCAATGGTTTAAAATATGAACTATTTTTTATGGAATAGTTACATTATATTTATTTGGTCAAAATATCAAGGGAAATGATAAAATTTTAGGGTTATTCTACCTTTGATGTTGTATAAATAATTTGAAATCACAATTTTTTAAAATTATATTACTTATACAAACATGGTTTTAGAAAAAGAGGTACGTGTATACTGGGTGAAAACCCATCACATCCGAAAAGGCCATGGGGCATAAACCCCCTTGGTGAAGGAAGATAAGGGTTTAATACATACCACTATACTATATGATTTTCTTGTTAATATGTTATTTGTTTTTATAGATATTTATTAATGATGATATAGTGGTGTTACAGTTTTTTTATATAGGTTAATGTATTAATGGATAACTTGTGATGACCATATAATTTTTTGAAAATACTTTTTTATTGACAAAAAAATTTTCACACTTTTATGGACCATATAATATAATATTGTTGAATTATAGTTCGTCATGAATAAAAAATTAATTTTTTGTATATTAATTTTACGAAGTAAGTGATGAATTTGATATTCATTATGGTATAACAACTGGGTGAAATTAAAAATATGAAATAGTAAAATATTATTTATATATATTTCCCTATATATGAATTCAATACTGTTATGAAAAATAATGTTATGAAAATATCATATTTCATATACATTCGATGAATAAATTAGATATTCGAATAACTATTGGTTTCATATTTTTTTTCATTGATATTCCAATGATCACTCACTTTCTAGTGATCAATGAACTCTACCAGTCACTATAATCACATATCCATTACTTCCATGTCCAAAACATTATATGAAAATATGTTATCCATTGTGGAAAAATATTTTCCATGACCCCTCCCTCCAATGATTCCATTACGAGGGTACGAAGATAATGAACACCTTGTACTAACTCCAGTAGGCTTAAATTTGGAAACTAGAACCATAGGTGTACAAATCTCAAAATATGGGTGGAAATACACATTATATGATACAAGTTCAAGATAAAAAATGAATCAGACACAACTACTCTAAGGATTAATATAATAGGTAAATCCAAAAACCATCCCAGGTGCATGGAAAATTAGAATTGATATAAATACATGAATGTATCTAAAGTTAAATACCTAAATTAAAAAGATAAGGAAGTGAAAAAACAATATTCAAAAGTTCAAAAATAGAAATTCCAAATATGATCTAGAAAATCCTACAAGAAACCTAAATGATGTATTATATATGTAGGGTGAGTATACATGTATATTATCTAGAAAAATGAAATTCACTCATGCACTTGTGAAAAAAGCATACTAATGCTACTGTGACAAAAAAACATAACAAAACATCACCTAAACTGGTAAACTAACCATACCATCCACACCAGGGCATGATCACCATGTAACACAAGATATATAATATAATATAAAGTAAATAAGATCGGTGATCGGGTACAACAAACCATTTTCTTATTGGTATCCTGCTCTGACCCAATGTTGTATATCTTAGAGCTCCCATCACATCTTTATAGCCCATCACAACACGCTTGCACAAACCTGGGACTGAAAACAATTCTGGACATCACACACGTGGGTGTCACAACATATCCTACCCCTACACACCAATTCCTAATAACACATCCCTCATACACACACTTGGTACTAAAAACACATCATATATCAGTTATAAGTCACATGGGAATGAATTTTAGTATCTCATATCAAATACACTAAAAAAATCACAAACCACCTCACCTGAAAACACCTAGGTCATTACATATCACACATAGACACATGGGTAACTAAAACCACAATCTAAGACACTAACATATCATTGAACACCATATATTATACAATAACTACATAACATGTAATAGATATAAGAATAGATTAGTTACCCACCTCTCTGTACTCCCCACTAGATGTTGCGAAATACACCCTTCCCCATAAGGATGGGGTTGCATGGAATATAGTGATCAACTAGGTTGGGGGTGAATATATAAATAAAAATTAAAATAAATGTATATACATATTATCGAACAAATTATCCCGACCTATGGGTTCATAAAAAACCATTTCAAAACACTGTCATTTTTTCTACCACCTCTAAATGCATTACACCACACAGCAAGCCACAAACCCCATTTAACATTTATCCCCAATTCTATTGAACTATTCCATTATTTTCATTATTTTAGCATCAAACACACTTTTCATCATAACGAACCATTTAATATTTCATTAAATACCTTTAAATCATTAAACAAATGAACCCCAACAATTCCCATTATTATTAGAAAATATATATTTATTCACCCTGCCACTACTTGAGCATCTAGAAAAAAGCAACGAAAATCTACAAAAGCTCAGTATTATAAATAATCTCACCTCACAACACAGAATAATTTAAAAAAACCATCACCTAATCACCCTAAAATAATGTCCAAATAAACACTTACCTCTCTACCCCAAAAGTACATCCAATCAAATCATCACCTCACTACCCCAAAAGCATATCCCCAAAACCATCATCCCCACAAGGCCCAAACACACATCACAAACCAAAAACCATGGGAAAAAATAAAAAACATTAAAATTCATTTAAATATTAACATTGGTGATCTTTATAACGTTCCAATTTATTTAAGTGGAGACATCACACAACCAAAATCCTGGAGGAACCTTTTCAATAGCCATGAATATGTGATTTACCAATTCTTTTTTAGTGTTATGACAAAAAAAATTATAACCAAAGAAGAAATAACACCAGATATAAAATATTTTAAAAAATAATCCAACAAAAACAATATTTAGCAAGAAATCATGAAAAATTTCCTCAATATCACAACCATATCAAGTCTATAAAAACATATAAATCATACCCCTATCACCATTTTCATTTCAATTAAAAAATTATTTATCTTTGATAACACTAAAAATACATGATCAATATGTAAAAAATGTAAATCCCCTACTACGTGATGATATAATAAAGGGAATCAAATGGTATCCAAATCAGAGAATCCATCAGTGTCATTTTGCACAGCATGGAAACGAAGAAACCACCCATAAGCCACTGTCTCATAAGAAACATGCAGATCAACCTATACCACTGTAAGAATCCATAAAAAAGAATCCGTACACACCCCAAAAAAATGAAATACTTCCATAACAGGACAATGGTATATGATTGAAATAAAAGGGTTGATATAGAGAGGATAAATCCCCATTTATTTAACAAAAATAACCAACCTAGATTTATTGGGATCAACAGATCGATGAGCCAAAAAGAAGGTATTTAAGAATGCTTCAAGTAACCTAGTGTTATACCAAAACTGGAGGAAAAGGAAACCATGGACGAATAAATGTGGTTTTGGCCTAAAAAGAATTCAAAAACTGCACATGATCTGAATATTATAAAATTTTCAATCCCCTTTTCAAGCCATGTAATACTCGGGGATCAGTTTTTAATGAATAATGAAGCACCACTTCATTTTTATTTTATTTTTTTAAACCCTAAATATTACGCTGCATGAAATTCTTCTTCTGGACATGTAAAATACATATACACCACGATACTTCTTACCAATGCTATGGAATAGACTTTCATGTTTTCTAATCCAATAACACATTGTGTAGTCTCCATAATTCCTCATTTTACCTACTTAACTCATTTAAACTCTATCCAAGACAACTTTGAGCCCTTCCAAAAAACAAAACTAGAAAATTAACAAACTAAGAGGGCCCATAATGTTACATGATATACCTCTCAAACAATTCTCATCCTAGTGAATCCGAAATCAAGGCTAAAATAATAACATTTGAAAAACCACCCTAAAAGATACTTCATAGGGAAATGGTCATGCCTCAAATGCTACCACTGACTAAACACGCCATCCAAATCAACCAAAAGCATCCCAGAAAACCTCAAGATACCTCCCCACACAAATCTAAGATTCCACCCAACCATTTCATTGCCATCAATCTACACCATCCTAAACCGAGGATTCAGATAATATTACCCACTTTGGGTGGTACTGACCCACTTGTATAAGATTAATCACATCACAATAATTGTTTCACAATTTCGATTAAAGTCCTATCCATTATATGTGATATGTCAATATCACACATCACACAACACACATCACAAACAAAGGAAAACAACTCATCATATAAAACATGGTTCAAACATCAGATTACAAAGAAAAATAGAACAAATTAAAACTCAAAACATCTATTTTTAATGAGAATTATTCTATATATGTCGATACCTTGTACTCTCATCATGGCCACCAGCACTCCAAAACACATAATCAAAAGGAATGGTCCATCTACGAAACACATTCTCTCGATGATCCTGGATCTCCACTAGTTGCTCCACAAACATCAAATCATCCATGGTATCGAACTATCTCCTATCAATGGCATTGGATTCATCATATAGATACTAATGTAGGTGAAATATGTGGAAGATGTATTGGATCCTCTCCTACTATGGTTTAAATAAAAACTGCTATGGCACCTCACCATCTATCCCCAACACCACAAAGGGCTCAACAAAATTGGTAAAATTATTAATCCCTTTTCAAAACATATTCTTACCATGTCAAGGGGAAACTATAAAAAACATTTGGTCTCCAACCAAAAACTCTGAGATAATACTTCAATGATCAACATATGAATTTTTCCATTCATTCACTACTTTCATCCTATAATGAATAAGATGACCATTTTATGACGTGTTCTACACCACATCGAGACCATGAATTCCTTTCTCCCAAACAAATTCCCAGCATAACCAAGAACTACACAGTTTCATGTTAAAATTCAAAAATCATGCCATGCCAATGGTTGAGTGATAACTGTTATTATATGAAAACTATAACAAGGTTAGGTGTCAAACCCAAGATAAACCAATTTCTATAATGCGTTTCTGTACTATATCCTCCAACACCAGGATAATCTATTATGTCTTCCCATATTTAAGAGGGTGGAAATCAGTGATGAGGGGTAACTAAGTGCCAAAATAATGCTAGGAAAACCTTTAGACTCACGTCATAAATTGTGAATCCTGATATGATACAGTGGACCTAATATGTCACTGAAAATTGACAACCTCATCCACATACCTTTTAGCCATGGTATCCTCTATGTGAGACTCCTTTATCACTATGAAGTGGGAAGAAATCATCAATTGATCCACTATAAACTGAATACAATCACATCTTCCCATATCTCATGGTAAATTGGTTATGAAATCCATTGAAATTTTATCCCATATCCTCTCAGTAAGATCAAAGGGAAACAAAAAATCACTAGGAACAAGAATCTCAGATTTTAAAAATGCTGAAAAAATAGACAATTTTCCCTAAAATTCTCCAATACCAATTTCAACCCGAGCCACCAAAACTGATTCCCAAAGATATGGATAATTTGTTAAATTCTTCTATGAACCACAGTAGATGATATTTGATATCCATAATAGAATCCTTCATTAATTTATACCATAATGAAAATCAACCATGAAAAAACATTCAGTTCTTATCATCCACTGAACCTCCATCTAAAGTCTCTCCATCATCATCATTATCTCACATCACCTCTGCCTCTAGCCTCTCAAATAAAACTCCACCACCTTCTTCACTAGAGAATACTATACCATCATCTAGAACAAATAACCATTACAACCATCCACTCTTGCATTTAATTTAAATTCTTCTAACTCATGTACCTCTCTCCATACATATTTAGATTCCATAATAAATAAATTATTTAACATTCTTCTCAAAGAATCCTCTTCGTTATTTCCCTTTATTAAGGTATAAGTGATATAATAAATATAGTCCCTAAGAAACTACATCCAAAACCACTATAAATTTTTTGGTCAGAATGGGAAATGAAATAACTCAAACACTTGTGATCTGTTAATACCACAAAGCACTCCAAAATGAGGTAATATAACTACGAATTTAGGGAAATCCAAATGGTTACTAATTCATGATCGTTGGTTGAATAGTCAAGGTCATGGAGGTGTAACTGATTGGATTCATAATTGACAATTTATTTCTTCTCCATCAACCCAAATCCCAATTAGAATCATAAAGTCTCACTAAACTCCTCAAAAATAACCCCTTCTTTAGGCCACCAGATCACCAGAGAACCAAAAAAATTCCCTATTTGGTATCTGAACACTCCATGACACTTATAAATCCACACAAAATCCGATTACATCCATGTAAATGAATTCAAATGGGATGAAACATGATTGAAATCAGGTACAAACCACCGATAATAGCCTTTGATACCAAGAAAATTGTGATCCTCTTCCACTTTATTTGGTGCTTCCCATGAAAGATCTACTTAAACCTTCGAAAAGTCTACTACCACACCCTTTTGTGATGCCACATTCATGATAATATTATTCCCCACTTTCTAAGATGTACATTTGAACAATTTTTAATGGATATGGTGGCTCCTATGAACATAAATGATGCCTCTTAGATACTCAGAATTCTCCTCCACTAACTTTGAGAAGATCAAGATATCATTGTTGGATATAGTGGAGAAATGATCCCGGAACACATAGAAAACTATGTTATGAAGCCCCATGAACACTCTTGGTGTTGTTCATAACACCGATTAGCATGAGCACAATCCCAAAGTATCCAAAAAAACATAAGAAGTTATTATTCATGATATCACACTCTTTCATCCTCAACTAGTGATATCCAAACAATAGATAGATCAATGAAAACCAACTTCCCCCCAATAAGATGGTTGAATGGTTCGTCTATTCATGAAAGAGGGAAACAGTTCCTGACGATCACCTGATTCAACCTGAGGTAGTCTATGCCCTACCTCATACAAACAATCATATTGTTTGTGAACAACATTGTGGCAACACAGAATCAAATATTGGTCTAAATAATACCCTTA
The DNA here is from genome assembly GCA_963277665.1 of Viscum album. Taxonomy (NCBI): domain Eukaryota; kingdom Viridiplantae; phylum Streptophyta; class Magnoliopsida; order Santalales; family Viscaceae; genus Viscum; species Viscum album. The sequence goes on from OY728120.1 coordinate 1,798,954,399, forward strand.
TTCATCAGATTATCTATTTTTAATTCTCAACTCCCACATCACAAAAGGTTACATATAATAATGATCCATCAATATCTGAGAAGTGTTGGGATGTAATACTATCCCAAAATCAACATCATGCCGAGGGGGTAGTGTCAAAACCTCCTCTTGGAAAACATCCAAGAACTCCACAATGACCCTAGGAATATCTACCATTTTAGCATTCACTAATTCCAATGACATCACAGAAAATATGTAAATAAGGTGTTCCACCCACCGACTACCAACCTGATAACCTCACTATTAAATGAAAACCACATATATTCCATCCACATCCTAAACAAGACTCTCCTCCAGAAAAAATAGATAATGTAATGTATAGAATATAATCGGTCATTTTCAAGGATGACATCATATGGATGCAGATATGGAAAGATGATATCCCTTTGGGATTGATGTGGTCGAATCATTAGTCTACACCCCTGAAATACAACAAACATGATGGTTTGGCTTCCTACAGGTATTCTCTGAAATAGTGGAATGATATGTCTCTCCATGTATATTCTCATAGACGGTCTAGGTATGGTGAATAAAAGGCGTGTAAAGCTCCCGAATCAAAAAATCAACAAGCAATGTGCTAAACAAACAAATCATAAATATAACGGTGTATTTCTACCTAGAAACACTTTTCTCTACTGCATGCAACTGACTATTACCATATCCTATAAATCTTTTCTAATGATAATATCCATATTCCTTGCTTAGGTTGTGGTCCTAGAGCACTAGGAAGATCCTAAGGAAAACCTCTACCCACTATATTTTTCCTCAATGGAGAAAAATCATGCATCCCCTATTGCTGAAATTATCTAACAAGAAACAACTGCATTGGAAAACACCAAACATATACACCTTGAAGAATTTTTTTCTAGGGAACATTGTTCTAGTATTTGGTGATGATCATGAACCCCTAAACCAAATCACATTGGTCAAAAATTCCCCTTGAAGAGAACTGAAACCAATGGGACTAGAGTGTCCCAAAGGAAGCTTTTGAGCTCAACTCCCTACTGGTAAAAACCATGATGGTCCTTGAAAATGAGAAATTATATGTAAAACTCTACCATGTAAAGAACATTTTCAGATCACATCTCACTATATACCTCATCATGAGTTCATCTGATTGATCACCTTATCCTTATTCTAAACCTCCAAATATGTTTTCAAGAAAAAACCAGTAATTTAATACTAGATAGAAGGACATAGTGCCTCCATAAGATATCTATCATGAGACTCATCATCTAGATACATTTCTACTGAAGAACCCAAAATGTAGATTATGTTGATTCCCATCTCCTACAATAAAATAATTCCCTTATAAATATAATAATGCTCCACTATTTTTATAGCCTTCATGGTTGATGATATGAACTCTTCCCAGATCCCCTTCTAGAATTCATCCTATAAAACACATATCGCCTTCCACTTTCCCTAAATCATTATCCACCATGTACATGCATCTCCCACTATCTATTTGATAACCCAGTTAAACAATACTCTATCAGGGGAAGGATAAATCTAAAATCGATCTCCAACTCCTCTAGACCACTTTCTGTATTTAGTTATGAAACACTACCCTCATAAATCGTAAAAACCTACTGCTAGAAATCCTGAAACATCCATTAGAGCTAGTTACCCTCCTCAACTAGATAACCCCTAAGTCATTAAACTTGATCAACATTTCTATATTATTCTTCTTGGACCACATGCCAATGATATCAAATATCCATAGATGAAAGGTAGAAAATGATTTCCTAAGCCAACTAGTGTGGGTTTTCACTATGATTCATTTCAATTAAATTGATTTATTTTATCCATTTATAGAATAAAAAAAATCCATTCATACATGAACAAAAATCATTATGATGCATGTACCTTTTATAGGCATCTACCCAACAAGCTATTCTATATCACATAGTTTTTCAAAAAATTTAGAGTCATCACACAATATCATGGGGGACCCAAAAACCTCGTGTACTATCCAATCTCCCATGAATATGTCACCCACTATGGTCAACTAGAACAATTGACATTCCATCCCATGAAATCCTCATTATTCTTAAATCCAACACCATACTATCAGTCAAACATCACCATTGATGCCACTCTTTTTGGACCCCCCTACAATGATGTTGTAATGTGGGTATAGAGAAAATGACCCTAGTGTCCCACCTCGAGTATCCCCTAGGATAGAAACTAGCACTAAGGGTGAACAAATATCACAATAAAGTAGCTATCACCCTTTATAAAGAACATTATCCAGATATATAATGACTCTTCCACAACAAATCGAAGGAAAAATATAATAAGAGAAATCCAAAAACAATTCCATAAGATTGAAAAAGTATAACATATACAAATACAGGATAATATCCAAAGTAAAATACAAAATAGAAAATTTAAGGCTATGACATCGTATCTATCCAATGGTCCAACCTAATAATCCCCAGCGCAGTCCAGAAACTGCCCCTTGAAACATGAAAAACAGTTTTATATACATATGGTGAGCATAGAAATCAATTTAGTAGGAAAACCAAAGAACCTCTTGAACATTTGAATGGATCATATTAATGCTCATGTGAGAAAATAAGAGAACCAAAAATCACCTAAACATTTATAATTGCCATCCCAACCACACCAAGGAAAACTCACCAAGTAACACATTCCATGAAAAAAATATAATGTAAATATCATCGATGATATGTTACTCTCCACCACATTTCCGCTAGTATTCAATTGGTTCCCTACTTTGTACATCCTGGTGCTCCCATACCTTCCTTATACAACATCAAAACCCACCCACACACATGGGCCTCACAAAACATCCCATCCATACACTTGGGCCTGAGAAAAAATACACAATGCACACACATGGGTCTCGCAACACATCCTTCCCATACACACCTGGGCCTCACAACACATCATATCTCATCCAAAAGACACCTAGGAATTCATTTCACTATTTCATCCAAAAGAAACATGGTATATAACTAATCACCTCCCCAAAATACATGAGCCATCAAATATCACCTGATAACACCTATGCCATCACGACCACCATCCAAAAAACTAACCGACCTCCAGCCATCACATCCTATTTCATACCTACCTCACCTGTAAGACAGTGTGAAAGAGAGAAGGTTCCAAACCATCAGAACTCCTTTTTAAATTTTGGGGAATACATCATCTCCCATGAATATGGGGGTTTTCAATACCTATTTATATACTAGGGTGGGTGAGTATTGAAATCTTATCGAAAATAGAAGTATATACATTGTTTCAAACACTATATCCTAGCCTATGGGTTCACAATCAAACAAAAAACCCACAACACTGTTACTTTTGGTGTGAAATCCAATTGTATCACACCACATAACAAACCACAACCCCCATTTTAAATTCTAAACTAATTAAATTTAACAATCACAATCTTTTCATTATTTAGCATCAAACACATTAAACAATAAAAACACTATTTAATATTTCATTAACCTCTTTCATCTCATTAACCAAACCATACCAAGCCATTACCATCACTATTGGACAATTATCTATTTTTTCATTCTATCCCAACTCACAAATATAGAACAAATGAACCACATTACACAAAGAGATCAATATTCCAAATAATATCACCTCACTACAAAAGAATCACTGCAAAAGAAACCATCATCTCACCACCCCAAAAGAAAATCCAAACAAAATATCACCTCACCACCCTAATAAATTGAAAAATAAACAATCACCTCACTACCTTATATGAACATCGCACAATAAATCTTACCCAAATTCTCCAACCATAAATTTCCATCCCACAAGACCAAACTCATATCACAACATAATATGATTCATTCAAAAAATTTCATATGGGTTTTTTTTAATAAAAATTTTTTGTAGGGGAGTTATCAAATAACAAAAAAACCTAGGGAAACGACTTCATTATCCATGTATAATTAATTTATAAATTTTAATTTAGCATGATATAAAAAAATAATTTTTTTTGTACATGTATATGTTGCTAACAATGACCCCAAAAACAACATTTTTATGTGGGGAACAAATCCCAAACATTATATAATATCACAATTACATCAAGGCTGTAAAAACAGGTAAATCATACCATTATCGCCTTTTTAAATTAAATGTATAATTCTTTATTTTAGATGAAGACAACACAAATGTTACCCATAGGTATAAAAAGTAAAGCCCCTTCATCATGAGAAAAATAAATGGAACTGAATGGAATACTAGAAAATGGAACCTTTCCAACTCATTATGAATTGTAGGGTAAAGATGAAACCCCTGGAATCCACATTCGCCCAAGAATCATTCAGATTGACCTATACCTTAAAGAGGATCCATAAAAATGAATCCTGATGCAACCCCAAAAGAATGAAAAACTGCCACAGTGCATCCATATGAAAAGAATCGAAGAAAAAAGAAGAGAAAGAGAATAAAAATCACCATAGATCAACTAAAAATTCCCAAAAAACATCCACTTGGATCAATAGATCTATGAGGGATGAATAATGGTTGATGAAGGACTTGTAGAGCCAAGGGGTCACTAAAAACAAAAGGAAAAGTGAATTATGGGTGAATAAATTATAGTCCAGCCTAAATATGATTTTAAACCCATATATGGTCAAGGTGTTACACGACATGTAATCACCATTCACATTTTTTGATACATGGGCATTGGTTTTAACCAAAAAACATCGCACCACATCATTTGATATTATTTTTATAACCCTGAAATACTAAACTTCGTGAAACACTTTTTCACACAGTGTAAAATACTTGTACAATTTCATTACTCCTTAACATGTCATGAAATATACATTCATGACATTTATTACACATACACAATGTGTATTCTACCTACTTCTAGACTTAACAGCTGGACTTATCCAGAATCCCATCAAGCCTCCTCCCATCACTTCAAACAACTAAAAAAAGTAATGTAACTGATTGGGATGGCATATAACATTATTCTATTTATGTATTTTCATTTATTAAATTTCTAATTATTATTCTCTCTTAATAAGTTAATGTTTTATTAACTCTTTCTATATTTTGGGTTTTCAACAAAATAACATTCAAATACAAATACCTCTAACACATAGGCCATGTCTAAATTGTGAGAACACAATTAAGTCTAATTGGATAGATTTAAAAACCAAAAAATAAAAAATAATAAAATTGTATATTATATTGTATTAAAAACAAAAGCCGTGATTAAACAATGATAAAAATACATTTCATTAAATTTAACCACTTGGATTAATTTTAGAACACCCAACCGTGAGTTAAAAATAAATATAAAATAGTATATTGTAAAGACATATTCAGTAAATTTTTCAGTATTAATATCACTAAATATATTATTAATATTTGTTTTATTTATATATTATTAATAAATTTTATTCATTTACAATAAAAATAAATATTTAATAAACCCATTTCTTTTCTTAAATATGGTTTATTAGAACTTTCTATAAATAATATTAAAATAATTATCACCACATTTATTAAATATCTATTAATATATAAGCATGAAATTTTTATATCAGAATATGTATATGATTACAAGGCTATTTTTTTATTTTTTCCCCAAAAGTTTAATTTTTAGATGAATATGGAAAATAATGTATTTTAATTGAACAATAAAATTACGTAAATATTTTTAAAAAATAAAATATATTTTAATTTTACATCGGAAACAATATTTCAAATATATATATATATTAACATAATTTAAAATATTTAAATCATATTGTTGTTCAAATTTTTTAATAAAAAAAAGTATTTTTTTGAATATTTCCCTTTGATACCTCTCTTCCTTATCACATATGTTGGATTAATTTTAAATTAAATATTATAATTAATGTGAATAGAAAGTAGAAAAATGTATTAAATATATATAAATTTAATATATTATATTTAATATTAATTACATTTTCATATTTTAATCATAATAATTTATGTAAATGAAAAAATAATTTTAATTGCTCAAAGAAAAAAATGTAATTATCGGCGGTGAAAATAGAAATGTTTGGGGATTAAATAAAAAATATATATAAAATATTCCTATGCCAGTACTTCAATATTTTAATATTTATTATTGGATAATACACTATTTGGAGCCTTTTTTTCTTGAGAAAAACATTGGGACACCTTTTTCTTTCAAAAAATAAAAAATGTTACAACCATATACCACCTTTTCCCTTTTAATATTCAAACAATAAATAATTTTATACTCTAATAAAGTCATAAATAAATTACTAAATTCCTCCCCTCATCATATAAAACTTTTATTTCTTATAAATCCAACCTAGGATGGATTTTGGTGAAATCCAAGGTGGTTAACTAATGAATATGTAACATTCATCTAGGGGTATCTTTATTTTATCTATTTCATAACATTATTAGATTATTTTTGAAACATAATTATATAATATCATAAATATATTTAGTATATAATTATCTTTTTATGTTATGGTCACTAACTAGAACAATTTCCAATACTACCTAATGGGATACAAATCATCATTCATGTATACGACATATTACCACCTCACAAGCAGAAGTCAGTTTTTTCCATTTCTGGATCACATGGTTGGGTAAGATAATTTATATAAAGTATATATATTTAATTTATATCCAAATTATTCATCCGGAGTCATTGTATGATATACAAATTTTTTCATTACATTTCATAGAATATATGATAACATTCTTTACGTACAATGGACAACCTCCTAAGGAAGAGATATGATTAATTTTACTATTATTATTTACATTGAAGGTAATAAGGATAAATATATTGAATATATGAAATATAGATTAAATAATTATGATATTAATTAAATATTTATTATTATTAAATAATTTTATATAATTTTATTTCTTAAATTGAAAAATTATCACATCATTCGTGTATGTATGGGAAACCACCATCATGATGTGATGTGAATATCTTTTTTCACATAGAAAAAGGATGATAAATATATGTTTATTTAAGGAATTTGTTTTATTTTTAATTTTATATTCATCATGAATTATAAAATATTAATTACCTCTTTTCCATAATGATCTTTGATAAATAGAAACATTACTCATGCGTACATAATACATGTCGTCTCATTAATCGTAACATACCTCATTTCTCAAAAAATATATCCTTATATTTATTAAATGTTGATTTTTTAATTAAATAATAGAATTATTTCATGATCATTATACTATAAAGGTTGTAACTAAATAATATGTAAATTAATTAGAACTATTATGACAAATAAAAATTGAGAAAACAAATAAATTAAAGGCTGAATCATTGAAAATAAATAATGATTAATGATGAATGGGTGATATGGTATTATAAGATGATCATATATTATTTTCAATATATTAATATTTATCTTGAATAAGTAAATAACACATTTAATAACACCATATATTAGTTTAAATAATTATTATTCATAAATAATCATGAGGTAAGAGAATTCATCTAAATCTTTCTTCATAAATGAATGATTTATTTGTGTAGACGAAATTTCATAAATATAATTTATATTCAAACATTTTCCCATTTTATATCTGAATTATATAATAATTATTGAGATTTGAAAAATATTTTCTAATTATTTCATCTATGAGAATTTTAAAAATATCTTACAATGTTCTAAATAATTTCATATCAACTTTTCATCATTGTGATATATTACATTTTCAATGAGATTGAAATTATAGGATAATGTGAGTAATTACTATTTATTATTTATATTTTATTTCATCTAAATTTATGTGAATTTTTATTTTATATTCAAACAAATTTCATTGATTAATCCGCACATAATATTATTTTAAATTTATGGTTTTTTTCACAGTCTCATTTTAATCAGGGTTGTTTAAAAATAAATTTCCCTAGATGGAAATTATTTTTTCATTAACTAATAAATGATTTTAATTTTTCCTGTCTGTATATTCATTATTTTTTTCACAAAATAGTATTATTTATTCAACTATTTGGTATATAATGTAATATTCATGTATTTTACATGAAAATATGACTCAATTTATCTCTTAATTCAAAAATCCATTTTCTTCAAAATTTAATAATTAAAACAAAATAAGAAAAGTTTATTTTCAGTTTATAAATTATTTATATATATAATTTTTCCCATTATGAAATTTTAATAAATTATTTTAAAGTAATGGTCATGTTGTTTTTAAACAGAGTACTATTCGGATCTTATAGAAGATAGTAATGAAATAATTTTAATATACCCAGTATGTACAGAAATTAAAATATTCTAGAACACTAAATGTTTTAAAAAGTACATTATATGTTTCAAAGGATATTTTAAATGGAAATTATTTAAAGTCTTCTACCAACATAATTTTTCAAATTATAATTTCGAAATTATAAGGGAATTTTTCAAATAAAAGGTATCTAAAGAACTTTTTTTTCAATTCATCAATGAAAATACATATATATTTTTCATATATTAAATTTTTGTGATGTCATAGTGATGCGATATTTACAATTTATAATGATGAGTTTTCATTATTTTCAAAATAAAACATATTTAAATTTATTTTCATGATTCATTTTTTTCATTAACATTCCCTTTAAATTCTCATTTTCTTATCTTCTTTAGAAATTATATTTCCCATATATATAAAAATTATTTATCATTGATATACATTTTTCATATAATATAACTCAATGCTTAATTTTATGTTTTTCTTTGAAGGGAATTTGACTTAGTAAGGACATATTGATTATCAATATTGATTAATTAGTATTTATTTTAATGTTATGGAATATTGATTCATGAATTAAATAGATTATTTGATATATGAAAATTGATTTAGATATTTAGTGATGTGGGGTGTATTATTAAAAACCCAATGAAAAAATTTGTTGTTATAATGGGAAAATTCAGTAGTCTATAAATAAGCAGATTTTTACCTATTGTATTAAACATTTATGTGATATTCCATGATTTTAGTTCTATCATGTGAATAATAAATGATTTCTAATAATTAATAATATCATTCATTATATTTTTCGTTATTATAATCCATATAATTTACACAATGATATTGTAGATGAAATAGTTCCATTATTTGTTTATAAATTAAATTAATTTTTTATATAAATGCCTATATTTATTAATAGCATTCTAGTATTGATAATCAAGATATTGATTAAATTTAATGTTTTGTCAGCCAATTTCATTTCTATAGGTTCCACCAATAGCACAATAAAAACATATAGATATGCTCTACAATATAATAAAACATGAATCATATTCTGATAAATAAAAATATATTGGTTATATAAACATTTTATAATAACCCATTAAATGATATGTGTATCCTTAAATAATATATTAATATTACATAAGGAAAATTGATAGGTTTCATATCCATTTTATCATAGAATTACCGCTTAAACTAAAATGTTTTCAAAATTATTACACCTATGGAAGAGGAAATGGTGTCAATAAAATCATTAAATCTAAAAAAACCACTCAACGAATAATATGAATAGTATTATTTAATCAAATCCATAGTGAACCGTGAACTATATTAATTTTTTTATCATAGTTGGAGAATATATTTTTTAAAAGTTCTCATGAAACATTTATAATAGAAGATATAATTTATTTTAATGTAATTTTAATAAAACATTTTCAAAATCCTTTTATTATAATTAAATCATTAAAAAAACTTTTAAATATGTTTTTTGAATAAAAAATATTTTACACTATGAAAAATCATTTTAAAACATGCAAATTTTGAAAAAAAATATTTATTTGATAATAAAATTCAATGGTATAAAGGATGATAAAAAATTATTTCATAACATTTTTTTAAAAAAAACATTATAAAATCATAATGAAATATTGAAAAATTTTCAAGAACTTTTTTATTTAAAATTCAATAAAAAAATGCTCAATAAAATTCTAAAAACCATATTCATTTTAAAAAAATAAATTAAATATATTTCATTAATATTTGGAAGAAAGTTTCTCTAAAAATTTATTTTTAATGTTATAAATGAATCCTTATGTAAATGATAGTAGTTACTATGGGTTTTTTTGTACATGCCGAACATTCCTTTTCACATTAAAATTTTAGAGATCTTACTTGATAAAAAAATCATAAGAATATTAAATTTAAAATAATTTTGGAAAAAGGTAAAAAATTGGTAAAATTGTCTTTTAGAAATCATAAGATAATATTAAATTATTTTTTAAAACCATTATATAAAACAAATTTTTGAAATAAACATTTTTCCCATCCAAACACATATATAAATTGAGATTTTCCTATGATCCCCTTTTGAAGCATTATAATTAAAAAAATTGAAAAAATAGGAAAAATAAATGAAAATGTCATCAATAGCAAGTGAAGAAACAAATTTATGATTTATCTTTGGTGATGTATCATAATATATCTTCAATGGAAGCATAATCGTAAGGAAATGTGATAAATTGTGAGATTGCAGTAATGAACTTTAACCAAATTGGTAACATTAAATCATGATCCCCCAAAATGAATAAATTTAATTAAATAAAACTATTGTATAAAAATTATAAATTTTATGATATGAAATGTTTATTTTTTTTAAATTTCATATAAAAATATAACTCAATAAAACAACATTTGTTTTCAATATAGAGAATTGAGAAAACCTATATTACTGATTTGGTATCTTTTGAAATTTAAACTCCATGAATGAGAGATCATAAAATGGATAGGATAATAACTGTAAATATAAGTATAATATTCATAGAATAAATGAATGTTATTTATATAAGCCACACTAAATAAATAAGTGGTTATTATAGAATGTATCTCATCGATAATAAAAAGTTAGAGAAAAATTCATAAAACTAACTCCAAGATTTATTATCACACATTAAAACCTATATTATAATTAATTTAATTTTATTATACATCCAAAAAATAATTGTGTTCACAAATATCATACCATATATGATTATATTATGATATTATTATACATATTTATTAACAATTTCTTATAAAATTAGTGTTTAGGTTTATAACCACTTTTTCTGTCTTATGTGTTTTTACTTGTTATTATAAATCCACATAAACAGATCATGATTAACATATTTTAAGAATATAAACCATGATTTATATATCATAAATATTTATTATAATATTAATAATAAAAATAATACATAAAATTTTGATATATGATACTAAATACATAGCTTAGGGAGAAAATAGTACTTACGTATGCATGAACATTGTTTCCATATTTTTGTAATATTAAAAAATTAATTACATATATATATATATATTATATCATTTAAATATAATTATTAGTATACGTATATAAAATATTTTCCCTAAACCCATCATTAATACATTCCATGATGATTGAGGAAAAATTACATCTCTTTGCAGTGGTAGTAGTCCACATATCGATAAAGGATGTTATAAAAAATATATAAAACAAAAAGCACGAAGTAAAATTTTATTTAACAATTTTAGAAGTATAAATACATCATTAATATCATATATATAAAATTAAAATATATTTTTTATAATAATTACCATCCATAAAATGTTGTAATGAGAAACTATGTAATCATTGTTTCAAGATGCACTAGTTTCCCATCCATGAATAGTAAGTTTGTTACCCATTAGACGGATGTCTATGTAGATTTTAATGAAATGTTAAAATAAAACCATAAAAATATATTTAAAATTCTATTTTTCTTATATAATACTGATATAAAAATAATTAAATTTGTGTATATGTAAATGACACAAATGTTGATCATTGAAGAATTTAACATCATTTTCTGGTAACACTTTTAGGTTTATATCAAAAGGAATACATCGTATTTGTTTATAAAAACATTAAATTTCAATGATTTTAAAGGGTTGTTGATAGATAATAGTTTTATAGTTTTTTTGATATAAAGGACGTAATATTGGGGAAAAAATGGGAGGTTTTAGTGCCTTTTTATAATTTAAAAGGAGAATTCTTGAATATTTTTTAAAAGGAATTCCAGACACGTTTTTCTGATCAAAATTGGCTCCAATAATGATCTAAATTAAATAAAACTCTATATAGTGATGATATATGTCTATACAATGGATTTTTGTCCTATTTCATTTTAATTTTGTCCCATATTCTTATGGTTTAGCCCATTATTAGTTATTCTTCCTTTTAATCATCATAATTAAATTTAATTACATTCCCAATTTCTTTTCAAAAATATATATGTACTTATGTGAAATTATATATTATTGTATATATAAATATTTAAAACATTATTAAATATTCATATCCCAAATGGGAATGAAATTAAATCATATTTAATCCTAGGGACCAAACAACAATGTTGGATTTTAAAGTAAAAACTTTCAAAAGATTGGAACATTTTTAAACACAATTTCAATGTATTATTTATAATAATAACCTATATTAAATTATTTTATCAATTATCTAAACAATTTTACATTAAAAGAAATAAAAACATAATTTATCCTTATAAATAAATTATAACTAAAATCAATTTTGAATTAGATTAACATTTTATTTACTATTTATCAATAAAAGGAATCATCAAAGAAAAATAACAAAATATTCACCCAAAATAAAATTTCATTTTACAGTTTTTAAAAAATATTTTATATTTAAAAATAATAGTTATAGAAAATTAAAAAATAATAACTAAAATTTGTTCCCCATTTAAATGTAGTAAAATTACCTTTATAATAATATAAATTTTTATTCATGAATTTGGATTTATTCATATATTAAACCAATCTAATATATTGTATGTTTATAAAAAAATATTTACTAAATTTATAACATCAAAATTTTATTTAGAACATTTATCAAAAGTGGGTTTTTAAATTATTGAGATAAAATTGTGTTTTAACATAGAATGTAACGTTCATAAAATGTAAATTCAATATATTCAATTTTTTATAACATTCAATTCTTCTAATTGATAAAAAATATTCATTTTATAAAATGTTTATATCATACGATCAAAATTTTGTTCACATTACTCTTATCATAAATTCCAAAGAATCATTTGATTATATATGAATATTTTAATAATATTATTTATATTATTTTCTAGTTTGGTAAAACATAACCTCGAATTTAACAAAATAAATATAACACACTAATTATTTGGTGTAATAAAATAATAATAAAGTGTTTAATTTTTTATTATATAAAATAAATTTTTTAGATAATATAATCTAAACTATTTGTTTCATGTATCAAATGATTGAATAATTTTTCATATTTTACAATCCTTACATAATTCTTTAATATATATAATGTTTTATTCTGTGTTTGGTGAAATGAAAAATACCAATATCATAAACTAATTAAAAATTCAGAAATTATTAGGGCATTATAATAGTATATTTCCATTTTTGGAAATTATTTTGATTTGTAAAAAAAATTCATGGAAATAAATCTTTATTTATATATTCATTTGAAAATAATTTTCCTAAAAATCCATGATTTTAAAAAATGTATTCCGAAATATTTTAATATTATTTTATTATTTGTTAAACTCAGTGTTACCCATTCATTTACTTTCTAAAAAACATATCATGAATTTTCTTTTAATTCTTATATCATGGTATATTTTTTCTTATCCTTTAGAAATGTAAAAGCAAAAAATATGAATACTTTGTATGAACTGATGTTTCCCACTATCATAACAACTAATTGAATTGATGATTTATTAATAGTTTTTCTAGAAAAAATATAATATTTCTGCCTAATTGTCTATAAATATTGATTTTCATATGACCATCAAGTGAATTTATTATTTTCATTAACAAATTTGTGTTTATTTCATTATGGTATGTATATAAATCATCAACAAAAACACTTATATTTAATTATAATATACATTAGATTTATTTTAATAATACCCCAAGTATATGTGAATTTGATATTTCATTTTTATTTTGAAATTGTAATATATATACATTAACATTCATAACAAACTGTATAGTTATTAACTTTCACATGAATTATTCACATTATTATAATCATTAGACCATAATTTTATATTTAATGTCCACATATTATTAGCTTGGATATCATTATATTATAAAAAATATTTCAATTTTAAAATGGTGTTTTTTTGGAGGTTATTTATTTTACTATGAAAATATTGATAAATCTATATTCATGACCAATTATACTATTTTATTGTTATGAGGTTTTTTTAATCTGTCAAAATTTTCTATTCTATATAAGGAATTATTGGGACATGGATTTGTGTGTGGGGACTAGTTATTAATAACTCATTAAAGAGTTATTATTTTCATGATAAAAATTATTTTGTTAGATATATTTAAATGTGTTTTTATGTATACCCAAATTGTCATTAATAGTTTTTGGGTAATGTGTTGCAATTATAAATAAAATGTTTTCGAACATCATGAAATACAATACTGTTCATTTCATTACCTGAGCATTATTTTATAATTATCTAGATGATTATTACATTGATAATTTCAATATACTCATTCTGTTCATAATTTTTTAATAAAAGTTAATAAAATTTTAATTTATTTACATTTCCATATTGATTATTATTTATTTATTCAAATATTATTCGCAGTATGAGACCCCTACTGTGGATTTGAGCACACCAATATTTTTTACCTTCTCTAAGAGATGTCGTATGAATATTTTAATGAGTTATATGATGATGAATATTTAATTTCTATATATTTTTATTTTATTTTTAAAATATATTTAAATAATAACATTAATATCAATATTACCCGGACTACTGTACCATTTATTATATATTGATGTGATAACATTTATCTTGCACCAATTTAATAATGTAACAATCCACTATGGGATATTGTTGTTGTGGACATTACATTGGGAACTATGTCTGAAATTTATGTGACATGTATGATTTATTCATGATAACATGTTATTTTTATATGGTTACAAGAGGGTTTTGTGAGTTACCATGAGAGGTTATCGATTGTGAATGTGTGATTATTCATTGAAACATTATATTTTCTTCTTAATATTGTTTTTTTATCCTTTATATGTCATTTTTTATTGAATAGGACATGGAACCAATACTCATGAATCAATGTAGCCTTTGATAGATTTCCCCATTGATGGGACACATAATGAGGTGATGAGGGGAATAGACTGTGACAATTTGATAGTATGATAAGATCACTGAAATTCTTGTTGACATCGGAGAAAACCATGAATGGTATAAGAGTTTTTTGGATTTCCCATGTGGTATAAATCCAATAATCAAGATTTTTAGTTATCAATTTAAATAGAATATGTTATGTGGGATATTTTAAATTTCAATTAAAATTTCCACCCTAAATGTTGCGAATATAGAATTGTAGATAAATCCTCCCATAACGGTGTGTTGTGTAGGGTAATTAATAATTACCACCATAAGGGTGGTGAAGAAAATTTTCCTTGATTGAGGTAATCTGTTTTACATACAATGTCATCCTTACATTCAATAAGCCATTTTTGGTGGGTTTGTGGTATGGAGACGATTGTTTTGTGTATAATTAATGAACACATGTATGACTATATGGATATTAGATTGCTTAATTTTGTAATTTCATACAATATAATATATATATTGATTATTGATGTTAATTATTCCTTTGTGGTGTATCATGGGGTACATTACTAACACATTGTTCAAGCATCTCAATGATAATGTAGAATTCAAGACCAAAGATCCTATAAAGGGAAAGAGGCATGTGATGGTGAGATTGGGTGAATGATACTTCGATATGGACTTACTATTGGGGTATACTCCAATATTTTTATCACATACTTATCCTCATTTCAAAATACCAAGATTAAATTTACACTTTGGGAGCTTATTTCATTATTATTTTATGACATGTATTACACTATAATTATTTTTCCTTTTTTCCTTATCATGTTTAACATAATTATTTTTTAAATATATTTATTTATATTATTATTTATCCATTAATATGACACTATTGAAATAATCTCCCCTATGATTGACTTATACACTCATAGGTAGATGGAGACCTCTTACATATGGGTAGGAACAAATAAGGTTCAGTGGAACTCCATCATAAACCTAGTGGTCTAGTTCAGGATATTACACCTATTGACCCAATAAAATAAATATTCTCAAAAAATATTGTGGCATAACTCTTCTAACAACACATATCATGGGATACTAATATGAATTCAATGTAAAAAAATTACTTTTCATATAATATTTTGTCCCATTTATTATATGAATTATATATTTTCATTCAATTTAATTGTTTCTTATAATAGTAAAATTTGATACTAGAGTATGTAAAATTAGATATCTAGTCACCCAGAACATTTTAGAAAAATGTATAATTCACCATCATAGAGGGTAGTTTCCTCTAATTCCTTTTACCCATAATTAATTACTCAAGACATATTTCGATTCAATTATAATTTTGAAAACTAATATATAGAAACTATATATAACTCAATTATTCATTCTCAAAAGAAAATTCAATCAATTTCCAATAGCGAAGAAAATAAAAATATATTCCAAACCATTAATGTGAATTTATATATATATGCATGATAACACGGAAACACATTTGAGAATATTTTATCAAAATAATTTATAATAATACTTAATAGAAATTTTAAATCTAATAGAAAAATCATGGAATAAATAAAATAAAATATTGATTAAAAAATTAAAACCAATTATATGTTGTTTTTTAAGACTTCAATGAAATTTCACAAATATATTATTTTTTTCGAAGATGGACATGAACAATTAACATTAATCAAATATGAGCATTTCTTAATACAATTTACGTTTTATTAAATGAATTTGTTCATATTATTACATATATTTTTTTTATGATGCATGTTAATATTATATATCAATCATTTCATTATTTATATAAATTATATAAATTTATAAAATATATATTTTTTATCATATATAACAAAATAATAATTCAAATAATACAAAATAAATTTTTAATTGGTTTTGAATAAATTTTCAATTACACCATTTTTATGTAACTTTTTTATTTTCAAATATTTAATTTATAAATAAATGGGTTAGGCCTTAAAAAATACATATTCTAGTTAATTCAACTTGAATTTGTTTTCATTCATTCTGAAACTTGATATCAATTTAGAGTTTTAGATAATTAGATAATAATTCACACATCAAAACCTAGAAGCATACAAATATGATGCTATATAAAGAAACATCAATTTAATCCAAAATACAATTTTTTATAAAATATGAATTCATTTCATGAAAAATATTCTCAACAATTTTATTGGTTTCTTATTTTCTCTAAAAAATCCTTAAAAAATATGAAATACATTTTAATATGTGTGCTTAGCACAAAAATATAAACGAGGGACAAAAAATATAAAGAAATAAAATTGTTGTCCATGAATACGTATAAACCTATTTTATAAATTTAATAATGTGATATTTCTCACCCATTCCAAAACACATATATTGTGAGAACATATGATTTCCAAAAAAGAGTGAAAATTTACCAAATCCATTTATGTAACACAAGGTATCGATTTAATACCATATATATAATGGATCAAAACCCTTGTGGCTACATTATGAATTTAAAACCTCATAGATACCTTATAATGTATCCCAAATGGGTACCTTATGGTGTAACCATCATAGTTATACATAGAATAACCATTATGGAAAATATACAACATAAAAATACCCAATGTATTAATGGGATTTCATTGACCAACCCTTCATTATAAAATTTTAAATAGTAATAATATAATAATAAAACATGAATACATGAATCATAAAAACCTTCATTTTTATTTTTAAAAAATTGAATGTTTAATGCACCGTTTTAATAAAATGTCCCATACCCAAAGTTTTAATTACATTATAAATGTTCAAAAAAACTACATAATTGTATTTAATTTTTTTTTGAATTTATTTATGCACTATATAAAAATTTATTATACCATAGATAATGCTTTTATACCATCTTACCACACATTTATTAAACGTAATTTTTAATTTTAATTTTTTCATGACTCTTTATTTAGTAGTTTCCAGGGTTGGTTCATTGTGTATTTTCATGTAAAATAGATGAAAAACCTAGTAGAAGAAATTAATTGAGTTAATATATTTAAATATTATTAAATTATAAATTACATTTTTAATCTTATACGATACTGATTCAATGGGTAAAATGGTGATGATAATAGTTTGGTTTTTGGATTGTTTTTCGAACCATTACAAACAAGTTCAATACTATTTAATTTCTTGTAAATAAATAAGATCCATAACATTAATAATGTTATAATAAAAATATTAATATATTTCTTATCCATAATAATGATTTTTTGTCCAGCCTTGATGGTAGTAAAGTATAATGAAAATTTGACATCCATTAAGGAAGTGAGTTGACATTTCAAGGACAGTGTATCCATTTTCTAGAAAAATTATATAAGTAGTGTGGTTTGATTATGTCTATTCCATTAACAAAACAAAATTATAATATATGTATTCTAATAGAGTTATTATGTATCTTTGATGAGGGAATGAGAGGGGATTATAAGAAAAGAAAACATTTTCCCAGAAAATAAAACAAAATGAAAGATGATAGTGCCTATTGAATTATTATCCTTAATAAACTCCATTGAAATATTGTATATGGTCTAGTTTTGGGACATAGGGATCCTAGATGTAGGTTATATGCATTAAAAGAGTTTTGGGATGAATTTGGTCCAGCTAAATGGATTTGGTTGTGTGAGGAGAACATGTGGTATTTATAGTAGTGAAGAAGGGTGTTTTTTGATTTTTTTTTCAATAATTCATTATTTTGGCTCAAGATAGTATATAGTTTTTATTAAACAACTAGTTACAAAAACAATAGAAGGATAGTTCTACATTAGGATTCAAAAGACATCAATACAACATCTATGAATTCATAATTATGGTATTTTATATATAATATTAATTATCATATTTTACTATTCATAAATATCAAAATATTTTAGAACAATTACAATATTCCACCATAAAAAATTTTAATGTGTATAATTGAGTAATGGAATAAGTTTTTTTGAAAATATGTTTATAAATATGAGAATTGAAATTTTTAATTAAATTCATAATTTATTCTCAAAAATACAATTTCACTAATATAACTGATTATATCTCTCATTAAAAAACTAAGGTTTCCTAAAAGGGTCATATAATTACATTAAAATAAAATTTTATTATATGAATATTTTTTATTATGATTATATTTATGTTTAAATCATTATATTAATTATAAAATTATAATGACTATTTTTTTATCTAAAAAATACAAAAACATAATTTATCATTTAGAAAAAGTTGATTTAATTAATCCATGATAAATATATCATAATTTCTCATTTAAGATATATAAATTTTATTTATATTCCAATGTTAATGTTTTTATTCTATTAGTATCGATGAATTAATTTCTTTAAATACCACTTATTCCAGTAAAAATTTATAATGAATTTAACCTTTTAATTCCAAAATGAAATCAAATTATTTTTTAAGTAAACGTGTAGTTACATTCCCAACTCCCCATCATGAAATATTTCCCATAATTTTTATTCATTTATTAAATATTCGAGGATACCTTTACCTCAATTAATTTTAATATTCCCATGTTATTTTGATAACAATGTTGTTTCAACAAAAAAAACCATAAACTGCTGAATTACCTAATTCCACTATACATCCTCTATAAGTTCAAGAATATAAATAGTCTTATCTTCAAATAAAAGGTTATATTCTAGATGAAATAAATATAATCCCAAATCACGATATGAATTTGGAAAATACATTCATAACATCAAACCATGAAAAATATTTTGTACCTATGAAAAAATCGGAGGAAAATATAGTCATTAAATTACTAATCCAACAGTGTCTAGGATTTTATGGGGTCTAGTAAACTATGTAATTATGATTACCTTATTTACAAAATGCATCACACTATTACATAGGGAATCATTTAAGAATATATGATCACCTAACACGAATGAATGATCCTTCCTCTAATTATTTTCATAACTTTTCAGCCAACTCTATGCTGTCCTCATATATTGTTGTATCATTATTACCTTTTCATCCATGACCCTTGTAATTATGGTCCCTTGATATCTGTTTCCCCAACATCATCCCAAAATTATTTATTTCGACACCAATTTCTATATAATGCCACAAATCTGACACTACTGAAAACAAAAGTGTCCCATTTGGTAGTTTTATCTTTTCATTAACATGTTGTCAAGTCAAACATGTCAGGAAAAAGTTATGAATATATTTTTACATTCCATCCACCATATAATTCTGCTCAAGGGCCTCGTACATCATTGTTTCGTAAGGATAAACTAAAATGGAGAACTATAATCTTCAAATAATAAAATTTTCTTCAAATATAAATCACAAGTTACACATTATCTCTTACCAAATTTTAGAACACAATCATAATATAAGATAAATCAGGGAATAATTTCTTTTTTTAAAAATTATATCGTTTTCATCAACTCACAATATTTCTTCTATTCTTACCTAATTGAATAAAAAATATACAATTTCACTAAAACTTGAACAAAAAAAAATTGATTTTCATGTAGTTAAAACATATAAACCAAAATTCATCAAATAATTTCTCATTAGGTCATGATTGATTCATTCAATAGTAAATGTAACATGATGTTTTTAAATCATGGAATCTTTCACTTTGTTTTTTAGGGAGGTATTTTATCTTCCCATAATAATAATATATTATTTCCATCCATCTTCCGACCATAATGTTTAATGAATTATATGTAAATATATTCTTAAAAAATTTATTGTCAGCATAAATATCACATTTGGATCCTTATAAATGATTTCATAATATAGATTAATTGAAATCCATAGACAGTAATTATAAATCATGTGTGGGATAATTTAATTAAGGATGTTTTAGTTCTATTGAATGATAATAAATTACATCATCATTCAGTAATAGAATACCACATAGTCCCATCAATTATGAATATCTATAGATGAAAAAAATCCATTTATAAAATTCATGGCCAAAATTGAATCATTCAAGAATATTCTTCTAAATTCCAAAAATTAAATATTACATTCTTCAATCAATGTAATTTTACCCCTTCTCAAGGTAATTTTGTTAGAGGGATAAGTAATGGTGTATTGATTTTAAAAAACATTCACTAATAAGATATTACTATAAAAAACAACGAATATCAGTAAAATTTGTAGGTCCTTTCCAAAATTTTATTTCTTTTTTTGTGGGATCAAATGTAATTTCACCTATATTTACAATCCGGAAAATATAAGAAATCTATTACAACAAAAAATAATATTTTCTAAATTTTATGTATTAATTATTTTTTATAGTGTTTTATAATATACCTTAAATTTATTTAATGATACTTATAACATTTTGAGTGAAAAAAATATCATAAATAAAATAAATAAACATTTACACTAATATTCACAAAAATTTATATTCTTATGATCCATAAATACAACAAGGGGATTTTTCAGTTCGAAGAGAATAAAAAAAACATACCTACCATATTTATATCAGAACACTATTTTCCAAATTTCATCCTCCTTCACCATCACATGATGTTTCCCAGATATCAAGATAAATTTTGACATTTTATGAACTCCCTGGAGCTGATACAACTTCATTGGATGGCCTGACATATGGTAAAATAGTTGAGATGGAGTTCACTACACCATTCTGCTTATAGTATACCAACTTACATTCATTTAGATCTTTATTTTGGTAGTTCTATGTATAATGACACATGCCACGACATTTAAAGCACTTAATAGTTTTCCTATTAAAATTAAACATTCCATAAACATGATCATTTTCTATACAATCATAGGAAATATTCCCAAAAACTTCTACATCAAAAACACTTCCCAATTTAATAATGGAATTCCATAGGTTATTATTGACACACTATCACCAAACTGGAAAATATATTTTCATACCCATATATTTTCATACCCATATATTTTTTCGATGCATTTTTACCCACTATATTGCACATGGACCATCTATTGTTATTATTTTCAATATAAATGTGATCATCAACAAAATCCAATTAACCCCACTAAGAACATCAAAAATGTTTTTCATAAGATATTATTTCAAATTAATATAAATCCAATTGTTTTTATCTTCAATATAGTGTAAAAAAGAATGAACATAATATCAATATCATAAATATGATTTGTATTTCACATTGAAAATCAAGAAAAAATTTCTTAATACATGGGATGGGAATGTTATTATTTTTTTCTTTAGTTTATCGAATTGTTTTTACATTCTATGTGGAAACACCTTAGAAAGATATTTTTCTATTAAAATAATAATAAATTCATTCCATTAAAGGAATTAATCTTCTCACTATATTGGATATACTATACCATTGGAAAAAACTGGTCATCATCAACTTCAATATGGTAAATAGAAAGACAAAAATATTTATTATATAAACACCCCATGACATAAGATTTAATTTAAATCCCTTTAATCTACCCATTAGGATCCATTATATCATAAGATTATCAAAATTTAGTTGATTGTTTCCACATAAAAATTTACAGTATTGTCATGTTCATTTTTTGTAATTCTAGCTGTTCTATTTTGGGGATTCAATTTCCATTTATAGAAAATATGAAATAATCAATTAATGTCACAGACTGCTCAATTCCAATTCCCACCATTTCAGGATACTTATTGAGAAGGATATCATCATCTCGGTTCCTTTCAACATCATCTTCTTTATTTATTCAGTATAAAACAATTCTAAACTTACATATCATTATTAAAGAAATGTAATAATCTTAAAATTTTAGATGAGTTCACCCCAAAAATAACATAAAAATCATTTATGTTATTCTGTTACCTTCATAATAACCTCTAATGTCATCTAATTCATGCTCTGGATCCTTCTATAAAGTCTCAATCTTAAAAATTTCATATTCTATATAAATAAATTAGAATTCATTTTCTTTGTTTCCCAAAGATCTTATTGGTTTAGAGTTTTATATTACAATATCATAATTAATAAATAACAACCCACTAGCGTAATTTTTTTTAAAACTTATGATAATATCCCTTTCATCCAAAATATTATTTTTTTAATAAAACAAGAATTATTTTCATTTAAAATCATCATAATATTCCGATTGACTTCTTATTCTCTCTTACCTATCCTTAAACCCTATGAATGTAATTTTAAAACATGGGATGAGCCTAAAGTGGTCATTAAAGGACATAAAAATATGGAAAGTAAAATTTCATCCATGAATCCTTACAAACAGATAAAATAATTTTTTCTAAGTTATACTTCTCATCCATAGAGAAACATATAATTAAATTTTGAGATCATAATATTTCCATGGAAAATATATAAAATAACATAACCATTTAGGTACCTTGAGGGATTATTTTATTACCATAAATGCATAGAATTTTAATCCTTATGTCTCCTTTATTATTTTTAATCTCATGG
Source organism: Viscum album (assembly GCA_963277665.1). Classification (NCBI taxonomy): domain Eukaryota; kingdom Viridiplantae; phylum Streptophyta; class Magnoliopsida; order Santalales; family Viscaceae; genus Viscum; species Viscum album. Next base: position 1,798,978,058 of record OY728120.1, read on the forward strand.
ATACATTACAAGGTATCCCTTATGGATACCTTGTTGTCTAACCAAAAATGTTTGACATGGAATAACAATTACAATAAACATTCAACATAAAACTACCCATTCTGTTAGAGGGATATAATGAACTTACCTATCACAATAAAAATTCCCATGAACCTGAAAAAATTCATAAAACATGATTACTATCATCCTAAGTACATAAATTTTCAATTTTCTAAAAATGGAATTTAAAAAAATTAAAACGATGTCCCTTGCCATAGGGTTGGAATCATTATAATCATTTAATCCCTCCTTTAAAATGGTTTCCATTTTATTATTAATTTACATTAAAACAATTTTCATAATTATAATAAATTATATGTTCCTTTTATTACATTATTCAAAAAAGTTATAAATTTTTTGTTATCTTCATTGTTTTGGGTCTTTTTATTAACTAGTTTCAATAGTTTATGCATTACTAATTTTCTTGTCAAATGGATACAAAACTACTAAAGTTGGAAAATATTCTATTAACATGTTTCCCTAGATTTTATTCATTCCATATGTGATTTATATTTATTATGTGATGATGATTAATTAGATAAATCATTAATGATAAACTATTGGATTATTTTGATGGGTTTTTTAACCATAAAACACTTGTTTTTATATTGTTTAATATTATTTCTATAAATTATTTCAAGGACATTAAACAAGTTATAAAATTAATATTAAATAATTTTTAATCATAATAAGGTTTTTATGATCATTATTTAAGTTAGTAATGGAAAATTAAAATTCCCCTTTAATGAAGGTGGTAAATCGATATGTCATGTACAATGCTTTGAACCTTATATATAAATACTTGATAAAAATCAGATTTATAAAATAGTAATTAATAAGAAGAGTTGTATGGGTAAACCCGATTCTAAAAAAATAATCTTTATGAATAATAAAATCTCCCTATATAGACCACAATTGGTACATATTTTTATGAACCATTATTAATATTATATTGAAAAATATTTCAAAATTATTGACCATTATAACTCATTCCCAATCCCAGTAATGTATTCATTAAAATTTAAATAAAAAAAATATTTTAAAACTAATAAATAACGTCATATCATAAAAAATTAAAATTTATTATAAAATATTATAATTTTAAATGATGTTATGTGACATTATTAGATAATTTTACAATAACCCTGTATTACATCCTAAAATAATGACTATTACATTATTAACGGGAAACATGGCTTAAAACAAAAAAAATCATTTTTTCATTTCCATAGTTAGAATATTAAGGAATAATTTATTTGAGATTGGTAAGGTAAATAAAATAACTTTTATGAATACATAATTTCATTATCAATTGATTATATGTGAAAAACCATCTTTACAATTGGTGGACACTCTGAATAAATTATTCAAGAGTATAATGATTTAAATTGATCAAATGTGTAAGGGAAAATATGAAAATTGAGGGGTGTATATGATACTAGGTAGTAGATTTAAATCCATAATTCGTTAACATTTATTCATTATATGCCATGTCACAATAGATAAAATAAAACTAAAATATAGATCACAACACATTTTTTTGATATGATCCAGCCCCCATTTGTTTTCCACATCTCTGTAGTGATGCATTATTTATTAATCTTATAGAAAAATATTCAATATTTATAAAGATAACTATTATAATGTGTGTGAATTTTAAACCACAAAATAATTTTTTACAACTAATTTCCAACAAAAAAACATCTCGGTTGATAAAAATCAACATAAATTTTATAAGTATGGCTAAATTTTAATACCATAATAATTTTATAGCCTTAGAATATCATTATATTTTTTTCAACCAATGAAATAGATCTTATCAAAGGTTGTACTTTATTCTTTGTAATAATATTCTCTCAATAATTATAAATTCTTTATGATTACCCAAATTTGTCACATGTAATACAAAAATCCATTCCCTAATTTTCATTACTATGATTTTTTATATATTCACTAAATATCGTTAAAATATTATTTTTCCAAAAAATAAATGAAATCTTTATGATTATAAATGGACAAAATATTCTCATTCTAATTAATTTATGAATGAGTCGGATCCATTATTAAAATATTTAATTTTCTATTATTTATCCATTTCCCTTGGGATTCAAAACAAAAAATCATCTTCCAAAAAAATCGGCATCAATTAATTCATTCAAACATAACAACCAAGTGTTCATGGAATCTTGTGATTTTATTTTTTATCCTCATCTTTAAAATTTGACTAATATTGTTTTCATATTTTTACTTATTATACTTCTCTGTTAATAAACGATTGAATTACGATCTACTGGGGAAGTTTGTAATGATTGAATCTATTTAGATCAGGGCATTAATTTCCAAATTCAATTTATCTTCTGTAATAATTTATCTCCAAATAACTATAATATTATTAAATGGAAAAAATATATTCAAATATGTGATCACCCATATTAATTATTATCTTCCCTAAAGTTAATCTTTTTATTAGATATATTTGGGTCATACTTATCATTATCCCTAAAATGTGGGAACACAAAGATTATGATGTAGTTATTATAATGAAATTTATGAAATCATAATTGTATATTAGAAATTTTTTAATACATAAACATCATGAAATAATAGTAAATAAATCTATTGGTACAAATGATCTTATTAAAGTAAAACATTATGGATTCTTTAATTGGAATTATTCGTATAAAGATTATAGTTCATTCTAATATAGGACACTAGTCACCATTATTCATATTCTTTTAATAAAATATCTATAGTTAGAATGTTAAATTATATACCAAAAATAAAAAAGAAATACTCAATAGTATTATAGGATTTATCCATAAAATAAAAAATGAACCAAAAAACATCTACTTTAATTAAAAAATAAATTATCATAAAGTAAATTTAAGGACCACTCCCCTATAATTTAGATAAAAATGATCAAATGGTGTAAAAACGTATATCAGTACCATTTGTGTCATTAAAAAGTCAAAATATCATCTAATTTTATAGGTATTGAATAAAATACAACACTATAATCATTTGGGGTGAAAAATTCCATTCAATGGATTTGATAACAGTATAAGATCTTCCAAACCATATTAATAATTTAACTATTGTGAATAAATGTCATTGTTTCTCTAAAAATCTTCAAGTAAATTAATCAAGAATGAATCATCCCTAGGACTATGTGAGATATCATTATTTGTTATACACGAGAGATAAAGTGTGTCATTAATGTGGTCCTAACTAAAAAACTCATAAAATATGTTAAAAATATTTGTACATAGAAAAAACATTTTTAATTTATAGATTCATTACTTCCCAATACTAAATGTTGATTATAAATAATTCCTAAATAAGTGAACATGTTTATCATAATTAAAAAAACATCTCTTGATGAATTTTAAAGATAAATAGTATTGGAAAAAAACAACACCTCAATGTAAGATACTTTTTTGAACTCCCATTTCCAATTTCATCATCTAAAAGAACATACTTATACAATGAATTTTTATGACAATAAGATCATATTCCATAGACAGATAAAAAATTATTATTAAAATTCCTCCACATCCAATATCCTTGAAAAAGGGACAGTTTATATCTATATTCATGGAAACGAAATGATGAGTATGCTTTTTGGAGGGATTAATGGAGCTTCTATTTACATTAAAAAATATATATTGGCATAGTTTTTAGACATCTATTTTCTTAATCAATTTCCTTATCCACATCATATCTACAGAAGCTTGTGATTAAACCTCAGACTCCACTATGTATAAGGTTTAAACATATTTATCAGGGATTAAACAAATATATAAGGGTTGTACTTCCAAATAAAAATAACCAAATATTATTATATATTATTTTTATGTTATCAAAAATTCGTATTAATTTCTATTATATGCTATATTCATAGGAAACTAACCACATATTTATGTAATTTTTAATATAATTCCAATTTTTCCCTCCACATAGTTATTAATGGAAAATAAATCACACTCTTTATTAGCTTATTAATTTACATCATGGCCATACCACACCTAAAAACTTTTTAATACATTATTTACGTCTATATGTGATTCACAATTCTACTACTATGCCTATCTATGATGTCATATGGTGTATTTTATATTATTTCTCTCAAAAAAAGAAATAAATATTATGTCAATAATATATTTTTATTATTTCTTCATCAACAGTCATTGAAAAATATACATTCATAAAAAATTAATAATCAATTATAATATATATAAGGATAAGTTATTATCATAATTACAAAAACATTTCCTTCCTCTTTTTAACGAAATTTAAAATAAATGTATTGATTGTGAATACTTGTAGGCTACCCCACCAAGTTGTGATATATTTAATATTAAAAATAAACAATTAATGTATTATTAATAAGATGGAATTAATTTTTCATTTAATATTTATATCTAAAGTATTCAGTGAGAATATCAGGGGGTATTTTTTATTACCATCCCAGCAACTGAAAAATGACAACATTTCCAATTCAAACATGTGGTCTACTACCCAAAAAAGTGAAGATAGTGATTTTATATTTATGAATATATATATTGTAGTAGGGATTTTATTAATGAATTTATATAAATGAATATGTAATAATGAATTTTTAATTATTTTTCTCTTATTTAATCCACAAAAATGTATACACAAGCCTTATGTGTATATAGAAATTTCCATCCCCAAAAGTTCTATCTTTAATTGTTTATCAGTATATTTTTTGATTGATTTTCATTTTTTATTTCGTGATTATATATGATAAATATTCTGTCATTATAATTCTGAAGATTATGTAACCATATTCATTATTTAAGATGGATAAATTTTTAACCAAAATATTAATGAAAAATAAAATATTTAACATAATGAAAAGATGATATTAATAATAATTTGTTAAAAAATAGTTGTTGAATCCATATAAGAGGAAACTAAATTTAATTATAGAATTTAAATTTTACTTATTATATATATATATTAAATTGTAATATATTATAATTGATAATCGAGTTCTTATAATGAAATTTTAAATTTTGGTAAGGGTTTATTTGTCCCAAATATAAATTAATTAAAAAATATCTATATTGTTCAATATGTTTTCCTTTTAATGGTTATAATATTGCCCCATTGACACACTCTATCCTTATCTCATTATATTTCATGATTTTTTATATTTATCAAATGTTCATTCAATCACAAAGTTTTTTCATCATGATTTAAAAAATTTCCACTGTTCCTCTGCAAAATATTGTTTAGCTGAGACAATTATGATGTTATAAAAATATTTTGTTTTTGAGATTTATATAATTATACATTGAAATTTTATAATATTGACCATTATAAAATCATTTTATTTTATGTTTCAATTCAAATTATTTATCCCAGTGAGATTTTTTCTAGCGATAACCAATTGTAAACTGATTGAAATATTAAATTATCTTATTTGGATCATTTCTTATTTTAAATTCATATATTTTTTTTATATTTATATACTACAAGTTTATATTTTTTTATCATGTATATACTTACATAAGTGTTATATAAAAATTCATGTTATTTTATTTTATTCATGGTAATTATGAATCAAATGTTACCAAAGTAGTATGGGTTTAAGATTAAAGTATCATTTTCCCAAAATTTTATAGGCTTAAATATATGATAAAAATGTAATACTACTAATCTATCCATAAAATTTTTTTATTTATTGAAGTTACATATTTTTCTTCAATTTTTCACACATTATGTAATCATGATACAAAAATATTTAATAATGAAAACCCATGCTTATTGTTCATTTATTCGAGAACATTTTTCATCTATATCCATCATTTAATTACAATATAAGAGAATAAATTTATATAATATCTTGTCAATATTAAAATTCATTTCTATACATGTTAAAATATCAATATATATTTTTAAACATTATATTAATACTGATTTCTGAAGAAGTTGACTTTGAATGTCTGGTTAAAATGTAAATGTAATTATTAGTTTACCATAAATACCATTAATGACTTTTCCCATCATCATGAAGGATATTTTCATTAAATTTTTCTTTATATTTTCACTTGGTTATTTTCATATATAATTTTCTCCATAATATTTTCTAAATATCTTAACATAAATATATTATTCCAAATTAAAAAGTGTATTTTTAGCATGAAATGTCATCTATTATTATAGATATAAATTCAATTTTACCAACATACAGTGATGTTATATATACTGTATAATGGATGTGATCAAATTTTCAAATTTTTTATTACTTATCTATGTGTTTTGTGATTATATTGATGAAATATATTTGAAACTAATTTTTATACATGAGTTAGGATCTGATAAAATTACAATTTTCTTAATTTTTTTTTTCATAAATGTGATTTAATTTTAATAATTTTATAGGTGTTTTTGTTTGATCCCTCTAATTAATTGGTTAATGATTAATGATTTATGAGAAAAAGATGTATTCATGAGAATATCATTTCCCAAAAATAGGGTAGATAAGAGGATATCTCAAGCATAAATATGGTACTATGGTTGGTAGCCCATGCCTTTCATGTGATGTTTAAAAGGGGTAGCCATGATATAATACATATTATTATTATTATTATTCCACACATTATGCAACTATTTTTTGACATCGTCTTATGAAAAAAATTTACACTCATATCTATTTATATTTGATTCTATTATAATTCATTTATTATTATCATCAATGATTTTTTCCATGCCTCATGATTATGTTCTATGGTTTATTGGGTAGTAATTTAAAATATTAAACTCACTTTTTCATAACCCTTTGATGATGAAATTCATAAATTTTATAATCGATTGAAATATACATTTTTTACCATTAGTAATAGTATGATATCAACCATTATTATGTTTCCTTGCCATAGTATATAATGAAATGTTTTATATAAGGTATATTTTAACATGGATTTATTTGTGAAGAATGAAGTATTATATGAAATATATAATTTATATACAACTATTTTATTTATAAACTTTTAAAATTATAAAAAATATATTTATAAATCATGCATGAATTAAAATGATATTTATTTAATATTAATTTACTAAGATATAATAATCTTGTGTGTAATTAATGAGTTTCTAAAGTTGGTATTTTTGTATGTTTTAGTTACATATATTTTCTTGGATGTTAAAATAAATGAGAAAAAAATTAATAATATTCTATACATAAGAATTAAACCCAGGTTTTCTTAATGAAAAATATATAGTTTTTTTATTAAAAAATATAACATTATAGATACAATAAATAGTAATATTCTTTTCAATAGACACACGAAGGGGTAACCACTCTTAATTGGTATAACTCACTGTGAACATGATTATTAATAGTGCATGATGAGAAATCTTGAGACTACTCACCCAGTTAGGCACTACAAAGGGTTATACTCTGGCTAATTCAAATTTAATTTATTATCTAACATAGATTATTTGAATATATAATGACCACAGGTGGCCTAGGATAAACCTAATGGGATAAAGCATAAAAATATGTTTTCATAATTTTGATATCATATACCTTATATCCATGATTATAATATTTATGTCAATAATTATTGTATCTCATAATATGAATTTGGATTTGGTCAATGGATAGAAGTATGTGGAACCATGCTAACATTAAATCTAGTTATAGATGTAGTTATTATCAGCTTCATAATATAAATGAAATTTTAGATTTAGTAAGTTGTATTGTTATTATATCTAACTATAAATTTAAATATATGATTAACAACTGGAATATAGGGGAGATTCCAAATCAATTAAATGAATTATAATTTTTTTTTCCGGAATATAATTGAAGAAGTAATTTTTAGCTTCATATTATCAAAAATATGCAATGAAGAAACCATGTAAATGAATCAATAATATTGGAAGGATTTATATCTGTGTAAAATAAGGGAATAAACTAAATATATTTTGACTATAATTTAATATTTTTATAGAGGGAAAATACATCATTTTCTACCATTCACTATTTGATGTATTATTTATGCGAAACATATGAGTTATTTTAGTTAATGATCAAATTCAATTATGAAGCAATGTTCTATTAATGACCTTATTCTTTTCCAAAAAATGGATTGGAATATATTAAATGATTATGTATTTTGATTCATGAATTATTTCATGGATGTGTTTTATTATTTATTATCATGTCGTGAGTATCATGAAACATATTGGTATTATTTATTTATTGTTTTTTATTAAGGACTATAAATTTTAAGTCATGTAGTAATAATAACCAATATGTTTAATTTAGTGTTATGTAATTTTTTTAAAAAAATATTACTGGGTGACAGATAACATATAATAAGTTCATGATGATTAGATAATAATTATTAATTCGGATAAACTCTTTATTTATAATGTGAATTAGATTTTATTAGAGAGAATTACATTGATTTTTTATTAGATAATAGATTTCTCAATGTAAAATTTGATAAATTTTATTTTAGTTTTGGATTTACAGAATATGTTTTCTTAAAATCCCCTTACCATTCTGATAGTTTCATTTTAACACATATCATCAATTACATTTTTTATTTTTTGGGTACCACTGAGAATGACTTAAGAGAATATGTATAATTGTGATTTTAGAGATTTTTTTGATTTTATCATAAAACATGGACATTATTATACATCAAGAGATTTACATGAAGTATAATACACTTATTGAATATTTAAATTCCAATATAATAATTAATCCATTTTTTTTTTTGGAAATTTAACATGTTTTTAGTGATTTCTGTGTTTTTCAATTGAATGCCCTATAATTGGGATACATGTCAAGTAAATACCTATGAGTTATTTATAAATAGAAACATTAAATAAAAAATCTACTTCCACCTTTTTATAATTATGTGGCCTCAACCCAAGAACCATCCCCAGGTAATTTGGGAGGCCATTAACGCATTCGGGTTATATCATTTAGTGATAGATAATTAATATGATTACAATGTGACATTTTATTTATGTGTTCTCCATGTATCTCACACTATCTCAATTTAAATTCATGGAGTGTGATAAATCTTATTCATATTGAAGGATATAAAAAACATTTTTATTAAATCCTTATTCAAGGATTACTTATTAGATCTTATTCGCCATTATTCTAGTTGGTGTGTTTCATTGCGAGCTTTGTGTTTTCATGTGATAAAACAGGGTTTCTGTTTTGAGGGAATCATTTGATTAACCATGAATTTCATGAGATAAATTCACTTATTTTATTTGAAGTCAACTATAAGAAACACCTATCAATTTTGTTATTGAAAACATAAATCCATTGAATTGGGGTATTTTAATATGAAATTAGATTTTGTAACAAAATCAGGGAAAAAATCAATTCCATTGATTTGGGTTTATTTTGGGAAGTGGATGGATAATTTAAATAATTTAATTGTGAATTTTATTTATGAAAATGAATATTTAAATTTATTTCAGTGTTTTATTTTAGAAATTGGCAAAAAATGGAATGTATAAAAACTCAATTGTTTTACTATGAAAAAATTAATGCTTTATTAAAACCGTTTATATTTTTTACATGAAAATTTTGATCATTTAATTGGGGGAATTGGATGGATTTTTTTGTAAACGTTTTATAAAAAAATTACAATCATTTATTGTAATATAGAATAAGAAATCCTAGGTAGGTATTGAGTGATTGGGATGACCCTCTTTTGAGGCTTTATAAAAATACACAATTTAGTATGTCAAATTCAAATTGGATAGTGATGAATTTCCAATGTCTAGTGAGAGATGGAATATGCATAAAAAAATTTCATGATCAACTAATAGTGTGTGAGGATCTCATAGCTGGAACTATCACTCCTTTTGGAATATGACCATTTTCTCACTTGTTTATGTTTAAGATATAAATGTCTTCCATATTTTTTAAACTATTTTACATTCCAAATGTTTTTGTTTATACTATTTTATAAAAATTGGTTTTGAAAAATGTTTTTTAATGAATATAAACAATTGGAAATGTAAAGAATAATTTTTTTTAATTATTTTTTGAAATTACAAACTTATATCATTAAACATGGAATCATTATTTTGATAATTAAATGGTTTTATATTAATTTACAATCCATTATGAGATGGTATTGGTATTTTAGATCATAGCATGACTATGAACTCAGGTGTTTCTAGATTATCTTTTACTAGGTTCGAGAAAGGGTAAGGTGTCACTTGGAGGTTGTTGATATTGATCCCTAGGGCTGGAGAGTTACATCGAGTAGGGATTTTTATCATATTTTCTGATAATTTTCTATAGTAATTAGGGAAATTTAACTAATTAAATTTATTTAAATTAATCATTAAGGATTATTTCTCTTTTATTTATTTATTATTGATTATCTCCTTCTAAAAACATTGTGGAAACAAAATTACCTCTTTCAATGTATTATATTGCTAGACACTAGTCACCGACCGTTGGGGTTCATAAATTCCCATCAGACTATGTCAGTTGCAGCTCAGTTAAATGGTTACTAGGTTATATAAGATGGTTTATGGAAATGTTTTATTACAACTACCAGTTGTGATTATTATATTGTTTTTATAATGTTTATTTTTTTTAGTTTTTATGATGTATTATTGATTGAGTTCTTTGATAGCGCTCACCACAAATAATGTTAATTTAACTAGGGTTGTTCAGGAAAGGTGACTGGAATATTATTTCTTTAATTTTTACCTTATTTTAATTTTTATAGATCAAAATACATATCATGTGATCTAATATGTTTTTATTAATATAGTTTTTACTATAATGACTGTTAATATGATATCTTCAACATTGTTTGATAATGTCCAGTAGAATCATTCATCTAAGAGGACAATCAAATATGATCATGTAAGAAGCTGTTGATGAGCATTAGCAAGAATATAATCTTTTTGACTTGAGTCTGGTTGAGGTGATCATTAATACTACCCAATCTCAAGGGAAAACACTACCATTATATCTCATTGAGGTTCTAGTTGTGGAACCTCAATTGAATGTTCTCAGATTGTTCGCAAGATTTCATTGTCAAGATAACACAAGCATTTAAATAGTCCAATGGTTATAAAAATGATGAAAAATAATAGAAAATGAAGGAGTGCATTTTTGAATTCATAGAGGCTCATGAGCTGATCAATGGGATTTTTTTCCAGCATCGTACTAAGGGGACAAGTAGAAAAAGGCAGTATATGATGGTGATAGTGAGGAAACAGGAAGTATTATAGAAGAAAGTGTATAATGACCTTTTCAAAAACTATTTATATATAGAGTTGATGACATTACATAGGTATTTAATGTTCATCAAACTTGGGTTGGATAACATAACGACATCAGTGTATGAAAACCATTTTTCCAAGCTAGTAATTCTTTCACCAAAGGAGGAATAAAACGAGAAGATGAAGACACAGAGGTTTGAGTTGGAACATTGAATTGATACTTAACCACATATTTTCTTTTTGAAGATTCATTATTAGGAAGATGTGAATGATAGATCATTAATGGATGAAATGGACATGACTAACAAGTCATGTTTTTCAGGAATTACTTTTTCTCTTAGTGGTAAGGAAACTTTCTCTATAGTAAATATGGAAGTGTGATGGTTTTCATGGTGGTTCATAATTTTATTTATTTCAAACCACTAATAGTTCCCATTATGTCCCTTTTTATTATCTACCACTATTGAGAACATGGAAATTTAAGGAGAGGTTTTACTAAGGCACCCATGATATGTGTCTCATTTGGAAGATAATGTCACTTGTAGAAGTTTTTCTATTTAATTTCTCGTATTCTCAGTGTAATGAGATCATCTCAAATAAAAAAAACTACAATGAAATCAGATGATTTATTAGAATTGGGATTACATTCACATACATCTAGAATGAATCTTCATCAGTCAGTGGAATAGTCTCTAGAGGATGAAAATATGGTTCTAGTGACTATGAAAGGCACTATTAATAAAGTATCAACTTCAGTGCATTATTTATTTGATGCCATTTCATATCATTCATTTATTTCAAACTATATATTTTATCTTTTAAATCTTCATATGATGTTTTTTTCTTATGTGATGAATATTTCTACTCCCCTGGGAAAGAAGAGATAGAAGGGCCTCTATTGACCATTATGTTCTTTCTCCTTACTAGATGTATAAAATTCAAGGATACTTCTAGTTCTCGACATGAAGCTGCAAGATTTAATATTTGATAAGGAGTCAATCATTTCTACTAAATCACATATTATAGATATATTCAACATGTATCTATTATTACACCTGATGGTGTATGTTTTACCAATCATATAAAATGGGATCCAATGCCAAGTGGAGTTATACATTGTTATAAAGAGTGGTTACTGTAATATATTTTGATGATTTTGACTGAGAGTGATAATATTTGAGTTCTAATATCACCAATTATTGTGTATTTTTTCATCATGTTTTCTTCAGACATCGATGGGTTGTCACATAAATAGGAGGTTGAGTTTTCAATAAATTTTGTACATGGTACTCATATAGATTCAATTATGTGTTACCAAATTGAATCATATAAAATAAAAGCGATCCATATTTAGTTGTAAGATCATCTTGATAATGATTATAATTCCTAAGTGTTTCACCTTGGACTTCATTAGTTAACTTTTCTATGAAATATGATTGTCCACATCGCTTTTGTGTAGATTAACTAAGACACAATTGTGTTACGGTACTGAAACAATATCAGTTTCCCTGAATTAATGATCAATTTCATAAATTTAAAAGTGATAAATTGTTATTAGATAATGATATTCAATCTGGTTATGATCAATTGAGGAAAAAATAATTTTACATTTAGAGAATTTCTTATCAGATTACATAGGGCCATTATAAGTACATTGCCTTTCCATTCAGTCTAACAAATGCTACTAATGTCATTATAGATCTATTGAAAAATATATTCTCTAATTATCTAGATACATTCATGGATTTTTTTGTTTATTTATACTCATTTACAATATGTACATTTATTATCTTGTGAATCATCTAATGAAGTCTTTGAATTGTTATGAAATCATCAACTTTTAGTTATATTTTGAAATATGATATCTTGATTCAAAATGGGAAATTCATGAGATATTTTTTTTAGAACAAGGTTTTTATGTTGATCCTGTAATCGTAAAGGATATTATTTCATAGTAACAAACAAAGAACATTATCACCATCTAGATCCTCTTCAGTTGAGCTAGGTATTATTGCAAGTTCAAGATAGAATGACCAATGTTCTCTTCTCCAATGACTAATCTAAACTGAAAGAGGGAATGTTTTCATTGGGAGAATAATGTTTGGATTATTTGAAAAAATAAAATATCTTTTGGATAATATTCTAGTATTGACTATACCAATGGTGGGGCAAGGCTAGTGGTCTTCGGTTAGCCATTTGGTTAATGTTTGGCATGTGTTCACATGCACAGTGATCATGTCTCTACTTATGAATTTTGTAAGCATATGCCCCATCAGATGAATTATTTGACCCATGACCATGATCATGTTGTGTTTATACTCTTGATTAATATTATATGATATTTCTCTTTTGGATAATTGTTTCACATGTTTTCATAACCCAAGAAAATGAATTATATATTCTTTAAGAAATATTGGAATCTCTTCTAGAATAATTAGGTAGAATACATTCATTATTTGTATTTTGACAGTAGAAATACCCAGTAGAAAGGAAATGTATATGTAGATGCATTAGTTAAAAAACATAAATAATATGAGGTAAATTAATCATAATAATATTAGAGCATGATGGTTCTTTTTGTAGAGTTTCATATTGTAATTTAGGAGATATGGGATGTGGTTTCATTAGCTAGTGTTTAGATCATATAATGTCTTCTGAAAATGATAATTCAAGATTTGTATCTGTATAATGATTTCCTTATCATTGTAGGTCGTATCTTTGGTTGGGAGATAGTGGATAACTAGTCATTGTCCATAGAGTGAATTCTAGGCTACCATCAACATTTTTTTTGTTCCACTAATGTGATGGAATTATGTGATATGGAATTTCCATAACATTCAATGGGAAGCACATCCATAAACCATAAATATATGTTCTTGGACATCCAACAAAAATTCTGGTTTCTTGGAATGAGATAGTAAATTTTTAAATCAATTAATCATTGTTATATGTGCTTAAATCTAATGTATGAGGACCATAAGCAATCAAAATTTCTTCAGCCACTTCTAGTTCCAACATTGAAGTGGGATTAGATCTCAATGGAAAATGTTTTTTGGATTCCATATACCCAGAAAAATGAAGAATGTGGTATGCGTTATGATCTATTGGATGAAGATATCCGCTCACTTTTAACCATTTCATGATAAAAATTTAGATGCTGATTTGGACAATCAAAATGTGAATTATACTGTTCATCTTCATGTATTTCAATATAGTATAGTCTCTTATAGGGATCCTTGGTTAACTTCTCACTTCTATAGAGGACTTCATGAGTAACTATGATCTCAATTCCATTTGAGTATGATATAAGACACATAGCCAGATATTCATACCAAAATATCAATACTGATTATCGAGGAAATGCTTTGTACCTGAATTATTAAATTTGGTGGGGATTATGATGTCAATCAAGGGATGGTAATGATTTATTATAACAATAGTAACCTTCCAGTGATTGGAATTTATCCTCTTGATCCCTTGTGTAATTGAACTTACATATCACTATTTTGTTTTGAAGGTATTGTTTAAAATTTATTAGTTCAAATAGTGTTGGATCAAGACATGACATAAATGATTCATTTGAGTCTTTAGAGAATGTTGATGGCACAAATCATGTATAAATTATACTATAATTTTGGAATCGGACCATTGTAATTTTTAGATGGCTACTCGAGGTTCTAGAAAGTTTCACCTTGGTTGGCTCATCGAATGCTTTAGAGGCAAGGGAATATTCCTCCTCTGTTTGTGGGAGATTTTTTTTTCTTATTGAGAAGGTGGGGAAACATTATTATCAGTCATCACATCCACCACATCGTATGTTGATACATAAAATGATCCATGAATCTCATAAAAAATTCTATCTATCTAATCTATCTAATGATATAATATTTAGTGATATACATGTTAAACATAATTTATCTATGACGGAACGACCTATTTGAATAGAATATTCAAATAAAAAGGCAGTTCATGGGAAGATGATACATTTTTTATTGGGTACTTTGGAAAATGGTTCATATTATCATGATACATGTGATTATGAGGCACTAATAAGAGTGAACTAACTTACCATTTTCGATATTAAACATTTTAGAAAACCATTCTGTACAAAAAATGTTACTCTGGTGGGGAGTTGATATCATCCTACTAACTTTATAATAGTTATGTGTTAAACCATTTCATGGATTTTTATTTTTCTTTATCTAGGTAGGGATGTGAAAATATTGGGAGGATACCTATTATTGTGAAGTATGATATATATAAGATTTTTGGTATAAAACCAACTTGTTCTGTTGAATGTGGGGGATATTCACACTATGTATTAATGTTACAAAATCCGTAAATTTTAAAATTATAAAATTCCATTTTTAATAAAAATAAATGTGTTAGTCAGGGATGTTGGGATTTTTTAATTAGACTACGTGTAATTGTGTTAAAAATTGTATAATGTGACTTCTTTGTTTTAAAACAGGATTCATATATGAAAATCCTATATATTCCATTTTGTACTTCCTTTCCCTCAACACAAGGGCAACCCCCATATGATTTGAGAGCCCTCAAACACATCTAGGTGGACTTGTTCAATGATTCTTCATTGATGTGATTATGGTGTGAATTTCTAGGAATGTGTTCTCTATATCTCTTCATCACTCTCCCTATTTCACTCCATAGAGTGTGATAGATCAACTTGGGGTTTATAGTTATAAACTCAACATTTATTGAATTATTTTTCTAGGTTGTGCTCCTAGATATTATGTTCTTTACCTCTTATTGGTGGGTTTGGTTGAGGGAATTGTGTTTCCTTGAGAAATGAATGGGGTTCTGTTATGATGTACTTATTTGTATAAGTATAAATTTATTGATATAAATTAATTTTTTTGATTCAAAATAAATAAATTAATAATGAATTCAATTGGATTATTTTGATCTAAATTCCACAGAAATGGGGGGGGTCAATGGGAAATTGAAATTTGGCATGAATTTGTGCAAACCCCTAATTACATTGATTTGGGTTGTGTGTGTGGTATGGATGGGAAATTATGGAATTAAAATTACTCTACTTAAATTATTAAATTTAATTATTTGAATTTATTTTATTTTTTATTTGATAAAATGAAGCCATTTTATTTTTATATAAACCTAGTTGATTATCTTGGAGAAAAGATGGTTTTGATAAAAAATCAATGATTTGTTTTTTTAAATAGAAAATGTGAAATTTTAAAATGAGGGATGGGTTGAATTCTATTTTTAGTGAGTTTTAAAAACATATTTCATGTCATTTATTATAGAATCTAATATTATATCATAGTTAGTGAGGTAAATTGATATCACTTTTCTGATTCCTTACAAATGAAATAAATCAAAGTATATAAGGTCACATCCCCGATGAGGATGTGATTAGTATTATTTGGTAAGTGTTATAGTGACAACTATATACACATATTTATGTGACCGTATTTGAGTTTGTGAGGATCCTATAGGCTGGAACTATCATTCCTTTTGGATGATGACTATTGAGCTCACTTTTTTATATTTGATATATAAATGTGTTCTAATTTTTGTAAAAAAAATTACACGTCTAATGAATTTATATATAATATTTTCTATAAAGAAATTGGAAAATATATATATTTAAAAAATTTAAAACATTTTAAATGAAATGAATTAACTGTATCAACTATGCACTGAACTATAATACAATTTATTTAAACTTGAATGATTTAATTTTTTAATTATATTTTGTTATCTGATACTTCAATCCTTTGTGATACCCTACTGGGATTTTAGCTCTCAACCTACATGTTACTCTGTGTGTTTGTAGATTATATTCTTCAAGGTTCGAGAAAGGGTAGTGAACCACATATTGGTAGAAGATGTTGATCATTGTTGCATGTAGAATTTTGTATATTGTATGTTTTTTTAATCATATTTTATATTATATTACTGTAGAGAATTGGGTCATTTATGTGTCTGATTTATTTTACACTACTTAATATGGAGTCATTATATTTTATGCAGAATGAATTTTTTACCTTAATTTGAATGATTGTGGGAAACATCATTCCCATACTCACGATGTTGGATGACAAGATCTAGTCATTGACCCATGGGGATGGTGAGCTCCCATCGAGATATGTTATATTCTATTTATATTTCAGTTTACCTAGGTACCGAGGTTGGTTGGTGAATGTTTGAGAGTCTACAATTTTATATTAGTAATAACAACAATGTTAATTTTTGGAACCATATATGATTTCATTCAGGTTTTATTATTTTTCAATTTATTACCTAGTTTTTGGAGAATATAGCATCAAGGTATTAAAATGTTTGGTGTGTGATATATAGAGATAATTTATACCTTCATGAATTAATGTTATTTTAAATATTAATATTTTTGTGCCATGTTCCAAATATTTTTTTATTACCCATTAATTATGAATATAAAATGTTTTGAAATTTAACTTTTTGTGGATTTTGTTTATCATTTTGTAATATTATTGGACTATATGAAAGAAATATTTCAAAATAATGTTATCCATATTAGTTTTATTAGAAATTAAAAATTAATTTAGTAAAAAATATTTATATTATGAAACACTTGTTATCATTTTATAGATCTTATTATCTAGTAAATTTTTATTGACTTAGGCATGAAAAATTAATTTTTTCAATCAATATTGGAATATGGGATTAAAAGAGGTGTAAAATAAATGAAAATAAGAGCCAATGGATGGAATTATGTTTATATAATGAATGAAATAACAAATATATATAAATAATATTCCATGTTAAAATAATTATGAACTCTTGTAAAATTTTTAAAAAAACAAAAAAATTTATCATTTTCAAAGTATTTTATGTTGTATGGATTGAAATATTCACCCCTTGATGATTCATTGTATTATGGATATTAATAACCACATGATCATGTTTTGTATTAGTATATTAAAAATATTGAACATTATAATACTCTCCATTTACATTTTTCACATAACACTAATGTTTTCATTATTTTGGAACAATGTTATGGGTTAATTTAGGTGACCTTTATGTTTCCCAATTCCCATATTCAATGGTATTTTTATTATTCTTGTATTTAATAGGATTTTTACATAGTAAATCTAAATTATTGATCCATTTATTATAAATTGTATAATATTCATGATGAAATACAACCCATATTGTTTTTTAGAGAATAATATGTATGATTTCTGTCACGTCACACAACACAATGCTTTATCAAATCCATGATGTGTTAAAAGAAATATTTTTTAAATTATTTCCATTATAAAATAACAATTAAATATAAATGTGTGAATAATAATAAGTTCATGATGAAAAAATTTAAAATGTATTTAAATAATATTAATTTGATGATTAATGGATCATAAAAAAGTACACAATTATCACTAATTTATTTTATGGTGAAAATTTTTTTTTTCTTAAAAAAATTAATAATATTCTTGTGAGTAGATTTTAGATATTTTCTACCATTACTGAAATTTATTGTTTGAGTTAATAATTTTTATTTTTACATACACTTATAAATAACTTATTAGGTTGAATTTTTTAAATTTTTTCTCAAATGATTTATTTTTGAATGAATAGTATAATTAGTCATATCTTAGTAAAACCATCATTTTTATGCATTAAATCGCGTAATATAAAATTATTATTTTTTATTTTTTCTTTATTTTATGGTAACATAATTTTATATAAAATTTATATCATAAAATTAATTAAAAAAGAATCATCATTATATGTATTTTCATATAAGTTCAGATTTGGTCTTATTTATTCATTTTTGTTAATACTATTTTTTACATTAAATTTGGTTTTTTATTAATTAATAAAATTAATATAAGTTTCATAGTTTATATAATGAAATTTATGTTTTATATTTTCAATATAAATTTTTAAATTCATTTTTTCATTTTTACAAGGAAATGTTTTGAATAAAATTACTTCTTATAACAAAATAATATTTTCTAAAAAAATTATTTTTATCGTGTGATGGGAACTTATTTAAATTTAAATTCACTATGTTAGAGATATTAATTCTAGTAAATTGGATTTAATATTTTAAGCAATTATAATTAATTTTATATAATAGGGTCAAGATAATTTTGGGTCATAATGAATATTAAAATCCATAAAATATTTTTACCATTGTTATGTTTAATACTTGTTTACATATATTTTTAACTATGATATACGTT
The DNA here is from genome assembly GCA_963277665.1 of Viscum album. Classification (NCBI taxonomy): domain Eukaryota; kingdom Viridiplantae; phylum Streptophyta; class Magnoliopsida; order Santalales; family Viscaceae; genus Viscum; species Viscum album. Next base: position 1,798,997,575 of record OY728120.1, read on the forward strand.
TACCAATTCTAGAAAAAAATTTATATTTCTTATTAGATGAGTATATTTGAAAATAAATTATTCTACAATCAATTTTATTTCAATTACATACCACATTTAAAATGAGATTGACCTTATATTATTGAAATTATTTCTGTACATCAAAATGGTTCTCCCATCATATAAAGTGTATCCTCTTACCCACCACTATTAAAAATATTTCATACTTATATATTACAAGATACATACCAAAAAAAAATCCCATATTACTCATTTTCATTTAAAAGTCCTTATTCTCCACCTAATACCAAACATTCATGGAATAATATTTATTCCAAAGGGGGTCACATAATAAACAAGTATAAATATTAACCAATATTTATAACATTTATTTATAATTATAAATTATCCAATGTTATTGTATCTACCAAAAAAAGCTGAAATATGAAATAAAAATATACTTAGAATTTATTATTTTCTTGGAACAACCATATCTCACATCTTTTTCCTCAAATTAAAAATGAAGTTATCGTTTCGTCACACAATGTTTCTACTACGTCAATATAAGGATATGATTTATTCTCAATCACCATAATTCATTGATGGATACTATAATGTATTTAATTTTTATATATGTTATTAATTAAATAATAATTATCCTTTAAGTTTAATTTCAAATCAAATATCATAACATGTCATACATTTACAAATGATTACATCATAATAAAATGTGTTATGATTGTCTATCCAAAAAAGTAATGAGGTTATTTTTAACTATATTTAATATGAATGGAAATAAGAATATATTTAGAAATCTCATATGATATATATGATATAGTTATTATTATATAATGTTGAATTTTCAATATAAAATAATTTGGTTCCATCCATTGAAAAGTGGACACATCACTCATTCATACATACGAATTTTGGTCTCTATCAATTTTTGTAATTCATATTTCAAAACCCATTTTTATTTGTGGATATAAATGATTATATTGTGATTAATTATGATAATTGTAAAATAGTTAAAAATTTTAGATGATGTGTCACATACATGACTTATTTTCAAGTTAATTTTCAGTTAATTTCCATATATACATTGTTTTTTGGGTTTCTCAAGCTTTTATGGTGGAATGGGTGAGTTTTCGTGAATTGGGCCAAACCAAGAGCCCAATTCCAGATTTAAAAATGAAATTTGTTTCTTTTATAAAATTTTCATTTTTAAAGATTTTGCACCCATTAGAATTCCTAAATGGTATTCCCTAACATATTAACACCACCATTGTAGTTTGGAGCCGTTAAAAATCCATAACCAAGGTGTATATGGGTTTTTAATTATGGGATTGGGCCTACCCAAAATCCCAATTCCAGTTTTAAAAATTAAATTTGATTAATTAATAACATAAAAATTTTAAGCCTTTTTTTGGTGATTCCTAGCCCCACACAGGCCCATTGAACGCAGCCGCACTCCCAACCTCTCTCTTCTTTCTTTGGAGATATTCTATATCGCGATTGAGTGCTTAACTTCTTTGGGTTTCTAAAATCGGGCAGATTTGAGGAGGTAAGTTTGTTCCATCATAACTCTCTCAATTCTTACTCTATGTCCTCCATTCTAGTTCCTAAATGACCTCCTCATCCTATTTATATTCTCCCATGAAGTCTTTAATATTTAAAATTTCAGCTTATATTTTATTATGAACGATTTTTCAAGATCTCTCATGTAAGTGAGTCTCTTCCATTCCTCTTTCAAATTTCTTAGGGATTAATTCTATTTACTTTGGGTTTCTTCCATTTTACTTGGAGTTCCAAATTACCAGTAGGTAGGATTTCTAACCTATGGTTTATCCCTGGGTTTTCATGGTCCAATTTTATGGTTTTAGATTTTTTCTTTGTCCCTCTTGGTGTAGGGGTGGTGCGACTTGATTTACACATGTTGATTCAAGGATTTTCATTACATTGGTAGGTGATTCTAGTTTGAATTCAATCCTTGTGACATAGCCACTGTGTTTATTATATTTTTATGTTTAATCCAAGGATTAGGTGCAGCAAAAATTGGTTTTAGTGGTTTTTGTAATGAAAGTGAATTTTAAAGGCCAATTTCATGTGAAATATGTTCTTTTTTATATAAATCTTTTATTGGTCGATTAAGGGATGTATTTTAATTATTTAGTTGCCATATTGAACAATATTTGGGCATAAAATAATGTTTTAAATGTTATTATTCTTTGTTTTTTGCAGCGAAATTGATTTTGGGTGACGTTTGTTAAGAAAATGGTTTTTGAGTACCAATTTGGTGTTGAATTGGGTGTTTTTCATGGGTATTCTATGCGATGCTTATTGGGATTATTTTATAAATCATTTAATGAGTTTAAATAAATTTTTATGGTTTTTTGGATTCTGTTTTTATAAATTTGAGTATGAATATGGTGTTCAATTGGGGTTTCCAAACTGTTTTGGGTGCAAAACAATGAAATATTTGGAGAAGTTGTTTTATTGAAACTCAAAGGTTTTGTTGTGTGTTTTAAATGGTATATAATGTGTGTAGCTACTGTACCAATTGAATGTGAAACATAGTGATGTTTCATATGAAAATGGATATATGTAACATTATGAAATTGTTTGAGAACAAAGGGGGAATCCCGGGTACCTAGGTGAGGCAGATGTGTACTAGTACAGCTAGTGGACCAAATGGGTTTTGTCTCTATTTCAATCAGAATTTGGATAACTAAAACTCTAACTAAACAATTTGGATGATTATTGGGGACCACTAGGTTATGGGTATGTTACCTACTAGTGGCTCGTGCATGAGAATGCATTTACTAGGGTTATGTTACACTGAGGTATGAAGTACATGGGGCCCGAGAGTATTTAGTTCTTAAAGGTGTTCCTAATTTTGTTTCTCATTGTGCTTGTGGTGTTTTCCCTTGTATTGGGGGTATGTATAATTTATTATGCTTGACTCAGGTAAAGTAAAGGCTATAGGTGATGGCGGTTGAAGGTGTTAGTTCTCATCCTTGGTGCGGAGTTGTGGAGATGGCTTGTGGGTGATGGCCCCTTGTCATGTTGAGACATTGGGGCTATCTTGATATTGTCATTATTTATATTTTGACAAATTTTAATGTATTTAAATCAATTTATTTTGTTCTATTTTTTTCTTAAGACTTTATTGGCTAAAAAATTTCATATTTATATTATGAAACGTTTTTAATAATTTATGCTTTCATTATCAGGAAAATCGTTCCTGAACCTAAATTAATTAATTCCAGGCAATTATGCCAGCCTGTGGGGATAGGGAACGCCCTTTGGGACTTGTGATGAGCTGTGTTTTATGCTAGTATTAGTGGAAACTAGATTCTGTTCATTAAAAAATGGTATCACAGTAGGTTCACTCTTTTTGTGTTAAATTATTTATGGAACAGTTGGGATAGTTTGGAGTTAGGATTATCGGGACACGACCTTCTAGTTATGAGTAATGTGGATGATCACCACACCACACTATGGGATTAATGATTCCAGGGGATTTAAGGATTTATATTATTCCTAATAATTTCTTCTATTGATGATGATTAAGAGAAATGAAAAGTGAGTTGGATTACTGGTCTCAGTGAGCTCGCAGGGTCTAGCAAGCCATGTAGAGCCAGGGATATTTACCTAGAACACTCTTTCTGATGGTAAAGAGACTTGGTTTTAAAAATAGTAAAGTTTTTGTGAAATTATTTTCTATTAAAGAGGGAATGGATAGATTTTTTAAAATAGATAACTGAATTTTCATAATTGTATTGGAATGGAAAATAGTGTGTTTTTACTTCTTTTGAAAGCAGGATCTATGTCAATGCTGGTTTTGAAAAAATGCTTCCAATAGTGTTTTCTAAACTGTTGAGAGGTGTTTTATTGGGATGAGATGATTTTAAATTACTGTGTATGATTTGAATGTGAGCTTTCATTTAAATGACTGCTCCCTTCTAAATATTTTGGTAAGTTGTAATTTGGGTGTGATTTTGTGGTTAGAGGTTTTTAGAAAAATTAGGTATTGGTTCATTTTTTTGGTCTTGAAATGTGGATTTTTTTTATTTTAAACGTTAGTATTTCTATGACTAACCACATGAATGTGGTTATATTTGATGATAGATGGTTTATTGCATGGTTGGATGAGTTTTGGGATGTATATGAGGAGGGTGCCCGGTGTGGCATAGAAACATGCATCTGTGAGGCCCATGGGGTACCATTGGTGGATACACTAACTGTTGAAGAATTTATTTTCAAAAAGTTGATTTTAAGGAAAAATTGATGTCTTGATGACTATTTTGGGATGGTTTGTATTATTATTTTTTAAAATATTTTTTTTATGTTTTGATTCCAAGAACCCCTCTTGTTCTAACTATATTCTGGGATTGTGTTTGGTCGGTAAGCTGTGTTGAAGGGCCAGTTAGTGGTATCTTCTGAGAAATGTTTTGGGATTCCTTCAAAGTGCTTCCCTTCATGTGTTTGGATATGTTTTTTGGTGTTTCTTGACCAATGGACAGTGTTGGTTGGGTCTTTCAGTTCAATCATTTGATAAGGTATGCCCCATTAAGGGTTAGTGCACAACTGATGTGCAGCCCAGATTGTTTCACCTTTTGAAGACCCTCTAGTTGATCAATATAAAGAATCTTTTTCTTGAGATTTTTAGATTGATTATAAAACCATTACTTTCATGGTTTTGTGTATCCTCTTATAGTGGTAGAGTGATCATGGAAGGTTGAAAGAGACCTCAGCTTCCTATGTTTACTAGTTTTACAAAGGTGGAAGCAGTTCAGGGTAATTAGCATGGATGATTATCTGGATGGTGTTTAATAGGTCCTATCGGTCCTTCTTAGTCTCTTCGAAGAAGAAGATCACAATAAACTTCCAGTGTGGGAAATCTTCTCATGAGAGGATATTGTGGCCACTTTCTAGAATTGTGTGTTGTTTGGGGATGCTGTAAAAGGTTCCACACCATCCATTGATTATATCAGTCACAATGGTCATGTTCAGTAAAGCCTTGTGATTTCGTGCACTCAATTGACTTTAAAGGTGATATTCGTGAAATCCTTTGAGATTCTCTTTATGTTGGGAGAATATCTCCCTTGAAAAAACATCAAAATATTCCATTTTAGAGGAAGGTTATTATAGGTGTTATTTTCTTATTGTTGAGACGGTATGTTTGCGTATGATATACCCTATAATACCAAATGTAGGATCGAAATAATAGAGATACTATATGTAGTATCTAAAGCTATTCAAAAGACATTATGGGGGTGAATTGTATACTTTTAAAAATTGATTTGGAACAATTAAATATGATTATGTTTAACAAGGTTAAACAGAGTAATTCACAAAACCTCTATGTTCTAAACACTTTCCTGAATCGGGAAATATGATTCTGGGAATGTTATTCTGGAAAAGATGTTTCCGGAAAGTTAATCGTTATGAATGTTTACAGCAATAATTATTATACCTTAATGTATATAGAATCTTAAAAAATCAAAGTACACATATAAGAAATTATAAGATAGTTATACTTTTATCAACAATACAAATGCAGCGAAAAACATGTAACAAAACAAATAACAAGTAGTAAGTCGTTAAACCCAAAGAGATGGGTACCCAACAACCTTGGATAAATGTACCTTGATTTATACATTCAAGAAAGTCTGCCTTACCCATTCTAGGGTAAGCCCTTGATAGGAAGATCATAGTTTGTCTTGCTATCCCCGCAAGGCCTCAACTTCAAGGTAGTTGGCACCTCGATCTTCCTCAGCAAGGAAGCCATCAACTTCAAGGTATTCGGCACCTCTGTCTTACAATACCCAAAATCCCTCTATTGTATACAACTACAATCAGAGTCGCACAAAGAATAACTTAACCAGATGTTCAGTATGCATTAATCAATGAGAGTCTCTCTCTAGACATCAATTCAGTAACATGTAATTTCTAGAGTCATATAACTGTTCATCAATGTTGTGAGCTCTTTCAAATGATCACTTATTTATAGGCACAACTTCAACGGTTGGCTCTCTCCCCCAACAGTCATATTTTTCCTTGAATTTTGGAGGGACCTATTCATCTGTCAATCAAACAATAGTTAGTTAGTAATTGAATACACGACATCATTTCATAACAAAAAAATTGTAAGAAAAAATATGGTTACATAACTAAAATTCAATATTCGGAGTGTAATAAAATAAGAATGTTCGAATTCTATCCAAAAAATAATTCAGAGTCTATTATACAATGATATTTGGATTCTATTTTCTAGATATTCAAAACCTGATCTATATTGAATTTTGGAGTCAGAATTTCAAGTTAATTCAGAGTCTGAATTAACAAGAATTTGGAACCAGAACATACAATGTTCCGATTCAGAGTTCATGAGAATTCAGATTCAGAACTCATAGGAGTTCAGAGTCTGAATTTAGTGAACTCGGAGTTAGAGCATGGAAAATATCGTAACCAAAATTCATATTCAGAATTCAGAGTCAGAAATTAGAAGAGTTCGTAACCAGAATTCGTAATCAGAATTCGGAAGTAGAACTCAAAAGAGTTCATAACCAGAATTTGTAATCAGAATTCAGAGTCAGAACTCAGAAGAGTTCGTAACTAGAATTCATAATCAGAATTCGGAGTCAGAACTCCAAAGTCTTCATAACCATAATTTGTAATTAGAATTCTGATAATTTAGATTCTAAAATAGAATTCTTCATATCTTGGTATTTATAGGATTCCAAGGTTTTAGTTTCATACCGAATTTTACAATTAGAAAAAAATTTGATATGAACAACGAAAATAAGGTATGGATAAATTTCCATGGGGAAGTAAATTTTCCTTATAGAATTAATACATAGGGTAAAAATATATTTGACCTGAGATAAAGTGTTTGTGATTTTCAAAACAATAAGTATTGTTAAAGTCATAAAGAAACCTTATTGGCTTTACAATCTCCCCCTTTTTGGAAAGCACGGACATCCTTACAATAATGAATATAAGGACTTAGAAAAATTTTATATACTTTGAAATAAAACATATCTCTATTTTTACATTAGAAAATATGAATATGACTAACTCCCCTTTATGATTTGGAACACTAAGGATCATATTCTGGATTTCCAGAATGATATTTTTCTTTATCTTGAGTACGAAAATATCTGTACGAAAAACTCCCCCCTTAGATAAACTAACCCTTTATTAGAGAAATTTATTATTTACATAGAATTATTTTTCCTTCTCCCCCTTTGTGATTTTCAAAAAGAGTTTGAGGGAATGGAAAAAAAATATGTTACCTGAAATATTAGAATAAATCTTGAAAACCGAAACGAGAAACCCAAAATTTCATTAAGAATGGAAGAATTTGTACAAGGAATAAAATACAACAAAAGATCAGATTGATATATTTTCCTTTCTTTTCATTGGGTATCAATTTATTGACTATGGTTTTCAACTTCTTTAGCTCCTTGTGGTTTTCCTCTGCTTGCTTCTCTAAGGCCTTGATCCTATCATCCTAATCCATCAGAGTCTATGTCTGAACCTTCAAAAGGTCATCTTGCTTCACTAAATTCTCTTCAATCATGATCCAGAGATCCCTTTCAATTTTCCAACTTTGGAAAACATAATTCAACATACCATTCAGATCTTTGGAATCCTGGAGTATCAAAATTTTCCTTAACATCACCTTGAAAATCATCAATCTCTCTCAAATCTTCAACTACATTTTTTGACCAGCAGACCATATTCTTACAAGATTTTCTATGAGCATCATAGTTGATAAGAAAGTTCTTGTAATCAGCTTCATTCTTTATTCACCAATCCATCACCATGGATATAGAATCCCATTTCAGGTTTATACTATGTTGAATCATTTTGCATCTGGAGTCAACAGTTAGAATGATTAGAATGGTTTCTACAAGCCTTTTACGATATTGAATGACAAAATCATGTCCCAGAGCTGTTGATTCTAAATTTGACACTTTTATAGGTAATGGTTCTTCCTCTAGCTCGACCAGCTTCCACTTAGAAGATTCACTAGAATTTTACTTTCATTGAATTTCTTTTGACGGGGTATCAACAACCACTTGTTTCCTCATGTCATTTTTCGGAATAGCTTCTTCATCCGGAGACTCATGCTCACATTTAAATAACTGAACAATCTTATCTTCATAAATATTTTCTTTCTTGACTCTGGCATTAATATATTCTGGATGAATAAAGTGATGATTATAGCGTTGTTCATCAGATTACTTGTTCACTTCCTCTTCATCATTTTCATCTATTCCAAGAGTAACATGTTTCGTAGATCTGGCTTGAGAAGTCTGGATTGACAATTTTTCAGAAGCACTTTCTTTCTCATGAATGTCTTCAACCTGCTTTATCAGATCATCTATATCATCACTACTTTCAGCTTCTTGAACATCCTCTACACCTTTCTTTTCTTCAACAAACTTATCTAGTAATTTTTCGGGGGTCATGAATTTTTTCCCCGGTGTCTCAGGTAATGGTTCCACTAAGAATGTTTTCAGTACAGAAATGTTTTTGGAAGCAATTTCAGAATCCTGTAGATGGTATTGACAAACTTCAGCATCATATATATTCTTATTATGCTTCTTCTCTTTGGATATCTTCACATGCTGTTGAAAAGTTTTTTCTTTTGGTGCCTTGGCTTCAGCATGATCCAGGCCGAACTGTGGCTCTCTTTCCTTCCAGTTCATTTTATCCTCCCACCATTTGGCTACTACCACATCCGGATAGGCTTTCTGTTTCTTGGGAATTGGAGGTGCAGTTTGAGCTTCCTTAGATTTAGGATTTTCTCCTTCAACTTATACTTCCTTCAATATTCATTTGATTCCATCCTTCATCGTCAGTTTAGCCTCTCTAGTTTTATTTGGATTGGGTTCTACATCTCCCACTAGTAAATCATAAAATTCTCAAGAATCTTTATTAAAACCAACATTCATTATTTTCAAAGTATCATCACTTACTAGCATACCATTACAATTCCTCAGCTTGGAACTACATGAAATCTTGAAGGATGCAAGACACTGAACAATCAAATTGAAGAGTAGGGTAGGATATAAGATTATATGTGCTATCAAATTCCCATTCATGATATTCCCTATTTTAATGACAATATGCTTTATTAGATTGATCTTCCAATTAAGATGACTTCCTTAGTGTAAGATAAGGCATATGTTCTTACATAAAATTTGAATGAAAAGTTTTCTCCACCTTCTTCATTAAAGAAACAAGATGACTCATAAAATTAAATGTGTAGATCTGGATATATGAGTTATTGTGATCTAAGATTTGATATATATTCACTTTCCCATCCATTTATCTTAAAGTTCTTGTAGATTATAGAATCCTACTTATTAAAGTTATTCGGATGTCGTAACCTCTATCTATATACATGGCACTCCGAAATCGGCTTGACAGAATTCATATATTGAGAAATAACTTCACTAGAAATTCAGAATTGAGAATCTTTTGAAAATCTAGAATGGGCATTTGAAGTGGGGGTAGAGATTCGACATGAAAAATCATTGAAAACCGATGTGATACAACCATCGGGGGGTCCCCTTTTATATGTGTTGATACAACGATCGAACTTCCCATCTCAATCCAATGCCTGAGAATTATTTTGATTAGATCTGATGGTTGAAATGATAGCTGCAAGGAAAATTTTTAAGGATCAGATATTTTGAAGTTTTAAAGGAAAACATTTGAATTTAGGAAACTAGAATCTGAGAAATTTTAAAAACAATATAAACTATCGGCAAGGGAATGATCACTACGAAATCTTAAGAAAGAAAACAAACATTTCGGATCACTAGGATGGTTATTCGTAATATGTAATATTCTTCTAGAAGAAATTTAGATTCTAAATATTTTGATTATGAAAAAAACAAAAACAAATAAAACCCAATTACGAAAATTTCATGTACAAAAATATTGATTACAAAAATTTCAAGTACGAGAATCGTCATTACGATAATTTCATATATGCGAATCTTCGTTACAAAAATTTTAAAAAAATCATTTCGAAAAACAGGAAAAACTTAATTTAAAAAAACATGAAAAAATTCTTTACAAAAAACATGAAAACTTCATTACAAAAAAATGAAAATCTTCATTATGAAAAACATGAAAAATTTCATTACAAAAATCCTAAAAAACTTCATTACGAAAAACATAAAAAACTTCGTTATGAAAAACATGAATAACTTCATTACAAAAAACATGATAAAAATCATTATGAAAACCATGAAAAACTTCATTAAGAAAAACCCAAAAAACGTCATTACGAAAAACATGAAAAAATTCATTACGAAAAGCATGAAAAACTTCATTACGAAAAACATGAAAAACTTAATTATGGAAAATATGAAAAACTTCATTACGAAAGATATGAAAAACTTACTTAAGACAAATATGAAAAACATCACGAAAATTTACCCCCCTTATGAAAAGGACTTTATTACTATAAGGTTATTGATTTCAACATGAAGTTAACAAGGAATATTACTTTACAATTATCATTACTAATTTATGTTTAATGTATTCAAATCTATCATAGGGTAAATATTTTGTGAAAATATCATAAAGTTGATCTTGTGTTCCGATAAATTAAAGAATTATTTCTCCTTTTTGTTTGTGATCCCTATGAATGTGATGCCTAGTATCTAAGTGTTTTGCATGAGAGTGATTTGCATGATTTTTACTAAGAGAAATGGAACTTGTATTGTCAAAAAAAATTTTTGTTTTGGTAAAACTCATACCATAGTCTATGAGTGTGTGTTGCATCCACAACACCTGAGCCCAACAACTTCGAGCTGCTACGTATTCAGCTTCATCAGTGGAAAGTGCTACTGAGTGTTGCTTCTTGCATGACCAAGAAACTAATGAATCTCCTATGAAATGACAGGTTCATAATGTACTCTTTTTATCCATTTTACATCCACCAAATTCATCATCTGAAAAACATTCCAAAAAAATCATTTCCATAAGTATAGAAATTTCCTAAAACCATGGTTCCATTTTTGTAGTGAAAAATTCTATTTACTGACTTTAAATGAGATTCCTTAGGATTGGATTGATATCTTTCACATTATAATTCTGAAAACATTATCTCTGGATGACTAGCTGTCATGTAAAGTAGACATCCTATCATTCCTCTAAAATATGTTTGATCTACTGGTTTCCCAGCTTCATCAGGATCAAGTGAATTTGAGGTACAATTAGATGTACTTATAATCTTAGTGTTGTAATATCTATACTTCTTAAGAAGATATTTAATATGATTATGTTGGGATATATATATTCCTTCTGATTTTTGAGAGATTTGAAAACCAAGGAAAAATGTTAACTCACCCATAATACTCATTTCAAATTCATATTTCATTACATCCACTAAGGAATCTGTTAAAGATTGCTGAGTTAATCCAAATATAATGTTATCATAATAAATTTGAACAATCAAAACATTTTTCTTACCTTTTTTATAAAAAAGGGATGGATCTGCATTTCCCTTAACATAATTATTTTAAAGCAAAAATCATGTAATACTATCATACTATGCTCTAGGAGCTTGCTTAACTCCATATAAGGCTTTGGTAAGTCTAAAAACATGATCACGATGTTTTTTATATTAAATACTATGAGGTTGTTCAACAAAAACTTCCTCTTGCACATAAACATTAATGAAATCACATTTCACATCGATTTGAACGTTTTTGAAATTGATGACTGCTGGAAAGTCAGGTAGGATACGAATAGATTCAAGTCTAGCTACTGGAGCATAGGTTTCTTAGAAGTCTATTCCCTCTTGTTGATAATATCCTTTAGCAACTAATACGGATTTATTTCATACAATGATTCCATTTTCACCACACTTATTTCTATAGACCCATTTTACACCAATAATAGAAGTTTCCATAGGTATTTCAACCAAGGTCCATACTTTATTCTATTCGAATTCATTTAGTTCATCTTGCATAGTTGTAATCCAATCATCATCACCTAAAGCCCCATCAGTGCTCTTGGTTCTAATTGGGAAATTAATGCTAGATGAACTACTTTATTTCATAAGGATCTTCTAGTCCTTACAGGTTGATTCAAATCACCAATGATACTATCACTAGGATGATTCTTAAGAAACAAATTATTTGGTTTTTGTAAAACCTGTTCATCAACATAGGTTAGAAAATATTCTAGGTTAAATAATTCAAAAATATTTTATTGGGCATTTTCCTTATAAAATGGATCTTCTAACAAAGCATGATAATCATTTTTGGAAAACACACCCGAAGATATAGGTTGGGGTTGTTTAAAAACAAAAGGATTAGTTTCATCAAATTTTACATGTATTGTCTCTTCAACAGTGCATGTGTTTTTATTGAAAACTCTATAAGCCTTAGAAGTTGTGGAGTATCCTAAGAAAATTTGTTCATCAGATATTGGGGCGAATTAATGTAGATTATATTTAGTATTCAGGATGAATACCTTTCAACAAAAAACCTTAAAGTTGGAAATTCTATGTTTTCTGCCATTACATAACTCATAAAGAGTTTTATTAAGAAAAGTTCTAATCAAAACTCAATTTATATAATAAAATGCAGCACTTATAGCTTCATCAAAATAATTTTTGGATACATAATACTCACTCAAAATGGTTCTAGTTATCTCTTGAAGAATTCTATTTCTTCTTTCAACAACACCATTTTGATGAGGTGTTCTGGGTGCTGAGAAGTTATGAGTAATACCTTTTATACTACAAAAAGTTTCAAAATCAGAATTTTGAAATTATCCACCAGGATCACTATGAATAGTTTTCAATGTAAGGTTATTTTCATTTTTAACATGGGCTCTATGAATTTTTAAATAAGAAAAATCTTTAGACGTCTTTGCTAGAAAATAGACCCACATAAATCTGGTGTAATTATCAACCAAGACAAATACATAATTCTTTCCCCCAATGATTCCAGTTTGTGTAGGACCAAAGAGATCAATATGAAGTAACTATAATGCATCAGTAGTAGAGACTTCACCAACTGATTTAAAACATGATTTATGGTACTTTTCATATTTACAAGGGTCAAAAACTTTTGAAGAATCAAATCTATACTCTGGTAGATCCTTAACTAATCTTTTCTTAGAATGATTGAATAAGTTACTAAGGTTACAGTGTCCTAACATACTATTCCATAACCAATAATGATATTCTATTTTACTAAGGCAAGGTAGATCCTGGTTCCTAAGGTCTTCTATGATGAGTGTGTATACATTCTCTTTCCTATAGGAGAAGGAATAAACTCTTCCATGGAATTGTGTACTAAGCACTTGTCATTCCTAAAATTCACAAGGTAACCATTATCACATTGTTGAATTAATATAATGAGGTTGTTCTTAAGACCCTTATAAAATAAAACATTTTAAATCAATGTTTTTCAAAATAAAACAATGTAACCTATAACAATAATTTCTCCCTTAGCATTATCTCCGAAAGTTACATTTCCTCCTTTCGTCTTGATAATCTTTTCATAATAGTTTTTGTTACCAGTCATATACTAGGAACATCCACTATCCATGTACCTTGTATTGTTGTTGGTACCTTCTCTATTTTCCCGAAAATAAGAAAAAGATATATTTTCGGAATGCAAACATTCTTGGATCCGAAATTCATAGAAAGAAAAATTTTAGTCACCCACATATTTTTAGAAAAATAGGCTTTATAAAATCCTAAAGACTGGGTTTTGTTTAAGAAACACTTTTTCTCCTAGGGCCCACCACACTAACACATAGTATTGAATGGAGCAATTTTAGGAAAAAAATAATTGTTACTAAAAATCGGTTTAGAACAAATTGAACCAAAACCAGAACTATTCCATAGAGGTTGGATTTGTGAATACATTTTAACAAAATTTTACTTACCTAAGGTAAAGTTCGACAAACACTTCCCAAAGGAAAATATTTCGGATTTCAGTTTGATAACCATGTTCTTGTCTTCCAAAACATTTGATTTTGAACTAGAGTAAGGCTAGAAAAAAAAATTTCTTAGAAAAAAAGTATTTTAGATATTTAGAAATCTCATTCGTCTCAAAATTTAATTCCTCAAGATTTTTTGATATACTTTCAAAATCTGCATTTTTATATCATGATCTTTATAAAGGTCTGATATTTTCTTAGGAAGAATAGTATTGCTATATTTTTCCTTATCGAGGTTTTTCATGAGTTTTGAATTCTCAATCTCAAGATGTTTGGAAAACCTAGAAACATCATCATAGGAAGGTAAATTATTATCTTCATCAGAAAAATATTCTTCATCCGAAGAGTTATTATATTTACTCTCATTAGCATTCAAAGAAATATTGGTCATAGATTCAGAATTGTGTTCCTTAGCCATAAATAAATGATTTTCAATATGTATTCTGGCTATCCAACCAAGATTCTTCTGTCCAGAAGATTAATAATCTGATGATTCATCTGAGGAGTCTCAACCACTGGCCCTCCAGGTTTCATTATCTTTCAAGAAATTAATAGCTTTATCCTTGTAGTACATCTTTTTATTTCTCTCAGAATGCTTTTCCTTTCTTTCCATTCTTTTGAGCATGGGGAAATTAGGCCTTATCTGTCCATTTCTAATGCATTCATAACACGTAACTTCAGAAACTTTCATATCTTTCCTTTCGTTCTCCTTATATCTAGATTGAAAGATCCTATGTCTAGCTATCTTGTTCATCCATCGATCAAGATTTGCGAACTCATTTTTTTAATATTCAGTTACACTAGGTTAGGATTGAATAATAACTTTCTTTGATATGGATATGGTAACTCTCTCAGGAGTCTTAGCTTTCATATGATTCGAAGTATTAGTAAAAGAAACACTACCATTTCCATTATTCTTCTTTACATTATCAACATCTCATTTCATTCCAGTCTCATGTTGGAGAAGAGTTCCGAAGAGTTTATCAAGAGTAATCTTAGTAAACATTCTGTCCTCATCTATAGCTTTCCTCTTGGATTCTCACTCATTGATCAGGATGTCTACGATCCTATCAACAAGAGATTCATCATCTAATCCTTTATCACCCATGGATTGTAAACTATTCACAATAGTCACCAATATTTGTCGTACGCTACATATGGGTTCATTATAAGTAATGTTAACGCCATGGTATTCAGCTCTTAACATATCTCTTATTGTCCCTATAACATCAGAAGTACCAAAATGGGTAACATCAAGTTTCTTCCAAATACTGTTTGATGCTTCACAAGATGAAATTTGGCTAAATATATTTCTAGTCATGGAGCAATGTACAGTATTACATACCTTATAATTTAGTTGATATTCATGATTTTCTTGATTGCTAAAGTCTTCATACAATATCTCCAATATTCATAATAATTCCTATAAAAAAGAGGCAGTCTTGTTGTATTTAACATGTCAATAAAACCAACATTGATCCCTTATATCATATAGAAAAAAAATCATTCCACAAAAACTTTTCAATAGAAAAAGTTTTTATATAAGAAAAAAATTCCTCAGCATGGAAAATAAAACTACAGTATGTCTATGAAAAATAAGAATATGTAAATTATTTGTCCGAAAAAAATGATTCTGAAATATATAATTCTGAAAAAATAGAAGAATAAGATTTATCTTTTGAATATAATTGTGAGATTAATTCAGATTGAGCCAAAATTCTGAATCCAATGATTAGATTGGTTCGGGATTGAAGGTCATCTCCTCTGATACGAATTGTTGAGATGGTATGTCTGAGTATGATATACTCTATAATATCAAATGTAGGATTGAAATAATATAGATAATTTATGTAGTATCTAATGATATTCACAATACAAGAGGGGGGTGAATTGTATTCAATTAAAAATTTCTTTGGAAATTTTAATTATGGTTTTGTTTAACAAGGTTAAACATGTTAATTCAAAAAAATCAATGTTCTAAAAACATTCTTGAATATGGAAATATGATTCCAAGAAATTAATAACTCAAAATATGTTTCCGGAAAGTGAAACTTAATGAAAGTTTACAACAATGAAGATTATACCTTAAAGCATATAGAATCTTACTAAATATGAGTACAAATATAAGGAAGTATAAGGTAGTTATACTTTCTTCAACAATATTAATGCATCAAAATACCTGTAAAAAAAAAAGTAACAAGTAGTATGTCTTTTAACCCAAATAGAGGAGTATCCAACAACCTTGGATAAAGGTCCTTTGATTTATACTTTAATGAAAGTATGTCTTACCCACACCCGGGTAAGCCCACGATACGATGATCGGAGTCTATCTTGCAATCCCCGCAAGCCCTCAACTTCAAGGTAGTTGGAACCTCTATCTTCCTCAGCAAGGAAGCCCTCAACTTGAAGGTAGTCGGCACATATATCTTCTTATCCTTGGAAGCCCTCGATTGTACACACCAACAATCAGAGTCTCACAAATAAAATATTGAACCATAAGTTTAGTACGCACTAAGAAATGAGTGTCTCTCTCTAGAAATCACTTCAACAACATGTCATCTCCAGAGTCATAGAAATGTTCATCAAAGTTGTGAGATCTTTCAAATGATCACCTATTTATATGGAAGACTTATATGGTGGGATCCCTCCTCCAATGGTCATATTCTTCATTGAATTTCGAAGGTACCAGTACATGTTTCACTCAAACAATGGATAGTTAGTAACTGAACACACAATAATGTTTTATAACAAAACAAGTGTAAGAAAAAATATGGGTACATAAGTAAAATCAAATATTCGGTGTGTAAGAAAATATGAATGTTCCGAGTCTAATCAAAGATGAATTCGGAGACTACAATACATGGATATTTGGATTCTTTTTTCTAGGAATTCAGAACATGAATTCTGTAGAATTGTGGAGTCCGAATTTTATGGAAATTCATAGTTTGGATTCACAAGAATCCGAAGCTAGAATATAAAAAGTTCGGAGTCAGAGTTCATGAGAACTCGGAGTCAGAACTCATAGGAGTTCAGAGACTGTATTCAGAGAACTCGGAATCATAACATGTCATAATTATAATTCGTATTCAGAATTCGGAGTTAGAACTCAGAAGAGTTCGTAACCAGAATTTGTATTCAGAATTCAGAGTCAGAACTCAGAAGAGTTCATTGCCAGAACCTGTAATCAGAATTTGGAATCAGAACACAGAAGAGTTCGTAATAAGAATTCGTAATCAGAATTCGGAGTCAGAACTCAGAAGTGTTCGTAACCAGAATTCGTAATCAAAATTTTGAGATTTCGCTTTCTAAATCATAATGCTTCATATCTAGGTATTTATAGGATTCCGAGGTTTTGGTTTCAAATCAAATTTTACACTTATATAAAATATGATATGAACAACGAAAACAAGGTAAGGTTAAATTTTCATGGGGAAAGAAATTTTTCCTTATAGAAGTAAGACATTGGGTAAAAATATATTTTCCATAAGATAAGGTGTTTGTGATTTTCAAAACAAGAAGGAATGGTAAAGTTATAAGGAAACCTTATTGACTTAACACTTTTATAGCTTCTCACTTGAAGAATCAAAGTGTGATGTGTGTTAATTTTTTAAGCCCTTGTGTCAGCGAAATATCGAGTTATGGTAAAGTGAATTTGGAATGTGTTATGTCTTGAGAATGTTTTCAGGGATTTCAATATATTTGTTTGTGGCGCCGAATGAATTATTATCATTTCAGGGGTTTTCCAAATCATAACTGCGAGGTCAAAGATGCTTCAATCATCTGAGCTCCATTCATAGGTCTCAGAGAGAAGCTGACTCATAGTCAGGGTAAATCCTATGATTGTTAAAACCCTTGTACCATGTTTTATACCCAGTATGTAAGATAGTAAGAGTTTAAACATCTAGTGTCATAATCTTTCTTATTTCTTTCCCATTCGATGGAAATGGGTTGAGGTCCTTGTACCCATGCCATCCCCTAATGTCATGCCCTCCACCATTGGGTTCCATTGAGTCATTGGAAAATGGTTGTAAATTTGGATAGAAGTACTGAGGAAACAGTATTTGCATGATTAGTAGTGATTGTGTGACAGGAATCCATTCAGAAAGAATGATCTGCACAATTAGTTCACTGTTTCCCAGACTGTGCTGACTGACCCTGCAGCTGTCCAAAATCTTAAAAAAAAATTGGGTCTTTCGTTGTCGGCCTATGCTGGACGGTTAAGATTGTTTTTTCTTATAGTGGGGATATCCACTATGATTTTCATGTGCGTTACTTCGTAAACACTGAATGTAATTCTACACTTTTTTCTAGGGAGTTCGTTCAGGCCTATCCCTGTTAGTTTCTTGATTCTGTCTTGGAAAAAATATTGGTTGTCTCATATGGTGGGGTGCCTATTTGTGTCCCCATACTAATAGCTCAGATTTATCCATGGTCTTGGCTTGGTGTTAGGTAGTCTCATTCAGAACGATCTAGCTGCCAACATCTTCCTTGAGTAAACATTGGGATTAGAGATCACACAATGGTTTGGTTCAAGTAAGGTAAGTGTAACCTTGTTCGAAGTTGTTGTTTGTTTGGGTGAATTACTTGAGACTTTTTTGGATAGTGTTTTAGGAGTTTTATTTTTGGATAAAGAATGAATGTGATTGATCATTTCAAGAAAGTGTAAGTTTGGGTTGTGAGATTAATCATTATTTAATTGATCAGTGGAGGTGTTTTGGCCCTTGGGGGCGAAGCTTGGCAAAGAAGTATATCTTAGTTTATCGGTTGGGTTTGGTTTTTGTATATGGCTTTGATGTATCTTTCTGGGGAATGAAATATTTCATGATTGAGAGAATTGTCACATACATGAATTATTTTAAAGTTAAATTTTATTTAATTTCCATTTATTCTTTATTTTTGGAATTTCTCAATCTTTTTTGGTGGAATGGGTGAGTTTTCGTGAATTGGGACCAACCGTGAGCCCAATTCCATATTTAAAAATAATTTTGTTTCTTTTATAACATTTTCATTTTTTAGTCATTTTCACCCATTCCAATTCCTAAATGGTATCCCCTGAAATATTAACACCACGATTGTAGATTGAGGCCTTTAGAAATCCATAACCAAGGTTTTTATGGGTTTTTATTTAAGGTATTGGGCCTGCCCGAAAGACCAATGAGAAGTTTCTAATTTTAAATTGATTAATTAATAACATATTAAAATTTAAGGATTTTTCGGTCATTCCAATCCAAAAAAACTCCCACTGAACCCAGTCATGAGCCCAGCCTCTTTCTCGCCTCTTTGGAGCTCTTCTTATGGCAATTTAGTTTGGAACTTCACACGGTTTCTAAAATCGAGCATATTTGAGGAGGTCAGTTCTTTCGATCATAACTCTCTGAATTATTACTATTTTTCCTCCTTTCCTATTCTTAAATGTCCTACTAATCCTTCATCAAACCTACCTTCAAGTTTTTCATATTTTAAATTTTAGATACTGCTGTATTAGTGGTAATTTGTCAAGATCCCTCAAGTAAGTGAGTCTCTTCCATTCATCATTCAAATTGCTCAGGGTTTCATTCTATTTTCTTGGGGTTTCATCACTTTTCATTGAAGTGCCAAATGACCAGGTGGTAGGGTTTCTAACATAGGGTTTAAAATTGGGTTAATAGGGTCCAATGTTGTGCTTTTAGGTTTGTTCTAAGTCCCTCTTGGTGTGGTGGTGGTGTGACTTTATTTTCACACGTTGATTCAAGGGTTTTCATTACTTTGGTAAGTTATTACAAATTTTATGAAAACCTTGTGACATAGATACTGGGTTTATTATATTTTCAGGTCTAACCCATTGATTTTGTGCTGCAAAAATTGGTTTTAGTGGTGTTTGTAATGCAATAGAATTTTACGGGCCAATTTCATGTGAAATTTGTGCTTTTTTTATATAAATCTTTTATTGGTCAATTAAGTGATTCATTTTAATTATTTAGTTGAATATATTGAACTGTATTAGGATGAAAATAATTTTTTAAGTTTTATTATTCATTTTTTGTTGGGAAATTGGTTTTGGGTGATGTTTGTTAAGAAAATGGTTTTTAGTACCAATTTGGTGTTGAATTGGGTGTTTTACATTGGTATTCTATGCGATGATAAATTTTATTGTTTTATAAATCATGTATTGAGTTTAAATAAATGTTTAGGGTGTGTTGGATTGTTTTTTGAAAAATATATGTATGAATATGGTGTTCAAGTGGGGTTTGCAATGTGTTTTGCGTGAAAAACAATGAAATATTTGGAGAAGTTGTTTTATTGAAACTCAAAATGTTTTGTTGTGCGTTTTAAATGGTATAAAATGTGTGTTTAAAATGTACTGATTGTATGTAACCCATAGTAGTGTTTTATATGAAAATGGACATGTGTATCATTTTGAAATTTTTTGAGCACAAAGAGGAACGCTCCGGTACCTAGGAGGGGAAGATGTGTACTAGTACGGCTAGTGGACCAGATGGGTTTTTTCCCTATTTCATATAGCATTTGGATAACAACAACTCTAACTAAACTATGTGGATGATGATTGGGTACCAATAGGTTATTGTAATTTTCCCTACTAGTGGATCATGCACAAGAATATATTTACTATGGTTATGTTACACTGAGGTATGAGGTACATGGGGCATGAGACTATCTAGTGCCTTGGGGTTTTCCCGATTTTGTTCCACTTTGTGTTTGTGGTGTTTTTCCTTGTATTTGGGTCATTTTTGTAGTAAATTACACTATATAATATATCTATTTAAATGTCTGAACTTTCTGAAAATTTTATCTTGAAAACTATTTTCAATTGATTGTTCCATTTCTTGGCTTTTATAACTGCTTTTCATTTCATATTAAAACTGCTTTCTTTTTCACATTGTATTGCTTGCTCTTTTGAGTCATTGGGTGGTATCCTATTTGTCTTAGGATCACACCCTATATACACCACTTCGGTTTAAGTAGAATTTATTATACTTGACCCAGGTAGAGAGAAGGCTATGAGTGATTGTGGTTTAGGGAGTTAGTTCTCATCCATGGTGCAGAGTTGTGGAGATGGCTTGTGGGTGATGACCCCCTATCATGTTGAGTCCTTGGGGATTAATTTCTATTATTTTTATTTGTATTTTTACGACTTTTATTTTTCTTTAAACCAATTTATTCAGTTATTTTTTTCTTAAAACTTGTTTTTCTTGAAAATTTCATATTTATATTATAGAATTTGTTTAATTCTGTATGCTTTCATACTCAGGTAAATCATTCCCAAACCTAAATTAATGATACCCGGGAACTTTTTCCATATAGTGGTGATAGGGAACACCCTTCGGGGCTTGTAATGGGTTGGGATTAGTGCAAGTATTGGTGGCGACCGGATTCGGTTCATGACATGATGTAACAAGGGTCAATGTTATAGTACCCTAACTACCAAAGAAAAATATTAATGAAAAATAAAATAGTTAACCCTCCAAATGTATGACATTGAAAATACATTATTATAATGTTCTATTAATATTATATAAGTATATTTTATTTGTTTTTATATGTATTAATTTTCCACTTTTTATATGTTTAAACATTTTAATTCAATATATAGAAGTTTATATCTATTTTGAATCCTCTCCGACAAGATAAAATGGGATCTTTGTCTGAATTATTTATTTCATATTAAATAATTATTTTATACAACATTTTTTATTTTTAAAGGTCAAAATAGTTCTATTATAAAATTTACAGACACTATTTTATTATATTTAAAGATGATTAAGGTTATATAACATGTTTATTCTATGATTTATTTTTGTTCGTTGATGTCGTAAGATGTATGGTTTCTTCATGGGAATTTTGTTTCATCGAGGAATATATGTTGTTATGAAACTTTATATGTATATATAGTGTATAAAAAAATTAGATATAGTTTATATTATTTATAATTATAAATTCAATTTATTTTAGGTTTATATATAAATTATTTCAACCATATAGATTTGATTTGAACGTTACCGAAGTGGTAAGAGTTTACAGTCTCAAATTGTATTTCATGGGGTAATGGTTATGTGATAAAACAATATTACATAATTAGATTTATAAAATGAAAATAAGATATTTTTATCTTAAATATATTCAGTTCTATAGTATTTTATATTTTATACAATGATATTTCATTCATGGGAATTATAACTCAAAAGCTACCTAGGAATTTGTGTACTTATATTACGATCAAATTTTTAGATGGATTGTTGATGCATAAGTAACCATTGATTAAATTACAAGTTATATTAATATAATTTATTTTATTTTATTATACTAATTCTATCTCTTTATAATCTACATTTTTCTTTTATTTTCTTCTCATTATCTTATCAAAAATTTAAATTAAATTTAATGTTAAACCATCAATATTTCTTTATTATGTCAGGAAAAGTTTTCTTGAATATACATATATTAAGTAATTTAAAAAAAAGTATTTTTAATATTAAATAAATTTTTAATTCTATGTTGACCAATTTTCTAGGTTCTATTTATTTTTATAATAATAAAATTAATTTAATTTTTTAAAATAAGCTTGATTTCACATTCTTCGTAAAATACTAAAGGGATAATTGTTTTAACATACACTCTATAAAAAAATAACAACTTCATGGTGATTATTTCATTTACTAATTAACAAAAAATACTCAATACCCCTTTAGTAAGAAAAATAATTTCTTAATACTTCAGGAATATAATGATATTATGTAATTTATTTCAAAAATATGGTATTTTCCCAGTAAAATGATGGAATGATATTTTATTTTTGTTTCTATATTTTAAAAAATATATTATATATGATTAAATGGGAATATGATTAATTTTTACAGTTGTTTATTCTTTTTAATGGATTATTATGATGATGATGAAATATTGATGGCACTTTCCTTATTTTCTAATGGTAATGATTTTATGAAATTATAGATGTTTTGAAGAACTTATGGAATGCATATTAAATTATTTTGACATGCTGAAGGGTTGTTCCATCATATAATTTTGATCAATTTGGTAAATATTAATGCTTTATATGATAAATGGTTGTACAATACGTTATCCCATACACAAAAGAGTGTACATTGGGGTTCATCCCAATCCTAAAATAAGTACACCAGTGGTTATCAAAACAATATGATGTGATAAATGTCTTCATGTGTATACTTGAATTAAGATTTATATGATTATGATTATGAAACAACTTCATTCACTATTTTATGGGATGATCAAATTCTAATGATATTGTTTTATAGCTCTCATAATTTGATTAAATTATGGATAATTTATTTTGGAATACATTGAAATTTTCTATTCCTCGTGATTCTGATCTTTGAATTATTATGTGTGAATTTAAAAATACAATATCTTATTTTATACCCTTACTCTTTAAATATTACCACATTTTATCATTGGTTGATATCTTCATTCATTATATTACTAAGAGTCTTATATCACCCTTTCATGTGTTTTCTTTCAATCAATATGTGAAAAATTGTTTCTAATGGAACTAAAACATTATGGTAATTGTGAATAATTGAGTGAGAGATAATTTTTATATTTTATGTACCGGTTGATTATGTATCTATGTTTCTAATGGAACTAAAACATTATGGTTATTGAATAAATCATAATGATTTATAATTAATATTCATCTAAAAATATGTAATTTTTTATGTGATTGTTTATCACTACATCCATTGTATATTGTTCTTTTTATTACACACTTAAATAAATATACTGTTGTTATCAAGATAGAAATTGGTAATGTTATGACCCACAAAATTATAATAGATAATGGAACCTTATCGTGTTGTCTAAATAATTTATTATTTAAAAATAACCAAAAAATATAATGGAAATATAAATTGTGTAATCATGACAGATTACTATTAGATAGATCAATATCATTGTATTATTCCTCTTTCACAACTCCCCAAACAATGTTTACGTTCCATTGAGAAATACAATTAACTCTGTCATCAATATCATAAATCTTTATAAAATATATCCAAAGAATTTTCGATATTCACTACTATATTTGTTTATATTCACAAAATTTTTCAATTTACTCATCAAATATAATTTTACTATTTTCTCAATAATAGAAATGGAAACTCATAAATTTTTTATGGGAAAGATAATATTATTGAAATTACATTTCTTCTTTGTAAAAACCTCTAATAAAATTTCTTTGATAGTAAAAATACATATATTTTATTTCTATTTAAAATATCATTGTAAATTCTAGATAAAATAAAAATTCATTAATTTGTTTTATTTTCCAATCCATGTGTGCGTTGACTATGGTTCTATTATTTGGAAGCTTCTTCTATTTACTAAAACTCATCCAAATATCAGCTTCATCCGTGATGAGCAACCAGTTTAATGTATCTATAAAATTTGATCCACCTTGATTGATCATGATTTTTATATAATTGATGATATGTTCATGCATCAATATAATTATTTTATTAAAAAGTAAAACTTTTTCTAAAAAATACAATAAAATTATTCCATGGGAATGATATATATATTTATGTGATAATACTTATGTGCTGGAATAATCCATACCATTTAGAACTCCCATATATAGATTTGAATCAATTTTTTGATAATACTTATGATGTTGGAAACCCAAACTTATATAGAAATAATTAAAAAAAATCAAATCATCCTGACATTATAGTAAATGATTCATACATATCCATTATATTATAAAAAAAATTCAAAAACAACTAATAAATGATGCATATGATGGAAAAAGTTATGGACCCATGGATGATAATTTACCTTATATGGTCTATTACTTGTACATACATAGGGAAAATTTTTTCTTTACAAACACCCTATGAGAATTTCAACTATAGACACTATAACCTAGATTAGAATAAAATTCAAATAGAACCTATTTAATGAATCTTGACTCTATAAAGAAATCAAACAATATTATAATATTATTAATGTTATATAACAACTACATTATAAATAATTAAATCCATTTACATCTCCTACATAAACTAGAAAACTATATCAAATAGTGTATAATATACTTTTAAAATCAGTAAATCAAAACGCATTTAATAGTAATACATCATTCATAAATTTTAAGAGGTATTAAATTAAAATATAACATTATCTTCAAATGGGAACAAAATTTTGTAGAGTCTTCATTGATAATTTATAATATAATGAACCGTATTAGATTTATCCTTAATAAAATAAATTGTATTTTAAGGAAATAGTGTATCATATAAATGTAAATTTGTATTAAATGTGGGTATTATACATAATTTAATTTTATCTTTCCCATTTAACGTGTAAATATTTATTATAATTTTTAAGATATTTTTATTTAAATTTAAACATTAATAATGTATTTTATAAATATATATGAATGAAATATTATACTAAAAAATAATGTTTGGTATTTTATATTAACATAATAATAAGTTAGTTAGGATACACGTAATGATATTTTTTTTTCAAATTATTTCTTAATCATTGTTTATCTTTTATTATATAACATCACATTATCCACCAGTTTCATCTGAATATTTGTATAATTATTTAATCTACATGTATATTATAACTAATCTTTTTTTATTGGAATCGTTATTTTTTTATTATAATATTATCTCATTATTATTTTATTCCATAAATTCTTATCCCACTATAGGATAATGATTACCTCAAAATTATTTGAAAAAATAATTTTAAACTTGGAATAAATAATTTTTTAATGTTATAAAAGTAATTATAGTTTGCGGGTAAATCATGTTTCAAATAAAAAATTAATATCATCAAACACTAATGTTATATATATCTATCATCAGTAAATATATATTCTAAATTATAGTTTACCCTTTGTAACTGCCATATAAAATTGTAATATTATTTATATAATTTTTTCTTATTTAGTTCCTTGTTTCATCATTATGTAATTAGTTATTATATAGAATTATGCATCAATTCCAATGGTTGACTATTTTTTATGAATAAATATATGAAACAAACTTTTTCATATATTCCAAATAAAAATAAAATGTTTTATAATTATTATTATCAAATTGGATAATTTTTCATTATTAATATTATTGAATGTATTTTTTCTTTATACTTACCTAAGAAACACATAGTCATTCTAGTTAAAAACATCATATAATTTCATTACATCCAAGAAAAATGTATTCAATTGATTATATACATTTTTAAATTCATCACATCATTCTTTGTGTCCGTCTATGTGAAAGTTACTCATATTTACGTAGTTAAAAATAAGAGATATAATTTTAATATAACTAGTTTTTCTATTAACAACTGAGAATTGATTCATAAAGATAATAGTTAAATATATTACTATTTTTTTTGATTAATCATCACAACCATTTTGAGTATATATGAATGACCATACTTATGTTTACCTTTGTATATGAAAATTAGGTAATATATTATTAATCTATGTTTTATATTCATATTTCAAATAGTCTATATAATATCAATTATTATATATTATTTTATCATCTATAGGATTCAATATGTGATTATATTTTTTATAAAGATAATTTTATTTGTCATAATATTGATAAATTATTTAGCGATCAAATACAACAATGATGAGAATAATTGGTGTTTATATAATGATTTTGATTTCAAATAAATCTTTTATGATAAATGAAAATCTTATAAGAATATGAATATTATATATTTTAAAATGTTTATATTTTTTAAGACATTGTAGTAATTAATAGTCTGTTGAACATTGGTCATGTATATATTTTGATATGAAATATTTCAATTTTTTAATATAAGATTCATTTTCATTCATAACAAAAAAATTAAAATTATAATAAAAATAGATGTGGGTTCCATTATTATGTTTTCAATACAATAAAAAGTAACTATTTTAAATATTATTTATTGCTCTTTATGATAACTAAAGGGGATTATGAATTATAATGTCAAGATTATTTAGAATTATAGGCTCTGATAATTTTGAAATAATCTTATATAATTAATTCATTTTTAAATCCACATATTATATACGAAGTGAGGTGTGTCTGATTAATTTTAATTGATGCATACACAAATATATGAATATCCATATTAAAAACATGTAATTTAATAATGGAAACTAGATATATAGAAATTAAAATCCATATATGGAAGCTAAACTAAAATCTAACAAGGGATTCGAAAGATTTATTATATTAAATCACTTGTAGGGATATTATGGTATAGAACAGGGAGATACAACAATTTGTATTGACATAGTGTCTCATAAGGGAGAAATATAAAACTGATATGATGATGTGTAAATGATTTTTTGTTTTATTATCTAGATGAATTCCAATTTAACTCTTGTATTATAGATTTTTTAAGGTAAAATATTATAAATTTTAATTTCATTTTGGATTAGGATTTTTTAAAATACCATTATATTCCATCATCCAATTTAAACATAATTATATGTTGTACCATGATTATCAAATTTACTCTTATAAGGGTCTCAAGAATTTTAAATAATATAATTTTAATGGATGATAATGTTTTGGATATATTTTTTCATTACTTATGTTTACCATGTCAATTAAACACATAATAAATTAGTAATGTGAGTTTTTAATGGAAAACATTCAGTATATGGAAATGAAAGATGATTTCTATGTCAAGATTCATTCTATTAAATATCATAACTATGTATTTTCAGTCACGATGAGATAAAAAATATTTTATTAGTTTGGTCTGTAAAATATTTTCATCTCCACACCTCTAGTAATTTTCCAAATCACATTACCAAGGTAGCATGGAATGGTTTAATTCACCTAGATTCTTTATAAAATATTTCAATGTGGTATATAAATACCATATTTTCATGTTAACATGGATTGTTAAATATAAATTACATGAATTTCTATTATATGTTTTGAATGAGGCCGATAATTTTAAATATAAATTTTTTAATTTATATTTTTTATTTCAATAATTAAATATTATATATGAAATTAATGAATATATAAAATAAAAGGGGTGGTGAATGGAAATTTTGTATAATATAAAGGTTATATTTACACATGTAAATCATTTATTAATCCTTGTTGGACTATGATCAAATTTTTTTTACCATTTTTATTCCTATGATATATTACAATCATAGTTGGAAGAAGATAAGAAAGAAGAATAACCCTTAACACTAGTACAACATTGATGAATCCAAAACTATTGAGTATAAATTTCCTTATGATAAGTGAACAACAAAACTACTTATAATAGTGATATCTATGTTAATAAACATACAAAAATAAAAACCCAGTATGGTAAATGTCACAGTTTGGTTGATTTGATTTATCAAAGTGATGATGTATTGTTTAATTTATTGTAGTTAGGGTTTGCTTTGTGGTAATAACCCCATAAAACTACATAAAAAATGGGGGTTCAAAACCCACTGGGCACAAGTACTAAATCAGTACTGTAGTGTACTATAGAAGCGACGACACCTTAGCAATGACGAGTACTGCAGTGGCGACAGATCACTGTAGAAGTGGGTACTGTGTGGTACTATAGCAGGTAGGTACTGTAGTATTACTATCCACAGAATTGGCCTTTGAAAAAAATGGCCTACGAGACATGTAATGGGATAAATGCCCACTGGGAATTTGAGATATGTAATTGGTCTCCTTCTACCCAGTTAAAGAGGTCTTTACTTTAATTTAATAATAAATGAGGATTCATCCCCAACCTTAAAAAATGTAATTTAATTTATTATTTATTCAATAAATGATCTATTGGATGAAAAATGATATATCACAAAAGATGATGTAGAGGAATATAAATAAGAAATGAGTGTTCATTTCTAGGTTCTATCATACACACATAAATATGTTAGGGTTGTAGTATAAAAAATGAAAAACTATCCAGAGATAAATATAATGTGACGTAGTGTGTTGAGATAAAAGTATTTTTCAAATAGTGTATATGGGGAAGTGAAGGAATACTACCCCAAGGGAATATATATTATAGATTCCAAAAACATATGTTTGACTAGATCTACACATGTGAACAATAATGAAATTGTGTATAATAAAATTCATTCCTCAGGACAAGTTGTACAAGTTATACATTAGGCTCTCTAATAGAGATAAATCCTTGTAAAAACCTCATGTATTATTTTTATTTCCCAGTTTTAAATTGTATACATGGTTTAAGATTATTAGTAAATGAAAATATACATACATATCAAAAATTAAACTTGATTGAGAATGAAATGGGAGTTGATACCATTTAATGTAAGAATGTGTAAATGGTTGGAATAATGATTGACTTGATATTACTATTATTATATGAAAACATGGAACATCAATTAGAATCAAATATAACTAGTTATAAATATGATTAAATATATTTTTTCACCTTATAAATTAATTATCATATGTGTTGATAAATATATGGAAATTATTGTTCTTCCTTAGTGAAAAAGAAAATATGTCCATTCTATGGATGATAGAGCATTTGTTCCAACTAATACTATAAGGATATAATATAAAAGGAAAGTAGAAAATAAAATAATTACTTTAATGAATAATAAAGTTCAAACACTACATAAATATGACCATATTGGTAAGCGGGAAAAAAACTTATCTATTCAATGTTATCTTTTTTAAAAGAGAAGTATGAGCTCCAGATATTTTGAGGTGGAATAATTATTTTAGAAACATTCATGATATCTACTCATAATGGGAATAGTATTTCAAAAATTTTCATACTAAATAGTAACATATATACATGGGTTTTAAGGTAAGATATGATAATAAAGTAAAAATAGATGAATAAGATAATGAAATAAATATTTTACTAAGAAAGAAATTCAACATGTGATATAATTTAAAAGAAAAATTTAAAGGAAATTTATAATGTGATATATAGTTTATTGAATAAAATTCCACAGGTAATGTAAAATTTTAAAAAATATCATGAGAAAATGTAGACCTAATAATTATCTTAGAAACATTTATTATGTCATTTATAAAAACAAAAAAAATACACCATTAATGATAAATACTCATAAATTGATGGTAAATATAAAATGTATAAATGATATTAAAAACACATTACATGAATCATAATGATTTTATGAAATTAAAATCATGAAAATAAATAATTAATAGGCTGAATATATAAAATATATTAAGTTTTAGAAGAGATTCCTCAATATGATGTTTAGGAACATCACATGAAATTTAATTTTCTGGATTTGGGAAACACTACAACATCAATAGAATTTTAGAATTATGTTGATACATCCAAAATTACCACTATGATTTGTTACAAAATGTTGACACTAATTAGTGGAAACAATAGCACCATGTTATCAAAAAATTGAAAAAATTAATCACATTGAAAGAGATATAGTCCTTAACATAATATATTGAATATAATAAATCAATTATTCTATATTTAAATAATTTTATAGAACTAAATTTGAAAATAATTTATTGTAATAATGATGATAGTCATTCAAATATGACATTGGTTGATGAAAGAGTACTTGTTGATGTGGGTTCCATAAAAGGGACCTTGATAGCTTATTTGAGTGCCCAAAAAACAATAAGATATTTATTTGGGAAACAATGATAATCTTAGAAAAAAATAATTAATTTTATGAAAATAATAATGTTTATTATATATTTTGTACAACTGATTATAATGTTGATTATTATATGGAGATTCTAGAAGATAAAAGGGATTGTATTTAAAGGCAGAACAAATCTGAACTATAGGATAATAAATAAGTTAAATAAATGAATCAATATATATATATATAACTGAATAAAAATCACATATATTAAAAAATTCCTATTTATTATGTCTATTATTTTTTGAAAATAAATTTAATTTGTATAGTACTTGATTAGTAAGGATGAGAAAAAATATCAAAATAATAATAATTTATAAATAAAAAAATAGTAAAAATTGTGTTCTAAGTAGAGAGGTATATTTTTTCTATGGAAATCCATAAAGACCAAGATGGGTCCTACACAGAGTAATATTAAATTCAACTAATATTGATGTGAATTAAATATTATAGATACTGGAAAAATATCTCTAGAATTTTTTAATGGTGGAAAGAAAAATCATAATGTGTGATGAGTCAACGAGATGAAAAAAATGACTTATATAGTGTAAAAAAACTCTAGAATAATGAGGTAAATAAAAAATCATCCTATGTACATAAATAATGAAATGTAACGTGGCCACAAAATTTAGAATAGATTCAAATATTGATAATTCAAAAGTGATGGATTCTTCAAATGTGTGAAAAAAGTCCAAAAGGTGATGGAAAATATCATTATTTGTTGTTAATAGATCAAATCTGATGAGTTATAAAACATCTGTGTTGCATGTGAATGAATAATGGAAATTTTTATAATGATTCTTGACATAGTATTCATTACAAGATGAGATTTTACAAATCCTGAACATTTCCTTATGTGATTTAATTTAAATGATTTATAAAGGTAATAGAATCCACAAAAAAGGAGCATGGAATTAGTGATGTTTTTAATATTACATTAAGGATAAATAATATGAAAAAATATATATTCCAATTAAGAATATATTAATCGATGAAATGTAACAATTTAATTTATTGCATATAAAACAACAAAAATGTTGTTCGAATAAAGGAATAAATTATTCCACCATATTTGATAAACATATTGTGTTGACTTTTTTCATTTCAATTCATGAAATAAATTTTGAATCATAATAGTGTGTAAAATTTAAATATTGGATTGAAACAAAAACAAATAAGGAATATGAAATAATAATTATATGTCATAATTGATCTAACTTCTTGAAATTTGATGCTCTCTATATGAATTAACTTTGAAAGACTATAAAATAAAGATATTTCCCTGGATGAATATTGTTTCGAAAGTCTTTTTAATGAGATACATAAAGAGATGATATTTATAATTGTATTGAACACGTCAAATTTTAAAATAATAGAATTATCTAATATTTCATTTAAAATATCCATAGAAATGTTCTGGTTTCATATTATATCATTCATCGTAATAACAATAACATTAAAACATTACAAAGGTAGAATTAATTCATTGTTATTGAAATGAATGTATATGTTTGATTAAGATTTTTGGATGATTACAAAAAATAACATAATATATTTGTTAGAGTAATTTTAATTCTTCTGGGGATTTGAATAACATTTATGGGAACATGGATGATAAAAAATTTTATAAATTCCCTATGATGTGATATTAAGAATGTTATCTCACAGTAGATATACATATAGGCAAATTTATAATAACATTTAATTTGACATTGTTTCTATATTCCGTTATTCCATATAAACATACAATTAGTTTACTAGACATATATCTATGAAATATGTTGTAAAAATCCTTCCATCAAATAACTCAATAAAAATATATGATGATATTATATTCGATGAAATGTGAATAATCACTCCCAAATCAAAATAATTTTTTTTTCAATAATCGGGAAACTAAATAGGGCTTCTGGTCGAACATATTGACTTATCTATTTTTATGGGCGTTGAAAATAAGAACAATGGGGTGAGGGATTAGAGAGACCATGTAAAAACATTTAATTATTTCCAATATGGATTGTTTATTTCATTGTATGGAGGTGTACAAATTTTTTTTGAATATGTGAAGATAATAGATTGTAGAATTAAATATATAAATATAGATATCCTTGAAGAATACATGCATGGTTAGAAGAAATGATGATCTATTCATGAGGTGGATATGAGATATATATTGGATGCTAAAATAATATCTCCCAATATTACTTTATTTCTATGTCGTCACATGTACATATTATATGATGTGAGGTAGTAAAAAAGTCATTTTCCATCACTTGATTTGTAAAATAAATTATATGAATTGATTCCACTAGATAGGTTGATAATTTATTAAATTATTTAACATGATACTCAAATAGATTTCAAAAAATGGAGTTTTATTTACAACCATTTTATTTGAATAATTATGAATTTCGAAATGTTTTAAAAATAGTTGCATGCAATTTTTGAAATTTGAAAAGAATTTTGTATGATGACATCTGCAGTATTTTCAATTACATGAATTGATATTTGAGAATGGATTATCTATGAATGTTTATTTTTTTTTTTCAATTTGTATTTTTTTAGATGTATTTGATAAATTTTAATGGCCTCCTTTATTTACATTCAAATTTCCTTCTCCAGCTAATTGGAATTTTACAAATGAAAAAGAATTATTACTTATCTATAAATATGATAATGTCTTGTGTATTTACAAATACAAGATCTGTTATTTTGAAAAATATTACTTATGTATGTGATATTTTTTCTTATAAAAAAAGTCAATAAATGATTTAACAACTTTTATTATTCCATGTATTACTTCATAATATATTATGTATTATTTTGGGAGACAACCATATATATAAAAAGAGATTCCAAGGTTCGTAGAGGCTTTAATTTATATTTGAAAAATATTAAAAATAATAATATAAAATGTTGATATTATTATAAAAAATTATAATAACACACAAAAAGATGGCTAAATTGGAAATTTGGTGCTTCAATTTGGTTCAGAGTTAGTGCCTTATAATAGAAGTGACATAATTATTTTAAGCAACACGAGATTTGTTATACATTTTCATGTATAGATAAACAAAATAAGTTTTATTAATTTTATTTGGAAGAAAAATAGATATGTTTGACTCCATAAATATTTGGTTATTATGATATCATAGGTTTGTAATCATAACAATAGAAATATATAGGGAATTTGGAAGAGATAATTCATAGTGTATGACATTTGGTCTAATGAATATAATGGATCCTTGCAATATTAGTGTTTATGGATATTTCCATTGATTGAAAAAAGGCCATTAATCAATAATGATCTATCCAAATTCTATATAGGATGTGCAATTTTTTTAATTCAAATATGTTCAATTAACATGATATAATTTGAATCAATTCCACATACATGAATTAATTCACATATCAATAGATGATTTATTTATAGTAGAATTATTTAGTTACTGTATATTCCTTCTTCGTTCATCTAATTCTTCAAAAACAGATCAAGTGAAAAATGGGAAAGTGATGAGTTTTGTTCCTCCTGTCTGTAGATTACTAATTTCATTATTATTTCATTTTAAATTCTCCACAATCATCCTAATTGGCCTATAGTTCTATGATTGAAATTTATATTATCATTGAGAGACCGTTATTTTTTACAATGTATCAATATCTTTAGTGTGGATTTTATTGGGATTCAATTGATGAAAAATGATGATGGAATATTATTGGAGTTACACTAGAGGGTCTATTGATAGTCAATATTTCTAGATAAATACATTACAATGATGTCACTGAAAATGGGTGGTTTTATAAGAATATTTGATCCCAGATCCCAGTGATTACTGAATGTAGTGGTTAGAATACATTGTATCATTGATTTTAGACTTCAATCATGCTTGAAACTACAAGATCAGTGAGGCAGAATTGAACCAACACTCTCTAGGAAATATCAAGTGACATAGTGTGTAATATGGTGACACATTCCATGAGGGTCCCTCTTAGTGGTTGTAGGGTTCCTTATAAAAATAAAATATTATCAAATGTTTGACATCTTTAAAACACTGTGAAAACCATTATAGTGGATGTGAATGAACATCACATGGTATATTGGATGGTTCGAGATATTTTATTCGGAAATGTTCAGAGTACATGGGAAGATACATGTACTTGGACATGGAAAGGTGTACATGTAAATGGAAATTTATAAAAGGGTTGGTATATAAACCACACCAGATGTACATGGGAATGGACATGTGACATAGGAGGTGTAAATATGTACCTCTACAAAATTGTTTTTACAAAACATACATGCCATTCATTTTTATATTTACATGTTGTGTGTGAAGTATAAATCTAGAAATATTATTTTATGTGTTTAAAATCCTTGTACAACCATGTAAGCGCCATGGAACACATTAATGAAGGTTTTTATCCTATTATTAATTTAGTTCATACATTCCTCGGTTCAATGTGTTCTAATGGTCAATCAACTTGAGTTTATAATGCAGCATTTTGTCTACATCTCTAGATTGTGATCCTCACGTGGGGATTATTCTTATATATATTTTGTGATGTCTCTTAATTAGATCAGAGTGTGATTCTGTATTAGTAATATTAGTATATTAGGTGGGGTTCATGGGGTTGTTGTGTACTCCTTGAGTAAGGGATTTATCCTCTAATTAACAGGCCACATCAGTAGGGTTCATGGTATGACTGACATATGAACCCATACATAGAAGGATGATCTAATTTTTATTTTTGGCATCCCCAAATTGTCCTAGTTGTGATCCATGTCTGTGTATCTATATATTTAGAGACTAGTGAAATTTATTTTGTGGGAAAAATGATCATGAATTATTTGATAAATGAATCCACTGATATCATCGCTCCTGGAGTTGGTTCTCCCAGAATGAGAACTTCCTTGATTATTTGAGAAAAATATTAATGTTGGTAGTTTTTTTAGACCACAT
This sequence comes from Viscum album, assembly GCA_963277665.1. NCBI lineage: Eukaryota > Viridiplantae > Streptophyta > Magnoliopsida > Santalales > Viscaceae > Viscum > Viscum album. Next base: position 1,799,033,158 of record OY728120.1, read on the forward strand.
AGATTCGTAGTGCAATTCATGATTATATATGGGATTCTATTTAATATTATTATTGTTTTTATGGGCAGAATACACTATATTCATGGTGCTTTGTGTTTGTAGGTTTTCTAATTAGGTAATATAATACTCCCCACTATTTTATATCATCCATGTGTTATGTATTGTGCAGACAGTTACCCTACTATTGATGTGATGGGATTACAAGGATAATTTCTATAATAGATTACAATATAAATTTTTTTGAGTAATTGGATAGGATTATTTGAAATGTGGCATCCTCCTTACAAGTATGATGGACTCTCAATTGTTTTTATGGGAATGTTTTTGGACCCTTAATATGTATTTGTAGATTATTAACATAATTTTATGGGTTTATTATATATTTATGAATGTATTGGTTGTATTTATTTTAAATCTCATTATTATATGGACTCTGGAAATGTTTTTGTGTGTATACTAGAACATTCAACTAATTCCCTAGTGTGTTTGATATGAAAACTAAGAAGTTTTCTCCCTCCCATGGACAACTGGTGGAGGGTTTGGGGTAGTCATGGTTCATGTCTTGTCAGCCCAGGTCATAACAGAGTGCCATTAGAGGTAGATGGTTCAACCATAGGGAACGATTTTTTGAAATTGATTTGGATTTTATGGAAACAATGTTATGTTTTTTGAGTTTATAATTATGTGTTGGGACTCGATTGTTGGTGGGGTAGTCGTGGTATCAATACATGATAACCCATATCACATGAATTTCAACTATTATGTGTAGTAGTTTGTTATATGGAAAATATTATTACACGCATCATATAAAAATAGATTGTGGTTTCCGTGTCCAACTAATGTCATATCCAAAGATATACTATTTTACCATGGTAAATATTGTCTATTTAATGATGCACAACGAAGACAACAATCTAGGATTCCAATACTAGATCATGAAAATGATATTCATAGTGATGATACTTTAGAATAGTTGATTTAAATGGAGATAGTACCATCAAATTATATAACAGAAATACCACCATGATTTGTGAAGCAGTTAGAATCAACTCTATATGATGACATTCAACTGTAGATGAGAGATCTAAATGAGTTGTAGAGGTGGATACCTCACTATTTTTTGTGATATTGGGACATATAGGTGGATGAAGAATAGATATAGAAATTCAGATGATTATTTATCCTTTGGATGATGTAATTATATCAAATGTAAATCCTTATAGTGAGTGTTATTTTGGGTTCTTTTAGGTGATGGTGAATTCTAGTAATTAGGCCACACAATGATACAACTCACTAATTGTTAGCCATAGAGAATTTATTCATGTATGATATTTTTTTCATTCCACATTATGATGAATGAAAATCATAAAATTCACTATATGTGGTAGGGTTTTTGGATTAAGGAAGTGTATTCAAAGAGGTTTACCAATCAATCATTATTTTCTATCGATACAGTGTGAAAAACATTCATTATTGATTTTATAATTTCCCTTGGATACTGATAATATATAATTTATTCAATAATATCTATTTATATTCAAAAAAATAAATAAATCCATGAGTTTTTCTTGGTTGTGTAGAGCATAATGAAGTTTTAGACACCAATAGTGGGAGGTTGTAGTGGGAATATAACCGCTAAGCCCTAAAAATATGGTATATTATAGTTTTTATAAGGATATAGGAATCATATAATCATTAGGAGAAAGCCCATGGAATGTGGATCAATGGTGCATTGATCTCAGGATGGATTAAATCAGATATTTCATAAGTGGTTCTTCTTAGGTCAAAATTAGGGATATCTTGTATGGTATTATCTAACACATAATTCAAATGGTTGAGACATGGTCGAGGGACCACCGAGTCATATAGAATTGTGGGAACACGGATTTCATGTGGTTAAAGAGAGGATATAGTGGTTGGAATTGTATTGTAATGCCATCGAATGATTGGAAGATTTCCACCATCAACAAAAAGTGGTCAACACATGGCTTAGAGAGTTGGTGGACTAGTACGAGGACAACATCATTCTATAAGGGATTACAACCCAGAGGGTCCGGGGATTATACATGTTACAATTAGTTTCATTTTTACCATTTCTGTAGTACTGATATATAAAGGTGAAATTCATTAACTTCTTTCCAATTCCCTAGTTCAGTACATAGAGATATAGTTAATACATTATCTGAATACTTGTTCTTTAATTAACTGGAAGGAATTCACTCAATGCCTTCACACTATTATGGAATTTTAGATATATCTTGTGAAAGTGAAATATTCACATTGGGTATCATTAAAATAATGATGATTCCTTTTGATGTCATATTAGTTATGGAACTGATATATATATATCAATCCCAGGTTTATTGTTTTAATCAAAGGATGCCATATTTACACAATGATGGAAACAAGTTTTTCATTTTTGGCATAAAAATAACCCGTAGTGGAGAAAGATAGAATTATGAAAAAGATACTACACCTAATTAATCACTAGTTGGGAAACAGAAATCTTTGAGGAATTGATGTTATGTGAACCAGTTTCATTCCATGGTTAGGGGGTATAAGGATTTCATTCCCAATAAAGTATCAATCATACCTACCAACTATGATATTTACTTCTACATATATGTACACATAAGGATAAACCCAATATTTATAACTTAATAATGTTATATATCCCATATATATTTGTGGTCTAAGATTGTTGATGGAAAAAATATAGGAGTGATTTTTGGGGCCTAGTATTTCCACGGGACTGCTAGAATGTTGTCCCAAAAAAAGTATGAAGGGATAATGATTTTATATTTAAATAACCATTGTGTAAACTAGGAGACCAAGAAGAAAACCAATCCAATATAGAGTATTTGTGACCTATTCAATAATTTTATATTGGTGTGATAGTTTTTAAATTTTTACATCAGATAATGCTACCACCAACATTGAGTACTGGATAGTGATGCATAAAAGATGATATTCATACATCACTATTTCACAATGGGTAAATGGTGATTACTTTTGGCCTTCTAAACACCCTTTCACTATTCATTGGATTCATGAAGTATATCATTCAATATTTCATAAATCATTCTACAATTGTCTTCATCGATGATTTCATAGAGTACATGGTGTCGAGGAGGATCACATGAGACACATGAAGATGTTCTTGGACACACATTGAGAGAATATCCACTATGGTAATCTATTTAACTTCTATATTTTGTTAGAGATTCCAAATTCATAATAATTTCAATAGAGAGACAATAGAGGCATTGGACCCAGTAGAGTATTATAAAGTGAAATATATTTAGCTACCCAAGTGTTCATCTGATATGTTGATATTTATTTTGTTCTTAGGGTAGTATCATAGGTTTTTACAGTAGTTTTACTCAATTTAAGCACACTTTATTGTTTTTATACGAGATGGGAATCCATTCAAAAGGATGGATTAATAATTGTATTTTTTTGTAGATGAGGAAGAGGTTGATGAGAACCTACATATTGATATTTTTGGGGGAGGATGTTGACTATAGATTGTTATGTGATCCATAAAATACTATAATGTGTTGTTTCCTTTTAAATAAAGAGTCACTGATTGATTAGGAATCTATGAATTTTTGATCACACGATTATATCTACCTGAACCAATATCTAGATCTTGAAGGGCTAATCATAACCATCAATATGTGGAGGTACAACAATATTGGGAAAAAATTTCATATCTACTCTATCAAAAATAGTATCATTTTTTATCTTCTCATATAAGGATATTGATTTAAGGTAGAAAATATAGATATATCTACTCATTGAATATGTATTTGAGATTTTTTGTACTCATTTATTGGGGAAAATGTGGAATTCAGTCATAGAAAACAATGGTAGTTAGTTTTTGGTCTTGGCATCAAATAAGTAATCCTAATTGTAGTTTTCCTTTGAGGACATGTATTGTGTTTCAGATCATCAGTCTATGTTTACCAATTAACCACTTTTACTCTCTATTAGGGAAGATTAGAATATTGATACCATCTTGGGGACCATTAATACTCATATATCTATTTAATTTTCACCGGATTTAATATAATATAGTGGGGATCATGTTTTTCATTTAATATTAAAGACGATTGTCTATTTACTTTTTTAGAGGATGTGATGAGTGAGATTAAATTATTATAATTTTTAGTATATCCATGTGTCGAAAATATGCCATGAGAACTCCAATGTCAGTTACATGGGCCATGAATGAAGAGATGGGAAGTATAATTTGTCTTTTAATGCCACACATGTCATCCTAGGAAGGAGAATTACCATGTTCTTTCCATTTTATATAACCCATTTGAAGTAATGGTGTTTTATTGGGAGGTAGTTTCCATAGAATTTATGATGGATTAACCACATATATTCAGGTTACACGATTCCATATGAAGGATAATAGAAAAACTAAAAATGTTGGAAAAATCCATAGAGTTTTGATGGAATATTTTAGTAGAGATATTGGGATTCATTTACGATTTTGATATAGTACATATCCAACAAGTTCTCACGACAATAATTTTATATTGTAATGCTCACATCACATCGTTACAATATAGAAGTTTTTTTCCTTTGATAATTATGTTTATTTGAGAAATGGTTTTCACCCCTATATTGATGAGTAGAATAAGAATAAAATTCAGGTTATTTAAGGAATTTTATAGGATTTTATGTTGAATTTTTTTAGGTATTTGGAGGACCACCAACACTTGGTGGACTGAGCATAAAATAATATTTATAATTCTACCATGTATATGTCACCATTTATGGCCATATATAAGAGAACATATAGGGAAAAAATTTATTTGATGGATCATGTTGAGTCTAAAATCATGATCTTTATGTTAGTGTGATCTATGAAAGAGATGGTGTAGATCATCCTAGAGTGGATGAGGACTATAAAAAGTCATTAGATATCCTATGTAAAACACAAAATCAGTCCATTGGAGTTCATGTATGGATTCCATATATTCATTAGGGACTCACCCCGATATAAATTACTTAATATTGGCATGGTAGTAAGAAATCAATGAGATTCTATGTCCTATTCCCGATATTATAAATCAATTGTCAGGTGGCCACCCCTTTGAAATGCCTATTCTATTTGACTGGGTACATGATCTATTTCAGTTTTGTCATTTATGGATGTACATCCATAACCCATCACATGCTATCAATTATAGAGATATGGACATTGACGACATGATTATATTTTTTTGAGTACAGAGTGGATATTGTGACCTGGAAGGGGATTATCATTCATGGTAAATTGATACCCCTTATTCATGTCTGCTCAGATGGTGTGAAGTATTAGTAGGGAATCCTAGAGAGGGATACGTAGATGCAATCTTAGTACCCTAATTTTTTTGTAGGTTTTTTACATTTTCAGAAAAAATACATTATGTGGGACACTGTAACTAATGTTATTTGTATCACCATTACTTAAGAATATTTTAGTCCTTATTATTGGATCTAGGCCATGAGATGGTGTGATATTTCGTGGAATAGTGGGCCCAAAATTGATATTAGAAAATTATTAAAAAAATTAATATCACATGAATGTAGTTTTATTGAAAATATAATAACTATTAAATAGTGGATCAAATGAGAAATATGATTTCTCTATTGATGTTAATTCCATGCCCTTTACCCTTTGTGAGAAATGATATTTGTAAGCACCAAACAATTTTTTAAGGCCATAGTGGGAGTAATTAAAAAAAATTTATTTTATTTATTTTATTATTTTGATTCGTCAAACAATTTTAATCTATAAATATATTTTTATGATAAGATCTTAGGGATATCCTCTTTTACCTAGAGATCTATAGGACCACTACATGGATTATTATAAGTGTAAAATATCATATATGATCGAGATCATGGATTTTCATTGTATTTGAGTTCATGAATCTTAATAACAATGGAACCCCCATGAGGTTCTTCATTTGAAATCCTCACAATATCATTTTAGAATTTATTATTTATTTGAGTCTTGGATATTCATTTATCTAGTTTTTAAATATATCAATTCCATTAATTTGGATTTATTCCCACATCAATGATTTATTTATTAAATTTAGATTCATTTTATCATTTTATATTCCATATTCATTAATAAAATTATTCAATAATGGAACAATGAAAATAATTTAGAAAGGATGAGGTCTATTACTCTTGTTTTATGATTATGTATTTCATCCCCATTTCTTTTCAAGTTCATTTAGGGAATTTTCATTACTCTACAATTCCAAAAAATTGATGTAGAATATAATTATATGACAGTTATTTGATGCAGTGGATCGTTACAATTGGTTTAGATTATCAACATAAGTAAAAATAATGATCAAATAGAATAAAGGATAGTAATAGGTCGATCATAAGGACATATGACCCCACATTTTCCAATTTTACATAAAACCAAGATCATGTGGTTTGATGGTGAATTTTCAAATTGATCATGAACCGTATTATAGCGATTATATATTATAGGTGTCATATGACCAATGTTCTATTATTCAGGGATTATATCATAGAATGGGACTCACAAGAAAAACATTATAGGAGAACAAGAATGTTCTAGATAAAAGTGAGTTACATGTATTATAATTCTATGATACAAAATATTCTGGACCCTCTTTGTGGTGCATTAGTTTTCATATAGAAGAAAAAATAGATAATGTGTTTAAACTATCAGATTAAAATTTTACCATTGTTAGGGAATTGAATATACCTCAGAGGGTAAATGGGAGTGGGTATTATAGGGTAAGGGAAAATGTTGAAAATTTATGGGTAGTGACATGTACTCTAACATGGACAAGTGTACATAGGTAAATCCATATGTACACAGGATGATACAAGGGAACACTCATATTTATATGGTTGTAGAAATATGGAATGGGTATGGTTATAGAAGCCATATACAAAATCATTATACATACATAACCATCGATTATATTTATATTTACAAAATGAGAGACTACATAACACACAAGAAACAATGGTTTGGAAAGACTCACTATGTATTATCTAGTACATGTCTTATTTACCCTTTTAGGGTGTTTTGAGTAATTAATTTCTCCAATTTGTAACATTATATGTTATGTGAGATCCATTATTTGATCCTCTTCATGGTGAATTATAATTTTTCATTCATAGGGTTGGATTGTGATCCTTTTTGAGAAGTACTGTTAGATAGTATTTGAGATGAACCTTTAGTAAATCAATGTGTCATCATATATCATTCCTAATTATACTATAGGATTTTAAAGGAATCATCATTAACTCATTTAGTATGGTGTTTATACTCTATTTAATAGGATTTCAAAGAAGGGTTCACAGTATCAATGGAATAAAATCCCATATATATCAGTTTGATCTAGTATTGTGTATGTGGTGTCTCCCAACAGACTTTCTTACTTCTCAAATAATTATTTTAGGATATGTTGAGCCTAGTGGTAATATAGTTACAAATCCTAATTATAATGACATATTAGATTTTTTACTATAGATGTTTCAGGATTCAGGGAGTTGGATCTCCCAAAATTAAAATTTCAAATATGATTCAAGGAGAGTCCTATGGATATACATTTTGTTGAGACATCGTGGAGTTATTTTTTCCTTCCTAATAATATCTGGATGATTCCTTGATTTATTAATTCCTTTTTTTATTTTTAATAATGTTTATGTTTTTTATTAATGTTTTTTGGGGTGTCCAACTGGGCATTGTAATATCCACCCCTTAATGGTCTCTTCTAAAATTTTCCATGTATTATGTATACAATGACCCCTAAGAAAGTGTCCTGAGTGTATATGGAGAACGTGGGTCATAATTTGGGCTAGATAAAACAATTTTTTTTTCTAAGTTGTTGTAATGAATAGTAGTCTCATTCATCTGAGAAGGTTTAACTCTCTCTATTATTTGGTTGGGATGGTATATAGACTCTTTATCCCTATACATATATTATTTTCCTTATCTAATTGTTGTATTATAGATTAATAAAATATTTTGTTTCAGTTATTTTATTTTTCAACATTTTCTATTAATTGATAAGTTTGTGTGTGTGTAAATGTACATTATTCTAATACATCACATGTGTGTGATATGACTACATAGTACTTGTTGAGAACCCCATATTTGATGAATGTTGGTTTGGGGTAGATGTTTTTATCCCTATTGAGTAGGGTCATGGAATATGAGGTGTGAATGAATCATTACAGTGTATCATTAAACCATTTAAAAGGTCATTCAGGATGTCCAAAATAATTTTGATAGAGTAAAATTTTTAATAATCATGGAAATCCATAAAAAATTCATTTTCATCCATTGAAGGATACATGATATATATCGACCACAAGAAAACTTTAGAGGCTTCAGAAGATTTGTAGGATTCCCTTGGATGAGAGATTTTGGGGTGATGATAAGAAAAAGAATAATTTGATGATTCATGGATACCAACCATGAATATATTCCCAAATGTATGGGATGATGTAATGATTATTATATTTTATTTTTAATAGGAAATGTTCCATCAAAATTCTAATAAGATGTATGAATGATACATAACTATTAAAAATTTAAATCACTAGACATTCAGGATGATATGATAAAAAATACTTCTCTATTAAACATCATGACATGCCCATATATGTTATTTCATGAGAACTAATTTGGATAGATAATGAATCTTGATAAGTGAAAACATTAACATGATGAACATTATAAAGATAATAGACATGATCAAGCTAAAAGTATGTGTCTTATATGATATTCAAATAAGATTAATTCATGGTGTGGGATAAAAAATGTAAAATTATAAAAACAATAATATTTCAGATGATTCATCAATTGATATTTATGATATTAAAAATCGATTTCACTGATTGTGTATTATGTTGATATAAATAAAACTAAATCACATTGAACATTGATATATGATTTATTACATACTAAAAATACATTAAAACATCAAAATATCATTATAGAAAAACATTATTTCTTATACAATATTTTCTTTGGTGAATAATTAATGAGATATTTTCATATATCATGATGATTTAATCACAAAACCATATTAACAAATCAAATTAATAACCATATATTATTATGTTTCTTGATAAATCAAATAAAATACCACCACTATTATTTATGGATCTTACTTAATTAAATTATGAAAATATTACTCTTTCCACCAAGGAATTTATAATATATATAGTACATTATGACTTAAAATATTGTATGATAATAAATAATCCTTTAACACCCATATAATCATTAATACTACATCCAAATCCATGAATTATTTAATCCATGACCTATAGGAAGTGGATAATATTTTTCAATCATTAAATAATGGCCTCAAAATAAGAAATGAAGCCTTCAAAAGTTATCTATATTATATGAAAACAAAAATTTAATGATGAATTTTTGTATTTAATTGTTCCAAATATACTTATGTCCCACTTGTTTTTTGTGTATAGAAAACTAGATAAATATGAAACCATTACTATGAGATTCATTGTGTGTTTGAGTTGAATCAATATAAAAATGGATCGTTATCTCCTATAATTATTTAGGTAGCCAATGATCTATTTTATGTGGAATGATATGTCATTCTCAGTTATTTAATGAAATCCACTCCATAAAGGGGAAATTTTTTCCGGATTAAAGGATTAATAAGATGAAATATTGGTAAAAATATAAAAATATCAAAAAATATATATATTGTTTTTCATATAAAGGTAAAATGGATTGATAATGGTGAAGGTTGATTAAAATGAAAAATTAATCATTAATTTATGATTTTTTATAAATTTATGAATTTAAAAAAATTGTGATCAAAATTTATCAAAATAATATAAGGTCGAAGAGAGATAATTTTAATTCACAATCACATTAAATCATTGTCAAAATATTACAACTAAATAAAAAAACTATTTGATATATATAATAATTTATTATATTCAATAATTTGGATAAAATAATTTACGCTGTTTATTGAAATAGAGAGTGGAATAGTAATGGTGAAATTGAATATTGAAGAAATTTTTTGATCATTTTAACTATATATATATATATATTAAAGGGTACAATTTATAGGTTCTATGGACACTATGAATCTTATATAATCAGTCTAGGGTAAAGGATGTTATGGAAGCGGAATTGAAGGCATATGTTGACCATAAAAAATTATTCTCATGATTATTTAATTTTATCCATATAGGTATCTTTTTTTCTACTAAATTATTATTGGTGTACTACCTGGTGATGATTAATACTAGAAATTATAAATTTAATGGGTTTTTATGTTCACCATATGATCTATTAACATACTACAGTGATGTTAGTTCTATGGGTTACCCCCGAACCATCGATGCCCATCAACTGGATGGTAGGAGGCATCTCTAAATTTCTCGGTTTTCTCTAATAATCAACTACTCAGACTTTTCCTCTATTCTAGGTGGTTGGTGAATATTGAAATTAGATGAATTTTTCATTTGTAGTAATATTATATTTCATCCAATCATTTGATACATTAATTCAAAATCTAGCAAACTATTCATATCCAAAAATAATTATACAATGAAATTGTCATAACATAGAAAATTGGGGTTTGATCATTAAAATATTATGTATCTTGAAGAAGAATGAATAACATTTTTTATGATCAAAAAAAAATTAATAAACTTACTAAAAGAATAAAAAAATTAATGTATTATATTTATAACATTACATTACTATATAATTTGTAAATAAAAAAATGATTTTTCTCTATTGTATTTTGAAGTCATAAACATTAGTAAAAAAATTCCTAAAATAAAATACTATATCAAAAAATTATTATATAACAAATAAAATCACATTTATTAATAATTTTTTTTAAAATATATAGTATTATGAAATAAAATTATTTATCCCCATTTAATTAAAATATATTTGAAATTAAATTATTAAAAAATAAATAGAGTTCTTTACTTGCCACACATTGACCCAAAATATTCCACCATTGAGTTTATCAGTACAGTATTTTAAACGAATTAGATAAATAATTATATGAGAAAAAGTAAAAACTAATATTAATAAAATAAATGTGAAAAAATTCCTTGGAAATCACTAATAACCCCAATTGAGGGAAAATAAAAAGAAGAATGATATAAATATTGAATCAATTCAACACTCCATAATGAATTAAAAAAAAATAAAAAATATATAATATGGTAAAAATGTATTTCCAAATATTTCAATATTATAAATGAATTATGAATTATATATAAATATTCAACGGTTAATTTTAATTAATCTCATGTGGTAAATAACCCTATGGAATAACAATTTTACAAATATGATATTGAATTGAAAATTTTGTCTCATATAACCACATTTTCACATAAAAAACATTTATATCCTATAGAAATAATTAATTATAAATTTCAGTATCCATTCAATAGTGGAAACTAACTATTAATAATAAACAATGAATATATATATATATATTAAAGTAATTATATAATTTATTAAGACCATTATAGAAATTTTAAAATAATTATTTATAAATTATAAAATTATATAAAATATTATAATTTAAATTATATATCACCATTATAGTTTTATGGATATTACATTAATAAACTATAGATAACTCAAGGGTTTTTCCATTACATCTTTGTAGTAATGACTCACTTCATGAGATGAGATATGATTCTATTTTAAAAATAAACCATCAAACCATAGGTTAATTATCATTAACTGCATCCACTATAGAAACACATTAGAAAAAATTATATAGATAGTAAATTTTTTCATTGAGTATATAAATCACTTTAAATTTTCAAAAATTTGTTGAGTTTGAAAAAAAAGGATTAATCTATAATTAATAAATATATTGATGATATTTAACTAATTTTTTTACAAACTCATTCATACCAAATATAATGTAATGTATAACAAGATAATCATATCTAAATCACCATTAATAATTTTAAATAAATCAATTAAAAGGTGTTTATATATTATTATAAAAAATATATGATCCGTTAAAACAAATACAATAATGTTATGAACATTATTAATTTTATATCTATGAATGTGGGGTTTCAAAGAAATATGACTAATATGAGAGTATTTTCATTGAAATTTATTGATACAAAATGAAATTTTATTTTATGAAATGACAATGATACAATCATATATAATCTCATAGTTTAAGATATTAGGTGTTCATTTATATTATTTGTGTAAACATACTCCCATCAACATTGTATTAAGTTTTAAATTTAATATTTTTAATATATTTTTTCTTCAAACTACTCTCTGAGTTGATGGATTTTGTAATAATGTTGAAGATACAAATAATAATATACCATTATTGTTGGAAACCACCATAATAATAATATAATGAACATTTCTGTTAGAAAGAATAATTCTAAGGATAAAATCATACATGATATTTTGTTCAATTAAAATATATAAAAATTATTTTAAAATCATTTATTTGACATTAATTTTATTTTCTTTAAAAATAATCACAATGGAATCCTCTAAAAATGCTTCTAGGATTCATCATAGTCTTGTAAATAATACTCCAAATTATACTTCCCTGATCCTCATTGTCAATGGGATTGTTGGACTCCTCATGTATTAATCATGTTTTATTGATCAAAAATCTTATTTAATCTTGTGATAATGATTCCAAACCTTATTAAACCTAGTTAATTTCGATATATTATACATAATCATGTGAATTTATGTTTAATGTTTTCTCATAATTTAAAAATAGCCTTTAAAGATCTTAATTCCTCTATTTTCAATTTACCTACTTTATAATATCATTAATCTACTCTCAAAATACATTTTTTTATAAATGATTAATTCTAATTCTTTCTATTATCATCTTTATTTAAGTCTGCACATAGTTACTTTGAAAAGTCTAAGACACCATGAGTCTACCACTGGCTATGTATTTCTGACAACGTAAAGCAAGACACCATAATGCCAGACACCGTAAAGCCAAACACCATGAAGCCTTGACCCCGTGAAAAAGACACCATGAAGACAAACACTGTGAACAATACATCGTGAAGCCAGACACCGTGAATGAGACACCATGAAGCCAGACATCGTGAATGAGACACCATGAAGCCAGACACCGTGAACAAGACACCATGAAGCCAGACACTATGAATGAGACACCGTGAAGCCAAACACCGTGAACGAGACACCATGAATCCAGACACCATGAACAAGACACCGTGAACAAGACACCGTGACCATGAGACACCATGACACTCTGACACTGTGATCAATCAAGACACTATTTCAATGGCTTACTGTGATACCATTTCTTAAACTATTTTGTCGCCATTCAATTTAATGTCCAACTGTCATATTTTGTGATTTTAATACAACTAAAATTAAATAATGTGGATTGTTGGCATGTCATGGAACAATACCTCGTACCTATAAAAAGGTAATCATTCCCATTTCTAGAGAAAAATAAATAAATAGAATATTGAGATACATGGAGAAATATACGTAATACAGAACAGAAGATACATTTGATACCTATACAAGGAGATACAAAAATAAATCCATAGAAGAACACAACGAAGAACTTGAAGAACACTCATACGCATCAAGAACTGAATTTCATAGAGAAGTTTCAATCAATACAAGGAATACACTCACATTCACATTGAAAAACTATGCTGGATGTGAAGGAACAAAACCACGACACTCTGTTTTCCAGAAAACATCCAAAGAAGGACCCATAGCTTCATCTGATTCAATCCAAAGGATTACAGAGCTTCATTGACATCACACAAGATCATTCTAAACTCATATATATATTCTTTCTCTTATGTGATCATCATTTTTTACATTACGAGTACTGTATTATTCTGTATGTTTTGAAACACACTAACTCCTAAGCTAAACTGGAGGATATAGAAATCCTCACACTAAACTCTTTAACACCTTTGTGCCTTTTATGTAGAACTATAGTACAGGACAAGTGTGACATGGAAAACTTGTGTGTTGTAGTCTAGTTTTCCCACATAAAACTATGGTAGAGGTCTTAGGACCAGGATAGTGATTGCACTGTTGTAAAACCCCAATCCTGGGTGTGGATCATAGTTTATATAAAACATTTTGATAGGACTAAGTCACAGCTTGAGACTGAATCTCTTGGTTAACACTACTGTGCATCTTATTCTAGTTTAAACTATTTTCAATATTCTGATGATATTTACTTTAAATATAAATATATTTTAAATTTACTCTGATAGATAAACTAGAATGTGTTTGTATTTATTGTAAACCAGTAGGTTAGTTTCAAAATCTAATCTAATCCTCAGATTGGATTAACTATGAACTAATCAGTCTCTTGAGATACTAAATGAATATGTACTGTATTACAAATTCACTCATGTTCATCTTGTTATTTAAATTTTGGGATTTTAATACAAATCGTTTAAACACAAATTTTAATTGAAACTCAATTCATCCCCTCTTGAGTATCAACTCTGACCAAAATTTGGTATCATAGGATTTTGATAAATGTTTTTCAAAACACAATGTTTGTGAAAAATATTCAAATATGATTTTAATTTTATCTTAATGATCTTAAAATTTCTGTTAGTTCTAAATTTTTATATATCTATATAACATAGGTATTATGGATAATAGATTTGAAGGTTTAGCTACCAACACGACACCCTTCATTAATGGTGTCAATTATGCCTAATGGAAAATCAAAATAAAAATTCATCTATAAAGTATGGGATTTGACATTTGGATTGCCACAGATACTCTATATAAGATTCTAGAAACTTTTAGAACAACTTGGGATGAACCTACTAATGCTGCTTACAAAAATAATTGTAAAGAAATGAATTTTCTGTATTGTGCTTTAGGAGATGGATAATTTAATCAAATATCTACTTGTAAGACTACTTATGAAATATGTGATACTTTGGATGTTTCCCATGAGGGAACAACCAATGTTAGAGAAATGAGACTAAACACATACACTATTAAGTATGATAATTTTAAAATGAAAACTGATTAATCCATTTCTAATATGTATCTAGGGATTAATCAAATAGTCCATACAATGAGATCACTTGGAAAATTTGTTCCAATAAAGGATCAAATCATGAGGCTACTAAGATGCCTACTAGACAGATACAGAGGAACCTCTCTCTCTATACGAGAGTCATGTGACATTGGCATTCTACCTATCAAATAGTTTATTGTCATGTAGATGATTTATGAAGAAGAGTTGAAGGTAAAAAAGAAGATGATGATGAACCAAGAAACAAATTAGTACCTTTCCAGACCTCTACTTCAAAAATCTAGGACATAGAGAAAATTCAAGCTGAAAGTGACAATTAAAGTAGTGAAGAGAGTGCATCTGATAGTGATTCTGAAATGGATCAGATAGCCAGACATTTGAAGAAGTTTTATAGGATAAATAAATTTTTCATAAAATCCAATTACAAGGGAAACTATGACAATAATGGTCATTGGATGTAGGATTGGAAGAGGACTGATAAAAATGATGAGATAATCTATTATGAATGCAAGAGGAAAGGACATGTGAAGGCTTACTGTCCGATGTTAATTTACAAGAAGAAATATGATTACGAAGACAACAAATACAAGAAAGAATTGAAAGAAACCAGGAGTGCTTCAGAAGAAATTTCAAGTGATTCTCATTCCACTTAGGATGGAAAATCTCAAAAAGATAATATGTGTTTTATGACAGACACATCTAAGGTAACATTGGATACTCTTGCTTTAAAATGTTATTATTCTGGAGATGATTCTGATTCTGATTCTGAAAACATGTCTAGTGAAGAATTATTTGAATACTGTAACATTCTAGAGGATACCTGAAATGAGCTAAAAGACAAGTATACAGCCTTAAAGAAATAGCATGCTTTAACTAGCACTTCCAAATCTGCACTAGAAGTAGAAAAGGAAAGAATGTTCAAATGCTAAAAGATAATACAAAACTAAAATTTTCTAATGAGCAACTCATGAATGATTTATAAAAATTAAAAAATGGAAAAGACACTCTTACAAAAATAATAGGAAAATAAGTATCAACAATGTATACTACTGGTTTAGGATTTCAGCCTGGACAGAGACAGATTACAAAGAATAGATTTATTCCTAAATCGTGACAGTATGCCGCTAGTTCTAGTTCTAGAAAATCTTTTTTCTAAACTAACTACTCACATAGCTATATATCAAACAATGTTTATATTTAATAATCGTTTAAATCTATTGATTATATGAAACCCATTAGGTAAATATGGGTACCATAAGTTCTTCTGGCTAGCATGTCCAGACCTAAGATAATATGGGTACCAACATCATTTTCTGTCTAAACCTGTTCTGTAGGAAACATGCTTGAAAAGTTACTATAAGAAGATACGGTTCTTGGACAGTGGATGTTCAAGACATATGACATGAGACTACTCATTCTATAAGTGCTTAATCAAATTTGATTAAGGACATTTCACCTTTAGGGGTAACTCAAAATGAAAAAATTATCGTCTTTAGGTCAGATTGGTAACACTATTTCAATACTAATTTCTAATGTTCTATTTGTGGATGGGCTAAAGTACAATCTTCTATTTATTTCTCAGTTATGTGATGACAGTTTCAATTTAAAATTTATAAATGATTCTTGGAATGTATTTGATTCTTAAAATGTTTTTGTATTTAATGAATTAAGAAATGAAAATGTTTATAATGTTAATCTGAATTATTTAGCTAAACCAAATGTTACTTGTTTAAATGAATTGCATAAGGAATCACGACTCCAGCACAAATTATTAGGACACAACAGTGTACACACTCATAGGAAACTGACTAAGAAAGATTTAGTTAGAGACTTTCTGAAACTGGAATTCCCATATAACAAAGTTTTCAATCCTTGTCAAAAGGGAAAGAAAAGAAGAAGTTTATTTCAATCCAAAGAAATAAATTTCTACTTCTAAACAACTTGATTTGGTTTACATGGATTTTTTGGACTATCAAGAGTATCATGTTTAAATGGGAAGCACTATGTTTATGTTCTTTTAGATGATTTTTCTAGATACACTTGGGTATACTTTCTAGCTCAAAAAAGTAAAGCTTGTTCTATTGTTTGTTAAATATTCCAAGTCTGTAGAAACCTTAGTGGACTTAGGATCAAGACCATGAGAAGTGATCATGGTCGTGAGTTTGAAAATCAGATGTTTGAATCTTATTTCTCACATAATGTATATAGTCAAAACTTCTTTGCTCCTATAACACCTCAACAAAATTGTTTAATAGAAAGAATAAATAAGACTCTTCAAGAGATTACTAGGTCAATGCTCAATGAATATGACTTAACTATTTAATTCTGGGTTGAAGCTATCAATACAACTTGTTACATTAGCAATAGAGAGATTATTATACCAATTCATAAAAATATCCCTTATGAACATTGGAATAATAGGAAGCATAAGGTTAATTACATTAGATTTTTTTGGTTGCAAATTTTTTATCCTTAACAGTAAAGATAATCTTGACAAATTTTCTTCTAAAGTAATGAAGGAATTTTCATAGGTTACTCTATAACATGTAAAGCCTATAGATTATTCAATAATAGAACCAAATGTGTGGGAGAATCTGTACACATCAAATTTGATGAAATTGATCCACATGAGCCTAAGACCCTTCTTGAAAGTCTTGAAGAAGATACGTCTTTTTTATAATTTAATGATAAATACAGCAAACCTATTGTTATGAAAAGCAGTACAAAAAAAATTTCAGAACCTAATTCTATAGAACCCAAACCTATAAATGAAATAGAACATTCTAGCCCTACCTTCTGTAGACCAACTGGGACTCATAAAAATCATCCTTTAGATGCTTCAGTTGGAGATTTAGATAAAGGGATACAAACTGTATCATCTCTGAGAAACCACGTTGGACATCAATATTTTCTTTCACAACATGAACCTAAAAATATAAATGATGATATCCATGATTAATTTTGGGTGATGGCTATGCAAGATGAATTGAATAAATTTGATATAAATAATTTTTGGAAACTTGATGACAGACCTAAGAACACTTTGACCATAGGCACCAAATGGGGTTTTAAGAATAATTTTGATGAAGTTGGTAACATAGTTAGAAACCAGGCAACACTATTTGCACAAGGATACAGTCATGAAGAAGGAATTGACTATGAGGATACCTTCACACCAGTATCCATACATGAAGCTATCAGAATCCTTCTTGCCTATGCAACGCATTTGAATTTCAAACTATTTCAAATGGATGTTAAGAGTGAATTCTTAAATGGGTATATAGAGGAGGATGTTTTTGTTGAACAACCCCCTGGATTTACATACCCTCATTTTCCAAATCATATTTTTAAATTATCTAATGCTTTGTATGGATTAAATAAAGCTCCACGAGCTTGGTATGACCGATTTAGTACCTTTCTTATTTCCAAAGGATTTACAAAAGGAATATCTGGTCCTACTCTTTTTATAAAACGAACTTTTAATGAATTTTTAGTTGTTCAAATATATTTATATGACAGTATTTTTGGAACTTAAAAGAATTCTTTATGTGTTGATTTTTCTAAAATGATGAAAACCAAATTTGAAATGAGTTTAATTGGAGAACATAAATATTTTCATGTATTTCATGTTTTTCAAAATGAAAATGGTATTATTTTAAATAAAAGAAAATATACAAATGATCATTGAAACTGTTTTGGATTGGATAGTACTAAAAGTAGTGACACTCCCTTGAGTAACACTTGTAAGTTGGATCTTGATGAAGATGGAAAATATGTTGATCAAACCACTTATAGAGGAATTATTGGAATTTAACTCTACTTAACTGCTAGTCATTCTGACATTATGTTTAGTGTGTTTATGTGAGCTCATTTTCAAGAAAATCATAAAGAATCTTATTTAAATGTTGTAAGGAGAATTTTTAAATACCTCAAGAAAACACCCAATTTAGGAGTGTTTATCCTAAAAGACAATCATTTGTATTAGTTAGAAATTCTGACAATGACTTCGATGGATGTAAGTTAGATAAAAAAATAACCTCTAGAACATGTCATTTTTTAGGCAAGTCTCTAGTATCATGGTGAAGTAAGAAACAAAATTCTGTTGCACTATCTACTGCAGAAGCTGAATACATAACTGCTAGTAGTTGTTGTGAAAATATTTTGTGGATGAAACACACATTACTAGATTATGGATATCAATTCAGGCATGTTCCTATAAATTGCGACAACACAAGTGCTATTAACATCTCAAAGAATCATGTTTCACATTCCAGGAAAAAGAATATTGATGTAAGACATAAATTTTTGAGAGATCATTCTCAAAAAGGTGATATCACTTTGGAATTCATTGGTACTAAATATCTACTTTTTGATATATTCACTAAACCATTAAATTCTGAGAGAATGGACTACAACATACATGAACTAGGCATGAAAAATCTCAAATAGATACTTCACTAGTTACTGTTTCAAATACTACTCTTTGATATCTTACTATGTTATACATTATTGTTTCATGATTACAGTTTCTTGTTTATATTCTCTCTGGTTTACTATCACACCGTAAAGTGTATTGTTTACAGTCTCACCATTTTAATTTTGTACTTATGGTCTGACATTTACTATGTCACCATAACACACACGGAAAAGTTCACTCATGGTCTCACCGTGAAACTCTTCTACTATCTCACCATAATGACCACTCATGATCTCACCGTGAAAATTCATTATTTTATTTTTTAAAATCTGTATCACGGTAATTATCCTTTTGACTATTCTATCTTCCCATATTTTTATTTTTAAGATGTTTGGTATTCCTAAATAATAAAACAAAGTAGGTACCACTCACTTCATCACCCGGGGTTTATTCTACATACAATTTTCAAACCCTTATTCATCCCTGCAACCCTTATCTTGCACTAACCTTCAGTGGATGCCAAGAATGAAACACCCGTCATCATCAAAACCTGATAAGTGCATCTCAAAGAAGAAGAATATTTCACCTAAACTGACACCCAAAGGACCATTAAATATGAATATGGTAAACTGCATTGTTGTAATATAGAAAGAGATTTTCCCCAAATGGCTTCTAAATAGTAAGACTCTGGTATTAAAGGTGTTATATCAACAAGTCTGGTTACAAAGGTTCTCGAAGGAGGATAGAACTTTCTATCCTAGGTTAGTAGCTCAGTTTTACCAATACGTACTATTCTAATTTGATTCTGGTGAGTGTTTTGTTGTGAGGAGCTGGGTAAATGATCAGAGATTCTCTTTCTCTTCAAGGTTATGGGTTGAAAGCCTTAAGATACCTCATGAAGGAATATGTGAGGATTATCAGTGAGGACCACCACCTTCAATCGATTTATTTGATCTAGAAGATTCCCTGAAAACCGTAACTGGAAATGACACTTAGAGGAGTGCCATTTCTACTAAATTAGATGGAGAAACAAGGACTCTGTTTAATTTTGTACAGAATTTGGTAAGTCCATGTATATGTGATTTTTCTATGTTAAAATATCAAGATGTGTTTTTGATTCACCTCATGAAAAATGGGCATAATATCTACATATTCATTTATATCGTACACCACATGTGTGAGTTGATCAAAGTAACATACAAGATAACTTTTCTAATTTACTTTCGGCTAATATCATCCATGCTTCTTGAAAATGGTGTGGTTGGACCTAATAAGGTAGTGATTGTGGAAAAGGTAATTATTCCTCATGAAGTTCAAGAAGAAGAAGTACCCACTCTTAATGAAGCTGTTAATTTGGAAATTCAACACAAAGTTGTAATATAATCAATTTCCAAAGAACCAGCAATACATGTCATGGAAGAGCCTACAATAGAAGATCCTATAGTGGATAAGACACATGTGTTGAAAGAGTTCAATCTTGAGGAACTCCCTGTGGAAAAATCTGTTCCTAAAATCATACATTCTGCTGAAGACTGGATGGATTTAGATTTAAAATAACTAGACAAGAAATGAGTGAGGAAAATAGAGATGAGTTTGTGGAACTAGACCAAGATCCTATGCCTCTTAGTCCTGAGATAGAAGTATCAGTTGAGGGGTATCAATCCCCAATTCTAGAGTCTACTGAAGCCTCACATACAACTGAGTCAAGTCCTACAGACACTTAGTATAAATTTCCAAGTTTCTATGATGTGAATGATTCTCAGCAAGTTAATGCAACCAGACGTGATATTTCCTCCCTATTTCCGTTGAAATCAATCTCTAATTTTTCACTTGAGAAGGAACCTGAGCCTGTACCAGTCCCTAATCCTGAACCCTTACCTGAACTGTTATCCTTTGTAAGTAAGGACGATCTGCAGGAATTTGGTGTTACTCCCATACACGAAGTTGAGATACTCCGGAATACCCAACCTCTTCATGTGACAAATTTAAGTGAGATAGATGCACCACTATTATTAGAGAATATTGTATGGAAAATAAAACCTAAGAATCTCAATTAAATTCAAGAAGTGAGAGTTGAAAATAATATTATTAGTAATAATGTAAAGACACTTAGAAGTATGGTTGGAGACATGTAGAGAGAGCGGCGTTCGATATCTGAATATGTTGTTCCACCTATAGAATGTACTGCTCCTAAAATCCCACAAGTTTGTGTTTCTCGGCTTCTAACATATCTAGAATCATTACATGAAAAGATTGCTAAATTAATGAAAAATATTGTTATGTAAATGAAATAGCTTGTTTCCAATATGAATAAACTCACTGATGAGTATATAGGTTGTCTTCAGAAGGTGTTGAAACAACTAAAATCTCAGAAAACAACTGTCAAAGAATCTGGTCAATCATATAAACCCTCCTTGGATGGTGATCTTCTCAGAACTGCAATCAAAGAAGAGCTTCATAATGTATTCAGTGGTTTCAATGCGGCCTCTTTAAATGAAGTGAAAAAAAACTTTGATAGAGTTCTTGAACTAGTACAAATCCACTACATATTATCTAACGATGGTCAGAAAGAGATTCCAAGAATGTGGATTTCTACATGAACAGAATAATCTCCAAGATAGATATGACAAACCTTTTCAAGTACCTTGTAGAAAATATATGAATTCCTCTTGTGACTCATGCTTTCAGCAAACAAGTCCAGAAACTCACAAAGTTTAATATATTGTTGGACAAGTTAATGGAAAACAAGGAATATTTTGAGAATTCCATGAAATATGGTGGAGAGATCATTACATATTTCATCAAACTACTGAGGCCCTATCTTCATGCCCAGAGTATAACAACTGTTGCTCTTATGGCTGCACCTCTCAGACCTAGGCTGCCTACCTTCTCATCTACTCTAGCCTCAACCAACATGTATGTTGGACAAACACTCAGTCCGATCAGGCCTCTGATTCATGATCAACATCTGCCTAGATCTTCTTATGCTCATACCTTGGCTCCCTTTGTCTTTTAAGGTATCCCTTTTACCTCATTATCTACAAATTTTCTTCCTTCTTCTACCTCATCCTCTACCCCTACGGCTTCCTCTTCCACCACAACTACTATAAGAAAAGAGAAGGCTATCCCATGAAGAATAATTGTGGTTATTCCTATTTGATAAGGATACTATTGTTTCTTTATTACTATTTTTTTGTACTGAACCTTGTTTACTCTAAATAGAATGATAAATTTTTGACCTCTCTTATTTCATCTTTTTGATAATCCCTAAAGGGGGAGATGTTTCTATATGTTAGAATTTTATCTCTGTAGTTGATTTTATCTCTATAGTTGCATCCAATATAAATTTTAACTATCCATAATTTTTGATCATCAAAAAGGGGGAGATTGTTGGAATACTCATGTATTAATCATGTTTTAATGGTCAAAAAACTTATTTAATCATTTGATAATGATTCCAAACCTTATTTAACCTAGTTAACATCTATACATTATACTCAATCATGCCTATTTATGTTTAATGTTTTCTCATGCTTTAATAAGATCCTTGTTAGATCTTAATTGAACTATTTTCAATTTACCTACTTTATAATATCATTAATCTACTTTCAAAATACATTTTTCTTGAAAAATGATTACGTATAATCCTTTTTATTAAAATCTTTATTAAAGTCTGCACATAGTTACTTTGGAAAGTCTAACACACCGTGAGTCTACCATTGGCTATGTATTTCTGATTGGGTAAACCCGGATGCCGTGAAGCCAGACACCGTAAATCCATACACCATGAAGCCTAACACCGTGAACAAGACACTGTGAAGCCAGACACTATGAACAAGACATTGTGAAGCTAGACACCTTGAAGGAGACATCGTGAATCCCGAAATGGTGAACAAGACACCATGAAGCCATACACCGTGAACAAGACACCGTGAATCCAGAAATCATGAACGAGACACCGTGAAGCCAGACACCGTGAACAAGACACCGTGAAGACAAACATCGTGAAAAAGACACCGTGACCATGAGACACCATGCCACTTAGACACCATGATCAACCTAGACATCATGTGATGTAGACACCATTTCCATGACTTATTGTGACAAGGTTTTTTAAACTATTTTATCGTCCTTCATTTTAATTTCCAATGGTCTTATTTTGTGCTTTTAATACAACTTCAATTAATTGATGAAGGTTTTTGTCATGTCAGGGAACCGTAACTCATACCTGTAAAAAGTTAATCATTCCCATTTATGGAGAAAAAGACATAAAAAGAATATAAGGATACATGGAGAAATATACTCAAGAAAGATTAGAAGATACATACGAGACCATTACAAGGAGATACACACATACATGCAGAGAAGAACAAAACGAAGAACTCGAAGAACACTCATACCCATCCAGAATAGAAGTTCAAAGAATAGGTTCAAGCGCTATAATGAATACTCTCACATTCAAGTTGAGAACCTATACTAGAAGTGAAGGAAGAAAACACTGACACTCTATTTTCCAGAAAACATCCAGTGAAGGACCCAAAGCTTCATCTTCTTCAATCCAAAGGAGTCTAGAACTGCATTGACATCACACAAGAGCATTCTAAACTCATCTCTATATTCTTTCTCGGCTGTGACCATCCTTTTTACATTACGAGCAGTGTGTGATTCGTTAATTTTTGACACACAGTAACTCCTAAACTAAGTTGGCAGATATTGAAAACATCACACTAATCTCTTTTACACCTTTGTGTATCATACATAGAACTATTGTAGAGGTCAAGTGTGACCTAGACAGCCTATGTGCTATTGTTTATTTTTCCCACGTCAAACTGTGGTAGAGGTCTAAGGACCTGGACAGTAAGTGGACTATTGTAAAACCCCGATCTAGGGTGTGGGGCATAGTTTATACATAATTTTTTTGAGAGGACTAAGTATATGTTTGAGAATTAACCTCTTGGTTAACACTGTTATGCATCTTATTTTATTTTATACTATTTTCAATATTCCACGACTATTTATTTTAAATATAAATCTATTTTAATGTTACACTGATAGGTAAATTAGAAAGTGTTTCTATTTATTGTAAACCAGTAGTATAGTTTTAAAAACTAATATATGAATCAGATTAGATTAACAGAGAACAAATAAATCTCTTGAGATCATAACTGAACCTTTATTGTATTACAAACTCACTACAATATAGTTTGTTATTTAAATTAGGGGATTTAAATACAAATATTTTAAACAAAAATTTTAATTGGAACTCAATTCACCCCTCTTGAGTATACACTCCAACCAATAGAGATTATTATCTTCATCTAATGATAAATATTATATTTCAGTCATGGGTTGTATAATTTAATTTGAAAAATCTGAACCAAATTTTTGATAATTTCACTAGTGTGTTTAGTTTTTTTATATTAGCCTAGAAAATATATTATGATATTTGTAATTAATAGGATAATTTGATTACTCAAATAAAAATCATTTGAAACACAATATTAATTACAATAGAAAAATAATTAAATTTATTTTTCATTAGTTATTCCAAAAAATAACATCATCAATATATATTTTAAAACCTAATATATTATATAAAAGTGTTATTAAAAAATGTTGAATCACATATTACTATATCAATATCATTTGAAAAACTGAATAGTTTTCACCATTCATTTCTATCCTTTGGTTATTGTTTTAAAATCTAAGAGAGTTGTGTATAACATTAAAACAAAATTAGATATTTTTTGTATTCAATCATGGTTCATTGTTCCCGAAAAACATTTTTTGTAAATAAAACATTTTAAAAGATAATTTTTTATATCCATTTCCAAATTTCTAATATAAAAATGAATAGAAAATTATAGTTATATTACAATGTTTTCATGATGAAAATTTATGTATAATTTTAACCAGAATAACGAAATTCATCGAGATTGTATCCTCTAATAAAAAGTTATTCATTCATATTAGTGATATTTATCTATTAATGTAGACTATTTTATAAATATAGTTAAATATGATTAATATAATTACTGTTGGTACTTTCCAGGATATTCAGAAAGCTGTTGCATTGAAATTAGTTTATCAAATCATGCATGCAATGTGTCAAATTTTCATTATTATAAGAAATCTATATGGTTTAATAATAAATTTAAGAAAAAATCATAATGTTCCAACAGATTTGTTTATAATCAACTTCACTATGTTAATAATATTAATTCACTGATAAAATTCACTATGGTATTATATTTTGATTCCTCCCAATTTTTATGTGAATATATGCATTGAGGTTATTTTTAAAATAATTTTTTAAAGTAATTAAGAATATGTAATTTCAAAATATCCTGGTTAACTCCATCATGAATATAAGGATTTTTTGGATATTCCCATCAGACATAATTTTAATTGATTCTAATTGTTTTTTTGTCTTCATATTGATGTCTTATAAGTGGTTACTTGTTGAAGGGAACCAAAAAAAGATAAATTCATCTATATTTGAGTAAAATAATCCAATTTTTTGAATTTGGATAATTCTATATCATTTCAGGAAAATAAAAATAAAATATCCTAGTTTAGGAGGTTTATTTTCTAAAATATCAAAAATTATTTTCATAAAGTTGATAATTATACGGAAAAATCTTTTAATTTACTAATTTTTTTTATAATCCTTATCCAATGTTTGTTATGGAGTTTAATTTCAGATATATTAGTTTAACTAAACTCATTTTGATTAATATTTTGATTATTGGTAACCCTATTTTATTAAGATGTTCATAGGGATGATAATTAATGATCATAATCTGGAGAAGAAGAAATTTAATAAATATATTTTATATTAAAATATACATGTGAGTAAATTTCTAAGAGATATAATTTTTTTTTACAACTTTCATTTTTTTATTAGGTTATATTTTTTGGTGACATTACAGTCATAATTGTTATGTGGAATTAAATAATAACATATATATCTTATATATTTATTAATAATTAAAATTTATTAGTATTTACCATGAATACTAAAAACATGTGTTGGTAAAAAAAATTAATATATACATGTAATATATTTGATGGGAAGAAACACATTTTTTATATTCAGTTAAAGATATTAGATACCTAGAAAATAAAATGACCAATAAAATAAATACTTTCATTGATTAGATCATTAAATCATGTTCTAGATGGTTTTGATTTATAATGACATGTTTTTTGTGTTACAAAATGGACATGTATTCCTTGAAAAATCCATTAGTCCAATATTGATCTATTAAACAGTTAATATTTTCAGCAATTGAAGATTTTAAATATATAATAAAATCATTTTGAAAATGAGATTTAGTAAAAAAATATATTTCAATTTGAATTAATTGATTTATGGAAATGTTCATCAATGGTTACATGAAAAAATAAATCAAATAATTTAGTAATTCGTAGAATATAATTATTCCATTCATTAAAAACAAAAAAACATTAATTAATGGGTATTTTTAGAAATACATCATATAAATAGTACAGATTTAACTTTCAGAATCATTACCCATTCTCATATGTCCTCCCTCAAATTTTTAAAGATGATTGAATTTATATGGATCCCCAAAAATTTAACTTAGTAATATTATATCCATAAACAATTTATAATCACATGTTTTTAGACACTATTAAATATGATCAAGAAACAATTTATGTTTGTACCCATGTTTGGTTTCTACATTTTTTATCTATTAATGTATTTTGAATCCTAACCTATATAGAATGTTTTTTTTAATTTTGAAATGTGATATGTTAGATTATTTACATTTATTAAAAAAATTAAATAATATAACCATTTGTATTTTTTTATAATATAAATAATTATCATATAATAACGACTTTTTTTAGGAATAATTATTCTCCAATGTATACTTTTGTATACTTTTATAAAAGGTAAGATTTGTTAGAAAACCAAATAAAAAAATTAATAGTACATTAAGATACAAAATTGTAATTAAAATTCTTATTACCATGGATGAATTGAGGAAAATTGTTTTTGAGATATTTAGTATCATATTCAATGTTATTAAAACTTGTATTATTGATTAATTTTTTATATTATTATTTTTTATTTTTATGGAATATATTTTCGAAAACCAACTAGATTTTTTCTTTTTATGATCCCTAAAGGTGGAGGTATGTTCATAATAACTATTTAGAAGAATATTTATAGAATAATTAATATTTTCAAAACATGTAGAAGAGGTTAATGATGAATTAAAAGAATAAGAATGAGTAAAATACCTTTAATTGACACCCACCAAAAAATTGATTTCAACCATATTTAAATTTTCACATTTTCCACTCACTACTACAGAACATGCATTAAATATCACTAGCCTTTATAAATTCTAGAAAAAATAACACATAAATTTCACTATTATCAGCTATAAAATTATTATTGATAAAGGGTACAACTTTTTATTAATTTTTTAGCATTGATAATTGGGACACTTTATCATATCTTCTTTTATAGAAAAGATGAAGGGTACCCTTTTCTAGTGCATTACTTGTAGCACTAATAAAGAGTTCCCATTAGTAGAACTATACTTTAAGCCCTTCTAGTGGGAAACCTTTATCAGTGAAATATTTTTAGTGATCATAACAGTTTCCATTATTAGAACATTTTTAACGTTGATAAACGATAATTATTGACTCAAATTAATAAATTAAATTAACTATTTATAAATTTTATATACTAATGAAAAATATATATTAAATATATAATCTTATGTAAAATAAAAAATACACATGTAAAAATTAAAAATATGTAAATTGAGATAAATATTAAACATTTTATTATTTATTCATTTATTTATAATGTTAATAAATAGTATATGTTAAATATATAGATATATATAAATGTACGAAAAATAATTTATATAGTAAAAAAAATTTATTCATTAAGTTAAATATTCTTATATTTAGTGAATAATGGTTTATAATTAAAAATTGATGAAAATTAGGAATAATGACGAACTGCATGAAGAAATGGACATAATGGAATGTCCATTAATTTCTCAGTTACACATACATCAAACATGTGATATATCTAGGTCATATATATGAAATTAATGGATTTCAATTTACAACACACATATAAAAATATTCATGTAATTAATGACATTTTATATAAAAACACACACACACCTAAAATTTAGGTAATTATTTCAAATTTTTGTTTTCATTTTATAATTTCATTATAACATGTTAAATTTAATATATCATGTATTTAATCAATGAAATTTTTATTTTTTTTAAATTTCTTACTGCTAGGTATCAAATCATTTTTAATATGCATTCTTTTATTTTTTTGTGAATTTAATAAATTTCTATTATTTACTTTATATAAATTTATTCACTATGTTTTAATATTTTAACTTTTTATTCATATTTATTTTAATATATATAAATTTTATTTTAATAATAATTTTTTAAATATTAAAACATATCCATTTATAAATATTTGAACATGTAAACATTTTTAATTTAATAAATTTCGGTTATTATTAACATGCGTGTACTTACGAATAAATATTAAAATATAATGTTAAAAATATATTTGACACAAACTATTTTTAATTAAATATATTTATAAATTTATACTTTCATTATTTATACATATATATATTTATATTTATAAATAATTAATTAAATATTTTTTTAAAAACATTATATAATTATAAATAAATAAATATACGTTTTAAAAATTTTATAAATATTGTAGTAATTTTTTAGATAATGAATATAGTGACAGTGTTTATATTTATATGCATGAAAATTAAATATGAAAATAAATTAAATATATATAAATAATTAAATATATATATATAAGTAAATATTATATTTTTAATATGTATTTATAAAATTATTTAATTTTTTTTATTTAATTAATTAAAAAAATTAAACATATTTAATCAATGAATATTTTTACTATATTCATATTTATATAATTATTAAATGTATATAATTATATACCTATATTTTAAACATTCTATAAATATAAATTTAAATATAAATCCGTTATTAGTTATTATTTGGAATATCTGAAAAATTCTCATGATATAATTAATGAACCTTAACCAATCACAAACTCATCATCATATGTGTGGAATTCACTGGAAACCCAACTCAACAGACTCACATGCTCAATGAGATGATTCTTGAATCAAGGCTCAAATTGGGGCTAAAAAAATTCCAAGGCTCAAATCCAAGTCTCAAACGATATAAGTATCAAATCAATACATAGATCAAACGTTTTCTAGGATTCCAGTGTCACTACATTATATCATATGATTCAAAGATTTAATATAAGGTATCTTATTTTATACTCCCCCTACTGACGAATTGATTTCATATTTGGGGATATCCATGTGTGTTTTTATCACCATTATCTCTTTACCATAAGCATACCCCTATGGTCAAAAATTATTATTGGGGATGTATTGTTAAATAAAGATAGGGATTTTGGATATTGAGTAATAGGTGTGAAAGGAATGTCTATCCAATACACTTATCCCCCTCTATTGAGATTCCATTTTATATAGTGAAAAATATTTAAATATATGAATATTTTATTTTTCTATTTGATCTTGGCCCTGGACCATGAACATTCACAGTGATTTAAAGTGTGGAATGAATTTTTATATCCATATTCATATTATTTTATATATAATTTAATGGAGATAAGGAACATGAGTGAGATTCTCTTCACCATATGCCTCTATATTATCAATAGAAAATGTTCACAACAAGATAGAGGATTGGATAGGGTAAATTGAGATAATCATTGATACCCTCATGATTCCACCTTTCATTAAGTTGAAACGGACAACCATTATGCATGAATGTCATATCCAATGATTATGTGAGATGATGGTCCAAGATAATTAAAAATCCCAAATGTAAATACCACATTGGAGAACATACCTTTTCATTACAGCCTTGAAATTTCAAATACTTCATAGAATAATATAATTTTTCAAATGATCAATAATGTATTTTCAATGGTTGAAATTCATTATCCATTTTTACTAATGAAACATTGTCTTACAGAAAACAATTGTTGAAACAGTGTGTCATCCACCATTAATCATAAAACCTATATATCATCTTTAATTACTATAATTTATTTCATACTGAAAAATATGTTATATTCTCCAAATCACCATATAACCCATCATGTACATTAAAAATATTTTTTTTATAAATACTAGTATTCATCTACATGAAAATAGTTATTCATTTCAACCTATTTAGACAAATTATAGAATAAATTTTTCAACTAACAGTTTTGAGAAGTTAAAAAACCATTGTTTATATTAGATATATTCATTTTCTAAAATTATTTTTTCATTATCTTATTTATTTGTAACCGAAATTTTCATTTTTCCATTTTTTCAAATATTTGACAAAACATTATTATTTAATGTAACAATTCTTTTGGTTGTTTCGTCATTGTTCCAAAAATTAGAACATTGGTAATAAAATTCAATATATTTTTAAAAAATTATTACAAGTTAATATAAGGTATCTATCATTTTAGGGATATATGTATTAGTTCCACCAATAGGATTATTTAAATTCCATCCATGTGTTTAACATTGCAATATTTAACAAAAATTATTTTTTAATACAAATACAAATCATCTATTTTATTGAAATAAAATTTATTATTATTATTTTTTCATGTTTGGGTTTCTTATTTTCCCATAATTACCTATATTATATTTTCATTGGTTTAAGGGATTTAAGAAAATATGATGGATAATTTTAATAGAGGTAGGACTAGTTATATTTAGGGGAAATGATGTATTATAAGATAGATTTCCCCTATAAATATAGAAATCATAGAAGCCCCAATGACCCATAG
The DNA here is from genome assembly GCA_963277665.1 of Viscum album. Lineage (NCBI taxonomy): Eukaryota > Viridiplantae > Streptophyta > Magnoliopsida > Santalales > Viscaceae > Viscum > Viscum album. The sequence continues at coordinate 1,799,064,569 of OY728120.1, forward strand.
AAAATAAAATTTTCTTAATGAGACCCAGAGAATCAAAATAAATAATGTTTATGGACCCTTAATCTCATCTTCAATAGGATATGTATTAATGACTAGTTCTAATGGTTAAATTTAATAAAAAATGTTAGAAATTAACCCTTTTAGTGAAAAAAAACTGTAAAACTATCATCATCATTAGCTTCATCCCCAGAACATATATTAGTGAATTTTTTTTACTAAGACTCATCCCGATATATTTTATATTAATTTTACTACACAAATAAATAGTGATTCCATGGAAGAGTATTTCTTAGTGTATTTCACGAAAAATATGTTCATGTACAAATGATATGAAGGATCTGTGTAAAATAACATAATGAAATTATAAATGTTTATAATATGAGATGATGATTATAAAAGTGGTATATAAATTCCACGATTTGAATTAATTCAGTGCGTAAAACCTTCCATTGTAGAGTAATTATTTACATAAATTCAATTACGAATTTTCATCATAGCATTCTAATATTCATTGAAAAAATTAAATTTTTTGTATGCCATATTATAATTATCATTGAAATTCCACCTTGATAATGAATATCATATGTATGTTTATTTATTTATTTTAAAAAATTAATACTTTTTGTGATTAGTATGATGGATATGAATAAAAAATGGACGCATTCTAATCATTTGAAAAAACTGTATGAAGATGGTATTAAATTGTTCACGATTTTTTTAAAAAGTAATGAAAAAAACATTATAAAATAATTTTTATATTCCTATATTGCTATAAATAAATACAAATTATTCTGGAATATTTGGATGAAAATATGATTTTTCACAAAATAGTTCAGAGCTATTAATTTTGGAAAAATCAGGGGGGAAACTTAATGTGAAAACTAAGTAGAATGATACCGTTGTTTATTGATCATTTGATATGAGTACCAATATAAACGATAATAGATATTAAATGTAATATATTGAAATGTAATGTGAATATTGAATTCATGATTTTCCATCCTTGGGTGAGTCAGGGTTATCTATCCATATTTCGTGAATTTTTACACCAAAACATACATGTGCATATACTCCTTCAAAACCATTTGACCCCTATGATGTTGGAATTTATCACATTATTTTATGTTCCCTGTACTACTCAATCACATAGGATATCATGAATTTTTCACAGATAATTATTTGTCTATAGAATTAAGGTATTATTTTATATTTATATTTCATTTATTTCTTCTATGAATTAATCATATAATAATTGTTTTCATCTAATGGTAGATTATTTTATCCAATTTGGGGTGGTATGTTCGAAGATGATAAATCAAATTACAGACTGGCCTTCAACCCTACAACCATGATAATGAAAAAAATGTGTCATGAATATATAAAACCATCATTAATAGATAAATTAATACTTTTAATTTAAATAATAAGTCAATTATTTTATCTATTATTTGTAAGATAATTTAGTTACCATTTTTATCTAATCCATATTCATTTTGTCACATATATTTTTGAAAGACATAATTCTCTACAAAATATTTACTAAAAGCAGCAATATAGATATAATGAAACATTATTACAATTTTTGATGCATTCCATTGTTTTTCTTTGTTGAACTGCCAACACATTATATTGAGTCAATATTAATAATAGAAAAACCTGATTTTTTTAAAGGATGGATGTCACGAACTAGATCTGGTCACAATAAAAACTAGCACCAGACTCAGCTCGAGGAAAGCCTTGAAGGGCGTTCCATATCTTCATGGGTTGGAAAAAGTGCCTGGGAATCATATATATATTTTTGGGAACTATTTACCCAAATGTGGAAGCATAAAACATCAAATCCAATTGAGAAACTGAATATGAAAAATTAATATCAAATGAGGTTAAAAAAATATATAGAACTCAATAGAAATGTTTAAACATATAATAATATGTTTAAATACATATAAAAATTTCATCAAAACAGCCCCAAGGACTCCACACGACAAGGGGTCATCACCCACACGTTGTCTCCACAACGCCACACAACATAAGTGAACTAACATCCCCACCACCATCACCCAATGCATTTCCATTTCTTATGTCAAACATGACCAAATATACTAAAAACCTAGGGTTTTAAGAATGGTGTGAGACTAATCACAATAGGATATCACCATGATATTCTATTGGGTAAAAAATAAAAGATAAAAAGCATTCCATTTTTGAAAAAAAATTGTTAGTGAAAATAATTTCAGAAGTATGAAATATTTAAATGTAAATAGTTTTCAAAGGTTATTTCCCATGAATGTGAAAATTTAAAAAAAACTGTAGGCTACTATATTTTCTAGAAAGAACCCCCATATTCCAAAGATAAATAGACATGATTGAATGAGCTCCAATCTCATGAACACCCATAGGCACAAGCTTCTCTGAGGCCCCATGTACCTCATACCTCGGTGTAATGTAACAATTGAAAAAAATGTTCTTATTCAAAAGACATAAGTATGGAACATACCCATAACCTAGTGGTACCCAATCATCATCAATATAGTTTTTTAGTGTTTTTTTATCCACTTTTATCAGTGAAACTGGGACAAAACCTATATAATCACTAACGTACTAGTCATATTCACCCTCTTAGATACTCGGGCTCCCCCTTTATGATCAAAACATTATATCACGATACAAAAATAAATTATCACATAAAAACATCAGTTATATTCATAATAATCTCAAAATATTAGCTACACATGTTTTCCACCACTTACACCACTTAATAAATATTTTATTATTTCAATAAAAGAACATCACAAAATTTAACAATTCATTTAACGAAAAATTCCCATTAAAATCGGACATTGAACACCATGTGTGATCCTATATTCGAAAAAATAAAATTTTCAGCTCCCCAAAAGTATATATAAACCCATCACATGAGTTATAAAATAACGCCACTTAGAATAACATGAAATAGACATGTAAAACAAAATATTTTTCAGAGAATATGTACTGAAACATCATTAACTTAACAAACATCACCAAAAACATATTTCTTAACAAGGATATTGAATAATAATTGTGATAAAAATTAAAATTCAGATTATATAACTCATATCGCATTGATTATCCACAAAATCACCTACCAAAAGTGTCAAAAAACCTTGAATAATGGTGCGAATCATCAACCACACCACCACCGCACCACTAAGAAGATAAAATGATCCCAACAGCACAAAATATATGATACTTCTGAACATGTGGCAGCCCATGGGGATGGGGAACACCCTTCGGGGTTTGATGTAAGCCGGGTTTGGTGCCCATTTTGAGGACGAACAGATCTGGTTCGTGAAAAAATTGAATTAGTGGGGGTTCATGTTAACTCTTGAGGTCATGTTATTTGTGGAAGTGTTGGGATAGTCTGGAGCTGAGATTGTTTGGAATTGACATTCTGATTATTGATAGTGTTCCTGACCATCAATCAATGTGATTGGATTCATGTCAACATGTAATTTTTTGATTTATTTGAGTTCATTATTTCTCATGGTTCATTGATCGTTAGGGGAAATGAAAATAGAGTTGGGTCAATGATCATAGTGAGCTCACATGGCCTGGAAATCCTCCTAGAACAGAGGAAATTTCCAAAAAACACTCTCTATGATTGTGAAGAGGTTGGTGTATGGACGCCAACCATATATCCAAGTGACCCACCAACACTAGTTTCCCCTCACATTTTCTTGTGTTCATTAGTTATGAAATCATGGATGTTTGGGATTAATGAAAAAATGACTTGGTTACTGTTGTCATAGATTTGGGTACAACATTTTGTGATAATGGTTCAAGATTTAGTGGTCATTCATGATGAAGTGGTGTGTATATGGCTTGAGGCCAGTGCCTCTTTCAATTAGGAGGTTCTTGGGCTATCATTTTTTGTTTTATTCATTTGATATTGTCTTTGAGAGTTGTTTTAATCCACGTAATTCAGATCTAAAATTTTTTAAAGGATGTTTATTAATGGGAAAATATAGATTGGTTTTATTGGATTCTTTATCAATGTATGTTTATAAACTCATGTATATCAATCCAAATTTTCATTTAGTGATACATGACCACTTTTGACTACTCCTGGGGATCGGGAACACCCATCATGCATTCCCATGGGCTGGGTCTAGTGCTAGTTTTGATGGAATCCAGATTCGTTTTGTGACAATGGAATTGTATAAAATGATCATGAACATATTTTTGTGACTTCACATGATATAATGGTCACAAGAGATTCTTCTATTCTTCTGGTACTGAGTAATGAGATAGTTTTTTCACCTAATAACACCGAGTCAATATGAATTGTTGGAGGTTAAACAGATACATTTCATGAAAATCATTGTAAAAATGAAATTATGGATTTTATTGGGACATTGGTATGTGTATTAATTATATTCCCATCAATCCAACACATGGTTTGACTAATACAACTCCATGTGCTTTATTTTATTTAAAATTGTCATTAATTTTTTGAAAAAAACACAAATGACATACTGAAATCAAATAAATCATATTTAAATAATTTTGATACTAAAATAAAACAATTAATTTTACATTTGAGTCATGTAAGAATCAATCGTACCCTCAATAAGATATTTAATATTCAAATTATGACTCAAATTTTCTATTATCAGTTTAAAATCAACTTTTTATTTTATAAAGTGATAGTCATAAAAATATTAGAAAAAACCCTTGTATTTTCAAGATATTTTTGCAAATTGATTCATAAGACATTTTTAATTTTATAAATTAGTCTCACATCAGAATGATATATTATGGGATCAGTATAATTCAACGTCAATTTGTACAGTTTAAAATGACAATTAAGTTAAAATGTAAAAGTGGCATACTAAAAAAAATATTCATATTAATTTGATCCATTATTAAAATTACTCTTATGTTATTTGGGATGTTTATGAATAATCTACACCTCATTCAGACACACAATGTGCTGGTTTGACTTCATGTGCATAGTTTTATGTAAAAATATCATCAATGTATGTAAAAATGACAACTTCTGAACTCAATACCAAGAAAAAATTCATAATATTTTAATATATTAGATAAATGATCCATAAATCATTTGTTATGTTTAGGAATTATCCCCACATCCATTTGATATATGATTTACCCTAAATGAATCAAACTATCCATTATGTGCTTTAAATATATTTTTTAGTTCATAAAGTTCCACTCATTGAAAATTGAGATATCACATTAGGAATAATCATTATAATTTACTAAATATATTAATATATTCTTTTTTATACATGTAGAAATTAGTCTCCCTTCAAACTAATTCATGATCGTATCTTTATGATTCAATGTGTGCGATTCCATTTTAAAATGGAATTTCAATAAAAAAGGAAAGTAACATACTCAAAACTGAGAAAACTCAATCTGATTATCTTGATACATTAGGAAACACATCTTTAATTTATTTGGGATGTCTAGGAGTCTATTTCACCACAATCAAACACATGATGTGACAGATATTCTCCAAATGTTTTTTTGATTAAAATTGACATTATTTTTAGTAAAAATGAAAAATGACAAACTCAAAACAATTTAATAAATTCGGATTATTTTGATACATTAGGAAAACAATCTATAAGTCATTTGTGAAATTTAGGAATTAGTGATAATAGAATTTGATACAAAATGTTCCTAGTATGATTCAATGTGTTTCAGAAAAATTGAAAATCAATATTTTAGTTAAAAATGTTCCACATAATGAAAAAGGTAGAAATACACCTAGATTTTACAGATAATTTAAGGAAATGATTCATAATTAATTTGTGATGTGTATAAATATATCTCATATCATACTAATACAAGAGGATATATGTATGTGTCAAAGTGCATTATTCCAATTTAAATCAACATTTTAATAAAAAATAGAAGTGACATACTCAAAACTAAGAAAAAACATTATTATATTTATTTATAAATTATGAGTGTGATCCATATGTCATTTTAGTGGTGTATGAATTAGAATCACCTCAATCTAATGCATGGTGTGTCCTATATGACTCTTAGTGTGTATTTTCATTTAAAATTGACATCAATTTAATAAAAAGGTAAATCTACCTACACCAAACTGAGAAGAAACATTTATATTGTTTTGATAGTTAATCTAAACATTCAATAAATCATTTTGACATGTAGGAATCATATTCACCACAATCTAGTACTTGATGTGACTAGTATGAATCAATGTTTAATTTATCATTTTAAAATATATATATTAGATCTCAATGTTATACTCATTGAAAACTGATAAAAACACTTTTATTTTATAGATAATTTTTTTAATAACTTCATAAATAATTTTTAATATGTTGGAAATGGGAACATATCAAACTGATATATGATGTGATCGGTATGAGTCAAGATTCTTGTTTTGAGTTTAAAATGATATTTTAGTAATAACGACACATGCCATTCTCAATAGAGTGAAAAGTGATTTAGATTTTTTTGATACATTATTAAAATAATCCATAGATCAATCAAGACATTTAGGGATCATCCGAACTATAAAATTCCATGTAAATAAAGAGTATGTCATTATCACATTTATTAATATTTATAAATAAAATATTATATTTTCTTCAAATGGGATTATATGACTGATGGAATACTCGATACGCAACAAAGACTTTTATTGTAATCTTACGAGGCACACAATGTGGAGTTATACTGAAAAATAATAAAAAAATAATTTTATTTTAAATGGAAGTTAAAGCGTAGTCATTGTATGGGAAGGAACGTTCAGAACTAACTATAATATGTTTACACATGTTTATATTGTTTTTTACATTTATCCAAAAAAAGATAGAGGCCTAAAATTAAAATAAATCCAATTTAAAGCATCAATACTCTAATGTTATTTAAAATGTCAATTTAACACCTTTTGAGGGAAAACAATTTTATGTATTGTTTTATTCAATTTTATATGTTATATTTTACAAAATAATATTTTTATTTAGAATCAGGACACCAAAATTTACTTTGGATGAATTTTTTGTATTTTTCTGATAATTTTCATTTTTTAATGAATAGTGAAAAATAATGTATTTTAATTCAAAATAGCCTTTTAATATAATTTATTTATAAGGATATATTATCTTTTTAATTGGTTTAAAGTGTAATTAGATTATGTTTTAAACATTTAATCCAATTTTATCTATTGGATGTAATTTCAATTTGAAATTGGACAAAAACAAGTGTCAATCTTTTGATAGTTATTATTTCATAAAAAGATGATTCATGTTTAGACAATGGGAATTAATTTTAAATTAATTTATACAAGTTATTTGTTTTGAATTTGAAAAAATTGATTCCATCTTTTTAATCAAGAGGTATAAATTATGTGAATAATTATATTTTTTAGACATTATGTATATTTAATTCGGTAAATATTTTATTTACCATGTTTAAAAGGTAAATCCAGTAAATAAGCATAAATAAATATTATTATTATAATATTAAATTACCTTTAAATGTGTCCTAATATTATTGGTTTATAAAGTTCCAACCATAGGAATCCTTTGGTCGATTTTGGGACCACATGGAGCCACATGGGAGTGATAATGACACTTTTTTTTTAATTTACTAAAATTAAAGTCAAAGATGACATAAACATATATCTTTTAGTAAATCAATTTTTACATGGGGTTATATAAGCTATATATTAAACTATAAATATTAATTATAAAGAAAAAACAATTTCCTACATATTTTATTTTTATTTATATTTTTTATAACTCATATTAATAAAATTATTTATTACACAATATTGATTTATTGTTTTCCTCGTTTATGAATGACCTAGATAAATATGATTAAAAAATTAAAAATATTTCCAAAACCTATCAAATTCTTATTGGATACTTTTTTTCGAAATTAATTCATCCTATAATCAACATTAATGTGTTTTGGACCTTTTGAAACCAAAATTAAGTATATAATAAAATATTACTTTGAAACATTCCAAAAGTTACCTCCTCCCCCTTATAAAAAGACCTCACCTCTAACCTATTACTCACACCTATCAAGACTATTGGATCATCCAAACTCTAACCAATTAATCTCCCTACATACCTATCTTCCTCCTAGAAGAATTACAAGAGGAAGAAGTAACTTCAAGTCAACCTTTTGGTTGAAACGAAAGGAAGATACCCAATTCAAAGGTAACATCACCGCTTATGTTATTTTCTATTATTTTACATTTCAAACCCCATATAATCTTTTTATTACTTTATTTTATAAAATAAATATTATCATAAATAAAATATGTGGTTTTTAAGAGAAGTATTCTAACTACACATCTACACTCCTCCGTCAAGTGGGTAAAGAACATACTGTTTCTGTAGACGGTGGAATACAGTCTCACGAAATGATGAATGTTAAAATATATCCAACCACATATCATGGTGTCCATTATGATGGAAATTTATTTATGTTTGATATATATTATATTTATATTGTATCTTTACTTCATTATTTTTCATTTATATCATACATTTATGGTTTCTATAATGGGTAAATAAGATAATTTCATTTTAAGAAGTGCATACTACCACACCCTTAATGTGACATAACTTGTTCATTCCATACATGGAATGTATAAAATATTGTGTTAATTATATTATATATATGATATTATAATTGAATTATAATATACCTATATATCATTAATTTTACATTCCGTTAAAATGGGGAATATAATTGAAAGTATCATTAATTCATACGTATGTCATACCGTCTCCATGAACGATAAATTTCATTTCCTATCGTCAAGTGTTATGTAATAATATAAATACATATATATTTTGGATATATATGATATATATGGCATAAAAATATTGAATATAATTCTGGACATAATTGAATTTTTACCATAGGGACAACATGTAATTAAAAGAAGTTAATTTTTTACTCAAGTTCCGAACATCGACTCAATGTCCGATATGAACTCAAGTAATTAAATAATTTTTATAGAAAGGTAATAACTGATATAAAAGTAATAATAAAAATGTAAAAGGTTATTAATAATGTATAAATTAACTTACTTTTATTATTCAGGATGAACAAGAATATACAAGAAAAGTCGTACTTGAGGTAAAGAGTATCTTATCCCAAATTTAATTCTTTGAAATTTCCATTGTTCGCCACTTATTTATGTCATGTCGTGTATTGTGTAATGATGTTTGATTTATCTTATAAATATTATCTATATATTCATTGTATTATTTGATTCATTTGGCGGTTATTAAAATTTGGTCATACGACTCGATTGATTATAACTCGTTAAAGGGTTTTCAACTCACTTTTTAATCATGTGAGATTCATGCTATATTAGCTACTATTTACTTTTGTGTAGTGTATATAGTTACCATGATTGTAGTATTTTTATAATATACACTAATTAATGGGAATTTACATCTTCAATTTAGTCTCTTTATTTCATGTGGTTTATGATTTGAATGTTACCAAATCAGTATGTGAACCATTCAGCACACTCTTTTAGTTAAAGTATTATTTTATGTACTTTAAATTTAAATTTTCATATGTAGGGATTTATTCTTTTATATCCTTATTTATATAAATTTTATGTCCAAGTGATGAGAGACTGTTTCCTCTCACATCAACTCAATTTCTGAATTTCAAAGTGACATCTTTAGGCTGTCGAATTTCTGCAAGAGAGCTTCTTATCCCAATTTCAATTCATTGGGTTAAACATATACTTCTTGATTATGTCAAGGTATGAATATGTGTGAATGAACTATGATTTTTTTACACTTAATATCAATATATATTGGGTTTATTCTTATATTTCACTCATAATTATTTCATTTATTTATCATTAACCTTAGGATACAGTCTTTACAAGGGATTTCATCTCAATTTAAATTCTGTTGACACAGTGATCAAGGTACAATTTTTTTTGGAATAATGTTATTTTATGGAGGTAAAACAATTTTCAACATATATTAGATTTCATGAATTATGATATTGAGGTTATTATGAGTTGGGATTAAAATGAAAGGAATATGACAACTAATGAGGTTAAATAATGTTATGTTTATTTTTAGGAGATTACCTCATTTTTTGTAATGTTATAAAATTGCACAGTTTTTTAAAATGTAAAACATGTAGATTGAGTGGAAACCCACCGCATAGGACAATGATGTGACAATTAAACCCACAACCAACGTGTGATTTGGATTTATCGCATACCACTAGACTATGTGATGTCCTAGGTTATTTTGACTTATTAATTTTAGTTAAATGATTTTACTGATTAATAATAAGATGATTTGGGATCTTATGTTTTATCAAATGGATATCCATAGTATTGGAAATTGACTTGGCGATTAAGTGATAAAAGTAATTTTGGAAGACATTTTCTCTTTTTGGGAATCTATAATCCTAAGGAAAATTGGATACATTGGGATTTAAATTGAGGATTTATGGTGGAGTTTTATTTTAGAAGAATCTATATCTTTATTATGAGTATATAGAGATCTGGGTTATTTATGGAAATTATTATCCTATCCTAGTGAATATATGATTTGGTTAATTGCACATTGGTATGATACTTTAAGAGTAGATGATGTAATTTGTAGATAAATATCATGATTTATAATGGAAGACTATGTGATTAAATTCTTTAGAGTTTTTGGTAATAATATATGTTTGAGTTACCTTGAATAATTTTATGTATATTTGTTTATTGAATGGACTTCGATGATCTTTGGGTATGGTTTATCGAATTTCGGGAATTATGAGTAGTATTTCTTTTTATAAAATATTATACTTTTTGGAGATTATCTAATCTTGTACTAACTGTTTTGGTTTTGGTTAATGTCTAAAGAAAAAGAAAATATACAGTTTATATTTTATGGATTATGGGATTCTCTATAAGTTTATTCATGCCCTGTAAGAGTGACCAAGCCATCTTGAATACTCATTGTTGGAAAAAAATGAGTTTTCGAATGAAACATATTAAAGGATGATACTTTCATTGAAAAGTAAACATATTTCCTTACATAATTAGTCAATCTCATAAGAAATTTCAATTTTTTTTAAATGATAATTAACAAACAAATAAATTTCCATTTATTTTTTCTACTGGGAAACCAAAGAGCGTTTAACCTATGTTAACATTGTGGTTTTCTGGTGGTTAACATTCTCCTGATCATGTTTTCCATCACCCTCAATCAGAACCTGACACATAGTTTCCACTCCATATGCATGTTTTCATAGAATCCAAGTATGAGTTATCTAAACTGAACTTTTTTACTTATCTTTCTTTCTTTTAATGTGATTATTTCATTTTTTTTCAATGTAGGTCTTTTAATGATTTTTCTGAGCCAAATTTTAAAATTGTGAGGATGCAATTTATAATAGGGGGAAGGATGTAACATCGGAGGAAAATAAAGTGTAATACAATTTCATATTTATTAATATTTTTGAATTAAATATTATTTTTTCTTTAAATGGGATTATATGATAGATGACGAACCCGATACACGACAACAGGTTTCATTGAAATCCTATGATGCACAAAATTATGAGTTATATTGAAAAATAATATAATAATATTATTATTTTATATGGCAGTTAACGCATAGCTGTTGTATTGGTAGGAATGACCAGAACTAACTAAAATATTATTACACATGTTTATTAAATGTTTTTATATTTATCCAATAAAAATTATAAGCTTAAAAATAAAATGAATCAAATTTTAGGCATAAATACAATTATATTCTTTAAAAGTTTGATTTTCCACCTTTTGATTGAGAACGATTTTTAAATATAGTTTTTATCACTTTTATATTTTATATTTGACTAAATAATATTATTCTTTAGTATCGGGACATCAAAATTTATGTTGGATGAAATTTTGGAATTCTTCGGATAATGTTCCTTTTTAATGAATAGTGAATATTACTGTATTTTAATTCAAGACTCCCATTTAATATAATTTATTTATATGGTTTTATTAACTTTTTAATTGGGTTTAAAGTGAAATTAGATTACGTTTTTACCATTTAATACAATTTTGGTCATTGGTAGTAATTAAACATTGAAATTGGAGATAAAAAATTGTCAATCTTTTGATACTTATTATTTCATAAAAACACATTTTTTGTTTTGGCAATGGGAATTAATGTTAAATTAATTTATGCCACTTATGTGTTTTGAATTTGGAAAATGGATTCCATATTTGGAATCAAGCGGTACAAATTGTGTGAATATGGATATTTTATTTTTAGTCATTATGAATATTTACTTCTGTAAATATTATATTTACCATGGTTTAAGGGTAAACCCATAAATATGGGTAAACAAGTATTATTATAATAATAATAAATTTCTATAAAATATTTACTAATCTTATTGGTTGATACATTTTTTACCATGCACATCCTTGGGATGATTTTGGGACCCCATGGAGCCACTCTAGAGTGGCAATGACCCTTTATTTTAATTAACAAAAATTAAAGACAAAAATGACATAAACACATATCTTTTAGTATACCAATTTTTTACATGGGGATATATATTTTATATCTTAGACTATAATAATTAATTATAAAGATAAAAATATTTCTTATATCATGGTAATTTATTTAAAATTTTAAGTATCATATAAATAAAATTATTTATGACACAATAATGATATAATGTTTACCTCATTAATGAATGATTTTTTTTAAAAGGTTTGGGCCAAAACCTCAATTTATTATTTAAAGCAAAGACCTCTTTTTAGACTAGGTAGAGGGTGACCCATTACATAGCCCGAAGGCCCAAGGCCAAGTGGCCTGAATACAAGTCTTGAAAGCCCATTTTTTGGCCCAAAGGACCCCTCGGTGAACAGTACTGCTACAGTACTCGCACTACTACAGTACCTGCTACAGATACCGCCGCCGCTACAGTTTTGCCTCGGCTACAGTTCCGCGGCTGCTACAGTACTACTACAGTGCCCTGCTATAGTACTGCTACGGTGCCCTGCTACAGTAGCCCGAAAATTCACCCCTGTCCGGATTTGAATGATTTTATTTCTAACAACAATCATCTAATCTTATAATTTAATGAGTTTCAGACCTTTTTAAACAAAAAAATTGTTTACAATAAAATAATTCTTTCAAACATTCATAAAGAGCCCATACTCCCCCTTATAAAAATCTCTCACCTCTAACACATTACTCACACATCTCAACCCCTTGTCTCATCAAAACTATTCCCAATTAAACTCTCTATATCTATATCTTACTCCTAGAAGCCTTCCCCTAGGAGGAAGGCTATTCATGTAATCCTTTTGGTTCAAATCCAAGGGAGATAACCAATTTAATGGTAACCACTTCTCTTATGTTATTTTCTATTATTTAACTTCTCAATCCCCCTAAACAATTTTTATTCCTTTATTTTATAAAAAAAATAGTATCATAAATATACTAGTTTTTTATGAGATTTATTCGAACTATAATTACAAAAAACTCTATCTAATAGTTAAGGAACATACTATTTCTGTGGATGGAGAACTACTGTCCCACGAAACGATGATTGTTCAAATATCTAAAACTACTTATCATGGTAGGCATTATGATTGAACTATATTTATATGTGATATATATTATATTTATATTGACACTTTACTTCTTTATTTTTCATTTATATTATTCATTTATGGTTTCCATAATGGGTAAATATGATAATTTAATTGGAGGAAGTGCAGACTATCGCCCCCTCAATGTTATATTACTAGTTCATGACATATATGGAACATATATATAATGCATATAATAATTTCTATATGATATTATGCTATAATTATAATATAACAATATATCACTATGTTTTCATTCTATTAAAATTTGTAATATAAATGACAGTAGTGTTTCGGCGTATGTACGACATACCATCTCCATTAAAGATGCAGTTCATTTCTTATCTCAAAATTCTACGAACTATTATAAATAAATATATATAATAGATATATGTGATAAATATGAAATATAAATCATGAATATCATTTTGGATATTATGGAATTTTGATCACATGGACTACCTGTAATAAAAAGATGTTCATTTTTTACTCAAGTTCTGAACATCGACAAAATGTCTGATATGAACACCAATTATTAACTAATTTTTATATCTAGGTAATAAGTGATATAAAAAGTTCAATAAAAATAAAAAATTTCTTATGAAATTATATATTAACTTATGTTTGTCATTCAGGAAGAAAAAGGAACATACAAGACATGTCAGACCTGAGGTAAGGGGATTCTTATGTCACTTTTACTTCCGTGAGATTTCTATTGTTTTCCACTTATTTATTTCATGTGATGTATTATGCACAAATTTTTTTTATTTATTACAATTATTATCTTTATATTAATTTCTTTATTGATTCATTTTGTGGTTATTATCTTTTGGTCATATAACTTGATTGATTACAACGTGGTATGGGTTTTTTATCTAACTTTTTATTCATGTGAGATTCATGTTATATTTTTCAATTTTTTATTTTGGTGTGGTGTATGTACTGCCAATGACATTATTATTTGTTTAATATACATTAATTTATGGTAATTTAAATCTTCATTGTATGATCCTTCTTTCATGTGGTTTATGTTTCATAAGTTACCAAATCGATAAGGGAACCTTTCACTGTACTCTTTTTGTTAAAGACTTGTTTTATGTTTATTAATTTTCCATTTTGTTTTTTTGGGATATTTTATTATATATCCTTATTGCAATAAATTATATATTCATGTTATTAGAGACCATTTATTCTCTCGTCACCTCATTTTTTGAGTTATAATGTGACATCTTTAGGCTATCGAATTTGTGTAAGAGAACCTGTAAACACAAATAAAATTCATGGGGTTTGTAACATCCCAAGTAAGTAAAGAATTATGGATTTTCATATCTATGTCTATTTATGAATTATATAGTGTTTTAGATGTTTAAAATGAGAATAAAGGTAATCTTAAGCATGGAATACTCTAATATGTTTTACATCCTTTTGATGGAAAACCATTTTTAAATCAACCTTTTGACTATTTTAAAATCTCTATTTGTCAAAGTAAACTTATTAATTAGGATTGGGACATTTAAATTTACTTAAATTTTTGGTATTTTTCTGACAATGTTCAATTTGTAATGAATAGTGAAAAATACAGCATTTAACATCAAAACGTCTTTTTCATCTAATTTAATTATATGGTTATATTATCTTTATAATTGGTTTTAAAGTGTAATTAGAATATATATTTACCATTTAAACAAATGGGGGTCATAATAATTAGTTTCAATTTTCAATTGGGCATAATCAAGTGCCAAACATTTCATAGATATTATTTCAAAAAATCCCGCTATTTGTTTTGACAACGAGAATTATTTTTAAATTAATTATTTCAATTTATGTGTTCGGAATTTGGTTAAATGGATTCCATATTTGGAATCATAAGGTCTAAATTATTTAATTAATACTCTTTTGTTTTTGGACAATATAAATAGTAACGACGATAATTATCTTTAATTGTAATGATTATTTAGTAATTGGGTAGTTAAGGGTAATAAAATAATATCATAATAATAACAAATGACTCCAAAATATGTCCTAATTCTACTTTTTGTGTCATTTACAACCATGGTATGCCTTTTCTAAACTTTGGGACCCCTTGGAATCACTGTTGGGTGATAATGACACTTTATCATTTTATTTTTAAAGAATGGAGAATATCACAAAAGTATGTAACACCTAAGTAAAACAAAATTAATTTTGTCTAAATAAATGATCTCGTGGACTATAAATATTTATTGGAAATCTAAAATTATTTCCAACATCATAGTATTTTTTTATAATTTTTAGACATTAAATATATTAATTTTCTTATGACACCAGGATGATTCAACGATTACCTCATTAATGAACGATTTAAATAAAATGAAAAGATAATGTAAAATATAAAACATAAACAGGTCATAAACCTTTTGTATGAGTATATTTCGAACCCTTATCACTTTATCATCAAAATATATCATTTGGGGACCTTTAAAAGCCGAAATTCATTTTAATATAAAGTAACATTTCTTGACTTTCCAAGAGTGCCCCTCCTCCCTCTTATAAAAGGCCCCCACCTCTACGTCTTTACCCACACCTATCAAGCCATTGGATCAGCCAATATCTTTTCTTTATTTCTCTAAACATCCCTCCCTTAATCTTAGAAGCCTTACCTTACGCAGAAATCTCTTTAAGAAACCCTTTTGGTTCAAATCAAGTGGAGTTACCCTATTTAAAGGTAATGTCTTCACTTGTGTTCTTTTGTTTTATTTTGCTTATCCAACCCCTTAAAATATTATTATTCATTTATTTTGTAACAACACCAGTATCTTAAATATACTAGGTTGTTGTTATGAAATTTATTCTATATACACTTACACACACCTTCGTCTAATGGTTAAAGAACATAATGTTTCTGTGGATGGCGAATTTCTGCCTCATGAAACGATGATTGATCAATATTCTTTTAAAACCTTTCAAGGTGGACATTAAGATGTAACTCTATTTATATATGATATATATTATGTTTATGTTTTCTGTATGCTTCTTTATTTTTCAATTATTGAAGACCTTTATGGTTTCCATTATGGGTAAACACGATAATTTCATATTAGGAAGTGCGGACTACCACCCCTCAGAGTGATTTCAATTATTAATGCCATATGTGGGATGTATAAAGGATGGAGTTAGTAATATTATATATTATATTATACTCCAATTATAATATACCTTTATATCATTATTATTTCACTCCATTAATTACGAAATAGAAATGAATGTAGCATTCATGCGTACTTACGGCTTACCGTCTCCATGAATGGTGCATTTCATTTCTTACATCTAAATGTTATGTAATATTATAAATGAATGAATATAATAGATATATATGATATATATGATATCTACATCATTAATATAATTATGGATATAATGTATATTTTACCACATGAACAACTTGTAATTATAAGGAGTGTATTTTCTAGTCACATACCAATGATAGAAAAATGACTGTTATTAACTTAAATAACTAAATAGTGTTCATAACATAGTAATAAGTTAAATAAAAAGAATAATGAACTTGAAAAAGGTTTATAATCAAGTATAAATTAACTCAAGTTTATTATTCAGGAGATTAAAGAACGATTGAGTCAAGTCAGACACGAGGTTTGGGACTTCATCTCAATCTCCTTTTATTGAGGCATATTTTGTTTTATACGCATAATTATTTTATACGGTGTATAAAACCCTTTGACTTTTATGTTTATTAAAAATGAATCTTTTTTATATGAATCATTTTACTAAATGAGAAAAGGGAACATTTTTGTCGTACGTATGCGGCGACAACGACTTCTCCGCCGTTGTGACCATTATTTGAGTTTCAGCTTCCACTACAAGCAATAACATTTTTAAATGAAAAATAAATACCATGTTTTAATTTTCCTTTATTTTGGTATTGAAAATGGTTTTTATAATTTTTTATTATATCATTGTGTTATTTATATCTTGTGATTGAAATGTTGAAATGTTATGTTTCCATTATGCATGTTTTATGTGATATGATTATGTTATGGTTCATGGGAATTGTTTATGAAGATGCGTGGTTCTGTGATAAAATAAGGGCGGGTGAACACGATATAGTTCTCCAATGCATTGGGTAATGTGAAAGAGTTAAACGCTAAGGTTTCTCCAAATATATTTAGGGAATATACAGTGATGTGTATTCTAAACGTAACCATGAGGGTTACTCCCTACGTAAGAATGTTATGAATGCCTCAAGTTACCTTTATGTCTTATGTTTTCTATGAGTTACTCATAAATCTTATGATTTCATGAGGTATGATAAAGTGCTTATGTTTTATTAGTAAAGTAAGGTTTCATCAATTCTTATGTATACATGGACTAATGTTTTCATTCCGTACTTTTATATCCCTTACTGAGCTTTTTATGCTCATCCCTAGTTTTTGAATGTTTTCCACAGGTCAAGGGAAAAGTATATGATGTGATGATAGTGTTGTGGTATTTTCAAGAATTAATTCATGTTTTATTTTAATTATGTATCCTTTGATAAGAAAAATGAATACTGTCTTTTATGTAACCACCTTGTTGAAATGGAGAATATAATGCATGTTTTATGATCTAATTATCCAAAAATCTAAACCTAAAAAGATCCCCAATGTGAATTATTCATTTAATTCATGATTAAGTAATGTTTAAGGCCGAGGCCTTATAGTTGGTATCAAATTTCGGTTTAGAAATATTTAGGAGTTATAATTATAATAAATGATTATCAAAAAATATTTTTTTTTCAGGTCAAATTGAAATGATATAGAATTTGAAGATTATCATGTGGCTTCATCTAAGACATGTTTTTTCAAAATGGTTTTCCGAATAGGAAACATAGAAGCAGTGCTAGGAAGTCATACATAAGGAAATGACCTTCCGAATCAGCATACTGAGATGGTCGGAATTGGAACTGAACAGTTTTTTGCAGTAATGGTGCAGTTGACTCAAGCGATAAATGGTGGTGGTATCCATGAACAAGATAATCCATATCAACCGTAGAGGAACATGTCAGTGTTGGAACATTTCATGAGGCAACATCCCCCATCATTCAGAGGATCATCTGACCCTATGCTAGATGAAGGGTGGATTAAAGTACTAGAAAATATTTTCAATGTAATGGGGGGTTCAGAAAATCAAAAGGTTAGTCATGCAGTTTACCGTTTGGAGGGTGAAGCAGATCAGTGGTGGTCGATGGTTAAAAATATCATGGACGCTGATGAGATTGATGCTCTCCACTGGGATGAATTCAATGGTATGTTTCTCGAGAAGTATTTTACAATGGCTGTTCGACTTATGATGGAAAAAAAATCTTGGAATTAAGGCTAGAGGAAGACTTAGTGGCTTCTTATGAAGAACGGTTCATTCATTTGGCAAGTTATGCTCCAAATTTTATCCAAGACCTTGATAGTAAAATCAATCGTTTTTACTCAGGATTAAAGCCAAAATATCGAAGGTCTTTAGCTTCTTGTGAGTTAAAGAGTTATGAATAGATTGTTCGATGTGCAGAAAAGGTGGGAATGGTGTTTGCTGATGATCAAGTGTTCTATAACATCCAACAGAAGAAGAGACCGAGGTGTTAGGAGAAAGGGAAGAATTCTTCAAAAATGTCTGATGGTAAGAAAACTAAGTTTCCAGTTTGTTATAAATGTGGTAAAAGGCATGTTGGGGAATGTCTTCTGAATTCTGTAAAGTTCTAATGATGTGGTAAGATGGGACATAAGGCTCTTGATTGCATTGAAAAATATCAAGGTGATGGTAAGACCAAATTTGATTTGAAGTTAGTGAAATGTTTCAAGTGCAATGATATGGGTCATTATGCAAACGAGTGTTCAAAAAAGAGCTCAAATGATGGGAAGAAGTCACACTACAAGTAAAAAGGGGTGGTGAAATCATTTGCAACTACTTCAGCAGATGTTGGGCCAGCAAATGAAGTGGTATCAGGTACTTTGTTTGTTTTCTCATATTATGCTAATGTGTTGTTTGATTCAGGGTCTACACAATCTTTCATCTTTGAAATTTTTTCTAGTAAATTGGGAATTCCATCTTAAGAAATGACTCCTGAACTTGTGGTAAAAACACCTGGGGGAAACGTTGTGGCAAAAATAATTTATAGAGTCTTCTTATCCTTATCTATGGAAAGAACCTACTTTCAAACCTTATTGTTTTACCTCTAGTAGAGTTTTATGTTATCCTGGGTATGGATTCGCTCTCTGTTTACCATGCTAAGAATGATTATAGAGCTAAATAAGTTTCTTTTTAGAAAGACTTTAATTTTGTGTACAAGAATGAACCCTTACTGTTGATAACATATCAAGAGGCTGAGAAACATGTAAAAGATGGAAATTAATGTTACCTTGCACATATTGTTGAAAAAAATGGAACCGTTCAGATTAATGATGTGCCAGTGGTAAATATGTCTCCTAATTTTTTTCCTGATGAGTTTCCTAGAATAATACCAGATCGAGAAGTGGAATTTACTGTTGACTTAGTTCTTGATTCTAATCCAATTTCAAAACCCCCTTATCGAATGGCTCAAATTGAACTTTTATAGTTGATGGAGAAATTGCAAGATTTATTATAGAAAAGTTTCTTTCAACATAGCACATCACCGTGGGGTTCTACTGTCTTATTTGTTAAAAATAAATATGGTTCTATGAGACATTTAATTGATTGTAGATCCTTTAATAACATCACTATTAAGAAAAAATATCCTTTTCCATATATCGATGATTTGTTTGATCAGCTCCAGGGAGCTAAATATTTTTCAAAGATTGACCTGAGATCGGGGTACCATCAGTTTAATGTATAGAAAGAAGATGTTCTGAATACTGCGTTTTGAAAAAGATATGGCCATTATGAATTTGTAGAAATGCCTTTTGGGATAACCAATGCACCTGCTATATTCATGGACCTTATGAAAAGAATTTTCCCTGAGTTCTTGGATAAGTTTTTGGTTGTTTTCATTAATGATATTTTGGTGTTTTCTTAAAGTAAAGAGGATCATGAAAGTCACTTAAGGATTATTTTGAAAACCTTAAAAGAAAATAAATTTTATGGGAAATTCATAAAGTGTGATTTTTGGTTGTAACAAATTTCATTCCTTGGTCATATTGTTTCTAAATATGGGATAACTATTGATCCTGCAAAAACAAAGGTTGTTGAAGAATGGCCAAGACCCTGAAATGTAACTAAGAATCGTAGTTTTCTTGGTTTGGAAGGATATTACGGATGGTTTGTTAGAAAATTATCATGGTTATCAAGTCCAATTACAAAGCTAACTCGGAAGGGTGTTATGTTTATATGGACAAATGAATGTGATGATTGTTTTCAGGAATTGAAAAGAACATTGGTGAATGATCTAGTTTTGGGACTACCTTCCAGGAATGGGGAGTTTGTTATCTACAGTGATGCTTCATTGAAAAGACTTTGTTGAGTCCTAATGCAGAATGATTAGGTAATTTCATATGTTTCACGTCAGTTGAAAACTCATGAGGTAAATTACCTTACACGTGATTTGGAATTAGCTGCTGTTATTTTTGATTTAAAAATTTGGAGGCATCATTTGTATGGTGTAAAGTGTGAAATATATATTGATCACAAAAGTTTAAAGTATATATTCACTCAGAAATAATTGAACATGAGACAGAATAGATGGCTAGAATTAATCAAGGATTATGATTGTACAATCCATTAACATCTGAGAAAAGGAAATAAAGTGGATGATGCTTTGAGTCAAAAAATTAATTCTTCATTAACCATGTTACGTTTGGAACATGATCCTTTGGTAAAGGATTTGATGAACATTTTCATAGAAGTAGTTTTTGTAGGATTTTATTCTGTTTTGTTTTAGGTATCAGTGAAATCTTCTCTATCAGACTGAATTAAGAAAGAATAGAAGCAAGACAGTGAGTTGCAGAAAAAGTTAGAGCTGGTTCAGAAGGGTAAGTTGCCAGAATTTAACATTGATAATGATTGTGTTTTGAGACTTGGGAAGAGATTGTGTGTGTCATGTGATTCATAGTTGAAGAGAGAGATGTTATGTGACACTCATAGTTCTCCGTTTTCAGTTCATCCAGGCAATACTAAGATGTATTCAGTTCTTCGAGATTATTACTGGTGGGTTGAAATTAAAAGAGATATTGCTGATTTTACTATGATGTGTTTGACTTGTCAACAGGCTAAAGTAGAGCGACAGTTACCAAAGGGGATGCTTCAGCCTTTACCAGTACCAGAGTGGAAATGGGAGAATATATCCATGGACTTTGTTGTGGGATTGCCAAAGACACCTCGAGGTAAAAATGAAATATGGGTTGTTGTTGATCACTTGACTAAATCTTCTCATTTCCTTGCAATACGAGATACTTTTTCCCTAGATCAAATTTCTCATTTGAATCCTAAAGAGATATTCTGGTTACATGGAGTTCCCCTCTCCATTGTATCTGACCGTGATCCCAGATTTATTTCTAACATTTGGAAGGGCCTTCAGAAGTCGTTGGGTACTCAATTAAATTTTAGTACAGCTTTTCATCCTCAATCAGATGGGAAGTCATAATGAAAAATTAAGACTTTGGAGGATATTCTACGTTCTTGTTCGATGGATTATCAGGGAAGTTGGGACCATCATCTTTCTTAGGTTGAGTTTTCTTATAATAACAGTTTTTTTCTGGTATGTAGATGGCACCATTTGAGGCATTGTATGGGAAGCAGTGTCGATATCCAGCTTTTTGGGATGAAGTGGGTGAAAAGGATGTTGATGGGACCAGAATTGGTATAAGAGTTGGCAGAAAAAGTTCAGATGATACAGAAACACTTGAGAACAGCTCAGAGGAGGCAGAAAAGTTATGTAGACAACAGGAGGATGGATCTCTCTTTTGAGGTAGGTGATCATGTCTTCTTCAAAGATTCACCATGGAAAAGTGTGATGCGATTTGGTAAGAAAGGAAAGATGAGTCCAAGGTTCATTTTACCATATGAAATTCTGGAGAGGGTTGTATCAGTTGCATACCGAGTGGCTTTACCTCTGAGCATATCTCAGGTACACATTGTTTTTCATGTTTCAATGTTAAGGAAGTACATGCCAGATCCATCTCATGTTTTCAGTCCAGAGGTAGTTTAGTTGGAAGAGAACCTATCTTATGAGAAACAACCAGTCAAGATTATTTACCACAGGGAGAAAGTGTTACAGAATAATGTGATTCATCAAGTATAGGTTTTGTGGAAAAACCACATGATTGAAGAGGCAACATGTGAATCTGAAAAGGTAATGAGGGATAAATATCCCCACTTATTCGATAAGTAAATGAATTTCAGGGATGCAATTTTCTAAAGGGGGGAAGGATGTAACATCTCAAGTAAGTAATGAATTATGAATTTTCATATCTATTTCTATTTATGAATTAGATAGTGTTTTAGAATTTTAAAATGAAAATAAATCCAATCATAAGCATAAAATATTCTAATATTTATTTACTTCTTTTTGGTGGAAAACCATTTTTAAATAAAACTTTTGAAAATTTTATAATCTCTATTTTTCAATATAAACTTATTCATTATAATTGGTACATTTATATTTACTTTGGATAAATTTTTGGTATTTTTCTGACAATGTTCATTTTTTAATGAATAGTGAAAAATACTGCATTTTACTTCAAGAATACCTTTTCATCTACTTTAATTATATGGTTATATTATCTTTATAATAGGTTTTAAAGTGTAATTTGAATATATTTTTACCATTTAATCCAATGGGGTTCATTAGAATTAGTTTCTCTTTGGAATTGGGCATAAACACGTGCCAAACTTTTCTTAGAGATTGTTTAAAAAAACCCGCTATTTGTTTTATCAACATGAATTATTTTCAAATTAATTATTGAAATTTCTGTGTTTGGTATTTGGTAAAATGGATTCCATATTTTGAATCAGAAGGTCCAAATTATGTTATTAAGACTCTTTTGTTTTTGGACATTATAAATAGTAACGATGACAATTATTTTTAATTATCGTGATTAATTAGTAATCTGGTAGTTAAGGGTAATAAAATAATATCATAATAATAACAAATGACCCCAACATGTGTCATAATTATACTGTTTGTGTCAGGGCCTACCATGTAATACCTTGTGCCTAACTTTGGGACCCCATGGAATCACTTTTGGGAGATAGTGACACTTTATCATTTTATTTTTAAAGAAAGGAGAATATCAAAAAAGTATGTAACACCTAAGTAAAAAACTTTTAATTTTCTCTACGTATATTATCTATTGGACTATAAATAGTCATTGGAATTATAAAACGATTTCATACATCATAGTATTTTTTTATAATTTTTAGACATTAAATAAATTAATTTTTTATGACACCGTGATGATGCATCGATTTCCTCATTATTGAACGATTTAAATAAAATGTAAAGATAATGTAAAATATAAATCATAAACATGTCAAAAACCTATTGGATGAGTATATTTCAAACCCATATCACCTTATCCTCGAAATATATCAATGTTGTACCTTTAAAATACG
The DNA here is from genome assembly GCA_963277665.1 of Viscum album. NCBI lineage: Eukaryota > Viridiplantae > Streptophyta > Magnoliopsida > Santalales > Viscaceae > Viscum > Viscum album. The sequence continues at coordinate 1,799,088,762 of OY728120.1, forward strand.
AAACTCAATTTAATATAAAGTAACATTTCTTGACTTTCCAAGAGTTCCCCTCCTCCCTCTTATAAAAGGCCGCCACTTGTACCTCATTACCCACACCTCTCAATCCATTGTCTCGGCCAATCTCTGCTCATTTTATATATCCAAATACCTCTATTAATCCTATAAGCCTTACCTTAGACAGAAATCTCTTCAAGAAACCCTTTTGGTTCAAAACAAGAGGAGTTACCCGATTTAAAGGTAATGTCTTCACTTGTGTTCTTTTGTTTTATTTTGCTTCCCCAAACCCCTAAACTCTTTTTATTACATTATGTTGTAACAAAAACAGTATCTTCAATATACTAGGATGTTGTTATAAAATGTATTCAGGATACACTTATAGACACCTTCGTCTAATGTTTAAAGAACATACTGTTTCTGTGGACGGTGAATTTCTGCCTCACGAAACGATGATTGTTCAATCTTTTTTTAACACCTTTCATGGTGGCCATTAAGATGTAAATATATTTGTATATGATATATATTATTTTTATGTCTTCCAAATGTTTCTTTATTTTTCATTTATGGAATATCGTTATGGTTTCCATTATGGGTAAACACGATAATATCATTTTAGGAAGTGCGGACTACAGTCCCCTCAAAGTGATTTGATTTATTATATATGATATTATACTGTAATTATAATATACCTTTATATCATTATTATTTCACTTCATTAATTACGAAATTGAAATTAAAGTAGCGTTCATGCGTACGTACGGCTTACCGTCCCCATGAACGTTGCATTTCATTTATTACCTCTAAATGTTATGTAATATTGTAAATGCATGTATATACTAGATATATATGATATATATGATATCTACATCATGAATATAATTTTTTATATAAGAGATATTTTACCACATGAACAACTTGTAATTATAAGGAGTTTATTTTTGACTCAAGTACCAATGATCAAAAGAACCACCGTTATTAACTTAAATAATTACATAGTGTTCATAACATGGTAATAAGTGATATAAAAGGAATAATGAACTTAAAAAAGGTTCTTAAGCAAGTATAAATTAACTCACGTTTATTTTTCAGGAGATTAAAGAACTATCGAGTCAAGTCGGACACGAGGTCTGGGACATCATCTCAATCTCCTTTCAATGAGGCATATTTTGTTTTATACACAACCTTATTTTATACAGTGTATAAACCACTTTGAATTTTATGTTTTTTCAAAAGGAATCTTTTTTATACCAAGTGTTTTACTAAACGACAAAAGTAAATGATTTTGTCGTACGTATGCGGCGACAACAATTTCTCTGCCGTCGTGACCATTATTTGAGTTTCAGCTTCCTCTACAAGCCATAACTTTTTTTAAATGAAAAATAAATACCATGATTTAATTTTATTTTATTTTTGTATTGAAAGTAGTTTTGATAATGTTTTTATTATATCAATATGTTATTTATATCTTGTGTTTGAAATGTGGAAATGTTATGTTTCATTTATGCATGTTTTATGTGATACGATTATGTTATGGTTCTTGGGAATTGTTTATGAAGACGGGTGGTTCCATGATAAACTATGGGCAGGTGAGCCCGATATAGCTCTCCAATGAATTGGGTAACAGGAAGGAGTTAAATGCTACGGTTTCTCCAAAGATATTTAGGGAATATACTGTGATGGGTATTCCAAACTTAACCATGAGGGTTAATCCCTACGTAAAAATGTTATGAATGCCTCAAGTTACCTTTATGTCTTATGTTTTCTATGAGTTACTCATAAATCTGATGATTTCATGAGGTATGATAAAGTGATTATGTTTTATGAGTAAATTATGATTTCATAAATTCTTAGGTATACATTGAATAATGTTTTCATTCTGTACTTTTATATCCCTTACTGAGATTTTTATGATCATCCCATGTTTTTGAAATGTTTTTCATAGGTCAAGGGAAAAGTACATGATTCGATTATAGTATCGAGGAAGTGTGAAGAAAAAATTCATGATTTATTTCAAATATGTCTCCTTTGATGAGAAAAATTAGTAATTTCTTTTGTGTAACCACCTTGTTGAAAATGGGAATGTAATGCATGATTTATGATCTAATTCTCTAAAACTCTAAACCTGAAAAGGTCCTCAATGTGGATTATTCATTTAATTCAATATTAAGTATTGTTTAAGGACGGGGCCTTATAGTTGGTATCAATGGTTGGATTATATAACATTAGTAGTTAGAATTATAATAAATGATTATCCAAAAATATTTTTTTATGGTCAAATTGAAATGATATAGCATTTGAAGATTATCATGTGGCCTTATCTAAGACATGTTTTTTCAGAATGGTTTTTCGTAGAGGAAACATGGAAGTAGTGCTAGGAAGGCATACAAAAGGAAATGTCCTTCCAAATCAGCATCTTGAGATGGTCAGAATTGAAACTAACCAGTTTTTTTGTAGTAATGGAGCTATTGACTCAAGTGATAAATGGTGGTGGTATCCATCCACAAGATCATCTAGATCAACCGTAGAGGTACATGTCAGTGGTGGAACATTTCATGAGGAAACATCCCCCATCATTCAGAGGATCATATGACCCTCTTCTAGCTGAAGGATGTATTAAAGAACTAGAGAATATTTTCAATGTCATGGGGTGTTTAGACAATCAAAAGGTTAGTCTTGCAATTTACCATTTGGATTGTGAAGTAGATCAGTGGTGGTCGATGCTTAAAAATATCAGGGATGCTGATGAGATTTATGCTCTTGACTGGGATGAATTCAAAGGTATGATTCTCAAGAAGTATTTTCATAAGGCTGTTCAACTTATATGGAAACAAAATTCATGGAATTGAGGAAATAGGATGACTAAGTGGATTCTTATGAAGAAAGGTTCACTCGTTTGGAAAGGCATGCTCCAAATTTTATCCGAGACTGTGATAGTAAAATCAATCGTTTTTACTCAGGAATAAATCCAAAATATCAAAGGGCTTTAGCTTCTTGCGAGTTCACGAGTTATGAAAAGCTTGATCGATGTGCTGAGAAGGAGGAAATGGAGTTTCCCGATGATCAAGTGTTCTATAACAACAAACAGAAGAAGAGACCGAGGTGGAATGAGAAAGGGAAGAATTCTTCAAAAATGTCTGATGGTAAGAAAACTGAGTTTCTAGTTTGTGATAAATGTGGTAAAAGGAATGTTGGGGAATGTCTTATGAATTATAGAAAGTGCTACCGATGTGGTAATATGGAACTTAAGGCTCATGATTACACTGAAAAAGATCAGGGTGATGGTAAGACCAAATTTTATTTGCAGTTAGTGAAATGTGTCAAGTGCAATGAGATGGGTCATTATGCCAATGAGTGTTCGATAAAGAGCTCAAATGATGGGAAGCAGTCAGAATACAAGAAAAAAGGAGTGGTAAAATCATTTTCAACTACTTCAGCAGATGTTGGGCCAACAAATGAAGTGGTATCAGGTAATTTGTTTTATTTCTCAGATTATTCTAATGTTTTTTATGATTCAGGGTCTACACATTCTTTCATCTCTGAGACATTTTCTAGTAAATGGGGAATTCCATCTCAAAAATGAATCCTGAACTTGTGGTAATAACACATAGGGGAAACGTTGAGGAAAAAAGAATTTATAAGAGTCTTCATATCCTTATCTGTGGAAAGAACCTACTCGTAAACCTTATTGTTTTACCTCTATTAGAGTTTGATGTTATCCTGGGTATGGATTGGCTCTCTGTTTACCATGATAAGATTGATTGTAGAGCTAAAGAAGTTTCTTTTTTGAAATACTTTCTGTTTCTATACAAGAATGAACCATTACATATGATAACATATCAAGAGGCTGAGAAAATTGTAAAAGATGGAAATGAATGTTAAAATTCACATATTGTTGAAAAAAAAGGAACCGTTCAGATTAATGATGTGCTAGTGGTAAATGAGTATCCTAATGCTTTTCCTAATGAGTTTCCTGGAATAATACCAGATCGGGATGTTGAATATATAGTTGACTTAGTTCTTAATGCTAAGATAATTTCAAAACCCCCTTATCGAATGGATCAAATAGAACAATTAGAGTTGAAGGAGAAATTGCATGATTTATTAGAGAAAGGATTCATTTGACCTAGAACATCACCATGGCATGCTCCTGTCTTATTTGTTAAAAAAAAGATGGTTCTATGAGACTTTTCATTGATTATAGAGCCTTGAATAACATCACTGTTAAGAAAAAATATCCTTTTCCTCATATCGATGGTTTGTTTGATCAGCTCCATGGAGAATAGTATTTTTCAAAGATTTTCCTGAGATCGGGTTACCATCAGTTGAAGGTAAAGGAAGCAGATGTTCCGAAGACTACATTTCATACAAGATATGGCGATTATGAATTTTTAGTAGTGCCTTTTGGGCTAATGAATGCAGCTGATGTATTCATGGACTTTATGAATAGAATTTTCCATGAGTTCTTGGATATGTTTGTGGCTATTTTCATTGGTGACATTATGGTGTTTTCTATAATTAAATACGAGTATGAAATTCATTTAAGTGTTATTTTTCAAACCAAAAAAGAAAAGAAATTTTATGGGAAATTCAGAAGGTGTGATTTTTGTTTGCAACAAATTTCTTTCCTTGGTCATATTGTTTCTAAAGATGGGGTAACTTTTGATCCTGCAAAAACAAAGGTTGTTGAAGAATGTCCAAGACCCACAAATGTAACTGAGATTCGTAGTTTTCTTAGTTTGGAAGGCTATTACAGAAGGTTTTTTAGAAATTTTTCATGGTTATCTAGTCCAATGACTAAGCTATCTTATAAGGGTGTTAAGATTATCTGGACAAAAGAATGTGATGATTGTTTTCAGAAATTGGAAAAAAAATTGGTGAATGCTCCAGTTTTGGCACTACCATACAGGAATGGTGAGTTTCTTATCTAAAATGATACTTCATTGAAAGGAATTGGTTGCTTCCTAATGCGAAATACTCAGGTAATTGCTTATTCTTCACGTTAGTTGAAAACTCATTGGGTAAATTACCCTACACATGTTTTGGAATTAACTGCTGTTGTTTTTTCTTAAAAAATTTGGAGGCATCATTTGTATTGTGTAAAGTGTGAAATATATACTAATCAGAAAATTTTAAAACATATATTCACTCATAAAGAATTGAACATGAGACAGATGAGATGGCTATAATTAATCAAGGATTATGATTGTACAATTCATTACCATCGGGGAAAAGATAATAAAGTGGACGTTTCTTTGAGTCGAAAAAGTAATGCTTCATTAACCACGTTATGTTTGGAACGTGATCCTTTGGTTAAGGATTTGATTAAATTTGGCATATAAGTAGTTGGTGTAGGGTGTTCTTCTATTTTGTTTCAGGTATCAGTTAAATCTTCTCTATCAGATAGATTTAATCAAGCACATAAGCATGACAGTGAGTTGCAGATAAAGGTAGAGCTGGTTCAGATGGGTAAGTTTCCGGAATTCATCATTGAGAATGATTGTGTTTTGAGATTTGGGAAGAGGTTGTGTGTGTCGTGTGATTCACAGTTGAAGAGAGAGTTGTTATGTGAAGCTCATATTTCTCTGTTTTCAATTCATCTAGGAAGTACTAAGATGTATAGAGATCTTCAGGAGTATTACTGGTGGGATGGAATGAAAAGAGGTATTGTTGATTTTACTATGAAGTGTTTGACTTGTAAATAGGTTAAAGAAGAGCGGCAGTTACTGATGGGGATGCTTCAGCCTTTACCAGTACTAGAGTGGAAATGGGAGAATATATCCATGGACTTCGTTGTGGGATTGTCGAAGACACCTTGAGGTAATAATGCAATCTGGGTTGTTGTTGATCACTTGACTAAATATTTTCATTTCCATGCTAAAAGAGATACTTTTACCTAGATTAACTTTCTCTTTTGTATCTTAAAAAAATAGTCAGGTTAAATGGAGTTCCCCAATCCATTGTATCTGATCGTGATCCCAAGTTTAGTTATAACTTTTGGAAAGACCTTCAGAAGTCATTGGGTACTAAATTAATGTTCAGTACAACATTACATCCTCAACTAGATGGGAAATTAGAATGAACAATTCAGAATTTAGAGGATATGCTATGTCCTTGTTCGATGGATTATCAGGGAAGTTGGGACCAACATCTTTCTTTGGTTGAGTTTTCTTATAATAACAGTTTTTATTCTAGTATACAGATGGCACCATTTGAGGAATTATATGGGAAGCGGTGTCATACTCCATCTTTTTGGGATGAAGTGGGTGAAAGGAATTTGATGGAACCAGAATTGGTAGAAGATATGGCAGAAAAAGTTTAGTTGATACAGAAACACATGAGAACGGCTTAGAGCAGGCAGCAAAGTTAGGAAGACAATAGGAGGAAGGATCTCTCTTTTGAGGTAGGTGATCATGTCTTCCTCAAAGTTTCACCATGGAAAAGTGTGATGTGATTTGGTAAGAAAGGGAAGCTGAGTCCAAGGTTAATTGGACCATATGAAATTCTGGAGAGAGTTGGATCAGTTGCATACCAAGTGGCTTTACCTCCATTTTTATCTCAGGTACATAATGTTTTTCATGTTTCAATGTTAAGGAAGTACATGGATGATCTGTCTCATGTTTTGAGTCCAGAGGTAGTTCATTTGGAAGAGAACCTATATTATGAGGAATAACCAGTCCAGATTCTTGACCACAGGGATCAAGTGTTAAGTAATAATGTGATTCATCAGGTAAAGGTTTTGTAGAAAAACCACATTATTGAAGAAGCAACATGGGAATTTGAAAATTCATTGAGGGATAAATACCCCCACTTATTCGATAAGTAAATGAATTGTGGGGATGTAATTTTCTAAAGGGGGGAAGGATGTAACATCACAATTAAGTAAAAAATTATTTATTTTCATATCTATGTCTATTTATGATTTAGATAGTGTTTTAGAGGTTTAAAATGAGAATAAATCCAATCTTAAGTATGGAATACTCTAATATTTTTTACCTCCTTTTGATGGAAAACCATATTTAAATCAAACTTTTGAAAATTTTATAAGATATATTTGTCAAAATAAGATTATTCATTAGAATTGTGACATTGAAATTTACTTTGGATATATTTTTGATATTTTTCTGACAATGTTCATTTTTAATGAATAGTGAAAAATACAGAATTTTACTTCAAAACAGCTTTTTCATGTAATTTAATTATATGGTTATATTAACTTTATAATTGGTTTTAAAGTATAATTAGAATATATTTTTACTATTTAATCCAATGGTGTTCATTAGAATTAGTTTCACTTTCTAATTGGGCATAAGCATGTGCCAAACTTTTCATAGATATTGTTTTAAAAAAACATCTATTTGTTTTGACAACGGGAATTATTTTTAATTTAATTATATCAATTTCTATGTTTGAAATTTGGTAAAATGGATTCCATATTTGGGATCAGAATGTCCAAATTATGTAATTAAGACTCTTTTTTTGGACATTATGAATTGTAACGATGGTAATTATCTTTAATTATCGTGATTAATTAGTAATTGGGTAGTTAAGGGTAATAAAATAATATCATAATAATAATAAAATACCCCAAAATGTGTCATAATTCTATTTTTTGTGTCATGGAAGACCATGTGATGCCTTGTTCCAAACATTGGGAGCCCATGGTATCACTTTTGGCTGATAGTGACACATTATCATTTTATTTTTAAAGAAAGGAGAATATCAAAAAATATGAAACACCTACATAAAACAATTTTAATTTTGTCTACATAAAAGATATCTTGGAATATAAATAGTAATTGTGAAACTAAAAAGATTTCATACATCATAGTATTTTTTTAAAATTTTTAGACACTATATAAATTAATTTTTTATGACACCATGATGATGCACCGATTACCTCATTAATGAACGATTTAAATAAAATGAAAAGATAATTTAAAATATAAAACATACACTTGTCAAAAACCTATTGGATAAGAATATTTCTAAATCTTATCACCTTATCCTTGAACTATATCAATGTGGGACTTTTAAGATCCGAAAATCATTTTAATATAAAGTAACATTTCTTGACTTTCCAAGAGTGCCCCTCTTTCCTCTTATAAAAGGCCCCCACCTCTACCTCCTTACCCACACCTCTCAAGCCATTTGATCAGCCAATATCTGCTCATTTTATCTCTCCACATCCCAATATTAATACTATAAGTATTACCTTAGACAGAAATCTCTTCACGAAACCCTTTTGGTTTAAACGAAGAGGAGTTACCCGATTTAAAGGTAATGTTTTCACTTGTGTTCTTTTGTTTTATTTTGCTTATCCAACCCACTAAACTCTTTTTATTACTTTATTTTGTAACAAAACCAGTATATTAAATATAATATGATTTCTTTATGAAAATTATTCGAGCTACACTTACACAAACCTTCATCTAATGGTTAAAGAAGATAATGTTTCCGTGGATGTCTAATTTTTGCCTCACGAATCGATGATTGTTCAATCTTATTTTAACACCTTTCATGGTGGACATTAAGATGTAACTCTATTTATATATGATATATATTATGTTTATGTTTTCTTTATGAATCTGTATTTTTCATTTATGGCATACCTTTATGGTTTCCATTATGGGTAAACACGATAATTTCATTTTAGGAAGTGCGAACTACCGCCCCTCAAATTGATTTGATTCGTTATTTCCATATGTGGGACGTATAAAGGATGAAGTTAATGATATTATATATATTATATTATACTGGAATTATAATACACCTTTATTTCATTATGATTTCACTCCATTAATTACGAAATATAAATGAAATTAGCGTTCATCCGTACGTACAACTTATCGTCTCCATGAACGGTGGATTTCATTTATTAACTCTAAATGATATGTAATATTATAAATGAATGTATATACTGGATATATATATGATATATATGATATATGAATCATGAATATAATTCGTGATTTAATGGATATTTTACCACATGAACAACTTGTAATTATAGGGAGTTTATTTTTGACTCAAATACCAATGATCGAAAAAACGACCGTTATTAACTTAAATAATTACATAGTTTTCATAACATGGTAATAAGTGATATAAAAGTAATAATGAACATGAAAAATGTTCTTAATAAAGTATAAATTAACTCATGTTTATTATTCAGGAGATTAAATAATGATCGAGTCAAGTCAGACACGAGGTATGGGACTTCGTCTCAATCTCTTTTCAATAAGTCATATTTTGTTTTATACACAAACTTCTTTTATATAGTGTATAAAACCCTTTTAATTTTACATTTATTCAAAATGAATATTTTTTTATACAAATCGGTTTACTAAATGAAAAAAGGGATTGTTTTTGTCCTATGTATGAGGCGACAACGACATCTCTGCCACCGTGACCATTATAGGAGTTTCAGCTTCCTCTACAAGCCATAAATTTTTTTAAATGAAAAATAAATACAATGTTATTATTTTATTTTATTTTGGTATTTAAAATGGTTTTGATAATGTTTTTATTATATCAATTTGTTATTGATATCTTGTGATTGAAATGTGGAAATTCTATGTTTCCTTTATGCATGTTTTATGTGATATGATTATGTTATGGTTCTTGGGAATTGTTTATGAAGACAGGTGGTTCCGTGATAAACTAAGGGCACGTGAGCCCGATATAGCTCTCCAATGCATTGGGTAATGCATAGGAGTTAAACACTAAGGTCTCTCCGAAGATATTTAGGGAATATACTGTGATGGGTATTCCATGCATAACCATGAGGGTTACTCCCTACGTAAGAATGTTATGAATGCTTCAAGTTACCTTTATGTCTTATGTTTTCTATGAGTTACTCATAAATCTCATGATTTCATGAGGTATTATAAAGTGCTTATGTTTTATGATTAAAGTATGATGTCATAAAATCTTATGTATACATGGAATACTGTTTTCATTCCGTACTTTTATATCCCTTATTGAGATTTTTATGCTCATCCAATGTTTTTGAAATATTTTTCACATGTCAAGGGAAAATTACATGATGTGATGATAGTGTCGAGTATGTTTCAAGAATGAATCCATGTTTTATTTTAAATATGTATCCTTTTATGATAAAAATTAATACTGTGTTTTATGTAACCACCTTGATGAAATAGGGAATGTAATGCATGCTTTATGATCTAATTCTCTAAAACTCTAAACCTGAAATGATCCTCAATTTGAATTATTCATTAATTCAAGACTAAGTAATGTTTAAGGCCCAGGCATTATAGGGTTAAATGTATACTTTTTAATTATGTCATTCTATGAATATGTGTGAATGACCAATGATTTTTTACACATAAAATACACTTATATTGGTTGGCTTATTGTTTTTCACACATAATTATGTCATTAATTTATCATTATTCTAAGGACACAATCTTTATAAGGGATTTCCGCTAAATTTACATTCCACTGATACATCAATGTTGATATGCTCCAATTTACTTTTATATGGTGTATATTCTGTATTTTGACATAGTATATCAGGAATCCTTTTATTCTCATGATTTTATAATGTTTTATAAACTCAATTATTTGGATTCAAGTGTCTCTTATTTGGTTAGGAACCCTATCAGAAATATCATTTTAAATGTTTTAATGATTTATTCGTCTAAATCATTATCATTAATTTCATTGTATTAAAAATTGTTTTAAGGATTTATTTATATGGACATGAATGTTTTGAAATTAAAATTTCATTCAAATAATCAAAGGGGTATGGGACACTTTTATTCAGAAATATCTTTATTAAATATTTTAAACAGTTTTGAGAAATGTTTGATAAAGCATTGATTATGTCAACATATTGAAAAGATATTTTGTGACTACCATGTGGAAATGTTATCTTTAACTATTCTTGTTATATGTGTTATTAATATGTTATCGTTATTTTTGTTATATTACAAATACAGATGTGTCCGCGATAAAACCTTGGCGGGTGATCACAACATAGCTCTCTAATGCATTGGGTAATGTGATGGAAGTAAACTTTAATGTTTCTACTAAGAGATTTAGGAAATATACTATAATGTGTGTTCCAAATTTAACTCCCAAAGTAGTTCTGAAAGCTACAATGTATGTATGTTATGTATTTTATAAGTTACATATAGGATTTATGATTTCTAGGTGATATTAATAAATCATATTATTTTATATGGTACGTTATGATGGAATTGTATGATTTCATTATAATTTATTTATTGACGTGATAGTTTTTTAATTCATTATTTTATAACCCTTACTAAGAATTTTATTCTCATCTTATGTTTTGAAATGTTTTTCACCTGAAGAAAATATGAATAGGGTTAAATATGTGATATAGGAGAGGTTATGCTGTCTAAAAGATTGAACTAGACATGTTTCTTTATATAAAAGTTTTTTTATAATAAGAGAAAATACGAAACTGAGTAGAACTGTCTAATTTTTAATTTTTGAGATGTAATTTATTTGTTACGACCTATTTCACTCAATCTATAAACTTGAAAAGACACTCCATGTTAATTTTTGATTTAACTCTTGATTAAGTAATGTTTAATTCATGGGCCTTATATTAACATCAATCTGACACATGGTGTGATCGATATGAATCCATGTGTGACTTTTTTTAAATTGACATCAATTTGAGGATAATGTTAAAGTAAACCACTAAAAAAAGAAAAAATTAATTCAGATTGTTTTGATACATTATTTGGATGGTCCATAATTCATTTGAGTCACATTGTAATTAGACACATCTCAATATGACTCATTAGGCTGCTAGTATGACTCAATCATCTAGTAATGGGATTAAAATTGACATTTTATTTCAAAAATCATAACACTATAACTAAAAAGTAAACACTCATGAATGGTAATTATAATTTTGGAAAATGGTTCATATGTAAATTTTTAGGTATATTAAAAAGTTACATGTAAAAAAATACATGACATGGTCAGTTTGACTCATTTTTAGTGTTTCCAATTTAAATTGAATTTTTTTGTATAAAAGACATGTGACGTACTAAAAACTGATGAAACACATTCATATTGTTGTGATTCATCAGGATAATTATAAATATATCATTTGAAATGTTTTAGAATCATAATCACAATAATATAAAGAATTATGTTAATAAAATGAATCTATGTGCATATTTTTACATTAAATTATGTTCATGTTTAGTAAAAAGTAGTACTATACTACTCCAAACTGGTAAAACCAGTTTGATTTATCATATAAATTAGAAAAATGATAATTATTTCAATTTAATAAATTTTTTATTCATATGTACCTTTATCTGATACAAGATATTATCGATATGACTTGTTGAGTCTGTAATCAGTTTAAAATTGACTTTATATTTGAAAAACAATAACTCCTTGAAAACCAAGAAAACTCACTCATAAGGACTTTATAACTTATGAATTTGATTCATATGTCATTTGTGATGCTTAGAAATTATTATCATATCCAACTGACACACGATGTGACTGGTTTGAGTCAATGTTAGTGTATCATGTGTGAAAACCATTTTTTGTAAAATAGACATGTCACAAATTTAAAACTAATAAAACACGTTATGATTGTTTTCCTTATTTAGGAAAAACATCCAGATGGTATTTTAGATATATAGGAATCATCCATTACTAAAATTGATGCATGGAGTGTTTACTATGAATCCAAAAGTATCTTCTCAATATACATGTTAAATTTTATTTTATAATGCACCCCACATCACTAAAACTAAGAAAACATTACGAACCAATTTTATAATAAATATATATATGATTACTTTATTCATTTCTTTATTATTATAATCTTATGACTTTTTATATCACATCGATCTGTGTTGGGGGATTCAAAAAATGGAAACATATCAAAATGCACAAGTGAGGCTCGAAATTTAGACCTCCCAAACACCACTAGGGGAAAACCAACTAGGTTGTGCCCATAGGTCATTATCAAATACGTATTTAATAAATTTTCATATAGATAATTCGTGAATACAAACATGAATTTTTTTAAGTATACGAATCAACCATAACTCAATCTGATACATTGTGTTCCATATATGTCTCAATTTTCATTTTAATATTTACACTTTATGTTAATTTTTTTATTTATATTATTAATAACATATGAATTTTTTCTTATAGAGGTTACTAATTTTTATTAACTTAGTATATTTTTATATAATATAATGAAAAGGGTTCATGATCAAATGACAGTGGAATGTTGATGTTTTCTAATATATGTACTAATTTTAACATATGTAATAGAATAAAACAATGCTTGAATTTTCAATAATATTGTCTTTTCATGTATTTTTTTAGTTTTATTTCATATAAATTCAATATTGGTGCATGATGTATTTCATATCATGTCATGTTTATAGTGCTATAGAGTGTTATTATTATACATTGCAATGGTGATGCAGTGCTCTATTACATCACACTACTATATTTCTCTTTCTTATTTCTTTTGAAAGTAATCTTATATGGATCCTTAATTAGTTATTTTAAAAGAACTAATAACGTACCCCTATATCAGCACACTTTTTTGTGTAGATAAATAACTAGGCCTTTTAATCTATCTTTGGTATTCATAACATATATAGAATTAATAAAGTGTATTTTAGTACTATTAATGGTTATTATATAGTAGTTAATTTATTTGTATGAGGAGATAAATTAATTAGTAAAACCCCTTGATTTGATAAGAAGAAATTTCTTCACATGTTGGATTTCCTTCAACATATTCTTATTAATAGGAATATCTAGTTTTATATGGATCTTATTTTCTATAAAAATTGATGTAACTTATGATTCCTTATTCTCTTTTTAAATTTGATATTTAGATCATATTTTCATGAACCAATTCCTCTTCCGAGAAAATATGATCTTGTTCAACATCTCTTCCCAAAGAGCATCAATTATTGTATTGAATTAAATTTACATTAATACTCCTTGAGTCTTACAAACAGATTCTTATATATCTTGATGAATGTAATACCATATGTCCTTAGGTATATGATACTCACCTCAACTATCATTTTCATTATCTCTTTGACAGCTGGAATATCTATCACTGTTGGTTCTTATTCACATGGTAAAACCCATTGGTTTTCAATGAATAAAATTTATATTCAAATAGATTCTATAATAATTCATCAACCAATGAAAATATGAATTACTTTTCTACACATCACGATAATGGAAAACATAGTATGCAAAAAAATATTATAATACTTTTTGTAGAGAAATATATTCTAGTATATTTGAAATTTTTTGTTCCATCATGAGTAACATATAATAGTTTATAGATTTCCTAGAAGATTTTCTATGTTTATATTTGATAAAACTAATTTTATTCTAAATCATATAATATTTTTATCATTTATTTAACATAAAAATCAAAACAAACAATATCATTATGCTACAATATTTACATTTTCACTAATGAGAGAATAAAATTGCATGATAATTTTTAATACATGATTACGATAATTCTATCAATTATTTATCAATAATTCATAAAAATTACATATTCATCAATCAAAATGAAGTTCATGAAAAATATATTAATTTTCGATGCACCATGGATCCATGTTGTAGATTATTTTTAAAAATGATTCAAAAAAACTAGTAAATGATATTGAAAAAAATATAATCTATAGATATGTTGAAAATAATAAAAATGAGACATATAAAAACATTATAATTAGTTATTGGAAATGGTATCATATTTTTTTGAGTAATATAATTTTGAAAGAAGGGTGATGATTTTCAAATAAAAAAGAAATATGAGCCTTAAAAAAATTCTTTTACGAAAAAAATATAGAATTTAAAGTGTATAACCAATTTATTATATAGTAAATAATTATAGGGTAAGTATATAAGAAATTATACATAAAAAAATTAAATGAGAGCGGAAATATTAAATGGTTAGGTTTATAAGAAAATAAATATATTGTTCTAGTAATGATTTAATAAGTTATTATATTTTTAATTAGTTTACCATAGAGAATATTTATAATCAAAAAAGACATTAAAAAATATGTTTGTATAGTATGAAATATATATGGATCATGAGTTAACAAATTTGTTCATCTAAAGCATCCCTGATGGACCATACATCTCATATCCCATCTTCTTAAGGGGTTATTTAATATTTATTAGCATATATGGTATCTAGGATACAAAAAAAATCCAATAATTATTAATTGGTTAATGAATGAAAATAAAACTTCAATTGAGGCCAAAATTACTATGGTTATTGATAGAAACATAAAAAAGGAATAAATACCTTACATTTTATTAGTTTTGAAATGAATCTAAAAACAAATGCATTAAATTGTTTTTTGTACAAATTATATGATGGAAGAATAAATGGAGTTATTTAGGAACAATACCATTGATTCTATATTTCAAAAGAATATGGATTAAGGAAGAGATATATGATATTTTTTAGAAACTCAGGTTTCACACATGTTGACATTGGAATTTTCCTAAGAATATTTCAATTTCTTGGCGTTGACCTGGCATGAAATTCCATGGCCTTGTGTGCCCATAATTAATTTTATTAAAATATTAAGTATTTTTATACGATTCACATAGTGGTAAAAGGATATCTATTAAATAGTATTTTGGATCTATAATCTGTGTCCATAGTTTTTTCTAGACCTAATGATTACCATAGAAATGGTATATGTTTTTTCAGCGCATACATACTATAGAAAAATTTATCGATGATGTTTTTATATACAAATTAAAACGAATTTATTTTGTACATCGGCTGAAATTATTATTGATCACAGTTTCAGATTGAATTTCTGATATCGAGGTTGACTATGGAACACCGTGTTTACCCTAGGTGTGATATAAGGTTTTTTGACAATAGGTGTCAGGTCTAAGGCATCTAAGACTAAAACTAAAAAAAATTATAGCAACAAAAATTTATTAATAGATAATATATCTATTGGTTAAAGTGAGTATTTCCCCTAGATATTGAGTTTTATTGGCATTACTTTTTAAAATCAACACTTATTTTTTCCAAAAGATATATCTATTAGCATTGGTTGTTCAATACCAACATATTATTTATCAGTGGTTGATTCTATTACTTTATCATACTGATACCAACAATTTTTTACCAACACATGAATCTGTTATTAATAATGATTATTTCCAATTGATATTTTTCTGTCAATAAAAAATGTTACAATAAATCATACAACAACAAAAATATTTTATCAATAACCAATTAAAATAAATAATATATATATATATTTCAAAAAATGTAAATTTTATCCCAATGTTTTATTAAAAAAATATCATAATTTATTTCATTTTTCTACTTTTTCATAATATTAAATGTTTTTATTTTTTTCAATATTGTTTATTAAATTTCTTCTAACCATTAACTATTTTTTTATTTTTCAAAATTATATATTTAATTGACTTTTAAATAATTAATATACATACTAAAGAAGGACTTTTTCTTGATAACATTTCACCCATATACCACTCTACGTCAACCATTCCATCCATTTTAGCGTTCCTTCCATTCATACTTCACCCCCACTCTGGTATGACCTCTACTGCGATTATGGTTACAGTAAAGTTCCTCATATCCCTCCCTGAAACCCCTAAGCACTTACACCTCCGTCATTTTCTCCTCCACCACATCCATCTACTCTGCCTCCTAATCCACTGCCTTCTGATTTTCTACCAATGACTCCTCTTCTTCTAGATTCTCTACCTCCATCTACTATGCCTCCGGTTCGTCTTCCTCTAGCTGCTCGATGCCCAACAACCATCTTTTTCGTCTAGCGACATTGCCTCCGGCTGCTATGACTATGAGTTCTCTACCTCTAGCTCCTCCCACTATGGCTCCTCTGCCTCCAACTCATCCCACCATGTCTCCTCTACCTCCTACTCCTCATTTCCCGACAACCCCTTCATGCCTGTTCTCTAGAACACTACCATATTCCCTAGGTTTTGGTTAATATCATTCTACATCCTTAAATTTCAATCTTCATGTACGATTTCTTTATTGAGGATTTTTAAACAGAACATTTGATTTCCATCATATATAATATCTTAGTATCAATTTCTATTCTCATTGTTTCAAAAATCTTCATTTGTTTTCAATTTCACTATGGAAATGGTTTATTTTAATGAAAGCAGATGTTTATAGCTAAAATAATTTTGATTGAAAGCATCTTCCTCACATCTATTCACATATGGTATGTATGAGATCTTTTCTGGAGATGATCACATATGTTCTATTAACATATGTTCACATATGTTTTTTTTCAATTTGGATCAGTTTCCAATAGATAGATCACAATTTACTTTGACCATCATAGGTATGATTTTCATTTCTTCACGTATTTCAAATTCATTTCATGATATAATAGAATCTTTTTATTTTATATCTTATCGATATATATCTAGGAAGGGGTCAAGTGTGGAGTTCTTCCTAGAGATGATGGTTCCTAATACTTATTGTTTTAAATGGATAGATTTTTTTCATCTGTTCCCATAATAAACCATAGTGGTTGCGGGATATTAGAATAATTTGGAAATCCATATTCTTGATATAATGATCTTTAATGTCATCTTCAATATGGATTTACCGATATCGTTTTCGCCACAAATTATTCCTAAAAGAAGTGACTATATCACTGTTTAGAAATTTAGCTTGAAAAATATGACTTTTTCTTATGATATCATATTGTATCAACCAATTTTCTATCATTTAGATCCCATAGGAAATAGGAGTATGTTCTTATGGGAGATCTGGATGTGAAGTAGGTAGATCAGGGTAAAAAAATATGTTTGCATTTCTATTTTGATTTTTATAATGTTTAATTTATTGTTTTGTTGATTGACGTCAATATTTGTTTTGATACATTATTTTGCATCATCATTTAGGAAATCAGTGTTTCCTATACTTTTTGAAATGTAAATTTGTTTCAACTATTCTCTATTCTCTTGGCATGGAGTACTATCTCGAAGGGAGATATGATTTGTTCTGATTAGACAAGCTTCTAAAACAAAACTACCTAGACATTCATGTCAGAATCAAGCCTTATGTCGACACCAAGTGAAATTTCAGGTAATATTGGAATTTTTAGTATGTAAAATATATTCATGTGTTTGAATTTGGTAAATTTTATTGTTTTTAATTAATTAAAAAGTAGAGGGATCTCCCTCTTTGGTTGATATATTACAGCATTTGAAGCAAGTAGGCATGTACGTTCATCATAGAATCCGTCCTTATGTTCGTTCCATGTAGAATTTCTGGTAATTTTGAAAGTTTTCAGTATGTTGTGTTTCTATTCAATAACATCATTTGTTTTTTTGATAAAATTTATATTCTAAATATTGGTGACCTGATCATGAATTTCACCCACATATGCTTCCAGATCACCAAAAAATTCAATTCCTCGCTCCAAATATGCGCAACCCATGACTCTGTATATCCCTTTAATACACTGCTAACTCGGGTTTGACATGAGATTCCTCGGGTGTGACATGAAATCCCTCTACTATCATGAATTGTTTCAAACAGATTTTTATTTTGACATATGTAATACATCTCCACTACACACATTAAAATTTATCCAGTTATATTCATTTTTTAATGTAAAGTGAACATAGAAGTCTTCTAGTCTTTCGGAGTCTATATAGATGTTTAACATTTTTTAACATCTATATACCCATTCACTACTTGCAAACTAGCAACCCATATTAATTATATTTAAAAATTATAGAAAAAATACACATAATTTGGTATCATATATCATTGTTTATCACTTGAGAATGAATAAGATAATTATATCTTATGATAATTGTTTTTCACTATTATTTCTATTTCCATTTTCATAATGATTCATTTATTATTTTGTTGTTTGATATCAATATTTGTTTTAATACATTATTTGGATTTATCTTTAGGAAGGAAGTTTTTCATGTACTTTTTGATATCTATATTTGTTTTAACTATTTTTATTCCCTTTTAATGCATTACTATCTCTAAGGGAGATATGATTGGGCTAGATTCGACAAGCTGCTAAAGCAAGATGGCCTAGACGTTCATCTCAAAATCAGGCATTATTTCTGCGCCGAGTGAAATTTCATGTAATATTGAAATTTTATAGTACGTAAAAGATATTAATGTGTCGGAATTTACGAACATTAATTGTTTTTAATTAATTACATATTACATGGATCTCCCTGTTTGGCTAAAATATTATAGTTTTCAAAGGAAGAAGTCATGTACGTTCATCTCTGAATCTGTGATAATTTCCATGCCAAGTTGAATTATGGGTAATTTTCATGGTTTTTTGTATGTTGTGTTTCAATTAAATAAAATTGATTGTTTTATTAATCAAAATTATATATTAAATATGGGTGAATTAATGCATTTCACCCAGCTATTCTTCCACATAACCAAAAAATTGAATTCCTCTCTCCAAATATCTGCAAACCACGACTCTCTATATCCCTCTAATATTCATTTTACTAAGGTTTGACCTGAGATCCATTCAAGTGTGACATGAAATCCCTCAAATATCATGAATTGTTTCGAACAGATTTTTATTTTGACACATGTAACACCTCTCTACTACACACATTGCTTTTTTTACAGTTATTTTCATTTATATATGTATAGTAAACATAGAAGTCTTCTGGTATTTCTGAGTTTATATAGATGTTTCACATTTTTTGACATCAATATACCCATTCACTACTTGCAAACTAGACACCCATATTAATTAAATTTAAAAATTACAGAAACAATACACATTATGTGTATCATATATCATTGTTTATCACTTGAGAATGAATAATATGATTCTTTGTTTTGATAATTTTTTTTCACTATTATTTCTATTTCTATTTGCACAATGAATTATTTATTGTTTTGTTCTTTGGAATCAATATTTTTTTTAGTAAATTATTCAGCTTCAACTTTTAGGAAATAAGTTTGTCATGTACCTTTTGAAATGTATATTTGTTTTAACTATTTTCTATTTTTTACATTTAGTACTATGTCAAAGGGAGATTTGATTTGGCCAGATTTGACAAGATTCTAAAGAAAGACGGCCTATATGTTCATCTCAGAATCATTCATTATGTCTGCGCTGAGTGAAATTTCGGGTAATATTGAATTTATTTTGTATGTAAAAGATATTAATGTGTCTGAATTCAGGAACTTTGAATGTTTTTAATTAATTAAAAAAATACTTGGATCTTTATGTTTGGCTGAAATATTACAGTGTTCGAAGGAATAAGGCTTGTACGTTCATCTCAGAATTGGTCCTTATGTCCATGGAAAGCTGAATTTCAGGTAATTATGAAGGTTTTTCTTATGTTTTGTTTCAATTAAATAACATTTGTTGTTTTTTAATCAACATATATATCTATATATATATATATACATACTAAAGAAGGGGTTTTTATGGACACATGTCACTCCCACATCTCATTCCTCCTAACCCGCATTCCCAACCTCACTTCCTACCACATAATTACCATCGAATCGAATCACGATTTACATCTTGACTACTCGGATCCCTCGACATCTTCCCTCTCCCACTTGCTCTTAGCCTGTTGATTTTATAGGGTTTCAAAAGGATTTCAAAATCTCCATCCTCATTGCCGATTACTTCTTCCTCTTTATCCGCATTCCATTCCCCCATCAACTACCGTTAATGAGTTACCCGTGAAAACAAATTCTTCCGACCATTTATTCCTCTTTGAGCACCTTCTTCAATTCTACCATCAGACATTGTAGGGATCCATCAGAAAATTGACTCTGGATTCATTTATTCGTAAGGCCAGTCATTCTCCTCCCTCTATTTTCACATTCTTTTACAAGCAATGACTGGTTATCCGTGAAGGAGTAGTCCTACGTGATCAGATCTGATATATCCTTCACCTATGAACCCCTTTACCAAAACCCATCCACCATCATAATCAGGTTCTTGCTAAAAAATTATTTCTCTATATTTTCAAATGTGTATTTAAAAATCCCCGATGACCTTCTCCATCATCTACCTATTATGAGTCTCTCCAATTAGTACTCTTCCAACCCGTGACATCCATCATATTTCCCTTTAGTTCCGCTGCAGCATACCATTGCATTTTCTACTTCACCAACCATCGTTGTGGAGGACGCCGAAAAGTTCTTCATGAACATATTACCATCAGCAATACTGAATTCAGAGTCAATACACATCGAGACCTCCATAGCAGGTATGTATTTTTTATTTCTTCCAAGTATTCTCCCTAATGAACTCCCTAATTTAATTGCAGTTAAAATAGTTTTATTGAAGCATTAAAAATATACATCTCCTATTACGGTTCCCCATTTCACCCTACCCCTAATATGCTCAACAATTTTTTTCAACTATCATTCTTAGAAGGGTTTTTATTTATCTTCTCATTACATCAATGTCTTATATATTGTTGGGTAAGTGAATCATACCCCATTCATATTTAGTATATTGAGTGACATTTGTGTATATTTAATATAGATTTCATTTCTGTCCTTATCTTTGTCAACGATTACATGCACAGTTTACATATTATTTGGGTTTCAAAGATAAATTATATGTACTATGATTGTAGTAATGGATATATTTATTATGTTCATATATTTGTCATTTATATAAAAATATAAACAATACAAACAAGCCAGTACAATCGACTTGTACATAGGCAAGGATTCAAAAAAAGACAACTCAGAAAACAATGAAAACTAGGTTGTGATACTTCAGTATTGTTCACCTTAAACTGTTCTATTTTATTTCATTCTAAATATGTAAATATTCTCTATAATTTCACTTTTAAAGGATTAAAATTACTTCAAAATATTATTCCATGTAAACCAACACCTAGAGGAAGCACACTAAGAGGATCCCAGATGTCAATATCACCTAGAGCCAGTGATGGTAACTTCAATTTACAAACATGACTACAATTTTAACTCTATTTTGAATTTATTATATTTTCATACACCATTGAATGATGAAATTAATATATATATAATTAAAATTTTTCTCATGCTATTGTCTGTTATTTAGGTTTTTGGAAGTAGTTCATGAGTTTTATCTTTGTTTTCAGATCTATTAATTGATTATTTTCTTTGAGTTGGAATATAACAAATGGTGATATGGGATTCTTAATTTTATGTATCATTGTCCTATTATTAATATTTTGGATTCCATGAAGCATGAGATAGATAGATGAATGTCATGCTTTATGATCAACAAACCTGGACCAACCGGACCAACCCACTCTTGAGTTGCATTTAATCAAGTTAGTGTACTTCTCCACTTATTTAAGAGTCATATCACTCTATAAACCATTATAATATATCTAAATCTAATTTTGGCATGACTAAAGTTCTTAAATGGTGATGCCCAAGAGGGGGATACTATTTATAAATGAGGGGGATGATCTTTTGGGCTTGATTGTTGCCACCTGAAGTAGCTAAAAAACTGTCTTGACAATATATTGAGTGATGTGATTGAAAATAAGGTCAACACTTCATCCGGTACCAATCCATTTCCATTTAACTAATCTTTTTAATTTTCCATCATGTTTTTAAAATTTTATTTAATTTTTTATTCAATTATTTTTTGAATCACATGTCAATCTATTATGCAAGCTCACCAAACATTTAACAACAACCTTCTTCCTTCACCACTATCTCCACATATTACATGTATGCTGTAATCTTCAATCAACTGAATCCGTTTAATGTTTTGTGTGGATTATCAATTAGTTATGTATATTAAAATTTTATTTAAAATAGATTAATTTCTAAATATCACGTTTTTTATCCTTGCCATTATTTTACATTTTTCATTTTATAACAAATATTTTACTGTATTTTCAGGTATTTTTGGATTGTTGGTGCAATCCTCATAATTGGTATGTTTGATATTTTCTTCAATTGTCATCATGAATTGAATGAATTTCTTATTTATAGGGGATTGAAGTTATTGTTGCAGGTTATTATATCCCATGAATAATTCGAATCAGTGTTTGGTGGATATGTGTTTAATACTTATAATTATCAATACTTCCTTTGATTGAGTGCATTGTAGGTATGCATACATTATTTCGCCAAAGTAATCTCCCTACTATACTTACTGATTTAATTGTAGTGAAAAATGATTTACTGAAGCATTAATAGTAAAAATATAACATTATGGTGCCCCATTTCACCCTACACCTAATATGCTCGGGTATTGTTTCTTCAACTATCATTCTTAGAGGTTTTTTATTTATTTACTCATTGAATCAATGTCTTCTATATTTTTGTGTAAGTGAATCTTATTCCATTCATATTTTTTATTACAAGTTCCATTAGTTTATATTTAATATATATTTCATCTGTGTCCTTATGTTTGTTAAAGATTACATGCACAGTAGACAATATTTGGGTTTTCAATATATATTATATGTACTTTGATCATAGTAATGCATAACATTATTATGTTCAACCCCTAGAAAATAAAATAATAGTTTAATCAATACAAAAATTCAATCCCTATTGGCTTTTACAGAGGTAAGGCTTCAAAAAATCCAACTCACGTACTTTTGGATCATTAGTGCATGCCTAATAATTGGTATGTTTTAGATTTTCTTCTATTTTCAACATGATTTTCATGAATCTGTTATTTAGAGAGGATTCATGTTATTGTTGCAAGTTATTGTATCCCATGATAAAATTGAACCTGTTATTGGTGGCTATGTGTTTAATACATCTAATTATGAATACTTCCTCAGATTGAGTGCATTTCTGGTTAATTATAAATATGTATTCATAGATTCATGCTTCATTATACTGTTTATATTTGTATTTATTTTAGTTTTCCTGATCCCTGAAAACAAAAAGCTCTGAAACTGCAAACTAATTAAATAATAGAGAACTCTCATATCCTCTTTATGAAACTGCATATCAAATTTTCATATTTTCATGCCAGGAACAATGATTCCATTTCTTAGATGGAAATAATATCAATTGGTTGGTAATTGAAACCATTTTTAATTGTTATAGGGATATTATTAATTTCTTAGGGACATTACACTAGATCTATGATTGAGATAGTAATCATTGATTGGATGACATATATATTTTTAAGCTATTATCATTTACCTTGAAACTAATACATCTTTCTTGGTTGAAGTACATGCATAAAACCTTAATAGTTATTTTATGTTTTTATGCAAAAATAGTAGGTTGTTGACTTTTAGGGGTTTGTTCTGCACATTTTTTCTGTTTACCCATAACCAAACAACTCTATGTTCTGTAGTACCTTCTTAATGTGCATTTGTAACCATGGGATAAGGGATGTAATCATGATAGGAGCATCAAATTATATCATTGATGCTCCATAAAACATATAAAAAATGACCTGCTTATAGATGACCACACTTTGGAGCCTAATGATAGAATTGAGTATATAAAATAAGAGTTAACAGAAAGGCACAAAACAATACATTCATTTAGTAGATAACATACACACATTAAGATTTATTCTTATAACTTTTATTTCATTTGAACATTCAATTCAGATATTTCATTATTTTTAAGTATCTATTGTTAATTTTAAACATTTTTTTCTCGGCAGATATACATGTAAGAAAATT
Source organism: Viscum album (assembly GCA_963277665.1). NCBI lineage: Eukaryota > Viridiplantae > Streptophyta > Magnoliopsida > Santalales > Viscaceae > Viscum > Viscum album. The sequence goes on from OY728120.1 coordinate 1,799,113,464, forward strand.
TTTTAGGTGGATAGATCTTGGATTGTTACCTATTATTAAGAAATTAAAGTCCAGGTAAAACAAGGGCTATATTTTCATTAACTATTTCTAGTTTGATATTCATGATTTTTACATCCACATGTAATACAAAATTATTAATGTCTACAAAGAATATGTAAAAAAACATATATGGAACGAATAGACCCTTTCTGACCGCAGGAGATCTAATTTTATCTTTTTATGGATTTTTTATAGTGGATGTTGATTATTGGGAATATTTTGGTTTCCTTATTATTCTACAAGGATGCTCTAGCATCTAAGTGATGTTTTTTGCACATTGAGATTGTTTTCCCTTAACCAAACAGGTATATGTTATGTAGTACCATCTTAATGTACAATTGATGGGGTATTTATAGTTTAAGTCATGTGGCCATGGATGTGGGTGAATACAAGATATTTGTTTTTGTATTAAAAAAGTGACCTTCTCACGAATGTCTCATTTTCTGAGAGTTTTTACATAAGGCTTATGATTATTCATATTGAATTATATAGTTTGTCATAATTGTCGAAAATGATTAATTTTAATCATTTGTTATTTCATAAAATCATTTTTTATTATAGGATAAATATCATTAGGAAAAAATATTTTTTCACTATATTTGTTCAGTAGTGCATAATTTTCAACATATTTTATGTAATATAAAATCATGAAATCCATTATGAGTGGTATTTTTATGTGAAATATTCCATATGTATAAACCATCTAGTAATTTTATTTCTTATTACATAGCTATTCAAGTTGATTCTAGGATAGAGAGAATTGATCAAAATAGAGTAGAATATTTCCACTAAGACAGGTTCAATGTTCACCAAAGAGTCATAAATTTTTCTGGAGAAGAACTCATGAGTTATGAAAATTATTTATGTATTCTACATTATAGATTTTCTTTCATTTATGATACCCTGATTTTAGTGCCCAAAACAATTCTATAATTGGACTAGTTTGGAATTCTTCTGGACGTAACAACACACACAAATATATATATATATAAATATCATGATAAAAATTATTATGAAATTAAATCAAGGCTGTGTTATAATATTTTCAACATAAAGTGAAATTTATTTATGACGATGATAGTATAAAAATATGAACTCCAAACAATATTACCTTTCAAAGACATCAAAATGAATGAAATCATGATTCCTACTAATCCTCACCCCTACATCTTCTCAAGACCATCAACTCCGTTCAAAATCCAGAAACCATGAAACTCTCTCTATGATACCTTCCACCATTATCACAATCTTTCCTCTTCTACCAACTTTTCCTTCACTTATATCTTTTGTTTCATCTATGTGTCTTATCTCTAACTCTTCCATTCCATCGTGTTCCATCTACATCACAATTAGTTTTCACTTTATTTCCTCATGTCACGAGCACTCCATTCAATTCATTATCATCATTTTATTCTAAACAATATATTTAGTACAACAATAATACAATTTTTTTTGAATGATGCAGAACCAAATGATTTGATAGAAAATTGAATAGTCTCGTGCATTTTCATGGGCGAAGTACTCATTTTTTTAAAAAAACACAACCCTAATCAATTATAAATTATTGAAATCACTGCCCACGAACTTTTCCCACCACCCCTTCATGCCTCTGACCACCCTACCTCACATCCTACCTTAGCCTCGCTTCCTATCTCGCTCACCACCCATTGTCCTCACATGCCCCAGTCCTTTTTTATTCCCTGAACCTCTATTCTATGTGTCACCCACCGCCTCCACATATATGGTCTTCCTTCTCTCATAGACCCATTTCATCGTCATTATCCCTTGGAAAGGATCTATCTCCCATGGATTTGCACTTCTTTCTTGGTTTTATCTTCACCCCCTTTCAGTGATGCATTACACTTCATGAATTTGATGTTGTGAAGGTATTTCTCCCCTCTACCCGAGTCTCATTATTTTACTCACGCTATGGTTTCTTCGCCACATCACTACTCCCTCCCTCTCATTGTCTCCCTCATGGGGATTGGTTTCTCTCTGGTGTGCACCTCATTTCTGAAGATCATCCCCATGTTTTCTTCTTGATGAAGTTCATCTCTTTCTGTAGCTTCTTTAGTCATTTAGAATAGAATTTCTGCATTTTGTTGCATCTTCATGGTCCTCAGTCATAATGACATTTCCATATTTGGTTCAAATTACCCCATTAAAGGTTTGGATTATTTTGGTTTTTTTGTTATATGGAATCAATTTTCACTCATCTTATATTCATGTTTTTGTTTGTATAACCAATATTATGTGGTTTCTTTTTATTTTGATTTAATTTTGCATCATCTGTTTGCTGGTGTTGTTCAGTGATAGTTAGTAATGATAGTGATGCTTCATTAATTCTGGTTCATCATGATGTTTTCATTCCTGGTGGTGGTGGTGGTGGTTGTTTGGTGGATATTTACATTGTGGTGGTTTAGAAATGGTGGTGATGATGGTGGTTCAACGACGATGACGATGGATTCCGGTTACTCTGTTATGGTTCTGCGGTGGATGTTTGACAATTATAAATGAAATGATACAACCTTGGGATGGTGATAGTCAGGTTTTACTGCTGTAGGTAGTTTATAGTCTGAGACTTTTACATATTCCTTTCTTTAATTCGAGTTGATTTTGAAATTTTAATCCTTTTGTTGCTTGAAATTATTTGACATGTTCCTTTGTTTGAATTTTTTATTGGATGTTTTGAAATTTTTGTGGCTCTCACCATAAATTTATTCTTTGAAAATATAAAAAAATTAAATATGAGGTGATTTTGTGAAGGTTTAGTCTTGTATGGTGATTTTAGTGTTCATTAGGTATCTATTGGTGTTTTATTTTTAGTGATTCTTCACCATCATCTCGGATCGAAGCTCGTTGAGATCTAATGTTCGTTTTATCTGTTTCCCTTTGATTAATTGGTTTGTACAGGTTCATCTTTTTTATCTGGATCAATTTTATTTTATTTTGTTTTTTTTGTATATCTGTATCTTATTTGTGAGTGTTCTTTTATGAATCATCAGTTGCATGCATAGTTCATTGGAGTGGCCATTGAAGTGACGTATAAGATTGAGGTGAGTTAGATTGATTTCATTTTGATGACATTAATTAAAGGATGATATGGGATGCATTATAGGATGTTATTCATGGTGTTTTTCAATGACTCTTAGGTTTATGGTTTCCTAGAATTGGAAACATTAAGGCTCTGATTCACTATACTCACCTTGTAAGAACTGCATTATTCATGTTTGGAATGTAATCATTAATTTTCATCAATTTTTAACAGATTTTCCTTGAATGTATCACATATATTTTTATCCTTCAAGTTATAAGCATCATATATCTTATGTTCATTGATTTCAGAAATGAAAACTGTATTCCCATCTTTTTCCATCCATCATTTTCACTTTTCACATGATTTTCAAATCGGGCAGTCGTAGTCCTAATCGCATTAACACCACATTTGTGAGATATGGTTCCTAGTAATTCTTTAAAAGAAATTGAAGAATATTTGTAAGGACAATTCTCAATGCCATCAATAAATGACCTCTTATACATCAATGTGGAATACATGGTATTCCTTGTAGCACTACTATTAAGTATGACCTTTGTATTTTTGATAACATTTTTTCTAGTGAAGAAAAACCAGAAAATTCCATTACACGTTATTTAGATGATCTATTATAACACCTATTGTTGTAAAGGTGCATGATTTTGGCTCTGAACTCTCCATAATAAAAGATAAAACCTGGTCACTTATCCTCCTGACCTAAATAATTCCATCTTCTGTTTCGACATAGGATTCATGTTCATTGGTCTATTTAAAAAACAAATTTCTGCAAGCCTACATTAAATTTTTGTCTTTTTTTAATCATATAAAGAAAATTAATTCAAATTTTATTAAGTGATTGAATTCAAAATCACTCAGCCCTCTCTCGGTTATAGCCAAATCAGGTTTGATGTTTGGGTCAACATGTCAAGATTCTCAATGTACATTTTATTTTCCACTCCCAAAGCATCTTCTCTCTCCAACTAGAAATTTTTTGGGTTCTCCAACTTCATTTACTCTAGTGGAAAATCAAGAAGAATGATGTAGAGGTTAAAAAACATTTTTCTCATTTTTTTCGTGGGCAATAGTGCATTTTTTGAACATTACACCTTTAAGAACCTTTTAATCCTCGAATTAGAAGGCAATGTCCTCTTCAACATTTATATACATAATGTTAAGGACTTTATAACAATGAAAATGTTCCATTCTTTCTATTGTCATATCATCAAGTTCTAAATTCAATATGAGATCCCTGAATTGACTAGTAAATTTGTACCAATGAAACTCTTCACTTTTCCAAGATTTACAACATGATCATTCACATTAACATGCATCATAATCTTTTCAAGAACTACAATTTCGTCTTTTAAATCTCTTTTTGTACAAATAAAAAATTACTATAGACAATTTTAGTGAAAATTATGTTACCAATATTTTTTGATGATTGGATATTTTCAAGGTACACCTTATTCCCTGATTCACACCTGGTGTGTTCATGATTGGATAAGCACTGATCAAAACCTACTGATGTTGAAACTGATTATTGTGGAGTGGGGTTTTTTAGTGTGATGTTTCTTTGTTATTTATTATCTTTATTAAACCTTATAAAATTTTATATTATCCAAGTGATAAATGGAAAATTTTTACTTGGTCATATATTCTAGGAATTATGTAATAATGGAAACATATGACTCTGTCATGGGTTTCAAGAGTGTTTTGTAATGTTGAGAGTGTGAAGAACTGTGTTTATGTGGATAGTTGGGGTCTTGGAATCTTATATTATAACAGTCTTTATAGGTTTCTCTTTTCTGTGGTGCTAGAACATTTAAATATGTACAAAAGGTGTTCTGGAAAAGAACATTATGAGTTTGAAAAAAATGGTTTCATGATTTGATAATTTTTATTATTTAGGTAAAGTCATTATTTATAATTTCATTTATTAAAGTTCCAATATTTTAATTTTATGTGTGTTGTTGGTGTGACTCTCAAGATCATGGAATCAAATTTAATTTCCTCATAAATCATGAATTAATTTCCATTGTTAGGGATGGTGTTACTCAAGTGAACCCTTCATCATTATAATTTTATATCATTGAAATTTTACCTTTTTCATTATTATAATTTTCTAACTTTTTATTTGGTTGTGTTTTGATGTTTCAACTATATTCCAATGGAAGACGACATGAAATTGTGGTGATGTCATGTATGAGTGGGTGAACTACATGCGTATTCCCTACCATGATAGTGACAATAGATGTGTGATGGAAGCATATGAATCAATGTATGTTTTAATTTTTGGTTCTGTCATGGTAGGGACTATTGATTTGTCTAAGAACTCCAAACACTAAATTGTCTAGCTGTGGAAGAAAAATTTATGGTAATTTGGGTGAGTGAAGTGATACACATTTCTAAATTTTTTTACAATAAGGTTTTTTATTTTTTAGCCTTGTTTTTATTTTTTTAATTATTTTTTCTACATGAAGATTTTCATTTTATACAACCATTTGGGTAGGAAACCTAAATTATTTCTTATGTGAGGAAAATAATATACCCCTTCTTTGAATCTTCTAATATGTGAGAAACAGTACATGCAGAGGTATTTTCATGTTTTGGTTATTTGATACTATAAATAAAATAAAATTTTGGTCTTGTATTCGATGGTTATATTCCATATTTAATGGAATGGAATATGTTATTGAATTGGTTTACTTATTTTTTATTTTCTAAACTTGAAAATGATCCTAATAAATAATTTAGATATTCTTTATTTTTGGATTTATTGAATCATTTACGTAATCATTTTTTTTGGTCATTGAGTGATTCCATGATCAAATTAAGGATTCTTGACTAGGTGGATTGTTTTATTTATTATTTTTTGGTATCACCTTGTTCAGTGTAGATTATTCATCATGTTTTTTGGTTCACATTGAATTTTTGTGTTCATCATGGTCACTCATAATCTCTAGGTTGAAATATTGATAACTTACCATGTGATATATAATTGTGAGGTTGGATGTTTGGAGACAAATTGGTTGTTCATGGTCTTCCTTTTCATTTACTAATTGTTGTGAACAATAGAGTACATTCCCTTTGATAAACCAGAAATGATTCACATGTTTTGTGTGTGGTTTTTATGGATTTTGATAGGGTGAATTTTCATTACATTTCTTGTTCTATTTCAGAAATTATTATTCATTTAATGTTTTATTTTTAGGTGTAATCTGGCTTTAATGGATAGTTTTTAGTGTTGTGATGTATTGTTTGTGGTGGGTGTCCAACATTAGATTCACAGTCATTATTCAAGGGAACAGGTAGTTCAATGTATGACTATTATTTGGAGTGTTCATTAAAATTGGGGTTGTTTTTGTGGTATAGTGTGGAAACAAGTGGCTAGGATTCTAAATCCATGTAATGATAGGGGAAAACATATGGAGTGTAATATAGTTTTCCTCGGGTATATAAGCTATGGGTGTTTGATCATCATTGCACTAGTAAATCCTATGGTGGATATGATATTTTTCTATTATTTTGGACTTCATGTGGATGGGTTGTTTTTTATGGTGTAGATTTCATTTGGACGCACCATTGAAACTATTCATCTAACTATCTTATGGTATTTATCCTTCTTTTACTTTCCCATGTAATGTAACCATGGTTTTTATGATTCTCCATTATTTTATATTTTTTCATTGATAGTTTCATTGAAATATTTCTTGGATGCCCTAGCCAATATTATAGATATCTTGCTGATTAGAGAACTGAGATACAAACAGTTGTCTGACACATTTATTTCATGCAATAGTTGGAAAACTTGGACTATTATTATGCATCCTGAAGCTCATCAGCATATTGGAATGGGTGACCTCATTTCACTATACCAATAACAAGAAACATTCACATGAGAGAAAAAATTTAATGTGTCATGATTTTTCCTATACATAGAAGACTACCACACTATTGTCTATTTCATGTCTAATAATTTTCCAAAGTATGTTATAAACCGAGTGAAAGTCATGGACTATGATTACCATGTAATGGTGTTGGATTTTTAAATATATCATTATGCTGCCTTCTATATAAAAAATATACAAAATGATTTCTTGATCAAAATGATTGATGATTCATGGAGGTCAAATATTTTTCTAGAAATATGAAGTTGGATCAATTCTGCTATTTTTGACCCCTTCTGTCTGTTGAGGGTGAATGACTGTAATGAAGCATGATTTGAAGAGGGTGGAAGAGGATTAGTATGATGTTAGGATAAATGACATAACAACTTAGTCTGATTGAATCCAAGGGTGACAAACACATTAATGATTTGCGGTTATCATTTTTTCTATTTCCTTTACTATTTATTTCCATTATCATTAAATCATTGCAATATTTTTCATAAAATATAATAAGGAATGAAGAAAGATACTGGAGTTCCAATACCTTTTTATTTGTATGGGTTTTTAGGGATTCTATAAGAGTGTTATGGTGTCCTAGAATTGGAATGTTTCATGCTCCATTTCACTGCACTCATCTTGGTTAACATTTCATTATTTTATGTATAGACTATTTTTTTATCATTCACCTGGTTATTAATAGATTTTTCCTTAGAAAAAGTAATTGACATTGTAATGATAATTTATCTCTTGTAACAGTTAGTTACAATTTTAGGTGTTGTAAAACTTACAAAAATGTAAGTCATATTTCATACAAGACCATACAATTTAAAATAAATGAAATTGGATTTTTATTGAATAATAATATCCCATTTGTATATTGATGTTTGTAGTTGGAAAGTGTAGAAGTGACATTGTTGGGACTATGAGAGAAATTTATTTCTTATATGAATCAATATAGTGAAAGCTGATGTTGGATGATCTTGGTAGGATTCTATAGGAGTTCGAGATGCAGCTTGGGTTTCATCTTTTTTAACAGGTTTAGTTTCTATTTAGAATTTACTTCTTGCATTACTCCTTGAGTATCGATTTTTTTTATTTTTAATTTAATTCATGGAATAATACTTTTATATATAATTAATACTAAAGTACGTTGATTTTGTATGATCGTCGATGGATTCTAGGGGAGTATGACAAGAAGCACGTTCCTTCCTGCATGGTGGAGGATAACGATGTCCATGAGCTATACCAAAACCTCTATTTCCGATCAATGTTAAACTTGAATTTACCTTGAGTTGGTATCTAGAGATGGAGGTGACTAGATGGCATGAATGTGTCATTGTCATGGTTGGGGTGCTGGTGCTAGAGCTATGTATATGGCATGGATAGGACATTCACATGGTTGGGGTGCTAGAGATGGAGCTGACTAGATGCCAAGGATTGGTCGCCTTGGGGGGTGGACCCTATTGGGGGATCCAGCATGGTTGCGGGCATTGGGGGATCCAACATTTTGTATAAAATATTTCATTATTAATATAATTAATTTTTCTATGACTGGACATGTGTTAAAATCATATTTTATGTATTATATATGATAAAATAATAAATATAATAAGAAATTTTACATGCAAATAAATTTATAATTTTTATTAAAATTTAATTTATAAACGAATATATATTATATGTCAGAAACATTATCACCTACAGATAAATTTGTCACCACAACATGTTGCTTAACACTTTAACCAACATACAAATTATCTGTTTGTATAATTATAATTTCCAAAGAACTATTTTATTTTTCGCAAAAAAAATTAGCGATTGAGATTTTTCCAACAGTTTAGTGATAGGGATATATAAGTAGGTAAAATTCTTTACCAATAGAAAATGAACTTTTACCAACAGATATGTCCCCATTGGAAAAAGAGAAATATTTTCTAATGTGGGGTTTTAAGTGGATATTTGTTTTAATAAAAATGAATCAAATATATCCTCCTCCACTTCTTCCATAATGGTTCACATAGAATCCCCTACCCCTCTATGGCAGATGAGGGAAAAAAAATAGGGACATCAAAACTCAATTTTTGATTCCGATAGCCACCAGATCAGAAATCCACAAGTCATAGACATTGTTCTGCACTCTAATCATCGATGTTTTGAATGCGAGGTAGGATGTTTGAGATTTATTCTTGTTTCCCCAAATTTTTTCATTTTATTTGTTTGGAATCATCACCACGTCATTGTGCAGGGGAAGGGGTACTGAATATTAGGCTCTGAGGTTTCTAAAATAGGTTTAAAAAAATACTTCAGAAAACTACAATGGTCCTGGTTTTCAGCGGAAGGTGGTGGTGGTGTGAATCATTATATTCTAGGGGCTCTGGTAGCATGCAGGGGGCGTGGGATATAATATGAATGTCTGATACTGAGGCTCAGCCTTGGGCTGACCGTATATAGCCAGTCCTACCAGAATGACCTGGGAGTTTTAAGACACCCATATCGTGCAAACCATGGGTCTGATTTGTTTGTTTTATATTGAAACATGACCCTTTATTTTGAGTGGACATTTTGATGTCACATTGGCGTCTTTTTATCAAAGGATAATGGTTTGGTGTCAAAAAACGCCCATTTAAAATAATAATAATAATAATAATAATAATAATAATAATAATTGATGAAACTTGTAACATATGTATCTCTTGCTTCTGATGTCTAATTGACATAAAAAAAATGAAATTCCAAACCAGAATCAATGGAAGAATTATCAAGGAAAATTTCAAGTGCTTAACCAAAATTGATTGTGCTGGGGCCACGTGGCCCGATTTTGGCATTTATGGTGAAATGTACCTTTTTTAATTGGTTCCCATTTTTGATGAATGATTAATTGATCTCATCTGTTTTTGAGTGAGGATAATTTTTTTGATATATCAAATGTGTTAAAGGATCGAGTAATGGGACCCATGTGGTCCCTTTCACGAATTCTATTGTGACAAAAATCCTTTAAACTAGTTTACTGATTGTGTCTTGTAAATATCCTATCCTACCTGTTTTTTAATAGAATGTGATGGTGGCCTATATTGAATATTATGGGTCATGAAGTTGAATTAATCAATAAAGATGATTGTAGAGATGTTTTAAGCCAATTATGGAGATCAATGGTTCATGAAGAGAGATGTTTGGTCAGGTTCCCCTTTGTGGAACCTGGGTGCAGGTTTCCCCTAACTCTCTACAAAGATTGATACAGGACTCCATAAAATGTGGGTGCATGTTAATTACCATTGGTTAGTTCTATTCCAGGGTGGTTACTCCCCTCATTGACAAGTATTAGGGTTCCTCGTGACATTCATGTAGTTGGACTACTCGCCTGCCATGACAAAGTGTTGGCTCTCCAAAATCATTGGACAATAGAGTCACTACTCCCTTAAAATACAAGAGTTTGGGTCCTCTAGCCTCATTGTGGTGCCCCCATACTGTGGTTGTGGGAAACAATCTCTCACAACGGTTCTCCCCTACAATCGGTGCATGACTACATTTTATGGAGTCGTTCTCCCCTACTATGTTTGGGGTGAGAGATCATGTTTAACATCATTTTACTCCTTGAAAAACTTGGGTGAGGGTTCAAGCCTATGGAGTAGTGCTCACTCGTTTGTGAGTTGAAGAAGCGAGTGATGACCTCTACTTAATTTTTGTGATTCTTGATTCAGAGTTAGTTTTCCCTCGATGGACCGTAACATGGGACCCTCCAGACAAGAGCGATAAAGGTTTCCTGGTTTCTTTAAGAGCTAGTACTCCCTCAATTATGGGAATTACCAATGTGGGGTGCTCTCTACAACTCATATGACCATGCATTGGGTGATGGTAAGTATTGTAAAGATCTCTTGTGTTAGTCTTTAGCTGGGATTAGGGTGTTGTTATAGGTAGATACTCGAGTATGAAGTAGTTTTTGGTGATTAGGTAAAAAACTCATGAGGCTTGCTACCTCAGATGAGTATATTTGAAAATTTTTATTGGTTTTACTTACACAATGTTCACATCATCTATGCCACATCCTATGGGTTTGGATAACTAGTTTTTTACTCCATGTATGATATCAATATAGAGTATCTCCATGATTTTTATTCGCTCTAGCTGGGATGAACGGAATATTTCCTTTTAGTTTCTCCCTTTCTATTGAGTTTTTTGGGGTTCCTACTATGTATATTTATAATCACATGTGAATGATATTTTACCACAAATTTCCAGTGTCTTGGGAATAACACATGCCTCTCGACGGAGTCCCCAGGGGACCCAGATTAGGTGGAGCATAGTGAAATATACCGATCATGGTGTTTAATAGATCATGGTAGTGGTGCTTTCTAGTGGCATCATCTCATAGTGATCCCTACCAACAAAGAAAGATTGATTCTTTTGCTGTTTTCTTTTGGTGGGATTTATTTCTGTCCTATTTGTACATTTTCTATACTCTGGTTATGATAGTTTTATACATTCATCTATTTTTTGATTTTATATATCCTTTCACAATTTCATAGTGGTTAATGTGGTTCAATGTGCACACGTTCCATAATCTAATGCCTCCCATGTATGTGATACCCAAAATTATGCTAGACTCTAGCCACCCTCTTTCTAAAGGGTTTCTTTAGATGTAGTGCCTCGATCCCCATTGGTTTCAGTCATGAAAGAGTGGTATCAGAGAAGGTTCCTCCTATGGGACCACATAGTGTAGTTTTTCTAGATTTGAGATTGTTTTGGGTTACATAAAGGAAGTGTTAGGATGTTTCGAGTTTGGATTTCAGGCTATGGACTCTAATTTGGCTGCGGCAGCTGATGTATCCATTCACCAAGACTCTGATATCCTTTTTTTTGCTTCAATACATTAGGAAACTAGTCGAAGGGAAATAATGCTACATGCATTGTGTATGATTGGTTTTTGGGGGTTTCTTTTATTTCATGATTAGTATTACTAGATATTATCATTGAAAATGGTGTGTCATTATGTTTTTTTGATGTATCAATGATGTTATCCATATATGGTTCTTTGATTAGATTGGGGTGAGGATCTACCCAGAGATGACGCCTTGGTGTAGGGCACCGGGTCTAAGGCTGGTCCTCCAAGTGGTCTGCCACTTGAGCAACAACATGCTGATATAAAGGCTATACCAGTAGTGAATGATGGGGACGTGTGTAGGATAAGTGCATTGCTTCAGTTCTAGAGGTAGTGACCTCTGACGATCTAAGGTGACCTAGACCCATATGCAGCTAGTGACTGGCTTGTGGCTGCCACCCTAGTTATTTCTCCGAAGGGGGAACATCCCGATAAGATGGTGGTCATAGCGGCAGACCTTTTTCATGGTTCGTTCAGGCGCTCATGGATAATTATCACACTATCTCATGAAAAGCATATGCTATCTAGGGATGAGTTTTAGTGTCTCTTCAGGGATGAGATTTACATAGAAACGTTGAGGTCAATACAGATCCTAGACCTTATACAACATCGGCATGGTAGCATGACCATGGCCAAGTACTCGGTTAAGTTTATGGATTTTTCATGGAACTACATTGATATGGTTTGAGACCCATTCTTCAAGGCCCATACATTCTTATAGGTAATCCACAAAGATATCCGAGGAGGTGCGGTCTCCTAGTTCCTTCCCACTTATGTGGGGGTGCATGAGTGGTCACTAGTGTTCTAGCGCTTCATGGAGTAGGTATAGGTTGACGTGGACCACAACTGGGTATTTGAAACTTAGACGTCACAAAAATATGGGTGAATGTTGATTTCTGGAATGAATCTTAAGAGGCATACCCATGCCAAGACATATGAAAGTTTGTAAGAGAGGCGTGATCCTTTCCAGGGTTCTGGTCAACAAATGGAGAGTCACTACTTCTATTATGAAGGTCAGGGACATGTATTTAGATATTTTCCAACCTGAAATACTATTGAGAGGGAGACAATCGAAATACCATCTTGACATATGCTTTATTTAGCCCACGAGGATCCGTAGGGCAGGGGATGTGGTGGGGGGAGAAGGTTCAATGACCGGAGGTGGGAGACAATATGATATTCCACCACCACCACCCCTAGTGGTCTTCCAGGCATAGGGAGCCAAGAGGATGAGGGTGAGGAATATTGTAGGCCTTTGAAAAAATTCCCCAGAGGCTCTGTAGATGAATAAATTTACCCTTTTTGTTCATTATACTTTCAATAGTTGTTTTGATAGAAACTATTAAGAAGTACTCATTCCTTTCCATTTTTGCTCAATGTTTATTTACTTTGTAGGTTAGACCATGTGTTATTGTCTCTTTAGGTGATTCAAATGAAAGAGAAGGAGGGATTATTCCCCCACCAAAATGTCTGACTATGACATGATTAAAACCATGCATGCGTGCCATTGTTTCCCAAAGCAGACTATATTGAGGAGCAGTGGGTGAGTCCATATGACTTGTGGGTTTTGGGTGGGGTTGTGCATTTAGAATTTCTCACATAGGGACTAGTAAGACCCATCATGTTCTAGGGAATCCATGTTTTTTCATTTTATGTGGTGAGTTGAGACATGATGGAGTGGTTTATTATAACTAAGCTTCAGGCTCACAAGGATGAGGAACACATTCCCCACTAAGATTCACACTTATGACACGATGTGATGTTGTTTGAGAAAATCAGTTCCACTTAGAGAGGATAGTATCGAGGTGTGTTGTATGATATCAATTGACATGTGTTTTCTTGAGTGGGTCATCATTCGTCTTTGTGTATGGATAGCAGGGGAGAGTTCCTTAATTCCCGATGACAGTAGATGGACCTCGTGTTGGGTTTCTTCCACCCATCGCAAGTGAGGAGATATGTGATGGATTTAATACACGATTTGATCCAGGTTGAGATAGACATGGGTGATGTATCTTTTTTTTTCTAGAGTGTATGATATTGGAATGCATGAGAACCCTTTGTGGCCTTTCAGTTTTCTAGGGTGAGCTCGATGGAATGGGTGTCCCAGTAGAGTGCTCCACTTTTTAATTTTGAATATAGAGTTCTGATTTTTGGGGATGAAAATACATAAGTTAGGGAGAATGTAGTGACTTGGGTTTTTTTATCTCATTGAATTTAGAATTTTACTATGAAAATTTATAGAGCAAGGTGCATAGACGACATGAAATTCTAAGGCATTATCTACACAAAATCTCTTTTAAAACAATATTAACTTTTTTGTAATATGCATGTAGCAAAAATGGGTTTTATCATAAATAGTAGCTCATATCTGAAATCTAGGGCCACTGTTGATTCTAGAGCATGTTGTTTACCCTACACAGGGTATATGGTTTTTTAGAACTATCATCATATAGAAAAATATATCGAGAGCGCTTTCATAAAAAAAATAAATTTATTTATCTTTTATGTAAGATCGAATAACTCCTAAAAATGGTCTTCTATTAAAATTTTGAGACTTTATATGATACTGTAATGTTGTATCTACCCAAATAATGAAATCATCATCATCATCATAAGGCATCAGTTCAGTGGCATGTCAGAACGAGGTGTTAAGCATATATTTGTTTTATTAAATTTTAAAAAAAATTCCCCTCCCCCTTTTCCCCATTGGGCTATGCAGTAGCCCCTCCTCCACTCCAAAGGATTACTGTAGTAAGGAGGAGCTTAAATAATCAATTTTCAATGTTTATTATCTATAGTTCATTAATATACATGTCATTAGAGTCTCTATCCACCCAATGCTCTAGTGTTTGACCAGTGAGGTAGGTGTTTTGATTTTTATTCCTATATCACATTGTTTTTATCCCTATTGTTTTGTTCTATCATTCAAAAGATCTTCGAGTTGATGTTAGGGTAGTGTAGAGAAGGACATCAGGTTCCCAAAATAGGTTTCAGTTTGTTTTATTGACCATTTTAGGTGTCCCGGTTGTCCAAAAAAGGTGGTGGTTGCACAGCTCTGAGGAGGTGCCTTTGGTTAGTGGTGGCATGGCATGTTCTAGTTGAATACTGTGGTAAAAAGAATAATAGGTCAAAGAGTTAAAAAATCACATATGGGGGATGGGCCATAGTGCAGTAGGCTAGTCCAATGACTGAGCTGGGGGATGATAGGGTGAGCCAAGTCGGCGTGAGCATGTCAAACCGGGTTGTGCAGACCAGCCAGATCACATAGATCCCATGATAATGGTCTATGGGTTTTAAAACTCCCATATATTTCATATTAGGGGTATTATTTGTGTTCTATCTATGAAAAAACAACACCGATTGGAAGGAAACCTTATTAATGAACTTTTATGAAATTTTGTCATCAGCTCGAGGCTCGGTGTCACAAAATATCTATTTAAATAATAATAATATTATTAATATTATTTGTTGAACCAAGTGAAATAGATATCTCCTACATCTAATGTTTGATAAATGCAATGTTTGAAGTGTTGTGACCCTAAATATTTAGAGTATGTTTGAAGAATGATATTGTGTGCCTATCAGAATTTCAGGGTATAGTATTCATGAGGCCCAGTTTGTCCATTTGTGGTTAAATATTCCTTTCTCACCAGGTGTCTATTTTGGACATATGATTAGTCAATACATATTTTTTTTTCTATTTAGGATATCATTGGTTAGATCCATTATATTTTTTATTGGATCAAATCATACACCCCATATTGTCCCTTTTAGGCGTGTTGTGGTGAGAAACACCCTTTACACTAGTTTTCCAATTGTGGAATGTAAATATCTTATCTTATATTTTTTTCTGGGAAGAATATGATCGTGGAATCTATTACGGCTTAGAGTTCATCAGGCGGTGTGAATCAATAAAGAAACATTCATACTGATGCGATGTTTATGTAGGAGATTGGTGCTTCTTATAGACAGACATTGGGTCTTGTACTCCCAAGTGGATCCACAGAACGAGTTTCCTTTATCTCTATCATTATGTGTATATGGAACTCCCCATTATATGGGTGCAGGTTCATTCCATTGGATAGTTTTCCTCTTGATTTGTTACACCCATAATGGACTAGGATGTGGTTTCCCCATGACATTAGTGCTGTTGGACTACTCCCCTGTCATCATAGGGGGTGGCTAACGAATCATGTTAGATAGTAGTTTCAATACACCACTTCTATACCAGTGTTTAAATCCCTTATAATCTAGCATTGTTCCCATTCCTTGGGTGTAGGCTCACGTCCCTTATAGTCATTCTCCACTAAAATTGGTTGGGGAATACATTTTAGGGAGTGGTTCTCCCTTAATGTGTTTGGGTGTGAGATCACGGTTCACAAAGTGGTACTCCCCTGATATATTGGAGTATAAGTCCATGCCTACAATGTATTTGTCCCCCATTCATGAGTTGAAACAGGAGGGGGGTTGGCCCCTCCACTCGTTACATTTGATTCTTCGATTGGTTTAGTACTCCCTCAATGGAAAGAGGTGTGGGCCCCTATAGATTGGATTAACTGTGGTTTCATGGGTTGGTTTTGGAGCTATTATTCCCTTGACTGTAGGATAGTGGTGAGGTGTGGGACTCTCCATAGTTCATCCAACATTACAGTTGGTTCAAGTCATCATTGGA
This sequence comes from Viscum album, assembly GCA_963277665.1. Lineage (NCBI taxonomy): Eukaryota > Viridiplantae > Streptophyta > Magnoliopsida > Santalales > Viscaceae > Viscum > Viscum album. Next base: position 1,799,129,972 of record OY728120.1, read on the forward strand.
GTGATTACATATGTTAGGCGCTAGCACTAGGAATAATGTTTTGTTTTTGGTAGATCCTATTGTAGAAACTAGTTACAAGTGATGTGTTTGGAACCCCCTGTGGGTTGGTACCTGAGAATTGTATATCTTGTATTTTCTTATAGGTTTTCCATGTGGTTTTCTCACATATTTGATGAACCACCATGTGTTATGTGATGAATAGTTCTGTTTAGATAATAATGGTCTTGAGATGGAGTTTATATCTCTCTTGGGTTCCCTCTAGCAAGATGAGTGGATTGTTTCTTTTCAGGTTATCCTTTCCATTTGGGATTTTTGGGGCACCTATTCAGTATATTTATACTCTCCCCTAAAAGGGATTTTCCACAACATGTCTTCTTGTCTTGTGCATGCAACAAGCTAATTGACTTAGTCCTAGGAGTACCCCAAGTAGGTGGAGCATAGTGAGATGGACTGACAAGTGTGTTTACCCAAGCATGGATGAGGATCTTTTTAATGTTTTCATATAACAGTGATCCCCTCCATCTGGGAAGGTTGGACTCTTTTTCATTTTTTTGGGATATATGTTTTCCTTTTTTGAACATTTGATATACTTTGGTAGGGATAGTTATATGCATGCATTTAGAATATATTTTCATATATCTATGAACTGTTTCATAGAGGTGTATGTGTGTGAATGCATAAATTTACATTAGTCCAAGGAATCCCATGTGTATGATATCCAACAAGGCACTAGTAGCCACAACCTTGCCTATAGGTGACTTGAATGCAGAGTCAAGGCTCAAGCCCCTTTGGGGTGGTTTGTGACATATAAAATTATTCATATAATGGAAGTGAGAAATATTATCATGGTGTGCACACTATTGATTAAAATTGTGTGTTTTTAAAAAATCAATATGAAATTAAGGGTCATAGAGATTATTAATTTCCAATTATACATTTTAAATAAATTAAATCATATATTTATAGGGTTTATAGTCTTAGATAATAATCTATAATTCCAAAGTGGTTGATGATGTCATGTAAGAAAGTGTTATTGAAATTGTATAATAATTAACCCTACACATCACTTGAAAAGTTAAAAATATTGGGTAGATAATAGCTAACACTTGGAATCGAGTGTGCTCCTTGATATTTAGTTACTCTAAAAAACCATGATTGGTTATCTTCCTCTTTCACATGGGTACTCTATATAAATATATAATGAGTAATTATTTTTTTAGTAACTAATGGACAGAAAGATCCACCATGAATTTATTGGTATTCTTCCTTGATGAACTATCTTTTTGATGCCACACTTCTGGGTGACCAGTTCTACTAGAATGTAGGATAATTTAAACTGACGACTCACATTAAATTTAATGCATTAATTTTATCCATTAATACAATTTACTGTTATATAAATAATAGAAACTATAATATAATAGTTTAATTTTATAGAAATAATAATTTTTTTTATTATTAAAATTTTATTAAGTGATATTATTAACTATGGATACTCTAGGATACAATTTAATGAAATATTACATCATTATAAAGTAAATAAAAGTAATAGGATGATTCATTTCCCGCAAGAATATGGATGATTCCGTCTAAAAACATCTACGAAATATATACTACACTTTTTAATGAAATAAATTATTTTGACAGTAAAATCCATGTATGAAAACATGTTTAAGAAGGAAATCAGTGGGAAATGACATTAATGACGAAACTTATGAAAACAACATGTGTTTCTATAGTCTTATATTTCTAAATTTCATTTTTGTGGGAGGTTTTGAGAAACTATAAAATGATAATGAATTATAAATTTAGATGTATATGATATTTTTAAAATGGGTTGGAGATAGCATATAAAAGAATATAAAATTGGTAAATTCGTGGAAAAATAATACACCCCTCTCTACTATACATCTATTACAACAAGTAATAAGACCCTTAAATATATTTAATTTCTTTTTCTGATAATATGTTATTTTATATTTCTAAAAATAGAAGGAAACGCTGTGTTTATTTAATCCTTATATAAATGGGTCATTAGATAACACTTAAGGATTTTTTCACCAAGTTATATAAAAATTAAAATATATAATCCATCAACATTATATGGCCTTAAATATTTTATGTTACATAATGACATGTTATTTACAACTGCATAATGGATTTTTTATGTCTTCAATAACTCACTATAGAAGAAAGTTCTATCCATATGTTTCAATAAAGGAATGCATTAAATAAAATTGAAAAATTCATGATCATTCTAATATATGAAAATTTTATTGAATTTAAAATAATGGGATTATTAGTATTATAATTTAAATTAATAAAATTTATAGCAAAATACTAAATTGTAGGGAATAATTTGAAATTCAAATTCTGAATCAATGATAAATAATTGTTTAATTATAAATATACTACAATCTTTCATAAAAAATGTAATTCTAGGTTGAGAACCATATATTAAACCATAATTTATCAATTAATATATATGTGACACTGATTCTTGCAAATAATGATTTGAGCATTCCAATATACACTCAAATTCTTAGGTAATGTTTTTGGTCCATTTTCAATGAAAATTTCCCTAGAACAAGTAGTGTGAATGACAATATTACAAAATGTAAAACCCCATTCCATTATTTTGAACACATCAATCATTACGAGAAGTACAAAATTATCCATATTATGTTTTCACTATGTTATATGAAACAAAGAAATATAGGTCATTTTTTATAGGGTTCAAAATAACTGGTCTAGTATATAGGGAAAAAGGTGATCTGAATATATATATGAAATAATAATTCACCATGCATGTAAATTAAAATTATTAAAGGCTGCACAACCCAAATATCTCCCAAAAATGAAGGGATATAAATTTCAATGATCTCAACTACTAAGGTACTATAAAATTCCTATGGTGTCATATTCTTTTTCATAATATTGGGATTAGAATATGTAAAGAATAAATTATATATCATCGTCCAAAAAAATTTATTAAGAAAAGGGAAATGTTTATCCATACACTCATCTTCATTCACATTTATCCTTCAATAAGATATCTAGAATCACCTTACCTTATAACACAATCTCTCTCAACTTATATGCCTTATATTAATATTCCATAAGAATGAGACATTATATTTTAATATACTTCTATCATGTGCATTCCCATAATTAAACTACCAATTCCAATTGTTTATTATGAAATGAACTTTAATATATCATAAATAAATTGTTACATTTACTAAAATGTTCTCAATATATATAATTAGAATCCACTATATTCCCCTAACTCGAACCGGGAAAAAAATCAAAATGACATTAATCAGGACCCCACAGAATGTTATATGTTTTACAAGAAAAAATACATTTAAAATGCCCAATTCAAGAGAATAAGTGGCATTTTTTTACATCTATAATACTAAAAAAATATGATTTTGGTAAAAAACACCTATACAGGCAGAAATGAAAATATTTTTTGTTACACCAATTGAAATAGCATATAACAAAATGATATTTTAAAAGAATAACATTATTTTTGATATCATATACGACACACAATTCTACATCTAAATAATATATGATATAAAAATTTAATATTACTATTATGACCAAAATATTTAAATTTTTTGTTTTAAATTGGATCATTACTTTTTCAAATTATGAATGAATATTTTTGATGAAAATAAATTATTGGACTCAATTTTTAGTAATTTATTTAAAAGCCTCAAATTCTTTTTTAAAAAAAAGTAATTTTTACAACTCATTGTGAGAAAACAAAATAATTTATTTTTTCCAATTACATAAATTGAGATTAAAAATGTATACTTTTTTAAAATTAGCATATATGTTTTTATATGGCGATCTTTTGATATTTTTATGAAAACTGTGATTTCATAGTGAATAGTGAAAAAATTACTTTCTTAAAATCATCATTTTATTTGAATAAAATTAATATTTTAAATATACTAATATGAAATGAATTTAATTTAAATGTAATATAAGAATTATATAATTATATGTTATCTAATTAATTATATATTTTAAATTATTATACTATATTGTGGAGTAATCATATTTTTAAGCTCAGAAAATCATTTCTATGAATACTAATTTTATTTTCTTAATTTTTCACAATTTAAATAAAATAAAATAAACCAAAATAATGAAATATTCAAAATAAATTCATATTAGATATATATAAATGAAATATATATAACAATTATTAATTGAAATATTATTAATATGAGATCATTTTCAGTTTGAAAACTTGAACTATTGATAACATTTTTTTTTGAAATGATTCGGAGGTTCATGATTAAATTTTAATTTTAGAAGTATATTAATTTAATTATATGAAATTAACAGAATATTTCAAAAAATACTATTTAATATTACATAATATATTCAAATTTATATTTGATTATAATGAGTATTGATGACCGTACAATTTATTTACTATAATATAGTTTAAAAATGAATTTCTGGATTTACATGTACTTATTATAAAATTTAATCACCACCACTTATTTGATTTATGTTGAATATATTTTTTAATACTAAAAATTATTTTTTTTAATTTTATCTTCCTTGATTAGTTTTTTTCCCTGAATGAAAATTTCACTAGTTTAATAAGATAATCAACCATGGTGAAAAATAATTTTTTAGAAGATAGTAAATGTAGTGAAAATGGAATAAAATCATTCAAACATGTTCATTTTATGTTTTAGACACTTGTATCAACCATAAATTCCCTCCAATTGATTATGTATTCATTTTTTGAGGTACATAGGGTTATTGTGACATTCCAATATTGAATATTATCAGGTATTTACATAAATTTATCCAATCCTTAATTATAATTGAGAACTCACTCATATCACTTCGAGACACTTCAAAATATAATTTCATGATAAAAAAAATAAATATAAAAAATCATTTTTAAAAACATACCTCCATTTTTATTCTAAAAATAACAATCCTAGAGTCATTAATAAATGATACATTGGGTGTTCATCAATGAGAAATTAATTATATTCACAATGAACTTTATTTTTAACATTTTCTGGAGAATAATGATATTATGTATTGATTAAACCAAAAAAATTTAATGTATTATAATATATATAGATATTATATTAAATTTGTGTAATACTTTTTTCAACCATATCTGACTCTATAAATTAGGAAACAAATACACCCCTTATGTGTACTATTACCACACAGACGAATGTACTTTATTTCGCATCAAAGACTGACAATGATAATCATAATGAAAAAAATAAGGAATATATATGATACGTTGAAAATTATATTAATTATGGAAAATTAATATATCACCCAATTATTTAACATTTTATTTATCAATGGAATTATAACATCACTCTTCCATGCATACATCCTACCATCTCCACAAAGTGATGTTAATCATTTTTAAGGTAAAAAGTTTAATAATGACTTAAAAAATGTATAAAATGACTAAATATTATATTTTTAAAAACCAAATAATTCAGTAGATGATGGATTTAAATACTATTACCAATAATTGGAACATCTCCAAAAAAGAATCGAAGAGCAAATGAAGCAGCTAACACTAAAAGTAATTTTAATAATTAAATTTTATTTAATAATGGGTGATAAGAAATTATAATAGAAAGATATATAATATTATAAATTTTTATATGAATCCTATAAAAATTAATCATCTATTTTAAAAAATAATACATGATGTTAAATAATGGTCAACTAAAGGGTAATTTGAGGTACATTATTTTTTCTAAATTTCTTTTCATTACGTATTATTATATTTTTACAAACCAAATTTTATTTATATCTGGTATATAATTCCCATTAGAAATGTTTTTTTAAATATTTCAGCATATTTAATTTTTATTTTAGGATTATATTAGAATTTTTTCATCCAGGTGGATCCGACATAAATTTTACAACATTTTAAATAATTTTTAAACACTATTTATTGTCATTGGGATATATTGCTCCATCATTGTTGTTAATGTTCTAAGATATTGTGTGGGATATTTTTGGGTTACCATATATTATATTTAAATATGTTTGATTTGGGATTAAATTTTATATAACTAATATATTAATTAACTGAATATCACATCAAAATTATAGTCATTTTAAGGGTTTATCATCAAATATTGTCTTCATTGAAACATATGTAATGAAATAATGTTATATTCTTTTCTGAGGTGAATCTATTTACCCATTGATGTTTTATGTCATGAATATAGTTATATTCATGTTTTTGAAAATATAATAATAATTGATAGTTTTTATTGGTGTTACTATTTATAATTTCCCAATGTTTAACTTTTTTTCAACATAAAATTTTAACTATGTTTTTTATGATTGAATATCCAATGATCCAAAATATATGATCACTTTCAGTAAAATAATTTATTTTCAGTATCAAATTATAATTCATGATATTTTTATTTAGTGCAGTGTTATTTCTCTGCAAGGTACTAAATAAAAAATGGAATATTTTAGATAAAATCTAGTATTTTTTCTCTCTTTGGTAAAAAATATATTTTCTTCCAAACCCGTATTTTTTTGAAATATCATTTCAAGAATATTTTAATATTATAATATAATTTATTAAACTAATATTCAACCATTATTTTTTAAAAATAAATGACATAATCAGGTCATTATTCATGGAATATACTGTTGACATATTTTACAAAATTTGAAAAGAAATATTATTTCACGAAACTCATCATGAACTTAATAATCCTTTGGACATGAAAACTCATTTATTTAAATAGTAAATCAACAATTTACATTTTTATTTTAATACTAATTGATTTATATAATATTATAGAAATGTTTTTGAAGGATATTTTTATTTGAAAAGGATACTGTGATAGAAAATTTAGTTAATGACTTTCTTATGTAATTTTTATAATCAAATGACAACAACTACTTTATTTTACCCATAATACACTGTGAATTTTTTTAATAATTAGAGCCCTTTTATTTCTAAAGACACTTTATGATCTATTTTACCATTTATCATATTTACATGATCTTTATTGATTAATTATTATGAAATTATATTTTCCTAGACCCTTTCACATTCCTACGATCATTTAAAAATAAATATTACAAGAATATTAATATACATTAAATCATGGATATCATTTTCTCCTAAAATAAATAACATTTTTAAATTGATTTTTACAATGAGATATAAAAAACTAAAATGGGAAATCATTGTAAATTTGTATTATTTTCTCAATATAAATATATATTTATAAAGAATAATATCGATCATTTGATATATAAGGAATGGTTACGAAATGTTTTTTTGGTAGATCCCATTTATAGGTAAATCCAGATGAAGTGGATTTATCATGTGAAAAATCATGTGGTTGTCATTATATAAATTTATTTTTTGTTTAAAAAAATTATAGATTTAAATATCATGTTGAATGGTCTCAATATTATAGATATACTCATATCTCATATCACAATGTACAATATTATTCACATCATTCATGGAGATTACTATTATTATTATCCTTTATATTATTATAATAATATTATCCCTAAATTAATTATATCATAAAATTAATGAATAAATTTAATGATTATTAAATTATTTATCAATCTATTTTGATAATTACTTATTTAATCTTTATATCTTGCAATATACATAACCCAAAATTACAATTAGATCTCTCCCTTATTAGGAATATCATTTCCGGGATATTAAGAACAAATAATTTATTATGTCCATGGTTATAGAATATTTACACTCACTTTGTTTTAATTTATTATTTCAAATGTAATGAATGATATATCTATTTATCTAGTTAACCAATACTACTGAAACACTCGGTATTTTAAAATATCAGCATTTGTTACCCACACTAATGTAATAACATAACCACTGACCATGGGGAACTATGTTCTAGTATTTACTTTTAGTATCACGATGGGATTAATGGAATCATTGAATTATATATATAATCATATCATAAGAAACATAACAATATTTTATACATTAAGTATAGGTATAGAAGAAAAAAATAATGGTTTTTAGAGATTATATGGAATTCTTTGAAATTCATGCATATATAGTTAAAATAATTCGTAATGGTTCATATATAACATTTCCTTAGGGAAATAAATAGAAATTGTAGAATATTAAATTGAATATATTATCACCTATTATGGATACCCAATCCATTGACACATATTTTCACTCGATTTTAATTATAGTATTCCAAAATGTAAAAAAACCATGGATTGATAAATATAATAAATTGGTACGAGTATGTACATAATTTGAGTACATTAAACCTTAATGAGAAAACATTTAATTAACCTTTATAATGATATACTAACATCAATTGTGCGTTTACAATTACATTAGATAACTGGGGGAATACATATACAAAAAGGGATAAGCTAAATGGCCTAGTATGGTATTAAAAATAGAAAATGAACATATAACTTTAGTCAAAGGCATAACATGATAACATAAAAGAAATTGAAAATATATAAACATGTTGAGTAATATCATACATAACATAGAATCATTTGATAATAGAAAATACTCGAATATAGAAGTGACATATAAAATGACAAAAATAATATTCAAGGCTAACTATGAAGACAATATTAAATGGCATAAATATTCTGTAATGGATTAGGTTTACTCCTTAATCCCATAAAAACATCAAATGATAATTAAAATTTTCCAATTCCTTTGTTGAAAATATGGTTTCATCCATATTTTTGACACATAACTAATAAAACCTAATAAATAAATAGAAGGGATACTGATAGTAAGAAATGGGTATCTATTAAGGCCATAAGGAATACTCAAAATCCATATATTAATGTAATCAATTACATAGTTTATTTAAATAAATAATTTAAATTTATAAAAATAAAAATAATAAATAATCAAAAATTATGTCCAGCATAATTAAAAACATGTAAGACAACTTTTAGGTAACATTAAAATTGTACCACATAAGTGTGGTTTTAGGGGAATGAATAAAGTTACATTGAAGAGGATAATGTAATAATTATTTCAATAAAACTACAAGTGAACTAAGATATTTATTAATAAAAATGGGTTATTTTATAACAATATCTCTTTATTATAATATTTTATTTACTATACATGAAAATTGGTATGAAATGGAGATGTTCCCATTAATCGTGAATTCTTATCATGGGGATTTGAGAAGGGATCCTTTTATAACATGTACATAACCATTAAAAAAGTTTAATTTTTCTATATAAAATTTTATAACGTATAAAAATAATTCATGAAAATAATATAGGAATAATGTTGAAATAAATTTTGGTATATAGAGACAGAGGGAGTCTTCAAGCTGATGAAAAAAATAGAGGTTCACAGTGATCCCTTACCTTATCATGGAATGTGTTCTGCTGTTGAACATGATAGATATATAATAAAATTAGATTAAATAATTACATAATTAAAAACCAATTATATATTTATTATATTTATAAAAATTTTATTAATTTCATTTATGTCTATTTCAATGATTTTTGGAGTTCAATTTCATCATTCTCTAAGTGTTTCTTCCATGGTCTCATGGTCAGTTCACTTGTGTAAAATTATGGATGTTATAGAAAATTGGAAATAATTCACGATAAGTGAAATTATATAGTATTACTTAACTTCCAAATGATAAAATGGTCATATATATCATTTTTTAATGGGAGTTATACAATTTATTAAACATTAGTGGTAACTATTAACTTTATTTTGGATGTTTTATATTATCGTGAAATAATATATTTTTTTTAATTTATGTCTACATATTAGTACCGTGACATTAAATAGTTTTAATATACATATTAATTTATGTGTTAATGATAAATATGGTTTTATGACTGTCCTTTACAGATAAAATGAAAAATGAGAACTCATCATCCATGAAGTAAGTGAAGCGACATGTCATGGATGATGAATTAATTTTTAGAATAAAAGGGGAAGAGAAGAGGTTAGATGATGGATATTACATTAACATAATACCATTAATGTATATACATAATACTGGAATTATCATGTTTTTTTTGGAATGTGGGTGTGAAGAGGGGTTATGAAATGAGAAGAAACTAAAAGAGATGGATTGACGATTTTACCTCCTGAATGTCACCGCCTTGAGAACCACTTTAAGGTCATTGGTTTTGGACATGATTTCAGACCAATTTGTCTTGGGCATGATTAATATGATAGGAATGGTAAATAGTAATAAAATTTACTAACTAAAATTCTTATAAGGATTGAATATAAGTTGTTGTGAGGGTTTTTATATATGGGGGTGGATAGGGGTATTTTTTGTTATTATATTCATTAGTTTGTTATTTTTTCTCAAGACAATATGTTGTGTTGAATCCTATAAATAAATATTGTATATTTATCTTGATAATTCCATAAGACTAGTTCTTACATAATAAACATGTCAATATTTATGTATTTACCTTATAATGTTAAATAGAATGAATTAGTATGTTTAACCATTCACTAGAAATTCATGTTTTTTTGAAAAAACTCAAAACATTAACAGTAGCCATTTCCGGATTTGTAGATTTCAAAAATGGAATCCATTTCACAAAAATAATTTTCTATGTATTATTAATTTTATTTTTATATATGATCATTACTTATTTCAATAATACATATATAAATTATATAATCGATATTTTACACATTAAAAAATTAATTAAGGCCACATTAAATTATCAAATAATTATAATAAAACATAATAACTATATAGATTTATATTTATCTTAAAACTATAAATTATAATTTAGATCAATATATAAATTATTATTATTTTAACAAAATTGTGTATTATAAAAGTATCAACATATAATTTTTTTATTCTAAAACAATATTTTCATAATATAATAACACAAATATAGAATTTTTTTCATTTATAAGATAACTAAATTATATTTTATAATGTCCTAGTTTTGGTTACTATTCAAACAACAATATTACTATTCATAACTACTAGATTACTATTCTGATTGCCTGATTAATAACGCTCTATAGGTTATTTAATTTCATTAAATAACACCAAATTTTATTCACACGACATTCACATATATATTCTATTTATATGATATATATAAATTCATACTCAAAATAATATTATATTGAAAAAAGTATGTATTATTTTTATAGATTTGATCATGTGTGATGTCATTTTTTGGAACATATAGATCCATATTTTTTCATTCTTAATTTATTATTTTATATATATCATCTTGTTCTAATATGTTGTATTATTATTGATTTTATGGATTAATGTATAATTCATAATTTATGATAATAATTTTATATTGGCTTCTCAATGTGATGTTTGTATTATAATTATATGTTTAGAAAATCCATTTAAAAAATAATTTATTGTTATTTTTCCCCCTACCCTTATGAAATATCTCTATTGAAATTTTGTTTAACATACATAGTGAATACATGTGAGAAGGTTTATCATTCATAACATCTTCTAGTTCCCATGTCTCCTCATTATGACAATGTTTTTTTCCATAGTTCTATAACTATGTGAGTTGTATTTTTATGTAATACCATGTCTCTATAATCAAATATCATCTCTAACAACCCTTTGTAGGAGATATTGTTTTCCAATAGTACCACATCATAGTTAAATATGTGTGAGGGATCTAGTATGTATATCATCTGTAAGAATATGTGGAATAAATCATGTACATGATACATTGTTGGTGAAACTACTAGTAAATAGTCTACACCTCTAACACGACCATGAATCTTGAAGATGATCATATCATGGTACTAATATTTTCGTTCTTCCTATATATCAAGAATCTAATAAATGAAGTTATTTGGTGTCATAAATCATCAAAGACATCTCACTCTAGGTCCCATCAATTACTATGTACATATCCATTCTATCAACTTCTAGTTTCCCAAATTTGAATATAGATTTTCCTCACAATTTCTGCCATTTCCTTGACCATTTCTGTTAAAAATATCATAAATTCAATGAAATCATCCCTTTATGTTGGTGTTATAAATATTTTGTGACAGAGGGATTCATATAGATACATATGGAAGCCTATGTGGAAACTATTGTGGAATTAAATCTTTACCAGTGGAAGATGCTGATTTAATACTGCTTATAATTTTGTTATGAAATCACAAAACTTTTTTATATTGGTTAGATTGTACACATTAATTGGCCATCATTTTGGTGTGATAATACATACTTATGACCAAAAAAGTGTTCATATCATGTTGTTGACTTATATATAATGTGGATGTAAATATTGGATCATGATTAAATATATTGAAAAATTGTATTTCATACATCCTTGTTATATATATAATATATATCCATTAAATTTGGTTGACTAATAAGTCCACTCAAATGAAAATAATCGGATAATTTATTGTAAGATAATCCCCAATCACCCATATAGTATTATTTACATTATATTTCAATAGATGTCTCGTGAAAAATTCCTTAGTTATATTTTCCAATTTTCATATTATTATGGTTTAGGGTTGTATCATCACCTTAGTTGATTACATTTATTCTTTCACATGTTGAAATAACAGACACAATGATATATATTAAGGAACCTCGTTCTTCATATTGTACTTCCCAAAGTTTTCTCGATGATCTAAATACATCTTTGTGATCTCTATGATGTTCGAGATTGTTGATATTTGTGCACCATTCAACGTATCATTCATTATAACTATATTGGATAATAGAAATAGTTATGAGAAATATTTTATGATTCAATCCTCATGGATATTGGTCATTTAGTATTTAACTAATCTGGTAGCTTCAACCATTATTTGAATTTTCACATCATTACATTGAGAATCCCATATATTCACTAAAATTGATTGTTGTGTAATAATTTTTGAAATTAATAATTATTTTCCTTCATTTATACTTCCATTTTTTGTCCATTTCATACCTAAGAATATTATAACCTTCTAAATTGTTATTATTTATAATGTTATAGGATCCTTTATACTTATATAATAATCCAAATAATTAACTATACAAAGATGGTGTTGGATTAGGATGACATAAGCTATGATAATATTTAACCATATTCTGATGAACATATTAATCTAATTGTATGTCAATATATATTTGAGACTGATATGAAAATTATACATTTCCCGCTTCTTCCCATTGAGGTAATATAACCATAATATTCAATGTAATTTTTATAAAAGCGAACACAAGATCAAAAATGGTGTATTATTTCTCTAGATCATTAATATTCCTTGAGTAGAAATAAAATATATTATCTGTATTCACCAATATACATCTGAATACCATCATTTAATCATAACTATACTAAAATAATATTTCCTAATTGAAGTCTTGAGAATATATTCCTTTTTCACCATTAATTTGTTATATCCCAATCAGATGTCCTCTATAGAGAAATACATGGATCCTGGTAGTTAATCAAAGAATTAATATACTTGTAGTTGGAGATACTTAATCATTATCATGAATTCCTTATCTCTTGACATTCAATGTATATGCACATTGATACATCCTTATTCTTGATGATGAGGATGGGCACAACCCATGGTGAAGAACTTGAGATTGTTAAACCCATATTTGAATTTTCTTCTAATGGATTATTCTATTTCATTTACTCAATTATTTCCATTCTATAATGATTATATCATCTGGGATGAAATATATCTATAATGTTAATTGATGATTCATCATACTTGTAATGAGAAGGTAAAAAAATTATTCTGAGAATATATTATGGTACTCTCTCATAATGGTCCACCAGTTTGGGCCTACGGGTCTCAGGGCCTTCATTCCATCAATGGCCTTCGAGCATAGGGCCTTCAGGACTCATAGACCTTGTAGTAGCATTGATCACATTGAGAAGGACCTAGAAGAGGATCAGAGTAAAATGTGTATCACTAACGAGAAGCAGAGCTACCATACTGGTAGAATGAGAGGGTATGACAGCCACCATCTGGGCTAGGGGTCGTGCATATTTGTATGGGGAAATTCTAGAAAATCAACAATTCAAGGGGGGGAGATATGAGAAAATTGATAAAAAATATGGGAGGGGAAGCTCTAATGGTTTGGGCCTACGTGTCGTGTAATGGGCATAGTATGTCTCTGGGTCTTCAGGTCATATATTGGCCTTTGTGTCATGTTTGGCCAAGTCCCTTGGGCCTATGGGTCATGTAATGGTTCCCCTTAAACCTTTAAAAGGGGTATTATCCATAATAAAAATAAAAAAAGGCCTTCAGTCCATTCAAGCTAGTATAATTCATCATGACTATAAAAATCATCATTAAAAAGAAAATTTACTATATACATTCATATGTGACGAATGAATTGTAATTTAACTCATACCATATTTATTTTTTGTGGTAATTTACATTCTATTAATCATCTATTTTAATGTAATATTTTAACTCTATCAAAAATTAAAATTATTTTTTTCTTCCATTTACAAATTTTCACATCGCACCAATGTCCTCTTTCATTGAAACATAGATATGTGTTATTCAGTATAACATTTGTATCTACCTTTCCCAATTTAAAGATAAATAATTATTAACTATTTCTATGATGGGGGATCTCATCAATTTTATTTTAAAAAATTCAAACAGAAGATTTAAAATCATATGATAAACTTTTAGTGAATTATATTATTAAATGTGCAAAGAATGTAACACCCTTATATTTTAAATGAAGAACATTGTGTTTGATACCATATATGCTCTGAAAAAATGTCCCGAAAGACCATGATATACTATTAAGTATGAATGTTATGAACTATACATTGATATTTCCAACATAAATACTAAATTTTTGTTTTTGAAAATTCGTGACAATCATTTTAGATGAATACAATACATTGGAATCAATTTTTTGTAATTACATTACATGCTACAATAATATATATTTCATAAATATAAATTTTTACTACTCATTAAAAGAAAAAATATAATTAATTATTACCAATTTTATATAATTTTTTTATAAAATTAAATTCATTTTTGATATACAGTTATCTAATTTATCTTGGTGTTGAAATTTTGAAATATTTTTTAAAATAGATATCATTCAGTGAATGGTGATAAATATTTTTTTTTATAAAACCATAAGTTCTATTCAACAAATTATGTAATTTTGATATATAATTATGATTTCAATATGATTTAAAAGAAAAAAATATTCTTATTTAGATATATTTAATGTAATTAATAAAAATTTATTTTTTCTAAAAGTACACTAGCTTTGAAATTATTATTTTTTAAAACATTATTTATAAAATAATTTTAATTATATAATATGCCGCCATTTGAATTAATTAAAATAACAAATAATAAGAATATAAATATATTATATTTACTTACTAAATTAATATAATTAATTTGAATATATATAATTATAATTACTAGCTATAAATTTATTATAAGGTCATCTAATGTTTAAAAAATGCATTTAAGTAAAAATAGATTTTTGTATTCAATTTTTAGATCTGTGATAAAATTAAATATTTACACTTCTATGAGATGAATATGATAAAAATTAGTCTATATTTGGATGAATCATAAAAAATATTATATAATATTATCAGCTCATATTTATTCATAATTATTAGAAAATAGAGTTAAATTTTTTAATAGCAATTATGGTTAAAATAGTGATTCAGGCATCACATGTTCTTGTGTGAATAAAATTATTGTTCCCCATAAAATAAGATATTATATGATAAGTTTTAGTAAATATATGAAATAATGCGAAAAATACAATTATATGGGTAATTTTATTTTATAACTAAATGATAAATTATCGAGGATAAATAAATAATTAACGTGGTGAAAAATGAAAGTGTTAGATTATGTTAAAATATTCGATATCTTATAATTTGTTTAAAATCAATTTATATTTAACTGTTCATGGTTTTTATCAGGATAAATTCCACGAACATCAATATTTTAATATTTTTAGCCCCTTAGGGTGACAATGACTACCAAATATTGAATAGTTTTTGTAATTTACAAAAATTCCACTCCTATTCAATTAAAAATTTGAAATACCCCACACATCACTTAATCTCACCACTACATTCATTTGGATATATATATATATATATATAAATTAATGAATCCCTTCTACACATTTTTATCCAGTTACTAGATATACTTATCATTTTAATAGACCAACCCTAGTGTCCTTAATGACATATCCACTAGGGGTTATTCAATATAATGTAAATTTTATTCCCAAAGAGTTTCATTTATAAATTTCTTATTACATCAATAAATTAAGTAATTAAAATGAAAATAAAATTGAAATAGTGTGTTAAATAAGAGGAGATAATATTATGTTAATTTTATAATAATTAATAATATCCTTCTCAACAAAATTGAATCTAAATCCCTAGCTCATGTGTATAGAGGAGTAATAACTCACAAACATAGGTAATTTAGTTTTCATTAGTGACTCAAAAGGATAGTTATAATTTTCATTATAATAAATCTTATTGAAACTTATGAAATAATATTATTTTACATAATATATATCACATTCATCATTTAGGTTAATCCCATTAAAAGAATGATATCATCACTTGTGTGTGTATGTATTTCCTATAGTCTCAATAATGGGCTGAAATTTATTTCCTTTCTAAAAATTTCATTAATGGTCCAAAATATTTTTATAATGAATCAAAATTATATTTATAAAATTATTATAATTATGAACTTGATATATCTATATCCTTTTTTCAATAATGAGAATTTCTACGGGAAAATGACGTGGAAAAAAGCAATTATCTCCTAGAACTGTGGTAATAAAGACATATTATTAAAAAAACTAGTTACATTATATTACAATATGATAATATATGATATTATAAAAATATTATTTGGTTATAGTATACATTGAAAAATAATTAAACCGGTTATTAATGATATTAATTCATGGTATGACAATGGGGAATGTAAGATAAATAATTTTGTAATAATTTCATTTAATTTTAGAAATTTTTATTTTTGTCAACAAATATTATTTATATTATTTATATAATTTCCCAAATATATTTAATACCAAGAAAAAAAATTCATATTTATTTGTATCATTTTATTCAATTGGATTTTTGTCACCCTAGGGGATTCAACATGAATACTTCCAATTAGTAATGATTTATATAACCCAATATATATTTATAGGGTTATATCACATTTTAATTATATATAATAATCTATGATTATGTGTTTAATGAACTATAATTACCTTATATTTTATTTTTTATTATTATAGGGGTTTACATTTAATATATTAAATGATTTTCATAATAATTCTCACTTCAATTTTATGATTATTTTTTTAGTTTCTCAAATAATATTTTCTTCTTTTGGACATATTTAATATACGACACCAGTATTCTTTCATGTTGTGTATCTTAAAACCCACTTAAATATTTTTTTTGAACTTGAATGGCATATATATGGATCGATACTCCCCATGTGGTGAGAAAAAAATGGTATTTTGAGAACTGGGTAGTCTAAACACATTATTTTTTGATAGAGATTCCATAGTTTTATGATTTCACATCTGGTTTAGCATTTTCATTTTTAAATAAATAGGATCTATATTCGTTGATACTACACATGTGAGGAAAAAAATTTGGACCAATGATAAATGATAATTTTATCTAATTTATTTTTGGAAGGAGATTCCACAGATTGATGGTTTCTTATCAGGATCATCATTTTTGTTTCATCAGAATGGTGCAGCTAAATTAACCTGAAGAATTTAATGTTGGGTATTCAATGAATTATACAATCATTCATGTTCAGTAACCCATTAATTTTTATCAATCATAGAACATCTAAATTTATCCCACATTAAAACTAGTTATAGAACATCGTTCCAAAAAAGGTGTTCAATTGGGGTTTTAGACCCAATGGAAAATAGGAATTCACATTGGTCAAGAGAATGGAAGGACATTCTCATAAAATCCTAGTGGTGAAAAATTGTGTATTCTATAACTCTCTTATAGAATTAATATTTTTTCTATAATATATTTTTAAACCCAATATAATAAATACTTCCCCAATAAAATGATCATTTGATAAATCAATCTATATATTAAAGGGTGATCATTTTGATTATCCATTTATTCATATATGAGGATCATAATCCATTTTCAATAGATGGTTACATACTTTTTTTTATGAAACATAACCATACACTAAAATTTTAATTTTTATCAATGGATGTGGTTTATAAATTGAAGACAACATTGAGAAATTACGTGGTGTACTATGTGTCCTAATTTATAACATAAATAAAAACCCATGTACATTGTTAAAATCATGTAGTTTTCTAATATTGTTAAATAAAATAAATGGGGAATATTTAGAACCATATATCTTAGCAAAGAAAAAATAGAAGTTTCCCATGTATCTAGTTTATAGACATAAATAGAGTTGTCATAGTTTAATAAGGGATATGGGAATTTCCCCAATGTCAGAATATATTTATAAGGTCCCACTAATCTGGACATACACACATATGATTCCTTGGATGGATAGTTTTAATTATGAAAATGATGGGATCATCTCTACTCTCTAAGACCACATGATCTATGCTCAGTGTGGGAAAAATGGATATAAAGAAATTGTCTCACTGTAGAGGGATGAATGAATTATGTGATATCACAACCCATTAGGTATTTTAATATGGAACATATTATATTGTATTGTTTTCTATATATACTAGTTATAGTATGAATTGATGTTCTCATTGTTATGTTAACATCTCAATCTGTTGATGGATGAGGTAGAATGATCATCTGATAGAGGTTATTGGGTCTCAGTGGTTAAAATGTCAGAGATGTGGAGGAACATTCCATGATGAGGCTACTAAATTATTCTAAATCACTATAATGGTGTCATACATCTCTTGATTATGAAATTAATTAACATCATTTTAGTTTATTTGATAAGGTATTAAATATTGAAACAAACATTACATTTAAAAACTTATTATATTATGCTACTTCTTTGGGGGTTACACACAATGGTTTCCCTATTTCATATATGTTTTGGATGTGTATGATATCATAATTGAAATTCCATAATCCAACATCATCTATTCTCAGTGTAAGAAAAAATTTGTAGTGAGTAATTAGTCTCACTAATTATGGATACTATACATAAATACTGAGATATCCATTTAGATAAATAATATTGGAATTTATTCATAAAATGATAAATTATTTATACTTATTATGGAAGGACATATAGTTACTGTAGATTTTTTTGTCAGGTATTACACAATTATTATTCCCCTACCTGTAGGATAGATGTGGGTATTATCTACTGGGTTAAGTTATTGGACTAAGCTAGTTTTCTACCGGACCATTATGATTGTCTGCCTAACAAGCCTTGATTTTATGTATGAAATATTGAAGGATGGATAGACTTGTATATGTTTATCTAGAGGAAGACCAAAGGAAATCATAACATCGATGATGAATTATCCATTTGACATTTCAAGACCTAGATGACCTTTCCTATATGAAAATGTGATAACTTAGTTGACTTTTCCAGAGGATATCATAATACCTCATCTAAAATGATTGGAGGGTGTCACAAGATCTGGATGACTTTTTTGAAAGACATCAAAATATTTTGACTAACATGTTTGGATGTGGTTTCATGATTCAACTAATGTGAATTTTAAGTGTCTTTATAATGGACTAGACTATAAATCATTAAAGAGTTATCCAAAAACTCGTTTCCACCAAACTGATCCACTAAAATGGTGGCACAGGGACAGTGTGACCATTATGTTTCCATCATCATGGTTCCACTGTCATGGTCGCACACCGAAATAGTGGCACTGTGAGCATGGAACTCCTTACTGTGTCTCACCAAACAGTGTCACACCGTTGTTTCTTCTTCCCATCCTTCCCCCACAACAAATATTTTTACATAAAATGGCTTTAATTCCATATTCAAAGCCATTTAAAGCCCATAAATGATATATAAAATCTCCCATAAGTTGGGTGACCCTTGACATACCAAAAAGTGCGTCTTTTACTAGGCATCACACCTTTTACTATACTTTCTAGTTCTACCCCTATTATGCATTTTTCTCTGATTAACGTAAATAATTTAATACACAGCTGTTATGGCCACCTATCCAATGGGAATTATTAAATTAAAATTAATTCTATCGTGTTTAACCATCCCATCACATGGTGAATCCATGATCCACATTTAATTCCATTTAAGATTTTTTATATCAGGCCACTCTAGGATCTCACATTTTTATCGAACTAGAATTATTTCCTTCTTCATCTTGGAATATTTCCTTCTTCCCGTGTGTGTGTTTGGAGTCCCTCTTCCTGATCCAAGTGGTTGCATGTGCTGGAGATTTCCAAGTCACCCTTGTAGTATGTGAAGTTCCTCCCCTGCAAGTCATGCATCCCCAATTCTCGTCGCATGGAGAAAAACTTCGATCATTGATAATATATGTTGGGTTATTCCTTTTCCCTCTTTACTATGTATCATGTAGGGTGGTTATGATACTATTACATTTTTGAATGGATAAAACCAAACCATAAAAAAGATAATTAATGGACTATTAAAGAATGATGGAGTTTGTTTGATTTACACTTTTATCCTTGATTATATGTTGCTGATATTCTGGGCTTGTGTCCACTGAAAATAGTGGTCGTTGGTAGTCCTTTATTGTGAACTTATGTTCCTCTATATTCTGGTTTATTTTATGATTTAATTTTTTTAACATAGAAATTTGTTAATCATGTAATATCGGTTGATTAAATGGATGCCCAGTGATAAGATTATTTGTGTGATCACCCCAGTTAACCCAACAAGAAATAAGGAACACAATTAATTGTTTTTTTAAATCTAGAAACACTTGTTCTCTGCCTTGGTAATATATGTGATTATTTTGTTTGATTAATGAGGGGTGACATGGATGTGGATGGGATCTACTACTATATTGAAGTTGTTGTTTTATGGGTATAATGACATGTGGGGCTATATGGGGGGTCTTTGTTTGGTCCCAGTACTTAGATGGTTCTCATGGATCTCTTTTGTTGTTGATGCATTACTAGAGAACCAGGTGTGAATGCTTACTCTGCTGCATGGTTGTTTTTCCTTCTTTGTCTTGAGGCTATTACAATTACTTTCTTGATTGTGAATAATTACTTTAATGCAATCACGTGAATATGGAAGAAAGAACATGTTCAATGGGGAGTTGTTTTTTAGGAATGAGTTGTGACTTGGTTGTAGCAGTTGTGATTTCTATGAAAGAATAATAACAAGGGTGTTTGTGTATGGGAATGTGTTGGAACCCATATGTTGGGATGCGTTCTTGTTTACCTATATGTAAAATTTAGTACTTATGTTTCTTATATAGGCCCCACCCACGATGAGTACTTCGTGTCGAACACCCCCATTTCATGGGTGAGGGTGTTTTCCCAAACACTCCTATGAGTGGATAGTTATTAGCTCCTTCTATGATCCCTTTATCGAGTAGCCCATGACTCTTTGGGTATGATGTGACGACCTATTGTCCATTTTATTTGAAGACTCTTCAAGCAGGGTACGTTGTGGTGGTTGGCTTAAGTTTGTGAAGGAAGGTTCTTTCCCACGTGTCTTCGGGATGTGGCCCAGGTGTCTTCGGGTGTGGAGGTAGTTTTTTCGCCCAGGTGTCCGTGGCTGTGGTTATGTGTTGTTTTGGCCGAGGTGTTTTTGGGCGGGGTTTGTGGTTGTGGTAACCCAAGTGTGTGCGGGCGTGTTTTGGAAGTGGGACTGTAGTGAAAATGGCGGGGAAGGTCTGATGTGTAAGAGGTCTTCAATAACCAGTGGTAAAGTGGTTTGGGGTACCCAAACATCTTTGCGATATTATTATTAATTTACCTGACTTATTTTATTTGGGGAGTGTTCCTTGTTGAGGGTTGGGTGGATAATTTCTTTATTAGGTTCTTTGGTTATCTATATTTATTCAGGGGGCATTAGAATTCCTACCAACTTGTGCCTCTGTGTTTTTTGTTTTCCCTACTGATTATACTAGTATACTCAACCTACATATGTATAGTTTCTTTCAGGTTTCTAGGAGGACTTTGAGGACCCAACAAGACCCCACTAGTTCAGACATTCAGATTGTTGTTGTTTCTATTTTTCTTTTCTTTGGTATTTACCTTTGGAGTTTTCTTGTCTTGAAACTCTTATTATTGAAACATGCATATCAGAATGGATTGTTTTTCTTAACATTTACATCCAGTTTTGGTGTTTTTTGGTACTTAATATCTTATCCCCTAATCCTAATAAATAATAAGTTTAATGCCTTCAATTTTGCGTGTGATTTCATACTCGTTCTGCTAGTCACCACTCATGGACCTATTAAAGGAGGGTATCAGGGGTCATTATCCCTCCTTCATCTTGAAGATGGAAGGTTATAGCAATCTACTATCCCATCCCTCATTTTGGTGAAGGTGGGTCGTGTTATAATGGTACTGGAGGAAGAGTTGAGTGATATGATGTACCTCAGGGTTAGGCATAGTGAGGATTACATGGGATGGTTGGGAAATAGTGTTAGGAGATCATGGTGTGTGAAATATGCCAGGAAGACCAACTAGGACACGAGATATTAGGGCCCCCCATGATCTGATGAAAAGACTATGGGCTTACTGAACGACCATGGGTGGCACACTAATTGCAGGGTATAGACCCTACGAAAGGTACATGAATCATAATGACTTGTTTCCTTTTGCTTATTTGGTATTTTGGGATTTAAAATGAATAAAAAAAGTCTTATTAAAAATAAAAGAAATATTCGACACTACTTGGTCTTATTCATTCCTTTTTTACCATGCATATATGGGACCCAGACAATGACCATGATTACTATGATAGATCGAGTCCTAGGAGGTGGATTTGGTAGATCAGCAGAGGGATAACCGAGAGGAGAAGGTCTATCAATGGTACAAGATGATTCAGGCATTTTAGGGGCAGACCCTCATGAAGTACGAGGGAAGAGTCTCAGAAATTGAGATAGAGAGATTTCTCGAAGAGTTGTTGATATCTTTCAGCTTGATCCAGGAACTGATGGAGAATTGCGTTCCTCTGGCTTTAGGCTAGATGTGTGGAGGATTGTGCCATAGGTGGACTTTCTATCATGGGGAGAAGAGAAAGGTTGAGGTTACACAGACTGACTTCGAGAGGGACTTTCAAGAGGAATTCATCTCTTCCGTGATGATGTCTAAGAATATAATAGAGTTAATCTCCCTTCAGTAGGATGGTATGTCAATGAGAGAGTTGGGGATAATGTTGAAGGATTTATTTTGTTTTTCTCTATACCACTTTCGGGATAGGTAGTCTTGGTAGAGATGTTTAGAAGAGGCACTAAACCTTTTCATCAGTATGTTGTTACTCCCTTCACCCTACCGATGTACTAGGAAGTACAGAAGAAGGATGAAGTGGTGGAGATGATGCACATGATGGGAGGTGTTCCACAAGAGGGGAGCCTATTGGGATCATAAAAGGTAAATGCCATCAATTGCAGGCCACTAGCGTGAGGGCCTTCTAGGATTCAACATGTGGGGAGTAGGTCCCAGTAGTTCCAGTTTTGATCTCCCAGTCCTCACCCTTTTTTTCGGTCCCCGGACTGTGATTCTTCATCTTTGGCAGTGTTGGGCATCCTTATAATCAGTGCCCGGACTGAGTGTTGTTCAATGGGGTGGGTCGGATCATTACCCACTCCAACATCAGCTCTAGGGAGAGCAATCCCTCGCTCCTCCAAGAGAAGACATTGCTGGAGGAGTCTGACCATAGGGTGATCCTCAGGGACCTCAATCAGGGCATGGTTAGGGAGGTGGTAGACAGATGAGGGGCAAAGGAGCTAGGCATGGGCAGTTACATGCCATAGAGGCACCGGTTCTTGCAGTGCCATAAGCAATTCGAGGTATGACTACATTTTTTAGTACTCATGTATATGATTTGTTTGATTATATAACATCTCACTCCTTTTAATCACCTATTCTAGACCATGCTTGAGGCCTGGACGTAGAGAGGCTTCCTATACCCCTGGTTTTGAGTACGCCAGTCAGCGGTCATACCAGCTTTTTTCATGTTTTCTGAGGATGTAGACCAATTTTTGCACCACATCAGTCCTATGGGGAACTTCTTTTTTTATAGATTCAGTCATATGATGTAATTCTAGGCATCGACTGGTGTCCCTCTGTAAGCGCCATTATCGACTGTTTACGAAGAATAAATGTGTTTTTTGATATGGGTGGACAATGTGTCACTTTTTTTGGTGGGTGGGGTTTCTTGGAAGGAAGCCGATGAGTGGATCCCCTTCTTTCCATATCAGCCAAGCTGTCAGTGAAGTCAACATACATAGAGATGGTGGATTTCCTAGGGATCAACAATGACTTCATGGATATATTCCCTGAATTTGTGGTGAATCTACCCCCTTGACGTGATGTTGAGTTTGTGATATACATTAAACATAGTGCATGTACAATTTTGATGGATCTCTATCTCATGGAGCCTTATGTGCTACGGGAGATACAGATTCATATTGATGATATGATGAGGATGGGTTTTGTTTGCCCAATAACGTCACCATGGGTCACTATAGTGTTGTTAGGGAAGAAGGAAGAGGGTGGTCTTCAGCTATGCATAGAATACCGATGATTGAATCAGGTAACGGTCAAGAACTGTTACCCTATCTCAAAGATAGACAACATTTTTGACCAGTTGGATGGGGCAGGATGGTTCTCCAAGATCGACATACGGTCCGAATGTAACCAGTTGTGGGTGAAAGATAGTGACATCTCAAAGACTCCCTTGAGGTGCAAATATGTGCAATTTGTGTTCGTGGTCACGCCGTTCGGCGTTATGAACACGCCATTCATGTTCATTGAGCTCATGAACTCCGTCTTCTAGGAATATCTGGACCAGTTAGTAGTCGTGTTTATTGACGACATCCTAGTCTACTCAATGTAAGAGGAGGATCATGATGAGAATTTGAGAATCGTTTTAGAGTTACTCTGATAGCACCATCTCTACAGGATGTTATCCAAGTGCATGTTTTGGACAAGATATGTGCACTTCCATGGACATATGGTGTCCGAGAATTGAATAGTGGTTGATCTATCAAAGGTCTAAGCGGTTGTATCTTGCGCATCACCTAAGAACGTGGTAGAGGTTCGTAGTTTCATGGGACTAACAGGTTACTACCGGAGATTCGTACCGAACTTACTATGAGTTTAAGCACCTTTTACAGCTCTAACCAAGAAATACAAGGATTTTATATAGAGTGAGCATTTCTAGGAAACCTTCATTTATCTGAAGGGGAAGCTGGTTAGTACCCCAGTATAGAGGTTTCTAGAAGATTGGGTGACATTTGTGGTGTTCAATGATGCTTCAGGCCAATGCATGGAGTGTGCGTAGATGTAGTAGTAGGGGGTTATCTATTATGGGTATATGATGTTACATCCCCTTGATCGTAACTATGCCACCCACGATCTGGAACATTGAGTTTTAGTGGTCGCACTAATGTTGTGGCAGCACTACCTCATCGGGGAGCGCTTTGTGTTCTTCACAGACCACAAGATCATGACAAATATCTTCTCAAAGCAGGACCTGAACATGCGGAAGTAGAGGTGATTGGGGTTTCATTAGGAATACGAATTTGAAATTTTCTCCACATTAGGAAAGGGGAACGTGGTGGATAATGAATTAATAAGGAATTCGCAGAAGGATGAAGTTCACGAGTCGGCAGATTCTTGGAAGGTAATGGAGGAGTTGGCTTCCCTACACCTAGATGCAATTGTGGTTGGTGGTAGAGGTTTCCTATTTCATATGAAAGTGAAATCCCTTCTATTGTGGGAGGTGGATGTGTCTCAATGGGTTTCCTTATAGAGTGAAGTGATTCACGATCAAGTTAACCAAGGAAATGCTCCTGAAAGGTGGTCGGAGGATGGTTAGAATCAGATTATTTTCTGAGAGACGTTGTTTATTCCTCAGAAAATGCAAGATATTGTTCTTGGTGAGATCCGAAAATCACCCCTGGAGGTAAATCCAATAGTTTCCAAGATGAACCGAGGCTTGAGGGATAATTTTTCGTGGCCTAGGGTGAATCAGGAAGAGGCAGAGTTGGTGGAAAAGTGCCTCATGAGTCCGCAAGTGAAGGTTGAACACCACACTCCAAGAGGTTTTTTACTCCCTTTAGATGTCCTCGAGTGGAAGTGGGATGAAATAACGATGGATTTCTTCATAGGACTACCCATAGTTTAAGGGGTTGTGATGCTATCTACGTAATGGTGGACCGACTGACGAAATCAGCTCACTTCCTAGTAATCAAGGAGTCGAGTGATGTGGATGCCCTCGCACAATGGTACATGAACTAGGTAGTGATATTGCATGGAGTTCTGAGATTCATAGTCTATGATAAAGATACCCGGTTTAACTCATAGGTTTGGAATGGATTGCAACATGATTTTGGCACCCAGATATGCCTCAAAACTGCTTTCCACCTCTAGATAGATGGGAAGATAGAGTGCACCATCCAAACGTTAGAGGATATGCGACGATCATTTGTTTTTGGCTTTGGGGGATCGTGGGAGAAACACTTTCCTATGGTATATTTTTCTTACAACAATATCTATCACTCTACCATTGGCATGGCTCAATTGAAAGCTTTTTATGGGAGGCTGTGTATCTCACCTGTGTGATGGAAAATGGTCAGGGAAGCAGGTTTTCTTGTCCCGAATGTGGTTTAGAGCACGACAAAGAAGCTTCAGCTTATATGTGAGATGATGAAAGCTGCTCAGGACTGACAAAATTCATATGCTGATAATTAGAGGAGACCATTAGAATTCGTGGTCAGGGACCATGTGTTCTTGAATGTATACCCTCGGCATGGGAAATAAAGGTTCGAATGGTGTATAATGAATTATCCTAGGTTCGTTGGACCCTTTGAGGTTTTGTGGTGGGTCGACGAAGTGTCTTGTCAACTCATGCTACAATCTCCTCTATTGAGAGTGCATGACATATTCCATGTGTCTAAGCTCCGTCAATATCTACACAATGATTCACACATCATCGACTATGGAAATATGGATATCGAGGATGATGTGATATTTGTAGAGTGTCCAGTGAGAATCGAGGATTGTGAGGGGAAGGTGATTTGTGGGTGAACCATTACCTTGGATCATGTATTATGATGACATGGTGGATTGGAGGAGAGTACCTAGGAACATGAGGCAAATATTCTCACCCAGTACCCAAAGTTGTTTTGAGTTTTGTTCTGTTCTGTATTATACATGTTTCTAATGTAGTGTGTGACCATGTAAAATATGAAATGTGTTGTTTTCCTTGTTCTCTAAATGTGTGCAAAGAGTCCTGACTGTGGGAAATGGTGGACCTGATCCCAAATAATGACGCATTAAGGTGGATGTGATTAATATCTTGCAGGCAATTCAGAGCCTCCCAATGTGGATAGTATCTTGACATGGGTGAAAGGAAACCCAAATCCATATGTCTGGATAGTGACCGATATATATATTGTTAGGTTACTTGAGGGAGAGGTGTTCCTAGATGTGCACGAGTTTTTCTCCTGAGAGGTATCTTTTGAGGGGGTTGTTCGGACCCCTCTCTTTTATTCATGTCTAGTTTTAATTCATGGGGATGAGAATAGTTTGATAGGAATAAAATGTTTTGGCCTGGGTAATGAAACAGTAAAGAGATTTCCAAATACCCAGTTCCACAAAACGGTTCCACCAAAACAGTGACACCAGTCATGGTTGCACACCAAAATAGTGTCACAACATAAGGTGGCACCTCTAGCAGTGTCACCATGAAGGTGACACCATGACAGTGGAATAGTTAGGGTGGCAGCATGAAGGTGGAACTGTCATAATCCCTATGTGATGATGGCACACCAAAACGGTGGCACCTTGAACATGGAACCACTTGTGGTGTCTCACCAAATGTTGTCTCACCTTTGATTCATCTTCCTGTCCCACCCCCGAAAAATATCTTTTGATGTAAAAGTGTTTTAATACCCCATTAAATTCCATTTGAAGCCCATAAATGAAATCTAAAATCCCTCAAGAGTTGAGAAACCCTTGACTTAACAAAATGTGTGGATTTCCATAGTGTCACACTTTTTCCCATACGTTCCAGTTCCACCCCTATGAAGCATTTTCCAATGATTAAAGGAAATATTTTAACACAAATATGTTATAGCCACCTCCTAGATTGGAATTATTAAATAAAAATTAACTCCATCATGTGTAATTGTCCAACCACATGGTGAAACCATGATCCTCCTTTAAGGCCATTCAATATTTTTCATATATCGTAAATCCAGGATCTCACCTTTTTATCACACTGGAATTCATTTCTTCTTTATCTTGGATGGTTTCCTTCTTCTCCATGGTGATTTTGGAGTCCCCATTCCCGAGTAAATTGGTGCACCAGTGCTGGAGCATTCCTACTCACCCTTGGGGTCCCTGAAGTTCCTCCCCTACAATTCACACATCCCTAATTCTCGGCCTCTGGAAAAAAAATCATTGATCATTGATCATCCAAGTATGGTTCTTCTTTTGTCTTTCTTTACTGTGTATCATGCGGGGTGGGTATGATATTGTTTCCTTCGAGAATGTATGGAACAAAAATTTTACAAAGGTAATGAATGGACTTTAAAAAAATTAATGGTTGTGTTTGATGATTATAATGTACTCTTTTATCCTGTATTATATGTTGTGGATTTTAGGTTCTTTTGTCCACTGAATATTGTGGTTGTTGGTGGTCCTTCCTTGTGTACTAATGATTCTCTATTTTTCATGTTAATTCTATGATTAAATTGTTGTATCATGGAAATTGGGTAATTATGTAAGATTTTTGGATTAAATGGATTTCCAGGGAACAATAATACTTGTGTGATCACCCTGGTTAACCCAATGGAAAATATGGAACTCAATGAATGGTGTTTTTAAATATGGAAATTCCATTTCTCTGTGTTG
Source organism: Viscum album (assembly GCA_963277665.1). NCBI lineage: Eukaryota > Viridiplantae > Streptophyta > Magnoliopsida > Santalales > Viscaceae > Viscum > Viscum album. The sequence goes on from OY728120.1 coordinate 1,799,159,075, forward strand.
GTAACATGTGTGGTTGTTCTGTTTGATTCTAGTGGGGTGACATTGATGAGGATGGGATACCCTTTTGGGGGGAATTTTTTGGTTTGTGGATCTATGTTAATGTGAGGTCGTATGGTGGGTCTTGGTTTGATTCTATTACTTTGTGGGATCTCAAGGATCCCTTTTGTTGTTGTAACTTTAAAAGAGAACTAGGTGTGAATGCTTACTCTGTTTCTTGGTTGTTTTTCCTTCCTTGGATTATGGCTATTCCTATTAGTTTTCCTATAGTGAATAATTAATTAAATGGAATCACTTTAATTTGAAAAAAAGAATGGTTTCAATGGGGAATTGATTTAAAGGAATGTTTTGTGTCTTGGTTATAGCTGTTGTGCTTTTTATGAATGAATAGTATCAAGGGGTTTGTGTATCATCTTATGTCGGAACACCTAGTTTGGGATAATATCTTGTTTAGTTATATGTATAATTTAGTTATTATGTTTCTTATTAATTCCACACCCACATTGATAACTTCTTGTTGAACACCCCCATTTCATGGGGGATGGTGTATTTCTGAACACTGCAATGAGTGGATGGTTATTAAAAGGTTTTCACCTATCTTTCTTAAGTATCCAAAGACAATTCAGGTTGGATTTGAATACATGAGGTCCATTATATCCCAAGACACTTCAGGTAGGGTACGTTGTGGGGGTCGGCCCAAGTGTGTGCGAGATGGTGGTTTCCCATGTGTCTTCAAGATGAGGCCTAGGTGTCTTCGGGTGTGGCGGTAGTTGTTCTGGCCCATGTGTCCATAGGCGCAGTTACGTGTGGTTTTATTCTAGGTGTTTGGGTGGGGGATGTGAGGTTGTGGGAGAAAACGTGTCTGACAGTGGGATATAGTAGTGGGACTATAGTGAAAAAGGTGGGGAAGGTCTGATGTGTGGATGTCTTCAAGAAATAGTGGTAAAGTGGTTCGGGGTACCCAATAATCAATGAGTCATTACTATTACTTTACATGACTTTTTTATATGGATATTGTGCCTTGGTTTGGTTTGGGTGGATAGATTCTATATTAGGTGCTTTGGTTATCTCTTTTTTTTCACAGGGTATTAGAGTTCCTCCCCACTTTTGCATGAGATCATTTGGTTTTCCCTTCTATGTATACCTGTATACTCACCCTAAATATATAAAACTAATTTCAGGCTTCCAATAGGACTTCGAGGACCATGTGGGACCCTGCTAGTTCGGACGTTGTGATAGTTGCTGTTTCTATTTTTATTCTCTTCTATATTTACCTTTGAATTTTTCATGTGTTGTAGCACATATTATTGAAACATGTATATGGGAATGGATTTTTTGGATTTACATTTAAATAGTGTTTTGGTGTTGTTTGGGAAAAAATATCATATCTCCCGATACTACTAAATAAAAATACTAATTTCATCCATTTTGTGTTTGATTTCATACCCTTGGTGCTAGTCACCACTCCAGGACCTATTGAAGGTGGGTCTCGGTGGTCATTATCCCTCCATCAACATGAATAAGGGTATGGAAATCCGTTGTCCCTTCCGTTATCTTGGTGAAGGCAGGTCGTGATAGTCTCATGTCCTATTTAACCATCTGAAAGACATCGTATGATCTCTATTTTCTTATCTAGAATACTTTGATTGATCTATAGTGTAATCTCATACTAACATCATGAGACCTACATAATAGGGATGAATGGGTCCAGAATATCCTTATGGTAATCCTGGACTGCTTCAAGACACCTAGCTATCATATATTTGTGTCTATACATATATTAGTTGACACGTGTAAGGTGAATCAAATCTCTTAGATGGATAGCTTAGAGGGATTTTCTAGACTCAGGTGGTGTTCCAGTGAGTTGCTTCATGTGTTTTCACGACATTTCATGATCCAAATTGAATGTCAATAAATAACAGTATGGATTGGGATATATTCCTAAGTTATGAATCATGATCTATACAAGTGATTCGATTAACATGGCATTCAATGTATATGTTCTTCACATAATTGTCTTGTATTTTAGACATTATTTTAATTTTATTGAATATTACCCTTATATTTTTTAAATGTTATCATTTTTATATTTCACATGATTCGAGTTATATGTTTCATTTAATTTTCGAAACCCATTAAAATACCTTCTCATGATCTATGAATGATCACACAATATACCAATGAATGTATCACAATCCTCAAGGTTGTTCCAAATATTTAAACCTACCAGAAGACCATTCGATTTCAAGATTAGATACTCAAAGTGGTCCTCTTTGATTCTTCATTTTGTGGGTGAATCAATAAAAACATTCAATTTTTCATATAAATGTTGGAGATTAATAGGAATCTACACCCCAAAAGTATACATACTTTTACAACCCATATATCACAATTCTATGAGTGATTTAGTGGAGGAATATTATGAAATGAACATCAGAAGATTACATTGTAGGTGTAAAATTATTTTCTGTTGCCAAAGGGAAATCTCACCCGCTCAAATTAATGAAATTTATCAAATCAATGGTTTCTTCTCTAATCATGTGGAAAACAAAAACGTATTTTACAATATCATAACAACATGTATAGAGAGTTTTGTGAGATCGAGAAGCATTTAGAATGTATTTCAACTAATTTTAAATATTTTGTCTCAGAACATACAGAAGACAAAAGTGGAAGTCTATGAAAACATCATGAGATCGTAAGGAATTTTCAATGGGGTTGAAACATGATTTTATATGATTTGCCATTATATATAAATATGATCTCATAAGATTCACATATCCTCCATTCTATATATTATCCCACCATGTGCATTTTTATTTCCATAATTATTTTACATGGGATAGGGATCTCATAGGTCTACACGAGTTTTGTGATGTAGAACCACTCTTCCCATCACTATTGCATCACATGAAAAAACGGTTATTGATTGATTAATTGAACTTACCTTGGATAAAATTTTAGTTTTTCGTTGGATATATAAATGTAATCTCAAGAGCACCTTGAAATTTTTGAAGCCCTTCATGTAATGATATTGACATACTAGTGGGATCCAATAGGACAAGGATGACATATCTCTAGTGCCTCGGTGGTGTATTGCGAGACACATGAGAGAATCATGCAATGTATGTGAACATCGAAGGATTCAGCCTTGTTATATATACATATATATTTCTCTTGGATTATAAGAAGAACATTTAGGATTCCATTGATTAATTCATCTGATTACCTTGTGGAACTCATTTGGATATCATTGGATGATCATAAAATTACATTGAGACCATCGTAATTATAATGAGAGAAATTAAAAATGATCTGTGTGATAATCCATTAAGAAATTCATTATGTATGATTGGTTTTCATAATGTTGTAAAGTTCGTGTCATCACATAGCCTATCATGGGATACATGCTCTGTATGTTTTCCTATATTTTCATCAATTTCATTATCCATAAAATAATACACATATTTAGTTATTTCATCCCTTGTGGATTTTAAAATTATCATATGGTGGTCATAAATAAATCCCCCCACCCCAACCCCCCTTAGTAGTGTCATTCTAGACGATGATGGCTCAGTTCAGAGTAATGTAAATTCCTACATGAGGATTTGGCATTATCCCCAATTGGTTGACTGAGTGACCCTAGGTGTTTCATCTGACGTTTTTAAATCCTTATATGTTCGTATAAATAGGGGATTGTAGGGTTGATCATAAACCTTTTTCCCATTACTCATATCACTTACGCTGTGCATTCGTTTCGTTAACTATATTCCAAACTTTGAATAAAAGAAAATTTCAAGATCCAATCCCAGGACTTATTTGTCAGAACTACCTCCCAAATCATTCTTTGTACCATAATAGTTTGAACTAACCACACGTAAATCTTTTCTATTTGAATTATCCATATCAATATTGATAAAAAGTTTTGTTTCCACGTTTTGATTGACATTTTTACTAAATTTATTTTTCAATTTAACTACTATTCATATAATGTGGCTATATCATGGCCTAATGATTTTTAGCCTAAAGACTATTTGAGTGGTCACATGATGATCTAAGGATTTCTAAAGTCCAAAAGATCTCTTATTGTCCAATATATTCATGAATCATTTATATGATCATGAATCCGGTTTTTTCATGTGAAGGACATGAAGCTACAAAAAATAGAAATTCTATTGAAATAATTTTGTTTTTATATTTTTCACATATTCTACAAGGTACAATTCAAACGGATTCCATATATCATCATAGTTACAATTCCATGACTAATCATAGGGCCATTATTTCAATATAAAATAATTCTACATGCCAATATCTTATGAATTTAGATAACCTAGTTATAATGTGTATCATACATTAAAAATAATATAATTATCATTTATTAGTTTGACAACCCTTATATGGATTTTTTATGAAGGAAGACATATAAATCTCTTCTCAAAACTACTATATTCCATATCATAGGGTATGAAATTCCATTGATTTCATTCAGTCAGTAGTTTCTTGGGAGGCTCAATTTATTATCTGAAAGTCTTTGAGGCTATCTAATATGGTGGGTAAATCCCCTATGTGTCAATATTACTACCAATTCACATACCAACCCATAGGAAAATGCTACATGAGAATATTTCTCCCTTAAATGAATCAGTATGGGTTGGATGGAATTTAAAATGAGATTTACACCCTTGTGGAAAAATAACAATTGGATGAGAATAGTCATTCTAGGGTGGGAAGTGCTACCATGATTTTTATATCCACCCTCATGCTATCCACCATTTTGTAGCGAGTTTGGAATCCAATATCATAATTTATCGTGATTATTATATTCTTGGGGAGAGGGAAATCAATTTATGCCATGGTACTAACTTGTTTCATCAATCCTATTGTGAGGTAGGAATTAACATCTGTGAAGTCTACAAAAAAGGTGGTATATACCCTCTTGAGGATATTTATAATGAGTTACATCCTTTAAAAAATGTATGATATTAAAAAATAAAAACTACACCTTTTTAGGAATATTCTTAATATTATCAATGAATTTTATGAATTAATAATAATATGAACTCACCCATCTCGTTCAATGATTTGATTAATATTTTCCATTATAATAGTTGGATTAGGATTACTACTATTCTCCCTCACTAGTTCCCTTCTTGGTTGGTTAATGAAAAAGCCATTTCATACTAGGATATCATGGAAGGTAGTTATCATGCCTCATGGGGCTATTGGGTGAGGATCATAGTGTCCCTAAATCATAGGGCACCTAGCTTTATGGCCATGTTCTGGAACCGAGGATCTCAGTTGGTAATGTTTGCTCATAAATATTGGTTAGTATGTATGGTATGCTCAAATTTCTAGTAGAGGGATGACCCCATAATCATGTAGGGGATAAAATGATTATTTTGTTACTTCTAAATTCCTTTATTGGAAATAAACAAACATTTCATAAATACATAATTACTAACTCGTTCAGGTCCAATATATTTTAAAAAAGTTTTCTCATAAAATCATCTATATTTTAACATACTTATAATTATTTTTAAATTATCAATTAATATAAACATACATTATTCATTTCAATTATATTAATTATAATGGAACTGATAATGATTGGATTCGCCATTTTCAAATCATAATTATAGACTTTCAGTCATGTCTCTATACCGATGGATTTTTCATTATAATTAAAAATGACATCAAAATAAAACTCGCAAACAAATTTTTAATTACATTCAATAATTAAATCCATAAGATTTATCGATTATTAATTTCAAAATACTGAAAAATATTCTATCGTAATGGAATACATTTTACTATAAAAATGGTGTATATGACCATCAAATCAATAATTGTGTTATAATATGACCAATGACATGATAGGTTTCCAAGAACATGAATAAATATCAGAGAAATTATTAAAATTGGAGAATAGATATAAACATTTGGGGTTTTCATATAAATAACCACTCATTCGAAGTGTTTGGGGCAATGTTAGGATCATTTATAATGTCATGAATCTCAGTGTGTGAGTTATCTAAAGCGTACAATATTGAACTAATTTTTCCATGTCCTATTTACATATTATTACTATTGTTATTAATTATAATGTATTATAATGTGAATCCAGTCGAGGCCAAATGGACATAGTGGGATAAACCAATTTTTAAATTGAGTGATATTGTGGATAGGAAGATAGAGAAAATGTGATCATCGTATCAAAAAATTGTTTGATAGTGTTATAGACCGATCATCGTGTCACGTTATCAAAGAGATAGTGAGATAAGCCAATAATTATGTTGAGGGATTTCTCATGAAATGGATGGAAAATAATTATTTCATGTTTATAAAAAGGAACCATAATCCCAGTTCATTTAATTCCCTACTCTATGGGATAAAATAAGTGTATTCATTTTTATTAATTATTAAATCAGAAGTCTAATATTTCTGTTATATATAATAGAATGTGGTAATTTGATATTCATCTTTCTATCTGTATTTAATTTATAATAATAGAATTGATTAAGATAAATTTTTTTAACCTGTATTACATTGGGAATACATATTTACTCTAATTATGATTTTATACTCCTTATAATAGAATCATTTCATTTTTACATTACATTAATATATCATAACCACACTGACTGTAATTATTTTTTAGTCATTTCTACATTGAATATGATTAATCTCTAATTATGGTACCACCACTTACTAATTTCTCTTCTATATGATGTAAAGAGAGAATCAATTTAACATTACAACCTATGAATAACATATCTGAGTTTACAATATTTTTATGTTTTTTATTGGACCCAAGGGCTGAGTATGACCATTGTTTAAATCAAGAAGTGTTTTTGTGAATATGAATTAGTAAAAAATGTTATAAAAGTTTCTTTAATTTCTTAAAATGAATGTTATTTAACCAAAATATCACCCTCAACATTTATTTATCCATATTAATTTTATTTATGATCCTACATTTGGTATAAGAGAAGGTTACCACCACTCAAATACATGATATCATTTTATTTTCTTTACTATTACATGTTTTCATTAAATATTGTTATAATTTTTTTATAAACACCTACCATAATAATGTATATTAGGGAATATATTATTTTATTTGTTTTAGTGATGGAAATATTCAATTTTAGTTAAATATATAACCACAGTCCAAATAGAGCCCTTATTTTTGATGGGTTTGATCATATTTTTTGGTGATATATAATGAAGTCATTCATAATAAACAATGGCCATGACAGTTTTTTCATGTTATGTGGAAAATATAATATTTATTACAATGAAGTTACTACATTAAAACATCTAGAGAAACAAGAGTAATAATTTAATTACTGAGTAAGATAAACAATATTAAGTTACATGAAACGAATAATTTATTTTCCAATTTGTTTCTGAAATATAACTAATAGTATATGTAAGAAGTTAGAAAATACAGAGTTTTATTACTCAATGGTTGTTGAAAACTGAAGAGCAATTCGTAGAGGGTAATAATTGGAATTTAAATTTTCATATGGTGAACCTATTACAATGGTATAACAAAGGATTATGACAATGATCAATAGTCTATAATTTATGGAAGATAATAACTAAAAAGATGAAATCCTTGTGGAGAAGAAAACTGATATCATGCCAAATGAGTGGGAATCTAAAGGAACAAATGTTGATGAATCAAGAATGATAATAAATCTCACTCTTGATTATATATTTATAACAATTTTAAAATATGATATTATACTGAAATAATTTGTAGGGAATTCAAAAGGAAATAATTGTAGAATTTCCATTTCATATAATTCAAATCCAAAAAAAATATCTGAATCCTAAAATGATTTTTATGCCTACATAGATAGATAAAATTATTATTCAATCAGATTCTAGTGATTTTGAACATTTTTAATCAGAACAAGAAGAACATAATCAATGTATGAAAAATATTATGGTTAAAAAGGATTTTTAATTCCATTTATAATAAAACTATGAAATATATGAATGAAATGTAATATTATGAATATACTTTTTATTAATGTAAAAGATTCCAAAATGTTTGAATAGATTTTTATATGTTGATTAATAATGATAGAAAAGAAATACAATCTAATTGAAATCATAATAGGATTTATTAGTCAAAAAGAAATAAATTTCATAAATATAATGACACAACATGTTCCACTGGATTTGATTCTTCAAATCATTATTCATATAATGAATGTATAGATTAGCGGAATAATTTTCATCTTGCAAGAATACATATTTCAAGTCTATGTTTTCTATATTTGGTACACATAGCCTATTACTTAACTAATATTCCATTAAATTAAAATTATCCTAATGATAATGGTTACATAACTTATCATGAAGAAAAATAATAAAAATATTATAATAATATACCTTCATATGATGTAGAATTTTGTTTTAAAAAACTGATGTTTAGTGAAAAATGTAAAGTTAATAAAAAACATGATAAAGAAAATAATATTATAAATATTTTAAATATATAAGTATCAGATATTTACAAGGATTTTGAAAATAATAACTTCTAAAATGAAACTATTTACAAAAAAATGGAAAATATATTTCTGAAAAATATAAGTTTTCTAATGATTTAAAAAAATCATTTCTTAGAAACAATATTTAGAAAAAAAACTCATATTTGAAACCAATAATTTTATGTATAATCATAGAGTTTTAGAAAATAAATTTATAATATAATATTTATGAAAACATTTTTTAATCTAGTACTATGGTATGAAGGGGTTTGAAAAAATGTATAAGAAAATCCATCCTTATGGTACTAGATTTTGAATAGTGTTTACAAATAGTTAATGACAACCCTTCTTTTATTGCACACATAAACATGATTTATTACCTAATATCATCACTTGATACATCAAGGATGATCGATTGGTATAGATTATTTATGGCTTAGGAACATTACATAACAATTTATACCATGAAACACAACATCTTTTTTTAAAACATTTTTTACATGACCACAACATTCCCTCGTACATAGAATTGCATGGGATAACCTAAGGACCTCTATAAAAAAGGGTGAGCTATAATCCATATTAAGAGAATAAACCTAAAATAAAATTAGGAATAAAATAAATGTTAGACAATAGTCATATCAATGGAGAACAAGAGAAACATGAACATAAGGCATGATAAATCATGATAATCATAACATGAGAATGTGGCAACAACACATAACATGGAATTACCATGAGCCAAGGCTCACTTCACATGGAGCATGAGTAAACCCTCATTGCACACGAATAGTGAATAAATCCTAATTTCATATGAATTAGAAAGAGTAAACACTCATTGCACAAGATTTATCATGATACTACACTTTACCCAATGCATAAGAGAACTATTAGGGTGCCCCCTTCTCAAGAATTTCCTTTCATGCATAAGTGTGTCACATGTATCATACAAAATGGAATCAAACGTCAACATTTATTCCATGATAATGGGATGTTTAATACATAAATGAATCATTATAATCAATATGTAAATGTTAATAAAGGTGAATACCCTAGAGATATAAATGGTCATGGTATTCTCTACACAATTACATTGGCTTTGAAAATCGTAGTACAAGTTCAGAAGAAAAACGATGTGATATAAGAAATCATAAATAAAAGTTGATGATATTGAAAGGGGGTTCTCATCATATTTGCATGAAATAAAGAGTAATGGGGTCATATTGATATATTTACCATCATGAATAATGTAATTTAGATGCATAATACAAAATAATTATTTGGATGTAAAACAGGAGAGAGAAATCCCTCAACGAATTTTGGCATGGTAACAGGTGTACATGGGACACTATAATGAGAGAATAAGGGGTCTCCCATCATCCAAATATAAATAGGGAAGTATGGGGTAGGTGTGAAATCATACCCCTACATTTTTAATCGAATAAAAAATTGCATAAAAACATAATAAAAATTAGATAAAAATGAGAATAGAAGAAATCCCTTACTAGGATGATTGATCCCAATGGATTTGGAGAGGCTTCAGAGAGGCTTAATGGGAGATTGAGGCACTTTGGGAGGATTATAGAGAGAGGAGTGAAGATTTTGGAATAACTAAAAATTCTTTGAGTGAATAGGAAGTGGGAGCTTGGGTGGGTTTATGTTGGATAATAAAGTGAATTATTTATTATTTAGGTTTGGGTCACCACACATTAAACTAATCAATACCACAAAAACACCCATGGTTTTTGGCCAAGGTTTTCAGAAAATTTGAGTGGAATAAAATAAATTATAATTCCAATGTAATAACATCTTAAAATAATTTTTTTTCTTATGTGGAGTCGAGTCATACTCTCTAGGAAAACAATTTAAAAAGAAAATGTTTTATAAGCCTTGAAGTGTCCACCAAAGCATTGTAAAATAAATAAAAATTACCAAAATCACAATATTTTAATGGTAAAAAATTTATTGTCCTAATATAATGTTTATAATATTTTTTACATCACTATTGTTTCATTATTATGACATAGAACACATTAAATATTAAAATAGAATTTAACTTTTACAAAAAAATTCGACTGTCTCAGAATTTTATAAAAAATTCAATGTTGAATAATTTCAACATCCTGATTCCAAAAATAATATTCATTTTATATAAATAATTTTAAAAATATGTGAATATTTATTTGTAAAATAAAACTAAAATTTATAGAAAATTCACGGATTTTGAAAAAAACACATTTCGAACCATAATAAAAATTACAATTTTATTCATGAAAATTGTACGATAATTTATATTTAACAATAAGTAATTTATTAAAAAAAATTATTAAATTTTTTTAATTAAAAGAATCTATTAATTCAAAAAAATTGTTTTCTTAGTTGAATATTAACTAAAAATACTATTTAGGATTTAAAAACTATTTACAAATTAACAATAACAAAAATGAATTCACATTATTTATAAAAAAATTATGTACATAGTCATAGTTAAGGTTCATGTTAGAGAACCCCTTACAACACCCACATAAGACAAAAGGGTAATGTGTGATATAGTGACAAACACTTGGGGTGGATCAGATAACATCGCTTCAGTGGTAATCTATAATAACTTCCACTTCTCCCATAGTCGGTTCCACTCAAGATATAAATGATAAATCTCAGCTTGGGCTTGCTTCGGAGTGAATCTAAATGATGCTCCATCTTATATGAGCTCAAATAAATGGGCTTCATATGGGGAAAGTCTACTGGATGAGGCCATCACTTCCATTGTCTATGTAAATTGGGTTTGTTAAATCCCTATATTTATACTAATAATGTGATCATTGTTCAAGGACTATATTAGAAATGGTCACTATACTTAACAGTATTTTGAAATCCAAAAACATAAAACCAAGGTAGTGCATATTTTGTATAACCATTTTTCATAGTAAAACATTTAATTAGATCAATAGGACTTTTTCATTGATAAAATTTTGAGTCGTTACAACTTTCCCCCCTTAAGAAATTTCCCCCTCGAATTTTGTTTTAACATTCTAAGACATAAACTGGTGAGAGTACTTTTCCTTCATTGGTTCGACGATGTCATCATTCTTTCCTATTATCATTACTTTCACGTAGAAATGTGTCATGAATCAGAATGGTACCTATAGATATTTTCAAAATCATCTACATCATTTTCACTAAATCACCTAAGGTGTCTTGGATTATATCCATGAAGCATTGACAATTCATTAAAAAGGTAAATATTATATATAATTTTGAAACATTTTCTTGAACTTGTTTTTCATTAAAAAGTATTACTAATTAATCTTTAAATATTTCAAAATAGGGTTTTTTTTAATATTATTTTTAATTTTCCCAAAATAAAAACTATATAATTTGATAAATATAAGCTACTCGGAGGTCTCTCTCATTTTCAGAATCTAGAAAATCATTTATTGCTTCATAATATTCAAATAAGGAGAATAATTTGAAAAGTCCCTAGTGGTACTTCTTATTAATAGCATGGTAATATTATTGAGAGTTCAAAATTCCACAATAGACTATACTTGATCCTTGAATGAATCATGAAACAGTAGAGGTATTGGATGCCACATAATGCTATTGGTAGGTAACATAGATATTTGAAAAAGCTTCTAAGTCATCTAAGCATGACTTCAGGATGATATTTCCAAGTAGATCATCAGGAAGAGAGAATAGAGTTGTTCATGATCTTCTTCCTTCCATATTTTAACTATGAAAACGGTAATAAAATTAGAGGGTTTTATTACTTAGATATTGAAGATAAAAAATTAAACATTGAACATAAAAGCATAAAGGATAATAATTTCCTAACTTGTGACTACATAGGTTTAAATCTAGGTTATCCTCAATAGATTTATTAACTTATATTCTTATGGGATTTTTTCCATTGATAATTTTTCATACTAAGAATGTAAATTTACCTAATCATATCTCCTAGGAGTGTAATAACCAAGAGTGCAACAATGTCCACTGTTGTGTACTAGGATGCCTCGGGTCAAGCCTGAAACTCCTTTTCGGGGTTTTCACCCATAGGTACATCTGTGCCAGAGCCACCACGACATGCTTATATCCAGACAAAGATTTATTTTATTGATAAACTACACACTCAATACCTACCAAAACATAGGGATTTTTTTATTATACTTAGTCTTGTCTCTAAGGATTCAATAGGGTTTTCTAATCCTAATCCCAAAAATAACTAAACCTATCATTTGATACCTACTATGACAACACTTATTTTATTACACACATAAAAATGATTGATTAAATAAAATCCTCACATGATAGAACTAGGAAGATCCCTAGGTCTTGAGTATTTGGAGATTAGGAACACTAAAGAAAAACATAAAGAAAATTGGATAAAAATGAGAATGGAAGAAATCCCTTACATGGATGTTTGATCCAAAAGGCATGGTATTGGCTTGAGAGAGGCTTCATGGGATTTTGAGGAATCTTGGGATGATTCTAGAGAGAGGAAGGAAGATGTTGGAAAAAATCCAAATGATTTTATTGAATAAGAATTGGGATAATGGGTGGGTTCATATAGTAAGGAAGAGGGAATTCTTTATTATTTGGGTTTGGGTGACGACACATTAAACTAATCAATACCAAAAACCAGCTCATGGTTTTTGCCCATGGTTTTGGCCAAATGGGAGTGAAATTTTTTTAAGGCCAATGGAACAGAATCTTAAAATAATATGGTTACTTATGTGGAGGTGAGTCACACCCTCAAGGAAAGCTATTTAAAAAGAATAAATGTTTTAGAATCCTTGAAGGGTCCACCAAATCTTTTTAAAATAAATCAAACAAACCCAAAAACAAATTATTTTAATATTAAAATATACATTGTCTGAAAATTATATTTATAGTATTTTATTACATCACTATTGGGTCATTATGATGTCATAATACACATTATATATTTAAATTGTATTTAATTTTTACCAAAAATTTTGACGGTCACAGAAAATTATGAAACATTCACCGTTGGATAATTTCGACATCTTGATTCCAAAAATATTATTTATTTTATCTAAATAATTTTCTAAATATGTGAACTTTTACTTTCCAAATAAACCTATGTTTATCGAAAATTCATGGGTTTTGTCAAAAAAAATATTTCAAACCATAATAAAAATAACAATTATATTCATAAAAATTTTACGATCATTAATATTTTAGAAAAAATTATTTATTAATAGTATTTTATTAAAATATTATTTAATTTATAAAATCCATTAATTCATCAAAATAAATTTCTTAGTTAAATATTAACTAAAATTACTATTTGGGTTTTAAAAACTATTTACAACAAAACAATAATAAAATGAATTCTCATTATTTACACAAAAATAATTTACATAATCATAGTGCTATGGACTTTTTACATAACCCCTTATAACACCCACATAAGTCTGAAGGATATGGTGTGCGATGGTGACATACTCTTGGGGCAGCTCAGATAACATCGCTTAGGTGGTATTCTCTATTAACTTCCCCTTCACCTGTAGTCGGTTCTACTCAAGATTAGCATGTTCAATCTCACAATGGGCTTTGTCAAGAGAGAATTTCAATGAAACCACCTCCTTTATAAGATATGAGAATTGGGATTCATACGGGGAAAGTCTAAAGGATGATGCCATCACTTTCTTTGTCTGAGTAAATTGGGTTTGTTAAAGCCCTATATTTATACGAATCATGTTACCACCGTTCAATGACTATATTAGAAAAAATAAAAAAACATAATAGTACTTTGAAATCCAAAAAACATAAAACCAAGGGAGTGAATATTTTATATAACCATTATTCATTATATGAAATTTAATAAGATGAAGATGAATTTTTCATTGATAAATGTTTGGGTCGTTACATAGTAAAAATGCTTTTGAAACAATTCAATTTCCCAAAAAAGTGAATCATTATGTAAAATATTACATAGTGGGGGTCACTTGAAGAAAATATTTTCCTTTAATATTTTTAAACCTTTAGTATTTCACAAAATACCATTCTTCATAACAATTTTTTATTCTTAAAATTCAGTTTTTTTCATTTCTTGACCCATATATTTTGGGTTGTGAATGTTTAATTGTTATATTTCATTAAAATAAAAAAGTACCAAAATTAATAATACCTAGTACATAGATAGTGGGTGTTCATTTCATATGTATAGAAAATATATATTTTATTAAAATGAATATCTAGATAAAAGGTTAAAATTTTACCATCCCTGATAATGATCTCGGAGAAACTATCAGTGTAAGTAATATTATTATTCATGGAAAATAATTAATTTAATATGTATTGTTTACTAATTTCCATAAGAACATCCTTATAAGAATAATTAAATTATGGGATGAAGGCTACATTGTGAGTTTTATATATGATAAATGTATAATAAACAATTCCAATGATTAATACTTTTTTATTCCAATAGGAATGAGAATGTTTACATATTTAACATATAAGTCTATAGGATCCAAGTCTTAATTATCCTTTGTGGAATGAAATATCAATATTGGTTATAGAAGAGAATTTTATGATAATATAACCCATTAATCTTATTTAAACTAAATAATAAAATAAATTTTACTGATCTAGTAGAACATATATAATATTCATCGAATTTTTCACACTCTTTTCAATATAGTATCCAAGAATTGTCTACATTCAAGTATCTTAGTGATGAATCATAATATAATGATTTACAATTACTGAACATAGATTTATTTAGTCCTATAGAAACTAGAATAATTTAGGGAATGTACTATTTATTAGTTTTAGTTGATTATTACACTAGTTACTGATGGTTTTATTTTATATCAAAGAAATATAGTGCCTTTTTTATTTTAAAAATATTACAGCCAATGTTAAAAATGAGAAAATATTCTT
This sequence comes from Viscum album, assembly GCA_963277665.1. Lineage (NCBI taxonomy): Eukaryota > Viridiplantae > Streptophyta > Magnoliopsida > Santalales > Viscaceae > Viscum > Viscum album. The sequence continues at coordinate 1,799,174,491 of OY728120.1, forward strand.
TTCTAAATATACATATTGATAATGGTGGAGATTTTCTAAATAACTATTTTGAAACATTTTATAGTAACATATTCCTTACACATAACTTTATACTCTAAGAACTCCTCAACAAAATGATGATATTGAATAAAAAAATTTCATTCTTTATTAATTAACAAGAAACATGTTGAGTGAATACTCAATTGAAAATAATTTCTAGGAGGTGGCAGTTAGTACTAATTATTATAATATAAATTGAGTTTTAATATTAACTACTATTTATAAAACACATTATCAGTTATGGATTTGAAGAAAAAACAAAATGTTTGTTACTTAAAAGTACATGGATGAAAAGTATTCATATTTAACAAGAAAAACAATTTACAAAAATATTCACCAAATTCTGAAGAATTTATATTAATAGGTTTCCCAAAAACATCTATGCGATATATTGTTTTTAATAAAAATTAATTTTCTATTGTGGAAACATTTCTTGTTAAATTTTATGAAACAAAACCTTCTGTTTTTTTAACATATCGTACCTACATCCTCAAATGACTCTTTCAAAATGATCCTCATTATTATTAGATGATTATTATAATAATTTAAATACCAAAGTAGTTCTTTTTTGAGTAATTAATTATGAATATTTTCTACATTAATTTGATTTAAATGTTTGAAAAAATCTGCGTGTGTTGTTTTTTAGGAGTTATCTTACTGATAGTTTCATTAGTGATGTGAATAAACCAGTTAGGAATTGAATATCCTTATGAAATGATGTAGAACATGTTGATTTTCATTCCCAATTTGAACCTAGAAACCCAGATGAGTTTTTTGGTGACGGTGAATGGATTAATTACATGCATGTGGAGGTAAATGAATTCAAAATGAAAAATGTATGATTCCTTATTGTAAAAAATAATGAATCATCAGTAATTTGAGTGAAATCAGATTTCATAAACTAATGCGACAAAAATGGATTAATCATTTTAAACCAATAATTATTTTTTAAGGGTACCAATCTACAATATGAAATAGATTTGGAAGAATATTATTCACCAGTTTCAATAGATAGATCATTTGAAATTTTATTTTCCTTTGTAACATTATTCAATGGAAACATATTTCATATCGATGTGATGTGTGATTTCCATAATTGATATGTACATGAGAATTTTTATATTGAAACCCCCATTTTTCAATGTAGAAAACATCATGATCCTATTTTAAAACTTACCAACACATTATATGGACTTAACCAAGCACCTAGATATTGGTATGATAGATTAAAATTATTTATGATATAAAATTTTTTTGATTAGGAAACTGCAATTCAAACTGTTTTTATATAGAATGTAAATAAAAATATTATTTATTTTCAAATATATGTTGATGAATTTTTTTTATATAAACTCATTAATATTTATCATATTGGTTTTGGGATGTTATTATATCTGATTTTTAAAATAGTAATATGGGTTAGTTAACAATTTCTCAATGGTTTTCAAACTGCTCAAAATCCAGAATGAATTTTTATAACATTACATAAATATAGAAATGATATTATTAATGTATATATAAAAATATTAAAATTCTTATTTCAACCTTCAGTACCTCAAATACTCTTCATTGTGATGAGGCTTGAAAACCAATTGTACATCTAATTTTTAGAGTATTGATAGGAAGCCTAGTATACATAATTTCCAGTCATCCATAATTAATTATTTCGACATGGTTATGTGAAAGGTATCAATGTAATATAATCTAATAACATTTAAATTAATTAAAACTAATTATCGGTTATCAAAAGGTATAAATTGATATAGAAAAATTTTATTCTTCATGAAATGATACGGAATTAAAATTATTTTCGGATGCTGGATTAAGTTGTTGTAGAATTGATAGTGTAACACCCCAGGTAAATAAAGAATATGAAATTTCATATTTATCCATATTTGTGAATAAAATATTTAAATGACTTTAAATGGGACTCTATGCTCGATGGTGTACCCAACACGCAACAACGAGTTTCTTGGGAATCTTACGTTGCACTCTAATAATAAAATAATATTATTTTAAATGGTAGTTAACATGTTGTCGTTTTAATGGAGGGAATGGATAGAAATAACTAAAATATGATTATATATATTTTTAAATGTTTTTACATTTATCCAATAAAGGATATAGGCTTAAAATACGGAAAGAATTCAATTTTAGGCATATATGCCCTAGTTTTCACTAAAGGTTTACTTATCGCCTTTTGATGGTGAACCATCATTAAATATAGTTTTGATCACTCTTATACATTTTTTGGACCAAATAAAACTCTTCTTAAGAATCGGGACATCAAAATTTACTTTCTGTAAATTTTTGGTATCTTTCCGATAATGTTCGTTTTTTTTAATGAATAGTGTAAAATGTTGTATTTTAATTCAAAACCTCTTTTTAATCTAATTTATTTATATGATTAGATTATATTTTTAATTTGTTTTAAAGTGAAATTAGAAAATATTTTTACCATTAAATCCAATAGTGGTCGTTGGAGTTAATTTCACTTTGAAATCAGACTTAAACTAGTGTCAATCTTTTGATACTTATTGTTTTATAAAAACACGTTATTTGCTCTGATAGCAGGAATTAATTATTAAATTAATTAATGTGACTAATATGTTTTGAATTTTGTAAAACGGACTTCATTTTTGAATTCGGAATATCAAATATAGCTTAAGCTGAAGTTTTGGTATTTTTCTGAAAAACTCAAATTTTTGATGAATAGTGAAACCACTAAGTGGTAATCAAGCAAACTGATTTTTCAGTTAAATGAAAGTTTACCACTAATGTGTATTGAATTTTGAAAATCCAACATACATGGTTGTAATTAGTATGTAAAATGTGGTTCAATGGGATGAAAATAATTTTTTGGTGAATTGTAACTTATTAAGTTTTTAATCGCGATTAGTGGTAATTAGTGTAATTTAAGGTAAAAATGATATTATAAGAATGTGAAAACACCATGACACTTGTCCTAAACCTATTGGGGGAGTCATGGCCGACCAATACAAGCCATGGGCCAACTTCGGGACCCCATGGATCCACTTTGTTTGGGAAATGACATAAATAACGTTTTATTTAATGTAAAAGTAAAAATGACATAAACATGATATGTTTTACTAAAAAAATTTTTAAGTGGGGTTATACAAGTCATATATTTGATTATAAATAGTCATTGGAAAGATAAAACGATTTCCTACATCATAGTATTTTTTTTATAATTTTTATACATTAAATAAATTAAATTATTTATGAAATAATAATGATGCAGCGATGACATCATTATTTGACGATTTAAATAAAATGGAAAGATAATGTAAAATCTATGAACTACACATGTCCAAAACATATTGGATGAGTGGATTTCGAAGAATTATCACCTTATCCACGACTTATAACAATGTGGGACCTTTTAAAACCGAAACACATTTTCAAATAAAGTAATATTTCTTACTTTCCAAAAGTTCCCTCCTCTCCTCTTATAAAAGGCCCCCACCTCTACCTCATTTCACACACTCCTCAAGCCTTTGGCTCGGCCAACCCCTGCCCATTTACTCTCTCCAAATCCCTCTACTCATCCTAGAGGATTACCTTTGGGAAGAACCCTTTCAAAGGAAGCCTTTAGGCTCAAATGAAAAGGAGTTACACTTTTAAAGGAGATTAAAGAACGATCGAGTCAAGTCAGAACCGAGGTAAGGGATCCTACAACTCTCTTTATTTTTAAGTACACTCTTTTATGTCATTTATTTTAAGCTCCTATTTCTTATGATTGGTATGTTCTTTTATATTAAATTTACAGTAATTTTTATGTTCATGTGATGAGAGACCCTATTCTCTCTCATCAATCCATTTTGGAAGTTTTGAGTGGCGCCGTTAGGCTGCCGAACTTTCGTAAGAGATCTAACCTCTCTCTTTCTTTTTTAAGTACTCTCCTTTATGTCACTTCTTTTAAACTCCTCCTTGCAATGTTGGGGGATTTTCTTTTATATTCCACATGCTGTAAATTCTATTTTAATATGATGGGATACTCTATTTGATCTCATCAATCCATATTCGGATGTTTTATGTGGCGCCGTTAGGCTGCCGAGTTTTCGTAAGGGATTTTTCATCTCACTTTTATTCCCGTGATATTTATGCTACATTTTACAAAAATTCCATTGAGTGGTGTATGTACTGCCCATTATTCTACTCTTTGTTTAATATTATTTCGTTTATGAGTATTTACATCAATGATCTATTGTCCTTCTTCCATGGGGTGTATGTTTTGAAAGATACCCAAGTCGGTAAGGGAACATTTCACCCTCCTCTTTCTTAAAAGACTTCTTTTGTTGGGTCTTTTAATTTACATATTGTTATGTAGGGATATGTTCTCATATATCCTTATTGATGTAAATTTTATGTCCAAGTGATGAGATACACTTTTTATCTCTCATCAACTAATTTTGATGTGATGCCGTTAGGCTGTCAAGGGAACTTTTTAACCCAATTTCGATTTCTTTGGGTTCAACATGTAGTAATTGAATATGTCATCCATTGAATATGTGTGAATGAACTTTTATTATTTTACACTTAATATCCACTTATATTGGGTGTATTTATATTTTTCACACATATTTTTGAGATTTATTTGTCCTTAATTTAAGAATACCTTCTTTCTAAGGGATTTCATCACATTTGACATTTCTATTGAGGGTTCATTGTTGTTATGCACCAATTCACTCTTATATGGTGTATATACTGTCCTTTGGAGTATTATATCATGAATCCATCTATTCTCCTGATATTATAATGTTCTGACTAAATGTTATTCCTCAATTATTGTATTCAAGTGTCTCTGATTTTGGTAAAACCCCTTTAACCGAAATATCGTTTTAAATATTTTAATTATTTGTTCTTATTAATATCCATGTTTTCAAAATGGTTTTAAGGAGTTATTTATATGGATATTAATGGTTTAAAATTTTAAAAGCTTCAAGGTGGTATGGGACACTTTGATTCAAAAATCTCATTATTAAATGTTTTAAATGGTTTTGGAAATGGTTTCTTTTTGAATGGATTCATTATTTCAATATACAAAAATGTTATATTGTGATGTGGAAATGTTATGTTTCCTTTATGCATGTTTTATGTGATACATTATGGTTCTTGGGCATTATTATGAAGAAGGGTGGTTCCGTGATAAACTAAGGGCGGGTGAGCCCGATATAGCTCTCCAATGCATTGGGTAACGCGAAGGAGTGAAACGTTAATGTTTCTCTGAAGAGATTTAGGGAATATACTGTGATGGGTATTCCAAACGTAACCAAGAGGGTTACTCCCTACGTAAGAATGTTGTGAATGCCTCAAGTTACCTTTATGTCTTATGTTTTCTATGATTTATTCATGGTTTGATGAGGTATGTTAAAGTGCCTTTGTTTTATGGGTAAAGTATGATTTCATTCTTATGTATTTATGAACTCATGTTTCCTTTCCATATTTTTATAACCCTTACTGAGCTTTTTATGCTCATCCCAAGTTTTTGAAATGTTTTTTACAGGTCAAGGGAAAGGTACATGATGTGACTATAGTGTCAAGGATGTGTCAAGAAAGAATCTGTGATATATTTTAAATATGTTTCCGTTGATGGGAAGAATTAATATTGTCTTTTATGTAACCACTTTGTTTAAATGTGGAATGTAATGCAAGTTTCATGATCTAATTCTCTAAAACTCTAAACCTGAAAATATCCTCAATGTGTAATCTTGTAATAATTCAAGATTAAGTAAGTTTTAAGGCTGGGGCCTTATAGTTGGTATCAAAGGTCGGTTTAGATAACTTTAGAGGTTAGGGTATTCTTTAAGCATAAGTGACATTACCATAATGGTAAGGATTTCAGAAAGAGTCATAGTTTTAGATAAAGTGAATGAGTAAGTGTATCTTAGTGTTTAACTTCCTCAATAGTACATGATGTTTTTGTTGATATACTCACACTGACATTTCTATTTTTAGTGAATGGGTGGATCTAGCAGGCACCAAAGAGACAACAGGTTTGAAGGAAACTGTGGTGGTTCTCTGATTAAGATACTAGATAAAATGGAGGATTCAATGAGGAAACTCATGGTTGTTCTAAACCAAATATCAAGGAGTCATGATTAACCACTTGAACCTTGGTATGATCTTTAATGCATCATGTACGAGATGACCAATCCATGTGGATGTTCAGGTAATAATTATAAAGGTAACCATTAGAGTTTATATGATCCTTACTTTTGAGGTAATTATGGGTTATTATATGATATGATGGAAAATGAAAGGCATGAGATAAACTTGTGGTTAAAATATGTTATGGTTATTTTTGAATATTTTATTTCATTTTGGGGGAATGTTTTAAGAATTATATAGTTTTGGAAAAATGACAACACGCAGACCGTGTGACAACCCGTCGCGTCAGACAAAGCTGCGGGAATCGAACCCACAACCAAAGTGCGACTGGTATTTACCACCTACCACTGGACTACGTGAAGTCCCTGGTTAGTTTGACTGATTCTTTCTGGTTATATGATTTTATGAATTACGAGTAAGATGATTTTGGGTTATTTATGAAAATTATTAACCTATCATGGAGGATATGTGATTAGGTTAATTACTTTTCAATACGGGACTTTAGGAGCAACTGATGTTGTTTGGAGATAAATGTTAAGATTTATCTTGGAAGACTATGCGACTAAATCCTTCAAATATTTGGGTTTCAATCTTATATTGGTTTACTTTGAAGAATTTTATGGACAAATTGATTATAGAATGGTCCTCGTTGAACTTTGGGTTTTGTTGGACAAATTTTGGAGATTAAGAATATATTTTCTTTTTATAAAGAGTTATCCTTTTCTGGATTATCTGATCTTGTACTAGCCTTTTTGGTTTTGGTTTTGGTTAATGACATGGGAAGTATATAGTTCTATTTTGTGGATTAGGTGATTTTCTAGAAGTTGATTATAGTACTCTTGATGTGAACAAGTATTCCTAAATACTCGTCTTTTGGAGAAAATATGAGTTTGTGTAAGGAATCTGATAAAAGTTGAAAGTCAATATGATAAGTGATTATGTTTCCTTATGAATAAATTCCTCAACAAAAATTAACTTAAAAAAAATGTTGTCTATTAAGTTTTCCTACTGGGGAATCGAATACCGTTTAACCCATCACAAGTTTGTGATTTTCTCATGGTTAACGTTCTCCTAAACATGTTTTCTATCACTCTCATTCAGAACATGACCCTTTGTTTTTTCCACCATGTCCATATTTTCATACTTGGAATCCTAGTATGGGTTAACTCGGGTGACCTTTGTACTTATCTTTCTTTATTTTAAAGTGTTTGTTTTACCGACTTTTGTTCCGATGTGGGACTTTCAAGGATGTTTCCAAGCGCAATTTTAAAATTGCGGGGACGCAATTCCCAAAAGGGGGGAAGGATGTAACACCCCAGGTAAATAAAGAATATGACATTTCATATTTATCCATATTTGTGAATAAAATATTTAAATGAATTTAAAGGGGATGCTATGCTCGATGGCGTACCAAACACGCAACAACGAGTTTCTTGGGAATCTTATGTTGCACTCTAATAATAAAATAATATTATTTTAAATGGTAGTTAACATGTTGTCGTTTTAATGGTGGGAATGGATAGAAATAACTAAAATATGATGATATATGTTTTTAAATGTTTTTACATTTATCCAATAAAGGATAGAGGCTTAAAATACGGAAAGAATTCAATTTTAGGCATATATGCCCTAGTTTTCACTAAAGGTTCACTTATCCCCTTTTGATGGCGAACCATCATTAAATATAGTTTTGATCACTCTTATACATTCTTTTGGACCAAATAAAACTCTTCTTATGAATCGGGACATCAAAATTTACTTTCTGTAAATTTTTGGTATCTTTCCGATAATGTTCATTTTTTTAATGAATAGTGTAAAATGTTGTATTTTAATTCAAAACCTCTTTTTAATCTAATTTATTTATATGATTAGATTATATTTTTAATTTTTTTTAAATTAAAATTAGAAAATATTTTTACCATTAAATCCAATAGTGGTCTTTGGAATTAATTTCACTTTGAAATCAGACTTAAACTAGTGTCAATCTTTTGATACTTATTGTTTTATAAAAACACTCTATTTGCTCTGACAACGGGAATTAATTTTTAAATTAATTAATGTGACTAATATGTTTTGAATTTTGTAAAACGGACTTCATTTTTTAATTCGGAATATCAAATATAGCTTAGGGTGAAGTTTTGGTATTTTTCTGAAAAACTCCAATTTTTGATGAATAGTGAAACCACGAATTGGTAATCAAGCAAACTGATTTTTCAGTTAAATGAAAGTTTACCACTAATGTGTATTGAATTTTGAAAATCCGACATACATGGTTGTCATTAGTATGTAAAATGTGGTTCAATGGGATGAAAATAATTTTTTGGTGAATAGTAACTTATTAAGTTTTTAATCGCGATTAGTGGTAATTATTATAATTTAAGGTAAAAATGATATTATAAGAATGTGAAAACACCATGACACTTGTCCTACACCTATTGGGTGAGTCATATCCGACCAAGACAAGCCATGGGACAACTTGGGGACCCCATGGATCCACTTTGGTTGGGAAATGACATAAATAACTTCTTATTTAATGTAAAAGTAAAAATGACACAAACATGATATGTTTTACTAAAACAATTTTTAAGTGGGGTTATACAAGTCATATTTTTGATTATAAATATTCATTTGAAAGCTAAAAAGATTTCCTACATCATAATATTTTTTTATAATTTTTAGACATTAAATAAATTAAATTATTTATGACATAATAATGATGCAGCGATGACATCATTATTTGACGATTTAAATAAAATTGAATGATAATGTAAAATCTATGAACTACACATGTCCAAAACTTATTGGATGAGTGGATTTCGAAGCCTTATCACCTTATACACGACTTATAACAATTTGGGACCTTTTAAAACCGAAACACATTTTCAAATAAAGTAATATTTCTTACTTTCCAAAAGTGCCCTCCTCTCCTCTTATAAAAGGCCCCCACCTCTACCTCATTTCACACACTCCTCAAGTCTTTGGCTCGGCCAACCCCTTCCCATTTACTCTCTCCACATCCCTCAACTCATCCTAGAGGATTCCCTTTGGGCAGAATCCTTTCAAAGGAAGCCTTTAGACTCAAATCAAAAGGAGTTACACTTTTAAAGGAGATTAAAGAATGATCGAGTCAAGTCAGACCCGAGGTAAGGGATCCTACAACTCTCTTTCTTTTTAAGTACACTCTTTTATGTCATTTATTTTAAGCTCATATTTCTTATGATTGGGATGTTCTTTTATATTAAATTTACTGTAATTTTTATGTTCATGTGATGAGAGACCCTATTCTCTCTCATCAATCCATTTTGGAATTTTGAGTGGCGCCGTTAGACTGCCGAACTTTCGTAGGAGATCTAACCTCTCTCTTTCTGTTTTAAGTACTCTCCTTTATGTCACTTCTTTTAAAATCCTCCTTGCATTGTTGGGGGATTTTCTTTTATATTCCACTTTCTGTAAATTCTATTGTAATATGATGGGATACTCTATTTGATCTCATCAATCCATATTCGGAAGTTTTATGTGGCGTCATTAGGCTGCCGAGTTTTCGTAAGGGATTTTTCATCTCACTTTTATTCCCGTGAGATTTGTGCTACATTTGCCACAAATTACATTGAGTGGTGTATTTACTGCCCATTATTCTACTCTTTGTGTAATATAATTTCGTTTATGAGTATTTACATCAATGATCTATTGTCCTTCTTCCATGGGGTGTATGTTTTGAAAGATACCCATGTCGGTAAGGGAACCTTTCACCCTCCTCTTTCTTAAAAGACTTCTTTTGTTGGGTCTTTTAATTTACATATTGTTATGTTGGGATATGTTCTCATATATCCTTATTGATGTAAATTTTATGTCCAAGTGATGAGATTCACTTTTTATCTCTCATCAACTCATTCTGACGTGATGTCGTTAGGCTGTCAAGTGAACTTTTTAACCCAATTTCGATTTCTTTGGGTTCAACATGTAGTCATTGAATATGTCATCCATTGAATATGTGTGAATGACCTTTTACTGTTTTAAACTTAATATCCACTTATATTGGTTGTATATATATTTGTCACACATATTTTTGAGATTTATTTGTCCTTAATTTAAGGATACCTTCTTTATAAGGGATTTCATCACATTTGACATTTCTATTGAGAGTTCATTGTTGTTATGAACCAATTCACTCTTATATGGTGTATATACTGTCCTTTGGAGTATTATATCATGAATCCATTTATTCTCACGATATTATAAAGTTCTGACTAAATGTTATTCCTCAGTTATTGTATTCAAGTGTCTCTGATTTTGGTAAAACACCTTTAACCGAAATATCGTTTTAAATGTTTTAATTATTTGTTCTTATTAATAACCATGTTTTTAAAATGGTTTTAAGGATTTATTTATATGGATATTAATGGTTTAAAATTTTAAAATCTTCAAGGTGGTATGGGACACTTTGATTCAAAAATCTCATTATTAAATTTTTTAAATGGTTTTGGAAATGGTTTCTTTTTGAATGGATTCATTATTTCAATATACTAAAATGTTATATTGTGATGTGGAAATGTTATGTTTCCTTTATGCATGTTTTATGTGATACGTTATGGTTCTTGGGCATTATTATGAAGACGGGTGGTTCCGTGATAAACTAAGGGCGGGTGAGCCCGATATAGCTCTCCAATGCATTGGGTAACGCGAAGGAGTGAAACGTTAATGTTTCTCCGAAGAGATTTAGGGAATATACTGTGATGGTTATTACAAACATAACCAAGAGGGTTACTCCCTACGTAAGAATGTTATGAATGCCTCAAGTTACCTTTATGTCTTATGTTTTCTATGATTTATTCATGGTTTGATGAGGTATGTTAAAGTGCCTTTGTTTTATGGGTAAAGTATGATTTCATTCTTATGTATTTATGAACTCATGTTTCCTTTCCATATTTTTATAACCCTTACTGAGCTTTTTATGCTCATCCCATGTTTTTGAAATGTTTTTCACAGGTCAAGGGAAAGGTACATGATGTGATGATAGTGTCAAGGATGTGTCAAGAAAGAATCTGTGATATATTTTAAATATGTTTCCATTGATGGGAAGAATGAATATTGTCTTGTATGTAACCACTTTGTTTAAATGTGGAATGTAATGCAAGTTTCATGATCTAATTCTCTAAAACTCTAAACCTGAAAAGATCCTCAATGTGTAATCTTGTAATAATTCAAGATTAAGTAAGGTTTAAGGCTGGGGCCTTATAGATAGAAAATGTACTTCCATAAATTTTCATTTCATAAATGACATATAAGTTTCATGGCGCAATAATATTAAACAAACTATTTCACTTTTTACTATTGAAGATAAATATATGACAGTTGGATGTTTTTTTTCTCAAGCGCTATGGATGTAACACAAACTAAAAATTTATTGCATGATTATTACTAAAAGGTAATACAATGCGATTTCACTGGAACCATTTCTTTAATTAATGATCCTTCACATCAATATCCTGAAAAAATAGATTCATTAGGAATAAAGTTTTTACGGATCACACACTAAAAGTCGATATAATTTATCAATTAATCATTTCACAAGAAGAATAATATTATATTTTTAAAATAATTTATGTTCCTATGGATTTCTATATATTAAATAGATGATATGAATTATTAATCTGAAATAATAATCAATATAAAATTCTTGTATGACTCATATCCTTATATTATGATACTATTTTTCATATGGGAAGGGCATATTATTTTTATTATTATTCTAGTTTCATTATTTTGTTTTCCACAAATACAATGTTATTTAAAGTTTTCTAAAAACTCCATTGAATAGAGTTTTCTTGAATAATAAAGAAAATATGTGTTTTATGACATGTGTTTTTTTAAAAAATTTCTTTAAAATTTATCATATTCAAGTTTAAATAGGACATGGTAAAATTATTTTATTCAAGTATTTTTAATTTTGGAATTTAAATTTTTACTGATTCAATTCAATTGAATTTTAGTTTTAATTTAAATAATTCATTATCATATTTTTATTAATGTCTTTTACAATTTTCTAACTATCATAATCTATAATATTATAAAATTAAGATGAAAAAATTAGCATACTAATTATTCTACTCAAAAAGTTATTATTATTTTTGTACGTTAACATTTTTCTATTATGATTTTTATCACTTTTTTATTTTTATATATATGTTTTTATTTCAATTTTTCTGTATTCATAAAATACGATAATTTTTTTTACAATACTTAAATTGTTTAAATTGTTTTTAAAAAAATTTATGTAGATATTTTCTCATCTGTCAGATCTATTAGAAGATAATATCATCCTCAATATATGTTTGGAAGATCAACCATCACTTGAAATATGGTATATAACAAGGACCCCCCCCCCTAAAATCATGTCCCACCTTCATTACCTCATGTTTTCTTCCTCATAGTGCTTCCTTATTATTGTCTCCCAGTTGATTTTGATTATTTATATATGAATATCCATTTTGATTCCCCAATACAATGTTACCTATGAAGGATTAAAATAAATGGTTATATTTCTATATATGTTTTGTATAATAATATATTTATGAAAAGTAATATTCATAATTATGGAGTTATATTGGTTTTTAGGGACGAAAATCGTTATGTGTGGACCAATTTGGGCCTGAATAATTTTTTTTACATAGATGTCGTTAGAGGATTTTATTCTTCTGTTAACATGTTCAAAGAATAGGGAAATGAAATTTTTTATCATTCCATATCTTTGAAGAAAAAGGTACAATAGGGAATAGAGGGTAGATGACGACTTCCTTGGAATTTCAAATGAAGTATATGCCTTTTTTGCATCACATAAACTTCATGATTCAATAGGAATGTTTATAAATGAATGATATTATTTTTTTGTTTTAAATTGTATCAGATTATGAACCAAGGATGGTCATTCATCTGATCCACAATTCTAGAGTAACAGAACATTGGATGTAAGGGTTTATAATTATAATAAAATGAGACAATGATACTTTTAACCTATCATATATATTTCTATTCTAAAAAAAGGTAAACATGAGAATGATAAATTTGGTAGGATTTTTTCTCTTAACAATATCATAAATAAATACCTGATTAATTAATTCATTGATTATAATTTTTTATTCTTTGAGAAGTATGTTGATTAAATCATGTATGAAAATGTTCTACATTATAAACAAATCCATGGATGTTAGGAAAAGATTTATTTTATCTATGATGACATAATAAAACGAATGAAAGTTGTTCACAATTTTGAATCAAATAATTATATAAACAATACCATGGTTTCTACATCAAAATTAGAACTTCTTTCTATGAAAATGAAAGAAGTTAATTTTGTTCCAAATAATAATGAAGACTCCCTTCTTGAAAAAAAATAACTCAAAATAAACACTCAAAATAAGTAGTTCTTGAATGGAGAAATGGAAAGTATAAATGAAAATAAGGTGATCCAATGATAATAATTGATCCAACTCAAGTATTATATGTATTGTTAAATGGTTCTAAAGTTCTATAGAATTAATGTAAAAGAAACAAATTATATAAAATAAAGGCGTATTGTTAGTTGTCTTTGAGATGAATTGATTAGAGTATGCTTCAACTAATACTATTTTAGAGAATATGGATGTTGTTTTGTCATTATAAGAGACATAGGTTATTCATGCTGACATTCCCTCTATCAGGGAACATTTAAAGGGTATTGTGGTAGAAAATGAATCGTTTCTTGAATGGAATCTTGATTTTTGAACAATAAAACAATTTATTGATGATTTTATTAATGATATTGTGAATGGAACCGTATGAATTATTATTCTAGAACAATAAACTATTGGAGTTGAATAAGATACTATATTCAATGAAATATATGTGTTTAAAGAATATTAAGATGATACTTATGAGGAAGAGGATTATGATGAAGTAGAAGTGAAATTAAATCATGTTTTTGTAATAATTTATTACGTATGATATGTTTTTTTAGGGATTTCATATGCGTCCAAGAAAATTTTTCCTTATATTGTAAATAATAAAAGAGAAATATGGAACTCATGCTAAAACAATACCCATCTATTTAAGCAGTTAAATCTTTATCCGTGATGGATTATAAGAATCAGAACAAAAAAAAGAAGGAACTAAATGTGTTCATGATGATTATATTTTGATTTAAGATAAAATTTTTGATTAATAGGGAATTCAATAATCAATTAGAAAAAAAATGGAAAATAGTCCATAAAAAATCAGACCCAGTCACATTCTTCTACTTGATGATCAAGAAGTAGATCAATCATATACTGAAATAACAATATATTAATAAAGTGTAGATATGATTTTTTAGAAACAAATTACTTGAAAGAACAATTCCTTATTTCCTAAATTTATAAATTTAGTGTCATATTCCATAGGATTGTATTAATCAAAATTAAGATTCAAGAATTATGGAATATAAAAAAGTGTTTGAGTTATATGATGGTTCCAAAAACCATCAATATTTTCATCATATTCATATAAAAGAATTTATTCAAATGAAAAAGAGGTCTATACAAGTAAATATTTATCTCATGAATTTTGATGATTATTTTGATGAAAAATTTATGGGAATGAAAAATATATCATAGAATATAGAATTGTTAACAGGGGATACAGAAGAAAGAGAAATGACTATTTAGTATTTCAATGTTCAGACAAAAAATCATAATTTACTCAAAATGAGTTGAATATAAAAATGATGTATTTCTAAGATCAGAAAAGGGGGGAAAATAATTTTAATATGGAAATCAGTACTATGAATAATGATATTTCTCAAAAACAACATAACCCATAAGAAAAATATTAAAATTTGAGATGAAAAACTATTGATTGAAGAGGAATGGTTAAATGATCTGGAAATGAAGATCCATTCCAAAAATATTTCATTGTAAATACGGATGAAAATATAAACGTTCTTTTAATGTTTAATAACATTATAAGATCATCATTATCGTATAAAGATTCATTTTTATCTAAAAATTTCTGGTATTTACCTTTTTTAAAACATTTTTATTAATACTAAATATTTTAATCTCATTATGAATTGTTTTAGTGACTCCTAATTCAAATTGTTTTGGTTTTCCTCTATTTTTTATGATCAATTACTTCAAAATATTGTTTCGTATACTAGTTTATCTATCCCTTTTCATGGGTTACAATACAATTCCCTGTTCATTTTTGAAAATCAAAATGGGTGTGAAATTTAAACAAAGATGTTAATAATAAAGAATGTAGAATATGATTTATGTATGAGGGAGAAATACTTCTATTTAATAGAATACTATTCTTACAGGATTATTTTTTCATGTTGGGGATTAGACGTACTCACCATTTAATTCATATGATTTAAAACCTATGGCGGAGATAAGTATTAGTATCTAAATAATTAATATGATGTATCTAAAAGATAATGGACTTGATATTTCTAAATTATTTTATTTATTTTAGTGATGTTGTATTTTCTTTCCAAAAGGATGATATTTTTTAGTCAAAATTTCCCTTTTGAATTTTCTAGTCCATTTGTTTTTTGGAAATCACAAACTTATTATTAAAAACATAATTACTAAATCATTAATGACCAATTTATTTTAAAATTGTTTTTGAAGAAAATGTTTTTGATTTTCAAAAAAACGAATTGTTTTTAATGTATTTATGAATATAAAATTGTGTTTTAGTACAAAATTATCATAATGAGTTTGTATCTAATAATGAAATGATTCAAATTTATAAAATTATATTTAAGGACATTATTTCTTGTCTCTATTCTGATGAAATTTCTTATAATATGACATGACACCAGAATCACTCTCACAAATAAAATAGTAAAAAAATATATCTTTAAATCAATCATATTTATCTAATTATTAATTTTGATTATATAAGAAAATATTCTATCATAAAATAATACATTTTACAATGAAAACGGTATATATAAAATAGATAATTTAAATTCTATTATAATAGCACAAATTAAGTTCTAATTATGTGATTATTATAGAAAACTAGTAGAAAATATGACCATGGGAGAATCAATATGAATGTTTGAATAATTATCAAATATACATAGTCGTTAAATGTGAGTATATTTAATTGATGTTGATTTTCATTTGAAAAAAACATATCAAGGGAGCGTGTGGATAGTGAGAAAAACCAATAATCATATATATGGAATTAACTATTAAGTGAATATATGAATGATTTTATAAATAAAATAATGTACCTTTATCAAATGTTATAAGATACCCTCTCCTTTATACAAAAGAAGTGTATTACTTGTTTTATTAAATGCTGTTTACTTTTTATTCATATAATTGAATGTGATAGCTTCATAACCATATTTCTATTTTTATATTTTATTTATAGATTAGATTTTCAAAAAAATCTATTTACCCAATATTACATTGTGTATACATATATAATTTTATTAATATTATATATACATTAAGGATGAATCTATACATTTTTTTATTACTCAAAAATATTTGACAATTATGATAACAATTCTTTCGGAATTCATATTCAACAATGTTTATCATAAATCTCTATTTGTGTTACCACCACTTACTGAATATGATTCTATATGATGTTAGAATAGAACCATTTAATCATTATGAAAAGTGAAATACAAATTAAAATCCAATTTATTTTGTTATTTCTTTATCAATCCCAAGGTCTAAGTCTAATCACAGTTAAAATTCCTAAGATAAAATTAGAATAAAAATTATTTAGCATTGTTTAATATAGTTTTTTCATGGTAAAAGAAATGTTTTTAAATATAATATTCCACCACCCCCTTTAACTTATCCATCTCAATTCTCAGTGTGATCCTATATCTATTGGCACTGAATATTCCTTCAATTTACATGCTCTTGAGGTAGATTAAGTAGAGAATAATCCCCTATACGATTTCTAGTAATTTATAGTTTTAATTTGGTAATATATGGGTCACCATCACTTCTATATTTAAAAAAAATACCTCAAGAATACATTTTTTATTTTATCCCTAACTACTAACTAATATGATGTTGAGGCCATGTAGTTTGGACATGAATAGGTTGTTGATGTGTTGAGATGAGAAGATCAATTTTATCTCATTACATATCATTCACTAACTAGACGATTCTTGATAATGGAAGTGACACTCTTGATCACAAGTAATAAAATAAATTACCTTTTGTTTGGGGTTCTTTGTGCCAGGATGGATGAGTTATTCCTTTGTGAACTATATATACCTAATAGAATTTCACTAATTGTTAACATCATATAATGATTATCCCACTTACCAAAATTGGTTTGTGGGGAAAGAGACACTCAATGATAATCTGGTAGTTGTTGCTCGAATTCGAACTTCAAGACACCATTTCCATTATAATGCTTCTTCCTGTTGGAACCCCCATCATATGACCATATATCAATGCATAAGATTTGGCATTTTCCTACCTCGATGGTTTAATGAACTGAGTATTCATAGATGTGTAAAATCAATTTTCCTCACTAAACCCTATATTTTTAACAATGATGGATCTAATTTAAGACTCATGGGAGAATTCGAGGAAAATTTTTCTTCCTGATGATTATCATCCAATTACAGCAGAATACATCTTTGAGGATGTTGGTACTTCTATGTATAATATATATGATACATAAATTAAAGGAATATTAAATAAGTCATTATCTTCTACTTCATCATCTTCTAATCCATTAGTTCCCAATTCTTTCAAACAAACTCCAATATCCGTCGATTCTCAGACATGCCACATACTGATATGGAAAGAATATTCATAACTAGAATAATGATAATTCTATAAATATAATTTATACCATGAGGATCATCATAATTTTATATTTCATGATTATGGTGTTTGTGACATTGAATTATAATATATATATATAACATTGATAAAAACAATCCTGACATAGTAAGATTTAGCCACCCTTGGGTGTGTGTTATATGATTTTCAAGATATTAATCCCCAATCCCAATATATGAATGAAAAATAAGATGTTTTGTAAAATAGACATCAATTTATATCTAGGATTCATGCTCGGATGGATGTATTTAAAATATATGCATGGAGGTATGAGAAGATTATAGAATACCCATGGTCTAACTATTTAACGTGGGTAGTCTAATTGGGAACAGATCAATAATCTTATTTTTATGAGTACTTAAAAATACCCAACCATTTCAAAATATCATGTAACACTTATTTACTTGGTTTTTTTGTCAAAATTCAAATGGATTCTTCACCATAAGTACTCCTGAATACCCACAAACATGATATTAAATATTCAAATATATTTGTGAAGATATCATGATATTACTGGATTCAAAAAAGTGCATTTTGATACAATATATGTCACGAAGAGAGAGCTCACCATATTTATCTGAATTACATGGACATAGAGAGAGTATATTTATTCCATTTCCTTGAGTTAGGCCTCACAATAATTGTATATTTTTATTCTTGATGAACAAATAGGTTTTGTGGTGTGGTTTTTTGTATTTTATCTCATACTATAAATTTCTATAGTTTATGGTATTTTAGCTTAGAAAATTAATCATCATTATTTTGGGTATTTTATCATTAACCTTAAATTGATATAGTTTATGTTGTTTTTGATTATAAGTTATATTGTTGTAGATTTGGGCCCATTAACATAGACTATATATCACATTATTTGATGTCCATTTATCTATAACCTTGTATTGTCATAGTTTAATATCTTTTTGAATGGAACAAATATCGTGGAATATGAGCCATGGGCCCTACATGCCCTTGATGACCCAATACACTATATGATTTTGAGTTTCTCCATGCGGTTTCCATGCCTCATTTTATTTTGAGTTCTTTTCTTACAGTGAGGATATCTTGTTTATTGGTAGGTCAAAGAACTTATTCATACATAACATGATAAAATATATCTTTTCACACTATTTTCCTTGGGAGAGAAATATAAATGAGGTGATATTGTTTATGGGATAAATACATTGGTGGAAAGGTCTACCAGGATAGAGGAACTGTTTGAGTAAGATTTCATAATCCAAAATTTTATGTCGACAAATATTTTGTGGGGAAGGCATGATGGGGATAACCCATAGAATCCTCATGTGATTGTTTCCTCCATGGTGTTGGTAGGGTGCAGATAAGTCATAATTCCATTCATTCTAGGTGGTGATTCATCTTCATTGTAGGTATAAGCACTTATGCCTCACCATCAACGTCAAATAGGGTTTTCCAATCCATTTTCCTATTTATTTGAATTATTTATGATGACTGTGTTTTCCTATTATATTGTTTTCTAGGGAGGTAATGTTATCCAGGAAGGTTTTGGGACCTATAGAGTTTTTCGTATATTATTTGTGGAATATAGGAACTATTTTGTGTGGATTCAAGTCGCATAAATTGGGTCAAAAAATAATTTTGTGATGGATTTTCACATTACTTCATTGAGAATTGGTATAATACATGGTGGAGTAACGTTGACAGTGTCAAATATTTTAGAATTTTATTGTTTTGGGGATTGTAAATAAATGCATAATGTAGTCAGGTCCGGTGTATGGTATTGTAAAATCATACCAGCAAGGACCTAGAACCGCCTTATTTGTTGGGGTCATCCTATGAGATGTTAGGCTCACAAAAAATTTATATCTCTTTATATTGTGCCAAAATGTATCTTGTTTGTAGGTATACAAACATATGCATTAATTATAAGGGAAACAATAGAGATCAAATTTTTACTGATCATGCCATGAAGGGGTTTTGGTGTCCCAAGGTGCTCAAATCCTGATGTTTGAATTATGGAGAATGAAGGTTTCTAGAATGGTTAGAGAACCCTAAATGTTGGGACATTGACTTGGGAACCTGTTAACTATGTAAAAATATTCAAAAAACGATT
Source organism: Viscum album (assembly GCA_963277665.1). Taxonomy (NCBI): domain Eukaryota; kingdom Viridiplantae; phylum Streptophyta; class Magnoliopsida; order Santalales; family Viscaceae; genus Viscum; species Viscum album. Next base: position 1,799,194,600 of record OY728120.1, read on the forward strand.
ACAATAAATTATTCTTAAATAATGGGTTTTGGAACGAATAGAATATATTTTAATGGGTATAAAATATTGGACCTATTATATTTATGCCTTATTCAGTTATTCCATTTTTATTTTCTAATCTCTGAAATTAATAGTTCATCAAGAGAAGTCTAGAATTTTTCATAGGATGATCTGTGCGGGTTTTCATCTTAACAGGTTTTGTAACTAATTTTATATATGTATATGGTTTTTTTATTTTCAACATATATTTTTATAGTGTAAGGTTTTACATTATTGAATGTAGTGTAGAATGTTTATATTAGTGAATCCCATGGAACTAATATGAGGGAAATGTTTAAAGGAGGTCCCTATTTGGATTTCCATGGTAATTATTAATCCAGCATCCTTCTGATCAGGGAATGATAATGTGGTAAACCATTGATCATGTTCTATAGTTTATAGTTAATGATATGAGACAATCATAATATGTTTGTCTTACAATAGCCCCAAGTAATAGCTTCCACGACAGCGGTGTTAGGATCACAAAGATCAAAGAGACTATAATTTACGCCCATGATGACTCTAGTTTGTAGGTAAAACCATTGTTCATGTATTTCATGGTAAAAAATAGATACCTTTTTCTTTTAAAAATCCCTTAAATGGATTTTGGAAACATGAATCAATCATGATGTGAATTTTGATATAAGGGATAAAGGGATTATTGGATGACAGAAAAACCTCATAATATGGTTGACTTTGATAAGGATCCTGTAGTCCATTGATGAAGGATTATAATGGGTTATGATCCAAAACATTTACCATTATATAGTAGGGAAGTGTTTATTTTATAGTTTTAATGTCATGATACCATGAAATTCTGCATTTAGATTAACAACATTTGGTATAGCGATATTAATTTTCTTGTAGCTTAAAATCATGAAATAATAATTTATTTGTTCCCTTGATGGTTAACATTGTGATATAAGTATTTGGGGACAAATGTGTATATTATTTAATTCTATATTTCATGAACATGTTATCTATACACATATATGACTCATATATTAACAAAAATATCTTGTATGGATTTACTCTTATGTACTTTTGTGTTCATTGTTCAATTAGATTGTCGTAAATTATCCCAGAATTTAGATATTTGGGAATCCATACCTATCATGTAATTCAATGAATCCAGCCACACATAGGTATTTAATGCGAATCTATGGACATATGTATATCCCGTACATAGAAGAGTGAATTGATTCTTTGATTATTGTAGTCAGAATAATAACATTGAGTTTAATGTGTCACTATGTATCCTATAATCGATGAATAATTCCACATGTAGTTCTTATTAATACATGTTTTTTATAATCATATTGAAAATACATATAATCCCTAATGTGAAAGGTGAGTATTGCTGCTGGGGAAAAGAATTAATATAAAGGTGTCACCACATATCCTTTGATTGTAGGAATCAAAAAACACATAGTTCATAATTATAAATTAATTTTACCATTACAGTTCTTAATAATCCATTCACTATTTCCCGAATACATTCACTATTTCACTCATATAATATCCCTTTTTTGGGTATCCCATTACAATGATCCTTTTCCCATGTGAGATATTTTATATGTGAGAAATAGTTAATGGAAAAAAATCCAAAAAACATTGAGATAAATTTAGAATGTATTAGGGAATTTTTTATAATTTGGTGGTTGGAAATATATATTGTATCTATGAATTACTATCTATCTCATTTGGATGTGAATAAATCCACTATATTCCCTATGATACCCATTCAGTTGAATTTCATGATTCATTGACATCAGTCATCATGTTTAACATCATGTAGAATGTAAGTGGGTGACATAATGTCAAATAAGAAGAATATTTCAGCTGGACCAAGGAATTTGGGTCTTCATGTCACTACATATAATTTTATGGAATGAATCAACACAATTGTAGTTCATGTAAACTATGGTATTTTGTTCCATGTGGATAAGATATTAGCCATGTTGTTTAATGTCCTATAGTTATGACAAGGGTCCCCAAATTTGGTGGAAATGTAATACTAATACTTGGACTAGTAGAAGAGGACTGGGTGTCACTAAATATCCTGTGAGGGATGTAATAAAGACACACTATGTTCTAGGATAGAGATATTTATTATATTGATCTGAATCTCACATAGGGATATAGGATTTTGATCCTTCTTTCGAAGAGATCTATTTCATGTGAGATGTGTCAGAAGATAATTCATTGGTAGTTCAATGTCATGTAATTAGAAAAAAAACCCATATTGTTTAGTTTCTAATGGTTATGAAATTTTTATGTCAGAATGGATATGATTAAAACTAATACCCAATATATTAGTGATTTTAAATAAAAATTTATTGACAAATTTAGAACACATCTATTATAATTTATAAGACCATTCCTTCAATCATAAATAAGTTTGAGTATAAGAAATAAATAAACAATTAAACAAAATTATGAACAATGATTCAATTTAGAAATATCTTATATTACACTCCACCAACTCTATAATCCTTGAGCAATGGGAATTTCCCTAGCAGGACCTCTAATCAAGATACCTCTTAATCTAATCAATTGAGTGAATGAAGTAGGAACCTTTAAATGAATTTAGATGTACATATTATTCTTTTTTAGGAAACTCAAAATAAATATATTTATAAAAGAGTGTGACAATTTACCAAGAATGTGTATGAGTACTCTAAAATATAATAAATAAATTGAGATTGATTTGATTAAGAAAACATGTTTTACGTCAAAGATGATATAAAATATGATATATTTATTTAGATCATGAATAATTCATAAAATATAACAAATATTCTTCATTTCACATGAATTCATCATACCAAGAATGTAAAAAAAAAATATTGGTGAACATATATATCTCCAAAGTTTGTCTGTGAAAAATTCATTATTAATCATTCATAATCCAATTTAATAGTAAGATTTTATAGAAGAAAAATAAACAATAGTGATTCTATTAGATAGACCAAAAATTATGTTTATTGAAAGTATAACTATGATAGAAAAGTCACACTTTTTTCAAACACATATTTTCCTTATATATATAATTCTAATATATCTTATGTATCATATTTTTTCTATGAATAAAGACTCAATGTTTAAAATTTACTTCTAATAGAAATAGGTAAAAAAACATCTACAAATATCAAAAATTAAACTATGAATATTTGAAATCAAAATAATTCATGTTAATCCTAACTACCCATGAGAATATAAATTATTTATTCTGTTGAATGAGATCCTATAAACAGATTATAAATACCATTATGATGATATTTTCTTCTTTAGAAACCATTGTTTAAATAATGGATATTATATTGAATTTATAATTCCATTGAAGAATAGTTAATTGTAGGGTTCCTTCACATAATAAAAAATTCCAAATATATAGCTTGCAATGAATGGGTTTTCACAAGCAAGTGGTTGATAAAAAATAATTTCCTTTCCATAAATATATGGTTTCATAAAAACATAGGGTATATGATACATACAAATTCTTCCAAATTTAGGGTTTCTGAACCACACATTACCCTGAAAAATTTATGATTTGAACAATGTTTCTAGAACACCTTCAAAACCCATCCAAAATGGATTAAAAGTATTTTCGCATGGTTTATTGGCCAGAATAAATATCTTCGATGAATATTCTATCAAATTTTAACTTCATGAAATTCAATTAAAATAAACATAATATGTAACATAAAATTAAATATTTGTGAACATCAAAACAAAAAAAATGAATTTTTTGAATCGAAGCACTCCTAACAATTTCATAATACTAATTTTCTAAAATACAATAACTAAATTCAAAAAACATGAAATATATTTTTAGATGATGAAATTTCCATAACATTAACTTTATTAAAAATATATTTCTCCTTTAATAACATCTCTTGTAAGAACATAAATTTTTCCTATATACATTTCTCATCCTAGAAATTGTATATAAATATATAAATTCCTTGCAACCCATTATTTCCTTAATAAAATTTCACTTAAATTATACAATATAGATTTTTTAAAAATATCTCTTATTTTAAAAATTCGAACATCTCATCCTTTTTGGGACATAAAATGATGTGATTAAAATATAATAAAATACACTTAATCAAAATTTATTATTCCTTAATAAATATAAACAAGTAATCATATATTAAAAAAATATTTATTTTTATGAATAAACTGCTTCTGAAAATAAAATATTAATCCAATAGAAATTCCTCATGAATATATAAAAAAACATCCTAATTAACCAAGCTAATCTATGTAATGTAGGATATTAATGGATTTAAAATATTCAAAATATTTAAAGAAATTAACAATTAAATACTAGAAAATAACTATCTATTTCATAGAAAAATTTATAACATGTAATGAGACAAAAATTATTAAGTACATACATATATATGATAACCAAATAAATTATAAAACATTAAAATGAAAATAACTGAGAACTTAATGCATATATAATTTAAATTAAATATATTAACATTGGAAAAAATGAGGTGTTAGGAAATATTTATTTGTTTATATGAAATTACAGAACATCAAAAAATTTCACTAATGTCAGATAATTTTTTTGATAGTTTTTAAATTATATTTAGATGATAGTATATTTATTATTATAGTGAAATATATGAAATCTACTCAATAGATAATTGTTTTTTGATTTTTTGAATATTACATAGTGACAACTTCTCTTCAGAGTAACTCTAATAGACATTAAATATATACATTAAATTCTAAAAATAGTATATCGAAATTTAACATTCGTTCGCATCATGATAATCCAATTATTGTTCTTCAACTGAATTTCTAGATGTATTCATAGAATTTTTCATCTTCACATTTTATTCATAATAGGTACTAAATATTAACATAAAATTTTCATATGATATTTGATAAAAGGAGACATCATATTCTTCAAAATCATGACTATCCTTATTTTTTAGAATGTTTTTCAAAAAAATATTAAACATTATGAATCAATTATAAATTTAATAAATCATAAGGATTGATTTATTATATATTTCATGATGTACATTATTTGTAACTTTAATTACATCAAAAATTCATATTTCAAGGACAATATTATGAATTATTTGAAAATCGTTTTTGTATGACCATGGTTACAATGTTTAAAAAGCCTTGATTTAGAGATGATTATAGAATATTAAAGAGAAAACGATTCTATTTTCCTTACACATTCCAAAGACTCATTACATTTTGATTTTTAAATATAGAAAATAATCATTTAAAATTTTACTTTATTAAATATACACTTATAATATAATGTTTTTGAATAAAAATGATACAAAACTAAATTAATAAATCATTAAAAACGAATTTTCTTATTTGAATATTTTATAAACCTTATTCAATGATTAAGAATAGGATTATACCCTATATAATGTAGTTAATGTAATAAGAAAATATAATTAAAATATTAATAAAATACTTCGATGATTATATATTGTAATTATATAGAATTTTCTTTTGATAATGAACTACTACATTGTTAATCATTCATTTAAAATTGAATTTTCTATATACTGAATAGGAAAACACTTCAGGATTGAAACATTTAACTCTATGGTTTATTTAAATAAAATTTCAAATCCATGATCCTTTTGGAAACAAAATACTTTTTTCCTAGTAGTGTTATAATTTAGGTTTTTAGGTAAATTTTTTTTATTTTGGGTAGTGAATCAACTATTAAGGTTAAAAAAATTATTTTCAAATCTATTTTTTTAATAACAGATGTTTGATTTATTATAATGAAAAAACCCATTTTATAATTTCCATTAATTCCATAATAAAAAAATTTAATACATGATATTATTTTTATTTTGAAAATTGTAAAAAAAAATAACTATTATATATTTTAGGTCATTTACTATTACCTCTAATTCTATGTTTTACATTTTGAATTTTATTTTTAAAAATGATTGTATTTAATTAATTTCATCGTTTTATTATCATAGAATAATTATATTTAATAATTATGTTCAATCAATAATTCTATAAACATAGTTTTGTGCATATAATGAGAATTGGATGAAATATATTTTAAATATTTAATCTATTCCTAAAAACATTCATTATATTATGAATATACATAATAATATTTTTTTATATTTTTAGTTATTTGTATTTAAGGATTTATAATTCTATTTTAGGATAAATTAATTACTATTAATTTCTTCATCAAAATGTATTTCACAATTATTTTTCTTAGATTTGGGAGATTATTTCTTATTAGTATGACCCATAATATAGAATATTATATATAAGATAATTATAAGAATCTATAGAATATTAATCATGTAAACAATAAGAATCAGCCAATGTTTTTTAATTGTTTCCATTATTTTTATCTTATAATATTATTTGTTTTGATCGTTATGTAATGGAAAATTACTTTTTGTTTGACCATTTTCAATAAATTCACAACATCTATTTTTTCATACCCTTTATTATTTAGATTACATATTTTATAAAATATTTTAGAACAATATAATATTTAATTATCTAACTCTTGATGACTTGAATCAAATGATTCATCGATAACAATTTTAGGATTGGCTTCTTCAAGTTTAATATGGTTTTCTGCTTCATCCTTCGTATTAGATTTATACATCATTAATTCTTCTATCAAACCTTCCATAATAATATTCAATGATTTTTATTGATATAGAGATAAAAATATTCCATTTTAATTAGAAGGTAGTAATCTGATTACTTTTAATACTTGATTTGATTTTAAATTTTAATCTCGCATAAAAAGAACATTTTTGAAAATTTTTTATAATCTCACATTCATTTGAATCTTAGTTTCATATTCATGAATTATGAAGGTGTTTAATAGCACCTATATAGTAGTTTACCATAATTGTATGATTTTTCCAATTCTTTCATAGGAAAAAACCATTTTCTACAACATCTCATAGTGAGTATAACAATGGGAAACATAATTAAATTCATCATTCCCAAAATATTATATATTTGAATTCCTTTTTACGGAATTTAGATCGTATTAATTTTCTTGATTATCATTCCATTGTTTGGGACCATCCATTAAAATATCCTAAGGATTAACAACCAATAAATTATTCCTTCATCCAATATTTTCAATTAAATAATCATTGGATATTTCATGAAGAAAAAATTATCACCAATAATTTTAGGATCACAAATCAAAAATGAATCTTCTTTTTGATCATCAATTTTGAAATTTCTTACCATACGAATAATTAAACGTTTCTTATTCGATCATATGATAATAAATATCGTCTAATATCGAATATAGGAATAATGTATAATGATAATTTCCAATCCTTGATTATTTTATTTCACCTAATTTGAATCTTAATAGAAAATTAATTCATTAAGGATTGTCAAGAAATGAATATGCGAGTAGGGTCCAATCCTTGAAAATACATATTGTGCCAGAATGGGTATGATGAAGATAATGAGACCTGATGTAGTTATTTGTTTTAAAAAAACATTGAAAGATTCAGAAAAACTCGATTTATATCATAGTAAGCCTTCAGTATCTATAAATAATGAGTGACAAATAGATATAAACACATAAAAAAACAAGAATGTGTATAATGTTTGAAGGAACAATAATCCCATATTCTAGTCTACTAACTATCTACTCGATAATCATGATGATTTTCATTAATATGAAATATTATCTAGATAAATATTAAAAAACAAATCTATTTTGAAATTTAACACATTATAATAACATTCTATATCCTTTTAGTTTTTTTAAACAGAAAATATCTATAGCATAGGGAAATAAGATGAGATGTTACCAGGACCGATTATGAGAATTCAAAACTCCAATTAATCAATAGTGACGTTCTAAAAGTAAAATATAGATTGTACTTGTAAGATATAGCAGAAAATGATTGGTTTTTTAATTCCATCAATAATTATAAAAATTAAATATAAATTCATTATTTTATATTCATTCTTTAATCATTTATATATAAAAAATAGAAAAATTGGAAAAAAAATTTATCTCCAAAGTTCAACCCCAAAAAATGATTCATTGATGTTGTATAAGATGATTTAATAATAATAAGAAAAAATTGTGACAACAATAATTTCGATTCAATCATATATATAAAAGCATAATTTACCCAAAATATTATATCTCAAGGAAACAAAAGACTCTTTTTCTAAAAACATTACTTATATATTTATTATTTATTTCATAATTTCAACTTTTCTTCTGAATATTATCTGTATGTTTATATTTTAGGTCTAATTATTCAAGTAAAAACCATATCAATAAATACCACATAATAAATCATAAACATAATATCTCGAAATCATTCAAGAGAATATAATATCCTTTAATAATATAAATTATTTTTTTCACTTAATGTGACCCTTTGAATCGATCTTAAAATAGATCTCTGTTTTTATTTAAATCTTAAAAAGGAATTGAAAAAATCATGGGTATTATATTTATTTTAATACTATATTGTTGAATAGTCAAACATAGGGTTACTTCATGTAACAAAAAATACATATGTATGGTTGAAATTATATGGTTTTTCACAAAATTATTGTTGATGAACTATATTCTTCTTTTATCAAATATTGGTTTTCATACAATATAAATTTATATGATGTATGTGCATTTTCAATGAAGTTTTACATCATTCATATAAAAAAAATTCTTGCCGTTTAACATAATTTGGTACAGAGAAAGGACATTGTGTTGTTTCACATCTAGCTGACAGGACTAGATCCATAATGTTTAACATCTTCCTTGTAGGATGTGATATGTTTGATGGAATATATGAAAATTATACATTAATAAGTCATGTATTTGTGGGTTTGACATAATCTATAATCATTGTGGATAATGATTAATAATTATTGTGAAATAACATATGTATGATATAAGGACCATCAAAATAGGGTTCCATTTTTTAGGATTATTTCATGGTATTTTTTATGTTTTGAGAGGCAATACTAGTTCTCGTCGAAATTAAGAATGGATATAGACCCATTTATTGAAGCTATGTGAGATCTAATTCTAATAAAAGTTCATATTTTTCAATTTATGAAAAATTTAATCTTTATGAAGTCTATCTAATCATCCTACATTATTAAATAAAATTCATTTCATAATTTTCCATAATTGGATATTCAGAGAGATTACTGATGGACTTTAAGGGGAAACAGATCACCGATTTTATCTAACATTGAGTAATGAGTTTCTTGTTTAGTGGAACACCTCGGCATACACTAAGACTGTATACCATAGAGGAGCTATTATTTCATTGATTTCATATCCTTACTCAACATGTGTTGGAGTATGTTTTAGTGAGACATTTTTGAGTCATCTATATATTCATTATTCAGAACATGATATTAGGATGGGTGATTGGAATCAATGTTTAACTCCAGATAAAATTTCAACAAATTATAAAATATAAATTGGTTCCATTATTTTTAATATTGTGTGATGGATTCTGAACATTGTGATGATATAGAACATTTATAAGATGATTATGTTCTTCATCCTAATATCATATAGGAGTACCTCCCCATCACATTTTGAGATAAAATTCTTAGCCATAAAGATGTACATTTAATTCCTAGCTTTCATTGTGGGATGTGGCCTGACTACATCCATTCCCCAAAAAGAAAACTTCAAGAAATATTATGATTTATGTAGAATTTCAGTGGGTTATTGGATGTAATTTGAATATACCTGGAATGAAAGGAATTTCCTAGTGAACTACATGTTGTTCAGCTTCATGTTTTGCCATTAATAATCCATCCACTTGATTTTATGGGAGAGACTAGTCCCTGATTGATGAACGCCTCTTGATTATTCATGGACTTCTTCATCAATTGTGTGAATCCCATTGTTGTTATTCATTTGATGTGGATTTCATTGAATCCTCTCTTGTTGATAATTTTCTATTTGATTTTACAGTCTCGTAGGGTAATGTTTAATGATCAACATTTAATATCTCCCCTTCTAACTCTATCAATAATTAAGGATCCATTATGAAGATAAACAATTATGGGATCCATCCATCTTACGGTGAATATTGGTTCATCACACTCTAGGGAGAAGTTATGTAGTTTGATTTTTTCCATATCACAGATGATGATTGATTAGGAAATTCATTGTTGTGTGATTCTAAAGACTACATCCATCAGATTGGGGTCAGATGAGACTATGTAAGCCTAATCCAATGCATTGGCATAATTATTTTTTATCACGAAACATGATGAACAATGGAATAAAAAAGAAACAATTTCAATATTCCCTTAATGTCTCCACTGAGAAGGGATAGTTCTCCATTTCAATTTTATATACAACTTTGATTATCTTTGTTAGTATTTCAATATACCATTTGATATTCATGTTGTATATCTATAGATTAAGGAATAATTCAAATCCATATTTTTGGGCTTTTAATTATGAATCACTATTCATGTTGCATATAGATAATCATAAAGAGTTGGGTATGTTTATTTTTCAAGATGAAAATAATAAAATACTTAATATAACAAGTTAAATTTTGTTCCATATATATATAGATAGGTATTTAGGATATTACATAAATGCACATCTCCTTGGATAATTGTGTTTCACATCTAATGAAAACATCCTCATTTAGATGTTTGGTGCCAACTAGTGTATTTTATGGGTCAGGATGAACCACTAGTAAATAAACCAGGAAAATCCTTTTTACTAGCTCATTCAACATGAACTGAATGTCATTATTTTGTAGAATAACTAAATATCAAGAATTATTCCTAAGTATAATGGGATGAATAATTATATACGTGAGTGGATAAATTTGATAGCCTATATGGTCATTAGGGTGTTACTTTTAACTGATCAACTTTTCAATACAAATATGGATGTGAGTTTATTTTTATAAACATTATAAAATTGGGTCTTATTTTATACCATCATTCCACTAAGTGAGTATAGATTTTTTTGACTTGTTGAATTAGTCTTCTATGTGGGGAGAGTTCTTTTTTGAGTGATCCTAGGAATCCTCATATAGTTTGAGTGGATTTCCATCCATTCGTGGAATAATAACATCCATCTATAGTATATAATTCTTGAGATCATAAGAGTTTTCTTGGTATTCATAATCCCATTGACATGTGATTCCCTTATTCATTTACTTGGTGAATTGGAGTGTGTTTCCACCTACATGGATATGAAACCCTTATTGTAAGTGATGTACCATTGGATTCCTCAGAGTTCATTGTAACCCCAATTGTGAATTTTAGTGGATTCATCATCAAAATATTCTAGCACATCTTCTTTATTACTAATTTGGGATACATGTAGTGATCACATAGTGATTGATATGTTACCACTAGGTCATCAACATAACATTTGACTATTTTCCAAAGAAAGTATTAATGATACGGTGCATGAATAATTGATTTTTATATGTAGCATTATTTATGATAAATGCCCTGGCCTGATAGAAAAATATCTCATGGGGTTCTCTGATGGCCCAGTTATTCTCTTATTGAGGGGAAATATTTTGTTGATTTTAGCATGTAAACCCATCGAGGAAAAAAATATTCATAGATTCTAGATGATTCCTTAAAAAAAATTTCTACAGTTGGAAATGCGTTATTTTCCTTTGGGATGTTCCAGCTAAGTGCGATTAAATTGATGTAATCAATAATATTCAAACTATTTTTCAAGATAGGGATGATATTTTGGATGATATTTTGTATTTTTCATCTCGAATAATGTTTTATTTTATCAAATTTCCAAATTCTTCCTCAATATTTAAATTTTTAGTGGGGTTCATCCTCCTTGATTCATGTTTGATGCTTCAATAGTCATCCATCATGCCATGATGTTGTGTTTCCACATCTAGATTCAAATGATCTATTTTGGATCAATTCTAATAAATCACATACAAATGATGATATTGAAATTGTATTTACATCTCATGCTCTTGAAGACAAATGGAGAATGTAATATGTGTTAGCCAAATGCCTTTTTATCTTCCTGTATTTACATTCTTGAGATACAAAAATGGTGGTTGAGAACCATTCCTTGATTGCATGACGGGTTTTATAAATGTATAGGATTGTAAATTCTATGATGATGATATTTCTAAATGCGATGAAATAATAAAAGTACAATAAATGTGATTTTATTATTCCATGAATTATAATTTCAAGGATTTTTATCACATGAAAACAAATTTATTTGAGTCCTTCTATGATAAATGTGATCGAGGAGTAGCCTATACCCTCAACATTAATGAGAATCTTTTGTTTCACCAATATCATTAGGTATTACCAATGACTCATGAGATTCTTATCACGATTCTCAAAAAATCTATAAAAATCTAATAACAATGTTTTACCAATTTTCTGTCCAATATATTGAATATATAAAATCATAAAATTAAAAATGATGATTATCAATACACCAATACTGATAGAATCCTCAAGTGGGGAGCATTTTTTGGATGAAATTTGCTTCATTGAAGATGGGATTGGGCAATGTTCTGATGAAAAATGGTACTGTAAATGTCTACTCATCATGGTTGTTGAATATTAATTACATAACAATCAGAATAATGATATTTAGTTAGATGTTATAACAATCACATTTAATATATTAATTACTTATTTTATTTTTTAGAGGTTGGAAATGTTTATCGATGACGAGATCCTTATAAAATTTTCATAGAAGTAGAACAATATACACCAATAGAAATTGTTTAATCTAATGAATGATAATTTATATTATATAATATATCATTTGGGGAAGGATAAAAATGATGATGATGATTTATGGAAACAATATTCAACAAATATATCAATTATTTCAATATAGAATGATATAATATTCGTAAACAAAGAATATATGGAATGTTTATTCACAATGGAAGTAACGTCGTCACTTTTTTTTAAAATGAATTGTCAATCATCTTATCAATAGATGAAAATGGATTCCAAAATAGACAATGATTAAATATCTAATTAATAAGAATCATTATATAAAGGGAGATCATTATATTTTAAAATATATTAATTAAATTTTTTAGGATTCATGTAATTATTGTGTGTGCCATAAAATTCTATGATAAATATGTGGTATTTGAATGATTCAAATTTGTCGAGATTCTTTATAAACTATGCGTGGAAGAAGATATATCATGATATATAGGATAAATAATTTCTAGAAAAAGGAATAATTAAATCATTGAATATACATCAATTGGTATAATGGCTGATTCTTGAAATGTGTGTAGGGGCGAATTTATGGAATTGTAGTCGCGGAAACACTGTAGCGACAGAGGGACTGTAGCAGTGCGGCTACTATAGCAGTCCTATTCACTGAAGGGGTCCTTTGGGGAAAAAATGGGCTTTCAATCATTGTATTCAGGCCACATAGACTTTGGCTTTCAGACTATGTAATGGGTCACCCCTACCCGGTCCTAATAAGTGTTTTCATTAAATAATAAATTGAGTCCTTGGCCCCAACCATTAAAACAATAACAATTGTGGAAAACATAAAACATTACAAAAACCAACGCTTTATGATTATTTTAATCTCGTACCTTTGGAAACATAGAAACAGAAACATATGTTGATAAATGGGATACATTATATCCTACTATGTGAGTCATTACAAGTACCATTATTAAAAATATAAAACATAATACATATCTTCATAACCTGGGGATGGAAACCTAAAAGGGGTCAGATCAAATTCTTAATAAGGGTAAACAAGGGAGACATATAAGCACAATCCTGAGAATATGGTTATGGGAATATGATCAGGGAAGGATAATATCATATCATTTGTATCAAATATTATATACATGAATCATGGAATAAATCATGGTATCTCATAATACATGAATAATAAGTAAACAATGAGAATAAAACTAGAAATCAAAACATACAAATGAATCATGGATTTGTGTAAGAAACATTATCATATAATATGATTTCCATAGAATCCAAAGAATCATTTTCGATACCATCAGGGTAGTATAAGGTCAATCCTCATACCATATTAGTGGTCATGGTTCACTCCCATGGCCATCTTGGTAGCACAATTTCAATCCTAATATAATAATGGTAGTAATAGTTACCTCCCCTGGCCATTTAAGTATTCAAGGATCATTCCCAATACTATCTTCCTACATCTCATGAGATATAAATCATTGCCCAATTTCATGTATTTATATATAAGTATCACCCCTATCATAATGGAATCATGCGTACATGATCAAAAAGAACATAAATAATCATATCATTACCCCTAAAATGAAATTGGTATTATAAACATGTAATAATATCATAACCTAGTGAAATAGATTTCAATCATAATGAAAACCTGTAAAAAGAAGTGTGCTTCAAAAGAATATAAACAGTGAATTTGAATTTGGTAAAATTTAAACTATTGTACCATAAAATAATCAATTCAGAAAAAGAACATGATTTAAACAACGAATAAATTACCTATAATGGCCAGAGTAACAAAATCCCAGGATGATTGTCATTAATATGAAATATTATCTAGATAAATTATAAAAAACAAAATTAATATGAAATATAAAAAATTATAATAACTTTATAGATCCTTTTAGTTATTTTATAAGGAAAAGATCTATAACATAAGGAAATAAGCTTAGATGTTACCAGGATCGATTATGAGTATTCAAAACTTCAATTAATCAATAGTGATGTAATCAAAGTAAAATATATATCGTACTTGTAAGATATAGTAGAAAATGATAGGTTTTTTAATATCATCAATAATTTTCAAAATTAAATATAACTTCATTATTTTACATTCATTCTTCAATCATTTATATACAAAAAATAGAAAAACAGGTAAAAGGGATTATCTCCAAAGTTCATCCCTAGAAAATGATTCATTGATGTTGTATAATATGATTTGATAATAATAAGAAAAAATTGTGACAACTATAATTGTGATTCAATCATATATATAAAAGCATAATTTACCCAAAAGATTATATCTTAAGAAAAAAAATACACTTTTTTTGTAAAAACATTATTTATATATTTATTGTTTATCTCATAATTCCAACTTTTCTTCTGAATATTATCTCAATGATTATATTTTAGGTCTAATTGTTCAAGTGTAAACCATCTCAAGAAATGCCACATAATAAATCATAAACATAATATCGTGAAATCATTCAAGAGAATTATAATATCCTTTAATAATATAAATGATTTGTTTCACATAATGTGACCCTTTGAATCGTTCATAAAATAGATCTCTGTTTTTATTTAAATCATGAGAAATAATTGAAAAAATCATGGGTATTATATTTATTTTAATACAATATTGTTGAATAGTCAAACATAAGGTTACTTCATGTAACAAAAAAAATATATGTATGGTTGAAATTATATGGGTTTTAACAAAATTATGGCTGATGAACAATATTTTTCTTTTATCAAATATTTGTTTTCATACAATATAAATTTATATGATGTATGTACATTTTCAATGACGTTTTACATCATTCATATCAGAAATTTTTCTTGCAGTTTAACATAATGTGGTAGAGAAAATGGGCATTGTGTTGTTTCACATCTAGCTGATAGGACAGGATCCATAATGTTTAACATCATATAGTGATTAATATAAATTCAATAGTGTATAATAACTTCCTTGTAGTCTGTGATATGTTTTATGGAATATAAGAAAATTATACATTATTAAGTCTTGTATTTGTGGGTGTTACATACTCTATAATCATTGTGCATAACGATTAATAATTATTATAAAATAACATATGTATGATATAAGGACCATCAAAATAGTGTTCCATTTTTAGGATTATCTCATGGTATTATTTATGTTTTGAGAGGCAATACTAGTTCTTGTCGAAATTAATAATGGATATGGACCCATTTATTGAATCTATGTGAGATCTAATTCTAATAGCAGTTCATATTGTTCAATTTATAAAACATGTCATCTTTAAGATGTCTATCTAATCATCCCACATTAAAAAATAAAATTCATTTCATAATTTTCATCAATTGGATATTCAGAGTGATTACTAATGGACTTCAATGGGAAACACATCACTGATTTTATCTAACATCGAGTAAAGAGTTTCTTGTATAGTGGAACACCTAGGCGTACACTAAGACCGTAAACCAAAGAGGAGATAGTTTTTCCTGGATTTCATATCCTTATTCAACATTTGTTGGAGTATGTTTTAGTGAGACATTTTGGAGTCATCTATATATTCATTATTCACAACAAGATATTAGGATGGGTGATTGGAATCAATGTGTACTCCAGGTAAAATTTCATCAAATAATTAAATATAAATTGGTTCTGTTGTTTTTAATATTGTGTGATGGACTCTGAACATTGTGATGATATAGATCATCTATAAGATGATTATGTTATTCAACCTAATATCATTTAGGATTACCTCCCCATCACATTTTGAGAAAAAAATATTAGCCATAAGGATGTACATGTAATTCTTAGCTTTCAATGTCGGATGTGGCCTGACAAAATCCATTCCCCATAAAGAAAACATCTATAAATATTATGATTTATCTGTAATTTCAGTGGGTTATTGGATTTTATTTGAATATACCTGGAATGAAAGGAATTTCCAAGTGAATTTCCTGTAGTTCGGCTTCATGTTTGGCCATTAATAACCCATCCACTTGATTTCATGGGAGAGACTAGTCCCTGATTGATGAACGCCTCTAGATTCTACATGGACTTCTTTATCAATGGTTTGAATCCCTTTTTTTTCATTTGAGGAGGATTTCATTGAATCCTCTCTTGTAGATAATTTTCTATGTGATTTTACAGTCTTATAGGGTAATGTTCACTTCTCAAAATTTAATATGCTCCCTTCCAACTCTATCAATAATTGAGGTACCATTATGAAGATAAACAATTACGGGGTCCATCCATCTTACGGTGAATATTGGTTCATCACACTCAAGGGAGAAGTTATGTAGTTTGATTTTTTCCATATCACAGATGATTATTGATGAGGATATTCATTGTTGTGTGATACTAAGGACTACATCCATCAGATTGGGGTCAGATGAGACTATCTAAGCATAATCCAATGCATTGGAAAAATATTTTTTTATCACGGAACATGATGAACAATGGTATAAAAAAGAAACAATTTCAATAGTACCTTAATGTCTCCACTGAGAAGTGATAGTTCTCCATTTTAATTTTATATACTACATTGATCGTCTTTGTTACTATTTCAAAATATCATTTGATATTCATGTTGTATATCAATAGAATAAGGAATAATTCAAATCCATATTTTTCGGATTTTAATTATGAATCGCTATTCATGTTGCATATAGATAATCATAAAGAGTTGGGTAAATTTATTTTTCAAGAATAAAATAAAAAATTACTTAATATAACATGTGGAATTTTGTTACATCTATATAAAGATAGGTCTTTAGGATATTACATAAATGCACATCTCCTTAGATAATTGTGTTTCACATCCAATGAAAACATCCCCATTTAAATGTTTGGTGCCAACTAGTGTATTTTATGGGTCGGGATTAACCACTAGTAAATCAACAAGGACAATCCTTTTTACTAGCTCATTCGACATGAATTGAATGTCATTATGTTGTAGAATAACTAAATATCAAGAAAGATTCCTAAGTATAATGGGATGAATAAGTATATACGTGAGTGGAATAATTTGAGAGCCCATATGGTCCTTAGGGTGTTACTTGTAATTGATCAACTTTTCAATAAAAATATGGATGTGAGGTTATTTTTATAATCATTATAAAATTGGGTCTTATTTTATACCATCATTCCACTAAGGGAGTATTTTTTTTTGACTCGTTGAATTCGTCTTCTATGTGGGGAGAGTTCTTTTTTGAGTGATCACTGGAATCATTATATAGTTTGAGTGGATTTCCATCCATTGGTGGAATAATAACATCCAGTTATAGTATAAAATTTTTGAGACCATAATAGTTTTCTTGGTATTCATCATCCCATTGAAAGGTGATTCCCTTATTCATTTACTTGTTGAATCGGAGTGTGTTTCCACCTTCTTGAATATGAAAACCTTATTGTAAGTGATGTACCATTGGATTCCCTAGAGTTCATTGTTACCCCAATT
Organism: Viscum album; assembly: GCA_963277665.1. NCBI lineage: Eukaryota > Viridiplantae > Streptophyta > Magnoliopsida > Santalales > Viscaceae > Viscum > Viscum album. The sequence continues at coordinate 1,799,212,827 of OY728120.1, forward strand.
GTGAATTTTAGTGGATTCATCATCAAAATATTCTATCACGTCTTCTTGATTACTAATTTGGGATATATGTAGTGATCATATAGTAATTGATATGTTACCACTAGGTCATAAACATTACATTCAACTATTTTCCAATGAAAGTATTAATGATCGAGTGCATGAATAATTGATTTGTATCTGTAGCATTATTTATGATAAATGGCCTGACTTGATAGAAAAATATCTCATTGGGTTCTCTGAAGGCCATGTTATTCTCTTATTTAGGGGAAATATTTAATTGAATTTAGCATGTACACCCATCTAGGAAAAAAATATTCAAAGATTCTAGATGACGCCTTTAATTTTTTTCTACAATTGGAAATGAGATATTTTCCTTTGGGATGTTCCAGCTAAGTGAAGTTAAATTGATGTAATCCTTAATATTCACACTATTTTTCAAGATAAGGATGATATTTGGGATCATATTTGGTATTTTTCATCTCGAATAATGTATTATTTTATCAAATTTACAAATTCTTCCTCAATATTTAAATTTTTAGTGGGGTTCATCCTCCTTGATTCATGTTTGATGCCTCAATGGTCATCCATCATGCCATGATGTTGTGTTGCCACATCTAGATTCAGATGATCCATTTTGGATCAATTCTAATCAAATGCTTACAAATGATGATATTGAAATTGTATTTACATCTCATTCTCTTGAAGACAAATGGAGAATGTAATATGTGTTAGCCAAATGCCTTTTTATCTTCCCATATTTACCTTCCTAAGATAAAAAATGGTGGTTTTGAACAATTATTTAATTGCCTGAGGGGTTTTAGAAATGTTTAGGATTGTAAATTCTTTGCTGATAATATTTCCGAACGCAATGAAATAATAAAACTACAATAAATGTGATTTTCTTGTTCTAAGAATTATAAATTTCCAGGATTTTTATCACATAAAAACTACTTTATTTGAGTCCTTATATGATAAATGTGACCAAGGAGTAGCCTATACCCTCACCATTAATGAGAATCTTTTGTTTCATCAATATCTTTAGGTATTACCAATGACTCATGAGATTCTTATATTCATTCTCAAACAATATATAAAAATATAATAACAATGTATTACCAGTTTTTTGTCTAATATAATGCACATATAAAATTATAAAATTAAAATTGATGATTATCAATACACCAATACTCACAGAAGCCTGATGTGGGGAGCATTTTATGGAAGAAAATTTGATTCATCGAAGATGGGATTGGGTAATGTTCTGATGAAAAATGGTACTGTGAATGTCTAGTCATCATGGTTGTTGAATATTAATTACATAAATATCCGAATAATGATATTTAGTTAGATTTTATAACACTAACATTTAACATATTAATTATTTATATTAATTTCTAGAGGTTGGAAATGTTTATCGATGACGATATCCTTATAAAAATTTTCATAGATGTATAATAATATACACCAATACAAATGGTTAAATTAGATGAATGATATTTTATATTATATAATCTATAATTTGGGGAAGGATAATAATGATGTTGATGCTTTATGGAAAAAATATCTATAAAAAATATAAATTATTTCAATTTGGAATGATATAATATTTTTAAACAAAGAACATATGGAATGTTAAATCACAAAGGATGTAACGTCATCACTTGTTATTGAAATGAATTGTCAATCATCTTATCAATAGAAGAAAATAGATTCCAAAATATATGATGATTAAATATTTAATTAAGAAGAACCATTATATAAACGGAGATCATTATATTTTAAAATATATTAATTAATTTTTTTGGATTCATGTCATTACTCTATGTTCCATAAAATTCTATGATAAATATGTGGTATTTGAATAATTAAAATTTATCAATATTATCTATAAACTATGGGTGGAAGAAGATATATCATGATATATAGGATAACTAATTTCTATGAAAATGAAGAATTAAATCATTGAATATACATAAATTGGTATAATGACTGATTCTTGAAATCTGAACAGGGGTGAATTTCCGGAACTGTAGTCGAGGAAACACTATAGCAGCAGAGGGACTATTGCAGTGCGTGTACGGTAGAAGAATTGTTCACTGAGGGGTCATTTGGGCCAAAACATTGGGCTTTCAAGCATTATATTCAGGCCACATGGACTTTGGATTTCAGACTATGTAATGGGTAACCCCCTACCCAGTCCTAATAGGTGATTTCCTTAAATAATAAATTGAGGCTTCGATCCCATCCACTAAAACAATAACAATTTCGAAAAACGTAAAACATTACAAAAACCAATGCTTTATGATTATTTTAGTCCCTTACCTTTCGAAACATATAAACATAAACATATGTCGATAAATGAGATACATTATATCATACTATGTTAGTCAGTACAAGCACCATTATTAAAAATATAAAAAATAATACACATCTTCATAACCTGGGGATGGGAACCTAAAAGGGGTCAGATCAAATTCTTAATAAGGGTAAACAAGGGAGACATATAAGCATAATCCTGAGAATATGGTTATGAAAAGATTATCAGGGAAGAATAATATCATATCATTTGTATCAAATATAATATACATGAATCATGAAATAAATCATGGTATCTCCTAATACATGAATAATAAGTAAACAAAGAACATAATACTATAAATCATAACATACAAATGAAACATGGATTAGGGGAAGAAACATTATCATATAATATGATTTCCATAGCATCCAAGGAATCACTTCTGATACCATCATGGTAGTATAAGTTCAATCCTCATACCATATTAGTAGTCATGCTTCACTCCCTTGGCCATCATGGTAGCACAATTTCAAACCTAATATAATAATGGTAGTAATGGTTACCTCCCCTGTACATTTAAGTATTCTAGGATCATTCCCAATATTATCTTCCTCTATCTCATGAGATATAAATCGTTACCCAATTCTATATATTTATAAATAAGTAGCACCCATCTCATAATGAAATCATGCATACATGTTCAACAAGAACATAAATAATCATATCATTACCCCTAAAATGAAATTGGTATTATAAACATGTAATAATATCATAACCTAGTGAAATATAATTCAATTATAATAGTTTCATCATAATCAAAACCTATATAAAGAAGTGGGCTTCAAAAGAATATAAACACTGAATGTGAATTTGGTCAAATTTAAATCATTGTATCCTGAAATAATCAATTCTGAGAAAGAACATGATGTAAACAATGAATAAATTACCTATAATGTCCAGAGTAACAAAAATGTATTTTATCTTATAGGGGAAAAATAAAATGTCCTTTAAAAAAATTTCTTGAGTAAAATATTATTTCCTCTATAAAAGATTGGATTTTATAACATAACACCTTTTGAAAAAAACATCCTTTGAAAATAGCATTGAAAACATATAAATGATGCTTTGAAAAAATTAAAATATTTTTAATTTACTTTTTACTATAAATTAATCTCCAATGATCTTTTGAAAACCTATTTGAAAACATGGTTTAAAATCTAGTTTTTAAAATATAATAAATTTCTGACCTAATAGAGATCCAGTCATATTTGACCATAAAATACACTATTATGTACAATATAGTGAAAAAATGGTACTAATTTTTAATTATATCGAGAATAAATAGTGGATAAGGAAAATCATGAGTATTATTCAGAGATGTATCAAATTATTTCATAAACGGAAGAATTAAACTAAACATTCTTAAAAAATGATGATATTATGGCAATATACATTAATAATTAAGTAACATGTGGTCATATTCTCCATGTAAGAAAATAAAATTACATGATGCTAAAAAAACATGAAAATAATAAAATTAATGATATAACATGTTAAATTTATGTATATAGACCTTGAATAATAGTTTGAGTGCATAAAAAAACATGAGTCTCAAAGACAGATTAATTAAGACAATTCATTTTTAATGATTTAGTATCTTCTGAAATGTAGACCACATGAATTAAAGTTAATAAAATGGATATATTAATACCAATATGTTCATGTTTAAGATACATAGAATAAAATTGTGGGTAGTACGTAGACCACACAAATGTAAAGTGTGGATAACATAGCATGTATCTCCCAAAAATGAAAATAGAGATTCAATACCCTTACCTTGTATATTGAATCCCATTATACTTATTAAAATGACGTATACAATAAATTAAAATTAATTATAAGTATTTTAATGATCCATATAATTATATTTAATACTATATATTATCTTATTATTAACTTATATTAACTTCCTGATAATCGTAATATGTTTAGGATTCACTTGGTTTAATATTTTCTTTGTTCATCAAATATGACTTAATTTGTTATATCATTTGTCCTTATACATATATAATGATTACATAATATGAAACATGACATAAATATCTTTTATATTAACTATATTTATATTATAATAATATATATAATAATTATTTATGAATTGGAATACACCATTCAAAGAGATGGTTCACAGTACATACACATGAACATTTTTTATTCTTTTATTACCGTATTGGAGAGAAAGTATGTAAATGGAATATGTGTGTGTATATATAAATTTATATCTCAATATAATTATTTCAGGAGAATCATTTTTTAATATATATCATATATGTTAACTAAACCAATCATTAATACATTCCATGTGCTGTGTGAACGAATCACATCGCTTGGAGGTGGCGGTAATCCACACTTCCCAAAAAGAGATTATAATATTAAAACCAAACAGAATGTAAAATTTATACGTTGTAAAAATGAATAAATAAGTTTATATAAATAATAAATATCATAAATAACATAAATAGAGAGATGTTTGGCCAGGCAACTCATATTGGTTTTTGACAAATGGATTATTGGTATTTCCTTATGGAAAAGGGATATATTATAAGAGGAAGATATTGATTTAAGTATGATTATTAGGAAGTTATTTTTAAAACATAATATATATTAGAGGTCCGAGGAGGTTGGAGAGGAGGTGGCTTTTAATAGATAAGGAAAAGGGCTCACAACAATTTTTCAGAAACATTTTTGGTGTAGACATAATGTTAAATAAAAAAATTATCAAAATACAAAAAACAAAATAATATAAGTTTTATGGCCTAAAATTCAATAGAATATGGGTTTTGGAATATTTTCTAGGTTATTTTGGCACTTAATTTAAATGTTTAGGCACTAATTGAGCTTATTTTTCCCCATAATCTATTTGAAAAATTGCAATCACGTTACTAATTATTTAGGTGAATAATTAACATGGTATTTTTTGAAATTAAATATTATAATGAATAAAGTGATGTATGATTTATTTTAAAAATTAAAATCATAGAGGAGGAATAATTACGATTAATGCTAATCCTATATACGGGGTGAAATAACTAGTTTTTAATGTAGAAAAATGTTGAAAAGTTTTTTGGGATATTTTATTAAATTTTAAATATAAATTGATTATAGTCCATTAAAATTTATAAATATATATAATATTTCTCTGATGTGACTTTTAAAAAATTATAATATCATTTATCATTAGCAATTAATTAAAAAATTTGGCATTTTTTAACTAAGTAGCATAATTTTCACTATTTCTAAAAAAAATTTGATTATAAGAAAAATTATCAAAATATACTGTAAGATAATTTAGATGTTATAAATTAAAAAATTAGTTCTATTTTATCAAATTACGTTTCTAAATTTCAATAAAAACAATATTATTATTAAAAATGTTTTATTTGAGAAAATAGAATTTTAAAATATAAAAGGGAATTACTAAATATCATATATTTCATTATCAATTTATATTATTTATATAAAAAATATAAAAAATATAAAAAATACATGATAATTAGTCATTATTTTTCATATTATAATGTTTATTATCATGTGATAATTATCTCTTTAAATAATTATATCTTTAAAATGACGTTTCTTATAAACACTGTGTTGTGTGTGATGAACATTATATCATTGTTGCATGTATCATATGTTGATTCATTATTGCATGTCACAAACACCAAGTCATTGTTTTATGTACCGGGCACCGATTTGGTTCTATTTCAAGTTAAAGTTTGAATAAATTCATTGGATGACAAAAATCTATGTATAATTCATTTGAGAAAATTTCAATAAAAACATGGGGTGTTACATTCATCCTCCCTTAAAATGAATTACTTCTTCTTAATTCATCACATAGGGGAAAAAATGAGTATACTTATGATTCATCCTATCCATAAGTTCCCATGTAGATTCCTATAACAATTATGTTTTTCTAGAAAATTTTTACCATGTTAGTGGTCTGGTTTTGTAAATCTTTCTCTAATCATTCCATAACTTCACCTAGATGTTATTTAGAAGAAGTATCCTCATTCAATGGTATGAACTTGGAGTTTATTACATGTGAAGGGTCAGGTATTTACTTCATTAATGGAGATGCACAAAATACATCATGTACATGAGAGTTATTTGGTGGAAGTACCATGTGATAGGCTACCATCTGGATATGATCAATAATCACAAAGAGACCAATATACCAATGGTTTAGTTTGCCTTTCATTATGAATCACATAACATTCTCCAAGGGTGAGATTTGTGTAATTTGTTTTTCAAAAACATCAAAATCCATATGACATAGAAAGTTAGGAGCATAATTTTTCTTCCAACACTGAGCTTCCTGGATATGTTTTTGAATGTTTCTATCCTTATGAACCATTTCATTAGTGATATTTCGTCCTGGTATATTTCTTTATCCTACATCATCCCAACACATTAGATATATATAATTCTTCCCATAAAAGTCATCATATGTTGTTATATAAAAGCTTTAGTGAAATATATTATTGCATGAAAACTAAACTATATGTTGTTTTTGATCCCAACCCCCCTTGAAATGCATAGACCATTATCTCAACATATCCTCTGAGGTTTTTTTAACTCACCATCTGTTTGAGGATGATATTCATTATGGAAACTCAATTTAGTTTCATGTTATTTATATATACTTATCCAAATATTTAATGTAATCCTTGAATCCTGGTCTAATATAATCGAATATGGTACTCCATTAATCCTTACCACATTTTTAATGTATATATTGGTAGGCTGATTCAGAGTGAAGTGTTTTCTAATATATAAAATGTTTGTTGTCTTAGAAAAGAGATAGACTACATCCCATATAGGATTAAACCCTTTAAATGTTTTCAGTATTCCAACAATAGAATCTGAAGTGATTTTCTCCCATTTTTATTCTATAATGTATAATGGTTACACCATACCCTTTTACATTTGACTTTTAGTATTAACATTTTGGAAAACCATGGACTATGAAAAAAAATCTTCGATAAATCTCTTGATACCATCCCACCAAAATTATAATATCATGCCCCTATAAATCTTCATAAGACCATGATGAATGGATAATGAAGAAATTTGTGCTTCCTCTAAAAGATACATGTTCAAATCCAGTATGTTTGGAACACAAAAAAGGTTTCAAAATATTATTATTCGATACTGATCCTGGATAAATTTTGGAACATTTCATGTTTTCATTTTCAACTCCTCATGTTATATTTTCTCCTCACTATTGTGTTATTTTATATAGGGTTGAACAATCATATGATAAATGTAATATTTTTCCCCTTAATTCATTATTTGTTGAATCGTTATTTTTTAAATCTAAAAATTTTATATCTTTTGTGATCCTCATAATGGATGGCCTAGCATGATCCTTCCGACTCAAAGCATTGGCCACCATGTTTTCATTTCCAGGGTGGTAAGGTATTAATCATTCATAATACTTTATCAATTCTAACCATATTCTATGGATTATGTTCAACTACATCTATGTGAATATACATTTCATAACGTTATGATCAGTACATATATCACACCTTTCTTATTAAACATATTAGCTCTATATAATTAATGAAAAAATTAACACTACAAATTCCAAATCAGGAGGTGGGTAATTATTATCTTGAATCAAAAAACGTCATGAGGAATAGGATGTACCTATGTTATTATTTATAAGAACACATATCAATCCCTTCTTAGATGCAACATAGTAGATTAAAAACCCATCTCCACTACCGAGTAATGTAACCATAGCTCTACTGACAAATCATCTCTTCAGTACCATGATATTTTCCTCACAATCATATATTAATTATAACTTGTCCCCCGTCTATGTTAACATGTTCAACAGATTGTATTTTTGTGATATATTCTCAAATAATCATCAATAATATAGAGATTAACAAAGAATGAAACGTATACCAGTCACTATGGTTGGTCTGGGCCAATATTCAATATCCTCCATGTTTGATGGATCTAATGATATACCATCTCTAGGGATTATGTGTATAAATGAAATATTTGGTATCCATAATTCAAAAATTTTAAATTTTTCATATTGACCCTCCTTCGTTGGGGTATTTAGTATAATTTTCATGTGATCTCGATTCTCCTCCTTGCTCATTTAATTGATATGATTATCATATATAATGACTGCCAAATAATTTTCAAGGTATGTTATAATGAATATATTCTATATGAATATAGTTTTAGAATTATTATGAAGAAAGGTATGAATATATATTCATATTGTCCAAACCATGTATATAATGATTTCTTCAGTATATCCTCCTTATTAAGCATCAATGAATTATATCCAGAATGAAGGTAGATAAACGAAATGAAATGATCTCCATGATGTTGATCAGAAAAGTCATCAATATGGAGAATATTATATATGTTCATGATTTTCATCTTGTTCAATTCCTGATAATCAATGCAGGGTCTCAATGATTGATTTATCCTTTCCAAAATGATCCAGTGCACCATAAGGTGAATCTCCTGGCTAAATGAATCCATTATAATGGGGTTTTAGAGTTTCATATTCATTTCTAGAAACTAAATTGGGGACATTCTATAAGAATTAATTGAAATTGGTGGGGAAAAAATATTAAAATCTATTGGGAACTCACCATCATGTTTTGGTGTTGTCACGACCCATCCTCGGGGCCCATGCCGTGACTATCCCAAGCCCGCCTTCTATAGGCCCGGGGCTGGTGACTAGAACCAAGGCGTAATTCCCGGTAAAAAGGGAAGGAATTCCCTTTGTAAAGTAAACAAACACAACAGAAGAAGTAAGTAGAAGAAAACACTAAGTAAAAACTAGGTACAACAGTAAGTGCGGAAAAGTAAGTGGGAAGAATACAAATGAAAACTTAAAGTAAAGTACAAAAAAAGAGAGTACAACAACTGAAAAGTAAAGCCACAACGTCGAGCCATCCTTTGGAAGTCCCACCTGAATGGTGGGTACAAATAGCCTCCACAGATCATCGGATCCAGCCGCCCGCTCCGAGTACGCTCTGCCTAGTGGTCCACCTCCAGGTACCGACCTGCTCCTCGTGCCTCAACTATGATCAGCACAGTCTGTTGTCTGCAACCAACACAACGTAATGCAGGCATAGCCAGTTCAGGGTTGAGTATAAGCTACTAAGTAGGGACCCCGAGACCCCCAAAGGTCTCCCAGAATCCACAAAGGATAATCCACAAGGTAAGATACAATCACGAAGTAACATCCGACACCACTTAGGTATATGCCCCTACAAATACCTAAGTCATCAATTCTCATTCGGCTCCAACATTCGAGCCCAAGTACAACCCAGTCCAGACGGGAAAACACAACCAAATCCACACAAGAAAGAATAACGTAATCCACACAGGATATCATGTCAAACTTATGGAAGATAAGGATTGAAAATCAAGACTCACCTCACACAGGTATACTTCATCATGATGTCAAAACCACGACTGCTGGAGAACTCCTCCTCTATCGAGTACAGTGGGCCTGCAGCGACAACTAAGCGCCTCCCTCCATGGGTCTGCCGCTACAACCAAGCGCTCCCCCTCATAGGATCCAGAGGTACTCCTTCTTTTGAGTACTGTGGGTCTGCCGTTACAACCTAGCGCTTCTCTGCCGTGGGTCTGCCGCTACAACCAAGCGCTCCCCCTCATAGGCTCTATAAATACTCACTCTATTGAGTACCGTGGGTCTACCGCTACAAACAAGCGCTCCTCCACCGTGGTTCTGCCGCTACAACCAAGAAATCCCCCTCATAGCCTCCAGAGGTACTCCTTCTGTTGAGTATCACGGGTCTGCCGCTACTACCAAGCGCTCCTCCGCCATGGGTCTTCCGCTACAACCATGCGCTCCCCCTCAAAGCCTCAAGAGGTACACCGTCTGTTGAGTACCGCGGGTCTTCCGCTACTAAGAAGAACTCCACCGCCGTGGGTTTTCCGCTAAAACCAAGCACTCTCAACTATTTATCCAAAATACACTAAGTCGATAGATCAGCAGTCGTCATGTCTCATCCATCTACTAGGTCTCTACACTATGCTAGCTCGTCACCAGGAGGGTCCGCTCCACGAGCTAACGGTCGATAATCCAAGTATCATGAACTTCCAAGAATAAGTATCTCAAAGGACCGGCTCGTCTTAGGGGTCTCAACGCAGCAGACGGCGCGTCAGTCGGACGCCCGGTCTGTGAGTTACTAGCCTTTTTGTCCCAGGGGCCCAGTTGGTATCGTGTGTGAACCAACCCAGTCGTATCTCGACTGTACCCTCAACTCTCATAGGGTATAATCATAGGGTCCATTTCTCATCGTGATCACCAATGCCGCTGACGGTTCGTCAAACGGACGTCCCGTCTGAAAGCTATCAGATTTTCCGTTCCAGGGGCCCGATTGGATTTCGGGTTCAATCCAACCCGGCCATTATCCAACTGCATCCAAAACTCAGGAGAAGCATTCCAAAAGTTTCTTCTCATTAATAGGAATCCAATAAAGTCGACGACACGTCAATCAGACGTTCGTAGATCATGTTGTAAGCATTTCCGCTCCGAGGGCCCGGTTGGTTTCGTGTATGAACCAACCCAGCCGAACACAAAGTACTCCGAAACCTTGAGTATAGTATACCAAAATGACAGTCTCGATCCAAGGATCACATCGCCACTGATAGTGCATCGATCGGAAGTATGCATCCCATGTTATGGGAAAAATAACGTAACAGTCTGGTATTAGGGGGTTCGGGCCCGGTCCGACCCGGCCCGGTACCCCCTGGGTCGGCCCGAACCTGGTGGACTCAACCCGGGTCCGGGTCCAGCCCGCTTGGGCGATGCCCGGCCCGGCTAGGGTGCTTCCCATCCCGGTGGTCTAGCCGGGCGGCTCGACCCGGTTCGCTGGCGCGCTGGCGCTGGCCAAACGGCCACGCAAAGCGACACCACCCCCTTTGAAAGAAACTGTGGCCCCGCGTGGGGCCGCCCCTTGCCACCGGACGTGGCCGAGTGCCTCATCCCGCCTCCCTCGGTCTCATACGGTCGAGGGACCAGCGGCCTGCTGCAATGGCATTAGCCGCGACGGCCCATCCTAGCGGCACGCCGGGCGCCGCCGTCTCCTAGCGGATGGCCGGGTACCGACCACCTCCTCCGGCCGCCGGCGCCGCCGTGCTGGTGAGGCGCGCCGGTGGAGTGTTCCGCAGACCACTGGACGAGCTCTGGTGGTCGAGTTTGCCTTCCGCCTTCTCCAACGGCCCTCCCGGGACCTGTTCTTCAATGATAAGACCTCAAAATGCCCGTGCAGTCTGCTTTATTGTCGCCCGCCGATCCGCACACCAAGAATGAAGAGACGGTGGGTTCGGACTTGTTCGTTGGTCCGCACCCACCACGTTAGCGGTTTAAAAAGGCTGCCGAGAATTTTTAAACACATGCCGATGATATAAATCACATAGATTTAAATGAACCAAAACCCCTACCTCAAGCGTCGTCGAGCGAGGGATCGTCGCGGAATTTCATGTCGCGGAAGAAGGAACGTCATGGAAGAAGCGTCGTGAAATAAGGGTCATCGCGTCGTGGAGAAAGGATTCGCCATGTCGTGCCTTCGATCTCCAAGGATCCCGCGTCCTTGTCGACCTTCGTCGGAGGTCGGCATTCTTCGTGTTCTTCACGTTCTTCACGTTCTTCATAGAGGAAGATGAAGATCTTCAAGCCTCCCCTCTTTCTCCCTAACCCTCTCAACACCACCCGAAAAATAAAATAAGAGTCGTCTTATTTTATTAACACACAAGTCAATGATTGAATTTAAAAAAGAATTGAAACGATCAATTAATTGAATTAATTGAGGAGTTTAAACTGCCCATTTAAAGAGTCGTTTATTAACCAGAATAAACGCAAGGGTTGACCTCATTAAAAGGCGGGGGGGGGGGTGCGGGTGTGTTACATAATTAAAGGAGGTGGGTTGAAAAAGTTGAAAGAAATGGTGGGGCTCGTGTGGGCCCCACCTAAAAAATATCCTACTAAGTGGGTAGGATATTGTGGGTCCCACTTCCAACACTTAGCTTAGATTAAACAACTTGAAGTAAAATAAAAATTCTGTGTCCAATTTTTATTTTATTCCTCTACTTAACCCCAAAATTTATAAACCACACCCAAGAAAACGAAACCTCGGAAAAGGTGTTTCTAAGCAATTACTGGCGTTGTTATTCCATCGGTGCCCTCGGAATTCGATTCTGAGAACCGGTTCAAATGTTATAAAAACCCGCTCGTTCGTTCACTGAACGTACCTAAGCTAATCTTCGGAAAATGTTTCCGAGCACATCGGGCCTCAGAATTAGGTGTCGTTAAGAACTGCGTTTTTGTAAAATTACAATGAAAATTAAGAAAAAATTCCCTTGGATTTTACGGGTCTTTACATTACTCCCACCTTAGGGATTTACATCCTCATAAAGCTTTAAAACAAACTAGGGTTACAAAAGCGGTACTGAGCACACATCTGAGCCTTCCGCTCCCATTTTCTCACCTGGAGGTACCCGTGCTGCCATCTGATGTGAACTAGAGGAATTGACCATGCATGTAGGACATTCTTTTGTCGATCCTCAATCTCCACCGGGACCTCTGCAAAATTCACCCCATTGCCAATGTCCAGCTCCTCATGGTCGATGATATACGAAGGGTCGAACACGTATCTCCTCTATTGAGATACATGGAAGTCGTCGTGCACCTGGTGTAACTGAGTTGGATGGGTCAAGTGGTATACCACATTTCCTAGCCTACTGAAGACCTGAAAAGGTCCACTGAACCTCGTAGATAACTTGTCGCCTCAGCCACATCTCCTTAACTCACGTCCTGGTGAGACCCGTAGGGAAACTTGGTCACCATCCTCGAACTCTAGTGGTCTCCGCCTCCTGTCAGCACTAGGATTTTGCCAGCTCTGAGCTGTCCTCATCCGCTATTGGATGACTTGGACCTTTCTGGTCCTACAAGAGCTGCTGAGATTTCATCTTTGCCAATAAGAGAAATCTGGTCTCATCCCCAGGATGAACCACATTCTTCTCCAAATACAGTCAATCCCGACATGGATGATACTAACCAATACCAAGGATGACGTCGTAAGGCCTTGACGCTACTACCAAGAGATCCAATCATTACTCTTGCCTCCAAGGGTTGAGTCACACTGTCGGCATCAGTGTGTGGTCACTGGGTCTCCTCTAGTAGGTATCTCAAAGTGAGGGTCAAGTCAACATTTGTTAAACTAGATCCTCTTAGTAACAACATAAAGAGAGGATAGGAAGGTAAACGCCATAAGAAAGGTGTATTTTATTAATGCAGCTCAAATTACAAAGACACAAAGCATCTACAAACAAACATCAACAAAGCTAGAAGCAGCATAAACAAAAGTCTACAGGTCTGGAGCTAGTCCTGCTCCTGTCCATCTGCTCCCGGAGCTCCATGATCGTAGGCCTCAGCTGCCTAAAGCTGATCTCCCCCATGTCCACCAGTTCCCTATGGTCGGGGTGGACCTCCTGGTGGTGGTGGTGGCAACACCTCGAAGCGTCATCCACCTCCATATGAACGGACAGCTCCCCTGCCACGGTCTTCTGCTCCATGCGGTCCACCTTGATGGAACCTATGCCTCTGCCTAAGAGGTCCTTCGTTCATCTTGTGGTCATCCGTATGGCGGGTCGGACAGTCACGAGCCATGTGACCAACCCTGCCGTAGGAGTAACACTGTCCGATCATGGTAAGTCATTGTCCACCCCAGGTGCCTCACACAAATGATCCTGTGTCATGCGGTCGACCACCTCTAGGTCTAGTCCTCTTAGAACCTTGCGTCATCTATCTACTGACCGCTGCAGAAGACTCTGCCACATGCCGTCTAGTGGTGGGTCCTGCTGCTGGAGACTGCTCAACAAGGAAACACTCCACTAAAAGGGCTCTCTCCAACACCCCTGTCTGTGTCGGAATGCTGTGAGAAAAAACTGAAGCTTTGATCTCTCGCCTGAGCCCCTGGTCGAAGGTTTGGGCCCTGAAAAATGGGCCTCGTACCATGTCTTTCGAATAACGCGAGAGATCAGTGAACCTTTCCGCGTACTGGGCTACTGTCATACTGCCCTGCCGCATCTGTAGCAGCTCCTGGATGCGCACCGCACGGAGGGTGGCTGGGATGAACTCTGAGCGGAAAAGGCTCTCAATGTCCGTCCAAAGGAGAGATGCATCGTCGTGAACCTGGAGCATCAAGATTCACCATCTAGCTACTACCGTGTGTAGGAGGCTCACTGTAAGGACCACCATAAGGTCAGATGGTGTCCCTACTAAAGGGAAAACTCGTACAACTGCCTCCAGCCAATCCTCTACTACCTGAGGGTCCGTCTCTCCACGGAACCTGGGCGGTCACTGACACTGAAACTTGTGTAGTGCACTAAGGCGACGTGCATCGTCAGTGGCTGGGGCTGGTAGCATCTGTGGCTCTGCGGGTAGAGGTACCGCCAGTGCCTCTACTGTGAAAGGGCCTTGTACCGAGGCCTCGTCACTCGGTGGGCTGTCGTCACGCACAACTCTCGGAATCATAGATGGCTGCCATCGTGGGGACATCCTGAAAAGAAACAAGTGCGCCATGGTCAAACATTATACCTGGTGAGATAATCAATGTTTTCGTGCATTAATTCAGAAATCCGAAGTCAGGGTCCTGGTGTACGGATACGTCGGCAACCGCACCAACACTGTACTCCCTGGACTGATAATCACACTCAATACTCTTAACACTATTGCTTCACATAGAAAAAGATTAGAGTCTTGAGTTCTGTGGTAGAATTGAACTCCTATGATTCCAATTTGTCACGACCCATCCTTGGGGCCCATGCCGTGACTTCCCCAAGCCCGCCTTCCATAGGTCAGGGGCTGGTGACTAGCACCATGGAGTAATTCCCGGTAAAAATGGAAGGGATTTCCTTTGTAAATTAAAAAAACACCATAGAGCAAGCAAGTAGAATAAAACACTAAGTAAAAACTGAGTACAATAGTAAGTGCGGAAAAGTAAGTGGGCCAGAATACAAACCCAAACTGAAATTAAAGTACAAAAAAAAACAGAGAGTACAACAATAGAAAAGTAAAGCCGCAGCGTCGAGCCGTCCACTAGAAGTCCCATCTGAAGGGTGGGCACTTATATCCTCCAGAGCTCCTCTGATCCAGACGTCCGCTCCGAGTATGCTCTGCCCAGTGGTCCACCAATAGGGACCGACATCCTCCTCGTGCCTCAACTATGATCAGTGTTGTCTGTCATCTGCAACCAACACAACGTAGTTTGGGAATAGCCCGTGCAGGGGTGAGTATAAGCTACACAGTAGGGACCAGGAGACCCCCTAAGGTCTCCCAGAATCCAAAAAGTATAATCCACAAGGTAATATAAAATCACGAAGTAACATCTGACACCACTTAGGTATATGCCCATACATATAACTAAGTCATCAATTCTCGTTCGGCTCCAACATCCGATCCCAAGTACAACCCAGTCCACACCGGAAAAAACAACCAAATATACACAGGAAAGAATAACGTAATCCACACAGGATATCAAGTCAAACTTATTGAAGATAAGGATTGAAAATAAAAAATCAGCTCACACAGGTATACTTTTTCATGATGTCAAAACCACGGCTGCTGGAAAACTCCTCCTCTGTCGAGTACAGTGGGCATGCCGCTACAACCAAGTGCTTCCCTCCATGGGTCTGCCACTACAACCAAGCACTCCCCCTCATTGGATCCAGAGGTACTGCTTTTGTTGAGTATTGTGGGTCTGCCGTTACAACCAAGGGCTCCTCCGATGTGGGTCTTCCACTACAACCAATCGCTCCCCCTCATAGGCTCCAGAGGTACTCCTTCTGTTGACTACCGTAGGTCTGTCGCTACAACCAAGTGCTCCTACGCCGTGGGTCTACCGTTACAACCAAGCACTCCCCCTCATAGCCTCCAGAGGTACTCCTTCTATTGAGTACCGTGGGACTGCCGCTACTACCAAGTGGTCCTCCGCCGTGGGCCTGCCGCTGCAACCAAGCGCTCCCCCTCATAGCCTCAAGAGGTACTCCTTCTGTTGAGTACCGCTGGTCTACCGCTATTACCAATCGCTCCTCGACTGTGGGTTTTATGCTAAAACCAAGCGCTCCCCACTGGGCTATCCAAAATACACTGAGTCGATAGATCAGGAGTCATCAAGTCTCAGCCAGCTACTAGTTCTCTGCACTCTGCTAGCTTGTCACCAGGAGGGTCCGCTCCACGAGCTACCGGTAAAAACTAAAAGTATCACGAAGTTCCACGAGGAAGTATATCAAAGGACCGCATCGTCTTAGGGGTCTAAACGCAGTAGACTGCGCGTCAGTCGGACGCCCGGTCTATGAGTTACTAGCCGTTTCGTCCCAGGGGCCCGGTTGGATTCGTGTGCGAACCAACCCAGCCGTATCTCGACTGTACCCCGAACTCTCATAGGGTATTCTCATAGGGACAATTTCTCAACGTGATCACCAACTCCACTGACGGTTCATCAAATGGATTTCTGGTCTGAAAGCTATCGGCTTTTCCGTTCGAGGGGCCCGATTGGATTTGGGGGTCAATCCAACCCGGCCACTATCCAACTGTATCCAAAACATAGGAGAAGCATTCCAAAAGTTTTGTCTCATCATGAGGAATCCAATAAAGTCGACTGCACGTCAATCAGACGCCCAGAGAGCAAGTTATAAGCGTTTCCGCTCTGAGGGCCCGATTGGTTTCGTGTACGAACCAACCCGGCTGAACCCAAATTACTCCGAAACCTTGAGTGTAGTATACGAAAACGACCGCCTCGATCCAAGGATCGCATCGCCGCTAACGGTGCATTGATCGGAGGTCCACATGCTATGTTATGGGCAAATGACCATAATAGTCTGGTATTAGGGGGTTTGGGCCCAGTCCAACCCGGTACCCCCTAGGTCGGCCCGACCCGGGTCTGGGGCCGGAACGCTTGGGCACATCCGGGCCTGGCTGGCGCGGCCGGGGCGATGCCCAGCCTAGCGGTTTGGTAGGGCGGCTCAACCCGATGCGTTGGCGTGCTGGCGCTGGCCAAATGGCCGCGCAAAGGGGCGCCACCCCCATTGAACGAAATCGCAGCCCCGCGTGGGGCCACCCCTTGCCACCGGACGCGGCCGAGTGCCGCGTCCTGCCTTGCTGGGTCCCGCGCGGTTGCGGGACCAGCGGCCTGGCGGTGCGGCTTTAGCCGCGGAGGCCCAACCCGGCGGCGCACTGGGCGCCGCCGTCTCCTGGCGGCTGGCCAGAACGACCGCCGCCTCCGGCCGCCGGTGTCGTCGTGCCGGCGAGGCGAGCCGACATAGTGTTCCGCGGACCACCGGACGAGCTCCAGTGGTCGTTTTTGCCTTCAGTCTTCGCCAACGGCCCTCCCCCGACCGGTTCATCACTGCAAAGACCTCAAAACGCCCGTGCGGCCTGCTTTATCGTCGCCCGCCGATCCGCACACCAAGAATGAAGAGAGGGTGGGTTTGGATTGTTCGTTGGTCCGCACCCACCGTGTTAGCGGTTTAGAATGGCTTCCGGAAATTTTTAAACACATGCCGATGATATAAATCACATAGATTTAAATGAACCAAAACCCCTACATCAAGCATAGTCGAGCGAGGGTTCGTCGCGGAATCGCACGTCGAGGAAGAAGGAACGTAACGGAAGAAGTGTCACAGAAGAAGGGTCATCGCGTCGCAAAGAAAGGATCTGTCGCGTTGCGTCGTCGATCTCCGAGGATCCGGCGTTCTTTTCGACCTTCGTCGGAGGTCGGCGTTCTTTGTGTTCTTCGCGTTCTTCGTCGAGGAAGATGACGATCTTCAAGCCTCCCCTCTTTCTCCCAAACCCTCTCAACACCACCCGACAAATAAAATAAGATTCTTCTTATTTTATTGACACACAAGACAACGATTGAATTTCAAAAATAATTGAAATGTTCAATTAATTGAATTAATTGAGGAGTTTAAACCGCCCATTTAAAGAAGTGTTTATTAACCAGAATAAACGCAAGGGTTGACCTCATTGAAAGGGGGGGTGCGAGTGTGTTACTTAATTAAAGGAGGGGGTTGAAAAAGTTGAAAGAAATGATGGGGATCGTGTGGGCCCCACCTCAAAAATATCCTACCATGTGGGTAGGATATTGTGGGTCCCACATCCAACACTTAGCTTTGGTTAAAAAACTTGAAGTAAAATAAATCTTGTGCGTCCAATTTTTATTTTATTCCTTTACTTAACCCCAAAATTTAAAAACCACACCCGAGTAAACACAACCTCGGAAAAGGTGTTTCTAAGAAATTACCAGCGCTACAATTCCATCGGTGCCCTTGGAAATCGATTCTGAGCACCGGTTCAAAAGTTGGAAAAACCCATTCATTCATTCACTGAACGTACCATAGTAAAACTTCGTAAAATGATTCCGGGCACACGGGGCCTCCGAATCAGGTGCCGTCAGAAACTGTGTTCCTGTAAAATTCCAAAGAAAATTAAGACAAAAATTTCCCTTTATTTTTAAGGGTCTTTACAGGTTTTACCTACGAAACACTTTTATAATGTTATCCATAAAATCCCAAATAATAGGGATGTCATAAATATCAATTATCTCCCAATACATATTATATAAACAACCATTTACAATGGTAATTATGACCCATGAATTGGATGTAATCTAAACATGTTGTTCATAGATATAATCACATTGATTGATGATCATAAGATGGTTTTAAATTTGAAAAGTACCATACCTTCATTGATAATTGATGTGATTTTTATGTAGAGAATGCGAATCCGTGAAGAATACGACATCAAATTCAAATAAAGAAAAAATGAAAAGATTTTTAGGGTGAACATTACCACAAACATCAACTATTGAAGAATCATATATTTTAGATACAAAATAGTACCATTGCATGTTTCCACTATAAATTCAATATCTAATTGTTTTTGTGGAAACATAAAATCCTTATATTTTTTTGATATGTAAGGGTTGGTAGATCCAAAATCAAATTTTATGTCAAAAGTTTTATAGTAGGCGGTATCAGAACCTTTCATCATATAATTACCAAACCCCTCCTTAGAAATAGTTATTTCATGAGATTCCCCCTTTCCTAGAACTTAAGATGTTACTGATGTCAATAATCATCAAAGACCCATGGTTTGGGCAGTTGATAGCATAATTCCCATTTTTGTAAAACTTTAACAATGAATCATGGGAGGTGCATTACAAGCAACATTTTCACCAATCACAATGTTAGATAACATCTTCCCATAACTTCATCTATCAAATGCTCGATGACTATAACATACACACATAAAAAGATATGGAAAATCTTAAGGAAATTTCTTCTATGCTTTTTCTCACACATAGAGCATAATGGAATTTTCATCATCTTTTTTTTTATATTTTCATTTAAACTCCATAATTCACTTTAAAAAAAAACTTGATATTGTTACGTGATTACAACATCCAATCCAACCTAAATTTTTAATCAAAAAATATATTCATAGCATTTAATTTATCATTGGTCTAACTACCTTTTAATACTTTGCGTTAAGACACTGAAGAAACTATCAACATTACTCTCAGGTTGGATGATAATTCCTAAAGTGAACCTTGTATGTATTGTGAAATTATCCTTATAGTTTTGAACATATTTATCTACACTTTGTGCCAACTCAAGGAACTCTTTCTTTATATTGGTATGAAGATTCTGAGGAAAGTACTTATTGAAAAACACGTTCTTGTTCTCATCCCAATCCCTGGATTCCATATCATCATGTTGCCTCATATTCTTGATTAGTGTCCACCATTGAACTTCATTTCCTATTATCCAATAAATATCTAGAATGACATTCTCATGCTCTGAACATTGATTAATGGAGAATATATTTTAGGTGGTTCTAATATATAGTTTAGATACATGTGGATCAAAATACCCTATGAAATATTGTGTAATTTTCCACATGAACAAAAATATATGATTTAGTTCCCTTATTATATAATTTAGAATTGCACCATGATTCATTTCTTTAGAAAGATGTGTGATCATAGTAACATTATTTTTTTCCATATCCTATATAATTTGGTTTCCCATGAGGAAAATAATTGCATTGTCTATCAGAGCCACCATTAACATGGTTCATTTATTTTACAACCATTTTATATAACCAAAAAATAATTTGGGAAATAGTTATCATAATGGGGAACCACATAATCATGAATACTCACTTATATGGCATCAATCATATGACACCTAGCATAATCTATGACACCATAGTTTTTTCCAAGTTTATTCATAGAAAACATATATTTAAATCCTTCACGATGGTTCATGATGTGTTTTTGAATTTCCAAATCATATCCCCTAAGAGTTTTATACTAGGTGTGCAGCAATACCCATTGTCATGTACCAGATTACAGCAATTCAGGACCAGAACATCGTTTGGGAGTTTTTACTCCTAGTTATATATGTGGCTAATCCACAATCACTTATATTTTATAAATTGGGATGTATTTCTATAAAAACATTCACTCTTTCAATTACCAAAATTCTAGGGCATTTTCATAAACATGGAATCATACTTGTAATTATCTATAGACATGTCCTTTGTGTTCTCAATAATGATTTCTCATCCTATATTCCAAATGTTCTCTAGAATTTTCCTATGATATCAACTATAAAAACTGTGTGTTGATGTACATTAACAATACTTAACTGTTTTGGAATACATGAAATATTACACAAATAGATACTTGAATACTGTACTAGTATAGTGGATTCGGAAAATTGAAAAATAAACATATATTAAGAATGAGATAAATAATCTCTTACATGGTTCTTCTTGACTAGAACCGTTCTTATAAAAATCAATCAAAATACATATATTCATAACCTAGGGAAGGAAATATAAAAAGGGATGATATAAAATTACTAGTAATGGAAAAAAGGGAGACAAGTATGAATAATCATGAGAATAATGGAATGAAAAAATGATCCTAAAAGGAGAGGCTCATACCCTGGATATCAATGTTCATATACAAGAATCATGGGATAAATCTTAGATGTTAGGCAAACATAAATAATAAAATAAATAATAAACCTAAGACATGAAATCATAACATAAGAATGAAACATAGAATTTTGGTAGACACATAATAATATAATATTATTTCTATAGTATCCAACCCATCACTACTAATTCCATCTTAGATGTATAGGTTTACATCCCATACCTTCATGATAGTCTTGGTTTCATCCCATGTCTAAATTGGTAGCATCTGTGCTATAATCATACTATCTTTTTAGTCATGGTTCACTTGTATGGCCATCTTTGTAGTCAAATATAATTCCTAAGACCATAATTGTCTATCTCATGGGATATAAATCATTATACATTTCATTTTATTTCGATATATGTCTCACCCATATCATAATGAAATCATATATACATGTTCCACCTGATCATAAATAATAATATCATAACCCATGAAATGAAATGGGTATTATACACAAGTAATCATATCATAATCTATATAAAGATAATGGGTTCATAATAATCTCATCATAAATATATTCCTTGGAAAAAACAATGACTCAAAATATTATAACCAGTGAATGTAAAGCGGGTTTAATAAAAATCATGCCATCCAAACATAATCAAATATGATAATGAAAATGAAAATATAGAATATATTACACTTAAAAAATTATTAACACCAATGGATATTATGATATATTTGATTTAATTGTGAATGATACATTAAGACCCTTTCTTGTGGAAAATATCCATTCACAATTTAAATAATAAAATTTATTAAAAAAACAGTTCGAAAACTTTTTTATTTTAAAGTATCTTTGAGAAATTATAAAGGAAGCATTGAATAAAATAAATAAAATTAAAAATCCTTGTTTAATGAAAATTATTTCAATTGATTGATTGGGAGAATCTTTCTATTTTGAAAACAAGGTATATGATTATAATAATTTTCATTCTGAAGAGATACACTGTCCAATTTTACATAAAAAATATTATCATAGGTACAAAATTGTGGAGAAAATGATCTAAAACATTAGGATATATATAATAATCATAGTATAAATAAAAATATGATTATTATTGATATATGGATCAAATCACTTCTTCAATGGAAGTATAAATGTAAACTATATCGAGTAACATTGAGTTTGTCTCAATAAAATCATGTAACTTAGTAAATATGGATGTTATTTTATGTGGATGAAAAGGAAATTACATGAATCTTCAAATAAAAATAAATAATTAAATTTATTATTAATTAATTTTTATTTAGGTATATATACGTTGAAAAATTGTTGAGGTTTATAATAAAACTTGAGTCTCTATGAAGGTAAATTGAGACAAAACATTTTTACTAATTTGGTAACTTTTGAAATGTAGAAACCATGAATAAAGATTAAAAAAATAGATATTTGAATACCAATACATTAATGTATAGGTATCATATAATACATTAATGTGAAATACATACACCACACAAAATGAAAGAGTGGTGAACATAGCATGTATCTCACAGAAATAAAAATTGATATGAAATATAATTATATTGTACCTTGACTCTCTTAGTACTCATTAAAGAACAGAGGTTTAGTAAATAAAAATTTATTATACATATTTTATAAAACCATACAATTATATCTAATACTGTATATATTCTAATTATGAACTTATATTGACTTATCTATAATGATTATTTGTTAGGTTTACACTTTATGTAATATTCCCATTGTTCATTACATATGTCTTAATTTCATATATAGTTTGTATTTATACTTGTATAATAATTAATTAATATTAATTATGTTATAAAATTCATATATATTGAGTATATTTATATTTTATTAATCTATAGAATATATATGAATGAAATAGAAGACATTTTTCATGGAGATGGTAAGCCGTATAAATGCAGGAACACTACTATCGTTTATATTATCACATTGAAATAATTTCTATAAATGAAATATGTGTATATATATATATTGATATAAAAATATTTATGTATAATTATTATATCATATATATCATATATATTCAGTAAACCCATCCTGAATACATTTCATGAGGTGTGTGAATGAATGACATCGCTTTGAGGGGTGGTTGTCCATACTCCCTCAAACGAGATTATTGTATTAACACAAAATGTGAAGTAATATTAATTTGTTGTAAAATTTAATAAATAAGAATAAATAGATAATAATTATCATATATAACATATATAAATATATTTTCTACCATAATGTCCACTATGATAGGTAATTAGGAAAATAAAAAAATCATCATGTAGTGAGGTGGTAGTTCGTCGTACGCCTAAAAAGTGTGTTCGTTATCCATTAGATGGATGTGTGTTTAAGCGTTGGATTATTCATTATAATTTAAAAATACTACTATATTTAGTATAATGGTGATTTTATACAATCTTGGAAAAACAATTTGTAGGGGTGGAGAAGAAAACAAAATAAAGGACTTGAGAGAATAAGTTACCTCATGATCTGGTAACTCCTTTTGGTTTGTTCCAAAAATTTTCCTTTTAATGCATTATATAAAAGGCAAGGCTTCTAATAGGAATAAATGAATTTTATAAAGTTTATTCAATAGGTCTTGTCAATTTATAATTGGTTTTAGTGGTGTTTCTAAGTGGGGGAGGTGGTTTATTTTTAACGGGATGTAAAAGCGATCACTTGGAAATTTTAGAAACAAGTTAGGTGTACATGTGGTGTTACATAAAAAATGGCATACCAAACAAATAAATTAATAATTAATGATTTATGTAATATATTTGAATGGAATATCATTTTTGAATAAGTTTATAGGTCCTTTGGGCCCTTAATTTTAAATTTTAGTCTCTAATTAAGGTTAATTTGACCATAATCGCTATGAATTATTTTAATCACATTTTCTAATAATATTTCTCAAAAAATAATTTTGACTTATTATAATATTAATATTTTATATCATATTATTTTGTATCAATGTTTTTTTAAATTCAAATAATATAATAATAAAAATTAATATTAATGAAAATCACATAGATGGGATGATATAATGGTGTTTTTAAGCAGAAAAATGATCATAAGTTTCTTAAGATTCAATATAAATTTCAAAGTGAAATTTATTCAATAGAATTAAATTTTATTAATATATTTAATATTTATTTAATTTATCCTTAAAAAATTTATAATCTCATCGAACATGAATAAATAATTAAACAAATATTGATTTTGTTTATAGAAAAAATGTATTATAACATATTCATAAAAAATGACGATTTTCGGAAAAATCAAAAAATTAACCCAAAGATAATTTAGGCATTATGAATTCAAAAATGAAATTATTTTATCATATTAATTTTCTATATTTTCCTAAAAATAATTTTTTTATTAAAATTTATACTTTCCAGAAAGTGGTTTTCTAAAACTGAAAAGGGCGTTACCAAAAATCATATCATTCATTAACAAAATGTTATATTTAATTAAAAAATTCTAAAAAATAGTTCCAAATGATATATCACTAATAATAATAATAGGTTTAACATCTATGTTAAAATTATATCATTTAAATAATTACATAATTAAAAAAATGAAAAAACATTGTGTTGCGAGTGATGTACACCAAGTCAGTTTTAGATGTATCGTATACCAAGTCAGAGTTTTATTTAACATACACCATGTTTCCATTTCATGTAATGTATGATGATTTGGTGTGATGATAAAGTAATATTTGACTTAATTCATTGAATGAAACAAATGAGGATTTAATTTATTCAAAAAAACGACCATTAATTATCGCGGTGTTATAATGTGGAAAGTATGTTGGGAAGTGAATTAATTAAATAAAGAGCACAACGAATGAATTAATACATTACCCATTCATATTTTAAAATTTTATAAAATCACCTTCTTATATGAAATAGGTATTCCAAATTCAAAAAAAGAAAATAAATATCTATTCATTGTGGTGGATAATTTAATAAAGACATATAACTTCCATAAAATTAGATAAAAATTATCACTTAATCAAATGGTGATGAAATACATACAGGAGGTCATGATGAAACATTGAACACCGATAATTCTAGTATATTATCTATATAAATGGATTAATTACTTTTAATAGAAAATTGTGCAAAATTATTTTAAAATAATTTTAATCACTAGTATGTACTGTCACCCCAAAACCAATCGATAATCAATGTTGAATGTAAAAAAAATTAGATTACATGTTGAAATCACATTCAATGGAATTCAATGAAGTATGAAATAAACATATTTGTCTTATTGATTTTCATATAATAATAGTTTAAAAACATGAATAAAAAGGTATCTATATAATAAATTTTATGTAAATTATTATATAACACCGTTGTGTAGGGATGATGTTATTAAATATCAGATACAATGACTTGAAATAGTCTATGATGTGGTAGAAATGGTCATGAAAATTCACATACAAATTATAGTAACCCAATAATTCTAAAAAATATATACTACTAAACATAATAGTGGGATAATGTTTAATTTTAGTGGTAATTATTCGTCTCTATGTATCTATAGAATATAGTCATTAAAATTATGAATAAATAAAATTTATTCCAAAGTATATTATTCCCTTGTAGATTAATGATCAAATCCAATTTGTGTCCAATAAACTAGAACTACCAACAATACTATCATAAGTATATGATATGTTCTATGTATCTCTCATGATGATATAAATAACATATCCCTCATATATATGGAATTTAGATGGTGTATTATTGGAAAATGATCTCTCATATGATGAAATGTTGATTAAACACATCGACTATATGGATAATAGTCAATGAAATAATACTAATTTGTTATTCAATATATAATTGTGAATACTCAAGTATGAGGAGACAAAAAGATAATAAGAGGAAGAGAATACTAGTATTACCCTCACATTATTTCTTATTAGTTTATAAAATGAGATTTTAAGGATTAAAACTCTCAAGGGGGGAAGAAATTAAAGATTTACAATTTTATCATTTTAATTTCACATTATATATAAATATTTCGTTTTTATTACTATATTATTATCTAAATAACATGGACCACTACAAAAAATAAATATTATAATATTAATTTGAATATTCAATTTATAGTTTAAATAAAAGCATTGAAATAGAAAAAAATATGACACTAAAAAAGTAGTAATCAATAGAATATTTATATGATTTTTAGAATATACTCAATCAAATAGATAGATCATAATCACACAAAAAACTACTAGAATAAAATATAAGATTGTTTAATTAATGTTTATCGTAAAATTGAAAATAAATATAACCTATATATAAGATAAAAGTAATGAATAATGAATGAAATAGAAGGTATTTATAAAATGTTGAGAGCTCCAATGGCTATTACAAATCAGAAAGTTTGAATAGTAATATTCTTGTTTTTAATACTAAGTATAATATTTGAATATTAACTTATATATGGAAATTTAAATTAATATTTTTATATAATATAAAATCAAAATATGTTATATTTATATAATTATCTTATTAAATAATTTTTTTAATGAACAAAATATTTGATGTATACTTTTTTTTATGAAATATATGTTCTAAATTCATTTTTATAACAAATATAATGAATTTAAATATTTTTTCTTATAAAATTATATTACATGACGTTATTTTTTTATTATAAATATAATAATTTATTTTCAATCAATACTTAAATTAATTTATTTAACTAATAAATTGAAATATAGTTTGGGTGACTTTATTGAATATTAAATAGATAATTGAATTTTCAATGTATATTAAATGAAAAAAATGAAATATTATTTCATGTATAATAATTTAATGATTAAACGAGTCATTAATTATGAATGTGGACATTGGATAACCTCACATGAACAACTAACTATATATAGAAAAAACAGTCATCACTATTTTTAGTATTGAGAAAACATAACAAACTAATCATTATTACAATAACAGACACCCTAATCCTAATCATAAAAATACCACAAACCCCATCCACTATCCTCACCCCTTTAATCGTCAATGAATTCCCATTTTATACTAAAATAACTCAAATATATCCATCCATACCATGAAATATTTTTCATCTAAAAACAAAAACACCAATGTTCTTTGTGGATTATTCAAAGGGGTGATGTTCAAAAGAAAATATTCTCAAATAAAATCTTTTAATTGTTTTTTATTATACCTACCACTCACCTCCACCATAAAAAAAGACATAATAAATATAGTATAATAAATATATCATTTTTTATTTTTTATGTAATATCAATTCCCAATTATAATATTATCTAAAAATGTAAATGAAGGTGATATTATTCTAGGATCAACACCTCTTGGAAAAATACACTTTGTATTCTCTGTAACATTCATCATATATATAAGTTAACAGAAAATGAACGCGAATGAAAATAATATGAACATTATTTTATATACTATATATATTAATGGCTATATAAAAATAATATTAATGATAACCCCATTAGTTCAACATGGCCAAAATTCTATCCAATATTTAATAATCATTTAACAATAGAATATATACCCTATGAATCTGGACTATTTTTGGATACGATTTGTATTAAGAATAATTTTACCTTTTAGAATCAAAATAAATATTTTACATCCATCATCGAGTGTTATGGGACCATTCCATAAGAATTTGAATAATTATACTTATGTGATCCATCAATTGAACTATGAAATGAATGCCCATGGAATAATAAAATTAAACATGATATCTCAAGGAAATAGTTTTAAATGAATATAATATAATTATTTTAAATTATATATAGTATGAAAATGATCTAAAAAAATATTTATCAAATTTAATATGATTAATTAATATTTTATGTTAATGTATAGAAGGACTGTCGATCCATGGTGTGGGATGTCACTATACCCCTCTATTTCTGTTGGGTTTTGATTTTTATCGCAGTAGCTCAATTTTTATCAATATTTTTATAATATAATTATTAAATATCATATTTATATCTCAAAAAATATATTCCCATTATAATTATCTTATCAATAGTAGGTATATTCATGATTTAATAGTTCCGTAATGAATTAAATTTTTTAAGGGAATGTGATTAATGAGATTTTATTTTTTTCATACCCCATTAAATTTACCGAACAAAAAATCATTTAAATCTACAGAAATATGTCAATTTTAATATTTTATAATTTAAATCCGTATTTAGATTTTTTTAGGTTTATATTATCTTTCCATCACTAATTACTCATAAAATTTCCATGAAACACCTCCCATGTTATACGTATCAAAATATGTATATCATGTTTTTTTTAATATCATAATATTACATGGACATAATGTTGCATCCTCTATCATTAGGTTTCACCAGTGAAATTCCATGAATTGTTTTATCCCTTATTTGATGTAATCGATTGGGATTATAAAAAAAATTCTACAAGGAAATGATTTCTATTTTCCATAAAAAGTAAAATGTAAATATAATGATGGGTGTTTCCAGTTAAAATTGTAATGCATTGGATACTATTTAATATCAAATTGGATTATATTTTATTAATTTGGTAGCTAAACTAATCTATTTTAAGACTCATTAAAATAGACTATATATCCTTAGATGTTTTTATTGACTTATTAATACAAAATTTCTATGTTGGTTCCACATTCTAATGATGTCCTGATGTGTCGTTATAATATTTGTTAGATAAATAATCAATATTATTTTCCATGAGACTCTACTTTTATGATATCATTTTATTCCATTTTACTATTATGGTTTTATCCTTAATAATGTTTATTCTATTACATTTCTTATTATGTCACCCATTTTATTTATTCATTCTCAGGAGCACCATATATTGTTTTAGGAGTTCAATAAATATTTAGAGATCATTTTCAGAAGTATTATAAATGATTTAAATTTATCTGTATTTAAATATTCATTATATTTAGTATCCCAATGACATAAGGCCTCTCGATCATTTATTTTTATTTTATATATAAATATTCATTAAAATAATGTACTTGTATTTGTAAAATAAATGTGTCATTATACACAATTCATAATAATTTTTATTCAAAATCAATATGGGTTTTGGACTAGAATCATCAACATGAAAAATATATAATACTCTATTTTATTTACCGTAATTTTGAATATAAGTCATTTGACTTAGATTCAATATTTTGTATGAATCACATGTATGGGTGCTATCAAATTTGGTTATTGTATATTCACAATATCCATCAATATGTACTATATTGTAAAAATATAATTTTATTAAATTCTATATCCCTCTTCCCGAATCATCTCGTAATATTATATGATAAAAATGAATAAATTCTAATCATAAACTGGATAAATACTAAAACAAATATTCTGTCATAAATATAATGTAAACCATCCTAAACTATAATAGCATACCCACTTCTTAATAATTAAATAATAAGTAATTATATAGAAAATTAAATCAAATTTTCTATATGGTGACTATATCCATCATTATGAATTCAAATATCATTCTAGTATAAATTCAATAAATTTTAGCCTTCCCAGATCCATTGATTTTTATTTAAACATTAAAAAATATAACCGGTCCACTTTATACATATTTGAGCTTTGTAAAATGTTTTTAATTTCCAATCATGTGAAATGTATGTTCACTATATAAAATCCCTAACATGGACTATCTATTACTCTAAAAAATTAATAGAAATTTTTTCCATCTTATAAAATTGATTCATCATCCATTATTTATATTTATATTAACTTATTTATAGAAATTATATCATCACCCCAACGATGATAATTTTTCTATTAATGTAGAAAAATAATGATCGATTTTAAATTATCATTATGTTTTATGGTGGTCATAAGTGATAATTTAATATTTTATTTTTGTGTGGATAATATTCATATAAAACCACAAAATGTGAAATAGAATTCTAAATGTAAAACGGATTCACATAAGATGAATAATATATTAAATGCGTTTTGATGAAGTAATAATTCCAATTTGTGTATTAGTATTTTTAAGAACCCATATTGAAATATATAACAAAAATAGAATGTGTCCCAATATTCTAAAATAATATTTCTATATTTTTAGTGTCACTTTTAAAATATTTTTTTCATGACTACTAGATTTTATATAATCAACCAAATCCATTATTTTGAAGTGTATAAATTATTATCTTGTATTATTACGTATTAATATCTCATCCTTATAATAATTATCCATAATATGTTTTTTTATTAATGCCTTGTACATTTGGAATAAAAAATTACCATTATTAGTTAGTCTAGGGATTTAAAAAACCATAAATGGGGTATCCATTTTTTACCAACCAGATCTCAACCACTAGGTATATATCATTCCATGATCCTCAAACATTCATTTCTAAAAAACTTGTTCATTTTTTGACCATTTAATCACTATATACCTATATCAATAAATTATATGATATTTCCCTTCATGTCACTATCTGAATATGGTCGTCACCAAAACAAGTGCCAATATTTCCCTGTGACAAGGATTGAAGGACGTTCTCGATCCACACGAGCTAGAACAAGTTTCCGGGTATCATATACTAAAAATTGGGAACGATTTACCCTATATTATAAACATAAAACCACAAAAAACATCCAATAACATGAATATGGATTTTTAAAAAAAATCATTCTTTACAATATTTCAAATTTGTATTGCATGACTTAAGACATTGTCTAAAGATGATAACAAATGAAGAAAACCAAAAAATTTACATCCAAGAACCTCCTCCTGGAATGAGGCACCACCCTAAAGCCATCTCCACAACACTACAACACAAAGGACCACTAAAATAAAACCGAACCATTGGCACAAAATCTATACCCAAAACCCGCGACGTAAATAACCAAGTCTACATTTATCAAAAGAGGTTTTAAGGGTTTGATACAAATCCCAGTTGGATACAACCACTAAGATATTACATGTTGTAAACCTTCCAATATGAAAACCATGCAATTTTTCATAACATGGCATCAAGTAACAATTCTCTAAAAAGATGAATCTTTAAATAAATCCTTTTTCAAGTTGGATATTTTAAAGAATCAACACATTTTTAAATAATTCCAAAACTACTAAATATTCCATCCAACCATACCCTATGCTAATAGTAAGAACAATGTAACTAATCAACACAAGTTATTGGGAATAATGCCTATGAACTAGCTTGTTGTGGGACCCAAGTATCTCATATCTTAGTGAGAGTAACTATCACAATATCCAATATCATGGACGAGAAACTAATAGGGAATGTAATCATAACCTAGTTGTCCATAATCAACATCTTCATGGTTTAGTAAGTGTTTTCAGTGTCAATATTGCTATGTGAAACAAATTCCAAATCCCACGAGATCACTAGCACACTAGAACATGTCCACACGACCAGATACCTGGGATTTCCCCTTGTGCTAAGACAAGTTCAACAAGACATGAAATAAAATATGAACATGAAAATACAGCTTCCACATCAAAAATTATCCATGAAGTCCCCATGTATATCACACAATTCACAAAAAATAAACTTTTTCATTCAAATTCAATTTGAAATCCAACTCACTCCAAAATACCCCACAATACATTTTTGATATCATCAACAATTCATCACATCCTTTTAATATTTTATAAAATCATTCCCAGGATGTTCAAAATAACATAACAACCCGCTCACTTGTTACAATATATCATTTTATAAACATAATCTATTTTTTACATCACACTCACACAAAACAACCCACAACACGTTCAACTTTCTTTCACATTTCAGTATATCTGTTAAAAGTTTTTATAAAACATTTCCAAGATGAATCATATGTCATGATATCCCCTTTCTCATTTAAAATGTACGATTTCAAAAATATACACAAACAAAATTAGTTTTCCAATTTGATTTCACCTATTACATAAATAATTTACCATTGAAAACATTCATAAACCAATTATATAGATTATAACCAATCTTTTCACATTAAACCCTTATCAAAACCATCATTCTAGTATAAAATCACACCAATACCAATCCAAAACATAATTTTATTCCCTATAAATATTTATTAAAGTTAATTTTAGGGTTCTAAAATCACCTCGAATAATACCACAAATATACACATGAAAACACACATTTTTATAAAATCATCTCAAGGTGTATAACATAGTATTCAACATCAAAACCATTCAAAAACATATTTCTGAGGCCCACATGAAACTAAGGAATTGAAAACAAAATTTTCAGCCCCTTTCAAAAAATAATAATTAATTTTCATATTATATAAAACTATCACAAAAGATATCAGAAGTGTTACATTTGTAAAGTACACAAATTCAAACAAAAATGAAGCTAAAAAATTAATTTCTTAACCAAATCCATCAAAAACTGATTTCACACCACACAATTCATAAGATGAACCTGAAAAATCGGTAAAAAATGAAAAATAACTCATCATGAGATGGTTACACAAGGAATCACCTACATTTGGAGTCCAAAACCTTAAAACATGGGCTGAAACCTCAACCGCACATCTGCTGCACCACATGAGAGATAAATCCAGAACTATACCACATGATTTGACCAAATATAGTCAAGGTTAAACCATAGTGGGGAATTATAGATTCCAGACACTTTATAACATCATGAATGAGGGAAAACTCTTAGGAAATGGAATAAATCTGGGAAAGAAACACGTACTTGAGGAAATCTTGGAGTTTCCCCAACAAAACCCCCATAAAAGATGGCTTCCATGGGAGATTGACGGAGCATGGAGGCATCCCAATGATTATGGTGTCAAATTGGGGAATATTGAAGAAGATTATCTTTATTTTTGGGAGGGAAAATGGGAATTATAAAAAGGTTTTAATGACCTAGACACCCATGCACGTTTTGCCTGAACGGTTTAGTAAACCATGCGGCCTACCCGTCCGAAAAGTTATGGACCCCCAAAACAAATACATTATCCTTGAATTTCAGGGGGGAAGGGGGAAACCAAGGAGGAATGATAGGCCAAGGATATGGGATATAGAGTTCCAAAAGAAACCATCCTTTTCACCCCAATTCTCATCCAACTCAAGGGTAAAAAGCACCAAAACAACTTACCCCAAAAGATGTGTCAGTAGAAGTGACAAAATTACCAATCCAAAACCCCAAAACCTCACACCATACTTTTGAAAAAATAGGATTATATGTACCATCCATGACCCCCAAGATTGTTTTCAATGATCTAGAACACATGAGATACTAAAAATTCAAACATGGAAAACCAGGAAACCAAGGGAATTCCAAGAACCAAAAGAGGGTTTGAACATAGCATGGAATTGAAAATCCAAGTGTGACAATTCTCCCCAACATAATTCTATCCACCACTGAAAACTGCAGAAATTTCAAAAGAAAAAACCAATCCAAATTGATAAACCATGATGGAATCACTCGCCCCATTTCTCCCCTAAAGGGAAAAACACATCCCGTGATCAATTAAGGAAGGAATAATCTCACTACCAAAAGTTACATCACATTCCTGAAATGTTAAAACACAATCAGATTTAATCCCAAAAGAATATTCTCCAATCACTATCTGAAGAAGATTCCATAAATTTACCCAAACAAACATCAACAACGAAAATGTCACAATTACCCTGCTTTAACTAAACCGTTGGGCGTTCTCCACTTCCACATTTACCCAAGAAAGATGTTGAAAGTTAGATAGTTACGAATGAGAATACATATTGTAATGCCAAGACCAAGATCTAATATGAGTTACTAGTATGGGGATACACAAATGGGATCCCCAACATAATTGATAACTCAAATTTTCTCGAGACAAGATCATGACACTAATAGGGGGATGCCCGAATAGACACCCCAGTAAATGGGGTAGACTTCCATTTGATATTTCCAATGGAAAATACATGATAATAATAATGGCTCTAACCACCATAAGAATCAAACATATTAACTAACCAGTATGGGTCGATACAAGGTGAACACAAAAAATAATGAGTTGGGATGGATGCATCATTATTCCGCAATGTTTGGGAATTTGTGCACTAACTGTGCAGATCGTTCTTTCCATATGAATTCCTAGAACACAGACACTACAAATCATACCCAAAACACGAGATCAACCTGTCAAGACAAATTTCAAAACATTCTCCAAAAACACGATGAAACTAAATGGGGAGGGAATAAATTTGGGAGATAACATGTACATGAGTTCATGCCTCCCCGTTCCATCGAAGGGAACAACAAAAGCATAATATAGACAACATGAGTTTAAAAAATTACCCATATTTCATAAAAAGGATAGGAAATTCTGTGAGAGTTTATGAAACCCCTAGATTTCCCCTGACTAAGCGTCAACATCTCTCTGGGACCTATGGCTAGTGCTCAAATGACTGAAACATCTTCGGCCTCGTATTTAGGCATTGGAAACCCCTAAATTTAACTTCTACTTCTAGTTCTACAAATAAGTACACCTCAATCTACATGGGTTTACCAAGACAAAATACACACCAAATACTCACTTCATCCTATCCCAACATTTCTCAGTAATAAGGGTCGAGAGGATACACACACATCACACCTTGCATCTTCGGGTGATAAACAACATAAGGAAAGGACACATATGAACACTTTCCTATAAAATAGATGATTTTGATGACTTTACATCGGAGAAAAACTCCCAATATATCATACAAACATATAAAATTACATGAAAATAACCTTTATAGTCAAATAAGCTCACAATATCACAAGGAGTCACCAAACATGACCTTTTCAACTGATATAAACAATTCATAGAAAGGGACCTTTTTCAATGTCCCCAATCCCCCAACAATTATATAAATTGGACATTAAATCTACTCATGGACAGATTTCCTACACTGGTTGTTTAACATAAACTCTTTCTACAAAGAGACTAAAATGGACCTAGAGTCCCTCTTAGACACCATCCATATACTTTTCCACGCTAACATCCCTAAACCAGTTCCACCTTCGATGAATCAGTTAACTAAAGAAACTAAGGTTTATTTCAATCTTCCATGAGAAATATCTTGCTACAATAGGATCCAAAAGTCAAATAGGGGAACTGGTGTATACTCAATCTCCAAATCTCGAGAAAAGGATTTCTCATATTGATCTACTGGAGGATTTTACAATCAAGAAACAATTCATCTTGCACTTCAGTCTGCACTAACCAATAATGGGGGTGTGCCAAATCCAAAGATAGAACCCAAGGACAAAAACATGATTGTACATTGAACATGAAATACCAAAAATTGGATCAAAACACATGATCAGAACCACCATAAATTCATCTAGATTCATTTCTCAGAAGAGACCACTAATCGGCCCTTCAACCCAGCTTACCGACGAAACCCAATCCCAAAACACTATTCAAACAATATGGGTTCTATGACTCAAACAAATCCCAAAACATCAACATTTTCAAAAACAAATAATAAAAACCATCCCAATTCATTCATGAAAAAATCTTTTTTCCATTAAAAATATTTCTTTGAAAAAAAATGGTTCGGTAGTTAGCGTATACTCCATTGGAACCACATGGACCTCGCACAAGCATGTTTTTGTTCCATACCGGGTACCCTCTATATATCAATCCCAAAAATCATCCAGTCATTCCATTAACCATCCATCATTCAATATATAAACATGCTTGTGGTCTCTCTTGGATATAAAAAATGTTAAAACAAAAAATCATTCCACCTTTCAAATCCAAAATAGTCGACCATTATATCCTTTTTCTCAAGACCGCTAACCGCGAAATAAAAATCCCCATTTACAGATTACCAAAATTTTTAGAAGGGAATAAAAATTCAGATACTAATTATAATTAATGTTATTGAAATCAATTTAAAAAAATCTTAACCCATGAAAACAACATTCAATTGTTTAGAAAACAATATTGAAAACACTTTTTCAAAACCCACTTTACCATAATTCATGCTTTCAAAATAGGTGTAAACAAACCATTTTTCATTTAAAAAAAATCATAAAATTTAGACCACGATTTCACAAATCTAACTATTCCCTATTTATTAGAAAAAAATTTCACAAAATCGTTATGTTTTATAAAACCATGTCATTTTTTCTTTAAAACTGAACCCCCGCGATTTTAAAACTAAAGGACAGAAGACATTGTGAGGGGAAACTAGTTTTGGTGGGTGACATAGACATATGGTTGGTGGCTATAATCTGATCCCATAAAAATCATAGAGATTGTTCCTAGGAAATATCCCCATCTCCACATGGTTTACTAGGTCCGATGAGCTCACTGAGACCATTAAACCAACTCCCTTTTCATTTCTCGGAATCATCATCAAACCATGAAAACCAAAGGACCCAGATAAGTCCTGACATCCCCTGTCGACATGAATCATATAACAAGGTGTGGTGATAATCAAAACTTCCCATAACAAGAATTAAATTTCCTGAAATTCCTTACTCAAGAATATCCCAATAGTTCCCCAAATAAATGACCCAAAGAGTTAACCTGAACCTCCTTTAGAAACATTTTTTCAGGAACCAAATCTACTCACCACCAAAACCAGCATAAAAAATAGATTGTGACAAGGCCCGAAGGGTGTTTCCAATCCCTGTAGGTAGGAACAAATTCCTATGAATCAAATACTAATGATTGGGAATGATTTATCCATGATTATGTACATAAAATGACAATCAAATCTAATAAAAAGAATCTGAATTTTCAAAAAAAATCATCCAATAAAATATATCAAAATTGAATTACATGACATAAAATGATGTTTAATGACTATTAAAAAGTAATAAAACAAAAAATGGTCATCCATGAACTTCCAAATGGAACGAGGAACCACTCTCATGCCATTTCCATAACACAGCAACACAAAGGACCACTAAAACAATCCTGAACCATTGGAGCAAAATATGTACCCAAAACCTGTGGAAAAAATAACCAAGTCTACACACACCAAAAGGTGTAAGACAGGTGTGAGCTAAATCCCAGTAAGATACCACCACTATGATATTCCATGTTATAAACATTCACAGATGAAAAGCATGCAATTTTTCATAACCTGAGTACTATTAAC
Source organism: Viscum album (assembly GCA_963277665.1). NCBI lineage: Eukaryota > Viridiplantae > Streptophyta > Magnoliopsida > Santalales > Viscaceae > Viscum > Viscum album. Next base: position 1,799,250,375 of record OY728120.1, read on the forward strand.
AATTTTGTAAAAAGATGAATCATTAAAAAAATAGTTTTCAAGTGGGTTGTTTTAATGAATGAAAAATTTTAAAAATAATTCCAACAGTATTGAATTTTCCATCCAACCATTCCGTATTCTGATTGTAAGAACAATGTAACTAATGTGCACAAGCAATGGAAAATAACCCCTACACACTGGCTCACTATGGGTCCCAGATACCTCGTATCACAGTGAGAGTAAGCATCACAGTTAATATTCTCTTGAATAATCCACTAGTAGGGAATATTACCATAATCTAGTGGTCCCTAATAATTATAATAATAATTTATTTAGTGTTTTAAGAATCAATCTCATAATGTAAAATTGAGGCCAAACCCCATGGGGTCACTAGCATACTAGTACATGTCCACCCACTTAGATACTCAGGTTTCCCAATTGTGCTCAAAGAAGGTCCAAAAGTCAAGAAATATATTTTGAAAATTAAAATACCACTTCCACATAATAAATTAACTGAATAGTCCCCATTTATATCACACGAGTCACAAAAATACACTTTTTCATTCAAATTTATTTTCAAATCCAACTCACACCAAAATAGCCCACAACAGTTTTTTCATAACATTCATAATTCAATAGATCCTTGATCAATTTTATATTATAATTAACATGATTTAAAACATCACACAACAGTCTACTCACATGTTACAAAATACCTGTTTATTAAACAAAACCCATTTTTCAAATCATACTCACACAAAACAGCCCACTTCATGTTCCCATCTCTTTCACATTTCACTAAATACATAAATAATGTTTATAAAAAATTTCATAGATAATTCACATCACCTGATAACCCCTTTCACATTTAAAATCGACTATTTAAAATATAAACAAACCAAAACATTTTTCAAATTTGGTTTTACCTCTTATATAAATCATTAACCATTCATAACATTCATAAAAAAAATTCTATGGTGTATACCCAATCCTTTCACATAAAACACATTTCAAAACAACATTTCAAGAATAAAATCACACCATTACAAATCCAAAACATAAATGGAAGAATAAAATTATTTATAAATCCACTCTCAAGTGTTACAAAATCACCTCAAATAACACCACAACGATGCACATGAAAACTATCATTTTTTTAAAATGCTATCCAGAATTATAACAAAATTTTACAGATGAAACACAGAATAAAACCCCTTCGAAGGCCCACCTGACACTAAGGCATTAAAAGAAACATAATTTTCAGTCCCTTTCATCATCTAATAAATCAATTTAATATTTTATTAATCAACCACTAAAGATATCATATGTGTTTCATTTGGAAAGTACGCAACATTAAACAAAAATGATACTATAAAATTAAATTCTTAACCAAATCCATAAAAAATGTTATCAAATTACACACAAAATAATAGGTACGTGAAAAATAAGTAAAAAAATACAATTAATTCATAAATAAATGGTTACACAGGGAATCACCATCATTTTGAGTCAAAACCCTTAAATCTTGGTGTGAAACCTCAACACACCTCCACTACACCACAAGCGAGATAAATCTATCCCTATAAAAAAATATTTCACAGAAAATAATAATGGTTAAACCCTGGGTACGAAAATTATATTCTGGATATTTTAGATCCTCATAAAAGAAGGATGAAACCCTAAGAAAATGGATGAAATCAAGGAAAGAAACACATAATTGAAGAAATCATTGATTTTACCCACAAAAAACCCAATCACAAATGGGTTCCATGGGAGCTTGAAGGTGCTTGGAGGCCTCTCACAGCTGCTGGTGTATAATGGGGGAATATTGGAGAGATTTAGATTTATTTTTGGGAGGGAAAAATTGGAATTACAAAAATATTTTAACGACCAGGACACCCCTACACTGTTTTCCTGCACGATTTAGTAAATTGTTCATCCTAACCGTGCGACCGTTTATAGCAACCCAAAACTAAAACATTCACTTCGAATTTTAGGTTAGGATAGGGGGAAAACCAAGGTGGGATGATAGGACATTAATAATAGAGAAATCATTACAATTGAAACTATCCTTCTCACCCCATAACTTATCCAACTGAAGGGTACAAACCACATCCACAACATACCCCCAAGAGGTGTCACTAGGAGTACCACACATCCAACTCCAAAACAATAAAACCTCACACCATCCCATTGAAAAATGTAGAGGATATGAACCATCCAATAGCCCCAAGATAATGTTCAGAGATCAAGAACACAAGAGATGCCAAAAATTCAAACCCATAACTCACAAAAACCAATGGAATTGTACGAACCAAAAAGGGATTTGAACAAACCATGGAATTAAAAATCCATTGGTGACACAAAAAAATTGATTTGATCCTCAACATCCATTTTATATATTATTTTAATTCCCTAACTCATCATATCATTCTATTCTATTATCATTATATTTATTTCCTCTAAATTAAATAACTAGTGTTTATAATCATGATCCAATAAAATATTATTCTTGGTTAATCCTTACAATATTCATGTTTATCATGGGATACCTCAATATTTTAATTACCCAAAACATCATTATTTGTATAATTATAATATCTTTCATTTATCCTATCAATTAAAAATACGAAATAATTATACTCTAGGGTCCCTAGAATGATTATATTCTAATATTTTGACTCTTTAGAGCATTCATTTATTAAAGATGACATGTTGTTTCCCATTAGGAATTTATATTTTGGTTTTATTCTATTATTATCACAATTTATAGGTATTTTATAGAATCATAATAGTCATGATCGAGAAATGTTTTGGAACATGATTATAAATATTCTAAATTCAATTAAGATAATATATATTTGGATATTATTTTATTGTTAACATTTCCTCTATTTGTGATTGAGGAATATAAATATATTACTACATTGAATAATCCTTCTTATGGACCTTGTTTATCAAAATAATTATTCATTTAATTTAATGAAACATGCTTTAAAATATCCTCAAACTTTTTTTACTGTCACAACTTCCTATTTGATAGGTGAAAATTGTACAACAAATGTGATCTTGGGAAATAGATTATAAAATAAATCTTCATGAATAGAAATATTCACAGTGAAAATATTTTTTAGCCTCCCCAATATTATTATAATGATTTCTACATCATCAATATTTTTATAAAGACAACAAATATCTTTCACAACATCTTCTAGATGATAACACATTAAACCGATAATTTATATTTTTAATATACTAATGTTTTCCTAATTTTCCCATTTAAATGGAATAATTCCTATAGAACATTTGAATCACCATTTTATGTAACAAATATTATCTCCAACATATCATTATAATTACATAAAAACTTCATATTTTCTCTGGTAAACGTGAAAAAATCTCCAGAAAATAAAATTTTTATCAATAAATGGATATAAAATTCCCTATTTATTTTCTCTAAAATCAACACATAATCTATGATATCTTCCCTAAAATTAACATCTATGGTCGATAAATCCATCCCCAATTACATGGAGTAGTTTTTCATCATGATCATCTATAAGGGGATAATTCATCGTTCAAAAATTAAAATGAAATTTAGTATAAAATATTTACTTTTTATAATGAATCAAAGAGAGAATATGTTACCCCAAAAACCCCACTTTTATATTAATTTTTTTTTCCTTTTTGAATGAGACTATTCAATTAGGTACTGTAGGCGAATTAGGGTAATACTAATTTCATAAAATTCCACTAGAATTTTATTATATTCTATAAACATGTGGAAAACCTCTTTATATCACATAAATTCTATTTATTTTGGATTATTGAATCTTTTATCAATATATAATTATTTACTGTGTCCCCTATAATAAGTATAGCCTAATAGGAATTAAATAGATATGTCTGATTATAATAAATTTCTCTAACAAAATTTTTTTTATTAATAACAATGAGCAGCCTCACTAAAAAAATTTATTTAAAACATGAGTCCATTATAATATCATTATTCTATATCAAAATAAATATCATTAAAAATCATGGTTAGGTATTACTCATCATATTTTTTTTGTAATATACAACTCATATGGAATTCCTCTTCTTTCAAGAAAAATAAAAATATTTTGATGGAAAAATTTGATTATTGAAGCTTGTCAAACTTCATCTTTTACCTTAATAAATAGATATTCATTCCCTTTAACTTATAAATTTTTTTCATTATACCCTTAACACACTAATTGTTCATTTATAATGTGTTCAACTTGTTAAATAGATAAATTTTAGGTGCTTACCACATAATAATTTGATAGAACTTATTATGGATATCAAAATTCTTCATAACTGCTCATAAATTGATGAAAGAAATTTACATTTATGTATATATAACTTAAATTAAAAATCTATATGTTTTGTTAAAATTGTAAACAAAATAGATAAAGTAATCACTCATCAAAACACTACAACACCGCCTCTTATTTTTTTGACGAAATTCCAATTAAAATTCATAGATTTATATTAAATGTGATCATTTGTCCCAAAATAGTGATGAATATAAATTACATATAAGGAATATAATAATAACTACATTAATGGGAACCCCAAACCAATTTGGGATCATTCTTTCTCATTGGTGGATTGGTAATTTAATATTCCAGGTAAAAAGAAAAAATTCATGAACATTTCATCGAGATTTTATTCAAAATGTTTCAATTTAATCCTTCATGGGAATCAAAACACTATTATTAATAATCCTGTTTTACATAGGTTGAAATATTTATTACCAATCAATGTGAAGTGAATGGGTGCACTTTTTTGAAATTTTATTCATGATTTTATAACCATTTGATCTAGTTCTGTTATGTGTATCTATGAGAAAGTAGCACTGCATGATTGGTTTATGGATTTCCAAAACAAGTAATACCCATGAAGTGTACATATAGAAAACATAAAATGGATCTATTATAAGTTAAGCTATTTTTGTCTCATTAGTTTCCTAATTATCCATGATATATAATTCTTCTCCCTACTAAGTCATGCGAGACCCATATCATAATTCAAGTAGTGATATTTAGGTGAGTAAGTTTGTGTTGGAGATTTAGAATCAATTATAACTATATATGTGTCCCCATTATTCACAGATTTTTTTAATGTACTCAATCCAATACAAAATGATATATTCTGTTATGAATAGATTAATGTAAAAATATTGAAATCTTGATGAGTCATATATGAATCCATTAAAGGGAATAATATCCAATCAAATATCTATATTTCTGTATTGTTGTTATTTGTTTTTCAATGTTTTTTATAAAATCTTATTATATTTTATCCATTACACAAATAGAATTGGTTTATTAGTTATCCTTAAATATATTTGTCGCATTTCTGTTAAATTTTTTAATTTTATTGAATAAATCCTCCATTAGGTTATTGGTGTAAATTTATGGAAATTAAAATGTTACATAGAAAAATATACTTTTTGAAAATTATTGGAGGAATATTTTAAATTGGGGCATTATTTTGAGAAATAAATAATGATTTATTAAATGATTTTTAAAAGGAATGGTTTTATGCTGACTCATTTTTATAGGTATTTGAAATATATGGATGATGTGTGTGCATTCATAGATGTGAACTTATGGAAAGTATGTATTCCATTGGGAACATGATAATTGACACCTTTTTACAAATTAGATGATTTAAAAGATATTGATCATGAGTATTGAAGTATATGATAGGAATTCATTTGTGTGTGTGGAGATATTCTCATAAGTATAGAATAATTATTTAGAATTATTTAATAATTTTTGAAAAAAAATACATTGGAAATTTTTTTTCTTTTGGAATTAATTATTTCATCATCTTTTGAAATCAATTTATAATAAATTTTATAACTGGTTATTTTTTAGTTTCCTAAATAGGGATGTATTTTTTTGAAATTATACTGATTTTATACTGACCTTTTAATTCTTAAGGGTTGTTATTTTATAAAAGTAATTTATTGGGAAATATGTAATTGAATTGTATCACATTTCACTACATATTATTCTTATTACAATGGGAATGAAATTTAGAGTAGGATCATATGATTGGTTGGATATTTCTTATTATTATGCCATTAGTTTAGTTATAAGATTCTTGTTAATTATGTTATTTTTATGTTTGTATTTTTTTCTATTTACATTGATATTTTTCAATGATACAGTTATGTTATGATTTATATTATATTTCACTTCACATTATATAGAATTATGTATTTATTGTATTTTTTATTATTATTTTACCTTCTAGAATGAGAAATCATCAAAAACATTATTCTTAAGGGCCATAGAATTTATTACCCAGAAATTTGTGAATTAGAGATGTCACAAGAAGGTGGAAACACCACCTCATCATAACAATATAATAGGGAATGGAATTATGTACAACATGGTATTAGTTTTTTCCCATGAGTTTTTAATAGTATCATATTGTTTAGTCCACGAGAAATAAATAGTAGAACATGATCATTAGGTTCATTGTAAGGATATTTGTGTGCTGGATCTTGTGAAATTTATAACAAAAAGGTTTATAAAATATTTTTATGATGTAATTTATGTCAGTATGGTGGTATGGGTTCACAATTTATTTAGAGCCCTCTTCATATATTGTCACCTAATTGTCATGGGTATACCATGTGAGAGTTTCATAAAATGTATTTTATGTATGCCTTTCCATTTTGATTGTCTTATTTATAATATGTTTGAATGATTATAAAAAAAATTAAAATTATTTCAATAGATAATAAAAAAGAAATGGGTTTGATACAATTTGATATGGTATTTTATTATTTTTAATAATTCGGTTGCTAATGGTTAATTTCCAAATCATATTTGATCTGGTTATAGATAATGTGGAAGGGTATGTGTTATAGAAATAAAATGTTTAGTCTATTGAAAATATGGAATGACATGATAAATATTTTAATAAAACAATGTTTGATAAACATTTACTAAAAATTTCAGACACATTATAGTTGTAATATGAAATTTGAGCAATGAATGTGGGAAAATCAGTTTGGTTTTTAAAGAAATACCCACCATCCATTTTATGGAATTTAGAATCCAAAATATCAATGTATATTAGAATAATATGTGAATAATCATTTATTTTCTTGGGTTATTGGAATAGTTTAATTTATTTTTTTTGAAATATATATGATGTAGGATTAAGAAAACCAATGGCAAAATCTAGTTCATCCAGCTAAAGGTGACCAATGTATCACATGTGAGGATTTAGAGAATTTTTTTTACAATTAGTTTTATCCTAAAATATTTTTTATTTCCAAAAAAATTAATATGTTTTTCGTATTATAGAATAATCACTCAATACTATAATATATGGGAAAATTGAGGAATATAGTTCACATCACACCAAATGTTGGAATAGAAATTTACTTAAAGTAACTCATTTTTAAGTACCTATTGGGACTAAAAATTCACCCGAATTTTGTCATCATTTTTAATAAGGAAAATATAGAGATGGTACAAAAAAATACAATGTCCACAAGAGTAATCAAAAGATACATGGTTGTCAGATAAATATATAATCTTATGGGAATTTGTGGGAATAATAATTCACATAATAAGTAGGAGAGGAACACCTATAAATAGAGTGGTTAATCACTTTACTGTCATACCATTTGATCATTAAAAATTTCACATAAACATATTTTTAAGATAATATGTTTTCATAGTTTTTCATTAAATAATATTATGTAACATTAAAAAACATACTAATTTTTCAATATATTAATAGACTTGTACATATTTAGCATTATAGTCCCAATTTTTCTAGGTCTTCTGTCAGAGGAAAATATAATGTTTCTTTGAAATCATATCACTTGAATGGATGAGCTCAGTTTATTAAATAACATTTTCAAATAATAGTGATTAAGTGATTATAGGTAGACCCTGAAGACAAAAAATATAAAATTTGAATCGAGTATCAAAGGTAAAAGCACAACAAGATTGAATTATTAGATATATGATCATGTGATAATGTATGTTCAATCAGGTCATTCGGTGTTCTGAGTTATGATCCATTTTAACTATACCACTATGAATTATATGTTTCAAATGGATGTGTCTGACACATTTATTACTTCTAAAATGGTTAATCATACTTTTTTGCATTTTAATATAATGACTAATGTTATGAATCATTAAAATACTTTTGTACAAAAAGAATTTCAAGACTATATGTGTAAATATTTATTGAAAATTTTCAATTGGGATGAGTTTCATTGGGATTTTTCTATTCATGAAATCTATTTCTAATAATTGATTTGGAAAATGTATTTCATGACATTGTTCTTGTCCTACATCGACAATTATTGTCAATTTTTCCCATCTCTTAATGTCATAAATTTTTTCATTGGAGTATATTTTTTTGTGTTGGAATAGAAAAAAGAAAATTGAATTAATTGTTTAAAACAATCTTCTATTACATGGAAATGCATACCATTCCATCGATTGAAGTGAAAAATAATGATATTTAACATATATTGATAATAAATTTCTTGTGGTTTTTTTACATCAATTTTTTAATTATTCCACTATATAAGGAAATATAATTCACAATTAATATCCTACCACTGAATATTCCTTTTTCACATCTATCTCATATTAGAGAATAAGTAAAATTGAGGGAGTCAAAATTCTATATCTTGATTTTGAATATACATTGTTCATTGACCAAGTACAAGACTATTAAAACACTATTTAATAAAGAAGGATGATAAAAGACAAATTATTAATATATATTAAAAATAGATTAAACATGTTATGATAATAAATATGTATCTTGTTACGTGAATAAATGATCAATTTGATCAATTAAAGAAGCCTTAGTGGTACCATAAAATTGGCGTACATTTAAAATATCAACAATGTCTATTTTGGAAGGATAATATTTCCAAAATATATTTCCAAAGTGGATATATCCATTATGATATTATTTTATTCCTTTTGGTCTTATGAATACACCAACATTATTAATTAAATTTTTTAATTAAATAATTAAGAGATATCTATTTTATTTATAGTGTTTTTTTTATATGATTTTCTATTCTATGAAAAATATGATTATAAAAAATAAAAGTTTCTAGTGATGGGTATTTTATAAGATAATCACTTTTATGATATGTTACATGAAAATGATGTCGTGATATAATAGGTGTGTTTAAATGGACATCAAATGTATGAAAAATGACTTTTGGTTGATCCAGAAATGATATATACTCCTAAATTGGGTTAACCACCAAAAAAGGAATTTGAGGTATGATGATTACTAGAATATTCGAATCTATAGTTGTATTATTCATTATATTTATCATTAGGACTCTACAATTATAGATTTGATAAGGATTTTAATTTCATTAAAATGAAATGATGAATCCCATAAATCATTTTAAGAAGTTATTAGAAGAATTACATTTTCATAATTCCTCACATTTCTAGTTATGGGTTGGTCTATATAGACTTCATGATTCACAAGGATTTGGGTTGGGATGTTCTAAATAGGTTGGAGGTCTCTTTTTAAATATTGAATTAAATGTATTATATCCATGAGATGATTTTCCAAAAACCTTATTTGGGATTAGTTGAAATAGAATATGCCTCAATAAAATGTCATTCCTATCATATTATTGATAAATTAATAATGTATACGGATGATAATTTTTTTAATCACATTATATAACAAATATATTTTAATGAAGGAAAATAAATTTGATGAAATATCCTTAAATTTATTAAAACAAATTTCTGTACTAAATAGGGAAATGAAATTTTTTAAAATATGTATGGAGTAGAAATTCATATGATTAGTTGAATAAAAAGGCATCAGTGTAACATATTATTATTTATGTTGTATATTAAATAATCATTATTATACAAAAAATCATAATGTTTTTATTAGAAATCACATTTCTATTATTCCAAATTCAGTTATGTGTGTTAGAAATGATCCAATATTTTTTCATGAATATATTACCTGGAGGGATATATTAAATGGTAGGTATAGAATTGTGGGATTTAAATTGGATGTGATTTTTAATGTTTTGGTTTAGAAATCGGATGTTTTTACTATTTGATTTTCTAGACCAACTGCATAGTTCCAACAAGAAATTGATTTGGGCAGTTCATCCTATGATATAGAAAATGTGAATAAGACAAGAAATTATAGATTTTGGGGGGTTTAAACGAAAATATATATATTAGGGCATGTCTCGTGATGCCTCCCCAGTTATACGGTCAACACGAATAATTAGAAAACCAATAGTAGTTTTCTATAATTATTGATTATTATGTTGAAAATGAGTAAATACTGATGTGTGTAGTTACAATTTTACAATGTATAGTTATGAAAAATGATTCGATATGTATTATAGTTTATTATCTTCTAATTTTATCAAATTTATTCTCTATTTCTGAAACTAATATTGTGGAAGAGTTGTCAGGGAATTACTCTTTTGAAATTGTAATGATGCACAATATTCTAGTATTGATAGAATCTAACTAAGAAACTAGTTTTATATATATTTTTGGATTTCCATATAAAAAGTACATGAAACTCAATTAAACATGATTACAACATATCATAAATAAATGGATGGAACATAAAAATGGATGATTATTTTTTTTTCAGTAATTATTCGGTATATATATAATGGATTTTTGGGATATAGTGGAGGATAATATGATGATAGTAGAGTTATAATATAAATACAGATATCATTATATGTTATATATGAATTTTTTTGAATTATCTATTGGGTTTAATTTTCATTATATTATATTTTGGATTGAAATAAAAAAGACTTCACTTATCAGACCTATCCATTTTCATGAAATTATAGAGAGTATTCAAGACGATTATAAAATGGATGGCGATGTCTCAGAGCCTTAAAAATAATAGGAATATCAATTTCAGTGACTACTATCTATTGAGGAAGATTAACATGTTTAATAGAATATTTCTCCATGTAAAAAGTTTTTCTATTAATTGAATGTATTTCCCACTATATATTACCCCTTTCAAGTAACACGACCACATTAGTGATGTCTTTTATTTATTGGAATTATCGTAAATTTTTTTCTATGCATATTGAGTTCTATGTATCCCATTGGAAAATTAATAAACTAATTATAAAAATGAGTATCTATGGGACTCTGTGGATCTTGAACTAGGTGCTTATATTGATTCATGTGGATATACATATTGACAGTATAAATAAAAATGTTTTTATGTGAAAAGAATATGTTTAATGTGGTATTTTTATAAACATGTTTTGATTCATCAATAGATATGTGATCAAATGAAATAAATATATGGTCAATTTCTATGAAATTTTTAGATAAACACATTGTTAATATAATCTACATAATTAAATACAAATAGTGGGAGAATTTAGTACACCATGATTATTACCCATGACAATTTATTTATGTACGTCGAGATTTTAAAATACATGGGTGATATTTGATTAGTTTCAGGGAGGATAAAAAATTATTTCATGGATTGTATTGGGGTGAACCATTTTTTCATAATTAGAAAAATTTATGCACCACCTATTGGAAATAATTCACCATGTATTTTGAATAATTTCAGAGTCACATCATTTATGCATTGTTTGGACAATCTGAATGACTGCCCATGGAAAACCATGATTATTAAAACCTTATAGAAGATTAGATTGAGTAGTAATTATTTAAATTTGAAATCTGACCACGACAGTTGTATCATTGAGATAGTATAATCTCACTGTTGGTGAATTATTTCCCAATCCATGAAGTATAACCATACATTGTGTAGTTGGATAATTGAAAATTGAGTATATAATAAAAATATGATCCGTAATAGGTTGTATTATACTAATTCTGTAGGATATAAAAGTCATTTCCATCCAAATCCCGATGATACATAACCCTTTGACCGGGAAGTGAATTTTAGATAAATGAAATGATGTTAATGATCCAGAATTGTTGATATTTACACGATCTTCTATATTATTATTAGTTATATTCATATCCTCTATTTTAAACCCCTATATATATATAAATGTGTGTGTGTGTGTGTTATATTATTAGTGTCCTGATTAGATATACTTTATTATATTTAACGGAATAATATCCCGAAAAATATCATGTGTTTTTACTACATCTCTTTAATTTATAATTCCACTAAGTTGTAGACAATCAAATATAATATCCATCTAAAATAAAACTATATGCCTTCATTTTTATTAAATTAATTAGATCATAATTTAGTGAATTTTTTGTGTTAATTTTTATAGAATAAACTTCTGAGATATGTCTCTGAAAAGGAAAAATTAAATTCTTTCTTAGAGAAATCAATTTGGTTAAAATAGTATAACGTATATTTCAAAATTATTATTTCTTGAAAAAAGGAAAATATATTTTATAATGATTTAAATATATATATTTTTATTTTAATCTTTTTCATGAGATTTTCCATACACAGTCTGTGTTATTGACTTCATAAATGTGTCCATATTTAATGGTTTTCTACCATTATGTCACCTTATGTTGTACATATTATGTTGAAATGGGGGATTGATGAGATACCTCTCATGATTATAGAACTGTCACATGGTCATGATTGGGTGTATGTGTGTGTGGAAACATGGTTAATTTTATTCTAAATAATTGATAGTATTTTTAGGAATTTTATGATTTTGTTTTAGTTAGATAATGTCTAAAATTATGAAATAACAAATTTAATATAATTTTCATATAGTTTAATATTAATTTTGATGACTGATTCATATCATAGTGGAGTGAGTTGGTACATCTTTTGGGAAATCCTACTAAATGCTGACTCTCCCCCATCTTGGAATATATTGTGAATTTAACAATTTTATCTATTGAGATACTTGAAAAGGAAATGTGTCTATGTTATTTAGTGATTATTCATGATTTCGTAGGTATGGAATGTGTAGTTGGTTCCATGAGTTTGTGGTCTGTTTCTTGTTTTTATTCCACATTGGTATTTCATAATTTTGTTTCTTTTGGTTGTTATTGAGTATGAAATTATGTTTCAATTATACTATGATATATTAAAATGTATTTATTATGTTTTTTTTATAATTTTATCATGATTAATGTATAGAGATACATGTATATTTTAGGGTTCTAGGATTTTCTTTTCACAAAATTGAAAATCATCTTCCAAAAATTTTTAGTGCACATAGATTTTTTTTCAAAAAATATTTTCTTATTAATGTCACCAAACGATATTTACACTAGATAATAATATCAACCTTATAATCAGTTGTGAAATATTATAAAATCTATATAATTATTACAAAAATTTATGTTGTATAATATTTTAGAGAAATTGATGAAAAAAAATTCAATGGAAAAAAATCTATTTAAAAATATTATTAACAAAAAATAGAGTGTATGATTCTCATGTTTAGATATATTGATCATGATTTTTTATGATATCATTACATATATGTCACAACCCATCCTCGGGGCCCATGCCGGGACTACCCCAAGCCCACCTTCCATAGGCCAGGGGCTGGCGACTACCACCAAGGCATAAATCCCGGTAAAAAGGGAAGGCATTGCCTTTGTAAAGTAAACAAGAACCACAGAGTAAGCAAGCAGAAAAGTAAACACTAAGTAAAATAGAGTACAACTGTAAGTGCGGAAAAGTAAGTGGGCCAGTATACAAACCCAAACTGAAAGTAAAGTACAACTCGAAAGGGAAAACAACAACGGTAAAGTAAAAGACTCTACACTGAGTTGTCCACTGGAGATCCCACCTGAAGGGTGGGTACAGATAGTTCCACTACTCCTCGGGTCCTGCCGTCCACTCCGAGTACGTCCCGCCCAGTGGTCCACCTCTAGGTACCGTCCTGCTCTGCGAGCCTCAACCACGATCAACACTTTCCGTCGTCTGCAACCAACACAATGTAGTGTGGGCATAGCCTGTGCAGGGGTGAGTATAAGCTACTCAGTAGGGACCCCGAGACTCCTGAAGGTCTCCCAAAATCCACAAAGGATAAACCACAAAAGAATGATACAATCACAAAGTAACAACCGACACTACTTAGGTATATGCCCATACAGATACCTAAGTCATCATTTCAATACGCTACAACCTCCGAGCCCAAGTACAACTCAGTCCACACAGGAAAGTATATGTATTCCACACTGGAAAGAAAAACGTAATCCACATAGGATAGCACAACTCAATCCACACAGGAAGGTAAACAGGATTCAGCTCACAGAGGTATACTTCGTCGAATGACGATAGATATGATCACTGATCCATCTAAGTCGTCGGACCCACAAAGGATCGATAGGTACTAACCCCCGCAAAGACCCACACAGGATCGGACCCACACAGGATCTGTAGGCGCTGGTTCACACAGGACCGCTGAGAACTGACCCACACAGGATCGGACCCACACAGGATCGGTAGGACGGATCCACACATGATCTCTGAGTGCTGTAGTCGTCGTCGTCTAATCCACTGAGGATCTCTGCACAGCCGTCGTCGCAGTCACAGTAGCAGTCGCAGCCAGCTCTAGGGTTCCCGCACACAGCAAGCTCGTTCGGGAGGGTCCGCTCCACCAGCCGAGAGGCTGATACATCAACTGTCACACAGTCCAGAGATGATGTATCCAAAAGTTCTGTATCGTCAACAGGAACTCAACGCAACAGACGGCGCATCAATCGGACGCCCGGTCTGAGAGTTATTGGCTTTTTCGTACCAGGGGCCTGGTTGGTTTTTAAGGCAAAACCAACCTGACCATACTCCACCTACATCCAAACCTTAGGCGGATTATGCCAAAAGATCCGTCTCACTAAGAGGAACTCAATAAAGCTGACGGAACATCAATCGGATGTTCGTAGCTCATGATATGAGCATTTCCGCTCCGAGGGCCCGGTTGGTTTTGTGTACGAACCATCCCAGCCGAAATCAAAGTAATCGAAACCTTGAGTGCGATATACCAAAACGACCGTCTCAATCCAAGGATCGCATCGTCGCTGACGGCGCGTCGTTTGGAGGTCCGTAGCCCGAGTTATGGGCATTTGAACCCAAACAGTTCGGTATCGGTGGTTTCGGGCCCGGGCCGACCCGACCCAAGACCCGCCGGCTGGCCCGAACCGGGTCGACCCACCCCGGACAGGGTCGGCTCGGCCCGGCGCGGCGCGGCCCAGCCCGGCACGGCGCGGCCTGGCGCGGCCTGGCGGACCGGCCAGGCACCGGTCCGCCTCAAGGCAGCGCGCTGTCAGTTCGCCCTTCAGTCGAGCTGATTGAGAAAACGGGGGGCGCCTGCCCCCCTTTGTAACTGCCCCCCCCCCAATAATGGGGGGCCGTTCCGCTGGCCGGGGATATTAAATTCCCCCGAGTTTCTCCATTCCGGCCGGCCCGACTTGGCCGGCCGGCTCCCTCTCAACGGGACCGGCAAAGGCCGGTCCCCTTCCGGCTTCCAACACCGGTGGCCCGGCTGGCCGCCGGTCACCTTGTTCTACCGCGGCCCGGAACCGGCCGCAGCCTTTGCCGTCCGGTGCGGTGCGACGGCACCGTGCTCCTCCGCCGCGGCCCCGCTCTGGCTGCGGCTCCTTCGATTTCCTTCGACGCGGCGCGACGGCGTCGCGTTCTTGAAATTTCTTTCCACAGCGCGGCGTGACGGCGCCGCGCGTATCTTCCACAATATACCGCGTTGTGCGATGGTACCACATTTTCTCGTACCAACCTCAAGAAACCATCGCGAAAAAAAGGAGGAGGGTCGGCTTTGTTTGTGTGGTCGGACCCCCTTGCGTTATTCGATAACAAAAAGGGTTTTAATCCACAATCATCACCAAGTTGGTATTCACGAACAATTGAATAAATAAAACCCCTACCACAGTTTCAAGAGAAGAGCACGTAAATAATCCGTGGAAGACAAGCGTCACGGAGGTCGGGCGTCGCAGTAATCGTACGTCGATTCTGTTGATGTCGAGGTGCGTCCGAAGAGGTACGTCGATGGAGTAGCTTCGTAAGCTGATGGAGAAAGCCCGAGGAGGAAGTGGTGTCTCATTTCGTTGACATAGGAAGAAGATCGATAGAAGCGGCATCTTCGATCTTCAGAAACACACCGGTTGCGAAGAAGAGAAGAGATGACATGTATTTCTCTTCTTACGGTGACTGCGTTCTTCGTCGGAGCCTAAGTGTTCTTAGAGTTCTTCGTCAAGGTTGAAGAAGATGAAGAAAGCTTCCCCAATCCTCTCAAGGTGGCAAAAGAAATCTAAACAAAATAAAATAAGTCTAAGGCTTATTTTATTTACACAACTAAACCATTTTGAATTTCAAAAGTTTGAAAAACAATAACTCATCACAATTAAAACTGAAGTTGTCAAAATTAAATTGAGTGGAGTTATTTGGAGTTTAAAGGGGAGTTGAGGAATTAGGGTTCATGTGGGCCCCACCACACTTAATCCTCTCAAGGGAGGTTAAGTGGATGTGGGTCCCACCTCTAACTCCATTTGGGAGGATATAACCAACAGGGATAAAAATAAATTGTGTTTCCACAATTTATTTAACTTCATTTTATTTCCCCCAAAACTAACTCTCAACCCGCATAAAACGCAACCTCGAAAAAGGTCTCCTTAATCGAATATCGACGCTGCGAGTTTATTGGTGTCCTTAGAAATCGATTCCGGGCACCGGTTCAAATGTTAGAAATTCCTGCTCGTTCGTTCACTAAACGTACCCAAGTCAAACCTCAGAAATTGATTCCGGGCACACAAGGCCCCAGAATCAGGTGCCGTTAGAAACCTCACTCTTGTTAAATTCAATGAAAATTAAGAAAAAATTTCCATTGAATTTTACAGGTCTTTACATTACTCCCAGCTCATGGATTTACATCCCCGTAAAGATACATCAAAACTAGGGAAACAAATGAGGGTACTGAGCACTAATCTGAGCCTCCCGCTCCCATGTGCTCTCCTGGAGATTCCCGTGCTGCCATCTGATGCGCACAAGAGGAATCGACCATCCACGTAGGACCCGCTCCTGTCGATCCTCGATCTCCACCGGGACCTCTGTAAAAGTCTCTCCATCGTCAACGTCAAGCTCCCCATGGTCAATGATGTGCGTCGGGTCATGCACGTATCTCCTCAGCTGAGACACGTGGAAGACGTCATGCACCCGGTGCAACTGAGGTGGTAGAGACAGGCGATAAGCCACCTCGCCAATCCTGCTAAGGACCTGGAAGGGTCCGATGACGCGCTGAGATAACATGCCACCTCAGCCAAATCTCTGTATACCACGTCGAGGTGAGACCCGTGAGAAGATGTGGTCGCCATCCTCGAACTCTAGTGGCCTCCGCCTCCTGTCAGTGTATGACTTCTGCAGGCTCTGAGCTGTCCTTATCCGCTCCTGGATGACCTGGACCTTCTCTATCATGGCCTAGACCATCTCCGGTCCCACAAGTGATGACTCCCCAGGGTCTGTCCGGCACAAAGGAGATCTAAAAGGTCGGCTGTACAACGCCTCATACGGTGCCATCCCGATGGTGGATTGGTAACTGTTGTTGTACGCAAACTCCACCAAGGGTAGGTGGTCCTCCCAGCTATGACCAAAGTCGAGGACACATGCGCGGAGCATTTCCTCGAGAGTCTGAATGGTCCTCTCCGTATGACCATCCGTATGAGGGTGAAAGGTTGTGCTCAGACGTAGGTGCATTCCGAACGCCTCCTGCAATCCCTTCCATAGCCGGGAAGTAAAACGAGCATCTCGATCGGAGACGATAGAAGATGGCACACCGTGAAGCCGTACAATCTCCTGATCATAAAGTCGTCCCAAGATTTCCACTGAGCCCTGCTCTCTGATGGGTATGAAGTGAGCCGACTTGGTGAGTCGGTTGACAATCACCCAGATGGAGTCGTGACCTCTAGAAGTGCGTGGAAGTCCAGTCACGAAGTCCATAGATATGTCGTCCCACTTCCACTCCGGGACCTCCAAGGGTTGTACCAAGCCTGGTGGTACCTGGTGCTCTGCCTTCACCTACTGGCAGGTGAGGCATCGAGAAACGAACTCTTCCACAACCTTCTTCATACCCGGCCACCAGTGCTGTCGTCTGAGATCCTGATACATCTTCACCACTCCAGGATGTACCACCAAAGGAGAAGTGTGAAACTCTCTCAGCACCTCCTCTCGCAAAGCGACTGGTACCATGGTACATCCTCTGAAAAGGATGTCGTGCTCTGCTCCATAGGAGAAACCATCAGGTGCATGTCCTGAGGATATCTGTGCACACCGCGTCTCATAGTCAGCATCCCCACGCTCTGCCTCTCTGACCCGCTGTAGAAGAGGAGGTGTGACTGTGAGAGACTGAAGGAAGGCTGCTCCATATCTATCCACGAAGGATATAGGCAAAGAGTCTAACTGCTCTGTCGCCTCCTCAAGTAGTTGAATGTCTGTCCTCCTGATGAGGGCATGAGATACTACGTTCCCCTTCCCAGGAGTATAGACTAACTCAAAGTCATAGTCCTGGAGAAACTCGAGCCATCGTCACTGTCTCAGGTTCAGGTCCTTCTGTGAGAAGATATACCTGAGACTTTGACGATCATAAAAGACTGTAAAGTGCTCGCCCATCAGATAGTGTCTCCATGTCTTCAGAGTGAAGACCACTACTGCTAACTCCAGGTCATGGGTAGCGTAGTTCTGCTCATGCAGCCTCAATTGACGTGATCCATATGCGATCACTGCCTGCTCCTGCATCAGAACACATCCGAGTCTGGTCCCTGATGCATCGCAGTAAACTACGTATCCAACTCCCTCCTCAGGAAACCTCAAGATAGGTGCGCTGGTCAATCTCTGTCTCAGCTCCTGGAAGCTCTGTTGACATCTGTCTAACCACACGAAGGGTTTTCCCTTCTTCGTCAAAGCTGAGAGTGGTGCCTCAACTCTAGAGAAGTCTGGCAGGAATCTCCGGTAGTATCCAACTAATCCCAAGAAACTCCGAACCTCCGTCACGCTTCTGGGTGGCTCCCAAGGTAACACTGCCTCAATCTTTTCAGGATCCACTGCAACTCCCGCATCAGAGATGATGTGTCCCAAGAAGTGGACCTCACGTATCCAGAACTTGCACTTCGGGAGCTTACCATAAAGCTGGTGCTCTCGGAGTGTGTCTAGTACAACCCGTAAGTGGTAGGCGTGCTCCTCCTCAGTCGTCGAGTAGATCAAAATGTCGTCGATGAAGACCCTGAAAAATCGATCGAGGTATGGCTGAAAGATCCTGTTCATGAGGGCCATGAACACGGCTGGAGCATTGGTTACGCCGAAGGGCATAACCAAGAACTCATAGTGGCCATACCGACATCTGAAGTCCGTCTTCTTCACATCCTCTTGTCTAACTCTGAGCTGATGATAGTCTGACCTGAGGTCTATCTTCGAGAACCACCGTGCTCCCTTGAGTTGATCAAAGAAGTCATCAATCCTCGGTAGCGGATACATTTTCCTCACTGTTACCTGGTTCAAGAGACGATAGCCAACACAAAGTCGTAAGCTTCTGTCCGCCATCTTGGCGAACAAAATCGGGGAAGCCCACGGTGAGACACTGGGTCGGATGAACCCCTTGCCCTGCAAGTCCTCCAACTAAACCTATAGCTCACGAAGCTCGGCGAGGGCCATCCGATATGCTGGAGTCAATATCGGGGCTGTCCTGGGGTACATGTCAATATAAAAGTCTACCTCCCTGCGAGGAGGTAACCCTGGGACATCGTCGGGAAAAACGTCCGCAAACTAATCCACCACTGCAGGAAAACCAGGACTCCGCACGTCGACTGCTCCTAGGATAAGGCTAACCAACTGATGAGTGATGGGTTGTCCTCTCCTCTGCGGAAGTCCATCCTGTGCTGCAATGTCTCCCTTCTCGCCGGTGAAGGTGATCCTGCTCCCGTCGGTGCGTACACATCGCACCTTGCGCCTAAAACAGTCAATCTGTGCATGGACCGTAGATAACCAATTCATGCCCAAGATGACGTCGTAAGGCCTCGACGCTGCTACAAGAAGATCCCAGCCGAATCTCTCGCCTCCTAGAGTAAACTCACACTGCCGGAACCAGTGCGTAATCATCGAGTCTTCTCCCGTAGGAGTCTCTAGCCGTAAGAATCGAGCCAACTGCTCTGTCGGAATCTCCGAGCTCCGAACAAGGGCAGCGGCTATGAAAGAGTGACTCGCTCCTGTGTCTATAAGTACTGCAGCAAGGGTGGAATAGACATAGATAGTACCTCGAATCATCTCTGGCGCGCCGTGGTCATAGGCCTCTGATGCCTGGAGTTGTGACTGTCTCTGCCCGCCAGCTCCCTGTGGTCGGGGTGGACCTCCTGGTGGTGGTGGTGGTAGAGCCTCAAAGCGTCGCCCACCACCTGCTGCTCGGTCAACTCCTATATCTTGTCCGCCTCCTCCCATGCGGACCGCCACGGTCAACCCTCTGCCTATGCCTCGGTGGTCCCTCAACCGTATGCTGCTCCTCGGTACGGCGGGTCGGGCAGTCACGAGCCATGTGGCCCTGCCCGCTGCACGAGTAGCACTGTCTGCCTCTCGAAAGACTGGCTCCGCGCTGTGTGCCCCGCACAGCTGAGCCAGTGTCCTAAGGTCATCTGCCTGAGGGTCTGGTCTGCCTGGACCCCTGAGTCATCCGTCGACTGCCTGCTGGAGATGACTCTGCAACGTGCCGCCCTACAGTGGGTCTCGGCGCTGGTGTAGACTCAGCAAGAAAGATATCGATCAAAAGGGCCCGCTCTTGTACTCCTGTATGAGTCGGTATGTTGAGGGAGATCAGCGATGCCCTAATCTCGTGTCTCAATCCCTGCACAAAGGTCTGGGAAGGGAAGAATGGGTCTCGTACCATGTCGGTCGAGTAGCGCGAGAGATCGGTAAATCTCGCAGAGTACTGAGCGACCGTCATGCTGCCCTACCGCAGCTGAAGAAGCTCCTGAATGCGCACTGCACTGAGGGTGGCTGGGACGAACTCCGAGCGGAAGATGCTCTCAAAGTCCGTCCAAAGTAGAGATGCCTCATCGTGCACCTGGAGCATCAAGATCCACCATCGTCCTGCTACTGTGTGCAGTAGGCTCACCGCGAGGATCACCATTAGATCTGCTAGTGTCCTCACTAGCTGAAAAACTCATACAACTGCCTCCAGCCAGTCCTTGGCTGCCCGGGGGTCCGTCTCTCCATGAAACCTGGGTGGTCACTAGCGCTGAAACTCATAAAGTGCACTGAGGCGACGTGCATCGTCAGCGGCTGGTGCTGGAAGTATCGGTGGCTCGACGGGAAGTGCTACCGCTTGTGCCACTGCTGACAAAGGGCTCTGCACCAAGGCCTCGTTGCTCGGTGGGCTGTCGTCACACTCGACTCTCGGAACCCTAGCTGGCTACCTTCGTGGGGCCATCCTGAAAAGGAAACAGGTGCGCCACGGTCAGAACAGTATACCTAGTGAGCTGTTACAAAGTAATCACAAATAAAACTTGAAACACACACGCAATCAATGTTTTCGTGCATTAAGTCCGAAATTAGAAGTTAGGGTCCTGGTGTACGGATACGTTGGCCGCCGCACCAACACTGGACTCCCTGGACTGACAACCACACTCAATACTCTAAACACTATTGCTTCACAAAGAAAATATCAGAGTTTGCGGTAGAACCGAACTCTTTTGATACAAATTTGTCACGACCCGTCCTCGGGGCCCGTGCCGTGACTACCCCAAGCCCGTCTTCCATAGGCCAGGGGCAGGTGACTAGCACCAAGGCGTAAATCCCGGTAAAAAGGGAAGACATTGCCTTTGTAAAGTAAACAAGAACCACAGAGTAAGAAAGCGAAAAAGTAAACACTAAGTAAAACAGAGTACAACTGTATGTGCGGAAAAGTAAGTGGGCCAGTATACAAACCCAAACTGAAAGTAAAGTACAACTCGAAAGGGAAAACAACAATTTTAAAGTAAAAGCCGCTACACTGAGCTGTCCACTGGAGATCCCACCTGAAGGGTGGGTACTGATAGTTCCTCTGCTCTTCGGGTCCCACCCTCCGCTCCGAGTACGTCCCGCCCAGTGGTCCACCTCCAGGTACCATCCTGCTCTGCGAGCCACAACCACGATCAACGATGTCCGTCGTCTACAACCAACACAACGTAGTGTGGGCATAACCTGTGCAGGGGTGAGTATAAGCTACTCTGTAGGGACCCCGAGACTCCTGAAGGTCTCCCAAAATCCAAAAAGGATAAACCACAAAGGAAAGATATAATCACGATGTAACAACCGACACTGCTTAGGTATATGCCCATACATATACCTAAGTCATCATTTCAATACGCTCCAACCTCCGAGCCCAAGTACAACTCAGTCCACACAGGAAAGTATACTTATTCCACATAGGAAAGAAAAATGTAATCCACACAGGATAGCACAACTCAATCCACACAGGAAGGTAAACATGATTCAGCTCACACATGTATACTTCTTCGAAAGACGATAGAGATGATCACTGATCCATCTAATTCGTCGGACCCACAAAGGATCGATAGGTACTAACCCCCGCAAAGACCCACATAGGATCAGACCCACACAGGATCTGTAGGCGCTGGTTCACACAGGACCGCTGAGCGCTGACCCACACAGGATCGGACCCACACAAGATCGGTTGCACTGATCCACACAGGATCGCTGAGTGATGTAGCTGTCATCGTCAAATCCACTGAGGATATCTGCACAGCCGTCGTCGCAGTCACAGTAGCAGTCACAGCCAGCTCTAGGGTTCCCGCACACAGCAAGCTCGTTTGGGAGGGTCCGCTCCACGAGCCGAGAGGCTGATACATCAACTGTCACATAGTCCAGAGTTGATGTATCCAAAAGATTCGTATCATCAACAGGAACTCAATGCAACAGACGGCGCGTCAATCGGACACCCGGTCTGAGAGTTATTGGCTTTTTCGTACCAGGGGGCCGGTTGGTTTTTAAGGAAAAACCAACCCGACCGTACTCCACCTACGTCCAAACCTCAGGCGGAGTATGCCAAAAGATCCGTCTCACTAAGAGGAACTCAATAAAGCTGACGGCACGTCAATCAGACATCCGTAGCTCAAGATATGAGTGTTTCTGCTCCGAGGGCCCGGTTGGTTTCGTGTACGAACCAACCCGGCCGAACTCAAAGTAATCCGAAACCTTTAGTGCGATATACCGACCCAGCCCGAGAACCCCCGGATGGCCCGAACCGGGTCGACCCGCCCGGGACAGGGTCGGCCCGGCCCGGCACAGCCTGGCCCGGCGCGGCGCGGCCCGGCCTGACACGGCCCGTCCCGGCCCGGGCAGGCGGACCGGCCTGGCACCGGTCCGGCTCAAGGCTGCGCGCTGGGCGCGCTGCCAGCTCGGCCTTCGGCTGAGCTGATTGAGAAAACGAGGGGTGCCTGCCTCCCTTTGTAACCGCGGCCCCCCTCATAATGGGGGGCCGTTCCGCTTGCCGGGGGAATTAAATTCCCACAGGTTTCTCCATTCCGGCCGGCCCGACCTGGCCGGACGACTCCCTCTCAACGGGACCGGCAAAGGCTGGTCCCCTTCCGGCTTCCAACACCGGTGGCCCGGCTAGCCGCCGGTCACCTTGTTCCGCCGCGGCCCGAAACCGGCCTCGGCCAATGCCGTCCGGTGCGGTGAGACGGCACCGCGCCCCTCCGTCGCGGCGCCGCTCCGGCTGCGGCACCTTTGATTTCCTTCAACACGGTGCGACGACGTCACGTTCTTGAAATTTCATTCCACATCGCGGCACGACGGCACCACGCGTATCTTCTGCAATATACCGCGTGGTGCGACGGCACCACGTTTTCTCGTACCAACCTCAAGAAACCATCACGAAGAAAAGGAGGAGGGTTGGCTGTGTTTGTGCAGTCCGACCCCCTCGCGTTATTCGATAACAAAAAGGGTTTTAATCCACGATCATCACCAAGTTGGTATTCACGATCAATTAAATAAATAAAACCCCTACCTCGGTTTCAAGAGAGGATCACGTCAACAAGCTGCAGAAGACAAGCGTCACGGAGGTCGGGCGTTGCGGTAATCGTACGTCGATTCCATTGACGTCGAGGTGCGTCCGAAGAGGTACGTCGATGGAGTAGCTTCGTAAGCTGACAGAGAAAGCCCGAGGAGGAAGCGGCGTCTCCTTTCGTTGACATGGGAAGAAGATCGATAGAAGCGGTGTCGTCGATCTTCGGAAACACAACGGCTACGAAGAAGAGAAGAGACGACACGTCTTTCTCTTCTTATGGTGACGACGTTCTTCGTCGGAGCCTAAGTGTTCTTAAAGTTCATCGTCAAGGTTGAAGAAGAGGAAGAAAGCTTCCCCAATCTTCTCAAAGTGGCAAAACAAATCTAACCAAAATAAAATAAGTCTAAGGATTATTTTATTTACACAACAAAACAATTTTGAATTTCAAAAGTTTGAAAAACAATAACTCATCTCAATTAAAACTAATGTTGTCAAAATTAAATTGAGTGGAGTTATTGGGAGTTTAAAGGGGAGTTGAGGAGTGAGGGTTCGTGTGGGCCCCACCACACATAATCCTCTCAAGGGAGGTTAAGTGGATTTGGGTCCCACCTCTAACTCCCTTTGGGAGGATATAACCAACATGGATAAAAATAATTGTGTTTCCACAATTTATTTAACTTCATTTTATTTCCCCCAAAACTAACTCTCAACCCGCATAAAACGCAACCTTGGAAAAGGTCTCCTTAAGCGAATATCGATGCTGGGAGTTTATCGGTGCCCTCGAAATTCGATTCCGGGCACCGGTTCAAAAGTTAGAAATTCCCGCTCATTCGTTTACTGAACGTACCCAAGCCAAACTTCAGAAATTGATTCCGGGCACACCGGGCCTCGTAATCAGGTGCCGTCAGAAACCGCGCTCTTGTAAAATTCCAAAGAAAATTAAGAAAAAATTTCCCTTGAATTTTACGGGTCTTTACAATATATCATTATTAAAAACATTTAATCATAAAAGGTATTTTAACCAAATAATCTCAATGAATTAATATAATATAAAAGAATAAATCCTTTACTAAAATCATGATGAAATGGTTTATAAAAAAAATTTATATTAATACCAACCATTTTCCAAGTGATTCACATCAATTACATTAAAAAATAAAAAATTGTAAATTATAGTGTTATAATTCTTCAAGATATATATAATTCTTTGTAGCCATATTTAGCATAACTGAATGGAAAAAATGATGTGGTATTGATAATAACTCATCATTTCCTATGAGAAAATTTAATATCACATTCTACAACTCTACCACCCTTAATAAATAAATTGTGAATGTAATTTATGATAAATTATAACGATATTTATTTAATTTAGTCGTATGAACAACATTAATTAAGGAATAAAATAACATTTATATCCATATAAATGATTTTGTGTTCCATTTTAATTCCTTGAATATATTAAAATATCATCTATGGTACATAAAATTGAAAAATACAATATATTAATTAATATAGTATATATGGATGAAACATAAAATAACTCATATTATAATGAAATTGATATAAATATACTATTTTCACAAAAATATAGAACCAAATGTTACCAATATGTATAAGTTTCTAGGGACAAATTTATTTTGTTATAGTAGTGAGATAAAATGTTTTTTTAAAAAAAATCATACTTCCTAATGGAGGTTATTTAATTTGATTGACTAATCCATCTTGTATTTCAATGTACACCGAAAAATTGTATGATTATTATGTTCTATTGTGGGTCATAAATTTTGATTAATAAAAACACTCAATGATATATAATTATTCCATATATTCATTAATCATGATAAATATTATCAAAATCAATCAGTTTTGGGATGAATATGAATGAAAAATAAATAAAGGATGTTATTTAATAAAACAATTTTATTTAATGATAATTCAATTTGATATAAATTAATGAAGAGTTAAATACATATATTATTCTATATCGTTTATAATTATTACAATATGAAGTATTCGTATATTAAAACCTTAGAATATAAACACATAGGTTCCACTATGACACATTCAATTTCCAAAATGACATCAATGTTATATATAACTAATGGAATATAATAATAATTAACTCACTAAACAGATAATACATAATATATAAAACAACCCCCTATAGTGGAAAAACCCTATTAGACTCAATATGACCAACTGAAATGGAAAATAATATTCAAATAAAAACCATATTACATTTAATTTTTTAATTAATTCAAATTTCCAACTATGAATTTATTAGAATTTTTTTTCAAGATGAAAATATTGTTTTATGAATATTTACTGATAAAATTATTTTCACATAATATCATGTCTGATAGATTATAAATATTTTTATGATGGTATCTACTTAGAGTAATTTTAAAAACAAAATACACTACTATGCTTATCCGTTACATCTATAAGATTGATTATTTTGAGGACTTTGATTTATGATGTGTGTTCTATTTCAATTAAGAACTACTAAATAAAAATTTGTAAAATTTATTTTATGGTGGATAAGAGGAAAATGAAATGTAACAATTTTTTTTAAAAGGTTGGGGCCGAAGCCTCATTTTTATTATTAACGCAAAGAAAAGACCTCTTTAATTGGGTAGAGGGAGACCCATTACATAGCCCGAAGGCCTAGTGGTCATATAGCACATTACATGACCCGTAGGCCCATTTTTTTGGCCCAAAGCCCATTCTGAAGACATGTCTGAAGACCATCGATTACAAATGTAACAATTATTTTTTAAAATATTTCATATATATATAATCCAATCCAAAATTATATATTTGAAAGACATGTCTGAAGACCATCGATTATAAATGATATATGATACTGTTGAAACCCCATATAATAAAAATTATTCCATAATTTGTTTTATGAATTTAATATGTTAACTGGTATAGTATTGGACAATAACCATTTTTCGGAATACTATTTTAAAATAAATATCATTATTATAATATCGTAAATTAAAATATTTAATTTGATACATGATTACAGAAATTTCCATTTATATATATAAAAAAATCTATTATATATATCATTGGATTTTTTACAACATTTTTTATTATCATTAATTATATATGATACTTTATTTTATAGTATAGTGGTAAATTCATAATTTTTAAAATTTTCTTATAGACTTTTTTGTTATAATAATATTATTATTAAAGAAATTATGGTAATTTATTAATGTTTTATGGAAGGGATTTTTATCCATTTAATGATCAAATTTTGAGAAATTTCTATATATTTTGAATTAAAACATTTTATAGAATATTATAATAGTGATCAATACAGAAAATAATTAAAATATAATTATAAATTAATGAATATTATATATTACTGAAATGATAAGAATTTTGAATTACAATGATTTCTATTTTTAATTTTATATATATATACAAGATGATATGTGTGAGAAATCTTTGTCTGTGGTAATAAATTTTATGTTCTCATTCAGGTTTAGCATAATTTTTGTACTAAATTTTTAAATATATTATAGAATAATAAATCAACGTCTATACTAATAAATTATACCATTCATCAATGTGATACAAAATATTTTTGAAATTAGTATGTGGGTAATCTGGTGAATTCATATGATGTAATGTTGTGATTTTCATTAATTGTGAAAATATATTATTAAAAATTATTTTTGGAAATGTTTAATGGAAAATAGTTCATTTAATACTTTCTTAATTTCTATTTCAGATATATATTTTTAGAAAATTGGTCTTTGGGTATTTTAATTATTTAATGTATATTATTTCATTTCATATATAAAGGCATAATCGTAGGAATGAAATTTCTTTATTATATATCAATATATTTAATAGATTATACTATATAATAACATTTAAATCATTTATGTATAATTAATATTGTTACATTTGATAGATAATGAATAATCCTTAAATGTATACACCCTTTATCAATTATGATAATTACATAACAACATTTTTATACTGTCTCTATGTCCCTCAAAATAATGTATAATGTCTTCCTACTATTTTTACCAAAACATAATTTTTTAATACATCATTAATTGATGTAATAATGGTATTAGGTTCAATGTTTAGAGTGAGTCTAATTCCTTCTAATTAATCAAATAATAATGAAAATATATTGTTTTTCACTATCCCTTTCAAAGTGGAAGGACATATCGTATATGAAACACAATTTAGCCTCTAGAATGTAATTTCAGAGATTATAAGAATATATAAATTATTTTATATTTAATATAATTTTTTTCATCATTATATTAAATCTGTTTTATATATTATGTGTTGATTTTTTATAGTAATACATTTAGGCGATGAGGTGTGATACATATACCGAGTCCCATTCAATTGTTTAATCTTTTTTTGTAATTTTTGTTTTCATTGTCATTATTACTTATATTATATAAATTTTTATAAGAATTTATAGGTATTATAAAAATGTTCATAAACATTATTATGTTATCTGGTTATAAATTTAATATAAAATTTCCTTAAAATGATTTTTTTTAATTCATTAAATTTAAAATTATCATTTTCCATTTACGAATCCTAAACATTGGTCAAATGAATAAATTGGTACGCTCAGTGCTATATTACTTTTTTATTCTTTTGATGATGGTATTATTATACTATGTTAATGATTATAATGTAACATTCACCAGAGAAAGAATAAACCTTCTCAAGAAGAACTCATCCCTAATGAAGAAAGAATGAATAATACATGAATAAAGGAGAAACCAAAGACGAAGAACATGATGGATCAACAAGCTCAATTAATAGGTGTGTTCTTCAACACTTATAGATACAATCCTTAGGAAAGATGTATGATTGTGGATTCCTTACACTGGTTTAAATGTCATGAAGAACATGAATTAAATGAATTAATTAATTCACTAATCGAAAAATGTTTGTTTGAATAAATTTCTTCTTGTTTGTTTTGAAATTGGAATTCCTAATGTATTATAAATATCTATTTTCTAATTCCAAGTTTTCTTGATTCTCAATGAATATTTTAAAAAAAACATGACTATCGATATGCACATAGACCATGATCATTTCTTATTCATTCTTGAGATGTTTCTCATGAATTCTAAATCTCCAAATAATTAAGCACTTCAAAAACTCAATTATTCTTTCAGAGAGAAATAAAATTGTGGAGATCATGACATGGGTATTTTATATCAGAATTCCCCTAAAAATTATGACTAATTTTTAAGTCGGAATGCATAGTTGAAGGATTCTACAGTGTGGGTCCAGTGAGAGATTCTAGCGAGGGTTTCAGTCGAGGCATCTCCCGGCGAAGTAGCTTCTGGCAGAGTAGGAATCTCCCAACTGGTGAGGCTCCTTTAGAGGAGGAGGTGGATCCAATGCGGTGTGGTGGTAAGGTCGAAAGATGAGGTGTGGTTTTAGGTGGAGCATGCAGCTTTTGAGTAGTGCAACAACCCGGTGTCCAGTCAGTGGGAGGGCGTAGGTGGTCGTAGGGTGCAAGCAGTGTGACGGAGGAGGGCAACATCTAGGCGATGACATGGAATAGATGTTGTGGATAACATGATGTGTAGGATGAGGATTAAACCCTATCCCAAATCAAAAATAATAATAAATTAAATATATTAATAATAATGATATAATAATTATTATAAAAATGTTTAATCCACCATAACTACCTCATTCGACATATAATTCCTGCATCATCAGCGACATCATGACCCGTCCCCGATATGGTCATTTTGGACTGATTTAGAAAATTTTATTTGACTCATTACCTGGTCCCAAAAAACACTTGAGAATTTATGGATTTAATATCAACATTAAATTATTGATCTATCATAACTCCCTTGTATGATGTCCAATTGATCTTCTATAAGTAGTAGCACAATCCAGTTTTTATAATGTTCGATTCAAGACCAATGTTCCATGTTAACATTAGGATCATGGATTAGGCCCACAGAACACTGCAATAATAAAATTATTATTATCATTGTGTAATATTTAAATGGTCACAACTCTCCCATACGACATCGGATGGGATAGCCGTTAGCGGTGTCATGACCCTGAGTTTGAGGTGGACATTTGAGGATTAATTGCAGGTAAATAAACCAATGTTGATGTGCATAACCCATGAATTCATGATCACACACATTAAGGTGGAATGAAACATTTTTAATGCATGTTTTTTCAGGGGGAATGAGTAGTCGATCCCATGTTTTTTTGAGAGGATTCCAATTTTGAGAACCATATAATTTGATTCATGACAGAGGGGTGGGTCTCATGGAATGTATGGATGTGGAATGCAGTGACATGTATCTTTTTTCATGGGGGTCTGATTGGAGTGAGGGAATAGTCATCCTCTTGTGTTTTTTCCCATGGATCACAATAGTGTGATCTGTTTGGTTGTACAGATCCATATTTTATATCTCAATAATTGTAGATTATTCAGGATGGTACATTCATATATGACCTCTATCGACAAAAATTACATTCAATAGTGGTTTTCGATAGGTACCATCAACCATGGATGATCAGAGTTCACTGATTCTTTCTCAAGAGGAACCTTACAATTGGGATGACTAGAGTAGATATGTTCATACCCACTAGATGGAATAGGATGTGGCATTACCCAATGACGGTACCAGGCTTACCCTCCAGCTAGGATGGGAATTGGCTTTCCCCAAGGATAGTACCTGTCTTACCCTCTAACAGTGATGGGTAGTGGCATTCCCTTATGATAGTACTGAGCTTTCCCTCCACATAGGCTAGGCAGTGGCATTCCCCAATGATAGTACTAGGATTACCCTCCTACTCGGCTGGGTAGTGGTGTTCCCTGATGATAGTAATAGGCATACCCTCCAACTGGGCTGGTTAGTTGATTTCCATGATGCCAATATCTAGATTTCCATCCATCTGGGATGGGAAATGATGTTCCCTAACCATATTCCATGTATTACCCTCTATTTAGGCTGGGTGGTTGTGTTCCCTGATAATATTACTAGTCTTACCCTACAATTGGGCTAGGAAGTAACGTTCCACGATGATCATGCTGAGTTTACCCTCATGCAGGTCTGGGAAGCTATGGTCTTCCATTACTACCATTGTAGGACCCTTGTCGATGTATCATAGTGATAAGGAGATATTTGGTTAACTTAATTACTCATGATAAAGAGGCGTGCTTTCCCCACTGAGAAGCATCCTTGTGATGTGACCCAAAACCATGTGGGTGAGTCAATTTTGCCCAAAGCAAATAGTATCGAGGTGTGGTGACCTGATCCCCATTGGCTTGTGCCTGATAGGTAGTTACAATGATATGTGGGACATTGTTGATGAATTTTACAATCATAATGAAGGATAATCATATTATTGGGATGATCTTTTGATATGGAGGTTCCTTTTACCATTATTTGGTTTTCGTTGAATGTGCATATCTTTTATTGGGGGAGTTGTACTCTTCTTTTCACGTTGACTGCACCACGATCCAGTTCCAGTATTCTTCTATTATCTCTCTTACATATCACCTCTTCATTACATCTCTTACTGCTCCCTCGAGCATTCAGGGTTTCATAATAAGTATTTATTACTCATCCCTTCATGGGATTTTCCCTCATTTTGTGTGCCCTTTGAAAAAATGAAAATATGATCATGATATTAGATGAGCATAGGGATATATGGTGCATGGACCACATACAGAGGGTGTAACTAGAGATTGAAGAGTGTGACTCTCCCAGGTATTTTAACATTTCACTTATTGCAATATTGGGGAACTTTTTTATTTGGGTGAGTATTTTTCCACTTTCCATTTCAGATATAATTTTCATGTACATTTACTATTTATAGATCAAGGCATATATGTTTGGTTTCTTTTTTATTGAAGTTTTTTATCTCTCTTTCTTTTCCTATTTAATTTTTCATTTATTTGGTTTCGTCTGTGATCATAGATTCATAGGAAATGGCCTACCCTAGATTGATGCGCCTTCGGTGCTAGTCACCATCCCCTGGCCTATGAAGGAAATCTTGTGGGACTTGTGGCTCAGGAATAAGTATTGGATGGGATGTGAAAACATGGTATCAGAAGTGGTTCAATCCTCAGGATGTTGTTCAAACATTTCCCTAAAATGATCTTGGTTGGGTTAAGGGAAACAATGTCAAAGTGTCTCAAGAGAGCCTCTCAGGCAAGGGATTCTAGTGATGGTATAGGTGGCTGACGTATCCATTCACTCAGACCCTCGTTACCTACTTGTCAACTGAGGACTCTAAGACACCTATTTTTTGGAACAATGGTACTTGCATCATATAGGATTGAGTCTTTGATTGTCCTTCTCAAGAAATCTCCCCATTGTTGTTGATATTGGAATATGTTCATATGACCATGACACTTCATGAAAACATTCATGATGTCTCTGTGACACCAGTCTTCTAGAATAAAGGCTACCATTTAGAACGATGATCGTGTGAGTGACAAGGACTCAATTTAGGACCCATCAACCTATCCCCTTTCCCCAGGTGGGTATGTAGTAGCACCCCAACATATTGAGTAACAAACATCCCCAGTAGAGTGGGATGAGGATGTGTGTAGGCTAAGAGCACTTCAATAGTTATAGTTCCAGAGACCGCTGAGGTACCGCGGTGAGCTATACCCTATGATCATTGAGGTTTGGATAGTGTCTTTGGTCTACCTATTCAAGATTTAATGAAAACTAGTATATTAGATGGCGTATTTGGATTCCGACTATTTCCTAAAAGTAGATATTCATTGGTAGAGCTTGGATACTCAAATACCCAATACGGTGGCATAATCGTTGGACGACTTCCATAAGATTTTTGGGGAGGATTTATCCCCCTCTTACTTGATCATCATTCGACATTAGAATATCCTCCAGTTGTTTTAGGGATGGATGATGATGACTGAGTATGAGACTAGGTTCACTGAACTCACATGTTATTATATATACATTCTCTACGACGAATACTTTCGAGATAGGTGGTTTGAGAAAGGAAACCACAGGCATATCAATGCTACCATATTACCCTATTTCATCCCCACTTATGTCAAAGTAATGGAGAATGAACTGGTGATAGAATGCTTCAGCTAATGTCATGTGGTTTCTTATGGTCGATGGCCCAACAAAGCTGAGATGTCATCTGTAGATAGCAGATGTTTGTGGAAAAAATATTGATGTAATATATATTCTCG
Source organism: Viscum album (assembly GCA_963277665.1). Taxonomy (NCBI): domain Eukaryota; kingdom Viridiplantae; phylum Streptophyta; class Magnoliopsida; order Santalales; family Viscaceae; genus Viscum; species Viscum album. The sequence continues at coordinate 1,799,283,623 of OY728120.1, forward strand.
TGACCGGTCTGAAGAAAATTTTAATATGGGGCCCCAAAAGTGTTGTAGGAGAATTTTGATAGAGTGCCTCTAGCATGTGCACTCAAGGCATGGTTTTGTAAAATATTCCCTTAACAAAAAGTGTGGGAAGTCTGAGCTTCAACTAGTGAGGGATGATTCAGAGGTGTTAAATACCCTGAAGCTAGCCCATGTGGGTTAGTAGGGTACAATATTTCATCAGTCTAAGGCATTGAATACATCTCTTCTCGAGAATGTAATAGAGTATGGTTTGTGGGGCACCGATTATGAAATTATGTGTAACCCAATATCATTGGTTATTTCACCAAATGGATATTTTGAATGAAGGAATCACAAGACCACGTTCTAGTGAATAATAGTTATTCTAGTTGTTTTGTTGGATGTAGAGGGTCTTCTGGGGATTCAAACTATCCCCCAAGTCATATCCGGCTATTAGAGACTGTGTAAGAAGATGGAGAGGATGCATATTTCCTTGCCTTATGCCAATTAGTTTGAGTTGTACATGACATGTTCCAAGTTTCGTATCTAAGGATATATGATTTTTCTCATATAAACATAATCAAATGGATAATTCCATATGAGGGTGGACCATCACTTTTTCCCACATTCATTTTCATCACGACAATGTGCAATTTTACCTAAGAGAGGGGGAGCTAAGTGTGATCTCTATATCCCAAGTTATTTTCCTAATTATGTGTTTCGAGGAAAAAATTATTAAAGGAGTTTATTATTTAGAGACCTCGTTTTTATAATAAGATATTGGAATATTTCTTAAATAATATTCTAGTGTTGTCTGCTGAGACGACATTCAATTTGGAGGCCCGGTGTTCTCAGAAATAATTATATGTAAATATTAAGTATAATTTTATATTGTGAATGCACAATTGATTAAGGGAAATGATATATATCATAAATGGTTAATCTGATAGGAAATCAAAGTCCATGGTGGGATCCAAAACATAGGTTTAACCCCAGGTGAAAAATAAAAGGATTCGGTGCGGGACGTTTGGTCCCATCGCTCTTTGGTGGTGTGTAAATTGGATAAATTAAAATATTAATTTATTCATTTAATTTCTCAAACAGGAATAAATCTTAAACATAAACTGGGATGACAAATATGGGACCACTGATGAGCTCAGAATGTCGGTTTTACCCTAGGTAGGGTATATCCTTTGTCGTCATCGGGCGTTCAACTTATCTTCCATCATGGGAAAACAATTAAATAATTGAATGATTATTTATTTAGTTATTTGAATAATATTTTTAACCTAGTCATAGGTTATAATTATTATGTTATATGAGATTTTATTTATTATCCTTACAATTCCCTAGTGAGAGAACAAAACTTCTATGGAAGAACTCCTCCCTGGCAAAGAGAGAATAAGGAACCCTTGGCTGAAGGCAGATCAAACAACGAGGAATGAAACATATCATACTTCTCCATCAATAGGTGTGTTTGTCAACAAAGATCAATATGAACCTGATGTAGGAAATATCTTTTTTGATACATTACCATGGTTGAAATTTAATGATGAACACGAATTAAAAGAATGAATTAATTCATGGATCGAAAAAAATTTGAATTAATTTCTTCATGTTTATCTTGAAATTGAAATTCAAGAAATAAGATAAGTATATTTTTTTCAATTCATCTTTTTCTTGATTCTCAATGATGATGGAAAAAAACACTACCATTGATTTTCACATAGAAAATTGATATTTTCTTATTCATTATTCTTGTGTTTCCCATGCATTCTTCATCATCAAATAATTATGCGTGTCAAGAACTCAATGTTTCATTTAGTGTGGAATACACAGGTTGAGATCTAGACCCAAGGATTTTGGATCCACATTCCTCTCTTAGTTATGAGTTAGATCAACGACTAAATGAAATGCAGAAGGATTTTTCATAGTGGGTCCGTTGAGGGATTCTGGAAAGGGTTTCGGTCAAAGAGGCTCCCAGTGAGGTGACATTAGGCAATGCAGGAAGATCCCAACTGGCATGGTGGATTTGGGTATAGAGGGAAAAACCCGAGCCGTATGGAGGGTAGGCCGACTGCCTCAATGCGGCTTCAGGTGGAGTAGGCGACTCCTGAGTGTCACTGCAGCCATGCATCGAGGCACCGATAGGGTGCAGGCGGCATGATAGAGGAGGGTTGAATCCATTATGCAGCTGGGCGTAGGCGGCATGGAATGCGTGAAGGGGGGAGGGGGACTGAACCCTAACACTAATAAAAAATATATATTAACCATAAAAATAATAATAATTTTATTAATATTATTAATCTACCATAAATATCTCATTTGTTGTCCAATTTTCACACCATCATCAGCGGCATGACCCTGTCAATGATATGGTCATTTAGGACCTCTTCAGTTTATTTTCTACAACACACAACCTGGTCCCCGAAAATGATAGGGAATTTATAGATTTAATATTTTTATTAAATCAATCACTAGACATAACTCCCATGTACGATGTCCAATGGATGTGCTTTTTGTGGAAGCATGACCTATTTTATAAGATGGTCGATTCAAGATCAATATTGGACATTGAATTTAGGATCATGGATCAAGCCCACGAAACACCGCAATAATAATAATATTATTATCATTGCAGTTTATTACATCTGTCACAACACTCTCATATGAAATCGGATTGGAGATCCATCAATGGTGTCATGACCATGAGTTTGAGGGGGAATTATATAGACTAAATTCATGTTTTTATACAATTGTTGTGGTGTAGAACCTACGAGTCTCGGTACACTTTCATTACAGTGGATTGCAACTATTTCAACATGCATCCATTCTTGGAGAACAAGTAATCAATACCATGTGTTTTTATTAGAGGATCGAAATGTTGAGATCTATATTATTTTATTCGAGACTGAGGATTGGGACACATTGGACATCGTTAAATAGGAATGTGGTGATGTGCAACATTTTCCATTAAGGGTTAGACTATGGCGATTGAATAGTCTACCTCATTTTTTCCCTCTAATATCCCAATGGTGTGATCCATTTAGACATGTAGTGATTTATTCATGATCCAATAAAATGTGGATGTTTTAGGATGTCATCTAGATAGGCAACCTCAAAAAATTGAATTTTTGTTCATCCGTTCTTTATGATATGTACTGTCTTGTAGGGATGATCAGATTTCCTTGATTCTTTTCCAAGAGGTTCTAACTAACATGTATACTTAGAGTTCCTGGATGCTTTTTTTAAAGGCACCATACAGTAGGGATGGTTATATCAGGTTCAGTCTTACCCTCCAGCTTTGCAGGAAGTGGAGTTCCCTGAGGACAGTGTTGTGTGTAACAGCTAGCTAGGTAGGGTGGTTGTATTCCCCGGTGGTAGTACTGGGCATACACTCCTGCTGGGTTGGGCAGAGCCATTCCCCAATGAAAATACATGGAATACCCTCAAGATGGGAGGGGCATTGTATTTAAAAGATGATAGTACCAGCCATACACTATATCTAGCATGGGCTGTGGAATTCACCAATGATAGTAAAATGCTTACCCTTCAGCAGGGCTGGGCAATGGTGTTCTCCAAAGACAGTACAGAGGGATTACCATACCTACCCTCCAGTTCATTTTGAAAGTGGAATTCCCTAACGACAGTACCTGGCATACCCACCATCTAGGAGGGGTAATGGAATTCCCTAATGATGGTAACCACTTTACCCATCAGTAAGGCTAGGAAACAGTGGTCCTATATGCCTATCAGATAAGGACCATTGTTTGTGCTGCACGATGACGAGAAGTAGTTTATCTTACCTAATGACTGGCGAGAAAGATGGGATGCTTCCCCAGTAGTATGCATCCTTGCGATGTGACCCAAAATCATGTGGGCAAGTCATTGATTCCCAAAGCGGATAGTATCAAGCTGTGGTGACATGAGACCATTTGACATTTCCATCCTAGGAAATTGCGCGATATTTGTGACATCATAGAGTGTTTTTACCCGAGGACTGATGGATATAAACATTCACAGGTTTAACTTTTGAGATATAGATTCCCTTAGTATTTAGATGGGGTTCTTTGAATAATCATATATATTTTTTGGTGGAGCTACAATCTTCTGTTCACTTTTACTACACATTCTTCTCATACTCGACTTCATCTATAACATATCGTGTTGGTCCCCTCTTCAGTACCTCTCTTGATACTCCCTAGAGCCTTCGAGGAATCCTACTAAGTATGTTTATACTCACCCTTGTTTGGGAATTTCCTACATCTGGTGTGCACTTCAAGATGATGAATAGTTTGATCATGATATAAGAGGAGTTTAGGAATATAGGTTTCTTGGACCACATGTGATAGTATTATCTTGGTATTCATGAGTGGGAATCTCCATAAAACGTTTATTTTTCACATATAGCAGGGTTGTGTAACATTTCTAGTTCGGTTAGTATTTTAAACCATTCCCCTTCCTATTTAATGTTCTTGTACTTGTACTATTTAGAGGTCGATGCATATATGTTTGGTTTTCTTTTCATAATAGTGTTCTATATTTATTTATTTTCTTTTACACTTTTTTATTGAGTTGGTTTCAGGTGAGTGCATAGTTTTTTAGGAAAAGGCCTCCCCTAGTTTATTGTGCCTTCAGCGCTTGTCTCCATCACCAGACCTATTTAGGCGACCATGGGGTAGTAATAACATGAGACCTAGTATGGGTTGGGACATGATAGTACTATATTTTAAAATTATTGAAATAATTTAATTCTTGAAATTATATTAATTTTATACTAAATATTGGGATATGATTGTCTAATAATATCAGTATGTTCTTCAATAGCATCCCTATATTTGAGTTTTCACCACAAAACACTATCGTTGTTAGTTCATCTATTTAATATCACATTCTATCTGTTATATAGAATACCCACATATTGTTCATTATATACATGAACATAATATTTTGGAATTATATTTAAGTTTTGTATATATGAATATCTAGGTATGTAATTCACCTGGATAAATACATTAAATAAATCATGGACACGTGAAAAATATGAATGCAGAACCAATCAATATGATATTGTCCTATTTTGTTATGAAATATCAGAAGGAATAATATATATAGGGATTTTGTTTTAATTTATTCCAAATATCATCACAATATTCCATGGAATTATTTTTTCGGAATACATAGTAATCATCATCATACTTTTTATCTTTCTAACAGTTTCGGCCATATTTTTTTTAATATGATATTCTGTTACGTACAATTAAAGGGATACTGTATTATCATCCAGTTCCTTAGTTTTATAGGGTCAAAATATACTTTATTAAATAAATTCATTCCATAGTAATTTATTTATAAACATTATTAACTAGTGGGATTCATAGGATCCATCTGAATTCAAGAGTTAATGATATTATTCTATGAAAATAAAACCATAGAGAAATGATGATCCCAAAGAGCTTTAAGATAAATATATTTACCTATAGTTAATTCACCAAGAGTTTGATTGGTCATGTTAGAGTAAAAATATTTCTGAGGATGATAGTTATGCTAAAATGTTATTCTATATCAAGAACCGGTTGGAGTATTCTAAAAAAATTTAAGCTTAAGTAGGGATCCCGATCAGAAAAATTTGAAAGTGGTATACCATGATAGATTACAAAATCCATAATATATATGTGAATAATTTGGTCAGACAGAATCCAAATCAAATGTAAAATTATTTTTGACTTCATATGAGTTTTGACTACATCCCACATATAATTATCCCCTTTAGATTCATTGGGGATTTGGATGATAAAAAATACATTTTTACATTTTCTAAATTATAATCGATTTTGTGTTATGGTTTTAAATTCAATTTAATTTTCATTATATCATATACAACACTCTAATATATCACCAACTAAAAAACATGGTCTAAAATAACAATCTTCATTATATCCATCACATATCACTATTTCATATGTGTATACATCATTATAATTCCATGATGAATTAAGAATGATAAAATATGAGCTTCATAAAATACCTATTTCTTTTAATCTATTACTAGAGTGACACATATTGGTTACATTGGGAACTGGTGTGTTGAGTGGGATTTTATAATTCCTTAAAAAATTAATCACATCCATATAATCAAAGGAAGACATATCACTTCTAATATAAATATATGAGTGGGTATAATAGACACATAAATGTCATCACAAGTCAATGATAATAGGAATCCAAAAAAAAATTAAGAATTGCAGTCATAATGGTTGGTTTGAGTTAATTTAAAAAACATTTAATTCTTTATGATGTCCACATATATTATATCACATGAGATTATATGTCCCATGAATGAATCATTTTTATTCCAAAACATTCAAATGTAAAATATTATAAAAATATTATCCTTACCCAGGTCTCCTAACACAATAATTATTTTACATTCATGATCATTTGTTATTTATTATTATATAATAATTTCATCTATAAATACATTCACAAAATGTTTAAGATATTCTATAGATAAATTATTCACTAAATCAATGACTTTATAATAAAACGTAATAAAAAATTGAATCATGATAAATTTATATTGCCAAAACATTGATGGTAATGTGTTCTAATCAATTTCCCTCATCATAAACCAAAATTAATAATATAAAAAATTGATGATTAATCAGGTAATAAAATCTATCTCCACTTTTTTTATCATATATTTCATCAATATTATGTAGATAATACAAGTTATTGATATTTCTATTGTTATTTTCCCCATATTATATGTGTAGTTTCATTGACCCATATTTCTTCATAGAAATCCAAATTGGTGACCCCAATAGTGATATATATGGCCAAAAGAATCCTTTTTTCCTGATTCATTTTTATTTACTTATTCACATATATAAACTGAATTTTTTTATTGTATATGGTGAATTTGACATAATTATGACACCCAAAATGTATTTCTTTAAAAATAAACCTCATGATTTTCATTTAAATCATGATACTATTTTAAAAATATATAAAAAATATTCCTCAAAATAGGCATATTTTTTATGTTGAGTTTCTCACCAACTATCAACGAATAATTAACCATTTGAAAAAGAATCATAATCCATTAATTGTATGTAATTCCGATCAAATTTTTATTTACATCATGACACTGATAAATGGTAATACAATCACTCAAAATATTAAATGTTTTTTTACCTTCCATTGGAATTTATGTGGAATTAGTTTATTAAGATCTATTCAATTTCTAAGAATAAAAATAAACTAGCGTAAGAATAAAAATATTTTAAGGAATTGGTTTACCAAAAAACATCAAAAAGAGAAGAAACATTGGATGGGAATGAAATCATAAAACCATTATGTGTTTATACTGTCATCTCAAAAACTAATTTTTGAAGTTGTATTGTTATAACATCTGAAATATATTTTAGATAAATCTTTGGATACATATATAATCAATTAAAATATTAATTGTTCATGAGTGAATGATAATTATAACTTTCACCTAGTTGATATGTTACCCTTAATTATAAATAATTTTCTCAATAAATTTCACATATTAGCTTGAATTAATAATCATTTTACAATTATCAATGCCATTTACAATTAGAATAGTTCACAAGTTAGCATAACTACCAAAATAACTTCAACTAAAACATTTCAGTGTATGTGGTTCAATATATAGTATGCTGTTTCAATTTTAATCATTGTCTAAAATTTTCTTATTACATTGACATTAAATTTCTTAATGACCATTAATTAGTATCTTGAATAATTTACTAGTAACATTGTGTCAATTTCCCCCATGATTCATTTAATTTGGTGAACAAAATTAAAATTTCATATTCTACTCCAATATTCAATATATAATATTATTTGAATTATATTTTTATTTTATTCAAATACATGGTATTAATGGGTAATTGAATTCACCAAATCCACTATTATATCATCTAGAATATTTTGTTAATAGATATGGTAGTCCGTTATATGTAATAAAAATCCATGACATTGATTTAAGAAAATAATTACTTAATCAACCATCTTTTAGGTTGGCAGATAAATAAAGAATCACACCTCACATGTCCTCTAAATGATTCTTCATAGGGTCCATGGAACACATCATAGTTTTGAATAATATCATGGAATTACTTCTCCAATTTCTTATATATAATATGATAAAAATAATTATTTCACAAATAGATCTTAAAATAATCATTTTCTATAGGGTCATTTTTACTTTTGTTTTTTCCATGATAAGATTTCACTATTTCTCCTCTTATCATTATAAATTATTGATATAAAAAATTATTTATCATGTTGTAATAATTATGGAATTAAAAATAATAATAAAATGAATTTATACTTTACTCATTTACTATAGGATTAGTGGACCAACAAAATAGAATACTATGTCTCCAAGGGAATAAATCAACAAAATAATATTCCCTCATTTTTTATATTGAAGATTAAATAGATTTATTTCCTGATAATTTTGTGTGACTATAACAATTATATTTTTCATCCATCATCACATGATAAAAACATTATCGTTATTACATTTATTTCATTTTCTGATGCATTCTTTATTAAAATATTACTTTTAGGTTCCATGAATTAATTAAAAGAAAATGACAAGTTTGAGAAAAAATAATCCAAATGGAAAAAACATAATCCTGAGTGAAAATTTATATGATGTATAAATCGTTAAAAATATAATTCAACGCCATATGTTTAACCTAGTCCATTCATGATTGTCCAAATATAATTATATTTTTTTCCATTACATAATCCTATTACATGAGTTCTCACTAAAACTTTATTGTTGTATTTTCCACAAGTTTACTAAACATCGCTCATAGACCAACTACAAAATCCATAAAATTTTGTGTATAATAAATATATATATATGAATATTATTATTTTTTATAAAACATTACGATCAAATGTTTATTTATATATCTTTAATTTTTTTGTACATGTAATCAAAAAAAATTGTTATTTAAAAATTATACATTGTCTCCAAATTATATAATCATTATTCTCACCCCATATAGACTTATCAGACATTAAATAATTCTTCATCACCTAGTATATAAATTAAAATAATAGATGAACTTTGGTTCTCAATATTGGTAAAAAAGTGATATATCAATAATCATATTGGAATATCATGATAAAAAGGGTATGAAAACATTAACTTTACATTTTTAAACCATACCTTGTATATCATATATCCAAATAACTAGTAAAGGAGTAAATCAAATATTTATTATTGAGAATAATAATTAATTAATTAATAAACATGACCCATTAGAATACAATATAGACAAATGGCATTGAATTAAGACATAAGCATACGAATTTAAAATAATTTCTATAGTATTCAAGGATATTTTCTTTGAATATCATTATTTACAGGGTTAACTCCCCAAATCATTTTAGTAGTAATGGTTTACTCAAAATATTATAATGATGCACAAAGTCCCATACTAAACTAGGTTTAATCCCAATTAAATTCTATTTTAATTCATGTGATATCAAAAACTTCTCAATGTAATAGTGGGATATGCAGGTACTATCAATGAAAAAATTAGAATCATACATATTTTGGAAACATGATCTAAAACCATTCATCATATCATAACCCATGATATGAAGTGGGTTTCATAATCATTTTACCATAAAATAAAAAATTAAAGGGATCCAGTTTCATTAAAATAATTCCATCATAAATATAAAGAATACATTATATAAATAATTATTGTATAATTTTAATATTTTATATTTGTTGAATAATCAAAATTGAATGTTTTTTTGAATCAAAATATCATTAAATTATATTTGTGAATTAAATTCCATAATATTTTGAAATAAAATATTTGAAATTTTAAACTCTCCAAAATATTATGGAATATTATTACATTGAAAATAACAATGGGACATTTTAATGTAATCGTAAAAAATTAAATGTCCATGATGATGGGAAATTCAATTTCTGATTCATCTATTAACAAATATTTCCTTATATATATTTTTAGAAATATCAAAATTTACATCATTATGGAAGAAATTAAGTGATTACAATAAATTCTAATAGTAAAGATAAAAACCATTCTAAATTACATGAATATATCATATTATATGATTAAAAGAATTCATTAAATCTTCATTTTAGAAAACATGGATATGGGAAATAGATGTTTTTCAACCAATGACAGAAATAAAGGCGATTCTCCATAAATTTTCATTAGTATCTTCAGAACATAATATGAGAGAAACTAGAGGGAAAATTTATTTTCAATAAATAATTATAGGATAATCAAATTTATGATCTTATTTATATTTATGTGATAATCTATCATAATTAAAATCATAATCATAAAAAATTAAAATAAAAAACAAAATTATATCCTAACCCCCTTAGCATAGTTTGTACTTCATAAAAAAATATCCCTTCCCAAAATATAACTTGGATAGTTGAATTATACATCATATTACAGAACCAAAATAATTTATATCAATCCATATATGATATAATGTTTTCCGTTTTCGACACTTTATTATCAATAGTTTAGTTTAATTATTATTCTGGGTGATAAATGAGTTTTTTTATGTACGTTTGGGTTTGGTAATTTTGGTCATTGTATTCATTTTATAGTTACGCAATATATGTAATATAAATAGTGGATTATTTTTAATATATATACACTACATATATATAGTCATGTAATAAATATTGGAATTTAAATAAATATTTACACCATTCATGGGGATAATATATCATACATACTACTGAATAATATTTTTATTTTTGAAAATATAGACGAAATGAAATATAATCATATAATTAATCATAAATTATATATATATATATATAATATATTTCATATGTATTCATTACATTTTCCCTTATTTTCATCCAACTAAAATGTTACAGAAAAATGAATAACATTATTTTATGAAGGTGGTAGTAGACACATACACATGATCAACATTATTGTTTAGAAAAATATTTGACAATACAATTTCAAGTATGATATTGTAATTTTATAACAAATATTGTATCATATGTTTCTTAAAATAATAGTAAAATGATCATAATAATCATTAATAAAATATGGTTATTAAAAATGAATTGTAGCATTACATATATATGGTAATTCATATGTACATATGTGTGATACATTCAATTTGTATTTGCGGATAAAGATAGTGTAAACTGGCCTTTTCATAAAAATATTTACATTTCAGATTATATAGATTACTAAATGGAAGGAGTTTTTGAAGAATAACATTTTTTTATAGGAGGACAAAGGTTTTTTAAATTATAATCTTTTAATGAAATTATTAAATCCATGAAATTACTCCTTTATAGATCTTATTATTTTGTATTGGCATTGATATTTTGAATGAAAAAATATATTATGTGTCTAGGAAGAGGAAAAATTATATTTTTAGATTTTGGTTAATATATAAGGCCTGATTTTATATGAGTAAGAGAATGGATGATGCTCTTTATTAATTTTTATGTAATGAACTCATGAAATTTCATAAAATATTAAATTAATTTAATATAATTATGGTGTCCAATAATTTAAAACTGATAATATATGAATATTATATGACTATGAGTAGATATTCACTCATCTAGTAATATTTGGTCATGGTGGGGTCACATTACTACACTTATATTTTTTGTCCTAACCCATGTTAACCCCTTTGGAAACTAATCTATTTTTAATGATTTCCTCTATTTTATGGTCCATAATTTTACAATAAAATAAAAAAATGCCAAAAATGGACGGTAGTGGTAGTTTACAACCACATATAATTTATTTTTATGAATCAAATATTTTTTTTATTACCATTTCTTCAAATAAATTATTATTTATAAAAAATATCATGATTAACATTTTTAATAATATTCATCTAATTTATGATTAAACACATAAAAATATGAATAATATAATTTCACACATCCCTATTACGTAATATTTTTTAAAAAATTCCTTTACACATGTACTCATTCAAAACATATAACTTTTAATAATTTTCAATTCATTTATTTTCTTTTATATTAATTAGTGAAATATTGCTGCATTGATTCATATGTATCTAGGGTCATTATTTGAATATTAAAAATACATTTTTACCAATAAAAACGTAATTAATTTGAAAATAGAAACATACATTCTTTAATAACTTTCATTTGTCTGAATATATTCAAATAATAGTTATTAAAGATAAAAATAGTGACATTTTGTAACATTAATTTTTTTAAATAAAATATACTCTATTTTATTTGAAATTAATCTACAATCGAACAAATATATTTCATGTGGTCGTAATAGAATTGCTATATTAATATAATAAAAATTTAAATGAAAAATTATGGGATTACCACTTATTTTGACTGATAATTAAATATTTTACCCTTTATCTATGTGTCAAATTTAACCAGAGTTACAGTTCAAATTGAAAAAAATAAAAGTGTCCTAATTTCCAAATTGTTCCCTCCTAATTAAGAATATTTAATTCTTTTCATGTAATTAATAAAATATATATGAAATAAAATAATTTTATTTTTCTGAGCAAAATGTGTTTAATGTTTCTTATTAGAAATATATATTTTTAAGTAAAAACTCTATTTTCTTATTATACAATAACTAAAAAAATTATATAAATTTTTAAAAAATTATGAAAAGAAAATTTTATTAAAATTATTCATCAATAGTGATCAATTTTATTTAGTAGGATAAAAACATATTGAACTCATAAAAATCGTTTCTTAACAATATATTAATTTCAAAATGAAATTCATTTAAATTTAAAATAAATTGGTAACTAATGAATTCATTTAGTGCATGTGTAAACCATAGACTTTTATAATTTAATAATTCCTATTTATACCATAAAAATCAATGGCAAGGTGAATATACTATATTAATAGCATAGAATAGAACATATAAATATTATGTTTCATTTAATACATTCCCTAAATGAAATTATATTTATTAGAAAAAATATTCTGCTAAATTATTTTGTTATTTATAAATATAAATCATAATAAATCAACATTTTTTTATTATTTTAAGGCACAATTCATCATTAATGGTTTTCTAAGATCATGGGGGAAAAATAAAAACGATTATCTTATTCATTTATAGTGGAAACTATATAATTTATGATAGCATTGAATATTTTATATTGAAGCATTTAATAAAAATATTCTTCCATATCAAAATTAACATGACCATAAAATATAAATGTAATAAATTACATTGGAAATGAAATTGTGACATGGATATAAATTATAAATTTAATAAATTCTATAACCATATATCAAAGATATATTAGTTAGAATCTTACATAAAAGGTTTGAAATATACAAAATATCTATGCTATTTCTCCCTTGAGAAATACTTCTTCACTATAGAAATGATTCACGATCAACCAGTCAACTAATCACAATATAGTTATTATATTGTTACTATATAATATTAAATATCATATAAATATAGGGATTAAAAAATACCTAATACGAATCCATGATATCCTATGAAACCTTATAGTTTATTGGTGATCTTCTATGGGCTCCCCCATCACATAATAAGTTAAATGGAATCATTATGTTAAAAAAAATAAAAAGTAATGTGAACAATTTAACAGATAAAATTAAATATATTGGAAAATAGATAATTAATTATTATAAACATTAATATAATGTGTATATGGATAGTTAATCCATTATATTTCCTTTTTAATTGAATCATATAACTATTGATGTTGATAAAATTCAATCAGAAAAATGGGGTCTTAAATATTCATTATTAAAAAAGAAGATGAATGTTTAGTTTTTTTTATGATGTAGAATTACTATCAAAATTATTGATCAATCATATCTTGGTGGTATCACTTCCATATCCCAATTATTATTAATGGAATTTTATAGTGGAAATATTGATAATATTGGAATGGAAATAGAATATTATATTTGTGTAATAAAATTTATTTTCAATATATATATATATAATATAACTTGTGAATTTAATATTGTAATATCATTGATTAAAATTCAGTTTGAGTGATAAGAAATTTTACATGATCTTAAATAACATTTTTATTATGTCAATAAAATATTGATTTAATAAAAAATTATTATAATGTTCTATTTAAATATCATTTTTTAAGAGATATAATGATAATTAAGATATATCAAAAAAAACATTTTAAACATATCATAGTATAAATTTTTATGTCAATGCATTATTACTATAATTATATGTAATTATATGACTGTTATTAAGAATCAATGTCAATATTTTGGGAAAAAATATCCTAAAAATAATATCATTTAGTATACTAAAAAATTATAATAAATATATTAAGGATAACATGTAATTTTTCATTTAATTAATTGATATAAAATAAGTAATTAACATAAAAATTAATTATAAATTTAAATTTATGAGTTATAGTGGTGATTATTTATAGGGAATACCACAAATAAGAAGAAAAATAATTATAGATTTTCCATATGAATAATTTAATGTATGTATTATATGATATGAATTTTTATACTGAGATGAACCAACCCTCAAAAAGACTACATGGGATTGTGGTAAGACATGTGTACAACTACAATCCAACCACAAATTAGAAAAAATAATTAGACTAAAACTATTTAGGCATATCACATAATATGGTAGGACTTAGCCTATATCATCATAATATATATATATATATATATATGTCCAATTAGTAAATTAGAATGAAACATAATTAGCAAAAATATAAATAATTAACTGTAAATAATACCACCCATGGATGAGACATCACATAATAGATCTTCAAAAAAATGGGAAATAAAAAGGGACTATATATATTATATTTCCCAAAATATAAAAAATAATGCATAATAAATTTCATTAACACTCCTTATAATATTTGAATGATACCCTTCATTAAGGGTCACCACCACAATGAAGATACACCTAACTATGAAATACATTTCCATGGTACTTTAAAATCATCATTAAAATTCCATTCTGGATAATCATCTAGTTAGACCATTTTGAAAACATTGTGTCTTCTATATAAACACAAAATGGGTGTGATCAAGTATTGCATTGTGGTGTGTATTAACATTCCTATTTGGATACACTAAATCTATAAAATAAATACCACACAATATGTCAGTCCAAGTCTCACTATATTAGTTATACAATTATGAAAAAATGGGAAAATCATATTCCAGACATTCTTTACAACTTGATTTATAATGAACATGTTGATGTACAATCTATAAAAAATCCAAACGACCATTCTCAAAAATATCATGACCATAATGGGTTGCTCGTATTTATGAATGAAATAACATACTATAAAATCAAAAGACTATATATATGCCCCATGATTATGGAATTCTTGGTGTTACGAAGGATGTATAAATCAAAAAATATGTCATATCTATATCACATCTTATAAACTTCAACATGAATTAGTAATGGAAAAAATTTATCATCCCAGAAAACCATCCTCACTCGAGGGAATATAACACATTATAATAAAATAAACCATTTATGAGAAAAAAATAGGTAATAAATTTTTTAGGATCCTAGAAATCCTCATATAAATTATTTCTGAGTGTCTCAGACTAGTTAGAAGACACATTAAAAAAAGGGAATATTAACTCCAATGGTTGATCACAACTATAAGGCCCCGACCTTAATCCTTACTTAATTATTGAATTAAATGAATAATTCAAATTGAGGATCTTTTCAGGTTTAGAGTTTTAGAGAATTAGGTCAAAACTATTACATCTCAAAAGAATACATAGTAGACACTTCTACTAAGTTTCCATAACATAAAAAAACTTAAAAAGAAACATGTCTAGTTCCATGTTTTAGATAGCATGACTCTACTTGATCCCATCCTTGACCCTATTCATCTTTAAGTCCTGTGGAAAACATTTCAAAAACATGGGATGAGCAAAAAAAGCCCAGCAAAGGATACACAAAGAAGGAAAACTGTTATTTTTTCCAAAACAACAAGTAAACCATGAGTAATTTACCAAAGTAATACCTTTCACCTTTTATAAGTAGTAAAAATAACTCTTCAATGAATAAAATATCATTACTTACCCTTTTGTAACCAAAAGATTACCATATAACCCATATAAAGAACACATAACATAAAAAGGTAACTTGGGACATAAACATACTTAAATGGAATAACCATACGGTCAACATCCACACATACTTAATGGAATATCCATACGGCCGACTTCCACACATACTTAATGGAATAGCCATATGGCCAACTTCTACACATACTTAATGGAAGATCCATACAACCAACTTCCATACCCAATGCATTGGAGGTTAAAACGTAACCATCCGTCCTGGTATTCACGACACCACCCGTCATATGGTTTATCAAGTAACCACCTGTAAAATGTCCAAGTACCATCATTACACATAAAATATTGAAAATATAATAATTTCAATAAAAACATTTCATTTGAAATCACAATAATAATTCCAAGATATTGAATTAAGCAATTGATTTTCAAAAACCCTTTAAAAGATATTTTTGAATCAAAGTGTCCCATACAACTTTGATGCTTTTAATGGAATTATAATTTTAAAACATTAATGTCCATATAAATAAATACTGAAAACTATTTTGTAAACATGGATATTAATGATAACAATTTAGAATAATGAATCTTTAAAACATTTAAAATGATATTTTTGTTAAAGAGTTTTTAACAAAATGAGAGACTCTTGAATACAAATAATTGCGGAATAACATGTAATCAGAGCTTCATAATATCATGAGAATAAAGGGATTCATGATATAAAATGTCAATGGACAGTATACACACCATATTAGATTGAATTGGTTCATAACAACAATGAAGTCTCAATGGAAATGTAAATTGAGATGAAATCCATTATAAAGATGGTATCCTTAAATCAAGGATAAATCTATCACATAATTATGTGTGAGAAATATAAATACACTCAATATAAGTGGATATTAAGTTTGAAACAATCATATGTCATTCACATATAATCTTGTAAAAACAAAACCAATGACGTAGATTTTTAACTCAATGAAATGAGATTGAGTTATGATTTCCCATACAAGTTCGTAAGAATTTATCAATGAGACGATTATGTGTAGAAATAGCATATCCACAAAACGGTTTGTGGAAATTACAAAATAGATATTCCACAAATAATATTGGCATAATGAAATCAATAAGTAGAGGTTTATCCCAAATAATTGAAATTGGGTTAAGAAGTTCCCTTACAGAAATCTGACAGCCTAACGGCGTCACTTTAAAATTCAAAAAATGATTTGATGAGAGAGAAAATGGTATCTCATCACTTGGACATAAAATTTCCATAAATAAGGATATATAAGAACATATCCCAACATAATAGTATGTGAATTAAAATACATAACAATAGAAGTCTTTTAAAAAGAGGAGGGTGAAAGGTCCCCTTACCGAGTTGGGTAACTTTCGAAAAGTACATCCCATAGAAGAAGGGTCATACAATGAAGATGTAAATACCCATAAATGAAATTATACTACACAAAGTGTATAATAATGGGCAGTACATAAACCACTCAAAGTAAATAGTGGCTAATGTAGCATAAATGTCAAGAGAATAAAAGTGAGATGAAAAATCCCTTACGAAAACTCGGCAGCATACCGACGCCACATAAAGCTTCCAAAAATGGATTTATGAGATCAAATAGGGTATCTCATTATATGAAAATAAAAATTAAAGAATTAGGAAAATAAAAGAAAATCCCCAAACATATGAAATATGAGCTTAAAAGAAATGACATAAAAGAGAGTACTTAAAAAGAAAGAGAGAGGTTGGATCTCTTACGAAAATTCGGCAGCCTAACGGCGCCACTCAAAACATCCAAAATGTATTGATGAGAGAGAATAGGGTCTCTCATCAGATGAACATAAAAATTAGAGTAAGAGTAATATAAAAGAACATCCAACTAATAATAAATATGAGCTTTAAAAGGAGCGACATAAAAGAGTGTACTTAAAAAGAAAGAGAGGAGTAGGATCCCTTACCTCAAGTCCAACTTGTCTGGTTCGTTTCATTATATTCTTGAATAATAAACTTTGGTCAATTTATAATTTCTTAAGGACCTCCTATAAAGATTATTTTTCAGTTCATATCACATATTTTAATGTTATAATAATTGGTTAATAATATGAGTTCATATCAGACGTTTTTGTCGATGTTTGGTACATGAGTCAAAAATGAACTTGTTTGAAAAATGATTGTCCATGTAGTTATAAGTAAATAATTTCCAGAATAGTATTAATGATTAAAATATCATATATATCCAGTACATATTCTTTTTATACTATTCCGTATCATTTGGAGATAAAAAATGAAAAGCACCATTCATGGAGAAGGTAGGCCGTACGTACGCATGATCGCTACTTTCATTTTTTCTTTTTCATATTTATGGAATTAAAACAAAATGAGATATATATATATATATGTTATAATTCCAGAATGATATCCATAATTTAGATGTAATATATTAAATATATATCCATTATATATATGTACATATAATAGTACATAACATATTGAGATAAGAAATGAAATGTACCGTTCATGGAGACGGTAAGCCGTACGTACACATGAGCGCTATTTTCATTTCTATTTCATATTTAATGGAATTAAAACATAATGATACATAATATTATTTTAATTCCAGTATGGTATCATATATAATATCATTAAATATATCCTTTATACGTACCACATATGGTATTAACGAATCAAATCACTTGGAGGGGGTGGTAGTCCGCACTTCCTTAAATGAAGATATCGCGTTTACCCATAATGGAAACCATAAAGGTATGCCATAAATGAAAAATAAAGAATATTAAGTAAAACATAAACCTATTATATATCATATATAAATATATTTTCATATTAATGGCCACCTTTGAATGTGTTAGAAGAATGTTGAACAATCATCGTCTCGTGAGGCAGAGAATCACCAACCACAGAAACAGTATGTCCCTTGACCATTATACAAAGGTGTGTGTAAGTGTAGCTCTAATACTTATTATAAAAACATCCTAGTATATTGAAGATACTGTATTTGTTACAAAATAAATGAATAAAAAGAGTTTAGGGGGTTAGAGAAGCAGAATAAAACCAAAGGACTCAAGTGAAGACATTACCTTAAAATCGGGTAACTCCCTTTGGTTTGAGCTAAAAGGATCCTTGGGAAGACTTCTGCCCAAAGTGAGGCTTCAATAAGTTATAGAGGGATGTGGAGAGACAAAATGTGTAGGGTTTGTCCGAGACAAAGTATTTGGAAGTGTGGGTAAGGAGGTAGAGGTGGGGGCCTTTTATAAGAGGAGAGGAGGGGCACTCTTGGAAAGTAATGAAATGTTACTTTATTTTAGAATGATTTTATGATTTTAATGGTCCCACATTGATGTGTTTGGAGTATAAGGTGATAAGGGTTCTAAATCCCCCCACCCAATATGTTTTGGACATATGTAGGTCTTATATATTACATTATCTTTCAAATTTAATTAAATCGTTAAATAATGAGGTCATCGTTGCATCATCATGATGTCATAAATAATTTAATTTATTTAGTGTCTAAAATTTATAAAACAAATACTATGTTGTAGGAAATCATTTTAGATTTCCAATGACTATTTATTGTAAAAAATATGACTTGTATAACCCCATGTAAATTTTTTTTATTAAAACATCTCATGTTTGTGTCATTTTTACTTTAACATTAAATAAAAAGGTATTTATGTCATTTTCCAACCAAAGTCGCTCCATGGGGTCCCCAAGTTGACCCATGGATTTTCTTGGTCGGCCATGACACATCCAATGAGGGTAGGACAAGTGTCTAGGTCATTTAATTTTATTAAAACATTATTTTTACCTTAAACTACACTAATTACCACTAATCGCGATTAAAAACATAATAAGTTAATATTCCACAAAAAATTATTTTATTCCCATTGAACCAAATTTCACTTAATAATGAAAACCATGTATGTTGGATTTTTGAAATTACAAACACAAATATGGAAAATTTTCATTTAAACGGAAAATCAGCTTTTATAAGTACCACTTAGTGGTTTCACTATTCATCAAAAATTGAAGTTTTTCAAAAAATTACCAAAAATTCACCCTAAACTATATTTGATATTCCGAATTAAAAAATTATGTCTATTTTAAAAAATTAAAAACATATAAGTTGCATTAATTAATTTAATAATAAATTTCTGCTGTCAAAACAAATAGCGTTTTTTTATGAAACAAAATGTATCAAAAGATTGACAGTAGTTTAAGTCCGATTTCAAAGTGAAATTAATTCCAACAAACACTATTGGAAAAAATGGTAAAAATATATTCTAATTTCACTTTAAAATAAATTCAAAATATAATCTAATCATATAAATAAATTAGATTAAAAAGAGGTTTTGAATTAAAATACAACATTTTTCACTATTCATTAAAAAATGAACTTTTTCGGAAAAATACCAAGAATTTACACAAAGTAAATTTTGATGTCCCGATTCTAAAGAAGAATTTTATTTTGTCAAATATAACACATAAAATTGTCAAAAAGTGGATTTAAAAGAGGTTCACCGTCAAAAGGCGGTTAATCGACCTTTTAATGAATATTAGAATGTTTATGCTTAAAAATTGGATTCATTCGCATTTTTAATCCTCTAACATGTATTGTAAAGAGTAAAAATATTTGACAAACATATATAATCATTTTTTAGTTAGTTCTGTTCATTTCCGCCATTACAACGGCTAGGCGTTAACTACCATTTAATAAAATATTATTTTATTATTAGAGTGCAAAGTATGATTCCTAAGAAACTCGTTGTTGCGTATTGGGTACGCCATCGAGCATAGCGTTCCCTTTAAAGTAATATTAAGTTTTTATTCACAAATATGGATAAATATAAAAATGTCATATTATTTATTTACCAGGGGTGTTACATCAACCTCATATGAGATCTTAGTAAAAGTAAATACTGAAATTTTAGATACATTATCATAGAACAATTTATGGGGGTGAGAAACTAACTATTCAAAAAAACGATTCATATATTAAGGATTATATCCCGATGAAAAATCAGTGAATATTTACATAACTTTTAGCATCATAATTCTATCATCCTCGGTCCCATTCCACACCATTTCCCTACATAGAAAAACTGTAAATAATTATATCTCCCCTTGTAAGCTTCTCATAATTTCTACTAAGAACACACTGTTATATTATACATGTAAATATACATAGGATGTTCTATTTATATATTTAAAATATAAATATAATAAAAATTACTCATCATATTATATAAAACACAAGGGAAGCTATATTATTATACATAAAGACATTACCTATTATATAAATTATATATCATATACTAGTATTGATTATACTATCTTAAAATCTTGAGTATTATTTAATATATTGATCACTAATATAATTCCATGACAATTAGAAACAATTGAAACAATATGAATTTATAATAATAGTAACAATAATATTAGAAATATTATTATAAATTCCATATTTATTTGAAGAATATGACATGATTTAACAACCAACATTCACCATGAATACTACTCCATTAGATTTATTAATATGCTTTTTATGTATATAAAATATGTATTAATATTTTTATTCAATAAATTATGACATCTTATCCACTAATAACCTTCATTCAAAGTAGATTTTTTATTTAGTGGTAGACAAATGTAATCCCTCTTGATAACCACAACACTTGGTAGTCTGTTGGAAACCAATCATCAGCATATATTGAGGATCAATTCCATAACAACATCATTGAAAAGATATCGATCAATATATATGATAGGATAATGCTGATGTGAGGTTTCCTGCAACTATGCCAATGTTATGTCAACATCCCAGATAACAATACCCCCAATCCTCTATATATATTCAAATTTTACTTCTAATTTGTTTTCCATCAGAAAATCAATTGAGGATGATAGTCTCCAACCCCTTAAAAATTTATATTAAAGAATAATTATTATTGAATGGCTATAAAATTTTGTCCAATGTAATACTATCACTTCACTAATATCCTTCATTTTTGTAAGAAATTGCACAAAAAATGAAAGAAATATATAATTCACCATAGTCTAATATATAGTATCCATTAAATTATTTGGGATTTTCCAATAATATTGATTAATTAATATATTAAAAATACATAATCATATTTAATTATTTGGGACCTATTCAATTGTCCTTTATTTAGGGACAAAAATTATCATTTGATTAATGTGAATAATGTTGAAGGTATTAAAGAATGTATTCCACACACATCCAATAAAAATGGATTATAATATTAAATTTACACCAATTAATTTTACATGCAAAAAAATAAGAAGAATGAGAAACTTCTCATTATAATAGTACCACCACATAATAGAGTGAAACCATTAAATAATTTGTCTAAATTATTTGACTTTTACTTTTATGAAAAAAAATTCCTATGAAGAAAATTGTTCATCAGTTTTTTTTAACACCACCATGATCTTCCATGGAATGGGAAATTTATTATTTCAAGAATCTCAGGATTTGTATTATAAATGGAATTGAATAATGTATATTTTCACTATACATTGTGAAAAGGATTCTTAAAGTAAAATAATATATGTGTTATTGGGATTTAAATTTTCCATCTGTATTTATAAATTATAATTAAAATTTATATTTTTTTAAAAAATATTCTATCAATGATAGAATACCAGCTAGAAATTTATGGAAAATTAAGTTATACTATCATTGTGATGGGAATCATGTTATAGATATAAATATAGACATATATTTTTAATCTATTGATCAATTTTGTATAATTAATATATTAATCAAAATTTAATCTTTTTGGTAAATATAATAATATTTTGATGCATAATATATTTTATTAAAATCAATACATAACCAAAAAGTTTACTCCAAATTATCCATTATGTAAAAAATAAATCTATAATCCACAATACAATTAAATGAATTTTTAGAGGTCATTCACTAGAGAAAAGTTAAAATTTTACACTTATGAAAAAGCTAGGATATTGAAACTCAACACTAATTTATATATGATAAAAAAGAAGGATCCAAATATCATACTCAAAATAAAACCTTTTTATCCATGAAATATAATAATCTGTTGAGTTAATAACTCATAATAATAAAACCTTATGCAGAAAAAGATACACCTACACATCTCATTCCATACTCATTGGTGGTATAAACCTAACAGATTATAGTTAATTTCCAAAATATAGGGGAACTTAATTTCTCATCACCAAATTTTTTATCTCATGTTTACATAAATGTATGTCCTTAGTGAAGATGCATACAAGTGTTTAAGGCCATCAATGACCCAAAAAATCAAAATTTATTATCATCTAAAACACATCCCCTTCAAAATAATGACGTAAAACCACGACCCATCAAAACAAATCTCAAAATAGCAAACAAAAAAGGTTATTAGTAATATTAGAATTATTAATTAATAAATTAATGAGGATTCATGATGATAATTATATGATTGTATTTATTTACACATCACTTAAAAAATGGGACCGTAACAAATATTTCTAATGATAATAGTATATTTAACGAATATAATACCCATCTATATACATGATAGAACCTTAGTATACAATAAAATGAAAAATATCAAGAAATTTGTATTCTATCTCATATTATTGGAAAAACATGATCCATCATCCTCAACTTATTAACTAATATTTAATAAATATTTTTTTTTCTTAGAGTTCAAAAACATATATTCATTATCTATCAAAATTATAGGTTTTTCATCATCTCTCATTTGTGAAATCATTTGACAAGAACATAAATAAATGATAAAAAACACTAAAACAACAAAATAATATAAAAAAATTATATTAGTACTCCAAATCTATAATAATATGATGTATATGGTCCTGGTCATTCCAATAAACCTAGTAAATACCCATAATATTTTCAATGATTTTTTATTATTCTATCATTGTTTCATTTTTATTCCTAATTTAATATCAAATGAACATGAACCAGATGATATAGAATCAAAATTAAATTATATTAATGTTGAAATTAACTTTATGTTAAATTACATAATAATGTAATTTATTTTAATGTGATTTAAAAGTTAATGATGAATAATTTTTATATGAATTCTTATATATTATTGATCCCATTGAATGATCCCACTCATGAACAAAACTCTAGGGATGAAAGTTTCTATTAGAAATAAAATATTCATTTGGAGAATGAAATATTTAAAACCATTAGGTATAATTCATGTCAACCTAGAATGAGTGATACATTGGTATTTATAAAATTTATGTTAACCATGTGATCATTAGAAATCTTTCCGTTGGGATTGAAATATGGACTAGTAATGAAACCATTTCCAATAGTAACATACACATTTGAAAACTTCAGTTACTATTTTATTCAAAATTAATATTTACATTTCTTATAATATTAAAAAATTAAAATTTATTTCAGAATTCAAATTTATATGTACATTAAATATTACACAATTTGTGTTTTTAATTTTTTAATCATTTTTATTACATATTTAGATTAAAAAAATATAATTCTTTTATATAATATAAAATTAATTCAATTGGATACATAAAATAATATATCATTTATTATAATGATTTTATAGTTTTAGGATAAAATAACAACTTTTTAAAGGATTAACTAATTTAACATAATATTTAAATCATCATTTTTCAAAGAAAATGATGACATTTTTATAAAAATTAAAAAATTAATAAAATTATCATGATATGTATATTTATTTATGGAATATATTAAAAATAAATAATTTGGGAGAATTTTATGTATTATTCCAAAATAATACAATATTTTTGACTAGTAAAATATTAAAATATACATTAATTTGCAATAGAAGAAAAGTTCATGATGAAATGATTCATTGATTATGTTTGTTACCATTGGATTAGCCTAAAAATAATAAATTTCTATATTTACTAACAATAAATAATAATACTAATTTTTTTTAGCAAAAATAATAATAAAAAATGATTATTATATTCAAAGACACCCTTCTCACCCCCTTATAAATACCACCCCTCACATATTATACCTATCTATGATTTTATCTTTATTACCATATAACAAATATTCTAAATTTTCAATCCCTATTTAATACATGCACTTAGGACCATTTTCATCACCAAAAGGAAAAACTAATTTTCGTTATAATGATTTTTATAAAGAGGACATCAAAATATAAAATATTTTAAATAAAAAAATATTTCGATGATATCTTATCAAATCCTATCATACCTATTTAATCCAGTATATTATGATAAAATAAATTTTAAATAAATTAGAGTTTTTATTATATTCCTGAAAAATATTTTAACTCACTTTCTGCAAAAATTATATTTTAAAAAATGAATACATTGCATATATTATGGTCGGTTTCCTTTCTCCAAAGATTATGTCAAAAATATTCAATCACCAAATTCATTCACAGGTCAACCAATTTTTCAATGTATGACAATTTATGGAATTCTAATATTACATATTTTAATATTTTCTGAAATTAATATAACTACATAATATTATTATAAACACAATATATTCAAATTTTTCTAAAACCCTTTCAGTAATAAATATATGTGTATCAATTGTAAAGTATAAATATGTATCATTTAGAATAATATTTTTCATGACCCATCCCCCAGGGCCCATGCCTTTATGTACCCCAAGCCAGCCTCCCAAAGTCCAGGGGTTGGTGAATAGCACCGATTGAGTAAACATGCATGTGGGATGAATTTTTCTGAGTACCAATACACACACGCAAGTCCAAAAATGTCCCAGAAAATTGAAAGGGGAAAACAAGAATACTGAAACACGTGATGAGAACATGTACAACTGAAACAAGTGGACCAGAATACAAACCAAAAAATAAGAACTGAAAACAGTAAAGTACAAAGGGACTCGGGTAGCCATCCATTGAAAAACCCTCCTATTGGTAAGTGTAGTGTAGCTACAATAATCTTAATTAGTATGTCTTTTACATTATGTCCTACTGGGCCCCACGTTCTCCTAGGCCACCATGTCCTCTATCGAAATGTCTATTGTCTTCACAAGATACATAACGTGCGGGAAAAGCCCATGCAGGGGTGAGTAACACAAGATATAGTTGGGGAACCCAGTCCAATAATGTGAAATACCACAAATGAACCAAAAAGAAAATATAAAATGTAAGGAATGATCACAAAAAGTATAATCCAGGGTAGGAATGGTTCATCAATTATAGTGAATAAGATTATTTAATATTAAGGGACTCTCCCATGATGAATAACTGCTCATCTGTTGGGCCACTATGCATCCACACATATGGTGATCATCTGCTGGGCCACTAAGAATCCACATGGCTGCTTCTCATGTGCCGGGACACTAAGCATCCCCATGGGGGCTTCTCATCTCTCAGGACTCTATGGATCAACATGGTTGATGCTCGTCTATTGAGTCCCTAAAAATACAAAATAATTTTTCTTATGACGTCAGTCATACCTTTACCCTCATGATATCCCATATAGAAATAACCAAAAGGATAGTCTATTATTAAGGGTTCTAATGCAATAGATGTCGCATCGAACAGACACTCAGTCTGTAAGATACAGATATTTTTGGAAATAGTGGCTCATTGCACCTGGATCCAGTCTGACTCAGTTGTACAGATATGTCCAATCCAGGCTCGAGGTCCTGCATAAACCGTGTTTCTACCTGGCCAATTATGCCTCAATAGGTCTGGCTTAGGTTCGCTATGAGTTCAAACTGTCTGGTTACCCAGTAACACAGTTTCATTCCGGCACTTCCCACTCGTGCAGGTTAGTCTATTTTTCCTACTCGGGTCACGTATCGGCCTATGCGGACCAGCTGTAACTCTCCTTCCGGGTCCCCTAAAATGTACATTCTCTAGGAAATGATCGGGTCTCTTGGGTATCCTAGTCTAAATGGCATGTCTCTGGCCTATGGTTCGGCTAGTTCGGCCTGGCCCGCAGGACCATCCTATTTCATCCTGACCCAGTGGACCAGCCTGGTTCAGCCCGAGTGATAGGCCGGGTTCGGCCGACCCAATGGACAAGCCTGGTTCGGCCCAAACTTTCTCGCCTAGTCCAGCATATCCTAGACCGGTTCGGCCTGTCCCAATGGGGGAAGGCATAGCCGGTCAACCTGGTATTCCCCTTAGTTCAATGTGTCAAGAAAGTGTTGGCCTCTCCTCTACGTGGTGCCTTGTAAAACTACATTACAGCTCACCTCCATGGTCGACAAGTCATGTCCTACTGCAATTCCGCTGTAGTTCACACTGCTCCAGCCTGCCGCAGGTGCATGCCCATATCCCCTTTACCACAACAGTGCAGCCTTCCAGCCCCAACTCTCCAGCCACCATGGCACACCAATATATGCAATGATGCTTCCTTCTAGGGGCCATCATAGTGGCACCGTTGGCCAATTTTTCAAACCGTCTGTGTCTATGGGATCGTAAGTTAGCTTCCTCATCTATGATTTCCATTAAAATTACTTTCCTAATTTCAATGAATTTTTTGACTAAGGACACAAAAGGTGTAGGGGAGTCAATCCATGTTTGTGTTGGCCCACGGCCTTCCTTTTAGAGGTGTAAATCAGAGGATGCACATGATTACCATTCTATGAACAATAAAATTAACCCCTAATAGAACACCTAATAAATACACCCTCCCATGAGAATAATTGATATACATAGTAACCTATTCGTGGGTTAATCTGTGTTTGTCATTTAGAATAAAGAGCGGAGAAAAAATTAAATAATTCAATCCCCTACCTCGTGGACGTTAATTTCTATAGTGCTACATCGTCGAGCATCCAAGTGGTTGATGATCTTTGTCGTTCTTCGAGTAACGTTGAAGTCGATGATGTCCCCCCCGATTCATAGTTCATTATTATGGAGGAAATCCTCTACGATTTTTCAAAGAGTCCTCACAGATTAATTCTCATTTCCACAAACATGTCAACAATTAAAAAGAAATCGTGCCACATCATTTTTGTAGTGCTAAAACATCACATCATTTAAGTGTCATTATGCTACGGTTTAATGTGTAATTAATGAGTTCCATTAATCTGCATCGACTCAGACTCATTGCTGCACCACCGTGTCGTTGTTTATACACTCGTTGGAGATAAAGGAAATAAAAAAACATTTTATATAATATATTGTTATTTTTATTGAAATGTACAAAAAATAAATTTTCATTCGACCCTTACAGGTTGATGATAAGCCCTCTCCCATTTTCTCTTATAGAGTTTCTTGTGCTAAAATCTAATGTGCATCAGGGAATCAACCATTCGTGAAAGACTCACTCCTATCAATCCTCTATCTCCACTGGGAACATCGCACACCTCTCCTAATCGACAACGTCTAGCTCTCCCAAGTCAATAACGTGTAATGGATCCGGCATATACCACCACAGCTTCGACACTTTGAAAACATCATACACCAGGTGCATATGTGAGGAATGATCTGGTCAGTACACTACCTCACCAATATTCTCAGGATATGAAAATGTCTAGTGATCCTCGTAGATAGTATTCCCCCCTATACAAATCACCTCAATCCTTGTAGAAGTGAGACTTGATGGAATACATTTTCTCTATCCTAAAAATATAAGGGTCTCAGTCTCCTCTCGGAATAAGACTTTTGTGTGCTATGTGTAGTCCACATACACTATTGTATGACTGGAACCTTCTTCGAAGTAGCCAATACCATGTATGGACACATGAGTGCTGACTCTACTTGGTCGATCTTACATATAGGTGTTCTACAAGGCTTCCCACAGAAGGCCTTGAATGGTGCCATGCCAATGGTGGAGTGAAATTAGTTGTTGTATAAAAACTCCATCAGTGGTAAGTGGTCCTACCTACTATAACCAAAATCTAGGATAAAAGTGTGAAGCATGTACTCCAAGTTCTGTAGTGTCAACTCTTTCTGACTATCTTCCAGGGGATGAAAAGTTGTGTGCAAGAAGAGGTGAGTCCCAAATTCCTCCATTAATCCCTTACACAACATTGATGTGAAGTGTGCCTCACAGTCTAAGAAAATAGTTGATGACACTCTGTAGTGTCGCACTATCTCCCAGACATAGAGGCACCCCATTACCTCGAATGTTCCCTTATCCCGGAAGGGTAGGAAGTTAGCCAACATGTTAATTCATTCAATGATCACCCGGATAAAATAATTTCTTATTGATGTACATGGTAACCCCCTCACTAAGTCTTTTGAGATACCATCCCATTTTCACTCTGGCACCTCATGTTATTGAGCCATGTTTAACGGAACATGATTCTCATCCTTCACTTCCATCTAGGTGAGGCATCGTCAGAAGAACTCAACCACATCCTTCAACATTACTGACCACCACTTCTGACATCGAAGGACCTAGTATATCTCCTCCACTCTAGGATGTACCACCAAAGAGTATGTATATAACTCCTTCAACAACATCTCCCACAATTCCACTAGTTTTATGGTGAACCCTCTGAAAATTAGGACATGCTTTTCTCCTATCAAAAATCCACGATGAGCATGTCGTGAGGATAATTGATCACATCCGACCTCGCAGTCAACATCCACATGTCATTCCTCATTGACTCATGATAAGTGTGGCGTAGTAATTTTTATCAATTGATGTTATGTTTCTATATATTAATTAATTAAGGATATCTGCATCACAGCTAGATACTCTGTTAGCTAACCCAGCAGTTGTAAACTAGAATTCGTGATTAGCATGCCTGCCACCACTTTCTCATTCCCAGCTGTATAGACTATATAAAATTAATTTCATGGAGGAAATATAACTATTTTTTATGTCTCTTATTCAGGTACTCTTGGATGAAGTTATACTAGAGACTCTAGTGCTTGGATTAATCTTTAATACATTCACCCATCAAGTAGTTTTGCCACATATTCAAGGAAAACACCACTACTTCCATCTCCAGTTCATGAGTCACATAATTATGCCCTTGCTGCATTAACATCCGTGAGCTGTAGGTGATAACCATTCAATCCCACATTAGGACACAACCCAGTTCGGTCCTCGATGTTTCACATAATACTACACACCCATCTTCAACATTTGTTAGTCTCAAAATGGGGTCACTCGCTAGTCTCCCACCCAGTTCCTAGAAATTCTTCTATAAAATATTCATCCACACATTGAGGTTTTTCCTTCCATTTCAAGGTGGATAACGGTGATTCTACTAGGGAAAAGTCAGTCACAAACCTTTTTTTGTATCCAAACAACCATATGAAACTTCTCACCTCAATCACGCTTCTGGTTGTATTCTAAGAAATAACTACATCTACCTTTACTAAATCTACTGCAACTCCAGCCTTCAAGATGACATGTCCTATAATGTGGAACTCCCTAATCTAGAACTAGGAATTCGAGAGATTACCATAGAGATGGTTCCCTCTAAGTTTATCCTGGAATATCCATAGGTGTGTAGTGTGCTCCTCCTCTGACATTGAGTAAACCAATATTTAAATCAATGAAGACTATCACGAAATAATCGAGGAAAGATTGGAGGATCCTATTCATGAGTCCCATGAACACTACTGGGTAATTGGTCACACCAAAGGGCATAAAAAAGACTTCATAGTTTCAATACCTGAACCTAAATTCTTTATTCGGCAAGTCCTCATCTTATACCTAAGTTGGTCATAGCCTGACCTGAGGTCGATCCTCGAGAACCACCTAACACCCTTAAATTGATTGAAAATATCATAAATACTCGGAAGTGGATACTTATTCTTTATAGTCACCTAGTTCAGGCATCCTAAGTCTACACATTTCTTGAAGATCTCGTCAACCTTCTTGGTATGCAACATTGCGTTTACCCATGGGGAAACACTGGGCCTTATCAACCCCTTCTCCTGAAAGCCCTTGATCGGTACCGTCAACTCCCAAATCTCCGTGGGAGCCATCCGAGATGCTGGTGTGGATATTAGTGTCCTTTGGGGGTACAAGGTGATGCAATAGAATAAAACTCACTAAGGAGGTAGTTCCATAACATCATTTGAGAAAACATACATGTACTCATCCACCGCTATAGTAAAGCATGTACATCTCTTTTCCACTACACAATGGGTGTTGCTAGCCAACTTAGTATTGATCAACATCACCCACCTCTGAGAAAGTCCACTCTATACATCAAGGATGTCCTTCATTCTTGTGAAGGAATAACTGGTAGCATCTCCATGGACACACCACACTCTACAACTAAACTTGATGATCATATCATGGACTGTGGATAACATATCCATACCCAAGATGACATCAAATGGCCGCCATGCTGCTAATAAAAGATCATAGACAAATCTCTAGCCTCCTTGAGTTTTCTAACACTAATGACACTAGTCTATAATCATCTAATCACCTATAGTATGATTTTATAGCCGGTAGGATGGAGACAATGGATCTACCAGAATCTTGGAGCTCTGAATGAGAGTCGTGGAAATGGATGAGTGACTCACACCTGTGCCAATAAGAACTACAAATATGGTGCGGAATACATAGATTGAATGTGAAATCAACTGTAGAGTTCCATGGTCAAAATCCTCTACTACCTAATTCTGGGTACCCTCTATAATCTTGCTCCCTAAGGACTGGGTGGACCACCTAGGGGTGGTGGTGGTAGTACCTCGAACCATCAGCCACCACCTACTACTCAACCATCTCCCCTTCCACGGATGCTACCCTACATCCCTCCTGGTTATGTCCTCTACCTCTGTCTCTACAGTCCCTTGATCATATATTTATCATCCGTGTGGTGGTTTAGGAAGTCATGAGGCATGTGTTCCTACCCACTGCATAAGTATCACACTGGGCTTCTCTGCTATCTCCTGCTATCATGGCGGCTTTGCGCCACTGATCCCGAGACCCAGGGTCGTTCACTAAATGATCTGGACCATTTGGGCCAATGTTACATCTTTTTCATACCTTCCATTGATGGCTTGGAAACCTTCCACCTGGTTGTGGCACCCATTTTCTATGCCTATTCTACAAGGAAGATCCCTACGGGAATGGATCTCTCTAGCACCCCAAACTATGTAGGGAAGATGAGAGACACCATTGATGCCCTGATCTCCCTTTGAAGTCCCATCATAAAGGACCGATCCCTAAAAAATGAGCCATGAACCTTGTCTGTGGAGTAATTAGTGAGGTTTTCAAACCTCAAAGAGTAATCAGCCACTAACAGTCTTCCCTGATGTAGGTGAAGAAACTCATGAATGTGCACAGAGAACAAGGACGAGGGGAAGAACTAATCCCAGAAGAGCTGCTCCAATTCAGCCCAAGAGAGGGTCACCTCATCCTGAGTATTAATCATCAATATCCACCATCACCCTAATGTACCCAGAATGAGGATCGTAAATATGATCTCTAACAAGTCTAGCGGTGACCTCACTAGGAGGAATACCCATATCACCACCTCCATCCAATCCTCAGTGATATAGGGGTATGTCTCTCCGCTAAACCTGGGAGGTCACTATCTCAAAAACTTTTGAAGGGAACTATTTCTGTACAATTCCCCTTCTAGTATCAACTATAGTAGATGATGACAAATAGGTGGTGGTAGCACCAGTTCACCACCCGGTGGGGCCATCTCGATAACTCTTCCTTGAACGGATGCATCTTCACAAGGCCAATTTTCCTCCTGACCATGTATTATAATCCTAGATGGTCCTCCTTGAAGAGGAATCCAAATATAAATCAGTATGGGTTTTGATTAAAAGATAATACCATGTGAGATAACTCTTATAACAACAAACATAAAGTGAAACTTTCGCAACCCGTGTTTTATACATTGATCCAAAAAAAATTGAAGGTCTTGGTGTATGGATTTGTCTGTTGCCTCACCAAAACTAGACTCCCCATATTTGAAGGTCAGACACAAAAACATTAACATTGTTTCCCCAATAAAATAGACTCTCAGTCTCTGTGGTAGAACTGACCACCTCTAATAAAACTTTGTCACAACCCATCCCCCGGGACCCTGTGGTGTGATACCACATGCTCGCCTCCTGACGTCCTGGTGTTGGTGACTAGGGATGAAGGAATAAATATATAAGTGGTAGGAATTTTCCTGAGTACCTATGCACACACACATGACCAAACTCATTTGACAAACTGAAAGGGGAAAATAATTATACAAATATAAGTATTGAGTACAAGTACAATTGAAACAAGTTGGCCAGAATACAAACCGATCCAAAAGAACTAAAAACATCTAAATGAAAAGGGACTCTGGTTTCCATCTGTAGAAAACCCCACAAGATGGTATGAGTAGTGTAGCTATTGGATGCCAAAATAATATGTCATGTCCACCTAGTCCTACTGGGCCCTGCCTAATCCTAGGCTACCAAGTCCTCTGTTGAAACGTCCATCATCTACACAAGACACATCACTTGCAGGAGAAGCCATTGAAGGGGTGAGTAAAAAAATACTCCGTAGGGGACCATAGTATTATAAGGTGAAACACCCCAATGAAACCAAAAGAAAACTAAAAAGCAAGGTCAGATCACAACATGTATAATCTAGAGTAAGAAAGGTTCATCGGTTATAGTGAATAACGTTTTATCCCATTGAGGGACTCATCATTGATAAATCTCTACTCGCCTATTAGGCCATTAAAGATCCACTTGGATGTTTCTCGTCTTTTGGACACTAAGGATCCACCTAGCTGGTGCTATTTTTATGGGCCACTAAGGATCCACAAAGTCACGACTTGTTTTTCGGGCCATTAAGGATCAACACGACTGCTTCTTGAGACACCAGTCATATATAGAACACCACGAAGTCCTACATATAAATAACCCAAAGGACCGTCTCATAGTAAGGGTTCAAACAAAATAGACATTGCGTCTAATAGATTCCCGATGTATATGATATGCATGTTTTAGTAAACATCGGAGAATTGTGTCTGAGCGCAGTCATTCTCGGTCAGGCCGACATGACCAATCCCCACCTAGGGTTCCACATGAATTGTCTATCAGCCTAGCCCACTTTACCACACATTGACTGACAAATTTTGGTCATGGTTCCAAACCGTGGGTTCACACCGTTACTCTATTATATCTGGTCCTCCACAGATGGGCGACCCTATCACTTTTTCCTCACTAGGTCGCATAGTGACTTATACGGCCCCAAATTAACTCCTCAGTCTAGTCTGCCAAAAATATCCAACTCAATGAACTAACGGGGCCCCTCGGGAGGTCTAGTCCAACTATCTCAGCTCGGTCTAGACCGGATCAGCGTGTCTGTTATAGCCTGGACTGGTTCGACCAGTCTGAGTGGGGGTAAACGTGTCTAGTCAACCAACACACCACCTTCCTTTAATTTTTACCATTGAAGAGGGATGCTCATACAAGTGGTGTCGACGACACAACATTCTATATGAACGCTGCGACTGATAAGTAGAGAAATCTTGTCATTTAGCCCCAGCATGCGCCACTCGGTCTCTTTAGTCGATGGTTCATTTTGTAGGCCACTACAGTTTCTCAGGTGGTTCTTTTTTGAAACAATTTATTCTGATGGGTTTATGGGTCTATCTCCATCAATGTGATGGCTACGAAATGTACTTTCCACCATTTGAAGAGTTTTTAAATTAATAATGCATAGGACGGAGCGGGTCAGGCCTTATTTTTGTTAACATTCACCCTCTATGTCAGAGTATTAAATTAAGGGAGGCCCAAGATTACAATTCTATCAAAAATGAAATTATCATCCAATAGAATTCACATGAATGACACCATCCCACTAGAATGCATGACCCATGGGTTAACCTGTTTGTTAGTTAATCCATGTGTATAGTGTAGAATATGGAATAATTAAAACATTAAATAATTCAAACCACTACATATTTGATGTTTATTTCCAAATCCCTTTTTCATAGAGGGTCCATGAGGTCAATGGAATTCGTCATTATTAGAGATAAGTTGAAGTTGATGAAATTATGCTAACATCCATAATTCTTCATTTGGGAGGAAATCCATTGAAGTTTCATCAGAGAGTACTCGGAGATTAATCCTCATTTCGACCAACAGATCATCTATTAAAAATAAAACATGTCACATATGTTCTCTTATGTCGCGACGTCTCATAATTAATTCATCGTTAAACTACATGTTAAATTGACATGAATGATTCCCATTAACGTGCCTTGTCGTTGCCTTGTCACATCACCACATCATCGCCGTCTAGCTTCTCGTCGGTGAGAGAAGAAATAAAATATCTTTTTATGTTATTTTATTATTTTTATAAAAAATTATTATCAATTGGCCCTTACCAGCCAATGTGAAGTCCTTTCCAGGAGAATCCTGGTGTTTTGAGTATAGTGGTGCCCTGAGATTTTTGATCCATCAACTGATTCAAAATTTAGAAATACATGCTCTATCATTTTTTAAATATAACATAAAAAGAGTTAAAAATTTAATCCCTTGCTCACCGGGCCTCAGAATCACATGCCATCAGACCATGTCATCTTGTAATAATTCCATATAAATTTTAAAAAAATATAGAAATTCAATGACATTAAAATATTGGATAATAAAAAACATTGTTTCTTCTGGAAACAAATTAACATTTTGTAATTATAATTCTGTAGATATATAATAATTTCCAAGAAAACTTGAGTAATCATACATATCTAATGTGACATTAGATGCAAGACATAAATCAAAATGCACTTATCGAAACCGAAATGATATATCAATAAAATGAATATAAAAGAAAAAACATGATAATAAATAACATTTATTTGAAGATAGTTATATATCTTGTTTTTATTAAATTAATCATAATTATTCAATAAATAATTGAATGGTTTGAGTGAATATTTATCGTAGGTTAGGGGTATCTCGAAACCTCCATATTTTATGAGAATTATTCTTCGTCTTAAATATCGAACAATATCTTACTAATATTTATATATACATTTTCACTATATATTTCAATGAAAAAAACTTCCCACTTTAACTACACTTTCATTTAATTGTATATACATGTTTAATTTGTTCCCTTATCTATTTAATTCAACAAATATAATTCATAAAATGGAAAATTCATATTTTCAAAAAACATTTCTAGTTCCACTATATGATTTTTGTTAACAATAATGGTTCTAAGAAATAATAATTTATATATGAAAAACATTTTTTATTACATATGGGTTGATAGTAATTATTATTCTATTTTCCAAATTAACACATCATTATCATTTTTATAACAATATGAATAAAAAGTATTATAATAACATTTTTCACACACTATATTGGTCTTACCCTTAAAAATAATTCATTACCATTAACAATACTTCAATAATCCCTTTTTTATGTAAAAAAAATTGAACCCTTTCACATTTGATACATTAGGATATTCCATTTTGTTCTGAACTAAGAGAGTACTTTATAATATGTTTTTTATTAAGGTGTTATCCTTTAACTTATGACTAATGAATTATTTTTTATGAGTAAAATATATATATGTACACATTATAAATATTTTGCCAATATTTATCTCAAATGCATTGGGTAGTGTTTATATACTTTGAGATTATATGTATTGGTACATGGATAATTCGTAAACATTTTAGGACTTTTCCAATCTGGTTATCATGAATTTTATATGAGCTAATTTTTTTTATTATATATAGTTTATATATTTATCACATTCTAGTTATTCTATATCTTTTGTTTCTTATATATTTAGTTAAGGACCCTATATCATTATTCTTGATCCCTGAATATCGTGTTGTCATGTGATGTCAATTTAATCATATGGTGTGCTTTGTTATCCTGAATATATCCTTAATAAGATTTATAGATCACACATTTTGTAATTTTATTCTTTATGTAATATAATGTGGATGTATAAACTCATTGAAATATACAATCAAATTATATAGATTAACATAATTCTATTTTAATATAGTTTATGTTCTATTTTTTATGTACGTAGTTCAGAGAAAACAACGAATCCAATGCCTTAGACTATTTTTATTTGATATTTGTTTTTAGAAACATGGAAAAATATGATTAAGTGTCTTGGGTCACTATAATTGTTAATATAGAAATAATAATTTATTTTTGTTTTTATACAATAGTAAATTATTAATAATCCTAGATATAATCCTATTTGTAAGAAAAAAACATGAAATTATAGTAATGTTAATAGAGATCATTATCAAATAAATAAAATCCATCTATAGAAAATACATGTCGACATGCCCATGAAATTGATTTATATTGGGTTAAAAATGTGGAAATAGATCACTAGGTATTAACTCAACATATATCTAATTCATGTTTGACTTGTCTTGCTTTACACCTTTGATGAATATCCTGGGGGATATGGTTTTTTGAATTGAAAAACTCATTATGAAAAGTTATGAAGGAAATGAATATATTATTAGGATATAAAAAATTAAGAGAAATCATGTTGACAACCATGAATAAAAAAGAGACTCCTATAATTGGATATACAAGTCATTAAAAGGTATTAATTCTATGTTTATATTTACTTTTTTACATGAATTATAGTTTATGTATCCTCATCCCTAATATTTTATTTTCATAGTAATTTTTTCTGAAATATGTGGAATTATTGCCCAAAAATGTTATAGTTATTTGAAGAATTCAATATCAAGATACCTAAGATAATGGTAGATGAAGATACGAATGTTAAGAAAGTAATGACCCATCATACTCTTGTTTATAATAATAACTTGAATAATATAGAATTTTCCTTTCATATATTAAAGTGAAACATATAGTTGATTGTTGTATGAAAAAATCCATCATACTTTTAATGGATAATTTTACACCCTCATCATGGAAAATACATTATCTATATTGAATAAATAAGTTATATCTACCAATTCAATGAACATGTGAATATCCTAATATACATGTATCTCATAGATGGAGAGGTTGATCAATGGTGGAAAAAGAGTAGGAATAATAGTCCAAATTATGAAATCTATTCCTTGGAATGGGAAGGATACAGGAAAAGATATTTCAATAAATATATTACCATGACTCCAAATGAAAAAAGGGATTTTTATTTATATATAGTAATGTAGAAAAACTTTTATAATACTATTGATTTTGTGGAAAACCTCACAATTGTATCATTATAATACATTAGTGTTGTAATTTACCTCGAAAACATGTCGGTGTGGTTCATTTGAAGATTAAAGATGAAAATTTGGATGCCATTGGTTCTTATAGTCTTTGAATTCTCTATGGAGACATCTTATTATGGACTTAATGTTAAGATTTAGATTTTTTTTCGGAGTGGTCTAGTAGGGATAGTGATAAAAATATTATCATTGAATTAAATTCATGATTTTAAAATGAAAAATCACATGGTATAAGGAAAACAAAACATTCCACATGTCAAAAATATGGGAAGAAGCGTACGTGAGATTTTATCAATATATCACAAATATAATTGATGTGAATAAAAGATGGTTATCATGATAATAATTATGTATTTTAGATAATGTATACCACTAATGTTTTTAAATTAGAGATGTTTTAGAAACACACATTTCCAATTGTAAATAGATTCAACATTAAGAAACATAAAAATTATAAGAGATAATGGCAATTAGTTATTATTATAAAAACAAACCTATAATGGAAATAGATTAAGGAATGTAATAAAATAACAAAAATGTTGTGATTAATCAGGAATGTAATGTGAAAATAGATATATATTTTATTCATTTTTAAATCGAATGAATATTATATGATGATGGTTATTCACTATTTTTTCATATTATGAGTGTTTAATATAACTATTGTAACACCACATCAAATATATTAGGATAAATTATATAATTAAATTGAAAATTGCTAAATTGATTCATTCTACTTATATAACTCATCCTTTGAATATTTTTGTTGACTGAACCCCATATCTATTTTTATCAAACACATTTTTGTTTTATTTTATGTTTATCATGTATTGAAATAAATTTCATTATATAAATCTATAAAATGATATATATTATATGAAAATTACTCTCTTTACACTAAATTCACCTCTAATTATAAATACGATAATAATGGAGGATGGATCTACATTGAAATCAAATTATAAAAAATTGGTAATATTCTCATATAAGTAGGTATATATCATATAAATTTTTGATAAAACTATTGTATTATAAATTAGAGATATGTCTATCACATGGGATTATGCTCAAGTATCCCATGATGTGTTTTTTGTATTCCATTTCACCATGAGTTTAGGTTGTTTATTGATTTTATTCCAAGATCTTCCCACATATTATGAGCTCCCTATATAATATCCACCATTGATATGGATGAATAGAAGAATAAATTAATGGAGAATATAGATAAGGGTTTTATATACTAGGGTGTCTTACATTTTATTGAAATGGTCCTATTTTTCATGAGTAAGGATAGGTCAACGAACATATGAATTGATTATTTAAATATAATCAATTTAATTATTATAAGAATATCATGGAAAAAAATTAGTACATATGTTATTAGATACATGGGGACGAATACTTCACTATGATGGAACATAGGCAATGAAAACAACATTTAATGCAATATAAGTAAGATATCCATAAGGAAAAAAATAACAATTTATGGGAAATATGAGTTCATTATGGAACCCTTTGAAATTAATGATTATATAGAAATTAGTTTAGGTATAATTACTATAGTTTTAAATGATTCCTAAAAAATTTGTTATATATTATACATGATATATTTTTATGCTCAAAAACAAACAATATATTGACGATAATTTGAATAATGTGAATAAAAATTAATAGAATCTCTTTTAAAATTTTACATTAAATGTGAGTTATGCATGTAGGATGTATAACTATTGGGAAACATTATAATAATTAAAGTTATATCTGTGGATCCATATTTGAAAAAGGTAATTATGGAGTGTCCTAATCTCACATCTGTAATAGATAGGTATAGTTTACATATACTAGTGGGGTAATGTAAATTATTTTTGGAAATATTATCATGATTCTCTAACTCACTAAACCAAATATAATTATATTTTTTTCACTATAATAATTAATGTTAGAGATATTATATGAGTACACAATGATTTGTATCACAGTATCGATAATCATACTACCAACTTGTGGGTAAATTATCAATGAATAAAATGATTCATATGTGTATGGGTTGGGATAATTCTTCTGAAAATGATAATTTGGGATCTTATTTGTCAAGGTAACTAAAATAACATGTGATTAAAGATAATCTACATGATATAGAGTTGGAAATTGTGGTCATCCCCTTGACTATTTGAATGTATCATATGTAAAGTTGAAAGGGTGAAATATAAATGGATTATATGTTGCCCATATTTATATTCTCATTGATGTATATTAATATTCAACAAGGAATAAGGTAATAGATGATTAGGGATAATAAATAGTAAATAAATTACCAACCATTAGTGAAAAATATTTAGTATGCTCTATATAAAGATATTATCATTAATCAAAGTCAATTATGAGAATTTATTTGGATATATACTATTTAATATTTAATGTATAGACCAAAAATTAATAAAAATTGAATAAAATTTTATTGATCTCAAATGATCATCCAAACATCCATTTTATATAAGATAATGTATTCTCGAATAGATGATGTAGAAATACATAAGAATGTGGAGGTTATCTAAAAGTATAAATCCATTGATATTATAATTGATAAAAATTGATTTGAATTATTTTGTTAATAAAATTTGGTTGAAATCAATGATGATGTTAGAGATAGATATTTTGAATGATGAAGAAATCGCGAATTTTTATATCAATATGGGGTACAAAAAGATGTATCTAGATCTATTGGATAACTATTAGTGGGAAAATATGAATAAAAATATCATAGAATACACATTATGATAATAGGTATCATAACATGTAATATCTCAACTGAAAATTTTACAGGGATGATGAAACCCTAACCCATAAATATATCAAAATGGGAAGAAATCACTAGGGATACCACCATGACCATCATCCTTGGAATTAAATTGAAAAATATTAAAAATATAATTTTATTTATTTTATAAATAATACAAATATAATTAATATTCACATTAAAATAATCATAGGACATATGACTTGATTATCTATAAAGGAAATATATTTGGGAATTCATGAGGCTTTATGGAAATCCACTATAGATTGTATATTATTTATATCCATTGTTTAATTAAATGTTATAAAAATGCCTCCAGCATTCACTAAATAACATAATTTACATAAAAATGTAATGTCACAACCAAAATAATTAAAAATATTAAAAAACTATCCATAAACATTTATAAATGTTATTATCATGGTTAATGGGTTTTAACGGTGGATGAAATAAATATCTTTTACTAAATGAGTTCTCATACAATAATAACATCCAATAATTCATATAAATTGATCAATAAAATTACCATAATAGTGAAATATTCAAAAAACCAATGTCATGGAATTAATCTAATAAATAAAAGATTTTGGGTCATAAAATAGTTGAATAAATGATAAAAAATCAAGAGTATTATATATTATATCATGAGATATCATAGTTAAAAAAATGTGTTTAGATGATAACAACCATAGTGATTAGAATTTTGAGGTTGGAGGTAATGTTTTCCCCATTGTATTTTCATGGTCCTATGTAATGATGTTTTTGAAGAGTGAATTATGATGTCCCAAACACATAATCCATTATGAGATTCTATATAACATTAGAGATATTGGTTGTTGAATATCAGTCCCAATAACCATGTTTTATGTTTATTCATAAGAGGATATACAAAATAGATCCCTCAAATTTAAAAAATCAAAATGTGGTATAGGTAAATCATTATATATCTTATGATGAGAAACATGTGAATATCATGGAACATTGAGAATAAATTATTATGTAAAAAGATTATCCATCATGTAAATGTACCATGTAGGAACCATAATTATGAGGATGTGAATTAGGAACTAGAGGTAGCATTGAATCTTTTATACTAGAATACATTATAATAATATTTTGAGAATAATGATTTAGAGTTTAGAATATATTATTTAGAAAATTTATAATGAAAAATATTTTAATCAACTGAATTTAACATTTTGTTAAATAAATGTGTCATATTTAGAATTTTTTTATTATTTAAATAACATTAAATTCATTATAAAACAAATTTATTTACATTTATTTACATATATATTAAAATTAAAGAATATATATATCCACTAGAATGACAATTATTATAATGGGATGAAAGAATAATAAATAAGATAAAAATAATATGATGATTTAGATCATCTCTTCCCCCAGAAATATTGCATCCATGAATAATAACGTAGAAATGAATCTTAATATTTGTAATGTGATTTTCATTTAAAAAATGAATATATATATAAATTATATGGAAAAATAAATGTGAATGAAAAATTAATGAAACATGTGGTATTTATAGATGGTGTGGAACATAAAGAACTACTATAAATAATTCCAATGGAAATGTAATTTGATGAATGGAATTGTAATATGGTTTTTAGGAATAGTTACCTTTCATTGAGAATTCTATAATGACCAAGTTAATTATAAATTAATATTAATTTTTTTTCAAAATTTATAATATAGTAATGTTATACCATGATACAAGGAGATAAATGTTTTGAAAATTATTTAACAGGTGTTTATATTTTTTTATTCATATCAGTTTTATTTTAAATTATATTAAAAATAGAAATATGTTATATAAATTTTATTTATATAAATTTGGCTGATAAAATAAATATATATCTTAAATAAATGATTCAATACATTTATGTAACCATAAATAATTTTTTTTATGGTTCATAAAATTTGAATATATAAAAAAAATTATTTTTAAAATACATGATCTGTTTTAGAAAAATTCTCATTTTTATTAAATTATATACATAATGGGATTTCATTTTGGATTATATATGTAAATTTATTTGGAAGAATATTCATTATTTTCCTAAAATAGGATAATATTTTATGAATATTAAAATGTATAATGTATATTAATTTTAATTATAATAGAAATACAAGATTAAATGAGGAATGGATTATGTTTGTGACAATGTGATTATCCTTACATGAAAAAATTCATATTAATTTTCAATAGAATCAATACTAAAGATATTTTTTAAGCCCAAATATTAAACAAATTATTAATATATTCAAATGACACTTGTCTTCTCCCCTTATAAACAACAAACATAAAATCCCCTTATCCTTACACATTATAAATTAATTACCAGACAAAAAGTATTCTTGATAATCTCCACCCCGCCCGTTTCTCTGTATTCGATGATCTCACCAAATTAATATATCATTGTTACATAAGTGGAAATAGGAAAGAAGATAACAAAAAATCTAATTTTATTAACAAAATTATAATCTTATTATTTATTATTATACCTTCTCAAAACTATTTCATCCATGATATTATGACAACAAAAAAATTTTCAATATCATAAATATTTATTATATATATTTATTATAGATTACATGTCATCATCTATTCTTTTATTTTAAAAAAGAAATCATTTTCTATATTACGGATGGTTCGCCACCTATATGGATAT
The DNA here is from genome assembly GCA_963277665.1 of Viscum album. Classification (NCBI taxonomy): domain Eukaryota; kingdom Viridiplantae; phylum Streptophyta; class Magnoliopsida; order Santalales; family Viscaceae; genus Viscum; species Viscum album. The sequence continues at coordinate 1,799,327,435 of OY728120.1, forward strand.
TCTCTTATGTATTACAATATCACATATATTTACATTTTAAATACAAATAAAATAGTTTAAAACTAAGTAAATATTTTAATTCAATAATTTTTATATTATTTATAAAATAAATAGAAATAATATTAAAATAAATTAGTATGTATTATTAAGAAAACCTGCCAAGATGAACTATTTGTATAATGGTTATACTATAAGAATATATATTATTTATGAATAATATTTTATATGAATAAATCATTGGACTTATAGATACATATTTACTCTATATCATTATTCATCTAGAGTTATGTAACTATTTCATGATGATCTCCCATAATCATCCATAACAAATACTTCCATGAAATCTTGAGATGGAGGACTTCATGAAAAAAATATTGAATATATTATAATTAAATAACTACTAACCATGAAATAATAATTATATTAAATAAAATTTATTTTAACAAGATTCATAATCAGGTATTTAATATAACATTAATTGAGTATTCTGGAGGATAAGGGAATTTATCGAGAAAATCCAGACCATAGGTAATGAATCACTCTCAAACCCCATATTTTATTTAGGACATTGATTATAACTCACAAGTTAATATTATTTATATATAAATATTTTTTCATTATTTTATAATGCACAATTTTTTCCAAAAACACCCATATATATATGTTTTTTAATATAATATTCCATAACAGGGATATAATTTATTTCAATGTAATCATCTTAATTTAATTCATTACGTAGAGATGATTAAATGTATCATATCTTAATTTTTATTTAATTTCATATACCACTCAAATAATTGTTCATAATAATCCATGTTTTATACAATAATATCATATTTATATGCCAAAGAAAACATGGATTATTTCTACTATGATGAAAAATATTATGCTTCTACACAATTTAAAGACCCATTCCCCTTTTTATCATACCCTCGTTTATGATTTCCATTATAAAACCCATTTTAGTATAATAATTTTTACATCAAATATATTTTTAATTAATTCCGTGATATATTCATCTATACTACAACATTAATGAAAAAAGATCATTAATAATTTATTTTATAGAAATGTTTACGATGTTTCATTTTGTTATTCTCAAAGACAACATTATGTAACCGATTTTATTTTTCATTGGGTTTAGCATATACATCTTCCAATGAACATATTAATTACGTTTCACACATATTTATTTAAATCCCATTATGTGAGCACTGATATATCAATGTAATTATTTCAGCAATGTATATATCACAAGATAGGATATTTATATGATTTGGGAGTATAGACAATCCAAGATGGTACACAGTCGACAGTGTTATATTATCTTAGATGTGATATTTTAATTATTCATATGTTATGTTTTATGTTTTCACTACATTCCAATAATTCAATTATTTAATCACTCAGTAATCAAAATTTAATCATCTATATGATTATTCCCCAACCTTGTATTTTTTGGATTCTTGATAGCTCATTTGGGTCATTTTCAATGTTTTATTATCATTATTATTCATATAGATTGATTTATATTCCACAACATAAATTTATATATTCCCTATGTTAGGATATGTATTTTTATAATTATAAGGGTATATAAGATTATATAATGAATGTTAAAATAATAAATTTTTCTTTTATATTCATATGGATAATTTTATGCACATAGTCTCCCAAATTCATTAGTAATCTCAATCCTTGTGATGATTTTATTAGATATTGATGTTAAAAATCATGAAAATATATGTGTAATAATATTTGGATTTTTCAAAACAACTCTACCCACTCCAGAAACTTAAAAAAATCCTACCAAAGTTATCAAATTAGAAAAACGTTTCATTACCCATCCCAGAGGCACCGTTGTCGTGACTACCTCAATCCCATTTCTAATAGACCAAGGGATATTGACTAGCATCAAGTAGGAATGTCCCAAAAATTGTAGACATTTTCCTATATACCTGTACGCATGCACAAATATCCATGAAACAAATTCTCAATTGTAAAAAGAAAAATGTAAAAAAAATAATTCATACCACTATATCCCACAACCAAACTACAATAGTGAATCTAATAGAATGTAAAAAATTCCAAAACAATCTCCCGATTATAAAAGAGTCTGCAGCCACAAGACCATTACATAAAGTATGATGTACTTGGACTGTCATCAAAAAAGTTAATGGTACAAAATTGTCATTTCCTATCTCACAAGGCACCACCTAGTCCAGTTATTCCTAGAACATTATTGATTAATTGATCATCAACACAAGACATGAAACATGCATGAAATTTTTGTGGAGGTGTGAGTATAAGAGTACTTAGTTGGACACCATGAAATTGCATGGTAATACCAAAAACGATATTCCATGATGGAATACCACAAATTAATAGCCCATATTAAATACCATGATGGAATAAAAAATAAAATTCCTTGAAGGAGTACCACCATGGAATACAATATAGAAATACCCAAAAGAATGTATAGTCTGTTCCACATAGATATATGTCTATTATAAAAATATCATCAACATCTATATATAATGAATCTAATAAAACACATTTTATTAACATGACACATAGTCTCAATTACACACATGGTCTCCAGAAGACACATTGTCTCCATATGACATGTATTCCCCAAAGGACACATAGTCTCTATATGTCACAGAATCTATAATCTAGAGTTTTCCACAAAAATATTTTCATGAAGTGGGATCTTCCTTGGAGAACATAATCCTCAAGACATTTGTTGTTATGTTCTCTCCAAAAAAACCCCACTTAGGATTTTTTTTAGATGACCGTCTCACTATAAGGGTCCCTACACTGCAAACTTCTTGTCAAACAGACAACCAGTTGGATTTTATTTCGATGTTTCAAATTTTTAGTAGGTAGTTCAAAGAGATGTGGACCAACTATGTCAGTCGACCACCCCTAGATGCTGCTTAAGACATGGTCTGGTATGGACTCTCTAGGTTCGACCTAGGTCTGACTCGACCATGTGGGTCCAACCCCACTCGCTCCGTCGTTGCATAGACCAACACATTTTTCTTGGTCCCAGCTTGATCCGCCTTGGTTAGACCACATCCTCTGGGACGACCCTCTTGCATGTGGGTCTTTTAGACCTTTCAACATGTTCACCTTCTGTGTCCCATGCTACTGTCGCATCTTGTGTCACAGGTTCATTATATTGCATCTACGTCTATGTCCCACTATCATAGCACGCGACCTCCTGCAACATCCATTGCAACCCACCATATCCTTCCATGACAAATTCCATGACTGACACCTTAGGTCACCACACTTCATTTCCAGAATTCCAAATTGGACCAATGATGGTGGAACATTTCGTGGACCATCAGGAAACCTCTTATTCTAAAATTTATTAAATGAATGCATATCTTCTATTCATGGGTCCCAATCTATAATAATCCACCATTTGATTCATCTTTCCTCCAATCTGGGGGTATGATCACATTCGGAGCCACTCAGAAATATGATCCATGTTCAATAGGGTGCGGTGGTGACGAACATAATTAATTCGGGTGATAATGTACAATAATTTTCGGGGAGTGAACATTGGTGATTGTTCTTGTCAGCTTCAATTTGTTCTCGTTAGAAGGAAATTGAAATAGGATTAACTAATCTTCAAATAATTTGGTAACAATATCCCATCATACAATAATTATAGAACCACAGATCTATATTTTATGGATAGAATCATGTAAATAATTTCAAGGAATAATGGGGAAATTAAAAATGAATCAAAATTTCATACATGGGTTATTCATCATTCATTATTGTTGATTGATTTTCGTTGGTGACCTTCTAAGAACAATCATCAGCCCTGGGGTTTATCATCGCTGTGAATAGAATTACATAAGTATTCACTCTACAGACTCTAGGAAATTTTTAGGGATATGATACTATCCATTGGTCCCTACATCAATATTAATTTAAAATAAACATCGTCACTGCATCGATTTAAAAATAAAACAATAAAATCATGGTTTATTTTATTCAGTAAAATATCGAAAAACTATTTTTCATAATCGATCCAAAACCAATGATGTTAGGTTTTTCCTCAATAATAAGATTCATTAAAAACATAATGGTGCTCTCAGATTTCTTATATGAGTCACCATTCATGAGTTATTATGATTTTTATATTATATAATTTTAATTAATTTATGTATCTATGTGTATTTATTTAGTGATTTTTTTCTTCAGATGAACTACACCGAACATATTTAGATTGCGCCAATGATAAATAATGATTTTTTATCTCCAAATTTCCCTCAAATTTATAATGTAGGCACCTGTTTAAATGAAATTAATATTTTTCATGAAGATCATGTGTGTGTGTGTGTGCTATTAAAAACATAGAATTTTCCAATGAATTGTTCTGGGAACATCGAGCACCAGAATCAGACTTCGTTTTAGTACCTACACTTTGAATATTTCCAAATAATTTCCATAAAAAATAAAATCTATGAAATCCAAGTCATCAAATTCTCCACACCATCAGTATTTACATCTCTAAAAATCCAAAACAATGGATAAACAAACAAAAGAGGTTATTTATAATTAATCTTAGCCTCACAATCCCATTCTTTCTCCTAGAGATATCCGTTCAATCACCAAACATGAAAATAAAATAAATCGAACATCCATGAGGGATACTATCATTTTGATCCTTGATCTCTACTTGGAACATACAAAATTTCACCCCATCATTGACGCCCAGATCGCCTTATTCAATGACATGCTATGAGTCATGCACGTACCTCTTTTACTGCAACACATGGATGATTCCACATGACTGCTCTAACTTTGGAGGTGGAGACAAGAGGTAAGATACCTCACCATCTCTATGTAGTATCAAGAATGATCTTATGTCCTTAGGTATTACTTACCAACCTGAAAAAATCTCTTTAATCCATGATGAGATGATACCTAAAGGAAAATGTAGTCTCCTTATTCTACTCAAAATGCCTCCGACAACTTACATCCTAAGACTTATGACATCTATTTTTAGAAATTCATAGATCATGGATGATCTGAACCTTCTATTTAGTCACCTTATCAATATCGTGGCCCGTGAGTGGTGACTCTATTGGGATCCTCTGGAAATTTGGAGACTGTTAGGGTCTCCCCTAAAAGGCCTCGAAGAGTTCCATACCCATGGTCAAATGGTAGCTTCGATTTTTTGAAAAATACACATGGGTTAACTGATCATCCCATGTAAGGAAAAGATATAACATGAAATAATGTATCATGTACTCCAGAAGCTATATGGTCAACTCTATTTGTTTATCCATCTATGGTTGAAACTATGTTCTCATGCATAAATGAATCTCAAACACCTTCCAAAATCTCACTCACCCCAATGATATAAAGAGAGCTTCACCGTCTAAGATAATCATCCATAGAACTCCATGGGTATGAAATAACTCATCCACTTAGAGGCTTCACAAGCAGTATACTATACTATACTTCTGAATAGCATGGAAATGGGATGGACATGGTGAATTGGTCAATTATTGCCTATATGTTATCTTGTTCCCAAGAATAATGTGGTATAACCTTCATAAAATCCATCTACATCCCACCCACATCAATTCCATAAACTTAAGTGCATGATTCAAATCCCATGGAACCTGGTGCTTCACATTAACATATTAATAGGTGAGACATCAAGAAACAAAATCTTTAACACCCTTTTTCATCACTTCCCACCCAAACTAACATCAAAGGTCCTAGTACATTTTCACCATACCAAGATGTACTACTATATGGAATGTATGTTACTCTCTCAAAACCTCATCCCACAATGCCACTGGTTCTATTTTTCTACCAATGAAATGAATAACATCCTCCCCACCTTTTGAATATCAATCAGGGGCATGTCCTATGGACATATGAGCACATAAATTCTCATCGTCAGTATCCACAAGTTGCATATCATTGAATTGATGTATGAGTAGTGGGGTAAAATCAATCATCTAGAGGCAAGATAATCTATCACTAACCACAATTTAAATATACAATGAGGTCATTTTCTCAAATTCCTCATTAAGGGACTATGAAATTGATCACATATTATGATAATATTCCACCATGATCACCTTACAAGGAGTATAGAAAATAAACATGTCATAGAACATAGAGAAACTCTTGCCCTCACCTTTGTCTCAATATCAGATAGTTAAAAAATGATGATATACATGAATATCATGTGGCCATAAAAGATGATAAATTTCTCATCCATCAGGTAGTGTCACCACATCTTCAAAGAGAAGAATTTTATTACTAAGTCAAAATCATGGGATCCATAATTCTACTCATGTGGTGAAACCTAGGGTGATCCATAGGAAATAATTGCTTACAATTAATTATAAAATAACCATTCTTTGTTAATAACGCATCTCAGAACAATAGGTAGTCGATACCTTCTTCTAGAAATATCAATATTGGAAAACTCTTCATTCTATGCCTCAACTACTAATAATTTATTGGAACTTATCCATCCACAAAAAAGTGTGTCCCATTCATGTAAATTCTTTCAAGGATGTTTCCAATATGAAAAAGTTGGGTATAGACCTACGATAGTACCTAGTCAAACCTAGGAAGATCTGTACCTTGGTAACACTCTTCGGTGGCTCTCAGGCCTGCATCTTCTCTATCTTCCCTAGATCCCCTGCAACTCTAGCCTCTGCAATGACTTGTCCAAAAAAATGGACCTTCTAATTCCAAAAATGACACTTCATGAACCTACTATTATTATGGTACTCTCAGAGTATGTCTAGGACCATCCTCATGTATCTTACCTTCTCCTCTTTGGATGCCAAGTACACTAGGATTTCATTAGTAAGACCACCATTGACATATATAAGTATAGTTTAATGATCCGGTTCATGATTCCCATTATCACTGTTGGAGAGTCCATTATTCCAAATGAAACCAACAAGTACTAATCATGTCAATGATAACATATAATGGTCATTTTTGGTATATCCTCATCCCATTCCGATAGATGGAGACAAACATATATGAGGTTAATATTCATGAATCACAAAGCCCCATTCCACTTAACTAAGAGGACATCATTTCATAGTAGTGCGTAAATATTCTTCATGGTCACTTGGTTCAATTTCTAAACGACCACACATAACCAAAATCTTATATCAACCTTATTAATGAAACTATGGAATCACATGGTGAAACACTGGGTCTCTAAAAGCACATCCTTTTATATCCTCCAACTATACCCTCATATCTTGAAGATATATAAGATCCATTCAATATAAGGTGTACATATTGGTTTCAACATATGTCACTAAACAATGTATATGTCTACCTTTATAAAGGGAGGTAATCTCAGAACATCCCTAGAAATGATTACTTCATACTCTTCCACCACTTCCAAAAATTTTGGGCTCAAATTATCAGCTACACTAGGGGAAAAGCTATCCAACTAATTAGTAATCGGCTGCACCATCCAATGTGTGAGTCCATCCCACACTACATGCATTTACTTTTCACTAATATTGGAATTACGGGTCCCATCACAATATAAACACCTCACTCTACACATAAAATACTCAATCTATGAATGAATTGTGGGTAACCAATCCCTACAAAGAATGTTGTCATAAGGCCTCGATGCCACTAAAAATAGATCTCATTAAAACTCTAACTTACTATAGAAAGTTCACACAATCAGCACTGGTGTGTTATCATCAAATATTACCTAATATACATCTCTATGAATAATGGCTATTTCAATGGTTCAAATAGAATCTACAAGTCTCGAACCAGCTTCGTGGAAAGAAAATAATTTCTAGAAATAATAAATATCAATACTAATAATAAGGTGGAAAAGATAGAAATTTTACCCGTAATCATCCCTGGAGCCTCATGATCCAATGAAACCATCAACTGAAGGTTTCCTTATCTAGATCCACAATCTCCTAGAGCTTTTCGTGGACCACTAAGTGTGGTGGTGGTAGTAGATTGATCCTACGAACACATCCTTCCACCCCTAATTATCCACATTAACATCTACAACCTTGTGGACCACCATTATCCTTCCTCCACATTTTCCTTGATAGACCCTCGAGAGTCTTCTAGTCAGTCAAATGATGCATTAGGAAAACTCATGATAGATGTCCCTAACTGCTGCACGAATAACATAACATGTCCCACAGTTGAATAATCCTTCCCTAGGAGCCTCGATCCTATGATAATGTGTCCTATAACCATCTCCTGAGGCACCAAACCCTATTGGATCCCAATGATTGTCGTCATCCAACTACTGTTGAGGTCCAAGCTATATGGTGCATGCTGGTAGCTCCCATTTTATTTTCCTACTCCACTAAAAATCTATCCACTATCATGGATCGATCAAGTAACCTATAATAAATAAATTTTTTTAGGGGTATCATTTATTTCAAGATCACATCATGTAAGACCCTCTATAAGGTTCGCGGCTCAATGAACATGTCTCTTAACATATCAATGGAGTAGCACAAAATAACAATAAATCTGGATGAATACTCTACCATAGTTGGACTTCCCTAGTGTATATGTAGAATATAGTATATGAAAATTGACTAAAATATAGCTGGAAATAACTCATGTATAATGATATTCTCAACTTATTAAAAATTGAGATTTGTCTCACCACATGTATGTGTCACTAAGCTACATCATCACCAGATATTTCCATGAAAATGACTCACTGCATGGACTACCATCTGGTCAGAAGGTGTCCTCACAAGGTGGAATACAATGTTAACTACCTAAATTCAATCAAAAATTCCTAGGGGTCTAGATCACCCCAAAAATTGTGTGGTTGCTTCCTCTAAACCTCGTGAAATGATCTGAGTTTTCATGATTTCTTATCTTGTAGTGCTGGTAGTAGCTGATACATTATGGGTGGTGGTATTGATGATAAACAACGTGGAGGATCTATTTATAGAACAAAGTACTATAACTATACATTTTCACTAGGAAGATAATCCACATGATCATGCAATGGAATCACAAATGTTTATTTTTTTTGGAGTCATCCTTTAATAAAACGTGATTTTCCACGGTCAATAGAGTATATCTGGAGTGTTGACTAAAGAAGGAAATGGAAATTTTAAATCATTCCAATATTATTAATGTTCCATTATTATCCCAATAACCCATGTTTTTATGTACCATGTTGAAAATATGGTTTCCAAATTCATTGTCTTTGTGCATATTGGCCGCTAAACCAACACCGGACTACTAGCTTGATATACTAACTCGAAATATTTAACACTTTTTCCCTAAACCAACCTCAAAGACAGCCAATATCAATATTTAAATTTCATGTTCTAATACCTATCTTCCTCAACGCATCGCAAAGGTTCCTTTTTAGTGACTACCCCTTGCCCACCTCTAATATGATAGGGGCTTGTGATGAGCACCGAGTAGTCATATCCAACATATGGGAGCCATTTTCTAAATTACCTGAAAACAAAGACACATCTCTATGTCCCAAATGCTGAAATGTAAAATAAATAATAAAAAAATGCATGAAAACCACAATATCCCCCAACCAGAGTATAACTATTAATATAATTGAAAGTAAATAGGGCCCAAACAATTATACCAAAAGGAAAGAGGCTGCAGCCAAAATTCCAATCTATAATGTATGAGAGACATTGATTTTCATTAAAAAAAGATGTGGGAAAAAACCTTGGAATTTTGAGTATAAAAAGTCACAATATGATCTTGGTCATCCTGGATCTCAGTCGAAGAGTCGATCATCTCCCCAGAACATGGCATGTTCAAGAAAAGATTATGGAGGGGTGAGTAAAAAATTTAGTTTGACATCCCAAAACAAAAAGGGAATACTAAAAAAGAAATACCAAGAAATAAATAACTCAATGGAATAATACAAATAAAAAAACAAAATGAAATTAAATTAAGGGATACCCTAAAATAAATACCATGAAGGAATACCACCAAGGAATACCACAAAGGAAAACCAGAATGGTATGCATAGTCAGCTCCCCGTAGATTTTTGTCTAAAAAAATATATCATGAACATCATGATATACTCAATCTAATAAGAATCAAATTTTCAATAAGAAAAAACTCTCTCCATAAGAAACAACATCTCCAATAAACACACAATATCCATAAAAAACACAGTCTCTATAAGATGCATAATCTCTATGTCACACCCATCCACAGATATGTTTCCTCTAAGTGTGCTCCTTTAAAGATAAATAACTCATCAATGCATTAGGTAATATTAAATATATTATAAAACCAGAAATAGGATATATTTAAATGAAAAAATAATGGTAAGTTCCCCAACAGTGTAAAAGACTCGTCAAATGAACATTCAATTTGAAATTCAGGGTTGTTTGATAATATCATATGTGGGTTCACTAGGCCAGAGACTGACTGTGGCAGTTAACCCCTAGGCTTGACCCCATAATAGTATCTGGAGGTTCCATGCTGGTCTACTATGTGGTATCATAGAAAACCATGGCTCATGGTCAACCACCATGGTGAACCGTGGCCCGATCCTACCACCTCAAGTTCTACTTGGGTCTGACCAAACCAGGTGGGTCTGACCTGAAATGGTCCATCTCCACTAGTCCCTGCCATTTGCATTTGGGTTTAACCCCATCTATGTGGTCTATCCCTCCTGTATTGTCATGTTTTTCTCATGTGTGGGAAATCTGGCATTATCAATGTGGGGAACGAACAAATCCGACACGGTCATTGTTATTACCACATCCTGTAGCCCAACTACACCATGTTACCATCAGACATGTGGCCTGAAGACTCCAAACCCTACCTTTTTCCACATTAAATGCATCCCAACAATTTATTATATAAAAGAATCCTCATTCATCACATCCAATCTTCATGTCGCCTGGCAATGACTTCTCAGAAAACAACATTGACCCATGCTTGTGGTACTTTCTGCGGAACATAGATCCAACTACAATGCCCCAAATTTATCATATGATTTCACATATATGATTCATGGGTATATATATACAACAATAAAACATATATTTCATATTTCCTCCAATATGGGGTCCAATCACGTATAAATCCTCCTTATATGTTGATTGGCGATCACGAGAATCCAACAGTGAAGAACAATGTTCATGGGGGACAAAAATCACAGGATTTCCTAATGAATGAACCTTTGAATATATTTATGTCAACCTCTGTTCAGTCTAATTAATATTTTTAATGAAATAATATGCACAAATTGGGATATGGATCATTAATTTTCATGTATTGATTTTATTTTTTGTTACTTCAATAATGATATCTGATCATGGTGTTTTTCATCTCTACTGATATAATTCCATAATGATTCTCTCAGGATCCTCCAGATAATTTGAAGGGTTATTATCCTATCCATGTTTACCTACCTAGATCATCATATAAAATATATAGAATCACTCCATTGATGTTATGAAATAATTATATAAAATCACAATTCATTTTATTCAATAAAATGTCCAAAAAACTATTTTTCATTAGCAACTCGCATAGACTGATGTTAGTCCTCACCTAGGGAAAACATGATATTATAAACTCAATTGTGGCCCATATTTCTTATTTGAGTTACCATTAATCTGTTATTAGTTTTTTATTATAAAATATATTTTAATTATTTTATTTACGATTATGTCATTGGTGACATGGTCTTTTGATGACCAATTCCGACCAATTTTAGGTCACGCCTAGGGTAATGATTTCATTCTATGATCAATGGTTCCCATTTATTTCTGATATCAGAAACCATTTGAATTATATTCCACATTTTTAGTAAATTCATGTATGAATTATATTAAAAAAATTAAAATTTTCAATGAATTGTTTAGGGGAACACAAGACCTTGTAATTGCAAGTTGTTTTAGTGCCTTGTTAGGGAATATTCCAAAATAGTTTATGAAAAATTATATTGGGAATATACAATTAATTACAATCCTCTTGTGAAATCCTCCTCCTATAATGAACCACAAGATTACACTTTCCCTAATTAATTTCAACAAATTCCTCACTAGACACAAAACCATACGAAAAACATTTTACAATGTTATTTCGTCCAAATATATCCATATTTTCTAAAAGAAGCAATAACACCTAGAAATCACCATCCACCTAGGAATGTGTTCAATGATATATTCACCATCAAAAAAATAGATATGTTCTTTCCCCTAAAAATATCATGATACATAAGAACCTTTTTTAAATGAAACCAATGTGACTCTTTATCACTATAAGGAATAGTGTCTCTCTAGGAATATTGAATAATGGGGGTAATTAGATCACACCATGAAACAATATCAATCCCAAAATTAGATATACATGAACTACCTCCATCATCTTGACATGGAGTCCAATTTTTTGTGTCAAATAATAATCTACCAATGCGGCACTAATATACTATAATGTGACACAATTTTTCAATAAATAAGTATGATTGAAAAACTAAAAAAACTATATGGTGAAATATAAAAAACCAATTTGGATCCTCCATTAAATGACATTAGGAAGGTTATTTTTAAAATAATGACTATATATAATCCATTAACAAAAACCTATATAATGTTATAAAACATGTGTCATTGTCTATACTCATCATAAAAAACTATAACATATAGTTAATACATTACTAATATACCAATAATATAATTTATTATGGTAGACTATTATTATCTATCATTGATAGTAGATAATTAATTTGTATGTGTTTATATTAAAATAAGATATAATAAAATCCAATTCTATTATATTTTTTGTATGAAATCAGATTTTCCCAGGCCCTTCATTTGTGAAAATCCAGTGTTAAGTGTGTTTTAAAAGGCAAAGGTGGCTCATTTAAGAGTTTTCCAAATTTTGAGTGTTTCAATCGTAATGTCATTGTGTTGGAAAGTCACTACTTCAGTAAATAAATGTGGCAGCATCAGTAATTCATGGGTGTTGGATTTGGTGACTCAGGGGCTTTAACATCAATGAGTCAGGGGTGTCTTCATCCGTGAGTCAAGTTGTCAGTATGTCATTATGTCAGTATTTCATGGAATCAGTATGTTGTGGAATCGGTTGGTCATGGTGTCATTATTTCTTGGTATCAGTCGGTTATGGAATCAATATGATGTGGAGGCGGTGGGTTGGCATCAAAGGATCAACATCCGTTGGGTGCATCCGTAGTTTACCCATATGTGGCTCCGTGTTAGTGACACACCAATCGGTGACTCATTTTGAATTTTTCAATGTTTTCCAGCTTCACCCCCCTTATGTTTGATTTGATGTAAATTGAGTGTAAAGCCTTGTTTGAGAATTTTTATGAGCGTTTTTATGGATATCAATTATTCCCTTAATTTCCTAATGTTATGGGGACATTGAGATACTCAAACTGCATAATCATGACCATAATCCCAAAATTAATGACTTTTGGGAACCGTTCATCCTTTAAAATTGGATTTTCCTCATCAAGGATGGGATATTATTTTCCCTATATGTATTTTTTTTCTTCATGGTGTTCATAGAGCCTTCCTACCTAGAGGATTCAGTCACCTGTGCATGATCTCTCTAGATTAGATTTTATATAGTTTCCTACTACTCACGTTATCCCATATTCTTGGCACAAGTAGGAACATCGATCCTTCAATAATCTGGCAGGGATTTCATCTTCCTCTCTTAAATTTTTCATCAATTTTTTTTGGTTCACTAATCATTCCCATCAAATAATAGATTAAAAGTTTCATAAAACAATAAATAAATAAGAAGGGGATATGATCAAAAGATTACTGAGTAATGAAATAATGGGTTGATAGTGGATTACTGATTGATCAAATATATTATTTTTGTTATCTTTATTTATTTATTAATTTATGTGGGATGCATGTATTTTAATAAAATGGTGGTTGGTGGTCTTTTATTACGCACTAGTGGTGTCCCATTTGTTTTTTATGATGTATGATAATTGATCATATCCTGAAACCATCTTAAAAACATACACTTGGATAAATGAAACGGATTCTGCATAATGAATAAACATTTTTTATCACCCCTATTAATCAAGTGTACTAAACAATAATGCTTACCAAATTTGAATATATACACAAATCATGTTGATAGGTGTGGTTGATATTGGTGTTCTGTTGAATTGTGTGACCTTGTGTGAGATGTGTGATATTACTAATGGGAGCACAGTTGTGAGTACAAGGGTGGATAGAGGATTTGGTTCCATGAGTACGGTGTGGTATGTGTGAACTGTTGGGCTGTGGATTAATAGTAGATGACGTTGTATTTGTGTGCAGGGTTTTATAGTGGGTGTGTTGTTATCCCAGTATGAGAGACAGATTAATTGTGGAATGGATAGACATATAGGTAGCTGAACATCCTTTTTCTGTGACATGGTCATCGAACGGTATTGGTATATAGGGCTATAATGTTGTTATGAACAATTACATAGTGGGATTGAATAAGGAATTTGTTGGGCAATGAGGTGGTCATGTTGGGTTCTGAGAGATCAATTGTGCGGTATAATTTTGAAGAATGGTTTTTGGAAATGGTAGGGGAAGTTTCTATGATGATTTGGGGTTTTTTTGTGGACTGAAACTCTTGGTTTGTGTTTGTACAGTGGGATGGAAGTTTAGTTTTGTTTTTTGGTTTTATATGGTTGTGGTTGGTAGTTTCCTAGCATTACTGGAGAAAATTAAAGTGAATCTCTAAATTAATAAAAGAAGCTTGTTTAAATTAAAAGGGGTTTTGTGTATGATTGGCACCACGTGGTGTGTTCTTATTCATATAAAGGTAGAAGAAAAGTGGTACCAGTGGGATCATTTGTCTGGATGTTTGAAACATGTAGGTTGAGATGAGTGTTTGATTACCTATACATATATAAATTGTAGTTTCTTTCGTTTTCTATATGAACCACACCCTTGTTGAGAACTATGTTCCAAAAAACACCATCTCATGGGGGAGGGTGTCTTTCCCAACAACCTGGTATGAGGATAGATGGTGGGTTACTAACTCTCTTCCACACACCCTCTTTTGGATACATAAGGATTGAGTGAGAATCCTGTAATGGCATGAGGCTTAACATAGTCCATGATCTTTTGGGAAAGGGGTTATTGTTGATGATTTGCATCAGAGATTTCTGGATAATATTTTCTTCTAATGTCTCTTTAGGATACGTCACATGTGTCTTTGAGAGAGTGGCATGATTATTGTACCTAGGTGTCTATGGGTAGGATTGTGTGTGGTGTCCGGCCCATGTTTGTGTCAGTAGGTTGTATCAGTGGGACTTTGTATGGTAAGAGTGATAGTGCTAAGACGGTATCCATTAGGGATGAGTAGTTACCCAATGCTAATGTGGTGTTGGGTACCCAAATATTGATGTGATTATATTATTACTTTATCAGGAATTTGTTATTTGGTTAGTGCACCTTGATGAGGCTGGGCTGGTTAGTACTCTTTGTTCAATGCCCTATGGTCCTAATATTTTCTCTCAAGGATTTTAGTATGTTCCATCACATGTTCATGGATGTCATTAGTATTCCGTCTGAGTTTACATGTATGATCACCCCACATATATAAACTGTTTCCAAGAATCCAAGAGGGCTTCGAGGACTTTTCTGAACATTACTGGCATGGGTGTTAGGATTAAGTGTTTTTTCTGCTTATTCTCTATATCATTTGGTAGTTGATTTGCTACATTTGTTGTAACTTCTATCATATTTACATTTTATCATTCATGTGGGAATATGTTTTTGGATTTATTTTTACATTTAGTATTTATAGTTTTCTATGATTTCACATATTTTATTAGAATCCAGTTATATAAATTGTAATTACGTCAATATTATTTGAGATTATATACCCTTGGAATTACTCGTCACTCCAGAACATATTGAAGGTGGGACTCATGGTTCATTATCTCTCCTTCATCTTGAGGATAGAGCGGCATGACACCTTGTTGTCCCATTCCCTCGTCAGGAAGAAAGAGGGTCGTGTCAAAATGGTATCAGAGGTGATGATTTGTGATATAGGGGATATGATGGTGTTCAGAGTTAGGTACAATGAGTATTTCATGGGATGATATGTAATCATTGTTAGGTTACCACGGTGCATGAAATAGGATAGGGAAGACTGACTAGGACACGAGATTCTATCCCCACTGAGATCCGATGCAAGGACTATAGATCTACTAAATGACCACGTGATGATAAACATGTTGCAGGGTAGAAACTCAAGGAAAGTTACATGAATCATTACGACATGTGTTCTTATGTGTCTCTTGTGCTTTCATAATTAAAAATAAATAAATAGTTTAAAAAAATTGATGAAACTTTCCACACTTGTCAGACATTGGATTTCCTAATTTACTTTTTCATCTATGGAACCATGATGATTTACACATGTGGTACAAGATATTGAGCCCCATTAGTTTTACTTAATTGATCAACGATGGTCTGATCAAGAGGTGTGAGAATCCCAGTGGTAGAAGACACTTCATTCTTTCTAGAGGCAGTCTTTGGGGAAGTTGGAGTGTTGTGTCTTAGACGTGTAGACAAATAGATGGCCTGAGGAGAAGGTGATCTCTTCCATCATGATCTGTTATCTGATAGAGTGATGGGTTCCTCTGGTTGTATGCCATATGTGAGAAGTAGCATGTCAGTGGTGTATGCATCACCTTCGAGATAGGAAGGAGACTGATGTTTTATTACGGACATTGAGAAGGAGTTCCTGTTGGAAAAAATGTCTTCCAAGATTAATGCCATGAAGTGGAAGGAGATACTCTCCCCCCAACAGGGGAGTATGTCGGTGATGTAATTTTGGGTCCCATCCATGGATCTCCTACGATTTTCACCAGATCTCTTCACATATGAGGAGTTCAAATCTAGACCCTGAGAGTAGCCACACTGAACATCAATATAGTTTTTTTTACTCCTTTCAATCTTTTGACACTCATAGTTGTTCAGAAGAAGGACCACATAGTGGAATGGATGCATTCAATGGGGGGGGGGGTTATGAGAGGGTATCCATCCAAGTTCATCAATGGAAAAAGCCATCGTACTATTATTCCATTATCAGGGCCTCCTAGGTTTCGACTAGTGGTAGGTAGGATTCATCAGTTCTAGTTTTAATCTCTAGGTCCTCACCTCTACCTCATGGTCCTAAGACCTAGGTGATTTGTCATTGGAGGCCATTGGAATCTTCAGAACTAGTGACCAATTCATGTGTTGTACAATGTGGGTGAAGGGTCACTACCCAAATCAGGAGTCTATGTTTCTGGTTAGGTCTTTCAAGTAGTAGGGACAACGAGCTCACTCTCCACCAAGGGTAAACATTGCTGGGGGTGGAAAACCGTAGGGTTCATCTTGGGGACCATGGCATGGGCATGTTTAGGGAGGTTTTCAATAGTATAGATGTTGATGATCTGCTCATGGTTAGTTTCACACAACATAGGTAGCTGATCCATCTAGGCGACATGTTGTTCGAGCTATGATCAGTCTTTTTATTACTCTTGCATGTGCTTCGATTGATTCAAGATCTTATTACTCATTTGTTTCACAAATTCTATCTCATTATCTGTCTCAAGATTTAGAGAGACATCACATTCCCCTTGTGTTGAATATGATAGTTGGAGCTCAAACTAGACTGTTTGATGTTTATTGAGGATGAAACTGATGTGGAGGCTGCATCATTCTAATGTGGATCTTATTCAACTATTTATGATGTATATGATCTCATCCTCAGAATCTAATAGTTGATTTTTGTTTACACTATTGTCTACTACATCTATTGTTGTGTTTCGTTCTTAGATATGGATATCCAACACGTAGCATTCATTGGCGAGCAGAGTTTTCAAAAAGGAAAATGGATTTTGGATACTATTATTTCTTTATAATACAATATATCAGTGAAATATACAGATTCATAGATGGTGGATGTTCTTGGGGTTTTCATTGAGTTTCGGGATTTCTTCCCCAAAGAGGTATTGACATTATCACCTCAATGCAATGTTGAGTTCAGAATCGACATACAACCCAATGCCAATCGGATTTCGATGAATCGCTACTGTGTGAAACCTTCTGTGTTTCGGGAGTAGCATATCCATGTTGAAGAAATGATAAAGAATTGTTTTATCTCGTCAAGTGTGTCACAGAGGGATGCTATAGTATTGTTCCCAAAGAAGTCCTAAAACGGTCTAAGGCTGTGAATAAGCTACCAGAGGCTGAATTACGTGATAGTAAAGATCCTTTACCCCTTATGAGAATTGATTACCATTTGGACCTGTTAAATGGAGTAGGTTGGTTATATAAGATCGATATATGGTATGGATATCATTAGTTGAGAGTGAAGGAAGTTGATATCCCGAAGACTAATTTCAGATGTAGAATTAGGAATATTTATTTTGTGGCATGCACTTTGGAATTATGAATGTGCCAGCTGGGTTCCCATTGATCAAGAAGTCAATTTTTTTTGAGTACGTAGAATAGATCATCATATTGTTCATTGATGAAAGCCTTGTCTACTCAAGGAAAGAAGATTACTATTTCTGGCATCTATAGACAATCATAGGGATCCTACCACACCATCATCTATATGGAATGTTTAATAAATTCATTTTCTAGACATGAGAAGTGCAATTTCTCAGACACGTGATGTATCAACATGTGATAGTATTTGACCCAACAATGGTTAGTGAATTTGTTTCTTGGGAAGCACCTAATAATTTTTATGAGCTTAATTGGTTCCTAGGTATGGAAGGCTATTATTGGATGTTCTTTCACAAGTTCTCATGAGTGGAAAATCCATTGGCAGCTTTGACATTAAAATACTAGGCCTTATTTTTGTGTGAGAATTGTCAAGAATCTTTTTGTTGTCTGAAGGGTGACAAGGTCACTGACCGAGTGCATATGATTCTAAAAGAAGGGATGATGTTTGAGGTGTTATGTGATGCATCCGACCTAGGCTGTGGATGTGTTAAGATGCAATAGTGAGGATTAATATCTTATGTTTATGGTCAGTTATGTCCTCATAAATGTAATAATGAACCCAATCATCTATATCTTATATATGTGGTGAGGTTGTGGAAGCCTTTACTCATTGGGCAATGCTTTGTGGTCTTCACGGTTCACAAAAGATTGACGTATATATTTTCCCAACCAGACCTGAACATGAAGTACTAAAGGTGGATGGAGTTCCTCCTAGATTATGACTTTTAAATATCCTACACACCAGGGAAGGAAAATGTGGTGGCTGAGGCATTCAACAGGAGGTCATATAAGGAAGTAGTTCATGAATCCATGAATTCTTAGAAGGCTTTAGAGGTGTTTCCCACTTTATGGCTGGATGCTAGGGAGGAATGTGCTAGAGGATACCAATATTAGATTAAATTGTTGAATTCCTTAATTTATTAGGTGTAGGAGTCTCATTGGGGAGACATAAAGACTAAAGTGATGCATGATCGTGCATCCTAGGGTGATGCTCCATAGGGATGGTTGGAGGATATTCAAAATCAGATGTTGTTTCCTGGGATGTTATTTATCTCAGTGGAAATTCATGAGGGATTCTATGTGATTTACACAGATCACCCCTAGTGGTACACCCAGAAGTTTTCAAGATCTACCGAATCTTGAGGGGACATTTGTGGTGGCCCGAGATAAAGAAGGAAGTGGCAATGTTAGTCGAATAATTCCTACTGTCTCATCAAGTAATGTCTGAGCACCATTTCACTAGAGGTTTGTTGCATCCATTATATGTTTTTGAGTGGATGTGGTATGAAAAATCAATGGATTCCATCATAGTATTACCTATGGATCATCGAGGAAACAATGATCTTTTGGTAGTGGTGGATCTATATAAAAATCATCACACTTCTTGGAAATCAAGGAGCTGAGTGTAGTAGATGCCTTAGCACCGATGTATGCAGATGTGGCGGTGCGACTATATGGAGTTCCATTACCCACTGTATCATATCCGGATACACATTTTTTATCCCATGTCTGGGGTGGATTTCTTCATTCCCTTGGCACACAGAGACGCCCACGCACTGCTTTCCACCCTCAAATGGACGGGCATATGAAGAGGATCATACGAACATTGGAGGATATTCTCTGAGAATGTGTTCTAGACATTTGAGGATAGTGGGTATGACATTTTCCCCTAATAGGGGTTTATTACAATAATATATATCTCTCTACCATTATCATGACAATGATAGAGGTTTTGTACCGAAGACTGTGTCTTTCACAAGTTTTCACGACATAGGTATGGGTAGTATCCCTTCATAGAGCATATGCAGTGCATATAACAATGAAGAAGGTTCAGTATGTGCATGGGATGATGAAGGTGGCTCAGGACTAGAAAAATCCGTATGCATATCATACGAGGAGAACAATGGAGTTCCAACTTAAGGTCCATATGTTCTTAATGATCTCCCCTTGGGGTCGACATCAGAGGTTTGGAAAACGATGGAAGGGTTCTCATATGGTCATCATACCATTCATGGTGATGGAACGATTTGGAAAGGTGGAATATCATTTGGCACTACCACTACAATTGGAGCGGATCCTTGATGTATTTCATGTCTCTTAGCACCATTGGTATTTACATGATGACTCCCATGTCCTAGATTGGAGAGAGTAGGATATCAAGGATGATGCGACATTCATAGAGAGAATAGTAAGAATCGATGATTTTAAGGAGAAGGAACTTTATGGGTGGATCATTCCATTGGATTGTGTCTTATGTAGGAATGGTGGCATCAAGGATTGAACATGGGAGTGAGAAGCACAAATTTGTGCCCAATACCAAGAGCTATTATTAGTTTACCCAAGTGTTTTTATTTGTATATTTCTTGTGATATAATGTTTGACCTCACGTACTATATGATAAGTGGTTTCCCTATTCTCTAATATTTTTGAAGAGTCTTGACTATGGGGATGGGATAACTAAATCCACAATAAAGACACATTAATTTGGAATCGATTATACCCATGAATGCAAGATAGAACCACCCAATATGGATATTATCTATACATTGAATGAGGTCCCAAATCTAGGATCTTGGAAACAATGGTCTTTATTGTTTTCATGATTGTTTTGGGCATTGTGGGGCCCTAGTGTTTGAACATATTTTCAGTAGATAGATGTAAAGGAGGTGTTCCGGGAGGTTGAGTTTTTTATTGAATCCTTAAAAATAACATAAGTCTGGTTGCTCCTGAGATCTATCTTAACAGGTGGTTGTTCAGACCCCCTTTTTCTTATAGAATAATTTTTAAAATTCTATGGGATGATAATATTTTTATATGTATATAATTTAATAAACCAAATTTCATCGGGCCCTTCTACTATGGAAATCCAGTGCTTAGTGTGTTTTGGGAGGACAAAATTGATCATTTAAATAGTTTTAAAAATATCTATTTTTCCGTCATCATTTAGGTGTGTCAACGTCAATGAGTTAGTGACGATACAATCAATGTGTTAGGGACATTAATATAATTGAGTCTCAGGCATTAAGATCACAGATTCAGGTCGTCAGTTGGTTGTGGCATCAGTAGGTATGGGTGTCAGTATGTCATGGTGTCAGTAGGTTATTGTGTTAGTAGGTCATGGTGTCTATATTTCATGGTGTCGATATTTTACTTCAATGGTAGGTCGTGGAATAAGTTGGTCAGTATCAGTGTAACATCATCGGTAGGTCGCGTTGGTAGCCCAATTGTCTGTGTTTCTACATCAATGAATCTCCCATCGATGATTCATTATTAGTTTTTCTCAGTTTTCTAGTTTTTTCACTCTTACATCATATTTGATTTAAACCATGTGTAAAACCTTATTAGTAAATTTTTAAACGCATTTTTATGGATATCATCTATACCATTAATGTCCTACATTTAAGGACCCAGTATAGATATATAGAGATATTAAATTACTATTGTGTAATAATTAATTCCTAACACAAACCAACACCCAAGACAACATTAATTTAGTTCCATTGGAAACATGAAATATAAGATTTATAAATTGTGGAAGAAAATCAACCACTCTCATAAATATCATCCCCATTTGTAATCTATAAAAAACCATTTATTATATCATGGGGAAAAGAAATCCTAAAATGGGTGACCTCAAATGCTCATAAAGGGTTAACATGTAGAATATAAAAGAAACCATAACCATAAGATTGGGAAAACATGATCATAACATTTAAATATCAAAATCATGAGTTTAGAAATAAATCATGGTAGTACGCGAGGACTATATCAAAATGGAATAGTAATTGAGATAAAATACCATTGGAATAGAACATATAATTTTGGGGAAAACATAGCACATAATATTATTTCCATAGTAGTCCATTCATTACTTCCAATACCATCATAGTGGAAAAATCCTATTACTAAATAGAGTTCACTACTCATTCTAGTCGAGTATTACTAAACCTGATTTAAATTTCATTCATGTCATGTCGGTCTTGTTAGTAATAAATCATTACCCAATGCATTGGTGGGGGATATAGGTCTGATTCATCCCACAATGAAATCATTCTTACATGTTCCACAAAAAAACATAATTCATCCATCATTGTACAAACCATGAAAAAATGTGTGTATTAAACATAATTCAATCATAACATAATCCATATAAAAGAAAGGGATTTAATAAAAAATATTTCCAATATAAAAAAAATCTTACAATTGTAAATATATTGATACGAACATAAACTTATGTCTTATTATATGGAAAATAATTTTGACCAAACACTTGAGCTTAATTCCTGTTGAAAATATCATTTCTTCTTTAAATACGTCTTCTATTCCTTAAATTCTAGGAAATTTTAAAACAAATGAATTTAGTTGAAAATATATGTGAAATATTTTATAGGAAGCTGAATGGAAATAAGGAACTATAAATATGTAAAAATCCATTAATGTTGTATAAGTTAAAAAATATTCTCCTTGTACTTTTGTGGGAAAAGGAAAAAAGTACCTTGTATTTTAAAAATAATAATGATTCCTTCCAAAACACATAATAAATTTCAAATATGGGTAGAAATGTCTTTAAAAATATATTAAAAAATATTAAAAATTTGATTAATTGTTTTAAAAAACATGACCATGGAAGATAAATATATCCCCTGTAAATAATTACGTGTAAATAATCTCATATAAAAATGGGATTAGAAAATTATTCCTTGCCTTAGGCCTAATATCATTCAAATGTTTAAAAACCTTTTTTAAAATGGTGAATGTGTGTTATTAAATTAAAAAATAAGCCTATTTAAATTTATGATATCATATATGACCATATTATATCATTTTTTAAAAGTATTTCAATATTTCCATTATTTCGGGTGTCAACTAGTTTAATTTACCATTTAAAATTTGAAATGTACGTCATGTTTTCTATTTATAGGATGTATTTTATATATTTTTAGAAATAAATTGTGTTTATAATTATTATTTTTACTCATCATATTAATTTTATAATCATTCTTGAATTGTAAAAGTGGAGAATGAATCTCATTGCATCAAAAATACGGTATGTCGTACATATGCACGAGTGGCGATATCATTCCATTTGAAGGTCAAATGGTATGAAAGTAGATGTTATATTAGTTATAAATTATTATAATCATGTTATATTAATTATTTAAATATATTATATGCTTCATTATACCGATCCAAATAAACTATTGTTGAACAAAAGAGTACACCACATTGTGGATATGATAAGCGATATGTACGCACGCATGGTGATATTTTTATTCCTAGGATTGATAAAAGGATGTATATGGTTGTACCATTACTCTAGTAAAATTTTAGAGTTTATTATATACATGATGTATTAATTTAGTTTGGAAACAATATATTAATATGAATTATAAGGTGAAAAGAATTTTGAAACAGGTGATAAAATCTATTACATTTCTTTTCATGTTTCTCCTTTTGGTATAAACAAAAGGACTCATTAACATGGAATTCATGCCAGAGGTTGGACTCTAGGATGAATTTTAGTAATTTTTTAGGAGATTTAAGTAGGGTTTGTCTAATCCAATGTTCTTTGGATGTGTGATTAAAAGAGGAGACGTTCATATTTATAAGAGAGGGGTGGGGCATGTTTGTAATGTCTAAAAATATTAATTTATTATATGTTTATTTTCGATTTATAATTAAGATAAAATAATTTTTTCTAAAAATAAGATGACTATTAGTATAAATCCACTCAAATAATAAAATTTATCCATGTTTCTATATTATTTTAAACATATCCATTTTTATTTTTCCTTATTTAATCTATTTAATTTTATTTATGGTAATAACATACTATATAGGAAATGGTTATACATATTTACATATGTGTTTAATAGTTTGCACAATTGGATACTTTATGAAATTTTATACCATATAATTTTCAATCTATTATTTTAAAATATTATTGTGATTGTTAAATAATCAAATAATATTTAATTTTAATAAAATATCATTACTGTTAGTTTTGACACTACTAATTTATTTGACATTAAATAAAATAAAAAATTAATATAAATTAAAAAAAAATATTCAATTCACTCCCAAAATTTAATAGGGATCTATAAAATTCATGGATATCATTAATTATTATTTATTATATTTATATTTATATTTTTAAAACCATTTATTTTATATTTCACTCAATAAAGAAAATTCTACATCACTATTGCGTCATCATTAATGGTATTTATTTTTCTATAAATATTATTAATAAATTAACACGATGCATATATTTTTAGTATTTTTTCAGAGAATATTTCTGTTCGGTGTTTTATCAGGATTATCACTATATTAGAAATATTATAATTACAAAATATATGAGACTGACATGTTGTCACCTTCTTTTATTTTAATTATAATAACATCACATTCATGAAAAAATTCTAAATAAATGAATACATTAAAATGAAGAGGGTATATTGGAAGACATTAATTCGTCCAATAGGATTTTGGATAGTGTTATGTTAATTTTTTTATCTTGATCATATTGATAGTTACCCTAATTTACATGATTTACCATTAATTGGGGTAAATAAAAATTACCATTTCTATTATTTATAGTATCCAAAAAAGTAAAAGATTAAAATAAATTTTACACACATATTAAAAAATATGGAATCCATTTTTCTTAATTCAATACACATAATTGTCATAAATTAATTTAAAATTAATTCATGCTGTCAAAAAACAAAAAATATGGGTTTTAAAAAGTAAAAAATTTATCAAATGATTATCTTGTGTTTATGTACGATTTTAATGTGAATTTACATCCAACGAACGAAATTGGATTAAAATATAAAAACATAATACAATTAAACATTAAAACAAATTAAAAATATAATCTATCTATATAAAATAATTATACGAAAGAACATTTTTTAATTAAAAAGAAATATTTTTCACAATTCAAAAAAATGTGATTTCTATTATAAAAATACAAAAAACTCAACAAAACTAAATATTTATGTCCCTATATAATTAAAAGGATTATTTTTCAAAATAAAATATATTAGTGTGTTAGAAACATGACATAAATTTGGTGCACTATCAAAAAGCAGTGAAACTTCAATTTTTGAAAAATATATATTTTATCCAAAAAAATGAATTTATTCTTATATCATTTCTAGAAAATACATAATATGAATTTTAATGTTATATAAATTTCAAAATTTGGATAATAATATTAATAACTCCTAGTTCATATCTCATTAAATATTAATATTTTAATAATATATTGTCATTTTGTGAAACTCAGTATTGTGTACAATGGAAGCTATTGAGGAAGGTCACTCTTCAGTATAATGAAATCCAAGAATAGTGTTTTATATAATGAAATATAATATGGTGTTGCATATAGTGGAACTTAATATTGGTGTAGCATACAACAAAAGACACCAATGAAATTAAAAAGAATCTTTCTCCTAAATCACGAGTCGTTATATTATACACCCCTTAAAACGAATTTCACCCCTGTAATTCACCGGGGTTATAAAATATTTTCTACTTGAAGTTATCTTTCATAGAAACCCATATAAAAAAAGGAATACTGAAAATAATTTTAAAATGGAATGTTAGGAACATAATGTTTACCCAATGTAACTCATCAATAGGTATCCACAAAGGAGAACATTGGTGGGAAGTGAAAACATGAATATGGAAAAAAAATAAGAATCACATTCCAATGGATTGTGATCCATAATATGGTTTAGAGAATGTTAAAAACCCAAAAACAATAAATTTTTGATGATTTAAGGGATTTTATAATTCATCAGATATGAATATAATGGGTAAACATTTTTTTTCAATATCCTGTTCCTAAAGATGAATAATTTTTCTAGAAAATAAATACTAAATTGATATTTGTAAAATATCACCATTGTTCGTGCAATGAATAATCTCTACACAATCTCTTATATGAGGAAATATAGTTGAATTTCGCATTCTTGATGTGTTAGCAGATCATGCGATAGAATGATATTCCATTCCATTAATCTCAACAAAAAGGTTAGAATAGGTAATCAAATATGCAAAAGGACACCTATACTGAGATAATAAATTAATCTAACAAAAATTAACCAAAATATATCCTATAATATTCATTAATGTATTTCCTTACAATCCATCCAAAAAACAAAAAAATATTAAATGTTAGAATTTAGTTAATTAATCGACATAAAATTTATTTTACATATCACATAAGGTAGTACTTTGTTCCCATATTCCAAACATGGGAATACATTAATAATGTATTCTCTTGAAACATATAATTAATTACCATATAACCTTTGGGAAACATGAATTTTGTTAAAATTAACTCTTTCCACACACCAAAAATTCCATAAACTTTATATATTCAAACCATGATATCACTATTTCATTATATCAATAATGTGGTTATTAATACTATAAAACATTTCATTATATCCTTGACCCTTCATTATGCCCGTATCATGTTCTTTCAAAAAATATTTCCATCACTTTCCTTGGTTACTAGTAAAATATACTTATGGAAATCCACTATGGACTAATACATAGATATTCCAATATTCTACAACACCGTTAATGCGATTATACAACACTATTTTGGAATCCCATTACATAAAAACATTATCATTCCACAACATCATTATTATACTCAACATCTCCAATTGTGTTCACATGTCATTTTATATTTTCAATGGACATAAGATTTTTTGGTGTGATAATCATCCATAATACATTGATTAGTGCATTGGTTATCATAATTCCCTATTTATGTTCACTTATAGCATTGATTTGTGGCTGGTGCATCCTCTGTAGACTTTTCAATATTCACATCATTTACAATCCTTTACAAATTACATTGTCACTACACTCCTTGATTTACTTCATTTTCACACAGAAAACATTTTCCAGTCCCTTTAAGACAATCTGCAACAAGTTTCTTTCAACTCATTTAGGATAATGAATCATTCATCTTTTTTCACCATTGATTTTTTATTTTTCCTTGAACTCCATATTTTGTTTCAGGTCAAAACCATGAGATTTATTTTTAAAACCAACTTCCAATTATACCTTCATAGAATAATAGACAATCTCTTCATGGATATTAAATTCTCATATATCTAATTCCCTTAAAATACATGGTCTTATGCAACTAAAAATTGATCAACTTTACATTCAGGTTGGATGACAAAACCCAAACCATACCATGAAAGTCGTGTAAAATTTGCCTCATATGTACCAATAGATTAATCATAATTTCAATTAAGTTCAAGGATCACATTTTCTATGTTTTATCAAAGAATAAAATGGATGTAAATATTGAAAAATATGTTCTTGAACATGTCTCATTCCATGGATTCAATTTCATCTTGCTACCTTGTGTTCTTGATTAGTGTCTACCACTAGTCTGATTCTCCTTTTAAACGATAAATAACCAAAATTATTTTATCATATTCCTAAAAATGAATGATGGAAAATATATTTTCAATGGCACAAATCCATTATTCAGCAACATGTGTATCACAATATCCACTAAAAGAAGTTGGATGTTTCCTCACGAAGTACTCTACAACATGATGTTCTCTTCTCTGTTCATTTGGAGGTCTAGATTTATTCAAATCTTGTGAAAGTATTGAGATAAGATTTTTTATTCCACTTCCTATAAAATTTGGGTTTTTAGAAATAAAATCATTTAATTTCCCAATGAATTTGTTATTAACACAGTTTCATTGGGTCTCATCCATTGTCTATAACCCAAAAAGAATAGTGTGAGAGGCAAAAATCATACATGGAAAACAACATAATCATGGGGAATTACAATAA
Source organism: Viscum album (assembly GCA_963277665.1). NCBI lineage: Eukaryota > Viridiplantae > Streptophyta > Magnoliopsida > Santalales > Viscaceae > Viscum > Viscum album. The sequence continues at coordinate 1,799,355,802 of OY728120.1, forward strand.
ATATCTAACATCATAAGTTTAATATGAGTTTATTCATGATCATTACCATAAATATAGGACTATATCTTATAATTATAATTACTCATAGGGAAATCCCAAAATATACCTTAGAAATATCCCTAGGGATATCACTAAAAATTTTTCGTCCTAGTTTCTAAAGGATAACTAATTATTCATTCTTATAACAAATGTGAATACCAAATCTAGTCACACATATATATTACATGTCTTTATTGGATTACTTAATACATAACAAAACCAATTCCTAAGACTGTATTTGTTGAGTGCCTTTGAAAATAGGGAACATAATCTTTTTACTTGCTGCAAGATCATTAACATCTCCCATAAAGATCTCCCCCGTTTTTGTTTTCATACATAAAACCTTTTATTATAGAATGAGAAAAAGAAAACATAAAAAGGGTGAGCTAAAATGATCAGTATTGGTTAACATGGAGAACAAAAAACAAACCAGAAACTTAAGAATGTAAAAACATGATCTGAATGTTTAAATATCTAAATCTTGAGTCATGAAGTATATCCTAGTAGTATGTAAGGAAGATATCTTAAAAGAAAATTATCTAAAATAAATATGAATTGAAATAAAAAATGTAATTTATGAAAAAAATATGTACATTATATGATTTCTAAATTAGCCAAGGCCTTACTTCAAAGACCATCATTGTGGACAAAGTCCATTATTTAACTGAGTTCACTCCTCGTTCTAGCCTTGTATTACTGAAACAGATTAACATGACATTACATTCATGTATATATCATGAGATATAAATCATTACCCAATTTATTGTAGGGAGATATAGGTACCACCAATCTCATAATTAAATCATTCTTACATGTCCCGTAAAACATAAATCATTCATCACAGCATAACCCATGATATAAATTGGGTTTCTTAAACATCATTCCATCATAACATAATCCATATAACATAAAGGGATTATATAAAAATAGTTCCATCATATTAAAAATCAAATAAATGTAATAATAGGTATAGGAAGATAACCCTATTTCATCATAGGTGGAAAATAATTTTGAAAAAATACATGTGTTTAATTCCTGACAAAAATACCCTTTCCTCTTCAAAAACGTTTTCTATTAAAAATTACATGAAATTATATTAGAATGAATTTTTTTGAGAATATATTTAAATTTTATAGATTATGATTCATGGAAATATGGAATTATGAATATTTTAAAATCCATTCATGTCGTATAAGTTAATAAATTTCTCCTTATACATTCTCCAGAAAGGTAAAAAATTACTTTGTTTGGAAAAAAATGATTCCATCCATATCATGTATTAAAAGTAAAAAATGGCTAAAAATTACATTTAAAATACATATAATAATAGTAAACATTTTATGATATCATTTTTAGAAAACATGTCCATGGACGATAAATATATCTCCAGTAAATACAAATGTATAAAGAATCTTAGATAAAAACGAAATTGAAAAATTATCCCTTACCTTAAGTGTGATATCCTTTATATTTAACTGAACCTCAATTATAATGGTAAAAGTATGTTATGAAATACTACTATAACTATATTTATATTTATGATATCATATATGATCCAATTATATCATTTTGTAAATAATGTTTCATTATTTTAATTATTTCAGGTGTCAACTGCCTTTTTTCATTCCTATTTATTCATTTAAGTCATGATATTTATTCTTAGGATGTATTTTATTAAATTATTTAATGAAATTAAGTTTATAAATATTATTTTTTATAATAATATAAATTTTATAATCTTTATTTAATTGTTAACATGGAGCAGGAATCTCACCGTGTCGTGGAGACTATAGGCCCTACATACGTACATGTGATGATATCATTACCTTTGATAGTAAAATGGAATGGAATTGGAAGACATGTTAATTATAATGAATAATAAAAATTTATATTCATTATTTAAATCCATTATACCCATAATTATATGAATAAAAAAATGGGTTGTTGAATAACAGATGACACCACGATGTGGAGACGGTAAGTTGTACATACGCACACATGATGATATTGTTATTCGTAAGATGGATAAAAGGAGGTATAAAGTTGTACCAAAAATATTATAACATATATAAATGTATAAAATATTGTATATACTTCATTAATTTGGATACATCATAAGAATCTTTTGTAGATGATGAAATGTTTTTTGAAAGAGGTGATAAAACAATTACCAATTTTTCTTGTATCTCATTTTTGTATGCCTAAAAGGACCCTATAATATGGGTTTATTCTAAAAAAGTGGCCACTATAATTAAGTGATTTAATATGGGAGGAAATTTTGGTATGTTTTTACTGAGACAATGTGGATTGGAGGAGTGATTAAAAGGCAAGGATAAGTTCACTTTTATATGAGAGGGGAGGGGAACCATTGGAATGCCTTAAAAAATAATGTATTATAAATTTAGTTTCTATATATAATTCCCCCTAACTCCTTTATTTTTAATAAATGATGATTATGGGTCTAAAAATTCTCAACCAATAAAATTTATAATTTTTTTGATTTTATATTCATCCGTAACATTTTTATTTATAATTCATTAATCTATTTATTTTTATTTGTGGTAGTAATATTATAAATATTAAATGGTTATAAATATTTACATGTTGGCAGTTAGTTGTCCATAAATTGTTACATTTTTGAAATTTTGGTCCATATAATTTTCACTTTGAAATTTTTAATTATTATTTTTTTAAATAATTTAATAATATGTTATTTTTATAAAATATCAATATTTCCAATTTTTAATGTATTCATTTATTTGACATTAAATAAAATCCATGGAAATGATAAATTTAAAAAAATATTAAATAAACACCTAAAATGTCATAATCACATTGATAATTCGTGGACATTATTAATTAGATCTTATGAAATTTATTTTAATATTTTCAAAACAATTTATTCGATATTTCTACCAATAAATTGAATTATACATCAATATTTTGTCATTATGAATGTTAAATATTTAATATAAAAACTATAATGAAATACCCAAGATGTAGATAAATTCATTTTCTTTATGGATAATATTTTTTTGATGATTTATCATGTTTATAACTATATTAATATTATTATACTTATACAATATATTGGAGTGACATGTTGTCACAATGTTTTGTTTTAATTATAATTTCATCACATTCATGAAATAAAGAAAATAAAATAAATCAATTCTGAACCATATGTGATATTGGTCAACTTTAATCCATCCAATAGTATTTTGGATGGTGTTACGGAAATTTTATTAACTTTATCAAATTGGTAGTTACCCTAATTTTCCAAATTTACCATAAACTATCAGAAATAAAAAATTTCGTACTTATAATACATAATATTAAAAAAAGTAAACTATTAACATAATTTAGACCAAATGATTTCAAATATGGAATCTATATTTCTTTAATTAAAAATAATTAATTTATAAAAATTAATTTAAAATTAATTCCCATTATTAATAACCAAAAATCTGTTTTTTAATAAGTAAATACATTTCAAAAGATTTTCATATGTTTATGTCCATTTTATGTTTGAAATTACATTCATCGACCAACATTGGAATTAATTATAAAAACATAATCCAATTACACAATAATACTATTAAAAATATAATATTACTCTATAAATAAACTAGATGAAAATTTATTTTTTAATTAAAATCCAATATTTTTGACTATTCATTAGAAAAGTGAATTTAATTAGAAAAATACAAAAAATTTAAAAAATTTAAATTTTTATTTCCTAAATCCAAATAAGAAGTTTATTTTTTCAAATATATTATATAAAAATTGTTAAAACTAGATTTAAAATTAGTGCGCCATCAAAAGGCGACAAAAATGTATTTTAAAAAAAAATATTCTTTTAACTAAAAATTTGAATTTTTTCTTATATCATGTATAGAAAATAAATAAGATGATTTTTATTGTTATATAAAATTAATAAAGCGGTTAATAATATTCATTAAAATAGTTTATATCTGATTAAATAATAATTTTTTATTAATATAGCATTGTTTAGTGAAACTTGTTTTTGCGTACAATGCAACATATTGTGGAAGGCCACTCTTACTTTTAATGTTATCCCTGAATATTTTTGTGTATACTACAAAAAATTCATTGTGTCATATAGTCAAATATAATATTGGTGTAGCATACTACACAAGCCATCAAATAAATTAAAAATAATCTATCTCAAAAAAAAATCTCAGGGTGTTACAATAATATTTCAAGGACATTAAGAAACTCAAACGATGTAATCTTTACCCAGATCCCTCGATTAATGAATTTTGAGAACTGTTCTTTATTTAAAATAGGATCAGGATCATCATGGTTGGTATCTTACCATTCTATTGTGTTTTCAATTTCCCCCTTTCTCATCTAGATCCTTCCTCTCTAAACGAGTCAAGCTCCTTTTTTAGAGCTCAACATTTCATCTTACTCGATGTTTCTTGCTTCTTGCACGATCGATTGTTCTTCGAGAAATGAGGAACATTGATCCTTTGATCATCTGGTAGGTAAATACTCTAACTCTATTGAATTTTGTATCATGTGGTGTGGGTTCACTAATCATTCCCTATGAATAACAGATGAATAATTTTCTAAACACATGAAGTAAATAAGAATGGTACCAGATCAAAAGATAACACAGTAATGAAATAATGAGTTGATACTGGATTGATGTTTGATCTCTTGATTTATTTTTTATCTTTGTTTCTTTATGGATTTATGGTTGTTTTATGTAATTTGGAAATCATGTTTGTAGGTGGTAATTTCTTGGGCACTAGTGGTGTCCCATTTGTTTTGTTATGATGTTTTATAATCAGCCATAACATTAAATGTTCTTAAACTCATACACTTGTTTAATTGAAATATATTCCCCATGATGAAAAGACTTTTATGATAACCCATTTATATCAATTGTAATAGAGAATGATTTTTACAAAATCTAAATATATATACACATCCTGGTGATCTGTTTGGATGAGTGATGTGTTGAGTTTGATTTTGAGACTTTGTGCGAGTTGTGTGGTCCTGCCATTGGGATCATGATAGTGGGTATAGGGGTGGACAAAGGATTTTGTTCTGTGAGAATGGTGTGGTATGTGTGAAAAATGTGGCTGTGGATTATTTCTTGTTGATATGAGCCTTGTGTGTGGGGATGTCTATGGGGTGTGTTGGTATCCCAGTTTGAGAGACCTATTTATTATGCAATGAATGGACTTGTAGGTAGCTAAACAGCCTTTGTTTGTGTCGTGGCCATCAAACATCGTTTGGTAGTTGGGCTCTGATGTGGTTATTAGCCCATATGCAGTGGTATTGCATAAAAAATTGGTTGGCCAACTTGGTTATGGAGTTGGGAATCGAGAGAAGGATTTTGTGGTATAATTTGGAATAATTAATGTTGGAAATGATGGGGTAGGTGTCTATATGGATAGGGGGTTTGTGAAGTGGCATGTAAATATGGTTTTCTGCTGTAGTGCAGTGGGAAAATAGTCTAGTTTTGTTTTTTTAGATATGGTTTTGTTTGGTTGTTTCATGTAAGTGCATGAATTAATTAAAGTGAATCCCTAAATTAATAAATGAAACATGGGTAAATGAAAATGGTTTGGGTTTATGATTGGATGTTTGTGTTGTGTGGTTATGCATATAGGTGTAGAGAAAAAGTGGAATCGGTTAGATCTGTTGTTTTTTTGATGAAAACTTGTATGTTGGGATTAATGTTTAACTACATACACATATATAAATTATAATTTTTTGTGATTTAAATATGAACCCCACCCTTGTTGAGTACTATATACCGAACACATCTATCTCTAGTGGGACGGTGTCTTTCCCAATATCGCAGTGGGAGGATCGATGGATGGTTACTAAATTTCCTCCTCACACACTATTTCAGGTTCTTATTAATCGTGCATATCTGAGCCAGATGTAATTGTGCGAGGCTTACCATAATCCAAGATACATCATGCATTTATTGTTTGTAGATGAGAGGCATACGTGTTTGTTTTCGGGTATTTCTTTCCCATGTTTCATCGGGATGTGGCCCATGTGTCTTCGCACGAGTGGGGTGTTTGTTGTGGCCCATGTGTAATCAGGAAGGATTGTGTGTGGTTAGATGCCCTGGTTTGTCCGGGAGGGATGTGTCAATGGGATTGTGTATCCAAAAAGTGGTAGCATTAAGGTGTTTTCCGTTAGGGATGAGGAGTAAACTAGTGTGAATGTGGTGCGAGGTACCCAAATATCAATGTGCTTATAATATTACTTTACTTGACTTGTGTTATTTAGTGAGTGTTCCATGGTAAGGATGAGATGGTTAGTACTTCATGTTAGGCGCTTTGAGGTTCTAATTTTTTCTCACAAAGATGTTAGTATGTTCATTTTCTTGTTCACATGTGGCTTTAGATTCTCTACTGAGTACAATTTTATGACTGACCTAAATATATAAACTATTTTTAGGTTTCTAAGAGGGCTTGAAGAATGTTTCTGGACCCTATGAACTCATGTGTCAGGATTAGATGATGTTTTTTCTCATTCTCCCTTTATTTCGGTACTTTTTATGGTACTCTAGTTGTACTTTGTATTAGAATTACTTATGAACATGAATGTGCGAAAGGATATTGAGCTCTAATTTTACTTATAGTATTGATAGTTCTTTGGGATTTTCCATCCTATCTCCCAGTATTTTTCAAAAAAAGGTAATTCATTCCTTATAATATGAGATTCTATACCCTTTCCATTAGTCGCTTCTCTAGGACCTATTGATGGTGGGACTCAGGGGGTCATTATCTCTCCTCCATCTTGTGGAAGTAAGGGTCCATCACCTTGTTGTGCCTTCCTTCATCTTCAAGAAGGTGGGTCATGTAATTTTACCTACATTAAATTAAATATATAAAATTTTAAAAATCCATTTTTAGAAAAAATATTTTTGTAACTCCATTACTGAAAATTATATTGTTTTAAATTATTTATTTTATTTGATATGACATATTTTTTATCATCATATAGTTTTTTGAAAAATTTATTTTTTTTATTTTAAATGAATCTATGTGTATCTAATATGAATAAAAAAATATAATAGTAAATATTTAATTGGAACAAAATATTAATTTTAATAAATTGATTGGGATTGAAAATACCATGTCAAACATTTTTAGAATAAAATAATAATATAAGGTTAATAAAAATTTATATTATATTTGAACATAGTTTTTTCAATATAATATTAAATTACAGAACTCATTTAATGCCTTATAAATTTCATTATATTTTTTATTTATGAATAATAGTACCAAAATAAAGAAAAATAATTATTTTATCTTATTTATTTATTTAAATCTAAATAACATCAAATTTCAAATAACTGTTTTTACACTGTTAGATGTGTGTATGTTAAATCTAAATTTTTAAAAATTAATAAATTTTAAATGATAAAATTATTACAAAATATATAATTTGTTGGTTCTAGTTACGAAATTTTGTTAATTTTAATTTTACATATCATAATTAATTACTATGGTTAAAAATTATTTACCCTAATAAATGAAACAGTTATAATAAAAAGATTTTATAATGGGGAAATATCCAAAAATGTTAAAAATAGTATTTAAAATGATACTTTTTTATTTTTTTTATATTTTATGTCATGTAAAATAATATTTTTTCCTCTTTGGATGCATTGAACTCTGAATAGTGTTATAGATTTCTTGAATATTGATTAGTGTTTGAAAAAATTGTCTTTCCTCCTCTAATAAAAGGACACACCTTACACAAATCGATGGAACATGTATCCCTAAAAGTAAATAATAAACATGTTTCATATCATCTTAGTATAAAAAATTCCATAAAACTATTTCCCATGATACTTCTATTTTACTAAATCCATATAATTCCCCAGTGGGTGGGAGGATGAAAGGAAAAATAACTTCTCCAATGTAATTACAAAGTCCTCATTTTCTTTATATTCTATGTAATTATATTTAAAAATATATTATATGAGTAATATAATATTTAACTAACTAAAATTTTTACACTAATATTTTTTTATATTATTTTTAAAACACTATTTTATTCATTCCACCCACATTGTAAAAAAATAATATTTTGGTTGAAATACATCATTCATGAAGCTATGTCATTTAAAATTCAATATCACCATTCATTTATTTTAATAATAGAATAATTGATTAATAAATATTATATATAAAATATAAAAATTGTTAAAAAATTTCATTTTAATATACACATTCAATCCCCATCAAGAATTGAGAATAGGGATTTCTTAATATTAGTTGATTTGGTCTGTGTTCTCTATGATAAAACATTTTTATTTTCCATTTAAATTTAAAAAAATTTACTAAAAAAACATAGTCTTATTAAAATAATTATTATAACACAATTATTGTTATATTATAGTGGTATTATTTAAAGAATCACCTCTGAAACGATACCTTACCACAAAGATGATTCTTTTACATATTTGAGTCGGTTTTACAGCCAATATGTATAATAATTTCAAATTATATTCTGTAATACTATGGGTATATGAAAAATGTTAATATTATTATTATAATCCAAATATTTATTAGTAAATGTTCATTTTAATATTATATTTTGAAAATAACATGTTATTATTGTATCATTTTTTCATTATGATTAGCGAAATAAGATGTTTTTTATTTCATTTTTACGTATTGTGAACATAAAAACATATTGACACAAATATGTAAATTTAATATAAAATATAATATATATTTTATAATAATAAATGAGATATAAATTAATTAACTTGGTATAATTTTTTTTTAATAAATAAAAGTTGAGAAATATGCACAAAATTTATAATGTTGTTGACACCTGATGGACATAATATATTATAATTAATTAATGTACAAATGATATTGAATTAAATTTATAAAAGGATAATATTTATGCATAGTGTTAATAAATTGCTTACTATCATGTCTACATTTTTATACTTAGGTGGTTAATGTGTGATCAACAAATCATGAAAAAAATCTACGGAATTTATCTCAAACTCCTACATTTAAGACAAGGTTGTGTAATACACCAGGATTTTATATTAATGGCGTCAATGAATAACATTTTTTAATATTTTCATGATCATTCTATTATATTCATGATATTAATTTTTTTGTAAATATTTTAAATCTAATGTGGTTTTTTATTCTAAATATACAAAATCCATAATGATTTTATGTCTGAAATACCCTTCATTGTGAAATATATTAATGTAATTAACTAATTTTATATATATATATTATTTATATAATTCCCATTAATTTACTTTTAAATTATATATTATTTCTTCTGTGGAATTTATAGAATGATATTATTTTCAAGATTCCAATGTATATTGATAAAACAAATTTAAAAAATAGGTATGTTCTTTTCATCAATTTGTTATTTTTTTGGGAATGAAATGTTCATATTGGGGAATTATATTCATTATTGATCTAAAATATTTTATGAATTCGTTATGATGTATATTAACATTATTTTCTAGGAAAATCATGATTCACACCATTTTTTAATTTTTCTAGGAATTTATTTTTTCATTATAATTATTTTTTTACTAAGAATACCTTCCATTATATTTAACTGATTTTATTTACATGACCATAATTTTAACTCCCACCCTAGACCTCCAATTATTTAGTAGAAACTCATATTTCTTAAGAAAAATAATGATTTTATACCCCTTATTACAATTTAATGAAAATATTTCCTTATAATATTAAATGATGTGGGTATTCAACATGGTTATTCCAAAAATGTGAAAAATATTTTTTATTTATTTCAAAATAAAATATTTAACTTCTACTCAACAATTTCAAAGATATTATTTTTCATTTAGAATTATTTTTGGTTAAGGATAATTTTTAAATTTAATAATTGAAATATAAATTAGTTTTTGGGTGTATAAATGTTTTTTATTTTCTAGGATTATTTATTTTCAAATATGTATTTTCAATGTTTTTCCTTTCACAAAATGACATTTTTTCTGGTAGTAATTTATAAATTAATTTTTAAATGGTTTTTTATTTTTATTAAAGGTTTTATTTTCAACCATATTGAATCTTAACTATATAAATTTGATGATTTTTGGTTTTTATCACCCATAAAATGTTATTATGATATGGATTATTTAGGGAGAAATTGTTCTATAAAAAATATGGATTCATATGTCAGCAAAAATATTTATTTTAAAATGTTATTAGAAACCTAGTATTTCCCAATGGGTTCTTAAAGATATGAGGACTGTTTTATTTTAATGTGGAATAAAAAATAATGGTTTATTACATATCTAGTACCTATATATTCCTTTAATTAAATGGGAAAAGGATTTTCATTCAACATAAATGTTACGTAAGGATTTTAGGAAGAATCTATGTCCCAAAGTGTTATTATGATAGAATTTATCTAAACTCATAATTCCATTGGTGAACAGTTTATATGGTATTTATAATCACAGTAATATTATATTATATTATTATGACTTTGAAACATTTAATTTTTTATTCCTAGTTATTCTATTTTTTCATTTTTGACTATATTTCACTCATATTTCTCCAATTTATGACATGATCAAATTATATTCGCGATCGATCATATATTTCATCTGAGTTATATCATTAATAAATCTATAACATTCTTGTTATGTTATTATGTTACATTATAATGTTTTATGATTACAATATGTGGTCTTATTATATTGAACTAATATATAAATAATTTCCCATGTACTCATTCAGGTTTATGATATGAATGATTATTATACGTTTTCCATTACTATGATTTCGAAATCAACCATTAAATATATTTTCATTCCAAAGTATATTTATATTTTTATATTATGTGAAATATATAGGAATTTTAAAAGAGGTAATTTATTATGGAGATTGTTTTGTAAATGTAGTAGACTATATTGTTTAATTTTAAAAATTATACGACTCCAAAAAAATCAATCCATGGGTTGCACTAGTTATTATGAGATATATAACTCACTAGATATTTTTAATATATTGATTATTCCTTGATAATATTTGTAAATTAAACATTTTACTAGAATAAGGATTAATTTTTTGGGGATTTCTATAGTTTTTTTGGATATTTTTTTTCAACTTTTTCTGTTAGGTGTATAGAACCTTAGTGAAAACCCTAGAGATGAGTCAATGAATGTAATGATATAGGTAGATGTTGATAAATTCATATATAAATAATTCCATTTAAATACATCTCTATATTGACATAAAATGTAGTTAGGGTTTTGGAACAAATCTATATAGAATAAAATACCATAAAATGAGTGGGTCGAGTTTATCTTGACCATCAATTTTCTCCATGTTCATAAGTCAAATATTGTTCTCATTATTTGAACCACTCAGGGGACAATCATTGGTTTATCCTTTAAAATTTATTACCTACTATGAGGGATTGAAATTATTGTTAATTTTGTGGATTATTTAGATAAGTATAATGTAAGAAAACTTCTACTAACAATGGAAAAACTAAAATTTATATAGATTTATCTAAAAGATATATAGGTGGTCTGATAACATGAATGAAAATATTTTTTTATGAATTAATTCATTTTTTTATTATGATATATCATATTCATTTTTAATATTTCATGAATCTTGTCAATATAAATGGTTTTAGGAATATTTTGAGCTAGGAGGACCTTAGTTACAAAATATGTGATAGATAGAAAAAAATTTCATAATGGTCAACCAAATGGAATTGAATCCGCTGGTAAAAATCACATTGTAATATTAAAAAATATATCTTTATTTATGGTTAAAAAATGCGCATTAAGTGACATTTCAATCCACTAATGAAAATAATAATGTATTTCTGGAGCAGATAATGTGGTGTAGATGGGGATGGAAACTAATTCACTATTATTAATGTAAAAGAATGTGGGAAAAGATAGTTTGAAGAATGCCTCAATTGAAACGGAAGATATTTTATTTATGTATATGGTGGAAAAATATTTAAAATCATCCCTGGAAAATGGAAGAGTTTAGTTAAAAAAATGAGGAAATTAAATATTAATCCTAATAATCGATAGAATATCAATGTTTTATATTTTTTGTATTTTGGAAATATATGATATGATGAACTAATTTGACTACATAAGATAAAAATAGAAACAAACAAGATTTTATACCCTGGGATCAGGTAGAATCTATTGCATTTCTTTTCATTTAGAAGAAGATTATTAATTATGTTTCCCCTAGACTCCATCCAGTATTAGTGTATATACTCTTGTTATATCATCCTATTTGTAAGTATAATGTTTTCATAGAATATTGATTCACCACCCTCAAGGATTTTTATTTTAAAATAATCATTTATTTGTATATATTTCAAAAATATGATAATCCACATTGTGAATATCATAAAATCCTCATTTATAAAAATTGATTATACAATTTAAATTTATATCTAATCATAATTTCAACCTAATATTTAGTATTAGAATAATTTAAGAAATTCCAAATCTTTAGTAACAACATATAAATTCATGTCCAACTATGAATTATAAAATAGGAAAATAGAATAAACAATTGGGTCCTTAATACCCAGTTATTGGATATATTTATATATAATGTGTACTGGAAAATAAGAGTTTCCTTTTCACTACATTGATATTGAGGTTCATAAATACATAGAGACAGTATCACGTGGTATGAAAATATATTAACCTCATTTAAATATTAATTCATGTAATTTATAATTAAATTTAGTTGGAAGAGTTAATTTATTGGTTGAAATGTAAGAAAACTAAATTTAGGAATCATTAAAATTCATAAAATGTTCTATAAATTCTTCCACATGTTATCCATACCATTAAAATAAATTAACAAAATAAGAAAACATTATAAAAAAATTGAGAAGAAGTTATGGTGAACCATTAATAGCTATTAATAGTAGTTAATAAATTACATATATGAGTTAATATAGAAAAAGGTTATAATATCATAAATTGTCAATATATTTTTTCCTAGTTACACATATTATTTTAAATTTTATAATATATAAATTTAGAGAAAGTAATTAATTTTTTTTTTGAAAAAATCCCATGAAAATATAATTTTTATGAATTATGAAAATTTTATTGAAAAAATAGATTCTTATTAAATAAAATTGTTTTTGAAAAATTTATAATTTTTTTCAACTTATCACTATCTATGGGTATCCTAAAATTTTAAATTAATTATATTTAAAAATATTTAAATTTATGTAACAAAATTATACATTTTTATATATTATTTGAGATTCTATTTACAATCTATATGGAATACATAACTAAAAAATGATAGAGAGAAATGTTTCTTAGTTAATCTATTTGAATAATGTTTTTTCAATATAAGATTACTTATGGAAAAATTCACTTAAGGAAGCATTTTATCATTTTTGGTTTGATTATGTCTGTGGAAAAGGCATGTTTGTATGTTAACAATGTGGGCTTCAATGGTGTGTTCTTGAGTTGCAAATACATTTTTGGTAACCTATGTTGAAAATAAACCATGATATTGGAATGGATGATCTAGAGGCGGTAAAAAAGAAAAAATACATTGTGGAAATATTTTCTCATATTTTTTCACTTTTTTGCGTGAACCTAAGAAAATATAGAAATGTGTTTTTGGGAAAGTATGTTCAATGAAATAATTATGGTGGTTTAAAATCAGGTTTCAAAGACATGTTTCATGATTAGAACATCAAAAACTGTAAAATACATTATGTTTTTGAATATTTTGAAAATGTGCACGAAAGATGGATTTGGTCAAAGAATCTTGTGCACTCAATATGACATCAAATAGGGTTTTTCATGCATGGGGAGAATCTTAAGAAACACGTCAACTCATCTGTGTATGGGTTGACGACCCATCTAAATTGTAGGTGACCCCCCTCATTTGAAGATGATAAACACTTAGATGCAATATGAACTACGGATCATGTATAAATTTTGTGTAAATGGAATTGCGTGATAGATTTTGAGTTGCGCGATAGATAATGATGTTGCACATAAAATTTGAGTTGCGCGTATGATTGAAGTTTCACACAAGTGATGTTTCACAAAAAAAGTGGAATCTTTCAAAAAATACATTAATTTTGACCAAAAGACATCGTTAGGGTTGCGTGGAATATTTTTAGATGCCCAGTAATACTACAGTAATGCAGTAATCATCAGTGGATGAATGTGGGACATCAATTGAGCATCTAGATATAATGGAGGGTGAATTAAATTGAGATATTAAAGGGACCTAAAAGTCAATATTCATTGAGTGGATCTTATGAAGAAGGAATGTTCACACTTATGTTGGGAGAGATGTGATCTTTCAAATTATTACTGGTTATAAACTAGGAGGGACCTTGATTCCAATACAAACACTGTAAATAGCAGTTCTATTTTTTTGAATTTGAAACATCAGAATATTTTCATTGTATGATCCCTGGATATTTCCCGATATGGGTGAACCATGTAAAAATTGTTATGTGTCATGAATAATTAATGATTTTTCATACTCTTTAACAAGAAGGAGAGATAAAAGAGTTGTTTTAATAATGAAAAATGTCATATTGGGAAATAGTGTTAATTTGTAATACCCCGATTCAACCCCCTCATAAGCTATCTATCCTAGTAGACCTAACAATTGGTGTTAGATATTTGTTAATATAAGTGTTTTTATCTCAATGGAAATCACTAATAAGAAGGTAATTCATATTTTTGATGGCAAAAACATTCCACAATGGAGAAATCAAATGCAACACTACTTCTGATCATTAGAAATGGACATTTTTGAAACCTTAAATGCATTGTATAACATCCAATATTAATATTGGTGCCTTATTGGAAGCTGAGTGAAGAGAATTAGATGCTGATTCCATGGGAATCAATGCTTTAGGGGGAGACATATCCAAAACTATATATAAAATGGTGATTTCATGAAAAAAATATAATTATATTTGGGAAAATATGTTGATCATATATGGTGGAGACTCAATGGTCAAATAGGCAATGATGCAAGTGATATAAAACTAGTATGGTGATCGGAGAATGAACCCCAATGAGTCCATTGATGCACTCTTTGACATGGAAAATGTTTTAGTAGTGTATATGCGAGGCCGTGGTGAAGTCATTCAATATAGAAAAATTGTGAAGTGCATCCTATGGAATCATCCACCTCACTTAAATCAATATGATTATGCATTAAAAGACATTTCCCAGAATGAGCTGAAAATAGATAATATTCATAGTACCCTAATAGAATATGAAATGTGAAATGATGATAATGATGATGTGGAAAAGGTTAAGTCCAAAGAGGATGCATTAAAGTCCATAAAGAATATAACTATTGAGGATTGTCTTGAAAAAGAAGAAATATATGAGGCAATGTCATTCATTTCATCAAATATTAAAAGTGGAAATGAAATGTTTAATAAAAAATGTCCACTTACCTACTTTCGATATGGAATGATTGGTGAACTTGCGGAAAGGTTCCGTAAAATGTTCCAAGAAGTTGATGAAGTAGATGATGCTGAAATTTCCATGAAAATTTCGTCAGCTTATGTGAACGGGATGAAATAGTTCATGATAATTTTCTTCAATAAGAAGAATATTATTTCACAAGAATGTTGTAGTTCATATGAATCTGAGGGTGAAGAGGTTTAATAGAGAGATAGGTTAAAAATCATGGATATTATTGAATGCATTATATTTTTAGTTGAACATATGAAATAGAAGAAACTATAATTTATGAAGAAGAATAATTTGAAGGAATATTTGATTTAAAATCATTGTAATATTCCTCTCTTTATGATATATATGTTTGGATGGCCAAAATAAAGAAACCTAAAAAAGTGGTTCATGATGTCAAACTCTTTATACACCATCAAAATGAAGAGTATTCCAAGTTAATTGAAGAAATTGAGAAACTCAATTCATCAGCACAAGAGGACTCAAAATTTTTTAATGAGTATAAAATTAGGTTTGAAGAATAAAATATGGATATCAATGTATTTAATAACCCAGTGAATCGTCAAGGCAACCATATCAATGAACATGAAAATAATTTTTCTAGTCTATGATGAATAGATAATTACCAAGATAACATTTTTATTCCAAACACATTATGAGGAATGAATATCATGAAAATGACTGAAAATATGAAAGGTAAGCATAATGTTCAAACCAAATATATGAAATAATTGTGTCCATATATTAAGGCTGGTGTGGGAATGATCTATAATAAAAATCATTCAGTGTTGATGTCAGATAATAAGCCCCTAATATGAGAATGAATATTAATATGGGAATGAAGTTGAATCGTAATATTCTGAGAACCTGAGGGACAACTAGAAGTATAAACGTGACACATAGGAATGCACCCTTCATTAGGTGTTATTTCTATGGAATGATGGGACACTCGCAAAAAGGGTGTTCTATATCCAGAATATACAAAAGATTATAAGAACAAAAGTGTAATTCATATAGAGAATGATACTATAGAACATATTTTTAGGGACACTACTTTTGGTGGAGAGGTTTTAGTCACAAGTATAGGTAATGTACATAAAACATTCATAGGATTGTGCTAATGTAGAACCAAAATGATTTCAAGATTCAAATCAATGAAATAACACGAGAGTTGAAAAAAATTGATTTCCAGCCTTCCAAGATAATTTTGGTCCACAATGCTACTAAAAATATCAGAAATCCCATTCCATGATGAGTTTGAAAAAAAAATGGACCAAGAAGATGAGAGTTGAGAAGGAAGGTGTAGCTAAAATTACCATTAAACCAATAGATCGTTCTGGTGTATGGATCCATGATAGTGGTTGGAAATACCACATGAAAGGGATTAAGGATATGGTTTCAAGAATAAAATATTAAAAGGAAGGTTCTTTCATGTATGGAAATGACGAAAGTTGGAATATAATTGCTTAAGAATGTCTCGGTTTGGGGGAAAAAAATAGGACGTGATGATGTCTTAGTAGTAGAAGGTATCAGTCAAAATGTGCTCAACATCAGTCAACTGTGTGAGTCCGGGTGATCTATAAGGATCACTAAGACGACGTGTACCATCAAAGGAAGTGATAGTGAAATGAATTTGTAGGTAAAAAGGAAAAAGTTAAGTCTTTACCATGTCTATGGCGATGAATATTTTTTTTTATCCCCGTAGGAAAAAATGTTATTGTATAAATGTCGTGGACATCTATGAAACCTTCTATAGAAGATCTGGTAACATTTGAAAACGATAGTGATCTACCCATTTTAACATGTGAACGTTCACATACATTGGATTCCAATCAAAATTTTAATGTCAACAAAAATATGTAAAAATAAAAGGAAAGGAAGTCAATTAGAGTTCCAGAATTAGTTTATGCTAATGTTTGTGGATCTATTGAATCATGATCCATTTAAGTAAAAAGTTATTACACTTTGTTCATTAATGATTATAGTATAATGGCATGGGTATTCATAATTTCCAATAAATATTATGTGTTCAATTCCCTAAAACTATATATAAAGAAATCTAAAATGTTGTTTGGGCAGAAAATATTGATGTTTCGTACTGAAAATGGTTCGTAATTCACGAACATCAAGGTGGAATATATTATCAAGAAAATTGGGTAAGGAATAATGTTTATTCAGAAAGAACATCCCAATAGAATGTAATGTTTTAAAAGAGAAATATGATCATCACTAATAAGTCCAGAATGATTCTTATAGAAAAATACCTAGAAAATTGTTTTTTTAAGGAAGTGGTGTTGTCCTTGGCTATATTTCATGTATGGATCCATTTTGTCATAAGGAAGTAATGTCTATATATGAGGCATGGTTTTGAAATAATCCAACATTGAAATACAATTAAATCATTAGAAATCAGTGATTCATTATCTTGAAAGTGAAACATAAGAAATTGTAATCATCTGGAGAGTAGGGGATATTCCTGAGATACTCAGAAAAAAGAAAATAATACAATTTATTTAACAAGTTTATGGGAAAAGTAGTTGATATAAATGACATCACTATTGTTGGAAATAAAGACAATACTCAACAGCACAGTTAATAGTTTCTTGATGAAAGTGATGAAGAGGAATGTAACAAAGGGGGTGCTGATGTAGAAGATACTTACATAAAAGAATATATAGATGCTGAAAAGGATGTCAAGTATGTATCTACAAAGAATCCAAAGAGTCGAGCTGAAATTGAGAGGAATAATATAATTTGAGATAAGGTAGTTCCATTTCAGAAAATAAGAATGAGTTAAATATAATAAAAATCACTCTTTTCTCAAGTTGATCATAAATGATTTTATAATAAAACTGATGAACAAAATTGGGTTCAAGAGATGAATGATTAGATAAAATAGATTGAGAAAAATGAGATTAGGGATATTTTTTGAGACAGTCAAATAAGAATGTAATTAGGAATGAAAGTTTATTTCCAAATAAAATGAATGAATATGGTTTTGCGATCCAAAAAAATCACATATAAGGTGCGGAGGGTACTCCTAGATAAACGGTATTGATGATGATGTGACATTTGCAAATGTGGTATGGATGTAAACAATCATATTATTCTTGCCCATTGCAGTGCAAAAGAAGTTCATAGTATTCCCTATGGATGTCAAGTATGAATTTTTGAATGGGGTTCAAGAAGAAAAGTGTATATTGAGTATCCATATGGTTTTATTATTCATAAAGATTATAAGAATGTTTTTTCATTTGAAAAGGTATTTGTATGGGTTGAAAAAAGCACCACGAAAATTATATTCACAGCTGGATCTATTTTTTAATAATCTCAGTTTCCAGCATGAGGGATTTGATCAAAATTTATTTGTGAACAATGATAGTACTCAAAGTATGATGGTGATGGTATATGTAGATTATATAATCATTATAGGATCAGATGATGCATGGTGCAATTTTTTTGGAATTCCTGAAACATGAGTTAGAAATATCTATGATTGTTGAGAGGATGTTTTTCCTTGGTTTACAAGTGATATAATGGAGGAATTTCACATTTGTTACTTAATACAAATATTACAAGGTGGTTATGAGGGTATTTGAGAAGGAATGTTTCTAAGAAATTAAGTCTCTAGTTTTTACCCAGATGAAACTATCGAGAGATGATGAAGGTAGGGTGGTTAATATCACAGAATACAAAACAATTATTGGAAGTTTAGTGTACATGACCACGACAATGCCTGAAATTTTATTCAGCATATTTTAGTAATAGAGATATCAATGTAATATCAAGGAATGAAATTTTCATACAGTGAAAAGAATAATTAGATATTTCAAAGGAATTGATTATTTAAGATTAATGTGTTGTGACATATCACAATGATAGAATTTGGGATATATAGATGAAAATTGGGACATTTCAGTAGAAGATAAAAAATCAACATAAAGAGGTAATTACATTCTAGGTGGATTATGTATTTCTTTGTTGAGCAAGAATCATGATTTAATTTCTATGATCACCAAAAATGATGAGTATATTGCATCCATTCAATCATATTTATAGTTATTGTGGTTGAAGTAGTAGCTTCATGACATGGGAATGAAATTGTAGTCTCTGATAGGAATTAAATTAGATAATCCATGTTCTATTAATGTAATCAATAATCCAATCCATCATTCGAGGTCCATAAACATTGAGATCAAATAATATTTTATTAAGGAGAAGGTGGATTATGGGATAGTAAAGTTGGAATATATGCCTACATAGTTAAATTTTGATGATATTCTAATAAATGAATTACCCAAGGAAGCGTTCGAGAGTCCCTAACTAGATTTAGGAGTTCATTATAATCCCCCACAAAAAATAGACTATTGACATAGACCCACCATCTCTCCGTGGAATGTTTTTTTCTGTAATGTGTTGATTTATGTTATTCCCAATGTTGCATACCACATAAGTGTTTTTTTGGGATCATTGATAATGGGGGAGAAAATATGGCTAATAAATAGAGAATTTTTTTTGTTCAAAGATATAAAAAGAACCTAACTTTTTTAGAAGAGATATAGGGTTAGCAACAAGATGAGATTATGTGTTTATTCAGTGTTCAAAGTGGTTATCCAGTGCATTGGATGGACAACATATAAAACCAGTAAGTGATGAAAGATGAGTTTTACATCTGATGAAGCTAGAATCATTCAGTAAAAATATGATATATCATGACAGATGAGGTTTAAGAAGAAATTAGATTATCATATTTTAGAATTGTTGTCAGGAATGAAGTGATTTTTTGATGAACTATTAATCATACACATGTTTCTCGCATTGATCATTGAATATATGGGATTAGAGTATGTGTTGAGTGAATCCTTGATCATTATCTAAATTTCATGAAGAAAATGGTGGTAAAATATGGATTGATCAATAATGAGGTATCATTTTTTGAAAGTGTTATCAACAAACCCACAAAGGTAGATTGTTGGGAAAAATCCCCATGGAATCCTTAAAGCATTTTTTTGTTGATTGTGTTTGTTGAAAAATCAGGTTTTATTTTGACCAAGAGGGTTTCCATGGTGAGTTATCGAGTTCAATAGATATAGATGAAAACCTATTTTGAAAAAGTATAATGATAATGGAATGGATGATCTGTAGGTTGTATAAATAGAATAGATACAAGTTGGAAACTTTTTCTACTATTTAAAAAAAATCGGTCTCAAAATCAAAAAATGGGGAAATTGTTTATTGGAAATTAAAGTTTCTTGAAAGATTTAGGGAAGTTTGGAAACATGCACATAAGATATGTTTTTTGATCAGAATGTCGACAAATGGAAATGGCATGATGTGCGCTAATGATAGAGGCATGCAGATGAATCTAGCATTCCCAAGGCGACGTGAAATGTGGTTTTGTACACTCAAGGAGGATCTTTCACATCACGTCTAATATTCAACGGAGGTTTCGATGACACATATAAATGAGACGTGACCCTTCTCATTAGAAGAATCTTAACCAATAGAGGGAATATGAGTTCCAGATCCTGTAAAAATTTCTTGTAATGGGAGTTGTATGATTGATTTTGAGTTGCATGAAAGCTAAGGAAGTTTCCTGTAATATTTGATTTAAGTGTAATATTGATGTTTCACGCAATGGTTGTTTCCCAAAAAAATGGAATCTTTTTTAAAATCCATTAATGTTGTGCACAAGATAGTGTAAGGGTTACATGAATGATTTTGGGATGCCCTATAATAATATAGTAAAGTGGTATTTATCTGTGAATGAATGTTGTACATAAAAAGAGAATCTACATATAGTGGAGGATGAATTTATTTGAAATTATTAAGAGACATAAAATTCAATAAAATGTGAGTGGATATTCTGAATAAGTAGTGATCCCAATTTAGTTTATAGGTATGCAAGCTTCAAAATTGTCATTTTGTAATCTAGGAGGGACAATAAACCTACTTTGTACATTAGGAACTAAAGTGATATTTTAGTGGATTTAGTCCATCCGAACATTTTGATTTCATGCTCCTTGGACATAACCTATTGAGGGTAAACCGTGTTAAAATTGTTTTGTCTCATGCATTATTTAATATTTTTTCATACTTTTCCCATGAGAATGATAGAGAGGAAGGTTTTTTACAACGAAAAAAGATCATAAGCGGAAATTGTTTAATTTTTCCATACTCATATTCCTCCCACCTCTCCATGTATCTAGCCTAGTAGACCTAACAGATTATCACACCCATTTATTTTAAAATATATACCTAATTTTCGAATTAATATTCCACAAGAAACAACAAGAATAAATGAACCAAAAAATAATACTATATCTAAAATTATAATTATAAACTAGAAATTAAATTGGATTTTATGAATAATATATAACTATTATTGTTATATATAACGAAAATAATATAAATTCATTCATAATTTATTATTAAATTTTGAATCAATTTTTTTAAATCAATTTATTTCATCAAGAAATATGTTTTCGACAAAAATATTTATATAATTTTGTCTGGGAAAAATATATAATGAATTTTTTTATCATTTATTCAATTTATTTGAAAAAATTAATTTAATTTTTTTAATTAACATATGAAACTTATATT
This sequence comes from Viscum album, assembly GCA_963277665.1. NCBI lineage: Eukaryota > Viridiplantae > Streptophyta > Magnoliopsida > Santalales > Viscaceae > Viscum > Viscum album. The sequence goes on from OY728120.1 coordinate 1,799,377,949, forward strand.
TAGGTAAAAAATTAATATTTTTTTTGGAAATGATTATTTTTTTAAATAGTGAAATCATCGATTTTTATAAAACTATCATTACATTACAACATATTATGTTATGTATTTTATATAATATAAACAATTCCCATATGGTATATTTAATATACTTATTTTAATTTTATTTTTTTATACTGTACTTTAGTAAATGAAAATTTATTTCATTCAAGAATGTTTTATAACTGATTTAAACTGAACATTGTTCAACCATTATAATTAAATAAAATTACAAGAAATGAGGAATTACTTAAATTAAATTTTCATATCATATATATATATATATATATATTAATATTAATATAAATTCATATAATCATTTTACAAAAAAAATAACTATTTAACATATAGCCATCTTAGAAATTAAAGTTAAATTTCATAAAATAAAACATTTTATTCATGTGTGTCAATTTTATTTTAAATTAAATTGTACTACTTATATATATAAAATTTCATAAAATAAAATTTTTAATTGGAATCATAATAATCTATCTTTTCTAATAATTTCAACATAACATTTGGTCATAATTATTATTGAATGTTGTAAAAAAATTACCATAGTTAAGGTAGAACCAAAATTACCCAGGTGAAAATATTAAGATATAATGGTAAAAAGGGCCTAATTTTAATTTTCTAAAATACATTTTATGGAAATATATAGAGCCTAAATTATATATTTCTTGGTAATTTTTCAATTTACATCCCCTTAAATCATGAAAATATAATGTATATATTCTTCATTTAAAAAATTACAATTATGCTATAGACCTCGCTTCTAAAAAAGAACCCATTATCCTCTACAATTCACAAATTTAATCCCTTATGTTACATAAAATACCTAAAAATATTCATTATTACATCCCTCATCACATATTATAATCAATTATATGATAATTAATCCATCATTGGAATGATTTTGGTTTTAAACTATTGATGTTATCCAAATAAGATGTATCATGCTTAACAAGAATTTTTCTTTTATTTCTTCTTCCTCATCCATATAATATTTTTAAATTTTGGAGATATAATAAAAATATTATATAAAATATATTTAAATTTTTTAATGTTAATTTAAATTTATAAATCCCTCTCTGATTGAATTAAATTGGAAACATAAAAAATATTCATTTGTACAGTGGACTACTGTCTCCTAAACCAATGTAATTTGTTTTTCAACATCACATATCATTGATTTATAAAATTATGAATTTAAATTATATATGTTTTAATTTAAATATATATATATATTTATATAATTATTATAAAATAAATATCTACTTAATTTTCATTTTATGGGGGACATAATAATGTTGTCTGTGTGCACCGTTTTCTAGTTCCTTATGAGGTGATGTGATTCATTTTCACTAATAGTATTAATGTATGATAATAAGGATATTAATAATAAATCTATGTGACATAATTATGATATTAATAACTTTATTAAGATTATTAAAATGTAATATGTCATTTTCTTTCCTTAAGTAGAACTTATTGAAAAATTACAATGTTGTAAGTGCGTATGTATGGACTACCGCCTCAACAGGGCGATGAGATTCAGTTTCCATCACAACATAAAAAAAGTGATATATATATATATAATTACATAATATATAAAATTATTTATCTGATGGATATGATCATTGAAATATTATATATTATGTACCACAATTTCATCATGATATGTCAGTAATTGAAATATTACTCATGCAAATATATAGTCGACCATCCCAATGATTATAACAGTGAAATATTTTCATATTGATATTAAATTATTTGTTTCAATTGATTAATGGATGTATAAATAGTATAAATATTTCATTTTTACAATTCAATATATGTTTCAATACTAACTACTTTTACTATGGTAATCACATTGAATCCATTTTGGAATAATGAGTCGAACCTTCTCATAAAATCTTATGTGAGATTAAATAATAATATACTTATATATTAAATTAAAACTAATGAATATAAATTATTTAAATATTATAAAAACTAAATTTTAATATTTTCTAAAGAAAAATAAATTTAAAAAAATTATAAATATTAGTTAATGGATATACATAGAATGCATTGAATCATTATGAGGGATTACATCTAATATTTTATTTTTTAATAAATAGATTGATTTTATGAAAATAATTTTTTATGTGGTATATATACAACCCCTTATAAATTTAATGTCAAAAATCCTTTATATTATCTGGTATTTTATGACTAAAATTTAATTATTTTATCTATTTTGTTTTTTCAGGAATTTTAATAAGAGTTAATGGACCTAATCTCAGACTTATTTCATTAGGCTTTATTTTACATTTAGAACATAATTTCATTTATAAGAAGAATATTAACCCTATTTTAGATGTAATATTTGGAATATTTCATATATTATTATATTTTATATTTCAATTTTAATAATTTCATAAAAGGGGAATTGAATTGATTTATAACTTCTGTTAAACCATTTAATAATACACTTTATTTTCAGTGGGATATATTACTTCATCATTGTCCCTAAAACTCAAGGATTTTTTTTTGTAATAGTATTTTTTCATATATTGTATTTAATATTTTTTAAAAGGATATACTCTATTATACACCTAATCTATTAGTTGAAAAATTATCACACAAATTGTAAGATCATATTATTAATTTCCCATATCAATTTCCCTTATCTAGGATATATATTATGTTATACACATTGTATCAATTATTAGGTGTGTCTACAACCATTTTTACATGTTGTCTCATGAAAATTGTTATGTTAATGATGTTTAATATATCATTTAATGTTATTATTTAATAGGGTTTTGTATTTATGATTTATAATAGTGGAAATAACTTTATGTTATAATACCATTTCATTTTGTATTTTTTATGTTAAATGTTTCGTTGGGGGAAATAATATGAACATATATTGTTCAACCATATGCCTATATTATCAAAAAAAATTATATATATAGTTAACATTATATCATTCATTTTCCAATTTTTTTGTTGTACTAAATATCAAGTATTGTTTTTATATGTGATACTAATATTTAATCCATATTTTAGGTCTAAATTCATTCTATTTTAAATACTTTTTTAAATGTGAATTTAAAAAATCTATTGAATCAACATTAATTTGTTCCTAATTCAATTTCACACTATCCACATGTCAATAACCCCCCCCCCCCCACAAAGAAACTATAAATAGGGGAGAGAGATTGGGACTTCCCAAATCCCCTCTCCAGTAAACCCTAGGTTTTTGGCATTCACCATGGGCATTGAAAAAAATGAAAAATGGAGGCCTTACCTACTTAGAGAACCATGCGAATGAGTGGTAAGAGGGATATAGAAACAAAAGACATCATAGAATAATATATATAAGGAAACTAATGTTCTATCATGAAATTTTATAAAATAATAAAACACAGGAATTGAAAACTACATGTTTCAAAAATGTAATGATAACAACGACCACGCTGGCTAAGCAGATCATTCCAAAACTCGATCTAGTAATGTATATCCCAATCCCAAACCCTATCTAAATGACTTGAAAATCAGTCTGTGTATATATATGGGGTTATTATAATAGTGTACTCAAGAGTATCCTTCCCATAACAATTCATGTAAATGATAATGAATGAATATTAATTCACAAATAATGATAGTTAAACTAAAAAATCACATTAACATATATACTATGTGACCAACAAAATCATGGAAATATACCACCATGAAAAAAATATAGGAGATCATATAATAAAATAAAAAAACATCATGGGTACTCCAATACAACTTCCCCATAAGATTTCCCATTTTGAAAAATGTCATATGTCATGAACCACTCTCTCCTAAATTATACCATCAAGAAAACACATACACTGGGCATCACAACATGAACTATGTGTTTCACAAAATGACATCGTCACATCTAGATAAATTTACAGTAACCATAGAGTTTTTGGAATCAAACCTATCCTATATGAATTATATTAAACATCATATGTTATAACTCAACCCAATACATCCATTACATTGATAAAATACCTCAATCAATCACATCCTAAATAAATTATACCGATAATAATACTTTGAAAACTTTATCTGATAATATATGTGTGTGAAATACATAAATGTTATTACTGACATCAATACAAATATATTAGATGACTAATAACCATTAATAACATAAAAATATACTACTAAGATAATATAATTGGGTCATATGTAGTAATAAACAATCCATACTCTCACGGGGATGTTAGGGAAGAAACCCTCCCAGAGTGAGTAAGGTTCTAGTTTTTTTAACAAACATGTCTGGGGTAGTGTATGAAATCAAAATATATACATGATATAATATATCTCACAATAATAAGGTTGAAATAACATATTCATAGAAAATAATGCTACTAACGTCACATAAGTAATCTACTTCCACTACCATGAAAATATTTCATATAATCACAGAATCATATAAAACATATACCATACATTAATTATTTAATTTTAATAAAATAATTTTATAAAATAATTAATTAAATATTAATAAACCATTAAAATTTTCCTCATTACATTACAATGTGTTACATTAATCATTAATGCAATGTCTATGTCCTATAAGAATAAGTCCAAACCAAGGACTTGGTTTTTCAAGGTTAACGACTTTTAATATTTTCACTCCATAACCAACCAACCCTAACGGTCAAAGTCTTAATTTTTTAGTATCATCATCATTCTATATACATATACATGTAATGTGGGAAAAATAACAAAATAAAACCTAGATGACACATGGAAGCAAGAACCTTTAGTAGACTCATACAATGGAGAAAAGAATGAAAATGTGAAAAGAAACTCAGCCATTGGATATTAAAAAAGTTATTATTTTACTTCATACCATCTCAAAAAATCTCATAAATGGATAAAATTATCATTAACAAACCCCATCACATCTAGTGTTATCCAAAAAACCCACATGGCTACACGGATGAATCACTCTATCAAAAGTGACAACTGTTACCACGTCAATCCCCCAACCACATTTCACAACATTCCCCCAAGTTTACCAATACATGGTTCATATGATATTGAAAATATAGGAAACATTACAAATTAAATTGAAAATATCAATAATTCTATAATGAAATCACGCCCTTGTAATGTGAAATTCATCCTCCTTACACAAATGATAAACTCAAACTCAAGAAAAATTATCTTCATCCTTGAACATGTTCTTATTACATCTGGAATTATCTAAATAATGTATTAATTGGTTCAAATAGTGGTTACCCTATTGTAAGATGTTATCCAATGAAAAATCATGCATTTATCATTTATTCCATTTTTTAAAAAACAGAATGACAAACAATCAATTTTTAGAAATAGATTTTAAATTATTATTATAAAATCAAAAAACTTCATTGAATTATTTATAAAATTCCTTAATCACATCGAATATATCATTTTAAATTAAGCAACCACATTTCATTAATTTGAGTATAATAAAATTAAATTAAAAAATTTATATTAAAAACATACAACTATATTTGAATGACTATTATCTATATATATTAATTCCTCCATTACCATCTTTATTAATCTACAAAATTCTTTCAAAGAATAGAAAATATATCATATAATCTATAATATCACGAAGAAAAACACTATGATAGTATAAAGCAGTTGCATTGCCCACATGTGACTAATTTACAATTCATAAATCAAGGTAACTATTTAATTATTTATATCCATTTTCAACCAAAGGGATATATAATTAATAATTTATGATTTCACATAAATAATAGTGGATCAATGAATCCCTTTCCTCCAAATTTGTCAATATTCTTCGCATTATAAGAGATAAAATTTCAGATCTAATATCACCTCCCCCAAAATAAATGCACCCATCCAAAGACACCAAGAAATAATTTCACCAACAAAAGATAATGGACACTTCTTTATATTAATTGGATATAATCAACTATTACATAGAATGAATTTTATTTATAAAAATAGATCAAACTATAAGTAACAATAAGAAAATAATGAATGAATGAATCTTGGATCTAAATTGGTCATCCTAGAACCAAGATAGAATCCCATGGATCAATCCCAATTCAATAGAATCACGAATGATGATATATTGGGTTTTTGGTCACCTATAATAAGAGAGGGAGTTTTTTCTGTCATATGGTTTTGAATAACCCAAATGCCTAAAATCACATTTAACAGAATTGCTTCAGGGAATTACATTTTGTGTACTCCCATTTCATGTTTTGTAACCCTTATGGTTGTGTTGATGTGGGAAAATGAATCTAATTTTTATCACATAACCCTAAATATAAACATGATAATGATCATTCTATATGGATTTCATGAGCCACACATACATGATGTGTATGGTTTACATGTCGTGTAATCGATTAATCTGCATCCTTTCTTAATGAAACCTATGTAGTCTTATTTAAAGACATTGCAAATTTTAGATAGACTCCAAAACACCCAAAGGATTGGATGGAATGGATCCATAACCTTAAATTAGTTACACATTAGGAAACTCTCATCCATGAGGGTCCAAACCAACTCATACAGGAAACAAAAATAGGTAATCTAAATAGGCTCCCCATGAAATACATCTCAACATTCTCACTATATAAAGAGTTCAACCACCTCACATAGAGTGTTAATGAAAAATTAAATGAAATAACCACGAACTTCTCCTAAACACTCCCCTAGGGGAGATTCCTCTTAATCATGAGTAAATCCGCAAACAGAAACAAGGGAATAACGTATCATAAGATAGAATACCAGAAATATTCTTGAAAAAATATTAAAAAATAAAGATATAAACAATAAATAAATCTGATACTGACCACACATCAGTGCATAACATTGCATAGTAGTCTCATCCGTACCACATTACCACCACATGATAGAAACAATGGGAATATTAGGGAAAATGAATAACTTCTCCTTGTGGTTGAGGATATTAATAAGTCTCTTTTTGAGGGTCTCATCATCATTAACATCGATCTCACCCCAATTTATGACATGATAGTGTTCAAGAATAAAATGATGGAGCTACGACACATGAAAAAAATTTCATCTCTACATCATATTTGGGGGATGTTCTATCTAACACACCCTGAATCCAACAATACAAAATACCTTAAAGGCTTAAAAAACCATACAAAAATCGTACTCTAACAACATAACCTTCTCTACCAACAATTAGGATCCACCTTCTTGAACACATGATATGCAAAATTAAACTATAGAGGACTCCACCAACGATCAAGATTATATTTTGAACTGTCTTCGGAAACTTTAATCATCTCAAGAACTAAAAGAATGATATATAACATATTTAGTACTAGTTATCACAAGATAATTATATACTCAATAACCCTTGTACAACAAAAGATAGAATCAGATAGTCATCCATAAAATGTTTTAATTTTACCTATACAAACAGTGGTGTTAAAATATTTATTTTATAAAAAATAAACCAGTGTTTGGTGCCTCATCCAAAAACAACCCAAATATGAGGAACATTAGTGAAACATTTATTTATGAGTCTGGCTAGGGCATTCTATATGATCATACATCTATGAATGAAAAGCAATACTATGAAATAACTAAAAACCAAAATCACTCTAGAGACCTCCCAAAACCATGTAGTATAAATAAGAATCTTAATTAGAAATGGTTCTACTAATAACTTTGTGGAGTAACATAACCTCCTCAATATAATTCATTGGAAAAAACACAAATAATCTCAAATCCATGATCTCTATAATGTGGATTAATTTGGAAAATTATAATGTAATAAACATATTGCATCATAACCACTCTATGAATGAGGTAATATATTTATGATATCCTTCTATATTTTTTACCACTTCCAATAGTACATATAATTGATAAATAATCCCACCAAGAATATGATGCATTTCCTTCACATTTAGGTATATGAAAAATCATGAAGCAAACTCTACAACTTCACACTTCAATCAAAGCCACCAAACCAATCCATTAAATTCTCAGAATATCTAGTAAAAGTAAATATAATGTACCATAGGAGAATTTTGGAACATGTGATGATCTATATCACACATCATTTATGGAAAACAATTTAATCACTATAAAATGACAAGGTGTTTTACATCCACATTCCAACTATTATGGGTGTCACCATATACTACTCGGTCCCTCCACACCTCCTCCTATCAACCCACTTGTTGTGAATCCAAAACCTAATGAACCAAATACAACTACACTATAATTCAATAAAGAAATCCACATCATCAATATTGTTCCATATCAATATTAATCAATGGGATATCTTCCCTCATGGTCCATGATTAACCATATACAAAAATTCCATTGCTACATGAAATCCTACCCAATTCATTGACTACAACATTCCCATTTTAGGGAGTAAATAAAATTTCAATGCCATAATCCTGTAATAATTCATTTCATTAAATATAGATAATGATCATGTCCTACATGGAGAAGACATTCCTCAAGATATAAGAGTCAATAAAAACTAAAAAACACTATTTGATGAGGTAATATCACCAACAAATCAACGAAAATTCCACAGTAACCGACTAAATATTAAGAGTTACATAGCACCATTAATGGGTTCATAACTAATGATACAGATATGAAACTACCGATCTAAAATACATAAAAAATTATCATAACTCAAGACACAAAGAGTCAATGAAATTCTAAAAATGAAATACCCTAGTTGGAAAATGAAGGAATATAGCACTAAACACTTCTCCTCAGGTACTCGACAGATTCCATACATTGGTCAATCCACATGAATTTCTGATTCATCGGTGTCATGGTGGTTAGAAGATTCAAAACCATATTGAATTAGACTATGAAAATCCTATAATGGACAACAATAAAATTGAAGCTCTAATCCTCTTCCACTCTATTGAATGATTCTTAACACCCAATTTACACTATCTTCGAAGGATTCATAAATAATCACTATTTGAAAAAACAAATCTGCCTGAAATGAAATTCACAAGGTAGTAAATAATGATTCCAAAACATCCCAAATAACTTATCATGATTATGAACTCCTATAATAATATGTAGATTCTTTTCCTCATCCTTCTCTAACCCGTAATTCACAAAGATTTCATTAATTAAGCCAAAAAAAATTATCCATGAACTATCCTAAGAATATGTTCATCTACCCCGTGAACCAATCATGAGGATTCCTTTCACAGAATGACATCTCAACAATCCCATAATGCTTGTGTTACATTGGAAATACGTTATCGGAATATCCTCATCTATAACCAACGTCTTATAATATATAGACAAATGTAAATAATTGTAAACTAACATTATATTTTTATCCAATTGAATAAATCATTATTCAGAAGAAGAGGATAGTTGGTATTCACTATCACACAATTTAAGTGATGGATGTAGATAAAATATTGTAAGCCACTACCAACCATCTATAAATTCAGAACTAGTGCACACCTAGGTGAAAAAATGGTTAATCCTAAAGACAAATCCTAAGAATAAATGGGTTTAAATGGAATTTAATCAATATATTCATGGACTCCTTGAAATGAATTTCCCATTTCTCCTCACATAGAAATATTTCGGACCATTTCACAGAACGTACCAGAAATGAATGCCGAACCCCTGAACACTGAAGCTCCCATGTAGAAGGGTATGTACCTCCAATTTAATGGGAACCAAAACTATAAAAGGAATAAACTCATCATTTAAATATTCTCATTACTTCTCCTATATGTTTTCTTACTCCACATGATCACTATTGAATAAAAACAACCACTACCTCAGTGCTCTATAAAGCATCATCATAACGAAGGAATCTTGATGCTTATGTATAGTAAATATTGAACTGAATGATATCTTCGTCTCTACTAACTAGTATTTATTGAATTTATCTAAACCATTGGCCTCATAATTATACCAACCCTAGTGATGAATCTCACATGGTTTTATCATCCATGTTTCATAATCCTTAACCTACATTATATGACGATATTCCAACACATCCTACTGAACAACTTCTTTGAGAAACTCAAGAGGATGTCGAACTGGATCCATGCTAAGAAAAATAAGAAACTCATGGATCCCCTAAGCCTCTAACATTAAATATTTATCATTAATTAAATAATTAATTAAATTATCTTATTATGGTTTAAACCAATCCAAATGCCTACCCATTTGAATAATTGGATTAATAGGGAATTATGAATGATCATTTCCTAGGACTCTACACTGCAACCATTATCAATTCGATTAATATAATATCTTTACATAATTATAATAACATAATAACACAAGGGTACCTATATAATAATGTCTCATCCATTATATCATGTTTAAAAAACATACTAAACATATCTAACACCATTAATCGACCAACCCATGCAACATAAAATGTCCTTAAAAACAGAATATATCATATCATTAAACTATAAACTCTAATTAACCTCCTAAATGAAACACTACCCTCAATGATACCATGTTGAATGGTGATTTATGGTGACTTGTTCATTAAAACCTTCAATAGGACCCAAGGTGGGGACTAGCACTGAGAGTATGTTAAAAATGAAAATGGATGGCATTACCCAGAATAGAAACATGTAGAAGAGGGAGATAGAAATGATATATAAAAAACATACTCATATAGATCTATATAATAAAACCAAATATCCCCAATTCAATGCCATATCACACAAATACCACTGAATGAAAAAATACAGGTACCATGAAGGTAGAGATTCCAATGACCACAAAGCCCAAACGGCTCCGTCTAGACCCCAAACTAGTAATGTCTATATTATCAAAAACCTCATCAATATAACATAATGAATAGTTTAAATATGCATACTGTGAGAATTAAAGTATACTATATAGTATCCTCCCTATAGACGCGCATGGAAAATATAAGTAAATAATATTAATGCCTATTTAATAAGAGAGAATATAACTCATCACATAAACATGTAAACTATTTTCACATCCTAGAGATGGAATTCTACCACCAAGTAGAACATAAAGAGTGTATATAATATAATAATAAAATATAAAGGGTACCCTTCTCTTACTTCCTCGCTAATTTTCTAATATCCCTCATATTGCTCCAATCATCCACTCTCTTCAAATGTAAGCAGTCATGAAAAATATTGGACATGGAGTCAAAACATTCTCCTCATGCATAACATGACCAAAACATCCTAGACACATAACAATATATTAAACTAGTAGTTTCGAGAAGACACTACTATTATTTTGATGTATATGAAACCTTAGGTGTTATAAGTCTAGCCATTAAAAACCACACTCTATGTATGTACCTCACGATATCACAACATATACTTATCATACCTAAGACAATCATTTAGACAGTATGTCCTCAGTGTAATATAACCAGAAGGAATAAAAACCCTCTACACATATATATAGAAAAATTAACCTCTATTTATACCAAAAAAATGTAACTAACAATATGATAGTGATGTGATAGAGGGGGTAATCATGATTCCACCCAACCCTTGAGTTGTTGGGGAAAACAACCTCCCATATTCATATTGGGGTGAGTTTCCAAACCCAAAAAATTCTGGGCTTGCATATGAAGTAACATAGTATAAATGATATAATATTGCTCAAAACCACACTATTCACATAACCTAATCATTGATATAATTATAGCTAAGGTCACCAAAACACCGAGATTCAACTATTATGGTTAAATATCCTATAAGAACACATGAAAATATAATAACAACATTAAATTCATTCAATGCAATACCTCAATTGATTTTTATAATTAATTAATTAAAATTTAATTATCTTTTAAAATTGTACTCATTATATTAAATTTCATTGAATTAATAATCCGAAAAAACACAATGCCATTACGGATCCAGTACTATATAAGGACTTGGTTTGACAAGATAAACATCTTTCAATATTTGCATTCCATTACCAACCCACCCCATTTCTTAAAAAATTATTTATTCATTTTTAGATTTATTTCATATCTAAGTACTCTAGAAATATCATCTTATGCTTACTATATGAGGAAAAATGTTACTGAGAACCACCATATTCCTCAAGGTGTGGTGAAAATAATTCAAAAAAACAAGACACTCAGGCAACTACAGTTAAAAAAAATTCATAAGAGAGAATTCCAAGACAAAAATTATCATAAATGGGTAAGCCTAACATTAACCCATCCTATCAAATACTATCCCACCCTGATCACAAAAAACAATACATATACACATCTCTCCATCACAGAAATCATTTTCTTAAAAATAATCCTAGATTACCCTATCATGTATTGCAATATCCTTTATGGTTTATCCATAGAAAGATTATTTTATTGGGGTCACATCTATAGCACATCACAAGGATGTCATGCTAAGCAAGAATGAATCATGGAAAATATTCCCACAAAACAATGAATTCATCCTTCTCATGAAAACATGAATCAAAATCCTCATAAAAATTATATTTATCACACATCCATTTATTATACCATCTTGACATAACCAATTCAATTATTTAAAGGTTATAACTATATGAAGCCTTTTGAATATTATATCAATTGAAACAAATCTCAGATAATTTATTATTGTTTGAAAAAACCTTGAGTAGAACAATTATAAATTACCATGTTTTTCCCATTAATATTATCATGATTATAATTCCATTAACTTATTTCTCAATTCCTTTAATCCCATAGAATGTCATATTTTCAATAAAATATTTTCATTGAATCTATTTAATTATCATATATTTAAATTAAACATTATATTACCACCATTCTTCTTTAATTCATAAGAAAAAAATTATCAATTATTTCCATATTAACATTATTTAACAATTTACATCATGAAAAACATGAACATATATATTGTTATTGATATCACAAAATCTATAAAATCATGAGGAAAATATCTATCATGGATCAAATCATCAACATCATCAATATGTGAACTCCATAAAACTTTTATCTTGTTAAATATTTATTAGAAACGAATCCCATAAATCAAAATCAACAAATATTCTTCAAATGAGAAAAAAAACAATGGATATTTAGTAATATATCTCCCGTTAGAGAAAAAACCAACCAAGGAAATTGTGGAAAAAATACACCATCAAAACAAATAGAAACCCCATTAGAAACAATGGATATTATCTACCATTGCATGATTGGAGGAAAATGTGGAAAATGAGATCAAACCATAAGCACCCGATAGAATGATATAGGGAACCCTAATTAACTTTTCCCTTAAATTGGAATCCGAAAATCCAATGGGGAGTTTCATAATCCTCTTAAAATGATATAGGTAGTCAATATAGTTGATGGTATATGAATACACCAAGCCACTAAAATTCCTATAATAGAATTGATACATGGAATTACATGATGTGTAAAACCCTTTCACATTGTGTGACCCTTAGGATTATGTTGAAATTGTAAAAATAATAATCTATTTTTGATTAAACCATAATAACATAATATTCATGATACTAAATTTCACAATTCATGAAACACAATTACATGGAATATTAAGGTTACATAGAGCATAATATCTATGTCTTCGTATTTTCATATCCAAAGAACTATGGAATTATTTCAAGAATCTTTATAGCTCACATATACATTAAATATCACAATGGGATAGAAATAATGGAACTATAACATTACACATTGACCATATTGAAATAGGTTTTACGATGGGAATTTCAAAAAAAAATATTTTTTTAAATTTAAGATACCTCTTTCAAAAAATATGTGAGGAATAATTATTTTGAACCTCATTAGCCTGAAAAATTTTCACACCATCATGGAATTTTTTTTACTTTTATAATGAAAACGCTTTAATATTTTCCATTATATTTTATTTCTCTTATTTTATGGGAATATTATTTTAAATTGATTACTAAATTGGATGTTTTATTTATATAATGAATTTTTTAGTGATATATTAATTTTATTTTCATTCCTCAATGTCATAAACCATATATATTATTTATGATCCACATGGTAAATTAATTAATTATTAAAACCTTATTCATCCTCAAGATGGATTTTTTTTTTCATGGAACACATTTATTATCCATAAGTAATAATCTTTCATTAAATATATTGTTGTTAAACCTATTTCATTTTGAAAGGATAATCATATTTAGAAATGGATATTTTATTTTCACCTTTTTTTATATTGATATACATGATATAGATACATTAATCATGGTTTCATTCATATATATTTTAAATGATGTGATAAGAATCATTATATGTTGTCGGTGAGACCAATATGGACTATATGATTTGTGAACCCCTATATTGAACCAATTTAAAAGTCCTCATTGTCAAATGTATGGTTATATTCTTTTTATGGGTTCCAAAATGGATCTTTATCAGTTCTATGATGTTGATTTTCCATGATAAAAAATCATTTTTTTTATTATTACTGTTGGGGTTTAAGGATTCATTTAATCATGATTGACCTCACATGGATCCTGATTATTGAATCTTACAAACCATGCATTTGTTAATGAATTAATCCATGTTTCAAGATTTAAAATGCATGAATTAATGGGTTTGATTTAACTTATGTTATGATCATGAAATTTGATTATGTCATTATTCCCTCATGATCATATTTTTCTCACTTATATCATTTACTTGCTATCTATATTATTACACATACATAAATTTTTCTCGAACCCTTCTTCTTAATCTTTTTATGGTTATAATGAATTGTGTCAAAAGAATTATTCCTAAATTGGTTTTTTATGATGATGATGACCTATTATAGATTATTAAATTCTATGTATAGTGGTAAATATATTATCTTGATGTCACATGTATTTTTTATGTAATAGATTGTTTAAATTATATAAAACTATCAATCTAAATGGTCCTTGATTATTAATGCGAGACAATATTTCTATTTATCATTGAATGGGTTTTATGGAAAAAAGTGTTTTGTATTAATTAATATAATAACCCGAAATATAAGGATTATTATTTTAGAATTGGATTTTGTAGTGTAGTATTGGGGATATTATAGTTGTTATCAGAATAATGTAAATATAACATTAGTGATTTGGATATTTTTAGTGTTGTTGTCTAAAAAGATATAGATTCTATATTTCTTATTCATGATAAAAATTTTAATATATCATACAAAAAATTTAATTTAGGAACTGATGAGATCTTAATGTTAATATTTAAATTTCATGAGATGTTTTAATGGGATTAAGTGCATTACTGTCATTAATTTCAGGTGATGTATAACTTTAAATTATTCAGTAAATATTTTAAGGAATTGATAATGATTATGTTTTATTGGTTATTTTATTTCTAATTTATTATGGGATAATATGTTTTATCATATATATTTCTATGGAATAAAATTTTGATTTATTTCCCTAGAGATTAATGTTTTTTAATACAAATAATGCTATATTTTATGGAATATAAGCTGAATGGTGAGAGATAGAGATTGAGGTTAATACCATCAGAAATGTTTAGAAAATTTAGGTTATTTAGGATATAATATTATATATATATTTAACTATTTAGTAAGATGTTTTTTAATAAAAGATAAGATATAAATATTAATGTAATATTTAATCATATAAAGGTTTACCCATTTTGGGAATTATCTTATAATGTGATAGGAATATATTTCTTGGTTGACATTAAAAGATATATGTAATAATTTTATTATCCAATTTATGGTTATCTAATCCGATAAAATATAATTTTAAGACAACCCGAATCAAGAAATCATCGTCCCTACTCATATTTTGTAGAAAAATATAATATTATCACAGAAATTGATTTTGGGATGAAATTTGGAATTTAATTTGAGATTATTTAATTATTTTATTATTATAATTTGAATGGTATTGAACAAATTATGAAAAACTATTTTTAAATTGATAATAATTTCTTATTATATTTGTTTTTAAAATTATGGCTTTTTCATTACACTTGGGATTATTATTTTGTTTGTTTTTAATTTCTCATGACTGTTTACATTCATATGATCAATGATCCCTATCAACATCCATAATTATATGTCACGACCCACCTTCACCAAAAGGAGGTAAGGGTCAGTAGATTACCAGGCCCTTCCTTCTTTAAGTTGAAGGAGTGATAATGACCCCCGAGACCCGCCTTCAATAGGTCCCGGAGTGGTGACTAGCACCAAGGGTATAGAAATTTCTCACAAACGGAAGTCATTGCCCATTTTTGTTTTATAAGATCGAGAGATAAGATGATGAAACTCAACAACACCAAGGTAAAAGAAAATTAAAGAAAAAAATAAACCATTCCCACGTCCATGTTCCAAAAGTAATGCCACAAAGTACAAAAGGTGACTAAAAAGGTAAGTACCAAAGAGGAAAAGAAACAAGTGCAACTACCCCAAAGGTCCGAGCTAGTATGGTCCTGCGTGATCCCCGAAGTCTTCCAAGAAACCTGAAAGCAGTTTTATATATGTAGGGTGAGCATACATGTACACTCAGTATGGAAAACCAATGACTCTCGTGCACAAGTGGGGGAACGTGCTAAAGTCCCGTGAGAAAAAGGAGTAAACCAATCACCTGTCAAGGTAAACTATCCACCCAAGCCTCACCAAGGCACACTCCCTAAATAACACAAGTCAAGTAATATATATTATGAGAACATTGATGTTTGGGTACCCCGTGCCACTTTCCCATTGGTTATTGAGACATCCTATGCATCGGACCAATCCCGCAATTCTCACCGCGGTCCCACTGCCACACCCTCCCGCACACACCTGGGCCACAACCACACGCAGTCCCACTGCCGAAATCCCGCCCGCACACACCTGGGCCACAACTGTCACACGTAAACACGCCTGCAAACACTTAGGCCATAACAACAACCACCACACCCGAAGACACCTGGGCCAGAAGATCCACTTCCACACCCGAAGACACCTGGGCCTCATCCCGAAGACGCTGGGAAAACCACCTACCGCAAACACTTGGCCAACCGTCACACTGACCCGCCCGAAGGTTCTTGGGATAATAATGGACCTCAGGCCATCACAGCCTACCCGAAGATACTTGGGCTATCTGGGAAAGGGAGCAGAAAAGGAGATAATAACCACCCACTAAGAATAGTGCTGGGAAAAACACCCTCCCCCTTGAAATGGGAGTGTTCGGCACTAAGTGATCAACTTGGGTGGGGCGCAAATAAGAAACACAAAGGTACAAATATAGATATAGGTAACAAACACTCACCCAATGCTTAGGTTTTCCTAACCAGCCTGCAGAACACAAAACCACTGCGTCCAAGTCACAAGTCACGACTCTCGCCAGAAAAACCCATTTGTCCCATTCTTGTTTCATGTTCAGTAATAATTTTTAATTACGTTTAAGCACTACTGGGCAACTAGTAGGCATAGCCACAAGTCCAGGAAAGTAAACGGTCAAGCATCAACTGTAACGCCCACACCCGGTTCTCAACAACTGGGGATCCCACCCCAATTCGTGATATAAACAAGTACCCACCCGGTCTTAAAACTCACAACCACCGAATCCATTCCAATAGGGGATCCCATCCCCAAATTCACACAACCACCGAGAGTATAATGACAGGGGATCCCATCCCCTCCTACATCTCCAGAAATCGGCCCGAAAAAGAAAACAACCAACTACCACCACCAACACAAGTCAGGTCCATGCCGGTATTTTCAGATTTAAACGGCTTAACACACTCCATGATTTCAATTTTCTTGTGTTTTAACCGAGGTTACCATAGAAGGATTGATCCGGGTGCCTTAATTTATTTGGCTAGATATACGTGATTAACCAATTTACTTTTCACATCAGGAGTTTACAACCCCAACAAGCCATTTAAAACATCAGTAGGGGTTCATTAGTGCACAAACAACGTCCACCAACGACCTCGATTTTCAGAAGTCATAAGCCCACACGACTCAACAAGATGGTCATAATATAAACAACATCAATGATCACAGACCCCCCTCTTTCTTTATAGAATCCAGTTCATTATCTTCATTTAGGTATGGTTTGTCCAATTCTATAGAATAGAAGCATGCCCACCCCGCATGATACACAAAAGAGAGAGACGAAGGAGAAATTCTCTACTTGTTGACATATGATCGACATTTAGGTCAGGCGCGGATCTTTATGGATAACTATGCGGTGCGCCCGATGCACCAGAAGTTATTTGTGAAAATCCACGATCGAGGAAAGGAGAAACCACGGCTAACCCTTAGTTTATAAGAGCCGCAGACGGTTGAGGTGACAACGTGAAACCGCGTAAGGCGCATTGGTCGTGGGTTGACCACGCGGCTCCACTCATCATTAAAGGGGTTCAGGTGGTTTAAACTAACTCATTAATTGATTAATTATTTAATTAAAACTCTTATGCACGTTACGGGTCTTTAAAACACGCTCAAACAGGTCAAAATAGTGTTTAAAACCCTATTTGTGCAAAAAGGAGCGCTACTGGAAATAACCCGCGGGGTAGGCCAGAGCCACCGGTAGCTCTCAGCTACCGGTGGGTGATAGCGACCTGTAGCTGAGCTACCGGTAGGCTACAGTGACCAGTAGGCTGAGCTACCTATAGGCTGCAGCTACCGGTAGGCCGGAGCTACTAGTAGGCCGAGCTCCGGTAGACTGCAGCTACCGGTCGGCTGAGCTACCGGTAGGCTGCAGCTACCGGTAGGCCGCAGCTACCGGTAGGCTGAGCAACCGGTAGGCAGCAGCTACCGGTTGGCCGAGCGACCGGTAGGCTGCCGCGACCGGTTGGCCGAGCTACCGGTAGGCTGCCGCTATCGGTAGGCTGAGCTACCGGTAGGCTGTGGCCACCGGTAGACCGACCTACCGGTAGGCCTGCCACCGGTAGGATAAGGCTAATGGTAGGCCTACACCACTGTGATTCCTAGACCCGAAAACCCAAAATGAGATTTTCACAAAGTAATGCACCCCAAAAACCCAGGCCATTACATCAGATACCTCTTAAACGATTCTCGTCCTCGAGAATCAAAACAAAACCAGAAGGGAAGAGAGGGTCCGAACAACCACCTCGAAAGATACCTCTTAGGATCTAACCCATGCTAACTAAAACATTTCCCCATCAAAAACCAAGCAACATACCATGCTAAATTGCCCGGGCATGTGGGTTGGGGAGTCTCCTCCCCCATGTCAAGCTATTATCCACTTTGGGCGGCACTAGCTCGCCCGCACGGGTTTGATCGCATATACCTTAATGCGTCTTGATTAGGGGTCAGGTTCTCTCCTCCCCATAGCCAGGGCTTTTCACACACAAACAGAGGAAAGAAAACCAGCACATTTCCTAGCCAAAAGCCAAAACGTTCTACCACAATAGGTACAACAAGGAACAAACTCAAAACAACTATGGGTACTGGGTACACATCTATGCTTCCCTCTCACATGTACTCTCCTCAATCCCACCATGTCTCCACAACACACGAACGAAGGGGATAGTTCTCCCATGAAGCACCTTCTCCTTACGATCCTCGATCATCACTAGTCTCTCCACAAAGGTCACATCGTCCTCAATGTCCAGCTCACCCCAATCAAGGACGTGTGAATCGTCGTGCAGATACCGACGGAGCTGGGACACATGGAAGACACCATGTATCCTCAGTAGCGGCGGTGGCAACGCTAGTTGATAATCCACCTCGCTGACCCGCCGCAACACTTCGAAGGGTCCGACGAATATGGGGGAAAGATTACTCCCCTGGTTGAACCTCTGCTGCCCACGCCGAGGGGAGACCTTCAAGAACACGTGGTCCCCAACCTCAAACTCCAAGGGCCTCCTCCGGGTATTAGCATACGACTTCTGTCGGTCCTGGGCCAGCTTCATCCTTTCCCGTATGAGCTGATCCTTCTCTGTTGTATTCTGCACCACCTCCGGGCCAAGGATTCCTACCTCTCCTACTTTGTCCCAACACATAGGTGAACAGCATGGCCTCCCGTACACGGCTTCAAATGGGGCCATACCGATGGTAGAGTGATAGCTATTATTGTAGGCGAACTCTACATGGGGAAAGTGTCGCACCCATGATCCTCCTGAGTCCCGAACACATGCCCGTAGCATATTCTCCAAGGTCAGGATGGTGCGCTCTGTTTGTCCATCTTTCTGGGGATGGAAAGCAGTTCTAAGGCATAATTGGGTTCCAAACGCATGCTGCAATCCTCTCCAGACTCGCGAGGTAAACTGTGCATCCCTATTCGAGACTATAGACCTCGGAACTCCATGCAACTACACCACCTCATCCACGTAATTTCGTTCCAAAGCATCCATAGTACTCGACTCCCTGATTTCCAGAAAGTGAGCCGATTTCGTCAACCTGTCCACTACCACCCAGATGGCGTTGTATCCCCCTTGGACCTTGGGTAGTCCCGTGATGAAATCCATCGAGATTTCATCCCACTTCCACTTGGGGACATCTAGGGGCTGCAGTAGGCCGCCTGGAACTCGGTGTTCAGCCTTCACTTGCTGACACACTAAGCACTTGGCCACAAATACTGCCACCGCTCGCTTAACTCCGGGCCACCAGAACTGCCTCTTCAGTCCCTGGTAAATCTTGGAAACTCTTGTGTGTACCGCCAGGGGTGAGTTGTGGATGTCACTGAGAACCTTGCTGCGCATCACTCATGGAACAAACAACCTTTTATGGAAAAGCATCAGGTTCTGACCATCCTCTGTCCATCCTTCCGGAGCATTGCCCTGGTCAACTCGGTCATGCATCACTTCGCACTCTGGTTCTCCCCACCGAGACTACTCCACTTGTCGAAAGAGAGATGACTGCACTATCATCTGATATAGGCATCCTTTGCCGCTATCCATCTTCGCATCCAAGTGTAAGGCAGCCAACTCCTCCATTGCCTTCCAGGCGTCCTCTGACTCACGGACCGCATCCTTCTGCGTCGTCCTGCTCAAGGCATTGGCCACCACATTTCCCATTCCCTCAGTATAAGAGATCTCAAAGTCGTAAACCTGGAAGAACTCCACCCATCTCCGCTGTCACAATTTTAAGTCTTGTTGGGAGAAGATATACCTCAAGATTTTGTGATCTGTGAAGACCATAAAGTTTTCCCCGCTAAGGTAGTGTCGCCATAACTATAGCACAAAAACAACTGCTACAACCTCCAGGTCGTGGGTGGCGTAATTACGCTCATGGGGGCGTAGCTGCCTGGACCCATAAGAGATCACCCCTTGTCGCTGCATCAACACGCATCCGAGGCCCTGTCCTGAAGCATCACAGAACACATCATAGGCCACCCCTCCTTTTGGTAATCTCAGCACTGGGGAACTAACCAACTTTTCTTTTAGATAGCTGAAGGATGACTCACACTGCTTGGTCCACACGAAAACCTGGTCTTTCTTGGTCAGGGTTGTTAAAGGGGCCGCCACTCGGGAGAAGTTGGGTACGAACCTCTGATAGTAACCTGTCGGCCCAATTAAACTACGGACCTCTTCCACATTATTGGGTGCTTCCCAAGAAACAACTGCCTAAACTTTTTATGGGTCCACCGCTACCCCCTTCTCGGACACCACGTTCCCGAGGAAGTGCACTTCTCGTGTCCAGAACTTGCATTTCCACAACTTCCCAGAGAGATGATGATGTCGGAGGACCTCCAAAACCGTCCTCAGGTGCTCCGCATGGTCCTCCTCTGATCTTGAGTAGACCAGGATCTCATCGATGAATACGACCACGAACCGATCCAGGTACTCCAGGAAGATGGAGTTCATAAGCCCCATGAACGCAGCTAGGGAGTTCGTAACGCCGAAGGGCATGACTACGAACTCCAAGTGTCCATACCTGCATCTGAACGCCATCTTCAGGATGTCGCCCTCCTTCATTCTTAGCTGGTGATACCCAGACCGCAGGTCGATCATTGAGAACCATCCTGCCCCTTTCAGTTGTTCAAAGAGATCATCTATCCTCGGAAGAGGGTAGCGATTCTTGATCGTCACTTGATTTAGCCTCCTGTAGTTGATGCACAAACTGAGAACACCATATGCCTCCTTTGCGAACAAGACTAGAGCGCCCCACGGTGATGCACTTGGGGAAACATAACCCCTCTTCATCAGATCGTCATTCTAGATCCGCAACTCCCGTAGCTCTGAAGGTTCCATCCGGTAAGGAGCCATCGAGATCAGACGAGTGCCGGGATGCAGGTTAATCCCAAACTCAATATCACGCTGAGGGGGTAGAGTCGTCACCTCCTCAGGGAAGACGTCCATAAACTCATGGATGATCTCTGGCACTTCAACCATTTCAGCAACTACGGATTCCACTGTCAGCTCGGCCAACAAGGAGAGGAGGGGTTCCTCTCGTCTGTTGCCCTTCTGACCACCCCGCTCACCGGTGAAGTTAACACACCGGCCGACCCAGTCTGAGAACACGTCCCTTCTTCGTAAACAGCCGATGATGGAATGGACAGAAAATATCCATTAGATGCCTAGGATGACATCGTATGGTTGTATCTGTTGTAGGATAAGATCCCTAACCGACTGATGTGGCCCTATCATCAGTCTACATATCCGACAAACAAACAACAAGTTGGTCTGACCTCCGACTGGTGTGCTCAACACCAGGGTCTCTGGAAGTCTCTCCACATCTAAACCCATGGTACGGGCTAGACATGGTGAAACAAAGGAGTGTGAAGCTCCAGTATCGAACAAGGCATAAGAAAAAGTGCTAAACAGACTGATCGTACCTCGAACAACCTCTGGACCTGCTGGAACTACTGCCTCTACGGCGTGTAACTGTCCACGCCCAGCTCCCCTGCCCCTCGGCTGTCGGCCACCTCCCTGACCACGCCCTGGTTGAGGTCCCTGAGGTGCACCCTGAGGTCGGCCTCCTCCTCCTACGTCTGCCCTCGGAGGAGCGGGAGCTTGCTGTCCCTGCTGCTATTGGAAAGGTATGGCTGGAAGCTGCTGCTGGGGCGGGTGCGGGAGGGGTCTGCCCCCGCCATACTGCACCCAGTCCGGGCACTGACTCTGAAGATGTCCAGGGCTCCCACAGACGAAGCACCGCAGTCCCGGCCCCGAAGGGAAAGAGCGAGGGCCGGGGGATCGAAACTGAAACTACTGTGGTCTGTGCCCTGCTTGTCGGAACCTGGAGGGTCCTGACGCGAGAGGCCTGGTGCTGATGGCCTTTCCCTTCGATGGTCCCAGCTGGATCCCCTCTCGTGACACTCCTCCTACAGCATGCATCCTCTCCACCACTTCGGCCTTCTATTGGAACTCCAAGTACATCGGCAGGGTAAAGGGGGTAACATCATACTGGAGGGAGGGTCGGAGCGCCTCCTCTAAACGTCTTTCCAAAGACTCCTCGTCAGGAAAGAGGTTCGGAGAAAAACGTAGGAGGTCCTTGAACTTTATCCCTAGCTCCCTCACGAACATACTCCCCTCCTGTAGGGAGAGTTTCTCCTGTCTCTTTTCTGCCTTCATCGTCGAGGAGAGTAATTCCGCCCGGAACTCCCTCTCGAAATCTACCCAAGCCACCTCAGACTCTCTCCTCTCCCCCATGTAAAGCGTCCACCACTGACGTGCTGCTCCCCGCATCTGGCTGATGGCCAGAGGAACCCAGTACTCGGCCGGGGCCCGAATCAGGAGAAAACCTATAACTATCTCCTCTAGCGAGCCTTCCGTCTTCATGTCGGAGGTGCTGGAAGGACCGAAGAGTCTTCTGCCACTGGTCTTCCTCTTCCTCTCGACCAGCTCTTTGTCGATCAGCCAAAGTATTCTCCAGGGTCTCGATCGCCTGTACCACACATGGACTCCATCCAGGTGCCATAGCTGCAAGGTAAACAAAGGATGCCTAAGCCCAAGTAGTGCCGAATATCATTCTTAAAACTTCTAAAAATTTTAATTTAATATTAATTCCAAAGACATCTGAGAAACATAAGAACACAAGTCATTATGATGCAAGTACCTTTCCTAGGGTCTCTACCCTGCAATCAGTGTGGCCTCACTTGGTCGTTCGGTAGGTCCAGAGTCCTTGCATAGGATCATGGGGGGCCCTAAAATATGGTGTCCTAGCCAGTCTTCCCTGGCCTAATTCACGCGCCAAGGTCACCCAACACTGTTTCCTTACCATCCCATGAAATCCTCACCGTACCTAACTCCAGACTCCATCCTATCTCTCATCCACCACCTCTGATACCATTCTATCATGACCCGCCTTCACCAAAAGGAGGGAAGGGTCAGCAGATTGTCAGGTCCTTCCTTATTTAAGTTGAAGGAGAGATAATGAACCCCGAGACCTGCCTTCAATAGTTCCCAGAGTGGTGACTAGCACCAAGGGTATAGAAATTTCTTTCAAATGGAAGGAATGACCCCTTTTTGTTTTATATGATCGAGAGATAAGATGATGAAACTCAACAACACCATGGTAAAAGAAAAGTAAAGAAAATAATAAACCATTCCCACATGCATGTTCCAAAAGTAAAGCCACAAAGTACAAAAGGTGACTACAAAAGTACGTACCAAAGAGGAAAAGCAACAACTGCAACTGCCCCAAAGGTCCGAGCTAGTATGATCCTGTGTGATCCCTGAATTCCTTCTGGAAACCGGAAAGCAGTTTTATATACGTAGGGTGAGCATACAAGTACACTTAGTAGGAAAAACCAAAGACTCTCATGCATAAGTGGGGGAACATGCTAATGTCCCATTATAAAAAGGAGTAAACCAAACACCTGTCAAGGTAAACAATCCACCCAAGACTCACCATGGCACACTCCCCAAATAATGAAAGTCAAGTAATATATATATTAAGAGAACATCGATGTTTGGGTACCCCACGCCACTTTCCCACTGGTTATTGAGACATCCTACGCATCGGACCAATCCCGCCATTCTCACCGCAGTCCCACTGACACACCCGCCAGCACACACCTGGGCCATAACCACACGTAGTCCCACTGCCGAAATCCCACCCGCACACACCTGGGCCACAACTGTCACACGTAACCACGCCTGCAAACACCTAGGCCATAACAACCACCACCACGCCCGAAGACACATGGTCCAAAAGATCCATCGCCACGCCCGAAGACACATGGGCCTCATCCCGAAGACGCTTGGGAAACCACCTGTTGCACACACCTGGCCAACCGTCACACTACCCCGCCCAAAGGTTCTTGGGCTAATAATGGACCTCAGGCCATCACAGCCTGCCTGAAGATACTTGGGCTATACGGGAAAGGGATCAGAAAAGGAGATAATAACCAGCCACTAAGAATAATGTTGGGAAAAACACCCATCCCCATGAAATGGGGGTGTTCGTCACTAAGTTCTCAACTTAGGTGGGGTGCGAATAAGAAACAAAAAGATACAAGTATAGATATATGTAACAAACACTCACCCAAATATTAGGTTTTCCTAACCACCCTACAGAACACAACACCGATGCGTCCAACTCACAAGTTACGACACTCACCAACAAAACTCATTTGTCCCATTATTGTTTCATGTTCAGTAATAATGATTAATTATGTTTAAGCACTACTGGGAAACTAGTAGGAATATGCACAAGTCCAGGAAAGTAAACAGTCAAGCATCAACCGTAACGCCCACACCCGGTTCTCAACAATAGAGGATCCCACCCCAATTCGTGATATAAACAAGTACCCACTCGGTCTTAAAACTCACAACCAACGAATCCATACCAACAGGGGATCCCATGCCCAAATTTGCACGACCACCGAGAGTATAAATATAGGGGATCCCATCCCCTCCTACATCTCCAGCAATTGGCCCGAAAACGAAAACAACCAATTACCACCACCAACACAAGTCAGGGCCATGCCGGTACTTTTAGATTTAAATGACTTAACACACTCCATGATTTCAGTTTTCATGTGTTTTAACCGGGGTTATCAAAGAAGGATTGATCCTGGTGCCTCAATTTATTTGGCTGGATATACGTGATTAACCAATTTACTTTTCACAGCAGGAGTTTACAACCACAACAAACCATTTAAAACACCAACAGGGGTTCATTAGTGCACAAACAATGACCAACAAAGGCCTCGATTTTCAGAAGGCATAAGCCAACACGAATCAACAAGATGGTCATAATATAAACAACATCAACGATCACAGCCCCCCCCCCCCTCTTTGTTTATATAATCCAGTTCATTATCTTCATTTTGGTCTGGTTTTTCAAATTCTACAGAACAGAAGCACGCCCACCCCGCATGATACACAAAAGAGAGAGACGAAGGAGAAATTCCCTACTTGTTGATAGATGATCGACGTTTAGGTCGGGCGCGGAACATTACGGATAACGATGTGGCGCGCCCGATGCTCCAGAAGTTGTTTGTGAAAAGCTGCGATCGAGGAATGGAGAAACCACGACTAACCCATAGTTTATAAGAGTCGCGGACGGTTGAGGTGAGAACGTGAAACCGCGTAAGGCGTGGGGGTCATGGGTTTACCACGCGGCTCCACTCATCATTAAAGGGTTTCAGGTGGTTTAAACTGACTCATTAATTTATTAATTATTTAATTAAAACTCTTATGTGTGTTACGGGTCTTTAAAACACGCTCAAACATGTCAAAATAGGGTTAAAAAGCCTATTTGCACAAAAATGAGCGCTACAGGAAATAACCCGCGGGGTAGGCCAGAGCCACCGGTAGCTGAGAGATACCAGTGGGAGAAAGTTATCGGTAGGCCGCAACTACCGGTAGGCCAAGCTACTGGTAGGATACAGCTACCAGTAAGCTGAGCTACCGGTAGGCTTCAGCTACCGGTTGGCTGGAGCTACCGGTAGGCCGAGCTACCGGTAGGCTGCAGCTACGGGTAGGCCGAGCTACCGGTAGGCTGTGGCCACTGGTAGACCGAGCTACCGGTACGCCTACTACCGGTAGGCTAAGGCTACCGGTAGGCCTACACCACCATGATTCCCAGGCCCGAAAACCCAAAAATGAGATTTTCACAAAGTAATGGACCCCAAAAAACCGGGCCATTACATTATATATGAATTAAGATAATATTAAATCTTCTGAAATTCAATTCCCTTTAATAACTTCGTACACAAAATGATAGTTATATGTTATTTCCTATGACCTTCAAACATTCTATGTTATTTATATATTTTAATTGGAATCATTATGAACCCTTTTTATGATGTGGGATTTAAATTAATATATATTAAATTTTAAATCTATTTTTTTCAATATGATATTAAAATTTGGGGACACAAATTATTCATTGGGGTAAATAATGTTACACCACTATATTTTATAATAAAAACATTATGTTTGATACTGTATTCGATACACCAGAAATAATATGAATGAATAATGAAATATTAATTATTTAAATATTCTCTATTTTATCTTTAAATTATATAGGTTGGAATGAGTTATTATAACTACCTATGTAAAATTAAATATAAATTATCAACATAATAAAATGTTTCAAATATTATTTTTACAATAATTAAAAAAATTAGTAACACAAATTTATTCCTTAGTGGATGCAGTCACTAAAAAAGATTTTTTATTTGAAATCATGAGGGACAATTTTCATTAATTTATAGTCCTTTTAAAAAACCATATTCTATATAATTATATCCATTTTTTAAGAACCCATATTAAAATTACCAAGTTCTGTAATTTTATATTTTATATGAAAATTTTGATTTTTTAGTGATTTGTGAAGAAATCCATTTTTTGTAAAACTACAATTTTAATATAAGAAATTACTCAATTTAATTCATTTTATGATATTTTTATTAAATATATTACCATATTTTTTAATTAACATTATTAATTATAATTAATTAACATTAAATATTCTTTATATTGTGTTTTAGAATAAGTTAATTTTTCTCATTAGTGTTGGTTTTTTTTCTAAAAACTATTTTTATTCGCAAACTTATTCTACATTTTAATAAATTAAAAAACAATAATGTGGAATTATTTAACAAAATTATAAATAATATATTTTTATAAATCTATTACTTAATTATGATAACTATTTTTAACAATAATATTTAAAATATAAGATCGTCTTATATTGGAAAAATATATTTCATGAAAAACATAATTTTTATTTTGTATGTGTGTTTTATTTAAAATAATATTCATCCAATTATATGTATTAAATTTTGATAAAATTATTACATAATTTTAATAAGAATAATATATTTTATTTAATAATTTGATATTAATTTTTTTCATAATGAATAGTAAAAATAGAAATAAATGATTCTTATAGTTAAGGTAGAAATAGGTGTACTAGTATTTAAACTAAAACGATAAGGATTAAAATTACCTAAACACATGATTATAATCTACATAAGGGAAATTTTTAGTCATAATAATTTATAAACCTTGATAATGGTCAATTACTTTTCCTTGTGTCATGGTAAAAATTTGTGCATCACTATTTCATTCATAAAATTAAAAATATGCCACTCAATTCACTTAAAAATGGACACTAACTCTTCTATCTTATTCACACCTTATAAAATTTTTATATAATCCATTAAATACCATATTTATTTCCAAAATTGCATTCATTTATATATTAGTATATTTATTAATCCATATCCAATCCTAAAAAATGTTTTTGTTATAACATAAGGATGTTTTCCAATGAATCAGTACCATTCTTATATTTGCATTTTTATTTTAATTATTCATCCTCATCATTAAAATAATGTTAAATTATGATAATATAAAAAATAGGCTATAATAAAATAAGTCACTACAAATATGGAAAAACCTAAACCCATCTACTCTTTCATCTAATGGTAAACAAAACTGTCATTCATGTTTACAACAGACTGCCTCCATACGAACCGTTGTAGTTCACATTTCAACTTTGGATGTCATGGAAAGTTAAAATGATGAAATTAAAGTATATTTATAATAGTTTTTACATTATTATACTCATTTAATAATTATATTACTTATATATTCTTACATTGCATTTTTTTCAGGATACAGAAAACATTATGAGTGTTTTTGTATAACAGACTACCACCTCACGATGTTATGTGATTCAATTTAACTAATGAGTTTAATGTAATATGAGAAGGATAAAATTATTTAAAATATTATAAATAATTATTATATATTTGAAATATTTATCATTTTGAAAATATCTTACTTCATTTTCTTTCTTATAATTCCAAACAGTAAAAAATTATAATGTTGTTCAGTTGTACGTGTTGACTTCCACCTCAAAAATATAATGATATTTTTTTTATTCACTACCTAATAAGGATGACATATATAAGTGTATTTATAAAATAATAATATGATATTTATTATATTATGGTCATTTTTGTGTTGTAAAATATTAAAAAACTACTTTCGATAATGATCATTTAGAAATGTAACAACTTGGTCCCGGTGATAGCACATCCACCCCACTATAACATGGCTATCAGGTTCTGGACCACTAGGTACCACCAGTTGCCCCACAGACACGTGGTTCCCATCCAAGGGTCCACCAACCTGACTGAATGGGTAATATGACTAATGATAGTCTCCACAGGAAAAAACATGTCCTTTCTAGTGTGATTTTTCCTCACTTACACACAACCTGAGAAACATCCTACAAGGTCACCCATCCTGATCACTACTCCAGTCCAGGAATGCTTAATTGTGGTGTTTTAATCAGAGAGCCTCCTGAAAAGGAAGGTGCACCTTGTTGACATGAGTTATATCATTTATTCATTTAACCCTGTATTATTTAGGGGTGTTACAATCACCCCCCACTCTTTTAGAGCACACCGTCCTCATTGTGGGCCCTACATCTCAACCCAACCAGTGCAATCCACCTAAGGTGGGGTACCACCTCTGATAACAAATGTAACAACTAGGATAAATGTGAAAATTGGGTCCCAGTGATAGCACAACCACCCCACATTAACATGGTCGTCCGATCCTGGCCTTCCAGGTTCCACCAATTTCCTTGCAAACACGTGGTCCCCACCCTATGGTCCACCCACATGCCTGAACGAGTCATCTTACTAATGATAGTCCCCGCATGCAAAAACTTGTAGTTTCTAGTGTTCTTTTTCCTCACTCACACACACCCTAGGAAACTTCCCAGAAGGTCACCCTTCCGGATCACTATTCTTGGCCAACCACACTTAACTATGGAGTTATAATCAGGTAGACTCTTGAAAAGGAAGATGCACCTTCTGGGAAGTTTCTCAGGTTGTGTGTGGGTGAGGAAAAAGCATGCTGCAGAGGAAAAATGTTGTCATGTGGGGAGTATCATTAGATAGATGATCCGTTCAAGAATGTGTGTGGACCCCAGGGTGGGGACCATGAGTCCGTGAGGCAACTAGTGGTACCTGGCGGGCCCAGACCGATCGGCCATGTTACAGTGGAGTGGTTGCGCTGTCACCGTGGCCCACTTGTCACATTTTGTATTAAAGGTATCGACCGTCCATGTAGGACCTGCTCCTGTCGATCCTCAAACTCCACTATAACTTCTGTGAATGTCGGCCCATCATCAACCTCCATCTCTCCATGGTCGATGATATGAGAAGGGTCATGCACATATCTCCTCAACTGAGATACGTGGAAGATGTCGTGCACCTGGTGCAACTAAGGTGGAAGAGCCAGGCTGTAAGCCACCCTGCCTACTCTACTGAGGACCTGGAATGGACCAATAAACCTTGGTGATAACTTTCTTCCTTGGCCAAATCTCCGTATACCTCATCTGGGTGATTCCTATAGAAATACATGGTCATAATCCTCAACTCTAGAGGTCTCTGTCTCTTATCAACATAAGACATTTTCCTGCTCTGTGCACTCTTTATCCGCTCTTAAAATATATGAATCCTTTCCATGGTAGCTCGTACCATCTCTAGTCCCACTAGTGGTGACTCCCCTGGGTCTGTCCAGCACATGGGTGATCTGCAAGTTTTCCCATACAACCCCTCGAAAGGTGACATCCCTATGGTTGAGTGATAGCTATTGTTGTAGGAAAACTACAACAATGTTAAGTGATCCTCTCAGTTGTGACTAATGTCGATGACACATGCATGGAGTATGTCCTCGATAGTCTGAATGGTCTGCTCAGTCTGACCATCTGTCTGAGAATTGAAGGTGTTGCTCAGATGATGTTGAATCCCAAAACCCTCTTATAACCACTTCCATATCCAGAATGTAAACGGCGATTCACGATCAGAGACAATAGAAGATGGTACTCCATGTATCCGCACAATCAACTACATGTAGAGTCATCCCATGATATCTACTAAAACCTTCTCTCTAATTGGTAGGAAGTGGGCTGACAAGGTGAGTCAGTCAACGATCACCCAAATTGAGTCGTGTCCACTGGATGTACGTGGAAGACCCATCACAAAGTCCATGGATATCCCATCCCACATCCACTATGCGACCTCTAAAGGCTATACCAAGCCTGTTGGTACCTGGCGCTCCTCTTTCACTTGTTGACAAGTGAGGCATGAGGATGCTAACTCTGCTACTACCTTCTTCCTTCCTGGACACCAGTGCTATCGTCTAAGGATTTGGTCCATCTTCCCAACTCTTGGATGTACCTCTAAAGGTGATGTGTATAAATCCATCAATACTTACTCCTAAAGTGACATCGATACGATATTTTTTCCTCTGAAGAGGATGATGTGCTCCCCACCATCAGAAAATCTTTCAGGCGCCTACCCTGTGGATATCTGGGCACATCATGTCTTGTAGTCAAGGTCTCCATGATGTGCCTCCCTAAATTGCAGAAGAAGTGGGGGAGTGACTATATGACACCTTAGAAAGGTTTCTCTGTTTCTATCCACAAAGGATATCTTTAAGGTTTCCATCATCTCTGTCACCTCTCCTAGTAGCTATATACTAGACCTCGTGCTGAGTGCATATGTAACAACATTCCCCTTCCTAGGAGTGTAGACTACCTCGAAGTCATAGTCTTGGAGGTACTCAAGCCATCATCGCTGTCTCAGGATCAGATTCTTCTAAGAGATGATATACTTGATACTTTTGCAATCAGGGTATATGGCAAAACATTCTCCCATATGATAGTTGCTACCACATCTTCAAGGCGAAAACCGATGCTTCTATCTCCAGGTCATAGGTTGCATAGTTCTGCTCATGTTGTCTTAGCTATCGAGAACCATATGTAATCACTGCTCACAAATGAATAAGGATACACCCGTGTCCGGTCCCAAATGTGTTGCATTAGACTAAATACCCCACGCATTCCTCTAAAAGCCTCAAGATGGGGCACTAGTTAGCCTTTACCTCACCACCTGAATTCCCTCCTGGCATCTCTCCGATAACAAGAAGGTTTTCCCCATATTTGTCAAGGCTGATAGTGGTGCTTCAACTCTGGTGAAGTCTAGAATGAACCTCGAGTAGTATCCAACCAAAGCAGACGTCCCTCCCCATTTAGGGTTGGGGGGGTTATCCTGGAAACATCTTTTGAAATGATGTCCACATATTCTTTCACTCATGTTTGTGACCTCCTAGGATTTTTCTTTCGGTGTGTGTGAGTGAGGACAAATCCCACTAGAATGAAAATGTGTTGGCCTGTGGGGACAATCATTAGTCAGATGACTCGTTCGGGAATATGGGTGGGACCTTAGGTGGGGACCATGTGTCTGCATGGAAACTGGTGGTCAAATCACTTAACTTTGGTGGATTCATCCTACAACATCATCTATCACTCCACCATAGGGATGGCCCCTTTTGAGGCGTTGTATGAGCAACCTTACAGATCACCCTTGTGCTGGAAAGACCCAGGGGAGTCAGCACTAGTGGAACCAGAGATGGTATGAGCTACCATGGAGATGGTGTAGATCATCCAAGAGAGGATGAGGACTACATAGAGCATGCAGAGGTCTTATGCTGATAGGATATGGAAACATCTAGGAGAGAACATGAGAGTGAGAGGATCAGATTAATACTTTGTACCCCCACTTGGTCCCTTAGTTATGAGTTGAGGATTACGGGGACGTAATTCCCTGAATTGGGGAGAATTTAAAGATCTAGAATTTCCATGTAAATTTTTATAAATATATTAGAATTTTATGAGCCCGTGAAATCTGACGGCACACAATTTTGTGGCCCAGAGAGCCCGGAATGATCCGTCGAAGTTTTGTTAAACATAAGTTAACGCGCGTAAGTGGTTTTTGTAAAAAAGAGGAATAAATTTCAAATGGTTACATGGATCAGAAATCCGCGGGAATTGTTGTGCTCTGGATGGTAGTTTTACTATAGGTGCACCTTACGATTAGTCATCATGGACCTCCTTTGAAAGAACCCAAAATGTCATAATCATAATTAAAATAATTAATTATTTTATTTTATTTTTTAAATGCTTATAACTCACAAATGGTAACTTGGATTGAAAATTTGATACCACCGCTAAACTCATGATGGTATGATTTGTTTAAGCAGATACCAACATTGGCCATCTCGGGCCACCAGAGAAAGATAGTTTCTGGCCTCAAATAAAATAATTAAGTGAAAATTATTTTATTGTAAAATTCATATTTTCAAAACGGTAACTCGGATTAAAAATCTGAGAGTACCGTTGGTTTCATTGTAGTGTATTTCACCTAGGAATAACATAACCTTGACTAGCACGGGTTGAGGGTGGCTGATAATAATTTTGGAAATTTTTTTTTCCGATACATTCAGTAAACGCATGAGTGGATTTTCATAAATTTTGAACCGGTGATCGGAACTGAAATCCGATTATATTGTTGAAATGGTCGTGTGGATATTCTCTTAAGAATACTTTTACCTTGAACACAGTTGGTTGAGGGTGAAAGTTAGTTTTTGTGTTTTTTTGTGGAATTTATAAAATAAAATAAACTTCATTTTATTTTATTTTAATCTTCCATGTGGATATTTCAGGTGGGTTCCACCGGATCTAGATCTCCAGGTGGATGTTGGATGTGGGGAACTCTAGACCATAACATCCCATTAGAGGTTAAGGTGTTGGGGACCACCCGAACCATAACCTCCCATTAGAGGTTATTGTGGTGGGGACCACCCTGGATGAAACCCCCCTTTAATTGGGAGAAACACTCAACCCACACAATTAATGAGGTGTAACCTCTTGACCTCCTGCACCTTAATTATACCAACAAACATACCGTTAATCTTTCCAATGAACAACATCATTGTGCCAATGTAAATTAATTGGCTTCCCAATTTTTAAATTAAGTAACAGCGTCGTTGGAATTTAGGAAGGTTCCTAATAAATGAACCATCATATATTTCAATGATCGTTTCCTACCTTTCCCACTCCCCGATATATTGGGATATTGGGAAGAAGATTTGGGAAGGCTTAACCAAGAGATGATGCGCTGGTAAAGTGATGAAATTCCCAACACTTGGAGGATTACACTCTCCAATGAAGAACGCACCACTGATGAAGAACGTCGACCTCGACATCAACCATCTTCCTCACAACTCCTTCCGACGTGAGACATCATCATCTACAACAAGTCGACATATGCCTTTTTGCCCCAAAGTCAACCAACTAAGAGCAAGGTAGGGGTTTACTTTTGACTAAGTGTGATATTTACCTATGATCTTCCTTTCTCTAAAAAATGAAGAATGTGGGTTTTTGTGCTTTATACATACGAACCAATTACTGTCACCTATAAACGTGGATGGTGTGTGACAAACTAACATGGCCCAACTCCCTCTACCAATCTTTTGTGATGTCTCTTAGCCATGGTGATGAGGTGATGGTGATGAAAATGACATCAACAAAGGGTGTGCTACCTGTGACATACGCGAATCGCACCGCCCCGCGGCCCACCGATGCTCCCAGCTGAATACCGCCGACGCGCACCAGCCCCAGCCATGCCGAACCAATTAGCCCAGTCTTCCCACAGCCTGTCGGTCCCCTTTCAGTGCCCCTCCGGCCCCGCCGACACCATGCCCAGCATCCTACTCATGGACCGCGCCCCCATGCACTTCTCTGCGGTGCCCCGCGCGCCCCGACCAAACTCGCAGCCTGCCCGGCCCCTCCAGCACCCTGCTCAATGCCCCGCGGCCTGCCCGGCCCTGTCGGTGCCCATCCCGGTGTCCCAAGCACTCCCCCCCCCCAACGGTGCTCAGTTCCCTCATGCACCCCTGCGTCCTGCCCGGCCGCCCCCACGCCATGCCCGACGCCCCAGCGGCCTGCCCGGCGCCCCTACGGCCTTCCCGCGACCCGCACAGCCTGCCGCTGACCTCCCAGGCCGAGTCACCCGAGCTGTGCTCCTCGTGGCACTGGCCAAACCAGCCCAGGCCTTTGGGCCTTGTCGCCTATGTGCTGACCTCCGGGCCGAACCACCCTCACAGTCCGTTGGGCCGGGCCAGAACTTAACAGGCTAACCCACCCAACAGTATGGGTTAGACCCATCTAGTCTGACCAGGTCAACCCAAATCGGGTCATCCCAGAAGGGGTTGGTCTGCATTGGTCCAACCGGGTCGGATCAGACTTGGTCCCATTACTGTCCTATTACCTTCTCGGGCCATATCTTTGGCACCAGACGTCCGTTTGAGGAACCGTCATCGGCACCGATAATCTTAGGGAGAATTATTCCCTTTGATACTACCCCACTTGAGTTTCAGTTATAGTTGAGATAAGGTCAGGTTGGATCATACCAGAATCCAACTGATCCCTCAGGATAAAAAGACTAATAAAAAACAGATCGAGCGTCCGATTGACGCCCCGCCTATTGCGTTGAGACCCCTCTGACGTAGCAGACCATTGAGATACTTCTTTGTGGCACTTCACAATAGTTAGAGTATTTCCCAATAGGTCAGGGAGAGGATCTTTCCAGTGACAAGAATACAGAGTGCGGACACCTAGTATCTAGAAGACCTAATGATTGCCTGACAGATTTGACTCGGAGTGATTCGACTAGCCCATTAGGGAGTGCCTGGTATTTGGCGGTAGACCCATGATGGAGGAACACTTGGTAGTTTGCGGGAGACCAATGGTAGTCTATAAGAGGAGTTCCTCTGCAGGCTATTAGGGGGAGTGTCTGGTAGTTGGCGGAAGACACATAGCGGAGGAGATCCGGGTAGTTTGAAGTAGACCTACGGTACTCGACAAGAGGAGTACCTCAATAGTCCTAGGTTTGTGAGAAGAAACTCGGTGTCGTGACATTCCAACTATACTTGATAGAGGAGGAGTTCTATAGCCGTCATCGTTTTGATA
Source organism: Viscum album (assembly GCA_963277665.1). NCBI lineage: Eukaryota > Viridiplantae > Streptophyta > Magnoliopsida > Santalales > Viscaceae > Viscum > Viscum album. Next base: position 1,799,414,227 of record OY728120.1, read on the forward strand.
ATGAAAAATTATGGTTTGAGTTGAGTCAATGGCTTCTGTGTTTTTCATCATGATTGAGATGGGTTACGAGATAACTTTAGGTGTATGTATGGGAATATACCTATGTAATGGTTATCTGTTGTTTTCATACTTTGTGGCTTATCCTTTTTGAATTTTATGAGACTATGAGGGTATCAGGGTCCCTACTAAGTATCATTATACTCACCCATGCACGTGACCGCACCTCATTGTGTTGGTTGCTGACGACAGACAACGATGAATAAGGCAGATAGTAGTAGGACTAGATGGTACACGGAGGTGGACCCTACGATGAATCGGTACACATAGGAGACTGACAAACGAGAGTGCTGAGGAGGCCATCTGTACATACCCTTCAGGTAGGAACCCCGAATGAAGACCTAGTAGCTGCATTACATTTCTTTAGTTGTATTTTCTTTCAGGTGTACTTGTACTTTCTTATTGGGCTTGTATTTCCGGACCCATTTACTTTCCAACACATCTTTTGTATACATTTTTACTTAGTGTTTTGATTCTAGTTGTGTAATCTAATGTGTTTGTTTACAGTTAATAAGGCAATGCCTTCCCAGTTTAGAGATTTGCTCCTTTTGTGCTAATTCCAGCCCCTGGCCTATGGAAGGCTGGTTTGGGGTAGTCACGATACAGGCACCGGGGGATGGGTCGTGACATGAAATGAAAATTTCACGCAAGAGTATATATGTACTACAATCTCAATGATCATAACATAGAATGTTTTTCATAAATATCATTCATTATTTTTTTAATGTATTATTTTTCAATAAATTTGATAAATATTTCATTATTATTATTATTCAATATATTTTTAATAAATAAACTCCATGACAAAGATAAACACATCAAACATATTCTAAAATAATGATCTGAACATCCTAAAAACACTCGATGTGGACATAAATGATAATTTATTTTAATAAGTAATTAAAAAAAGTAAAATTATATATGTCGATTTTATTTAACCCGATAAATTTTATTATTTAAAAAATAGATTAAATGTGATTATTATACAATAATTAATGTTCATACATGGAAAATCTAAACATGGTGTAAAGGGATTAATCTAAATTTTCATTCATAGAGGATTATTTTAATTTTTTCTATGAAATTTAATTTATGTTTTTTAATTATTATTCCATTTATATATGATATCATTAATCATTAATATAGTATGATATTTTTTTCAAATTTATTTATTTCATCTATATTGGTTTTAAATTAATGTTATTGAGTTATAAGAGACGTTAACTAATATTTTATTCATTGGATCATGGTAAAATGTTATACACATGATTTATTTTATAAGGTGTATATAATTAAAATTTTATATATAATATCTTGAATAATTCATAAAAAATGGAATTTTATTTTATGTTTGAATTATTTTATCCAAGGTGATTTTAACTGAGAGTTATAATGTGGTAACTAATTTCATAAATAAATTTCATTTAATTGCGTAATATTAATTATTCATTAAAAAAGATATTTTATGATATTAGAGGTAATTAATTTTGATTATAATATCATTTTTTTAACTTGTTTTATTAGTATATTAATTTAATGAACAATATATATTCATTGAATAATTATCACTTCTATGTTATGTTCATTGTTAGGGTTTCTCATTTTGAAATGAAATCTTTGGAATACATGTTATATTATATATCTAATGAACATTTTGAGAAGTAACAAATTACAATTTGACATTTTATTCCATTTAACTCCTTAATTTATTGATAATTAAAGTAAAAATATATGTTATTCTGTCATGGGACTTACGATTGAAGAGTTATTGATGTGGGAATGTTTTAAAGTGCAATATAATTTCCTTATAGATTATTAATTATCATTGTTTTATTACAGGAAATTATATGATGAAATTATTAGGTCAAATATATGTTAATTTCAAAAATGTTAATTTGGATAACCCTGTTTATTCCATTTTAATCCCTAGTTGAGTAACAAAATATCATCAAATTTAATTTTTTATTTTATAAAAAAAGTAACATTAATTTATAATAAGAATAAATATCATACATATATATGTTTTCCAAATAATAATATTTATTAAAAAGGACATAAGAATTCAATTTCATACGTTATATGGCCATATATTTAATGTTATTGTTAAGATAATTTCTTATAGTTTTCTAAAATGGGTAATTTATGACACCTTATACAAAATGTTATATTTATTTTTAACATTATGAACATGAATATTTTTTTTAATATCATGAATATTTCATGATATAAATATTCATTTAAATGTTTCTAAGTACATTATCAATGAAAATGTATTTTCAAAATATTTTAAGAATAATTTTTTTGAAAATTTATATATAAATGTCAAGGGAAACATCCATAAAACATATTTTTATTGATATATTATTCCTAATTTAATTAATAATTAAAAAATAGATGTTTAATATGTAATGATTCTAATATTTTGTAATGAAGTAGTAGTTATTATATAATTAGATGGATTATAATATTTTCTTAGAACCCATTTTATTTCCAAATATTAATCATTTTTTAATAAAATTGTTTTGGAACCCCTATATTTTCCACAAGTTATTCATGCGATAGAATGAATAATATTTTTTTTTCTGTTTTATAGAGATATTAATTTTCTATTGATTTCATTCACGCAATGGTTATTGGAAATTGAATAAAAATGGTAGATCCCCATTATATCTCATGGGTGATCTCGATATAAATTGTTCAATGGGTTCAACTAGATATTACTACAATGATTTTGGATTATTTGTTGACCATAGTGTTTTTAAATTTATAAGGTTTCGATAAAGGATATATATGGGAGAAATTATGAAGGTGTTCTAAGGTAAAAATGACTTATCATTATTCTCTATTTGGGATTTTAAAGATTATTTGGATAAATAATAGCATAACATGGTAGCTGATTATTGAATCATATAACTTATGGGATTATTAATGAATTATTCCATGTTTTATAATTTCTTATACATGTATTGATGGGAATTTTTTACCGTATCTTATGATCATTAAAATTGATCATCTCTTGATACTATTATCCTCATATTAATCTCACTAATTTCAATGAATTTTTAATGAGATGATTACACATACTAATTTTTTCATATCACCCATATTTTATTTTATTTCATCAATGTTATATGAAATAATGTTAAAATAAATAGTATCCAAAGGATTTAATTCTTATAATTATGATCACATAATATAGATTTTAAAGGGTTGGGTATTTATAAAATAATTATCTTTTGATGTCACTAGTATTTTTCATGTTATAACTTTATCTAAATCAATAAAAATCTATATCATAAGTACCATTTTGTATATATGTGATCGAATATTTAATCTCGATGATGATAGAATTGGATGGAAAAAAATATGCTATATTTATTAGTATAAAATCCACACATGTAATGTTTTTTATTTTAGTACAAGATACCAGAGTGCATGTTTGAGGCTGTTATTGGGACTCATTTTTTTATTACATTAAATAATTCTAACATTTATTATTTTTAATAAATCAATTAATTTCATTAAAAATTATTATTTTTATTATTTTAGGTAATATATAAAATTCATGTTGGAAATCCTCATCTATCTTAAATAATTGTCCCCAATTATGTGTGTTTTTTTCAAATAACATATACAATATTTAAAAACATTAAATTAAAATTTCGATTTTACATTTTAAAATAATAATATTAAAGTTCTTAAATGAAGTAAGTTTTAATTTTTTTTATCATAATAAGTTATGTTGAATAAAAATTGGTTAACGTGGTAAAGTTTACAAACAAAAAAATCCCATTACTAAAAGAAAATAAAAAAAAATGGAAAAAATGTTTTAAAAACGTGTTTTATATGAGTTTCAATGTCATTATTTCCCATAATATACTTTGTTTATATTCATTTAGTTTTATGATGAATATTTTCATAAAATTATTGTAAAATGTGGTGTGTTTTGAAACTTTTCCATTTTCCAATTAAAAACTACCACATATCTACCCCTCGTATATTCCCATGAAAAAAAGTTATTCATTTAACATAAATAATTTTTCAAACCCTATAAACATATATATTTATAATAATCCCATATTAACTCCTATTTATCCTAATACATCAAATATCAACAGAAATTCAATCTAGAAAATAAAATCTACAATATATGTTTTATCAACACAGCATTTGTTGTGTTATAAATTCTATTCAAATGTTTCAAATCCTAATAATATAATGATTTATTATATAAAATAACTATAATTATATTTTTTATACTATTGTTATAACCTGTATTTATTCATTTCAATCCACATTTAAAAGTAATTAAACATCATTATTATATGGTGCTGACTACATCATCCAAAAAAAATCCTACATTTATCATTTAAACCTTTTAAGAGTATCATTAAGGTTGGTCATAGTGGTTAAATATTATATATTATATATAAATATAATTATAAAATTTTAGAATAATATCCACCTTCACTCCCTCTCATGTGTTTTGAAATATGAATACTAATCGTGCATACATGCTAATTTCAACAACTATAATAAAACATTTGTTTTTATTTTCCAATATAATTATAAATTATTTAAACACTAAAAACAATGTTTTCACATCATGAAAAAAAATGTCATCATTCTTTTATTATAGTGATATTAGGTTAATAAATACACCTCAAAAATCATTTTTTTCTATCATAGATAAAGTGTGGTTATTTTTAGGATGGTTTAACCAATCATATTTTCAATGAATAAAATAATATTTTTTTAAAAAAAATGGGGGAATTAAAAATTAAAATATTATTACATAATAAAAAAATATTGATTATTATGTTTTTTTATAAATATTATATTATTTATCTATCTTGTTGTTAATGAATTTTTATCATTGTCAAGGATAAGAAAATTATGATCTTAATAATAATTTTTTCATAAAAGTTAAAAACACACATACATAATGAAATAAAGTAATTTTAAATCTATTTGGGTCACATATTATAAAATAATAAATAATATATTATTAATTAATATGGTATGAAATTTTGGATTTTGATTTCAAAACTATTATACATCTGAAACCCAGTAAATAAAGTTGACACAGAATAGTTATAATAGAGTATAACTAAACAATCTATTCATGATAAAGATTAATAATTATAAATCGGTAATAAATATGATTATGTTAATGAAATATAATACTAATTTTATACTGTTACTTTTATAATTGATTAGTACGTGATCAACTAATCTTATAAATAAGGAAAAGTATCTCATTTCAAACTCTAATAGTTGATACATAATTATTTTTTTACACCGTGTTTCGTATCAATGGTGTAAATATTACACGTTTATCTAATTTTTTCATGATTTTTTTCTCATCATTATATTATATTAAATATTTTATATTTCACATATGTTGGGGTTTTTATTAAAAAATTATTGAATCGATAAGTCTTTTCAATATCAATTTATCATTATTGAATCATCTTTTAATGTCATAAACATATTTTTTTATTCCAATCTTATATATAATACCCATGATATAGTTTCCAAAAAATACCTAATTAAATGCATGGGATTTGTATAAACATATTATTTTCTAGTTTAAAATAATTTATTATTTAATAATTAAAAAATATGTATGGGGTTTTTGTGACTCAATTCACTTATTTGGATCATAATAACTTGACTTTTTCAACATTTTTCATGATGTATATATTTTAACTAATGAAATTCTAAAATGTCTTAACACTATCATATAGGTTTAAATTATATGTCACACCCAACTATTCATTATTTATTATCTTAATGTTTTTTATAATTTTATTTATTAAGAATAATTCCCATAAAATTTAATCGATATATCTTCAGTGACTATATTTTTAATCACAACAATTTTCTTCATTTACATATTGGAAATCTTGTTTTTTAGCCTCCCATAATAATTTTATTCAAGTTAATTCTCATTAATATATATAATTATTTATAATTTTTGAGGATTTGTGTTGTTTAATAGGTTATTCAAAAATCATAGAAACACATTTATATGATTTGAATGTAAATTTTTTATTTTTAACTCTAAATTTTCAATCAATTTTTTTTTCAATAATTAGTTATTATTGATTCATTTAAAGGAAAATTATATCAATGTATTTAGCCTCATTTTTTTAATTCAGTTGGTTTTTATATTGATCATTTAATTTGAAATATGTATTCCAAATTTCATTTATTTTCCTTTTCTTTTTTAATATTTATTTATAATTCTATGATATAAATGATGTTTTTAGGCGTTATTATATTCTACTTTATTTATTTTTCATGGTTTATTCTTTGATATTTTGTTTCATAATTTCCACTAATAAGATATTATGATATTTTTTATTCTGTAAAATTCTAGTTTTGGTATTCTATGACTTCTTATGATCATGATTTAAGAGGTTCTTAAGTGTTTTATAGAACCCATGTGTTTTTAATGTGTTTTAATGTGATTATGTTTTTTTAATTTTAATCTAGAACCCAAATGTAGTGATTAGAGAAACGTTTGGACAAATATCCCAATCAAACTCAAAAGGTAAAGTATTATATCTCATGAGATAGAAATTTTATGTTTACATGAAAACCAATATCTAGTTTCACAAAGTGTGAGTCCGATAGTTCTTATACATACTGAGAAATTATTGAGTGAAAAGGATTAAAGATAGAAAATTTCGTAAAAATATGAAATTTAATTTTTGTGAAAATTCCAGATATTATTTTTTTTAAATTAGTATATGTTTAGATGTTTAAATTGTAATTTTAAAATATTTCTCACAATTTGGTTATGCTAAATTTATTTGGGGTATTGAGATGTATTTTAAACCATATTATAAATTTATCATTTTCATAATATCTGAGCTATGTTATTATGTAACTCTATCATTATTTTTTATTGTAATAAATTATATTATGATTTCAAATTATGATAATTAAATTAACTTAATCTAAACACACACACATGAAAACATATATATATATATATATATATATGTATTGTCCTTCCAATTCTGATACATTTTCCCTTACTTAGAAAATTAGTCCACCCATTCCTTATTATTCCATTCCCTTGGTTGATGGTACGATTATATTTTGCGATATGTAAGAGTTTTGAGAGTGGATCACAATTATAGGAAAATTTTCAAAATGGATCTATATTTTGGTTTTTATATATCTAATATCCTATAATATAAACTTTTTTTATTTTTTATGTGTAAATATTTATGAGATCTAATATTGATTTTTTCTTATTTTTTTATATATATATCATGTTCATCTTAGTTCTGTATATTTAAAAATGTTTAGTTAGACTAAAAGAGATGTCCTATTCACATCAAAATATTATGTGAAACACCTTCTCTATTATGCATATTGATGCATATGTTGGTCTCTTGGTAATGGAAAACCATGGTTCACTTTTTAATTGCATTAAAAATTCAATTCAATTCCTCAAGATGTTATTTTATGAATAATAGACATAGAAAATAAAATCATCAGTAATAAAAGATTTTTTACATGCCACATTAAACCACTAGTTTTCAATACTATTCACACCCACATGTAGTGGAAACAAATTACAAAGGACACCTATCATTTAGGAAAAATTATTCCACTATTATGTATTCACATTATAAATTTGCCCCACTACTACTATGTTACTCATATAACCTTATCTAAATATAACGACCTCATTTTAATTTATTATTTGAGTGAATTATGTCCACCATCAACAAATAAACTCATGATGAGATGGTTTGTTCCCAGGGTTACTTAGGAAAAACCATCTCATTTACACCAAAAATAGAAGGAAATACTCATACATACACTATAAACTAAAAGTATTTAAATAAACAGTTCCTAAATTATAATTTGTTTTCATTTTATTATAGAATTTTATATGAACCCATTATGTAAAACATCCAATTTATCTTTATTTCTGCACATTTTGAGTGGAATTAACATATAGATGGTTTTTAATATGGGATTTGATCACTGACGCATATATGTTTGAATTCTATTGAATGATTAGATAATCCACCAAATAAATCCTCAATATAATAATGAGCCCACAAATAACATTTATCTAATCTCATAACCAACTTCAATGTGCACTTCCCTCTATAGGAGAAGACAATATATTTTAATTTAAAATGATTACAAGTTACCCTATATTTTTTTTCCATAAACATGAATACCTAACATTATATGTGTGCTCAGAATTATTATCCATATGTTGTGTTACAAAAAAATGAATGACCACATATCCCTAACACTTCATCAATAATATCCTCCAAACATGTTGAGATCGAACATTTGTATTATAAAACATTCATAAAGAATAACATAAATGGTTCAGGGTTAGAATATGTAAACTAAAATTTTTCTATAGACTTGTGTTGGTCCCAAAAAACTTCATTTAACTATATTAGTGAATGGTTTAATCTATATCTAATGTTGGATATCAATGTCATTTGTTAGAGGAAAAAATCCTCTAAATGTGAACCATTAAATTAGAATTCCGAAAAAATTAATTAAACATCTAATTAGAAAATTTCCAACATGGATTGGATTAAGTGTCTAAAACACTATGGAATTAATTATAACATGTATGATTGGATATAATTTTAAAAAAGGATGTATATTATATTGAATTTCATATACAATAATACCTACAAAGTTATTATCATACATATATGTGGATCTTATGATCCATTTCATTTAAAATATATTCCCTATCTAAAATAGGATGACCAATTGACTGAGATATCATGTGTACAATGTCTCTCAGATGAGTCGTAGTCACAATATCTTATCAATCGATTGGAATTATAATAGAAAACCCCACCGTTATTGGATAAAGCACTATAGATGATGGTCAAACACATAAAATAGGTGTAACATGCAATAAAAGTTATAAAATAGTGTGAAATCGAACAAATAATGTATTGTAACGCTAAACAAAATCATATTCACTCAGCATGTAGTTATGTATAATATAGATAGAAGTTATTTGAATGATTAATTCCTACAAAAAAATCATTTATATAATCCGATATAACAACCTGTATTATGTGATTATAACATGAATTTTTATGAAATAATATATTGGTAGATTACTCATGAATGACTTGGATGTAATGAAATCATACCAAATTATTCATGGCCCATTATTTAATCATGAAATACAAGAACTTTTTACCCTTCTTAGTTAGGCCCGTATGTAGCACTGCTAAGAATGAAAGTCATGTATGAAACGTCTGTAGTATCCACACTTCCCTAGAAAACTCCATACCTCAAAGATGTTCTTCGTCTGCTCAAAGGAAGCTACTGCTCTCACTTTTTCTAGGTCTACTGACACTCCTGTCTCAGAGATAACATGACCCTAGAAGTGAATTTGAACCATCCAAAAGATGAATTTTGAGAGACTATCATATAACTGATGCTCTTTCAGTGTAATCAAAACTATCTCAAGATGACTGTTATGGTCATGTCGAGTGTGAGAGTACCCCAAGATATCATCAATGAAGACAACAATGATATAATCCAAGTATTGATGGAATACTCAGTTCATCAGTTCCATGAAAACTGTAGGCACATTCGTGAGACAGAATGGCATAACCATATACTCATATAGACCATACCTACTTTGGAAGGCTGTAAGAGGTATATGATATTTTCTAACATGCAACTGATGGTAACCATATCTCAAGTAAATCTTAAAGAACACCCGAGAACCTCGAAGCTGATCAAGGAGATCTTCAGTCCTCTGTAAGGGATATCGGTTCCTGACCATCATCTGGTTCATCTTCCGATAATCCACACAATGTCTGAGGGTATCATCCGCCTTCATCCCCAAAAGCACAGGAGAACCCCGAGGAGAAGTACTGGGTCAGATAATACATTTTTCTTGTAACTCCTCCAACTGCTTATTGTGCTCCTGTAACTCGGGTGTAGTCATCCTATATGGAAGAATGAACACCATTGACACTCCTAGAACAAGATCAATCAAAAATTCTACCTCTCTCTCCAGAGGTAAACCTGAAAAGTCATTTTGAATGATGTCTCTAAAATTATCCACTACTGGAGGAAATTCTAACTGTGAAGTCCCTGGATCAACCAAATACATACTTGAAATCTGGGATGTAACTCCTCCTAACCCATGATGCTCTAGACCCTCTTTGATCACCTTGACATCCTACTCACCATTATGAAGAAACAATCTTCCCTCTAGTGATAAGAAACTCCTACTACGACGATATCAATCAACGACTACCAGGAAGAGATCTAGACTGTCCATTACGAGAATTATATCATATCTTGTCATCCCTAGGACATAGAGGTACCATAAAAGTGACACCCGCAAACCAATAGAGTCAAATAATTGCACTGACATACACTATCAGTTCTTGTCCCCAACGGAGTGTCTAGTGTCAAGAAATCAGCAAATGAAAATATACAGAGCCAAAGGCTCTCCACAATAGCATCAAATATAAATCTATGGGAAGCCCCTCTGTCAAAAAGTTATGAAAATAAAACTGAAGAAACTAGGATCGTAACTCAAACTATAGAGGGGCCAGGATTCTACTCCTCCTTGGTCTTCTCCACTTTAAATTTCTGGCTTGCTCCATGACTGTGTGAACCTTCTTGACCACTATGAACTGATCCACCCTACTTTTGCTGGTAGCCCGTTGATTAACCACCATGGCCGAAACCTCCACCTCAGACAGAATAGTAGGAAGAACTCCAGTTCCCAGACTGCTGAGAAACTGGTGGAGCTCCTTCTATATGAGGAGTCATAGATGAACCCCTATCACTAGCTACTGGTGAGAAAACCTGACCGAAACACTATATGTGACCCATCTTGCAACAAAATTGACACTCCACTGGGCCTCTCTAGCACTGCAGCCTTGTATGCCCAACCTTACCACACGGATACCATACTACCTAGCTGCCTGAAGTTGTCCCTCACATCTTCGGATCCCCACACATAGGCTCCCTTTAGTGTTTCCTACTGTCAGAAGAAGGGGCACTAACCCCATATGTCATTCTTCCCTAGCTAACTAATCCATAATCCCTCAGATTGTGCTCCATGATCAGCACCTGGTTAATGATATAAGGTATGGAATTCAGCCTAAAGATATTCACGTATGAGTAGATATCATGTCTGAGAGCATCTTCAAAGATCCTTTCCATGAATAATCCATCTCCCCTAAGAACGGTGTGAAATGTTGTTGCTCGGTTGAAAGAGAGGAATACTACAAAACCAAATGAGTACTCTACTCTAGACACAAGAACGATCGGGCTCGATCAACCCTCAAGGTATCCTAGTAGATATTGTCAAACAAGATACACTGGTACTCCTCCCAAGTCATAACCTGCTGGTGTCCCAGCTGTGAGATCGCATCCCACCACCTCTTGGTGGAATCCTAAAGTATATTTGTACTGAGCTTGACCCACCTATCTGGAGGTATCTCCAGCTGCTCAATGATCTTCATCATGGATTCTATCCATGAATCTGCAGCTTGGTCTCCTCCATACCCTATGAATGTGGTAGGATGTTGCTTCTGAAAGACCCACGTCAATTCTTCCATCGACGAGGCTGGAGGCGGTGCTCCCTGAATGATATGCATCATCCTCATAAAGCCTTCCTTGAACTGTGCGTCATCACCTTCCCCCGATATAATTGTTGGTGCCATGACTTACAAAACAGGAGGATCTACAGGTATTACCTAATCAGACATATCCAGTGTCTGATATATACCATTCAACTTGCATACAAACGGCGGACATCTCGGTGGGATGACTATAAAAGGTCAAACACACACCATAGATCAAAATTATCAGGGAACAAAAAATGAAAATGTAAGAAGGGGACATGATAAGGAATGAATTCTAGTATTTAAAAACATTACTACATGGAATGTATAAAACCTACATGACATGTTCCCATCATACATTTACAGGGGAATGTACTACTTCTAAAACTGGTCATGTAACACCCCATACACACAACGTGTTAACTTGACACATGACATGTACTTGAATCTTCTTCCCCTTCCCAAGTCCTTCTACACGGCTAAGCCACATGGTTCTCTGTAGAACGATAAGAATGGCGTGTTAGTGTCAAAAATTTCATGTACTAGATGAACCTCATTGACTCTTGTTGTTAGATTCATGGCCGGTCACAGAGCTCACACTACACGGTATGTTCCAGGAGGACACAGTGTGTACATGAAAGGATAACACTGTCCCATTTTGTTAGAGACATGGCCATTTACATGGTCCTACAACACGACATGTACATCCTCAACAAATATTGCCTCACAAAAGATTCCAAACCCCATGTCCCCACCCACACAGACTGAGACACAATTAGAGACTACACGACATGTACATACAGTTCACAGCTTGTACATAAGAAAAATAGTTTCTTCCTGAACATAAGAACACATGGCATGTATTCAAAACTACATAGTGTGTGTTCTAGGTTCTTTCAGACAGTAAGCCTCATAATCTACACCGGTGATCCTAAAAACACTAAAACGAAAATTAAATTCTCATATTCTGATATGTGAGGGCCCATACTCCCCTCAAATCAAATCATGGAAACTTAATCAGGTTATAAATAAGGTGAAGTAGTCAATAATCCACCCTTTTACAGTCAATGGGGGCCCATAACACCTCAAGAACCAAAATTTGGCGTTCATTCAAACAAACGTGTACACAAACAAATATCATATTAAAGAGAATGTATACTATCGGCATCTATCACAACAGTATGGATATATTTTCATAACATCTATCACAACAACATGAAATTGCTAATGCACCCTAAATGGCACAGAATGAATGCATGACATGTGATTTCTAGAATGTTCCTACATGATGCATGAGATGGAATACCCTCATCTAATCTTGTTTCAATAGAAATATAACCTAAATAAGGTTAACAATAATAGTACAATACATTTGAGTCACCCAACGGTAAAAATCAGATCAACTGTAAACTTGAAAACCAGAAAACTACAATATACGAGGTAGATTGGTTATTCCCTGTACACGAGTGAGATACTCCCAGGAACTGGTTATTACGAAGTACCTATTCTATCCTATTCCTGAAAAAAGTATCCAAACAGTACATCAATAAGAAAATAATTAATCTGATACCACTTTTTAACATCCCTATTCTAGAAGCCACACCGAGGCTCCCCGTAAGGAGATGGTCACATGGCCTCAAGAATATTTCCATGAAATCGAGAGGCTGCTTACATGATGCGAGGGACTTAGGTTTGATAGTGTAGAAACAATCTCCTCATTAGCAGAGTACATAGTATATGTAAAAAAATGTACAAGAGTGGAGGCAGTAATAATATCACACAAAAATAAAGATCGGAAGACTGATAGAATAAACTGTGGAACATATGTAAAATTATGCATGATGAATATTTCTTAGAAAGCGAAAAAACACAACACAATGCGGATGAACAATACTAAAACAATTACAGAATAAAACAAGTAAAAAACTCATCAATATCACAATCCTAATTTTGGTCTCGTGCTCTCCAACTCCAGAACATATCATGTACCTGAAGTACAAGGGAGCTTGCCCTTATATATTCCTGAAGCAATATAATCTATTTGGGGAAAAATCATGCCCCAAACAGGGTGTGAGACTAAATCCTAGTTGGAATCCACCACAAGATTTTTGCCTAATAGTCAGTGAATATATGGCAGGTAAATAGTACATGATTTTATAAACAAGTAAGTATTCAACAGTAAGCAATCCACACAGTTCCAATTCATATAGTTCGAGATATCAATAAAGTAGCTAATAAAAGAAGGTAACATTCTAGGAAGTACACACAACCTATCCCTTCTGGTTCAACATACAATTACAAGAAACCCTCTGGGAATCACACACAGTCTCACCCCTCTGGTTCATGTATGTATAGACTCTATAGGAAGGCACTCACTGTAAATTTCCCATGTTGTCTTGTATCGGTACTATACACACTCTGGGGAAGAATTCAATGTCAATTACCCCTATTTCCCGCGTTGAGGAACTATATACACTCTAATAAAGCACTCAACGTCAATTACCCCATTGGTCTCACATCGTAATAAAATAAAGACACTCTGGGAAATCCCTTACATCAATTTCCCCTATTGTCTTACTACACCAAGTTCATCATGACCATGGGTAAATCAAAAGAGAATAGGAATAATTAACGGCCATATTATAACTTACGAACTACTTGGCTATCAGTATATAACATAACAAAATATCAGAATATATAATTACACCTTCCTATAATACTAGGCATGGGAACCAATTGCAGCATAACATGCAAGGATAGAAAAAAAATCATAAACAAACATGCATAGGTAAAAACAGCCAAAGAATTTAAATTCAACCTACTCACAATCAATTAACCTCTACTCAAGAATACAAAAATTTTAGGAAGTCAACAAGGGTAAACGGTATACACGCAATACCTTGTTCTTGGGTATTGGGCGATATAGCACATATAAATCAAAGAAAAGCTACAAAAGGCAAAAAAACCTACCTCAAAATTGGGAGATCAATATAATTTAGTATTGGGGCTTGAATAATTTTAGAACACTAAAGATCTACAAAATTTTCTAAAAAATTTTATAGAGGATAACTTGAGAAAAAGAATGAATCATCAAATGATGCTCTTGAAGAAGGAAGAGCACATCGAGGTGATCCCAATGCAATTGACGGTGGTTGAATCAGAGATTTGATGGAGGATTGGGGGCTCAGAGAAGGATCTCAGCCATAAGGGTTATCTCAGATGAACGATAAATAGAAGAAGGGGGTTTTTTCCGTCAGACGTGACCCCCATATGTTTAATGAAAAAAAAAGTACATGTCTTGTTCTTTCGATTTCCGTACTCCACATTAATTGGCCTTCAGGTCACCCCTAGATGGACGTGTGCAAGGACACTACATGGATAGCACCTATCTACCAGCGGTAACTGAGTACACAATGTGTACTCCAAAAGTACATGACCCGTACATCGAAAAGTTCCATAAATACGTCTTTTTCTGAAAAACGGCCAGAAAAAGAAGACATACCTGAAAAAGATAAAACATGTTCTAGAAATATCTATTATACTATAAATATTCATCGAAAATATAAAAAGATATCCTATATCATGGTATTTTGTTTATAATTTTTATACACTAAATAAAATAAATTATTTATGACACTACTATGATGTAGTGTTTACCTCATTCATAAATAATTTAAATAAATAAGATTATAATGATTAAAAAAATATTCAAATCCTATATAATTATTATTGGATGATTTTATTTCGACCATGAGTCATCTTATCATCGAATTTAATAAGTTTTGGACTTTTTGAATCATAAAATAATTATATAATAAAATAACATTTTCACACAATCCTAAAGAGCCCCTCCTCCCCCTTATAAAAAGCCCTCGCCTCTACCCCTTACCTCAAATCTGTAAATCCACTTAGTTCATCCAACCGCTTCCCAATTAAGCTTCATACATCCCTCTCTTTATCCTAGAAGCCTTAAAGTAGGAAGAAGGAACTTCAACAAAACCTTTTGGTTCAAACAAAGGAAGTTAACATATTTAAAGGTAACACATCTTCTCTTAATTTGTTTTGAATTTTTTTACTTCTCTAACCCCCTAAATTCTTTTAATTAAGTTATTTTATTACAAAAATAGTACCCTTAATATACGAAGATTTTGTTATGATAAGGATTCTAACTACACTTACACAGAACTCTATCTAATGGGTAATGAACATATTGTTTCTGTGGATGGTAATCAAACACCTCATGAAACGATGATTGTTCAATTATCTTTAACTGCCACTCATAGTGGCCTTTGTGATGACACTATATATATATATATGATATATATTATGTTTATGTTTTCTTTATTCTTATTTATTTTCAATTTATACCATACCTTTATGGTTTCCATTATGTGTAAACATGATAATTTCATTTGAGGATGTGTGGAATACTACCCCCTCAAAGTGATATGACTCATTAATTATATATTTGGGATGTATAAGGGATGGTGATAATGATATTATATATGATATTATACTAGAATTATAATATAACTATGTATCATTATGTTTCCTTTCCATTAAAATGTGACATAGTAATGAAAGTTTCATTCAAGCGTAAGTACGACCTACCATCTCCATGAATGGTGAATTTCATTTCATATCTCTAAATGTTATGTAAAATTATATATACGTACATATAGTGGATATATATGAAATATATGATATCTACATCACAAATATCATTCTTGATATAATGCATATTTTACCACATGAACAACTTGTAATTATAAGTTCATTTATTACTCAAGTACCAAATATGGACAAAACGACCATTATTAACTTAATTTATTACAAGATTTTATAAAATTGTAATAAGTTGTATAAATGGAATAATAAACATGAAAAAGGATCTTATGAAAGTAGAAATTAAATTTATTTTATTATTCAGGGGATTAAAGAACAAATGGGTCAAATTAGACACGAGTTATGGGACTTCATCTCAATCTCCTTTCATTGAGGGATATTTTCTTTTCATACATGACAGTGTTTTATACGCTATATAATCCCTATTTAAATTTCATTTCACTCAAAGGGAATATTTTTCTAAAAACTATTCTTCTATATGACAAAAAAATAATGTTTTTTTAACATACGTTGTGACAACGACCTTTCGCCCACCGCGAGTATTATTAGATAATTGTCTTATTTTACAAGACATAATAATTTTAAAAGTAAATTAAATACCATATACTATTTTACATATTTTAGTATTGAATTAATTTTATAATGGATTTGTTATGTCAATATATTTAAATGATATATTGTGATTAAAATTTGGAAATCTTATCTTTCCTTTACGTTTATTTTTTATGTTATGAATATGTTCTGGTTGTTGGGAATTATTACGTATATTAGCGGTTCTATGATAAACCTAGGGCGGGTGATCCTGAGATAGCTCTCTAATGCATTGGGTAATGTGACAGAGGTAAATGTGAATGTTTCTCTTGAGATATTTAAGTAATAAATTGTGATGGTTATTCTAAAAGTAACTCCCTACATAGTTGTGATAGCTAAAATGTAAGTATGATATGGATGCCACAAGTTACCATTATGATTTATGATTTCTATGTGTTAATAGTAAATATTATTATTTCATGAGGCATGTTAAAGAGATTGTGTTATTTATATATTGATGAACTAATGATTTCTTTTTTTAATAACCGTTATTGATCTTTTTATGATCATCCCATGTTTTGAAATGTTTTTCAAATGACCTAAAGATTAATAGGGTCAAGGAAGAGATCATGGAAAACACATGATGTCTGATACATGGGAATATACCCGACTTTTTTAAGAGTTTTTATTTTATAAAAAAATGGAAACAGAGTAGATGTGTCTACCTTGTAATTTTCTAGATGTAATGTAATAGTTATTGCCTAATTCTCTAAAACTCAAAACCAAAAAAATACTCAACGTGAATTATTCATTTAATTCAATATTATGTAATGTTTAAGGCCATCTACTTATAATTAGTGATTCCGAAAGGAATTAATATTAATTGATAGTTCTCATAAATTTTATAAAAAGTAGTATTGGGTATATTATCCTTCTCCACCATTACATTGAGATATACTGACAGCAGATCCACCTTGGTGTAGTATTGTTCTCCATGCATCTGATAAAAATATTCTTCAATTCATGGTAGTGGAAACATGTTCTTTATCATTATTTTTTTGAGAACATGATAATCAATGTGATGTTTCATTGGCCCATCCTTATTCATGACAAATAGGACTTGTTCACCCCATAGTGAGGAACTTGGGTGTATAAACGCTATATCTTGATTCTCCTATAGTTTTTTCATAAACTCTGAAATCAATACAATATTTGGTATATATGGAGTCTTAAATATTGGAAATTCCCCAGGTATAATACCAATTAAGAAATAAATATATCCTCTAAGAGGATGACCTATCAATTCCTCAAGCAACATATCAGTGAATTCCCTCACAATAGGAATGTCTTCAAGGATGGTTTATTCCATAAATTCAGTAATCTGATCAGGATACGTGTTCACATATAGAAGTAATATCTACGCTTGAGGTGATGGTGCTAAATAATATTCATCCTCCACCTTGTAAATGTACATAATTGAAGGTCTATTCTCTATATGTAGAGTGATATCCCTCTCATAGAAATTTATGTTGGCACAATATAGGTAAATCCAATCCATTACAAGAATTGTATCAAATTCCACCAGATGGAGTATGATGAGGTTAGTTGGGATGTCAAATCTATAAATTGTGATAGGAGTTGATTTTTATCCATGGGATGAAATAATTTCTCCAATTTATGTCCTCATAATCATCTATAATTACATGATTTGTGGTGATTTTTTGGATTATTAGGCTAAAAATTTGGCAATTAAAATAATGCATATAACAATAATAAAAAACATAGGTTTTCCATTCATAAATGAACACCCTGCATACCTGTCATGAATTCATTGTTGGGAATCACATCAACTGTAGTTATGGTAAAATATCTTCCTTTGTTCCATGTAGGTTGTTGGTTTCCTTTGAAAAACATTGGCTTAGGGAACATTTTCAAAATGTAACTATGTTCATTGTTGTTTTAGAAATTAAAAATTCATTTATGTTAGAACGGAGTGTTTATATCGTTTGTCCTAGTATTGTGTTTTTCATGTGGAAGACAATTGTCCTGGTTCCCTTTACATCCACGCCTAAAGCATTTCCATAACCCCATCAGGAAATTTCTAGGTAGCTTATTTCAGTATCATTGGAAAGTGGGGTGTTGGAATTTTAAAGAACCATTGGATTTATTTATCGGAACACTAGAATTAATGTCGTTATTTTGTTTCATTTCCCCAGGATACCCCTGAGGTTTTTCGATCTATTTTTCCACATATAGCGAAGATCGTACAATTTACTCATAACAATGAATGTCACAAATCTCATGGAATTTCCATAGGATAGGGTTTCTACCACAACAGAAGCGTTCGACCTTGCAATTCCTGGGTTTCAAAAAAGACTTAGGCATATTGTGAAAGCCTTGAAAATTTTCCCTCCTACACTCTTATATTTTTATCATCTTTTTTATGAGGGAAAATTAGTCTCATTCTATTATAATTTTTACGGAGCGAGGAAAATATTTATCGAAAATCATTTTCTAGAAATAATTCTATTCTAATGACTCGATATCTTCCTCATGATTCATATTTTTCATCAATTTTCACCAATGATCAGCTTCACCTTGCATACAATAAGAAAAAATAATAACAGCCTCCTATTTAGAACATTGAAGGATCGAGAAGATCTTCTACATATAGATGATATGTTGTTAACCATTTGAGGGATCAAATGATCCATTGAATATAGGATTCCTTTGTCTCAATATTATCAAAATTGCTGGTTTTTTTCTTGGGGGGGGGGGTTGATCCTATTGAACCAAGATTCTATTCAAATAAAAAGTAAACTAAAATAGTTGCATGACAATGTTTGTGATTCCTGATCCAATTAGATTGGGAATAACATTTGAACAATTATAACATTAATAATTACATCAGTTGTTAGCCTATGTCCTCCTATTACCAACCATTGGATAGAATAAAAGGGAAGTTAGGGATATGTATTTTAAACTATTAAACACATAATGTGGAATCCAATAAAAAAACTGAAAATGTATAAATTAAAATGATTTAATTAAATTATAAATTTATAGGAATCAATCTATGTCATCCATGATCTACATCCCATCATATATATTCATACATGAATTTTTTTATTCCCTTAATAATGGTTCAAACCATGCATATCAATTTTCCAAAGAATATCTCTTGGGACTGTCAAACCAAGAGTGCAACAAGGCCTATTGTCTATGCTTTGTCTGAATTCCACCTCACTTGAGCAGATATTACGTCTTGTATTGTTTATCTATCCATGGATGCTACTAGAGAAAATGACCACGCTCCTATATCGGTGTGTTCCTCTCAACGGGTTCATTGTTCCCAATGCTCTGATCCCACCACCTCCCATGAATCCACCCCAATCATTGTAGTTTGCCGCTATCGACACCTCTCATGTACCCCGCTTCTGCGAGGATGACACCCTTTGTGCACCCTTTGGCCTCCAAATCTAGTGAGGGTTGTTGGTGATGTCTCTCGTGTAAGTGATCCTATGACAACATAATCATGGTTTAGTGTACAAATTCATCCATTTTTGATCTTGATTGATCTTCATGCTATAGGTCCTGCTCTTTCTAGATATTTTCAGATCTGTTGTGTTCTTTATTCTTCTTCATCACTTGGTCGGCTCTTCTGAAGCTCAAGATCGTCGCCTAGAGTTTACATGGGAAACCACTGTTCAGGATGCATGTATGCGCTTTCATGGACAGTAGTGGTTCAACTTGGGAAAATAATTTAGATACTATGATGTTGAGGGGTTCTGCTCAAATATGGTTATGTGTTTCCATGGTTCCCTCTACCATTCTTTCATGTTCCTTCACGCACAACCCCATTTTTGTTCGGTTCGACATATTACATGATTCATTGGATTGCGCAGGTGTCCTTAGTTGTTGATCTCTTCACGTACTCTTCTGTGTATTTTTCTTGTTTTTGTGACGTTTTCAAGTGTTTTGGTCCTATAATTGGTTATTTTATCATCCTGCCAATGGCTCGGGTTGGCATGCTGGTATTCACATTTCCTCAAATTGATTTTGTTCTGATAAGTTATCACATAACCAAAAAGTGTTTTTAAAAATTAATAAAATATGAATTGTCTTGGTATCATGATAGGGATGTATTTTATTGATAAACCACTTACTAAATAGTCAAAAATATGTTTGGATTATTTAATAATACTGGGTCTTATCCCTATGGATTTCACAAGATATTTTGAACCCTAATCCCAAAAATAACTACACCAATCCTCTAATACCAACTATAACAACCATTCTAATTATAACACACATAAAAATTATTTAGTACATAAAAATGCACTTAATACATTCCATATGATCGACAAGTCTAGTTTATTTGGGGATAATGAATATTGCATGAAAAATGAAGACATAAAATAAAACTTCTTTATTGAAAATTTCTTTTACATGCCCACAACATTACTTCATACATAGAATTTCATGGAATAACCTAAAGATATATAGAAGAAAATCGTGTGTTATAAATCTCTATGAGGGAGTAAACAAGGCCAAAAATTGTAAATAAAATAAATGTTAGGAAATAGGAATATAAATGGAGGATATGTGAAACATGATCATCATGGCATGATATAGCATTATTATTATAACATGGAAATGTGGAAACAATATACAACATGATATTAGCATGTTCCAAGGATCATTGAAAATGGATTAGTAAGAGAAAACCCTTATTGAAAACGAATTGTCTTGTTTGTACATTCATTTCATGGGGTGTATCATGATACTAAACATTACCCAATGCATTAGAGCACAATCATGGCACAACCATCATAATCATTTCAATTTCAGGATTAAGTGTTCCATAAAATTCATATAACATGGATTCTTTGAGCATCATAATTTATTCCACGATGAAGGAATGTGGAACACATAAATTAATGTATTTAATCAATAATTATATGTTCACAATGGTTAATTCCCTCAATAGAGAAATGGGTATGATATTCAAAACATGACGATTTTGTGGTGCAATTTGAGAAGCATAACGACACCATATAGAAATTTAGTAATTGGGATGACGAGAGAGAAAGGGCCCCTAAAATTTTATACATAAAATAGAAAATATGGGGATTGTGTAACATAATATCCTAATTGATGAAATGGAATTTAGAAATATAATAATTAATAAATTCATGAATTGAAATAAGAAAGGAGAAATCCCTTACAAAATTTCGGCATGGTAATGGGTGTACAAAAAAGGCACTAATGAGAGAGAAAGCGGTGTATCATTTTTCAGGGGGGGGGGGTTATGGGGGAGTTGAAAAACTAATATTCTAAAATTATAATTGAATGTAATATGGTGTAAAAATATAAGGAAATTTTTATAAAATGAGAAATTAAGAAAACCCTTACTTGATTGTGTGACTTCAAAAGCTTGAAGATGGGCTTCTTGAGAACTTGAGGAACAATGGAGGGATTATAGAGATGGGAGGACAAATTTAGGAAATTTTTAAAGTATTTTTAATGATGGGAAGTGGTAACATGGTGGGATTATTTTGGAAATGGATGGGGGACTCTTTAATATTTCAGAAACATATGTTTTGGAATTTATATAATGAAATTTTCCAAACCACAAACCACCCCATTACTTTTTTTCCATGGTTTTTTTACAAAAAAGAGTGGAAAACATTATTTTATAATGAAAATGGATGAAAATAATTGTATATTTACCTCTATTATGTGAAGGATAGTCAAACTCTCATGAAAATAAATTTTAAATCATAATTTATATTATTCATTTTTGTGCATTCTCTAAGTCATTAATAAATAAATAAAACTATTCTCAAATCATATTTTTTAATTTTAATAGGAATATTTATTCTATAATTATCATTATATTATTAATTACATAATTTTGGGGTCATTATGTAGTCATAAAATATATATTTTATTCATATGGTATTCAATTTTTACCTAAAAATTTGACAATCTCTTAATTTTTTTGAAAATTCACCGTTGGAAAATTTCGATCTCAAGATTCAAAAAATGATATCCATATTATCAAAATAATTTTCAAAATATTTGAATTTTCACTTTTATTATGAGTAACGACATTTATTTAAAATTCACTAGTTTTGAGAAAATTGGTTTTAAAACCATAATATAAATTACATTTTACATCATCAAAGTTATATATGCAATTAATATTCATAAAATTATTTTATAATTATATTTTATGAAAATATTAATTATTTCAAAATTCCATATTTTTATTATATATACACTTTCTGTTTTATTGTATAATAATATAACTCTTATTCAACAGATTACTTAATCATTTGTATATAAGGGACTGATATTCTCATAATTCGGATTAATTTTTTTAAAATATTATTAATAAGAACATTATTTTTATATTATTAATTATTTAATTTCCAAAAAGATCCATTTGTACAACAAAAATAAATTTATCAAATTCATCTTTTTTTAAAAAAGACTATTCCTATAAAGGGGTTAATGAAATATGAATTTTATTTATTAAAATAGATTAAAAAAATTAACTAATACCATATTACATAACTCCTTATATCACCCTCATAGGTCCAATGGGTAAGCTGTACGATGATGATATACTATTAGGGGGGCGTGGATATCTTTACTTGGGTGGGAATCTCTTTCAACATGACCATATCCAATTCCCGATTTTTTTCAATCTTAAAGTGATGATGGTCAGTTTGGGATTGGTCATGGTTGAATCCCAGTGACACTACCTCCTTTCCAAAATCTGAAAAATGAGAATTGTATGGCCCTAGTGTACCATATGAGGCCATCTATTCCATTTTATATGTAAAAAAAGTTTTTTTAAAAACATTATATTTATATTTGCCTTGTGATCACTATTGAACAATTCTATTATCAAATTTAATGATAAATTTATTTCAATTAAATACAATATTTAAATAAACAATAGTGCATGTGGTTTCTATATACATAAGACATTAAAATAAAAGGAATTTTATTCATAAATGATCAGGTCATTACCAGGGATTCCCAATGGGAAATGTCTGGGATGAGTCGTTGTAATATCAAGGAATTCCATGAATGATTTGGATATCATAAAAAATTTTGGGATACACCCATGAATCCAAATAATTAACCTAATCTGGGTACATGGACACACCTATCTCTGAGATGATGTTCCCCAAAAGTGTACCTAGTCAATCCAAAACTAACACATTGATGTCTTGGAAAATAATTGAAGCTTCGTATGTGTACCAAGGAAAATTTCATAACGCTGGGAATGATCAACATAAGTATTTGAGTATTCCAATATTTCCTGCACAAACAAATACAAATGAAGAATTATATTCATAAATTCCTTAAATAATACTGGTGCATTTGTCAACCCAAATGGCATTTTGAAAAACTCATAAAGGCTATACTTGATCCTGAAAGTAGTCCTCATTATATCATAAGTTTTTAATCTCTAATGATGATACCCAGATCTCAAATAGATCTTTGAGATCCCACAAGATCACTTATATTGTTCAAAAAGATCATTAATTGGTCGAAGAGGATATTAGTTCTTCACAACCATTTTATATAACTTTCAGTAATTAACACACAAACATAAACTTCTTTCACCCATATTTCTGAACAAAATAGGTGATACACAAGGCGACAAACATGGATAGATAAATTACTTATAATCCAAATCCTCCAACTGAGTCCTACGATCATAATTCCTAGTCAGTTCCATTATATATGGTGGAATAGATACTAGCTCATCCCCTAGCATGATCACCACAATGAATTAAACAACTCTGTCAACAGTTTGCGCTGAGAATTCTTCATGAAAGAAATCTTGAAACAGTTCCGCTACACATCTAAGGACCACTTACCAAACAACCCCTTTCAACAAAAAA
Source organism: Viscum album (assembly GCA_963277665.1). NCBI lineage: Eukaryota > Viridiplantae > Streptophyta > Magnoliopsida > Santalales > Viscaceae > Viscum > Viscum album. The sequence continues at coordinate 1,799,438,987 of OY728120.1, forward strand.
TATATTATTAATTTGTTTTATGATCTCTCTTAGATGCGGAGAAATTGGCCCTGCTTGGCCAGACATGATTTTCCACTCTCCACGATGAATATAATTTTCACCCTTTGGAAACAGAAAGTTCACTCTCTTATGGTTATTATTGATGTGGGCATTGTAGGAGACTATATAGTCCATCCTTATAATCCTGTCTATGTCTGTCATATTATGAACATAGATATCCCATAGGAAATTATATTCCATGATCTCCAGTGAACATTCCTTGCATAGACAGATATATCTAGACCGCTCTTCTAATGGTGTATCTATAGTCATAACCCCACTCACAAACTCTACATCTAGTATCAACCCATTAACCATTATTGTAGATATAATGGTATTAGAGGAAGCAACATCAAACAAATCACTTGCGAAAGTTGAACCTACTAGATTATTAACTCTCACAGTCAATAGTCTAGCCTCTCTATTCACATGTATAGGATGTACCCCATGTAACTACATGGTTACATTTACTTGTGAAGTTTTATGAATCCCCTGGGTTCCACCACACAACTGATGCAAGTGCTTCTACCCAGAGGAACTACGTACACTACCTCTACCTACATAGCCTGTAGAACTCCAACTAATAAGCCGATATACTATAAAAAATCTTCTTCCCATATGCTAACTCTACCTAACCTCTCCTTCATTACATGTATTTCATTGCAACCTGCAGAATTTATATAGACATACCATCGTCCCCTAAGATCGACACTCTACTGGTAGTCTGGGATTGTGTTGATGGTAGAGTCCCAAACCTTCCCCGATGATGAGAGATAATCCTAGTATGGTCCTTTCAATCCTACCATCCTATCTATAGACTCTAACTCCTATTTACTTGAATAAGTTTATCATTAAGTCTATTCCTACTATCTAAATTTTCTCCGTGTGATGATCCAATTACAAATACCCATCTAGAACTAGAAGCCTCCGTCAGGTTTTCTTCAAATATAAAAAATACATTTATGATAACACTGGAATTCCATGTATCGACCTGTGGCTTGAAGAGAGAAACCCCTAGATATGAGATAGCATAGTGTGGGAACCTAGTAGCGTCTTGTGATGTAAAGAATGTATAGAGATCCTGTGTGTGTCAACACCGAGATATCATGTGTGGGACAGCACCTAGCGATCCTGTGTGGGTCAGCACCGAGCGATCCTCTGTGGGTTAGCACCGAGCGATCATGTGTGGTTAAGAACCGAGCGATCCTATGTGTGTCAACACTGAGAGATCCTATGTTGGTCTGACGATGTACTGGAAAGGTTCTAGGACCATGTGTGGTTCTGACGATGTACTAGAAATGTACTAGGATCCTGTGTTTTTTGGCGACGTAAGGGTGATGTACTAGGATCATGTGTGGGTCTGACGACGTACTGACGAGGTACTTGGATCCTTTGTGGCTCTGATGATGTAAAATGATCCTTCGTTGTTCTGATAATGATTAGGGATCCTTCATGGGTCTTCCACATAAGAGATTATGATGAAGTTTTAGTTACATGTAATCATCTCTAGTACTGTACCTATGTTATACCATGTGTGAGCTAAGTAAGTACCTTTGTAGTACAATCATTCATGGTAATACTGTGGTGGTATTTTAAAATGTGGAATAACTATGTGGTAATTACATAAGTGGTATTCCTTATTTTTTGAAATAGTGTATCCTTGGGAAAATGAGTTGGGCCTTGTGATTCCTCACGTTAGAGATGGGTTTACTTGATAATTTTGGTATATGTATGGGCATATAACTAACTAGGGTTGTCAGTTGTTTTCATGATTTTTGGTTTATCCTTTGTAAATTTTGTGAGACCTTGTGGGTCATGGGGTCCCTACTGAGTATCGTTATACTCAACCGTGCATGGGCTATTGCCCAAACCTCATTGTGTTTGGTTTAAACGATGGACATCACTTACTAAGGAAGAGAGTACTAGGACTGGAGGTAGCTAAGAGGTGGAACTTAGATGAGTTGTTCTAAAGAGATGACCATTCAAGATCATATATACCCTTCAGGTGGCATCATTGGCGGGTGATCACAGGATCTGTTCCTGTTTACTTGTAATTTTAGTTTCTTGTACTTTCAGTTGGGCTTGTATTTTTTCCCCTTTTTTACTTACTATATTCTATCTTTTACTATATAGTTTGCATGAGTTCATGTCTTGGTTCATGCTTGGTTGCATGTGTTTATGGGTTATAAATTCAATGTCTTCCCAGTTTTAAGGAATATACCTTCGGTGCTAATTGTCATCCCCTAGCCTAAGGAAGGCGGGCTTGGGATAGTCACGGAATGGGCCCCTAGGGATGGGTCGTGAGAAATTGGTATCAGAGGATTCAGTTCTACCATAGAACAAATGAATATGATCTTTTTAATATAATGTGTGTTAAGTGTAGTGTGTGTGGTTATCAGTTTAAATAATCAAGTGTTGATGTGGTGGCTATGTATCCATACACAATGTCCCTAACTCCAGATTTTTTACTCAGTGCATGAAAACACTAATTGTGTGTGTGTGTTTTCAAGAGTTTTCTTTGTGATATCTTTGAGTCAGCACACCGTGTATAACATATTGATCGTGGTGCACCTGTTTCTTTTCAGGATGCCTCCACATAGACATCCAGCTAGGGTTTCAGATATAGTACGCACTGATAACCCACTGAGCGATGAGGCCTCAGTGCGGGGCCCTATTCTAGTTGAGGCACCTGCGGAGGCACTAGCTGTACCATTACCAATTTGGAAACTGATGCCACCAGCTCTCGAAGTAGAGGGTTCATGCCACTTGAGCACATTGCATGAGTTCCAGTGCTAGAGGCCACTCAGGTTGAGGGAAAAGATAGACCTGTAGACAGTTTAGGATTGGTCGAAGGCCTTTGTGAGAGTCTTCTGACCCGTAGGGACACTAGCTGATCTCATGTTGATCATTGCTAAATGTATTATACAGGAAGCAGCAGGTAGATGGTGGAGCTTGATTACCCAGGTTCACGATTAAATTATTCTTCTCTAGGAAGACATCGAGAGCCTATTTTACGTAGAGTTTGTTCCAACAACTCTTTACACAATGCACATACATGAGATTCATCATCTGTAGTAGGGTATCACGAGTATGGCTTAGTACATAGTGATGTTCACTGACCTCTCACGCTACTCCACTGATATGGTGTGAGAACCCATTCTTTAGGGCCCAAACCTTCAAGCAGGGACTCAGGAGAGAGATCAAGACTTCAATGATTTCTATTAGCATCCCGACGCAGGTGGGGGGTCATAGCGAGCCCTCTTAGTGGATATTTTCTTTGTTTAGTAGTCACCTGCTATGATACCCATTTCCAATTGTCATGTAGATGAGTCTTCTACAGCTGGCAGAAGACATATGACAAAGAGGTCCAAAAGGACCAGACCAAAAGGAGGATGACTAGAGGATTTAGGTTTGGTTGTGTGGGGCACTCGTGGTAGAGCCAGTCATTCCAGGAGCGGGCAATGTTACACATGTGGGGGGAAAGGTCACATGTATTGTGACTGTCTGACCCACCATATGAATTATCATCATATGGTCGATGGACCGCCCAGGTACAGATAGAGGTTCGACCGAGGAGGCCCGCAGGGAGCAGGTGGACGTGGTAGAGGAGACGTTCGTGCAACTGGCGGTGGGTGACGATTCGAGATGTTACCTCCACCACTGCCAGGTGGTCCACCCCGACTATAGGGAGCATGAGGACAAGGGAAATATCAGCTCCATGCAGTTGAGGCCTACGGCCATGGTGCTCGAGATATGATACGAGGTATGATCTTTGTGTACTCCGCAATAGTTTTAGTACTTAAAGACATATGTTCTAGTACTTCATGTAAGGCTGCTACCCTCGTTCGGAGCTCAGAGATTTCTAAAGAGTTTTTGGCTAAATCCTTATAGTTATAGACGCTTACGAGAGTAGATTCGACGATTATGCACTAGTTCTGGCAGTGTGAATTTACAATAGGTTGTGAGAGCTTCGTATGGGGTCTCCTAGTCATGGGATCTAGGTTTTACGATGTCATATTGGTTATGGAATGGTTGTCTATATTCCTTGCTGAAATTTACTATATAAGACACAATGTGCAGAGTGTCCGCATAGATGGGACCAGGTTTTCCTTCAACGGCAAGACAAGAGCTTTATAAGTACATGATGGAATTACGCGGAGGAGAGTGCAGCCCATCACCCAACATTTGGATAGCCTTTCCCTAAGAGTAGTTGATGTGGAGTTTCTGAGTTATCCTATAGTGGTGGACCATGTCACGACCCGCCCTCGGGGTCCGTGCCGTGACTACCCCAAGCCCTCCTTCCATAGGCCAGAGGCTGGCGACTAGCACCAAGGCGTAAATCCCAGTAAAAAAGGAAGGCATTGCCTTTGTAAAGTAAACAAACACCACAGAGTAAGAAAGCGGAAAGTAAACACTAAGTAAAAACAGAGTACAACTGAAAGTGCGGAAAAGTAAATGGGCCAGTATACAAACCCAAACTGAAAGTAAAGTACAACTCGAAAGGGAAAATGGAAACTGTAAGTAAAAGCCACTACACTGAGCTGCCCACTGGAGTTCCCACCTGAAGGGTGGGTACAGATAGCTCCACTGCTCCACGGGTCCCACCGTCCGCTCCGAGTACGTCCCGCCCAGTGGTCCACCTCCAGGTACCGTCCTGATCTGCAAGCCTCAGCCAAGAACAACGCTGTCCTTCGTCTGCAACCAACACAACGTAGTGCGGGCATAGCCCGTGCAGGGGTGAGTATAAACTACTCAGTAGGGACCCCGAGACCCCCGAAGGTCCCCCAAAATCCACAAAGGATAAACCACAAAGGAAGATACAATCACGAATTAACAACCGAAACTGCTTAGGTATATTCCCATACATATACCTAAGTCATCAATTCCAATACGCTCCAACCTCCGAGCCCAAGTACAACTCAGTCCACACAGGAAATTAAACGTATTCCACATAGGAAAGAAAAATGAAATCCACACAGGATAGCACAACTCAATCCACACAGGAAAGCAACAGGATTCATCTCACACAGGTATACTTCTTCAAAGGACGATAAAGATGATCTCTGATCCATCTAAGTCGTTGGACCCACGAAGGATCGATAGGTAACTAACCCCCACAAAAGACCCACACAGGATCGGGCCCACATAGGACCTGTAGGCGCTGGTTCACACAGGACTGCTGAGCGCAGAGACCCACACAGGATCAGACCCACACAGGATCGGGCCCATACAGGACCTGTAGCACTGATCCACGTAGGATCGCTGAGTGTTGTAGTCGTCGTCGAATCCACATTGGATCATTGTACTATCGTCGTCGCAGTCACAGTAGCAGTAGCAGTAACAGTCAAAGTCGCAGCCAACACTAGGGATCCTGCACACAGCAAGCTTGTTCGGGAGGGTCCGCTCTACGAGCCGAGAGGTTGATACATCAACTGACACATAGTCCAGCGTTGATGTATCCAAAAGTTCCGTATCATCAACAGGAACTCAACGCAACAGACAGCGCGTCGATCGGACGCCCGGTCTGAGAGTTATTGGCTTTTTCGTCCCAGGGGCCCGGTTAGTTTTTAAGGCAAAACCAACCTGACCGTACTCCACATGCATCCAAACCTCTGGCGGAGTATGCCAAAAGAACCGTCTCACTAAGAGGAACTCAACAAAGCTGACGGCACGTCAATCGGACGTCTGTAGCTCACGATATGAGTGTTTCCGCTCCGAGGGCCCGGTTGGTTTCGTGTACGAACCAACCCAGCCGAACTCAAAGTATTCCGAAACTTTGAGTGCGATATACCGAATCAAACTTCTCGATCCAAGGATCGTATCGCCGTTGACGGTTCGTCAATCGAAGGTCCGTAGCTCAAGTTATGGCCAAAAGACCGAAGTCGTCTCGAAAACGGGGGGTCCGGGTCCGGGCCGACCTGGCCCGGCCGGCGGCGGTCCGGCGCGGCGGCGCGGTCCGGCGCGGCTGCACGGTCCGGCGCGGCGGCGAGGCCCGGCCTGGTGCCGCTCGGTGCCACGCGTGGGGGGCAAGGCCCCTGCTTCTTCCCACTGGCGGCGCGACAACATGTCGCGCCATTGTCAATCAACGGCCCCCCTTCGCAGGGGCCTGCCGTTTGGAAAAATGGGGGGGGGGGGGGGGGCGCCTGCCCCCCTTAATGAAACCGGCCCCCCTCTTAAAGGGGGGAATTCATGCTGGCCGGGGGAATTTAATTCCCCTGGTTTTTCCCCTTTCGGCCGTCCCACTTGGCCGGCCGGTTTTTCTTCAACAGGACCGGCAAAGTCGGTCCCCTTTCCGGCTTCCGACGCCGGGGGCCCGGCTAGCTGCCGGTCTTCCCGTTTCGCCGCGGCCCGGAACCGGCCACGGTGTTCATCATCCGGAACGGTGCGACGGCACCGCACCCCTCCCCCGCAGCCCCGCTCCGGCCGCGGCGCCTTCGGTTTCCTTCGACGCGGCGCGACGGCATCGCGTTCATGATGATCCTTCCACGGCGCGGCGCGACATCGTCGCACAATATAACCGTGCGAATTCCCGCGTGGTGCGACGGCACCACACCATCTCGTTCATCCGTAAGGAAATAATAATCAAGAACAAAGGAGGGGGAATTCGGCCGTGTTTGTGTGGTCCGACCCCCCTCTCGTTAGATGATAACCCTCAAATATTTATCCACAAGATTATCATGCTAAAACAAGAATGAGAGTGAATAAAAAATAATACACAACAAACCCCTACCTTGGTTTCAAGATCGATGATCGTCAACGACCCGCGGAAGACAACGACGCGGAGGTCGGGCGTCGCGGTAATCGTTCGTCAAAACCGTTGACTAAGAGGTACGTCCGAAGAGGTACGTCATTGGCGAATCTTCGTAAGCCGACGAAGGAAGTCCGAGGAGGAAGCGACGTTCCCTTTCATTGACACGGAAGGTGTCGTCGATCTTTGGAAACAACCGGCTACGAAGAGGAGAGGAGCGGCGTTCTTTGTCGGAGCTCAAAGGTTCTTCGTGTTCTTCGTCAAAGTTGAAGAAGAAGAAAGAGAACCCAAATTCTCTCAAGAAGGCTAGAGAAATCTAACCAAATAAAATAAGCTAGAGTCATATTTTATTCACACACTTAACAAATTGAATTTCAAAGGTTTGAAATTCAAATAAAATAACTCCAAATTAATTAACAAGCTGTCATGTCTTTTAAAGAGGGGTTAAAGGGAGTTTTGAGAGAAGATGAAAAGTTAGGGTTCGTGTGGGCCCCACCACACTTAATCCTCTCAAGGGAGGATAAGTGGGTGTGGGTCCCACCCCTAACTTCCTTTGAGAGGAGTTAACCAACAAGTTAAAAAAAATAAAAAGTGTTTCCACATTTTTATTTAACTTCTTATAATTTCTCCCAAAAACTATTTTTCGACCCGCAATAAACGCAACCTCTGAAAAGGTCCCCTTAAGCGAATATCGGCGTTGCGAGTTCATCGGTGCCCTCGGAATTTTATTCCGGGCACCGGTTCAAAAGTTAGAAATTCCCGCTCGTTCATTCACTGAACGTACCCAAGCCAAACTTCGGAAATTTATTCCGGGCACTCCGGGCCTCGGAATCAGGTGCCGTCAGAAACCGCGTTCTTGTAAAATTCCAAAGATAATTAAGAAAAAAAATTTCCCTTGAATTTTACGGGTCTTTACAGAACAATACACTGATGTATTCCCTGAGGATGTCCTCGGTCTACCTCATCACAGAGAGGTGGACTTTTACATTGATGTGTACACCGTGAAGACACTGATATCTACACCAGCATATCGGATGGCTCTTACAGAGCTTCATGAGCTTTGGGTATAGTTGGAGGACTTACAGGAAAAGGGATTCATTTAGCCCAGTTTTTCTCATTGGGAAGCCCCAATTTAGTTCACCCAGGAGGTGGATGAGTGATTTAGAATTTTTGTTAACTATCAGCACCTGAACCAGTTTCCTGTGATGAACAAGTACCTCATCCTGAGGATTGATGACCTCTTTGATCAGTTGAAGGGAGCATTGTGGTTCTCAAAGATAGACCTCATATCAGGCTATCACAAGCTCAGTGTAGGGGATGAGGATGTGCACAAGATGACATTCATTTGTCAGTACGACCATTATGAGTTCTTGGTTATGCCATTAGGTGTAACCATCACTCCAGTAGTGTTCATGGGACTCATAATCATGATCATTCAGCCATACCTTGATCACGTTGTAGTACTCTTCATTGAAAACATTATGATCTACTCGGCTACGGAGGAGGAGCATGCCTATCATTTGCAAGTAGTATAGGACACACTCTGTGAGCACCAACATTGTGGTAAGCTCTCGAAATGACAATTCTAGATCTGAGAGGCTCACTTTCTGGGACACGTCATCTCAGAGGATGGAGTTGTGGTGGATCCAGCAAAGATTCACATGGTACTTTCTTGGGAGCCACCCAGGATTGTGATGGATGTATAAAGATTCCTTGGAATGGACGGATACTACTAGAGGTTTGATCCAGATTTCTCCAGAGTTGCAGCAAATTTATTATCATTGATGAGGAAGGGGAAACCCATCGTGTTGTTGTGGGGATGCCAGCGGAGTTTTCAGTAGCTGAGGCAGAGGATGACTGGTTCCCCCATCTTGAGGCTACCAGAGGGGGGCGTAAGGTATGTAGTCTATTACGATGCATTAAGGACCAGACTCAGATGTGTTATAATGTATGAGCGAGCAGTGATCGCATATGGTTCCTCATAGATCAAAAAAAATGAGCAGAAAAACTCTACCTACGACCTGGAGTTACAAGAAGTGATCATTAACATTAAGATGTTGCGACATTATGTGATGGTAGAACGTTTTTCAGTGTACTCTGATCACAAGAGTCTCAGGTATATCTTCTCTCTGACAAACCTAAACCAGAGACAATGATGTTGGGTTGAGTTCCTCCAGGACTTTAACTTCGAGAGAGTCTATAATTATGGGAAGGGGAACATTATAGTGGATTCACTCATCAAGAGGTATGGTATACAGCTTCTAGTTATGGCGGCGGAGCAGTTGGCTACTTTGCAGATATCCTTTGTGGATCGAGATGGAGCATCATTTTTTCAGTCTCTTACTGTCACTCCCCCACTTCTTCAGCGAGTTAGGGAGGCGAAACATGGATAAACTAACTGGGAGACTCATCGTTCTCGGATATCAACATGACAAACACCTGATGGATTTTCTGATGGTGTGGAGCATGTCATCCTCTTCAGAGGACCTACCATGGTACCATTGTCGATTCAAGAGGAAGTGTTGAGGGAGTTCCACACATCCCCTCTAGTGGTTTATACATGAGTGGGGAAGATGTACTAGGATCTCTGACGACAACACTGGTGGTCGGAATGACGAAATCAGTAGAAAAGATTTTCTCTCAGTGACTCACATTTTTGCAAGCGAAGGTAGAGCATCATGTACCATCAGGCTTCGTTTAGGCTTTAGTGGTCCAAGAGTGTAAGTGGGATGGAATATCAATGGACATTGTGATATCACATCCAAGTACATCATGAATTAATTAATCTATATGGGTGATCATTGACCAACTCAACATGTCATCTCACTTCCTACCGATCAGAGAGTAGGGTTTAGTAGAGAGCTTGGGACGCCTCTACATGTAGGAGATTTTATGGCTACATGGAGTACTCTCAATGATTTTCTTCGATCGTGATGCACATTTTACTTCCCATCTATGGTAGGGGTAGCTTGAGGCTTTCGAGACAAAACATAATTTGTGCATCGCCTTCCATCCTCAGACTGATTATTAAATTGAGCAGACCATTTAGACCCACGAGGACATGCTACGTGCTTGTGTAATCGACTTTAGTCATGGCTGGGAGGATCAATTTCCTATTATGGAGTTTTCATACAACAAAATCTATCACTCCATTATTGGGATGAAACATTTTGTGGTGTTGTACGAGTGACATTTCAGATCAACTTTGTGCTGGACTGACCCAGGGGAGTCAGCACTAGTGGGACCAGAGATGGTACGGGCTACCACAAAGAAAGTGAAAATCATAAAAGAGTGGATGAAGACTACACAGAGCTGGCAGATGTTTTATACCAACCAGATATGGAGACCTCTATAGTTCGAGGATGGTGACTACATCTTTATACAGGTCTCACCCCAACATGCTTTGTGGAGATTTGGCCGAGGTGGCAAGTTATATCCGAGGTTCATCGGACCCTTCCAGGTCCTCAATAGAGTTGGAGAGGTAGCTTACCGCTTATCTCATCTACCTCAGTTTCACTTGGTTCATGACGTCTTCCACGTATCCTAGTTGAGTACATACATGCACGACCCTTCTCACACCATCGACCATAAAGAGTTGGATGTCGAAGATGGATTGACTTTTATGGAGGGTCAAATAGAGATTGAGGATCGATAGGACCATGTCATTTGTGGGAAGTAGATACCTCTGGTGCGGGATCATTGGTAGTACAGGAACCTCCTAGAGATAACATGGGAGCGAGAGGCATTGAATAATGCTAAGTATCCCCACTTGTTTTCCTAGTTTTGTGATGTGGCTTTCAGGGTTGCAAATCCCTAATGTGGGGAGTATGTAATGTCCTGTAATTTCCATGTAATTTTTTAAAATAAATAGGAATTTTACGAGTCCAAGAAAATTCACAACGCGTTATTCGAGGGTCCGGTGTGCCCGCAATGAATTTCTGAACAATTTTTTCAGATATATTCTGTAAACATAAGAGAGAGATTTTCTATCTTTTGAACCAGTGCTCGAAATTTAAATCTATGGGCACCATTGAACTCGCAGAACCGATATTTTCTTAAGGAAACCTTCACCTCAACCACAGTAGGTTGAGGGAGAATGTTTTATTTTAAATTTTCGTGGGAAAATAAAAATAATTTTTTTTATCATTTTATTTTTATTTTTGAAACCCCTGAACATGGGTTATGGAGGAGGGGAGCACCGAGCCCAAAACCTCCCAATTTGAATTTAATGGTGGGGACCAGCTGAACCCCCTAACTATTTAATTAATATAGAGATAACTCGTGAAATCCCCTTGAATGGGAGATAACCTTTGGTATCATCCAAATTTAATGGTTCCAACCACATCATAATTAATGAAATTAATTTAATTTTGTGCCAAAATTTTAATTTATGACACAAAAAATATTGGCTTAATTTCTGTTGGTGTGGAATTGGGAGAACGGTTTGGAAGAGGTGATCATTGGAGGAATTATTCTTCTCCAACGAATATTTCTTCTCCAAAGAAGAATGCTGACGTTTTCCAACATCTTCGACTTCTTCCTCGGCACATCCTCCAATGTGGGACGTTTTCAATCGATGACCGTCCATCCCTTCTTATTGAAGTCAATAAACAAATGAGGTAGGGGTGTGTTTTAAATTGATTAATTTTAATTTTTCCCCTCACATTAGAACATCCCCTTGAGCTGCTAGCTACCGCTCTAACGTGGAGGGTGTGGGACAAAAAAATATGCCCTGACCCCTCCGTCGTTCTCCATGAATGGTGTGTCCTTCGCGATGTAAGAAGTCCGATTTGTGCCATGATGAAAAAAGATTTGCGGCCACACCGTACAGAGAGGATGATTCTCCATACGGACGGCCGCGATGCAACACCGCCCAGTGGCCGCCCCCGATGCACCATAGCCGCACCACAGGAATGTGGCCTCCGCACAGCCTAGAACCACCCTACAGCCTTTGCAGCCCCCACTAGCTTCGCCGCCCGACAAACTCTGTCTCCCCCGCGATCTCCACCACCATGTGGCCTCTACTGCCCCGTGGCCCATGTGGCATCCAAAACTCCCTTGCAGACTCCACAGCTCAGTGGACTCTTCCGCCCCGTGGCCTCTGGCTGCCCTGTCCTACACTGCTGCCTCCACGCTGTACAGCGACTGCCCAACGCGGGCTAGGCCGGACCTAGCGGTCCGGGTCGACCCAATCTGAGATGGACTGGACCCATTGGTCTGGGTCTACCTGAACAAGGTCGGTTCGATATAGGATGGGTTGGGTCGGTCTAACTGGGTTAGCCTAGACCCAGACCATCCTCAACCCGTTAATGCTCTTTTGGCCATAAGTTTCTCACAGAGCGTCCATTTGAAAAACCGTATATGGCACTAGAAACCATGGAGCGAGCCAGTACCTTTGGTATATCTCACATGATATTTGGATAATGTTGGGATACGGTAGGGTTGGATCCAGCACTAATCTAACTGGGCCCTTGGGACTAAAAGTCTAATTACTTACAGACCGGGAATACGATTGACGCACCATATATTTCATTGAGAAACCAAATACATGGTTGTCCATTGGGATACTTCATTGTTGGACATCATGGCAGATAGATTATAGACCTGTGGCTTGAGGAGCAGACCCTCCGGGTGATGATCAAGCTTAGTGTGGGAACCCAATAGCTAGATGTGATGTGAAGAATGAATAACGATCATGTGTGGGTCAACATTGAGAAATCTATTTTGGGTCAACCCCTAGCGATCTTTTTTTTGGTCGACAACAAAGGATCTTGTGTGTGTCCACACTGAGAGATCCTATGAGGGTCAGTACCGAGTGATCTTATGTGGGTCAGCAACTGGAGATCCAATGTGGGTCTGACGATGTACTGGCGATGTACTTGGATCCTTCATGGGTCTGACAATGTAATATAGATGTACTATGATCCGGTGTGGTTCAGAGGACGTACTAGAAATGTAATAGAATCATGTGTGGGTATGACGACGTATTGACGAGGTACTAGGATCCTGTGTGGGTCTCACGATGTACTAAGATCCTATGTGGGTCTGATGATGATTAGGGATCCTTCATGGGTTTGAATCTTAAAAGGGTATGATGAATTAGAAGTTTCATCTAATCATCTCTAATATTGTACCTATGTTATACCTAGTGTGTGGTGAGTCTGTACCAATGTGGTACTATCCTTCATGGTAATACCTTGGTGATATTTTTCAATGTGGTGTACCTGTGTTGTACTTACCTTCATGGTATTCCTTCCTTTGTGGAAGAGTTGAGCTATGGGCTAATGAGTTGTGCCTTGTGATTATTCATATCTGAGATGGGTTTACAATATAACATAGACATATGTATTGGCTTATTTTGAAGTAGGGTTGTCAGCTGTTTTCAAGCTTTTTGGTTTCTCCTTTGTGGATTTTTTGAGAACTTGGGGGTCTCAGGGTCCCTACAGAGTATCGTTATACTCACCCCTGCATGGGCTATTTCCCACTCCTCGTTGTGTTTGGTGCAGACGACAGATAGCACTAACTGAGGACGAGATTACCAGGACTAGAGGTAGCTCGGAGGTAGACCTTAGATGAGGCGTACCACATAGAATTTTGTTCAAGATCTATACCGACCCATCAGGTTGGATCCATGGATGATGATTAGAGGAGTTGTTCTAGTTTACTTGTACTTTCAGTTTCTTGTACTTTCTAGTTGGGATTATATTCTGGCGCCTTTTTTCTAAATGTACTCTTTCTTTTATCATACAGTTTTCTTGAGCTCGTATCTTTTTGTGTGCTCGGTTGCATGTGTATACAGGTTATAAAGGCAATGTCTTCCCAGTTTTAGGGAATACACATTTGTTGCTAGTCACCAGCCCCTTGAACCACTTACTACTGCTCTAACATGGAGGGTGCGGTCCAAACAAACACTGTCTGACCCCTTCGTTTCTCTTCATGAATAGTGTGTTCTTCGCGATGGAAGCAGGAGGATTTTTTGCATGACAATGAACGACGAGCGGTCGGCCGAACCAGCCGCCAGCGAAGGCATGACGTGCGACCGCACCATGCATAGAGGATGACTCGCCATACAGCCCACCGTGGTAGACCTATGCACCGCAGCCGCCCCACCCCACCACAGCCGCACTACCAGTCCGCGTCCTCCACACCGCCTCACGGCCCCCACAACCTCCGTCAACCCGGGGCGTCTGCGTCCCCCACAGACTCCGCCACCATGAGGCATCGGCAGCCCCCACGGCCTCCATCGTCCTGCTGCCCTAGCGATCTCAACGGCCCTATGGCCTCAATGACCTTGCGGCCTCTGCCGCCCGATGACCTCCGCCGCCATGCGGCCTCCGTGCCGCCCCGCGCAGCGCCGCCCTGCCCCACGGCCTCCATGTAGAACTGTAGTTGCCAAGCGTGGGCCGGGCCATACCTAGTTGGCCACACCAGAACTAGAAGTCTGGGTCAACCCTAAAGGGTTGGGTCAACCCAAGCCAGATGGGTCGGGCCAACTAGGTCATCCCGGAACCGGACCAACCGCGTCCCGTTAATGCTCTATTGGCCATAACTTTGGCACCAAGCGTCAGTTTGACAAACCGTCTACAGCGCAAAAACTGTGGAGTGAGACAATACTTTTGGTATTTCTCACTTTTTATTTCAATAATGTTGTGATATAGTAGTGTTGGATAAATCATGAATCCAACTGAGCCCTCATGACTAAATGGATAACTACTTATAGACCGTGAATACGATTGATGCACCGTCTTTTGCGTTGAGACCTCTCTTATGTGTTGGAACATTGGTATAATTCATTGTGGGACTTTGTGACAGTTGGAGTATCGACATGTGGCTTGAGGATTGGACCCTCACTGAGAAGATAAATCATAGTGCGGGAACCCAGTAGCTGGCTGTGACATGAAGAATTAATAGCGATCTTGTGTGGGTCAACACCGAGCGATCTTGTGTGGGTCAGAACCTAGCGATCCTGTGTGGGCCAGCACTTAGTGATCTTGTGTGGGTCCTTACCGAGCGTTCCTTTGAGGGTCATCACCACGTGATCCTGTGTGGGTCAACACCTAGAGATCCTATGTGGGTCTGATGATGTACTGGCGATGTACGTGGATCTTGTGTGGGTCTGATGTCATACTAGAGATGTACTTGGATCCTCTGTGGGTCTGACGACATACTGTAATTGTACTAGGATCCCATGTGCATAATATGATGTACTGACGAGGTACTATGATATTTGTGGGACTAACAATGTACTACGATCCTCCTTGGTTCTGATGTTGATTAATGATCTTTCATGGATTTGACTCTACACAGAGTAAGATGAATTAGTAGTTACATATAATCATCTCTAATAATGTACATAAGTTAAACCTAGTGTGAGAAAATTTTGTACCTTTTTGGTACTGTCCTTCGTGGAAATACCATGGTGGTATTTTTTATGTGGCGTACCTGTGTGGTACTTACCTTCATGCTCTTCATTCCATTGTGGAACTATTGATCTTTGGGCTAATGAGTTGGGCCTTGTGATTCTTCATGTATGAGAGTGGTTTACTTGATAACATAGGTATATGTATGGGTATATTATTAAGTAGGGTTGTTAGTTTTTTTTAGGATTTCTGTTTTATCCTTTTTGGATTTTGTGAGACCTTGGGGGTCTTGGGGTCCCTACTGAGTATCGTTATACTCACCCCTACACGAGATATTGCCCGCTCCTCATTTTGTATGGTGCATATGATAAATAATAGTGACTGAGGACGATAGTACTAGGAATGGAGGTAGCTCGGATGTGGACCTTAGACGAGATGTACTGTAGTGATGACTATTCGAGAGTTGTACCTACCGTTCAGGTTGGATCCCTGGTGGGTGATCACAAGAGTTCTTCCAGTTTACATGTACGTTCAGTTTCATGTACTTTTTAGTTGGTCTTGTATTCATGCCCCTTTTTTCTTACTGTACTCTCTCCTTTACCATACAGTTTTCTTGATTTCGTATCTTGATGTGTGCTTGGTTGCATGTGTCTACAGGTTATAAAGGAAATTCCTTCCCAGTTCTAGGGAATACGCTTTCGATGCCAGTCTCCAGCCCCTAGCCTATGGGAGACGGGCCTTGGGTTGCCACAGCAAGGGACCCGGGGATGGGTCATGGAATATTTTACAAAATAAAATTCTTATTTAGAATCGGGACATCAAAATTTACTTTAGGTATATTTTTTTAAATTTTTATGATAAAATTAATATTTATTTAATTTTGAAAAATAATGTATTTTAGTTTTAATGTATGATTTAATATAATTTATATATAGGTATATTAATTTTTTAAATTGGGTTTTAATTGTGATTAAAATATATTTTCACCGTTTAATCCTATGAGAGTCATTGGAAGTAATTACAATTTGAAATTGTACATAAACAAGTTTGAATCTTTTGACAGTTATTATTTCTTAAAAGAACAATATTTTTTGTTTTCACAACTATAATTAAATTAAATTAATAAATTCAAATTCTATGATTCAAATTTTGTAAAATAGATATCATTTTTATATTTGGAATATTATAAATATCATAGGCTGAAACATTAGTATTTTTCTGAAAACCTTCAATTTTGGATGAATTGTGAAGACACACATTAGCAGTTAAAAACTATCTTTCTCATTTAAATGATATTTTACCCCTTATGCGAATCGAATTTAAAAAATCCAACATATTTGGTTTCCATCATAATGTTATGTCTGGTTTAATTAGATGAAAATATTTTTTTGTGAATACTAAATTTTGACATTTATTTACCACTGTTAAAGGTAAATAGGGTAATTCAAGGTAAAAATAATATAATTATAATATAAAATTACACTAACAGTTATCATAACCTTACTAGATGAGTCATGTATTTCCAATAAAATCCTTGGGGGAGATTTGGGGCCTTTTAATTCCATTTGGGTAAAATAACAACATTAATAACTTTTTATTTAAAGTAAAAATAAAAGTATCCTAAACATGTATTGTTTTGATAAAAAAATTATTAAGGGGTAATATAATTAATATACTTGACTAAAAATATTCATTAGAAAGATAAAAATATTTCCAACATCATGGTATTTTATTTATAATTTTTATAAATTACTTAAATAAAATTCTGTGTGACACAATAATGATGCAGTGTTTACCTCATTAATGAATGATTAAAATAAATAAGATTATAAATATTAAATTAATATTAAAAACCATTCCAATTTTAATTGGATGATTTTATTTCGAACAAGAGTCATGTTATCTTTTACTTTAATATGTATTGGACATTTATAAATAGAAAATCATTATATAATAATATAATATTTTCAAACATTCCTAAAGATCCCCTCCCCCCCCCCTTAAAAAAGTTCTCAACTCTATCCCATTAATCACACCTCTAATGCCCCTTGTGTGTAACGCCCCGACCCTAGTTACCTATAGTCGGTGCATTATTACATAACATTGTCATGATCACGAGAAAGATCAAGTCTCGAAAGACCGATTAGTTTAGTAGCCTTGGAATAACTAGATACATCCATAAATTT
Organism: Viscum album; assembly: GCA_963277665.1. NCBI lineage: Eukaryota > Viridiplantae > Streptophyta > Magnoliopsida > Santalales > Viscaceae > Viscum > Viscum album. Next base: position 1,799,456,320 of record OY728120.1, read on the forward strand.
TTACATTACATCATAAAATGAAAAACTACAACAACAACATAATGTATCCAAAATCCACACTCATATCCCCACATAATATCCCTGCAGGTCATTCATAATTTACTTCTTCACTTCCTGGGAGAAATAAAACATAGAAAAGGGGTGAGCTCAAATGCCCAGTAAGGATAACAATATAGCGGAAACTTTCATAAATAAGAATAAACATTTAAGGCAATGTATAACTAAAACAAAAGCCTTTAAAACTTGAACTTTCAACATGGTATGGCATAAATAAAATTAAATAATGCCATTTACTTATTCACATGGATATTCTACTAATCGAATAATCACATGGAAAATCAATAACCACTTTCAAAATGTTGGAATGCATAATGCCAGACTATCATAACCACATAGCCAAGGCCTCGTGCCAAGACTACAAATAAGATTTTGCCAAGGCCTTGTGCCAAGACACTAGTTTGTCTCATGAGACCGACCGATGCATCGAGGAGATATAGCGGGCTCCACCCGTCACATATTAAGTCCAATGAATTCCCATATGAAAAGGTTTAAACATAACAAAAACATTCGTATTAAAACTAGCATACGAAATGTCAATAATTTCACCATAAACTATGAATGGTATAAAAATAGCACATCCACAGTCAAACATATCACAAAACCTTCAATACAATATAGAAGTTCTGTATCATAATAAATCGACTTCAAATAAGCGTAAAATCCATCAAAGGATGTTGACATAGATGAAATCAAAACACTTTTTGGAGAAATATCTCTTTCTATTTTTGAAAGCATTTAAGAGCCATATAAAATAAAACATTTTCTTGAAAATATTCTTATAATCATGTAAGGAAAGCTTTGTAGATTTTATAATGGCAGCAAATATTCGCACTCGCCGTATAAGTTAAAAAAAAAATTCGTACCTTAATTCTGTCGAAAAGGTTAAAAAGGACCTTGTTTTGTGAATGACGGAATGAATCCTCTTATAAAAAGTCAAACAGGGGTATAAATGACTTTAACCCATATTCTTGTAAATAATAAAAATGTTTTGAAATACATTTTTAAGAAACATGGATGTGGATGATAAAGAGATCCCAGTAGATTATTACATATAAACAACCTCGGATAATGAAGAGATTGTGAAATAACCCTTACCTTGTACTTTTCCTTGGTTGGGGTAGGTTAACCTCCTGTATAATGGTGAAATAATTGTTATTAAATTATACAAGAATCATATATATTAATATGATATCATATATGATCTTTTAATATTGATTTGATAATAATATCTTAGTATTATCGTTGTTTCTGGTGTTAACTTACTTGTTTTCTTTTATATGTTTTGTTACGTAAGACATGTTTGTAAAGGATAGGTTGTATATTATTTATATCCAGAATTATATCAAGTCCTTAAACATAATTTTTTAAATCATCAAATGATAATTATACTTGAATGGATATGATGGAGAATGAATCTCATCGCGTTCGTGGAGACGGTAGTCCGTACCTACGCACGAGCGACAATATCATTCTTTTGATATTAAAATAATATATAAATGGATGGTATATCAAATATAAATAATAATTAACATGTTATATTTATTATTTACATGAGTTACATATCATTATTATACCCATCCATATAATAATATATTGAATAACAATTACACCACGACGTGGAGACGGTAAGCCGTACATACGCACATATGGTGACATGTTATTCAAAGGGTGGATAGAATACTGAATATGGTTGTACCATATTTATAATAACATCACAGTATATATATGATACTGGAGTTATTATTTTAGAATGGTAACAACAAATGAAGAAGAAGTGGAAGAAGCAATGAACTTGGAAAAGGGTGGTGAAATCATTACCTCTTCTTCGGGTTCTTCCTTTTGATTTGATCAAAAGGGCTCCTTAGGTTGGCTTTCTGATCAAACTAAGGCCTCTAGGATGTAGTGAGAGGAATTGGGAGAGTATTTGGGCAGAGGTTGGCCGAACCAAAAGGCTTTGAAGGTGTGAAGAAATGAGAAGGAGGAGTGCCCTTTTATAAGAGGGGTGAGGGGCACCTTTGGAAAAGCTAGAGATATTAGTTTATAATAAATTCATATTCGGTTTCCAATGGCTCCAAAGTTGATTATTTAAATTTTAATGTGGGGATAGTTCGAAAAAAACTCAACCAATAGAATTTAGGTAGGTTTGTGTACTTATATTAACCTTATCTTTAAGTATTAACTCTAAGTTAATTAGTTTCACTTTTACAATGTCTCTTTGTATTTTTATATAATATGGTTAATAAACTTACTACATACATACAATATACCCTCAAGTGGTCCATTAATGATGAACCTATCATGATATAAGTCTCTTGGCCGAACCTTAGATTTTTAGGAATTTAATATCAATTAATAATATAATATTTTTGTTAAGAACTCTTTTATGTCAATTTTGACACTATTCAATAGTTGATTTTTTTTGAAACTCATAAAATATTGATTACTTCGAACAAAGTCAATTAAAGCAATCCTAATATATCATATTATCCTATAAAATTAGTTTAATGCATTAAAAGTTTCATATTATATTTATTTTGGAATTTATAATATCAATTAGTTTAATTTTTCACTATTACAGTAATTACTAAATAATCATTGTGTCATAAATATATTAACTTATTTAATGTCTAAAAATTATAAATAAAATATAACTATGTAGGAAATCGTTTTATCTTTCTAATGAATATTTATAATCTAAAATACAACATATATAACCCTATGTAATAATTGTTTTTCTAAAAGATATATGCTTGTGTCATTTTTGTATTCATTTTAACTTAATTAAAATAAAGTGTCCCTATCACCTACAAGTGGAACCATGGGGTCCCCAAATCGACCCAAAGATGCCTATTGTCGAACATGTATCATCCAATAATGTTAGGACACGTTTTAGGGTAATTTAGTATTATTAAAATATTATTTTTTAACCTTTATTTACCAGATTTACCCTTAACCATGGTAAATAAAATATTTACCACAGTAATTATTCAAAATGTCTAAAAATAAAAGTTACCTATTTACACAATTTGGACATCCTGATTCAAAATATGGAATCCATTTTTCTAAATTCAAAACATAGAAGTGGCAGAAATTAATTTAAAATTAATTCCCGCTGTCAAAACAAAAAGCGTGTTTTTAAGAGATAATAACTATCAAAAGATTGACACTTGTTTATGTTCGGTTTAATTGTAAAATTATGTCCAATGACCAACATTATATTAAATGGTAAAAATATATTCTAAATATTCTTTAAAACCACTCAAATTCATAATTTATCACTATTAATTATTTTGATTAAAAAAGTTGTTTTTAATTAAAATTTAGTAATTTTCACTATTCATCAAAATATGAAAGTTATCCGAAAAGTACCAAAATTTCACCTTAGGCTAAATTCGATATTTCGAATCCAGAAATGAAGTCCATTTTAAAATATAAAATATATATAATTTCTAAAAGTAGGTATTACTATTGATAACGGCTAGTTTGATTGGTTGTGGTGTGTGTTAAAACTCAAGGTTGCATACAACACACGCTATTGTATTATTCAAAGAAAGCGTACCGTGGAAGCTTGGGATGTTTCATTTTAAATTTTTGATGTCCCCATTTAGTCAAAAAGTTTAAAATATTTTATTTAAAAAGGGTTCACTATTAAAAGTTGATAAAAGTGCAATACTGAAAATGAATTTGTTCTTTCATTATATCTAAGAAACTCAAAATATGGATTCTAAAATTATAAGGATTATATAAAGTTTAAAATTTAGATAATACTATTCATAACCTCTTTTGAATGGATTTTTTTTGTATGTCATGGTGTGATTGAACTCGGTGTTGCGTGTAGTGCACGTTGTTGAATTATTTTGAAGAAATAACACACTATGAAATCTTGGGGTGTTACATTCTCCCCTACTTCAATAAATTGCTTCCTCGGAATTTGAAATTGTTCTTCGAAAATAAAAGGTTGAAAATAGAAAATATATTTGTGGGAAAACCCACATCGGAAATTGGGTTACTAAAATTTAGTCTTAATATGAGGAAAAGAGAAATGAAAGGGTCACCACCAAATTATGATCTCGATTAGGAGAACATTGGTGGCAATTAGAGACATATAATTGGAGGAAAAACGTAAATATTTATAGGTAGTGATTGAGGTCATCAATCAAAAACAAGTATAAAATTGAGGTCCTTAAATTCATCAATCTATGATGATTTGAAATACCATCGGTTCAACAAAACATAGGGTATTAGGATAACACATTTTTGTCGTTTCAAAATATCTTAGTTGAAATTCCACATCGAAAAATAAATTAATGAGGCCTCTATTTAAAATAAAGAGTCGAAAGTATGAAGATTACCGAAAATAACACATACTAGGGTTCCATGTAGGAAAATATGGATATGGAAGAAAAATCTAACCATCAATTATCTGATGGAGAGTGGTAGAGAACATGGCTATGAAAAGGCCAACAATCCCAAACCCATAAATTAGTGATGATTTAAGGTACCATCTAGGAAAACATTTTTGTTCTAAGTTTCTTTTATTAATATTGAGGAATTTATTTATGAGATTGGCTACGATCATAAGGAGATATACTTACTTTATAATTATAGTTTTATCCATTAATAAATTTCTACCACAAACTCATCTTTCACTGTAAAAGATAATATAAAAAAAATTCTAATTACACTATTCGTATAGGGTTCCAAAATAAATGAATTTATAATTCATCTACAAGATCTTTTAATAAAAACTACATTATTTAATCCAGGACATCTCGTGGGTCAGTGGTAGGTGATACACCCTTGTCGCCCTTCGGTTGCGGGTTCATGTCTCGCAGCCTTGCTGGACGCGACGGGTTGCCGCCCGACCTCCGGGTTGTCCTTTTATGGCAATCCAAAATAATCCAAACTTGAACTATCCAAAATACTTCTGTCCAAACTCACAGTCAAATATTTATAAGGAAGTTAAACATAATATAGATCTTTTTTACCCCGTAATAGCATATGAATACCTTCATCATGTATTACCATATTCCTTATTGATTACATTCATGCTCCCTTATTCCATATAGAATGCTGGATACACTTCATTAATCCAAAAATGTTTTAAACCCCAACAATGATGGAATATACAAATCATTAATCAGTTCCAAGGTAGTCAAGAATATCCAATATAATTTATCCAAAACAATCACATATTATTCCAAAATCACTACCTCGGTATCAGAACTATATTATGATTTATCATTCTCTCAACCATATATTTTCCAAAAATTTATCCTGCTATTGAGTCACTTTTCTTTGTTCCACACAATCTCAAGTCCTTAATGAAATAGTACTGCAGTACAATCCTTATATACTCCATAATTATTATAACAAGTACATTGTTGATACAACACTCAATTGACATAATCAACATAAGAACTCTAATCATTCCTCTTCATCTGTGGTAGTATCATAACTTGATTATTATCCAATAACATCATTTGCGGCATAGTCTGATGACTGGGACATAGGTTCGCGTAGTGTCCAAACTCCTTGAAAATGAAGCATTGTACATTTAAAACCATTTTCTTACCCTTGCAGTCACGTACTTTGTTCCCTTTTCCTCCACACTTATAACAAACTCCCATTCCTTTCAGGCAAGTTCCAGGGTGTTTCTTTCCACAGTTACCACATATGGGAAAATTCTTCTTTTCCCTCTTCCCTTTATCCATCTTTCTCTCTTCCATCCTTTTCTTCTCTTGCTTCCCGTCAAAGCCATAGGACTCAGTAAACTCTTTACTTATCTTATAAACACATGATATTATTTCTTCATATGATGATAATACATGGGAGGCTATTTCTCTTATAAATTCTAGCTTAAGACCATGAAAGATATGATCCTTCCTTCTCTTTGGATCATGTGCATTTCTGGAGTTCTCATTCCTTCTACTGTGCGCCATTTCTAAACAATGGAATACACTAGATCAGTTTATGAATCAAAATACATAATTCCATACTTATAAAACACTGAACATAAATTGAACTATTTATGGATATAATCCATAATCATAAAAATGTTTTCTTTGAGGAAGTATATACTCATAAACCCTTCATAATGATTTGTAAAGAAAATGAGAGTTATCCTAAGCATATCCCCCGGGAGTGTCGTAACCAAGAGTGCAGCAAGGCCCGTTGTCGTGCACCAGTTCCCGTTCGAGTCTAGCTCAAAGCGGTGTTTTCGGGTTTTACCCCTAGGTACATCTGTGCGAGAGCCGCCTCTACCTGCTCGTATCCAGACAGGGATGTATTGCTCGGAAAACTCACAAAATCTCTAAAATACCAAAATTCTAGGAAGTTCTTATATACTAATCCTCAAAGTTCATCTTAGGTATACGTGCTCTAATCAGAGTTTATCTAAATATATCTTCCAAGGATTGTACTAAACTTCCTATGATACCAACTGTAATGCCCCGACCCTAGTTACCTAGAGTCGGTGCATTATTACAAAACATTGTCATGATCACGAGAAAGATCAAGTCTCGAAAGACCAATTAGTTTAGTAGCCTTGGAATAACGAGATACATCCATAAATTTTTACATTACATCATAAAATGAAAAACTACTACAACAACATAATGTCTCCATAATCCACACTGATATCCCCACATAATATCCCTGAAGGTCATTCATAATTTACTTCTTCACTTCCTGGGAGAAATAAAACATAGAAAAGGGGTGAGCTCAAATGCCCAGTAAGGATAACAATATAGCAGAAACTTTCTAAATAAGAATAAACATTTAAGGCAATGTATAACTAAAACAAAAGCCTTTCAAACTTGAACTTTCAACATGGTATGGCATAAATAAAATGAAATAATTCAATTTACTTATTCACATGTATATTCTACTAATCGAATAATCACATGCAAAATCAATAACCACTTTCAAAATGTTGGAATGCATAATGCCAGACTATCATAACCACATAGCCAAGGCCTCGTGCCAAGACTTCAAATAAGATTTTTCCAAGGCCTTGTGCCAAGACACTAGTTTGTCTCATGAGACCTACCGATGCATCGAGGAGCTATAGCGGGCTCCACCCGTCACATATTAAGTCCAATGTATTCCCATATGAAAAGGTTTAAACATAACAAAAACATTCGTATTAAAACTAGCATACGAAATGTCAATAATTTCACCATAAACTATGAATGGTATAAAAATAGCACATCCACAGTCAAACATATCACAAAACCTTCACTACAATATAGAAGTTTTGTATCATAATAAATCAACTTCAAATAAGCGTAAAATCCATCAAAGGATGTTGACATAGATGAAACAAAACACTTTTTGGAGAAATATCTCTTTCTATTTTTGAAAGCATTTAAGAGCCATATAAAATAAAACATTTTCTTGAAAATATTCTTATAATCTTGTAAGGAAAGCTTTGACAATTTTATAATGGCATCAAATAACCGCACTCACCGTATAAGTTAAAAAAAACATTCTTACCTTAATTCTGTCGAAAAGGTTAAAAAGGACCTTGTTTTGTAAACGACGGAAAGATTCCTCTTATAAAAAGTCAAAAAAGGGTATAAATGAATTTAACCCATATTCTTGTAAATAATAAAAATGTTTTGAAATACATTTTTAAGAAACATGGATGTGGATGATAAAGAGATCCCATTAGATTATTACATATAAACAACCTCAGATAATGAAGAGATTGTGAAATAACCCTTACCTTGTACTTTTCCTTGGTTGGGTTAGGTTAACCTCCTGTATAATGGTGAAATAATTTTTATTAAATTATACAAGAATCATATATATTAATATGATATCATATATGATCTTTTAATATTGATTTGATAATAATATCTTAGTATTATCGTTGTTTCGGGTGTTAACTTAATTGTTTTCTTTTATATGTTTTGTCACATAAGACATGTTTTTAAAGGATAGGTTGTATATTATTCATATCCAGAATGATATCAAGTACATAAACATCATTTTTTAAATCATCAAATGATAATTATACTTGAATGGATACGATGGAGAATGAATCTCATTGCGTTCGTGGAGACGGTAGTCCGTACGTACGCACGAGCGACAATATCATTCTTTTGATATTAAAATAATATATAAATGGATGTTATATCAAATATAAAGATTAATTAACATGTTATATTTATTATTTACATGAGTTACATATCATTATTATAACCATCCAAATAATAATATATTAAATAACAATTACACCACGACGTGGAGACGGTAAGCCGTACGTACGCACGTATGGTGACATGTTATTCAAAGGGTGGATAGAATACTGAATATGGTTGTACCATATTTATAATAACATCACAGTATATATATTATACTGGAGTTATTATTTTATAATGGTAACAACAAAGGAAGAAGAAGTGGAAGAAGAAATGAACTTGGAAAAGGGTGGTGAAATCATTACCTCTTCTTCGGGTTCTTCATTTTGATTTCATCAAAAGGGGTCCTTAGGTTGGCTTTCTGATCAAACTAAGGACTCTAGGTTGTAGTGAGGGATGTTGGGAGAGTATTTGGGTAGAGGTTTGCCAAACCAAAAGGCTTTGATGGTGTGACTAAATGAGAAGGAGGAGTGCCCTTTTATAAGAGGGGTGAGGGGCACCTTGGGAAAAGCTAGAGATATTAGTTTAAGATAAATTCATATTCGGTTTCCAATGGATCCAAAGTTGATTATTTAAATTTTAAGGTGGGGATAGGTCGAAATCAACTCAACCAATAGAATTTAGACAGGTTTGGGTACTTATATTAACCGTATCTTTAAGTATTAACTCTAAGTTAATTAGTTTGACTTTTACAATGTCTCTTTGTATTTTTATATAATATGGTTAATAAACTGACTACATACATAGAAGATACCCCAAAGTTGTCCATTAATGATGAACCTATCATGATATAAGTCTCTTGGCCGAACCTTAGATTTGTAGTAATTTAATATCAATTAATAATATCATATTTGTTTTAAGAACTCTTTTATGTCAATTTTGACACTATTCAATAGTTGATTTTTTTGAAACTCATAGAAGTTTGATTACTTCGAAAAAGGTCAATTAAAGCAATCCTAATATATCATATTATCCTATAAAATTAGTTTAATTCATTAATAGTTTCATATTATATTTATTTGGGAATTTATAATATCAATTAGTTTAATTTTTCACTATTATAGTAATTACAACATCATCATTGTGTCATAAATAAATGAAATTATTTAATGTCTAAAAATTATAAATAAAATATCACTATGTAGGAAATCTTTTTATATTTCTAATGAATATTTATAATCTAAAATCCAACATATATAACCCTATGTAATAATTGTCTTTCTAAAAGATATATGCTTGTGTCATTTTTGTATTCATTTTAACTTAATTAAAATAAAGTGTCCCTATCACCTACAAGTGGCACCATGGGGTCCCCAAATCGACCCAAAGATGCCTATGGTCGAACATGTATCAACCAATAAGGCTAGGACACGTTTTAGGGTAATTTATTATTATTATAATATTATTTTTTAACCCTTATTTACCAGATTTACCCTTAACCATGGTAAATAAAATATTTACCACATTAATTATTCAAAATGTCTAAAAATATAAGTTACCTATTTAAACAATTTGGACATCCTGATTCCAAATACGGAATCCATTTTTCTAAATTCAAAACACAGAAGTGCCAGAAATTAAAATAAAATTAATTCCCGCTGTCAAAACAAAAAGCGTGTTTTTAAGAGTTAATAACTATCAAGAGATTGACACTTGTTTATGTTCGGTTTAATTGTAAAATTATGTCCAATGACCAACATTATATTAAATGGTAAAAATATATTGTAAATATACTTTAAAACCAATCAAATTCATAATTTATCACTATTAATTATTTTGATTAAAAAAGTTGTTATTAATTAAAATTTAGTAATTTTCACTATTCATCAAAAATATGAAAGTTATCCGAAAAGTACCAAAATTTCACCTTAGGATAAATTCGATATTCCAAATCCAGAAATGAAGTCCATTTTAAAATATAAAATATATATAATTTCTAAAAGTAGGTATTACTATTCATAACGGCTAGTTTGATTGGTTGTGGTGTGTGTTAAAACTCAAGGTTGCGTACAACACACGCTACTATATTATTCAAAGAAAGCGTACCGTGGAAGCTTGGGATGTATCATTTTAAATTTATGATGTCCCCATTTAGTCAAAACGATTAAAATATTGTATTTAAAAAGGGTTCACTATTAAAAGTTGATAAAAGTGCAATACTGAAAATGAATTTGTTCTTGCATTATATCTAAGAAACTCATAATATGGATTCTAAAATTATAAGGATTATATGAAGTTTAAAATTTAGATAATACTATTCATAACCTCTTTTTAATGGATTTTTTTTGTAAGTCATGGTGTGATTGAACTCGGTGTTGCGTGTAGTGCAAGTTATTGAATTATTTTGAAAAATAACACACTATGAAATCTTGGGGTGTTACGTTGTGTCACCCAAAATCATGCAAAATAAGATATCAAAATCCCTCTATTCCACCTATAATACTTACATTAGGAGTAAGGAACTTGAAGAAATCATTTTGAATCAATCCAAAGGGAGTTTCTTGATTTAAAGATAACATCTTCATTGAAATTCATTTCTTTTATTTTACTTCTCCAACACCATTATCTATTTTTATTCCCTTATTTTATAACAACCCCAATATAATCAATATAATTGGTTTTTTATGTAATGTATTCTAACTACACTTACGCACACCTACATCAAATGGGTAATGAACATACTGTTTCTCTGGATGGAGATCCAACACCTCACAAAACGCTAATTGTTCAATTATCTTCTACTAACCCATATTGTAGGCATTAAGATGGTACTATATTTATATGAGACATATATTATATTTATATTGTCTCCATTATTCTTTATTTTTCAATTATATCATACATTTATGGTTTCCATAATGGGTTAATGCGATAAGTTCATTTGTGGAAGTGTGGACTACCGCCCGCTCAATGTGATATGACTTGATCATTCTATATGTGGAACATATAAAAGATGTAATTACTGAAATTATATATGATATTATACTGGAATAATAGTATTCCAATGTATTATTAATTTTTTATTCCAATAAATATGAAATTGAAATGATATTCGCATTCATGTGTGCGTACGAATTACCGTCTCCATGAACGGTTCACTTCATTTCTTAACTAAAAATGTTATGTAATATTATAAATACATATATATAATCGATATATATGATATATATGATATCAAAATCCTCAATATCATTTTGGAGATAAGGCACATTTGACCACACTACAACTTGAAATTATAAGATGTTTGTTTTTTACTCAAGTACCGAATATCGAAAAAATGACCGTTATTTACATAAATAATTACATAATGTTTATAACATAGAAATAAGTTACATAAAATGAATAATTAACATGAAAAAGGTTCTTAAGAAAGTATAAATAAACACTATTTTATTATACAAGATATTAAAGAACAAACGGGTCAAATCAGGCACCAGGTAAGGGAACATCTTAACCCAATTCCCTTTATTTGTGTTGATCTTATCTTTCTTAAATTTGTTGTTCATTGATTATTTGAGAAATGAATTTTTATATATTATAATTTATTTATACTTTTTTTATGTGTGATTTTTGTGAAAACACATAATGAATCTAGTTTATTTACAAAATTATCATTGTAAGGGACATCATCTCAATATCATTTCATTGAGGAATCCTTTGATTTATAAGAAACATTATTTTTATATAGTGTATATACCCCATTGATATTTAATTTCTTACAATGGGAATATTTTCCCGAAAAACAATTTTACTAAATAGGAAAAAGAATGTTTCTTTTTAAAGGACGTGGTAACAACAACCTTTCCATCATCACGAGTATTATTTGATATTTGGCTCCCTTAACAAGATTTATTGTTTTTTAAAAGAAAAATAAATACCATATACCATTTTTTATAATTTGTTAATGAAAATGGTTTTGATAAATCATTAATTATCTCAATATCTTGAAATGACATATTGTGATTGCAATGTGGAAATGTTATCTCTCTTTTCTACTTGTTTTATGTGTTATGGTTCTTGGGCATTGTTTACGTATACGGGTAGTTCCATGATAACCATAGGGTGGGAGTTCTTGAGTTATACCTCAAATGCATTGGGTAATGTGACAAAGGTAAAAATTAATGTTTCTCTTCAGATATTTTTGGGAATATACTGTAATTGGTTATCAAGTGTGACACCCTACGTAGCTGTGATAGCTATAATGTAAGTATGATTTTGATGCCACAAGTTAACTTTATCATTTATGATTACTATCTGTTATTCATAATTATTATTATTTCTTGTGGAATGTTGAAAATAATATGTTTTTATGGAATAATGTTTTCATTATTTATTTTATAACCCTTAATGAGATTTTTATGATCATCCCATGTTTTGAATTGTTTTTTACAGGACATAAATATGAATTGAGTTATGGATGGGATCAAGGAAAATTCATGTTGTCTTAAACATGGATCTAGACCTGGCTCATTATTTAAAAAGTTTTTATTTTATGAAAAAAATGGATAATGTGTAGAATTTCCTACATGTAATATTCAAGTTGTTATGTATATGTTATGACCTAATTCTCTATCGATATAAAATTGAAAATATCCAGGATATGAATTATTAAATTAATTATTGTTTATGTAATGTTTAAGGTCGGGTCCTTATAGATGGTATCAAAGGATGGTTCTAGATAACATTATGAGTTAGGATATTGTAAAATTAATATCCATAAATTAATTTATGGTTTTATTTAAATGTTATACCATTTAAATATTACCATGTTTATTCGCCTAAGATATTTCTATGTTCATAATAGTTTTCCATAGTGGAAATAGAGCCTCAATGATGGGATGACATCAGGTGGAAGACAACCTTCCAAATCAGCAACCTGATATGGATGGAATCAGAAGTGAACAATTTGTTCAGTGACGGAACAATTGACTTAGGCAATAATTGGGGGTGGTATCAATGCATGAGATCAACCATATCAACCATAGAGAAACATTCCATTAGTGGAGCATTTCATGAGGCAGTATCCCCCATCATTAGGAATATCATCTAAACTTGTGCTATGTTAAGGGTTAATTAATGAACTGGAGAATATTTTTGATGTCATGGGGTGTTCATAACATTAAAAGTATAGTCTCATTTTTTACTGTTTTGATGTAGATCTTGATCAGTGGTGGTCGATGGTGAAAAATATCTTCGATAATGAGGAGATTGATGCACTTGATTGGGATGAATTCAAATGTATGATTCATGATAAATATTTTCCTATAGTGGTTAGTCATATTATTGAAAAATAATTATTTTAATTGAGGCATGAAGATAAATCAGTGGCTACTTATGAAGAAAAATTTAATCAATTGGCATGGTATGCTCCAAATTTCATATGAGATCTCTATAGTAAAATTAATTTTTTTTACTCAGGATTAAAGCCAAAATATTGAAGGGATTTTTCTTCTCTTGAGTTCAAATGTTATGAAAAACTTGTTCTTTGTATAGAGAATGTGCAAATGGAGTTTTTTGATGATCATGTGTTCTTAGAAAAACATCATAATAAGAGGTCAAGGTGGCATAAGAAAGAGAAGAACACTTCAAAAAAGAATTATGGTATGAAACATAAGTATATTTTTTTGTGAAAATTATGGTAAATAGCATGTTAGGGAATGTTGTTATAATTCTATTAATTGCTACCGATGTGGTAAAATGGGCCATATGTCTTGTAATTGCACTAAGAGAAAGATCATGGTAATGGTATGAGAAAATATTTTTTATAGTCAGTGAGATGATTTATGTGTAATAAAATGGTTCGTTATGCAAATGAGAGTCCAAAAAAGAACTCAAGTGAGAGAAAGAAGCTATACTACAAGCCGAAATGGGAGGTGAAATCATTTGCAACTACCTCAGCAGATAATGGGCCGTCAAATTAAGTATTATAGGGTAAAATTTTTTTTTATTTAGATTATGCCAATGTGTTTTTTGATACAGGGTCAACACAGTCTTTCATTTCATGGAATTTTTATAGTAAATTGTGAATTCCATCTCAAGATCTGAATCCAGAACCTATTGTAAAAACACATTGAGGAAATGTTAAGAAAAAACTAAATTATAAGAATTGTTCTGTCCTTTTATGTGGAATTAATCATAATTAAATCCTCATTGTTTTTCCATAATTAGGGTTTGTTATCATTTTGGGTATGGATTGGATTTCTGTTTATCAAGCTATGATTGACTATAAGAATTAATTAGTTTCTTTTATGAATGAATTTCAGTTTGTGTACAATAATGAACCTTTAAATTTGATAACATATCAAGAAGCTGAGAAACTATTAAAAAATGAAAATGAATGTTTCTTTACAAGAATTGTTGAAAAAAGAACTATTCTGATTAATTATAGGCCGATGGTAAATTACTATATTGATGTTTTTTATGAGTTTAATGGAATAATACTTGATCAGGAAGTTTAATTTACTATTGACTTAGTTCCATATGCTAATCCAATTTCAAAACCTCCTTGTCAAATGGCTCAAATTGAAATTTTAGAGTTAAAGACACAATTGCAAGAGTAATTATATAAAGGATTCATTCGACCAATACAATCACCATGGGGTGCTAATGTCTTGTTTAATAAAATGAAATATTGTTCAATGAGACTTTTCATTGATTATAGAGCATTGAATAACATCATTGTTAAGATCAATTATCGATTTCCTCATATCGATGATTTTTTTATTAGCTCTAGGGAGCTCATTATTTTTTGTAGATTGACTTGAGGTTGAGGAACCATCAGTTGAATGTAAAAGAAGTAGAAATTCCAAGGGCTGCGTTTAATACTATATATGGACATTATGAATTTTTGGTTATGCCTTACGGGTTAATCAATGCACCTACTATATTCAGGGATTTAATGCAGAGAATTATCTGAGAGTTCTTGGATAAGTTTGTGGTTGTGTTCATTGATGATATTTTATTTTATTCAAAAAGTAAATATGATCATGAAATTCATTTAAGGGTTGACTTGTATACCTAAAAATAAAAAAAAACTATAGGGGAAATTCATAAAGTGTGAGTTTTTGTTAACAAAAATTTCATTTCATAGTCACATTATTTAAAAAAATGGCATTACTATTGATCCTATTAAAACAAAGGTTATTGATGAATGGCCAAGACCAACAAATATAACAGAGAACTGTAGTTTTAATGGTTTGGAAGGTTATTAATGGTGGTTTTTTTAAATTTTTTTCATGGTTATCAATCCCAGTAACTAAATTAACTCGAAAGTGGTAAGTTCATCTAGGAAAAAGAATGTGATGATTGTTTTCAAGAATTGGAATGAAGAGTGGTGAATGATCTAGTTTTGGAACTTCCTTCTATAAATTGTGAGTTTGTTATCTACAATGAATCTTAATTGAAAGAACCTGGTTGGGTCCTTAAGCAGAATGATCATGTAATTTCTTATTATTCTGTTCAGTTGAAACCTTACAAATTAAATTTCCCTACAAAGGATTTGAAATTAGCTGCTGTTGTTTTTGATTTAAAATTTTTGTGTCATTATTTGTGTGGAGTAAAATTTGAAATATATAATGACAAAAAAAATTTATAGTATACATTCACTCAAAAATAATTAAACATAAAATAGAGGATATGTTTGTAATTAATCGAGGATCATGATTTCATTATTCCGTATAATCCAGGAAAGGAAAATAAAGTGTCTGATGCTTTAAGTCGAAAAAGTAAAGATATATTCACCTTTTTATATTTGGAATAATATCCTTTGATTAATGTTTTAATGAACATTGGAATTGATGTTTTGGTGTATGAAATTGCTATGTTTTGTTTTAGGTGTCAGTGAAATCATCTCTATCTGATAGAATTAATAAATCCCAAAAGGAAAAAAATGATTTATACAAATAGGAATAGTTGGTTTCGAGGGGTCATTTTCCTGATTTTAACAATGATAATGATTGTGTATGGAGGATTGGAAAGATATTATGTGTGCCTTGTGATTCACAGTTAAGGAAAGAGTTATTATGTTAAACTCATAGTTCTCCATTTTCAGTTCATTCTGGATGTACTAAGATGTGAATAGATCTTCAAGAGTATTACGTGGGGGATGGACTGAAAAGGGATATTGAAGACATTAATTTGAAGTGTTTGAATTGTCAACAGGTTAATGTAGAGTGGCAGTTACTAAAAGGGATGCTTCAATCCTTACCAATTCCAGAGTGGAAATTGGAAACTATATCCATGGACTTCATTGTGGGATTAAGAAAGACATCTCGATGTAACAATTAAATCTTAGTTATTATTGATTGATTGAATTAAGTTTCTCATTTCCTTCCTATTTGATATACTTTTTCTCTAGATCAAATTTCGTATTTGTATGTTAATGAGATAGTCTAGTTTAATGGAGGTCCCCACTACATTGAATCTGATTGTGATCCCATGGTTACTTCTATCTTTTGGAAAGGCCTTTAAATTTCATTGGGTACTAAATCAAATTTTAGTACATCTTTTCAGCCACAATCTTATGGGTAGTCAGAATAAACAATTTAGAACATGGAGGATATGTTACATTCTTGTTCAATAGATTACTAGTGTATTTGGGACCAAAGTCCCTCTTTGGTTGAATTTTATTATAATAACACTTTTCATTCTAGTATACATATGGGTCCATTTGAGGAGTTATATGGGAAGTTGTGTCAAACTCCATATTTTTGGGATAATGTAGCTGAAAGGAAGTTAATGGGACCATAATTGTTAAAAGAGATGGGAGAAAAGGTTAAGTTGATTCAGAAGCACATGCGAATAGCTCAGAGTAGGCAGAAATGTTATGCAGATAACTAGAGGAAGGATCATTCTTTCAAAGAAGGTGATCATGTATCTCTCAAATTCTCTCGACAGAAAAGTGTGATGTATTTTGGGAAAAAAATGTTGGGTTTGAGGTTCATCGTACCTTGTGAAATCCTAGAGAAAGTTGGATCAGTTGCATATAGAGTGGATTTACCTCCATGTTTATCCCAGGTACATAATGTTTTTTACATTTCAATGTTGAGAATGTATATACCAGATCCATCTCATGTTTTGATCCCATAGGTAGTTCAATTGGTAGAAAATATCTCTTATGAAGAACAACCAGTCTAGATCCTTGACCAACGAGAGAAAGTGTTGCCAAATAAGGAAATTCATCAAGTAAAGGTTTTTTTTTTGAAAACCCATATGTTTGAAGAGGCATCGTGGTAATCTGAAAAAGCTGTGAGGGATAAACACCCCAACATATTTGATAAGTGAAAAAAATAGCGAGGACACAATTCCCAAATTGGGGGAATGAAGTAACATCCCAGGTAAATAATGATAATAAAATTTTTATATTTACTTTTATTAGGGAATTAAATATTAATTTTAATTTAATGGAGATCTTATGTTGGATGGAGTACTCGATACACAGCAACATATTTCTTTTAAAATTTAAATTTCATAAAACGTTTAGTTATACTAAAAAATATTAATATATTATTATTATTTTAAATGGTAGTTAAAACCTAGCCATTATAATAGAGATAATTAAAAAAACAAATCAAAATATGATTATAAATGTTTTTTAAATGTTTTTATATTTATCGAAAGAAATTTAGAGTCTTAAAATATGGATGAATCTAATTTTAAGCATATATACTGTAATATTCATAAAAATTTTGATTTACCGCCTTCTGAGGGAGAACCCTATTTAAATCTAGTTTTGGTCACTTTTATAGGTTCTATTTATCAATATAAAATTCCTATTTAGAATCGGGACATCAGAATTTACTTTGGGTTCTTTTTTGGTAATTCTATGATAAAATTCATTTTTTAAAGAATAGTGCAAAATAATGTATTTTATTTCAATACCATCATTTAATATAATTTATTTTTAGGATTAGATTATTTTAAAAATTGGTTTTAATGTTTAATTTGATTATATTTTACAATATAATCCAATGTGGGTCATTGAATGCAATTTCACTTTGAAATTGGACATAAACAAGTGTCAATTTTTTGGTTGTTATTATTTCTTTAAAACATACATTTTGTTTGGAAAAAATGAATTAATTTTAAATTAATTAATGAAAATTCAATGTTTCTAATTTAGTAAAATAGAATTTTTTTTAATTCATAATATCAAATACATTTAAGGAATAATTTTTTATATTTTTCTGAAAACCTTCAGTTTTTGATGAATAGTGAAAACCTAGAGTAGTAGTTAAAAAACTGACTTCCTCATTTAAATGAAATTTTAACACTTCTATGAATTGAATTTAAAAAATCCAACATACATGGTTGTCATCAGTAAGTAATATGTTGTTCAATATGGTTAAAATAATTTTTGGAGAACAATAACTTTTGAATTTTATTTATCGTAGTTAAAGTTAAATAAAATAATTCAAGGTGAAAATAATATTATAATAATATAAAATTACATTAACACGTATCCTAAACTTATTGGATGGTTCATGGACGACCAATACAATCCTTGGGTGATATTTTTTTCAATTTAAAACCTTTTGGGTAAGTTAATAACATTAATAACTTTTTATTTAAAGTAAAAATTAAAATATCAAAAACATGTATTGTTTTTCTAAAAAAATAATTCGGTCATATATAATAGATATATTTGACTATAAATATTAATTAGAAATTTAAAATTATTTCTTAAATTATTGTATTTTACTTATAATTTCGATACATTAAATAAATAAAATTATTTATGACACAATAATGATACTGTGTTTACCTCATTAATGAATGATTTAAATGAAGAGATTATAAAAATTAAAACAATACACAAATGCAGTCCAATTCATAATGGATGCTTTAATTTAGAACCAGAGTCATCTTTTAATATAATTTAATATGATTTGGACATTTAGAAACTGAAAATCATTATATAATAAAATAATATTTTCAAACATTCCTAAAGAGCCCCTCCTCCCCTTTTAAAAAGCCCTCACCCCTAACCCATTAATCACACCTCTAAATCTCCTTGACACCTCAAAAATATTCAAAAATAAGCCATAAATATCCATTTATTAAACCTAAAAGTCATACAATTTGGAAGAAGGAACTTCAAGAAATTATTTTGGATCATTCCAAAGGGAGTTTCCCCATTTAAAGATAATGCCTTCTCTTAAATTCGTTTCTTTATTTTACATCTAAAAATCCCTAAATTCTTTTTATTCAGTTATTTTATAAAAAAAGTATCCTAATAATACCTGGTTGTTGTTATGAGATGAATTCGAACTAAACATACACACAACTCCATCGAATGGGTCATGAACATATTGTTTCTGTGGACAATTAACTAAGGCTCACGAAACGATGATAGTTCAATTATCTTTGGCTACATATTATGATGGAAATTATGATGGTAATATATTTATATGTGATATATATTATATTTATATTGTCTCTATGCATATTTATTTTTCATTTATATTATACCATTATGGTTTCCATAATGGGTAAACATGATAATTTCATTTGAGGATGTGCAGATTGTCGTGCCCTCAAAGTGATATGAATCATTCATGAACTATGTTGAATGTATAAAGGATGGTGTTACTGAAATTATATATTATATTATACTTGAATTTTAATATACATAAGTTTCATTAATTTTTCATTCCATTAAATACTAAATAGAAATGAAAGTAGCATTCAAGGGTATGTACAGCTTTCCGTCTCTATGAACAATGCATTTCATTTCATATCTCCTGATGTTATGTACTATTATAAATAAATATATAGACTAGATATATATGATATATATGATATCTAAATCATGAATATAATTATATAGAAAATAAAATTTTTATTACATGATCAACTTGTAATTATAAGATGTTCATTTTC
The DNA here is from genome assembly GCA_963277665.1 of Viscum album. NCBI lineage: Eukaryota > Viridiplantae > Streptophyta > Magnoliopsida > Santalales > Viscaceae > Viscum > Viscum album. The sequence continues at coordinate 1,799,476,407 of OY728120.1, forward strand.
CACAAGTACCAAATATCGACCAAACAACCATTGCTAACATAAATGATTACATAATGTCTATAACATGGAAATAAGTGAGATAAAAAGAATTATAAAATTTAAGAATGTTCTTAATCAAGTAGAAATTTTCTTTATTTTATTATTCATGAAATTAAAAAATGAACAGGTCAAATCAGACATGATGTAAAGGAACTTCTTAACCCAATTCTCATTCATTGGGATGATCATAACTTTCATATTTATGTCATTAGTTGAATATATAGGAAAATGAATTTATATATCACATCAGGTATTTATACATTTTTCTGGGTCTTTTATTGAATACACATAATCGTTCTATTTTATTTACAAAATGATCTTTGTAAGGGAAATCATCGCATCTTATCTCATTAAATATTCCTTTGCTTTATAAAAGGAATTTTTTTATATGGTATATAAAACCCATTTACATTTAATTTCATTCAAAGGGAATGTATTCCCTAAGAATTGTTTCACTATATTACAAAAATATTGTTTCTTTTTAATGTATGTGGTGACAAATAACTTTCCACCACTCTGAGTATTATTTGATATTTGGCTTTTTTAACAAGACAAAGTGTTTTTTAAAGGAAAATAAATACCATATACCGTTTTTACGTATTTTTGTATTGAAAATGGTTTTGAGAAAGAATTTATTATCTCAATATATTGAAATGATATATTGTGATTTTAATATGGAAATGTTATCCTTCCATTATGATTTTTTATGTGTTATGGTTCCTGGGAATTGCTTACGTATACCGGTGGTGTCACGACTGCCTCCATACAAAGTGTACCCCTCCTAGGCCGGCAATTTGAATAATGAGATAATGACCCCCGAGTCCCACCTCCAGTAGGACCCGGATTGGCGACTAGCATGAAGGGTATAATAAATACACAAATGGTAGGAATTACCCTCTTAAAGAAAACATGCAGAAGAGAGAGATAAGATATACCCCAACCAACTCCAACTCAGAACTGAAATCTAAAAGAAACCCAAGAATATATATGAAATGAGATCAAAAAGTACTACAACTGAAAGGGAAAACTACAAATACCCAAATGAATGTAAAATGATAGTGACCACAAGCCCAAACAGCTCCTCTAACCACATGCTAGTAGTATCCTGCTTCATCTCCAACCTACTCCAAGTTACCTGAAAAATTGTAATATATATACGTTGGGTGAGTATAATAGTGTACTCAGTAAGATCCTCCCCAAAGTCTCTCATGAAAAAGTAAAGGAACCATGCTAAATCACAGTGAACAACAAGTGAAACTAACTCGTCACCGAAACAGGTATACTAAGTTCCCATCCTCACCATGTCTACTCTCACCATGAAACACATACAAGAATATATCATATAATAAAGAATATCAAGGGTACCCCACTACTGCTTCCCAACTGGTTTTCCGTGTTTCCCCAACGACATGAGTCATGTGAATCTCTCTCCAAAGGCTTACCCGAATACACCTGGGCTAAGATCCACAATCTGCACCATGTGCACCACAAAGGCTTGCCGCATACACATGGGCTAAGCACCACACCATCCTCACAACCAAAAGTAACGAGGTAGTTTCTGGGAGCCACCATAGCTCGCATAACGTGTATCATACGTTGGGTATTATACCTCAATCCATTACAGCCCATACACCGAGTAATGATCCTCAAGAAATCACAGCCAATACACATTACACCTATAGTAGTCCTTAGGATACTATATCCATAATATATGTGTGTTAATAACCACAATCCATTACAACCCTCTACCCACATATATGGGTAAAACTAACCGTTGTGCCTAATGGCACTAGTATCTACCAAGAGAAGAGAGCGTTGTCAATGGGGGTAGTCAGCCATTCTTCCTCCCACCAGAATGTTGGGGAAAACACCCCACAGGACTCAGAATCCACGGGGTGTTAGTTTCCCTTACTGACAGGGTGGAGTAGCATATAGAAACACAAAAAGTACAGAATATACTATAACTCACAACCACAATATGGGCATAACCTAATCATAGTTTCAACTACGGCTAATGTCTCTCAAGGTTCGGGTTGCTGTTTCTAAGACTAGGTATCCTATAAGCACACAACCATTTATAGTGCTTCATTAGATTACTTCATCCCCTTTTTCAACAATTACACTTTACGTTATTTAATTCTTTAAACATTAATTAACCAGGAACAATTCCACATTAAGTTTTATTATCATCACAACCAAAATCTACTATCCCTTCAAAAGTTCTCAACCTCATCATTAAGTTTCATCAAACTCCAACCACATGGGTTAACATCATTTATTGAAACATTCATTACAGAATTACATTCCCATATTCCCAGGCATTTTAGAAATGCAACCTATGCTACGCAACACAAGGGGATCAACACGGTGAGTAGATGTACTACCTGTCGATTCTGTGCCTCCTATAGCAAGAGCATAAACCCATTCTCCCTGGAGAGGCTAAACACGGAAAACACGTGGCATACCCCGTGTGTCTTCTCCCTTTTCGGAAGAAGGGTAGGAAAGACCAGATGCCTTGAGCAGTGGGGAAATGCAAAGAAGATAAACAACCAAAGAATCCACAAGCATTCAACAACCACATCTATCCCATTCTATCATCCCTAGTGTCCTCCCCAACACCCACATGCATAAAACGATGCATCTGGCCACTCTAGGCATCATCCGCTGCCACAACCACAAGGCCTCCATGCCCCTATATATCACAACACCCTCCTAGAGTCACATCACCACACAAAAAATAAGAAAACAAACATCACATCAAATTTGGGCTTATTTCCCTTTGACAAGGAATTTGGTCTTCAAAAAACAAGCACCAACAGATTTTAGGTTTACCAACCAACTGAGTTAAACACATCATAGACCTCAAATTGGTTAACATCAAGTTTGAACAACAACCACAACAACAAAAACAGGATTCGTTTACATGAATCTTAATCATTATCCAAATAAATTATCAATTAATTATATCATTATGTTCTTTATCAATTACATCCTGAACCCCATGCTAACAAGAAAGTCATAGATATCACAATATCTAGCAAATCAAGAGGCAAACCGTTATCACGGTACAAAGAAAAAACATGTGATCAAACCAATTATTTTAATCCGGTTCAAGAATTTAATTAGGTCAATTGCACTGTGATCCAAATGGATAAATCATGCTAAATCTACAATTTCACATAAACAATTAGTGAAGCCACGAATCCCCTGCCTCAATGGTTTTGATAGAATCCACAACGGTTGAAGAACTCCCAAGAAGAGCGGGCCAATTAACCATGGATCCTCGCTAGATCTCTTTTACTAACACAACTGAGACTGAAGCACATCATAATCTACATACACACACTTAGATCTACCCATAACAAGAATAGATCTAAGATCCCGAGAGAAGAGGAGGAGTAGATCTAGGCAGATCTAAGAAACCAAACAAAATGGTCACATACATCGATAAACCTGATTTGATTCGTGAAGAGAAGCCTCTGGATCGCCTCCAAAACACTTGGGAGAGGTTCTCTAACCTTCAAGGGAGAGTAATCCAAAGTTATGGACACTTAGGGGATTAAATGAGGTGACTAAAGGAAAAATGAGTTAGGTCCACAACTTTAGGGTCTAACATTAAATGGTTGCACGGTTAGTCCGCATAGTTTAACAAATTGTGTGCTAACCATGTGTTAGATTCTACCTCGCCAAACACTCCTCACACAGTTAGTCTGCATGGTTAGACAAACCGTGCACTAACCATGTGTTACCCACTGCCTCCAAGACATGCCTTGCACACTTTGGCGGCACGGTTTAGGTAAATCGTGCGCCAACCGTGTGAAAGCTCTTACCCTTTAGATTTCCGTAAAAGTCCACCCAAAAGTACCCCAAGCCACGTTGACCTTCCATAACACCTATAACACCATATTTTCACAATGGAATGGACTGGAGAGGTCCATGACAATACATAAGATACCTCTTAAAATATTCTCATCCTCGAGAATCCAAAACCCACTTAAAGAGAAAATGAAATAGGGTCTAAACAACCACCTACTGAGATACGCCTCAAAAGATAGAAATCCAACAAAGAAACAAAGGAAGCCATCTCATAAACATGAAGGTTTAAAAACCACATTAGCTAAAATGATACATGAAAATAGTTGAACATCAAACAACTCTCGGTACTGAGCACATATCTGTTACTCACGTTCCCAAGTACTCTCCTCCATGCCACTATGTAACCACAAGACATGAACTAAGGGGACGGAACACCCGAAAAATGCCTTCTCCATGTGGTCTTGGATCTCCATAGGTTTCTCCTCAATGGTGGAATTATCATCAACATCAATCTCTCCCAAATCGATGATGTGGGATTCATCATGAAGATAACAACATAGCTGTGATACATGGAAAACAACATACATCTGACTCATCTGGTGGGGAAGCGCTACTCGATACACCACATCTCCAACATGAGATAACACCTTGAAAGGTCCAACAGACCGAGGAGAAAGCTTACTTCCACAACCAAACCTTCGATGCCCATGACGGGGAGTCACCTTTAGAAACACGTGATCCCCAACATTAAACTCCAAGGTCCTCCTCCTTTGATCAGCATAAGATTTATGACGATCTTGCGCTGCCTTCATCCTCTCATGAATCACCTGAACCATCTCTGTTGTATTCTGCACTAGTTCTGCTCCGAGAATTGCTGACTCTCCGACCCCAGTCTAGAACAACAGAGAGTGGAAAGGCCGGCCATACAAGGCTTCAAATGGTGCCACACCGATGGTAGAGTGGAAACTATTATTGAAGGAAAACTCCACCAAGGGTATGTGCCTCATCAATGAACCTCCAAATTCAAGAACACAGGAGCGCAACATGTCTTCATGAGTTTGGATGGTTCGCTCCGTCTGACCATCCATTTGAGGACAAAAAAGTAGTGCTAAGGCAAAGCTGAGAACCAAAATCATGTTGAAGACTTCCCCATACCCTGGAGGTAAAACTAGTATCTCGATCATAAATAATAGTCCTAGGGACTCCATGAATTCTCACCACCTCCTCCAGATACTTCCTCGACAAAAATTCCATTGATTTTGACTCCTTGATTTCTATAAAGTGGGATGATTTCATTAAATGATCCACTACCACCCAAATAGCATCATATCCTCCCAGCTCTCTAGGTAATACAGTAACGTTGTCCATTGACATGTCCCCCCACTTCCAATGAGGAATATCTAATGGCTAGAGAAGACCACCAAGAACATAGTGTTCGGCCTTCAACTTCTGGAATACTAAACAGTGGGACACAAACTCCGCAACCATGCACTTCAGCTCAGGCCACCAAAACTGTCTACTCAAGGATTGGTATATATTTGTCACACCTAGATGCACCACTAAAGGAGAACCATGGAACTCTATGAGGACCGTCTCACACATTTCCAAGGGAATAAAAAGTCTTCCATGATACATCACCATGTGTTGTTCATCCTCATACCAACCATGTGGGGCCTCACCACAAACAACTCAGTCTCTCTAGACCTCCACCTCAAGATCTCCCAACTAGGACTCTTCCACCTTCTGCACCAGGGATGGAAACATCGTAATTTGAAAACGACAGCATTTACCCCCAATATCCCCCATATCAAGATGTAATGCTGACTGTTCTTCCATTATATTCAGGAATCACCAGATTCACGCATAGAATTACATCATGAATTTTGGCTCAGCGCATCAGCCACAACATTCCCATTTCCAGGTGTATACGATATTTCGAAGTTGTACTCCTGTAAGAACTCCATCCACTGACATTGTCGTATGTTCAAGTCACGCTGGGAGAAAACTTACCTCAAACTCTTATGATTAGTAAAAATCACAAAGCATTCACCAATGACGTAATGTATCCACAACATTAGAGCAAACACCACAGCTGCCAAATAAAGATCATGGGTTTCATAGTTACGTTCATGGGGACGCAACTGCCGAGACCCATAAGAAATGACTGACCTCTTTTGCATAAGAACACAACATAACCCCAGATGTGAAGCATATTAGAAGACATCAAACTGAACTCCTTCAGCTGGAAGGATTGGAGCACATTCCAACTTCTCTTTTAGATACTCTAAAACTTAATGAAACTGATCAATCCATATGAAAGCCTGATCTTTCTTGGAAAAAGTTGTCATAGGAGTCGCAACCCGTGAGAAATTGGCTATGAACCTCATGTAGTAGCCTGCGAGACAAAGGAAACTTCCTACTTCTATCACTGTATTGGGGGATTCCCAAGACACAAATACTTCAATCATCGATGGATTAATAGCTACTCCCTGTTGGGACACATCATTCCCCATTAAATAGACTTGTCATGCCCAAAACTCACACTTGGACAACTTCCCGAACAACTGATGTTGGAGAAGAACTCCTAAAATGGCGCGTAAATGTTCTCCATGCTCCTCTTCAGCTGTAAAGTACACAAGGATGTTGTCAATGAAAACTACAACGAACTTGTCTAAAAACTCAAGGAACACAACATTCATTAAACCCATGAACACAGTTGGAGCATTCGTCACACCAAACGACATTACAACAAAAAATAATAGCCATGACGACAATGGAAAGCAGTCTTCGGGATATACTCATCCTTCACATGCATCTGATGATATCCTTAATGCAATTCAATCATTGAGAACAAACATGAACCCTTCAGTTGATAGAATAAAACATCAATCCGCGGAAGAGGATAACGATTCTTTGTTGTAACTTTTTTTAAGCAATGATAATCGACACAAAACCGCAAACTTACGTCGGCCTTCTTTATGAACAAAATAGGTGCACCCCATGGGGACACACTTGGCCGAAAAAAATAGAACTAGAACTTACCATCAAGATGTATACGTAGATATCATAACTCAGAAGGGGTCATCCTATATAGAGACATAGAAATAGGAGACGCTCCTGGCTGTAGCTCGATCCTGAATTCGATCTCTCGCTAATGGGGTAAGGATTCAACATCTTCTAGAAAGACATCAGGGTACTCCTATACGACCCGAAGAAACGCCAACAACTAAACCTCTGACGAACTCACCAACATCTCAGCCACCATGTATGATAAGAAAGAAATGTGCCTATGACCCATTTGATGTTCTCGCTCACCAACAAACACCACATGATCTCCATCCGCATCATAGAAAGTGACTTTATTCCTGATGCAATCCATGATAGCCAACATCGAATACAACCAATCCATGCCAATGATGACATCATATGGCTGTATTCGTAAAGATAAGAGATCTCACAAAAAATGGTGTTACCCCCACACTACCTCACATTCTCTACATACATCAAACAAGTCATCTCGACCTCCAACTGGAGTAATCAACGCCAAGGGCACTGGAAGCCTCTCTACCTCAAGTCCCAAGGCATGGAAAAGGGTAGGTGATATGAAGGAGTGTGTCACTCCTGAATCAAAAAAGGCATTCACCATGGTAGAAAACAAGAAAAGGGTACCTCAAATGACATCTTGCTCATCTGGTGCTGGAAACGCTAGAGCATGAAGCTGACCACGACCTCCTCCATGACCTCTATGACCCTGATGATGACCATCACCACGACCGCGCTATGCTCTCTGATGATGGGGAGCATCATGGGACTATCCTCTTCCTGTAACATATACCCTCTGCTGATCTAAAGCTAGTGCAATTGGCTAGTGCGGGCTCTGCTGGAACTGTCTCAAAGGATGAACCTGAATCGTAGTACTTGGTGAACGATGACCGCTCTGAAAGTTCAGGAAGTCCCAACACTGATAGCCATGACCACCACAAGAAAAACATGTTCCTGATCCCTGGGCATAAGCCTGAGAGTTTTCACCTCTGTAGAAATGAGATGTGAAGGGATGGGACCTACCCCCAGCTGAACGGAAACACTTCTGCCCAGAAAATTGAGAACCCCGGACCATAGCTCTACTTCATTAGTAATCTTGCTGATTCCCTTCTACTAATGTTCTGGTCCTAGCCAAAGTCCTCTCAATAACCTTTTCCCTCGCCAACACCTCAAGTTATGTCTTTAACATAAATGGGGTGACCTGGCGTTGGATATCTGGATGTAAAGCCTCCACAAAATGCCTTGCCCTGGCCTCTTCATCTTGTAATAGGTCCAAATAATATCATAAAAGGTTCTTGAAACGGATCCCAGGCTCTCGAACATTGGAGCTCCCATGTCGAAGGGTAAGAATCTTCTGGTGACTGGACTCCTTTGTTGTTGAGGAAAGGAACTCGACCATGAACATATCTCAAAACTCCTCCAATGAGATCATTGATTCCTCACAATCCCCGAGGAACAAGAACCACTATAGCCTTAATACTCCACATAAAATCTTCACGGCTAAGGAAACAGAGGGCTCCTTCCGAGCACGGATTGAACTGAATCCTTTCTCGACCTCCTCCAACCAGTCTTCCGTGACTGCATCTGAAACGGATCTCTCATACTTCTGCAGAATTTGGTGCTGAAACTCTCAGAGTGTCTTTCTCCAAGTGTCATCGTCATCAAACTCTACCCTACAGAGACCTACTGAAACATCCTGCTAGACATCTTCTATGAAAACCTGATGAGGACATCGACCTAGAGCCACAGCTGCAAAATAAAAAACACTTAGAGATCCTAATCCTAGAATATATAAGACCCAACATTTATTAATTAATTGTTTTATCTTTTTTTCATTTTAGGTTAACAGGTCCCATGGTCTACGCATTCAAACACATGGACAAAGATGAATGATGCATGATTCATTCCTAGGTCTCTACCCTGCATCTAGTATCACATTGTTTAGTAGCAATTGTAAACTTAAAGGTCCATACATCTTATCCTAGGGGGGCCTAAATTCCTATGTCTCAACCAGTACCCAATGTTTACCTTACATCCTAAACCTGAATGACACTGTTGACCTACCAATCCATGCAACCTCGCATGTGCCTAACTCCAAACTCCATCTTATCCCACATCCAGACCTCTGATACCACTATGTCATGACCCCCTCCCCACAAAGTGTACCCATCCTAGGCCAGAAATGTTAAAAGAGAGATAATGACCCCCCAAGTCCCCCATCCAGTAGGCCCCAGTTTGGCGACTAGTATTGAGGGTATAATAAACACACAAATGGGAGGCATTACCCTCTAAAGGAACACATGCAAAAGAGAGAGATAAGATACACACCAACAAAATCCAAATCAAAACTGAAATATAAAAGAAACCCAAGAAAATATATTAAATGACATGAAAAAGTACTACAACTGAAAGGGAAAACTACAAATACCCAAAAGAAAGTAAAACGACAGCGACCATAAGCCCGAATAGCTCCTCCAACCACAAGATAGTAGTAACCAGCTTGATCTCCAACATGCTCCATGTGACCTGAAAAACAGATATATATATATATACATGTATGGTGAGTATAACAATATACTCAGTAGGATCTTCCAAAAATCCTCTCGTGAAAATGTAAAGGAAGCATGCTAAACCACAGTGAACAATAAGTGAAACTAACTCATCCCCTAAACAGGTATACTAAGTTCCCAACCTCACCATGGAAACTCTCACCATGTTACACTTACAAGAATATATCATATAATAAAGAATATCAAGGGCACCCCACTACTACTTCCCCACTTGTTTTTCGGTTTTCCTCGATGACATTTGTCATGTGCATCTCTCTCCAAAGGCTAGCCCGAATACACCTGCGCTAAGCTCCACAATCTGCACCACATGCACCACAAAGGCTTGGCTGTAGAATCTTAGGTTAAGAACCACACCATCCACACAACCAAAAGAAACTAGGTAGTTTCTGGGATCCACCACAGCTCTCATAACGTGTATCTTACGTCGGTTATTATACCTCAAACCATTACAACCCATACACCAATTAAGGGTCCTCAAGACATCATAGCCTATACATGTTACACCTTTTGTTGTCCTTAGGATTCTATATCTAGAATATATGTGTGTGAATTACCATAATCCATTACATCCCTATGCAAACATATATGGGGAAAACTAACTGATGTGCCAAATGGCACTAGAATCTACAAAGAGAAGAGAGCAGGGTCAAAGGGGGTAGTCAGCCATTCATCCTCCCACCAGAATGTTGGGGACCCCCCCCCCCCAGGACTCAGAATCCCCAGGGTGTTAGTTTCCCTTACTGACATAGTGGAGTACCATATAGAAACAAAAAAAGTAAAGAATATACTACAACTCACAACCACACATTGGACATAACCTATTTTTATTTTGAATTACAGCTAACGTCTCTCGGACTCTGAGCTGCTATTTCTAATACTAGGTATCCTATAAGAACACAACCATTTAAAGGGCTTCATTAGATTACATTATCCCCTTTTTCATCAATTCCACATTACCATAATTAATTCATCGAACATTAATTAACCAAGAACAATTCCACATTAAGTTCCATTAACATCATAGACAAAATGCACGGTCCCTTCAAAAGTTCTCAACATCGTCATTATGTTTCATCAAACTCCAACCCCGTAGGTTAACATCATTTATTCAAACACTCATTACAAAATTAATTTATCATATTCCAAGTCATTATAGAAAAGAAAACTATGCTACTCAACACAAGGGGATCAACACGGTGAGTAGATATACTACCCGTCGAGTCTCTGCCGCCTATAGAAAGAGTGTAGGCCCATTCTCCCTAGAGAGGCTAATCACAGAAATCAAGTCCCATACCCTGTCTGTCTTCGCCCCTTTCGGAAGAAGTGTAAGAAAGACCAGCTGCCTTGAGTAGTGGGGAAAAGCAAAGTAGATAAACAACCAAAGAATCCACAAGCATCGAAAAAACACATCCATCACATTCCATAATCCCTGGTGTCCTCCCCGACACCCACATGCATAAATCGATGCATCACGCCACTCTAGGAATCATCCGCTACCACAACCACAAGGAAATCATGCCCCCACATATCACAACACCCTCCGAGGGTCACATCACCAGACAAAAAGTAGTAAAAATCATCACCTACAATTTGGGATCTTGGCCCTTTAACAAGGAATCTGACCTTCTAAAAACAAGCACCAACAGATTTCAGGTTTACCAACAAAATGAATTAAAAATATCATCGGCCTCAAATTTATTAACACCATGTTGGAACAACAACCACAAAAACAACAACCGGATTCCTTTAGATGCCCAAATATATTTAGAAAAATAAATTATCAATTAATTCCAGCTTTACCTTTTTATCAATTTCATCTAGAAGACCATCCTAACAAGCAAGGCATAGATATCACACTATCTAGCAAATCAAGAGGCAAACCATTATCATGGTACAAAGAAACAAAATGCAATAAAACCAATTATTTTAATCCGGTTCAAGTATTCAATTATGTCAATTGCATTATGATCCAAAGGGATAAATCATTTTAACTCTATTATTGCACATAAACAATTAGAGAATCCACGAATCCCCTACTTCAACGGTTTTTACGGAAACCACAACGGTCGAAGAACGCCCAAGAAGACCAGGCCGATTCACCTAGGATCCTCCCTAGATATCTTCTACTAACACAACCGAGACCAAAGCTCATCATAATTGACATCCACACACTTAGATCCACCCATAAGAGGCGTAGATCGAAGATCCCGAGCGGAGAGGAGGAATATATCTTGGAAGATCTAAGAAACAAAACAAAAGGGTCACAGAACTCGAGAAACTGGCTTAGATTCAAGAAGAGAAGCCTCAAAATCACCTCCAAAATTCTTGGGAGAGTTTCTCTAACCATCAAGGGAGATTAATCTCGAGTTATAGCTGCTTAGGTGCATAAACGAGGTGATTCTCATCAAAACGAGTTCTATCAACAATTTTAGGATCTAACATTAAGTGCACTCACGGTTAGTCCGCACAGTTTATCAAACATTGCGCTAACTGTGTGTTAGATTCTCCCTCGATAAACAATCCTCACAAGGTTAGTCCGCACGGCTAGACAACCCGTGCGCTATCCGTGCGTTATCCACTACCTCCAAGTCTATCCTTGCACGGTTTGGCCGCACGGTTTAGGCAAAACGTGCGCCAACCGTGCGAAAGATACTACCATTTATATTTCCTTAAATGTCCACCCAAATGCACCCCAATCCACCTTGACCTTAAAAAACACCTCTCACACCATATTTTCACAAATTATTGGACGGGAGAGGTACGGGACATTACAGGTGGTTCCATTATAAGCTAGGGCGGGTGATCCTGAGATAGCTCTCTAATTCATTGGGTAACATGATGGATGTAAAAGTTAATATTTCTAGTAAAAGACTTAGGGAATATACTGTGATGGGTATTGAAATGAAACTCCCAAAGAAGTTGTGATAGTAACAATGAAAGTATGACATGGATTCCACAAGTTATAATTTTGATTTATGTTATCTATGTGTTGTTTATAAATCTTATGATTTCATGAGGTATGCTAAAATGATTATGTTTTGATGGACTAATTTTTTATGCTTTATTATACAACCCTTACTAAAATTTTTATTCTCATCCCATGTTTTGAAATGTTTTTCATAGGAATTAATGAGAAACAGGGTCACGGATCGGATAAATGAAATGTCGTGCTGTCTAAAACATAGAACTAGACATGGCTCATTTTTTCATGACTTATTTCTTTAATGAATAAAAAGGTTACTATGTAGAAGTGTCTACATGAAATTTTCAATTTTTTATGTATATTTAATGAACTAATTTTCTAAATATAAAAACTATAAATGATCCTTGATTTGAAATATTAACCTAATTCATGATTATTTATTGTATATGGCCGGGTCCTTATAAACTTTATTCCGCATATTAGAAAACGTCTACAAGGAGACTTTCATAATATGTTGTTTTTGAAAGAATCTTTTAAAAATTCTAATAAAATTAAAATGAAACAAAATTTTATATTTATAATATTTCATTTTTTGGATAAATCATCTCGATAATATATTGATAAAAATAGACATGGAAGAACTGATTCACTGAACAATAATAAATAATGATGAATTTTATTAAAAATAATTTTATCAATATATTTTATACAAAATAAAGGATAATGATACTAATATATACAAATTATCATAATAACCACACTATATGAAAATATATGTGTTTTAAAGGATATTCTATTAATAATTTTATCAAATGCGATTTTACAGTGTATAATCATTAAAATAAATGATGTTGTAGTATAAACCCTTATCACATTTGTAATGTTTTAATCCAAACAATCCAAATGATTGTACCATATATGTATTTATCATATCAAAATAATTTTCATGAAATTAATTCCAATACATATTTAAGAGATTTATATACATAAACAAAAAAACATTTGGTGAATATGACTATATCTCATGGAAATAAATGTTTTAAGAGAAACACTTATCTCATAACTCTTTAGGCTTCGTAACAGTTCAAAACCCCGTAATAATAAATATTTATTCAATTTAAAAATATTATATAACCAAATTTATGCACATCATACAATATTATGTTAAATTTTGAAATCTTTTTATATGTTTATTGACGCATTATTATTATAATCAATGTTTCATGTAATACTCATTTTGTTTTTCATACATCATTCCTTTTGGAATATTCTATCCTGGTACATTATCCATGGATACATCTTCCAATGATTTTTGATATATTCAAAATAACCATATTTAATAATTTTATATAATTTTATAACTATTTATATCGGATAGTGATTGAAATTAATTACATCACATTATGGAGATGGCATTCCAAATTCATACTCGAGTGATGATTACAATTATTGATTAAAAAAATGAAAATAATAAATCAATCATGAATAAATATAATTTTATAAAAAATAACATATATATTTTTTAAAATATCTTTATTTACCTAAATGTAATTTGAAAATTAAAAAAAAATCACATTTATTTATAGAGGTTGTAGACCATAGTAACGCACGAGTGGAATTATCATTTCGTAATAGATTGGATGAAAATAAGTAACATAATTTATAACACATATATAAATATAATTATGTAAAAAATATAATTTATAAAGAATAAATCTATAATTATATACATCATGGAATTGTGGTTATGGAAAATTTATAGTATTTTTACCTGAAGGTGGATGTCCACCCAAATGAATGATAGGTACACTCATTTTACATTTGATAGATTGATGTAAATAAATCGATATTTCATAATAAAAAAATAAAATCCATATATTGATGACAATTAATTCACTTTAATATTGTTAATATACTATATTTATCCAAACGATAATAAAAAATAGAATCATTGAATGAGTTAATATATGTTGATTGTCACTTATTTGAGGGTCCTCCTTTTTCAGACCAATTAATCCTTCATAGTATGGTTTAATGTGAATTCCATAATATGTTGGTTAAAGTGAAGATAGAATAATTCTATTTAGGCATGAAATGGTTGTTGAATATTGATATAATATTTTAATTAAGGTAGATGATGGGGTTCCCTTTTTATGGGCTATGGAAAGGAAACACCTAGAATAACTTAATATACTAAAAAATAGTATAACTAATAATCACATCCTTTGGAACCAATATGTTATATTTTTTGTCATAAAAAAATTTATGATACAAATATCTTCACCACATATAATTTATATATGTTTAATAATCCTTTTTAACCATAAATATTTAGATTTACCCCATCATTATCCCTTTTAACATTAAATATTGTAACACATTTTTTGACATAATGTGTCACAAAATTATACACATGGTCTAAAATGAATCGTAATTTATGCAAATATGAAACATAAAAAAGTATAAATAAAAGATATCTTATTTATATATATTTTTTGTTTAATTTAGTATTAAAATTTTAGGTAACATTCAATATCATTAAATTAAATTGTAATACAATTTATTTAATTTGACTTGAATGATAAAAATAATATAATGGCTTGGAAATATTAAAAGTTATCAATAATTTATTCATAATAATGACCTATAATATTCATCAAATATCAAAATTATTCCCAAAAAATATGACTATTATTTTAAAAATAAACTTCCTTGTTTATTCTATTACATGAAAAAGTAATGAATTAGTGTTTCTTAAGTTTTTTATGCATTATATTATTAGTAATAATTCAAAAATATGTATAATGATTGTTATTTTTTATTAACGGAATATAATTTCATAGTTAATCAAATTATATATTTATCCTGAATATAATTTATAATAAAAAATAAAATTAAGAATTTCAAATTTTTAATTTTATGGGTAATGAACTTGAAATTACATATAAGTTTAATTTTTTATTATATGAAATTTTAATGTGACCATAAATATGAAAAAACATTATTCTGATGCCTGGAGTTCCAAGATTGATCTGTTGAAATTTTTTATTCTTTTAATAGTCTTTGTGAGCAGTTTTCTGGAAATAGTGGAATAACTCATAAATGGTTTCCCGAATCAAAAATATAAGGGAACCATTGTGTTTAGGATGGAGAGTTTATCCAAGGTGCGACCTAAATTTTGTCGGTGTAGGCCTCCAGTGAGAAAACCCAATAATGGAATAACAATAAATAAATAAATTAAATCATTTTATGATATTTTTCAAAATCTTATTACTCGCGAATGGGGATTCGAATTAAAAATTTGGTACTACTACTGAACTCATGAGGGTATTTCTTCCTTCTGAAGATACTAACATTGGTATGTACGTTCCACTAGTGGAAGTTATTTTCTTATCGTAAATAAAATAATTAATTAACTATTATTTTATTGTAAAAAACATAACAACTAAACAATAATATAGATTGAATATATGAGAGTGCCATTGGGATCGTGATAGAATGTTCTCCTTAAGAAGACCTAACATCGAGTGAAGTAGTTTGGAGGTTACTTTTAAGAAATTTTTGAACTTTTTTATGGTACATTTAGAAAATGTGTGGGAAAATTTTCTATTTGTTGAATTGGTGCTCTGATTAAAAATATGAGGGAAACAATGAATCCTCTTTTACTAGTTTCTCATAAGGGAAGTATAACTTTGATCATCAATGGTCAGATGGAAAAGTTAATTTTTTGGACTTTACAAAAAAATTAATAAAATAACTAAAGGTTATTTTTTCCTTTTTTTCACCGTTGGATAAATGGTAGTGGGACGATGGTGTAACGTCAAACCATTTAATGGATTGAATAATAATTTGAATAACCACATCATTGAGAGAATTAAAGGGATCATTGATTTAACACATTAACTAACCTCATTAATTGTGCAATTCATTAACATACACTTTGTCTCTATTTAATCAGAGAACATGATTGGGTTTTGGGAGAATAGTGTGAGAAAGCTCTGATCAATTGCTGGGGACATTCCTCTCTGATAAAGAACATGATCGAGAGATGATTGTTGGATGAAACAATGGTTGATGGTGAATTCCAACAAACACCTTCGAATGTGGAAACTCCTTTCTCATCCACAACAGCTTCCAATGAACATGAGTTAGGGGGTTATTTGCTTGATTTCTCCCCTTTACCTTGTTCATGAATATTATGAAGAACACATATCAATCATCCAACTGGTTGATCCACATTTCTTTCTTTAATGTGGGGAGATATTTCAAGGTTTTCTATGTGGTGTTTTTTATAATTAAAACATCATATCCATGTTTTTATCTTAATGTAGAAGACGAGGGCTAAATGAACAGGTCCCAAACCCTCCACCAAATTCGGTTTTCGTGGCATTCTTCATGGACAACAATAATTTTATGCCTCCAGGTTGTGATAAGGGAAAAAAACGAAGGATTCATCTCAAGAGGGCCATAGGAGTTGATGAAAATAAAATAGGACCACTGGAGATTCCATGGTGGATCACGGATGCATCACCAGCACGATGACACTGGCGACTGAGGGAGGCGTCGGCCAGCACATGCAGGTTACGAAGGAATGACGGAGATTTATGGAACCATGTTAGATAAGGGGTTGTCCATCATTCATTGGCTGCTTTGAGAACAAAGGCATGCACTGGTAGAGGGCGGACCATTGGCCACGGGTCTGTTGCGGGCTTGTCCACACGGACTTGCCACGAAATTGCGACTCCATCTGGTGCCACTGTAGAGCCGGGCATCGCTCTATGGAAATGCACAGTAGAGGAAGGCCATGGATTCTAGCCGAGAATAGGTCAGTCCTATGGTCTGCGGGTCCTGTATGTTACTAGTCCAGTGGGACCGACCATGAGAGGCAGAGCCAACCGGCGTCGTGGCCTTGAATGCCTAAAATGCTCTATCCATTCGGTAGGGTAGGGGACCCCCCGTGCTTGTCCAACGAGCTTAGTTATTTTGCGGCCCGATGGTCTATGCCCAGCCAGGTTGGCTGAGTCAAAACCACTACCCAGTAGGTCGGACCAAGCCTAGCCGAACCAGGCCGAACCTAGTCCCTTTCGATCAGGTTGGTCCGACCAGGTCGGACCATTCATGGACCCCTTTTTAGCCCAATTATGCTTATATGGGAATATCTCCTAAACTGAATATCCATTTGATGAACTTTCAATAGCTATGGAACCGTTAGAATGAGGCTGTCCTTTTGTGATACTCCATGGGTTATTTGGAGAATGATGAAGTTTAGCTAGGTTGGATCATACCCAAATCCAATTGGGCTCTCATCACTATAATTCCTATAACTTATAGACCAATCATCTGATTGACACGTCGTCCATTTCTTTGGAACCCTTATGACGTGATAGATCATCAGGTTTTTATTTGTGGTTTCTCATGGATGTTAATGTATGAAAAGTGGCATGAGAATGCGATCTTCCCTGATTTAAGTGTTATATGTATGGGAATCCAGTGGCTGGCCGTGATGTGAAAAATTAATAGCGAACCTATGTATATCAAAATCAAACGATCCTGTGTAGATCAGCAGGGAGTGATCCTGGGTGGAACAGTACCGAACGATCATGTGAAGATCAGTACATAGCGATACTTTGTGGATCAGAACAGAGTGATCTAGTGTGGGTCAGCACCGAGCAATCTTGTGTGGATCAACACCAAGAGATTCATTGTGGATTAGCACCTAGTGATCTTGTGTGGATAATCCCTAAGAGATCCTGTGTGGATCATCCCTGAGAGATCCTATGTGGATTACCACCTATAAATCCTTTGTGGACAAACACCTTGGGATAATGTGTGGATGATGATAGAGAAATAGTGTGTGGATCATCACCAAGTGATCCTGTGTGGATCAACACATAGTGACCTTTTTTGGATCAGCATCTAGTGACCCTATGTGGATCGACAACAAATCCTCTAAATAGAATAAGATGATACAACTTTACATCTATTCCGTTGTAGTTTTTTACTTGAGTTATACCTAGTGTGACCTGTCATTGGATTTGTGATTTTTTCTTTAGATAATGCTTTGTGTATTTTCCTTTTTATAATTCTGAAAGACCATTAATGGTCTTGGGGTCTCTACTGATTGTGGTTGTACTCTCCTATGAATGAGATTTTCCCATGCATTGTTGTGTCTTGTGCATATGAGAGACAGCTATAGTGATTCCTATTGATTCGTGGATTAATAGTCATCAGAGGTGATTCATAGATGTTGTTACGAAGGTGACCAGTAGAAATGGAGAGAAGAAGTGATGAGTTGTACCCACCCTTCAGTTAGAAACCTTGGAGGATGTCCTCAGGAGCTGTTTTCAATTTTTTTGGTACTTTAATATCATATTGGCTTGTATTATAGCTTCCTTACATTTACTACATATTTTTACACACATGTGGGTATAGTTGTGGTTGTACCTTTCTTCCCCCATTGGGTTACTTGTGTGCATTTTTTCATGACTGTGTGTGTATTTGTTTCCAAGGAAATTCATTCCCTTTTAGGTATATTCCTTTCCAGTGATCATAATCGACCCCTGGACTATGGAAGTTGGTATTGGGGTAGTCACTGCATAGGCCCAGGGGGACGGGTAACAACAAAGTTGTATCAGAGGGTGTCAATTATACTAGAAGGACTAAGAGTCTATGTTTTCAATTGAGCAATAGTGTTATATGTTCTATGTTCATGTTTCAGTTTGGGGAGTCTAGTGTTGGTGCGGTGGACATCATATCCATACAACATGACCTCGAATTCTATTTTCCAACTTGGTACATGAGTTGAAGGTGTTTTGAAAATGTTTTATTATTAATAAATATTGAGTCAACTCACCAGGTATTACCTTTTGACCTTGGTTCATCACGATTCATTATCAAGATGCCTCTATGCAGATAGATGATCGAGATTCCATTGTGTGACTATGAGGATGGTTAGTAGTGTGATGTGGCTTTGGTACATAGATCTTTGCCTGAGATGGTTCCATTAGGTGGGGTCCCAGGGATTCCACTATCCATTAGATAGAAGATACTACAAGTGCAACTAGAATATGACACTTATAGGCTCTGTGCCATACATGTGATTCAGTGATGGGTACCCCTCTGGTACTTAGGTGAGCCTGAATCACTGATTGCTATGTACTGGTAGGAATTCGTGACTAGGTTTCCATCTATCTTGGGACCATATGATCAGATTGCGTACCTAGCATTGAGCCTTCAATGTGGATCATCATGGCGATGGAACAATTTATATTATCCCTCTCTTATAATGTGGTGACTTTTTCATGGATAGAGCTTGACACCCTTCCTCCAAGAAGGGGGTCTCTTTCAAAACAATATTAGGGGTTTTTTCCCAAAAACATGTAAAGTTTTGATATGGAAACAAGTTAGTAACTGAGTATTCATCGATTCATTCCAACCATTATAACTACTCGATGTATTAGATACGACCAGTACTGCATAGCTCAGAACTCCAAGCGAGATGTGTCTATGGTCATACAAGCTAGGAATATTTATCTGTGCCTTCCTACTGATGTCATGGTAATAGAGAAAACCTTTTTGGTTGAAAATTCATTAGCGGATCAGATACATCCAGTGAATGTCAGTAGTAGGAATGGTGGAAACTGACGTAAGTCTTGGAATATTGGATGTGTAAAATGTTTCTAGAAGATGATGTGATAGGGACATATGAATCTTCATGGTAGATGATGTGCAAGTTGATCTAGGAGAGTAGCTGGAGGTTGTATATATTTTAGATATATTGAAAAAAACATCCCAATGTGTCCCCCGATAGGTTCAGGGAGCTGGAGGATTGGGGAAGGGAGGTTCTACATGTGGTCAAGGAGTATGACCTAAACGCACCAAGAATGGTTCGATGTATGGTCTGTGTTTACTATTACCTACCATATTAATATACATATGCACAAATCATTCTTTCTTGTCACGAATCATGTTCAAGACCAAGTGTTTCTGGTCAAACCATTAACATGACCCTTATGTCTTGATATACCCATGGGAGGAGACTCGATAATCACATTTATTCCGATAGAGTGATTTGAACCTTGAGGTGAACGTTTCGATAGGAACCTCTTAAGGGCTATGTTGAGGAATTAAGATGATATTTTGGGTATGGATGGGTCATCCGACGTTCATGCATATATTTATTGTTTTATGATGAAATGGTTGTGGTATATCTAAATCCTTGGAATGGGGATTTACTTGGTTAATTAAAAAGGAAACCCATGAATCATGGTTTAAAAAAATGCATAGATGGGTGCAACTGATCAATCTTGAGTTATCCAACATTACCCTCCTAGTAGTTGGTGTCTTGAGTTTTCAGTTATCAATAGTAGTGGCTGAGTGCATGAACATCCTTTCAAAATATGATTCATGTATTACCTCCATGCTGGGAGATGGACTTCTTCATTTACTTATACCCAATTATGGACCCAATATCTACAACTGCATATCGTATGACTGCCAAGGTGCTCCAAGAGATGAGAGTATATTTGGGATAATGGTTTAATCTCAACTCTGATATCAAGAGAAATAGGTATATCTTCTCAAACAAGGACCTGCATCTGAGATGGTGGCAATGGCTGCAGTTCTACTGGGACTATGACATTGAGAATATCAATACACTTGGGAAGGGGAATGTGGTGGAAGACACACATAGCAGGTGGTCTGGGATACAATTTCTAAGTGAGGTGATAGGGTAGCTAGCCGCATTGTAGTTATCCTCCATGGATAGTGCTGGAGAAACATACCTATATTCTATGATTGTCACTTCCCCCACTCCATCAATGATTTCGGGAGACACAGCATGGGAACATTGACTGCAAGACCCGAGAGGCTCAGATATCCTCTGGGAAGTCTCCGGAATGATTTTCTAATAGTGGGGAGCACATCCTCCTCTTTTGAGGACTCACCATGATAACAGTGACGATGTCAGATGAGGTGTGGAGGGAGTTAAAAAACACACTTTTGCGGTACATCTTGGTGGGGAAAAGATATACCAAGTCCTCAAGTGTCAGTACTAGTGACCAATGATGATGAAATAAATGATATGGATTGTATCCCAAGGCCTCACTTGTCAGCATGTGAAGGCTAAGCATCAGGTGCCAACATGCATAGATCATCCACTCAAGGTGCTAGAATGGAAGTGGGGTGGTGTCTTCATGGTCTTTGTTATAGGGCTACCACGTGCGTCCAGGGGCCACGACTACATATAGGTGATCATTGAAAAACTAACCATGTTGACCCACTTCCTACCCATCAGAGAGCAGAAATCAGAAGAGGGATTGGGATGTTTCAACATATAAGAGATTTTACTACTTCATTGGGTGCCATCGATGATCATCTCGGATCACAAGGATCATTTTACATCTTACTTGTGAATTGGATTCTAGAATGTGTTCAGGGCCTAGCTATGCTTGAGAATCTCCATTCACCCTCAAATATAAGGTTAGATAGCATCGAACATATAGGAACTCAAGAACATACTTTGTGATTGTGTCCTTGATTTTGGCCACAGTCAAGAGGACATCCTACCACTAGTGGAGTTCACATCTAATAATTGTTATCACTCCATCATCAATATTCTTCCATTTTAGGCCCTCTACAGGAGACCTTTCTGATCAACTCTATGCTAGACAGACCCAAAGGGGTAAACACTTATGAGTACCGAGTTGGAACATGCTACCATAGAGAAAGTGAAAATAATCCAGGAGAAGATGAAGACTGCACAGATATGGTAGGAGTGTTATGCCGACAAGACATGGATACCCTTAGAGTTTGAGGAGGGAGACTGTGTCTTCCTTCGGGTCGCAACCTGATGAGGATTATGATGGTTCAGCTGCACCAGCCAGAGATCTCTAAGGTTCATTGGACCTTTCAATATCATCCAATGAGTAGGCGATGTGGTATACCATCTAGTTCTTCCCCCACAGATGCACCGGGTTCATAATGATTTCCATGGGTCGTAGCTGAGAATGTAATTGCATGATCCATCACACATTATCGATTTGGGTGAGATGGACATCAATGATGGGAAGACATTTGCAGAGTTCCCAAGGGATATAGAGGAGGGACTGGAGAAAGTCCTTCAAGTGTAGTTGAAAATTCAGGGGTGAGTTCTTTGGCATCAAGGAAATATCTAGGAAGGAACATGGGAGCGAGAGGCTCAAATACATGCTTAGTTCCACCACTTGTTTAATTTGTCATTGTTATGGATTTCAAGAGTGTATTTTCCTAATTTGGGGAGAATTTATAGTCCCATAAATTACGTATAAATTTTTCAATTATATGAAACTTTTATGATCCCATGAAATCATACAAAACACGATTCTGACGCCTATAGTGCCAGGGATGATCCCTCGATACTTGTTAAAATTTAAATAGCACGTGTGAGAAGTATTCTAGAAAATGTGTAATAAAACTTAAACAGGTTCCCAGATCAAAAATATGAGGGCACTACAACAATTAGGATGGTGGGTTAACCCTAGGTGTAACTTAAATTTAGTATATGGAGGCCTCCACTGAGAAAACACCAAAATGGCATAATCAAAAATAAAATAATTAAAAAGATTTTTTTTTTCAAATTCTTATTACTCATGATCGGTGACTCAGATTAGAAATATGAGACCAACAATGAACTCTTGAGTGTATTCCTCTTTAGGAAATCACTAATAGTAGCCGACATGGGCCACCAGTGGATGTTAGTTTTTGTCCGTAAATAAAATAATTAAGTAACTATTATTTTATTGTAAAATATTTATCTTCAAAAAGGTAACTCAAATTGAAAATTTGAGACCAACATTGATCTTGTGAGGGAATGTTCTCTTTACAAAGAGCCTAACATCGACAGATGTGCGTCGAGGGTGACTGATAATAATTTTTTGGACATTAATTATGGAACATTCAGTAAACATTCGGGTTGCATTTTCTATCATTTGAACTGATTCTCAGATAAAAAACTTGTGGGCACCGTTGAATCCATAGTACTGGGATTCACTTAAGGAAAGCTTCACATCGACTAGAAAGGGTCTGATGAAAATGTTAGTTTGTTTTAATATTCAATAAATTAATTAAATAACAATGTTTTATTTAATTTTTCTTTTTCCCACTGTTGAAAAAATGACAGTGGGACCATAGTGCAATGTCAAACCATTTAACGGATTGACTATTATGTCTAGTAACCACACCAATAATAGAATAAATATGTTCATTAATTAAACTCCTTAATGAACCTCATTTATTTTGAGATTCACTAATCTCCACATTCCCTCTATTTAATATGAGCTCGATCTTGGGTTTTGGAAAAGCAACGAGATAATGCACAGATGAAGCACCATAAACATTCCGATTTAATGAAGAACATGATCGAGCGATAGTCATTGGGGGAAATGACTGGAGATGGTGAATGATGACAAACATCTTCAGACTTGGACACTCTTTCCTCATCCGCAGTGGCTTCCAATGAACTCGAGGTTCAGGGTTATATTCCTGATTCTTCCTCTTTACCTCATTCTTAAATACTAGGAAGAACCCGGATCAACCGTCTAACGGGTTGATTGGTGTTAATTTATTTAATTCGGGAGGATATTACTTGGTTTTTTTATTGGGGTTTGTATAATTAAAATATCCTTCACATGTTTTTATGATAATATGGATTTCACGATCCAAACGAAAAAGTACCGAACCCTCATCCTAATAGGTTTGTGGTGGAGTTTTTCGTGGAAAACTAGATGATTTGGATGCAAGGTGGAACCAAGGGATGAACAGTGTAAACGCCATCCCAGGAGGGCTGTAGGTGCATACATGATAAAATGTGGACCACCAGAGCATAAATTATGGCCCACAGAGGCTTTATGGGCATAGGGGCACCGAAGACTGAGGGAGGTGGAGGCTAGAATCCATAAGCCAAAAAAGAAAGATGGTTCCCAAAGGCACCGCGATATAAAAGGGGTAGTCCATCTTTCACTGACCTCATTGATGCAAGGTTTCATGCCATGGTGGAAGGTCATGCATTGAACTCTAGCAGAGGGTGGACTCGTGCCCACAAGTACATTGCTAGAAAATCCATGCGGAACTTCTAGGGGAGTGTGGTGCCATCTGACGCCGCTGTTGAGTCAGGTTGTGTGATACGGTATTTCACCGCAGAGGAAGGCAGAGGGCAGACCTGCAGTCCATAGTTCTCGCATGTGACTAGTCCAGCAGGTCCCACGCGTGACCTATTCAGCGGAACCATATGGGAGAGGCGACGCCAACTGACGCTGCTTCCATGAAGGCCAAAACGACTTCATTCGTTCTAGAGGGGAGAGGACCCCCCAAGCTCGGATAGTGGGCTAAGAGATTCTGTGGTCTGACGAACAATAGATGGCCTGGTGGGCCAGCCATAACTTTCTTCCTAGCAGGATGCACTTGGCCCATCTGAACTAGGCCAAGCCAAGCCCCATTGGGATGGACCCATCGAGCCGGGTCGGTTTGTCCGGGCCAGACCAGACATAGACGCCATTTAAAACCAGTTATGCTTAAATGGGCATATCTCTTTAACCAAACATTGGTTTCAAAAAAGATATGTGGAACTCGAAAAGTTAGGAAAATGAGGTCCTTTTGAGATACTCCACAAGATATTTATATGAATGTTGGTGTTTCACCGGGTTGGATCATGCTTGAATCCAACTAGGCCCTCGGCACTAGAATTATATTAACATACAAAACATGAATCTGATTGATGTTCCATTTGTTTCTTCAGAACCCTTATGACATGGTTTGTCATCATGTTACTTAATCATGGGTTTTAGTCATAGTTAAGGTACGAAAGATGTCTTGAGGAGAAGATATTACTAGATTCAAGTGTGCTATGTATGATAATTCAATGGGTGGCTATGACGTGATGAATGAATTGGAATCCTGTGTGGATCAGCACCGAGTGATCTTGTGTGGATCATCATTGAGCGCACCTGTATGGATCAACACCTAGCGATCATGTGTGGATAAGAAACGATCGATCCTTTGTGTATGAGCACCGAGCAATCCTCTGTGGATCAGCACCGAGAAATCCTTTGTGGATCATCACTGAGCGATCCTGTGTGGATCAAAAATGAACAAATCATCTGGGGATTAGAACCTAGCGATCCCGTGTGGATAAACAACTCGTTATTCTGTATGGATAAACACTGAATGATCCTGTTTGTATCAACACTAAGAGATCTTGCGTGGATCAGCACCTAGAAACCCTATGTATAACAGCATCTAGCGACCCTATGTGGATCAACAACATAGCTTCTCAACAGAAAATGATGATCTATCTTTACATCTAATTATCTGTACATATGAACTTAATTTATACCTAGTGTGAGCTGTCTATTTTGTTTGTTCTTTGTGATTGATATCACACTTTGTTTATTTTCCTTTTTGTAATTTTGGATGACCATTGGGGGTCTTGGGGTCCCTAATGAGTATTGTTTTACTCACCCATGTACGGTCTTCGCATGCACATTTTTTTGGCATGTGCAGACAATGGATAACTAGACTGAGTCTTGAGAGTTGAGTCTTGACTGTGCTCAGAGGTGATTGACAGGTGGTGTACGAAGGTGATCATTATATGTGGAGAGCTGCAGTGATGAGATGTACCTACCCTTCAAGCATGAACCTTGGCAGACGTCCTCAGAAGATATTTTCCCATTATGTTGTACTTCTATTTTATTTGGGCTTATATTTTGTCCAGTTTACAGTCAGTATTGGCTTTTACACTCAGTGGTGGTCTTTAGCTTTTGTTGTACATTTCATCATCTATTTTTTTACTTGTGTGCAGTGTGACCTATCTGTGTGTGTATTGGGTTTTGAGGCAATGTATTGCCTTTATTAGTGATATCACTTTCCAATTATAGTCCCCAAACCTTTCCCTACGGAAGGTGAGCTTGGGGTAGTCACACAACGATCCCTAGGGGACGGGTCATTACATATACATTAAATAAAGTAAAATAACAGCTATCACAATTGAATGTGGTATGATGTTTACATATTTAATTTTACATTATTTAAATTTTTGGAAAAAAACTCAGAAAATTGGATAAATTTATATTTTTGAATGATTTTTATATTCTCTCTCATAGTTTGAGGCCTCTTAATGCCTTCCCCTTTATAAAGTGAAAACTATATACCATGGATAATATTTATAGATACCAAAACCAAAAGAGTCACACATAAAAATTTTGAATGCCTTTATTCATTATATTTATTACATTTTTTATGTTAAATTGGTATTGGTCGAATAATTCAACATTAATATAAATGGAAGAAATATAGTCGAACGTTTTTAGGCATACCGATTGTAGAATAAAAAGAAACTAATAAAAATTTAAAGTATAAAATTGATTCCCATATATTAAATTTTATTATTTTTTATTTTAATTCAATGTTACACTAAAAAAATATAGTAATTTTAAATTTCATTATTTAATGATTATAATTTTTTTGTACTAAATTATAATGTATTTTTCAAAAATCATATAAGTGTTTTTTGGAAAGGTCCTAGTTATTAACAATAAGATATTATTTTCATAATTATCTCCTAAAGATATTAATTTTCTGAAATAAAATTTCAAAAAATAATTTATATTATTTTAATTTCTATATAAAAATGAAATTAAACATATATCAATGGAATCTTATTATTCATTCATTAAATTATATATAAAAATAATGAGTACACATTTACTATATAAAAATCCATATATTTTAATTATATAATATATTTGTAAATAATTTTCATCATGCTGTATTAATTATTTAAACCTATATTCTGATTTTTATGTTGCAATTTAATGTAGTTTTATAATATTAAAATTGTTTTTTCATGTAAGATACCATGTACCAAATGTTTTTATAAAGAGAAATATATTATAAAATCCATATACGTGATACGTGTTAAGATAAACCCTGAGTATGAATAATGATACAATATCCAACTATATTCTAGGGATCAATATAATATATTTCTGTATCTCATAATCAACCCAAACATTGTAGGGTGATGATACCCACTATCTTATTAAAAATTTAAATATACATCGTGTTGTTGATCTTCTTTATTTACTACATTTTACGTGGTGTTTTGTGATAGGATTTTATATGTAAATTGATTGACCATCACTGGTGAGGTTTAATAAATATTAAATTGGGTGATTTAAATTAAAATGTGAATATTTGGATTCTATTCCATAATGATTCACCAACCAATAAATGATATACAGTAGTTTCACTATGAATAACACTAAAAATCATACACACAATGTTATACAGAATAAAAAATGAAATTAATATAGGTTATTTCATGTAAAACTCAATCATATGATGACAAAAAAAGAATGAATTTCGTCTAAAATATCATTTCCTAGAAATATCTATGATGTTAGAGAGTAACTCTCATTTAGATGATCTCCATATAATATCTTAGGAAATAAAAAAATAAATATTCATTTAATTATTCCTGGTTCACAATGTCTAAATTAAACCACCTATAAATATTTTAATTTCTCAAAATAATCCAATTAGGTTCTCAATGAATGTAAATACAAGTGACTCCTATAATTTTCATTTGTTTAATATTATAACTAGAAAAAGAGTATATTACAATATCATCTGTATATTGCCGTCAAAAGTGGTTGGAGATCACACATGATTTAAAAAAACTACCATGAATCAATTTAAAATTCCATATTCGATGTATTCATTGTGAGTATAAAGATTATTTTCAATAGATAGATTGTTGAAATCTTCTATCAAAACCACCCAACCACATGAATACATACTCAGCAGATCGAAAATTCAATAGTGATCCAAATCCTCCTTGGTTTATTCATTACAATTGATTGAGTAGTGAGCTCTAATAGTGGGCTATGAATTATCATTCACATGATTTTATACTAGGGAGTGTATAATTCATTGGAGAGTGGACCCATTGAACAAAACAATCCTGAATCATTTGTACCAAACTGAACCAAAACCACTTCATCTAATTGATGTCGTGGGGTATCCAAGACTATTTATTATCCTTTTCCATTGAAGAAGCACAATAACCATAATGGAGGAATCATAATTCCTCAAATATAGTCATAGAATAGTTGATTTTAAAACTCTATATGTTGAGAATTTTTTTCAATATGATTCATAGAAAACTAACTAGGTTAACAAGAAATATCATTTACCATGAGAAGACTAATAAATTTTTCGATAAAAGGTATCATACTCTATGTAATAACCACACAAGAATAAAACCCCAAGAATATGGGGGTATCTAAAATTAATTACTTATGATTTACCAGTTTCCACCACACAAACATATATTAATCGATAGTCCTAAACATTGTGTTTATGATTTACTAATCATGATACAACCTAATCATAGTACCTATAATGATAAAAACACATTCGATGAATGATTTAATGTCTATACATGTTCTAAATGATCATTCCATCACAATATGTATGTAATTCTTTTAATATGGTATATGTTATAACCTTAATTCGACACATGGATGGAAATATACATAGAGAAAAATTAGTTTAAAATGTCATTTAGGTTATTTCTAGGAAAATAATATATAATGGAATAAAAATATCTTCAATTACACAATTCATGACACACTGTTTCAATAGTATATTTCATAATAAGTTGTTTTGGATGATTGATATTTTTCAACCTTATGTTTTATAGTAACTATGGTGATGATGTAACTATAAAAATCATTCATTTTATATAACCACCACACTGTGACCCACTTAATGCCATAATTATTTTTGAACTCAAAACATTTATGTATTATAAATAAAAATATATATAATGTTACATAATTTAATTTTACCCATAACTAATATAGTTTTATCATGGTGTATGATTAATTATCATGGTGCGGTCCTTATTACAAAGGTCTACATGCGTCACAAAATCCTAGATTTAGGTTGTGAAAATTATTTTACCACATGTTTGACACACTATACCTAAAAATATTTTATTTCCACCTATTTCAATTATGTACCCAGATATACATGATTCATCACCTTTATCAACATTCAACACCACAATATACTCATTTTATTGTCTAGTTGATAACCAAAAATAATATAGGCATATAAAAAATAAAATATCAGAGAATGAATTTTCATGGAGGAATTGAATATAAAAAACTAAAAATATTTTTAAAATGAATAGGGGTGAAATTATTGTAGA
Source organism: Viscum album (assembly GCA_963277665.1). NCBI lineage: Eukaryota > Viridiplantae > Streptophyta > Magnoliopsida > Santalales > Viscaceae > Viscum > Viscum album. The sequence continues at coordinate 1,799,506,048 of OY728120.1, forward strand.
TAATTATATAGTTTATTAGAAGTTGTATAATAATTATATTTTGAAGAAAATGTTAATGGGATCATAATAAGATTATGTGATAAAAGTTCATGGAATGACTTATGATTCCTTCCTAAAATATTAATTATTTTTACAACAAGATTCCAGACTCCAAAATAATGATGAAATAATTAATTTTCATCCATGTTATTATTATAATAAAAAATACATGGAAAAAGATGAAAAAAATCATTGGGGGTGAGGGGTCGACAAAAAATTATAACAAATTCATGATAGAACCTAGTCAATATAATGAACAATCTATTGGGGTGATACTTCGCAATGATGGAAGAAACCAAGGAGAAACATGTTCATCATGATTAAAAAATATTAATTGTTTCAAATATATGAAAACCCTCGTATGAGGTAATCTGTTCATACTTCATGGAAAAATGATATCCATTACTGTAAAGAAATCATGTTGATAAGAAATTACAAAAAATTACATTTTTCATGATGATATTATAATTCCTCTAAATTCATGGAACAATGTTTGAGACTTCTCCAAGAACCTCATGAAAAATGAAGGAATTAATTCCACATCATAATAAAACTTCATATTTTGAAGATAAAATTGATTGTGTCACACAAAATTTATTAAATATGTAATATAAATAAGTATATTATTCATGTTTTAAAACCAGAACTCAAAATAAAACTCATTTGGGATAATAATTTGGAAAATATTACAAATAATCCACCCACATGGGTAATTAGAATCTCAAAAATTATAGTATGTGAAGTATTAAATTCTAGGTTATGTCATCCACTCTACTATTATGGGGTTTCATCAAAAAAATAATCCTACACGAGATTATTTTGGTTCTGAACTATCAACATACAATCAGATATAGTGACCCAAGAAATAGATGACATATATAATACATTAACCTCATAATTTATTTAATTCTTCTCCAAAATATCTTCAGAACCCATGGAAATTATGAAATAGTTTCTTTTATATTATACAGAGACATATTATAATATAAAATATTTTTTCAAAATTATGAATCATATTGGAACCCTTCTTGAAATAAAACAAGATATTATAATCATCTGAACCCGAGAAAAAGATAACATTTTATATAGGTGATAATATATTCTCATTAAGAAAAAAATATCCACATGACCTCGTGGTTTGATAATTTAAAAATAATAAATCATTTGATGGGAAGAATTCATTTTAAATGAGTAAGAAACATTAACTATCTACTATAAGTCATGATTGAAGGACTTGTGATATAGAAAATCTAACAAAATACCATGTAAATTTATATAGTAATCATGAGACATTAAATATGTTTCAAGGATAATAATCAATGAAAACAATTATGTTATGGGATTGTGGTATAAATATTAAAATAGAAACCATATTCCTAGGATACCCCTCACATATTCATCTATTAGTAGGCATGGATTAACAACCTATATTCCATGTTCAGTTTGAGATAATCCCATTAGGATCCCATGGGTGTGGTATAAATCCTTTCATATACACAATGGAGTTTGGATAAATCCTTCATTATACCCCTTGTTTTTATTATAAATCCTTTTATGTATCTCAATACATTGAGATATAACATCCCATTACACCTTAGGCTTCAGATAAATCATCCCTTACATACTTTTTCTTCTTATGAATCATTTTCTTGATAATTTATCTTACTATAAATCCACTCTTATGTGTGTTTCCCATAATTTAAATAAAAAACATATCAAAATTAACCCATTCAAGAAAAATGTGAATTTAAAATTTCCAAATCATCACATAATATAAAAAATTATCAAAGCATATAAAAATACTTTTTTGTTAAACAAATCATAACATTATAAAATATATTTGATGATCAATAAAAATATCATGATAGATAATCAATGCATAAAAAATAATATATTAAACTACAAAATATTTCATAAATCCATTGGAGTATTATTAAAAAATTAACAGAAAATAAACATATAAAAAATTTATGAATGAAAACAAATATTTATTAAAAATATTTACAAATAGTTCCAAATCATATATCTATTTAAGGGAATAATGGTTATCAAATAATATATAGTTGATGGAAAAAATTTTATAAATAAAATTAAGTAAAAATATTTAAAAAAATTTAAAAACAATTGTTTTCAATACCAAATAATTAAAATGCTTCAATCCCATTATTTAAAAATTAGAAATGAGGAAGAAAAAAATATTGGATCTGGGAAACATTTTCTATTCAATTATGGAACGGAGATCATTGAATTGATGTGATAATAGGGGTGTTTTGAAAAAATAAACTAAACAAAATGTAAAGTATTCATTCCAATATTAATTTAAAAAAATAAACCACATGAATATAAAATTATTTGAAACATCACTTCCACAATGAATAAGGATAATTAAAACCATTAATAAACATATATCACAAAAGAAAAATATTAAATGATAATATTCAAATCAGAGTGACGGTAAAATCAAGAAAATATTTGAGCCAATATACCCCTTCAAAACTATTGTAATATTTGAATCCAATCGAAATGAATGATGAAAATGTAGATAAAACATTGAAAATCAGGAAAAATCAGTGAATTATGATAAAAAGGTATTTAATGGACAATTATTTAAATCATCTAAAATAAAATATGACATATATATCATAAATATGTCTCCAGGGATTTATATTTGATACAGGGAAACCTCTATGAGTTTAGTATTGTTTTTATTAATAAAAAATAGTAGTCTTTAAATTTAACACAAAATACTAATATTATTATATATTTGATTATTTGTAAAGTAAAAAATATTATATTAGAGCCTGATATTTGAAATTAGAGGCACAATACAAAACCAGTCATATCAGAAATAACTTCAGACAAAAAATTATGATTGTTTTCTAGATTTGTTTTGTGCATGTTCCTAACATTCAGAATAATTAAATTTCATTTATTATATTCAATATTGGGAATAATATAATTTTATAATTAATTTAACATGAAACATTAGTTGTTATATTCATTTGATTTATTATATATCATTTCCATATGTTTTCATGAAACTTGAATCAATGACTGCTTATTTGTGTAATTCTACCATTCCAATATAATATTTAAGTAATATGGTATATACAGAATATATCCATATTAGAAACAAAAAAAACATCCATTCAAATTCATATTATCTTATTAAAATATTTTTATTCATGTTCACATAGTCGTCTATGATTGAGTTTTATTGGATTCTTTAGATAAGTATTTAAACTAAACCAAGCATGAACACACAATAGCTCGAAGATCATATTGGTTATGGCTGTGTATAATATGATTGTAATTGATGAGAAATTATATGATTTAGATTGTTTAATTTTGGTGACTCATATTTATGTTGTGTTGATAATATATAAACATTATGTTTAATAATGAAAAATGATACTCTATATATTTGGCATTCTACACAACTAATGGTTAAAATTATATTTTTTATCTAAAAGTGTATAAATAAATTCATAGAAGTTATTTTATTAATATAATTATATTATTGAAAAAAAATTATATTTATATTTTCATATATCCCTGGTTTGTATATGTTTTGAGGGGTAATTTTAGAAAGATAATACAATTATATGATAGAATTCATGTTAGGGTCTCAATATCATATTTATTTCTCAATAAAAATGAATCCATTATTCAAAAAAAGGTTGAAAATTATTTTATTGAAATTGTTTTATGTTGTCATATGAACCTGTAAAAATTGATGGACCTATTTTAATGATATGTGATTCATTATTTGATGCAAGAGTTTCTATTTTTTTATAAAATAATGGGTCAGTTTTGGAAGTAACAATTCTGTTTCTAAAAATCAAATTAAACTATTTAAATAAAATTGAGAACAAAATGAAAAAATAAGTTGGAATGTGTTTTTAGGTTATTCTTATTCTAATATAATAATTTTTATAACATCATGGACTTATTTTGTAGAAGGTATTTCTCATTTTTAACATCACCAATATAATTATTTTTTATACATATTAATCAATATTAATTTAAGAAATTAATAATTTAAATTTAATTTAATTTGAATCTTATTATTTATAAATTTGACATAATACTTTCAATTATAATTATTAAGTGTTTAATTTTTATTTTTAACATAAATTCACAAAACAATAAAAAATATTTCTATAGAAATGTTTTTCACATTATGAATTTTTTATTCAAGACAATATTAGCTTAAATATAAAATTTTCTTTCCATAAAATTATAATTATAAATCAAATAAATTGTTTGTCGAATTCAATTAATACCGAAAGTATAATTCTAAATAAAGGTAAATAGTTAGATAAAATTTCATAATCATATCTAATTAATGTTACTTATTAATTTATTTATATAAATTTCATACATATTGTTTATAAATTAATTTATTTTAGATTCCAATAAACCAAATTAGCTTATGAATAGATGGGTTTACTTCTTGGTGTTATTTGACATCTCTAACACACCATAGTATGACAACAAATGAAAAGGTCCAGATGAATATTAATTATGTGACTTTTAAATTACGATATAAAACATAAAAAACCATTAAAAATAATAAACCAATCTGCATGATGATGCATTAGAATAAGAAAATATAAAAATATAAAAAACCAGTAAACCATGTTGATATACAATCATGATCCCAAAAAAGAGAATTCATATTAACCAAAAACTAAAAAACTCAAACATCCAATGTAATATGAACCGGAAATCCCCACACTGAATCAAGATCTAAGTCGAATATAATTATCATAATGTCAAGAATAACCACTAATATAATGAGATACCTTACCATTAGATTTTGGTTTGTAGAAACAATCTACAAACACATAATATTTCCTATGTTTCAAGTGGGTCTAAACTCAATAGGATTTCCCCAATGAATTCCCATATCAAATAATGTGGGAAAAAATGTGTAATCAATATTGTAGAAAATATTTCAAGTAAAAAAGTATCATGTAAAAATAATAAATTGATTCAGAAACAATTTTTCATTAATTATGTTTTTTCATTACCATTCCAAATCAAACATTAACACACACACAAAATAAATATTTGGGTACCCATTGAGGGTGGAACCCCACATCCATACTCCATACCAACATTGATGGTGGTATATTGTGAACATAATCCATCACACATTACATATTAATAACTTGTTTTTCTGAAATCATAAAAAACCATTACAAATAGGAACATTTCTTTAAATAAATCTTTTTTTGAAACTATTTACAAGCAGCTAAAACCAAACCACAATATTAGAACCATCCTTTTAATATTACGTTAGAAAAAACTTATGAAAACCAAATATTGTTTCAAAAATATACATGACATAACCAAAACATGTTTTACAAAAAGAATATTATAAATATTTCCTCAAAATATCAAACTATTTCTTAAAATAAACAGTGACTTCTTGTTCTAAATCTTATGAACTCTAGAGGGAAAATACATAACTCTAAAATGATAGAGAATATGGATAATAAGAAAATAACATCAAAATATGATCACAAACAATATTAACATAACAAGATATAACAGTATATTATAACCAAACTATTTATATCATGTATATCAATACATATCATACTATATCTATTGTTCCCAGAGATAGATTTATATAGAGAAAGAGACAAATACAAACCATTTATCTAATAAGTATGAAGAATAAATTGTAATTAACAAATTTATTTAGACCACCAAAGTTATTTATTTTCCAGTGAAACATTTATAGGTTGAATGGAAGAGTCTTATAATCCAAGGGGAATAAATTTAGGTTCTTGAGATAATAGGGGATAGTATATATTAAATTGAGTAATTAATTTTCGATCCAAAATTTCAGAAGTTCCAGATAGACTCCACAAAATTTGGATGCATGTCATGGAATATTGTATCCCAAATTCCTCATGTTGTTTTGTTAATGTAACACCTCAAATGGTTGTCTTGAATGGTTATACTACCCATGATATATCAATTTTCCCCATTATTTCAATAAATATGGTTTCCCCATGGACAATGCGTGGTTGGGAAAAATCCATTCTACATACATCTACCGACATAGTTCATATTTTCATCTTATAAATGTATTCTTAGATATTGTTCACAATTTCTACTAATCATTCCCAAAGCACACAACTCTTGAAGAGCCTCTAAAACAATACAGAACCACTTATAACCTATCGCAACTCAACATCATAATTAAATATTGAAAAATTATTTGGATAGAAGTTAGTGAACCTGATTCTAGGGGTCATTTATTCTTCCCACCTTTATTCAATACATCCATATAAATTATAAAAATATTATTACACTGGTATAGATCATGAAAAACATCTAATATTTCATTCTCACGATCACACATTTCATCCTCAATCTAACAATGTTTCCATCAAACCCACACTAGTCTGAAATTTTTCCACTGATATATATTATCATTTCTATCCATAATCTATAATAGATAAATAATCCGCATAGATTTTGTCACTTTTTAATAATGATACCATTGACTCACATGGATTGGATCAGGACAGTACATGTTTAAATTAATTAAATGAAATAAATTCTTCCTCCAACTAAAATGTGGAAGAAAAAGTAACCAATATGATAAATCAAAATATAATTCAACTATCTAAATAATCAAAATTATTAAAGTTAAAATCTTCATTACAAAAGAAAATTATGATCCCCAATATTTGGAGAGATTTTAAAAAACACAAGAGAAGCCAACTCAATCAACAATACTCATCAATGATGATCATCATATTATTTGATGTTGAATTGATTCATATAAAACTAGTTCCTGATTAAATTAATCATCAACTTGGACTGTTTATCAAGGATGGTTCTAATTAGCTATGTCTCACCAATTTCTAACCATAAATAGTAAGATAAAAAATTACTCCACTAAAAATAAGCATAATTAGTCAGATGTGTTGATGCAGGAAAATTTTTATTGGATGAGAAATCATAAAAAGTTATGTGATCTCCTAATAGTCTATATAAGGTACAATAGTAACATAAGTTTTGTACTCCTATTTGTGGATTATCCATTATTTAAATCCATTTATCTATGTATTATAATCCATATACATAGTAAACAATTTTCTAGGGCCCTACAACAAGGATTCCCAAAACTTATAGTCAAACATTATATATCCATCTGATATAGTCAATAAAAGAATTCCATGCATCCTTAGAAATAACCAAATATATATGATTGACATGTGTCCCAATATATTAGTTTAATGAAGGATGAAAAAGTTAGCCTAATTTCTTATGATCCCCTATATCCAATATGGAATCAAGTTCCCCATATATCCTTTATAGACTAGTATGAAAACAAATGAATATATCCTCCCATTTCAGCACTAGAATTGTTAAATACTACAATATACCAACTATCCATTCATACCCATCCTTAACCATATAATAGGTTAGAATTCTTGAGACATAGTCCTCTGTATCTCTTTTCATGGAAACAAACCCTAAATGTGATTTAAATACATTAAAAATAATCTATGTTCTATGATGAATTGACTATATATAATGGTTGTAGGATCTAATAATATATTCAAAATAAGAAAAATATCTGACCATATAATTTTCTAACCACAAAATCTAACTCCCATATATGTTCCCACCTATCACGGTAACCCAAAATTTAGTTTTTTACTCATAATATCAATATATGAATTCGAGTTATGAAAAAATATAACATGATCAACCAAATTATGAATAAATGTAACTATAAATGATAATACAACATCAAATTTGTTTGAAAATTGTATATTAATAATAGATATGATTGACATTATATTTTAATCTCCTAATTCCTCATTAAAAAATTTATCATTTGAATTATATCTCAATTCATCCACCATAATTTTCTCATTTCCCACTGTATACATGTGGAATAAGAAAAACATCTGATGATACACCATTTATCGATGATTATTTAAATTGAAGTATAATTATTTGAAAATCAATTTGAAAATCCTATAATTTTTACATGCAATGAATTTCACACTAACATGATAATGTCACCACTTTTTTAAAATAATATACCACAATTTTTTATTATTTTCCTTGTATTAGTTAGTTCATCTCATGAAGTATCATCCTATAGGAATAAAAGGTAACAACATGGCATACATACATGATAATTCATCGCAATATATTTCTCGATGCATTAAAATAGACAACATAGCCCCATTTAGACACAATTAATTCATAGATATGTTCTAATGAATTTTTAAACATACATTTTCTTAATGGGTTTATAGTATTCCTAATTTCATTTTAAATGAACTCAAATCCCCATAAAAGTTGTATTAGATGATGAAAATTAGATATAAGACATAAAAAATTATACAATATACTTCTAAGGCAGGTAAATTACTTATATGATGAATATTTTAGTTGGACATAAATAGATAATAGTTTAATCATTCACAATAGAAATAACAATCCATTTTTATAAATACTACCAAAATTTAAATGAAACTATTCTATCAAGGAACCACACATGGATAACATGGAATTTATATGATGGTTCTACTTGATACCAAAAAATACGTCTATTCAATTCTAATGATCCAATTTTTTAATGGAATAAACTATTATATTCTCAAAAAAGTACAAATAGGAAACATAGATAAACATGAATGATTCAATTCTTCATTTTAGTAATTACTAATGGTGAATTCATATTTATAAACGAATATCTAAATACTCTCAATGTCTATATAAATATATGATATTTTTTATTGGTTTATCTTCTATATAAAATAACAATTCTAGATAAATTTTATTTATTAAAATTTTAGTGAACCAATGGGATCACCTCAATTGATTAATAATATCCCAAATTAGTTGTATGGGATATAAAATATTATGTGATTTTTTTAAGATTATTATAAACCATTAAAATTCAAAGAGCTCCAACCCCATCATCATAAATAGAACTTACGATTCTGATGGAGAATATCATGTTTTATTGAACATTTTTCATTCATATTTTTCCCACATAACATTTAATTTCATCAATAATATTTGTTCTACTTGATAATTGGGATGTATGATATGAATAGTTAATCAGAGGAAGATAATCGTGAAATGAAATCTTCTTTTGTGTTGATATAATCTGAAATTATTTGGGAAATTTTCATGAAACTTTTAAATAATGGATAGAAAATGAATATTCCCATAGAATCCATATATACAAAAGTTATAACTACAAATAGTTACGAGATATTTCAAACCAACACTGCTCTAATTATTTATCTATTATCCTTTACAAAACATTTTCCTCCAATGTGATACTTGAAGCCATCTACATATACGAAACTATCCATCCAGGAAAAATGTTGACATCATCCTTAAATTATGATAACAAACATATACCTAGAACCAAGTTATAGAAATCCATTTATTGAATAGTTAAATCCCAAATAATCGTATCCACATTAATAGTTGTTGAACAATATTTTCACATAATGTCCCTAAATTCTCCTTTTCAATGGCAGATTGAGGATTTAATGTAGAATTCATCATTATAATATGAAAAATATGTTCAATATAACAAGAAAAGGAAAATTAGTAGAAAATGACCATATCAAAAATATATTGAATATTGGTAGAATGTGAATAAATCTTAGAGCAGACTATCAAATGTACAATTAATCATCATTTATTACTTGATCAATACCATAAAGTGTTTTACTCACTACAAATTTATCTTTTCTACACTCATTAGATTCCATATTTTGATGATTCATGGTGTTCATATAATTAAAATGTTTTTTTCAATGCTAATGATGATGGATATGGTACTACAAACAACCCATATAATAGAAATATTTCTATAAAACAGGATATTTGTTCCTAGAACCTGACCTGATAATGTTGACTATAACAAATAATATGTACAATATATTTGTAATTGCGACATGACCTAGGTGGTGAAATATAATATCTCCTTATATGATCAAGTGAATTAAACTAAAAACACCCATGTTTACATTTTTTCGATTTAGAGTAATTACACTCCCCATTATCTGAATTTGAGGTGGATGAATGCAATAGAAATAGGTTCCCTCACCCTCTTATTCACAACATTTTTGTTCCCACATATTTTAATCATAATTGAAATTAGTACTAAAACTATATTTCCATACATACATATCTATTCAATCATTACCTATTTTACTATTTATATATTTTATTTAATCAATATATATATAGTGATTAAATGTATAACCTTCCTCAAAGAATACTAGAAATATTGTTCTATCATGGATTCCATTAAAACAATCGTAGGTGAAAAATTAAAATTCATAAATTTAGTCATAACCTCGGTGAATTGTGGTCTCTTAAATAAATTTTAGTAAATCCATTTTTTAATAACATTGATAGTGGGGTGGATATAATTTCAATTCAATGAAATTATGAAAATACTCCCATGGAATCCTAGGTCGAATTTATCATGAACTATTAATTCCAACCATTATTATGAATAATTCTCCACTAAATACGATAAAAATAAAATATATAGATTTTTTTCCATCAAATGTATGTTGAAGATTAGGTTCATCTGATTCAATTGTTGTTCAACATTTTCTAGCTCTAAAACACTACAAAATGATGCATAGATTCTATATTTTTAAGAATTACTAAAATGTCCCCATTTTCAGGTTCATAATTATTATCACTCGTCTCTATGACATGAAAATATTGTAAATTCCTTGGACCAACATTTTTCCACTAAGGCCAAGGTGTAACAACATTTTCTTCCTCACCCACTACATGATTTCCACAATGCGTATATGATTCCATTCACTATAACCTGATAAAAAAATCCATATTATATACCACATTAGTGACTAATGAATTAGAAAATACACTTTATGACATAAAAAAATATTAAAATATAGCTTTCTACAGTTCAAACATCTTCAAAATTTCAACAATATTTTATAATTTTAAATCAATTATTTTAATAAAAAACCTATTTTCATTATTTTGAACATTATTTTTTTATCTTTTTTTAAACCGTTAAATGAAAATTGAAAATTCATTCCAATTGTGATGCCTTATTATCTATTCCTTTCATAAAGGTATCTATTACTAAATAGTTGAGGATATGTTGTCAAATCACCATGAGGATTCATAAAATACCAATATTAAAAAAAAGTACTGTGATCTTCAATAAATAGAGGTCACCTCCACTATTTTATGCTCATCATTTAAGGCACATACAATGAAATAAATGTAATATCAGAACAATGAATATAATAATACAATTTAAAACATCATAAAAATACATAAATGATACAAATTCTCCCAAAAATTTAGATGGGCCAATTAAAGCTAATACCACTACTTAACAAGGGATCAAACAATCTGATACCTTATCAAGTGGAATGATTAAACAATTATGATACCACATGTATCATAATTATGATAATGAATGGATGGAGAAGTTATCTATGTCTTTCCTTGACAAAGGTGATATCCCCAGCACACCAATGACTAGAATATAATGCAAAGGGTCTCAGGGATATTTCACTAATAAGTATCCCGTTTAATGATAAAAAATCCAAACTATATAAAAAATAACCATCCCAACTACTATTTTATGTTATATTAAAAAATAAAATTGAAATAATAAATAAATCATCAAATCATATAAGATTATAATTGAAAACAAAAAGTCATAATCTTTGGAACTAATAGAACAAATTACTCAAAATATAAATGTCATATAAATGAGGAACATCAAACCTAATCCAATCACCAACTACACATTCAACACCAAAAACATTGTGAGGTATCAATAAATAAATAGGATTCCTTTATATTATATTGTGTCTCAATATATGAAATTTTAAAATGCATTATAGTTCCAAAGGAGTGTGTGAATATAAACTCAATTGGATTTCATCAATAATTTCCCATGTAAATATTCTATGACAAATACTTGTTTTAATATTTACAAAAAACTAATTAAAACATTCTACAACATTTTATATAAATATGTGAAAATGTTCCAAATATATAAAATAAAATTTTTAAAAAAATGATAAAATAAATTGAAATGTTCATTCCCTTTTCCAAAAACACTCTAAAAAATGCATGGATTTTCCATTGATGGTTTTACGTCACATCCATTCTCCATTCAAACATTAGTGGTAGTACATAATGACCATAATCAATCACACGTTAAACATGAAAAAAATTATAACAAAATAATACCAAACCATTAAAAATGATAACATTTCCTTAAGCATTGCATTATAAAAATTTATATACATTGATCCAATTACAAAAAATAAATATTAAACTATGATCTAAAAAACATTACAACAGATTAATCTGAGAAAATTAATTTTCCACAATTTGAAATCCTTTACAATAGTATTATATTCTAAAAATAATCACAAAAAGATTATTATACCATTTTTATTAGATATTTCAACTGAAAGTATGCCATAATGTTAAAAATCATGTCATGTTGAAGGAGAATGCAATTGCTTCTTAACAGTTGGAAACAATGATGAAAATAACTACAAAACATCATGATCTAAACACAACTTGTGTTCCTTATAATATATTTAAGAAGATTAGATCGTGAAAGTATTCATTATAGATATATATCTCACTTAAAAACTATATATGTGGTTTCAAGAGAGATAATAACCATGGATATATGAAGAATATGTATGGTCAAACATTCTAATGAAACCATACCTCTTACACTCTTTGATCCTATATAGAATTTCATCCAAATCAAAATGAAAACTATTGTATATGTTCCGAGTAGAAGAAATTATGGTTTTGTGGGGAAATTGTTATTAACTACAATGAAAAGAAATGATTCAGATAATTTGTACAAATTTTGGATGTCCAAATTTCCACCGCATCATTATGGCTACCTCTTTGTGAAACCAATTTCTCTCTATGTTGTGCTACTGTTTTATGTTGAGGCATGGAATGGTTTAAACACATGGTTAAAAAAACCCTTTAAATAACCATTATTTCACAACAATTTCAAGAATCATGGTTTACTCAAGTCATGTGCATTGTTTGACAAAATTGTCTATCATCTATTTACCTATATTGTGCCCACTATCATCCCATTCATGGTATCATTATGATGGTAGAAAGTTTATACTGACCATGCATAAAAATTGAACCTACATAAAATCCTCTAAAAATGAAAAAATCCCTGATAACTTCCCATAACTCAACCTGTGCATTAAATATAAATAAAATAAAGGCTATTAATGTTTTAATGGGGGTGCTAAAATTAATATATTTACATTTAATATTTTATTCATTACATAGTAATTTTTTAACTAAAAATGATTTTAAATCTATATGAGTATTCATAAATAATGATTAAATAAATATAAATAAAATAGTAAAAAACCTTAGTTTTTTAGTAAATATTAATTTTTCTCCATAAAACATAAAAATTAATACTAAAAATTTTTTATCTGTAGAAATAAAATAAAATATTTATATCATAAATTAAAAATTTATACATATTAAAATTTATTATTTAAATAAATATATATAATGTAACTTAAATATATTTTATTGAAAAAACATAATCAATATTTACTAATCTTAATTATATACAACACATTAATATGAAGAAGTTCTTGGTGATTTTTGTAGTATTTAATGTGTTTTATCAATCGAAATATCAATTTTATGATATTTATAGTTTCATTTCAGTATATTGATCCGACATAAATAATTTTCATCAAATCAATTTTAATTATTACTATATAATGATGTAGTTGAGTGTGTCCACAAGATAGAAAATTATCTTAGAATAAATCGTATTGAGTCATTAACATCACTATCTATTTCATAACATGTGAATTCAACATTTTCTTCACAATATGATTATAAACATTTTCGTTAACCACCTTATCAAGACATCCAATGAAATACAAATATCTAATAAAATTTAAGTACTATTTGTAGATTATGATTTTACATGTGAACATATCTATTAAAATATATTAACGATGTAACATATAATTTGAATAAAATTACCATTAAACATGAAATTTTCACTAATAATTTTACACTTATTCCTTCATGTGGTGATATTATGATATTATATAAAAATTTTGTTTAATAGGGGAAGATTTAATGAAAAAATTGGTTTTATAGAAAAGTGTGTCATTATCTACATTTATTTGTATATGTTGAATGATTATAATCAATATATATTTATATGAAATTAAATTGTTTATTATATATAATCATAAAATTAATTTTCTTTCAATGTATGAAAAATATGATTTTATAATGAAGACACTTATTGAGAAGAAATACCGAAAACCTTTTTTATTAAAGTAACATTTGGATTTATTTCCAAAAAAAGTTGGAAAAAGGATTTATATGATCAACTAATATTTTAAAATGACTAATTTATCCCAAGAAAAATATTATATTTATTTTCAATTATTTGAAATATTCTAGGATACACATACAAATTGGTGATTTCAAAAACAATATTTTTTTGCAAAAAATATATTTTTTGACTAAAATCTTATTTATAAATGTAGAATAACTCAATCTATGAAAATTTGGATGTGAATAATTTAAAAAATAAATTTTTTATCATAATTAAATTGTTTTTTTATTTTCAAATTTTTATTTTAATATAAAATAAATAAAAATTATTTAAATTAGCTTTTCATAATATTAATTCATATTAATTTTCTATATAAAAAATAATCAGTCATTTAATATGTTACAATATTAGTTATTATTATATGATTATTAATAATTTTATATTTATATTATTTTTCTTATTAGATAGAATTCCCAACTTCTACAATGATGGATCCCATGATGCCACATCAATGTTTATTTGATGATTATGGAATAATTCATGATGTCCAACTCATTATATTAATAGAGATTTTATATTTTAGAAACGTTTCTCCCCAACTATGAAATTTGGAAGAAATTTAATTTTTTTTGAATAATTATTGATTTAATAGATGGGTGGAAACCTCAAGTCACTTCCTATCCTAGATTCCACTAAAATGGTTCCCTAAGAGATACCACCACAGAAATTAAAGTGTGTCACCTCATATGTTAGACACATTTAACAATTAGAGGGTGTCAAAAGTTGAAATTTTAAAAGATTATAACCCCACAATAGAGTTCAATAATACATGTCAATATCAAAATATAATTGATAAAATAGTAATTAGAGTGAATAAAAAAATGGGAATTGAAATATTAGTGATAAATGAAATAAATGCCTGAATAACCATGTCATACATATAACAATCCTCCAATAGGCCTAGTTACATCATAAAAAATTAATTTATACTATAAATAGGGCCACAACATCACTTATCCAAATCCCTGCAGTCATCTAATACGACTTGTCGAATCACATTAAACCACAAATTACTCAACATAGTCCTCAACTAAATCATATACCATTTGTAAAAACTTGGGCATTGCACTGGTACTGAAGTGTAATGGGAGCCAATCTATGGTGCGAGTATGTCATAGTAGGGAACAAGTATATGTGTCTATATAAAATTCTATCATGAGAAATGGTGTGTGCATATAAATAAAGAAGTAAAAGACAACACAGAAATGAAATACAAGACAAATAACGGAAGATTTTATCTAGTTCAACTTGAAGCTAATGATCCAACAATGACACCATGTACGACTAACAATGAATTTCCATACACCATACCTCTAATGATTAACAAATGGGTGTTCACTATTTTACAAATAATGGTATCCTAGAACCAATATCAGTGCTACCAAATTAGAGTACCCATTTGAGTAATGACCATAATATTAGTCTACAATCCAAATCAGGATTCAAAATTATTGTCAAAATGTGGCTGGAAACTCTTTCCAACACCTACTTATAAACCAAACTAATAGTACCGACTATAAATTTCACGTTTATCAAACCCATCACAAAACGTAAAAGTAGTGCATGATACCGTAGTCTATAATCCATCAATACATAACAATCGTGGCCCCAAAATAATTATTCTATCCCATACATTGGAGGTGGTGGATCATTCCAAAATTCATTTCCATATGGTGTATTTTCATTACCCAGATCAACAGTATGATACTCTATTCATGGGGTATACTATATGTTCCTAGAATTTCATTTCGACACCATATCCGTAGTATACCTTCTATAACGATATCATATTTCCACAACCTAAACCACTCTATAATTTCATAAAAAATATATGAAATATCATGACCTTATAAAAATTAACAAAAAATAAAGATAAAATATTTTTAATGAATCTACACATACTATGGTCTGTACATTCCATCAAACTCATAACACTCCCTCTTAATTTCAGACCATTTTTTCCTTCCAAATGAACGTAAATTGAAATAATTGTTTAAATTTTGGAATTCACCCTTCTAGAATAATGTCCATTATGCTAAAAAATTATACCTGATTAAATGATAAAACATTCCATTAAAACCATATAAATGACTTAAAAAATCATTTTCCACATAATTTGTCTCTAAAAATATTGATCCTGGATTTTTATAAATGAATTTTAAGTCATTTTTAGAGGATTATTAATTATATTTCAATACCAACTTCCTAAAGAAGATATTTGTTTAGTGGATATGGAAATTGGGATCACATTATTAGAGTTTATTGAAATAACCTCATCATATACCATGAAGATCATCTCCATCAACACACTTATATAAAACCATTCATTATAACATGAGTAATAGAAACAAAATCACTGATGAGCTTTGACACTCTATAAGTGTAATCCCGGAAGATACTTGAGAATTACCTGAGCATACGGGTAAAATAATAGTTGAATAATAATTGAAAATCATACCCAATATATCAAAAATATTATCCTCAGATTATATAATTGTCAATTTAGAAAACATGAATCATAATATAATATTATTACATGATCCATTAGAGTATAATAGTGTCATAAGAACTTGATTTTTTGGGATAAACTATTTCATAGAATATGTTATGTTATTGATACATACCAATATATTCATATTTAATTATTATTGGGCTAATCCCATGTGTATTAAATGTAGTCTTGGGATGAAATCCCATATACATTCTTGTTTCTAGAAAAGGATGACCTCTATTGTGATATCTTGTTGGGGACTTAGGATGGCTACATGTGTACACTATGTGATTAGTGAAAATATTTAATTACCCAATTAATTGTGTGGAGATATAATTCCCACACATTACATAATGAAAACTCTACATATCTATTCTATATGACCATAAATCATTCATCACATTAGATCCCTTTTAAAGTATTGATTTTCATAAACCATTCATCATAAAATAAGTCTTGGAAAAGAAAATAGTTTTATATATATAACTCTATAATTAACACAATCCATTTATAAAATTAATAATATTGGTATACTCGATTCATATCCCCAATAAAGGATATGTAACACCTATTGAATCCATATGAGATTAAAAAAATTAATGAACACATGAAATAAATCTATAAAAAATTATCATATCCTTATAATATAATGTTTTTAAATGTCTTGCAAACTTATGATGGAAAACGTTTTCGAAGAAAATATATTCATAATCATGTGAAGGAATCATCCAACCATTATTTATTAATGATTAAGAGAAAATATGAACATGTTTTATAATTATAATACCATCTCAGATGTATTTTTTCATAAAAATTTCATAAAATTCTTTATTTAGAAAATTAAAATAATATTCATATAACACCAATAAATTAAAATTATAAATGGGTAAAAAATATTTTAAATATTAATAAGAGCGTAGAAAAATATTTTTTGCAATCAATTTTAGCAAATATGGATGAGTAGTTAAAATATTCACCAGTAGATAATTAAATGTAAACAATCTCAAATAATAACAACATTTTGAAATAAGACATTACAACAATATATCCAGAACAATAGTGTGGAAAAACAAACAAATAAAATTATATTGATATGTTAAAACTATAATATCCATGATAACACTCATAATATACATTAAATATTACTATATACACCATACAACAGAAACATTAAGTGTATATAGCTTGTGTCCCACATAAATAAAAGTTAGGAGAAAGTTTATTACCATATGTGTTGACTTACATCGTAACAATTAAAATATAAATGAAAATAAATATATTTTTTTATACATCTATCACAGGAAAATATTTATATATATATAACCATAAATTTTTTACTTTTGACATTATAATAATAATATATTAATAATTCATTGTCAACTTTATATTTTGGGTCACAAATGTATTATTTTCATACATGGTTGGACTTGTTATTTTTCTCCCTATCACATAGATCATGATTTCAACAACTTTATAATGGTAAAAATGATATAAATATCATAAATATTAGGTTTATCTGTGTATGTGGTGTTTAAAAAGTGTAAAAATTAAAATAAACTTTGCATAGAGATGGTAGATCATACATACACATGATCACGATATTCACATTCTTATAAAATTTAAGGAAATTAAATTATATCATATTATATCAATATATAAAAAAATTTATGTCTTATATAAAATATTTTCTTGTTAAAAACATTGTTAATATATTCCTTTTAATGATTGAATTAATCATTTTTCATTATGAGTGTGTAGTGCGTCATACACACGAATGACGATATTGTATTCCCACAAAATAAAAATCATAAAGGTGTGTATGACATAATAATTATATAGTAATAAAAAACTATTTAAAACAATATATATAATATTTAAAATACAAATCCTTTATTATTTCTGACTTTTAGATATTATAATGTAAGAATGAATGACATCGGTTCGCAATGCGGAAGTCTGTCACACACTCAAACAATGATTTTGTATCCCATATGATGGAAATGTTTGAATTTTATAAATATAAAAATACAATAAAAACATATAGTTATATTTAATATAATTTTTTTATGAAAAATTTATATAAAAAAATTGAAAGTATTTATGTTTGAAATAAAAGAAAAATGTTTATTGATGAATTTTACCTCCTCTTCAGATAACTCAGTTTGATTTGATCCAATGAACCTCCACGGTTGGATTTTTTGGTGAAGGAATTATTTATATGATAAAGGGAGGTATTTTTGGTAGGATTGTTGGATATAATATTCTGGAAACAAATTGGTTTATGGTGTGAATAAAATAAAAGAATAGATACCATTTTACAGGAGAGTAGAGGGGAACTATTGGAATTTATCCAAATAATAATTTATATTATATTCAATGTTAAATAAAATACAATAAAAATTATATTAAATAAATGATATGATATGATAATATTTTAATCTCTTAAAAAATATATTTTTGAAAATTTTTGGTTTGATTTTTTGGCTTTGTCATTTTTATTATCCCTTAGTTTACCATTTTTTATTTTAACCACGAAAATTATATATTCAATATTCGGTGGTTGTAATTTTTAATAGTTTTAATTTCAATAAATTAATTTTTTTTATTAATTGAAAAATAACTATATAATCATTATTTATTTTATTATTATTATTATTATTATTTCTTCACTAAAATTTAACAAAAAAATTTCCATTACTTATACAAATATATTTTATTTTATAAAAATATATATTATGGCGCATATTATCTATGAGTTCCATATTAATAATACTTTACTTATTAAAAGTAATATTGTGGTACTTTGACACTCACTTTTATTTTAATAATATTTATTTCATTTTAATAAAAATATGTCAATTAAATTATTTCATTAAATCTCATATGTCTTGCAGATTGAATTAAATTAATCCAATAACATTTAGGAAATGTAATTGTATAATATTTATAATATTTTTTACACATAATTACTTCGCTTACCATTAAATATGAAAATAAAATTACAAGGATGACTATTCATATTCCACCAAAATAAATGGAAAATATAAATTAAATTTGGTTCGTATGATTTTAAATATGGAATCAAATTTTAAATATTCAACACATAGAATTTGATAATGTTAATTTAAAAGTAACCTCATTGATGTAAATTTGAAATAATGTTTTTTACGAGAAAACGTTAAATATGTTGAAATGTTATTATAATAAAATTCAATGTCAAAAAATATTAAAATGAATATCATTATATTAATAGATTTATTATTAATTTAATATTAAATAAAACACATTTTAATTATAATATATCATTTCAAATTATTTAGATAAAAATTTAGTTTTCAATAAAAATGATGTAATATATTCACTATAAATAAAAAAATTCATTTAATAAAAGTATCACCAATTAATTTTATTAACATTAAAATTCAATATTTATTAGTTATTTTATATAATATAACATATAAATGGGTCAAGAAATACATTTACACAAATTTTTTCATTAAGTTGTGGTAAAACTGCATTTAGAAAAATCCAGCTTTTATGGGTAAAATTTGATTTATTTGTGTATCATGTCAAGAAATTATTAAAGATTAATGTTAGTCATTAGATAAAATATTTTGAATATTTTGATAATATAATTTAATAATATTTATTTTATTATTCATTGTTATAAAACACAATTTTACACATTTATATTATTTTTCAAAAATAGATTTCCTTTTATTTCCAAAATGGGTTTACATGTCTAAACCCCCCATTCATAATTCAATTAATCCAATTAATACATACTATTATAATGATTAGGATATAATTTAATTAATTAAATAGTTATAATAACCCAATTTTGTTACATAGAACCTCATTGTTTCATGTATTATTAGATATGTGGTTGTTGTGTGGAACACAATCATAAAAGAAATCAAAATAAATAAAAAATTAATTGCATAAAATCATAGGGTGTTAAAATCAACCACAACCAAATTAATTATTACATAAAATTTCATTGTGTTCAACAATGTTTTATTACATAAAAATTACATTAATATAATCCCATTTCAAAAACATGAAATAAAAAACATAATGGTTACAAAATGTAACACCAAACTATATTTCAACATTAAATAATATAGGTATTAAGAGAAAACATTGACACAAATGAGAAAAATAACTATCACGATCTTCTGGAGAATGATAAAGAACATTTTAATTAAAAGGTTAATGACTAAAATAACCACATACTAAATAGATCTACAATTTTGAATTGAATACATCCGAAATTTTGATAAATGAAAAAAAATTATTTCAAAACAAATTGGGAATATATAATTAATTCATTTCATCTAATAAGTAATATCTCAATCCCTTATTGTTCCTTAATAAATTTAAACTTCATTTTCAAATTCTAACAAAATATTACTATTAAATATTAATGCATGTGTAAATAGTAGATCATTAAATCCATAATTGGATGAAAATTCATTCATTCTATATCTAGTTATCATTAGAAAATGGTTATTGAATTTTATCCATTATGACGAAGTCATCACATTGTAAAAAATTATTCTCTAAAATGTTATACAACATTCAACATAAACAATTACATAGATGTTTAAAAATTTGATCTGTCCAAAATATAAAAATCTAATTTTTTAGGAATAATAATAATTAATTATAAAAACCACATTAACATTAATTCCCCACATATCATAATTTTCATGTTGATTTTATTATACAAAACATGTTAATACCTTTGTTACATATTGTCACGAACTTTTTTAAAAACCATAATTATCATAAATAAATATTTATAACATTAATTATTCTTCTTTATTAATAAAAAATATTTTCTATATTAAATAAATCATAAAATTGATGTAAAAATTATCCCTGATTTAATAGACCACATTATCAACATTTCCATTATTAGTTCTGAGTTAATAAATAGGAACAAAATTAATTTATTAATTTCGATAAACTATTTATCCAATCTAAACAAAACATTCTGAGTAATGGGAATCTATATACAGTTACCTTAACATAATTTTTTAATAAAATTTATCAATTAATTCAATTTTCTATGTCATAAATTCAATTTAACATACTCATTTAAAAAATTATTAAAAAAGATTCTCTACAATACATATATATTTAATAAATTAAAATTATTGAATCCAAATACATAAATATATTATATATACCAATTAATCATCAAAAAATTATATATGGTTAATTATATTATTCAGTAACACTTATTTTCTTTCACATTTCATTAACTAGATCTTCATAATCAAGGATATAATCATCACATGCACCAACATAAATATTTTCATCATACGATTCCCTTTTGGACAATGATTTTAATAATGACCATAAACTCCGCATTTAATGAATTCAATAGTTGGATATCTAATATGGAGTGAAATATTCACATTCATTTCATTACCATAATTTTTTATTTCTCATTTATATATAAATTCCAAGTGTCCCTTTCTATAACCAAAACATTTTTTGGTTTCTCTACGAAATCTAAGTGGGCGTTTCATCCCACATTCATGAATCATAGGAAACTGAATTTTCTAACAACCAAGATCTACTACCTGAACTCTAATCAGAAACATTATATATACTCATTGATGATTTTGAGTGTTGAATAAGGTACAAATTATATATTTTGTTATGCAAAAAACTGATTAAATATAATGATAATGACTTTTTCAAAAGTCAACATCTCATTTGAAAACTCAATAGATTTTTTTTCACATTCAATGTTAACCCAGATCCTCCTAGATCCAATCATTTAGAAAAACCTTACATGGGTGAGGACCAAAATATCATGGAAATTTATTTTCAATATATAGAAAATTAGTTTCCCTCCTTTCACATTCTTGATTATTATAAAAATTTAAGGAATATGACATAGACATAGACATGTATATAGAGATCTCACTAGGTTTTTTGCATTAAATATTACAATGTTTTAATAAAACTTTCTTCTAACACCACCTATAATATCCTAGGATTTTCAAACATTCATTTTGAAATTTTTTATATTAATATTAATTATATTACACAAACACAATACTGATGAAATTATTAGTTTAGTTATAATAGAAACATGTAATTCATATTTATATTTTCATGAATTATTTTAAAATTATCACATACTTTTCATCCCCTAGAGTGCCCATACACAATATTTTGTTTTTAACATATGGAAAGGAATCATACAATAGAATGAGATAATATTATTAGTAATGATAATCATAGAATATACATAAGTATAATATGGGAATAACTGTAAAAAATGGGGGAATAATATATAATATAAGTACCATGAATATCAAATATAATCTTCATTAATCAATATTTTGGATGTCTATAATATATGAATCATATTAAAATAAAATCATGTGATCCAAGACCTTATAAAAGTGGAATAATACTTGAATTTTTTATTATAATCCTGAGTTTAGAATATATAATTTAAATGATACCAAATATTAAATTCATTGTATTATTTTCATGGGTAGTTACCTATGTAACGTCTTTAACATTCCATGACCCCTCTTAAGCTTATAGATTCGGTCGTTGGATGACTTTCAATGCACCATTTTTTATCGTTTAGGATGACTTTATATGTACCCATTAATATTATAGAACATTTAACATTACCAAATAAATTATAAAGGGATATAGTTTCCACCCATAACATAATGATCAATATATATATATATGTTCTAAAAGCCCAAAAATCATTCATCACATCAGAACCATTGTATATAAATGAGTTATATATATATATATATGTTGTTATAATAAAAATCGTAGAAATGAAACATGGTTAATAAATTTCGTAACAACCAAAAAATAAACCATTTAGAAAAATAATTATAGCATTATACAAAAGTCATATCCCATGTAAATCAAAATGAAAACTGGAAATATTGTTCTTAGTTGAAAAATCATATTTGAAAGATCACTTGAAATATTTCTCATGGAAATTATAATTTTAGTTATGAAATAGTTTTTTAAGGTATTAAGTAATTATAATGGAAAAAATTTCTTTCAAAAGATCCATATAATATTTTAGTCGAATATCCAAATAATGAAAGCATCATGATTGTGTAAAGTCCTCACATTTCATTTAATATTAAAAAAAGTCCATATATATTTATAATTTTCAAAAAGTACATTATTTAAAAAACAACAGAAATATTCATTTCAAAAAATATTTTAAAAATTCAAAAAATTTGGTAAATTTAAATTTTAATATTAAAATGATAGTACTAAAAATATTTTTGAAATCAATTTATAGAATCATAGTCTGGGAATAAAAATATTCCCTAATTGACATATAATTATAAACATTCTATAATAATAATGAGTTTTTGAAAAAAAACATAAAACAATATAATATTAAAACTGTTTGGCACAAATGAATATGTAAATACCATAATCATCATTATAGGACTCATAAAATTTATTAAAATTTTGTATGTTCACCACCCCAAATAAATAAGTTGTGTAAAATGATTGTGTCCCACATAAATAAAAGTGAGGCAAAAAATACCTTACCTTATGTATTGTATGCCTTAGTACACATTAAAAAATCATTTTTAATTTAAATAATTTTATTATAAATCTACCACGTAACAAAATTCTTATATATAATAAAATATATAATTTAATTAATAATTTATAGTCATATTTTCTATCAATTATATATAAAAGTTATGTTTCAGGTAATAACCATATTATTTTCATACTCATTATGTCATGTTATATTTGGTCCCATAACATGGATCATGATATAATATTATAAAGAATGATAATAATGCATTATATATCATATATATTATGTATATATTTATATATGTGTTTTAAAAAATAGAATATAAAATATACTTTTCAATGATTGTGTAGGTCAGACATAAGCATGACCACTGTTTTCATTTTATTTTCAGAATAAATAAAATAAATAAATATATTATATTATCATTCAAATATAATATTCATTTACATTAAATGAAATATGTTTAATAAAAATATCCTTATTTCATTCCATGGAAATATTGAATGAATCACACCACTTTCTGAGGCGGTAATGCCCTGTACTCCCAAACGATGATATCATATTCCCACAAAATTGAAACAATGAAGTTGGTGAGATTTTGTAATTACATAATCTCAATAATATATTAAAAATATTATATATTAGATATAAACAATAAATCCACCATTATTTCTATCCGTTGATGGTTTTAATGGATGAGTGAATGTCATAGGTTCACGAGGTGGTAGTCCTCCAAACAAATGAACAATTATTTTGTATCTTATTTGATGGATGTGTATGAATTTATGAGTCATAAAATTAACATTAAAAAATTTCAATATATTGGATACATTGAGGATATAATATAATCAAAATATAAAAATAATTAATGGGGTTTAAAGAAGTAATAAAACAATAAATGTTAATTGATTAACATTTCCTCTTCTTAGGATATCATTTTTTTCACTAAAGGGCCTACTTGGTAGGATTTACACAAAAAATAAGGATTATATATTGAATGGAGGGAATTTTAGTGATTGTTCTTTTGGGTTTTTATTAGAAAAAATAGATATTTATGTGTTAAAAAAGGGATGGAAGGGTTCACATTTATATGATATGGGATGGTCTCTTTTGAAATCTCTCAACCGATTAATTTATAATAAATAAAATTTTTATAAAAATTGTATCAAAATAAATTCCCATAATAATAATATATTTTAGGTATTTATTCACTTCAACCGATATATTTTAAACATGTTTTGGTGTTATGTTAAATGGAATAATTTTTATTAACCATTACACAAGACATTATATATTTATCTTTGGTAAAAAATCAATATTAATAGAAATTAATTATTAATTATAATGTGTAAATTGGATAATAAATGAAATATTTATGATATTTTATACAATATATCACACCCTTAGTCATGTTTCAATATTTTTTATGTTTTCTAAATTATCTAATAAAATATTTTTAAAAAAAATATCATAAATGTTAATTTGTACACTACTCATTACATTAACATTAAGAAACTCTTGAAAAATTGATATACTCAAATGAAAAAATATAATACACTTCTAAAATAACATACTCTTATTTAAAAGACAGGTATCATATTAATTAATTCAAATTATATTTCATGTAATAATTATTTTATCATTTATTTTATTTTCTCGTTAATAAAATAATAATTGAATCAACATTATATAATTATTAATGATATTTATTAATTCATAAAAAATTATAATAATACTAAATGACGTAGATAAATGATTTACATTTTAAAATATTATATATTATTGATAATTTAATATATTTATTCCCATATTAATAATATTATATCTATTAAAATAATGAGTGTTACAGTGTGTCGCTCTCATTGATTTTTATAGTATATATGTCATTTTTATGGAAATTTGATAATTAAATAACTATATTATGAACCATATGTGTTATGTTTTGAATTATCTTCATTTAATTGTCTTTTGGAATGTGTTAAGATAATTTTGTAATATTAATTAAGATATTTTTATCCTTGATTACTCTATTTATGCTTAACAATGGTTATAAAAAAATATGTTTACTATTAAAATTTACAAATAACAAAAGGAATGTATTTAATAAATTTTGATCTTATTATTTCCCTAATTGAATAAGTTTTTTGAAATTCAAAACACATAAATGGATAAAAATAATATCATCAATGGAAAAAGATAGTGAGATTCAATGTGAAGATGTTAAAAATATTTAAATGTTATTATATAAAAATTCAATGTGTAAATTATTCAAATTGTCTTAGTTTGAATAATTAATGATTTAATTTTATAATTTAAAAGAAATTAAAATTATAATATTATTTATCATTATAAATTATTTAGATGAATTCTCAAATTTCAATTAATATGTGGTATTTTTTTCAATATTCACCAAAAAATTGAATCTTACATGAATAATACCCAAAAATAAACCAATATAAATTATTATGTTCATATTTCAAAGAATAAGATTATTTTTTTGAAATATAATTTATAAAGGTGTTACAAAATATATTTAAAACACGTTCCCCACCAAAGGGAATAAAGGAATCTATTAGAAAAATAAAAAAATTCATCCATATAGTTGGATTTATTTTTATATCATATCTAAAAGAGACATTGTTGAATATAAATAAAGTTTTTTTAGTATGATATATATTTAAAAAATTTAAGGAAACAATTGGGATTTATTTATATATTTTTATAAATATAATATGATAATAATTAATAATTTTCTAAGAAACATATTTCCATCAATTCTCAAAATTTGATTACATGTGTAAACAATATTTTTAAATTTCTCTCAATACATTTCTTAAAGTACATTATAATGGATATTTTATAATTTTCATTTTTAAATAATTAAAATTATAAAATCAGATTTTATAAAAACTTAGTGTTATGTGTAATGAATGCTATGTAGGTGTTTCTGGTACTGCAAGACATGATATAAATAAAATTAATAATATAATATTGCATAATATTTCCTGGCGTGACATGACATACAAATATCAAATCAAAATTTCAAATCCAGTAAAAAATATTGAAGAACATCTTGTAGGTGAACACCTCATTTCAAATCAATAATCATTTCAGAACATATATCGTAACCTTTATCGTCCAAAACTAATATAAAACCATATTCAATCATTTAAGAAAATTTAAAAAAACACTAGATGAGTATTCATAAAATCCCTACAAAATAATAATTCACTGCCAAATGTTAACACACCCCATGTGTGGCCATAGATCCAATCTTCCAACACTATAGACAAAACAAGATGCATTGAATATTTCAAGTAACAATATATGGAAAAAACAAAATATCAGAAACCAATAGTGAATCAATAACACAACTTTCGTTAAGTATTGCACAAAAAGTGCTTATGGGATAATTAATATATCTACTGGTAAAAATTTTAGACCACCTAACTCATAAGTTATGTTTTTGATTATGTTCTCCAAGATAGTGAGGCATTTCCTTATCCTATTAAGAATCTCCCAAACCTGTAAGAATCCACCCAATATTGTATCCACCACCTAGGATCTATTATCTCACTGAGATACAAATATTATATAATTATTACATCATTATTGATTAACTACATCCAAAAAAGTAATATTGTTGTAAAACACATCAGATGGCCATATTTTTTTAAACACAATGAAACATTCATAGGGTCCCTAGAAATAATCCATTATACCAATCTAATGGTAATCCGTAATATGTGATACATAATTGAAAAATAATTATATTATTTTATGAATATTAGTAAAATAAAATTCTACATTTTTATCTAATGTTTTGAATCAACCTACCACGATGTCCAGAATTAACCTCTAGATCACTTCTACATATTAAAACAAAAATTCATACCTTCCTTTACTGATTCCTTCATGATCAAATGGAATCATACAAAAAACCCTACTTCCATGCATTATATATTAGAAGGAATCATAGTAATACACTATCTGAGTCCATCCCTAAAATTATTTTTCATAACAATTAGACAAACCATGAACCAACCATGGACACATCAACTGTCCAACCTCACATGGCCTGTATGGTTTTCCCTAATTGTTGGAGAATATATCAACCAACTATGATTTCCAAACAACCTCCCAGTTCTACTAAAATTCACAGTCTGTTTGAAACTGTTTGAATCCCATATTCCATATATTAAACACTCAAAAAACACCCACAATTTCCCCTTTTACCTAATACTACTTAAACATTAATGTGTTATAACTAGGTAAATTAATCTTTCCCATTTCAAAATTAACCAAATACCTCTTAAGCATCCAAAGTTTTCATGAATTCTCATATAACATGGATACAAAATGGTTTAACCAGGTCACATGATTCCAAAACTCAGTAAACATAACATTAATCTTGGAAATATCATCTAAAAACATAAGATACAACCCATGTATTATTCAACACATATGAAAAACGCTTTCTGGAATTTCAACTCATGGAACTCCATTCTGTGTAATGAATTATGATTCTACCCATCCATTAACAGTAATTAAATTTCCATAAAAAATTTAGATCCATGTAGAAATTAGATCATAAAGCCTCCCCATAATTATACTTATCATCCATGATAAGTCTTAGTGGTCATCCATTTTCACCACCTTACCTTGGTCGGTATCCATAATTTATATCAAAAACCACTTCTAGATTTAGATATTTGAAAACTCTATAGAGTAAAAAGCACAAACTCAATGCTCTCAACTATTGAAATATTTGATCCAACGACCATAACAATAACTGAAACACAATAATGTTTCTTACCCAATCCCATCAAATGATATGATTTATCCAAATCTTTTTTATCAACCATAAATATATGGTTATCCCACTATAATATTAATATTATGACCACTAATTTGTTTACACAACACTATTTCCATATTGGAAGACCAACAGAGAATGGAATCACACTACCACCATGCTCCTCATATGGTTCTCAACATACTACATCCCAACACACATTAGAACATCAATAATCATTAAAACCAATCCCTATCACTGAAAACCATCTATTGAGGATATGTGACCTTTATTGAGGCACCAATTAAGAACATACAATCATTTCATCAGAATCCCAACTCAATCCCAAAGAATACGTACCATTTGAAAAATGACACATGGGATATAGCTTGAAACAATTCTCACCAAAAATATGTGGTAGCCCTACCTCAATTATACTCAGTAGAATATTTTCCTAAGTTCACCTCTCTAACCACTAACATGTTTCTATCTCATTTTATATATATTCCATCACACCTATAATAATTACATAACAAGAAAACAGAACAACTGAATTACATACCTGATCAAATTTCCAAAACATTATTGAGCATGAATTCAAACCTCATCATAATCATCAATCATCATTGATATCCTATTCTAATTCATTTTAGAATTTATGTGATCACATCATGGTTCTTCACTAGCATTGCAATTCCACCCTGACTAATCCACATCTATATTTACATATTTTTGTCCCATTCAACATGAGGGGAAGAACCTATAAACTAAAACATCACTCCCCATCATATAAGGGTCATCATCACTAGATCATATAAAAAACCTCCACAAATTCCACCCATGCTCTTACCACCACCATATAAGGGGAAGAACCTTAGATTTGTGATTCTATTAATGATATGTTACCTTAAAAACAATTTATTAATAAAAAGAATGATTATATGTGAATAATATTGGGGATAAAAATCCTATAATGGATTAGAATGTACCCTAGAATGTCTATTACCTACAATACCTAGTAACAATAAGGTTCAATCACTATAAATTTTTATAATATATTTTATAAAATGATTTTATATTAGAGGAAATACTATGAACCTTATATAATTTAAAATGACCTCGAAACTAGTTTCATGTATTATGTGCCTTAATTTATTACATTTTCATAGATATAAGAATTGAATAAAAATTGGGTTATAAGTTTAGATGTATTAAGATATAGATAATAAACACAGAACATACATTATAGTTTATAGCAAAATATTAAACATTTAAAATCAATTGAGAAAATCTATATTTTCGGAGATTAACCCTACATATTAGTCAAGATACACATCATGGGATTCAATGAAGAATAAAACATAACATGTGATCTCAGTTTCGTAGAAAGGATAAGCCTAAAAGTATATTTTATCAATAAAAATAATTTATATTAGTCCATAGTGAAAAACTAATTCATATAAATATTAAACATAGACTTGATCATTACATCGAAAGAATAAATAATACCATATAAAATAATCACATTAGCATGAAAATAGAACCATGGTTATTATAATAGTAGAAAAATACTGCTGAATGTCAATAACATAAATCATAATGATGTATTTCATAATTTCTTACAACATAAGCATATTGTCGATGCCTCGTCAAAGAAATCTAAAAATAGACTATCAAGCCCTCATCCTAATCCTTATCTGAACTATTTGGTAAGTCCCCCACCAAAACCTTATCTAGTTTGTCTCATAAAACCTACCAATTAATCAAGGGGATATAGGGTGCGCCACCAAGCACTTAACTTTTAAAATGGATTACTCATACTAAAACATAAAAAATATAAATATCCATATTAATAATGTAACATACAAAACGTGAATACATTAACCATAGACCATGAATGGTATCCAAATACATGTCCTCCGCAAACTAATCCCAATAAATTCATTAAAATATGCTATATTTAATCACAATATATCATTATCAATGAATAATAATATACAAAATAGTTTGTTGACATGTATTTTAATACAGAAATAAAACCTTTAAAAATTTCCTGAGAGTGATACAACCATTTTACATTGACATAATTTTTTTAGAATGTCATGAAACTATAAATGAAGTAATTTCCTCAAAAAATTACATTTTAAGATTTTAAGGGAAGCATCAAAATTTTAATTCATAATGATGAAGTAAAATTTAATCACCCCACATAAGTAAAATACATTCATTTTGTAGAAAATGTCAGAAATACCATATTTGGAAAATGAAAAAATAAATCATCTGAAACCATATTATATAATGTAAGAAATGGGTAAACATACATTAATAATTTATAGAATAATAATAAAATCAAATTTCAAAACTTTTTTTGAAAATATGGAAATGGATGATAAATATTCCCATATAGATACTAATCTATTTAAAAATCCCAAATAATAATGAGATCGTGAAATTAACCATTTCATTGTGTTTTA
This sequence comes from Viscum album, assembly GCA_963277665.1. Taxonomy (NCBI): domain Eukaryota; kingdom Viridiplantae; phylum Streptophyta; class Magnoliopsida; order Santalales; family Viscaceae; genus Viscum; species Viscum album. The sequence continues at coordinate 1,799,537,872 of OY728120.1, forward strand.
ATTGGGGTATACATCATTTTACATCATGTATAGTTGTTTAATGAGTATTTAAAACATAATAAAGAAAAATATTATTGTATATTATGTCATATTTGATCATATTATTACCCATTAGCAAAAAATCATTAAACGTTTTCTCTATTACAAATGTTAATTTCCTAGTTTCTTGAGTATGTTTTGACATGTAATTTGTTTTCATTATTAGTTACATGATGATTTAATCATATCTATAATATAAAACATTATTTAAATATAATAATTATGTATTCTATATATTTTTATATTAATCTATAATTTTAAGAGAAATGGAATGAAATGCACTGTTTATGGAGATGGTAGGTCATACCATCACATAAATGCTACATTCATTTAATTGTAATTTCTAATAGCATGAAAATAATTTATATATATATATATATTATATTTCTATAATCATATATTTGTCATTAATATATCATATTATTGTCAAAATCAGCCTTAACATGTTCCATGTATAGCATTAAAGAATCACAAGGGTTTGGGGAGGTGGTCGACACCACTTCTACAAACGATGTTATCATATTTATATTAAATGGAATATATAAGGAAATATTTTTATGATAATTAAATATTGACAATGAATTAATAAATATCATATATTAAATATATAGATACAGTTTCCATCTGAATTCTCAATGATGAATGGTGGTAAATGAAAAATGAGAAATCATTATTTTGGGAGGATGTAGCTCGTAGTAAATATAACTCGTATGTTAGTTAACCATTAGACTAATGTGTGAGTAAGTTTACATAAAACCATTTTAATAAAAACATTTTAGTTTACACAAGATAATGTTGTTTTGATACTAGTACAAAATAAGGAAATTTTATTTGGTGAATACTGTAAATAAAACAAAATATCTTGAGGGAAGATGGTCTCTTGTTCATAGGAAACTCCTTTTTTCCACCTAAGGGATTCCATGGATATAATTTTCAATAATGGTAGTATTCAAGGATTAAAAAACGAATTGGGGATCATTATTGGTCTGATATTGGTTTAGAAAATATGTCTTGAGAGGTTTGAATTTGTAAGGGATGTGATTCTATTTTATAATTTATGTGAGGGGAACTTTTGGAAACTCCAAAATAATAAATTAATAAAATTCATTTTATATTTATAATAGATCCAATGTAATTTATTTATAAGTTAAGATTATTATCAGTAAAAATCCTTAGCTAAAAGTATTTTTAGGCATGTTTCGGTCACAATATTGACCATATCATTTGGATGTAACCCTTAGATAATCCATTTATCACTTATCGTTATCACATTTCTTACTACTCAATAGGGTTAATGTAGTTACTATAGAATACCATAAGGATAGAAACTGGATAATTTTTGAAATATATATCCTTATTATTGCTATATGGACAAATTTCCATATTTTTATCATTTTTTTCCATTTTTGGAAATATTTTTTGAAAGTATAATTTAATTCAATTTTATACAATTTATTATTTTTCATCATTAAAATATCAAACCAATGTGAATCATTAGAACCAAAAACATTTAATAAATCACCAACATTTATAAGTTATCTATAAAATTAATGCATTTCATTAATTATTTCACATTGTATTATATTAATATTTTTAATATCTTTTATTTTATATTTACATTGATTAAACAATCGCAACATCTTTAGTATGAACGCCTCCTATAAAAATTAAAAATGAACAACCAGGGAGAAGATAAATATATAATATTTAAAATTACAATGTATAGTTGGGTTTATCTTATTAATAACCATGTATTATCAACGTTTTACGTAGTAAAACCATGATTATGATAGTTTTAGAAAATCATTAAATAAAAATTTATAAATGTCATATTCATACAAAGGATGATTAAATATGGTTATAAATTTAGACAATAGTGTATTTATTTCAGAAACCAATCATAAAATGATATTATGTAAAATATTAGTGTTGATCTCTGATACACAGTATTGGTAAGAATATAGAAAAATATATTATGAATAATAAGAAAAATCATTAAGGAAAGGTGTCAAACTAATACACAAGACATCCAAACTTAATCATGTGCATAATATGAGAAGAATAAATAATTCCATATAAAATGATCACATGATCTATAAAACATAAAAATGAATATTATAACAGTCGAATAATCACATGGAATATTTTCATATACTCTTATAATGATTGAATGAATAAAAATACTCATCTGAAAAATACAATTATTCCCTTGTCCAATACATTTGAAAATAAATGGTTAAGTCCTTAGACAGGTCCCATTCAAAAAAATAAATGGTAATTGTGTTATGAAATTTTATTTCTAGTTTAATTCATTTGACCTATCAATGATTTTAGAGGAAATGTACGGCCCAGACCCGTAGTTACTCTATCTAAATAATTCATCAAATGAAAACATAAACAACATAAAAATTCATATTAAAAACATAGCATATTAAATGTGAATACATTTACAATAAAAAATTAATCATATTAAAATAACTCATCCATAATTAAACTGATCAAAAAACCTTCAATAAAATATTAGATATTATATCATTAGATATAATCCTCAATAAATCATAAAAAACAATAATGGATGTTGAAATAGATTAAAATATTCTAATAAAATCATTTAATATTTATTGAGAGAAATACCTCTTATTTACAATCAAATAGTTTATTTAAAGAAGACAAATTTTTTTTAATAGAATACATTTAATTTGAAAATTTATTGTTAAACATGTAATGGAATATTCAGAATTTTATGTAATCATTAGGAATGAAAAATATCATCATGATGCAATAAGTTAAGAAAAACAATTCATTCATCGAAAAAGACTACAAAATACCTTTTTCTGAAAATGACAAAAAATTCATTTAAAATATTATTTTTAAAAGACAAACATGGTTAAAAATAACATAATAATTAATATGATAATAGTGAAATAATTTTTTAATTTTTTTATACAATATTTACAAGGACATTAAATATTCCCCAGAAAATACTTATTTATAAAAAATCTAGAATAATAATGAGATTATAAAATTATAACATACCTTCTGTATCCTTTTGTTTTAACATAAATTAACATCTAGAATACTTGTTTAAGGAATGGTAATAAATTATTTCAAAAATATATTAATATTTTTTATACCATATATGATACACTTTTTACCCATTAGTTAGTAATATTTCATTATTTTCCCTATTTCAAGTGTTAATTTCCTAGTTTCTTGAGTATATTTTTACGTGTGTCTAGTTTATACCATTAAGGAAATAATAGTTTCATCATCTCTAGATTATAAAAAATGATTTAAATATCATATATATCTAAATTATATGTATTTATAATAATAAAATTTATTTGTATTTAAAAAATTAAATATATCACTCTTTTTGATGGTTGGTCATAATTATGCATGAATGCTACATTGATATTTTTTTCATTTTTTAAAAAATAAATAGTAAATAATGTACATTTATATAGTAGTCCCAGTATGATATATTATATATATATATATCCCTTATTATTATTAAAACCATCTTTTATACCTTCCATATATAATGTTAACAATTCACATCACAATGGGGAAGCTATACTACACAGTTAAACAAATGATGTTGTCATATTTATACAAAATCGAAATCATAATGTTATTCATTATAATATAAATTAAATATTAATAAAGAAATAATAAATATCTTATTTAAACTATATATACATATTTTCACTCATAATTCCCATATATGAATGGTGGTAAAAGAAAAATGAACAATCATAATTTTGTGATGCGGTAGTTCGACAAACACATAAACAGTTTGTTCTTTTCTCATTATATTGAAAAGATTATAAGTTTAAATAAAAACATTCTCATAAAAAAAGATAAACATACTGAGGACACTTTTATTGTTTTATAATTAAAAAATAATTATATTTAATGTGGAAAATAATTTAATTTAGAGTAATGTTGTTGAGGAATGATGATATCATTTTTTTGGGTAATTCCATTTGATTGCCACAAAGTGTTTTATTGGGTAGATTTCATCCCAATGGTAGGAAACTATAAATAGTCATTGGAATATATGATCTTGTATTGGTTGAAAATTGTTCAGAAAATGTGGATTGAGAAGTGTGACGAAGTGAGGGATGTGGATCACATTTATAATTCAAGTGATGGTCACTTTTGGAAGCCAAAAAATAATAAATTAATGAAAAAGAAATTTCTATTTAAAATAGTATAAAAATATGATGTAGGATAAATAAGGTACTAAATAAATTTCCAAATATTTTTTTGTTATTATTTGGTCAATGTATTAATATTTTATTCTGGTTTTAACATTTATTTAATCCCTTAAAATCATTCTGTGGAAACATGGCTTTTTAGACTAGTGTTATTATAATTATTCATAAATTAAAAAAACCATTAATGTAAAATTTACCATTTAGATATCCTTATTATATTTAGTTTGAAGAAGAAATTTTTTATTAAATCACTATAGATTAAAAAATTATTATATATTTTATTTTATCATCTATCTCAGTTTGGATAGTATTCAATATTTTTATTACTAAAAGTATCAATATAAAATGTTAACATTTGACCAAAACTTATAATATATCACTAATATGTCTATGTTGTCTAAAAAATTCATATATACAAGTATTTATGTTCAATTTTATTCATTCAGATATTAGTAATATCAATTTTTTGAAATTTTCATTAACTTAAGAAAAACATCGTCATTTTATTGAATCCCTTCAACAAAAATTAAAAATAAATTATGATGATGAATATAAATTTATTAGAACAAAATTTAACATTTATATTAAAATTTATCTTCATTATAATTAATTAATAATTACATATTACATATTAAAAACTTGATTATGACATTTTAAACTTTTCCCAAAAAATATATTTTTGATTTCATATTCTTACCCAATTATATGAAAAGGTTATAATTTCGGACTTTTGTTAAATTTTATTGATAAAAAATCATCCAATGTTATTATGAAAATATTTAAGGTAACTTTATAATGATATAATATTATTGTTCCCTTAAATTACCCAAAATACCCTTAACCTTTATAATTTTTTTAATAATGTTACAATTACTAATATCATTGAATAATGTTGATCATATTTTATGATAACTATCATACAGATTATAATTGTGTATATCCTTCTTTCTAAATCCAATTCACAAAGTGGCTAAATCATGGTTAACACAAACCATTCAAATGTGTCGAGAATATGGGTAAAACGGAAGGTCCAATGTTCAATATGGGTTTTTATGTAATTTTCATAAAAAAAATCTATTATAATGAACTAAATTGTATTATTAAATATATTATTGATTTATTGTGACATTAAAAATTCAATTAGAAATAATTTTAAAATAAAATTCTGGTTTTTAACTAAAATGATGTATTTTCACTATTTATCAAACTAATGATGCGCCATTGAAAAATACCAAAAAAATATAGACAAGATAGTTTTGATAATCCAAATTCTAAAATGAATTATATATTTTAAAAAACTAAAATAAGTAAAATTTAGTTTTAAACTTTGTATTCCATTAAATGTTCTTAAATTTAACCTTTAAAATAATATTGTTTTTATACATAAAATTTGAATCATTTTCTTAAATAATTGTCTAAAATTTATTAAATGGGATATAAATAAAATTTATAATTTTTTAACACTATTCATAATTTCTGTTAAATCATATTGGTTAACATATCATTATGCTCTCAAACTCGGTGTTATGTGTAACATAGGCTATTAATTTTATCTAAAAAGAAAACATACCATCAATTCTAGGGGTGTTACATAAATCACTAATTTTTTATAAAATATGAAACCTATAAATGTATAATAATAATTATCTGATTTTTGTTGGTTTTTGTTTTATGAAACTATGTTCAACAAGTTAAAGCTAAAAAAAGACATGGAATTATATTGTAGATCCTGTAGATTTTCTTAAAAAAATAAGTAAATGGGTATATAGGAACAAACAAGATGATGACTGTGTGATCACTAAAAATAATGATAAATTAGTAACAAAATTTTATATTAAATAAAACGAATATGTAACATCCCATGGTCTTATAGAGTGTATTTTATAAATTTATTAAACCTACTTGATAGCTTCTGTTTTAGAAAAAACATAACATTAAGAAATAAAAAATATAATTATTTTAACACAACTATTTTCATCAAACCATGGTAATGGTGGGTATAAATTGTATTAAAAAATTAATTTTTTTTATAAAAAAATAGTTGGTCACTAGTAAATTAAAAATGAAAACCTAAACCCCCATTGAACAAAAAGCAAGTGTTTAGTAAAAAAATGTTGTTTCCTATAATAATATGTTATATTATTAAATTAAAATAAATAATATTAGTGAGTGGTGATAATGAAATTTATATTTTATATTTTTAATCAAATAATTTTAAAATTCCAAAAATATATTTGTTTGGCATAAGATAAGAATAAATAAAATAAAACCATAAAATAAATTATTTTTCTAAATGGTAAATTTTTATCCTTTTAATGGAATATGTTTTTTAAAACCAAAATATGGAATATATATATAAATTATTTGAAAAAATAACAATTAATTTATAAATTGGAATTTCAATGTTATAATTGGTTGAAATAATTTTTATTTTTGGAGTTGTTTAATTTTTTCATGAATATTGAAAAATAATGAATTCTAGTTGAGTAATCAAAAATCATTGAAATAATTTATATGATTAATTTATATTATTAATTTCTTTTAAATATTACTTTATAAATAATATATCTATTATATTACTTATTATAATTAGAATCATTTTCATTTTTAATTTTGATATAATAACTTTTTAATCATTTGAATATTCTCTCCATAAAAGCCTTCTTTCTAAACTAGTCTGGTGGATTAGTTTTACTTCCAATATTATTTAGTTAAATGAAATGAATTTATAAAATTGATTCTATATTGAGAATCATAAGGTCCAAATTATTTTGTGAGGGCATTTATATTTATTACACATAAAAAATTATTCATGGTTAAAATATTTTTTTACAATAGTATTTTTAAATTAATGAAACAAGATAAAGTTTGAAGGTGAAAACATGAAATAAAAAAATAATATAATTAAATGGTTGTTTAAGGAAATTATCAACCCTAACAATAATTTAAAAAATTAATTATTTGATAAATTTGTTTAAATTGAGGACTTGATAATGCTTTAGAATTTAAATATAAAATAATCAATATTAAATCTCAAAAAACCACATCTAATCATCTATAAATACCACACCTAAGAAGATAATTTCTCCATAAAACAAATGAACCACCATAAATATATATCAAGACATTGTTGAAACAATCTCGGGTCAACCCTAAGCTGGTCACCAGAGTCGGTCCACAACATGTCTTGTGGGGCGTTCCTGATCCCCCTTGGATGACAACCAATGTCGAGCGTCAAATTATACATGATGGAACGATTTAAGTACAAGAGTTAACACCATGACTAGATAAATAAATATAAAAAATAGAATACATATTAGAATGACTAATTAATCTTAAATACACAAATAACCGACCCAGATACCAAGTTCCACAAAAAAACAAAACTGGAAATAAGACCTTGCTACCACAATCTATGTGTGACCCCTTGGTCACGTCCAACCACCAGCCCAAAACTACTCCCACATGAGGAGCCACTAAAGTAATTATTTAATCATAGTTGAACCTACAATTGGAATGTTAAAGCATATGGATGGGCCCAGAAATGATCAGTAGGGATTACAAAAGCAAACAACTAAATCCAAGCGTTTCCTTACCCAAAGTTGTCTGATGACAGATTTTTGGAATTACAATTATAAAAATAAGGTTTTCCACATTTTAAAAAATAAAACACCTTTCCCACATTGAGAACTAACTCAAACTATAAATTATTTCAAAAAAATGATTACCATTTTTAAACAAAACAAATAATCTAATAATAGGGTTGTGAAAAAGGGAGACATGTAATCAATACAAGATTAAAATAAACTTGTGTAGTAGAAAAATAAACATCCAATACATGTTGTAACAATGGGAGATCATTAACATCCCAAGATAACATCAGGACACACGTGGGCTGAACAATCTACCAACATATATTGAAGCCACATTTTCTATAACCAATTGATCTCCGTCATGAAAAAACAAGTGCCACATCCGACTTGGCCTCTCTATCTACGAGGGGGCACTAACTGGTCTAATTGGGTCTGTTGAGTAACAATCACTCGATAATATATCATACTCCTAGGAAACCATGGTGGTTATAGTATCATAGTGTATGTAGGAGGACCTTGCTCATGTGACTCTTCTCACCGCACTTTCCTAACCCAAACCCGGACACAAATATAAGATAACCCCTAAGGGATATCCCGCATATAAAGGATCACCATATTGATATACAATGATAATATTTTTCAACAAGTCATTCCCTATATCAAAAAACTAAGTCTCCTTTAAAAGATAGTAAAAAATTATACTTGGATTAAAATTTCTAAACAAGCCTTTAACTCAACATGTTTCAATACATTAACCACAAACATCTTACGAATAACACTTTTAAATTTACAAAGCCAAATGAGCCGTTAAGAAGACACTCACCAATACCCACAATCAGAGTCAAACTGGCACACATTTTCAACCTCACACACACCAATTCATTTATATTCATGAAAAATGGACCCCAACCATGGGGAATACATTTGAACCCGTCCTTTCAAAATTCACAATGATCCCCCATCCATTTTATTCTGAAGAACCATTTTTTCGAACCATTATTTTTAAGGAAAATACAATAATATGTCACCATATTCATTTGGAGACACATCCATGTGTGCACCTACTACACCCGTATATGTGTTAACATCTAATGTCACATCACACATACAAAGTGTTTCCTAAAAACTACTTCCATAAAAAACCATTTTCTTTGAAACCATCCCTACACACCCACTTTATTTTAAAATAATACAAAACAAAAAGAGTTAACTCATTAAATACCTACCAAAATATATTAATATAATATCCAAGCCATTAAATAACCAATTCATTCACACAAATCCAATTTCATTAAAAAAATGTCATTGCAACATAATAATCGCTATAAATTTCATAAAAACCCATTTCCACATTAAAATAAAAATGGAAATTTGAGAAAGCTTCCTAGGTACAACCAAACATAGTAAATTTACACAAAATATTATTTAAAACCTATTATTACAAACCAAATAAATTTCATTTTCTTATAATAACTTAAATATGGGTTCTATAGAGGTGAAAAACTAGTTTATCTATTTATATAAATTTTAAACCATCAATGTTACGTCTTTAGGAATGAAAAACATGGAAACACCTATCGAAACATCGTGTGATTGAAAAAAACATAAATAGATGAAATAACGATGCCCTGCAAAAAATCTCACACCATAAAATCAAAGAAAACCCAAGATACACCTTAAATATAACATTTAGGGTTCTAAAAACAATAAACCCCACATAGAAAGCCAAAAAATTTAGTGAATAGAAAAGTATATGAGGAATGAATCTCACCTGAAAGAACCGTCAGAGGGAGGAGAAGCCGAAGGAAGGAGCGCCCAAGGGATGGGTGGTGCGAGGGGGATAATATAGAGAGTGGGGATGTTCATGAGGGATATTCGTGAAAGTTAGGGGAGAGTGTCTGTGGGATGAGAAATATATTAAAATGCATAGAGAGGGGGTGAGAGCATGAGATAAAGAGATGGGGTGCGTGAATGATATGAGGTGTGAGAAAATAAGGGGTGATTGGATGGAGGACATATAAGAATAATTAAATTAATGGGAAAAGATTGGGTGAGAGGAAAATAAAGTGGAGTGAGTGATTGGAGATATGGAACCATAAAATATTAATTAATGAGGAAAGAGGGGTGAGAGGTTACATGGATAGAATGAGATAAGAAAGGTATTCTTTATTGATAATAGAGGGAAGGGGGAGGCATGATTGAAGGGAGGGGTGAGTGGAGAGGGGGGTAAATAAAAGGGATGAATTAATGGTGAAAGTGGGGGTGTGTTTCAGGGATAAAAAATAGATAGAAAGAGGAAAAAACTCAAACAATTAAATAAAATAAAAATAAATATTAATAATAAGGATAATGATGATGATGGTTAGGATAATAATAATAATAATAATAATAATAATAATAATAACAATACTAATTTTTTTCATTCTATTTTAAATAATAACAAATTTAATAACAATCAAATAATTATTATATTGATAACCATTATAATGATAAAATGATCATTAAAAAATTTAATTAAACAAATTATTTAAATAATGATGTATTAATGTTATTCCTTAATAATTAACATTATTCCATTCTCATAATGTTTTATTATTTTAGATAAAAGGTGGTAACCGCAGGGTAATCTGTGCCGACTGTATTGTTACCTCCAACCATGCGGTGCACGTGAACCAATCCTAAATCCACCAAAAACATCCCAAATCAAAAATTCTAATCATGAACTCAACCTGCATATTGACAAAACTAACGGAAACCACGAAATAATGAAATAAAATAATTTAAAAGGCCACGGTGTGGATATTCTCCCAACCACAAAACCTTCTACCTCCACAAAGTCACCAATATATTAGAGAACAGAAAAACATGTCAATGACTAAGAAAAACCAATAGGAAAAAAATATTGGGGCGTCGATCCGAGTATTAACAATACAAGTTACACCCGACCAACTCAAAGAAGAAAACATAGCGCAAAACAAAGGGGAACAATAGAGGGTACCACCCACCAAATGAATTCCCCTAATGACAAAATATATAATTTGAACACACCAACCTTGGGACCTGGAAACTCCCAACTGAACATACCAATTTCCCAACATTTGTTTAACAGGACCATTGAGACATAATCCGAAAACCACTAAAAGGCCACCCGACACAATGAGGAACCGTAATAAGGAACCCCATATAAAAACACTACATGAACCAATAATTCCCCTCAATGATATAAAACCCCCCACAACCTCACATATCTAAATGATCACTGATAAAACTAGGACCAACCCACAATGGTGCGAAAAACACTTTTAAGATAAACTAACAATTCTAGAGGTCACATACTGAAGAAAGAAAATACTAACATCACAAAAGAATAAGTTCATTGCAATATCACCCAAAAATATGATCATAGAGTAATAGACATCAAGAATAATGGAACCCTAATTTTTTCTATTGCAATATGAATGATAAATAAACAAGAAAAGGTCTCACATGCCTCTGACGCATTACTATGTTCGAGCATCACCACGAGACTTGAGGTCATGGATTTTATTGCTGAAGAATCTTATAAAACATAGTCAGACACTGGAATCCCCTAATCATAACTCCATCCTCGAATTATAATTCCAACATAACATCACCCGATGACTACAATGGCTTAAACGATGACATGGCTTTAAAGGGATGTGGCCCGATGGCTTGGAATGCATGAACTGGCCATACCTATGGAACGCCCATAGGAATCGAGACAAACTAGGTGATAGTATCAATGAAGATAACCTCTTTTGGAATGTTCCTACAGTAATAAATCCTTGCCAGATATAGAACCTTGACAAAAAAAACTATCACCAACTAGTCCCCAAACTCTAAGGACGATAAGAGAACCATCCTCCATTAGTCCCAAATATAACCATTAATCTAACCTAAAACGACATGAACATTAACAACTTTGGGAGTTTCCAACCACCAAAAGATACACTCCACTTCCCTCAAGTAATTCCACCACCACTAACAGACCTCAAACAACTCCACGTGTGAAGACAGTTAAAAGAACTGAAAACATGGAATGAATCATTGACAACACTAGGGACCTTTCAGGGTATCATACTTCGAACAACACCAGAAAAACAAAGCCAATACCTGCCTCAAAATAAAAAACAATCTAAAGGAACACCCCAATAAAATAAAATGGAAATAAATGCAATAAAATATAAAAACAATCAAAACACACTTTTACAATATCACCATTTTCATTTATATTTCTGAAATATCTTATCATAAGGTCATTTTCAAAAAAACAAAAACACTCTTCAATAGCCAAAAATTCACTCCCTGTGATAAAACTAATTTCAAAGAAAATTATATATTATTATGCACCCATTGAATCCTATGAATCATTACATGTGTGTCCCCCAAATTTACATCCACATCACCTATAAACATGTTCCCCCACACACTTATCGTACACACCCACACACATGTTTTCCTCCATAAAGAGTACCAAGGGCCACATCATTCCCACATTGTAGACTAAGAAATTAGTAAAATTCTACCAATTTTAAAACTCACTTTACCAGTTAAAAATCATTTTAGAGAAAAAATTTCTATTTTAAAAAAACTCACATCCATTTTTGAGAGAAATATTTCACCAACAAGAACCAAATGAAGTAAAACATACAATGAAACATAAAAAGGATGAACATGTAGATACAAAAAACCTAGAGACATGGTAGTGAGCCATGACCCATATAAGTGTTAACAAAAAAGAGGAACATAAACTGTACACTCAGAATCCACATGGGTCACTACTCCTTGTGAGGTCACAATGTGACCCCTACTTGACTCTATTGTCATCCCGCCATCCAAATCAAAGTCATAAGACCCAAATATTTTACTTGTCATAGAAAAAAAATGTTAGGAATGAAAAAGGACTCATGATGCCCTTCCCGCACCAGCATCTCGAGTCCCGAAATCCCTAATCTCCATCTACCAGACACCCAAATTAACAAGGTGCTCATTTGATACCATTTTGTCATGTAACAATCCTAGGTTGACCCTAAACTAGTAACCCTACCCACTCTGCAACATATCCCAAGGGGCATTCCCAAACCCCCCACGATGGATACCAATATCGGAGATCAATGTATACATGAGGGAACTATCTAATCCCAAGATATAAAACCAGGAATTGTTAAATAAATAGAACAAACAGAAAATTGATTAGAATGAAAACAGAATATTAAATAAACCAATAATCAATCTAGACACAAAGATCCTTAAAAATAATATAAAACAAAACCCCAAAACCGTGATCTCTTTGTGACCACATGGTCACCTCCATACACAAAGCCCAAAACCGCTCCCACATGAGGAGACATTAAGAAAAATGATGAAAAATAGCTAAACCTAAAACTGGAATGGTAAATGATAGGTGAGAGCACAAAAATTCTCAATAGGGATACCAAAAGTAAAACCCTGAATCAAAGTGTTTTCTTAACAAATGTTTTTTGATGACACAAGTTTGGAAAAAAAATTATAAAAATAAGTTTTTTCCACATTAAACAAAATACCTCCTATTTCCTACTATGAGAACCGACTCACAACATATATTATTTAAAAAATAGTTTACCATTTAATTAAGAAAACTAATGAAGTAGTAATAGGGTTGTGAAGAAGGGACATAGGTAAAAAATAAAATATTAAAATAATACAATGTGGCAGAAAAATAAACAATCCATACTAGTTGTAACCATGGTAGGTCCTAAACATCCCTAGACAACCCCTGGATTCACTCTATACGGAACCACCTTACAACATATGGTGAATCCCCATGGTATATAACTAATAGATTGTCGTCATGAACAAACTAGTGGAACATCCCACTTGGTCTCTCTATCTACCAGGGGCACCAACCCGTCTTCTTAGGGATGGTGAGTAACTGTCAGTTGATAATCTATAAGTCACCTAGGAATCCATGGTGGTTATATGAATACTGTGTATGTAGGAGGCTCTTGCACGCATGACTCATCACATCACACTTTCCTACCCCAAACATGGACACCAATATACGATAACCCCTATGGGATATCCTTTCTTTAAAAGTTCCCCATATTGATATACAAACATTTCATATCAAACAAAGGTTCCACTCGGGATGCCATCCAATTTAATATTCAAACCATTTCATAAAATGCTCAATGTTGCCAACTGGACATATAATTTATCCATAACATAATCTCTTTTAAAAGGTAGTGCAAATATTACTCATGGTTTAAATGTTCTAAACATGCCATTAACTCAACATGTCTATATAAATTTACACAAAACATCTTACCAATACCGCTTTTAAATTTACAAAGCCTAATGATCCTTTAAGAAAACATTCACCAAAATCCACACCTAGAGGCATCCAAGAACACATTTTCAAGCACACACAGTTTCCAAATATTTTTATTTCAGAAAAAATGGACCAAAACATTGACGAATGAATTTAAATACATCATTTGAAAATTCATAATGAACCCACATCATATAGAATTTGAAGTGGCATTTTGTGGAACTAATGTTTTTAAGAAAAACACCATTTTATGTCACCATCTTCATTTGGAGACACATACATGTGTTCACCTAGTGCACTCATAGACGTTTGAATGTCTAATGGTGCATCACACACTCAAAGGGTAAAAAAACATTTCTATAAAACACTACATTCTTTGAAACCATTGCCACTCATGCACTATATTTTAAATAAACGTAAGCCAAAACATAAAAACCTTTAAATCCTTACCAATGTGTTTTAATAGAATAAAAAAGCCATATCATAATGAATTCAAGTGCACCAAACCTAGTTCATTAACAAACAATGTCATTGTAACATTAAAATCACTATACATATAAAAAACCCACTTCCTCCTTAAAAGAACAATGTATATTTGAGAAACCTTTCTGGGTACCCCCAAACCTTTGTAATTGACACCAATACTCATATAAAACCTATTTTTATCAAACCAAATAAAATAAAAATTGCTATAATAATTTACTCACTGGTAGAAAAGAGGTGAGTAACTACTTCATAAATTTATTTAAATTTTCAAACATCAAAGGAAATGCTTTGTGACTGAAAAACATGGAAAACCCTACCAAAATAATATATGATTAAAATTTATCTTCAACATATGAATAAACGATGGCCTGTAGACAAATCGCACAACCTAAAACCAATATAAAAACAAGATAGACATTAACCCTATAATTTAGGTTTTAGAAAACAATAATCCCACATTGAAACCGTAGAAATTGAGTGGAGTGAGGAGAATATAGAGAATATGAATCATCGGAAAGAACCGCTGGACGGAGGAGAAAACCACTGAATGGAGCACCGGAGGGGAGGGAGGTGTGAGAGGGATAATAGGGAGAGGGGAATGTGCATGAGGGATAACTGGGAAAGTGAGTGGAGAGTTCGTGAGGGATAAAAAAGAGATTAAAATGTTGATAGAGGTGTGAGCACAATAGATAAAGAGATGGGGTGCATGCATGAGATGAGGTGTAGAAAATAAGGGGTGATTGGAGGGAGAGTATAAAAAAGGAATGAAATTAATTGGAAAATGGGGGTGAGTAGAGGATAAAGGGACGTGATTGATTTGAGAGAATGAACAAAGAAATATGAATTAATGAGGAAAAAGGGGTGAGTGGTGATAGGGAGTGCCTGAGATAAAAAACGAGGTGTGATGGAAAAAAGAGGGTAGGGGGATGTGTGATTGGAGATGGGGTGAGTGGAGAGAGGGGTAAAAAAGAGATGATGTAATGGGGAAAGAGGGGGTGTGTGTTAGTGATAAAAAATGTGATGGAGTGATGAAAAACCATAAAAAATTTATTAACAATACAAATAAATAATAAAAAAAGGATGATGATGATGATCATAATAATAATAATTACAATATCAATTTTATTCATTGTCATTAAAATAAAAATAATATTATCAAACATCTAAAAATAAATATATTTATATAATTTTAATGATAATAATATCATTAATAATTTTAATTAAAAAAGCATTTTTATGTACACAATAATGTTATTATTTTTTTTCCTTAAAAATTATCATTATTTCATTTTCATAATGTTTTATTATTTTATGTTAAAGGGGGTAACCACAGGGGATTTCAGGAATAATTCATGGTTAATTCCAACCGTTTGGTTCCCATACACCAATCTAAAACACAAAAAAAATCCAATATCAAAATTTTAAAACATGCACTCAACCCACACTATGAAAAAACTAACTGAAGCCAGGAAATAATGAAATAAAATAATTTAAAATGTCAAGGTGTGTTAAAGACCACTCATGTTAACTATGCCCATTTATTTATGATTTTATTAACACTGAATGACCATTTAAATGATCTTTTTGGTTTGTGTGTGGATTTTATATTCAATAAGAGGTTAGAGTACACAAAACTAAAGAGAATCATGAGGTAAGAGTTTTTCATCTAACATTTACTTCATTGAGATATTTTTTTATTAATAAACTAATATTTTTATGGGATTCAAAAATAATTCCCATTTTTTTATATCAAATCATGAATCTTTTTATCTTAATGCCATTAAATGTTTCATATGATATTTATTACTTTTCATGAGTATATGATTTGACTACATAAAATTTGTATGAGATTAACTGATTAGATTTTTATCTATTGATGTAAAATTATATTAATATTATTATTTCACACTATTTTTATATTATAAATGTATTTTTATTATCTAAATTACTATTTACACTTATTTTATGGGGATTAATAGTGAATAAACAGAATAATTTCTTTCAATTATTACTTATTTCAACGATATGATATATGTTAGGGGGTTTCTAGTCTTAATTTTATTTATACGATAATTATGTAATATTGGCCACAAATTTATTTTTTAGGTGTAAATAATTCCCCAAAATATAATATATGGATATTATTATTAAATTAATTTCTATTTATATATCAATCTCCTGACCTCTCTTTCATGGGGTTTACTTTACAAATGTTACCAAATCGGTATGATATTTTTTTCTGAAATTTATTTGTTTGAGAAAATTGTTGTCTTATGCACCAATATACGTATTATATGATTTAATTATTCGGTTTTACCAGGATTACCATGAATATATTTTTTATAATAATATTATATGTTTCTTTTAATGTCATTCGTTAATCGAATAGAAATTTTTTATTAAGAAACCCTGTTTTTTAAAATGTTTTCAAAAGTGTTTTAATTGATAATTTAAGTATTTTCAGGAAAAATTATTTCAATGATCAATATTTTCATTAATGACCATTAAATTTAATTTTTGAAGGTTATTTTTAATGATTTTTTTCAATAGGTTTTATGATTTTTTGTTTTTTCATTGTGTAAATGATATTTCTCTTATGAAATTCTTTAAAAAGATCTTTCAAAATTATATTCCATATAAGATGTATTCTGATAATGTTAATCATTTCTTACATGGGATATTCTTGTGGGATATAATTTATATAATTTATCTAAATTTATTATGTTTATGTTGAAATAATTTTTATGAAACATATATTTTTTCCAGGATGTTTGTTATAATGAAGTGTTCATGAAGCTCATTTATATACATGGGTTTGGATAGGATTTGTATATTTTGTTTTTCTGACACAGATATATACGATTTTATAAATTCTATTAGTGGGAACAATAACATTATCCAATTCATTTTTTAATGATAAATATTTATTGATCTCAAATGGTATATAGGTGGTCATCCAAAGACTACAACAAGAGGATACATAAGAGGTCATCCAAATCCCATGATAAGAAGGTACTTTGGATCCCTTCATAATCATGTATCAAAATTATAATCAATATGTCATCTTATGACAATAATGAGAAGGTAAATGGGAGGATATATAAATCCCACGACAAGATTGTATGCGGGAGTTTATCATATTCTCACAAAAATTTGGTACCTGAGATGTCATTATAAGAACTCAATAAGAGGATTAGTGTTCGTTCATACTAATAACTCAAAGAGATAGAGTAAATTGGAGGCCATCTTATTCCAAAATCAAGAAGGTACATGTGAGTTTATCGTAATCCTTAATCTAATGTTTACATGGGGGGTCATCCCAAGCTAGAATCATATACATATATGAACATAATAATCCTAGCATATTATTAATGTCATGTAAGATTTCAATGAAATAACATTTCACAAGATAATGTTATGAAAAAATTTCTATGTATCATAACATTTTTATACATTCATGGATCATATTATGTTATTATCATTTGATTCCAATCTTGTGAACTGGAAATAATTAATTCCATTATTGATTATTGTGATATCTGATATGCAGGGTGTAATTTTAAATTGTTTTTCTCATGATATGTTACCCATATAATCATATTATATATTATGTATTTGTTAGGATTATGATAAATTAGAATATGATCTCACCCTTTCTTATTTAATAAATTCCACAATTTTTGAGAAAATTTTTTAAATAAACTATTTCCTGAAGAATATACAATGGATGATATTAGTGACTTATATTTAATTCATATTATAGTGAGAGATAATTTTGACCTTTATGATCCTATTATTTTCGAACCCATGATGTTAAGTGTTTTTTTATATTTATCTATATCTCTAATTAAAAAAAATATTTTGGTATGTATGTGATAAAATATATCCATTAGGTTTTTTTGTTTTTTTTTGAAACAAATTGGGTCTCCATATTAGATATTGAATATGAATATGTAATTATTATGAATTTATAACCACTTCCTAGAGTGTTTATAATTGGATTTTATAGTTTATATTAGAGTAGGGTTTGGAAATAATTCTATATTATGATGTATTATTTTGTATAATTATTAACCATTTTGGATATCATAATGGGCTTATGATTTTATGGTTGATAATAATTCCATTTTTTTATAAACCCCATTTGATGCATTATATTATTGATTGATATTGAGATTAACAATTTTTTGATAAATTTCTTACATATGTAAATATGTTTTATTAGATTATTGGAAGAAAAGGTAATCTTATGAGATTAAAATGCATGATAAAACATATAAATGTTATTTTTTAAGGATTGAAATAATATTTTTTTACAAAAATTCAAACACACATAATGCGTGAAAACCCATACTTTCTCATTAGGATATGAGAATTGACCCCTTAGATAAAGGGGGAAAAGAGTGAATCGCATACCACTTTCCTACGTGGAGTACTGATATGTATTTGTTTTAAATTTAGAGATTTTTTTTAAGAATGAAGATTAACTATATTTTGGGAACATATGTTTTATCAAATAGAGGACCATGGGATTTGCAAAATGATATTATAATTACGTGATCGATGTTATTTCATAAGATGCTTTATGATTAAAAAAATTAATTAAGGTAAATATAAAAAATAGAATTTTGTTTGAGGAATAAAATTTTATTTACATTTTGTAACAATATATTATTTTGTTCTATATTGGTCGTGATTTATATTATTTATGGAATTGGTTAGTAGAACCAAAATATTATTTAGAAAAATAATTTTTGAAAGGATACATCAATAGTAATAGATTTTATTTGGAGATAAATAGCATAATTATATCAGAATACATTGTAATAAAATAATTATTTATTATAGGGTAGTAATTTTAGTATATATAATTTTGAGGTATTTTAAGGATAATATTTTTTTCATTAATCTATGTTAATCATTGTTTATTATTATTGTATTTTCCAGATTAATGTAAATTTTTAATCATATAATGGTTTATTAATTTGATAAATTATCATTTTATTTAATAAAAAAATTATTTTGTTTAATTAATAATGATATGTGGAATAAATATTTATAATTTTATGGATATTTAAATTTTTAGATGTTGATTATGATTCTTTAGGTATAAAAATAATTAATCTTTATTAATAGTTATTTGGTCAAAAGTTGAGGATGATATTTTACATGTCATTTATGTATGTTTTTTTGTTATTATTGTCATTACAAATATAATTTTACAATTTTAGGTAAAGTATGTTGAATAAAAAATACTATATATTTACTATTATGAATTTACTTTTAACACATCTCATATTTATGGTTTGTTGATGGTAAAATTTCTAATGACCATGTTCTCTACCCCTATATTTTTCCTCATGAGTTTTTTTATCCACAAATTCCATGTTCTCTTCAAGGAATCTTAGTATGTCATATCTTTGGTTACAACCATAATTCCATTTCTTTGTCATTTAGAGGGTATTTTATTTATCCTTTTTATGATGTTGGTTTCCCATAATGTAATTTTAAAATAGCAATAATTTATTTTTATGTGATATTTTAAATTTGCGTGGATGCAATTTTTGATTATATTATTGATCTTATTAGAATGATAGCTCATCTATTGAGTCTTACAGTAAATATCTCTAATGTTCATGTTGTGTTCTACACATATCTAATTAGGTGGTACATACCTGATCATTCATAGGTACTAAATTAATATCCTACATCAATAGAGAAATACCATTATTTTAAATAAAAAACAACATATATTGGGGATAATTGAGATATTGTTCAATGAAACAAGAACTCTCACCTAGTTTATGTTTTGTAAAGAACCTATGAATTTAAGGAAGCTACATGGTAACATAATTATGTTATGAGGAAGAAGGCATCCTCATATATTCTTATCAATGTAATGAAGTTCATGGTAGAAATCCATGATAAGGGGGATGAAATGTTTCACCCATGGATTTTATAGATGCCTTTTTCAAAATAATGTTAATCTCTAAGATAGGTTTGTATTTAGAAAACATTTAGTATAAATGGACACAAGAAATAATTTCATTTTAACACGACAATAATCACTTATCCATTGTAATGGAGGGAATGTAAGAGATTAAATAATTTATGAAAATATATTTTATACGTAATTTTAAATTAAATTAATTTGTTACAAATTTATATGAAATGAAATTAAAAAAATACACATTTCCCAAAAAATGTGTTTTTATAAATCAAATAAATTTATGAAAACATTGAAATTTATCAAAAATAAATTATTTTAATTAACACTAATGACATATATTAATTAAATTTATATATCATATATTATATATCTATTTTCATATTTATCGAATAAAACTGATATACTTATGAAGATAAAAATTCTATTTTATGCATATAAATATATATTCTTATAAAGGGAAATGTTAATTCCTTTTATTGGAAGATTAATTTTTTATAAATGTGGAAAATACTTGTTTTTCAATTAAAACTAACTCTTTATATGAACAATTTATGTGCTAAAATTAAATTATTAATTAATTTTAATGAAAAATTAGAACAATTATAAAATTATTATTCCATTTATCTTCATTATAATTATTTTAATCTATAATTTGGATATTAAAATATTTCAATATCTGAAATTTTAACAATAAAAACTCACTTATTCATTTCACTTACCAAATTAATTTAAAATGTAATCATCCCAATTCATTAAATTTAATATAGTTAAATGTATTTCAAATTAGTAATTTGGATGATAAAATTATATTTTAATATAATTTTAAATTTTTTGGTAATAAATATGTTTATGTAGTAGAAAAATAATATACCAATTTTTTTTGTAAAATAATGAAATAGATTAATGTTAAATGGAAAAATAATAAATTACCAGAAACTAAGGTTTTAAATCGATGATTCAAGTATTTATTATAAATACAAAATAAAATAAAATAATAATAATCATTTACATTCTTGTACTTTAATTCCAACTCAATGTGTTCTTATTTACATAATAAATTAATGGTTATTAAATCACATAAAACCACCCCTCATCAAGTACGAATTACACCACTCACCACCACTTTTCTCATACCAATTACTGAAGCTCATAAAATATATATAAAAACCTATCATCTCCACTCCCCCCATAAAATTTGTTCTGGTCTACCCTAGGGGATATTTTTAGGGAAATTAATGGATCCTTCAAGGATGACATATTCTAGAGGAGGTTGAAGTATTAAATATCAATGCGAATAGTAAATTAATAGTTTTCCATTAATCTTTGACATCAATGATATATATTTATTGGTCACCACATATTTATATTATGTGTTCTAGGAATAATACAACTTTATATATCATTCCATTAATCTCATTATCTTATGGGTATTGATTGTTTTATTTAAAAATTATTATTTTATAGGAAATATGAATCATCTAATTATATGTTATATGGGATTTCATAACTCAATATTCATTCATTATGTTATAACTAAATTTAATTGATTATTTCAGGATAATATTTTGTGTTAAATGAATTTTTATTGTCTCGTTATTTAGTTTAACTTTTTTTTTGTATTTTTATAGTGAATAAAAAAAATATATTCACTCGATTAATACTCATTTCAGTGATATGATATCTAAAATTTAATTTATAGTCTCAATTTTATAATTAGGATACTTATTCCATATTCTACATTATTTTTTTGTGTATATACATATAATGATTGCCAAATATGATCCTCATACATAATTTTTTTTATTTGTATGTCTATTATATGAATTATCATTCATGGGTTTCGGTTTCCAATTTTTCCAAATTGGTAAGGAAATTTTGTCTCAATTTACCTTTATTGAGACAAATGTTTTGTTTTACACCAACATTGTGGTATTATGTGTATATAATTCACTTTGACATATTATATCATGAATAAATATCTTTTTATTACATTATATAATTCATTAAATGTTATTCTCTCTTTGATCAGATTTTATATATTCAAAAATATTGTTATCTAAAAATGTTTTCAAATTTTTTATGAATGATATTTTAAAAAATATATAGTAAAATGATTTCAAAAAAAATTTCAAATTGATTTTAGTGAATCCTTTTAAATATTTCATGGTAATTTGCAATGAAATTTTTTTATGAAATGCTTTATGATATAAAAATCATATTTTAATGCGGAAATCATATTTTCCTCTAATTTTTTTTTAAATTTTTGTTCCAAATTATTTTCTATCTATGATTACATATGTTGGTTTTACTCAAGGAATCATGGTTATATGTCGGAGGGTTATAATTATTATTATATATATTAATTATTCATGTTATTAACTGAATGATATTTATGAAACCGATATATTTCCCCTGATATATTTCTTTAACCAGTGTTTGTGTAACTAATATCATCACAATGGTTCTTATTGGAGGAATGATTTAAATTTTTGTGGAATACACATTTATGGTCTTAGTTATGTGATTTGCGGGACCAATATGTCAACCTAAGGAATCTGATAATGCTATATTATTTATGTGATCAAAACGTACATTGGAGGTCATCTATAGAATGAAACAAATGGTTAAGAAGGTGGTTATCCTATAACTATGGTAAGAGGTTAAATGAGAGTTAATACTAAGGAAACAACAAGAGTCTAAACCAGATGTCGTACAAACCCCTAAAAAAGAGGGTACACATGAGTTCATACTAAAACCACAACCATATGGAAGATGGAAGTTCATCCTAAGCCTATACTAAAATTGTATGTGAGTGGTCAATATAATCCCGCAACAAGATGGTGCTCTAGAGTTCATCCTTATCCAAAAACGAGAGTCTATAAGGGAGGTCATCCTAAGCATGAAACAGGAGGTTATATTGTAGTTTATCTTAAATCCAAAACAAGAGGGTACACCGAAGTTCATCCATGTAATTAATCAGGTATACAAGTTAATATCCCAAGGATATCAACATATTAATATCATAGTAGGTAGACTTGACATAATATTTTCCATGCTAATGTTTATGTGAAAAATTCCATGCCTTATTACACTATTATACTCACATGGACCATATTAATTTACTATCATGTGATAAATGTCTTATTAAGTGATAATATTTATTTCCATGATTTTAGATTGTGATCTTTTATATATAGAGTTTTTATTTAAAATGTTATTGTTAGGTTATCATTAGCATATGTTCAATTTATGCTTATTTATATCTTATGTTAACCCTTACAATGAATCTGACCAGTCCCTCTAATATTATTTCTTTTCTATATGTGATGAGGAATGATATAAAACGAAATATTTCTGTATGTATTTCACATGGATGAGGATTGTGTTCTATTGTGGAAGCTGTGTATAGTGGGAGATAATATTGATTTTTAGTAGGAATGTTTTTATAAAACAATAATGTTATGTGGTTTTTCAAATTTAAAAACACTATAAACCAAGAAGGACAATGTGTATGAAACTTATCCGTTATATAATTTCAGTCAAAAATCTATTTTTGGAAAATAATTTTGACACCATCATCAGTATCAAATAAAAATATATAAATTTTAAGAATAAATAACATGATATGATATTTTGGGTTATGGGATATTATATAATATTTAATGGATTTTCCTAACAGCCATTATCTGGGAAAGCTAAATTTCATTCTTTCTAGTATCTTAATATCATTTTAATTTTAATATATATATTATGAATGTAAAATCAACTTTTCATAATGAATATTAAATATTGTATGTTTATAATAAATAACAATCTAACATAGAGGAACCAAGTATTTGAAATTATTTTTTAAATAGACCAATTATCTATATGGAATTAAACCAGAACATAACGGCTTATATGAAATAATATGATCATGTATTTTCTATATAGGTTTAATGTGGGCCTGTATAACCCACTCTATTCAACAAAAAATAATCAAAATTTTCAATTCACGAGAAGATATTTGTTGAAAATTTTTTTGGGTAATAAAAATATATATCATGTAATGATTTATCAATAATCATGAAAACAGAATTTTAAAGTCAAGTTGTTGGTTAGTTATTCTATTAAATGGTATTTGAAATATATAAAATAGATTTTAGATACATAAAAAGTGAAATAAAAATAAAATTTTCATAAAAATTTTGGTCTTCATAAGCTTATGTACATTTCATTTTTAATTATTTTTAACATTATAAATGACATGAAAATTGATGGATTACCATTTGGCGACAAGATATATAGGTGGATCATGGGTTGATTGATTTTTAATAATGAATTTTAGTTAAATATTATATTTCATATATGACTTTATGAAATATTTCAATCTAACACAACATAATTTCACTTAAATTTTATAAAAATGATTATATGTTATTTAACAGCATTGGACTACAATTCCCAACATTTAACATAATATACTAATATTAAATTAGTTTCTAATTTATATTATTAATTTTGTGGTTTTATATTAGATAAGAAAATTATGTGAGTAATATTTCTATTTCTCAATAAAACCATAGTATTATGGTTTAGTAAGAAACAACTCAAGGTAGAATTATCAAATCTTGATGTTGAATATATTGTATATAGTGTTTTTGTGCACATGTGATATGGATTAGACACCCCATAAAATCATTAGATATTACATTAACTATTTTATAATCATATATATAACAAAAAGTTCTATTAATATTTCAAAAAAATAAAATAAACCATTCAGGAAAAATAAATTTCTATCTATGGAAACACATTAAAAAATATCGTGTGAAAAATGATGATATCTTGGTGGATTTTTTCCCCTTGAATATTAAATAAAAAACATATTTATAATTTTATTTTCTTAATGGTAGATTTAGTATTATTATTTCCAAGTTCAATTTTTTTACTTTTACATATTTCTTTCATTCATATTTAATAGTCCATGTGAGGATCGATATAATGTTTATCAATTTATATTATATTTGTTTAATGTTGTATTAAAACCCATAATTTTGATTATTAGTCACATAAAAATAAAAAAAACTAAGAAATTTGTTTAATTATTTCCATTGGAATCATTCTCTGGAACCCTCTAGATACCGTAAAATAAAATGAATTGAATTATTCTTATACACTATTCCAATATGAACCGATGAATGATAATCTCATTTTATATATATCCTATTATACTAAATCCTCCTATAATTAATTCAATTTTCTAAAAAATAAAAAATCCATTAGGATGTATGGTTCTCATATAAATAGAAAAATGTTCCCAAAAATCACTAGGAAAATTGTACAGTGAAAGAGTTATAGATTTTAACTATTTCGATAGATCTTATATATTAGTTAAAAACGTTTTAAATCATTAATTATAGGATTTTTATATTTAATTTGACATGAAAATATTTAATCTATGAGATTCATGATTAAGTATTTTATGAAATAATTGATTTTCATTTTGGTCATTTTTATGATCTTCAAATCAAATAATCAAACCCAAAATAAATATTCATTTCATCTATATTAATTGATGTAGAATTTTTTTCCCACCTTATATGATATTAGTATTAATATAAATGGATATCACATCATTTTAGTAGAATAATTATCATAATGTAGAAATAAATTCATAAGGACTATAATTGATTATTATATTTGGAAGCATTGGAACAAAATTATTTAACCATGATAAAGTTGTTTAACATGTCACAAAAATTACTACACCTTTAGTACTTCAACCACAAACCATTATTCGTAACCGGGGGAAAGGAAACATAATAAATGGGTGAGATAAGATTCTAATTAAGGGTAAATAACCACAATGTGTACACATAACATGAAAAAGGGCATAGATCAGAAAATAATACTTAAATATTATACCTTTCATATTATTGATCATAATAATAATTAGATGTTCATACGATATGTCTCATAAGATATCTATGATCTTAAATCATGTACACAAAACCCAGGAATAAGACTTGGAATTTATGGCTTATCCATGTGAATGTAATATTATTTTCATGATGGAAAATGAATTTCTACCAACACTATATTTGTAGTATGTATTCTCTCACCATACCCTCATTGTAGTCAAGGTTCTCTCCCATTTAAATCCTAGTAGAATGAGTTCACATATCGTACCATCTTGTTTGTGATGGTTCACTCTAATGTCCAACATAGTACCTTGATTTCACCACTCATACCATCTTGGTACACATGGTTCACTTCCATGGGAATCGTAGTATTCTAGATTCATTCCCAAGATTATCATAGTCTATATCATGTGATAAAAATATTTACCCAATAAATTGGAAGGATTTAGAGGTATGACCAATGTCATAATGAAATCATACATAAATGTGCCACAAAATCATAATCAATAATATCATACCCCATGAAATGAAATGGGTATAATAAACATGTAATCATATCATAATGTCCTAAACCAACTCCAGTCGACCCAGAACCAGTCACCCATGTCGATTCATAGTATGGCTTGAGTGGTGTTCCCAATCATCCCGGGAAATGGACAGGATCCATGGGATTCATAATTGTCATCAATGGGAAATGTTTTTCATAAAAAAATAAATAAAAGAAGATAAATAATAACTAGAAAATCAAAAAAATGGTTCTCAAACATTATGACCTATACATTACAAAGTAAGGTACACCAAACTAAACAAAAAAATATACCAAAATGACCAAACCAAATATGACCTAATGAAATTTCCATGTGACCCTGAGGGTAACTATCCAGTATAAACCCATCCATTAACAATGGTGGTTGAACTGAAGTTTGAACATGTAGTAGAAAAAAACAATAATACCAGATTGGAATAATTTTTAAAACAAAGTAGGTATGCCTGAATAATTCTATTCCTAATGCACATACTTTTAATAAATAAACAATTATTAACCATTTTGAAATAAAATTTATATATATAAATTTTTATACAATTTACATTTCAATGAATATAAATCACATCACAAGGCATTGTTCTAATATTTCAAAACAATACTCATGTGTATAATGAAAAAATAGACCATGTACGAAGGGATAATTTTTTATATCAGTGAAAAATGGAAAAAATACTTTTTTTAAAATATTATTCTTGAAAAAAATATAAATAACAACAAAATTTATAATTTCAAGAAAACACCAAAACTATGATTAAGGAATTCAATGATACACAATGAGAGTAATGGTACTATATGTAATAATATCGAAGTGACACAGGAAAAACATGGAATGCAGAGGAGGACCATAATATATTAATATTGGTGACCCCATACCTGGTATCATTACACACAAGATGTAATCAAAACTCCCAAATACCAAACCACCCTATCTCAGGATAATCCAAGGGGCCCAATACTATAGAATTAAACCAAAAATATACACCACGTATGGTACACTACTCTATACTTGAACTACAAGTGTGTAAATCCTTCTCTTAATTACAATTTTATACTCTAGGATACCATGATATTTTTTTAAATGGGTGTTCAACATAAAATCATTATAAAAACTATATACATCAATGAAATCATTCATATCACACAAACTGAAAAAACCCTGGCCACCCCACGGGTCGTCCCTTTCCACACAAAACAATTATTACACAAGGGAGACCCCATTAAAAGGACACTCCTTAATAATAGTGAACCAAAAAGAAAAGTGAATCAACCCATTGTGGGTTTTCCAAATAAAATCCATCACATACCGAATTATGTTTAATTTTAATTTAATTATTTTGGGTCACACTTTTTAACTGTGGTTTGAACCGATTCTTTATTAAAAGAAATTTTGGATCTTATACGTGTACGTAATCGTATGTGCGAACATGTGTAGTGCCCAACCTTAATAAGATAATTTTTTATTATTAAATTTTTTATTATACGGGATAACAATAATGTCGCATCTATACACGCATCTGTGAG
Organism: Viscum album; assembly: GCA_963277665.1. Taxonomy (NCBI): domain Eukaryota; kingdom Viridiplantae; phylum Streptophyta; class Magnoliopsida; order Santalales; family Viscaceae; genus Viscum; species Viscum album. Next base: position 1,799,566,465 of record OY728120.1, read on the forward strand.
CAGTATCAAGACTGAATAATAAAAGAAATTATTTTTAAAACTAGTTTTCTTATTTTAGTTTTATTTTCAGTATTTCTGTTGTTAATGTGAATGTTTCTATTTGGTTATTATTATTATTATTTTTATTATTATTATTATAGTTAATATAATAATTGGGTTGTTTATATTGTTTTGGATTTATAAATATTAGTTTTTTTAATAGTATTATAATTCGTTGTTATTTATAAGATTTTTTTCATTATTTTTTATTTTATTTCCTTTTTATTTTATTTTATTTTATTTTTCCACTCCATTTCATTCTTCCTTTTATACTTTAGTCTTTTCCTTCCCTCTTTTTGTTTCTCGCCTCCCATGTTATCCCCTCTCTCCCCACGTAGACCCCTTTCCCCGATTTTGTGCAATGCTCCTCCCCCATTCAAACAATGTTGGTCTTTTCCCTCTATCTCTGAACCTTCATGCTGCACAACCCTACCTCACCTCATACCACCTAAGATGCACCACTATCCGACTCAAATTTAATGACATCACCCCTGCTTCCTTGAACTGCTCGGACCTATACCATCATCCCTTCTAGCTGGATTTTCTAGCACAACGCACCTATGGAGGCCCTCTCCTTGGCCCGGTTGTCGATATGAACCATTTTAGTAGCTGTGTTTTGCTCTGTTTTTTTCATTATCCCACATTGTTTATTTATCATATTATGGTTTTGTTGTCTTAATTGGTTCGATAATCATGTAATTGGTATGATATTTTGTTTATTGGTTTTAATTGTGTGATTCGTGGTGCGTTTGGCATGTGGTGGTAGTTTCACACTAAAATAATATGATTTTATGCACCGAGGTAGTTAGTCCCATGTTTGATTATTAATTGATGAATTAGTTTGAATTTCTAATAAAATTAGGATATTAATTAAATTTTTTATTTGTGATTTTTTTAGCAATTGATGATTTTATTTTCATATTTAATTTGGTGTAATGATTAAATGGTATGGATTAAATTTTTATGAATACTCATGTTAAATCATTTATATCTTTTTATTTTAGAAATTGATTAATTAATATATTAAATAGTGAAAATTATTTATTAACTTCATAGGTGATTTTTCAAATTGTTTAAGAGATTTTAATGGTGTGTATAGAATATTTTAGTGTGTGTTGAATTGGAATGTGAATAATTTGTGTGATGTTTTGTGGTAAAAAATTCTTCCATATCATTAAAATGTTCTATTTAGTGTATAATTGATTTATTAAATGGTTTCTGTGGTGAAAAAATATTTTTAAGGGAGTTTATTAATCGTTTGAATTTTAAAGTTGTATATTTATATGATACATGATTCAGTTTTATTGAAAATACACATTGTAAGATAAAATAATGTTTTATTAAATATCATAGTTGTTTAATAAAAAACATAAAAGGGTTATGAATTACATTTTCGAAATTTGTTGGAGTGAGTTTAATAAAAATAAGTCATTTGAGTGTGTCTGGTGTGCAAGATCTTTTGATTCCCTTTTGACATTGTCCTAAAATTTTTTAAACAGTTTATAAAATTATATCAACAGATTGAAACTTGATTAGAGGATGTTTGTGTGTGTGTATTATTTCAAATGGGTTTTGTGTGTGAAAATTGATATTTTGGAATTTTTAGTGACTATTTTGGTTTGAGTGTGTGATTACAACCTATGAAATAAAATATGAAGCACCAGAGAAAAAATCAGAAGCTTGGGTACTAGGTGGACGGAATAGGACAAGTGCATTACTAATAGGGAAGTGGAATCGGCCTGGATTCACATAGCTATATTGATGAATAAAACATTAACTAAACTTTTGGAATATGTCGGGAGACCATTAGATTATGGATGTGATACCCTATTAGGGGATATTACCCAAAAACGTATTTTGATGGGTTACTATACCATTGTTCACTGTGATGCGATGTTTTAGGGTCCCACTCCTCGCTAGTATCTTTAAGGCCTCTACCATTTAGTGTGATCCTCCTTTAATTTTCTCTCACTTTTGGAATAGTGTGGGTCATTGGGGTCACCTGGAAAGATTGTGTTTTGTGTGTGTTTTAATTTAAGTTTTTTTAATTAATTTAATTCTCTTTAAAACTGTTTTCCATAAAATTGTTTGGGAATTTATTTATTATTTTACTTTTAAATGGAAAATGTATATGTCAATTCATAATTATTTGTGGAACCTTTTCTCGGTGGGATCCTACTGGGATTTTGTCTCACACCCTACCTGTAACACCCCAAGATTTCGTTGTATGTAATCTGTTTAAAATAATTTAATATACTGTGATACATGTTACACATAGTACAAGCACACAACGATATATCAAACAAGTCATTTAAAAAGTGTGTTTGAATAGTATTAACCATATTTGACGTTTTATATATATCCTATATAATATTAACATCAATGTTTTATATTTCATTAACATAATATAATTAAAAAATCTATCTTCCAGATAAAATATAAATTTTTAAAAAAATGAAGGTTTTCCGCCTTTTAATGAAGAAAATTCTATTAATACAGTATTTCACACTTTTATTTATGTATGTGGTTCTTTTATAATTTAATAAAAATGATTTCACTATTATATATGAGGTTAACATACCCTCATCCAAGGAAAAGTACAAGGTAAGGGTTAATTTCACAATCACATTATTATCCGTGGTTGTTTTTACGTAAGTATCTACTGGGACATATATATAATCTCTATCCATGATTTATAAAAGTTTATCAAAGGGATTCTATTAAGGGACTCTTTTAATAAAATATCATTTTAAAATTTTTAAAGACTTATTATTGTAATCCTTTCTCATGTATGTGTATGTTTTTAAAATTGTTTTAAGGATATATCTATATGAACTTGAATGTTTTAAAAATATTAATTAATTTAAAATGTTTTGAAAGTGGTATCAGACACTTTGATTCAAAACTATCCTTTAAATGACTTCCTTTATAAATTTTCTGACTTTCAAATGATTTCATGAAAAAGGGATATATCTCAAAAATATTTGTACTAATCATTTTCAAATATGTCAACATCCTTTACGGGATATTATTATTGATAAAGGTTGATTTATTATAAAAATCATCCATATTGTATTGAAGGTTTTGTGATATGTTTGACTGTGAATGTTTTATTTTTATTCCATTAATGATTTATGGATAAAGTATTGATATTTGATATTCTTGTTTTAATATGAATGTTTATGTCAGTTTTTAACCTTTTTATATGAGGAATGCATTTGTCCTAGTAAATGATAGGTGGAGCCCACTATAGATCCTCGGTGAATAAGTAGGTCTCATGAGACTAAATTGTATCTTAGAACAAGGCCTTGAAAAGTTTTATTTTTTATCTTGTAACAAGGCCTTGACTATGTTGTTATGAAGTATAGAATTATGCATTACATCAATATGAAACTGGATATTGATATTGCATGTGATATATTCGACTAGTATAATATCAATGTGAATATATAAATGGAATTATTTTATTAATATGGGATATATTATTTTGAATTTTATGTTTAAAAGGATTATGTTTCTTTTCTTATACATTGCCTTAAAATATTGTGCTTAATTATGAATGTTTCCTTTGTATTGTTATCCTTACTGTGCATCAAATTTCACTTATTTTAGGTAGTATTTTTCCCTGGACATGTAGAAGTTTGTTATGACTAACCTACATGGATAGTATTATGGATATGAATGTGGTCAGTTAAGACAATATTGAAAATTTCTTTCATTTAATAATGCAATGTATAACTTACGGATTTATCTAGTACATGCGAGGTAGCTATACGGATCTATATTTCGTGAAATTATTCCATGTAATCATTCCAATGCATTAAAATAATGCACGGGCTCTAGGTAACTAGTGTCGGGGGTTTACAATTAGTATCAGAGGAAGTTCAGTACAATCCTTGGAAATTAGATTTAGATAAACATGGATTAGAGAACATTAACCATAGATAGAAATTGAGGATTAGTATAGAAGAACTTCCTAAAATTTTGGTAATGTAGATATTTTATATATTTTCCATGAAATACATTTCTCTTTGGATACAAGAGGGAAGAGCTGGATTTGGCACAAATTTACCTAGGAGTGAAAACTCCGACAAAGAGTTTCGGGCATGACCTGAGGTATCCTGGTACATGACAATGGGCCTTGCTATATTCTTTATTACAACACTCTCGGGGGATATTCTAAGGATAATTTACGTTTTCATTACAATCCTTTATGAATGATTTAGGAGTAAAAACTTTCTGAAAAAAACATTTTATGATTATAGATTATATGCATAATCATTTCAATTAACTTTATGTATTGTACAGGTTTGGAATTATGAATTACAATTCATAAACTAACATAGTGTATGCCATTGTTTAGAAATGACTTCTAGTAGATGGAATGAGAATTCCAACAATACCCATGATCGAAAGATTAAGAAGTATCATATAATTCGTGGTATTAAGCCAACTTTTAAAAGGTAAATAGTCTCCAACATATTCCCATAATGTGAATAAATAGTATCATGGGATAATAATATAAGTAAATAATTCTATAAGTCGTGTGGCTTTGAAGGGAAGGATGAGAGGAAAATAATGTAAGAGGGAATAGTGGATAATTGGATGATGGGAAAAGGATTTTCCCATATGTGATACCTTGGGAGTGAATCACCTTGGAAAATTCATGAAGAGAATGTGAGTTTGTTATATGTGTAGAGAAAAATGACACTAAGTATGCGATTTAATGTCTAAGAAAATGGTTTCGAATGTACAATGATTCATCTACAAGGAGTTGGGACACCATGGGAAACAATATCCAAATCATCAGATTATACCCTCAATGTCGCTATTGGAAAATAATCATGTTGTGATACTACCGATGATGAAGCGGAATGATTAGAGTAATTATGTCGTTATTAAAGAATTGTGTCATTTGAGTATTGTATTAATGTTGTAGTTGTTATATGAATCATAAAGTATGTATGTATTATAAAACAATACAATTTAATTTAGGACTTGAGACTATGTAGAACCCAGAAAAGAGACTCAATAGCAGGTTATTTTTTTTGGAAAATATATGGTTGAGATAATGATAAAACATAAAAATGGTTATGATACTAATGTAGTGATTTTGTAAAAATATAAGATTTATTTGGATAAATTATATTGGATATTATTTAATACCTTGAAACTAATTAATGATTTGTATATTCAAGGGTTGTATTACTTTAAAACATTTTTGGATATAAGGTGTATATCATGTATTCTCTAAAGAATAAGGGAGAAGGAATGTAATCAATAATTATTTACAGTAATTATGGGTGTTACAGTGTTTTCTAAGAATACACGATGAAGGTATTGACAATTTGAAACGTGGGAAAAAAAGATCATCATTATGTTTACCTTCCTTATAAATTTTGGATAGTGAAATTGGACAAAAGTATTTTTGATTAGTCTAAAGGTTGGAATCGATTATGTTTGACATTATATACTATTGTTAAGGTCCAATTATTTCAAGAGACTATTTTTGGATTTTCATAAAAAGAATAACCTTAAGGTTGGGAAACAACCTGTCGTGTCCGGAAAGGCAATGGGACTTGAACCTACAACTGAAGGGCGACAAAGGTGTATCCCCTACCACTCACCTACGTGAAGTCCTGGTTTGTATATCGTTGTTTTTTAAATTGTCTGAGAAATGATTTATATATTCATTATTTTTGGAACCTTATATGATTAGGATAAATAAAATATTTATGAATTATATTTTTTTTAGATTGATAGGTGAGTTTGTTGTAGAAATTAGTTGAAGGATGAAACTCTACTTGTCAACTATATATATTTTTCATAATATGTTAATAAATTAATTCTTAAAATTTAAAAAAAGGAGTCTTAAAACCAAAATATGTTATCCAAATTCTTTATGATTTATTGAATCGATAATATTTTAAATCATCAATGATTGATGGCTTTGAGGCCCTCCATTTTACACTTGTTTTTCATGGATGGCCTTAATAACTCTGTATAAATATTTACATTTTTCCTCCAATTATGTGTCTCTAATTTCCACCAATGTTCTCTTAATCGAGATCATAATTTTGTGGTGACTTTTTTATTTCCCTTTCCATCTTATTAAGACTAAATTTTATTAACCGAACTTTTTATGAGTGTTTTTCCAGAAAATTATTTTTCTAGTTTTAAACATTTATTTTCGAATAACAATTTCAAATTTGAAGGATTAAATTTATTGATTTATAGGATAATGTAACACCTTATTATTTTATAGGATTTTATTTCTTCCAAATAATGCAATAAATTGTGCTACACGCAATACTGAGTTCGAGTGCACCACGACATATCAAACTAGATATTCAGAAGCGGTTATGAATAGTAATTTCTGTATTTTCAATTTTATATATTCCATTTAAATTTTAATTTCCATATTACCTAATTCATAGACATAATATAAAAAAATTAATTTTTTTCAAACAAAGGATGTATTTCTCAAAAAATGAAATTTTGCCACCTTTTAATAGAGAAGAAATTTTAAATTCAATATTTTACACTTTTATATATTTATGTAGAAAAAATACACCTCTTCCGTAGAATTGGGATATAAAAATTTAGCTTTGATAAATTTTTATTGTTTTTCTGATAACATTCATATTTATATGAATAGTGAAAAATACTAAATAGTAATTGAAAACAACTATTTTCATCAAAATAATTTATAAAACTCAATTATACATTTGAATGTATTCTAAGTATAATTAGATTAAATTTTTATCATTTAATACAACATAGTTCATTATAAGTAATTTCCCATTTATATTTGACATAAACACATGTAAATCTTTTGATGGTTTTTACTTTATAAAACACAGCTTTTTTGTTTTGATTATAGAAATTAATTTTAAATTAATAAATGAAAAATATACCTTTTGAATTTGGTAAAATAGACTTCATTTTTGAATTCAGAATATCAAAATAAGTTTAGGGTGATGATTTGGTATATTTCTGAAAATATACAATTTTTGATGAATAGTAAATAACAATGTGTTAATGTTTAAAGCCAACCGATTATTTAAATAATTATTTATTTTATTTAAATTTTTTAAGTCAAAATAGATATACAATACCAATATAAGCATAATTTAATTCATTGGAGTCATTTTAAATTAAAATTAGCTGTATAAATATTTTTTGAACTTTTTATCGTCTTTTACCCACCTTCAAGAAGCATTTGAAAATTTTCATAAAACATAATTTTACCACTTATGTGAGTAGAATTTCAAAACTATGAGACACACAGATGACATAAGAATGTAAAATATTATTCAATAAGATATATTTTTTGGATAATAGTATCATTTGACTTTTATTTTCCACGGTTAAAAGTAAATAAGGTAATTAAAGGTAAAATGATATTATAATTACAGTAAAACATGTCCTAATTATATTTGATAAGTGTAATTATACCCAAAAAATCTTAGGAAAAAAATATTAATCTTTTGGTCCAATTTGATTATATTAGGAAATTTATTTTTATTTTATTTAAAGAAGAGTTAACAGTGTTAAATTCAAAATTTATAAAAAAACAATTTTTAATATAGGGATATAAATAAAATAAATTAGACTATAGAAATTAATTATAAATTTAAAAATATTTTCTACATCGTGGTATTTTATGTATACTTTTTAGACATTAAATAATTATATTTATTTATGACACAATGATGAGGCACTAATTACCTTATTAATGAAAGAATCAAATATATGGGATTATAAATATTATAATAAATATAATTTAAATATTTTGATGCCACCGACGAATTTTATAGCTTAATATAACTTGTTAGGGTTTATTGGAAAAAAATATGTAGTGATAAGGATTTTATGACATTCACAAAACCAAAATACAAAAGTGTCAAAATTGACATATATTAATTTTTAAAACAAATACTATATTATTGGTTGTTATAATATTCCTAAAAATAAAAGATTCCGAAAAAGGGCTTAAATAATATTATATATTTCATTAATGAACCACATGAGGTTATATTTTATGTTTATAGTATGTTTATTAACCATATAGTGTAAGAATACCAGAAGACACTGTAGAAGTTAAACTATTAGACTAAGAGTTTAATCGAAAAAATAAGGTAAAAATAGTAAACTAAACATGTCTAAAACCTATTGGTTGAAATAATTTCGACCCATAACCACCATAGGCCAGAAATAAATTCACTTGGATCCATTATAAATAGAAAATAATTTTATAATAAATTAATATTTTAATATTTCCCTAAAGTGACCCTCACCCCTCTTATAAAATGGCACTTCCCCTTCTCTCAAAATAACACCTCCAATGCCATTTGGATCAGTGAAAACTAGTCCAAATATCCTAAAAAAATACCTCAATTCAACCTAGAGTCCTTACATTGATCAAAAATCCATCTTATAAATCCCTTTTTATCAACTCAAATTGAAACACCCGAAGAAGAGAGAATAATTTCACCACCATCATTCAAGTTCCTTTATCCTTACACTTACCCTTTCATGGTTGTTTCCATCCCCAAATAATAAATCTAGTACCTCCTACATACTGTGATTTTATTATAAATATGGTATAACCATATTCATTATTCTATCCATCTTATAAATTATAAAGTCAACATACGTGTGTACGCACGACTTACCGTCTCGACGTTGTTGTGTAGTTTGATATGCAAACACTTCATTATTTGTATGGGTATAATAATGAGTATAAATAATTTAAATAATACATATATCATGCTTATTATTATATATTTATGATATACCATCAAATTACATACGATTTCACTATTAATATAAGGATATTTTCACTCGTGTGTACGTACGGATTACAGTCTCCATGAACGTGATGAGATTAATTTCCCATCATAATAATTCAAGAATAATTTTCATTTTATGATTAATAATAATTTTTAAGAACTTAATATAATTTTGGATATGAATCAAATACATACTATGCATAACAAACATGGCTTACGTAACCATGCATATAATGGAAAAAAATCACTTAACACTCGAAGTGATGATACTACAAAAATATTATTAAAAAATCAATATTAGAAGATCATATATGATATACTATTTATGTATGTGGTTATTGTATAATTAAATAACAACGATTTAATATTATATAAGTAATTAACCTATACTTGGCCATGGAAAACTACATGGTAAGGGTTAATTTTACAATCTCATTACTATCCGAGATTTTTTTTATAGAAGTATCTACCAGTACATACTTATTATCCATGTCTAGGATTCATACAAGAGTTTTAAAATGGATAATTTTAAGAGGCCTTTTCAAAAAATCATTTTAAATCATTTAATGATTTATTCATCTAAACCTTTCTCATTAATTTCAAATTTTAAAAAATCGTTTGAATGATTTATTTATATAAACATGAATGTTTTCAAAGTTTAGTTACATCAAAAAGTTTCAGAGTGGCATGGAGAACATTGATTGAAAAATATCTTTTAAATTACTTCGTTTATAAATTATTTTACTTTTAAATGATTTCAGGAAAAGGGATATTTCTCGCAAAAATTTTTACTGATCATTTTAAACTATATCATCATCTTTTATGGGATATTAATCTTGATCGGGGAGGATTTATTATACAAATATTCCATATTGTATTAAAGGTTTTGTGATATGTTTGACTACGCATGTGTTATTTTAATATCACTCATGGTTTACAGATAAAGTATTGACATTTCATATACTAGTTTTAACACCAATGATTGTGTTATGTTTAAACCTTTTCATATGATGAATGCATTAGACTTATTAAATGATGGGTGGAGCCCGTTGTAGCTCCACGATTCATTGGTAGGTCTCATAAGACAAACCAGTATCTCGGCACAAGTCCTGGACAAAATTTTATTTTTATTCTTGGCACAAGGCTTGACTATGTGGTTATGAGGTGTGGCATTATGCATTCAATCATTATAAAATTGGATATTGATATTTCATTTTATTATTTGACTAGTAGAATCTACATGTGAATAAGTAAATGACATTACATGATTTATATTGGCTATATTATGAAGAATTTTATGTTTAAAAGGATTATGTTTTAGTCTTATACATTTACTTAAACGTTTATGCTTATTTATAAATGATGTAGCTATATTTTTATCCTTACTTAACACATGTCTCACCCCATTCTCTGTATTATTATTCATAGGATGTGTAGAAGTTTATAATGACTGACCTGTTTGGATAGTCTAAGGGATATGAATGTGGTCAATGAAGACATTTTTTTTTATTTTTTCATTTTATAATGTAATGTAAAACATATGAATGTATATAGTAATTACAAGGCGACTAAACTGATCGGTCATTTAGGAATTGATTAATTATAATCATGCCAATATATAAAAATTATGCACCAACTATGGGTAACTGTGGTCACGACGTTACAACTTCTACATATATTTAACATATCAAAATACAACATAAATCTTCCTGAAAAATTCCTCAACTCCACGATATTGTGTAAATAATCAAAGTGAAAATAAAATCACTTTTTTTAAGGGAATCATAAAATTACAAATTAATGAAATTGAATTAAAACTATTATATAATTATATCTATCATATTAACTTTCTTTATATAAATGTTCATTTATGGTATGCTCAATTTTTTACACTAATCATTATCAGATAAATACTTGAAAAACAATCTCTCATGTAAACAACACTAATTTTACATTTATTATATTGGTTAATTATATATTGTTCTCAATACTCCAATATTGAATGTTTAGATGCCTCATGAAATCAATTATACATGTAATCATTATATTTTATTTGGAAAAAACAATTCATATAATAAGAATAAAAAATTCATTATAATTATTATACATTCATCCCCAAATTAGACCATGTATTTATATTTTCTTGGCGAAATTGGAATCCACATGGAAGGGTGATTTTTCATCCCATAATGGTAATTTATAAAATATTCATACATGAAATATTGAATATTCAATGAAAAATAGTTCATTTTATCTATAAAAAATAAATTGATAAATAAAAAACCATGTATAGGATAACAATAGAAGTAAACATTCATAGTAACATGTAATAAATGATTTCACAGTGATATATTACGTAGTGTCAGACACCGTGGACATTCCCCCAATTAAATCATCCAAGATATGTTCTATATAAGAGTATGAATACCCCAAATAAAAAATATTATTATTATAATAGACCAACCAATGCACTAATATTGTATATACGTTTTTCATTTCATGATAAATAATCTAAAGGAAACCCATATTTCATGAAATTAAAAACAAAACTTTTTAGTTATATATGATACACAAATTCTAGTTATCATATGAGACCACATATTACTTGTGGTTAAAGTTTTATGATATTAAAATCAATAAATATATTCAATGAATTTATAATTTTTATTGAATGGACATACGAGAAAATAAATATTTTTTTCCAAGGATCTAGTTTTATATATTTTGCTAGAATAAAAAATTATCCCTAATAAAATTATTTTTCTATAAATAACTAACCAACATATTTCCATATTCTATTATATATATAGTCTTTAATGGAACACCAATTAATGATAAAATTGTTCAATCCTCTCACGATGGTATCACTAATTTATCACAAATTAAAAAAATATATTTTTCTATTAAAATATTTTCTATCATTGAGAATGTAAAAATGATGAATTTTTTTAAAATAATTATTCAATAAGGTGAGAAAAAAATATATTTAAATTAATATTATAGTGTTTTGATTTTGATGAATTTTAATTAAAAGTATGCTAATAAAAAATTTATGAATTACACATACAATTAGATAGTTTTTTTGAAATGATTAAACAATCCTAATTAAAAAAATTATTTTATATCCTCTATTATAAAAAGTGGCAAAAACATGATTAAATTTGTTTTTGACAAAAAATTATTATTTTCTTTTTTGAAAATTATACGTTATAATTATTTTATTTAATTTTGAATAAATTTTGATGAGGATACATTAATTTTTTTAAAAAAATATAAAATGTAATAAAATTATATTAAATGGAAAAATGTATTTTTGTGAAGTTAATGAATTTTTAACAAATAATAATTATGAAGAAATTATATAAAAAAATCAAGTTCATGTATTCTAAATAAAATTTTTGATTATATAAAGAGATTTTTATTGATAATAATACCCAAATGGATAAATATTAGGGAACATAAATTTACCATCCAATTTGTGGTGCAGATTATAATTTAAATAAAAAAATAATGAGAAAATTAATAACTAAAAATTTATGTTAAAAAAATTATTTCCAATATTAAATATTTTTTGAGTAATAAAGATTATAAATGAAACACCATAGGTAATTGTAAAATAGAAAAAATTATTATTTTGAATGTATAATATTTCCTCATGTACTAACTCACTTAGTGTGACCTCTAACATATTGAATATTCCAGACAAATATTGTATAAAAATCATTACAAATTATTTAATTTTTATCCCATTAATAGTTATCTATTTAATTTTTATAATCATTTATTGTTGTAGTTGGATTCATATTTTAATAATTTCATTGAGGTAATTATAATAACAATTATTATATTTATAATTGTATCATAGATTCTATATGTATCATGGTGTTACCTATGTCTCCTTTTAGATTTTAACGAAGAAATTTTTTAAATTTTTAAATACAATTAAATTAATGTTCCTCTAAATTATTGGTTTAATTACTAAGAATAACATAGATATATTCTTTTTATTATTTTTAGAGTAATCATAATATCATTATATAATACAAAAAAATAATTACATTTCAATTCATATTTTATATATATATTAAATATTATTTTAATGTAATTCTTTATGGGAATACGTGATAAAAAAAATATTATAAAGGACATTATAAAAGTAAAATATTTTAATATTTATTTTAAGACATTATAAAATATAATTCATGAATATATGAATTTAATTTTAAATAATTTGTGGGAAATTTTATAACAATTTTTATTATATTATTAGTTACTCAAAAATAATGTAAGTGGTTTTATGAAAATTTAAATAGAATTATATGGGTTTTTGAGACACTATATTCATATAGATACAAATTATCAAAAGGGATCTATGAGATAGAATGATTAATCACAAAAAAATAACCAACTAGTATATGTTAATAACAAGACAATTTAATCATTGAATAAAAATATGATTAAATTTAAAAGATATTATTAAAATAGAATATCATATCCATGGATGTTGAGTGTTTAGATCCCTTACCTATTAAATTAAGTTTCATCCATTTTATTTTTTGAAAACCATTTAGTGGAAGTTATTTTTTAATCATATATATAAAAAATGATATTTGTTTTTAGAGTAGTATTTTTGGTATATTTTGTATAATTTTTATTTTTGGTTTTTGGTATGAATGGGGTTGAAGAAAAAACTTCCATAGTAATTGGTATCATTGAATAAATTTTATTAGTATTTTTTGTACAATATAGACTATGAATATTTTTCCTTCAACTGGCTATTAATTTTTTTAACTACGAAAGACATTGTTTTTAAAATTTATTATCATAAAAAACCAATTGAAATATGTGATTGGATATATTTAATATATTGAGGAAAATATATTTTTTCTTTGAAATATAACATTCATTGAAAATAGTATATTGATATTAAAATAAAATACCATTATTAACATAATATTCTAAATATAAAATATAGTTTATGTGTAGTATATTTTTTAAAATAATTATTTAGTAATTTCTAAACCATAATTATGTTATAAAATATAATTTATATAAAAAGTTAATTTTAACAATCATTAATAAATAATAATTTTATTGAAAATGAATCAACCCTTGATTATTTGGTTAATATGTTTACAAATGTAAATTAACTTTTATCTAATTAAAATTTCATATTTGTGAAAGTTAAATTTTAAATAATTTTTTATAATACAATGAATTGGAAGGTAATCTTCAATTAAAATGAAATTATTTTCACTTGGTGATCATGATTCTATTTTTATGTACCATAATAATTACATGAAAAATATTTAATTATTTATATATGTGTTATAAATATTTGAAATATTAAATATATCATTATTATTTATATATATATTATAATTCTTAAAAAAAATTATATTTAAAAAAATTATATAAATTATATTTTGAATTCCCCCTTCTTATTTATTTATTAAGAAAAGAATTAGAAATTATAATTATTATATTATAAATATATATATATATGTATATGAATATATTGATGATATCTCATACATGACGTTAATATTTTATGAGTACATGTATACTACATGTTTAATAATTGTGATTAATTATCTACTAATATTAATTCATCATAACATTTAATTAAACCCTTTAATCGTAACATTTTTAGGGTTATTATAATGTTTTTAAATCAAATTAATGTGGATATTAATATTAATTTATATATTTTATTAAATAATCCTTTTCTTTTTTCCATTGGAAAAATAAATATCATTTCTAAAATAGTAATACGAATTATTCATATTCGTTTATTGGAAATGAAATTATTCAATAAAAATTGATTTTTGTCAAATGTAAATTGAAAAATAATATGAATATAAATTACAAAAACTTATTATTAATGTTATGAAGAATTATTAAATGAAAAATTATACAATGATTCAATCAATTAAAATTCTATAAACATTTTTGTTTTATTTAAATTTTCAATCAATTCATTATTATTGTATATAAAAGTGGAAATTAAATTTAAATGGATATAAGTGTGCTGATTTTAATTATCTTGTACATGATTATCAAAAAACATAATCATAATTTATTTAAAATAAAAAAATTAAAATAGATTTTTAAAAATATTAATGTTTTTAAATTGATATGGGAAATTTATTGTTTCATTATTTTTTATAGTTTAGATGAATGATTGTATCAGAGTAACAACTTTTGAGATGGTAATATTGGTTTTTCACGAAGATGTGTATTTTATATTTTATATATTAAATTTTCTAGTTTTACATCCAAAATTTCCATGTATTTTTGTTAAATATTACATATTCAATTAAATATATTATTCAGTTATTTAATATAAAAAAGTCTTAGTGTTATGCGTTTATATATATAATTATTTTTTTGATTATAATAAATATCTAAATAATTTTTATGTGTATTTTATTTTAGTAATGATAATAGAATGTTGTTTTAATATGAAATTATTTAAAAAAAATAATTTATCTTGTTTTAGGTAATTGTGTATTTGTAAAATAGAATTTTTCAACGAGGAATTAAACTCATATACATGGGTATTTTTATATCAATGGACTATAGACCTCTCAATGGTAAATGAAACAGAAATAAGGATTATCACACCATGATATTAGATATACTAACATATGATATCAAACTGTCTGTCACATATCTTAATATTATTAAAAAAATTATTTGTTCCTATGATTTCCTGACATAGTATAATATTTTTATGTCTGTACAAGAATATTATGACTCATTTGGGGTTTAAAACATTGGGGGCAATGAAACTATTGTTTTACAATGATATAATATATGTTGTAAAAAATATCTTTTTTAATGGGTATGACAAATTAAAACGTACATAACATACATCATAACAAGATTTCATCATTTATGAATAATATTCCACTAAGAATAAATTTATATTTGAATTATCATATCATCTCAATGAACTAAATTAGTAATCTCACACTTTTCAACTTATATTTCATTAAATATGATGATATGGACTATAAAATGTTAACCACTTTATCAATTATAATCTCTTTATTCAATATACATTGTATTTTAATAATAAAACAACATCCTTGGATGATTGCATTATAGAATAAAATGAACTATATTTTCTATCCTATAATAATTGAATAACATTTACAAAATTATTGTTCATTGTTGATTGAATCATATATGAATGATGAATAAATATATTTATGTGAATAAATTTGTAAAAACCAAATAATTTTGATGATAATTAAGGCACGAATGGTAGAATACATCTTTGACCACATGGAATAAAAATATGGTTAGATATTGGATAACCAAATTTTTTTAAATATTATAACTAATGATTATATAATGAGTAACATGTTAAGGATTGAGTTAATATTTATATTAAAATAGTTGGAGTAGTTATGTGTATATGAGGTATATTTCATGATGTGGTGGGTCCTCAACCATGAAGGTAGTATTTTTTTTTTGCGTTTTGTTAAAAATAATTTTATTGTTTTTTTTCTCAAAGTAAAACATCAATACATACTGAATAATAATTTATAATTGAAATTATTTTATAGAAATTGATGTATCAGTCATATATTTCATTATTATTAATGGGTATGTTTTTTTTTAATTTAACTACAATTCATAAAATTCAAGAGAGTATCTTTTGGGTATGTAGGTTATTATAGTTATAATTAATAGTAATTATTTTTATAATCTCCTTTATCTATTAGATTCCTTTCAAAATAACCTAAAAATAGTCGAAAATTACAAGATGTTACAAATTTTTTTAAGTGATGACTGCTGTGTAATAATATACAAATTTTAATAAATTTCTAGATCACCATTTGAAAATTCTCCTGATTCCTAGCATTAGAGGTGGTGAAAATTTATATGTATTTAAAATATACTATAGTAGATAATTTTCATATAATGTGAGAAAAAAAATATTTGGATAATAAATGATATTATTTCATTTTACTCGGAATGATTGAATTATAGAAAAAAATGACATGATTAATATTGGAAAATTACCATTTAATTTCATTATATAAAATTTATTTTAAATATATATATATACTTTCTATATCTATTAATTAAATTTATATTTTTATGAATATTTGATATATTCAATATCACTACATTAATAATCTAAATTTAAAATTAGTAACTAAATTTTAAATAAAAATCATTTAATAATAATGAGTCACCTATTTGTGAATGAAAATATGATTATCCAAATTGAAATATTAATATGATATCACATGAATGATAATTTCACAATAGGTTTCTTCAACAAGTACCTTTTAACAATTTTTTATTTCGTGTTTGGATGTTTACTCCCCAGACTATATTTTTTATAAATAGAAAGGAAAATAAAAAAATTATAATAATTCTTTACTATATTTATTATTTGTTTGTATTGTATTATTACAATGGTATTATTTTATATTCCTTTTTTAGACATTATATGTAACAATATTACATCCGGAGTAATTTAAATTTAAAAATTAATAATTCATGTATAATAAAATTCTATTTTTTATCAATAAACTATACATTTATGAACAATTAATCTTTTTTCTAGTAATTAATAAAAATAACCTCAATTAATACTAGTCCAAAAAATAAATGAATTTGAGCAAATAAATGATATTTGTTATGGATTTTAATTTTTATACAATTTTAGTTTCATTATGTGTTAACCATAATTTAATTCTCCACTCAATTAAAACACATATAAGATTATTTATTTTTCTTATTTATTTTGTTACTAGGTAAAATATATGATGATAGTAATTAATTTATTATATGATTCATAAAAGGATAATTAGATGACATTTTATTATCCCTTTAAATTTATAGAACATGTATTACCTAATGATAACTATAAAAACTGAATGTTTTTTGTATTATTATGATGATTGATTCTTATCACTTTTCCTGAGTTTCTTGATTTATTCATTTATATCATTAACATAGTTTTTTATTTCAATACATAGAGAGTTTATTAATTTTATCAATATTATATAGGATATAGTTTTAGTCCCTTATAATCAATTTTTTACCACATCTATAGGTTTTGATTATTTAATGAAATTGAAAATATTTATAGTTGATCCCCATTATAATGAAATTTATCAATTCCAAGAACGTTCCAATGTTCCTTTAGATTAATATGGTCCAATATAAATATTTATTAATGTTTTCTATAAGAAGTATATTTAAATTTTCATAATAAATGTCAAAATTTTAATGGTTTTTTTAAATGTTATGAATATTTATAATTGATTAAAAAATTAAAATATCGTTCTAATTTATATTTTTCCCTATTATTTAATAAATGAAAATGTTTTCTTATATATAAATATGAAAAAAATGATTTATATATAACGAAATAAGGAAATAGAAATATATAAAATGATTCAAATTTTAAAGATTATATTATATTTTCATATGTTCAGGACCCCTCCATCCAATGATACCCCTTTTATAATGGTTGTGAGGAATGGTATATAATGACCCGTGTATCTTAAATACAATAACCCATGGGTTAGTTACAAGATATTAGGTTACAAAAACACATATATATATAGCATTAGCCTATATATATATATATATTCATATAATTTTATTTGAAAAAAACTAAAAGAACTCATAAATTAATAATAGTTCATAAATCATAATATATTAATTCAATTTCATTAAAAAAATTAAATTAAACAGTAATTACATTCTTGGTAGTGGCCATGAAAATCAATTGACTAATTATCAACTTCTCTAAATTGTAATATCTAGCTCAATCATTAACATGATCCCATTAGCTAAATAATAGTGTATATACATAAATACATTATGTGACCATAACAAATCTGCGCCATAGGATCCCATATATTACCTATCACGAAAAATGGAATGACGCATATGTAATCCTAGTGAATAATCAAATGAATATGTCCCATCAGCTATATTGGTAAAATAAAATTTTCCCACTGTCAACGAGCATCATTCAATATTGTAAGATTAGAAGTAATTTATTTATTATTTAGTTAAATATACATCACTTCTAATCTCATATACATTTTCAATTCTCTTTCTGAAATGGAATAGTATTTTTGTTGATCTATTCATTTAAACAAGTTGTCTCTATTGTGACTCATTCCTCAACCATAAATACCTAATAACTTCATAGGATCCATCATTTTATATTGGAAAGAATGTTTATATCTAGAATATAATCATCAAATCCATTAGTATCTATGTGTATATATAGGGTCCATAAAATCATCTATAAAAAAATTACAACACATGTTCTCAAAAGAAATGAACATAAACCAATGGGAATCGAGAATTAAATCATGAAGATACATGTTTATGACAATATTCATATTATTATATCATGATCAAAAATATATTACTTTACAAAAACCAATCACAACCCCTAATGGAACACAACATATACTATAAGCCATTTTAGTCACAGATATGATAAATCATACTACAACTAATTGAAGAGTATGGGAGATGTTGAATTTATAAATATATTTCCATTCCCACATAGATGTTTGGGAAATCACTATACCAAATATATAGGTGTCTGTTTCCATGTAGAAGTTATTAGGTAACATATGCAATAAAAAACATTTTACAGTATAATACTTGATAACATGAATTTAAAATATATATACTTATACTCATCTAATATTATCATATTATAGGGAACCAGGGTAACATGGGTAAAGAATAGGTATCATGAATTAATAGAAGAATATAGTTCATTAATAATTAATTAAAATCCATTAATTAACATTAATCCATATTCAATTACATTACTTCAACTTTAATCAATTATATTTTTCTTCATCACTATAAATTATTACTTTTATTATCATGTTTTTCAATAACATTTTAAAAAATATGATCCATTATTGATCATTTATTAACTAAATTTTCATAGAATATTTTACTTGATTTTTATAAAATCCATCCATGTGTATCATGCCAATGATGTAGTTTATGTGAAAGGAGTCAATCTACATCATGTCATTATAGAATTATCATATATATAATATCCATCAATTTGGACATCAAGATAGAATTTAGAATTATTATGATAATGTGAAGGTTTATGTCATGACCCGTCCTCGGGGCCGATGCCGTGACTACCCCATACCCGCCTTCCATAGGCTAGAGGCTGGAAGCTTGCACCAAAGGCGTAAATCTCAATAACTGGGAAGGCATTTCCTTCTAAAAAGTAAACAAAACACCACAGAGTACAAGCAGAAGTAAAACACTAAGTACAGAAGAAAGTGATGAAAAGTAAATGGGAAAGAATACAAACCCAACTGAAAGTACAGCTACTACTGAACGAAAGTACAATAGAAAAAGACAAACAACTGGAAGAAAGGAAGCAGCTCATGGGTCATCCTGCTCGGATCCTACCTGAAGGGTAGGTATAGATAACACATCTCCTGGATCATCCACCATAGATCCTACCTAAAGAGTAGGTACATATTGCACAGCTCCTGGATCATCCACCATGGATCCTACCTGAAGGGTAGGTACATATAGCCTCCACAACGCTCTCGCCCATCAACCTCCTCTGATTGTCGTCTCGCTGTGAAGTCCACCTCCGAATACTGACTCGTTGTGTGGTCCACCTCCGGGTACCGTCCAGTCCTAGAACACTCGGCCTCTGTCAGCGATGCCCGTCGTCTGCAACCAACACAACGAGGTGCGGGCATAGCCCGTGCAGGGGTGAGTATACGATACTCAGTAGAGACCCCGATACCCTAAAGTTATCACTAAAGCCAACAAGAATAACCAAAAATAAGATCTCAACAGATAACCTCTACTTATGTACATGCCCATACATATACCTAAGCTATCAAGTAACCCATATCAATCATGAAGAAACACAATGATTATGAAATCAACAGATATCAACTACCTAGGTATATGCCCATACATATACCTCAGTTATCAAGTGACCCATATCAATCATGAGGCAAACACAAAGATGATAGAATTAGCTCAAACCAAGATTTTCATTATCGAAACCGTAACTGCGGAAGAGCCCCGTCTTTGGAGTGTACAGTGGTCCTGTCACGACTCTTAGGCACTGCTCTCTAACCTAAGACTGCTGAGGTACTCTTCCTATCGAGTACCCCGGGCCAGCCAGCCAAACACAACATTGCTTCCTGCCGGGGTATGCCACCAAAACGCAGTAGTGCACACCCCCTAATAGCCTACAAAGGTACTCTCCAGACGAGTACTGCGGGTCTGCATTGTCACACAGTAGTGCTCCGTCCGCCATGGGTCTGCATCAAAAAAAAGTAGTGCTCCATCCACTGGGCTAGTCGACTCACTCCAAGTCGAGTCGGTCAAGCAGTCGTCAGGTCTCAGCCGGCTACACGGTCTCTGTACTCCAAACGCTCATCTCCGGGAGGGTCCGCTCCATGAGCTACATGTCTATACTCAATGTATCTCAATGTTCCATGAAGATGTATCTCAAATGACCTCCTCGTCATAGGGGCCACAACGCAACAGACGACGCATCAATCAGACGCCTGGT
Organism: Viscum album; assembly: GCA_963277665.1. NCBI lineage: Eukaryota > Viridiplantae > Streptophyta > Magnoliopsida > Santalales > Viscaceae > Viscum > Viscum album. Next base: position 1,799,587,876 of record OY728120.1, read on the forward strand.
ATGTGAGTTATTATCATTTTCATCTTAGGGGCCCATTTGGTTTCGTGTGCGAACCAACCCGGACATATCTCGACTATACCCCGAACTCTCATAGGGTATATTCAAAGGGGCCGTTTCTCAAAAAGATCACCAACGCTGCTGACGGTTCGTCAAACGGACGTCCAATCTAAAAGTTATCATCTTTTCCGTTCTAGGGGCCCGGTTGGATTTCGGGTACAATCCAACCCGACCACTATCCAACAGCAACCAAAATTCAAGAGAAGAATGCCAAAAGTCCTGTCTCATCAAGAAGAATCCAAAAAAGTCGACAGCATGTCAATCGGACACCTAGAGATCAAAATATAAGTGTTTCCGCTCCGAGGGCCCGGTTGGTTTCATATCAGAACCAACCCATCCGTACTCAAAGTTCTCCTAAACCTTGATTGTAATATACCGAAACGACCACATCGATCCAAGGATCTCTATGCAACTCATGGTGCATCGATCGGAGTTCTGTGACCCAAGATATAGGTAAAATACTGAAAACTGTCAGAAATGTTGGTCTGGGCCCGGCCCAACCCCCCTGGGTTGGCCCGAACAAGGTCGACCCGACCCGAGTTTGGGTCTGGCCCGGATGGCACAACCCGGCCCAACCGCCGCAGTCCGGCCCGAAGTGGCTGGTCCGGCTCAGCGGGTGTCGCTCGCGCTGAGCGGACGCGGGGGTGCGCTGCCCTCGGCCCATTGCACCAGACGTGGGGCGAGCTGCCGTGTCTTCCCTGGATCCCGCATAGCCGCAGGATCCGGTCGTCCCGCCGCCTCCTCCGCGGCTCCTTCTGGCGGCGCGCCGGTTGTCCGTTTTTCCTGCCATCTGCGCCGATGGTTCTCCCGGGATCCACAGTTTACTGCGAAGGTTTCAAAATGCCCTTGCGCCCTACTGATTCACTCGTCAATCCATGCACAACATTCAACCAGCGGAGTCTTCAATCGCCTCTACAACCCCGAATATGGTCGCGGTTCGTTCAGCCTCAACGGTGCGGCACGACGGCACCACGCTTCTTTGTCGCATTCTTTCTCGTGTCCACGTGGTGTCGCTACACCATGTCGCCTTTATTCGTGCCGCAACGAATCAAAACAACAATGGGGGATGAGAGTCGGCTGTGTTCGTGCAGTCTGACCTCCTCCCATTAAGTTGGTAACAAGCGGCCCAAAAGACGAAGAACAATAATGATTTTCAAGAACAAAAAAAATAAATCCAAACAACTTTTCCCGCAAATAAATATTTCCAACTCGCAAAAGAAATCATTCGCGGATCAACTAGAGGATGAGTTGATCTGAGTTCTTTTTTTTAAAGGATGGAACCACATGAATATAAACTTACACAAAATTAACCCCTACCTCGAGTGTAGTCGTCGAACGAGGTTTGTCACGGAATTGCCCATCGTGGAAGAAGGCGTCGCGGAAGGGGGAACGTCGCGTTGTAGAGAAAAGATTCATCAGCATCGCGTCGTCGATCTTCGAGGATCCGACGTTCTTGTAGACCTTCGTCGGAGGTCGGTGTTCTTCGCGTTCTTCGCGTTCATCGATGAAGAACGAAGAACTTCAAGACTTCTCTTACTCTCCCCAAAAACTCAACACAACAACCCAGCAATAATAAAATAAGGGTTACCTTATTTTATTACTCACGCAAAACGTTTTAAAAATTCAAAAACAAATCAAACAATTAACTAAATTAATTGCATCATTTTAAAATGCCCAATTAATAGAGGCGTTTATTAAAAAGTTTAAACACACGAGTTGACTTCGTTTAATAGGGGGTGCAGGTGCGTTACCTTAATCAAAGGTGGGGGTTTCGTTGAAGTTGAAAAGGTGGGGCTCGTGTGGGCCCCACCCCACAAATATCCTACCAAGTGGGTAGGATATTTTGGGTCCCATATTATCCACTTAACTTAGGATAAGAAAAATAAAATAAAAGATCGGTTGCACCACTTTATTTTATTCCGTAACTTTACCCCAAAAATTAAAAACCACACCCGAGCAAATGCAACTCCGGAAAAGGTGTTTCTAAGAAATTATTGGTGTTGCGATTCCATCGGTGCACTCATATTTCAATTCCGAGCACCGGTTCAAAAGTTAGAAAAACCCACTCGTCTGTTCACTGAACGTACCCGAGCTAAACATCAGAAAATGATTCTAGGCACACCGGGCCTCAGAATCAGGTGCCGTCAGAAACTGCGTTCTTGTAAAATTCCAAAGAAAATTAAGAAAAAATATTTCCTTGAAATTTCAGGGTCTTTACATTACTCCCACCTCAGGGATTTACGTCCTCGTAAAGCTTTAACACAAACTAGGGATACAAAGCGGCATTGAGCACGCATCTGAGCCTTCGGCTCCCATGTTCGTACCTAGAGGTTCACGTACTTCTAGTGAAAGCGCACCCAAGGAATCTACCATCCTCGTTGGATCCACTACTGTTGATCCTCGATCCCCACTGGAATCTCTGCGTATGTCACCCTGTCATCGACGTCCAACTCCCTAAGGTCGATGATGTGTGAAGGATCATGCACGTATCTCCTCAGTTGAGATACGTGGAAGTCGTCATGCACCTAGTGCAACTGAAGTGGATGGGTCAAGCGGTAAACCACTTTGCCTACCCAGCTGAGGACCTATAAAGGTTCGTTGAACCTCGAAGATAACTTGTCGCCTCAGCCACATCTCCGTAAACCTCATCGAGGTGAGACCCGTATAAAGACGCGATTGTCATCCTTGAACTCTAGAGGTCTCCAATTCGTGTTAGAACTGAAACTCAAAATGACTGCTACCACGAGGGTAAGGTTGACCGACTCAAGAGTGATCGGTCGCACCATCCTGTGCATGAGTTTATCCAGTGCTGCCTGGGGTTTCCTTTTTGCTGACCAAGGAAAACCCATCCCGATGTCGTAGTTAAACCACAACCATTTTTCCTAATACCATCAATTTTTGTATGAAGTGTGATTGCCCAGTCCATACTGAAACCAATGTCGTAAGGCCTCGACGCTGCCACCAAGAGATTCGAACCGAAACTCTCACCTCAAGGGTCTGACCACACTGTCGGCGTAAGTGTGATTATCAAGTCTTCTCCCAAGGTATCTCCATACGTGAGGGTCAAGTCAATGGCTTACAGGAAACTCTAGGTCTGGGACAAGATTTGTGGAAGGAAGGAATGATTCATATCAACGTCTGTTACTACGGAAGCTAGTAGTGGACATAGACTATCCAATGAATCATTATTAGAGCCATTGGGTCACACTCCTTGACCGCATGCAACCGCACCCTTCCTCCGCCCTCCAGCTCCTTGAGCCTGGAGGGGACAACAAAGGCGGCTGGTTGTATCATGTTAAAATGTACACCACTTCATGCTGCTCTCCTAGCTCTTCCTCCACGTCTGATTCTTTGCAGACTCATCTCGCCTTAATGCTTCCTCTTCTTGAAAAATTCAACACGGTAGAGTCTCTAAGACTGGCGCCGGTTTCCAATTTATTACTACACTGTGCAATCTTCATCCGCTCCTGGATGATCTGCACCTTCATTGCCTACGATCAGAAAGAGCTGATAAAAATTTCTCCTTTTCCGAAATGAGAAACTCGGCCTCATCCCCTGGATGAACCATGCCCATTGCCTAATAAAGTTAATATTGACATGAATGATTCATTCATGCCCTAGATGACGTCTAAAGGGCTCGACGTAACTACCAAGAAATCCAACTGTCACTCTCGCCTCCAAGGGTCGAGTCACACTGTCAGCATCAGTGTGAGGTCACTGGGTCACCTCCAGTAGAAGTATCTAAAGTGAGGGTCAAGTCAATAGTTTTAACCGGGACCACTCAGTATCAACCATACAAAAGGACAGGAAGGAAAACATCACAAAGATAAGTGTCTTTTTATTATTGCAGCTCATAGTACAATGACACGAATACAACAGAAACATGAACTAGAAGTACAAGGGACGCATCCACTAGTTCCGCTCTTGTCCTCCTGCTCCCAGAGCTCTAATGCCTTGTCCACTGCTCGGCTGTTACTCAAGAACCTACTACTGCATCTATCTCGGTGCCTCCTCCAACGCCTGCGGATCAACTGTGCGAGGAGTCGGACAGTCACGTGTCAGGTGACCCTTCCTGCTGTAGGAGAAACACTGTCCATTTCTGGCATGCCTGGATCTGACCCCACCACAGGTTCCCCACACCACCGATCCTAAAACCCGAGATCGCCCAACTGTTGGTCTGGTCTTCCTGGACCTCTGCATCATATGTCTACTGCCTACAGATGACTTGGCTGCTGATCGAAATACATGCGGCAAAGGAATCAGCTCCTGAACACACTCGAGGTGCAGATCTACTGGTACAAACTCCACCCTGAAGAAGGTCTCGATGTCTCCCCATGTGAAGGTCATCCTGTCACAAAACTGGAACAAGTGGCTCCACCACCTGCCTGCTGCTGCCTTAAGAAGGCAGGCAGCAAAGATCACTATAAAGTCTGGTGGCATCCCCACTAGCCTGAAGACTCTCACCACAACCTCCAGCCAAGCCTCAGCCGCCTGTGGATTCGTCTCTCCCTGGAACCTGGGTGGCCTCCAGCACTGGAACTCGTCCAGCACACTCAAGTGGCATGCATCGCCTACTGCTGGGGCTGGTGGCATCGGTGGCCTAACGTATGGTAGTACCGTTGGGGCCTCCGCTGGTGACTCAACTGCAAGAGGGCCCTGTACCGAAGCCTCGTCGCTCGGAAGGCTATCAGTATGAGAATCCCTCTGGGATCTAGCTAGTCGTCCGTGAAAAGAAATCCTAAAAGAAACAACTTGACACGGTCAAAAGATTATACCTGGTGAGGTGACCTGGTTTTAGATGACTTTTAAAAAAACTTCTGGAAATACACACGCAATCAGTGTTTTCGTGCACAACGTCGGAAATCAGTTGTTAGGGTCCTGGTGTATGGATATTTCGGCCGCCCGCACCAACACTAGACTCCATGAACTGAATACCACACTCAGTACCCATAACACTATTTCTTCATAGAATGAAAATATCAGAGTTATAAGTTCTGCGGTAGAACCGACTCCTCTGATACTAATTTGCCATGACCCATCCTCGTGGCCCGTGTCGTGACTACCCCAAACCCGCCTTCCATAGGCCAGGGGCTGGCGACTAGCACCAAAGGTGTAAATCCTGATAAATGGGAAGGAATTTCCTTTTTAAAAGTAAAAAAACACCACAGAGTACAAAAGGAAGTAACACACTAAGTACAAAAGAAAGTGATGAAAAGTAAATGTGCTAGAATACAAACCCAACTGATAGTTCAGCTACAACTTAATGAAAGTACAACAGAAAAACACCAACAACTGGAAGAAAGGAAGCATCTCATGGGTCTTCCTCCTCAGATCCTACCTAAAGGGTAGGTACAGATAGCGCAGATCCTGGATCGTCCACTACAGATCCTACGTGAAGGGTAGGTACAGATAGCGCAGCTCCTGGATCGTCCACCATAGATCCTACCTGAAGGGTAGGTACATATATCCTCCACAACGCTCTCGCCCGTCAACCTCCTCGGAGTTTTGTCTCGCCGTGAAGTCCACCTCAAGATATTGACTCGTTGTGTGGTCCACCTCCGGGTACCATCCAGTCCTTGAACACTCAGCCTCTGTCAGCCCTGCCCATCGTCTGCAACCAACACAACGAGGTGCGGGCATATCCCATGCAGGGGTGAGTACACGATACTCAGTAGGGACCACGAGATCCTCAAAGTCTCACTAAAGCCAACATGGATAACCAGAAAGAAGATCTCAACAGATAACCTCTACTCAGGTACATGCCCATACATATACCTATGTTATCAAGTAACCCATCTCAATCATGAGGAAACACAAAGTTTATGAAATCAACGGATAACCACTAGCCAGGTATATTCCCATACATATACCTAAGTTATCAAGTGACCCATCTCAATCATGAGGTAAACACAAAGATCATAGAATCAACTCAAACCATGATTTTCCTTATCGATACTGTAACTGCTGAAGAGCCCCGTCTCTAGAGTGTACAGTGGTCCTGTCACCACTCCAAGGTACTGCTCACTAACCTCAGACTGCTGAGGTACTCCTCCTGTCGAGTACTACAGGCCAGCCACCCAAACACATTAGTTCTTCCCGCCTGGGTATGCCACCCAAACACAATAGTGCACACCCCCTAATAGCCTGCAGAGGTACTCTGTGGACGAGTACCGCGGGTCTGCACTGCCACACAGTAGTGCTCCGTCCGCCATGGGTCTGCACCCAAACAAAGTAGTGCTCTGTCCACTGGGCTAGTCGACTCACTCCAAGTTGAGTCGATCAAGCAGTCGTCAGGTCTCAGCCTGCTACACGGTCTCCATACTCCGAACGCTCGTCTTCGGGAGGGTCCGCACCATGAGCTATAGATCGATACTCCAAGTATCTCAAAGTCCCACGAACATGTATCTCAAAGGACCGCCTCATCATAGGGGTCTCAACGCAACAGACGACACGTCAATCGAACGCCTGGTATGTGAGTTCTTAGCCATTTAGTCCCAGGGGCCCGATTGGTTTCGTGTGCGAACCAACCCGGCCGTATCTCAACTTTACTACGAACTCTCATAGGCTATACTCAAAGGGACCGTTTCTCAATAAGATCACCAAGGCTACTGACGGTTCGTCAAACAGACGTCCAATCTGAAATTTATCAGCTTTTCTGTTCCAGGGGCCCGGTTGGATTTTGGATACAATCCAACCCGGCCACTATCCAACTGCAACCAAAATGCAGGAAAAGTATGCCAATAGTTCCGTCTCATCAAGAAGAATCCAAAAAGTCGACGGCACGTCAATCGGACGTACAGAACTCAAGATATAAGCATTTTCGCTCCGAGGGCCCTGTTGGATTCGTATCCGAACCAACCCGGCCACACACAATGTTCTTCGTAACCTTGAGTGTAATATACAGAATCGACTGCCTCGATCCAAGGATCGCTACTCAACTAACGATGTGTCGATCGGAGGTCTGTGACCCAAGATATAGGCAAAAGACTGAAAATAATCAGAAATTGGGGTTTGGGCCCGACCCGACCCAGCCCAACCCCCCAGGGTCGGCCCGAACCGGGATGACCCGACCCAGGTCCAGGTCCGGCCCCTCAAGGCGTGGCGCGGCCCAGCTGGCACTGCCCGGCCCGACCGGCGCTTCCCGGCCTGGCCTGGGCGGCCCGGCCCGGAGCGGCCGGTCCGACTCAACGGGTGTCACGTGTGCAAAAGAAATCATTCTTGGATCAACTTGAGGATGAGTTGATCGGAGTTCTTTGTTTTAAAAGGAAGGAACCAAGGGAATAATAACATACACAAAATTAACCCCTACCTCGAGCGTAGTCGTCGAACGAGGTTTGTCGCGGAGTTGCATGCCACGGAAGAAGGCGTCGCGGAAGGGGGATTGTCGCGTCGCGGAGAAAAGATTCATCTGTGTTGCATCATCGATCTCCGAGGATCCGGTGTTCTTGTCGACCTTTGTCGGAGGTCGGCGTTCTTCATGTTCTTCGCATTCTTCACGTTCTTCGACGAAGAACAATGAACTTCAATACTTTTCTTACTCTCCCCAAAAACTCAACACAACCACCCAACAATAATAAAATAAGGGTAACATTATTTTATTACTCACAGCAAATGTTTTAAAAATTCAAAAATGAATCAAACAATTAACTCAATTAATTGCAACGTTTTAAACCGCCCAATTAATAGAGGTGTTTATTGAAAAGTTTAAACGTAGGAGTTGACTTCGTTTAATACTGGGTGCGGGTGCATTACCTTATTCAAAGGGGGGGGGGGGTTTCGTGGAAGTTGAAAAGGTGGGGCTCGTGTGGGTCACAACCCAAACATATCCTACCAAGTGGGTAGGATATTGTGGGTCACACATCATCCACTTAACTTAGTTTAAGAAAAATAAAATAAAAGATCAGTTGCACCACTTTGTTTTATTCCTTAACGTTACCCCAATAATTAAAAACTACACCCGAGAAAATTCAACTCCAGAAAAGGTGTTTCTATGAAATTACTGGAACTGTGTTTCCATCGGTGCCCTTGTATTTCAATTCCGTGCACCAGTTCAAATGTTAGAAAAACCCGCTAGTTCGTTCATTGAACGTACCCGAGCTAAACTTCGGAAAATGATTTCGGGCACACTAGGCCTCGGAATCAGGTGTTGTCAGAAACTGTGTTCATGTAAAATTCCAAATAAAATTAAGAAAAAAAATTTCCTTGAAATTTCCGGGTCTTTACAGTTTATTCCATCCCCATTCATTAAAAATATAGTTTCGTTTGTTATAGGTGTTAATAAGAGGATCCGAGGGTGATGGGAGATGTTTGGTCTCTATTGATGGGAATAATAGAGAACACTGGGTAAGTATGTGGATTAAAAGATGTGAAATTTAGTTTCAAGGAATTTTTAGGATATTTCATGATGTCTAAATATTTTACATAATGTGAAGGATATTTTCATGGAATGTAATACTTTAGGGTTTGAAAAATAGAATTAAATGAAAAGGGGAAACTTTTTATGGAGACACAGAACACTAAGGATTAAATTATAAGAAATTGGAATACATGTCATGTAATACCCTGTTGAAGAGTAGTTTTAAAAATTATATTTGGATGAACACTTATTCATTCATCCATTCTAAATTTTTTCATATTTTCTAGTGAGAACCCTAGGTGCCCCGAGATGTTCTTCGATCCCTCTTTATTCCGTATTTAATTTTCTTATCACAGATGATGTTCGATGGTGATATGTTGATGATATGTGTTGGGTTTAATCATCTTTCGCATCAATTTTCATTCCTTCTTCAAATGGGATTCACTACAGTGATTTGATTTGTCTTCAGTTCTTGGATTGTGTAGATTTTTTATAATAATTGGATACAGAATAGTTTGATCCACATTTTTGCGGTGAGTTTTTGGTTTTCCGGTGTTCTTCTAGGTAATGTGGTTCAAAAATAATCTTTGTGGTTGGATTACCTTTGAATATCTTTGTTATGCATTGAGTTGGAGGATATTTAATTATGTTTTTCAATGAGTTATGGTCTTGATATATATAATAAAATAAAAAGAATCAGTTAATTGAATTGGAAGGGGAAATTGTGTTTTATCGATATGTTTTTATTTCTTCGATATTTTTTGTGATATTATGATTATACATGCTAAATTCCCCGGTGAAAATTGTGAAAATTTAGGGCCTTTTTTTATAGACATATGTATTGTGATAGTTTCCATTATTATGAAATGACATTAAATAGAATCTTGTTATATAATTATACTTGTTCGATAAATTGGTTTCCCTAGGATTTTGTATTTCATTATAACACCCCTATATTAAAGTGGAATTTTTTTAAATACCCTTTATAAATATTTAGGCTAATCTTGATGTGTTGTGATATGTGGTCTTTCTTGTGGGGAGTTTTTGTGTGGTTTTTTTGTTGTCCTTTTTAGAGGTAGGGTGGTGTTTTGATTGATCGTGCATGTGGGGTGGTGAGGTGAGAGTGTTGGGGGTTATTGCATTATTGTTATATGTGGTTACACGGTCCATATTTCTAACATGTGATCAAATAAATAAGTAGTTGTTTAATAATGGTATAAATGGCTTGGGTTGGTTTTTTTAATGAGGAAAATGTTTTTAATTAAATATTAAATGTTGGGTTGTGTTATTAAATGAGGAAGATTCTAAATAATTAAATTAATTGGTGTGGAATGTAGTGGTAATGGGAAGCTACGTCAATTAACAATGGATCATCAACGTTAGAAATATCAGTTGCAGACTAGCTAGGAAATATGATTTTGTACCCCCTGTGATATTTTATTACTCTTATCTTGTTGAACGTACATGTGAGGTAGACCAACTTATTGGGAAGTGGCATATGAGAGGTACATGCATCATAATGGAATGTTTTCATGATTTAATTGGGTTTTTTGGGATGTTTATGATGTAAAAAATAAATAAATTGATGTCAAAAAGTATTAATGAAAATCCATAATACTCATGTAGGAAATTATAATCATAACATCCAGTTATGGATCATGGTCGCCATCCCCATTTGTCTCACGAAGTGGAGGTTTGGCAGGATGATCTGGTTCATCTTCAATGGTTTCATTCTTTTCAGGAGGTTAACTACTGTTAGAAGATATTTCATGATATCTGGGGATAGTTTTTGGGGAACTATGAGGGAATTATTTCATATATATAGATATATAGATGGATAGAGTATATTGAGATTTCTTTTAGCTTGATCTAGTATATGACAAAGTAATGGGTCTCTTTGGCTATTATTCAGATGCAGATAGTGACATGTTTGGGTTGGATTCTATATATAGGGGTCTGGAAAGATGAAGGCATTTTTTGGAACAACATGATGATGAAGTTCCGAGCAGAGAACCTTTCATCAAGATTCATGGAATTAAAGACGAATGAGAGTCTTTATATTTAGTAGTAGAGCATATCAAGGATGTGAATCATGTTCTAGTAGCTTATGAAATTTCCCCAGACCTTTTTCCAGATGAGTATACTTATTCAACATATCTTTATAGGGCAATTATTCCATTTATAATGTATGTAGTTAATAATTTTATGTTTCTAAGATATCTTGAGGATCATAAGATGGAAAAGGAGATCAAGATGATATGATCATGAGTAGGTTATTAGTGATAGGGATCCAATAGAGTAATTTGAGGGGAATAATTGTTTGTGGTAGATTATGTGCACCATGAACATAAGGGATTCATCCTATAGGGATTTTTCTGAGATGCTACCTTTTAAGCCTTCATATTCTAGTGATTTTTTTGTTTCCCTAGGGGAATGATGCCAATGTGTTTTGGGTTAGGGTTTCATGTTCATCTCAATATTATGTTACATGTAGTTCCCCAAGATCAGTTTGGTGGAGGTGGGTTGACTCAATGCTAGCCCCAATAGATGTTTCTAGTTAGACCATTTCAGTAGCAGGGGGAGATGGAATTTTCACTGCTGAATAGATAAAGAGTTGGTAGATGCCGACTTTAGGTTATTTCACTTAATCTAGGACTAATACCTAAGTCTGGCTATGTGGGTGGATATCAATAGAGATGCATATGAGATAGGAAATTATAGTTTCACGTAGTGAATGTAGTCAATCCATAGGGTCAATATATCCACAAAAGTAGAATGATTTTGTTTAGACCCTGGTTTGTGCCTTGACTGATTCAGGAGCTTCAAAATCATTCTATTCACCCACATTATCCCATTTTCATAGACTGTATATAAAAAGGATACTCATGACCCTAGTGTTGAGTATGCTAGACTAAGGCGATACCGACTTCTTCAATGTGTGCCATGGGTTTACACCGATGATGGGACCACATCAGTCTGGTGTAGATCCTTACAGTGTCAATATCAGCATCAACTGGTGTTATTCAATAAATGTAGTTATTAACTGCTTCCATGGAGATTCATGTTTCTTTATGTGGATACATGACATGTTTTTTTTTCATTTGAGAGCAGAGTTTTCCGATTATAATTTGGTGTGTGGAGCCCCTTCCTTAATTATTAGATGATTTGTAATTAGAATCAATTGATTCAAGGATGGTAGAGGTTCCCATGGTCATTTGGATTCTCCATGATGTCTATTATGAGGAGGGTGTAATGCTACCCTCTCCATTGGATTTTCAGTTTAGGATATATTTATATCCCAATGATTCTCATATTTCAATGGATCTATATCATATGGAACCTTCCGAGTTGCATGAGCTGAGGATTAAAAAGATCATATGCTGTAAAATGTTTTTATATGGCTTAGTGTGTCTCCATATGGTGGTATAGTGTTTTTATATGGTTGATTATGTCTCCATGTGTTGGTCCAGTGTTATTTTCCAAAATGGAGGATGGTGGTACTACGTAGTGTGTGGACAACCAGTGTTTGAGTGAGGTGATGATAAATAAAAATAACACACATCTAGGATTGAAAATATTCTCAATTACATAATAGGCGATATTTGGTTTTCTAATATTGATATGTTGTCTTAATATCACTAGTTAAGGAATAAATAGGGTGATATTTTGAATACTGCCTTTAAATATTGTTTGGGGAATCGATTTTTTAGTCATCCCATTTTGTGTTATGAATTATCCAAACATGTTCAAAGGTATTTTGAAATCTATGTTATTTGAGTTCCTAGATAGGTTAATCATAATACTCATCGATGATATCTTGGTCTAATATAATATAGAGGAGGAGCATGTAGAGCATCCGAGAACTATTTTGCAGGGTTTTTTTATGTCATTAGCTCATGTGACATTTTTCTATGGGTATGTTATGGACATGTGATTTGTATTTAATTAGTAAAGTGGTGTCTTAGTAGGGTGATTTTATAGAACTATTGATGGTAGAAGTAGTTTTTTTCATAGATAATGCTAACAAAAATTGCAGTAGTTCACATTTTACTTTATCTCTTAGGATATTATCCTAGGTTTGTACCTAAATTATCCTAATTTTTACCTCTATTGACATATATGAATAAAGAATTATTCTATCTGGATAGATCAATGTTTGTCAGTGTTCATTTCCCTAAGAGGGTAGTTAGTCAATGCTCAATAATTCTGAGGAAACAGTTATATTTATAGTGTTTTCAGATTCTTCCTTTTTGTAATTGGTATTATTTTTCATGTATATGGTTATTGTAATCTAATATGTGTCTTAGAATATACATCTTCATGAGTGTAACTCTACAACCTAGTATATAGACCAATATTTGCTGGGTTCATACTAATGTTGTGATAGAAATACCACATTGGGGTGCACTTTGTGGACTTCACAAATGACAAGAGTTTGAATTTTATATGTTACCAGCGTGTCCAGAATATATTATTGTGGAGGAGTAATTATTTCTATCATGAAAATGATTTTGATAACTCAAGCATTTCATCAATGGGAAATTTCACGGCTATTTCAATGAGAAGAATATTGTAGAATGAGGTTGTTCAAGAATCTGTAGATTCTTGGAGATTGGTGGATGAGTTGCAATTCCATCATATAGATAAAATCCTGGATAGTGGTAAAGGTTTTTTCTTCAAATTATCATGAAGTATTCTATGATTAAATATATGGGGGAGTCTTAGTGTAGAGACTTGTTGGTTGATGTGAGGAATGATCGGTTCAGCCATTTTGAGGCATTAGTGGGATGGTTGGAACATGATGTTTTTTCATATAATTTTTTCTTATGGTTTTTATAAATGATTTTGTTATTTAAGAGTTTAGTAGTAAACAATTTGTTGTTTAATTAGGTATTTTTGATTTGTACCATTTCTTGAGGATAATGTTTTGGTGGCTCAGGATGTATCTGGTAGTGGCGAGTTTGTGGAATGGTGTCTATTTTTTCATCATGTGATGGATGAGCATCATGTTCTTGGTGGTTTTAAACATCCCATGGATGTTCTTGAGAGGAATTGTGATGAAATATCTATGCATTTCATCATTGGGTTACCCAAATCCTATGTAGATTGTGATTAAATTTGGGTGGTCATGTATGGATTGATGATATAACCCCATTTCAAAAAAAAATCAAGGAGTATGGTTTAGTGGATTTTGTATCTAAGCGGTATTTGGAAGAGGTTGGGGTGTCAAAAAGTTTTTTGTTTTATTGCCTCGATTCTGGATTCATGTTTTACCTTATGATTCTAGGGTGGATTACAACATTCTTTTGGAACTCTATTATTCTTTAGCACCACTTTTCACACATAGAAACATGTGAAAAGATGATTATCCATACATTAGAGGATACTATGTGGAATGAATCTTGGGCTTACGTGGATCTTGTGTATGAATCCTTCCCATGGTGAATTTTTCTTATAATAATACCTAACACTCTTCCATTCACATGGCCCTATTTGAATGTATTTACTATAGACCAGATCATTCATTTTTCTTCTAGAATGAGGTTTGAGAGACTAATGTTCTTGACCATGATGCGGTATAGAGCACAACCAGGAATGTTTAGATCATTCATAAGATAATGATTGTAGTACAAAAATAGAAGAAGTCTTATGCTGGTCCATAGAGGTAGCCATTTGAATTCAAAGATAGGGACTATTTTTTCTTGATGTTTTATCTCTGACATTGGTACATGATTTGTGGAAAAGGGGGTAATATTTCTCCCATTTATTGTGTAACACCCCGAGTTTTAATAAAATATTTATTTATTTCATTTTTTTATTATTTCCATTTTAATTTTTACAAGTTTTTAAATAAATATTAAATTATTTTAATAAAAATTTCATTAATAAATTTTGATTGAGTACTACTTTTCTAAACATGATATTATTTTTAATATATATATTGTAATTAAACAATAAAAATATGTTTAATACAAAATCTCTTATGAATTCGTTTTTAAAAACTGAATAAAAATTGATATATAATTATTTTAAAAACAATATTTTAGTTTTGAGAAGTACTATTTTCAATTTATGAAAATTAAAACATTAATGTAATTGAAATTTTGTTTTGAAAACTTGAAAATAAAATATTTAATATTTAATAGTAATATGATATGGTAATAAATTAATATTTTATAAAAGATGTTTTTATACATAAAGATTTATTTAAAAATAATTTTTTATTGTTTGAAGTTAATAATTCTTATGAAGGAATTATAAATAATCATATTACATTAAAATACTAATAAACAATTTTTTTAATAATTAATAATGTTATGTATATGTTTTAAATATAAAAACTATGAAATTTTTGTTTTGAGATTCAGTTAATTAGAAAAAATGATTATTGGTCTTCGTATATATATATTTATATAATGAAATGAAATATATATTGAGATAATTTATTTATTTAAACAAATAATACATAAAATGATTATCAAATAAAAAAATGGTGAATTAACTAACAATAATACAGAAGAAGGTAAATCAGGTTTAAGTGTTTTGTCGTGAATAGGGGGCCATGATTGGGAGAGTCTGTTGTGAGAAGAGAAGTTGAGGTTGAATCGAGCTTCGATTGTAGATGTCTTCGATGATAGAGTGATGGTCATTGGTGAGCTTGGTCAGGACGGCGAAGCTAAGGTGCGTTGTTTAAGGCGAGCACAACTCTTGGCCAAAGTTGAGAGTAACTTAAAATGAGGGTTTCAAGCTCACAGTGAAGCTTCGACCATCGGATGATGAAAATCATAGTGTGAAGATACGGTTAGGGTTTCGATATTAAGGTTTGAGTTCATCAGATCTTTTATGTTGGTGTCTAATTTAAAATCCTTGGTTGTTTTAGATGCATTAATTTACATATTTGTCACATTTATATATTTTATTCTTAAAAACCTATCTGTTATCTTCATGTTAGTAATTTAATTTCTTTAAATAAAAATGGGTTTATTAAATATCAAATTTTTGTTTTCAGTCACATTCTGTTTTGTGGAAAGTTTACCCATGATTGATAATTTAATTTCTTTTTAATTGGTAATCAACTATTAAACAATATCTACAAAACAGTGGTGGTCTTTTTCTAGAATTATGTGTGAACTATTTTGTCAACATTTCTGCTTTTCACTATTTAAAATGTGGTAGTGAATCAATTTGTAATATAGAATCCACTATTTCTTCAATCAATATATATTGGTGAATTTTTATTTTTGTAGCTGATTCATCAATATTTTGTCATCTTATATTTATACAATTTATTATGAAACTTCCACTTTGTCATCAAAAAATATTAAATAGGAAATTTCAGTATCAAATTTATTTTAAATCATAACATAGAAGTCACATAACTGCTATATGAAAAATTATTGCCTTCTTTTGGGGGGGGACTGTGTGTGTGTGTTCTATGAGACTTCATAAAAGAAAACAAGGGTATTTTTTCTTTTTATTCCAAATCTGAAGAAGAAGATCTACTCTAAAAATACGAAAAAAATTGTAATGGATTACTTATATTACACTTTCAATTCAATATTATTTTTTAAGGGATAATTTTAATTGATTTTTTAAATTTCTCTATTTCAATAAAAAATTTATTAAAAGATATGTAGTTTATTAATTTAAAAATTATGATTTTAATTTTTAAGTTTTAAATAATGAATATATTTTTACTCTTTGTTTTAAAATTATGTTTCATAATTCTTGAATTAGTGTTATTATTTATTTATCTATGTGGAAGACATATTTGATGCACGTGAAATTATTTCTGAAAATGTTTTTATTTAGTTTTGTGTTCAGAAATTATTACTATAAGAATCATGTTAATTGCATGAGATGGGTATATCTATTTATGTATCAATGTTATATTTTAATTTTATTTCACGTTAGTCTGTCAAAGGGTTGTTTCTATTTATCAAAACATTATTCAAACATGAATTCAATCTATTTGACAAATATATTTTTATTTTTATAATTCTTATATTAGTAACTATTTTAAATAAATTATAATAGAAGTTAAGAATATCATAATTTAATTATGTCACAATCAATTCATATAAAAAACAAACTTATATCCATTTATCGATGATCTTCTATGAAGCGTCATACATGCATATGATTTTATATGTATATACACATTCTCTTGAACATTGGATAATCTTTACAATGAAATGAGTTTTAATAGAATTGGATGAAATATTTATAGACATGTTATAATTTAAAGTTGTCTTGAACAAGTTTATATTTATAATTTTACTAATGAATGAAATACTGATTTTAAAAATATATAATTTATAATCATTGGTGGATTCTCATTATTATTTTATGATTTTATTTACAAGAATGGATTATGTCTTTTAATAAGGAAAACAAATCATTGATATTTTTCTTATTTATCAATGGAAGATCGAGTATGTTGGTGTTTATGTACATTCCATTTGATGTTAGTTTTTGGGAATCAATACTCTCAAGTTTTTTTGATAAAAAATCACACGCACACACACACACATGGATATATATATACTTATATATATATATTAGTTGAAATGATTATTTAAATTCATTAACATGTTTCCAAAATTAAAAACTCCAGTGAAAATTATATGTAAGTATAGAAAGCTAAGACGAAAATATTTTATAAAAACTAGTACTCAAACATTGTAAATATGATAGGGAATTTGATAGTGAATCCATCCCTCACGTGGGTAGGGCCAAGATAGCCTTCAATGTTTCGAGTATCATCAATTGTTTTGTTTTTAGAATTTTGCTTAACATTTTCAATCGAATCACTAGATTAATTTTAAAAGTGTTTTCAAAGTATAATTCTTTTTCAAATCAGTATTTTAAATTATTATTCCAAGTTAAACATTTAAAATGTATTATCAATGTGTCATTTTTAAAAGGTATTTATCAAAGGATTTAAGAACTCCATATTGAGAAATTGAACGCTCACCCTATTATTTTAAAAATGATTTTTCACCGGTATCTTAAGTGATTATTTACATATGAAATCGCCTTTGGAGATAGCGCGCTGCCGAAGCGTACTATAAAATTATTTTGTTTTATTTTTACTCGGATAATTTTATGGTTCTGTCAAATTTTATAGAACCTAGTCTGGTAAAAGATCTTCATTTGTATAATGTGTTTTGTAATTGTTCAGTAAATTTTAAGAAAAAAATTTACACTACATTTTTAAGAATCAAGTCTCAAAGGGCGGTCTTGGGGGGTTATAATTGTTAACAGCGGAATGATCTAGACAACTTTGTATATTAGAAGATTTATTTTGAGGAAAATAATCTACACTTTATAAATTTCATTAGTGAGTAAAATCCCCTTAGTGTTGTTTTTAAATTCTGAAGATGTAAATTCAGATATTTCATAAGTCCGACGAAAGAATTGCAAGGGCACAATTAATTTAGGTGGGGGGGGGGGTTGTAACACCTCTAGTTATTATAAAAGATTTTTAATTTAATTTTTTTATGAAGTCCATTTTAATTTTAAAAAATTTTAAATAATTATTAAAATCTTATAATAACAATTTCATAAATAAATTTTGATTAAATAAATCTTTTCTAAACTAGATATTATTTTCAATATATATATTCAAATTAAACAATAAAAATACATTTTAATAAAATCTCTTATGAAATGATATTTAAACTCTGAATATACATTGACATGTAAGTATTTTAAAAACCCAATTTTAGTATTAAGAAGTACTATATTAAATTCAAGAAAATTTAAACATTAATGTAATTGAAATTTTGTTTTGAAAAATATAAAATAAAATATAAAATATTTAATAATAATAATATATGGTAATAAATTAATATTTTATAAAAAAATACTTTTAAAGATATAGATTCATTTAAAAATAATATTTTATTCTTTGATTTTAAGATTTCATATGAAGGAATTATAAATACTCATATTACTTTAAAAAAATAAAAATAATAAATCATTTTTTATATAATTAATAATGTTATGTATATGTTTTAAATATAAAAAATATGAAATTTATGTTTTGAGATTCAGTTAATTGGAAATACAATGAATATAGGAATTTCTATAAATATATATATGTATATAAAGAAACGATATATATATTGTGATAATTTATTTATTTAAACAAATAAAACATAAAATGATAATTGAAAAAAAATGGTGAATGAAATCATAATAAAACTGAAGAAGGGAGATCGTGTTTATGTGTTTTTGCGTGAATGGGGGACCACAATTGGGAGAGTCTATCGCAAGAAGAGAAGTTGAGGCCTAATCGAGCTTTGGTCGCTGAGGTCTTCGATGATGGAGTGGTGGTCATCGGCGAGGTTGGTCGGGATAGAGAGGCTGAGGTGCGGTGTTGAAGGCGAGCGTGAATCATGCCCAAAGACGAGAGTAACTTTGGATGAGGATTTTATGCTCACAGCGGACTTTCGACCATCGGATGAAGAAATATTAGTGTGAAATGTAGTTAGGGTTTCGATCATAAGGTTCGAGTTCATCAGATATTGTTGGTAGGTGTCTGATTTTTCAATCCTTGGATTTTTTCAATGAATTAATTTATATATTTGTCTCATTTCTAGATTTTAATCTTCAATTCCTATCTGTTATCTTCACGTCATTAATTTAATTTCTTCAATTTTCATTTGCTTTTTAAAATATCAAATTGTTGTTTTCAGTCACAATCCATTTTTTGAATGTTTATCCACAATTGATTGTTTAATTTCATTTAAATTGGCCATCATCTATCAATCGATATCTACGGAACAATGGTGGTCATTTTCCAGTATTATGTGTGATCTATTTTTTCATTAATTTTGATTTGTACTATTTAGAATGTGGTTGTTGAGCGATGTGTTATAGAGAAGCCACTATTTCTTCAATCAATATCTTTTGAAGAATCTATATTTTCTTAGCCGATTCATCAATCTGTCGTCGTCTTAATTTTCTACAATTTATTATGAAACATACAATTTGATGTCAAAGTAAATTAAATATGAAATATCAGTATGAAATTTAATTTTAGGATTAACATAGAAGTCATATAACTGCTATATAAATTATTATTTCCTTCTCTCATTGGGGGGGACAATGTGTGTGTGTTCAGAAATGATTCATAAAAGAAAACAAGGGTCTTTGTTTTCTTTGTCTTCCAAATTTAAAGAAGAAGATCTACTCCAAAAATAAGAAAAATAATTGTAAGGGATTACTTATTTTACACATTCAATTCCATTATTTTTTTGTAAGGGATAATTTTATTTGATTATTCAAATTTCTCTATTTCAAAAAAAAATTACTAAGAGATACATAGTTTATTAATTTCAAAATTATGATATTAAATTTATAGTTTTGAATAATGAATATATTTTTATTCTTTGTTTCAGAATTATGTTTCATAAATGTTTAATTAATGATATTATTTATTTATCTATGTTCAAGACAAAATTGATGTACGTGAAATTAATTCTGAAAAAGTTTTTATTTAGTTTTGTTTTCACAAATTATTAATGTTAGAATCATTTTAATTACATGAGATGGATATATCTATTTATATATCAAAGCTATATTTTCATTTTATTTAGAGTTGGTCTTTCTAAGGGTTGTTTCTATTTATCAATGATTTATTCAAACATTAATTAATTCTATGTGACACATATTTATTTATTTGTATAATTTTTATGTTAATAACTATTTTAAATAAATTATAATAGAAGTTAAGTGTATCATAATTTTATTATGTCACATACAAATCATTTAAAAATAAAGGTTATAGCCATATATCAAAGATCATTTACAAAACTTCATACATGCATATGCATATATAGGTATATACACATACTCAGTAACATTGGATAAAATTTATAAAGCAATGTGTTTTAATGGAATTGGATGAAATGTTTATAGATATGTTATAATTTTAAGATGTCTTGTACATTTTTATATTTATAATTTAACTCAAGAATGAAATGTTGATTTTAAAAATGTATCATTTATAATATTAGGTGCATGCTCATTATTATTTTATGATTATTAATTAAAAAAATGGTTTAAGTAATTTAATCATGAAAAAAATCATTGATATTTATTTTTATTATTTATCAATGGATGATCTGGTATGTTGGTGTTTATGTACATTCCATGTGACATGAGTTTTTGGGAATCAATACTAAGAAGTTTTTTTCAATAAAAATTTGAATATATATATATATATATATTTATATATATATATATATTTATATATAGATATTAGTGTAAATTAGTATTTAGAGGCAGTAAAATGTTTCCAAAATTAAAAACTCTAGGGAAAATTATATGTAAGTCAGGCAAGCTAAGATGAAAATGGTTTATAAAATTTGGTACTCAAACTTTGTAAATACGATAGGGAATTGGATAGTGAATCCATCCCTCAGTTGGGTAGGCCCAAGATAGCCTTCAATGATTCAAGTGTCCTCAATTGTTTTGTTTTTAGAATCATGCTTAATATTTTCAATCGAATCAATGGATTAATTTTAAATTTGTTTCCAAGTATAATTATTTTTCAATGAATTATTTTACAAATGTATTTCATGTTAAACATTTCAAATGTAATTTCGAAGTGGCATTTTTAAAAGGGATTTATCAAAGGATTTCAAAAATCCTTACTGAGAAATTGAACGCTCACCCTTTTATTTTAAAAATGACTTTTCATAGGTATATTAAGATATTATTTACAGATTTTGTCACCATTGGAGATAGCGCGCAACGGAAGCTTATTTGAAAATTGTTTTCTTTTATTTTGACTCTGATAATTGTAAGGTTCTTTCTAATCCTCCAGAACCTAGACTGCTAAAAGATCCTCTTTTGTATAAAGTGTTGTGTAATTTTTCAGTAAATTTTATAAAAAAAATTACACTACATATTTAAGAATCAAGTTTGGAAGAGCGGGGCTTGGGGAGTTATAATTAGTATTAGAGGAACGATCTAGACAACATTAAAGATTAAATGTTTTCTTTTTAGGAAAATGATCTTCACTTTAGAGTTTCATTTAGTTAGTTAAGTCCCATTAGTGTTTTTTTAAATTCTAAAGATGGAAATTCAGATATTTCATAAGTCTGACAAAATAATTGTGAGGGAACAATTCATTTTAAGGGGGGTTGGGGAATGTAACATCCCGAGTTTTAATAAAATATTTGTTTATTTTACTTTTTTCTTAATTCCATATTAATTTTAACAAGTTTTTGAATAATTATTAAATTCTTATAATAACAATTTCATAAATAAATTATGATTAAATACTAGTTTTCTAAACATGATATTAATTTGAATATATATATATATATATATATTCTAATTAAACAATAAAAATACGTTTAAATGAAATCTCTTATGAATTGGTTTTTAAAAACTGAATATAAATTGACATATAAGTATTTTAAAAACCTTATTTTAGGTTTGAGAAGTACTATTTCTAATTTAAGAAAATTAAAACATTAATGTAATTGAAATTTTGATTTGAAAACTAGAAAATAAAATATTTAAGATTTATTAATAATAAGATATGGAATTAAATTAATATTTTATAAATGATACTTTTATACATAAAGATTTATTTAAAAATAATATTTTATTATTTAATGTTAAGATTTCTTATAAATAAAATATAAATACTCATATTACATTTAAAAAAAATAAAAATAGTACATCATTTTTGAAATAATTAATAATGTTATGTATACGTTTTAAATATAAAAACTATGAAATTTATGTTTTGAGAATCAGTTAATTGGAAAAAAATTGAATATAGGTCTTTTTATATATATATATATATGTATATAATGAAATGATATATATATAGATATAATTTCTTTATTTTAAAAAATAAAACAATAAATGATAATCGAATAAAAAAATGGTGAATTAAATAATTATAAAACAGAATAAGGGAAATCAAGTTTAATTGATTTTGCATGAATGGGGGTCCAAAATTGGGAGAGTCCGTCACGAGAAGAGAATTTCAGGCAGAATCGAGCTTCGTTCGCTGAGGTCTTTGACAATGGAGTGGTGGTCATCATGGAGCTTGGAAGGGATGACGAATCTGAGGTGTGGTGCTGAAGGTGAGCAAGACTGTTGGCCAAAGTTGAGAGTAACTTTAGATGAGTATTTCAAGCTCATAGTGGAGCTTCGACCATCAGATGAAGGAAATAATAGTGTGCAGATACGGTTAGGGTTTGGATCTTAAGGATAAAGTTCATCAGATTTTGTAGCTAGGTGTCTAATTTTCAATCCTTGGTTGTTTTCGATGGATTAATTTACATATTTTTTCATTTATATATTTTCTTCTTCAAATCCTAGCTATCATATTCATGTATGTAATTAAAATTATTGAAATTGCATTTGGTTTATTAAATATCAAAATGTTGTTTTCAGTCACAATCTGCTTTGTTGAAAGTTTATCGACGATTTATTATTTAATTTCTTTTAAATTGGGCATCATATATCAATCGATATATACAGAATGGTGGTGGTAAGTTTCCAGTAATATGTGTGATATATTTTGTCAACAATTATGTTTTGAACTATTTAAAATGTGGTTGTGGATCGATGTGTAATAGAGAAGCCACTTTTTCCTCAATCAATTTCTTTTGGTGCATCTCTATTTTTGTAGCTGATTCATCAATCTATCACAGTCTTAATTTTCTATAGTATATTATGAAACTTACACTTTTCTGTTTATGAATATTAAATAGGAAATTTTATTATCACAATTAATTTTAAACTTAATATAGAAGTCATTTAACTGCTATATAATGGATTATTGCCTTCTTTCTTTGGGGGGGACTGTGTGTGTGTGTGTGTTCGGCAAGGCTTCATAAAAGAAAAAAAGGTTCTTGGTGTTCTTTGTCTTCCATATCTGAAGAGGATGATCTACTTTGAAAATAAGAAAAAAATGTAAGGGATTACATATTTTACACTTTCAATTCCATTCTATTTTTTAAGGGATACTTTTATTTTATTTTTCAAATTTCTCTATTTAAAAAAAATACTAGTAAGAGATAAATAGTTTATTGATTTCAAAATTATGATTACAATTTTATAGTTTTGAATAATGAATATATTTTTATTCTTTGTTTTAGAATTATGTTTCATAATTTCTTATTTAGTGATATTATTTATTTATCTATGTGCAAGACAAATTTTATGCAAGTGAAATTATTTCTGAAAATGTTTTTATTTACTTTTGTGTTCAGAAATAAGTCATATTAGAATCTTTTTAATTACATGAGATGGATATATCTATTTATGTATCAGTGTTATATTTTAATTTTATTTCCTGTTATTCTTTATAAGGGTTGTTTATAATTGTCAAAGAATTATTCAAACATGAATTCAATATACGTGACACATATTTATTTATTTGTATAGTTTTTTTTAATAACTATTTTAAATAAGTTATAATAGAAGATGTGAATATCAGAATTTTATTATGTCACATACAACTCATATAAAAATCAAGGTTATAGCCATATATCGATGATCTTTTATGAAACGCCATACATGAATATGCATATATAGGTATATTAACATACTCATGAACATTGGATAAACTTTACAAAGAAATGAGTTTTAATGGGATTGGATGATATGCTTATAGACATGTTATAATTTTAAGTTGTCTTGCACATATTTATATTTATAATTTTACTCATGAATGAAATGTTGATTTTAAAAATATATGATTTATAATATTCAGTGCATTCTCATTATTATTTTATTATTTTGAATTACATGAATGGTTCAATTAATTTAATCATCAAAACTAATCATTGATATTTCTTTTTATTATTTATCAATGGATGATTGGGTATGTTGGTGTTTATGTACATGCCAAATGACATGTGTTTTTGGGAATCAATACTAACATGTGTTTTTCAATAAAAAATCACATCTATATATATACACTTATATATTAGTTATTAGTGTAAATTATTATTTAAATGCATTAACATGTTTACAAAATTTAAAACTCCTGTGAAAATTATATGTAAGTAAGGAAAGCTAAGACAAAAATGATTCATAAAAATTGGTACTCAAACATTATAAATACGACAGGGAATTGGATAGTGAATCCATCCCTTAAGTGGGTAGGCCCAAGATTTCCATTAATGTTTTGATTTTCCTCAATTGTTTTATTTTTAGAAGCTTGATTAATATTTTCAATCGAATCACTTGTTTAATTTTAAAAGTGTTTTCAAAGTATAATTAGTTTTCAAAGAATTATTTTAAAAATGTATTTCAAGTTAAACATTTAAAATGTATTATCAATGTGACATTTTTAAAATGGATTTATCACAGGATTTCAAAACACATATCTAAGAAATTGAACTCTCAATATTTTATTTTAAAAACTATTTTTCACAGGTATCTTAAGAGATTATTTAAATATGTCATCGCCATTGGAGACATCGCGCAATGGAAGAACAGTGGACTATTGTTTTATTCGATTTTGAATCTGATAATTGTAAGGTTCTGTCTAATCCTTCAAAACCTAGACCAGTAAAAGATCCTAGTTTGTATAAATTGTTGTGTAATTGTTCAGTTAATTTTATAAAAACAAATTTAAACTACATTTTTAAGCATCATGTCAGGAAGAGCGTGCTAAGGGTGTTATATATTGATCCATTTTAGTGTTTTTGGAGAGTGTGTGAAGCGACATATTGGTTGGCGTTTCCACCTTAGTTGGAGAGGATCCATGTTGGCTTCAATATTTGAGCTTCATCGGTATCTTCATTATGAATCTATTTCATTTACTAGGGATAAATTTATATCCAGGATAACATGATGTATATGGAGTGACTAGTAGAGTTCCATGACCATAAATATATGGAACTTCATAGATGGATCATTCCATTTTCTTGTGAGTTGTGGATGCCTGGTGACCAAGGGGATTGTAATTAGGATCTCGATATAGTGATTTAGGCCCATTACCTATAGTAGTTTTGAGTTTTTCTTCAATTTCATTCCTTTTGGATAGGATGATTGATCATTTTTAATTAGATGATCATTTTTTAATGTTTTTATTTTTTGTGGTGAGATGTGTGATAAATTACTGACATATAAAAATAGGAGGATATGATTCCCAATCAAGATGTAATAATTGTGTTGTAATCAAACCTGCGAAGGTTAGTAAGTGGAACCGTGAGTGGATAGTATGATCACATGGAGGATATAATTCACTTATCCTTGTGTTCTGGATGGTTTATAATGTTTGATGTGTGCAATTTTGGTTCTTTTATTATGGTGGTTGTTTTTTTTGGGATGAATTGATGATGGTATGGTTATAGAGTGGTTGTGTGAGAGTGTGGAAGTGAAGTTGTTGCGAAGTGGTTGTGTGGAAGTGTTGTTATATGGGAGTATACTATTTTTAGTTTTCTTTGTATTTATGAGGTTAAGTATTGTGTCTTGTGGATGTTTGGGTTTGCGTGTTGGGTCATTGCTAGAGTTTTAGTTATTGTGAGATCATCAAGTGAGATCTCACATGGTTGTTGTTTAGACCCCTTTATCATCTAGGTTAGGATTTGTATTTTTGATGGAGATAGTCATATGTTATGTATCTGATGTAATTATTAGTGTCTTCATGGTTAGATAAATTTACGATTTAGGTTGTTAGAGGTGTTGGGAGGAGGCCTGGAGGGATTCTAGAGAAGTTCAGTAGTTAAATAGTTGATGTAGGGAGATTAAATTTCATGTAGGTGGATTACATAATATTAAACTAGGATTCAATACATCTCTAGGAGGTTTCATGGTGTGTAGATATATGACATATTTTGAATGATGATTTCAGGGTGTGTAATATGAAAAGATTTTAAAAAATAAAATAAAATAGAGAGGCAATTCATTTTACTATGAAAACAAAACATCATGTATTACATGAGGTGAAACAAATTTAAATTTCTGGTAATACAATGATCATTTTATGATTCAAATTTTTTTGGCAGTGATTTTATTAATTTTACCATGTTCTATTTTTCTTCATATATTGAATGAACCATATTCTCTACATGGTGTTCTTCGAGCCCTCCTTCGACCCACATCAATTTGTTGATCCTGATGGATATTAGTGGGAAATCCACAGATTATCCATGCTATTTTATTCCATAATTATCATCAATTTTATATCATTATTCCCCACCTATTTACTACATTGGTATGTTTTGTATTGATTTTGATGTTTGAGAAGAGTTTGGATAGTCATATGTTACAGAATTGGTTTATCTATAATTCTAGAAGTGAAAATGTAGTTTTTAATCATTCTTCATCACCCTATGGTGTGAAACGATTCCATGATCTTTGATTCCATGAAATTATC
This sequence comes from Viscum album, assembly GCA_963277665.1. Lineage (NCBI taxonomy): Eukaryota > Viridiplantae > Streptophyta > Magnoliopsida > Santalales > Viscaceae > Viscum > Viscum album. Next base: position 1,799,614,659 of record OY728120.1, read on the forward strand.
ATTATTTTGAATTTTGTGGGAGGGAATTTTCATCAATTTATCTTTCAATTAGCATTCTTATGGATTTCATTAATGTTAATGAGTTAATTAATTTAATTGAAATGGCTAATGAGGTTGTATTTTTTTAATTTTAAAGAATTTTTATTGACTGTGATATACTTAACGTAAGGTAAAACCCCCCAACAAAAATTTTTTATTTGGGGGTTTTTTTGATCAAGATATATTTATTAGACTTAATTAATGTGGGATGTGATAAATAATCTTCATAACATTGTTAATGGATATTGATTTGTTGTGATGTGTGACCATGTTTGTGGGATTGTGGTGTGTGTTTTCAATGAGTTGTGGGGTGATATGTGGTTTTTTATTCATAATTTTGGTGTGGCGCGGTGATAGTTTTGTTGGTCGTGCTTGTGGGACGATGAGGTGAGATTATAGGGGATGACTAATTTATTGTGTTATTTGGATTCTTTGTGATAGATTACCATGTAGTGAAGAAATTAATAAATAATGATTTTATAATGTTAGGAATGCATTTGGTTGGTTTGGTTAATGACATGGTAGTGTATAATGTAATATTTATCTATGGGTTATGTGATTAAATGAGGATAATGCAAATTAAAGAAATGAATGAGAGTTTAATGATTATATAATGTGAAGAATCATTAATTTATAAGGTATCATCGCCATTTGAGATTCTGATAAATGAATTAATAGGTGGTAGATAACATTACCGAGTCTTGAGAAGGTTTTCTTACTTGTGAAAATTTTTTCTGGGATGGAGTGTTTGATAAAATACATATATATGTATATTATTGAGATTTATACATATCTCCCACCCATTTTGATAATTATGAGCTAAACACCTACATTATCATGAAAGGATTTTTTCCAACAATTAGTAAAGATTGTGTTTGGTTGGAGACCCACTCTTTCATTTTATCTCTACCAAATGAGGTAGTTTTGTCACATGAAGTGATGGATGGATCTCTGTTAGTACTTTAGATGGTGGTTTTAATGGACCATGTGTCTTCGGGTGAGATGTGATAGCACATGTGTTTATAGGGGAGGTTGTTTGTGTTATCACATGTGTCTTCCAGATGAAAAGTGATGTGCTTCACATGTGTCCTCAGGAAGAGAAATGATGTGATGTGTTGTGAGTCCCATGTGTGTGTGTCCAGGATGCATTGTCGGGGCTTGGTGTGTGTAAGAGAGATGTGTTTGAGGACCAGGTGTATGAAGGCATGATGTGTTGTGAGGGACATGTTTGTTTGGGAGGGATGTATTTTTCGGCCCATGTGTGTGTGGATGTGACGTGTTGTGACACACTTGAATGTCCAGGAGGGATGTGATGTTGTGTATAGAAGGGATGAGAGCTCTATGATGTAAAAAATTGAGAGAGAGAACTCTAAAAGTAGGAACATTGTGTAGGGTGCCATGTCCTCATTTTTTTAATTTATATTAAATTGCATGGCTTGTGTGACTTGGTGAGCATGCCATGGTGTGGTCCGGATGGTTAGTATACCTATTTAGATGTTTTCTATATTCTATTGTTTTCTCATAGGTAAATTAGTATGATTTATTCACATGCTCATGATAAAAATTGGTTATCCTATTCATTATACTTGAATTATCACCCTACATATATAAAAGTACCTGTAGGTTTCTAGGATTATTTCACGTAGCATGGTGGTAGTTACTAGCTTGGAACTTTGGATAACTGTTGTTTCACTACCTTATATTTTATTTTCGGTACTTAACATAGAGACATTATTTTATTTAAATCAGTTATAATCTTTTCCAGCATGTGGGAGGTTATTTTCGTTCTCTTTTATATTATTCATTTTAGTTGTTGTGTATAATTCATCCAATCTTCTGAACTTGTTTTTTTATAAATTTTAATTCCTCAAATATTGTGAGGGTTGTACACTGTTAGTGGTATTCTAAAACCCAGGGCATACTAGAGGCTGAAGTCAAGGGTTATTCGCTCTCTCCCTTCATTGAGTAATATTTTGAGGGAGTGGATTATGGAATCTAAATTTATGAGATATCTATTCCTTAATCTCTTTAAATTCAACTAGTTTCTTTATTAGTCTATTATGTTGAGTTTTAATAATGCCACCATCAACTAAATATACCATAATTGTCACCTTGAGATCCCATCCCATTTCGAATCTTATAACTAACAAAAATATAGCCTCATCCATAATATCATTGTTTTTTTTGTCATTCCAAATATATCAGGTAATCAATAAATTATAGCATTGTTTAAAATTTACAATGATATAAAAACAGAGTAAATGTACATTCCACATAATAGTAGTGGAACTATTTCCATATAATGAAGGAAGTGAATCCTCATATAATTAGGAACAAGATCTTTAATTCATAAAAATTTATATTTAGTGAACAACAACATACTTGTATCATGAATTTACTATTTTATTATTCATAAGTTTTAACTAAAAGGGGAATATATAGGTCTTATCTAACTATAACAATAAAAAATTCATGGATTATTTCCATTTTTAATAAATTCTATGATCATAATTTTTTATAGTAAAATATATGTATTTTATTTTAAATTTCAGTTCTGATTAACATTAATTTAAAACTATTACCTTTCCCCCAGGAAAAAATAAACACAATATAACAACAAAGACATAGCACACTAAATAAAAATAACATGATAGAACATCACTGAAACAAAAATTCCATTCGATCAATAAACATGAAATATTATCTTTCCTAATCATTTGAAAATACAATTTCAAATTTAAAATATCTATAATTAATTTAAAATTTTTTTGTCCTTTGGTAATATTATATTTTTATAAATCCATGTAATACTTATAGTAACCATGAAATTTTCATATATCTCTCTATCAAAGATAATTAATTTATTATGAAATATTATTTATAAAAAATATATGGAAAATGTGAAATATTTTACTAATATTACAATTGAGTGAAATTTTGAAAACAAATCTTATACTCTATGATTAATATTTTGATATTGGTAATCTATATTATGAATATACTAACATCATATATGTGTAATAATTTAATGAAAAATGTATGAAATCTTGAATTGAATATTTATTTTAATTTATAAAATAAAAATAATATATTGACCCTATCATATTTAATTTAATAATTAATTCCAATTCCATAATAAATTCCATTATTATTGATAATTTTTTTTAATTAAAAATGATATATATCTTATGAAATGAACAATAATAAATATACTAATTAATTTTTTAATAAATTAATTTAAATTTTTTTTCTAAGGATTTAATATTTTTTAAAAAATTACAAATTTGTAGCATGTGGTGATATTGTAGAGAAAACAATAATTTCTTAACCATTTAATTAGTTTACATCATGTAATTTAATAACGATTTAATATTTGAAATATGATATTTTTTCTTTATTGGACATTATCCTTATTTTCAATAAAAATTAACAAATTTTAATATGTTATTTTCATATTGAAATTAAATATTGATAATACAGTGAATGTATTTATAATAATGTGTTTTAAATTATTTATTTGAATAAATTATTTAGAAGAAAAATTCTCATGGAGTCATCATTTTGTAGAAAATTAATCATTATTCAAGTAGAATATGAAATTCATTCTATTTCAATAAAACAAAATCATTATTAATAATTAAATATCATATGTCTATCTAATTAATTATTTATATATTTAATCTTAATAAATTTTCCATTATATTTATTATGTATGTTATTCCTAATTATATGAAAAATATCATTACTTATTTGATATACCTAAATTTTCAAATTTCGTGGTTTACTCTCACTAGTTTTTCAATGGAAATTTTGGTAAGATTAATCAATTTTTTATTTCAAAAATATATAAGTAAAACATCCCCTCCCTAGAATAAATATCATGATTTATTTATCTTGGAATTGAGATAGGTAAATAATAATTTCATGTTATATAGAACTGGAAATTTAAGCGTAAAAGATGTTGTTTTCGAAGAATGATTTCGAAGTCAAGGAGAGAATGTTTTGATCCTCGAGACACGATATAAAAAAGGGAATAATATATTAGAGAAAATGAATATATTTTATAAAATATCATGAAACCCTAAAATGTAACTAAAATATAAAATAAATCATTTCTATAAATTCGAAACAAATTAGTCTATATTTTACTTCCATCGGATGAGTCATTTTTGTCGTCTATATTATCTATATAGATTTTGTGATTCAAAAGGGCTATATATCTAGTACTATTGTAATTATTCCTTCTTATTTTTGAAAACAACAGTAGGAAATTTTTTGTAGAGAGAATTTTTTTCCTTATATAAATTATCACCACAATGTGAATGACATGGACTATGTAAGGGATGATTCAAAATGACATCATGATACATGAAATTATATATCATTACAAGAATGAGTAATTGATTTGTATAGGTAATATATTTTAGGAAACAATTTACAGTTACTCAAATAAAATAGATCTAATCACCCATTTTAAACTCTTAGATGACATAAATTTGACATACCAACAAATGATTATCCACTATTATAAGAGAAAAAAATATTACATCATCCCCACACAAATGAAATATATTATACTGTATGTATACATGAAAACACTCTTATATTGATGTATATGGTATGAACCCTTCAAATTTGGGTTTTATGGTATAAGTGGTAATTCATTCTTAGTAAAAATATTCCTAAAATAAAAAATATAAAAACATATATTCTGAATATTTAATTATCAAAAAATATAATGGTATAAATTATTAAAAACTGAAAAAATTATTTCCTACTAGAATTTAAATATATTGAAATATATTCCTTAAATTTTTAAATATATTATTAAAGAACTTCATAATTTCACAAAATCCCCCTTGAAAAGAAAGAAACCACAAAATGATTATTATGTCTTAGTAAACATCAAAATAATTACATTGGATTTCATTAAAAAAATTCATATCTGGATAATTATAACCAAATTGGTAAGGAGATAAAATTGAAGGGGATATTCAAAATTATATAGATACATCCATTTATTATTCTATATAATGAAAATAAAAATACACTTAAGGATCCAATCATATATCAACATACTATTATCAGTCAACCGAAACGATCTCTAAATAGAGATATGTCTAAATAAAATAAGTCAATTTTTAAAACAATTCATAAAATATGAGAATCCCTCTTATATATCAATATTTTTTTAATAAATAAAACTAATAAAATCATGAATAAAATTAATTTGTATAATGATAATACATTTGACACTGTTTTTTCCAATTAAAGTACCATATTTAGTGATATATCACTCTTAATGTTATAGAAACATAGACAAATAATAATTTCTATTAACAAAAATAATCATGTTATGATAATTTTTTTTAACAAATTAAAAAACACTTAATATATCTTAAAAATTTTCACAGTATTTCATTTATAAAAATTTATCATATCCATCAATTTTTGAATTTTACATAGGATTTATTTTGAAAGAAAATTTACCGAAATTTTATCTCTTTTATTATTCTTATAATTCCATTATGACATAAATTTTATCTCTTTTTTTATTCTTAAAGGTAAAATTATAACATTATAAATGTTATAATTTTATTTGTGTAGACTATATCACATTATATTTTAGATTATCATTTTCAATTTCTATTGATTACATTCTGTACATGAATTAAAACATTCAACATACACATTCATGTTATGTAATTGAAATCATTAATATGAATTTATAGTATTTTATTATTTGAATCTGTTTTCCATCTAGTTAGAAAATAATTAATTGAATATGTTTAATCATTCATCATAATTTGGTGTTTTCAAAATAAATTTTTTTAAAACAATACAGTTTTATTTTCCCAAAAAACAACAAATCCTTTATTTAATTAGATAACTATGATAGAATATTAAAATATAATTTAAAATAGTTAATTTAACATAATTAATTTCAATGAATATTAATATACTTATTATCACACAACACGTAGAAAATTTCTAATTATAACCTTCTCAAATTATATTTTTTGTTAAAATATTCATTATTAAATAAATAATCATTATTTTCATTAAATAAAGCTATTAAAATTATTATACTATTATTGGATCCATTTTAGTCAATTGAAATAAATATTACATTCCCGTTATAAGGTGAATATAAATATGAATAATTTAAAAAAAATATAATACAAATTGACATACAAAATTAATCTTCAAACATGAGGTTGAAATAATCTGATTTTTCATATTATACATTTTCAGTGATTGATACCAAATCATCATTAAAAAAGTTCTCCAAATGTAAAACAAAATTATACAAAATAAGTATTGTTTCTATTTTGATGTAGAAGTATAACATTATTTTCATGATGTTTATTTTTAAAACATTGTATCTCTTAATAAATAAAAAACTAAATCAAACCAAATTCAACATAATATCAGATTAAATTTAATGGAAACCACCAATAGCACCATGATTTTTTTGGGTGGTATTGGCTCACCAAACTCATTTTGAAACAAAACATGAAAATAATATATCATAATCATATATTTTTCTCCAACATTTATATGCACAGATCCAATAAATCATTATATATATATATATAGTTTTAATACATCTGAAATTAAAACCAAAAAAGGAATAGATATATTAAACCTAGATTTAAGTATAATAAACATTATAATTAGTAAAGTATATAATTGAAAATATTATATGAATCTAATAATAACAAAAGGATAAATGAATGAGAAGACATGTAAGATCACCTTCCACAAGATTAGTGGTCATATCTATCAAAGTACCTCCCCCAAAAGTGTACACCTAAAAATACAGAATTGAGGAAAGAGAGATAGGAAATTCTAGATTCAGTCCTCAAAGAGTCCCCAACATATGTACTAGAACTGATGGTATGAAAATAATACATATGAGATACATTACCCTCTATTTGATCATGAGGAATGGAGAGGTAATAAGGATAAAATAATCAACACCTACTCATACATATAAAAGAAATACCATATTACCACTTACAATTGCATAGTGTTCAAAAATTACTATAAGGAAAATGGAAGGAACAATATGGTAAAGGGGAAATTGACCATGAACCCTAAATAGCTCCTATGAAACAAAAATATAATAATATCCATCTAATTAATAAAATTCATTTGATGTCTAAAGATATATTTTTTTTTGTAAAGACAAACATTATTCACAATAGGACCCTCTATAGGATCTTATTAAAATGATAAATAACGAATTCTAATTCATATGTAACAAAAGTGAATTTTACTCATCACCAAAATAAGCACACCATGTTATAATCATCACTATATAAGTATCTCCGCATGTTAACATACAATATAGAATACAATATAATAATTTTTTCTCAGGGGTAACCCACTCCAACTTCCACAATGGATTTCATCTATACTTCAACGTGACATGTCCATATCTATGTATCTACAAAATAATCTAACGTGAATACACGTAGGAAAGGAATTACAAACATCACCTCATGCTTCAAATCATCAAATAATCCTACATCACAACACCTTATATTGTAAACAATAAGTTATCTGCATCCACCACTACATGTATAACACGTAACATATAGTGGGTGACATAACTCAAGTCATTATAGCCCACACACCATATAGGGAATCACAAAACATCACAACCTACATAATACATATATTTTATAATCTATTAGATAAGATATCAAATAATATGTGTTTGTGGAAGGAGAATAAGATATTACATCCTTATAGACACATATAATGGAGAACCAAATACCATGAATACGAGAAAAAATGACTACAAATAGATGTTTGAAGGGACATATAGGGTTCTGGTCGTCCATCCTCCACTGGGATTTTTGGGAAAACACCATCCTAGAGTCCACTAGTTGTCACTCACTTTAACCAATATGTTTGGGGTTGCATATAAAAACGTTGAATACAAATGAAATTATATATTTCACAACCACTCTATATGAATAATTGAGTCATATTGTAACCCTAATTAATTATCTCACAAAATATTTACTGCTTGTTCTATTGAATAGAAATCTTATAAGAAGTGAATCATTTGATTTGAAACATTAATAAATTTTATTTAATTTTTACATTATTATTTATTATATTTGTCAGAAACTAATTAAATAATATCATTATTCAACATTAAATTTCATTGACTACTCGAATGAAGTATATGATCTCTAGAAATAATCCAAACTGATTCCATTGTTTCTCATAATTAGCATCTTTTCAATCATTCCATTCCATTAACAATAATTAATTTTATTATGAAATATTTTTTCTTAATTAAACACTTTCAATAATCATAGTACTTTGGGAAACTATACTATGTTACCAATAAAAGGTAACATTCAACCAAACTCATCATGCTACATTATGTAGTGGGGAAAATAATATATATAAAACATACTTTCTGATCATCGTCCATTAAATATATTCATAAGAGATAATATCATCTAAAAAAATCTCATAAATAATTATTAATTTAATTTTCAACCCATTCCATCATGTCTGATGTCCTTCCCAACACTCAGTTTCTTATCTCATTGCATCTATCCATCAAAAGTGTTAATTGTTTCTACATCCTCTAGGCCTCCCCAACCACATAACATCATCCATTCTAGTATCATATATCATCAGGGTATCCCAAATCCATTTCTAATCACCTTTATATTTTAACATAAAGATCACATGATATAGAAACAAGAAACATAATGTCAGCAATATTATATATATAATAAAATAAAGAATTTATCCTCCTAAAATAAAATAACAGTCAACAATCTCAATAAAAGGGGATGCTCATGAATTATAAATTATATTTATAATTAACCAATTTTTATTAAATATGTATATTACCAATTGAAATGTTCGCATATTCTATATAAGGGAATACAAATGTATCTGGCTATTACATATTATCAGAAATTAAACATCAAAAAAAAGAAAATAAAAATTTAAAAAACATAGAATATTACCATTGTCATTCAAATAAATTTATTTATCACAAACAAATTAAACATTGATATATATTAATTTAATTATTTATAAATTACATCAACACAAGTAAGATAACATTTAATTCATAATTTTTATTATATCAATTTTTTTTCAAAAAATTTATAAGAAAAATGATATTAAATCATGACTCTTCATTAATTTCATATTCCAATTAATTTTCAATTAATTAAAATTTTATGTTAATTAAAAATTAAAATCTAACTCTCAAATATTTTGAATATTCAATCAAGTAATATCATATATATAAAATTATTTATAAAATCAAGAGGAAATAATCAACCATGGTATAAAGAAGCAGAACTTTATCAAGACAACCAATTCTATATTAATGTATTTAAATCATTATTTGGATAATCTAACTAAAATAAAAGGATAAAAATGATTGTAAATTAATGGTTGAAAATAAATAAATAGTATAATTAATGAGTCCCCTAATTTAATGGTTTCAATATTATTCATATGATAATGGACCAACATCATATATCCTGATCGCCCATCCCAATAGAAACGACATACCTCTATTGACGCAATGAAATTTACACATCAACAAATATCCATGAAAAGAACCATCATAATCATGGAGGCCCATATTCATCTCAATTAATTAATAAATAAGAACAATATGTTAAAATCCAAGAATCGATCATCATTAATGAAATATATGATGACAGAAGATAGGGTCATTAGCCTCTATAAAATGGGAATAATACGTAGAGTTGGAGGAAAAGATGAGGTGTTTTGTAATTTAAAGGCACACTTTCAAGTGAATACCTGTTTTGTAAAACCCTTAAATGTCATTTAAATTTTGATTATTATGACCAACTAAAATATGTTTTCCCTCATATAACATATCCTTAATAGTTCATAAATTATTTAATACCATAGTAATAGAATCAAGAATTCAATGATATAATTTAGGACTTTCATGGGATTTCATTCTATATATCATCTAGGAATCAAAATTTTGATATACCTACATGTCATGTATTTTCCCAAAATCATTATTTCGGAAGCATAACAACTCAAAGAAAACTTGATGCCCAACATGAAAACCACATGCTTCAAAAACATGAAATGGGTCAGTGTATATGCATCATGGTATATAAATTTGAGGGATTTTAGATAATTTTGATACTCAATAATCTATAACCCAACCCATATAGAAAAAATGGGTCATCTTAATAACTACCCCATGATATACATCTCATGGATATCGCTACCATAAGATCAAAACCACTATATCAGATGAAAAATATGAATCAATATAATAGAAAAAAATATATTGTAAACACTGTCCCAATATTGAAACATATTTATTGAAATTAAACTCCAAAAAAAGAACAAAAAATAATCTACCTCATTAACTAGAATTGTCAACATCCATAAGAGAACACCAATGTAATATAAGCACAGCACATATATCAAACATTTTGTAAGTGGTATGGATAATTGATGGAAATTAATGGGTACTATCATCTATTACACAATGGTACAACATTTCAGGGACCAATGAATATATTTCATATAAAACACATTCTCCTTCATTCCCTAAATATCCACCTTACTCTATTCGAATGTGGCATCATCGTCAACATTATTCTCACCCTAATCGATGACATGATATTCTTCATAAAAATAATGACGAAGAATCGACACATGAGAAACATTATTTTATACCTTCATCTTTGGGGGAATTACAATATGATATTCCATGTATCTAACACAATACATCACCTCAAGAGGCACCAAAAAAATATGGATAAAGGTTACTATAATGACCATTCAATTCCTATCAACAAAAAGAACTATCAATCAATAAAACATGATTTATAATGTCAAATTACATATGTTTCATCCTATGAACAACATTTTATTTTTTAAGATCATAATCAGACTTCTTCATACTTGAATTTCATGTAGCATCTCTATCATATTCACTACCTGTTAATTAATTATAACTGTTTTCCCCCTGAACCACAGTCCAAGAAAATCGAAAAAGGAATGGTCGGCCATACAAAGCATGAAATGAAACAATAAAAATGATATATTGGAATGTATAAATTTTAAATAAATCATAATAAGTAGAGTTTTATATCCATGAATCAAAATAATCCATCAAAATTGTGATTAACATTTCATCAAGAGTCTAGATAGTCACCCATGTCTGATCATCAATATGCAGATGAATAAAATATATATGGGAAAAATTTTAGACAAAATAATCCATGAGACCTATATTCACCATGGGTTTAAAAATGGCAGTGATGAGAAAATATCAACAGCATGACTCTATATTGTCACCCGACCTCATCCTGATAGTTCCCTGATTATATCTCTAATGAGATGACTCCTTGATTTCTATAATTTGGACTAGTTTCATCATATCATTCACTATTACACATATAAAATAATTTCCTCCATGATCTCAAAGTAAACCAATAATGAATACCACAAATATTTCTTGTCATGAAACTAATGTTCCGTTAATTTCTAGGTAAAAACACTGAGGAATCAGAGCTCGACCATTAGACTGTAGAATACCAAAAAAATGGGAATGATATTATCCAAATATATGATTTAACATAGAATCAAAAAATGACCTATCAAGGACCCATAAAATTATTTCTTTCCATGATGTACCTCCAAATCAGAGTAATAGACTACATAGAGATACCTCACATGCAATTATGTAGCACAAAAAAATATTCTATCAAAAAAACATTTTATTTTACATCCTTATGAAAAATAACACTTACATCTCAAAACCAAACTCGATCCCTCCATCTCTCCACCGTAGAATAACCCACCTATAAATCCTACACCTACATCACCAATATCTACAACAATTTCATATAGATAAGGAAAAATATTCCTAAAACATCTCCCATATCACGATGTGTCACAGGCTGATCTTCTATTACTCTCTAAAAATAACTATATTCATGCATGTTATCTATATATTCCATCATCATTGGTACATTAGATACAATGTTTCCAATTATGAGTGTATAATAAATATAACACTCATAATACATTAAGATTCTATCCACTAAAATTTATATAGGATCATGTTACACAGGGAGACAAAAATCCTCTATCTAACATATTAGGTAATGAAAATAGAAAACATACCGATTTGATAATTATAAATAAAAAATTGTTAAATAAACATCTATAAACACAATGTTATGTGTGGACTTGTTACACTCATATAGAGATAACTGACATGACCCATAAGAAAAAACGTATATCTTCTTCACATGATCACAACCTAAGAAATATTCAAAATTTCCTATATATTCTTAAACTGAACCTCATCCTCTTAAAAAAATAACTACAACAATTATGATATTATCCTTTATGTTTAAAAAATATTCTTATAAGTACTTAGAACACAATAATCCATAAAATTTTGTTGTAAAGGATGCCATATGATTACATAACTTAGATAAATAAGAGGAGTTCCTATTGTAATAGCATGTATGAACAAGGAAAATATGAACCTCTACCATTTTATTATGGGATTCAAAGGAACCATTTCACTCTATCATCTAATGTTCCAAATATGGTCAATTTTTTAATATGAAATTCTCTTTGAAATGGAATTAAAAATTATAGAAATCCCACATCTGAAAAATATATAATACATAGTGATGGATAAGAACTCACAAAACATCACATAGATACTCTATATGCTCTTCCTAAGACACAGAGCACAGAAGGATATCATTGATAGAGACAATACATGCATTTGAAAGAAATATCTAAAAAAAATATTCATGAATCCCATGATCCGAGATAGATAATTAGTCGGATTAATGAACATCACATCAATCTGATAATTCCAATGATGAAAATTGAATTCAGCCATCAGAATATTCTTATACATCGGTGGAATTTGATCATATTCTAACAACATTTCTATCTTCAGGAACCAACATGATCCCTTCATCTGTTCAAATAAGTCATCAATATGATGAAGATGATATAAGATCTACTCTATGAAAATTTTTGGGGTAGGCCACTATATTGAAAAGGTGAACAAACAGAAATATCTTTTGAATTAGTTTATTGGAGAACCCATTACAAGACCTTATTCCCAGAGGCACACTAACATAAAATATTAGTGTTCTCATATCCAATTGTAACCAAACCCAATGAAAAACTCATTCAATGGAGACAAAAATTCACAAATACCTGATTACCCAAGAGGAACATCAAATCCAAGGCCCATCGAATGACCATACGATCACATCGTCATAATCAAACAATTACTAAGCCCAGTTAAATCCATCACCATAGAGGTCCACCACCACACACCATCACCACCTGAGAATTATAACCATAGAAAAATGACATATAAACTAGATCTCTACCAATCACAATACACTTCATAGATATACTTGACACAGATAACATCCACATTTTCCTCCAAAGATATATTACCACCATCACCATAAACACTGATATAAACGTCACACCATGATTTCTCATTCAAATTTGTCGAAATGTCATAGTTGTAAACTAGTTTCGAGCTATGATTTCAGACCTCTATCATGGACCAACACAGCCACCACCAATTAATGCATCATCACCATTGAGGTCCACTATAGGGTGGAGCCACCATGACCGAGTACAGTAGACCAAGAATGATGAAGACTCTACCGAATATGAAAATCCAAAACCTTGTGTATCAAAACACTTAGAGAATCAGGGATCTCTCCACCATATTTGAGATAACCAAAATATCTCAATTCCAGATCAACTATATCATATGATTCTGTTGATGATTATAAATGAAAATTCAAAAACTACCATCACCCAACTTCACAAACAAAAATCATGCACCCCAAGGTGAAACAATCATCTGATTGAAACCTTGCTATAATTGATACATTATTAGTACTAATATATATTGAAACTAATAAGGTGTCATATTAAATAGCTAAATTTAAATAAGTGACATGATTAATTGTATCTCATTTCAGAAATCAATCTATAATCATGGTTGTAATGAAGTGACCTCTACTGGGAAGACATAAGGGAACTATTCAATAGCAATATGAAACACCAATAGTAGAACCTATGAATATCACATCATAATCACTCCTATAAAAGAAAAATATTTAAAAACATTTCTCCAACCCATCAATGGATTTCATTCACCAACAAAAATGGTTTTGTCTCCATCATCATCATAGAACACAAGCTAGATCCTGAACAAATCCACAATAGCCTATAACGAAAACTTCCAATCATACCAATGTTGATTTAATATGGATGTACCATTAATCATATGAAATAACCATAATATAATGGAATACACATCACTATATCTATAACGACACATACTTTACATACATTGTTATTACTTCAGAATTGAAGCACACTTATTACAACATATAACAAAACCAGGAAAGGACCGTATAGGTATAGAGTCTTTAGAAACTGGGAAACATAAACAACTTGTTCATAAAGAATCTACTTTGCCTCCAATTTATTTCATCATATCTAGAGTCCCTTTTTGGCATATCCTACTTAATAACCTTCTTCCTGACCTAGGGAAATAAAACATACAAAATGGTGAGCTCAAATCCTCAGTAAGGGTAAACAAAAGAAATATCAATCACATCATATACATAAGAACATAACTTTTGGAAATCTTAACCTGGAAAAGAGATCATAATTTCATAACATGGGATAAATCATAGTAGTGAAATGTAATCCCAATTATCATAACTTAAAACATGAAAATTTGTGGCATACACAGATAATCATAGAGAATCATTTCTTATTAGTCAAGACTCATCGCCAGGATTATCTTAGTGGACAAATTCCATTTCTGAACCGAGTTCATTCCTCGTTTCAGTCCTCTTTCACTGAACCAGTTTAACTTGTCCGTTTCATCCATGTATATCTCATGAGATATAAAATTTTTACCCAATGAATTGGAGGGAGATATAAGTCCCAACAATCTCATAATGATACCATTCTTATGTGTTCCACAAAATCATAAATCATACATCATAACATAACCCATGCAATAAAAATGGGAATCTTAAACATCATGTCATCATAAAACAATTCATATAAGATAAATGAATTCATAAAAATATTTCCACAATCAAATCCATGTAATAATATGGATAGAAACAGAACCCTATATTATCTTAGATGGAAAATAATTTTGATAAAACTCTTGAACTCCATTCTTGCGGAAAATATCATTTCTACTCAAAAAACATTTTTCCTTTCTTAACATGTCATACAATTTTAAACTAAAAGAAGTTGATTACAAATAAATTTGAAAATTTGTAAATGAATATTTTTGGAAATATTTTTTTAAAAATCCATTCATGACATATAAGTCAAAAAAACATTCTTCTCGTACTTTTGTCGGAAAAGTCAAAAAGTACCTCGTACGAAAAATGACAAAAGATTCCTTTCATACATTTTACTAAAAACTCACTGAAGGGTAAAATTGGATTTAAAAAATTGTAGGTGGTTGAAAATAATATTACATATTGAGGAAACATGGATGTGGATGATAAAATACACCCTAGTAAATGCCAAAGTATAAACAATCTAGGATAAAAATGAGATTGTGATATTTTCCCTTACCTTAGGTCCGATTTGCTTCATAAGTGTCTGAACCTCCTGTATAATGATTTATATAATGTTATTGAATTATTCCAGAATCATACGTATTTTTATGATATCATATATGGTCATATTCTTAGCTTCTTATTAGTAATATTTCCTTACTACTTGTTGTTTGGGTGTTTATTACTTTTTGATCTTATGGGTGTTTTGTCGAATAAATTCTTATTTTTCTTTTTAGGTTATAGATACCTAATTTACAGAATGGTATTAGTGTAATATATATCATATTAATTCATTCAATTCATTTATATAATCATTATGCAATGAAGATCATGTAGAACGAGTCGCATCACATCGTGGAGACGGTATTCCGTACGTACGCATGAGCGATGATATCGTACCCATGATCGTGGAATTGTATTGGAGTGTATGTATACTATTTAAAAATCAATATCAATTTACAATAATCATATATAGTCATTATATACACCATTATACCCATCCAAGTAATGTGGTGGTGGAAAATAGTTTACACCACGGCGTGGAGACGATATTTCGTACGTACGCACGCGCGGTGATTTTGTTTTCCGTAGGATGGATAGATGGTGAAATATGGTTGTTTCATACTTATAATAACATATCAGTATATGAGAGATACTGATGTTATTACTTCATAATGAAACAACTAAAGAAGAAGAAGTGGAAGAAGAAATAAAGTTGAAAGAATCGGTAATGGACATTACCTCTTCATTGAAGCGCTTCTTTGAGACTACTTTTTATGGAACTAAAATTTGTCTTTGAAGATGACCAAGACCTATAGGATGTCTCTAGGGAAGTGGAGAGGAGAAAGTGGCAGTGGTTGGCTGAGCATGAAGGCTCAATGTGGTGTGAGGAAGAGGGGGAAGAGGTTCCCTTTTATGAGGGAGGAGAGGGGCTCCTTTGGAAAAACTAAAAATATAATTTTATTATAAAGCCAAATTCGGTTTTAAATAGCTCAAAATTGATTTATATCAAAGATAAGGTTGGGATGGGTCGAAATAATTTCATCAAATAAAATTTAGACAAGTTTAGGTTCCTATTTTAACCTTATCATTTATATTTAACTTTAAGTAAGATAATTTTACTTTTAATGTGTCTTTTTGTGTTCTTACACTATAAGGTAAATAAACTTACTATAAAAAGCCAAAATAACCCAAAGTTGTTTATTATTTATATATATAACCTTATCTAATTCATTTGACCGAACATTAGATTTTTAGGAATAAAATAACAATTAATAATATAATATTTTTTAAAAAACCATTTTATGACACTTTTGACACTATTTAGTAATTTATTTTTTTGAAAATCATAAAAAAATGATTAGTTCTAAAAAAGGTAATTAAATCAATTATAACATGTCATATTAACCTAGAAAATTAGTTGAATTCATAAAAATTCTCAAATTACATTTATTTGAATATTTATAACATCAATTATGTCAATATTTCATTAATAGGATAATTACTGTATCATCTTTGTGTCATAAATAAATTGAATTATATAAAGTCTAAAAATTACAAATAAAATACCATCATGTAGGAAATCCTTATATATTTCTCATTAATATTTTTAGTCTAATTTGTCTTATGTATAAACCTATATTAAAAATTATTTAGTTATTAAACATTGATTTTAACTATTTTAACCCTTCATTAAATAAATTAATAATAAATGTCCTAATCTAATCCAAGTGGGCCTAAATGGTCATATTTTATTCCTAAGGCTTCCTTTGGTCAAATTACACTTATCCAATTGAATTAGGACACGTGTTATGGTAATAATAATATCATTTTTTACACTTAATTACCCTATTTACTTTTAATCGTGGTAAATAAAAGTAAAAAGTTACTATTCACCAAAAATTATTTTCATCTCATTGAACCACGTTTCACTTATTAACATCAAACATGTCTCTCATATTTTTTAAATTCCACTCACAGAAGCGGTAAAATTATGTTTTATGTAAATTTGCAAATTCCCCTAGTAGGTGGGTAAAAGACGGTGACAAGTTCAATAAAATTTTTATATATCTAAAATTATTATAAAATGACTCCAATGAATTGCATTGAACTTATATAGGTATTATGTATCAATTTTTCCTAGAAATAAATTTAATTAAAATAAATAATTATTTACATAAAAAGTCGGTTTTTAAATAGTAACCTAGTGTTTTCACTATTCATCAAAAATTGATAGTTTTCAGAAAAATAACAAAATTTCACCGTAGGTTAATTTTGATATTATGAATACAAAAATGAAGTCCATTTTGAAAAATAAAATTCATAAAATTTCAAAAAGTGGTTATTACTATTCATAACGGTTAGTTTAAATAATATTTTAATAGCATATCGTTGTTTAGTGAAACTCGGTATTGCGTACGACGCAAGCTATTGAGGAAGGTCGCGATTGCGTGTAAAGAAAGCCAAGGAAGTGTTGTGTGTAGTGAAAGAATCATTTGATGATTTATATTACATAAAAACAAAATATTTCTCATATAAGTCTCGGGTGTTACATTCTACCCCCCTTTAAATGAATTTCTCCCTCGAAATTCGTCACTTTGTAACAAACAGATGAGGATACTTATCCCTTATCATATCCTCAATCTCCCATGTAGCTTATTCTAATTGGTGGTTCCTCCATAAAACTTTCACCAAGAGAGTGGTCTTGTTTCGTCGGACTTTTTCACTACGATCCAGAATCTCTATCGGCTGTTCTTCATAAGAAAGATCTTGCTCTAGTAGTACAACTTCTGAGCTGAGTACATGTGAAGGATCAGGTATGTACTTTCTCAGGATAGATACATGGGACACATCCTGAACATGAGAGAGATTTGGTGGAAGAGCCAATCTGTAAGCTACCTTTCGAACACGATCCAGTATTTCGAAAGGACCGATATATCTAGGGCTCAACTTCCCCTTCTTTCAAAATATCATGACCCTCTTCTAGGGAGATATTCGTAAGAACACTTTATCACCCACTTCAAACTCTAGGTCTATTCTTTGGATGTCGCCATAACTTTTCTGTCGACTCTGAGCTTCTCTTATGTGTTGTTGAATAGATCAGACCTTTTCTGACATCTCATTAACAATATCAGGTCCTAATAGCTTTCTTTCCCCAACATCATCCCAGCAAGTTGGTGTCCTGCATTTCTTTCCATAGAGAGAATTATAAGGAGCCATCTGAATACTGATGTGAAATCTATTATTATATGAAAAATCCACCAATGGTAGGTGTTGATCCCAACCACCTTTGAAATCCATAGAGCAAGCTCTCAACATATCTTCTAGAGTTTGAATTGTTCTCTCATACTGACTGTCTGTCTGAGGATGATAAACAGTGCTGAAACTCAACTCTGTATCCAGAGTATGATGAAGACTTCGCCAGAACATTGAGGTAAACCTTGGATCCCGATCAGATATAATAGAATGTGGTAATCCATGAAATCTTACCACTTCCTTTACATATATCCTGGCAAGATGATCCAGAGAGAAATCCTCTCTAATAGAAATGAAGTGTGTAGACTTTGTAAGATGATCAACTATAACCCAGATAGCATTATTTCCTTCCGATGGTTTAGGAAGTCCTGTGACAAAGTCCACAGTGATGTTTTCCAATTTCTATTCTGGTATGGGTAATGGTTGTAACATTCCCTTATTCTTCTGTCTCTCAGCTTTAACTTGCTGACAAACCAAGCATCGAGAGACATATTCAGCAACATCTCTTTTCATTCCATCCCACCAAAAGTACTCTTTCAGGACCCTATACATCTTCGTGCTACCAGGATGAATAGATATTGAAGAACTATGAGCCTCATCCAGCAAGTCCTTTAATTTGGGGATGGGAGGAACACAAACCTGATTCCTGAACTTTATTATCCCATCACAATCAAGGTTGAATTCAGGATTATTTCTCACCTTCTTTTGTAACTCGACATCTTCTTTCTGTGCCTATTTAATCTTAACATGTATAGATGGTTGAACATTAATTTGAGAAAGATAAAATCTTCCCCCTTCCATTATAATTCCAAGATCCATCCTTTTTAATTCCAGAAATATTGGATCTTTTGTGATCCTCATCATGGATAAACTGGCATGGTCTTGTCGACTTAATGCATCTGCCACCTTGTTTGCTTTCCCAGGGTTGTAATGGATTGAGCAGTCGTAATCCTTAATCAGCTCCAACCGTCTTCTTTGGCTCATATTCTTATCCTTTTGTGTGAAAATATACTTTAAACTTTTATGATCAGTATAAATGTCACACCTTTCTCCATAATGATAATGCCTCCAAATCTTTAATGCAATGATTACCACAGGTAAATCCAAATCATGAGATGGGTAATTTTGCTCATGGATTTTCAACTTTCGTGAGGCATAAGCTATCACCATATAATTTTGAATAAGAAAACAACCCAATCCCTTCTTGGATGCATCACTGTAGATCACAAACCTTTCTCCACTACAAGGAAGTGTGAGCACAGGTGGACTGGATAACCTTTTTTTCAACTCCATGAAATTCTCTTCACATTCCTCCGTCTAAACAAACTGAACTCCTTTCTGAGTCAACCTGGTGAGTGTATTAGATAATCATGAAAAATCATTCAAAAAACGTCGATAATATCCATCCAATCCAAGAAAACTTCGGATGTCAGTTACTGTTGTTGGTCTTGACCATCTTTCGATAACCTCTGTTTTTGCTGGATCCACAGATATCCCCTCTTTTGATATTATGTGACCCAAAAATGAAACTTTTTGAAGCCAAAAATTGCACTTGGTAAATTTGGAATAAAGCTTCTCCTTTCTCAGGGACTTCAATATAATTCTCAAGTGATCTTCATGTTCTTCCTTTCTCTTTTAATATACAAGAATATCATCTATAAAGACTACAACAAACTGATCAGTATAGTCTATAAAGACTCTATTCATCAGATCCATGAAGATAGCATGGACATTAGTAAGATAAAATGGCATCACTATAAATTCATAGTGTCAATACCTTGTACAGAAAGCCGTATTTGGTATATCCTCCGTTTTGACCCTTAATTGGTGATACCCTGAACGAAGATAAATCTTGGAAACATATTGAGCACTGTGTAGTTGGTCAAATAAGTCATCAATGCGTGGGAGAGGATATTTTTTCTTGATAGTGATCTTGTTATGTTCTCGATAATCAATGCAGAGTCTCATTGATCCATCTTTCTTCTTAACAAATAGAACTTGTGCTCCTCAAGGTGATGCACTAGGGCGTATGAATTCCTTATCAAGACTCTCTTGGAGTTGCTTCTTCAATTCATTCAACTGAATTGGGGCCATTATATAAGGTGTCTTTGAAATAGGCAAAGCACCCGGTACAAGTTCTATTGAAAACTCAACTTCATGATTTGGTGGAAGACCCGACAATTCCTCTGGAAAGACATCATCAAACTCCCGTACAATGGGAATATTCTTAATCATGAGTTTCTCACCAACCATTTGAGATAAATAACTTTCATTTAGTGGAATCAAGACCCATAAGATGGAAGAAATTTCCACTGGAAGGTTATGTTCATCCTTGCATCGATAGACGATCATAGATTGATCTGGAATATGAAATGTGACTTCCCTTCTTTGGAAATTGATATGAGCTCCATATAAAGAAAGTCAATCCATGCCAAGAATCACATCAAATTCCACTATAGGAAGGATCACAAGATTTACAGGAATCACTTTCCCACAAACTTCAATCAGAGAAGAATTATAAGCTTTTGATGCGACTTTTGTGCCATTAGGGGTTGTCACAGCTAACTCTACATCTAACTGTTGAGGTTATATGGTGATACCATTATAAAATTCATCAGAAATAAAAGAGTGGGTGGATCCAGAATAAAAAAACATTTTCTACTTTAGAGTGGATGGTAAGTGTACCTTTCACCACATCGTTATCGTACTCCACATCACTGATAGAAATTTCATGTGACTTTCCTTTGTCATTAGCCATGAGAGTTTGTTGACGTCGACCATCATCATCAACCCTTGGATTTGGGCATTGATTGGAATAATGCCCCATCTCCTTGCACTTGAAACATTGATGTGTAGTAGGATCAT
Source organism: Viscum album (assembly GCA_963277665.1). Classification (NCBI taxonomy): domain Eukaryota; kingdom Viridiplantae; phylum Streptophyta; class Magnoliopsida; order Santalales; family Viscaceae; genus Viscum; species Viscum album. Next base: position 1,799,636,474 of record OY728120.1, read on the forward strand.
TCTGTGTATCCCTTCCTTTGTTTGCATCATTAGACATCTTCTTCCCATCATTGCGGCATTCAAATGCCCGATGACCTTCTTTTACACATTTGAAATATTTAATTGTCCCTTTAAGAAAACTCCCTCCATGTTTCGTTCCACACTTTGAGCAAAAGGGAAAGGTCATCTTCTTTTCACTGTTCTCTTTAGATTTTTCTTTGAATCCCATTTTCCACTTCTTATCAAACCCATATATATGATGGGTTACTCCAATCTCCATCTCAACTTTGAGAGCACATAGAATGATTTCCTCATAGCTATTGATGTCCCTTATGGCTAACTCCCTTCGAATACTTGGTTTTAAGCCACTAAAGAATCGATCGATCTTACTCTTGGGTTGGATAACAATACTAGAAGCGCACCTTGAAAGTCTTGTAAATTTTTTTTCATAGGTACCAACAGATTCATCATCCTTTTTCTTCAGTTCAAGAAACTCCTTCTCCATATTTTTTCGGAGAATACGAGGGAAGTACTTATTGAAAAATAAGTTCTTGAACTCGTCCCATTCCATGGACTCAATTTCATCCCTTTTCCTTTTATTCTTAATAAGATTCCACCATTGATCAGTATATCCTTCCAAAAGAAACACTTCTAGGATAACTTTATCATGGTCAGAACATTGAAGAACTCTAAATATCTTTTCAGTAGTACAAATCCATTGTTCAGCAACTAATGGATCAGTAGACTCGCTGAATGAAGTTGGACGCAGCCTCATGAAGGATTCAACAGAAAGTTTCTCCTTCCTTTGCCCGTTTGAAAGTAATGCATGATTCATAGCTTGAGAAAGTTGTGTGAGCATGGTTACATGATTTTGCATTCCAGCTCCCATAACGTTTGGTTGCTCAGGGGGACAATCAATGCATTTCCCGTCGCATTCCACAGTAAGATGGTTTCTTTGGGTACCAGCCATTGACTGAAACCAAGAAGAATAGCGTGAGCATCACTACTTATAATAGGAAAACCACATAATCATGAATAAAATTTCACACTTAAGGTCTTATCCTAGGTTATTCATGGCCATGTATAAAACACTAATATTTTTTTCTATGCTTAGACTTATCCTTAGGGTTCTTACTTATGCTTTCACATCCTAGTTTCCAAAGGTTGACTATAAATTTCCTCTGATACCAACTATAACAGCCCATACATTACATACCTTTTTATTACTTCATAATTGAAGCACACTTATTACAACATATAACAAAACCAGGAAAGGACTGTATAGGTATAGAGTCTTTAGAAACTGGGAAACATAAACAACTGTTTCATAAAGCATCTACTTTGCCTCCCATTTATTTCATCATATCTAGAGTCCCTTTTTGGAATATCTTACTTAATAACCTTCTTCATGACCTGGGGAAATAATATATACAAAAGGGTGAGCTCAAATTCTCAGTAAGGGTAAACAAAAGAAATATCAGTCAAATCATATACATAAGAACATAACTTTTGGAAATCTTAACCTGCAAAAGAGATCATAATTTAATAACATGGGATAAATATTAGTAGTGAAATGTAATCCCAATAATCATAACCTAACACATGAAACATTGTTTCATACACAGATAATCATATAGAATCATTTCTTATTAGTCAAGACTCATCGCCAAGACTATCTTAGTGGACAAAGTCCATTTCTGAACCGAATTCATTCCTCGTTTAAGTCCTGTTTCACCGAACCGGTTTAACCTGCCATTCCAGCCTTGTCTATCTCATGAGATATAAAATCTTTACCCAATGAATTGGAGGGAGATATTGGTCCCACCCATCTCATAATGATACCATTCTTATGTGTGCCACAAAATCATAAATATTACATCATAGCATAAACCATGTAATAAAAATGAGAATCTTAAACATCATGACATCATAAATCAATTTATATAAGTTAAATTAATTCATAAAATATTTCCATAATCAAATACATGTAATAATATATATAGAAATAGAACCCTATATTTTCTTAGATGGAAAATAATTTTGATAAAACTCTTGAACTCCATTCTTGAGGAAAATATCATTTCTACTTTAAAAACATTTTTACTTTCTTAACATATCATACAATTTTAAACTAAAAAAATTTGATTAATAATAAACATGAAAACTTGTAAAGGAAGATTGTTGGAAATATTGTTTTAAAAATCCATTCATGCCGTATATGTTAAAAAAACATTCTTCTCGTACTTTTTTCGGAAAAGTCAAAAAGTATCTCGTACGAAAAACGAAAAAAGATTCCTTTCATATATTTTACTAAAAACTCACCGAAGGGTAAAATTAGATTTAAAAAATTTTAGGTGGATGAAAATAATTTTACATATTGAGGAAACATGGATGTGGATGATAAAATACACCCTAGTAAATGCCAAAGTATAAACAATCTCAGATAAAAATGAGATTGTGATATTTTCCCTTACCTTAGGTCTGATTTACTTCGTAAGTGTCCGAACCTCATGTATGATGATTTAAATAATTTTATTGACTTATTACAGAATCATATGTATTTTTATGATAACATATATGGTCATATTCTTAGGTTCTTATTAGTAATATTTCATTACTACTTGTTATTTGGGTGTTTATTACTTTTTGTTCTTATGCGTGTTTTGTCGAATAAATTCTTATTTTTCTTTTTTAGGTTATAGATACCTCATTTCCAGAATGGTATTAGTGTAATATATATCATATTAATTCATTCAATTCATTTATATAATCATTATGCAATGAAGATCATGTAGAACGAGTCGCATCAGATCGTGGAGACGGTATTCTGTACGTACGCACGAGCGATGATGTCATTCTAAGGATCGTGGAATTGTATTGGAACGTATGTATACTATTTAAGAGTCAATATCACTTTAAAATAATCATATATAGTCATTATTTACACCATTATACCCATCCAAGTAATGTGGTGGGGGAAAATAGTTTACCCCACGGCGTGGAGACGGTATTCTGTACGTACGCACGCTCGGTGATTTCATTTTCCGTATGTTGGATAGATGGTGAAATAGGGTTGTTTCATAATTATAATAACATATCAGTATATGAGTGATACTTATTTTATTACTTCATAATGAAACATCTAATGAAGAATAAGTGGAAGAAGAAATAAAGTTGAACGAATCAGTAACGAACATTACCTCTTCTTTGAAGTTCTTCTTTGAGACCTCCTTTTAGGTCACTAAAATTTTCCATTTAAGAAGACCAAAACCTCTGGGATGTCTCTAGGGAAGTGTAGAGGAGAAAGTTGGAGGGGTTTTCAGATCATGAAAGCTCAATGTGGTGTGAGGAAGAGGGGGAAGAGGTGCCCTTTTATAAGGGGGGAGAGGGGCTCCTTTGGAAAAACTAAAACTATTATTTTATTATAAAGCCAAATTCAGTTTTAAATACCTCAAAATTAATTTATTTCGAACCTAAGGTGGGGATGGGTCTAAATCCACTCATCCAATAAAATTTAGACAATTTTAGGTTCCTATTTTAACCTTATCATTTATATTTAACTTTAAGTTAGATAATTTTACTTTTACCATGTCTTTTTGTGTTCTTACACTATAAGGTTAATAAAATTACTATAACAAGGAAAAAGAACCCCAAGTTGTTTATTATTAATTTATATAACCCTATATATGTCATTTGGATGAACCAATGATTTTTAGGAATAAAATAAAAATTAATAATATAATATTTGTTTTAAAAACTATTTTATGTCAATTTTGATACTATTTATTAATTGATTTTTGTGAAAATTATAACAGAGTGATTAGTTAGAAAAACGTTAATTAAACCAATAATAATATGTCATATTAACCTAGAAAATTATTGTAATTCATAAAAAGTTTCAAAATACATTTATTTGGGTAGTTATAACATCAATTATGTCAATATTTCATTAATAAGATAATTACTGCTTAATCATTGTGTCATAAATAAATTAAATTATTTAATGTCTAAAAATTACAAATAAAATACCTTTATGTAGGAAAACTTTTTAGATTTCTAATGAATATTTATAGTCGAATTTATCTTATTTATAAACCTATATTAAAAATTATTTAGTTATTGAACCTTGATTTTAACTATTTTATCCCCTTTTTAAATAAATTAATAATAAATGTCCTAATCTAATCCATGTTGGCCTAAATGGTCATATTTTATTCCTAAGGTTGTTTTTGGTCGAATTAAACTTAGCCAATAGAATTAGGACATGTGTTAGGGTAATAATAATATCATTTTTACCCTTAATTACCCTATTTACTTTTAACCGTGGAAAATAAAAGTAAAAAGTTATTATTCACCAAAAATTATTTTCATCTCAATGAACCACATTTTACTTACTGACATCAACCGTGTCTCTCAGATGTTTGAAATTCCACTAACAGAAGTGGTAAAATTATGTTTTATGTAAATTTGAAAATTCTCATCGGAGGTGGGTAAAAGACGGTGAAAAGTTCAATAAAATTTTTATATATCTAAAATTATTATAAAATGACTCCAATGAATTGCATTGAACTTATATAGGTATTATGTATCAATTTTTCCCAGAAATAAATTTAATTAAAATAAAAAATTATTTAAATAAAAAGTCGGTTTTTAAATAGTAACCTAGTGTTTTTACTATTCATCAAAAATTGATAGTTTTCAGAAAAAATAACAAAATTTCACCCTAGGCTAATTTCGATATTCTAAATCAAAAAATGAAGTCAATTTTGAAAAATAAAATTCATAAAATTTTGAAAAGTGGTTATTTTATTCATAATGGCTAGTTTTAATAATATTTTAATAGCTTATCGTTGTTTAGTGAAACTCGGTATTGCGTACGACACAAGCTATCGAGGAATGTCGTGATTGCGAGTAAAGAAAGACAACCAAGTGTTGTGTGTAGTGAAAGATTCCTTTGATGATTTATATAACATAAAAATAAAATATTTCTCATAAAAGTCTCGGGTGTTACAATATCAATATATTTTCATTCTCCAGACATGTTATATTGACATCCAACTTGTCTTGTAAAATCCAAGGTCACTAAAAGCCTCTCAACTCCATTCCCTAAACAATGGATGAATGTAGGTGATATAATGGAGTGTGTTTATTTAGATTCAAATATATCATGAAACCATATAGAATATATGAAAATGGAACCTCAAATAGTGTTTATCTATCTAGTGATGGTAACACTAATGTTTTGGAAGAACCCAATTACACTGAACTTAAAGGCAGCCACCTCCATAGCTGAATTATACTATCTCAAGATATGGATATTAATGTGGAAGTAATCTAGTAAACCCATTAAATATATAGTGATCCCATTTTATATCAATGTATTTATATTTCTATATAAGAAACTTCTTATATAGGGGAACCCGAAGGGAAATATATTGAAGAAATAAAATTCTCTAAAAATACAGAATCTATTTTCATTGATGGACTCTTCCTCCAAAATAGAAACACGTTTTTATTTCATGGGAATAGGTCTATGTTCAGATGATCCAAGGGAATCAAGATGGTGGGGGTTTTTACTAAAACCAATTTTATTAAAATCTATTTTATCAAGGCAATTGGGAACCCTATAAAAGATCTCAACTTCTTAAAAAATCATGAAGATACACCTATCATGAAAATTAGTTATGGATAACATCCTATAAATGAAATACACTTTCAAGAATCTTATGATAAATATTCATCATAAACGAGTAAACTAGAACAGAATCCATGGATTCAAATACTCATCTAAATACCCTGTACTGACCTCCTAATCCTGATAAACATCTAGAAAATATATGAGATGTGTTCTAAAATAGATCCCAAATTCTCAAACACTGGAAATCTCCTACGAAATTGTAAGAAACACATATTGTTGGCCAGTCAATTTGTTTGAATAATGAATCTCCACTATAAATTATTCTTATTGAAAATCCCATGATATTTTTACACTTTTCTTTCCTGAGGAGCAATAACCAACAATTATTTATGGAACCATTAATACTCATTAAAATAAATTAAAAAAATTATAATTTTTATAAAATATTGAATTGAAATATATCTCAACACCCCCAACATGTTTTCTTTAACCAATTATTAAAAATGGTCATCACACAAAATTACAATATGGTGTTGAATCCCACAACATGTCCTACTTAAGTATAATCATATTCGTCATCTTTTATGGATTGATCTACTTCAAAATCTCATTGAACATATTTAGTCTGACCCTTATGAGAACATAGACCTGGATACATTCCAATAAAAAAATTTATCCCTCATAAACCAGTAATATTAAAGATATAAAATTTAACAATTAATTATTTCATTACATTGATAAGGTTTTATCCAATCCAATAGTCTAAAAATTTCAATAATATTCATAATGAAGAATGGTCCAGATCATTTCCTTGGTCTCTACCTCATAACAAGTATCCGTTTGTTTTGAAGGATTAGTAAAAAATTATGGTTCATGCATGATATCTCAAGAGTGCCTAAACAACATTGATATGGATTGTACCTTACATTTAAATCTCTAACTAAACATCAATTTCACTGTCTCCCATCCCCCACATAAAATAAAACATATTAATAAATCCAATCTTGATCTTATCCCTTAACTAGAACCTAAAATTCTACTAAGTAATTTCCCTCTTCGCCCAATGTATACCCCACCATAGTTAGAAATAAGGTAATAGAGATATAGATTCTAAAATAACCAACTCTAGTAGGTCAATAATCGGTCTCCAACTATAAGGTAATAATTTTATTTTGTCATATTTAATGAATAGTGATATTATCATGAGTGTTTTAACATGAATAATTTAGTAGAAAACCATATAATAAGATTAGAAAATGATCTTATATTGGTGTTTTGGGACACATAACGGTTATTTGTGGGGTGAGTTATAAATATATTGTAGTTTATCAGTATTTTAGTTGAGTTTCAAAGACATTGGTATGTAAATTCCATAGGTTTGTAGTGTAGTATGAGGTTAACAATTCCATAACGGTTAGTTTAGCCAAGAAGGTAAACCACATGACCCCTTTTGTGAAGATCACTATTTTTCTAAACCATGTATGAATCAATAGAGTTTGTTTTTATTTTCATTGGTGTGAATGATGTGAACATTTAGAATTCACATAGACTTATTTAATATTGAAATTTAACAAGAAATATTTTTCCTTCATTACCAGTTACATCTCATGGTTGGTTCATGATTAGATCAAACCATCCAGGGTCATGTTCCTATGTAGGGGAGGACATAGGGTGTGATCATAGTCTCCCATACCATGTGGAAAAACTATATGTATCTTAATATTTGGAAAATAAAATTCTTTCATTCATCCATTAGATTTTTATTCCAATTTTCCATCCAATTTTGGAACCAGTATAAGGCTCTACGATATCCCTTATTTCGTCGATGGATTTGAGCCTCCCACTCTATCATAAATTTAGAAAAAACATTATCTGATACATTATAACTATATCGGTAATATATCATCTATTCATGCTTCTCTACACCAATTATCTCACCTTACATAATGATAAATCCATGTCAGATCATTTATTTTTATCAAAAAATCTTATTATCTTTTAAATTTGTAAAATTCCATCTCGAATCAAATCATCCAGTTCAAAATGTGGACTATAATTTCCACTTATTTAATATTCTATCTATTTAACATAACATAGAAAATATTATAAATTAAATTCTTATAGATATATGAAATTATTGTATGTTTTAACCATAACCAAAATTACCCCTTTTTTGGGGATCATAGAATTTTATTAAAATTGATTGTTCACTGTTATTATTTAACCACACTTTTAAGTGTGTTATTTTAAATAATATAGAAATGTGTGTTCTCAAGTGTGTGGATCACCTTATAAGGTGATTAGAGTTACTCATATTGATTGACATGCATAAATTATTTAAATAAATGAAATGATTATGATTTAACATTTATTAGTGAAACCATTATTTGAGGTGTGATTCAGAGTTCATTGATATGTGATAGGTTTAATGAATGTGAATAGATCACTTATAATACAGAATGTTTTCTTATCATGGAGTATATAGTTGTTTCAAATGAAATTTCAAAATTCAATTTCACTAATTAATGATGGTGAATTAGAATTGTTTTTAGGTTATGGACGGAATACACCCATGTGTGTCAATAGTATTATCATTGTTATAAAAAGGGTCAAATTCCCTTGAGTGAGATCGTTTTCCTTATTATGAAATGTCAGGAAAAGGGCTCATAGTGTGATTTTATTCCACTACTCTATGATATTTGGTATATAGTTCATTAAATTATAATAATTGTCACAGAATACCATTACATGGTATACCTTATATAGTGATATTGAGAATGACATCGAAATGAATGGTGTTCATTATTTTTTGATATTGGGAATGGAATATATGGGAAAATTTTCACTTAAATTTTGATACTAGACATGGTTTCTTTAAGCATTGAGTCCCTTTTATTGTGATATTAGAAAGATCGTCTCTTCATATAGTTTCAATTAATTTATGATGCAGTCCATGGAATCATGGGGTATGGAATACATTACAATAAGATAATGGTAATGGAATCCTCAGGCATAAAAAATGTACATTATGATCCCTGTCATGGTTTCCCTAGTCATGAAATACATTACATTGTGATACTGGTCATATAATACAAATTCGTGGAGTCTTTTACGTTATGATAATATGGCATAGAATCCTCTTGTTATAATGTGAAAGACATTATGATTATTTCATTAGTGGATTACTTGGTATTAAACCATATGTTTAGGTCGGTGCATGTATATCTATGAAAACTATTTCCTAAAATATGATTATATATACATGATGTCATGGGTGCTGAGATATTGTGGCTAAGATCAATGTAGGTGTGGTTATCTATGTGTCTTCAAGGAACCTAAGCCTAACATATTATTATTTACTATTTTCTATTTCAACCGACACAGCTATATAATGCTAATTTGTATTCCTGGATAAGATATACTTATACAAAAATGATATTGGAAAATTGAGTATATCTCACACCTTTTTGTGGCCTTCATGGAACTAAGGTACCTGAAAAGATCTCATGTTGTAAGATCAGTTTTTTAGAAAATTATTTCATGTTTTAATTATATTGGGATATGATTTTTTATGAGAGGATAGGAATGAACATAGAATCATGATGATAATTTATATTGTTGGTGAGTCTTTAATGAATATAATACATTTCAATTTGATCCATTTTCATTGTTTAGTATGTATGAAGCTATTTAAATATTTATGTTCTACCATACATTAACATATGTATCATTAATGAATGATTATTCTTCATTATTTATTATTATTTTTCAAGTATTACAATATTATTATTCTGTAATGTTTACAGTATATTAATTTTTTATATAGATTGTGTATTCTACCAATTGTACCTCTATTTGACCCTCACAGAACGCCAGCTGCATCTGGAATATAGGGTGGTGTGCTTGGGTTGATGATTCTTATTCTCATGGGTAAAAATTTTATTGTCTCTTGATTTGAGGTGTTCCAAATATATATTATATGATTTTTAACAATTTCATCCTAATTTTTTTAGACAATAGATATGTGACTACTAATATGTCTTCACTGGGTAAATATATAAATTCTAGGTATGAAAAACCTTATAATGGTGGAAGGATCAAGTGGCATGGGATTTGATTTTCTTATCATATGATAATTGATAGTTATTTCACCTAGGAGATTGATTCACTCATTTTTGTAATTGATTCAATTATATATGGATATTTACTATTATAATAGTATCTCTATGAATTTTCTTTACAATCATCCTTATGGGAATATATAATTCACATTACATGATTATTATTTGTAAAGTAGATTTCATCCTATATTTCATACTAATAATATATTGGTATACACTACATGGGTAAATTTTTATCTTTATTTCTTGTGTACCATGATGTGTGAGTTAACAACAAGATCATTATCATACCATTTTATAGTTATATGTACCATTATTTTACTCATTCAATTTTTTTTCAACATGAAAGGTTATATTCATATATTTTTTGCTCAATTATTGTAATCCAAGATACCATTATATCATACGTGATTGGTTATTAATATGGATTCATTAATTTCAATGAAATTTCCCATATTGTTTTATATAGGAATATTAGTTAAAAAATTATCATATTATTGAGCCATGGATCATTGATAGAGTATGATGTAAAAAATATTAAGGATGTAAAATGGGACCACAAAAAATATGTTTAGTATTTCAACATTTATAAAATGGGACTGGTTACCCTTTTAATCAGACAGTTACAAATGAAACATGAAATATTTTATACCACATGTAATTAACTGGATGATACTATATGAATTAATGTTTTAACAGATAATGGAATGTATAATTATTAATGGTATTGAAAATTTATCTAATTGAAACTTGATTCTTATAAATATTATCTAAATTGTAATTTAAATAGAAAATTGAATAATTTATACAAGACTGAACATTTATATTTGGGAATGATTTCCTATATGAATAAATCCGTTAATTCATGAATAGACCCACGAATATCATATTGGACATGTTACATTTGTGATAAATTGGTCTCATCCCTTGTAGGTTGGTATTGGATTCAACATAATGAGATAAAACAACTAAGGATTTTGAAATTTATACGATATAAAATATTATAGGTTGATTTGAATTTGACCCCTGTTTAGATGAAATGATCTTTGTAGGAATCGATTTTCTTATAATCCATAATGATTATCCACATCGGGGAATGAGTAGAATATTTTGATTGTAATTTAATTTATCTACAAATGCTAATTTGGTGGAACTTATAAATGTACTGTGGAAACATACATGATGAGTTCCCCTAATTAAAATAACATTATTTGTATTACCTTATGAATAATTACTATTTGGTATCATTTAAATGAAATTATATTAAAAAAATAGGGGTTACATCTATATATTGGAAATTGATGTTTCCATTAATTGATTAATTTTAATAAATTTTTTGAAAAAATTAATGGTTAAAAAAATAGAGATAAATTTCCAAATAAAGTGTGGAATCAACTAAATGAGGTGAATTTTATACATAATATAATAATCGATACATGATATTCTTTGAATATGTGTTGTTTTAAATGTTGAAATGAATGAACATCATTTAAATAAATTGAAATAAAAACATTCTGATCTATTTATGATATGATGCATTTTGTAAATGGTTAAGTTCATGTGTTTCTATGGGTCAATAACATGGATGATTCCCATAGACAACTATTGACATCTTACTAGGATGATTTGTAATGAGTGGTTAAGAGGTATTTTCTGGTGATTTTTTATCTTGTGACATTATTTTAGGCTGAATTCTGTGTTAATGAAAGGACCTGTAAAAGTTATATTCTAGACTTTTGATTTTGAAGAATTGAAAAATAATTCATTTTAGTTGTTCGATAATATATGTTGATATGGTATCAGTTGTCCTTTTCTCTCCAAAATACGATAAAAAATTCACACCTATGTGTGTGAGGGGACATATGGTATGTTGATACATAAGGGCGTAATTCTGTATTATGATACCCCATGAGTTCCAGATCCAATACCATGATCTTACATGATGAGTTCTGTAGGTGGATGACCTTCTTTCATGATTTAGACTATATTATCTATTTATATTATAAGGTAATATTGATGTCTCAATACAAAATCCCTAAAGTGATGGTTGTATTGTAGGTGAGAGAATTGGTCTATGAAAATGTCCTATGAAAAATTTATTTTAACACAGACCCCATTTTTTAATGTGGTGGTTCTTCTATGGAATACCTATAGAAGTGTTTTTGGGACATCATTTCCTTTCTGTGGTCATCTCTATTTACATGATTTTCTAAACCAATGCACAGTCTATTATTGAGTGTTTTTATTTCATTATAAAAAATTATGTTTTTTTGGAAAAGGAAAATGACTAGTTTTATAGCATATTTTGTTATTAGGATCACTATTTTGGTTTCATACATTTCTTACTAGTACATATTGTAATGATTCATACATTTTAGAAACGATGGAGCAGAACTGAATGTTTTTTGGTAAAACATTGAATATTTGACAAGCCTAACTTTTTATAGGAGTTACACGAATCATCCTTGTATAATAAAGAATGAAATTTCATGGTGCATGATTAGTTTTACATTATTGATTGTTGAAACTCCGAAGTGTTAGTATGGTAATTAAATTTAGAGATAACTAATTTATTATAGTTGTGACTAATAAGTTTATATCACAAAATATTCAAGAGAATTATATTTTTAATTGAATGACTTTAAGTATCAATATAATGAATAGTTATAAATGGATTCAATTATGATTATTATTTTAATGGGGAATAGTATATTATGATAACATTAAAGGTCGTTATAAGGATGTTGGATAATATATAATGGACATGAACATGCATGTTCTTGAATCATCATGTTAGGCAATGGAAATGGTTGGCGTGGAATAATAATTATACATGGCTAGAAATTATATATACATGCCTATCAATTAAATATCAATGTAATACTATAATATAAATAATAATTCCTTTTATCATGAAAAATCCTTATGTATTTTTCGAGAGAAGTAGTTTTATAGAAAGATATCTATTGAAATAAACTATGTTTCTCGATGAGTTATCTCTCCGATATTTACTATAAAGGAGTAAATTAATGAGAAGAAGAATGATCCGTAGTAAACCATTAGTCATGGGAGGTAGGTACATTCCATTTTTATACACATTACTTATACGAGTCATGGGTAGTGGGATTGGGTGATGGTTTATGTCACATTTTAATCTGATATGAGTAGGATCTATGACATATAAGTCACATGTATACGATTGATTGGTCATTCATTTAGGTAATCAGTTTTATGTACAAGGATATATTGTATATTATTCATTGAATGTTGGGAGTGGGATGTTGATCATTGGTCATGACCCTAATGACAAAATAGTTCTAGAAACATTTGACCAGTTGTGTGATAGTCAATTAAGGACCCTAATTCTATGAATTTTTGAAAAAATGAACTGTGGATCCATAGGTAGATTCTATATTACGGCTCATTTATGGATTTGTGTAAAATCATGATTTGGGTGTTGTGCTTGGAGTAGATTAAATAAATCTATGGATGATGAATCAGGACAATTAGTGTTTTGGGATTATAGGAGAATGATGTTTTATCATGGGATATGGTTCTGTCAAGAGATATCCCCGGAAGATAGGTGTAGGATCTCAGATTTTTCCACAAGGTATATTTTACTTATGTTCCAGTTTATGTCATTCATTTTGATTGAATTAGTGTTATACCAATTCCATGTGAAGACTCAGGGGTGTTCTAGGGTACTGGGAAACGAAAAATGAGGAAGATGAGTGTTATGGGAAAGTCACATGGTCTGCATACTGTTAACCCTGACAGTGTGTATAACCCATGTAAACATTGCATAAGAGGGATTTTGGAATAGTAACCTATGAACGGTTTGCACAAGGTTTGGAAAAACATTTGGGAAAACCGTGTGAGGGGATATTTTTGGACATTAGCATCATCATAGTTTTTGAATGGTTTGGAAACCCATGTAGGTAAACAATGCAGCCCTGAAACATTAAAAAATAACAAAAATTCAATTAGGGGTTTTTATACCCAACATGGGATTATCTCTGTTCATCCTCCATTGGACTATAGGAACAAACCAAATCTTCCATGATATTCCAAGGTGTAATCTCCCATATCCTATGGTCATTTGGAGTGTTGTTGGTTTCATATTGAGGAACTAAGTAAGGATAATAACCCTCTTCAATCTCATTGTGGTTTAGGGTTATCATTATTCTTGTATCTCCATCTGAAGCACTTAGAACACTCTCTATCAGAGAGATTTTGTTTGAGTTTTATGGTGTGTTGAATCTAGATCTAATGATTTAGTTGAGAGTGAGTAATCTAACAGGTCTATAGTAGGTGGTCTACAAGTAGTATCCCTTGGGTTTCATGTGGATTTGTGCATGTAGAGTTATGTTCTAAACAACCGATTATTGTGTTATTCATTCCTATAATTTATCTGGATATGGTGGGTGCCTAAATGGTTAACTGAACGTCTCATGATCCCGTATGATGCATGAGGGGTTTTCAAAAGATATCAGGGCCACCCATGGGATGATCCAATTTTCCTTATACTTAGAGGACATCAATGTAATTGTAAGGACTTAGTGAGATAACATATATCCCACACTAAATATGTTAATATTCTTAATGGTTTTGAAATTTGATTTTGGATAATACACAAAGGTTGTATAATGACCTAATATGTTGTTTAGTAGGAATAAAAATGTATAAAATAATTAATGGGAAAATGAAAAGGGATTAGAATTATACCTGAATATGTTTAGTGAGATAGGAATTTGAAATGGGAAACATGGATAAAGGGTAAAATTTTATGAATGATTATTGTCTTAATGGATTGAGGAAAGATGTTAATTTCCCATTTATATATTTCATCGTGATTTTGTAAATGATGTTGTCTAAATTGTAGTGATATTGTTGATTGTAGTGAATGTGTAATAAGCAAGTGTGCATGTCCTGGTTTAATTGGGTATTGACATGAGGATCTTCTCCCATGGGTTGAGTTGGACTAAGGATCTAGAATCACCTCCAAATGCTTGGGTTAATGAAGGGTAAAAAGCTTTATTCCCCATATGGTTGCTTACCACCTGGACCAAGGTTCGAGTTGAGGATTATGATATTGTTAAAATGTAATGGATAGTGAGATAGTACATGATGTTTTCTCCTATATTCTTGAAAATATTGGACACACACAATCCATTTAACACATGAAAAATGTAGATTAAATCATTAACTGCCTATGTAGTGAACCTAGACTGAAAGGTAGTATATTTAATAGGAAACTAGTCAAGGGTGGCATATTGGACTGTTTACCATTAAATTATATTATATATCAATTTCATGCAATATCAGTGTTTTCTAGATATTTTTTATACATCATTGGTTGTGGAATACTGAGTTATACTCATATGATTCATGGGCCTCCATTGGGTACCAGAGTAGGCTTCGTGCTTGGTGTCTTGGACAATGGAAAGGGCCCAATTCATGGTAGATGAGATGGAAGTGGGACATGAATGGGTGAGGTTCTAGATTTGGAGTCTAGACCAACATGTGGATAATATTATTATTATTCCTTTTGGTTTTTTATTCACCAGACACTAGAGCATGGCATGGAACATTTATTGTTGTGTATGGTTCTACCTAGTTCTGGTAATTAGTTATTTATTCATGTAATTTATTATTGATAATTTTTTCCATTATCATAATTATTATTTATTGGATTACTCTGGAAATGAGGGTATAGTTTCTTCACGTGACCAATTAGACCATTGTTCCTAGTCGGCTTCCTCTGGCATACCAGGAGGCACGTTAGAGGTAATGTGGCAACCAGGATCGGGGCACCAGATTAAAGGATCACTGGTCATGGATGTTACAATGTTGTATAAGAGGAGTAGTTTTCTATTTCTTAATATTTTGGGATGGTAGATAGGAGGTTAGGAATGTGTTAGGACTTAGTGATGAGCTCATTCATGCATGTATCTAACAGATGTATGAGGAACAGACAATGTCACCCTGTGAGAGGAATGCTTTTCAAGTTGTGTATTGTTATATTTGATGATATTTCACCATCGGATGATGAACTAGTTAAGTGATTGGTTTATTTTGTGATATTTATATCATTGTCGTAAAGGTATGTGGTTGTAAAATTGTTTATCATTCTAGGAGCCTATGTAGGTAAATGTAATTCATCATGATAGGAACACACATTAGATAGTTTTGTGGTATATAATGGTCATTATGTGTTTGTTTACATAAATTAATGAAAATTGTACCTAATGAGATGGTATGAATGGATAAAAATTTAACTGATAATTACATATAGTAATTAAAAAATGGTGATTACTGATGATATAAAAGTGCATTGAACTGTTGTAAGAGTAAATTGGGATATGGATACAATTGTAACTAGTTATATATGATAAGTCTTGTAACCTTGTTAATTAGATAACGTGTTATCCATGTCCTTAAGATAGATGTCCATGGGTAGTGATCTGGTTGTTAGTTGACTTGTTTAGGGTAGATTGTGTGAAAAAAAAATCATAGGGATACCTAATAGTCTACTTATTTTCCTTTTTTATTTCATAGAAGTGAGATAGTTGGATTCTAAATCTATTGATTTTAATTATGGAGAAATTATACCTGGAAGACTTGTGTTAGTTGGGAGACATGGGGATGTTGATGAGAACACTCCTTCTTTTGTAAAGCAAGAGGACATAGTGATTCAAAATAATAAGGAAGTGTAAATCTGGGAGAAATTTTCCCATTTTATGAAAATGATGGAATGAGACCCAGGTTGGGTTGCACAAGGTATGTTTAAGCTGACCAGACCCTAACTGGAGAGGGAGGCCTATAATTAAAAGAGTTATTATAAGGAGCTGACCTTTGTAAAATCCATATTCTGGAATTAAATTAATAATTCACAATGAGGATCTTTTCAGGTTTAGAGTTTTAGAGGATTAGGACATAACTATTACATCTCAAAGATTTAAAAGTAGTCACATCTTCTCAGTTTCCATTTTTTTCACATAATAAAAAATCTTGAACAAAATAGTCATGTCTAGTTCCATGTTTTAGACATCATTACATTTCCTTGATACCATCCTTGACTGTTTTCCACTTTAATTCCTATAGAAAACATTTCAAAAAATATGGGATGAGCATAAAAAGATCAGTAAGGGATATAAAAATACGGAAAGGAAACATTATTACATGTATACTTAAGAATTAATGAAATCGTACATTACTCATAAAACATAAGCACGTTAAAATAACTCATGAAATCATAAGATTTATTAATAACTCATAGAAATCATAATAAATAACGGTTACTTGAGGTATTCATAACATTCTTATGTAGGTAGTAACCCTCATAGTTTTGTTTCAAATACCCAACACAGTATATTTGTCACGACCTGTCCTCGGGGACCATACCGTGACTACCCCAAGCCCGCCTTCCATAGGCCAGGGGCTAGTGACTAGCACCAAGGCGTAAATCCTGACAAAAAGGGAAGTCATTGCCATTGTAAAGTAAACAAACACCACAGAGCAAGCAAGCAGTAGAAGTAATCACTAAGTAAAAACTGAGTACAACGGTAAGTGCGGAAAAGTAAGTGGGCCAGTATACAAACCCAAATTGAAAGTAAGTAAAATTGGAAAGGTAAAAACATCAACTGAAAATTAAAGCCGCATCTTTGATCCGTCCACTGGAAATCCCACCTGAAGGGTGAGTACAGATGGCCTCCACAGCTCCTATGGTCCAACCGTCCGCTCCGAGTACGCCCCGCCCAGTGGCCCACCTCCAAGTACCGTCCTACTCCGCAAGCCTCAACCACGATTATCGATGTCCGTCGCCACTGACCAACACAACGTAGTGCGGGCATAGCCCATGCAGGGGTGATTATAAGCTACTCAGTAGGGACCCCGAGACCCCCGATGGTCTCACAGAATCCACAAAGGATAATCAACAAAGGAAAGATACAATTACGATGTAACATTCGACACTACTTAGGTATATGCCCATACATATACCTAAGTCATCAATTCTAGTACGTTCCAACTTCTGAGCCCCAGTACAACCCATTCCACACAGGAAAACACAACCCAGTCCCCACAGGAAAGCAAAACGTAATCCACACAGGATAGCAGAACACAATCCACAAAGGAAAGCAAAACAGGATTCAGCTCACACATGTATACTTCTTCGTTATGACGATAGAGATGATCAGATATAGTCACTGATTCATCTAAGCCGTCAGACCCACACAGGATCGATAGGTACTAACCCCCGCCATGACCCACAAAGGATCTGACCCACACATGATCGATAGGTAACTTACCTCCGCAAAGACCCACACAGGATCGGACCCACATAGGATCTATAGGCGCTGGCCGACATAGAACCGTTGAGCACTGACCCACACAGGATCGGACCCACACAGGATCTGTGGCACTGATCCACGTAGGATCGCTTAGTGACGTAGTCGTCGCCGTCGAGTCCACGGAGGATCTCTGTACAGTCATCGTCGTCGTCGCAGCCAGCTCTAGTGTTCCCGCACACAGCAAGCACGTTCAGGAGGGTCTGCTCCACGAGCTGAGAGGCTGATACATCAACTGACACATAGTCTGGAGTTGATGTATTCAAAACTTCTGTTTCGTCAACAGGAACTCAATGTCGCAGACGGCGCCACAATCGGGCGCCCAGTCTGAGAGTTATTGGATTTTTCGCTCCAGGGGCCCGGTTGGTTTTTTAGGAAAAACCAACTGACCGTACTCCACCTGCGTCCAAACCTTGGGCGGAGTAATCCAAAATATCCGTCTAACTTAGAGGAATCCATCAAAGTTGACAACACATCAATCGGACGTCCGGAACTTAAGTTTTAAGCGTTTCCGCTCCGATGGCCCAGTTGGTTTCATGACCGAACCATCTCGGACGAACCCAATGTACTACGAAACATTGAGTGTAATATGTAAAAACGACCGTCTCGATCCAACGATCACATCGCCGCTGACGGTGCATCGTTCGAAGGTCCGCAGCCCAAGATATGCGCAAAAGACCGAAAAGGTCCGAAAACGGGGGGTCTGGGCCCGGACCGACCCGACCCAACCCCACTAGGTCGGCCCGACCTAGTTCGACCCACCGCGGCCCAGCCAGCGTCACCCAGCTGGCGCTGGCCGGTTGGCCAATAGGTCGGCTCGAACGATTACAGCCGAGCGGAGCGGGGGGTGCGCTGCCCCCGTGTGAAGATGTCGCGGCCCCGTGTGGGGCCACCCATGCCAGCGGATGCGGCCGACTGCCTTTTCTCGTCCCCCTCCGGTAGCGCGCGGTTGCGGGACCATGCCATGCCACCACGGCTTCAGCTGTGGTGGCTTCTTCTGGCGACGCGCCGGGTGCTGCCGGCACCGTCGTGCCTGCGAGGCGTGCCGGCGGGCTGGTCTGCGGACCACCAGACGAGTTCCGGTGGTCGAAAAAACGCGTCATCTTCTCCAATGGCCCTCCTGGGGCCCGCCCATCCCTTCGAGGACCTCACATCTCCCGTGCGGCTTGTTTTGTCATCGTCCATCGTTCCGAACACCAAGAACGAAAAGGGCGGTGGGTTCGTACTTGTTCGTTGGTCCGCACCCACCTCATTAGCGGTTTTAAATGTCTCACAACAAATATTTAATCTACACCGAGGGTATAAATCACAAAGATTTAAAATAATTATAACCCCTACCTCAACGTCGTCGTCGAACGTCAGTTCATCGTGGAATTGACGGTCGCGCAGAAGAGGATCGTCGCGTCGCGGAAGGGGTGTCGTTGTCATCGCAGTACACAGTGTCGCGCTGTCAAAATCAGAGGATTAAAAACACACAGATTTAATTGCACCAATTAAACCCATGTTGAGGATAAAATTCACAAAGAATTAAAGAACTACAATACCCTACCTTAATCAGTTGTTGATCGATGATTGTTGCGGGGAAGGAACGTCGTGGAAGAAGCGTCGCGGAAGGAGGATCGTCACGTCGCGTTGTCGATCTCCGAGGATCTGGAATTCTTTGTCGCCCCTCGTCGGAGGCCAGCGTTCTTCGCATTCTTCACGTTATTCACATTCTTCGCATTCTTCGTGAAGAAGGATGAATATCTCCAAGACATAGAGCTTCCTCCAATTCCTCTGAACAAGCAACCCTCAAGTAAACACGTGTTGGTATTATTTTATTCCCATGCCAACGATTTGGAATTCAAAGTTACGAAACAAACCATTAATTCGATGAATTAATTGTCACGACTTAACTTCCCAATTAACAGGGGTGTTTAGAATTTATATAAATGCACCGGTTGACTTTCATTAAAAAGGAGGTTTTCGCGGGTGAGTTACTTAGATGGAAGGAAACGGCGGGGCTCGTGCGGGCCCCACCTCACAAATATCCTACCAAGTGGGCAGGATATCGTGGTTCCCACCTTATCCGGTTAACCTGGCTTAAGTGGCTTTAAGTGGCTTTAAGTGAAATAAAAAAAAGTTGTCGCACCACTTTATTTTATTTCATAACTTATGCTAAAAATTTAAAAACCACACAAGAGAAAAAACAACTCCGGAAAAGGTGTTTCTAAGAAATTACCTGTGTTGTGATTCCATCGGTGCCCTCAAAATTCGATTCCGATCACTGGTTCAAACGTTAGAAAAAAACCGCTCGTTCGTTCACTGAACGTACCCGAGCCAAACTTTGGAAAATGATCCTGGCCACACTGGGCCTCAGAATCAGGTGCTGTCAGAAATTGCATTCTTGTAAAATTCCCAAGAAATTTAAGAAAAAAATTTCCTTGAATTTTACAGGTCTTTACATCACTCCTACCACAGGGCGTTACATCCCCGTAAAGATACATCATAAACTAGGGAAACAAATGTGGGTACTGGGCACGCATCTGAGCCTCCCGCTCCCAAGTGCTCTCCTGGAGGTTCCCGTGCTCCCATCTGATGAGCAAAAGAGGAATCGACCGTCAACGTAGGACCCGATCCTGTCGATCCACAATCTCCACTGGGACCTCTACAAAAGTCACCCCATCATCAACATCCAGATCCCCATGGTCAATGATATGCATCGGGTCGTGCACGTATCTTCTCAGCTGAGATATGTGGAAGACGTCGTGCACCCGGTGCAACTGAGTTGGTAGAGCCATGCGATAACCCACCTCGCCAATCCTGCTGAGGGCCTGGAATGGTCCGATGAATCGTGTAGACAACTTGCCGCCTTGGCCAAATCTTCGTAATCCACGTTGAGGTGAGACAAGCAAGAAGACGTGGTCGCCATCCTCAAACTCTAGTGGCCTCCACCTCCTGTCAGCATAGGACTTCTTCCGGCTCTGAGCTGTCCTCATCCGCTCCAGGATGACCTGGACCTTCTCTGTCGTGGCCTGGACCATATATGGTCCAACAAGTGCTGACTCCCCAGGGTATGTCCAGCACAAAGGATATCTGCGAGGTCATTCGTACAATGCCTCGTTTAGTTCCATCTCGATGGTGGAGTGGTAGCTATTGTTTTACGCAAACTCCACCAAGGGTAGATGGTCCTCCCAACTGTGACCAAAGTCGAGAACACATGCGCGGGGCATGTCCTCGAGAGTCTGAATGGTCCTCTCCGTCTGACCATCCATCTGAGGGTGAAAGGCAGTGCTCAAACGTAGCTGCGTCCCGAATGCCTCCTGCAACCCCTTCCAAAGTCAGGAAGTAAAGCGAGCATCTTGATCAGAGACGATAGATGATGGCACACCATGAAGCCGTACTATCTCCTGAATGTAGAGACGCCCAATGGTCCCCACTAAGCCCTACTCTCTGATGGGTAAGAAGTGAGCCGACTTGGTGAGTCAGTCGACAATCACCCAAATGGAGTTGTGACCTCTTGAAGTGCGTGGAAGTCCAGTCACAAAGTCTATAGATATCTCATCCCACTTCCACTCCAGGACCACCAAGGGTTGTACCAAGCCTACTGGCACCTGATGCTCAGCCTTCACTTACTAGCAGGTGAGACATCGAGAAACGAACTCAGCCAGAGCCTTCTTCATGACCGGCCACCAGTGTCGTCATCTGAGGTCCTAGTACATCTTCACCACTCCAGGATGTACCGCCAAGGGAGAAGTTTGAAACTCTCTCAGCACCTCCTCTCGTAATGCAACGGGTACCAAGGTACGCCCTCTGAAAAGGACATCGTGCTCTGCTCCAAAGGAGAAACCATCAGGTGGCCGTCCTGAGGATATCTGCCCACGCCGCGTCTCACAGTCAGCATACCCACGCTGTGCCTCTCTGACTCACTGCATTAGTGGAGGGTGACAGTGAGATACTGAAGGAAGGATGCTCCATCTCTATCCACGAATGATATTTGCAAAGCGGCCAGCTGCTCTGTCGCCTCATCAAGCAGCTGAATGCCCGTCCTCCTGCTGAGAGCATCGGCTACTAAGTTCCCCTTCCCAGGAGTATAGTCTATCTCAAAGTCATAGTCCTGGAGGAACTCGAGCCATCGTCGTGGTCTCAGGATTAGGTCCATATAAGAAAATATGTACCTGAGAGTCTGATGGTGAGAAAAGACTGTAAAGTGCTCACCCATCAGATAGTGTCTCCATGTCTTCAGAGCAAAGACCACTGCTGCTAACTCTAGGTCATGGGTGGCGTAGTTCTACTCATGCTGCCTCAAATGACGTGATCCATAGGTGATAACTTCCCACTCCTGCATCAGGACACATCCAAGTCCTGTCCCTGATGCATCGCAGTAGACTACGTACCCTATTCCCTCCTCCGGCAACCTCAAGATAGGTGTGCTGGTCAATCTCTGTCTTAGCTCCTGGAAGCTCTGCTGACATCTATATGACCAGACAAAGGGTTTCCCCTTCTTTTTCAATGATGAGAGTGGTGACGCAACTCTGGAGATGTCTGGAACAAATCTCTGGTAGTATCCAGCTAGTCCCAAGTAACTTCGCACCTCCGTCACGCTCCTGGGTGGCTCCCAAGCTAGCATGGCCTCGATCTTCATCGGATCCACTGCAACTCCCGCCTCAGAAATGACGTGTCCCAAGAAGTGGACTTCATGTATCCAGAACTGACACTTCGAGAGCTTTCCATAACGTTGGTGCTCTCGGAGTGTGTCTAGTACAACCCGCAAGTGGTACGCGTGCTCCTCCTCAGTCGTCAAGTATATCAATATTTCGTCGATGAAGACCACAAAAAATCGATTAAGGTATGGATGAATGATCCTGTTCATGAGGCCCATGAACAGTACTGGAGACTTGGTTATGCCGAATGGCATAACCAAGAACTCATAGTGGCCATACCGACATCTAAAGGCCGTCTTCTGCACGTCCTCGTCCCGAACACTGAGCTGATGATAGCCTGACCTAAGGTCTATCTTTGAGAACCACCGTTCTCCCTTGAGCTGATCGAATAGGTCATCAATCATCGGTAGCGGATACTTGTTCCTCACTGTCACCTGGTTCAAGTGACGATAGTCGACACAAAGTCGCAAGATCCCGTCCGCCTTCTTGGCGAACAATATCGGGGAATCCCAGGGTGAAACACTAGGTCAGTTGAATCCCTTACCCTGCAAGTCCTCCAACTATACATGTAGCTCTCGAAGCTTGGCGGGAGCCATCCGATATGCTGGTGTGGATATCGGGGTTATCCCGGGGTACAGATCATTATAAAAGTATACCTCTCTGCGAGGAGGTAGTCCTGGAACGTCGTCGGGAAAGACGTCCGCATATTGATCCACCACTACTGGAAAACAAGGACTATGCAAGTCAACTGCTCCTAGGATGAGGCTATCCAACAAATGAGTGATGGTTTGTCCTCTCCTCTGCGAGATTCAATCCTCTGCTACAAAGGCTCCCTTCTTGCCGGTGAAGGTGAACCTGCTCCCATCGGTGTGTACACATTGCACCGTGCGCCTAATACAGTCATTATGTGCATGGACTGTAGATAACCAATCCATTCCCAAGATGACGTCGTAAGGCCTCGACACCGCTACAAGAAGATCCCAGCCAATGCTCTCTCCTCCTAGTGTAAGGTCACACTACTGGAACCAGTGCATAATCGTCGAGTCTTCTCTTGTAGGAGTCTCTAGCCGTAAGGATCGAGCCAACAGCTCAGTCGGAATCTCCGAGCTCCGAACAAGGGCAGAAGCTATGAAAGGATGACTTGCTCCTATGTCTATAAGAACTACATCAAGGATGGAATATACACAGAGAGTACCTCGAATCATCTCGGGCGTGCCATGGTCGTAGGCCTCTGCTACCTGGAATTGTGCCTGTCTCTACCTGCCAGCTCCTGGTGGTCGGGGTGGACCTCCTGGTGGTGGTGTTAGAGCCTCAAAGCGTCGCCCACCACCTACTACTCGGCCAGCTCCTCTGCCTAATCCGCATGCTCCTTGCAGACCCCCACGGTCGACCCTCTGCCTCTGCCTGGGTGGCCCCTCAACCGTCTTCTGCTCCTCGACACGGTGGGTCGGGCAGTCACGATCCATGTGGCCCTGCCCGCTGCATGTGTAGCACTGCCTGCCTCTCGAAAGACTGGCTCCGCGCTGTGTGCCCCGCACTACTGAGCCAGTGTCCTGAGGTCATCTACCTGAGGTTCTGGTCTGCCTGGACCCATGATTCATCCGTCGACGGCCTACTGCAGAAGACTCATCTACGTGCCGCCGCGCGGTAGGTCTCGCTGCTGAAGAAGGCTAAGCAAGAAAGCTCTCGATCAAAAGGGCTCGCTCCAGTACTCCTGCCTGAGTCAGAATGATGAGGGAGATCAGCAATGCCCTGATCTCATGCTGCAATCCCTGGTCAAAGGTCCGGGCTCGGAAGAATGGGTCTTGTACCATGTCTGTTGAGTAGCGCAAGAGATCAGTAAATCTTGTCGAGTACAGGGTGACCGTCAAGATACCCTACCGCAGCTGTAGAAGCTCCTGGATGCGCACCTCACGGAGGGTGGCTGGGAAGAACCCTGAGTGAAAGAGGCTCTCAAAGTCTGTCCAGTGAAGAGATGTCTCATCGTGCACCTGGAGCATCATCCTCCACCATTGGCCCGCTATCTCGTGTAGTAGGCTCTCAACGAGGATCACCATTAGGTCTGCTGGTGTCCTCACTAACCTGAAAACTCTCAGCACTACCTCCAGCCAGTCCTCGGCTGCCTGGGGGTCCGTCTCCCCACGGAACCTGGGCGGTCGCTGGCATTGGAACTCATGCAATGCACTAAGGCGACGTGCATCGTCAGCGGCTGGGGCTGGAAGCATCGGTGGCTCAGAGGGTAGAGGTACCGCCGCTGCCTCAGCTGTCAAAGGGCCCTGTACCGAGGCCTCTCCGCTCGGTGGGCAGTCGTCACGCACAACCCTCGGAACCCTAGCTGGATATTATCGTGGGGCCATCCTGAAAAGAAATAGGTGTTCCATGGTCAAACAGTATACCTCGTGAGCTGACATAAAGTAATCACAAAGAAAACATGAAACCCACATGCAATCAATGTTTTCATGCATTAAGTCGGAAATCAGAAGTCAGGGTCCTGGTGTATGGATAAATCAGCCGCCGCACCAACATTGGACTCCCTGGACTGATAACCACACCCAATATGCTTAACATTATTGCTTCACATAGAAAAATATTAGAGTCCAAGGTTCTTCAGTAGAACCGAACTCTTCTGATACCAATTTGTCATGACCCGTCCTCGGGGCTCGTGTCGTAACTACTCCATGCCCGCCTTCCATTGGCCGGTGCTAGCGACTAGAACCAAGGAGTAAATCTCGGTAAAAAGGGAAGGTATTTCCTTTGTAAAGTAAACAGACACCATAGATAAGGCAAGCAGTAGAAGTAATCACTAAGTAAAAACTGAGTACAACAGTAACTGCGGAAAAGTAAGTGGGCCAGTATACAAACCCAAACTGAAATTAAAGTACAATAGGAAATGGAAAAATAACAACTGAAAAGTAAAGCCGCATCTTTGAGCCATCCACTGGAAATCCCACCTGAAGGGTGAGTATAGATGGCCTCCACAACTCCTAGGGTCCAGCCATCCGCTCCGAGTACGTCCCTCCCAGTGGCCCACCTCCAGGTACCATCCTACTCCGCAAGCCTCAACCACGATAAGCGTTGTCCGTCGCCTGCAATCAACACAACGTAGTGCAGGCATAGCTCATGCAGGGGTGTATATTAGCTACTCAGTAGGGACCACGAGACCCCTGAAGGTCTCCCAGAATCCACAAAGGATAATCCACAAAGGAAAGATACAATCACGAAGTAACATTCGACACTACTTAGGTATAATCCCATACATATACATAAGTCATCAATTCCAGTACGCTCCAACTTCCGAGCCCCAGTACAACCCAGTCCACACATGAAAACACAACCCAGTCTACACAGGAAAGAAAAACGTAATCTACACAGGATAACACAACACAATCCACAAAGGAAAGCAAAACAGGATTCATCTCACACAGGTATACTTCTTCGTTATGACGATAGAGATGATCAGATATAGCCACTGATTCATCTAAGTCGTCGGACCCACAAAGGATTGATAGGTAATAACCCCCGCAATGACTCACAAAGGATCTGACCCACACTGGATCGATAGGTAACTAACCCCTGCAAAGACCCACACAGGATCGGATCCACACAGGATCTGTAGGCGCTAGCCCACACAGGACCACTGAGCGTTGACCCACACAGGATCGGACCCACACAGGATCTGTGGCACTGATCCATGTAGGATCGCTGAGTGTCGTAGTTGTCATCGTCGAGTCCACTGAGGATCTCTGTACAGTCGTCGTCGTCGTCACAGCCAGCTCTAGGGTTCCCGCACAGAGCAAGCTCGTTTAGGAGGGTCCTCTCCACGATCTGAGAGGCGAATACATCAACTGACACATAGTCCGGAGTTGATTTATCCAAATGTTCCGTTTCGTCAACATGAACTCAACGTCACAGACGGCGCGTCAATCAGACGGCCGGTCTGAGAGTTATTGGCTTTTTTGTTCCAGGGGCCCGGTTGGGTTTTAAGGCAAAACCAACCCGACCGTACTCCACCTGCATCCAAACCTCGGGCGGAGGAAGCCAAAATATCCGTCTCACATAGATGAAGCCGTCAAAGTTGATGGTACGTCAATCAGACGTCTGGAACTTAAGTTATAAGCATTTCCGCTTCGAGGACCCGGTTGGTTTCGTGTAAGAACCATCCCGGACGAACCCAAAGTACCCCAAAACATTGAGTGTAATATGTTGAAATGACCATCTCGATCCAAGGATCACATCACCACTGACGGTGTATCGTTCGGAGGTTCGCATCCCATGATATGGGAAAAAGACCGAAAAGTTCCGATAACGGGGGGTCTGGGCCCGGACCGACCCGGCCCAACCCCCCTGGGTCGGCCCGAACTGGGTCGACCCGACCAGGGTCCGGGTCCAACCCGGCGGGGCGCGACCCGGGCCATCCGGCGCGGCCCAGCTGGCGCTGGCCGGTTACGGCCGAGCGGAGCGGGGGGCACGCTGCCCCTGCGTGAAGAAGTTGCGGCCCTGCGTGGGGCCGCCCTTGCCAGCGGACACAGCTGGCTGCCACATCCCGTCCCCCTCCGGTCCCGCGCGGTCACGGAATCACGCCCTGCCACCGCGGCTTCATCCATGTTAGCACCATCCAGCGGTGCGTCGGGCGACGCCGCCACCTGCCGCCGGCGGGCTGCTCCGCAGACCACCGGACGAGTTCCGATGGTCAGAAAAACGCGTCGTCTTCGCGAATGGCCCTCCCGGGGCCCGTCCTTCACTACGAGAACCTCACATCACCCGTGCGGCTTGTTTTGTCATCGTTCGCCATTCTGCACACCAAGGACGAAAAGGGCGGTGGGTTCGGACTTCTTCGTTGGTCCACACCCACCGCATTAACGGATTTAAATGTCTCACAACAAATATTTAATTATACACCATGGGTATAAATCACAAATATCTAAAAGAACAAAACCCCTACCTCAACATCATCATCGAACATGAGTTCGTCACGGAATTTACCGTCACAGAGAAGAGGATCGTCGCGTCGTGGAAGGGGCGTCACTGTTGTCGCGGTACACGGCATCGTGCCGTCAAACTCCGAGGATTAAAAACACACAGATTTAATTGCACCAATTAAACCCATGATGAGGATAAAATTCAAAAAGAATTAATGAACCGCAATCCCCTACCTCAATCAGTTGTTGATCGAAGATTGTTGCGGGGAAGGAATGTCGTGGAAGAAGCGTCGTGGAAGGAGGATCGTCATGTCGCGCCGTCGATCTTCGAGGACCTGGCGTTCTTTTTTTCTCTTCGTCGGAGGCCGGCGTTCTTCGCGTTCTTCATGTTCTTCGCGTTCTTCGCGTTCTTCGTGTTCTTCGCGAAGAAGGATGAAGATCTCCAAGACATAGAGCTTCCTCCAATTCCCCTCAAAAATCAACCCTCAAGTAAACACGTGTTGCTCTTATTTTATTCCCATGCCAATGATTTGAAATTCAATGTTATGAAACGAACCATTAATTCGATGAATTAATTGTCACGACTTAACTGCCCAATTAATAGTGGTGTTAAGAATTTAAGTAAACGCACCAGTTGACTTTCATAAAAAATGAGGTTTTCGCGGGTGCGTTACTTAGAGGGAATGAAACGGTGGGGCTCGTGCAGGCCCCACCACGAAAATATCCTACCATGTGGGTATGATATTGTGGGTCCCACCTTATCTGCTTAACCTGGATTAGGTGGCTTTAAGTGAAATAAAATAAAGTTTTTGCACCACTTTATTTTATTTTTTAACTTAACCCCAAAAATTAAAAACCACACCCGAGCAAATGCAACTCCGAAAAAGGTGTTTCTAAGAAAATACCGGTGTTGTGATTCCATCGGTGCCCTCGAAATTCGATTCCAAGAACTAGTTCAAAAGTTAGAAAAAACCCGCTCGTTCGTTAACTGAACGTAACCGAGCCAAACTTCGGAAAATGATTCCCGGCACACCGGGCCTCGAAATCATGTGCCGTCAGAAAATGCGTTCTTGTAAACTTCCCAAGAAAATTATGAAAAAAAATTTCCTTGAATTTTACGGGTCTTTAAAATATTCCATAAATCTCTTCAGAGAATCCTTAATGTTTAACCCCTTCACATTACCCAATGCATTGTAGAGCTATATCGGGCTCACCCGTCCTTAGTTTATCACGGAACCACCCATCTTCAAAAACAATGCCCAAGAACCATAACATAACCATAGCACATAACTTAAGAATAAAAGAAAGATAACATTCCCACATTGTAATAAAAATATAACATTTTATGATATTGAAATAATGAAACCATTCTAAAAACCATTTTCAAAACCATTTAAAACATTTAATAAAGAGATTTTTGAATCAAAGTTTCTCATACCACCTTGAAGATTTTAAAATTTTAAACCATTAATATCGATACAAATAAATCCTTAAATCCATTTTGAAAACATGGATATTAGTGAGAAATATTTATATGAACAAATCTGTTGTTGGGGTTTGGCTTAGTGGTAAGAACCCCATAAATCTACCTGAAAAATGGGGGTTCAAAACCAATTGGGCGTAGGTTACTGTAGCAGTACTGTAGCGTACTGTAGCGGCGGTGACACTGTAGCAACGGCGGGTATTGTAGCGGCGGCAGGTCACTATAGCGGTGGCAGTGTATTGTAGCAAAGGTGGGTACTGTGCAATACTGTAGCAGTGCGGGGACTGTAGCAGTACTATTCACAGAATGGGCATTGGGCCATTAAATTGGGCCTATGGGCCATGTAATGGGCTATATGCCCACAGGGCCAAAGGGGCTATGTAATGGGTCTCCCTCTACCCAATTAAAAGAGGTATTTTCTTTGATTTAATAATAAATTAGGCTTCGCCCCCAATCATTTAAAAAAAATTATATGAACAAATATTTAAAACATTTAATGTGATATTTTAGTTAAATGGTTTTTAGCAAAATGAGAGACACTTGAATACAATAATTGAGGAATAATATTTAATCAGAACTTTATAATATCATGAGAATAATGGGATTGATGATATAATATTCCATAGGACAATATATACACCATATAAGAGTTAATTGGTGGATAACAACAATGATGTCTCCATAGAAATGTAAAATGAAATGAAATCCCTTATAAAGAAGGTATCCTTAAATTAAGGATAAATCAATCTCATAATTATGTGTGAAAAATATAAATACACCAAATATAAGTGGATATAAAGTGTAAAACTATCAAAGGTCATTCACACATATTCAAAGGATGACATATTAAATAACTACATGTTTAACCTAAAAAATCGAAATTGGGTTAAAAAGTTCCCTTGGTAAAATTCGACAGCCTAACTGCATCACTTTAAAATTCATAAAAATAGATGATGAGAGGGAAAATGGTATCTCATCACTTGGGCATAAAATTTACATCAATAAGGATATATAAGAACATATCCCAACATATATATATGTAATTTAATAGACATAACAAAATAATCCTTTTAAAAAGAGGAGGGTGAAAGGTTCCTTTACCGATTTGGGTAACTTTTGAAACATTCACCCCATGAAAGAAGAACCATAAAAAATTGATATAAATACCCATAAAAGAAATTATATTAAAAAACTAGTAGAATAATGTGAATTACATACACTACTCAAAATAAATTGGTTAAAATGTCGCATAAATCTCACAGGAATAAAAGTGAGATGAAAAATCCCTTACGAAAACTCGGCAGCCTAACAGCGCCACCTAAAACATCCAAAAAAATGGATTGTTGAAATCAAATATGGTCTTTAATCATATGAACATAAAAATTACAGTAATAGTAATATAAAGGAACATCCCCCAACATAATAAAGAGGAGATTAAAGTAAGTTACTTAAAAAAGAGTACTTAAAAAGAAAGAGAGAGGTAGTATCCCTTACCTCAAATCCGACCTGTCTTGCTCATTTCATTATATTTATGAATAATAATGTTTGGTCAATTTATAATTGATTAAGGACATAAATAAAAGTTTATTATTCAATTATTATCATATATTATCATGTTATAATAATCAGTTAATTATGTGAGTTCATATCAAACGTTTTGTCGATGTTCGATAAATGAGTCAAAAATGATCTTGTTTGAAAAGAATTGTCAATGTAGTTGTATTTACATCATATCCAGAATACTATTAATGATATAAATATCATATATATCCCGTATATATTCGTTTAATACTTATTCCATAATATTTGGAGATAAAAATAAATGAAATGCACCGTTCATGGAGACGGTAGGCCGTACATACGCATGAAAACTACTTTCATTGCTTTGGCACATTAATGGAATTAAAACTAGATGAGAGAGATATATATATATATATTATAATTACATTATAATAAATATGCTATATAGGTCACATATGTTCATTAATTTCAATCTTTATACATTCCATGTACTGCATTAACGAGTCACATCACTTGAGGGGGCGGTAGTCCACACTTCCTCGTATGAAATTATCGCATTTCCACAACATGAAAAGCATAAAGTTATGTTTTAAATGTAAAATACAGAATCATAGAGAGGAAATAAATATAATATATATCACAAATAAATATTTTTCCATTATAATGGCCTCCATGAGAGGTGGTAGGAGAAGATAGTAAAATCATCGTTTTGTGAGGCAGTAGTTTGCCATCCATAGAAATAGTAAGTTCTTTAACCATTAGACGGAGGAGTGTTTAAGTGTAGCTCAAATAATTCTCATAACAAAATCCTATTATATTTATGATACTATTTTTTTACAAAATAAATGATTAAAAAGAGTTTAGGGTGTTGGAGAAGAAAAATAAAACAAAAGAACATAAGAGAGGACCTTACCTTTAAATTGGGTAACTCTGTTTGGTTTGAACCAAACGTGTTTCTTGAAGAGATTTAGGCCAATTTTAAGGCTTCTAGGATGAAGAGAGGGATGTGGAGAGATACAATGAGCAGTGTTTGGTTGAGGAAAAGTCTTTAGGGGTGTGGGTAAGGGGTAGAGGTGGGGTCCTTTTATAAGATGGAGGAGGGGCACTCTTGGAATGTCTTGAAAAGATACTTTATTATAAAATGATATTTAGATATTAAAGGTCCCAAAATTATATATTTTGAGTATAGGGTGATAAGGGTTATAAATACACCCATACAATAGTTTTTTGACTAGTTTAATTCTTAGATTTTACCTTACCTTCTCATTTTGTTTAAATCGTTTATTAATGAGGTAATCATTGCATCATCATGGTGTCATAAATAAATTAATTTATTTAATGTATAAAAATTATATAAAAAAAACAATGATGTCAGAAATCTTTTTATCTTTATAATGTATATTTATAGTCAAAAACATGACTTGTATAACCTCATTTAAAAATTGTTTTAGAAAAACAATACATGTTTGTGACATTTTTAGTTTAACTTTAAATAAGAAGTTATTAAATTCATTTTCCTAAAAATGTGGCTCCATTGGGTCCCCATGTTTACCCATGGATTTTATTGGTCGGCCATGACTCATAAAATAATGGTAGTACATGTGTCAAGGTCATTTCATATTATTATAACATTATCTTTACCTTAAATTACACTAATTACCTTTAACCACGATTAATAAAACTTAAAAGTTACCATTCACCCAAAAATTATTTTAATCCCATTGAACAAAATTTTACATCCTAATGAAAACCATGTATATCGGATTTTTAAAATTCAAATCACACTAGTGCTAAAGTTTAATTTAAATGAAAAATCAATTTTTTAAAAACCACTTAGTGGTTTCACTATTCATCAAAAATTGATGTTTTTCAGAAAAATACCAAAATTTCACCCTAATCTATATTTGATATTACGAATTTAAAAATGATGTCTATTTTAAAAATTCAAAACATAAAAGTTGCATTAATTAATTTAATAATTAATTCCCGCTGTCAAAACAAATAGCGCGTTTTTAAGAAACAATATCTATTAAAATATTGACACTAGTTTAAGTCCAATTTCAAGGTGAAATTAATTCCAATGACCACCATTGGATTAAATGGTAAAAATATATTATAATTTCACTTTAAAAACAAATCAAAATATGATCTAATAATATAAATAAATTATATTAAAAATAGCATTTGAATTTAAATACAACATTTTTACTAAATATGATCTTTATCTGAAAAATAACAAAAAATTACACCATGTAAATTTTGATGACCAGATTCTAAAGAAGTATTTATTTTTTCAAATATAACATATAAAATCTTCAAAAGTACATTTAAAAAGGGTTTTCCATCAAAATGCGTTTAATATACCTTTTGAAGAATATTAGAAGATTTATTCTTAAAATTAGATTCATTCGCATTTTAATCCTCTAAAATTTATTGGAAAAAGGAAAAAATATTTGACACACACATATAATCATTTTGTAGTTAGTTCTATTCATTCACGCAATTAAAACAGCTAGGCATTAACTACCATTTAAAATAATATTATTTTATTGTTAAAGTGCAACATAAGATTTCAAAGAAACACATTGTTTTGTATTGGGTACGCCATCGAGCATAGCGTTCCCTTTAAATTAATATTAACATTTTATTCAAAAATATAGATAAATATGAAAATGTAATATTCTTTATTTACCTGGGATGTTACATCCTTCCCCCATTTTGGGAATTGCATCCTCGCAAGTTTTAAAATTGGGCTTGGAAAATTCTTTGAATGCCCGACATCGGAAAAAATAGTAAATTAAACTGTCACTTTAAAAGAATGAAAGGGATGTACAATGATCACCCGAGTAAACCCATACTAGGATTCTATGTAGGAAAACATTGATATGGAAGAAAAAAAGGGGTTATGTTTTGAGGGAGAGTGATAGAAAACATGACTAGGAAAAAGTTAACCACCCGAAAATCACAAACTGGTGATGGGTTAAATGGTATTTGATTCCCCATTAGGAAATGTTAACAGACAAAATTTTTGTTTTTGAGTAACTTTTTATTGAGGAATTTATTTATGAGCCTAACTAAATCATAAGGAAACATACTTACTTGTCAGGTTGACTTTCAACTTTTACTATATTTCTTACAAAAACTCATATTTTCACCAAAAGGTGAGTATTTATGAAGACTTTTTCACATTATGAGTACAATAATCAACTTCTTGAGAACCACATAATCCAAAAATAGAACTATATATTTCCCATGTCTTTAGACCATAACCAAAACCAAAAAGGTTATTACAGGATTAGATAATACCAAAAAAGGATAATCCTTTATAAACAAATCTCTTCTTAATCTCCAAATTTTTTCAAACAGTACCCAAAGTTCAAAAAAGACCATTCAATAAACATCTATCCTTAAAATTATTCAAATTAAACAAAACTAAGATTGAATCCCAAATCTATAATGGATTTAATAACATAGTCTTCCAAGATAAACCTTAACATTTATCCCCAATCATCAGTCACTCTTAAAGTTTCATACTGAAAAGTAATTAACCTAATCACATATCCTCCATGATAGGTTAATAATTTCAAAAGATAACCAAAAATCAACTAAATCTTGATTCATAAAATCATCTAACTATAATGAATTATTCAATCTAACAAGGTACTTTACGTAGTCTAGTGGTAGGTGATAAATTCCAGTCGCACTTTGGTTGTGGATTTGATTCCCGCAGCTTTGTCCGACGTGACGGGTTGTCACACGGTCTGCGTGTTGTCCTTTTTCCAAAACTATATAATTCATAAAACATTCCCCAAAATGAGTTAAAATATTAAAAAATAATCATAACATATTTTTACCTCAAGTTTATCTCATGCCTTTCATTTTCCATCATAACATATAGTAACCCATAAATACCTCAAAAGTAAGGATCATATAAACCCTAATGGCTACCTTTATAATTATCACCTGAACATCCACATCACGTTGGTTCTCTCATACAAGATGCATTAGAGAACTCACCAAGGTTCAAGTGGTTGATTATGACTCCTGATAGTTGGTTTTGAATAACCACAATATTTCTCATTGAATCTCCCATTTCATCCAGTCTCTTAATCAGAGAACCACCACAGTTTCCTTCGAACCCATTGTAACATTGGTGCCTGCTAGATCCATCCATTTACTAAAACCAAAAAGGTCAGCATGAGTGTAACACCCGAGATTTTTATGAGAAATATTTTGTTTTTATGTTATATACATCATCAAAGGAATATTTCACTACACACAAAACTATCTTGGCTTGCTTTAAACAAAATCGCGATCTTCCTCGATAGCTTGCGTCGTACGCAATACCGAGTTTCACTAAACAACGATATGCTATTAAAATATTATTAAAACTAGCCGTTATGGATAGTAATATCCACTTTTTGAATTTCTTTAAATTTTAGATTTAAAAATGGACTTCATTTTTGGATTCGGAATATCGAAATTAACCTAGGGTGAAATTTTGGTATTTTTCTGAAAACATTAAATTTTTTATGAATAGTGAAAACACTAGGTTACTATTTAAAAACCGACATTTTATTTAAATAATTATTTATTTTATTTAAATTTATTTTAGGTGAAAATTGATACATAATACCTAATATAAGTCCAATGCAATTCATTTGAGTAATTTTATATTAATTTTAGATATCTAAAAAGTTTATTGAACTTTTCACAGTCTTTTACACACCTCCTAGGAGAAATTGAAAATTTACATAAAACTTAATTTTACCGCTTCTGTGAGTGAAATTTCAAAAATCCGAGAGACATGGTTAATATCAAGGACTAAAATGTGATTCAATGAGATGAAAATAATTTTTGGTGAATAGTAACTGTTTACTTTTTTTTACCACGGTTAAAAGTAAATAGGGTAATTCATGGTAAAAATGATATTATTATTGAACCAACACATGTACTAATTCTATTGTATAAGTGTAATTTGACCATAAACAACCTTAGTAATAAAATATGACCATTTATTCCAACAAGGATTAGATTGGGACATTTATTATTAATTTATTTAAAGAAGGGTTAAAATAGTTAAAATCAATGTTTACTAACTAAATAATTTTTAATATAGAGTTATCCATAAGATAAATTAGTCTATAAATATTAATTATAAATAAAAAAAATATTTCCTACATAATTTTATTTTTGTTGTAATTTTTAGACATTATATAATTTAATTTATTTATGACACAATGATGATGCAGTAATTATCTTATTGAAAACATATTGACATAATTGATGTTATAAATACCAAAATAAATGAAATTTGAGGCTTTTTATGAATTCCAATAATTTTCTAAGTTAATATGAAATGTTATTATTTATTTAATTAACTTTTTTCGAACTAATCTTCTGTTATGATTATCACAAAAATAAATTAACACATGGTGTCAAAATTGACATAAAATAGTTTTTAAAAAATATATTATATTTTTAATTGTTATTTTATTCCTAAAAATCTAAGGGTCTTCCAAATTAATTAGATAAGGTTATATATATTAATAATAAACAACTTGGGGTTCGTTTGGCTTGATATATTAAGTTTATTAACCTTATAGTGTAAAAAAACAAGAAGACACGGTAAAAGGTAAATTATCTAACTTAAAGTTAAATCTAAATGATAAGGTTAAAATAGAAACCTAAACTTTTCTAAATTCCATTGGATGAGGGGATTTCTACCCATACCCAACATATCTTCGAAATAAATCAATTTGGAGCTATTAAAAACTGAATGTGACTTTATAATAAAATAATATTTTATGTTTTTCATAAGGTGCCCCTCTCATCCCTTATAAAGGGGAACCTCCTCCATCTCATCCTCACACCACATTGAGCCTTAATGCTCATCCAACCCCAGATAATGTCTCCTCTCCACTTCCCTAGAAATATCCTGGAGGTCCTGGTCTTCTTCAATGACCATCTTTAGTGCCCTAAGAGGAGGTTAAGAAGAGGCGCTTCAAAGAAGAGGTAATGTCCGTTACCGATTCTTTCAACTTTATTTCTTCTTCTACTTCTTCTTCTTTAGTTCTTTCATTATGAAGTAATTACATCAGTATCACTCATATACTGATATGTTATTATAAGTATAAAATAAACCTATTTCACCATCTATCCATCCTACGAAAAATGAAATCACCGCGCGTGCATACGTACGGAATACCGTCTCCACCCCATGGTGTAATCTATTTTCCACCACCACCTTACTTGGATGGGTATAATGGTGTAAAGAATAACTATATATGATTATTGTAAAGTTATATTGATTCTTAAATATTATACATACACTCCAATACAATTCCACGATCGTGGGAACGATATCATCCCTCGTGCATACGTACGGAATACCGTCTCTACGATGTGATTCGACTTGTTCTACATGATATTAATTTAATAATGACTATATTTAATGAATGAATATGATATATATTACACTAATACCATTCTGGAAATGAGGTATCTATAACCTAAAATGATGGATAATAATTTATTCGACAAAACACGCATAAGAACAAAAAGTAATAAACACTCGAATAACAAGTAGAAATGAAATATTACTAATAAGAAGATAAGAATATGACCATATATGATATCATAAAAATAATTATGATTATGGAATAAGTAAATGACATTTTTTAAATCATTATACATGAGTTTCAGACACTTACAAAGCAAATCAGACCTAATGTAATGTAAAATATCACATTCTCATTTTTATCTGAGATTGTTTATACTTTAGAATTTACTGGGAAATATTTATCATCCACATCCATGTTTCTTCAATATGTAATATTATTTCTATCCTCCTAAAATTGTTTAAATCCAATTTTACCCTTCGGTGAGTTTTTAGTAAAAGATGTGAAAGGAATCTTTTGTCATTTTTCGTACGAGGTACTTTTTGACTTTTCCAGCCAAAGTACGAGAAGAATGTTTTTTTAACTTGTACGACATGAATGGATTTTTATGATTTCAGAGAACTTTATTTCCATGAGGCTTCCTTTTCAAGTTTTAATGTTTATTTTTAATCAAATTCTTTTAGTTTAAAATTATATGACATTTTAAGAAAGGAAAAATGTTTTTTTGAAATAGAAAGGATATTTTCCTCATGAATGAAGATCAAGTGATTTATCAAAATTATTTTCCAACTAAGATAATATAAGGTTATGTTAATATACCTATATTTTCATTGATTTTATTATGTTATGATGGAATTATTTTTATGATGTCCTTTTATCTTATATGGATTATTTTATGATGTCTTGATATATAAGAATCCCATTTTTATTACATGGTTTATGATTTATGATTTTGTGGGACACATAAGAATGGTAGAATTATGAGATCGGTGGGACCTATATCTCCCTCCAATTAATTGGGTAAAGATTTATATCTCATGAGATAGACATGGCTGGAACGACAGGTTAAACCGGTTGAGTGAAACAAGACTGAAACGAGGAGTGAACTCGGTTCAGAAATGGACTTTGTCCGCTAAGAAAGTCTTGGCTATGAGTCATGACTACTAAGAAATGATTCTCTATGATTATGTGTGTATTCCACAACGTTTCTTGTTTTAATTTATGACTATTGGGATTAAATTTCACTACTATGATTTATCCCATGTTATGAATTTATGATCTATTTTGCAGGTTATGATTTCCAAAAAGATATGTTCTTATGAATATGATGTGATTGACATTTCTTTTCTATACCCTTACTGAGCATTTGAGCTCACCCTTTTGTATGTTTTCTTTTCCCCAGGCAAGGAAGAAAGATATTAAGTAATATATGCCAAAAGGAACTCTAGATATGATAAAATAAAAGGGAGACAGTATAGATGATTTATGAACCAGTTGTTTATGTTTCCCAGTTTCTAAAGACTCTATACATATACGGTCCTTTCCTGGTTTTGTTATATGTTGTAATATGTGTACTTCAATTCTGAAGTAATAACAATGTATGTAATGTATGGGTCGTTATAGTTGGTATCAGAGGAAAGGTATAGTCAACCTTTGAAACTAGGATGTGAAAGCCTTAGTAAGAACCCTAAGGATAAGTCTAAGCATAGAACATAATAATAATGTTTTAAAAATGGCCATGAACAACCTATTATAATACATTAAGTGTGAAATGTTATTCTTGATTATGTGTTTTTCCTATTATAATTAGTGTTTCTCACACTATTCTTCTTGGTTTTAGTCAATGGCTGGAACTCGATGGAACCGCGTTAATGCTGAATGCGATGAGAAATGCAATGACTGTACCCCTGAGAAACCCAACGTTATTGGAGATGGAATGAAAAATCTTGTAGCCATGCTCACACCACATTCTCAAGCTATGAATCATGAAGGACTTCCAAATGAGCAACAGAAGGAGCAGCATTCTGTTGAATCCTTCATGAGGCAACGTCCACCCTCATGCAGCGGGTCTACTGATCCATTAGTGGCTGAACAATGGTTCAGTACCACTGAAAAGATATTTTTAGTTCTTCAATGTTCTGAACATGATAAATTCATCTTAACAGTTTATTGTTTGGAAGGTGAAGCTAATAAATGGTGGAATCTTATCAAGAATAAAAGGCCAAGAGATGAAATTGAGTCCCTGGAATTGGACAAGTTCAAGAACTTATTTTTTAATAAGTACTTCCCTCGTATTCTTAGAAAAAAGATGGATATGGAGTTTATTGAACTAAAGCAAATGGATGAGGAATCTGTTGGTACCTACGAAGAAAATTTTACAAGACTTTCAAGGTACGCTTCTGGTATTATTAATCAACCTGAGAGTAAGATCGATGGATTCTTTAGTGGCCTAAAACCAAGTATTCTAGGGGCGTTAGACATAAGGGACTTCAATAGCATCTAGGAAATCGTTCGATGTGCTCTCAAAGTCGAGATGGATATTGGAGTAACCCTTCAGTCATATGCATTTGATAAGAAGAGGAAAATGGAATTCAAAGGAAAATCTAAAGATAACACAGAAAAGAAGATGAGTTTTCCCTTATTCTCAAAGTGTGGAATGAAATTTGGAGGGAGTTGTCTTAAAGGGACATGTAAATGTTTGAAATGTAGAAAGGAATTTAATCGGGCATTTGAATGCCACAATGATGGGATGAATATTTCTAGTGATGCGAACAAAGAAAAGGGTACACAGAGTGCACCTCCTACACTTCAATGTTACAATTGCAAGGAAATGGGGAATTATGCCAATAAATGCTCTAATCCTATGGTTGTTGATGATGATCGACACCCACAAAATTTTAAGGCTAAAGAAAAAGGAAAGTCACATGCAATTTCTATCAGAGATGTGGAGTATGATAACGAAGTGGTGAAAGGTACATTAACCATCCACTCTAAAGTAGAAAATGTTTTTCTGATTCTGGATCCACCCACTCTTTTACTTATGAAGAATTTTATAAGGGTATCTCCGTATTACCCCAACAATTAGATATTGAGTTATTTGTGACAACCCATAATGGCACAATGGTCACATCAAAATTTTATAATTCTTCTCCGATTGAATTTTGTGGGAAAGAGCTTCCTGCAAATCTTGTGATGCTTCATATATTGGAATTTGATATGATTCTTAGCATGGATTGGCGTTCTTTATATGGATCTCATATCAATTTCCAAAGAAGGGAAGTCACATTTCATATTCCAGATCAATCTATGATCGACTATTGATGCAAGGATGAACATAACCTTCCAGTTGAAATCTCTTCCTTCTTATGGGTCTTGATTCCACTAAATGAAGGTTATTTATCTCAAATGGTTGGTGGGAATCTCACAATTAATAATATTCCCATTTTACGGGAGATTGACGGTGTCTTTACCGAGGAATTTCCGGGTCATCCACCAAATCGTGAAGTTGAGTTTTCAATAGAACTCGTACTGGGTGCTTTTCCTATTTCGAAGACACCTTATAGAATGGCCCCAATTTAGTTGCAAGAATTTAAGAAGAAACTCCAAGAGAATATTGATAAAGGATTCATATGCCCTAGTGTGTCACCTTGGGGAGAACCTGTTCGGTTTGTTAAGAAGAAAGATGGATCAATGATACTCTGCATTGATTATCGAGAGCATAACAGGATCACGATCAAGAAAAAGTATCCTCTTTTGCACATTGATGACTTATGTGACCAAATTTGTGGAGCTCAATAATTTTCCAAGATTGAACTTCATTTAGGTTATCATCAATTAATGGTCAAAAGGGAGGATATACCAAAGACGGCTTTCCGTACAAGGTATGGACACTAGGAATTTATAGTGATGCAATTTTCTCTTACTAATGCCCCTACTATCTTCATTGGTCTGATGAATAGAATCTTTAGATACTACCTTGATCTGTTTGTGGTAGTTTTTATAGAAAATATTCTTGTCTATTCAAATAGAAAGGATGAACACGAAGATCACTTTGGAATTATATTGAAGACCCCGATAAAGGAGATGCTTTATGCCAAATTTACCAACTATGAATTTTGGCTTCAAAAAGTTGCATTTTTGGGTCACAATATCTCAAAAGAGGGGATATTATTGGATCCAGCTAAAACAAAGGTTATTGAAAGATGGTCGAGACCAACAACAGTAACCGAGATCCAAAGTTTTCATGGTTTGGCTGGATATTATTGATGTTTTGTGAAGGATTTTTCACGATAATATAATCCACTCACCAGGTTGAGTAGAAAATGAGTTAAGTTCATGTGGATGGAGGAATGTGAAGATACATTCAAGGAGTTGAAAAGATGGTTATCCTGTGCATCTATACTCACACTTCCTTGTTGTGGAGAAAGGTTTTTGATCTACAGTGATGTCTCCAAGAATGGATTGGTGTGTGTTCTCATGAAAAACGATATGGTAATAGCTTATGCCTCACGAATGTTGAAAATCCATGAAAAAAATTACCCAACTCATGATTTAGAGTTAACTACGGTAATCATTGCATTAATGATTTGGAGGGATTATCTTTATGGTGAAAGGTGTGATATTTATACTGATCATAAAAGTTTAAAGTATATTTTCTCACAAAAGGAGCTGAATATGTGCCAAAGAAGATGGTTGGAGTTGATTAAGGATTATGAATGCTCAATTCGTTACCACCCAGGGAAAGCAAACAAGGTGGAAGATGCATTAAGTCGACAAGACCATGATAGCTTATCCATGATGAGGATCACCAAAGATCCCATATTTATTGATTTACAAATGATGGATCTTGGAATTATAATGGAAGGGGAAAATCGTATCTTTCTCAAATGAATGTTCGACCATCTATACATGTGAAGATTAAAGAGGCACAGAAATAAGATGTTGAGTAACAAAAGAAGGTGAGAAATGTTCCTAAATTCAACCATGATTGTGATGGAATAATAAGGTTCAGGAATCAGGTTTGTGTTCCTCCCATCCCTGAATTAAAGAAGGAGCTATTGGATGAGGCTCATAGTTCTTCATTCTCTATTCATCCTGGAAGCACAAATATGTATAGGGATCTGAAAGAATGTTTCTGGTGGTTTGGCATGAAAAGAGATGTTTCTGAATATGTCTCTCGATGCTTGGTTTTTCAGCAAGTTAAAGCTGAGAGACAGAAGTATAAGGGGATGTTATAACCATTACCCATACCTGAATGGAAATAGGATAACATCACTATGGACTTTGTCACTGGAATTTCTAAAACAACCAATGGAAATAATGCTATCTGGGTCATAGTTGATCGTCTTACAAAGTTTTCACATTTCATTGATATTAGAGATGATTTCTCTTTGGATCAGCTTTCCAGGATATATGTAAAGGAAGTGGTAAGATTTTATTGAGTACCACTTTCTATTATATCTGATTGGGATCCGAGGTTTACCTCAATGTTTTGGAGAAGTCTTCAGTATACTCTGGATACATAGTTGAGTTTCAGCACTCCTAATCATCCTCAGAAAGACAGCCAGTCTGAGAGAACAATTCAAACTCTAGAAAATATGTTAAGATCTTGCTCTATGGATTTCAAAGGTGGTTCGGATCAACACCTGCCTTTGGTGGAATTTTTATATAATAATATCTTTCACTCCAGTATTCAGATGGCTCCTCAGGAAGCTCTCTATGGAAAAAAATGCAGGACTCCAACTTGCATGGATGAAGTTGGGGAAAGAAAACTATTAGGACCTGATCTTGTTGATGAAATGACAGAAAAGGTCTGATCTATTCAACAACACAGAAGAGCAGCTCAGAGTCGACAAAAAATTTATGCTGACAACCGAAGAAAATACCTAGAGTTTGAAGTGGGTGATAATGTTTTCTTACAAATATCTTCTTGGAAGAGAGTAATGAGATTTGGAAAGAAGGGAAAGCTGAGCTCTAGGTATATCTGTCCTTTCGAAATACTGGACTATTTTGGGAAGGTAGCTTACTGATTGGTGCTTCCACATAATCTCTCTCCAGTTCAGGATTTGTTCCGTGTATCTCTCCTAAGAAAGTACATAACTGATCCTTCACATGTACTCATCTCAGAAGTTGTACCGCTAGAGCAAGATCTTTCTTATGAAGAACATCAGATAGAGATTCTGGATCGTAGTGAAAAAGTCCTACGGAACAAGAACACTCTCTTGGTGAATGTTTTATGGGGAAACCACCAATTCGAAGTAGCTACATGGGAGCTTGAGAATATGATTTGGGAGAGGTATCCTTATCTGTTTGTTACAAAGTGACGAATTTCGAGGGAGAAATTCATTTTAAGGGGGGTAGAATGTAACACACGATATTTTTATGGGAAATATTTTGTTTTTATGTCATATAAATCATCAAAGGAATCCTTCACTACACAAAAAACTAGCTTGTCTTACTTTACATGCAATCACGATCTTCCTCGATAGCTTGCATCGTACGCAATACCGAGTTTCACTAAACAACGATATGCTATTAAAACATTATTAAAACTAGTCGTTATGAATAGTAATACCCACTTTTTGAAATTTTGTAAATTTTATTTTTCAAAATGGACTTCATTTTTGGATTCGGAATATAGAAATTATCCTAGGGTGAAATTTTGGTATTTTTCTGAAAACATTAAATTTTTGATGAATATTGAAAACACTCGGTTACTATTCAAAACCCGGCTTTTTATTTTAATAGTTATTTATTTTATTTAAATTTATTATAGGTCATAATTGATACATAATACCTCTATATGTTCAATGATATTCATTGGAGTCATTTTATAATAATTTTAGACATATAAAAATTTTATTGAAATTTTCACCGTCTTTTACCCAACTCCTATAAGAATTTGCAAAATTACATAAAACATAATTTTACCGCTTTTGTGAGTGGAATTTCGAAAATCCGAGAGACATGGTTAATATAAAGGACTAAAATGTGGGTCAATGAGATTAAAATAATTTATGCTGAATAGTATCTTTTTACTATTTTTTACCACAGTTAAAAGTAATTAGGGTAATTAAGGGTAAAAATGATATTATTATTACCCTAACACATGTCCTAATTCTATTGGATAAGTTTAATTCGACAAAAAAAACCTTAGTAATAATATATGACAATTTAGGCCCACTTGGATTATATTAGGACATTTATTATTAATTTATTTAAAGAAGGGTTAAAATAGTTAAAATCAATGATTAATTACTAAATAATTTTTAATATAGGGTTATACATCATATAAATTCGACTATAAATATTCTTTAGAAATCTAAAAATATTTCCTACATAATTTTATTTTATTTTTAATTTTTAGACAATAAAAAATTTAATTTATTTATGACACAATGATGATGTAATAATTATCTTATTAATGAAATATTTAAATAATTGATTTTATAAATACCCAAATAAATGTAATTTGAGACTTTTTATGAATTAAAATAATTTTCTATTGTATTATGACATGTTATTATTGATTTAAT
The DNA here is from genome assembly GCA_963277665.1 of Viscum album. Taxonomy (NCBI): domain Eukaryota; kingdom Viridiplantae; phylum Streptophyta; class Magnoliopsida; order Santalales; family Viscaceae; genus Viscum; species Viscum album. Next base: position 1,799,681,062 of record OY728120.1, read on the forward strand.
TAACTAATTTAGAACTAATATTTCTGTTATGATTTTTACAAAAATCAATTACCAAATAGTGTCAAAATTGACATAAAATTTTTTTTAAAACAAATATTATATTATTAATTGTTATTTTATTCCTAAAAATAAAAGGGTTGTCAAAATGACTTAGATAAGGAGATATATATTAATAATAAACAACTTGGGGTTCGTTTGACTTGTTATATTATGTTTATTAACCTTATCGTGTAAGAAAACAAGAAGACACGGTAAAAGTTAAATTATCTAACTTTATGTTAAATCTAAATGATAAGGTTAAAATAGAAACCTAAACATCTCTAAATCATATTGGATGAGATTATTTCTACCCAACCCCACCTCATCTTAGAAATAAATCAATTTGGAGCTATTAAAAACCGAATATGACTTTATAATAAAATAATATTTTTAGTTTTTTCCTAAGGTGCCCCTCTCCTTCCTTATAAAAGGGAACCTCCTCCCTCTCTTCCTCACACCACTTTGAGCCTTCATGCTCGGCCAAACCATGCCAATTTCACCTCTACACTTCCCTAGAAACATCCTAGAGGTCCTGGTATTCTTCAAATACCATCTTCATTGCCCTAATAAAAGGTTAAGAAGAGGCACTTCAAAGAAGAGGTATTGTCCGTTACCGATTCTATCCACTTTATTTCTTCTTCTACATCTTCTTCTTTATTTGTTTCATTATTAAGTAATAACATCAGTATCACTCGTATACTGATATGTTGTTATAAGTATGAAAAAACCCTATTTCCCCATCTATCCATCCCACGGAAAACAAAATCACTGCGCGTGCGTACATACGGAATATTATCTCCACGTCGTGGTGTAATCTATTTTCCACCACCACCATACTTGGATGGGTATAATGGTGTAACGAATGAATATATATGATTATTTTGAATTTATATTGATTCTGAAATAGTATACATACACTTCAATACAATTCCACGATCATGGAAACGATATCATCGCTCGTGCGTACGTACAGAATACCGTCTCCGCGATGGGATGCGACTCGATCTACATGATCTTAATTGCATAATGATTATATTTAATGAATTAATATGATATATATTACACTTATACCATTATTTAAATAATGAATCTATAACCTAAAAATAATATTAAGAATTTATTTGACAAAACACGCATAAGAACAAAAAGTAATAAACACCCGATTAACAAGTAGCAATGAAATATTACTAATAAGAAGCTAAGAATATGACCATTTATGATATCATAAAAACAAGTAAGATACTAGAATAAGTCAATGACATTATTTAAATCATTATACAGGATTTTTGGTCACTTACGAAGCAAATCGGACCTAAGTTAAGGTAAAATATCACAATCTTATTTTTATCTGAGATTCTTTATACTTGAGAATTTACTGGGGCATATTTATCATCCCCAACCATGTTTCTTCAATATGTTATATTATTTTGATCCTCCTACAATTGTTTAAGTCTAATTTTACCCTTTTGGGAGCTTTTAGTAAAAGATGCGAAAGGAATCTTTTGTCATTTTTCGTACGGGGTGCTTTTTGACTTTTCAGGCCAAAGTACGCGAAGAATGTTTTTTTAAAATATACGTCATGAATGTGTTTTTATGATTTCAGAGAACATTATTTCCATGAATCTTCCTTTATAAGTTTTCAAGTTTATTTTTAATCAACTTATTTCTGTTTAAAATTATATGTCATTTTAATAAAGGAAAAATGTTTTTTGAAGTAGAAAGGATATATTCCTCATGAATGAAGATCAAGTGTTTTATCAAAATTATTTTCCATCTAAGATAATATAGGGTTATTTTTCTATTCCTATTTTTACATTGATTTGATTATGTTATGATGGAATTATTCTTATGATGTCCTTTTATCATATATAGATTATGTTATAATGGTAGGATGTTTAAGAATCCCATTTTTATTACATGCGTTATCCTATGATTTATGATTTTGTGGCACACATAATAATGGTATGATTATGTGATAGGTGGGACCTATATCTCCCTCCAATACATTGGGTAATTATTTATATCTCATTATATAGACATGGCTAGAATGGTAGGTTATACCAGGTCAGCGAAACAGGACTGAAACGAGGAGTGAACTCAGTTCAGAAATGGACTTTGTCTGCCAAGATAGTCTTGGCTATGAGTCTTGACTACTAAGAAATGATTCTATACGATTATGTATGTATTCCACAATGTTTTAGGTTTTATGTTTTTATTATTGGGATTACATTTCACTACTATGATTTATCCCATGTTTTCAAATTATGATCTCTTTTGCAGGTTAATATTTCCAAAATGATATGTTCTTATGAATATGATGTGATTGATATTTCTTTTGTTTTCCCTTACTGAGCATTTGAGCTCACCCTTTGTATGTTTTCTTTTCCCCAGGTCAGGAAGAAGGATATTAAGTATGATATGCCAAAAGGGACTCTAGATATGATAAAATAAAAGGGAGACAATTTAGATGATTTATGAACAAGTTGTTTATGTTTCCCAGTTTCTAAAGACTCTATACCTGTATGGTCCATTCCTGGTTTTGTTATATGTTGTAATAAGTGTACTTCAATTCTAAAGTAATAACAATGTATGTAAAGTATGGCTCATTATAGTTGGTAATAGAGGAAAGGTATAGTCATCCTTTGGAAACTAGGATGTGAAATCCATAGTAAGAACCCTAAGGATAAGTCTAAGCATAGAACACAATCTTAGTGTTTTAAAAATGGCCATGAACAAACTATGATAAACCTTAAGTGTGAAATTTTATTCTTCATTATGTTGTTTTCTTATTATAATTAGTGTTTCTCACACTATTCTTCTTGGTTTTAGTCAATGACAGGAACCCAATGGAACCGTGTATATGCAGAATATGATGGGCAATGAAATGATTGTCCCCCTGAGCAACCAAACGTTATAGGAGGTAGAATGAAAAATCTTGTAGCCATGCTCACACAATTACCTCAAGATATGAATCATGCAGAACTTCCAAACGAGAAAAGGAAGGAGAAAAATTCTGTTGAATCCTTCATGAGGCAACGTCCACCCTCATTTAGCGGTTCTACTGATCCATTAGTGGTTGAACAATGGATCAGTACCACAGAAATGTTATTTTCAGTTCTTCAATGTTCTGAACATGATAATGTCATCTTAGCAGTTTATCATTTTGAAGGTGAAGGTGATCAATGGTGGAATCTTATCAATAATACGAGGCCAAGAGATGAAATTGAGTCCATGGAATGGGAAGAGTTCAAGAACTTATTTTTCAATAAGTACTTCCCTCATATTCTTCAAACAAAGTTGGAGAAGGAGTTTCTTGAGCTAACGAAAAAGGATGATGAATATGTTGGTACCTACGAAGAAAATTTTACAAGACATGGAAGGTACACTTCTGGTATTATTATCCAACCCGAGAGTAAGAATGATCGATTCTTTAGTGGCTTAAAACCAAGTCTTTGAAGGGAGTTAACCATAAGGTACTTCAATAGCTATTAGGAAATCGTTCGATGTGCTCTCAAAGTTGTGATGGATATTGGAGCAACCCATCAGTCATATGCATTTGATAAGAAGAGGAAAATTGAATTCAAAGGAAAATATAAAGAGCACACTGAAAAGAAGATGAGTTTTCCCTTATGCTCAAAGTGTGGAAAGAAACATGGAGGGAGTTGTCTTAAAGGGATAAGTGAATGTTTCAAATGTGGAAAGGAAGGTCATCGGGCATTTTAATGCCGCAATGATTGGAAGAAGGTGTCTAGTGATGAGAACAAAAAAAAAAGGCTACACAGAGTGCACCTCGTACACACCAATGTTACAAGTGAAAGGAAATGGGGCATTATGCCAATCAATGCCCTAATCCAAGGGTTGTTGATGATGATTGACACCAACAAACTTTTAAGGCTAACGATAGAGGAATGTCACATGCAATTTCTATCTATGATGTGGAGTACGATAACAAAGTGGTGAAAGGTACACATACCATCCACTCTAAAGTAGAAAATGTTTTATTTGATTATGTATCCTCCCACTCTTTTTATTTCTGAAGAATTTTCTAAGGGTATCATCGTATTACCTTAACAATTAGATGTTGAGTCAGTTGTGACAACCCCTAATGGCACAATAGTCACATCAAAAGTTTATAATTCTTCTCCGATTGACGATTGTGGGAAAGTGATTCCTGAAAATCTTGTGATCCTTACTATAGTGGGATTTGATTTTATTCTTGGCATGGATTGGATTTCTTTATATGGAGCTCATATCAATTGCCAAATAAGGGAAGTCACATTTCATATTCCAGATCAATCTATAATTGTCTATCGATGCAAGGATGAACATAACCATCCAGTGGAAATTTCAACCATCTTAAGGGTCTTGATTCCTCTAAATGAAGGTTATTTATCTCAAATGGTTGGTGAGAAACTCACGATTAAGAATATTCCCATTGTACGACAGTTCGATGATGTCTTTCCGGAGTAATTTTCGGGTCTTCCACCAAATCGTGATGTTGAGTTTTCAATAGAACTCGTACCGGGTGCTTTTCCTATTTTAAAGACACCTTATAGAATGTCCCAAATTGAGTTGTAGGAATTAAAGAAGCAAATCCAATAGAATCTTGATAAAGGATTCATATGCCCTAGTGCATCACCTTGCGGAGCACTTGATTTGTTTTTTAAGAAGATTGATGGATCAATGATACACTGCATTGATTATCGAGAACTTAACAAGATCACAATCAAGAACAAATATTCTCTTTCATGCATTGATGAATTATTTGACCAACTACGCGGATATCAATACTTCTCCAAGATTGATCTTCGTTCAGGGTATCATAAATTAAGGGTCAATAAGGGATGATATACCAAATACAGCTTTCCGTACAAGGTATGGACACTATGAATTTATAGTGATGCCATTTGGTCTTACTAATGCCCCTGCTATCTTCATGGATCTGATGAATAGATTCTTTAGAGACTATCCTGATCAGTTTGTGGTAGTCTGTAGAGGCGATATTCTTTTCTATTCAAATAGAAAGTAAGAACATGAAGATCACTAGATAATTATATTGAAGACCCTGAGTAAGGAGAAGCTTTATTCCAAATTTTCCACATGTGAATTTTGGCTTCAAAAAGTTGAAATTTTGGGTCACATAATCTCGAAAGAGGGGATATATGTGGATCCAGAAAAAACAGAGGTTATTTAAAGATGGTCGAGACCAACAACAGTAACCAAGATCCAAAGATTTCTTGGTCTGGATAGATGTTATCAATGTTTTGTGAAAGATATTTCACAATTATCTAATCCACTCACCAGGTTGACTCGAAAAGGAGTTATGTTCGTGTGGACGGAGGAATGTGAAGAGAATTTCATGGAGTTGAGAAGAAGGTTATCCAGTGCACCTGTACTCACACATCCTTGTAGTGGAGAAAGGTTTGTGATCTACAATGATGCATCAAAGAAGGGAGTGGGGTGTGTTCTCCTGCAAAACGATATGGAGATAGCTTATGCCTCACGATAATTGAAAATCCATGAGTAAAATTTCTCAACTCATGATTTGGAGTTAGCGGTGGAAATATTTTCATTAAATATGTGGAGGAATTATCTTTATGGTGAAAGGTGTGATATTTATACTGATCATAAAATTTTAAAGTATATTTTCACACAAAAGGAGTTGAATATGTGCTAAAGAAGATGGTTGGAGTTGATTAAGGATTATGACTGCTCAATTCATTACCACCCAGGGAAAGCAAACAAGGTGGCAGACACATTAAGTTGACAAGACCATGCTAGCTTACCCATGATGAGGATCACAAAAGATCCAATATTTATGGATTTACAAAAGATGGATCTTCGAATTATACTGGAAGGGGAAAAATCGTATCTTTATCAAATTAATGTTCAACCATCTATACATGTGGAGATTAGAGAGGCATAGAAAGAAAATGTAGAGTTAAAAAAGAAGGTGATAAATGTTCCCGAATTAAACCTTGATTGTGATGGGAAAATAAGGTTCAGGAATTGGGTTTGTGTTCCTCCCTTCCCTGAATTAAATAAGGAGCTTCTGGATGAGGCTCATAGTTCTTCATTGTCTATTCACCCTGGAAGCAAAAAGATGTATAGGGACCAGAAATAATACTTCAGGTGGGATGACATGAAAAGAGATGTTGCTAAATATGTATCTTGATGCTTGGTTTGACAGCCGGTTAAAGCTGAGAGATAGAATTCTAAGGGGATGTTACAACCATTACCCATACCTAAATGGAAATGGGAAAAATCACTATGGAAATTGTCACAAGACTTCTTAAAAACATCCATAGGAAATAATGCAATCTGGGTCATAGTTGATCGTCTTACAAAGTCTACACACTTAATTGATATTAGAGGGGATTTCTCTCTGGATCCGCTTTCTAGGATATATGTAAAGGAAGTGGTAAGATTTCATGGAGTACCACTTTCTATTATATCTGATCAGGATCAGAGGTTTACCTCAATGTTTTGGCGAAGACTTCAGCATACTCTAGATACAGAGTTGAATTTCAGCACTGCTTATCATCCTCTGACAAACGGTTAGTCGGAGAGAACAATTCAAACTCGAGAAGATATGTTAAGAGATTTCTCTATAGATTTCAAAGGTTTTTGGGATCAACTCCTGCCTTTGGTGGAACTTTCTTATAATAATAGCTTTCACTCCAGTATTCAGATGGCTCCTTATAAAGCTCTCCATGGAAAGAAATGTAGGACTCCAACTTGCTGGGATGATGTTGGGGAAAGAAATCTATTAGGACCTGATCTTATTGATGAGATGGCAGAAAAGGTCTGATCTATTCAACAACACATAAGAGAAGATTAGAGTTGACAAAAAATTTATTCCAACAACCGAAGAAAAGACCTACAGTTTGAAGTGGGTGATAAAGTGTTCTTAAGAATATCTCCTTCGATAAGAGTAATGAGATTTGGGAAGAAGGGAAAGTTGATCCCTATGTATATCTGTCCTCTCGAAATACTGGATCGTGGTGGGAAGGTAGATTACCGATTGACGCTTCTACCGAATCTCTCTCAAGTTCACGATGTGTTCCATGTATCTCTCCTGAGAAAGTACATACCTGATCTTTCACATGTACTGAACTCAGAAGTTGTACCACTAGAGCAAGATCTTTCTTATGAAGAACAACCGATAAAGAATCTGGATCGTAGCGAAAAAGTCCTACGGAACAAGACCACTCGCTTGGTGAATGTTTAATGGAGGAAACACCAATTATAAAAAGCTACATGGGAGCTTGAGGATATGATGAGGGAGAGGTATCTTCATCTGTTTTTTACAAAGTGATGAATTTCGTGGGCGAAATTCATTTTAAGGGGGGTTAGAATGTAACACCCAAGACTTTTATGAGAAATATTTTTTTATGTTATATACATCATCAAAGGAATAATTCAATACACACAACACTAGCTTGGATTTCTTTACAAATAATCTCAATCTTCCTAAATAGCTTGTGTCGTACACAATACCGAGTTTCACTAAACAACGATATGCTATTAAAATATTATTAAAACTAGCCATTATGAATAGTAATAAACACTTTTTGAAATTTTGTAAATTTTATTTTTTCAAAATGGGCTTCATTTTTGGATTCGGAATATCTAAATTAGCCTAGGGTGAAATTTTGGTATTTTTCTAAAAACTTTAAATTTTTAATGAATAGCGAAAACACTGGGTTACTATTTAAAAACCGACTTTTTATTTAAATAAATATTTATTATATTTAAATTTATTTTTGGTCAAAATTGATACATAATACCTATATAAGTTCAATGCAATTCATTGGAGTCATTTTATAATAATTTAAATATATAAAAATTTTGTTGAACGTTTCACGGTCTTTTACCATCCTCCTATGAGAATTTGAAAATTTACATAAAACATAATTTTACCACTTATGTGAGTGGAATTTCTAAAATACAAGAGACACGGTTAATATCAAGGACTAAAATGTGGTTCAATGAGATGAAAATAATTTTTGGTGAATAGTAACTTTTTAATTTTTTTACCACGGTTAAAAGTAAATAGTGTAATTAAGGGTAAAAATGATATTATTATTACCCAAAAACATGTCCTAATTCTATTGGATAAGTGTAATTCGACCAAAAATATCCTTAGGAATAAAATATGACCATTTAGGCTGACTTGGATTGGAGTAGGACATTTATTATTAATTTATTTAATGAAGGGTTAAAATAGTTAAAATCAAAGTTTAATAAATAAATAATTTTTAATATAGAGTTATACATAATATAAAATCGACTATAAATATTAATTAGAAATATAAAAATATTTAATACTTAATGGTATTTTATTTGTAATTTTTAGACATTAAATAATTTAATTTATTTGTGACACAATGATGATTCAGTAATTATCTTATTAATGAAATATTTACATAATTGATGTTATAAATACCCAAATAAATGTAATTTGAGACTTTTTATCAATTAAAATAATTTTATAGGTTAATAAGACATGTTAGTATTGATTTAATTAAATTTTTTCGAACTAATATTACTGTTATGATTTTCACAAAAATCAATTACCAAATAGTGTCAAAACTGACATAAAATAGTTTTTAAAACAAATATTATATTATTAATTGTTATTTAATTCCTAAAAATATATGGATCGGCACAATGACTTAGATAAGGTTATATATATTTATAATAAACAAATTGGGGTTCTTTTTTCTTGTTATGGTAAGTTTATTAACCTTATAGATTAATATAACAAGAAGACACGATAAAAGTTAAATTATCTAACTTAAAGTTAAATCTAAACGACAAGGTCAAAATAGAAACCTAAACTTGTCTAAAATCTATTGGATGAGATTATTTCGACCCATCCCCACCTTATCTTCGAAATAAATCAATTTTGAACTATTAAAAACCGAATATGACTTTATAATAAAATAATATTTTTAGTTTTTCATAAGGTGCCCCTCTCCTCCCTTATAAAAGGGAACCTCCTCCCTCTCTTCCTCACACCACATTGATCCATCAAGATCGACCAACCCCTGGAAAGTTCTCATCTCCACTTCCCTATAAACATCCTAGAGGTCCTGATATTCTTAAAAGACCATCTTTAGTGCCCTATGATGAGGTTACGAAGAGACGCTTCAAAGAAGAGGTAATGTCCATTACCGATTCTTTCAACTTTATTTCATCTTCTACTTGTTCTGATTTAGTTGTTTCATTATGAAGTAATAACATCACTATCACTCATATAATGATATGTTATTATATGTTTGAAAAAACCCTATTTCAACATCTATCCATCCTACGCAAAACGAAATCACCGTGCGTGTGTATGTACGGAATACCATCTCCACGTCGTGGTGTAATCTATCATCCACCACCACCTTACATGGATTAGTATAATGGTGTAAATAATAAAAATTTATGATTATTTTAAAGTGATATTGATTCTGAAATATTATACATACACTCCAATACAATTCCACGATCATGGGAACGATATCATCGCTCGTGCGTACGTACGGAATACCGTCACCACGATATGATGCAACTCGTTCTACCTGATCTTCAGTGCATAATGATTATATTGAATGAATGAATATGATATATATTACACTAATACCATTCTGTAAATGAGGTATATATAAACTCAAAAGAAGAATAAGAATTTATTCGACAAAACATGCATAAGAACAAAAAGTAATAAACACCTGAATAACAAGTAACAATGATATATTACTAATAAGAAGCTAAGAATATGACCATATATGATATCATAAAAATAAGTATGATTATGAAATAATTAAGTGACATTATTTAAATCATTATACAGGATGTTCGGAAACTTACGAAGCAAATCATACCTAAGGTAACGGAAAATATCACAATCTATTTTTTATCCAAGATTGTTTATACTTCAGAATTTACTGGGGCATATTTATCATCCACATCCATGTTTCTTCAATATGTAAAATTATTTCTATCCTCCTAAAATTGTTTAATTCCAATTTTATCCTTTGGTGAGTTTTTAGTAAAAGATACAAAAGGATTCTTTTATCATTTTTCGTACAAGATAATTTTTGACTTTTCCGGCCAATGTACGAGAAGAATGTTTTCTTAACTTATACAACACGAATGGTTTTTTATGATTTCAGAGAACATTATTTCCATGAAGATTCATTTACAGGTTTTCAAGTTTATTTTTAATCAACTTATTTTAGTTTAACATTATATGCCAATTTAAGAAAGGAAAAATGTTTTCCTGAATTAGAAAGGATTTTTTCCTCGAGAATCAAGATCAAGTGTTTTATCAAAATTATTTTCCATAAAAGATAATACAGGGTTCTGTTTTTATACCTATTTTCACATTGATTTTATTATGTTATGATGGAATTATTTTTATAATGTCCTTTTATCTTATATGGATTATTTTATGATGGCATGATGTTTAAGAATCCCATTTTATTACACGGGTTATGCTATGAATTTTGATTTTGTTGCACACATAAGAATGGTATCATTGTGAGATGGGTGGGACCTATATATCCCTCCAATTAATTGGGTAAAAATTTATATCTCATGAAATAGACATTGCTGGAATGGAAGGTTAAACTGGTTCAGTGAAACTAGACTGAAATGAGGAGTGAACTCAGTTCAGAAATGGACGTTGTCCTCTAAGATAGTCTTGGCTATGAGTCTTGACTACTATGAAATGATTCTCTATGATTATGTTTGTATGTCACAAAGTTTCATGTTTTATGTTATGATTATTGGGATTACATTTCACTACTATGATTTATCCCATGTTATGAAATTATGATCTCTTTTGCAGGTTTAGATTTCTAAAATGATATGTTCTTATGAATATGATGTCACTGATATTTCTTTTGTTTTTCCATACTGATCATTTGAGATCACCCTTTTGTATGTTTTCTTTTCCCCAGGTCAGGAAGAATGATATTAAGAAATATATGGAAAAAGGGACTCTAGATATGATAAAATAAAATGGAGACAATGTAGATGATTTATGAACCAGTTGTTTATGTTTCCCAGTTTCTAAAGACTCTATACCTATACGGTCCTTTCCTGGTTTTGTTATATGTTGTAATTAGTGTACATCAATTATGATGTAGTAACAATGTATGTAAAGTATGGGTCATTATTGTTGGTATTATACGAAAGGTATAGACAACCATTGGAAACTAGGATGTGAAAGCCATAGTAAGAACCCTAAGGATAAGTCTAAGAATAGAACACAATCTTAGTGTTTTAAAAATGGCCATGAACAACCTATTATAAGAATTTATGTGTGAAATTTTATTCTTGATTATGCGGTTTTCTTATTATAATTACTATTTCTCACATTATTCATCTTGGTTTTAGTCAATGACAGGAACCTGAAGGAACCGTGTTAATGCGGAATGCGACGGGAAATGCAATGATTGTCCCCCTGAGCAACCAAACGTTATTGGAGGTGGAATACAAAATATTGTAGCCATGTTCACACAATTTTCTCATGATATGAATCATGTAGGACTTCCAAACGAGCAATGAAAGGAGCAACATTCTGTTGAATCCTTCATGAGGTAGCGTCCACCCTCATTCAGAGGGTCTACTGATCCATTAGTGGATGAACAATGGATCAGTACCACAGAAAAGATATTTTCAGTTCTTCAATGTTCTTAACATGATAAATTCATCTTAGCAGTTTATCATTTGGAAGGTGGAGCTGATCAATGGTGGAATCTTATCAAGAATACGAGGCCAAGAGATGAAATTGAGTCAATGGAATGGGACGAGTTCAAGAACATATTTTTCAATAAGTACATCCCTTGTATTCATCGAACAAAGATGGAGAAGGAGTTTCTTGAACTAAAGAAAAAGGATGATGAATCTGTTGGTACCTACAAGGAAAATTTTACAAGACATGGAAGGTACACTTCTGGTATTATTATCCAACCTGAGAGTAAGATAGATCGATTCTTTAGTGGCTTAAAACCAAGTCTTCGAAGGGCATTAACCATAAGGTACTTCAATAGCTATGAGTAAATTGTTAGATGTGCCCTCAATGTTGTGATGGATATTGGAGTAACCCATTAGTCATATGCATTTGATAAGAAGTGGAAAATTGAATTCAAAGGAAAATCTAAAGAGCACACTGAAAAGAATATGAGTTTTCCCTTATGCTCAATGTGTGGAAAGAAACATGGAGGGAGTTGTCTTAAAGGGATAAGTAAATGTTTCAAATGTGGAAAGGAAGGTCATCGGGCATTTGAATGCCGCAATGATGGGAAGAAGATGTATAATGATGAAAAAAAAGAAAAGGCTACACAGAGTGAACCTCCTATACATCAATGTTACAAGTGCAAGGAAATGGGGAATTATGCCAATCAATTCCCTAATCCAAGGGTTGTTTATGATGATAGACACCAAGAAACTCTTAAGGCTAAAGACAATGGAAAGTCACATGAAATTTCTATCAGCGATGTGGAGTACGATAACGAAGTGGTGAAAGGTACACATATCATCCACTCTAAAGTAGCAAATGTTTTTTTTGATTCAGGATCCACCCACTCTTTTATTTCTAAAGAATTTTAAATGGAATCACCGTATTACCTCAACAATTAGATGTTGATCCAGCTGTGACAACCCCTAATGGAACAACCGTTTCATCAAAGGTCTATAATTCTTCTACGATTGAAGTTTGTGGGAAAGGGCTTCCTACAAATATTGTGATCCTTCCTGTAGTGGAATTTGATGTGATTCTTGGAATGGATTTTATTTCTTTATATGGAGCTCATATCAATTTCAATCAAAGGGATGTCACATTTCATATTCCAGATCAATCTATGATCATCTATCGATACAAAGATGAACATAACCTTTAAGTGGAAATTTCTTCCATCTTATCGGTCTTGATTCCACTAAATGAAGGTTATTTATCTCAAATTGTAGGTGAGAAACTCACGATTAACAATATGCCCATTGTACGAGAGTTTGACGATGTCTTCCTAAAGGAATTGTTGGGTCTTCCAACAAATAGTGAAGTTGAGTTTTCAATAGAACTCGTACCTGGTGCTTTGCCTATTTCAAAGACTCCTTATAGAATGTCCTCAATTGAGTTGTAGAAATTGAAGAAGCTACTCCAAGAGAATCTTGATAAAGGATTCACATTCCCTAGTGTGTCACCTTGGGGATCACTTGTTCTATTTGTTAAGAAGAAATATGGTTCAATGAGACTCTGCATTGATTATCGAGAACTTAACAAGATCACGATCATGAACAAATATTCCCTCCCACGCATTGATGAATTATTTGACCAACTACACAGAGCTCAATACTTTTCCAAGATTGATCATCTTTCAGGAAATCATCAATTAAGTGTCAAAAGGGATGATATACCAAAGACAGATTTCCATATAAGGTATGTACACTATGAATTTATAGTGATGCCATTTGGTCTTACTAATTCCCCTTCTATCTTCATGGATCTAATGAATAGAGTCTTTAGAGACTATCTTGATCAGTTTGTGGTAGTCTTTATAGACGATATTCTTGTCTATTCAATGAGAAAGGAAGAACATGAAGATCACTAGAGAATTATATCGAAGACCTTAAGAAAGGAGAAGCATTATACCAAATTTACCACGTGTGAATTTTGGCTTCAAAAAGTTCCATTTTTGGGTCACATGATCTCAAAAGAGGGGATATCTGTGGATCCTGCAAAAACATAGGTTATTGAAAGATGGTCGTGACCAACAACAGTAACCGAGATCTGAAGATTTTTTGGTTTGGCTGGATATTATCGACGTTTTGTGAATGATCATTCATGATTATCTAATCCACTCACCATGTTGACTCAAAAAGGAGTTAAGTTCATGTGGACGGAGGAATGTGAAGAGAATTTCAAGGAGTTGGAAAGAAGGTTATCCAGTGCACCTATATTCACACTTCCTTGTAGTGGTGAAAGGTTTGTTATCTATAGTGATTCATCCAAGAAGGTATTGGGGTGTGTTCTCATGAAAAACGATATGGTGATAGCTTATGCCTCACTAAAATTGAAAATCCATGAGCAATATTACCCAACTCATGATTTGGAGTTATCTTCGGTAATCTTTGCATTAATGATTTTGAGGCATTATCTTTATGGTGAAGGTGTGATATTTATACTGATCATAAAAGTTTAAAGTATATTTTCACACAAAAGGAGTTGAATATGCGCCAAATAAGATGGTTGGATTTGATTAAGGATTATGACTAATAAATTCATTACCAACCAGGTAAAGAAAACAAGAAAGCAGACGCATTAAGTCAACAAGGCCATGCTAGCTTATCCACGATGAGGATCACAAAAGATCCAATATTTATGGATTTACAAAAGATGGATCATGGAATTATAATTGAAGGGGAAAATCATATCTTTCTCAAATGAATGTTCAACCATATATACATGTGAATATTATAGATTCATAGAAATAAGATGTAGAGTTACAAAAGAAGGTGAGAAATGTTCCTAAATTCAACCATGATTGTGAGGGAAAGATAAGGTTCAGGAATTAGGTTTGTGTTCCTCCCATCCCTGAATTAAAGAAGGAGCTACTGGATGAGGCTCATAGTTCTTCATTCTCTATTCATCATGGAAGCACGAAGATGTATAGGGAGCTGAATGAATACTTATGGTGGGATGACATGAGAAAAGATGTTGCTAAATATGACTCTCGATGCTTGGTTTGACAACAAGTTAAAGCAGATAGAGAGAAGTTTAAGGGGATGTTACAACCATTACCCATACCTGAATGGAAATGAGAAAATATCACTATGGACTTTGTCACTAGACTTCCTAAAACATCCAATGTCAATAATGTTATCTGGGTCATAGTTGATTGTCTTACAAAGTCTACACACTTCATTTCTATTAGAGGGGATTTTTCACTGGATCAGCTTTCTAGGATATATTTAA
This sequence comes from Viscum album, assembly GCA_963277665.1. NCBI lineage: Eukaryota > Viridiplantae > Streptophyta > Magnoliopsida > Santalales > Viscaceae > Viscum > Viscum album. The sequence goes on from OY728120.1 coordinate 1,799,696,075, forward strand.
AGGAAGTGGTAAGACTTCATGGGGTACCACTTTATATTATATCAGATCATGATCTGAGGTTTACCTCAACGTTTTGGCGAAGTCTTCAGCATTCTATGGATACAGAGTTGTATTTCAGAGCTGCATATCATCCTCAGAAAAACGGTCAGTCTGAGAGAACAATTCAAACTCTAGAAGATATGTTAAGAGCTTGCTCTATGGATTTCAAAGGTTGTTGGGATCAACACCAGCCTTTGGTGGGACTTTCTTATAATAATAGCTTTCACTCCAGTATTCATATGACTCCTTATGAATCTCTCTATAGAAAAAAATTAAGGTCTCCCACTTGATGGGATGAAGTTGGGGAAAGAAAGCTATTAGGACCTGATCTTGTTGATGAGATGGCATAAAAGGTCTGATCTATTCAACAACACATAAGAAGAGCTTAGAGTCGACAAAAAAGTTATGTCGACAACTGAAGAAAAGGCCTAGAGTTTGAAGTGGGTGATAAAGTGTTCTTACGAATATCTCCTTGGAAGAGAGTAATGAGATTTGTAAAGAATGGAAAGTTGATCCCTAGGTATATCGGTCCTTTCGAAATACTGGATCATGTTGGGAAGGTAGCATACCAATTGGTGCTTCCACCGAATCTCTATCATGTTCACGATGTGTTCCATGTATCTCTCCTGAGAAAATACATACATGATCCTTCACATGTACTCAACTCTGAAGTTGTGCCACTGGAGCAAGATCTTTCTTTTGAAGAACATCAGATAGAGATTCTGGATTGTTGGGAAAAAGTCCTACGGAACAAGACCACTCTCTTGGTGAAAGTTTTATGGAGGAACCACCAATTAGAATAATATACATGGGAGCTTTAGGATATGATGATGGAGATGTATCCTCATCTATTTGTTACAAAGTGACGAATTTCGAGGGCGAAATTCATTTTAAGGGGGGTAGAATGTAACACCCAAGTTTTTTATGGGAAATATTTTTTTTATGTTATATACATCATAAAAGGAATATTTCACTACACCCAACACTATCTTTGCTTTCTTTAAACGGAATCTCGATCTTCCTCGATAGCTTGCGTCGTACGCAATACCGAGTTTCACTAAACAACGATATGCTATTAAAATATTATTAAAACTAGCCGTTATGAATAGTAATACCCACTTTTTGAAATTTTGTAAATTTTATTTTTCAAAACGGACTTCATTTTTGGATTCGGAATATCGAAATTAGCCTAGGGTGAAATTTTGGTATTTTTCTGAAAACTTTAATTTTTTGATGAATAGTGAAAACACTGGGTTACTATTTAAAAACCGACTTTTTATTTAAATAATTATTTATTTTATTTAAATTTATTTTAGGTCAAAATTGATACATAATACCTATATAAGTTCAATTCAATTCATTGAAGTCATTTTATAATAATTTTAGATATATAAAAATTTTATTGAACTGTTCACGGTCTTTTACCCATCTCCTAGGAGAATTTGCAAATTTACATAAAACATAAATTTACAGCTTCTATTAGTGTAATTTCGAAAATCCAAGAGACATGGTTAATATCGATGAATAAAATTTGGGTCAATGAGATGAAAATAATTTCTGCTGAATAGTAACTTTTTGCTTTTTTTACCACGATTAAAAGTAAATAGGATAATTAAGGGTAAAAATGATATTATTATTACCCTAAAACATGTCCTAATTCTATTGGATAAGTTTAATTCGACCAAAAACAACCTTAGGAATAAAATATGACCATTTAGGCACACTTGGATTAGATTAGGACATTTATTATTAATTTATTTAAAGAAGGGTTAAAATAGTTATAATCAAAGTTTAATAACTAAATTATTTTTAATATAGAGTTATACATAATATAAATTATACTATAAATATTCATTAAAAATCTAAAAATCTTTCCAACACAATGGTATTTTATTTTTAATTTCTAGATATTAAATAATTTATTTTATTTATGACACAATGATGATGCAGTAATTATCTTATTAATTAAAATATTGACATAATTGATGTCATAAATACCCAAATAAATGTTATTTGCGACATTTTATCAATTACAATAATTTTATAGGTTAATATGAAATGTTAGTATTTATTTAAGTAACTTCTTTTGATATAATCGTTCTGTTATGATTTTCACAAAAATCAATTACCAAATAGTGTAAAAATTGACATAAAATAGTTTTAAAACAAATATTATATTATTAATTGTTATTTTATTCTTAAAAATATAAGGTTCGAAAAATGACTTAGATAAGGTTATATATATTAATAATAAACAACTTGGGGGTTTTGTTGGCTTGTTATAGTATGTTTATTAACCATATAGTGTAATAAAACAAGAAGACACGGTAAAAGTTAAATTATCTAACTTAAAGTTAAATCTAAATGATAAGTTCAAAATAGACACCTAAACTTTTCTAAATTATATTGGATGAGAGTATTGAGACCCATACCCACCTTAGCTTTCAAATAAATAAATTTGGAGTTATTAAAAACCGAATATGACTTTATAATAAAATAATATTTTTAGTTTTTTCTAAGGTGCCCCTCCCCCCCTTATAAAATGGCACCTCCTCCCTCTCTTCCTCACAAAAATTTGAGCCATCAAGCTCGTCCAACCCCTACCAATTTTTCTTGTACACTTCCCTACAAATATTTTAGAGGTCCTGGTATTCTTCAAAAACCATCTTTGGAGCCTTAAGAGGAGGTTAAGAAGAGGCGCTTCAAAGAAGAGGTAATGTCCCTTACCGATTATTTCAACATTATTTCTTTTTTCTAATTCTTCTTATTTGGTTGTTTAATTATTAATTAATAACATCAGTATCCGTCATATAATTATATGTTATTATAAGTATGAAACAACCCAATTTCACCATCTATCTATCCTATGGAAAATGAAATCACCGCGAATGCGTACGTACGGAATTTCGTCTCCACGCCGTGGTGTAATCTATTTTCCACCACCACCTAACTTGGATGAGTATAATAGTGTAATGAATAACTATATATGATTATTGTAAAGTCATATTGATTCTAAAATAGTATAAAGACACTCCAATAACATTCCACAATCATGGGAATGATATCATCGCTCCTGCCAATGTATGGAATACCGTCTCCACGATGTGAAGCGATTCGTTCTACATGATCTTCATTGCATAAGAATTATATTGAAGGAATGAATATGATATATATGAAATTAATACCATTCTGTAAATGAGGTATCTATAACTTAAAAAAGAAGAATAAGAATATATTCGAGAAAACACGCATAAGAACAAAAAGTAATAAACTCCCGAATAACAAGTAACAATGAAATATTAATAATAAGAAGCTAAGAATATGAACATATATGATATCATAAAAATAAGTATGATTCTGGAATAAGTCAATGAAATTATTTAAATCATTATACAGGAGGTTCAGAATCTTACGAAGCAAATCGTACCTAAGGTAAGGGAAAATATCACAATCTAATTTTTATCTGAGATTGTTTATACTTCAGAATTTACTATGGCATATTTATCATCCACATCCATGTTTCATCAATATGTAATATTATTTCTATCCTCCTAAAAATTTTTAAATCCAATTTTACCATTCAGTGAGTTTTTAGTAAAAGAAACGAAAGTAATCTTTTATCATTTTTCGTACGAGGTACTTTTTGACTTTTCCGGCCAAAGTACGAGAAGAAAATTTTTTAACTTATACAGAATGAATGGATTTTTATGATTTCATAGATAATTATTTCCATGAATCTTCCTTTACAATTTTTCAAGTTTATTTTTAATCAACATCTTTTAGTTTAAAATTATATGCCATTTAAAGAAAGGAAAAATTCCTTTTTGAATTAGAAATGATATTTTCCTCAATAATGAATATCAAGTGTTTTATCAAAATTATTTTCCATATAAGAAAATATAGGTTTATATTTCTATACCTATTTTTACATTGATTTGATTATGTTATGATGGAATTTTTTTAATGATGTTCTTTTATCCTATATGGATTGTGTTATGATGGCATGCAGTTTAAGAATCCCATTTTTATTACATGGGTTATGCTATGATTTTTGATTGTGTGGAACACATAATAATGGTATCATTATTAGATTGGTGGGACCTATATCTTAATCCAATGCATTGGTTAAAGATTTATATCTCATGAGATAGACATGGCTGGAACAACAGGTTAAACTGGTTCAGTGAAACAGGACTGAAACGAGGTGTGAACACATTTCAGAAATGTACTTTGTCCCCTAAGATATTCTTGGATATGAGTCTTGACTACTAAGAAATGATTCTCTATGATTATGTGTGTATGACACAAAGTTTCATGTTTTATGTTATGATTATTGGGATTACATTTCACTAATATGATTTATCCCATGTTATGAAATTATGTTCTATTTTGCAGGATAATATTTCCAATATGATATGTTCTTATGAATATGATGTGATTGATATTTCTTTTGTTTACGCTTACTAAGCATTTGAGCACACCCTTTTGAATGTTTTTGTTTCCCCAGGTCAGGATGAAAGATATTAAGTAAGATATTCCAAAAGGTACTTTATATATTATAAAATAAAAGGGAGACAATGTAGATGATTTATGAACCAGTCGTTTATGTTTCCCAGTTTCTAAAGACTCTATACCTATACAATCCTTTCCTGGTTTTGTTATATGTTGTAATAAGTGTACATCAATTCTGAAGTAATAATAGCGTATGTAAAGTAAGGATCATTATAGTGAGTATATCAACAAAATCATCATGTACTAAAGAAGAAGGAAAACACTAAGATATACTTATACAAGTTATCTCAAACTCATTCCAACATTCAAAAATAACAATGACTCTATCTAATATAATAACCATTGTGGTTATACACAACATGTCACTTATGCTTAAACAAAACTCTAACCTCAAAAGTTATCTAAACCGACCTTTTATACCAACTATAAGGACCTGACCTTAGTATAATCAATATTCTTGAATTAATAGAATAATTCACATTGCGGATCTTTTTTGGTTTAGAGTTTTAGAGGATTAGGACATAACTATTACATCTCAAAGATTGCAAAGTAGGCACATCTACTTAGTTTCCATTTTTTCACAAAATAAAAAATATTGAACAAAACATTCATGTCGTTTCCATGTTTTAGACATCATAACATTTCCTTGATCCCATCCATAACTGTATTCCACATTATGTCCGGTAGAAAACATTTCAAAAAACATGGGGTGAGCATAAAAATATTAGTAAGGGATATAGAAATACGGAAAGTTAACATTAGTACATGTATACATAAGAATAAATGAAATCATACCTTACTCATAAAACATAAGCACGTTAACATACCTCATGAAATCATATTATTTATGAATAAATCATATAAATCATAAGACATAAAGGTGACTTGAGGCATTCATAACATTATTACATAGTGATTAAACCTAATGGTTACGTTTGGAATACCCATCACAATATATTCCCTAAATATCTTCGTAGAAACCTTAACGTTTAACCCCTTCACATTACCCAATGCATTGGAGAGCTATATCGGGCTCACCCGCCCTTATTTTATCACGGAACCACCCGTCTTCAAAAACAATTGCCAAAAACCATAACATAATCATAGCACATAACATAAGCACAAAGTAAAGATAACATTCCCATATTGTAATAACAATATGACATTTTAAGATATTGAAATAATGAATCCATTCTAAAAACCATTTAAAACATTTAATAAAGATGTTTTGAATCAAAGTGTCCCATACCACCTTGAAGATATTAAAATTTTAAACCATTAATATCCATATAAATAAATACATAAAACCATTTTTAAAACAAGGATATTAATTAGAAATATTTATAAGAACAACTAATTAAAACATTTAATGTGATATTTTAGGTAAAGGGTTTTTAACAAAATGAGAGACACATGTATAAAATAATTGAGGAATAACATTTAATCAGAACTTTATAATATCATGAGAATAAAGGGATTCCTGATATAATATTCCAAAGGATAGTTTGTACAACATATATGAGTGAATTGGTGCATAACAACAATGACGTCTCAATAGAAATGTAAAACAAGTTGAAATCCCTTATAAAGAAGGTGTCCATAAATTAGGGATAAATAAATCTCATAATTATGTGGGACACATTTAAATACACACAATATAAGTGGATATTAAGTGTAAAACAATAAAATTTTATTCACACATATTCAAAGGATTACAGATTCAATAACTACATGTTGAACCCACAGAAATCGAAATTGGGTTAAAAAGTTCCCTTTGTAAAATTCGACAGCCTAACGACGTCACTTTAAAATTCAAAAAATTATTTAATGAGAGATAAAATGGTATCTCATCACTTGGAACTAAAATTTACATCAATAAGTATATATAATAACATATCCCAACATAAAAAGATGTAATTTAAAAGACATAACAAAATAAGTCTTTTAAAAAGAGGAGGGTGAAATGTTCCCTTACCGATTTGGGTAACATTCGAAACGTTCATCCCATGAAAGAAGGACCATACAACTTTGATGTACACACCCAAAAATTAAAGTATATTACACTAAGAGTGGAATAATGGGAAGTAAATACACCACTAAAAATAAATAGTGGAAAATTTAGCATAAATATCACAGAAATAATAGTGATATGAAAAATCCCTTACGAAAACTCAGCAGCCTAACAGTGCCACTTAAATCATCCAAAAAATGGATTGATGAAATAAAATATGGTCTGTCATCTTCTGAACATATAAATTACAGTAATAGGACTTAAAAATAACATCCCCCAACATAATAAAGAAGAGCTTGAAGTAAGCTACATAAAAAAGAGTATTTAAAAAGAAAGAGAGAGGCAGGATCCCTTACCTCAAGTTTGACTTGTCGTGTTCATTTCTTTATATTCATGAATAATAAAATTTGGACAATTTATTTTGATTAAGGAAATACATTAAAGTTTATTATTCAATTAATATCATATATTATCATGTTATAATAATTAGTTAGTTATGTGAGTTCATATCATACGTTTTGTCGATGTTCGGTACATGAGTCAAAAATGATCTTTTTTGAAAAGAATTGTTAATTTAGTTGTTTGTACATCATATCAAGAATAGTATTAATGATGTAAATATCATATATATCCAGTATATATTAGTTTTATACTTATTCTATAATATTTTTAGATTAAAAATATTGAAATGCATCGTTCATGGAGACGGAAGGCTGTACGTACGCATGAATGCTACTTTCATTGCTTTGGCACATTAATGGAATTAAAACTAGATGATATATATATATTATAATTCCAGTATAATATATATTTTATATAGGTCACATATGTTCATTAATGTAATTATTTATGCATTCCATGTATTTTGCTGAACGAGTCACATCACTTGAGGGGGCGGTAGTCCACACTTCCTCAAATGAAATTATCGCATTTACACAACATGAAAAGCATAAAATTATGTTTTAAATGTAAAATAAAGAATAATATAGAGGAAATAAATATAATATATATCATAAATAAATATTTTTCCATCGTAATGGCCCCCATTAGTGGTGGTAGGAGAATATATAAAAATCATCATTTCGTGAGGGAGTAATTCGCCATCCACAGTAACAGTATGTTCTTTATCTATTAGACGGAGGTGTTTTTAAGTGTAGCTCGAGTCCATCACATAACAACATCATAGTATATTGATGATACTCGTGTTGTTAAAAAAGAAATGAATAAAAAGTGTTTAGGGGGTTGGAGAAGCAAAATAATACAAAAGAACATAAGAGAGGACATTGCCTTTAAATCGGGTAACTCACTTTGGTTTGAACCAAACGGGTTTCTTGAAGATCTTTCTGCCTATGTTAAGGCTTATAGGATGAATAAAGGGATGTGGGGAGATATAATGAGCAATGTTTGGTCGATCCAAAGGCTTGAGAGGTGTGGGTAAGGGGGCAGAGGTGGGGGCCTTTTATAAGAGGGAGGAGGGGCACTCTTGGAATGTCTTGAAATGTTACTTTATTATAAAATGATATTCGGATATTAAAGGTCCCACAATTTAATATTTTAAGGATAAGGTGATAATGGTAATAAATAAACCCATCCAATAGGTTTTTTTCAAGTTTAAGTCTTAGATTATACATTATCTTCTCATTTTATTTAAATCGTTTATTAATGAGGTAATCGTTGTGACATCATGGTGTCATAAATAAATTAATTTTTTAATGTCTAAAAAATATAAAAAAAACTATGATGTCGAATATCTTTTTATCATTCTAATAGATATTAATAGTAAAATATATCACTTGTATAACCCCATGTAAAAATTTTATTAGTAAAACAATACATGTTTGTGACATTTTTATTTTAACTTTAAATAAAAAGTTATTAATGACATTTTCCTACCATGTGGATCCATGGGGTCACCATGTTGACCCATTGATTGTCTTGGTTGGCCATGACTCATACAATAATGGTACGACATGTGTCAAGGTCATTTCATATTATTATAACATTATCTTTACCTTAAATTACACTAATTACCTTTATTCGCGATTAATAAAACGTAAAAGTTACTAATCACCAAAAAATTATTTTAATCCCATTGAACCAAATTTTAAATCCTAATGAAAACCATGTATGTCATATTTTTGAAATTTAAATCACAAAAGTGGTAATGTTTCATTTAAATGAAAAATCAGTTTTTTAACTACCACTTAGTGGTTTCACTTTTCATCAAAAATTGAAGTTTTTCAGAAAAATACCAAAAATTCATCATAAGATATATTTGATATTCCGAATTTAAAAATGATGTGTACTTTAAAAAACTCAAAACATGAAATTTTCATAAATTAATTTATTATTTAATTTCCGCTGTCAAAACAAATAGCGTGTTTTTTTGAAACACTATCTATTAAAAGATTGACACTAGTTTAACTCAAATTTCAAAGTGAAATTAATTTCAATGAACACAATTGGATTAAGTTTTAAAAATATATTATAATTTCACTTTAGAAAAATTCAAAATATGATCTAATAATATAAATAAATTTGATTAAAAAGTGGTTTTGAATTAAAATAAAACATTTTCACTAAAACTGATCTTTATCGGAAAAATAACAAAAAATTACAGAAAGTAAATTTTGATGTCCAGATTCTAAAGAAATATTTTATTTTGTCTAATATAACATATAAAATCTTCAAAAGTATATTTAAAAATGGTTTTCCATCATAAGGCGGTTAATTGACTATTAAAATAATATTAGATGATTTTTGCATAAAATTTGATTCATTCGCATTTTAAGCCTCTAACATTTATTGGAAAAAGGTAAAAATATTTGACACACATATATAATCAGTTTTTAGTTAGTTCTGTTCATTATTACCATTACAATGGCTAGGCGTTAACTACCATTTAAAATAATATTATTTTATTATTATAGTGCAACATAAGATTTAAAAAAAAACTCATTGTTGCGTATTGGGGATGCCATCGAGCATAGCATTCCATTTATATTAATATTAACATTTTATTCAAAAATATAGATAAATATGAAAAAGTAATATTCTTTATTTACCTGGGATGTTACAATTATGGATAGTGTCCTTATAAACTGTTCATGACCATCTTGATAGTCTTATTAAGAATCAAGTAAATATGGTGGATTATATCCTGACTGGTCAGGAAAAATGTTGGTGGGACATCATGGTCCAAATAGAGCAGAAAAAATAGAAATGATACAGAATGATTTTCAATATAATTTCCTTGAGAACCTCTACCAAGAATCGTTGCGGTAGGAGAATGTGGAAGATTTTATGATGTTGAATCTGGGAAAATGTCAGCAATGGGCTATACCAGTAGATTCATCAATATTAGATGCTTCATTCCAAAGTTAAAAAGAGACGAGTTAGCCAGAGTAAATCACCTCTAGGACATGAGGAGACATCAGATGAGTCTCAATTGAATATATTTCATTTGAAAAGGTGTTCTAATGTAGTGGGTCAATTTCTTATCTTAGAGGGGAACTGAAGGGGAAATTCATGTAGTGACTTTGTTGCCAAATATCAGTGACTAAGTGGTGCATATATTGATTATATGAAGTACTTTATTAGAATAATTTATCCTGAAAGAAGTGAACATAGTAGTAAAAAGTCGGGGACATCATATCAAGGTGGCAACCAGGTCTCCTGTGATTAGTGTGGTAGGTCAAGGCACATGCATGAACAGTGTCCCATGTCAATGGTAAAATGTCGATCATTGGCAATTTATGCCACGTGCAGCGATTATGAAGGAACCCAAGAAAATGAGGGAATTTTTGAGGTCAGAGGTAGATATCGAGTGTAGGAAAGGGGTTAGTTACCCCATATTACACAGGCATTTGGAGCTCCACAAGTAGTACTGGTAGAGGCAGTGGACGTGGAACTCTATGTCATGGCTATCCTTTCCAAGAGAGTAGTATAGTGTATGGTACACTATATTGATCTATTAGTAAAGGGGAAGGTTGTCTCAATGCAGTTCAGGTTACACCTGAATGTGGTGGGGAAATAACTTCTACTATTTGAAGTAAAAATCGTGTAGCTTCCATGCTTTCTATTGCTTTATTTGATACAATTTATGCACATTCCTTTATTTCTTCTCAGTTTATAGTTATGTTTGGCTTAACCAGGGAGAGTTCATATGGGCTAATGTCTCTTGATACTTCGCTATGAGTATGGTTTGAGGACCTCGGGTAGTGTGAGAGTTGTGATCTAGAGTTTGTTCGGTATTTTTTTCATGGGATCTCTTTGTACTAGAAATTTAATGTTTTTATTTGATATTGGGGATGGATTGGTTGTTGTTATGTCATGCCCAAATCGACTTTTATTGATATTGTGTAAATTTCACATCTCTATATAGGATCACTTACGACCTTCATGGTGAGTGGGATACTCGAGCGGGCCACACAGGGGTACTACACTAGCATTGGGAGAAATAGCATGCCAAGTGGGACACTATATGTTAGATGATGGGGAGAAAGGACATCAAGTGTTCCATTTTGTTGTGAACTGGTATCAAGATGTGTTTCTTGGGGAAATATTCATGTTACCACCCCAAAGAGATGTTTAGTTTAGGATTTATTTGTTTCTAGGAGAAGATCCTATTTCTATTCCACCCAATTTAATTACGTACTTTGAGCTCTAGGAACTGAAGATTTAATTCAAGGAAATGGAGCGTAAGAGGTTATAAATCCTGGTAAATCACCTTGGGGATCCCCTATGTTTTTTAAGAAGTACGATGGATCACTAAGGATATGTGTTGATTATAAGAAGTAGAACCAAATGATAGGTAAGAACCGATAACCACTTCCTAGAATCGATGTCATGATTGATCAACTCAGTGGTGCCTCACTGTTCTCTAAGATCGATTTGAGAATGGGATAACATCAGTTGAGGGTGAGACCTTATGACATAGCCTAGAAAACATTCCAATGTAAGAATGGGTTGTATGAAATTCTAGAGATACCCTTTTGGTTGACAAATGCACTGACAGTGTTCATGACCTTGATAAACTTTATATTTTACCCTTATCTAGATCAATTTGTAGTTGTAATAATTTATGAAATCATGGTGTATTCCAGAAATCATAATGAAAATGCCTAACTTTTTTAAATCATCTTGATTAAAATAAGAGGGAATAAGATTTATGCCAAGATATCAAAATGTTAGTTTTGGATTGGTGTTGTGAAATTTCTGGGAAACATCATTTCCGAGTCAGGCATGTCAGTGGATTGAGGAAAGGTGCAGGTTGTTGTGCCTTGGAAGAATCCCAATAATGTATCAAATATTCACATTTTTATAGGTTTTGATGGTTATTACTGAAGGATAATTATATATTTGTCTTGTTTTTCAAGGCTTCTTGTAAACCCAACCAAAAATGGGATTATGTTTAATTGGTCAAGGGATTATGAGAATTGTTTACAAGAGATGAATAAGAGGTTGACTGCTGCACTGATATTGATCTTACTTGAACCAGGTAAGAGGTAGACCATGTTTTATGATACATCTGGTGTCGGGAATGGGGATGTGTTAATGTAGGATAATCAGGTTGTAGTTTATGGGTCAACATAGTTGAGGTCACATGAAAGGAATTATCCTAATTTTGACATAGAGATAGCTATTGTGGTTCATACATTAATGTGTTGGTGGAAATACATACCGGTAGAAACCATTATAGTGTTTACTGACCCTTAAAATATCAAATAAATATTCTCTCAGTGGGATTTGAATCTCCGACAGTGATAGTGGGTTGATTAGCTTCAGTATATTGATTTTTAGATAGTGTACACACTAGGGTTTATTAATAGTTTCTTCTAAGATCAAATTTGGAAGTCTCAAAATCAGGTAGTTTAGGAATCCAGATCAGAGTGGGTGATGATGTACTTGTTTGATGAGATACATTTGGAGTTTCATGATGTGCATGGGAAGATGATCCTTGAATCTATAATAATTGAGTCTGTGTATTTGTTCTTAGTTAAAGAGAGTCAACAAGATGACTTAGAGTGTTTTCCTATGAGGTAAAGTCTTAAAGGTTGAGAGTCACCTTTTGTTTTTTCATTCAATACTGATAGAGTTTCTTATGTTCATGGCCGGGTTGTGGTGCTAGAATATTTATGATAGTAGTTGATGGATGAGTTTCCCACATCCATGTGTGAACTGAATCCATCCATGAAAAAGATTTTCTGAGATCATCGTATGTAGTTTTGGTGGTTGAGAATGAATAATTATGTTTTGAGTTTTGTTACATGATACCTTAACTATCTGTAGGTGAAGTCTAAGAAAAATTTACCAGATTGGTTTTTGTAGACATTTCATATTCCAGAGTGGAAGTGGAATGACGTCATGATGGACATAATATTTAGTGTTCCAGAGAAACCTTGGAATAAGGATTTAATTTGGGTGGTGGTTGATCATCTGGTAACAAGGCCCATTTTGGATAAACATGGAGACTTATAATGTCAACTAGTTGGGTGAATTTTATGTATGTGATGTTCTATAGTTCCGTGGTGTTAAGATAAACATTGTTTTTTATCATGATCCACAATTCTCCTCATTCTTCTAGTGGGGAATACAGAAGGTACACTATAGCCATGTGTTTTTTAGTATGGCTAACCAACCATATATTGTTAGGAATTCATAGAATACGATTTTGGTTTTACAAGAAATATAGATATATTTTGTTTTGAATTTTGATGTTTTGTGAGAAATGAACTTGTCACTTGTTGAGTTTTCAGAAAACAACAACTTTCAGGATAACATTCAGATGGAACCTTTTGAGGAACTCTATGTGAGACCATTTAGATATTAATTGTGATGGATAGAGGTTCGGGATTTTGAGCATTTAAGACTAAGTCTTGTGAAGGAGATGTCAGATAAGGTACGTCAGATTAAAATGTGTATGGAAACAATGCTGAGTGGGTAAAAGTCATATGTTGATTGATGTCGTTTACCTCTTGATTTCATGGTGGGAGATAGTGTGTTTCTCCGAGTGTCGCCAAGGATGGGTCACCGTCGAATTTAGATGTAGGGAATGTTGGAACATATATATATTGAACAATTTGAAATTGTTGAAAGGATCATACTGGTGGCTTACTAATCTACTCTTCCACATCTATATATTGGGATGTAGGATGTTTTCCGTGTATCAAAACTCTGAAAGTATCACCCCAATCCATCTCTAGTGTTAAATTCTGAGGATTTCGAGCAAGAGGATGATATGTCCTTTGTGGATCACCCTATTTATATTGTGGATCATAGTGAGAATGTATTTCAAGGATGGTTTGTGCATTTGGTTCATGTTCTATGGAAACATTGAAAAATTTAGGAAGAATCTTGGGAGAGGGAATCAGATATACGGGCATAGGAGACCGATCACTTTTCTTTGAGACCTTAATGAAGCTCAAGAAGAGCAGCTTGGGGATGGGATGTTCGATGTTGGGGAAGTTTAATGATCCTAGATTTCATAGTAAGGTATGTTTTACTTATATTTCTAATTATTTTATTCCTTTTGATTGAGTAAGTGTTTTATCAGGTTCATGTGAAGACCAAGCGGTGTTCTAGGGGTTTGGGACATGAAAAATTGGGAAAAGTTGTTTTCATTCCAATGTGCATAGTCTATGCATGGTAAGTCATGACGTGTGGACATAGTAGGTAAACAATGCAATAGAAGGACTTTCATACTGAATCCTCCACACAGTTTTCACATAGTTTTGAAAAATGTGCGGGTAAAAATTACGGCCTAGAAACATTAAAAATTTACAAAAATGCAATTATAGGATTTTTATATGAAAATCAGGATTTCCTCCTTCATTCCTTTTTTGGATCCATGTAATGAACCAAATCTCCCATGTTCTTCCAAGGATTGATCACCATCATCCTAGGGCCGTTTGGAGTGGAATTGGTTGTGGATTGATGATCCATGTAAGGATAATATTTCACTTTCTCCTTTTTTTGTTTTTGGGTTCCCATTCTTCTTATATCTACAAATGAAGAACGTAATACACTCTTTTTTCGGTTTTTTTGTTTTAATATTGATGGGTGTGTTGAATTAGGATCTAATGCTTCAATTGAGAGTGTTTTCCCCACTAGATATATGGTAGATTGTCTAAAAGTTTTATCCCTTAGTTTTCAAGTAGATTTGTTCTTGTATGCTTATGTTTATAATTTTAAATTTATTTTTTCGTGGTTCCCTTGATTTATTTTCTATATGGTGGGTGTCTATGTGGGTATTTAATATCTTCTTGATTCCCATGGGATGCATGGGTGTTGACCAAATGAGATTACGAAAAACCATGGGGTGTGATGATATTCCTCAGAGATAGAATTTAACAAAGTATGTGTTAGGTTGTTGTGATAGATTATAGATCCCATGGTGAATATGTTAAAATTCTTGAACGATGTACAATTGGTGTTTTAATAATACATTACGGTTGGGTAATGTCCTAAGTGGTTTTTTGGTAGGAAAGAAATGGGTTATATGGATTAATGGGAAAATGATAACAGATTATCTTTATACTTTAATATTATTAGCTGGATTGGCATGGAAATGGGAAATGAGGATAAGAGGATAAGTATTCTATATGATGTATGTGTTAATGAATATAGGAAAATAATAATTTCCCATTTATTAATATCGTTGTGATGGTTTAAATGATGTCGGCTATACTTGTTGTGATATAGTGGATTGTGGGGAATGATAAATAATCATGTGCACATGGCTTGGTAAAGTGGGGGTATTGTATTGAAATTCTATAACCTCATCATGAGTTGGACTAAGGATTTTTCTTCCCCCCCAAATGCAAAGGTTATGGAGGAGACAAATTACTATTCCCATAACGGTTTAATTCCAACGAGACTATGGATTTCGGATGAGGATTGAAGATTATTAAAATTTTAATTCTAGTGAGATAAGAAGTGATGTTTTATACAATATTCCTGAGAATATTGGACATTCATAATCCATTTTCAAAATAAAAAAGGTAAATTAAATCATGAAATACCTAAGTAGTGAACCAAGACACAATGGTAGAAAAATTAAATGGTCTGTATTATAGGATGGAATAATGACCTTTTTATCTTTACATTCCATTATTTATCACTAGAATAAACCATATTATTTTTTTGTATATTTTGTAGGAACCATTGGTGGGGCCCTACAAAGTATTACTCACACCCTTCTTTGGCCAGCATTAGGTTCCTGATAAGATTTCATGCTTGCATGCTATGAAAAGGTAAAGGGAACCAAGCTATGAAGTTGAGTTGGACGTGGGACGTGTATGGGTGAGGATCCAAACATGGAGTATAGAATATATTTTTGATTATGTTGTTTTTCTTCCATTTGGTTTTTTGTTCACCCGGCACTGGAGCATGGCATGAACAATTTACTTTGGTATATGGTTGTACCCAGTTTTGGGAATTGGTTATTTATGCATGTTATTGATTTTTTCCAATTTTTATGTCATTTATATTATTATCTATTGTTTATTACTCTTGAAAAGAGGTAAAGTCTTCCAATGTGACTTATTTTACCCTCGCTACTAGTCGGAAAATACTGGTGTACAAGGCGGTGTTTTTGAGGTCATGTGGTGACCCTGCTCGAAGAAAAACATTAGTGTCTCCATGGTTGGTTTTGATACATTTGGAATGAGAATTACTGATAATTTTCATTATAATCATGTGATTTCATTGTTTTAAGGAATTGGGGTTTATATATTTAAATGATAATGCTATCTAATCCATTCAATTATTTCAATAGTCTACATGTTTTTTATCAACCAAATGTCCCTATATACGATATATATATATATATATATATATATTTGTTATAATTTAATGCACACCATGTGTTTATGTCGTTCTCATGTAAAGGGTGTTCAAGGATTTTCATCAGAATACAATGTATAGAATTATGAGTTAGATCAATAAATTTTGATTATTGTGTTCAAAATGAATTTTAAAAACCTTTAAGTAGGTTTAAAATTTTGATAAAGATTCATTGATAATAATTATAAATATATAAAAGTTATTATTTTAGAAATTCAGAGTTTTTTCTTGTGTTACCTATAATTTTCTATTCAAATCTCAAGACATGATGTTGGGAGTTATCTAGGTCACATGATATATAAGGTTGATAATGTTACAATTTAACTGTATTAAAAGGATTTCTTATGTTCCATCAAACCGTTTCAGGGGTAGTTGTGATTTTGGCCTCAAATTATAGTGGCATATTTACAATGATTAATAGTTGGTTTCTAGAGGTTTTTATAGAATTAAAAAATGAAACGATAATATTGGGGAGAAACATCATGAACAAAGTAGGTCAAAGGATGTTTTTTTTTCAAATGATCCCTAGTGAAGGAATGCTTAAAGGTGAGGTTACAATAACATCCAGTGATTTTTTGAAGAGTTGAATTCTCTTAATAAAATGAAAAGACAACATTTAGTTGAATATCTAAATCATAGTATGTGATACATATAGTGAATGTCTGTGTAGGAACACATAAAATTATTCTTTGGTTTATTTTTAGTTCATTAGTGGTTTACTAGGATTATGGTTGAGTATTGAGGATATCATTCTATGAAAGATCCAAGTTCTGCAGAGGTAGTATGCGACACTAAATTAGTTTGATTGTTGAGGTCCACCGTGAACCCCATTTTCCGGAAGAGAATGTATTTTCTTAAACGATCAAGTGGCCAATATTCATTTATAATTGGTGATGAATTACATGGATTTACCAAAATTTTATTCCTTATTTTTTCCAAAACACTGCACATATATTAGCCACATAGTGACACTTAGCAAGTAGAACAACATAGTTGGTACAAAGATAGAAAATACAATGAGACCTATCCAAAATAGGTGGGGCTTCTATACTATCAAGGCCTCATTGGTTTGAGAATTTTTTAATATTTGTATAGTCAACCCAAGAATCTCCTTAATGTTAAAATAATTATTTTCAACAAAAACCATTATATTTATAATCGATATATTCCTCCTTTTTCCTAATATTTCACTGGGAACATGAGTTTTAGTACACCATATTAGTATTTGATCATCCCTTTATATTTTACATTTGAATTAAAATTCATACATTGTATTATATCTGTATGGTTAAGCTATCAACTACCGAAGATTCTCAGCTCCATCAATCATTCCAAAAAAAAATCAAAATATGTACGTTCCATTTTCCCCTATTTTTATGGAATTTTAGGATTCATTAAATATCATCCATTCTAGATGAATAAAATTATAGTGTTGTATTAGTGTGCCCTCATAAGTATGATTTTGGTGCTATATATGTTATTTGTTAATAACACTCCTATTCAAAAAAAATCTTGCTGTTATTTGCTGGAATTTTCATGTGTCACTCCTAAAATATAAAATATAATAAATTCTTCAAATAGAAGACTATTAACTATTTGGAGGTGGAATCCTCCAAGCAAAAAATAAGTTTGGTTAGGTTTCTAAAATAAATTAACTATTAAAATATTTTTTTATAATTTAATAACTCTTTTGGATTTTATATTTCCAAATACTTTAAATATAATACATTATATGTTTCTGGATGAAAATATATGTTGATTTGGGTAACTTATATTCAAAAAGATGTTTAAATGGAATTAAATGGGTGACATAATGATGATATATTTTTTTTAAAAACACCACCATTTTATGTGTGTTTTCTTATTAAATTAAATGTTAAAATAGTAGTGAATATTCAATAATCAATTATAATATGGAATTGGTTTTCCTTATTAGATTTATAATTGATGTCAAATAAAATTTCAAAATGGATTTGAAAATATTAATAAAATGTTTATAGAATTTTTGGGATGGTTATGGAATGAATACCCCCATATATCATAATTAATATTATGGGATTAATACTAAGGGTCCCCATCCATTGAGTTATTTCAGGTACCTTATTACGTAACACTGGGATGAGGGGTCATAGGTCAATTATGTTTCTAAATTATATTATATTAGGAATTATTTAAATTATATTAAGATAATAGGAATTGCCTCTCTATCATTATGTTAATGGGTATAGGGTCCTCAAGCATGGAATCAATATGAATGGCTTCCCATATATTTTTATACTATGAGTGAGTTCCATTGGGATGGTGTCTCTAACAATTTGATAATGGTCACAATGTCTGTATGAATGGAGTCACATACTTTTGGATACTAGGAATTAAATCACTGGGTATGGTATCTCATAAATTTTGATATGTATAATAGATTCCATGTCCATGGAGTCCCATACATTATTATACTACGAATGGTATCTGTAGTAATGACATCATTTATATTGTGATAATCGATCATGGAGTCCCATTATTAGAATGTGAAAATTATAAGGATAATTTCTCAGGATGAATAATTAGAATTAAAAAGTGGGTCCATACGTGTTCATGTACCTCAATAAGAATAATTTTGTAACCTATGTTTATATATATATATATATATATATATATTATTTCATGTGTGTATTTCATTCTTATTAACGGTGTTGTAGGTATGTCCGGCTATGTTTATTCGAGGAACAAGATCCTCACAAGTTATAATTTATTAATTTCTTCTGCATTTGATATACATGCCAAATTATTGTTTATTTTATTAGAGATGATAGATTTAAACACAATTGGTGGCACCCTACTGAGTAATTATCAAATCCCTTGTTGGCCACTATTACATTGGGTTTCCCAATGATAGCTTATGTTTTACGATCAGGTTCATGGACTATTATTTCATACTATTATCCATATGTTATATAATAGAGAAGGGGAGGATAGGACTAAACATGTTATTATAATGATAATAGTGATAGATTCCATATATTTTATTTTTTTATTTTATTCTGGTATTGTAATATATATTGTATTGCATTTCTGTTTCCTTTGGAAATTTTATTTGTTCACTAATTTTAAACAATCAGAATGTTTTTCAAAGTTACCCTGAAAATTATTATTTTCAGTTGTTTATTATTTAGTTGAATTAATTTTTTAATTTTTATGATATAGTAATATCTATCATAGATGTCATTATATCCATATTATAAATTCATTAGTCCCTTAATTATAGTAAACAACCTCTGGAGCATGGGTATAGATTCTCGAGGCTATATAACCCATTAAAATTGGGATCTATGTTAGTGTATATCATATTAATATGTTAAAATATTTATGCTCATAAGGAAGTAATTACCCACCAATATGACAATTGAATGAGAGAGATAAAAAGGATACAATAATCAAAAACAATATAAACATATATATGAATCCATAGTGTACACATAAAATGTGATATAGCTCAAAAAATGAGAGGAAAAACAAAATTACCAAAAGTTAAAAATGGTTGTGATCATTTAGATAACAAAATTATTGAAAAAATAAAATATTAATATCCTTTTAAATATCTAATATGCAATGCATGAACTGAATAAATATTTATATATATCTATTGTCAGTATAAAATTATAGATATTAGGATCCTACCTAGTGTCTACCATGTAAAATATAGAGAAATATGGTTAAGTGTTAGTGAATAGTAGTGAAACAAACTAATATCCTAAAGAGGTATTCAATGTTACTAGCATCAAAATGGATAAATCTCACATTTTGTCCTATAAAATATTGTATAAACCATAATAATGAACAATATTGTGAATCCTTCTCCCACATTTACACTATTTTTTCACTCTTCCCCAATAATTCTTTCAAGGAGTTGTCTCTAAAAAAAGATAAAAATACAAAAGACATGTGTTCATTATATGAAAACATGAACCTAATGTATCACATCACCACATCATCACATATCACATCACTATATATAGTAACCTAGTTTTTTCTAGGATAGACCATATCTCGTAATAAATTTATTAATAATTGGGTATTATAGCTCTAGATATTACATCCCATACACCATGTAAGGTACCATGATACATAACATCATATAAAAATCAAAACTATTAAATCAATGGGAAGAAATATATGGTAATTCATCCGTGCAAAATGAATAGATGACATTGTTTCCATCTTCCGAAATTTATGGTAAAACTAATCATCATGAATATTGTCACATATAACTACAATAAGATGTGATTATGGACAAAGGGGTATTCAACCATCCTTACTCACTCAAGTATGTTGGAAAAAAGTAATGTGTTATTATTTTCTTACCTTTATATCACATATTTTTTTTTTAAATTTATATCATTACATAAATACACTTCCAAGAATCGTAATAGTTTATTGCCTTTGGAAACATAGATGAATTATCACTGGCCTATAAGTGATCTATGTCATATTTAAAAAAATTATTTATAAATATAAATAATAAAAAATATGTCATTAAATATATATATCTTCATAACCGGTGTAAATAAAACATAAGAAAGGGTGAGTATAGATTCTCAATATGGGTAAATAGGGTATATATGTAATCCTAACATGAACATAACATTTGGAAACCTGCCGTTCTTATCAATGATCATAATCAGAATAAATGGAAAAAATATTGATATGTTAGAAGACATGAATCCTAAGGGAATTAAAGAACATAATCTATGATATTTTGACATTATAATAGTAAATGAATTTATAGGATACATTAAAGCATATAAAATCATTTCCATATTATTATCAGACCATATCCAATATCACCATGGAATAAATATTCTTTTATTATACCAAGTTCATCACTCATTATATCAATTTAGTATATTACTAATTTAACTCCATATTTAGGAATTTTATTTGGGTGATGGGATCACTCCTAATTCCATCCATGTTTTTCTCCTTTGATATATAAACAATTACCCAATGCATTGAGGGAGATATATGACTCACCCAGGTCATATTGAAAATCATTTTAATTTTTCCTACATGATAATAAAAATTTATAGCATCATTTCAAATGATATTATTTTGGTATCATAAATAGTCCAAAATATAGTAACTTTTGGAGAAGATATACATTCCATTTGGTAGTTTTATTATATAATAACCCGTGAATAATGGATTATTTTAGATGAAAATAACCACTGGAAGAGAATGATTATTCTTAAACATATTTAAATGAATATATGAACAATTTATATAATTAATAATAAAGAAACCTCTAGATAATTTTCCCAAAAAAAATTATTTGACAAAAAAATATATATTCATTGAGGGAAAATAATTTTGAAAGTATTGTTAAAAATATTTTATGTTAAAAATATCCATTCGTATATGAAAATAGATTTTATAACATAAAATATTTTTAGAAAGTATTTTCATTAGATATAGAAATAAAAAATACAAATGAATAATTGAAGTAGTGATGGATCATGAATTCGTAATATTATTTTCATGATATCGATGAAAACACAATGGTTGAAGTCAAATTTTCAATAAATGGGACACATGCTTAGTTTTTTAAATAGAGATGAAAATACTAAATAATATTGAGTAAAAATTAAAAAGGGGAGATTTGTCTTATGAAAATTTTTAGAAGGTAAAAATATATATTTGGAAATTTTTTGAATCCCATTTTAGAAAAAATGGTTAAAAATGATAAAATATTTCCACCCAAGTAGAAAAATAAAGTTGGATTTTGTAAATAAAATACTAATTTTAAGATGCACTAATATCTACAAAAATGGAAAAAAAAATGAATATATAATGAATAAATATAGGATTATGAAATTCATGATAATTATTGGGATATTGGATATAATATTTAAGTATTTTTAAATTGATCCAAAAAACCAAGTAAATGTTGAGAAAGTAATATTACATATTTACATATTAGGTAACATTGAATATAATCCACATGAAGTAATAATATTAAATGGCACAAAAAATATCATTAAAATGAATAAATTTAGTATAATAAATGTAAATTGTCTTATATATATACATAATTTAATTAAATAGTTATAAAAACATACATCACAATGAAATCAAGTTGAAAACGAAATATCTCACAAATTTGTTCTCTTTTGAACCATATATCCATCAAAATAGATATCCTAAAATGTGTATGTAAATATTAAAAAAAATTATGATTCAGAAATTAAATTCATTAGAAGTATATACATCATATATAATAAATGGGTTGTGATGTAACGTGTGTTACACAAATGTAAAATGTGAGACATAAATACCATTCCTTAATCGTTGACTTTTTTCTTACTCATTAAAATATCATGTATAATAAATATATGTTTATTATAAATCTTTTAAAAAATCATTATCAAGAACCACATATTACTCTATTATTACATATTGTTTTGATTTTATTAAAAATTCATTGTTAATGTTATGTTTTCAGCTAAAAACAACATTATTTTTTCTAAAGTATATAGTTTCATATATTTATTTTATCAAACTTTAATTACAATTTCAAAATATTTGTAATTATAACCATAAATTAAAAATCCTATATATTTTTTAAATATTTATTTATAATAATCTATAAATTATATAAATTGTAAATTAAATACCCCATTCATGTTGATTGTAGGCTATATGAACACTTGAATGGTGTTTCCATTTTCTTTTCTGATTGAATGAAAGAATGTTATATTATAAATTATCGTTATAGGATCAATTTAAAATAATATATATAACACATTTTTATTTTAAATATGATAAATTAATTATATTATATTTTTTAATGAATCACATCCCATTGTATATTCGTAGTCCATCAAACACAAGAACGATGATATCGCATTCTTGAAAAATGGAATGAAATAATGTATGAGTGATGTAACCATAAAAAAAATAATTATTACAAAACAAATATTAAGAAAATAATATTTATATACCATTTCCAACATTATTCCCAATCATCAATGGTGGTAATAGAAATACAAACTACAACAATTCCCAGGGTGGTGGTTCCCCATACACCCAATATATGATTTCGTAACAAAATTTTGGGAGTGTGTGGTAGTAGCCCTAAATGAAGACTAAAAACATATATATATATATATATATATATATTTAATATACTACGTCTATTATATAACCATGATATAAATATATTTTAATGGGTTTGGGAATGAAATAAAACAAAATAAAATTGTTGATGAACTGTAACATCCAAGGTAAAAAAATAAATAATACATTTTCATTTAAAATAATATTTTGTTAATTAATTATTTATTTTAGTATAAAGGGGTTTCTATGTTCAATGAAATACCCAATACGCAATAATGAGTTTCTTTAAAATCTTACGTTTCACCATAATAATATAAAATCATTATTTTAAATGGAAGTTAACGCATAGTTGTTATATTGGAGAGAATGAACAGAACTAACTAAAATATTTTTATACGAGTTTGTTAAATGTTTTTACATTTATCCAAAAATTTTAGAGGCTTAAAATGTTAATTAAACTAATTTTAAGCATATTTTACTTTAAATGGTTGATTTACAGCCTTTTGATGCTGAAAAATCATTAGATCTAGTTTTATTTACTTTTATATGTACTATTTGACAAAATAAAATTCTTCTATTTATGTGGGACATCAAAATTCACTTTGGGTAAAATTTTGGTATTTTTTTGATAAAATTCAGTTTTTTGATTAATAGTGAAAAATACTATATTTTAATTCAAAACTGCATTTATATATAATTTATTTATATGGTTATATTATCTTTTAAATTGGGTTTAAAGTGTAAATATATTATGTTATTACCATTTATTCCAATTTTGGTAATTGGATATAGTTTCACTTTGAAATTATACATATGTATGTTTCAATATTTTGATAGTTATTATTTCATAAAAACACACTTTTGTTTTTTCAGTGGAAATTAATTTTAAATATATTTCTACGACTTCTATGATTTTAATTTGTAAAAATTGATTCCATATTTGTAATTAGGAGGTCCAAATTGTTTAAATCTGTATGAATTATTTTTAGTCAATATGAATATTTACTTCAGTAAAAAAATTATTTACCATGATTAAATGTTAAATCCGATAAATAAAGGTTACAACATAATAACATAATAAAATAAAATTACCCTAACATGTATCTTAATACTATTGGATAATACATGTCCCACCATGGTATTACTTGGGTCGATTTTGGGACCCCATGGAGCCACTTAAGAGTGATAATGACTGATTATATTAATTTATTTGAAGTAAAGACAAAAATGACATAAACTGGTATCATTTTTTAAATCTATTTTTACATTGGGTTATATATGTTATCATTTATAATATAAATATTTTTGAAAAAATATAAATATTCTCTAACATCATGATATTTTTATTATAATTTATAGACATCAAATAAATTATATTATTATTGACACAATAATGAAGTGGTGTTTACCTCATTAATTAATGATTTATATAAATAAGATTATAAAGATTGAAATAATATCCAAAACCTATAAAAATCTTATTGGATGACTCTATTTAGACCATTAGTCACCTTAATGTTGACTTTAATGAGTTTTTTGATATTTAGAAACTGAAAATCATCACATAATCAAATAATATTTTCAAACATTCCCAAAGAGCCCCTCCTCCCCCTTATAAAAGCACACCACTTCTAACCCATTACTCACACCTCAAAACCCACATGGAACATTAAAACCCTACCCAAATAAACTCTAAATATACCTATACACCTTACTTGAGGTAAAAGGCACTTCAAGTAAACCTTTTTGTTAAATCCAAAGAGAGATACCCAATTTAATGGTCATGTCTTCTCATAAGGCCAATGGTTTTAATTAACTTCTCCAACCCCCTATAGTCCTTTTATTCCTTTATATTATAACAAATTCAGTATCCAAATTATAATAGGTTGTTTTTATGAGCATGATATGAACTGCCCTTACACACACCTCTGTTTAATTGGTAAAAAACATTATATTTCTGTTGACAGAGAACTATTGCCTCACGGAATGATGATTGTTCTAATATCTCCTACCGCCTCTCGTGGTGGAAATTATGATGGAACTATATTTATATATGATATATATATATATTATGTTATTTATTATTATTCTATAATTTTTCATTTATAGCATACCGTTATGGTTTCCATTATGGGTAAACACGATATTTTAATTTAAGGATATGCGGACTACCGCCCCCTCAAAGTGATATGACTCATTCATGACATATGTGGGACATATAAAGGATGGAGATAATGATATAATATATTATATTATAGTGGAATTATGATATTACTATGTATCATTATGTTTAAAGTCAATTAAAATATGAAATAGAAATGAAAGTAATGTTCATGTGTATGTACGACATACCTTATCCATGAATGGTGCATTTCATTTCTTATCTATAAATGTTATGTACAATTAAAAATACATATATATATATATATTAGATATATATTATCTATAAGATATATAAATCACTAATATCATTCTAGTGACAATGTACTCTTTACTATATGTCCAACATGTAATTATAAGGTGTTCAATTTTGACTCAAGTACCAAAGTTCGACAAAATAACCACTATTAACATAAATTATTACATAATGTTTATAACATGGTAATGAGTGATATAAAAGGAATAATAAAAATTAAAAAAATTACTAATAATGTGTAAATTAACTTATGTATATTATTCAAAAATAATAAGACAAAAACAAGTCATGTCGCACACGAGGTAAGGGGTTTCATATCTCACTTTTAATTCCGTGGGATTTCCATTGTTCACCACTAATTTATATCATGTGGTGTGTTTTGTAATTAAATTTTATATATATTATAATTATTCTATTTATATTCATATTATCTTGTGAATAATTTGGTGGTTATTAACATTTGGTCATACAATTCGATTGATTTCAATGTGGTAAGATATTTTAATCTCACTTTTTATTCCAGTGAGATTCATGCTATATTTTCCACTATTTAATCATGTATGGTGTATGTACTACACATGATTTTATTATTTGTGTAATATAATTTAATTTATTGGTATTCAAATACTCATTTTATGATCTTTCTTTCATGAGGTTTATGTTTTGTAAGTTACCAAATCGGTAAGGGAACCTTTCACCATCTTCTTTTTAAAAGGATTCATTTTGTTATGTATTTTAATAAAACTCTTCTTATATAGTGATATGTTCCTATATATCCTTATTTCTATAAAGTTTATGTCCAATTGATGAGATACCCTTTTCTCTCTCACCAATTCATTTTTTGAATTTTTATGTGACATCGTTATGCTGTCAAATTTCTGTAAGGGAACTTCTTCACCCAATTTCAAATCTTGGAGTTAGAAATCTACTTATTCATTATGTCATGATATGAATATTTGTGAATAAAGTATGAATATTTTAAAATTAATATCCCCTTAAATTGGGTGTATTTATATTTTTCAAACATAATTATTTCATTGATTTATCCTTAATATAAGGATAACGTCTTTATAAGAGATTTCGTCTCAATTTACATTCCATTGATACTTCGTTGTTTTTATGCGCTAATTTACTTTTATATAGTGTATATACAATCCATTGGAATATTATATCAGGAATAAATTTATTTTCATGATATAATAACATTTTGATTAAATGTTATTCCTCAATTATTTGTATTCAAACATCTCACATTTTGTTATGGATGCTTTGACAAAAATATCATTTTAAATGCTTTAATGATTTATTCTTATAAATATTACCCATTAAAGTCCATTTTTTCAAAATGGTTTTTATGATTTATTTATATGGAAATTAATGTTTTAAAATGATAAATCATTTAAAAGGATCAATGTGGTATGTGAAACTTTGATTCAAAAATACCTTCATTAAATGTTTTAAATGGTTTTGAAAATGAATTGATAAAGTATTTTTTATTTCAATATCATGATTTGATATATTGTGATTGTAATGTGGAAATTTTTTCTTTCCTTTATTCTGGTGTTACGTGTTATGATTATGTTATTTTTATTGGGAATTGTTTACGAATATGGGTGGTTCCATGATAAACCTAGGGTGGGTGAGCCCCATATAGCTCTATAATTCATTGGGTAATGTGACAGAGGTAATCATTAATGTTCCTACAAATAGATTTCAGTAATATAATGTGATGTGTATTCCAAATGAAACTCTCTATGTAGTTGTGATAGCTACAATGTATGTATTTTATGAATTCCATAAGTTACCTTTATGATTTATGATTTTTATGTGTTATTTATAAATCTTATGATTTCATGAGATATGTTTTGATAAAAAAGTTTGGTTTCATTTATTCGTATTTTTTGATTGGTAAATGTTTTCTGTCCATATTGTTTAACCCTTATTTAGCTTTTCATGCTCATCCCATGTTTTTGAAATTTTTTCAATAGGACATAAAAATGAATATGGTCAAATATGGGATCAAGGAATAGACATTATATCTAATACGTGGAACATGAAATGTATATTTTTAAGAGTTTTTTTTCAGAAAAAATCGATATTGAGTAGTAGTGTCTTCAAGTAATTTTCAAGTTGATATGTAAATGTTATGGCCTAATTCTCTAAATATATAAACATGAAAAGATCTTCTATGTGAATTATTAATTTAATTCAATATTATGTAATGTCTATTGTCGGGTCTTTATAGTTCCTATCAATGGTCAGTTTAAATAAATTTAGAGGTTAAAGTGTTCTTTAAGCATATGTGACATTACCATAATGGTTAGGATTTTAGATAGAGTCATTTTTATTTTAGAAAAGGTGAATAAGTTTAATAAAACATGAATAAGTATATATTATTATTTACCATATTCATAATATATTATATGATGAATTTATTTATATACTCACACTAACATTTTTGGTTTCAGAAAATGGTGGGATCTAACTGGCACCAAAGTAATAGTTTAATTGAAGAAAACTGTGACAGTTTTCTGAATGAGAAACTGAATAAATTGGGACCATCAATGAGAAATCTTGTGGATATTTACAACCAACTATCTAGATTCCAGACTGACTACCTAAATCGTGATGATTTTTATAAGGAATCATTTATGCGAGAAACAATTATCTACGGATGTTAAAGTAATAATCATAATGTTATGTATGTTCAAAATAATATTTGTAAAAGATTTGGAATTAAACAGTTATGAAAATGTTTCAAAGTGGTGGGAAGATGATATAGATGTGGAAGTGAAGGTCATATAGCTAGAACCTTCCCCGGGTAAATGAAACATTCAGTTTACTCTAAGAAAGGGAAAGAAGTTCTTTCTAAGGGATCTGTTGAATATTTTAAATGTTGTTTTCCTGGTCTTTATAGAAAAAATGTCCTACGAAGAAGGTTGAGGAATGGGATCACTAGGATCATAAAAATATATGTTTTCCAATACATGATACCATTCCAATTGAGGATGAGGATACTGAAAATAGCCAATGAAAGGTATGGATTATTTCTTAACTAATGTTTAGACATTATTGAAATTTAGGATATTTTTCATGATATTGATTAATGGAAAGAATAATTTCAGAATGATATTGAATGGATGGGTTAATGGATCTTGAAGAAATTTGAATGAGTAGGAAGTCAATATATAAGGGAATCAAGTGTTATGGTAGATTTTAGGAAGCGGAAATGCTTAAAAGTAGTATGGCTCTATTGATGATGGGATTTGGTTAGAAGACTTTTTATAGTATGTGTATCCCTGAAGATTGATATATGAAAATTTTATTCATGGAAAAATTATCTTTTCCTATGTGGACATAGTTATAAAGAACATTTGGGTTTATATGATCCATGAATTTGAAGCAATTACACGTTAATACATTTTAGGATAGAAAATAAAAGTTATTATATGACCTTTGTGGTTAAAATATATTATGATTATTTTTTATGAATTTATCTATTTGTGAGAATGTTATAAAAAAATTTAGTTTTTGAAAAGGGATAACACACAGACCATGTGACAACCTATTGCGTCGAACAATGCAGCGGGAATCGAACCCACTACCAAAGTGAGAATGAGATTTATCGCCTACTAGTATACTACATGAAGTCCCTGTTTATTATGACTAATTATTATTAGTTAGATAATTTTATGAATCAAGAATATTTTGATTTTGGTTTATCTATGTAAATTATTAACCAATCATATAGAATATGTGTTTATGTTAATTACACATCATTTTGAGATATTAAGAGTAGTCGATGTTTTTGGTGACAAATGATTAGATTTTGGTGAAAGACTATGTGATCAAATCCATTGTAATTTTCATTTTTACTCATAGTTTGGATTATTTTTAAGTAATTTAATGAAAATTGTGTATTAAATGGTCTTTTTTATACTTTGGGTATTGTTTGAAAAAATTTGGGGATTAAGAGTAGTTTTTGTTTTTTCAAAGATTATCCTTTTTGGGGATTATCTAATATTCTTCTAAACATTTTGGTATTGGATGATATCTAAAGATAGGGGACATATATAGTTCATCTTTTGTGGATTATGTGATACTCTCAATGTTGGTTCTAGGGCTTTTATTGTCACCAACTTAGTTTGAATACTCATCATTTAGAGAATAGATGAGTTTGTGGTAGAAATTTAGTAATGTATGAATGTCTTCATGACAATAAGCATGAATACATATTTTTTTAGTTAAGCTTATAAATAAATTTCTCAATTAAAAGTAACATAAAACAAAAAAAAATTTGTTACCTTTTCATACTAGGGAATCAATGAATGTTTAAACCATCAGAAGTATGTGATTTTCTAGTAGTTAACATTCTCTTAATCATGTATTCTATCACTCTCCATCAATAATTGATGGGTTTTTCTCCTCCATATCAATATTTTCATGGAATCCTAATCTCTATTGTATTGGGTTACCTATGTAATTATTTTCCTTTATTTTAAATTGATATATTTAATGACTCTTATTCCGATATGTGACTTTCAATGAAGTTTCCAAGACAAATTTTAAAATATCTAGGACACAATTCCCAAAAGGGGGGAACGATGTAAAATCCCTGTTAAATAGATAATTAATACCTTTTCATTTTAATTAATATTTTGTGAGTTAAATATTAATATTTATTTAAAGGAGTTACAATGATCTATGGCGTACCTGATACGCAATAACGAGTTTCTTTGAAATCTTATGATGCATAATAAAAATATAATATTATTATTTTAAATGGTAGTGAGAAATTAGCCATTATATTAGCTGGAATGAACATAACTAACTTCAGTATTATTATACATGTTTTTTAGACGTTTTTATATTTATCAAATAGTGGTTTGAGGCTTAAAATGTGATTGAGTATTATTTTAAGATTAATTTAAATTAAAGGTTGATTTAACGCCTTTTTATAGAGAACTATATATAAATATAGTTTTTCTCACTTTTAAATGTTCTATATGACAAAATAAATTTTTTATTTAGAATAGGGACATCAAAATTCACTATGTGTAAAATTTTGTTATTTTATCTGACAAAATTCATTTTTATGATGAATAGTGAAAAATAATATATTCTATTTCAAAACATCCTTTTAATATAATTTGTTATATGGTTAGATTATCTTTTTAATTTGTTTTAATGTTTAATTATATTTTTTATTTACCATTTAATACCATTTTTTCATTTTAAGTATTTCACATTGAAATTGGACACACATATGTGTTAATCATTTGAAAGTTTTTATTTCATAAAAACACACTTTTATGTTTTGACATCATGAATTGATTTTAAATTAATTTCCTCCATTTATGTGTTTATAATTTGTAAAAATGGATTCCATATCTAGAATCATGCGGTCCAAATTTTGTATATACGTAAATTTTATTTTTAGCCAATATTAATATTTATTTTAGTAATATCTTTATTTACCATGGTTCAAGGGTATATCTGGAAAATAAGCATAACAAAATATTATTATTATAATATTAAATTACCGTAACTTTTTTCCTAATCCAAATGGTTAATACATATAAAACCTTGGGCATCCTTAGTTCCATTTTGGGACCCTATTGAGCCACATAGGAGTGATAATGACACCTTATATTAATTAATTTAATGTAAAGACAAAAATGTCATAAACATATATCTTTTAGTAAATAAATTTTTACATGGGGTTATATATGTTTTTATTTCAACTATAAATATTATTTTGAATTATAAAATCACTTCCTACATCGTGGAATTTTTTTTATAATTTTTAGACATCATATAAATTATATTTTTTATTACATGATAATGGTACAGTGTTTACCTCAATAATAAGTGATTTAAATAAATAAGATTATAAAGATTAAAATAATATCCAAATCCTGTAAAGTTATTATTGGATGATTTTATTTCGACCATGAATCAAATTATGTTATAATTTAATGTGTTTTGGATCTTTAAAAACCTAATATCATTATATAATAAAATAATATTTTCACACTTTCCTAAAGAGACCCCTATAAAAGGATACCACTTCTAACCCATTCCACACACCTATCAAGCACCATGGATCATCCAATTCCTACCCAAATAAGCTCTAAATTTCCATCTATTCAATCTATAAGACTTAACTTAGGCCAAAGGCACTTGACGTAAACCATTTTGTTCAATCCAAATGGAGATACCCAATTTAAAGGTAATGTCTTCTCTTAAGTCCTTTTGTTTTATTTCACATATCTAACCACCTAAACAATTTTTATTAATTTCCTTTAAAAAAACCAGTAACCTAAATATAATAGATTGTTTTTAAGAGGTGTAATCAAACTACACTTACACACACCTCCATCTATTTGGTAAATAAAAAATTGTTTTTGTGGAGGGATAATTACTGCCTCACGAAATGATGATTGTTCAAATATCTCCTACAGCCTCTCATGTTGGACATTATGATGGAACTATACTTATATATGGTATATATATTTTTTATTATTCATTATTATATTGTATTTTTTTTAATTTATATCATACCTTTATGGTTTCCATTATGGGTAAATGCTATAATTTCATTTGAGGAATTGCGAACTACCGCCCCCTCAAAGTGATATGACTCATTCATGCCATACATGGGATGCATAAATGATGGAGTTAATGAAATAATATATTATATTATACTTGAATTATAATATTACTATGTATAATTATGTTTTGATTCAATTAAAATACGAAATAGAAATGAAAGTAGCGTTCATGCATACGTATGACTTACCATCTCCATGAATGGTGCATTTCATTTATTATCTTTCATGTTATATATAATTATAAATACGTTCATATAATTGATATATATGATATATATTATATATAAATAAGGAATATAATTCTGGATATAATGGAATCTTGACCACATGGACAACTAATAATTATAAGATGTTCATTTTTGTCTCAAGTACCAAATATCGACAAAATGACCATTCTTAACATAAATGATTACATAATGTTTATAACATGGTAATGAGTGAAATAAAAGTAATAATAAACTTTAAAAAGGTTTTTAATCAAGTATAATTTTACTTATGTTTATTATTCAGGATGAAGAATGAACAAACAAGTCATGTCGGACACGAGGTAAAGGGTTTTTTATCTCACTTTTAATTCCGTGAGATTTCCATTTTTCACCACTAATTTATTGAATGTGTTGTGTTTTGTAGTTCTGTTTGACATATATTAGCAGGATTATCTTTATATTCATGTTTTTATGTGAATAATTTTTGGGTTATTGACTTTTGGTCATACGACTCGATTGATTACTACGTGGTAAGGGATTTTCATCGCATTTTTTTTCTCGTGAGATTCGTGCAATATTTGCAACTACTTTATTTTGTGTGGTTTACATACAGGACATTATTGTAATATTTGTGGAATAACATTTAATTTATTGGTATTTACATCTTCATTGTATGATCCTTCAATCATGGGGGTTATGTTTCGTATGTTACTAAATCGGTAAGGTAACCATTCACACTCTTCATTTTAAAAGACTTCTTTTTGTTATGATTTTTAATTTAAATTTTATATTGTTGGGATATGTTCATATATATCCTTATTGCTATAAATTTTAGTTCCAAGTGATTATATACCCTTTTTTCTCTCATCAATTCTTTTTCTAAATTTTAATTAGACGTCGTTAGGTTGTCGAATTTCTGTAATAAAACATCATCACCCATTTTTAATTCTCTTCGTTAGACATCTACTTCTTGATTATGTGTGAATAATATATGATTTTTTTTACACATAATACCCACCTATATTCTATGTATTTATATTTTTGACACATAATTATGCCATTTATTTATCCTTAATCAGAGGATACAGTCTTTATAAGGGATTTGGTCTCAATTTACATTCCATTTGAGACTTCATTGTTGTAATGTAACAATTCACTTTTATATGGTATATATACCGTCCTTCAGTATATTATATCATGAAAATTTTTTTTCTAATGATATAATAATGTTTTTGTTATATTTTATTTCTCAATTATTTGTATTCAAGCGTCACTCATTTCATTAAAAGCTCTTTAACTAAAATATCATTTAAAATGTTTTAAAGATTTATTCAACTAAATATTTGTCATTAATGTCCTTGTTTTCAAAATAGTTTTTTGGATTTATTTATATAGACAATAATGTTTTCATATGATAATCCATTAAAAATCTTCAATGTGTTATTGGACACATTGATTAAAAAATCTCTTTAATAAATGTTATAAATTTTTTTGAAAATGGTTTGATAAAGTATTGTTTATTTAAATATCTTGATTTGATATATTGTGATTGGTATGTTGAAATTTTATCTATTATATAATATTTTTTATGTGTTATGATTATGTTATTATTATTTGGAATTGTTTACTTATACGGTTGGTTCCATGATAACCCTAGGTTGTAACATCCCCAAATGATAAAGGGTTAAATGACTAAATGATATGGCTCATGTAAAAATGGTGCACCTTCCTTTTCGGGAGCCTGTCGCATTAGAACTCCACAGTCATTCATGCTTGACCTGGAGTAGTGATCAAGATGGGTGACCTCCTGCGAAGCTTCCCAGGGTGTGTGTGAGTGAGGATAAATCACACTGAAAAGGACATATGTTGGCCTGTGGGGACTATCATTAGTCAGATAACCTGTTCAGGTATTTGGGTGAACCCTAGGGTGGGCCCCACGTGTCTGTGGGGCAACTGGTGGTACCTGGTGGGCAAGGACCCGACGACCTTGTTAAGGCGAGGTGTATGTGCTGTCACGGGGACCCAGTTGTCACATTTGGTATCAGAGGATGAACCTAGCCTTAAGTGCAGTGCACTGCCTGTGATGAGATGTAGGGCCCACAACGAGGGTGTTGTGCTCTAGGGGGGTGATTGTGACATCCCCAAATGAAAAAGGGTTAGATGACTAAATGATATGTCTCATGTCAACAAGGTGCACCTTCCTTTTCGGGAGCCTGTCTGATTAGAACTCCATAGTTAAGCGCGCTTGGCCTGGAGTAGTGATTAGGATGGGTGACCTCCTGGGAAGTTTCTCAGGATGTGTGTGAGTCAGGAAAAAGCATACTGAAAAGGACATGTGTTGGCCTGTGGGGAATATCATTAGTCTGATAACCTGTTCAGGCATGTGGGTGGACCCTGGGGTGGGCCCCATGTGTCTGCGGGGCAATTGGTGGTACCTGGTGGGCAAGGACCCGACGACCTTGTTTAGGCGCGGTGGATGTGCAGTCACTGGTACCCTGTTGTCACATTTGGTATCAGAGGAGGAACCCATCCTTAAGTGCGGTGCACTGCCTGGGATGAGATGTAGGGCCCACAACGAGGGCGTTGTGCTCTAAGGGGGGGGGGGGTGATTGTAACATCCCTAAATGATAAAGGGTTAAACGACCAAATGATATGGCTCATGTTAACAAGGTGCACCTTCCTTTTCGGGAGCCTGTTTGATTAGAACTTCACAGTTAAGCGCGATTGGCCTGGAGTAGTGATTAGGATGGGTGACCTCCTGGGAAGTTTCTCAGGGTGTGTGTGAGTCAAGACAAAGCATACTGAAAAGGACATGTGTTGGCCTGTGGGGAATATCATTAGTCAGATAACCCGTTCAGGCATGTGGGTGGACCCTGGGTTGGGCTCCATGTGTCTGCGGGGAAACTAGTGGTACCTGGGGGGCAAGGACCCGATGACTTTGTTAAGGCAGGGTGGATGTGTTGTCACCGGGACCCAGTTGTCACATAGGGTGTGTGAGCCCGATATATATCTACAATGCATTGGTTGGCGTGACAGAGGTAAGCATTAATGTTTTTCCAAAGAGATTTTGGTAATATATTGAGATTGATATTTCAAATGTGACTCCCCATGTATTTTTGATTACTACATTATAAGTAAGTTATGAATTACATACTTTAGATTTTTGATTTATGATTTCTATGTGTTATTCATAAATATTATGTTTTCATGAGGTATGTTATGATAAAAAGTATGGTTTCATTTATTTTTATTTTTTGATGGTTTAATGATTATTTTCCTTATTTGGTAAACCTTACTGAGATTTTTATCCCCATCCCATGTTTTTTATGTTTTCCTACATGACTTTAAAACAAATAGGGTCAAGAATTGGATTAAGGAAAAATCATGTTTCTTAAAACTTGGAAGTAGACATGTTTCTTTTTAAGAGTTTTTATTTTATGAAAAAATTGATACTGAGTAGTAGTTTCACCATGTAATTTTCACGTTGATATGTAATAGTTATGGCCTAATTTTCTAAAACTCTAAATCTAAAAATATCGCCATTGTGAATTATTTATTTATTTCTAGATTATATAATTTTTAAGAGTGGGTCATTATATGACCATTATATCTTTATTGGATTTATCCATTTTGTTTGGACCAAAGAATTTAATTGGTTGGATTTTAACCCAAGGTGAGAATTATAAAATTAATTTAGGGGTAATTTATAGTTTATTTTTATAGTATATTTCCTATCCACGGAGTTGTGAAATTATATTAATGGTATATGAATGAGTTCCCCATTATACTAGAGGAGGAGTGGTGGTCATGTGTATAATTGAAATTTTGAATTACAAAAACATTTTTGTCATGTCTTGTGGCTCCAATAATGGAAAAAACTCATGATTTTATGATATAAGTTATAAATATGTAATATGTTTACGTTTTCACAAGTTTAGGTTCTTTTTTACACCATACATTATGTGTTTATCCATTGTGTAATCTTTTCTTTGACATTATTCACTAAAATTAATTTAAATTTATTTCCATAAAAATGGTGGTAAAAATTTATTATGTTATTATTATAAATTATAGATTAAAATGACTAAAATTATTTAATCCAATATTTCAAATTCATTTCTAATAATTATATTCGATCAGAATAAAATTAATCCAGAATGTGTATTGTGGAAGCATGTTTATATAATGAAAATTATATAATGTTTATAATGTTTTTGTCATTAATATAAATTTTAAATTTTCATAAATTACCTAGAATGAATATATATATATATATATATTATTTGACTAAATATAATGTGGAAACAAATTATTTTATATCCAAACTATATAAATTATATATGATTTTTTTTTTCAATTAAAATAAAATAATATTCACAATTCATAAAAATTACACATTTCAGAAAAAAAATCATTTAAAAATTATTATGATATTTAAAATTTCTAATTGAATATTTATTTATCAAATTAATTTACTAGAAGAAGAAAAAAATTTCACTTTTTTTCACAAGAGACATAAAATGTTCACTGAGATAAGAGTATTTTCCAAACTTATAAAGACATCAATAGAAATTATATGTTTTTAAAAAAATATTTTTTCAATATATAAATACATTATATAGTAAAATTATTTATTATTATCCATATTAATATTTTTAATTTCTGGTTTATAATGTTTCTATTCAAATATATATAATAAAAATATAACATTGTTTTTTAAAAACCTAGTGTTGTTTGTTACTCAAGGTTTGTCGGGGTTGTATGTAGTGAATGATTAACATGTTGTTTAGTATATTTGATGATTAAATTTTTGTATCAGGAATAAAAATCCATAAAAGAAATTTTAATTTTTTCTAAAAAATATTCATTAACACTTAGGGGGATTCCATATTCCACCCTTAAATAAATTTTTCCCCTCTAAATTCATCATTGTAAAAAATATAAATGGATAATTAGGCTGAATTATATCCAAAATAGCACACATAGAATCATCAACCATTTTGTTTCATCACAGAACATTAACAAGTTTTTTGTTCCTTTTTTGTATAACATTGTCGATATGATCAAACAAACATCACCGATTTTTCTTTATAATAATTGTATTTCTCCAAATCTATGACATATGAGTTCAATAAATGTTAAGGGTATGGTATATACATCAACATTATAGATAAATTAAAAAAATAATTATTTGCAGTTTTTTATTAGTAGTATAATGATATATGATACCATCTTGATACAATTGTGAATCTAAAAAGGGTCGATATACTTAGGCCATAATATCAATTTCTTCTTGAATCTCATAACCCTATTCAATTTGGAAATTACACAAAATATCTTATAATCTTCTCCAAATACTAGATCAAATAGGATATTATCATCATAAATATTTTTACAACATTGATAAAACTTGTTTTATGTCATAATGGATATAATATTATATATTTTATAATAAGAAATAATAGGGCCCTTTATATTTATTTCTCTGACATAATGAATGAAATTTGGAGCACTAAATTTTCTTATATACAGGGAATAATGAGGATACTTATTAATTCATGAGGTAATTTTATTGATGAAAGAATACTCAACTAGAGGAAGATGTTGATCCAAACATTCATTAAATTATAAAGAAAACGATTTCAAAATATCCTATAGGGGTGAATTTTTTCATTTAGAATAACCATATATTTAAGGAAGGTATGAAATATTGAAACTCAATTCTATATGAATGTCTGTTTTATGAGTTCATTGAAAAAATTATGTAAAACATGGATCCAAATAAAATATAATGGAATTTGGAACTCCATGGATCATTACTACTTTCTTAATGTATATATGAGAATATTGATCCAGATATAATCCATCTTTATGAAAAATAATGTTTTCTAACAATGTATGTTAATTTATGACCACCCATATAGAATTTTCCCCATGAGAGTTTTTGAGATGTAAAAAAATCATTATTTTGTCTTTACATATCCATTCTAGTATTGGTAATGGATGAAAAATCCATAGTTATAATTTTTTCCATAAGATTTTACTTATTGAAAAACAACAAACTGGTATAAAAACACGATGATATAGGTCTTCATGCCAACCCACCAAAAGTATTTTTTCAAATATATAGACATTTTTGTACTTCCCAAATGATTATAGAATTAGTAACTATGAGAACCCTATAACAATGCCTTATTCATTTATAATATGGATGGAATGAAAAAAAGGTTCTTAGAACTGATAATTCAATCATGGACAATGTTGTATTCTGAATCATTTATATCAATCATTTGTAGTTTTACATATTCATTCTGCACCTCAATAATCTTCACATCCATAAATATTTTATTATTCAGTTGAAAATGTTAAGCTCTGCACTCATCCTTCATAGATTCGAGATTAGAAAATAACAAATATTTAAATACTAGATCATTTATATTCCTCATCATGGATATGATATCATGATCCTTTGAACACAAAGCATCAAGTTCCATGGTTAATTTCCACGGGAGGTATTGCATTCATAAGTAATAATTTTGTATCATAACTAACCATATTATTTGGAGCATGTTTTACTCCATATATGAGAATATATACAAAAAAAATCTATGGTAACTATATATATCACAATTTTGTTTTTAATTATTAAAACTCTATATCGTTAGTGAAAAAATTATTATATATAACTCTAAATCATGAGTTTGTTAATTCCACAAATGAATCATAATTTTCATGAGGTATATGGAATAACCAGGTAATTCTTCATAAAAAAGAAACTAGTCTATTCATGGATGTACCACTATATATTAAAACCCATCTCCACCATAGGTTAAAATAATTAAAATTTTTTTATTTATCCTTTTCTTTAGTTTGTTGACATTTTTCTCACCTTAATTTTTACCAAGGAACTCTGATACCTTATGTGTAAACCTAGTTAGCAGAATAGATAGTCATGTGAAATTTTCCATATTCTTTTTATAATTTCCATATAACTATGAAATAAACATATCATAGTCAATAGGTTTGTCCTTAATAGTATTTAATAGATTTATTATTTCAGGGATATACAAATATACCGTCTATAGTCATTATATGGCCCAAAAATGAATCCTTTTGTATCCAAAATATATACTACTATGATATTTCATATAGTTTCTCCTTCCACGTGGGAATTATTATAATTATATGGTGTTCATCATTCACTTAATTTCACTTTAAATATACAAAAACATCATAAATACATACAAACAAAAACCAGTCATGTAAACTTGTAATGAAAATATTTATTAAATCCACAAGGATAAACTAGAATTAGTAACCCCAAGGGAATCAATATATATTCATCGTTGATAAAACTTCATTGATATGTTAAGTAATTAATTTTTTTTGAACGAGATAATGTTCATACATTAATATTTAATTCATATTTTCATTGATCCATATTTCTTTTTCATGAAAATAATAGGTGCACCCCAATGTGACACACATTGATGATGGAAACCCTTTTTGAGGTTTTCATGATTTTTCATCATTATTCATTTAAATAAATAGGTTCCATTAATTATGGAGTCATCGAAATTACAATGGAAGTATTTATGTGTTATATTGATAACATTACTTCACATTTTAGTGAAATGATATGAACTTACTAGGGAATGATATAATGAAATTATTGAATAATTTACATATCATTGATGTTAAAAATATCCACAATCATCTGAGATATACTCTTATTCTGAATTGGAAGTATGACACATATATTAGATGTTGTCTCCAAAAAAATATTTTTCATATTATTTCATTGATTTAAGATCATATGATGGATATGAATATCAAATTTGGGATTCCCTATTTGAACATTACTATGGGATTTATGTAGATAAATACAATTCCTAAATGAGAATAAATATAATTCAATATTAGAAAAAATGGAAACGAGTGAGGGAATCCAATTTCTTCTAACATCTTCAAGACTAGAATCATAGACTTTATAAGCAATTACTATTCCTATGGGGTTGTAATTTTAATTATACATTTAATAATTTGGGTGCAATCTTGATACCCTTAGAAAAATAATTTATATAAAATAATTGTTAAATCCAAAATTTAAATAATACATGTATAGTTCCCCAGTAGATCGAAACATTACCTCTCCCTATATCATTTTTCACCCCTATTAATAAATATTGATCACTCGAGACTTCATCTTTTCCTTTGGCATAAAATATTATAGACATTGATCATAATAATTAACAATTGGTTATGAGAACTTATTGTCATAATTCACATTCCCCTTACACAGGAAACATTGATGTGTGGAAGGTTCATATTGGGCATCATTTTCTATATTCAAATTATTATCAAAATTCATCCCATCACCATCAAAAATAAATTACGAAATGAAATTCATATAAAAACATAAAAATATTTGTATCCCCGTAATGAAAAGTCATCTATGATAATAAGGAAACCATAATCATAATTGAAATCACATCATCGCCCCTCAATGGATTTTATATCTAACTTGGAATTATATAATTATTTAATTTTAGAAACCATGAAAAGGAAATATAACAAAAAATTATATTTCTATCATCATTGAAAAAATAACAATAACTACATATCTATTGATGTATCATAAGGATAAAACCTTTTGGAGACTTGGTTTTTTGAATTTTAAGAATCAATGAACCATTTATTCATGTTGGATGATAATAAAAAAAATATACCTCATTAGCCATGTTGAAATTCCCTCATAGGTACCAATATATTTGTCATCATTTTTTAGCTAAAGTAACTCCTCCTCCATATTAATATATAGAACATGAGGTTATAAATTGTTGAAAAATATTTTATTAAACATTTCCCAATCCATGGGGTCAATTTCATCATGTTGCGTCATATTCGAGATAAGATTCGACCAATGATCTACATCAACAAATAACAATAGATTGGAAAAAATGAATTTTTCATGTTCTGAACAATAGATATTGGAAATTATATTCATAGTGAAACTAATCAATTATTCAAAAACTAGTGGGAAAACGGTTACAGTCTAGAAAGGTTGAATTTTCGTTATTATGTAATAAACTTATTTTTGTTCCCATCATAGATTATTTAGAAGATAATATTGGTTTATAACAGGAGAAATATATGTCAGCATATAAATATCATTTTTCCTTCCATCCCCAATAACTATTGGATTCATATGAGGAAAATCATTACACTATCCATCAAACTCAACATTAAAATGTTTCCTTTGGATTCCATCCGTTGAATAAAACAAAATAACATAGTGTACGAAACAATTATCGCAATAGGGATCCACATAATCATGAACAATATTTATAACACATATAATCCATGAATAATTCATATTTAATATATGAAACCTTAGGTATATATTAGGTAATTCATTGTAATATTCCATTTAAATCCATCTTTATGGTTTATATAATGTTTGATTAATTTCCAGTGCTTATCCATAGAATGAGAGAACCATGTGTGTAGAAAGTCACAACATCCTGCATTATTTTCTGACTGATTCATGATATATATATATTATTTTGCAGTTATTACCAATATAAATATTTATTCCATAGCCACATGAACATGTAGTATCCATTTTGGGACATAATTTTTTGAGAACTGATCTCTCATTCCATTACCAAAAATATATTATAGTTTCATATACTATAACTAATATATATACGTATCCATAGAAATGACTATAGTAATGTAATAATGGTTTTATCTTCGTATATTACAATGTTTACAAAACTGAAGATCAAATACCAACTATAGTGTCCGGTTATTTTCATACATATACATTGAATATTTTTCGTAGATAATTTAATTTACTACATAAATACATGACTCCAAAATGTAATATATTAGTTCTATTGGAATCATATAAATATAAACATTGGTACATATGTGAGATAAATCATCTCCCACTATATTATTCCAAACTAGAACCACTATTACGCATATCATACATAATACATATCTTCTTAACCATTCAAATTGAATCCTAAGAATGGTGATCCCATATATAATATAATGGTTTACAAGTAAGATATGTAAGAGTGACACAAATATATTTGTGTGAGAACATTATTATTTTTAAACACACAGTTCATATCAATGATTTTAATAATGTTTCAATGAATAATGATTTTAGTTAATAATAAATGAATTATATGGGGATCAAATAACTTGATACCTGAGAGTGTAACATAGGCATAAGACATCATTTTGTGTCTTACATATATATTTATATAAAATAATGTCCTTATTAGTGAGGGATCACTTCCATTACAATAATAGTAGAAATGTTACTTTACAATACTATGTTCTCTTTTTATTCCATCCATGTATTACTATACTAACTGAACTCCTCATTCCAGTAATATATTACTATATTGAGTACAATCCCAGTTCCATCTAATTTTATCTCATGATAAATATAAAACATTTTCCAATTCATTGTATAGAGCTATCAGATCCAAGCATCCCATAATGAAACAAATATTTATGTGTGAAACAAGATTATAAAAATTCATAATATTATAACCATTTAAATGATGTAGGAATCACAAAAATTTCACTATATCATTACCTGTAGAAAGTGACATGATTCTTAATCATTTCGTCATATTATATCCATTCAAAATATGAGGATTCCATAAGTATATAACTCATGGAAGAGAAATATTAGTCCCAAACACTAATCAATAAATCATAAAACATTCATAGAAAAAACATATTTTCTACCCATAGATAATATCCCTACATAAGAATGAGTAGCACAAATGGATACCATTATAGATTGAAAATATTTTTTATTGGTTTCTTTAAAGCAGTTTGGATGGAAAATATCATATATTATGTTCAAATGATTTTAGAATAATTAAAACCATTAAAAAATAATTTTTTATAAATATTATTTAATATATACATGGTTATTATCATGAAATAACAGTTCATGATGTATGCATATTTTGTTCTAGTATAACTCTTAAATAAGAAGGTTCCTTTCACATTTTCAATAAAATTCAGAAATTTATTGTTTTAGAAAATGAGGTGAAGAATATATCCATGATTATTTTTATAATGTAATAAATGTGTAAAAATGACTTATAAACATCATAATAGGGTATCAGACCTTTATAAAAATTAATAATAGAATTTAGAAAACATATTTCTGATAGAAATAAAATTTATGATCGAAGGGAAAAATAAGGTAAATTTTTTCGTAAAACCATTTACCTAATAATATTAACCTAAAAATAGTGGAAGTGTAGTATAATTACATGAGGATATCATTAATCACCAGTGTATAAAAAAATTAGTGATAATTCTTAAAAGATGTATCATAATATTTTTTCAATGGATAGTTAACCATTAAAAAAATAATTATAAATTATGGGATTCTATAATTACAAATTTTCAACTATGGATGCATCAAGTCGCAATCCACATGATGGAATAACATACAATGTAACCTAAAATATCACGGGAATAAATTAATTCATTATAAAACATGTTGTAGGTTAGTTGTATACACATCATTAAGGGATGTTGTTTCCTAACAAAATATACAAGTCATTGTATGAACTCTAAGAGAGAAAAATATTACTGATTTGGATTCTATTGAAC
Organism: Viscum album; assembly: GCA_963277665.1. Lineage (NCBI taxonomy): Eukaryota > Viridiplantae > Streptophyta > Magnoliopsida > Santalales > Viscaceae > Viscum > Viscum album. The sequence continues at coordinate 1,799,740,490 of OY728120.1, forward strand.
TATAGAACCCATGGAACATAGAATTTAAAATAGATATGTATATAAAAATAATTTTAATTATAATAATTAAAAATTATATTAATTGGAATTATATACAAACATATAATAAAAAATCTCTGGATATATAGAAATTGTCTCAGGAAAACAAAATTTTTGACCCAAGTAACATACATTACGTCTTTAATTACATTATAATCAATCATAAATAATTTATAATAAATATAAATTTATTATAATTTTTTTAGAATAATATACATAAATATATAAATATCAGATGATATATTATTTTCTTATGACCTTAATTCACCCATTTATTTGTGATTCACTTTTAATAATGAATTTTCATATAATAACCACTATGTTTTTTTTATTATTTCATTTGTAATATTTTATATTTTATTTATTGAATAATTAAATCAATATATCATGAATAATAACCATGATGTAAATATTTGATATATTCATTATAAATTTATTTTTAATAACATATAAAATACAGAATTATAAATTGAAAAACACCATTAACATAGATAATAGGTCATACGTATTCATGAATGATATTTCCATATAATTCTAATTGAATGAAGAATGGTATATGATATATTATCAATATAGAATCATTTTCATTTCATATTTATCAAATATATTAATTTAACCCATCCATAATTCCTTTCTTAAAAATGTGATTGAATCAAATAACTTCACGATGAGGTTGTTCAATATTCTAATGAATGATGTTATTATATTCAAATGAAATAGAAATCAAAGAAGGTATGTGTTGAGAAAAATTACAAGATCATAATAACATCTTATATGTCATTAATAAAATATCAAAATCGAATTTACATCATTATTCATAAATATTAATGGTATTGGTTGAAAAATTAACGAGATCATTTCAGGAGGAAGTGGTTCACCATACCCATGAATGATTATTTTGTAACACCATAAACAAAGGTGCATGTGGTTTCTATTAATTAAATTATCATAAAAAATAATATTATATGGAAGATAATGAGGTTATTATATATTATTAATATAAAAAAATTTATGGGGTCATAGAAATAAGCAATAAAACTTTGTTGATGAACATTTCCATTTCGTTGGGTTTTTAATATTGGAATGCACTAAAGGCCCACCATGGTTTCTTTTTTATTGAGTTTTGGGCTTTAGGATTAAATTGTGTGTGTTTGGAGGTTATTTATGAATGTAATGGATAAAACCAAATGTTTTATTTTTTATTAATAGTAGAGTAGATTGAATTATTTTTTATTGTTGATGAGGAGTAGAAGTCTATAAAATTATTATAGATCTCGTCAAAAAAATTACATCTAATCTCTCTAAAAAATGAAAAGATAAAGATAAAAGAATTGATAAGTCGTCAATTTGGCCATTAAATCACAATCCCCATGGACCAAAGATATTTCAATGAATGGAGAGTGATAATGACCTGTGATTCCTACTTCTAGTCATCCAATTTTGGCGACTAGCATCGATGGTATTAAAATCTAAAAATATGGTTATTATAATGCTATGTAATTAAAATATGATATATAGATATGAAAAAATAACCAATAGACTATATATGACAATATTAGAAGAAAAAAATACCATGTCACAATGAATGGATGAAATGAAGCTGATAAATAAAAAAGTCACCAATGTAATATCAAAAAATAAATTCTACAAAAAATACTCAACTGATATTCCATCAAGGCTTATAATGTCTAGTGTAGTCCCCAATGACCACCAAGAAACATGAAAATAATTTTTTTATATGGGTTCATCCTAAAATTTATACACAATTGGGACATAACCAAATCCCTAAGAGTACTTGTGAAAATAGTGGAATAACGTGCCAGTGAAAATAAACAAAAGAACTAGTAAGAACCTATAAATGTATTATATATAATACAAAAATAACCTTATAACAGTCACCATATCACACATACAATTTAATAAGATAAAAAAATAAAAAAAGGAACATTGATTCCTCAACCCCACTAGTATTTTACTCACCTGACACAGTAGTGAATATCCAATGCTCCCACACCACCCACACATATCACATCACATAACTCCCCTGGAATCCAGGTCCACATATCCCATCACATCCCATATCAAAGACACATGGGGTCACAAACGACTCCTCTTCATAAAGAAAACTATTTCCACATGTGATATCTTGTCCCAATTACACCTAAGGCCACATGTCAACACACATCCGAAAGATAAATGGGATCAAACATCCCAGCTCCCCCAATGACCAAGAATCCATAGGATCTCTATTGATTAAGAATCATGTGATAGGGGGATCAAATTATCTACATTACTAAGAACCAATATTATGGGGTAATATACCATTACCCTTGAATCATTTAGCAATATAATGGTTATAATAACTCATGTGTGGTTAGTATGAAATAACATAATCAAACATGATTTAGAGAAACAAAACAATATAAAACCTAAGGTTTCACATCAAAAAAATTATTACATAGCACATCACTATCATATTCCACACACAAACAATATCAAACTATAGAACAACTACATAAAAAACCCATACAATCTCTAGACAAGACACACATCATTTTCCACATCCATTATAAAACATACAGTTCTTTTGTTCACAGTCCATTTCATTACACATTAAAATGATAATAAAATTCTTTAAATTAAATTATGAAATTAATAACATGTAAATTTTCCACATATTATATTCAATTTACAACTCATTCATTTGTTCAATTGATTCAGAATCATAATTTTTTCCACTTCCTCATGAGAAACTAACACAACCACACCACAACACCGTTTCCACATCACCACACATCCTCCATAACTATCACATAACATCTCCCAATAAATATCACATGATAGGAACCCCATAACTCTTCCATTGTATAAACACTGACCCTCATACTGCAACCACTATGCCATAACCAGTGCACAGTACTAACTTATCCAATACCATTATTTCACAACCAATATGCCACACTGACTGCAAAAAAACCAGTATTCCAAAACCACTACTCCACAACAAAAAACATCAAAAATCACATAAATTCTAACCAACCATTACTTAACATCCCCATGTAGCAAAAAACCATCCTGTCAAAGACACCAAAAAAAATTCTCAATCCCAAAAAAATCATCCCAAAAATAAAATCCACATACACTAAAAACACATCATAAATTCATAATTCTTTATGTGTTAATCACTATAATTATTTATATAATCATGGGTATTATCACAGAAAATAGATATACAAAGAATTAAATTATTATCCCAATATATTTTCATTAACATTTAATTCTAGGTTTATGAATAAAGAAAAATAGTAGTGCTCATCACATATATCATCTATAGTATAAGAATTAATTCCAATATATATTATTTTCATAATTGTAAACTTGCAAGAAAAACCAATAAAAATAATAAAATATAAAATCCTTTGATATCTCTCAATACAGAACAATTTTAAACATGCCAATAAATTAAATGATTATAATATGAACTATCATTCACCCATGGGATATAAAATGAGTTAAATATTCTTGCATACCTTGTAAAAACTGAAACTAATGAGGAACCCTTACCTTAAATAAACATTCTTATCTAGCTATGAATTTTATAGATAATAATAAATTCCATAAAACCAATAATTAAATATGAAAAACCAAAAATAAACCTACACCACACCCACAGATCATAGAAAATCATCCTTAAAATATAACCTAAACCATGCCACACCACCTCTGTGAAACTGATGAAATTATAGAAAGTATACAAATGATAATGAGTGGATTTATCACACCAGACCAATGACAGGATGTCCTTGATCATATATGGGATACCAAAAATCAATACCTACTGAATAAATATCAATACACATCATGATAGAACCTTTAACCACCTAGAATGAGATAGGGTATGTAGGGTTTGTGGAAATATCTACGAAGCGCAACATTTAATGATTCACTACAAAGTGGAATTACATAGCATTTTATCCATTTAGATATCATGCAAATTTCATGCCCATATATTTCTAAAACCATGATTCATCTTTTCCCCTTAAATATACACTTACCGAACTATCCCTAGTACAAGCCATGAAACAATTTTACATGGTTTGAAAACCATGAATTGTCTATATTTACTCTACTTATAGTTTGTTTATATTCCACACCACCAAGACCTTTTTGGGAATTCTCTAAAACACTCCATGACCAAAAAAATTATCTTTAATGAAACAAGAATTTGATAACCATTAAATTAGATAACTAAAAAATGGTTATATCCCTTCATAATAAAAAAAACTATTACCATAAATGATGGGGTCTGAGAAACATACCAATGATGTACCTATAATGTCTATCTTCATACCACAACATAAAAATTCAACCATACATGAAATAACTAATGAACACATAACACTTCACAGCCACACCATGACCCCTCACAAGGCATGATACTTCTTCATCAGTCACTATCCAATGCCACTATTTTCCACAAATCCACTACAAAACCCTAAAACCTTTAAACATCCAAAACTAATAATCCACAATTTTCAAAAACATTTTAATAATATAATATCATTGACAATGTTAAGATGCTATTCGATTAATGTGGAACTAACTCACACAATGGGATTAATCAAATCACATTAAAGGTATCTCTATTGAGATATAGTTCCTTACCATTCAATATGTTGATCGTTTTTCACACATCACAAAATAAAAAAAAATCTAGACATTTATTATCATAGATAGATAAAAACATCACATCCCATGAAAAAAAATTAATGGATAAAATAAAATAAACTATTATTACTAGGAAAAAATAAATTTCCCCCACATCCACATACTCTTTTATAAGCCTCCATGCATATAAAACAAATGAAAAATGGGTATAGTGCATCCACATATCACCTTATCTCACTGAACATAGATCTCTACTAGAATCTCCATGAACATCATGGTGTGTTCTATAACCAAATATCCCTATTAAATGACATATGATTCATCCTGAAGATATCGAGAAATCTAGGGGACATTGAATACGTCATGTCTCATGTTTATTTGTGGTGTTAAGGGAAAATGATAGTACACCTCTCCAATAATCTCCAACACAAAAATGAGCCCAAAAAAACATGGAGAAATTTGTATCCTTCATCCATCACAATACATTCCTGGCCAAGGGGAAACTCTAAAAAAAACAGGGTATCTATCACCGAACTGACGTGGACTCAAACTATTATTATAATTGGAATTAATATGTTCGGATTTTACAACATCAGTACTGAAAGAAACATGATCATCTCTGTGGTGAACTACACTATATTAGGGACATGAAATTCCAACTATCCAATATCCATCCAGCACAATAGAAAATGAAATTAATTCCATTAAAAGGCCCATAATAATATATATCAATAGATGAGTGATGGATACTGTTATATGCAAACTCAACCAGAAAAAATGGGGCATACCCAAGGTTCTCTATAGTCCATCATTCATGCGAGAAAAATATATGCCATCATCTGGATGGACCACTACATCTATCCTTCTATCTATGTTTGGAATAAAGTGGTACGATGAAACTAGGATAGAAAATCATGTTTTTATCACTTATATACTAGTATGATAAAATGAGAATCCAGGAATGAAATTATATTAATCCGTACCTGATGAAAAATAACCACATCATTCATGTACATCCATTCTAAAACATTCCAAAAATTATATTCATATATCACCAAAAGATATAGTTTTTCTATTAGATCGATTATCACCAAAAAATGACACATATTCCAATATAATTGTGTAACCCTATGCAGAAATCAATTGATCTTCCATTCCATTAAAATTGGAAAAATTCATGGACTACAAAAGACCACCCAAAACATGGTGTTCCACATTGACCATTTGAGAAACAAAACATATTTCCTCAAACTAAAATAATGATTGTTTCATCCCCGACAAAAAATATTTCTAATAAATAAATTATACATAATTATCACATAATGATATGTCAATAAATAATATTATTTAACCTTATAGATAAATTAATCACGCATTTCATGTTGAATAGGTATACTCCCCTATAACAACATACGGTTCGGATCGTCCTATGACCATCCCCTAGGAGAATCACGATGGACAACAAGATCATGTATCACCAATGTGTTTGAGTCTCCGCCACTATGAATCCACTACTTACTAAATCAAATATTATAATATTATAATTTTATAAATAAAAACTCATCAACTTCTATCTACAATTAGGATTCATTATTTCTGGCTTCTCCATTCCATTAACAAAATCACATAATTCAAATATACATCCTCTCATACATTATAATCAACACGTTAGAAACTACCTTACCCTTATATGGGTGGTTAGATATTTCAAATGTTAAATATTGAAGAATATATATCCACTTACATGGTAATATATTCAGATACCATTGAGAGAATATATATCACATGTTTTCTGGTTAGTGAATATAACAATGTGCTTACGTATTATGTAAGGCTAGAACAAATTTAGAGAAAAAAATATCCAAAATACCAAGATCATTGATGGAATCAATAAAGTAATTGGAATGTCACTCTCAATAAAAATAATATATTACCTCTTTTTAATCTATTCTCATGAATTTGTGACCCAATAAGACATGTCAAAGAATAAATAAAATGACACACCCACCTTTTGAAAATGAGGCATTAAATCACAAATCAACTTCTACATCATGCTCCTGAATTATTCCTTATACTATCAAATACAATCAAAATCATGATCCTTCCTTTTTAACAGCATCAATGGGGCTCCAACTTTAGAAAAATCCGGACTAAAACACTGATACTAAAGGATATGGGGAGTGGTGAAGTGTTTTTGGTGAATAAATGAATGTGCCATGCATGTTAAAGAGTTGTCCACAAGTAAGAAAAGTTGAGAACCATTATTTGTGGTCCACAAGTGTATGTTGTGTCCTAGTCATATATGAGGATCATCACACAAAAATATAACAAAAGAAAGAGGTGTACATGTCAAAAAGTTGTGCACAAGTCATTGTGTGGCGTACATGTAAAAAGTGAAAAACAAGTCATATTTCATATCATCAAAATATTAAAAAGGAAGGAAAGTGGTGTGCATGTTAAGAAGGGATGCACAATTAATGAAGCAGAACACAAGTCAGGAAGTGGGGGTCAAGTATTGGAGAGGAACAGAAGTCATAATGTGGTGGAAAATGTGAGTTGCACACCTCATGCACATGGTCACCAAAATTCCTATAAAAATTCCACTACACTCTTTATTTTGAGTTTCTCAACACTTAAAGGAATATTTGATATCTGGTTGTTAATGTAGTAGAATTTGGAATGAAAGATTATGTGTTTGAAAAGTTTCTATTCATCCAAAAATGTGGCGTGAAAAATTACATGGCACATACATTTTTTGTTGCATACAATATGGGAGTTGTGTGTAAAAAAGGAATTTTTTATAAAAAAAATTCAGAAAAAACCCCTCAAGGTATCATTGAAGCACTTTTGAGGTTATTGTGTTTGTTGAAAAATTAGACAACTGTGATGTGATTGTTGACAAAGAAAACCATGACATAAAAATTTGTTGACAAATGGGATTTCATGACAGAATGTTGAGTTCAAGAGTTGTGATCAACGATTCATGTTTGATTCAAGAACATCGATAATGGAATGGATGATCTGGAGGTGGCATAAAAAGAACAGATACAAGGTGGCGCCATGTACATGATGACTTGGAAACTTTCGCGCGATATGTTTTTAAATATCAGATCATCAAAATATGGCTAAGGGACAATTGTCGCACAAGTATTGAGTTAGTCGCACAAGTGACTTGCGCGCCTTGAAGGGACTTGTGCGCCGGTGCTTAGGAGGCTTCGGAACTTGCATGCCTATTTTTTTCAAGATCATAACTTCAAAAATACGGCAAAGGAAGGTGGGTCGTGCAAGTATTGGTTTGGTCGTGTAAGTGAGTAGCACAACAGAGGCCAGGGCGGTTGAGCTGCACGCCGAGACTTGTGCGCCGAAGGGAGACTTGCGCACCATCGCGTAGGGTGGTCAAATTGCCTATAAATACTGGACCGTCCCTCCTCATTCAACAATAGAGTTCACTAATTAGAAAAATCAGATCTCTCGTCGTGCAGGTGTGGAAGTCGCGCAAGTGTTGTGTGGTCCTGCAAGTGGGTACTTTCGCGCTAGTGTTGAAGTTGCGCGCCATCTATTTGTTGTGCGCCTAAGGTGGTTTGGGCAGCAAAGGAAGTGCATCGCGCATGTTTTGAGAAGCTTAATCTTGAGTCATGAAAGTGTTAAGAAATACTTGCGTGCTAGTGTTGACTTGCACACTGAGACTTGTGCACCGCCTTAGAGAAGGGCGCCATGTAAGGTTGATTTCCGGCAGTGATTTAGGGCTGCGTGGAAGTTGGGGGAGTTCTTGATACCTTCGGTTCAAAGAGAAATTCATCTATGGGTGAAGGGAGCTTCAACAGAGCATCTACATACAAGAGAGGATGTATTCATTTGTGATAATGAAGAGACCTGAAAGTCTATAAAATGTGAGTGGATCCTTTCCAGTGTAGTGAGCAAAGGAAGAGGAAAAAGGTGATCCTATACATCGACAGTGATCCAGAGAGAGAAATAGGGAGTGACCCTTGGGAAAGCAGTGAGCTGACCCTAAACCTTGTAAAGGCTGTAATCTTGGGACAGGGTGACTGTTCCTGAACCTTTGTATCCAAATCTAGTGAAATATATTGTCATTTGGCACGACCAGCAACTTGTCGGAGTATGCTCCTTGGACGTAGCCCTGTGAGGGTGAACCATGTAAAAATCTCTATGTCTTCCTGCTTACTTCCCTACATTGCATTTAAAGCATCATCATTAGATAAAGAAGAAAATAATTGATCATAATAAACACACAAGTGCAATCAAAGTTACCCTTATAATAAATATTTCATGATCTAGTGAGGCAGGAAGAACATTGAAAAACAATATACATACCCTGATTCACCCCCCCTCTCAGGGTATATAGGCCCCTTTTGGTCCTAACACCTTTAGAGGTTCACAAATTCATGGTTGTGCACAATTGTGGAGTGCATGTAGTTTTTGGAATGAATGTAAGGAGGTGTGCAAGAAAAGTGGCATAGAAAAATAGTTACACACATTTCGTGAGGCACGAAAGAAGAGTCTCTCATAGGCAGAGTGATGTGTAAGCAGGGAGGTCTGCAAACAGAGTGGCACGTAAGCAGAGAGGCACACAACCAGTAAGGAATGCATATATAGGTGTAACATGCATGTTGTTTTCTCAATGAGGTTCTTACCATATTTTAGTTTGGAATGTGATGATATTTTTTAGATATTGTATTTGTGAATGTTTGTCCAGAATCACATAAACATTGAATTACCAGATTTTTTCTATGAGAGATCACACCCACTATTGACTTATTTTCAAAGTGCTAAACATGTGTAATGGAATATCCTACTCATTTGTAATCTAGATGAAATAATTGTTTTCTAGTGTATTTTGAGGTACTACATTGTTTCCAAACCATACCATGGGTGTATCTACTATTTTTGAGTAGTGAACCTTGTAAATATTGTGTTCCTATGGTTGTGTGAATTCAGTAGGGAATGTATTCTTTAACTGAAGAAAATGGTTGTTTAAAAAAGAAGAAATAATAAAAATAAAAATATAGCACGGATTTACCCCTTCCCCTCTCTATGATACTCATATCCTAAATAGAAACATAAATTGGTATCATATGGATAGGATCCATTCATTTTTTATTTACTTATGTTCTGATGGAGATTACTAATGGTGTCAATAGTAAGGGGATTCTGATAAGTATTGGAAAGAACTGTCATAACTAGGATGATTGAATAATGCCTTATCTTATGTATGTTGGTAATGTTGTTCTTGAAACTACAACTAATGAATTTACCCATATTGATGACAAGGTTCCTCTTACTCCGACCGATACAAAGAATACTGAAAAAGTTGAAAGAGCTAAAAATGAATTACTCTCATCTCTTTCTAAGTGTGATTTATCAAGATATAATGTTATCACTACTGATAAAGAAATATGGGATAATATGAATAATATATATGAAGAAAATACAAAACTAATGAAGGAATAACTACAAATTTGGAGGCTGATGTATGAAGACATGAAAATGAGAGAATATAAATGTATTGGGGAATTCATTACCAAGGTAAATCGCATTTTCAGTACAATCATATGTCTTGTTGATACATTATAGGATTATACAGTTGTTGAAAAGATCATTAGAATTATTCCCAACATGTTTGATGCTAATGTTTCATCATTAGAGGATTGAGACCCAGAACAATTTTCTCTGGATGATTTTCATATCTCTCAGATTACTTATGAAATTAGAAGGGAATAGACTATGATGATCAAAAAATATGACGATAGGGAAATTTCATTCAATGCTTCAATGTGAGAGAAGTAAAATAATACTCTTATTAAAGATGATTTTGGTGAATCTAATTCTGAAGATGAGGTATGTAAAATTTTTGATTAATTTTATCCTTGTTTTCTATGAAATTTAAAAGAGCTACCAAAACATACAATGGAAAACATCCCATGAAATGTTTTAAATATGTTGACATTGGACACTTTGTGACTAATATCCCTCAATAGAATAAAAAAGAATATGATGATGATAATGAAATAAGGGAAAACATGTTGTGGTATATATAAGCTGACAAAGATATGAATTTTTCATTGGGTGAGGATAGAATTTATCCAGAACAAAAATAAAAATATTATTATCTATAGATGATGATGAAGAAGAAGATAGTGAAGATGAATTTGAAATATCACTTTCTAAGAAATCTAGAGAGAACACCATTATTTCACCCATTAATAGTGATGATTACAGGAGCGATAGTTATGAAGAATAAGAAAATCATCTTGAATAAAATCTGAAATAAGAGTTGAAAGAATGTTAGAGGATGATCAGAAGGCTTGAGAAAGAAAACAATAATTTGAAAAATCTAAATTCCAAAATAAACAATAAAGAAGGTTTTATTGATTATAATTTGAAGATTTAGAAGAAGATTGATGATATGAAGAATATTTGTTAGAATGAAAATAATCATAATGATCATTATGAAGTAATGATTAATGTAGAAGAAAAGGTGATGGCAGTTGTCGAGAAAAAAATTTATAAAGCTAATGAATGGAAAATTAGTTTCATAAAATATATCTCAATTGTTGGTGAATGTTCGTGTAATAGTCAACAAAATAATTATCAATAAACATTACCTTCAAATGTTTCGATGAAAAATGTCATTGGTTTTAATTTGAATAATAATCGAAAGGCTATGTATATGTCCAAAGTTATCAGTGAATAAAAATAATAAGTATATAACAATACAGAGTCCCAAAAAACATATACTAGTTCTGGTTAAAATATGTATGTAAAAAAATATGATCTGGATAATATGGTTACTAATGAAAATTGAAAGGCTGATGGTCATCAGAGTTCTTTTTAGAAGAGTATTGAGAATCATGTTAACAAAGATGGTCAGTATAGAAGTTTTCAGTGGGAAATATTAATTCTTTGGAAACTGATGGTATTGTGGTGGATTTGGATACATAGAAAATATGTTTTGGTATGACCAAAAACATTACTATTATTTTACAAGGTATGGAAGACAAAGTATTATGGGGATTCGGACCTCTCAAAATCAGAAGTTCAAGAAAGAAGTTCAGAAGAAATCTAAGAAGGCTGGTGTCAAATTTTAAAACAGATTTCAACCATTGGAATCTATTTGTGAATGATGTTTGTATTCTAGAAATCATATTAATGTGTCTCTTGTATTATTTTAAGCCTACCAAAAGGTTCTTAAAAAATATCAACTGTTGTAGGTGAAAAATGAAAAGGAAGAAAAAAAATCACTAGTTGTTGAAACCACTTTGAAAGATTGAAATGGAGAATGTCCCTGGATTCTTAATAGTGGGTGTTCATATCATATGATTTGAGACTTAATTTTGTTTATGATTGTAAATGGGTTCAATGAAATAACAATGGCATTTGGAAATGATGAATCTATAAGGTTCAAATGTGTAGTATCCGGTTTCATCAGGAATGAAAAAAATTAAATATAGGAAATCATTATATGTTGATGGGCTGACAGAAAATATAATGAGTGCTTCACAATTTTGTGATGAGTTAAACATATTAATATTCATAAAATATGGGTTTTTAAAAGATAAATTGATGGAAATGTAGATACAATATTCCAACATATTAAAAGGGATCTTATTCCATGTTTGAAAAGTACAAAACTATGTTTACATTGGCATGGGGGTTGAAAATCAGTTATGGAATAACGGGTTTGGTAATATGATTCAAATAAACATGTGAAAGTTATAAATGTGAGACAGTGTCTACGAAATTCATAATTAATATTGAAGAATATATTGGTGTTGCTCTATTTGTCAAAAATTGATGATTACAAACCATATGCATAAGAGCATTGGCATTCATTCAGATCATTCCATAGAATATATACATTGAAATATATGTGGACCAATGAGAAATTAATCAAAAAATGGATATGTGTAGTTCATTTATTTTATTGATGACTTTAATCGCATTACTTGTGTTATGTACAAGAGATATAATTCAAAATCTCTTAAAATAATTAAGTCTTTTACGAGGAAATTAGATAATAAATATAATTATTTAGTGAATATGTTGATTAATGATAATGGTGGATATTATATGAATCAATATTTTGAATGTAATATTGAGAATCATTGAATTTGTCACAATTTCATCTCAATATAAACTCCATAAAAAATGGGGTTTCTGAAATAAAGAATATATTTCTTCTAGTAATGGGGAGAATTGTGTTACTTGAACATAAGCTTTTGCATTATTATTTTAGGTAAGCCATGAGATCTTTTGTATACATTCTGAACCAATTTTTCTACATTCCAAATTTAGATATGACTCTATAAAAAATATTCTATGGAAGGAATCTATGTCTGAAACACATATGTGTATTAAGGAGTCTGTGCATTATAAAAAGGAATGGTCTAAACCTTGCGATGTTTGAGAAAAGAGGGGATGATGAAATTTTTCTATGATATACTTTACAAGAATGTAGTTATAAATTTTTAATCAAATAAATACAGAGAATTATTGATTCTGTTGATGTAAATGATGATGAAAATATTGAGAAATAATTCAATTCTTAAGATTTCATGGATGAAGAGTAGGTTAAATAAGGTTTTGTTAAAAATTCTGAAATTGATGTAGATATTTATAATCTTAATAATGAAGAAAAATCATACTCAACAAATTCATGTGATGTGGAAGAAGTTCTAAAAGCTCATCCTAGGATGAAGAAGCAAGTTTAATCTCAATACATTATTGGTGAACCACATAGGTAGGATCAATGAAGAAGAATGTTAAAAATTGGAACACAGACTACATTATATTCAAAAGTCCTGAAAAAAGATGTGAATGAAGCTTTTGAGCATCCAGAATGGGTTTAGGCTATGAATTAAGTGATTGACCAGATATAAAATAATGATACATGGGAACTAGTACCCATGCAATAAAATAAGAACATTATTGGTACGAATTGGGGTTTTTTGAAATAAATATGAATGAAGAAGTTGAAGTGATAAGAAAGAAAGAAATATATGTTTGCAAAGGATATTCACAGATTGAAGGTATTAATTTTGATGAATGTTTTCTCTTGTGGAAGGATTAGAAAACATTCAAAATCATTCTTACTATTGATGCACCATGAGGTTACAAAAAATTTCAAATGGATGTAAAATATGCATTCTTGAATGGTCATCTTTTTAAGGATGTTTACATTCATCAACACTATATAATTTTTATCAAGAAGAATGAATAATATGTTTTTTGGTTGAATAAGGCTTTTTATGGGATAAAATTGGATCTGAGGGCATGATATTATATATTGGATACTTTCTTGAAGAAGATGTATTTCAGGAAATGTAATGTTGACAGCATCCTTTACCTCTAAGAATTTGAGGAGTTTTTTCTCATTGTAATTGTTTGTGTCGCTGAAATTATATTTACTTGAAATGATGAAATAACATGTGAATGATTTTTGAGGATATGGAGATGTAATTTGAGATTTTCATGCCGAGTGAAATGAAATATTTTATTTGTTAAAAATTTAAAAATGAGGAACCACATTTTTATTTCTCATTAAAATAACTCTATGGAACATATAACAAAATTTGGCATTGACAATTTGAAACTAGTTTCCACACAGATATTAGTGGGAACCATGTTGTCTAAAAATGGATAAATAAAAGGAGTTGATCCTATTGAGTTTCAAAAGCTGATTCGATGTTTATTATATTTGAATGCCTTAAGACTCAACATTTTTTATGTAATTACCTTATTTTCATGGTTTCATTGTTTTCCTTAACAATAAAATTTAATATTTATAGAAATGAATCTTAGAAATATCAAAAGAACAAAATTATTGGAATTATGTATGATTGAATATAAATTATTTATTTTTTCAGGTATTTTGATGATACATATGGTAGAGTTTTATTTCTAGGGAAAAGATGTGTTACTTGGAATACAATGAAATAAAATTCAGGTATTGTTACCATGTTTGAAGCAGAGTATGTTTCATAAAATAATTCTACTTCCAGACTTATGAGGTTAAAGACTCTATTAGAAGATCCACTTGTTTAAGTGATGTTACCCCTACTCCTGTTGTTTGATAATCAGAGTGAAATCATTCTTACAATGAATCCGGTACAACAATATAATTCATTAAAATAAAAATAACTTTCCACTTCATCAAATAGTAGGTCGAGAATAATTAATTGAATCTATGGTATATTCTTACATTGGAAGAACTTAACATATTCACAAAAGCTTTACCGAATGAACCCTTTTATAAATTTAGGTAGACAATGGGTGTCCACCCTACATCTCACCAATGTTGAGGTACATGGTTATATCCTGAATCTCATCTTATAATTTGAATAGTTTTTCAAGGGTGGGGGGTATTATTTCATAAATCTATCCTTATGGAAGCAGGAATAAAGGGAGACTTGTGGGTAAGTTGTTAATCTAGCAAGTATGTTTGTGAACTATTCTAACTGTTGGTAATATTTTTTATAATAAACTATTTTTTTATTCTAGAAAGTTGAATCAGTGGAGAACGTTGAGGAATAACGATGAGGTAGATATATAAAAAATGATGTATATTTTTTGTGAAGGCTATAGGATAGGAATGAAAAGATCAAGATGATCCATAGTTAATTATTTTATATTGCATTGTGTTTTTGTAGACAACTCTTGTTTCATACAATGTGTTATATCTCATAGGTGTATAATTCTTGATATATAATTCATTTCTTAAGATGAAGAAGTTAATTGATTTATGAATCTTTTTTGGCTACAGAATCCAATGGAGGGGATTGTTGGGACCATGTTAGCTCGAGAAGGTGATGACTTTTTTTCAAAGCAGATAAATCAATTTACATTGCAGATGTTATTTGAAACTATAATGATGATTTTATGATTTGTATTTCAGAAATATCATGATTTTGGAGAAATTCTTATTCAATCATTAGGAAGGATAGTGGGAGTAATTATGTTTTTTTGTTAATGGAAAGAAAGTGGTGTATAAGTTAAAGAGTGGTGCAAATGTAGAAAATGTGGCACACAATATATGTGGCACACAAGTGCCTCTTGTGTGAAAGTAATATTTTACGATCATCACAGCACTATATAACAAAATACTGAAAGTGTTGTGCAAGTTAAGAAATAGTGTGCATGTAATTACGTGGCACATAGTTAATGAAGTGTTTTGAAAGTCATATTTCATCTCATCCAAATATGATAGAGGTAAAAAGGTAGTTCACATGTTATTAAGGGGCACACAAGTCATTAAGAGGGGAGATAGACAGGAATTGGTGTGCAGGTGATATTGAGAACCATTAGTTTAAGAAATATATGGCTACACTACAACACATCAATAATGAATCTCATAATTACTAAACTAATGGATCTTGTTATCTTTAAGGCCACACAAGTCTCTTAAGAATTGAGAACCTCAAAATGAGGTGGGTATCTATATATTTTTAGGAATATTGGTGACTTTCTCTCCACTACACAGCAACAATGGATATCATTGTCACCATCACATGAAACCATTAATAACACAAATAATATTCATACTCATTCCTTCATGAAATAAGAAATTGATAGATAATGATAATGAGATCCACTAGTTTAGTAATATTCTTGAGAAAATCAATCACCACAAAAATATTTAAAAAAACAAAAAAATTATAACATGTAAAATATGATTCTATACATTGTCATCTTGAAAAAATTGATACTGAGTATGAAATTCATTATTAAAATTGATTCATACCTATTCTAGATCCATCTGATAATAAACATGAAACCATTAATATAATTTAAGAAAATACATTTATATGAAATGTATCTATAGTTAAAATCATGATTTCTTTTTTATTATACCACTATATAAGAAAAAATTCATTTTCCAGATTGTAGATAATTCATCATTGCGGCTTCACCATTATTGAATTTTGGTATGTTTCTTATATCATCTTTATCCATCCAAGAAATATGTTCTCCCCGTAGATTTTCTATGACACTATATTCATCTTAAAATACAGTAACAACATCATCATTAAAAGTTAATTATATCGATACAAGTTCACTTGTGTGTTTCCAAGTTGGATCGGTATCAATCTATTTTATGATTCAATATATTTTTTAATTCCATGTATCATAAAAGGATTTTATGCTGATTTTTCATTATATTTTATATTTGAATCTACATTTCTATGTCTTCTTATAATTAGGAATGATAAAACCATCTCATCCCCTCATCGTTTGTTTTCATTTCATAGAACATGATTTCAAAATGTCTTCATCAATATTGGTAGCATGATCACCTTCATCATTCACAGATTCCTTAGAAAAATATTAGTCATTTTAATCCTCCACTATGTGTACATAAGGATATTCATTATGTTTTCTTGATATTCTATCTAATTTTTATAAATAATTCACACATCTATTAAAGGTGGATTGAATAAAAAACCTGGCATTTTATTAAACACTATTACATGACCCATACATATTCCATGTTTGATCTATCTACATTTGACTAATTATCATCAATTTTAATCAAAACATCATTTTTACATCCTCCAGTAGTGTCTTGAACCTTATAGGACCAACATCAACTGTGAGACTATCATCAAACCCTACCATTCTAAGAAATTGTTTTCAATTTATATGTAATGTATGTTTACAATCCATATGATGTGATTCCCCTTATCTAGTTCTATTGAATCAGGAGAATGATTAAGGGAATATAAAAAGTGAAATATTAGGTTTTTGTATACCACATTTTAAAATAATCGATGGTTACTATTCTAAATATTTATTTTCCATGAGAGAGGTTTATAAACATTTATCTTAATACAAAATCTACAAACCAAGAGTATTAAAGGATGTATCAACGCATTATAAACCATTAATTTTTTTCCAATATGTCTAGAACTTATATACTAGGATGCTGGAATGAATTTGTGAATCCATAATCAAGGGAAATTGGTTCATACTTGAACAATGGTAGATTCAATGTAATGATCAATAAATAGATTCTTTTTTATGATAATTAATAATGAATCCCATAAATGATAATGTGTTCCTTCACCAAGGTCTATAGTACTCATCCTTAGATGAGTGGGGATATATGAATAAAGAAGTGTTCAATTACCCAATTCAAATTCCTGAAAAACCAATCACTTTAATGGATTTTCATTAAAAATTAAATGAATGCCATGTTATAATAATATCAAAAAACAAAAAATAATCAATCTGAAGAAATAATATTTACATCATTTTATCAAGAATTAAATTTCTATTTTTCTTTTGTGTTGAATGTTTTTTGGAACAATGTCGGGATTATAAACCACAAAATATTTTATACATGGCTCATGATTCTCAATAGTTCTTTAAGAACACATATAAATAGTGGATTGAGGGATTATGGTATGATTTTTTTAGTCACCTTGAGGTGGGTTCATCAAAAAATCCTTCATCATCAATAAATGCATGTAATGATTATATATACAATTACATATGAATATTCATATTCATCACTAATCATCCATAGGCAAGATATAAAAACATTTTTAGGACAGATATATGATCATTATATGTTATATAGTTCATAAGGATGGAAATAAAGAATATATTTATAATATGAATGGAATATAAAAATGGTGTAATATTTTTGACGATAGGATTTAATGGGGTAACCTATTATAATTGTGTTCAGTGGAAGACATGTAATTAATAATTTTAAAAAATGTGTACCAATGACTTTCACATAAAAAAATCTCATAAGTGTTATATTATAGATAATTAAAAACTATAAATTAAATATATGTCCATATTATATATTAAACTCAAGGTTTTGTGTTATGCTAGACCCAATCATCATTGTTTATCACCATGTAGAACTGTTTTCACCTTTGCCTCGATAAATAATATTTATTATTTACATTATTAATTATGTTAAAAAATTTTGTTTCAAAATACTAGAAAATATAAATTATTCTTATTGTAATTATGGTATCCATTTTCCTATATTAAGTTCATAATATTTAATAATGTAAATTTAATATTAATATGCAAGACGTGATGAAAAAGATGGATTTTGAGAAATGTATTTTTGATTAAATGATGATTTTACATTATCTCTATTACTAGAGGTAATCGTTGTATGAATTAAAAATTATTCTATTTGATATATAATTATACAATTATTATTTAATATTTACTAATTATGGATAGTTTTAATTAATTAAATTCTTGAAACATTCTTCTCTATGAGAGTGATTATATAGACACCGGATTTAGACCCCTCTGCTAAACCTCCCATTGTCCCAACGTGGATAGGTTTCCCTAGACTCCCGCATAACTTATTTAAACAAAAAGCCATCTTCTTGATTTCCATGCCTATTGGAAATCCTCTTAAACTTGATTCAGAAATGAGGACTCTATATATACCATCAGTCACTAGGATTTGTGTTGAAATAGATGTCTCTAAGGAACTTCCTTCTCAAATTTGGATTCAAAATGTTGAATTTGGTTTCTTTCATGACATTTTCTATGAAAGACATCCTGACTACTACTCTTCTTGCCTTATGCATGGGAATGATTTGAAAGGATGTGGATATAAAACTGCACGATCTAAGGCCAAAACTGTTTTTAGGTTGAAAAATGAAGGAAGGGTCCTGGAGTTGATGAGGCCAATGTCTGTCAAGCAGTTAACGTTGGCTCAACTGCTACTAGAGAGCAGATAAATGACTTGAAAAAAGAAATCATGGTTTATGCTCATCCTTCTCAATCAAATTTCCAAGCTCTTGATATGTCAGACATTTTTGATTCTATGACTATGGCTTCGGGGGACACCACTATTCCTTCTACCATGGTGAAGGAGCAAAAGAAATGTCTTGTATCACATGATTCCAGAGATAAAGAGTAAGGTGAACTTTCTGATTCTATAGAATCCTTTCATGAAATTGATGATCACCCTAATCAAATTGAGGAGGATTTCTTAAAATTAAGTTCTAGGAAAGGAAAAAGGCCAATGGTGGATGCTGATTGTTTTATCACCCAAATTCTAGATAAACAAGGAAACACAGAGATTATTCTCATATTGAAATAACAATAGTCACAAGATCTCTTGATGCCACTAAGAAAGAGTTTCCACCACTCCCAACTGTGACTAAACAAATTAATGTTGACACTGAACTACCTAAGGAGGACTATGAATCAGATGAGTATGATGATGAAAGAAAACAAAAACATGTGTATAGAGATGCCTACTACATTACAGAGAATGTGGGGATGTAGTTGATGCATGGATGGATGAACAAGATTCAATCAAATTTCAAAAATTCACAGACATGCTCATCACCGCTGAGAAATACCATGACATTAGAAAGCATATATTCATTAGGATGGTAGAAGAATGTAAAGGAAATCCTGATTTTGACTTCAAGTCCATTCCGTGGGAGTGATTTCATTTATTCTCTATTATTCATGTCAACAGTTTCAGTTTGGATCGTGCTTTGCTGTCTTTTTTCTCAATGATTTGGTCCCTTTCATTTTTCTAAATGTTTCTGATTCAATTTTCATCCACCAACATAGTACAAGATCTGTCCATTTGGGTGGATCTGTTTTTGCTTGTCATTGGACTTCTCTGTTTGGTAATCATGGAGAGTCTATATGTGCAAGAATTTGTTACAACAGTGAGTGCTTGTGACACGAGTTTCATTGTTTTTTCTGGTGAGTTTTTAACTTTGAAGAATGTATGGGCTGGATATGGACCTCCCAACCAGTTTATCCCTAGTATTTCCTGCACTTTATGATTTATGCTCCTGACGGTCTTCTTTCATGGCACCTTGGACATCTTTGAGGAATGGTAGTGCTTGGTACGGTCGAACAACTCATGTACAGACTTCCTGGATGTCATTTTCCACTTTGCATGACCTCTAAAGCTGGGATGATCCTACTATTTCCCTTTTTGTGTTTTTGCTGTATGAATAATGGAAGTGGATGTTGCAATGTCTTGCACAACTTGACCTCTTTTTGATGAAATATTGGAAGGAGTTGTTTCAATGATGGGATCTTGTACTGCTTGATCTCCTTATGGAAGGTGATGCTGCATTTCTGCTATCCTATTGGTATGACCCCCATTTTCTCTATGCTGGAATCTTGAAATGCATCTTGTGATTATATTGGAAGTGGTCTAAGAACTATCTCAGGTTCCTTTTCAGAATTCATTTTACAATCAGAAATATATAGCACCGTAAAGGACATGTCTTGGGTTGATAGAGAACCAATCAGAATTGGCGTCTCTTCAGACAATGGATTGATGGAAGCCTCAAGGATAATACAATCTTTGGAGAACATAGAAGAGCTGATAGCACATTGATTCGATATTTTTGGATTCTCGAGATTTTTCTAGTTTTTCCTCCGTGTTTTGTAGTTTGTGACTCTCTCAATCCTTTCTGGTATTAGTTTATTACCCCTAATGTTTGTACCTCCACTTTTTTTTAATAACGTTATTTGGGGCATGAATTGAGTGACCAATTCATGTCACCACTTTTTTCCAAAAACACTATTTAATGAAAAATAAATTTTTTCCACAAGAATAATAAATTTCATTGATATTTAATTTTGATATGATGATTTCAAAATTGAATTTAATTTTATTTAATATATTCTAAAAATGATCCACAATTTAGTTATATATTTTTCTTCCAAATGTTATATAACTATTTTTGAAGAGCACATACTTTTGAATAATAAAATCACTTTACTAAAAATAGGATTTATTATTAATGAAAATTTTTAAATTTTCATTATGAGTTGTAATTTTATATAAATTTATTTTTCATTATTTATTTTAAATTATTAATATCCAAAAAATTTATGGCCATGTTATATAATCTAAATAATTTCCAAGTCGTTAGGGTTCAGTAATTCCTATAAAATTAGATATCTAACATAATTTTCTTTTTAATTTTTTTATATTGAAAATTCCTTCTCCCCTAAAATAAATCATATTTATGATATTTGATGTTTATATTTTTTATATTTGGTTATAAATTATAATATATATTTCTTAAAAAGATACAGTAAAATAGGATTTAATAAACCATCCTCTTAATAATAATGAAATGGAAGTATAATATTCCATTGGAAAAAAAATACTTTGTTTCCAATTAGGAAGAACTAGGTTGGAAGTAAATAATTGGACATGGAAGGAAACTATACATTCCAAATAATTATGGAGATCAATGTTGATCATTTATCAATAGAAAGTGAATGATCATGAAAAAGAAAACAACCACAATTTATAAATCAAATAAGAATAAAAGGGTAATTAATTTCATCATAAATAATTATAATAGGAAAGAAATTGAATAAAATTAATTTTCAATGAAATGATAAATTTTCTAACATATGGAAAATAAAATGAAATATATGTTCCTGGTAATATAAAATTCAATCCATTATTAAATTTTTCCAGAAAATTATCCTTTCTAACAATTGATGATTATTCTAGATCTATTTTCCATTACTGAATCACTAAATAAAACTTTTAAAAGACTACATTATAGTAAAAGTAGAATTCATTCCATTCAACCTATCCTTAGAGATTAAATAATAATAAAGTGGTTCAGAAATTGTATGATTATTAAAAAACTTAAAGAATAGTTATATAATGAAATAATCCAATAATCTCCAAAATCCAACAGTAACACTGAAGGTTCAATCTCAATCAATATATTAATTAATAACCATATATCAAAAATTAAACCAATAATAAATATATTTTTCATTATTAATGGCTATCTCATTAAATTATTATTACATGACCAACAATATAGGGATTGAAAATATGAAATTATAAAGTTCTGTGGTTAGTTTTCACTATTTTTACCATCAATTGTGGGTTCAAGCCTCACAACCTTTCCAAATATGAAGTGTTGTCTCTCGGCTACCTTGATCTCCTTTCTCATAATATTATATGTTTATATAATTCAGTTGAATGTTATTAAGACCATAAAAATATCCACCATCATCAATGAAATTAAAAAACAGGAAGGGCATAAGGTCCTTTTAAAATGTGAAATATAATTCCCCCTCAAATAACACTAAATGGTAAACCTATAGGTTTCATATTCACAATACCAATAAAATTTCACCCAATATACTATTAATCATCTTATATTTCTGACAACTAAACACTCAAAATTGTTGTATAGAAAAATAATAATAATATTATACATAATCTTATAATCCAATGATAGAAACAATAATTATTTTGATAACCTAATAAGAAAAAAATATAATCTCTCAATTAATCAAATCAATCCACTAATACCAAATATAACATCCCTGGTCTTGTACTATCAGAATTGATGATAAAATATTTATTTTTAAAATATAGATTTATTAGATACAATGGGGACCTATATTTCTGAATAAAAAACATTCAACGTCAGAATTAAAATATTGGATCACTTAAATACACATGAACCTTTTTGGTTTATAATTATAATGAATTATGAAAAAAAATTACAAATATAAAATACCATTGAAATTATGAGAGTATTTTTTCCACTATAACCATCACATAATATAACATATTAGGTAAAATATATCATGATATGGCCACCGTAGGCTATGAACATAATCATTTGACCCCATGGACAAGCTATAATTACATGGTTCCTTTATAATAAATCCACCTAATATTACTCACCTTGGTTACTTATCAAAAAATGACTATCCCCATAGGCCAACACTTGATCTTTAGTTATTTATTTTCATCACTCACACACCCTTGAATAATTACCACAACTCTTGGATAATAACTCAGAACATTGGAATCCTTTTCAGGTAGGCTATAAAAAATGTGATCCTTCATAACATGGGTAACACCATTTAGGAATTTACATCTCTTTATTCACTGGATATTACATTATTCTATCAATTTAATCAGAATGAAATCATTGTGGACCCCAAATATCAAAATAAGGATATCCATAGGAACATTGAGATGGGTATTTCCTCTAATACCATGTTTCAATACATAAACACCATGGGAAATGAACCTAATTATCTTACCCCATCGATAAATTTTAATAACATTGTTATATTATAGAAAAATAGGATATTACCAATTTGTGTAATAACTCGTACTAATGACTATCCCCACATGATAAAGCCATTTAATTAGATATTTTTTTGTTGTTTCTCTCTTTGACACACATATAGAAGTTTCACAGAAAAGACTAAATGATTCTAGAAATATAACATTTTTGAACCATTCCATTTGGACACTAATATAATTTGATATCCATAGTTAGGAATATTTGGTTTGTAGTAGTGTTAAGGATGTGAGACCTCCTAAAATATTTCATGGATTATATGTGAGTGTGTAAAAAATATCCTAAATGAAAATGTGATAGTCTATGGGGAATAAAATAAGATATAGATGACTATGATGGTAAATTGTTTATTGTGTTTTGTAAAACAATCCATTGTATTATATAAATCCATGAGTTTTTTATCATGTTCACGGTCATTGGTGGTCGGGGAATTACCAATTGTTGTCATTAACTAATGATTCAGTTACATTTAATTTCACATTGAATTGAGTTGTGATATGATATAAAGTATACACGATTGTTTAATCCTATGAAGGGTAGCATTGTTAGTGACTTTTCTTCCCATATAAATAGACCTTTGATTTTCTATAAAATAAGGAAATTATGTTCTTCTATTACAATTTTTTAATACCACCATGAGTGGTACACATGAATATTATAAGTGATTTATGGGATTTTATTTTTGTTCTTAATGGTCACAATGGTGATAAGGTCTTCATTTATTATAATTTTTGATAATCCACCTTTCAATGGGTGAGGTGGAACCCTTACAAGGCCTGAAGACTCAGAGATAATTACATGACCCCTAGGTCTTAGAGGGAATCACCCAGAAAAGACAACTTGGAACTGCTCCTCACTAGCCCATGTCATAAAAATAGCACTCCACATTCACTACGATGGCCAGCTAGCTATCCTTTGCAAAGCCGCATTGGCCTGGTACCGATTGGAAAGCCATACCCTTTCATTCTTCCAATTCCGGTTAGTTGTGCTCCAGTGAAGGCGCCTGCCCTGAATCCTCATCCGAAGCCATCTCCATTGTAGTCTGACTGGTAATTCTCCATTCATGTGTCTTGAAGGACTTGGTGTGGCCCAAAGTCCTTAAGGTGGTTCGAATGCCTTGAGAAATAACTGGCCTGAAGGCCATGGGTGGCCCAAAAGCCTTACAGAACCTGAGGACCAAACCGGTGGCCCAAAAGCCCAAATAGATGAATAGTTCCGGCTACTACAATATCAAACAGTGATAGATACAGTACCTACTACAGTGCTAAACCCTGATTTCTATAGTACTGCTACAGTACCGGTATAGTACTACTATAGTACTCCTATAGTACCTGGAAATCCGTCTCCTCCCGGATTTGATCTCAGGACTCTTGGATGCACCTGTCGATTCCTCACCAATCGAGCTGAGGCTCATGTGCCATACATCATTCTAGGTATGAAGGACCACAAAAATTTAATACATATTGGATGCATTGAATAAATTCCAAATTAATATATACCTATTGAATTTGTGATATGTTCCCTTGTGCATTGTTTAAAAACATTATATTATTATAGAATGGTGTTTCCTATGAATTGGTGTATATATGTCGTTATTTATTGCATGAAAAGATTATTTATACTAAGTAAATAATTAAATATGTATCTTCTTCATTGTTTTTTCCTTTCATTGTGAATGAATAAAATTACAAGGTTTTCATTAACAATTTTTTGAAATTAAATATGTTTTTTAAAAAATTATATGGAATATAATTTTGGTGGGGACAAGTGCTTTAATGAATTGAATCATTTATTGAGGTAAACAATAAAAATGATGGGGAGGATTATAATATACACAAATATAAATAAAAAATCATTATTTTAAATAAATAAAAATTACTCTTATGTGAAAAGTTAAATTTTGAATAATTGTGTATGTTATAAATTTATGAAAGTCTAAAATCCCCCATCAATATTTTTGAATACTCTATGGAATATTTTCGATTTTTGGTCATTTTTGAGAGATGTATTCCAATCCCCATAGATCCGATCAACAAAAATAATAAAAATATTACATAGATATATTCATAAAAGATCTTTTTTCCTACATCAAATTTAATATCCCTCAAACGGTACATTGTTTTATAAAACAGAAAACACTATTATGTACAACATGATATTTTAACCATAGGTGAGAAATAACATTTTTTTCTGTCACGAATATGATGACATCACAAACATGAATATGTTATTTCATATTTTTTATATATTTATTCAAAAAACCTGAAATGAATATAACCCAAATGGTGTGTCCTATATGAAATTGGAGACCAAAATTAGGTAAACTATGGGGGTTTTATCCTATTCATGACATAATATTTGTGAGAGTTAGGTGTTTCATAACATCACACATAAGGGATATAATATTTTTTATATGAATATTTTCTTGGGTGGTGAGAAATTATAATAATATTTCTATTTTTGTTTTAATTATTATTTCCGTTCAACGAAAACATAGAAATATAATTCAATAATTAATAATTGGGAAACTATGTAAATAATGTGGGGGTAAGGTAATAATCGTGATACTATTATTGTGGTAAATAAATTCAATAATGTGATTAAATGAATACATATACTATTTTAGTTCTAATTAATTTTCTTTTGGGAATGTAATTTGGGGAAGTGATGTCATATTTTTAAAAATAATAATAATAATTATTATTATTCATATTCATATTTATTTTTTAAATATTATTCGTATATATATATACTATATATATATATATGGAATTAAAAAATTTATATATCTATAAATGTTTTGGTTTATATAGGTATATTCTGATGTGTATATATTTATATAAATAACATGTATATATTTGAGTAAAATATTGTTTTTTTGTTGGATTATATATGTATATATGACTGTGTGTGAATATATAAATGCTTTAATATATGAGCTATATATATAAATATATATATATATATATAGATGTATATATATAAATATAAATAAATTATTGTCTGAGGGTGTGTGTTGCTGAATATAAAACATTTTTAATGAGTTTTTAAATATATTTTCAAAATATGTTTTAAAGGGGTGTTTTAATATATAAAAAATGATTGGAGTGAGAATAAAATAGTTTTTTTTAAAGGAGAAATAAAAAAATGTAATTATATAATAAAATTAAATAAGTCATTTATGTAATAATAAAATGATTAAAAATGCCATATTGTATAAAATTGGGTGTTATTTGACCCCACTCTCCACCATTAATGTTATTTATAATTCACTACCACATTCATTTCTACATATATCTAATATTAATGTTGCAAGATTTATTTTCATTTATTTTGTTATTTATATAAATTGGTATTATTAATATATTATCTTATTTTGAAATGATTTAAGTTTCAAAGGTGTTGTTCATTTGGTATCGTTGAGAAGAATTGTTAAATAAAAATTTAATTCCACTGGAAGTGGTGTTTCGAATTAATTAATTCTTTATATAGTTTTGTGGCTTGACTATAAACATGATTTTTTCCCTTATTTAAAACCCATATATAGGGATCACTTGATGCTTAGATCATATTTTAGTACTGATAATTGTAATGACTATTTGGATTTCATGAACACACTATGAGACATATTTTTTATGTTTGATCAAATATGTTGAATTATTGTGTATCAATTCAATATTCTTTTGTTAGTTTTATATAGATTGAATATGTCACTATTATACATTTCTAGAGATGATGAGGATCTATAATTTTCATTGTGTATCATATATGTTGTATTCATTTCTGATGTAGTTGGACTTGAAGGTTTTTCCTAACGGAAACCATTTGAGAAATGACCCTTGAATGGTCGATGTGGACCACATGGGATATGTAAAACATAACTGGAACAACCCCTTGAGTGGAATATAATATATATTTCAGAATCATGTATAATTGGTCTATTCCAACTGGTGGTATATTTTTTATTATTTTATGGTATCAAATGAGTGGGATTTTTTTTGACCTTAGTCAAAATGTGGTACGTCCTGAATTCTTCAGGGACATCCATTAGGGGGGAATGATTGATTTTGGATATAATGTACTTGTGATATCCAAGATAGTAATAATATTTCATAAATGATTTTGTGATATTCCATATAATTTGTGTGTTATTTTGGTTGCTAATACTCACCTGACATTGTGTCGAAGAAGATATGTTTGTGTCGGTATTATGATGAAGTGTGTAAAGTCATCCATCGAGGACTAAGCATGTGAATGGTACTTATGTAATATATTTTTTATATGTACCATTTTTATCTCCATTTAATGACCATTTATATTTCTCGAACCAATGTTATGTTTCTTAGGTGGATTATTATATTTTTATTCACTACAATCCTATGTGGATATTTTATTGGACTTTTAGACATTATGATATGATACGTGGTAAAGGGAAATGTTCTTATATTCGATGGTTCAATAGAGAAAGATGTAGGATGTGGTTCTATTTAGGTGTAGTTAGGGGGAGACATCTAATATTTATTTTATTTACCAGAGTGAATAGGATTGGTATCGTTTTTTTTGTTTCAGTTATTATATCATGTATTATGTATTTTATTAATTTACCATGAAAATATAATTTATTTTTATAATTATCTTATTATATATCATTATTATAACCTAATACAGATGGTATTATATCCCCATATGTTGATTTTGACCCAAATTACATGTAGAAAACATATTACGTATTGGGAGGCACGAATGATGATCTGTAGCATCCGGATCAATCCTCGTGGTTCTATTCATGATTTAAAAATCATTATACTAAAAATAGAACATTTCATTACATAAATAATTCAACACCATTGTAGATAAATTAGGGGAAATGAAAAATAAGGAGGGTGATCTAAAATTCTCTATAAGGGTAATCATAACTATTAATAATTTTATTAAATTGATGAGAATAATAAGTGCATAAGGGAATGGAAAACATAATAAGAGTGACTATTAAATTAATAAAAGAACTCATACCCATCACTAGTCGAATCATCAATCTGAAATTACAGAATAAGGATATAAAAAGTAATATTTTCGTATAATTATATAATCAGGAGACATTTGATATCATTATTGATCATTGGAAAATTATAAAAACATACTAATTATCAAAACTATATGTTTTAAATTTGGTACATTATCATAAAAACCTTTTACAGAACCCATATAATTTTATTGAACATACAACTGACTTCCAATATTATTCTATGGGGAACATAACTGTTATCCAATGCGTTGGAGACCAATTATACGTCTCCACCCTCCATATAAGAAATATAGTTATCACATATGATCTATATTGTAGGAAATACCAACATATCTTGATATATAATCATCCTCAACCCATCATATAATTTGTACTAGGAATACCCATTAACTATAATGAGGATAAAAACATTATAAAAAAGGTCAAAAAACCTCACAAATAATAACGATATAAAAAATCAATATTCCATTCATAACATTATTATTACATGGAATATTAATTTCTTCTACATAAAATTTACTAAAACATAATTAACTTGTGTAACTGAATTGGAATCCACATAAAATATATTAACAAGAGTAACTGATTTAAACGAAATTGATTCCATGAAAATATTAATGTAATAGTAGAATTATATAAAATACAAAAGATTATTTGTTTATTTCATTGAACATAAATCAAAATGAAACGAAATTTGAGATGAATGTCCCTTAATAAAATAAATAATTTTTTTACATATAATAGATTTAGAGATTATTTCTATTAAATGAATAAAAAATATTAGATATTTTAAATAAATAAATTTCATATCAATTCACAGTTAATAATTACAATATGGATTCATTGAGAAGAATAGAAACCAAATGAAATAAAATAGACTTGAGAAGCCCTTTACCACATAGTAACATTGAATTAAAACACCAATGGATAAAATAATTCATCTTGACACATTGAATACGATGACGAATAAATGATTCTTTATATAAAATGTAAATGTTTAAATATATTGAACCCATAATTTAAATAAATGTTTAATATTGAATATGATTCATAGAAATAAAAGTTCAAAAACATTCCCTTATCTTAACTCATGAATTTCAATGTTTCCCCACTAAAATTTATATAATCACCTCATATTAGCTATAGGATTTTTTTGTGCCATTAACATGTTTTAATATCCAATAAAAAATATTATATTATTATTAGTGATATATTTCAATACTTAATAAGTTATATCCATGTATGTGTGCCAGGTATCTTCTATTGATATTTTCAAAATGGAGTTATTATGTTTACTATGTTCAATGTGGTTCTTATTCCATCATATATATTATAGTAATAATGTAAAAAATTTATTAAAATAAATTAAACTTTATCAAGGCCAGTCCACAGGGGTCTTGTTGTGACTACCCCAAGCCCTCCTTCCAAAGTCCAGTGGTTGGCAACAAGCACCAGAAAGAAATATCCTTAAAATGGAAGGCATTGCCTCAAAACCTGTACACACAAAGATGGGGAACACGACACACTATAAAAATACGATAGAAGAAAAATACTGCCACAACAACTAAAAACCACCATTGAGTGTAAAAGTATGTACTGAATGTAATGGGTCCAGAATATTGGCCCAACTAAAATGGAAGTACAATAAAAATGAAAAAAAACTCCAGAGGTCATCGTTCCAAAATCCTACTTTAAAGGATGGTACAACTCATCATTGTGGCTCTCCATGTCATCTAGCCACCTCCATGCACCATGTTTCAATCACCTCTAAGTACAATCTAGCCCTGACTCCTCAAGATTCTGTCAAGCAGTCTGTCATATGAATAGGACAGAACAAGGTGCTGGCGAAGCCTGTGTAGGGGTGAGTATAACCATACTCAATTGGGACCTCAATACCCCCAAGGGTCTCTCAGAATTCCACAATGTTAGAAAACCTCAAATAACAATCTCAATCACAAATCACAAAGTCAAATACTTCTCATTATAGGTATGACTTATGTAAAAAGTACATATGATTTTTTGTAATGATAGTTCATCTTATTCTATCAAGAGGCTTTGTTGCTGACCCCCACATGATCACTCGATGATAACACATATAGAATCTCTATGATCTGAACAACATAGGATTATTAGGTGCTGACTCACAATGGATCACTCAGTGCTCACCCACACAGTATCACTCGGTGCTGACCCAGACATGATCGGTTGGTGTTGTCCCACAAAGGATCACCCAGTGTTGGCCCAAAAAGGATCGATTTTTGATGACCGATACGGTATCTCTTGGTGGTGACCCACACATGATCTCTTGGTGGCGACCCACACAAGATCGCTCGGTGCTGACCACCAGAGGATTTCTCAGGGATGACCCACACATTATAAATATTCATTCTCCACGTCACTGCTATCCATTGGATTCTAACAAAATGAAATCTATATTTCTAGAGGATTCACACCTCAAGAAAATGTTTGAATTTTACCTAGTCCTAATTCCCATGAAGATGTAACCTGATGAACTACCATGTCATAAGGGTTCCAATGCAGCAGCCAGTGCGTCAAGTGGACACTCGGTCTATTTGTTATAGGAATTTTAGTGTCGAGGCCCAATTGGATTTTGGTACAATCCAACTGAGAAATATAGAAACAATATCTAAAACTCACTTGAACTATCTCAAAAGGACCACCTCATCCTAGGGGTTCCAGCACCGTAGAGGTTTTTTAAAATGAACATCTAGTTTTGGAGATCTTCCCATTTACGAATAATTGCATCCAAAATGGTATGGGTCCGGTCTGACCCGGCCATCTGGGCCAAGTCTGAAGGTGTTGGGCTCGGTCAAGTTCTCATAGGCCTGGTCCGGCTCATTAGGTCATGGACATGGCTTGGGAGCTGCATGTTGGGATGGTTATCCGTGGGCTAGGGCCAATGGGTCGCGGGGTCCGCCCGACCCACCCAGCGGGCCGCATAACCTCCCCGCACACTGGTCGGGCATAGGGCGTCTGGTCCCCTCCCAAAGGCCAAGCCATTTAGGTCTTCAAGGCAGTGGTTCCATTTTCCACTGCACCACCTGACAGGTCCAGCTGGACAGGTCACCTATGAAACCTGCTGACCGTGGGTGTGCCCTCCGCTATTTCTCGAAGCCGCGACCTTCCTTTAGGGCACACCACCACAGTCCACCGCCCAGCTCCAATGCAGACGTCAATGGCTGGCCTCCCTATTTTTCAACATGATGCCTTCTAGTGCCACCAATTTCTCGCGGCCTGTGGTAGCGAGTCATCACCTCCTCTGGTTGTCCGCATCGCGAAACCCCCGATGCTTTTACAGGCCACCTATGAAGCGTAGATGGTCTGATACCTTTCTCGCCTGCACCTACAGGCCTCCCGGGAGGGCGCCTACACTGTGCGGCCCAAAGATCCTCCTTGTCACCATATATTAATGTATCCTTGGAAGAAAACCACCAACCCAAGATTTAAGAAGTGTCCAAGAATTTTTTGGCATGGCACGTGCCCTCCGCATTAGTGTTATATCATGGGAAGGATTTTTAAATCAAAATAACTCCAATAACGAAACCTAGATTTATCCACCCACAATAATGAACAAAATTCGGATCACCCTATAGGACGGATGATCCATGTATTTCGTAATATTCATGAATGGAGAAAAAGGATGAATTAATCACATAGCCCCTACCAGGGATACGTCGGAAGACGGTGTGGATGAGGATGATGGGGCCGCGTTCAAAGCATGTTCTTTGGTGTTCATTTCAATCCAATTTGAATGATCAATGGTGTTGAAGATTAGCTCTACAATGGAGACTGTCTTCATTGGTAAATCATCATAGGTTCCATTCATGAGTACACACGAACCATGCCTAAGATTTGTTTAAATGGATTTGAAGAACCAACCATGTTCTATAACATTAATGTTGTTCATAAATGAACCACATTTAGTTTTCCATTAAAACAACAAACATCGGTTTACACAACCGAATTTTCAGGTCATTGAATGGCGTATTAGGTCGGTGCTCATTCAATGTCACTCAATGATTACAAAAAAAGATACAAAATAACTCATGGAGTTATTTTAATATTTTTTTGTAATGCCCAAAAATTTTCATTTTCGTCTTACCCTTTTCTGGTTAAACATAAGCACCACCTATGCGAATCCCAGCACTTCAAATTCAATAGTGCCCATGGATTTTAAATCCATGTACCATATCGAAATATAGAAATCTCTGCATTCCCATTTACTAAACATTCCTTAAAAATATCAAAAATAAATAACACTCATCCTCCACTAGCATCGATAGAGGTTGGAATCCACCTAAGGGAACAAGCCCCCATGAACTCAATGATACTCTCAGATATTCAATCAAAGATACCTTTTAGAAGTTAATTATTTAACAATAAAGTATCTATTACTAAATTATTTTTGTTATGGCCAAATAAATTACTTCCATTGTTGGCCCACACTTGCCAATGTTAGTATCTGCGTAAAGAAACCTACATTCACGAGCTGAGCGGTGGACTAATATCTTTAATATGAGTCTCCATTTGTTTATTATAGTCATTTGAAAAATAAAATAATTTTATTTAATTATTTTATTTATGGTTATGTCATTTTTGGGTTTTCTCATCAGAGGCCCATGCTGAATAAACTGAAGATGATCATAGGGTGAACCTGCCATCTAGATCACAATGGTTACCTTGGATTTCTGATCTGGAAACCCTTTTATGTGTTATTCCTCATTTTTAGGAAAACCACTCACGCACACTATTTTATATCATAACATTTTTCCACGGATCATTCTAGGAAATCTAGAACTCAGAATCATGTGCTATCAAATTATACTATCTCAAAATAATTCCATGTAATAATAAAATATATGAAAATTAATATAAATTACATTATCCCTACCATAGGTATTTACTTATTTGAAAGAAAAAACAATGGAAAATCATTCTAATGAGGGTATTGAGCATGAATATGTGACTCCCAGTCCTATGTGATATCTTGTATGTTCTTGTGCTGCCACCAAACTCACACCTGAGTGAATAACTGTCCATGAAGGACACACTGATTTCTATCCTCTATTTCTACTGGTAAATCGATAAATGTCACCCCATCGTCAAAGTCCAACTCTCCCTAGTCAATAACGTGTGATGGATCTTGAATGCATCTCCTCAGTTGTAAAACATAGAAAACATTATGCACCTGGTGAATCTGTGGGGGAAGACTAAGGCAATACACCACCTCACCGACTCAGTTGAGAATCTACAAAGGTCTCATGAACCATAGACATAGATTTCCACCCTGGATGAGTCTCTACAATCCTCATCAGTGTGAGACATGTAGGAAACCATGTTCTACATCATGGATCTCTAAGGGTCACCATATCTTATAGTCATGAGACTTATGCATGATTTCTGTAGTCCCCGTCCTCCCTTGGGAGATCTGCAAATTCTCAGTTGTAGCTTGTACCAACTTTGGACCCAGAAGTGTTGAATCCCCTTGATTTTTCCAGCGTCTTTGTGATCTACATGGTCGCATGTACAATGCTTCAAATAGTGCAATGCCAATGGTGGAGTGATAACTATTGTTCTATGAAATCTCCACCAGTGGTATGTGATCCTCACAACTATAATGAAAATACAAGAGACATGTAAGAAGAATTACCTCCATATTCTATATGGTCTGCTCAATCTGAACATCAGTTTGGGGATAAAAATCTAATATCAATCATGAGGGTACCTAATGCTCATCTTTCACATGCTGAAATGTGTGGCATTTTGATACAAACTAGGCCCCCACATTTTTAATCACAGACCATCAGTACTAACTCCAGAGGTCCTGAAACATCTTTTCCACTCCCAAATGTACTGTTAATGGGGATGTGTGGAACTCCCTCAACACCACCTCTTATAGTATCACTATAACCATGGAGATTTATCTAAAAAGGATGAATTTATCCCCATATTAATAAAATAATTCAGGAGTTTTCCTGAGTATATATAATCAAGTCATCTCTCACAGTCCACGACCGCATGTTTTGCTTCCTGAATTCACTAAATTGGTGGAGGTGTGATAGTCATAGAATGTAGGAAAGATGCTCCATCACAATCCATGAAGGATTTCGGTAGCACATCTAGCTACGTTTTCGCCCAAATCTGCATTTGTAGACCATACCTCTTACTGAGCACACCATTCTCCATGTCCACCATTATTTTAGTATAGAATATCTCGAAGTCATAATCATGGAAGAACTCTAAACATCGTCATTGCCTCAAATAATAATAATACTACGGGAACCTATCCATCCAAGAGAAGTAATACCCCTTTTAACTGATTGGTTTGATATCAACCCTTTGGTAGTGGGTACTCAATCTATATAGCCACATTGTTAATGTGATAATAATCCACACGTAACCTCAAACACTGAGTCATATTAAGCCCTTATTATACTAGTCTCCCAAAAATGCTCAAATCTCAAGAAGGCATGAGGGAGTCATTAGAAATAAAGTTGTATAAATTAGTACCATCCCTAGGTATAAGACAATGTAGACGTCCCTCTCCCTATGAGAAGGTAATCCAGGAATCATATTTAGAAAGGATGTTCCTGCACCCTTCTACTACTGCTAGGAACAGAAAACTCAAAAGTCCTGATGCCATGAGGGTAGGGCAAGCTGACTCAATAGCGATCATTTGCACCCTCCTATGCATGATTTATCACGTTCTTCATAGGTTTACTTTTTTTTCTAAATAAGGAAATCATCATTCCAAAATTGTAGATATTCAACATCCTTGTCCTTAAAATAATCAATCTGAGCATGGAAATTAACTGACCAATCCATACTAAAACTATCCTCGTAAGGCCTCGATGCTGCCACTCAGAGGTTCCAATCAAAGCTGTCACCTGAAGGGTCATATCAAACCATCGGTATATGTGTGATTACTAAGATTACTCCCATTGGTATCACTATATGTAATATTAATGTCAATATTTTAACAATAAACAGTAGGTCATGAACATGATTCATGACAAGAATAAATGATTAGTACCTTTGTCTAATAATACGACAACTAGAAGTAGACCCATACCATACCTCGAATCATTCGTGGAGCCCTTAGGTCACACACTTTAACCGTATGAATCTACTCCTTTCCCATATCCTCCATCAAACTATGCTAGGTGGGTACCACTTTGGGATGGTGGTTGTTATATTTCGAAATATATACAACCTCATGTTGCTCCCCTTGATCCTCTTCCACACCTACTGCCCAGTACATTCATATGTCCCTCTGAAATCCTCTTCTCGAAACATTATGCACAACCATTTATCTAATACTAAATTTGTTTCCTACATTCCCGCATAAAATGTTGTAAAATCTATGAGACACTATTCGAATTGTATTCATAAAGTACCTGGAATGGTTGGTATGCCACAACGAATACATAGATATAGATATGTTTTTCATGCTTTAGCTATATAAGCTCTTATGAACTCATACCCTTCAGCTTTTATGAAACTAGAACCCTTATCATAGAATATTTCTCATGTTATATCGACAGAAAATTCACATCATCATATGATCAGGTAAATCTAAACCGTATCATCGCCCTCCAGAGCCACACTTAACACAATTGCTCCATTGCAAAAATGAACTCTTAGTTTTTCTGGTAGAACTGACCCCTCTAATACCACTTTGTCATGACCCTTCCCCTAGGGCCCATTACATTACTACTTAAAGCCTATCATCCATATCCTAGGGTTGGATACTAGCACCAGAAAGGCATATCCCTAAAATGGGAAGGCATTTCCACAAAACATGTACACACATAGACCGGGCACACTACGAACTTGAAAAACATAATGGAAGTAGAATGGTACAACAACAACTAAACAACACCAATGAGTGTAAAAGTAAGAACTGGATTTAAAGGGCCAGAATACAAGCCCAAATGAATTGTAAGTACAATGAAAAGGATATATTTCCTAATATCGTCATCCAAAGATCCTACCTAATGTGTCACAAACCAAATCTTTTCACCACCAAAACTAGCGCCAATCCCAGTCCATGAGAAGGCCTTATGGGAGTTTTTTATCCCCACGGGCAGGCACAAGGTCTTGGGAATCATCAAATGAGAATTGGGAACAATTTACCCAATATTATAAACATAAAACGACAAATAAATCCAACAAAATGAATCTAGATATTTCAAACCACAAAATCTTTTTGAAAATTTCAGATCTCAATTACATAGATTAAAACAACTCAATATGACTATAACAAAAGTAAAAAACCAAAAGGAAATTTTCCATGAACCCTCATGGCAAGATTAACCGCTCTCAAGCCATCTCCACAAGACTTCACCACAGAGGACCTTCTTAAAACCCAAACCACTAGGACTATAAAATTTACCCAACCTGTGACAAAAAAACCAAGACTATGTACTCCCAATGGTGTATGTAGGGTGTGATCCAATGAAAAGTTGTATACCTCCACTATGTGATTCGATGTGATAAAAATTCATTGACGAAAAAATTGAATGTTTTCATTAATAAGAAATGCTAGTTAAAATTTCTAAAGGATGGAACCTAAAAATTAAAACCGTTTTGAAGTGGGAAATCATTAATAATCACCATATTTTAAGATAATTTCAACACTACTGAATTATCCATCCAACGATACCATATGATAATCGTAACTACATAGTAAATAATGAACGTAAGAAATAGTAAATAACCCCTAGGCCCTAGTTTGTTGTGGGTCCCAGGTACCTCGTATCACAGTGAGATTAACCAACACAATATCTGTTATCATAAACGATCCACTAGTAGGGATCATACCAATAACCAAGTTGTCCAAAATCATCATCATCCTTGTTTATTTAGTGTTGTAAGAATTAATCGTTCTATGGGAAACTGAGGCCAAACCCCACAGATTCACTGACATGCTAGTACCTTTCCACCGACTAAGATACTTGTGTTTCCCATTAAGCTCAAACATGTTAAAAATTTTAATAAGTATACATTGCACATGAAAATATTATTTACACATCACATGTTCACCAAAGATCCCACATGTACATCACTCTGGCCACAAAAACCACTTTTTAATTCAAATGCATTTTGAAATTATAATAACACCAAAAATAGTCCACTAAAACTCTCACATTTCTTAAACACTTCCTCAAATCCTTTAAATTTTCCTATAAAACAAATACAATACATTATATCTCACATAACAATCCACTCAATATCATACAAAACTTCTTTAATCAAAAAATTGTTTGTTCATCACACACTCACACAATACACCCCACAACCAAGTTTCACAGCTCTCTTTCCATTGGATAAAATGTTTCAGAACATCTAAAACATTCAAAAAAATTTGACATCACAAATAACCACCATTAATTTCAAAAAAACATATTAGATGAACACACCCACGAAA
The DNA here is from genome assembly GCA_963277665.1 of Viscum album. NCBI lineage: Eukaryota > Viridiplantae > Streptophyta > Magnoliopsida > Santalales > Viscaceae > Viscum > Viscum album. The sequence continues at coordinate 1,799,778,798 of OY728120.1, forward strand.
TAGAACATATACACCAATTTTCCCACTATGTTTAGCCAAAAAAATCATTCACAACTTTCAGAAAACAAACCAAATGGGTGTAACATTGCTTCGCACACAAAACCCTTTTCAAATAACTCATTCAATTCCAAAATCATACCAATACCAATCCATAAAAATATTGGAATCCCTAAAAACATTTAATAAACTACCACCAAGTCTAAAAAATCTCCTCAATTAACACCACAAAAGACACAATTAAAGACCACATGTTCATAAATCACTTCAATGAAGTACAACAAGCCTTTACACCTTGAACCCATTCAAAAACACCATTAATAGGACCACATGAAACTCAGGAATTAAAAATTCCCAATTTAAAGACCCTTTAATCACCAATATTTCACTTTCATCTGTTATAAAATACACCCAAACCTTACCCCAAGAGTCACCCATGAAATCACCCAATTTGAAGCCATAATGGTACAATAAAACTAAACGCTCAAGGAAATACATCAAAAATTGATTTAACACCACATGCAACATATAAGGAATATTAAAATCAGAAATACAAGCACGATAACTCATAAGAAATTCCTAACACATGGAACCGCCTATCATTTGAGTCAAAACGCATGAATTTTGGTTCGAAACCTCAACTGCATCTTCGCCGCACCACAAGGAAGTGGAAACGAACTCCAAACATAATATTTCACCAACAAGACCCATAGTAGAACCATAGGTATGAACCCAAACTTTTGGACACTCTATAAATTCATGAAAGTGATTGGAATCCCTAAAAATAATGAAGGAAATGAAGTGAAAACACTTTCCAAAATTAATATCGAAGCAAACGACCCAAATACACTAGTATTTGAAATTAAAATCCAGAATAAATGAAAGTGAGGTTATAATAATTTTAATGAGAGCATGTAAAAAAACAAGAATGGGAGAAAAAGAGTAAAAATAGAATTAGTTATGAAATGATCAATTTTCCTCTTTGAATATGTGTGAGTTATGAAATTTAGAGAAGTTTTTCCAGAATTCATGATTCAATTGAACACCAAATTTTGGGGTATAGAGAATGGGGGTGTGCCATGGGTATTTAGGATCAGATGAGAGATGGAATCACAAAAAAAATTCAAATATAATGATATATAAATGATTTAAAAAAAATCATGCATTGAATGGGATTTCGGGATGGCCCCACACCTTAACAAAAAAACCCAAATCTATCATTAGTATGGATTCATATAAAGTCCATATGGATATAGTGGTTTTAATATGACTGTTTATTCCAATTGGGATTTGAAATGGGTATAAAATATTTAAAAATGAATGAGTTATTAAGGAAATAGAATGTATTTTTTAATCATGAAATGGGCTCACAGTTTGGCCCAAATTTGGAAAACCCAGAATTTACACCAAAATTAATGGAAAACCCCCAAAACAATGAAAAGATGGAAATTAAATGAATAATTCCATTAAAATAATTCATGAATGTGACAATTCTTCCCTCTATAAAAATTCCACCCTCGTAAAGACACAACAAGGCCAACAGAAAAAACCAAACCCAAATGATAGACCTAAAATGCACTCCTTCTCCATGTTCGGTCCTCCCCAAAAGGCCAAAACACCTCAAGTGATCAATTAAGGGAGGAATACACTCACAATCCGAAACATACATCATTTTCTGGAAATGTTCATTAACATTCAGACTTTACCCCCAAATGGAAACTCCAAAAACCCAATATGAACAAGACACACGTAATCTACCCACAAAAACAACTACAACGAACAAGGTTACACATACTTTTCTTTAACTAAACCATTGGACACTCTCCAATCCAAATGTTTAGCCTAGGATGTTTTTCATTCATAGATAGCTCAGAAAAAGACTAACTCCTACCAGGAAAAGAACAAGGAACAATTTATGTTACTAGTATAGGGAGACACAAATGGGTTCTCCACCATAAGAGACAACATAAATTTTCTCGAGACATATTCTGGACACTAATAGTGGGAGGCCTGAATAGACTCCCAGGTTCAGGGGGTTAACTTCCATCAGACCATTACCAAAGAACATATATAAGAATCATAGTGGTTATGTTGACCATAAAAACCGACCATCTTAACTGACCAGCATGAGCCGGTACAAAATGTCCCCAAAATTTTAGGATTCAGGATGACTACATGTTATGTTCGCATGTTTTGGGAAATCAGGCGCTAAACATTGGGATCCATCTCTCAACAGGGTTATCTAGGGAATAGTCACTACTAACCATGCACGACAAGTGAACTCATCATTTCTATAAAAACTTCTATACATTCTCTAGAAACTCAATCCAAACCAAAGAGGGAAAGTATGGAATCCTGTTATAACATGGAAACAATGTCTTCCCACCTCTACCACCAAATGGGAACAACTGAAACAAGATGATGACACTATAGGATTAAACTCTTCATATCATTCATACTAGAGATAAGACATTGTATAAGAGATTGAATGACCTTGGGATTTCCCCATACTATGTGACATATTCTCTATGGGACCTATGGCAGGAGCTCTAATGATTGAAGATTTTTCTTCTTCATTGTTAAGATTTGAATACCACCTGAATAGAACTTCTTCATCCGATGACACAAAAAATTACACCAAAATCCCTGATAAGTTTACCAAGACATAACACATTCCAACCTCACCTTTCCCTTACCCGGTATTTCACTGAAACATGTTATTATACAATACACAAACAAAACACCTTGGTTTTTCGGGTGAGAGATAGCAGATGGAAAGGGGTATATAAACACCTTCCTTTGAAAGAGTTGATTTTGATGTTTTTCCAAGGTAGACATACTCCCAACATAACACAGACTCTCATAATATTGAACAACATTTACCTTTACATTCATACGATCACCTAACATCACAAGTTGTAATATAACATGACCCTTGCGACTGATAGAAACAATACATAGAACAGGACCTTATGCCAAGTCCCAAAACAACACAGAAGTCTAGAAAGGGTTCACTATATCCTCTCATGACTGTATTCACATAACATGTGCTTTAACATGAACTCATACTTTAAAGAAATTATGAAGGACCCATTATCCCTCTTAGACGTCATCAAGGCACTTATCCAATCTAACAACCCAGACCACATCCACCTTCAAAAAATCATAAAACATAAGAAACTATGGTTTCTTCAAATATTCCATGAGAACTCTCCCACTACAAGAGGATCCATAATTCAATGAAAGGGATGTGTGTAGACTCAATCCACAAAGTACTATAAAATAATCGTTATATTGACCAAAAATAGTATTTTACAACTGGGAAACAATTCGGGTTGCACATCAGTTGTGCATTAACCATTAATTTGGGCATACCTGATCCAATGAGGGAACCCAAGGACCCAACCATGCAGGTACATTAGTAAAATAATTCCACAAAAAATATCCAAACATGTGAAGGGGAAACCTATAAAGGTGTTCCGAAACATATCTCGGAAGAGAAAAACTAACTAGTCCGTCTACCCAACTTACCGACCAAACACAAACTGAAAACATAGTTCGAACAAGAGGGGTTCTTGGACTCAAAAAATCCCACAACATAAACATTTCCCAAAAAAACATAATATAAACCATCCCAAAAAATTCTTCAATACTTATTGTTTATCTTTAAAAACATTTCTGTGAAACCAAACGGATCAACGGTTTGCATATCCACCAATGGTGCCCCATGGGCCTCACAGATTCATGATTCTATGACACATTGGGAACCCTCCTCATATTTGTCCCGACACTCATCTAGTCATTCCATCAACAATCCATCATCCCAAATAACCCCATCCACATGGTTGATCATGGAAATACTAAATGGTATAACAAAAAATCTTTCCACTTTTTAAAACAAAAATTTCAACCAACAGATCCTTTATTTTCAAAACCGCTTACAACGATATCAAAATCCCATTTCACATCAAAAACAAATTCAGTAACACACACCCATTTAGATATGAACTCATAATCATGATATTCACATCAATTTTATAACATCTCATTACCTTAAAATACCTTTTATTTCTTATAAAACACTATTGGAAACACTTTTTCAAAACCAACATAAATATAGCATCTGATTTAAAAGAGGTGTTAGAACACCATTTTCCATTTCCAAACAATTGTAAAAATTCATTACCACCATTTAATAAAGCATTACATTCCCTCTTTATTAAAATAACATTTTACAATAAAATTATTCTTTTCAAAACAAAGTCACTTCATATACCAAGTTCCATGATTTCAAAATTAATGAATAAAGTCAATGAGAGAGAAGACTAGTTTCAGTGGGTGACATGGAAATATGGTTGGAAGACATATTCTAAACAATTCACTATTGTAGAAAGTGTTTCTGTGAATATATCTAGCTCCACATGGCTTTCTAGGCCTTGCGAGCTCACTGAGACCATTAACCCAACTCTCATTTCATTTTCATTAATCATCATCAAAACAAGAAAACCAAAGGACATAGATAAATATCGACATCCCCAAGATACGTGAATCCGTTCATTAGGTGTGGTAATCAAGAACACTCCCTATAAGTAGAACACATTGTCCTAACAATCCTAAATCTAGACTATCATGAATCATCCCCAAATTTAATTACCCAAAGAGTTAACATGAACCTATTCCGATAACATATTATCATGAACCAAATATGGTTTCCACCGAATCTGGTGCCAATCCTAGCCCTTGACAAGGCCTGAAGGGTGTTCCCGATCCCCATTGGATGGAAAAAGTTCTCGGGTATCATAAAATGATTATTTTGAATGATTTACCCAACTTTATAATCCTAAAACAAAAAAATAATCCTTTAAAATGAATCATTATTTTTCAAACCAAACAATATTTTAATAAAATTTAATTTCATAATTAAAATGTTTAAAATAAGTCTCCATGACTATAATAATGTTAAACAACCAAAATGAGACCACCCATGAACCCTCATTTCAAGGGGCAATGCCCTCAATCCATCTCCACAGGACATCACCACTATCTACCTACTAGAAACACGAACAAATGGCACTAAAAATAGTACCCAACCTGTAAAAAAACAATTCTACTTACAACATAGGGTTTATTTAGGATGTGGTCCAATTCCCAAGAGGATACCACCACTAAGATATTCCATGTGATAAACATTCAATGACGAAAATCTTGCATGTTTTCGTAAAGAGGAAATGGTAGTTACAACATCTAAAAGATGATACATAAAAATTAAAATTATATACAAGTGAGCTATCAATAAGAATAATCACAATTAAAAATAATGTTAACATAGTGTATTTTTCTAGTCAACTATACCGTATGACGACTGTAAGTACATTGTAACTAATGATCCCAATAAATAGGAAATAACCCTTACACACTAACTTGTTGTGGGTCCCAGGTACCTCGTATCTCAGTGAGAGTAACCATCACAATATCTGTTCTCATGAACGAGCCACTAGTAGGGAAGATAACCATAATCATGTGGTCCCCAATCATCATCATAATATATTAGTTAGAGTTGTAAGCATCAATATTGCTACATGAAACTGAGGGAACACCCCAAAAAGTCACTACTGTACTAGTACACATTCTCCCACCAAGATACATGTGTTTCCCCTTGTCCTCAAAAAAGTAAAACAACATAAGAAATATACATTGCACATGAAAATATCATTTCCACGTCACTTTTTCTCCCAAAAACCAACATGTACATCACAGAAGTCACACAATCATATTTTTTATTCAAATGCATTTTGAAATCAAACTCATACCAAAAATATCCCACAACAGTTTTCAAATTTCCTTAACATGTTAAAAAATACATTAAAAAAGTTTTTAAAACCATTTAAAGAAATTATAACTCACCTAACAGCCAATTCAATATCATATAATACTTATTTCATCAAAAAAAATTAATTTTTCACTACATACTCACACAAAACAGCCAACAAAGAAGTTTTGCAGCTCTAGTTCCATTTTATAAAACATTTTTGTACTATATAAAACATTATAAAAAATTATTTGACAAAATAAATAACCACTGAACCATTCAAAAAATGATATTAGGTTAACACACCCAGAAAAAAGTACATATACACACTTTTTCCAACTTTTTTTAACCAAACAAAACATTCACAATTTTCATAAAACAAACCCAGGTGGTGCAACTATGATCACACTCAAAACCCATTTAAAATCCCCCATTAAATTCCAAAATCATACCAATACCAATAAATGATTTAATTGGAAGCCCTAAAAACAATTATTAAACTACTACAATGTTTTTTAAAAATAACTCAATTAACACCAAAAAATACAGACATGAAAAACCCACATTTTCATAAATCACTTACATCATGTTCACCATGGTTTAACAATATTAACCCTTTCAAATTCACCATTTTAAGGACCACATAATAAAAATTCATTAGAAAAAAAAATTGGAATCCATTTTGAACACCAATAAGTCAATTTCATGTGTTATAAAATACACCCAAACATTACCCCAGGATTCACCCATGAAAAGCATCCAATTTCAATCCATAATGAATCTATAAAATTATATGCTTATGAATGCCCATAAAAACGGTTTTATCACCTCAAGAAGAAAATTAGGAATAATAAAACCAGTAAAACAGGAAATATTACTCATCAAAAATTTCATACCCACGGACAATCTGACCTTTTGAGTCAAAACCATTGAATCTTGTGGTGAAACCTCAACCGCACCTCTATCTCACCACAAGGAAGTGAAAATGAACCCTAAAACATAATAATTCACCAAGAAGACCCCAAATAAATCACTAGGTATGTGATATAACTACTGTAAACTCTATAAATTCATGAAATAGAGTGAAAACTCTAAGGAGAATGGATTAATTGAAGAGAGAAACACTTAACCAAATAAATATTGAAGAGAACGACCCAAATACATAAGTATCATAATTTCAAAACAAACATAAATTAAATTTTGGTTCGCATAATGCTGAGGAGGTCATGTAGGAACTATAATAGGATATAATAGTAAAAATGGAAGTAGTTTTAAAAGGATCAATTTACCTCTTCAAATCTGGGTGATTTGTGATATCTAGAGATGTTTCACCCAAATTTGCGATTTAATTTAGCTCTGAATTGGGAGAGGATAGACTGGGGGAACACCTTGGGTTAGAGGGTGGGGGTGAGGGTTGGAATCACTGAAATAAACTTAAAATTTAATGAGATATTAATTAATGTAAAAAATATTTAATGCAGGAAATGGGCTTTTAGAAAATTCCAAATCCTTAATAAAAAACCCAAATCCATTAATATTATGAATTTGTATGAGGTACAAATGGATATGGTAGTCTTAATATAACAGGTTATTCCAATTGGGAATTAGATTGAGTTTAAATGATGAAAAATGAAGGAGTTAGGAAATAAACCAATTTTTTTTCTACTTGGAAATGGGCTCATGGTTTGGCCCAAATTTCAAAAACCCTCCATTTCCACTAAAATGCATTGAAAACCACCACAAAAAATCAAGGGTGGAAATTAAATGAAAATTTACTTCAACAAAATTCATGGATGTGATATGATGGCTTGGTACATCTTGTCACTATAGTTGTCCACATCAACCAGTCCATTTTGTGCACCGTATGTCAATGACCTTGGAGCACCGTCTAGCCCAGACTCCTCATGATTCAGAAAAGTTGTCTGTCATCTGAACAAAACAAAACAAGTTGTGGGTGAATCTCGTGAATGGGTGAGTAAAAAATTACATAGTAGAGACACGGATACCCCTGAACGTTTATCATAATTCTTTAAAGGAAGACCAAAAATCACTATCTCCATCACAAAGAACAAAGAAAAACACGGCTCAGACTAGGTATAACATAATTATAGAAGTACATCTGATTAGTCACAAAACCATATCATATTATTCTATCTAGAGGATCTACTGATGACCCCTACATGATCATTCAATGCTAACCCAATCAAGATAGATCAGTGCTGCCCGATAATGGATCGCCAGGTGCTGACCGACATAGGATCTCTTGGTGCTGACCCACACATGATCTCTCGATGGTGACCCATTTTGCATCACATGGTTTTGACCGCCACTTGATAGGTCAGTATGGAAGCACCCAATATTGCTTGGTGCAGACCCACAGAGGATCTCTCGGTGCTGACTGACATAGGATCTCTCAGTACAGACCGATAAAGGATTGTTCGGTGCTAACCCACACATGATCTCTATTCATTATTAATTTCAATGCCAGCCCATGTATTTCCACACCAAGTACACATGCTTTTGGGAGGATCTTCTCATCAATCCATCAGACATATATCAATTAGAATGAAGACCCTATAAGATGTAACCCAATGATATTACATTTCATAATGGTTCAAACACAATAGAAATCGTGTCAACTGGACACCCGATCTATATATTATAGGCATTTTACTGTAGAAGGCCCAGTTTGATTCGAGTATGATCTAACCCAGAAAAACCCCAAAATCCTAAAAAAGTCAAGCGAAGTATCTAAAAAGGACGAACTCTTCCTAAGGGTTCAAGCACTGTAGACAGTTTTTCAAATGGACATCTGGTTTAGGAGATATGACTATTTATGCGTAACAAGTCCAAAAATGGTCTGGGGCCGGTCCTACCTGGTCGGACCGACCTGACCCAACCTGGCCTGATGAACCCAACCCGATGGGGATGGACATGGTCCGGATCACCTGGTCCAGGTCTAGATAACTGAGATGTGGGTCGGCCTGATGGTCGTGGGTGAGGCCGGCTGGGCTGTGGGTTCAACCCGGTCCACCATGTAGGGTGTGGCCCGTCGGGCCATGGAACCCCCCCCAGCCTACTGGCTGGGCACAGGGGGTCTACTCCCCTCCCGAACAACTAATTAGTTCAGGTCGTCAAAGATGTTGTGCCATATGTCGTCGCATGACCTGGAAATTCCCACTGAATAAGTCATGGGTGGAACCTGCAGACCTCATGTCCACCCTCCGTCACGGTTAAAAGTCATGTTCCTCTTCTATTGCGTGGTTCCGTAATGTGCCACCCAGCTTCATCATGGCCAGAAAAGGCAGGCCACCCCATTGACTATTGTATGGCCTTCAGGCACTACTATCTTGTGACCGGTGGTAGCGAGTCTCTGCCTCCTATGGTTTCCTATGTCACCGTGCTGGCGATGCTTCTATGGGCCACAAGAGAAGCTCTGATGGTCCTATTCCTTTTTTTATACACCTATGGGCCTCCCGGGATGGCGCCTACACTGCGTGGCCAAAATATATTGTCTTTCCACCCTATTTCACAGTCCCCACAATGATCTCCACCAACACGAGATCAGTGGTGGGTCTAGGCCTTGTTGGGCTTGTCCCTCTCCCTCTACGTTAGTAGTATACCATGGGAAGGATTATTTAATCATAAAAACATCATTAACGAAACCATGAATTACACTCTCACATTAAATAATGTAACACATATCAACCCATAGGAAAATTGATCCATGTTTTTCATAATATTCAATAATGGGGAAAAGGGAGGAATTATTCACAAAACACATACCTCGAATACATTGGTAAATGTTGTAGATGTGGAAGACATGTCATCATTTGAAGTGTGTTTATTTTTGTCTGTCACTGTCTGATTTGAATCCTATAAGGTGTCTAAGATCCATTATATGTTAGGGGAAGTCATTTCCAACACTTATTTAGATGTTCCTCTCGTGAGTGCACAATCACCATGCCCATGCTTTTTTTAAATAGATGTGAGGAATCAACCATACTGCTTAGCATTAATGCGGTTCTTTAATGAACTTCCTTTAGTGTTTATTGATAACAACCAACACTGAGGTTACAAAACCCAAGGTACAAGTCATTGAATGACCCATTAACTACACGATCATTCCACGTCACTCAACGATTACAATAAAAATATTTAAAATAACTCATTGAGTTATTTTATTATTATTTTAAATTAAAAATATTATTTTTTCTTCTGACCATTTTCAGTTGAAGTTTAGCTTCTCCTAAGAGAATCTCAATGTTTTGAATTTTACGGTTCCCTTGACTTATTATTCCAACCACTGGTTCAAAAGATAAAAAATGACGCACTCACATTTATTGTACATATCTTTAAAAAGGTCAAAAATAAATAACATTCACCCTCCAACCGCATCGGTGGAGGATAGCTCCGCCTAATGGAATCAACCCTCCCCCCCCCCCACTAACACAATGTTACACTACGATTCTAAATCCTAGTTACCATTATGAAGATAAGTATTTAACAATATAATTATTTTAACTTAATTATTTTATTTACTTCAAAAAAACTAACTTCCACTGTTGGATTTCACCAGCCAATGTTAGTATCTATCAATGAAAAGTTTATCCTCATGAGCTCAGAGATGGTCTCAAATATTTAATCCGAGTATCCATTCATGAGTGATAATTATTAGAAAAATAAAATAATTTTATTTATTTATTTTCTTTTAAGTTATTCCATTTTAGTGTTTTCTCACCAGAGGCCTGCCCCGACTAGACATAAGTCTCACCTAGGGTAAACCTGTCAATCCAAATGAAACAACACCCTCATATATCTGATTTGGGGACCCATATAAGTGTTATTTGCCTTTAAAAAAAGACTCACACATGCTATTTAAATATTATCATTTTGTGACAGATCATTCCGTGCACAACATACCACAAAATCACGTTCCGTGAAATTTTTTGGTCTTGAAATAAATCCATATAATTTAAAAAAAACTTCTACAAAAATTCTAATACATTACACATATTCTAATCCAACCATAAATAATGGTAATGGGAAATTAACTATTCAAAAATCAAATAGATGATTGACCGTGTGAATAAAGGAAAATAATTTTCTATTTTGAGTGGGTAGTTGTGGAATGTATTTAAGTATTATATTATACATTGAGAATAATAATTAAATCATAAATTTAAAATTTTTTAAAATACACTTACATATACAATCCATGTGATTTATCCACAAAAAAAATACCCATCGCTTTTTAATATGATAATATATTGTACACAAAAATAACGTTATCATTTCATAATGTATAGAAATTTAATAATCCATATTATATATATATAATGAATATTTATTCATATTTAATTAATTTAACAAAATATACAAATACATTCTTAGCATTAGCCTTGATATATAATAATGGAAATCAAATTACATCAGCACGAGAGGATTTCTTACATCCTAAAATGGAATGATACTTATATATCACATTTTATGGAGGAGGAGATAGATTTAGGTGATGCAATAAAGATATTCACTCATAACTACTTATGATATACTGATATTATTACATAAAAATGGTTTCTTATGATTTTATGGAGGTGGAAGAATAAATAATATAGAATTCACAGATATGAATAATACATATTCATTAAAAGGCCTCTTTTGATATTCAAAATAATTCTTCACATGAGGTTATTATAATAAAAATAATTAATATAATTGAATTTTAATTATGATTTTATGGTATTTTTTAGCTAATGGATGATATAGAATAACTATTTCAGAAGATTATTAGATGAGGGGGTGGCCTTTTATATGTTGGGGATATGACACACATGATATTTTGTATACAAAATGTTATACAATCATTTTAATAGTTATTTTTGTGATAAATATTTTCCACAATATATCATTATAAGATATATGTCGGAAATATGTCAATATAATATAATATTGTACTATTTTTACAAAATTTTAAGACTTATCATATTATTGAAACCCTTAGTAAACCCATATTGACCTTATCTATTTTAAAATATTTTTTTAAATGTTTTCACTATTAATTATTTATTTTTTAAAAAAATATTATACAATATATAATATTTTGAATAGAAAGATTCATTCCATTTTATAAAATTTAATTCCAAAATTGGTATAAGTAAATTAATAACACCCTGATGCAATGAATTTATTTTTCTCAAAAAATGTTTGTTTCAAGAAAAAGATGATATTATATGAAAATTATAAAAAATAATCATCATTAAAATTATTTAAATTAAATATTATTGTTATATAATCTATAAATATTATATTAATCATTCCTTAATAAAAATTATCATAATTTAGAAAAAATGGGAAATCATTATACACATTAAAATAGTTCTTTGAAAAATGCGTTTATATACCTGAAACAAACTATTTAATAAATTACAGTATTTGGTAGATTAAAATTTATTTAAGTGTAATAAATATAAATAACTAACACTTTTGTTAAATTAAATAACATTCATATATTAATGTTACTTTTAAATAACATAATATATTGAAAATTATTTATAGTTTGAATTTGGGTTTGGCTTACTGTTAAGAACCCTAAAATACTATATCCATGGTAACACGGTAAAATTAAATTGAGTGAAGTTAAACATAGAAACACTATAGAAGGTATCTTAGGGAATTATAAAATCATTGGATTGTATTTTATTGAGTACTATAGTGGTTCAATTATTGTACTATCTTAATTACTTTTGCAGTACTAGTCACGTAATGGGATTTGAGCCAAACATTGACGTTCTAGCTATAAAATATGGTCTTCCAATCAACTGGTCCATTATGCTATGTAATGGGACTACATCAATGCAATATAAAATAGGTTCTTCCTTTGTTTAAAAAATGAGGCTTTGGCCTTGACATAAAAAAATTACTTATTTTACTAAAGATCATTTTATCAACTATTCACATAAAAATATTAATGTCTTGAAAAATTTGAACATTTCACCATAATTTTTTTATATGATTATTTAAATATTATCATCAATTTTTTAAATGTGTTTTCTAAAATATAGAGAATAAAATTATAATATATTATCATCAAAAGGACTGAAAATCATATTTGAGGAAATCATATTTTGTAGGAATAAAATGATAGTACAAAATATTGAGTGATTGTTCACTAAGAATTTATGAACACATTTATAATAATTAATAAATTTTTATATATCTTTTAAAAAATCATTTAATCAAATTCATACCCATTATGTTAATTTCATGTTTTTAATTTCCATATAATATTTTTTCCATTTACGCACATTTTTTCACGTTGTATACACAATCGAACACGATATTTTTTTTTAGAATCAAGGGGTGTTATATTCTCCCCACATTAATAAATTTCATCCATGACGTTTGAACAATGAATTGATAATTGCTTTTTTTATATTTAACAATATCATTCCACAAATCCCACATCATAAAGCGTTATTAATATACCATATAAAACTGATGGAACCAAAAATATGAAGACACATAGAATAAAAAAATGGTTTCCATATAGGAGAACATTGGTGGGACGTGAAGATATGAACATGGAATAAAATTATAATTCCTATTTCATGATGTATAGTGGTAACAAAAAATCATAAATGAAATAGGTTTGAAATGTCCTTCAATTTCATTATAAATAATTGTATTAGGTAAAACATATTTTTCTATTCATTTTTTATAGTTTAATATTATTTTATGACCACTAATTAGAACATATAAATGATATACATAATAGAAAATTTTAATTTCAAACATTAAAATACTTTTATCCCATTCTCTTTCATTCCTCCAATTGAGGGGTATTGAAAAAATAAATTTTTTATGATTGAAACATTCAAATATAATTATAATGGATCACATAATCCCCCAAAGGATAACAATATATTCCTCCTTCCATTAGATATAATCAAAGACCAAATTATTTTTATCATGTTATAATATTTACAAAAATGATGATAAACATTTGTATTAAAAATATGAAATACAATAATCATGACTAATTTTAAAACTAAATAATTATATAAATAACAAATCCATATTATTACCCATAATATTGATAACTATCATTTAAATCAAGTTTTTATAATTGCATCATCACATATTATACCAAGGATGATGTGATATTTATCTATAAATAAAACCAATCACATTGTAATTCAATTAAATATAATTAATATGACTTATTCATATAATTTAAAAGATTAATTATGGATTTCCATAAAAAAATTGAACCGCCAAAATGAAACTTTAATATCATTTATGATTCAAAATGATAATTCAACCCTTATTCCACAAATATAATACCTTAATTATATATATTATCCACAAATAATTTTGTTATTCATACTTCACATGGTTACCAGATTAGTTTTAAATACCTTTTCAAAATATAACATTTTTCCAAAATATTAATAATCCAAAATTACCTCACCATCATTTAAACAATAAACCCCAAATTTGACAAATACCCATGAACATTAGTCCTCAAAATTAATTTTATTCTTATTTAAATAATCTATTATAATAAAACTAAGGGATTCATATATGTTAACCTAATAAAATGTATCCAAAATTTTAACTAATCACCTCCAAATTTAATTAATTATAACAAAAAAATATTTTTCTATGATTTTAAATATATTATTTACATATAATATAGTCCTATGATGGGATTAATAAATATTAATTTTACCCCACATGAAAAGTTCATAATATCTATATTTACTTCATACTATATCTGATACCATATAATAGATCCCCAAACCCTCACACATAGATCCGATCCTAAAAACATTTTCTTAAAAAATATATCATGACCCTGATAATGCATACAAAATCCTCAAATGAAAAACATAAAATATCAAAAGGATATACTGGATATTTGATATATTCAATATTTATTGATGATTATTATTTACATAATTATGAAAAACTCATACATAATAAATATACATGACTTCATGGATATAAATTTCCAACAATATATATTTTCATATTTGACATTTAGTTTTCTACATGTCCAATACCAATCTACACATTTGAAACCATTCTAGAAAAAATTTATTTTACAAAATTAAATATAACTAGGGAATATGAAACATATATATCAAGGGTTTATATTCACAGTAAGGGTAAAAATATTCAATAAGAACTGAATGTAATTTGTAAGAAAAATACATGCATAATGTTATGATTACAAAATTAACATTCTCGATCATATCATACGAGAAAACACAAACATCAATACTTTGATCATCAATCATGGAACATTAAAAAATGTGTTAACAAATCCATGATTCACAATATTCAATATTCATTCAACATGTAATGTTAATATCGATCAAACAGAACATTTATAACCCATTTAAAGCATTAACTCCTTGTTTTGGTATATCGTAGAATAATCCTCAGAGACCCATTATAGTTCCCAAAAAACTGGAATAATGATACATTTGATATAAAATATAATTATTTAGAGAAAATAATCCTTAATAATTTAAATAAAGAATAATTATGGGATTCACCCACCACCATAATATCTATAATGTGGTTATTCTATCATATATAATAATATAATGGGGAACAAACCTTCATAAAAATGTTAAATACTGTAACATAATAAGGATCATATATCTTCTATATAATCTTAAAAATCATTGAAACATACATTATTCATTTCATTACTTGATTATCAAAAGGAAAAGAATTTGGTTTCAAGATAAGATTTTTTAAAAATAATAATCCATATAGGGAAACCATTTGAAGGGTGTCATTTCAAAATATTTTAATAAAACTATATGTATCCATGAATGTTGTTGACATTGAAGAATAAAAATTAAATTAAAAAAGAATTGATATTTGTTTTGAGTAAAATTACCTTTCAAAATTTATAGTAAAATTAAAAACATAATAATTGGAATAATATATTAATATTATTTTAAAAATATTGAATTCTGAATATATAATTTAATCAGTGTAGGAATTAGTGGACTTAATGGAAATGAATCTTTTATTTTTGTAATCTTTAAAATAAATAATTTTTTCAATCCTTTTGTAAAGTAATTCAATAGTTACACATACTAAAAAATTATGAAATATAACCTTTAAAACTATTTAAAATAAAATAAAATATTATATAAAATATATTTAAATAATAATTTATTTTTACGAAATAAATTTTTTTAAATCATTTTGGACAACATTGTTATATAATAGAATGATTCCTAATAAATAATAATATAGTTGATAGGTATCCCATAAAAAGATGCATGTTATTTTTCTTTAATAAAAAAAGATATAAAATAGTTTTTATCATTTGGATCAATTTCATAATAAAATGATTTGAAAAGAAATTTTATTTAATAAAACAATATCACAATTTTTCCTCTAGAATATCCATTAACATATAAAATCATGTAAAAAATAGTTGGAAACTGAAATAATTTTCAACATTGTAAACATTTTCAATCCAAAGGTCTATGAAAGGACATATTTAAATGAATTTATAAATTTTAAGAACATAAAATTATTCAAGATAAATGTCAATATTTCTATATATACACCTCATAAAATAATATATATTCATTTCATAAATTCTATGCCCCAAACAATGGTTTGTTTAGAGTAATAACAAATACAATGAATATTTCAAAGAATTAATAGTTTATTAATGGAGATATATTGTGTTAAAAAAAGTAAATACTCAAAAATATGATGAAATTTAAATGAAAATAATTTAGATTTTAATTCAAACATAATCATTTCTAAATAAAATAAATGAAAAATATTTTTAACCCAATGAAAAGAAATATAGTTGAGAAAACCATTAATAATTTGTTACCTACATGTTAAATCCCATTACATTAAATATTTAATATTGAAACATAGAACACCAAGATCTATAAAGAATTTGTGATATTAAATATAAATGGTGTAGTATGTGAACTAAAATAATAATAATAAGTAATGAATAATTAATATGTCACACAAAAATAAATTTGACTTGTGAAACCCTTAACATGAGTCTAAAAATTCCATGTATGTTCTAAAATTCATATATAATAATTGTGAATCAATTATCTTATTTACTAATAATTTATTCTAGGTTTAAAACCATATACATGAAACATTTTTATTATTTATATTAATGAAATATTTGACTATTTAATCAGTGAAGTACACATCAGGTGTTTTTTGTATTGTCTATACATATTTACAAAATGAATTCATTATATTGATTGGGTTCAAATGGGTCCTACTAGATCCAATTAAAATATTTCACGTTTTTAACATTTCATTTTTTAGTTTAAACATTAATTATGATTATATTATGTCTCACGGGGATGGAGAAATTGTGATGTGAATATATCCTACTATTAAATAATTTATTGTGGTTTCATATAATAAATTTCATGTTTGAATTTTTTTATGGATTTGTGTTCTCCACATGTTATTGGATAATGTACAGGGTGATAAGGAGTATTCATCTAAAAACTGAACTTTTCATATTCTACATGAGAATTACACATCATGTAATGAGAATAGCTGTCATGCACTTTCTTCAGGGAAGAAGCTAGTAGTCTGGTACACAATGTCAAAGGATTTGATTAATTATATTTGTTACATGTTTTGTATTTGTAGAAGTTTGGTTTTAAATTAAATGGTTACTATTATTTTAATTCTCAAACCTTTGGTAATAAATAATTCATATTTTTATGAAACATCTTGTTATACTCATATAATGTTCCTTATGTTCACTATAAGAATGATTTCTTATTTCATTAATCTATATGATATTATTCTCAAGTCCTATGAGCTCTCCCAGCTAATTTTAGAGACTTCTAGAATGTATGAATTGTTTTTTTCCATTACTGATCATTGTTGATGTTATAGTATTATTATAAATCAGATATTTATTCCTTGATATGAATTTTCAATGAAAACATTTCCTACAAAATTATGTATATAAATACATCAATTAATTTTTGGAGATAATTAACTTTAGTTCATTCTCAAACCATCTTGTGGTATTTTTACGGTGGTTAATAATTTATTCTTTTTTGTGGGGGACATGAGAATTATTCAAGGTATTTAATGTATTTTCATTTCCAAAGAAATTTATATTTACTGAATCAATTCTAACATGTGATGATTTATTCTAGGGCCTCCAATTTTTCCATTTTATTATTTATGATTGGTGGATACCATTCAAGTAATGTTTGAAACTATATAAAGGTAGGTGGTCAAGTATCTATACAATGTTATATGATTACATTTCTATAGTCTTATATGTTATCATTTATTTAAATATCGTGATTAATTGATGAAATTTTATGTGTGGGAAGGGGTTTTGATAAAATATAGTTATTCCATTTTATTTATAAAAGAAAAATATAATTTCAATTTATTGAGAAATTTTTCTCTAAAAAAGTTTTCATTTCATTATTTTTATTGATTTTTTTAAAATATAAAAAATGGGATTCCTTGTATACATAGGTGGATGAGGTAGTAATATGGACCATCGATTGATACACTCGGCGAGTTTAGAGTTGTGGTGCTTTATTTCCCTATAATTTGTTTTTATGGGGACCATAGACAAAATTTTGGGATGTTTTATTTTTGGGGTGTTCTCCTCTATATAGATTCTAGGAATACCTTGTGTGTTAATGTGGATAATTTTCTATATCGATATCTGAATTTTCGAGATATCAAGGAATTTAGTGATCTTTAGCCTAATGTAGTTTATTATTTGGAATATAATAGTTGCTCTAAATTTTATTTCATATGATTTTTGATAAATGAATTATTTTTACATGGATTATTTGATATAGAAAAGTGATTTAAAATTTTTTTACCTAATTTATTGGGAAATGTTTAAATTATGATATAAAATGTTTTTCACTGCTTTTGATATAAAATGTATTCAATAGTTTATGGTGATTTTTTTCTTTAATGTTGAAAATGTTCAGATTATTTTCTATGGACTTTTTATGGGTCACCTAGGGGATTATAATGTGCTTGTTTCTCACTCCCCATTTTCCGATTTTTATGTGTCTAGAAACTTTTAGAGATTTATATGTAGGGAATAGAAGTTTACCATAGTGAATTGTTGATATTTTCATTTAGATTTTTCTTTTTAGAAGATGGTGAAATGATGTGTGTTTTTCCATTCTACCACATGTATTGGTTAGATAAATCATTAGTTGTGCTATTGTGTTGGACTGGTACATTATATATTGTAATGATAGTTAGTTTTATCATGTCATATATCCACATATATTAATGGAATGTCTATATCATTTATCATATTTAAATAAGGAATATGAATTTCTATTCCATGATTTTCTTTTAGGTTGGGAGAAATTATTTCCTCAAGTTATTTTTTGATGGGTGGTTGCTAGTAACTAAAACAACGAGATCAAGAAAAGACATAAAGTATTTAATGGATCGGGATGGGTAATTGTTTAAGAGGTTATCATGTTCGGTTCAAAATTGATTATTATATATGGAGGTATTTCATTAAGATTTATCACCTTGGAACATTTGATATACTAATGATACGATTGTATGGACATTAATGGTATGTTTCTGTTAGTTCCTAACCATCTATATACATGAAACGAATCAAGATTATTATATATTTGGGTATTATAGTCACCTATTTTTAGTTCTTGATATTAAAAAAATTATGGTTTTATATTTTAAAATGATATTTTAATCTTGTCTGGTCAATTATTTTGTTTTAGTGTTTATCGATATGGTAGTGAGACATCTTCCATTAATTCATCATAATGGTGCATTACATTCATGAAATTTATATCTAGATGTATATAATAATCTTATTCAGTCTATAATAATATAAGTTCTTTCTATAGATAAAAAATTTAAAAAATTTCAGAATAGAAGTCAGAAGTTGTCCTAGAAGGCCCATGCTATGACTACCCCATGTATTCCTTTAATAGGCTAGGGGTTGGCCACTAGCTCCAAAAAATAATATCCATAAAATGGGAAGGAATTACCTCAAAACCTATACACACATAGAAAGGGCACACTTCACACTATAAAAAAACAATAGATGAAGAATTGTACAATCACAACTAAAAACCACCATTGAGTGTAAATGTAAGTACTAAATGTAAAGGGGCCAAAATACAAGCCCAATTAAAATAGAAGTATAAAAAAATATAAAAATAGCACCTAAGGTAATCTTCCAAGGATCATTCCTAAACTGTAGGTACAAATCATCCCTTCGGATCTCTAGGTCAACCGGTCACCTCTGTGGATCGTATGTCAATAACCTCCGAAAACCGTCTAGCTCTGACTCCTCACGACTCAGTCCACATGTCTGTGTTTTGCACAAGACACCACATGGTAAGGGAGAATCATGTGTAGGGGTGAGCATAATAATACTCAGTAGGGACCCAATGACTCCCGATGATATTCTAGAATTTCACAAATGATAAAACACACAACGTGATCTTAATCGCAAAGAACAATGAAAAAGTTATCTCCCAATAGGTATATAACATAATGTATAAGAATATTGACGATTAGTCATAGAGTTAGATCATCTTATTCTATCAAAATGCTTCTGCTACTAGACCTGAAAAGGTTACTTGAGGTTCTATTCCACATAGGATCACTTGGTGCTTACCCACAATAGAAAGATAGGTGTTGGCCCACATTGGATCTCTAGGTGTTGACCCATAGAGGATAACTTGTTGATGACCCACACATGATCGATAGGTGATGAACCACCCTAGATTTCTAGGTTCTATTGCTCATATAATCTCTAGGTGTTGACCCACACACGATCGCTAGGTGCTGACCCATAGATGATCGCTATTCTTTCTTCATGTCAAAGCCAACCACTAGATTCCTAGTCTTAGTGTGATAGATTATGGAGGAATTGTTCCACAATCCATCCACTATTTTTTAACAGCCATGAAGTCTTCCAATTATGTAACCCAATGAAACATTATGTCATAAGGGTTACAATACAACTGACATCATGTAAATCGGACAACCTGTCTATAAATTCTAGGAATTTTAGTGGGGGGTTTGGTTGGATTCGAGTTCGATCCAATTTGGTCATACTAAAAGATTCTCGAAATCCGTATTGGAGTATCTCAAAAGGACAACTTCACCTTATGATTTCCAGCACTATATATGGTTCCTCAAATAGACATATTGATGAAGAGATATGCCCATTTATGCATAACCGGGCCAAAAGGGTTCTAGGTTCGGTCCGACCCAGTCAGACCGATAGGAGCCAGCCCGCTGGACCCCGCCCGAAGGGGTAGGGTTTGGTCCATTTCGCATGGTCCTGATCCGTCTATCTAGGCTACGAGCTTGAACCCATGTCCAAGGCATAAGCCTGATGGGCCACAGGTTTGGACATGCACACCCGATTGTGTGCATCCCAATACGCGCAAGGGGACCGCTCCCCTACCGAACAGTTAGGTTGTTTGGTTTTTCAGAGAAGGGATTCTTGTTGGAGTCACACCACCTATACAGTCCTGCTGGACTGGTCACCAGTGAAACCCCCAGACGGTGGGTCCTCCCTCTACCACATCTTGATTCTGCGACCTTCATCAGGGTGTGATGCCGCAACACACTGCCCTGTTTAGACATGGCCAAGAAAGGCCACCCACCGCTTTTTCCACCACTGTAGCTTTTATCTTCATCACCTTATTATGTTCGCTATTAGTCGACTGCCGCCTCATTTGGTTATCAGCACCGCCACTCCGGAGATGCATCCGTGAGCCACATGTGAAGCTCTAGTGGTCTGATTCCTTTCTTTTTTTCCCCAACAGGCCTCCTAGGATGGAGCCTACAACACTTGGCCCGATGTTTCACCTTTGCACCTTATTTCATGATCTCCTATAAAGTAATCCAGTAACCTGATATCAGTGGAGGGTTCGATCCTTTTTCATCAATGACCATGCCTCTGTGTTAGCGTTATAATATGTTGATTATTATCTAATCATAAAAAATCTCCTAATGAAACCCCACATTATCCTCCTATATAAAAGAATGAAACACAGATCAACCCATATGATAGTTGGACCATGTTTTCCATAATATTCTAGTATGGGGAAAAGGGGGGAATTACGCCCATAACCCCTACCTCGAATACATTGGTAAAAATTTCATATGAATAAGATGGGACCGTGTTTGAATAATGTTTGTTGGCATTCATCATTATTTGGTTCAAATCCTCTTAGGCATTGAAGCTCCATTCAATGTTGTGGGAAGTCGTTGTTGAAACTTAGTCAGAGTTTCATCTCGTGAGTGCACAAGAACCCTACCCAAGATTTGTTTAAATAGATTTGGGGAACCAACCATATTAAATAAAATTAATTTAGTACATTAATTAACCACATTTAGTGTTCCATTAAAACCACTAATGTGGAGGTTACACAACCCAAGGTTCAAGACATTGATTAACCAAATTACAATGTAGTCCCTCCATATCACTCCATGGTTACAAAAGAAGATAAAATATCAAATGGAGTTCTTTTATTAATTTATGTAATGTGGAAAAACTATCGTTTCAATCTGACCATTTCCGGTCGATGTAATTCTTCAAGGAAGTGAATCCCAGTGCAGGAAATTCAACGGTGCCCTCAGATGTTTTATCCGAGCACTAGTTCAAAAGATGTAAATCATCACCCGCACATTTACTACACGTACCATAAAAAGGTTCAAAAATAAATTGCATTCACCCTCGACCCACTCCAGTTGAGTTTAGGCTCTTCCTAAGGGGGAAAACTCTCATGAGCTCAATGGTACACTAGGATTTCCAATATTGGTTACCATTTAAGAGTTAAATAATATAACCATAAAATAATTTTTACTTAATTATTTTATTTATGAAAAAAAACTAACATCCATTGTTGGCTTGCGCTAGCCAATTTTCATATATGCCTAAGGAAAGAATAACCTTAATATCTCTGTGGAGGAATCATATTTTTAATCCAAGTCTCCGTTCTTGAGTTATGAGCATTTGAATAATAAAAAAAGTTATTTAATTATTTTATTTACAATTATTCCATTTTCTAGTTTTTTCTTCGAAGGCTTGCCCAGAATAAACTGAAGTCGCAACTTGGGTAAAACTGACATCCTGAACCGTTTTGGGCCCTTAAATTTCTATTCAAGTCACCAGTTTATGTTTTATTTAATATTTCCTAGAATAATAATCTCGCACATTATTTAAATCATAACATTTTCTGACAGATCATTCATCACACACCAGACCTCAGAATCACGTTTTGTTAAATTTCATGGTATCTAAATAATTACCTATAATTATATATAATTATAGGGAAATCTTAGGACATAAAATTCTCCCCACATTAGGGATTTATGTCCCAAAAATCCAAAGCAGAGGAAATTCAAACAAATGATGGTCATGAGCAACAATATGAGAACCCTACTCCCAAGTTCTAACCTATATGTTCCTATGTGGGTATAAAACTCACAATAGAGGTATTGAACATCCACAAGGGACTCACTCATGTTAATCCTCTATCTTCACCTAGATATCTAGAAAATTCACTCCATCATCAAGGTTCAACTCTCCCTATTCGATAACATGTGACGGATCACACATGTATCTACCCAGTAACAAAAAATGGAAACCAATATGCACCCATTGTATACCTAGGGGAAGAGCTAGGCAATACTCCACCTCACCAAATCTGCTGTGAATATAGAAATGTCTGATGAACATCATAGATTACTGGTCCCGAAGCCGAATCTTCGCAACACTCTTCGGGGTGAGACCTGTATGAATACATGGCGTCTCTCCTCGATGTCAAAGAGTCTATATATCCTATCGTATTAAAACATATACATGCACTATGCAATCATCATCTCCTCCAGGATTATCTGCACCTTCTAAGTAGTATCCAATACCATCTCTAGACCCATAAGTATAGACACCCATGGATTTTTTCATCATAGAGGTGAACTACATGGTCACCCGAACATACCCTCAAACTATGACATGCTTATGGTGGAGTGACATCAGTTGTTATACGAGAACTAGACCAGTGGTAGGTTATCCTCCCTATAATGACCAAAATCCGGGATAGAATAATGAATCATGCCCTCCAGTGTCTGTATAGACCGCTTTATCTGACCATCAGTATGGGGATAAATACCCATTCCCAAATGTGATAAAAACCGATGCTCTGCATTCACTTTCTGACAAATGAGGCATCATTATATGAACTCTGCAACAACATTCTTCATCTTCAACCACTATTTCTGATTTATGTGGTCCAGTTACAACATTTCCACGACCAAATGTATGCCAAAGGGGATGTGTGGAACTCCCTCAAAACCTCCTCTCATAGTGTCACTGTTAAAATGGTGCATACAATGAAAATGATGACATGATCTCTACCTTTAGAAAATCTTTTAGTAACCTATCCTAATCCTAGGATATCTATGAATGTCAGGTCTCATATTTTGTGCCCCCAGAATGTGCCTCCCGAACATGCTGAAGGACCGGGGGACTAGCTGTCATATACTAGAGGTAATATTCTCTATCTCTATCCATGATGGATATCTATAACATGGCTAGGGGATCTGTTTCCTGACTTAGTAGCTGGAGGCTATACCTTCAGCTGAGAGCATCTACCCCACATCCTCTTTACCTGATGTATTTAATATCTTAATGTAATAGTTCTAGTGGAACTCCAACTATCGTTGTTGTCTCAACTGCTGAAATGTCTTCGGTAACCATTAAATCCTCACGAAAAGATACCCCTTTTAACAGATTGTTGTTCCATTGACCCTTTTCTATTGGGTACTCATTCTACAGGGTCACATGGTTAAATTGATGGTAATCCACACATAACCTCCAACAGTGGGTCTTGATATTCTCTTCCATCACAAGTCTACCAAATATACTCATAGCTACCAGAGCTCTAGTGGAGACACTTGATATGCGGTTTTTGGTATTGGTGTCATCCCATTGTACAATAGAATGCATAAATTTGACTCTTTGGGGGAAGGTAATCCTAATAAATCATTAGAGAAGATGTTACTGCAATCGTCCACTATATTGGAAATGTAAACTCAAAAATCATATTTCTACGAGGGTGTGGCTAGCCGATGCAATAATGATATGCAGTTGCATCCAATACATTATTTTATCCGATGCATCCGTGGATTAAATTTTTTCTGACTATGGAAAAATGAATTCCAACGCTACAGACATACCACATCATTTTTACAAAAAAAGTCAATATGACCATGAACTTTGGATGACCCTTACATACCCAAACTAACCAACTAGGTCATCGATGCTTCCACTACAATGTTCAAACCGGCACTCTCGCCTCAAGGGTCAGATAAAAATGTAGGCATAAGTGTGATTATCGAGTCACCTCCCATAGGTATCTACAAACATAATGATAAAGTGGACGGTTTTATAGGAAACCCTAGGTCTTGGAAAAGATTCTTTACAAGGAGGAATTATTAGTATCTATGTCTATTAATACAATAGAAATTTCTAGACACAGAACATACCTAAAATCATTCTTGGATCCCTTGGTACACACTCTTTAACCGCTTTCAACTACTCTCTTCCACTTTCCTCCAACTCCAGGAGCATGGTGGGGGACACATTTGGGTGGTGGCTATAACATGAAGAATCATATACCACCTCATACTGCTCCACATGATCATCTTCCATGTCTAATGACTTGCAGATTCCAAATTCCGTATAACTTCCTCTTCCCGAAAAAGTTTACACATTCATCTGATTGAGAAGGACATAATTTATTTCTTTACCAAGTCTTACATTCCTTGGTTGCATCTACACAGCTAAAGAACATTTCATCCAAAAAGGTTCTCTCTATCACCCTAACAAATATAGGATAGAATAGTGGAATATTGATGTCTCGGATGTCCCTAAATACATCTCACTCAGAGTTCTGAGCCCAGAATCACTAGTTGTAACATATTTATTGAGTACCTAGAATGGTTGGAACACCTTGAAAAATGATTTGTTTCTTACATGTCTTCCTATCTAAACTATAGAAATTCTTGGGAACATAAACGACATTGATTTTTATGTCAAGATACCTCCTTATCTGAGGACGTATCACAATCTATGTCCATGTAAAAGGTCACCTTATCATAATATAGGGGTAATATAAAACCTATCCTCACCCATCTAAGACACAGCGAATGCTGACTTCTTGGACCACCATCTGATCTAATTATTCCTTGGCTTGGTGGAAACTCGATCACTACCTCAATATATTCTGTAACCGCACGTGAGTTGGGCATGCCTCAGAACCTGATGGGTATCTATCACTAAAACTAGTTTATGTAACTAATCCTATATGTGTTCTCTATAGGTAGAACTGGTAGTAACTGCTGAAAATCATGAAATAATGTCCATAAGACACAGCCCAAATGTACTATCATGGGAAATAGTCATTGTACTCAAGCCTCATCACATTACGGACCACACTCATGGTTAGTCATTAGAATTCTGGATGGCTAGCTACGTGGAGCAACTTAAAAGAGAATCAAGGTGAAACATTTGTAATAAGTTATACCTGGTGATATGAGTTAAAGGAGATCAATATACAAACCATTCCAATACACATGAAACTACTGTTTTCGTGCACCTTGTCAAAAACATAATTTGGTGTCCATTTGTATGGATACATTAGCTACCACACCAGCACTGTACTCCTTGAATTGAAACCCGAACTCAAGACACTTAACACCATCGATCCACTAAAAAAATAGACTCTTTGTTCATTTACTAGAACCGACTCCTCTGATGCCACTTTTTCATGACCCATCCCCTAGGGCCCATGCCATGACTACACCAAGACTACCTTCCACAGGACAGGGGGTTGTGACTTGCAACAGAATGACATATCACTAAAATGGAAAGGCATTCCCTCAACACATGTACACAAACAAACAGGGAACACTGCACACAAGAAAAACAAAAGTGAAGAAGAATGGTGGAACAACTACAAAAAAACCCCACTGAGTGTAAAAATAAGTACATAGAGTAAAGGTGGAAGAATAAAATCCCAACTAAAATGAAAGTATAGAAAAAAGGAAAATACCTAATGAGGTTGTCCGCTAAGAATCCTACTTGAAGGGTAGGTACAGATCCTCACTGCATCTCTCCACGTCAACCAGACGCCTTTGTGAACCATTTGTCAATCACCACTGATCACCATCTATAACTGAGTCCTCAAGACTCAGTCAAGACATCTTCCATCTGAAAAAGACACAAAAAGGTGTGAGAAAAACATGAGTAGGGGTGGGTACAATAATACTTAGTATGGACCCCGGGACCCCTAAGGTCCCTCGTAGTTTCATAAAGGAAAACCCATGAATCATGATCTTAATCAAAAAGAACAATGAAAATGAAACCTCACAGTATATATATAAGACAATGAATAGAAATAATGATGATTAGTCATAGAGCGAGATCATCTTATTCTGTCGGTAGGATTTTGCTGCTTGACAATAGAAGGTCGCTAGAGGTGTTGACCTATAGAGGATCACTAGGTGCTTACACATGGAGGACTGATATGTTCTGACCCGCATAGGATCTGTAGGTACTAAACCATGTACGATCTCTAGGTGATAACCCACACAATATCACTAGCTGGTGACCCATGAAGTATAATAATTATTTCTTAATGTCATAGCCAACCACTAGATTCCCACTCATAGTAATCTCGATGATAGAGGATATGAACCACTTTCAATGATCCATATTTTAACTACCATGATTTTCCATGAAAAAGTAACCCAATAAACGGCCATTTCATAAGGATTCCAATGCAATAGACGGCACACCAGTCCAACTCCCTGTCTGTTTGTTATATGCATTTTAGTGCCAGAGGCCCGATTGGATTCGAGTCCGATCTATCCCGTCCGAACACCAATGTTTTTTAAATCCCATGTAGGGTATCTCAAAAGGACCACCTAGATCTATGGTTTCTATCAGCATAAATAGTCATTCAAATAGACCTCTGGTTTAACAGATATGCCCATTTTAGTATAAATGGGTCAAAAAGGTACGGGTCCGGACCGACCCGAACCGACTCGTTGGGCCTAGGCCAAAGAGGATGGGCTCGGTACAGTTCCCCTAGGATAGGTCTGGAATAATCGTCCATAGGCTCAGCCTATTAGGTAGTGGGCTCAGACTACTGGGCTGTGGGTTCATCTCGAACCACCTTGTTGGTCGCGTGGTGTCACCCAACAAACCACCTGGCCTGCTAGATGGGCATAGTTGGGATGATCTGTCACGACCCATCCTCGGGGCCCGTGTCATGACTACCCCAAGCCCTCCTTCCATAGGCCAGGTGCTGGCGACTAGCACCAAAGGCGTAAAATCCCGATAACTGGGGAGGCATTGCCTTTATAAAAGAAAACAAGCACCACAGAGTACAAGCAGAAGCAAAACACTAAGTAAAAAAAGAAATGCTAAAAAGTAAATGGGCCAGAATACAAACCCAAAAGAAAGTACGACTACAACTGAACAAGGTACAACAGAAAAAAACAACAGCTGGAAGTAGGAAGCAGCTCCTGGGTCGTCCTCCTCGGATCCTACCTGAAGGGTAGGTACAAATAGCGCAGCTCCTGGTCGTCCACCACGGATCCTACCTGAAGGGTAGGTACTGATAGCCTCCTCCACGCTCTCATCCGTCAACATCCTCTGTGAGTCATCACGTCGTGTAGTCCACCTCCGAGTACTGACTCGTCATGTTGTCCACCTCTGGGTATCGTCCAGTCCTCGAACACTCGGCCTCCGTCAGCACTGCCCGTCGTCTGCAACCAACACAATGAGGTGCGGGCATAGCCCATGCAGGGGTGAGTATAACGATACTCAGTAGGGAGCCCGAGACCCTCAATGTCTCACTAAACCAACAAGTGTATCCACAAGAAGATCGCAACAGATAACCTCTACTTAGATATATGCCCATACATATACCTAAGTTATCAAGTAACCCATCTCAATCATGAGGAAACACAAGGAGTGTGAAATCAACAGATAACCACTACCCAGGTATATGCCCATACATATACCTAAGTTATCAAGTGACCCATCTCAATCATGAGGTAAACACAAAGGTCAAAAAGTCTAAGCTCAAACCAGGATTTTCATTATCAAAACTGTAACTGCTGAAGAGCTCCGTCTCTGGAGTGTACAATGTTCCTGTCATGACTCCGAGGTACTGCTCACTAACCTAAGACTGCTGAGGTGCTCCTCCTATCGAGTACCGCAGGTCTGCAGCCAACTACCAGGCTCTCCGTCCGTTTTGGGTCTATCGCCAAATAGCGGGCAATCCCCCTAATAGCCTACAGAGGTACTCCTCCTGTCGAGTACCACGGGTCTGCGGCCAACTACCGGGCGCTCCGTCCGCCGTGGGTCTGTCGCCAAATACCGGGCGCTCCGTCCACGGGGCTAGTCGACTCACTCCAAGTCGAGTCGGTCAAGCAGTCGTCAGGTCTCAACTGGCTACACGGTCTCCGTACTCTGCACAATCGTCTCCGGGATGGTCCGCTCCACGAGCTACTAGTCGATACTCCAAGTATCACAAAGTCCCTCAAAGAAGTATCTCAAAGGACCACCTCGTCATAGGGGTCTCAATGGAACAGACGGCGTGTCAATCGGACGCCCGGTCTGTGAGTTATTAGCCTATTCGTCCCAGGGGCCCGGTTGGTTTCGTGTGCGAACCAATCCGGCCGTAACTCATCTATACCCCGAACACTCATAGGGTATACTCATAGGGACCGTTTCTCAACGAGATCACCAACGCCGCTGACGGTTCGTCAAACGAACGTTTTGTCAGAAAGGTATAAACTTTTCCGTTCCAGGGGCCCAGTTGGATTTCGGTGCGATCCAACCCGGCCACTACCCAACTGTATCCAAAACTCGGGCGTAGGATGCAAAAACGTTCCGCCTCAACAAGAGGAAAACAAGAAGACAGACGGTGTGTCAATCGGATGCCCGGTCTGTGAGTTATTGGCTTTTTCGTCCCAGGGGCCCGGTTGGTTTCGTTAGCGAACCAACCCGACCTCACTCCGACGGCATCCAAACCTCGAGAGGAGTAAGCCCAAAGATCCGACTCACATAGAGGAAAACAAAAAAGTCGATGGCACGTCATTCGGACGTCCGAAACTCGAGTTACGAGCGTTTCCGCTCCGAGGGCCCTGTTAGTTTGGTATCCGAACCAACCCGGCCGAACCGAAAGTAATCCGAAACCTTGGGTGCGATATACCGAAACGAACGTCTCTATCCATGGATTGTGTTTCCACTGAAGGTGAGTCGTTTGGAGGCCCGTAGCTCAAGTTACATGCATTTAACCGAAAGTGGCCCAAAAAGGGGGGTCGGGGCCCCGGCCGACCCGGCCCGGCCTGGCCCGGTCCAGCGCAGTCCGGTTCGGTCCAGCCCGACCGGTCGGCCGCGGTTCGGCCAGTGTGGCCGAGCCGACATTCGGGCGGGGCGTGCGGATCCCCCACCCTTCGCCGCTGATTGAGGCCGGTGGTTCGTCGGCCGCCCATTTTTCCGGTCGTCGGCGCCGCCGCGCCGGCGTAGTGCCCCGCCGCCGCCTTCCGCAGATCACCGGACGTGCTCCGATGGTCCGTTCTTCCTGCCGTCTTCACCTATGGTCACCCCGGGACCCCATCTTCACTGAGAAGTGATTCAAACGCCCAAACGGACTACATCGTCATCGCCCATCAATCCACACATCAATAAACAATCTGCAAAGGGT